>OU026155.1:7500000-10000000 GCA_907269105.1 Volucella inanis | reverse complement strand
ATTGGTAATTGTTGAATACCAATGAAAAGAATGAGTGCCCGGCAATGTACTGAAGCCGGCACGAGTGCTCCGAAGCGGCTGAAGGAGGATCGATGGCTCAGAAAGGTTATGGCGTGAGTTTTCTGGGATTGTCATGGCATACTCTTCGTGAACTACCTCGAAAAAGGAAGAACCATCAACAGCGAGTATTACTGTGCATTATTGGAGTGATTGAAGGCCGACATCGCTGCAAAACGGCCTCACATGAAGCGAAAGAAAATTTTGTTTTTGCAAGACAATGCAACGGCGCACAAGAGCATCGCAACCATGGCTAAAATCAATGACTTACGCCTCCAATTGCTGTCGCATCCACCGTATTCGCCCGATTTGGCTCCCTCGGACTATTATCTCTACCCAAACCTTCCTCAGCTTTCGCGATTTTCTCCTTTCAGCTCACGCGAGGAAATCATCGACGCCACGGAGGAGTATTTTGCAGACCTTCCGGAAAATTACTTTTTGGACGAGATCAAGAAGTTGGAAAATCTCTAGAATAAGTGTATAAAACTAAAAGGGGACTATATTGAATAAAATAAAAAAAAAACATTTTAAAAATTTTTTTCATTCCGAGGGAGGTTACTTTTTACCCCACCTAGTACATATGAATAGACAACAATTCAACGCCAACATTATATGGCAAAATGGAAAAAAAAAATAAAAATTAACCACCGAAATCTTTCGATAAGTGAAGAGGGAAATTTTTGATGAGTTTGCTTTGTTAATTAGCAAAATTTTTGCATATGGTCAAGCGAACCATTGAAAATGTCTCAACAATAGCCTTTGTATACGAAAAAAAAATGACTGTTTGGTGTGATCTTCATGTCGGAAGCGTCGATAGGATGTCATTACTAGATCTCAAAACCGACAGTTTAAATGGATACAGAAATTTCACGACGGTGTTAAGTTCGAATTTGATAGTTCGAAGCATGTACGAGTGTGAATGAACTCTGATTTTTGACAGACTTCAGGGTCATATTTTGTCGTCATACACATCTTTCTGAACGTTTGACTATCGTAAAATTCTGTTACAAAAATATGAAGTCACCAGTGTTAATATTTCATGCTTTACATGAAATTTTTGGTGTGGATAATAAATTAACGAATAACTATACGAATTATGTAGAGATTTGAGAATCACACTCTCTCGGGTACAAAGTACGCCTTACGCATCCACGTAAAGGAAGTATTCTTGACAAAATTGTAGCCGTTGGTCGCCTAGCCATGTTCATCAAAATCCAAATTTTCCCAACGGATTATAGACATCGCCGTAGTTTTCTTGATTGGGTCCCTTTTTTTCTGATTTTTAGCAAACAAAACTTACTAAATTGGGAGGAAGAAAATTTTATTGAAATGTAAAAAGTGACCCAATATTCTATGAAAGTCAAAGTTTGATGCGGTTTCCAGTAGATAAGAGTGTTTGGACCTTACTTTTTTTGAAGATGGAAAAGGAAAAGCCATTCCCGTCTACTCTCATCTCTACGGTAGCGTGTTAGACAACGTTTCATGAACCGAATTTATTGGAATGAATTTGAAGGACATTTGATACCAATGCGACAGGGCTACATGCGTCAAAATATACATTTCTTTAAAGAGAAAATACGGAAATCCCATAATTACTCGAAATGGTGAATGAGTTGGCCTGCAAGAAGTAACATGTGATCGAATGTGACTTCTTTTTTTGGGGCTGACTGAAGGATCAAGTTTTAGCCAATTCTCCCCGAATTACGAAATCCGGACCAAGACGTAAACAAAAATTTCCCTCAGAAAATATCATTAGTTAAAAATATGCCGAAAAATTTCGGGAAGCGTTAAGTAAAGGAATACCTTCCTACCATTATTCGACGGTCGAGGTTTTTTACACAATTGAATCCAATTGAGGTCAGTAATATAGTCTTCACTGTGGACACTAACAAACCACGAGACTACTGCCCAAAAGGAAGGATTATCAGAACAAGGCGCCCTAAAGATGGTCAGGTACTAAGTGCAACTTTTTTAACAAGCTCTGGAGTGTACAACAGACCCTGTAGTACGATTCGCGTTCCCTGATGATAATTTAACTAAATGTCAATTATCTTCTCAATGTGCTTTTTCTGTGGAAAAGGATTGTTTGTTAGGAAATATAGAATAAATTTGTACCAAGCAAACCAACTCTAATAATTTTGTAACAAACAATACAATTACTAACGTAACTAAGACTGTGTCTCATCGACATTCGATTCCGGAAAGCAATAAATTGGTCTAAACTCCCATAGAGCCTAATCTCTCGATAATCTCGAGTCAAAGCAATGCACCAAGATAGAATTGAATAACACTATTACTTTTACTAGATGTCATACGCCTCAGGTCGTGTTCAAACCATAATATCATGAGCAAATGTTGTCATTGCTTAAACAACAAAAAATATCTCTTTTACACACCCTTTACAACGAAAAATTAACATTTCTTGAGCATGTGGTGTTAAAAAGCAACAGTTGGAGTGAGGAAAAGTTTAAAGTGAGAGAATACCCAAATACAATTTGAAAGTACTTCCATAAAATGCATACATACATATGTATCTGAAAAATATTGTCAAAGTATTCCTCATTTTAAATTGAAAGGCAGCAAACTTTTGATTTCAATTTCACGAAGTTAACATGACGACAACCTATGACGACAACCTATGACGACAACCTTGTGCTTCTATCTTACATCAAGCGTTGCAAATTCAACCAGTTCATTGCCTGAAGATGTGAACGACTGCAATTGTTTACAAACAGGAAAAACACCTTAAATTAACAAATTTCACATCACATATTCCATTGCATCACTTTGAAAACTAAATATATTTTATCTGCTAAGAAACCTAAACCCAACGAATATGTACACGAAAGGTAATAAAGGAACCAAAGATACTGATAAGAAGGGACTTATGGTTATCACTAACCAATTACCACTCCTTTTTTTTTTTTTTAAATAAAAAAATTGAAATTTTTTCAACAAATTATCACACCTTGTGGATACATACATACCGAGCACGTACACCACTACTCTTTACGAACAGATTAGAGAAACTTCACCGACTAGACTTGGTTTTTGTCTAACAAGCAATACGGAAATTTCTTATCCAGAACACAAAAAAATTTATACATTAAACTCTGCTCTCTGACCGTTCATATCTATAATTTTACGATACAATTAAAAGCAAAATGTGTGCATTATGTACTGACTGTCCGATTTTCTTTTTTCTTGTACGTACTTAAAAAAAAAATAAAAAAAAAAAAATAAAAAATTACCAGCTAAGGGTAATTGAGTGTCCACAGGTCGTCGTTGTAGATACAGATGTGTGTTTTTCGGCCAGCAACGAGAAATCTCAACACGCACTGGTATTCAGCTATTCGCCTGCTTGTAGCTTCTGTTCTTGCTTCATGCTTCAAACCCCCCTTTGAATTTCGAAATGAAACGAAACTGGTAGCGAATAGAGAAAAGCACGTTTGTTGATTTACCTTTATATAATTACATCTACGCACAAAGTACACTCGGAATAAATTGTTATAATTAATTTAAACTGAATATAATCTATGGCTAGGACTAAGCCAGTGGCTGACCCCCCCAGTTACTTTTATTGATTTCCATTAAGCCTCAATAAAAAATGATGAGAAAAAAAAGAAAAGTGAAAAAGAAAAGAAAAAAAAAAGAATGTTGGGACCAACCTTTGAGCTCAGAATTGTTCTATTTACACTTTTAAGTATGAATTAAGCGGGTTACAATTTCAATTGAAATAGAAATCAACTCTAAGCATTGATTGGGCCTAAAGAGAAAGTAAAATGTACAGGCAGACGTTTCCCACGTCAATTGCGACAGAATTTTTCACACCGGAAAACTTACCTTTCTCGTTTTGTTTGATTGTATTTTGTTTTCGTTTGATTTATACTTTTAATCAATAGATTGATAGATGTGTATTCAGATGAATATAATTAATTACTGATTTGTCAATGGCAAAACCTGGATTTTTCTCTTTTTTCTCATTTACCACTTGCGACTCGGCCTTTAGCACATCTCACCTTTTCTCACTTTACGTCTTCATTAAATTTCAATCCCTACTGACGTAGGCAAGGCATACCAACATGCCCGGCGAACGGAAATTATGGTAAGTGTAGAGAAATGCCAGATGAAAAACAGTTTTGTTTTAAAAATAATAGATTTTACTTTTTTGAGTTTTGTTTTCGTATATTTTAGATAGATTGAGACTTCGAACAACCCAGAAGAAAAAACTGTTTAGGATTTCTTGCAGCGGAATGCACTCATGCGTATGCAGATATACAAAAATGATATCTTTAGCTTTATAGAGTGTCAAGTTTATTCACTTAAATGGAGCTGACATGCACCTACAGCTAGTGCAGTCCTCTGTCAGCTACCTTCAGTTGCGTAAACGAAGTTGGCTGAGGTCCTCTTACACTGGCGTATGCCACCTAAGATGAGGTCGTCCTCTAATGCGTCGTCCCCTTGGGTTGGAGTCGAAAATATTCCGATGAAAGCCGTAGTGCAACCGATTTATCCTAGCTTTTCTGAGGAGGTAAACAACGCTATACAGTGCGTACATGCTGCTGTTGATACATCGCCTCCATTCTTCATTTATGCATACGGAACCGGAATCTACTAGAAGAACTTTTCTCTCGAAGCGCCTGAGAATATTTTCGTCCATGATATTTTTGGCCCATAAAGCAGAACTGGATGGGATAATTAATTTCGTTTAAATTAATTTCGAGATAGGGCTTTACAACTCATTTGCCTTCCATGCCCAAAGAAGTAGCGCTTAGCAAGTTGATAGGGCAGCAATTGTAGTTAAAGTCTCTTACATATCCAAAGTTGTAGCTGTCTATCATGACGTTTTATCCTAGGCGTCGATGTTATGTATTTTCTTTATCAACAACATATACGCGTTTCGTTGACCTTTAAGCCCAACTCTGTCGCTTCTGTTGCAAATTCTCCATTAATAACTTGCTTTTTTCTTCACATAATGTCAATGTCGTCTGCGTATACTAGCAACTTGTTTGCTAATTTCGTACAATTTATTCAACACAATGCATTGCCTTATTTTTGTCCTTTTCTGACATTGATGTTCTCGGTTTTGTCATTGCCGACTTTAACGGAGAATCGTGCGCAGTCGAATGAGTTTAGCAGGGGTTTTAAAACTAGACCTGGTTCTGTATGACTTTCTTCAATCAATAAAGTTGTAGTGGGTATTTTTCTAGATCTGTCTCAATGTGAAACTATGATCTGGCCTTTAACTACACAGATAGTCTGATAAGATCGAAGGGTCTTAGGCGTTAACATAATACGATACACAGTATATGGGAGACAGTTGAGGAGACTTATTTTCCTGTAGTTGGTGCAGTTCAAATAATATCCACTCTTAAGAACCTGACAACCAATGCTGAAGTTCCATTTGTTGGAGATACTTTCATCGGCATTGATTTTAGAGATGAATTGATGTATGTATGAATGCTCTGCATCCAATCACTGCCAGCTTGTTTCAATGGATCTGGTGGACGGAAATATTGTCTGTCATCATCCAGGTTGAGTGGTTCATTCAATTAGTTATTGTGGTTCACTCATTAGTTCGTCATAACCGCTTAAAAGTGCAGAAATATTCTGTCCAGATTCCCAGCGCCTACAGTTGGACGTTTTCTTCTCCATCCTTTCAGCTTTCAATTAGGGCTGTACAGTTTTAACATGTTTGCTTAATTTGTTGATAACACTTCAGAATTTCATTCTTCAAATGTACTTCTCTAAGGCTTTGATCGAGCGTTTTTAGTGCTTTTTTTTTACTGAGGAGCCTATGTTCTTCCTTTCCTCTGCTCGTAGAGCTCACGATTTCCCCCAGTACTTTTCTGCAAGGCCGCTCTGTACATTCGCCGGTTTCCCACATTCACCAAGCACATCTAAGGATCATCTTTGATGGTAGTGATGCCACAGGTCTTCTATGCTTGATGTTAGCGGCATCGGACCTTCTCGAAAGGTTGATGGAGACTCGATAATCGAAAACGGCACTGGCGAACTTTTTTGGCTTTGGGCTGTTAGCGATATCCGCATCCATACCTTGGCTGGTCGTGTTGCTCCTCTTTTGAGGCTTGGGTGTTTATGAGGCTGTTGGTAAAGAATTAATCCTTTATAGGATTCGTCGTCATGCGTTTGCTTAGACTTACATGCCTGGAGCTCAAGTTATGTTTCTTCAGTTTTCCTTCGCAGTGTCCGCATCCGAATAAAATCTGCGACTGTTGTCCTTTCCGCGCTGGTTGTTAGTAGCAGTCTTCATAATAGCTAACATCATTTCTTATTCTCTTTTCGTCTAAACCATCCTACATCACTTTTTGGACACAGGTTATGTCTGTTTTGTTCCAGTCGAGGCTGGACTCGATCGTCTTAGGGTCTGAAATTTTCCACGTGCAGATCTGTGAATCCGTCATTATCCAAGGATATAAGTTGGTTCGTCAGATTTTTATCTCTCCAGTATATGGTTGTAAGCCCTATGCCGATCTAGGCTAGTATTACGCTACCGGTAGAGCACGCAGGTACGCACTCGCAATTTTAGCATGTATGCATGAGGATTTATTCATGCTATAACCGGTGCCCACCACTGGTAAATAGAATATGTTTCCCAAACAGTATTCGCTCCAATGAACATGTATAGGTGAAATATGTAGATGTATATGAAATTATACGCGGTCAATGTTAAATTAATGAAAAAGAAAAAGCGACCTCAGCTCATTTAACAATATAATAATTTTGTTTTGGAAGAAAATGGTCCGACCTTAAAAAAAAAAACGAAATATCCGAACATTTCGCAGTGTAAAAATAAGGTCTGCTAATAGTTCTGTCCAAAACAATACCGGTCATAGGGTTTTTGACAGTGTTTCGGAAATTCTCATAGTTACTGACAGTATTCGAGCTGAAGTATAGTATTATATCATCAATAAAAAACTTTTTTACTATAATATTTCATTGTGACCTTACTACCTGCACATTCTTACCATTGTAAACAGTTCCCACATAATTTGACACTTTGCACCGATCAATTTTATTTACGGAAACCATTCGCATTGCTCACCGCAGGTGCTACGAATTTCTTAAAAAACACTACAAAAACTCTATTTCCCCTTATTCGAAGTGCAATTAAATAAAAACCTACTCAAAAATGGCTGCGATGGATATGGAACTAAAAAAGGTATTCTACAAATTCAACTTTAAATCTATTTTAAACTCTCATACCACAACACTTATGGCAGGCGTTCACCGAAGTTCAGATAAATCGAATTGAAACATCGAAAAAGATGAATCTGCTTGACATCAGACACGATATGGTTAAGAACATCAAACAGGGGTATATTCTCACAGAGAAAGGCACCAGTGATTTAGCTGATGACGCCAGGTATAGTCAAAAAGGTCAATAATTTCATCATACAAACGTCGAGGAAACAACCTATCTTTCAGAGTCTACATGAGTGTGGGTCGGATGTTTGTTCTGACTGATGTGAAAAATATGCGTCTTGATCTAAAATCTAAACAGGATAAAAGTGATAAGGCCTTGGAACTCTTGCAGAAGAAAAGGGATTTCCTGACCAAAAGTCTCAAAGACCAAGAGGACAACCTGCGTGAGCTGGTGCAACACAAAAAGGAGTCTGGCATCAAGGCGGCAAATTCTGAATAAAAAGGCGTTTCACATTTAATTATAATTTATCTGTTTATCTCATAAAAGTTCGTCTAAATTAAAGTTTGCATAAGAAACAAATTCATTGCCGAGGTTTCGCTCGTGCTGCGGCCGGAATTTACATTTCTCTATTTGGAGGTATTGCCTCACCCACGGTTCGACAATTTCCCCTGAACAGAAAATCAACTTTCCTCCCGGTCTTTGTAATCTTTTAATTATTTGAGAAATTTTATGTACGCACTCTTCAGAGAGGAATGGGGGATCTGCTATAATCACGTCGTAAAGCAATGTGTGATCGTTAAGATATTGCGGGTCATCACCTTCGTTGAAGTCGTAGAAAACGAAATCATCACCGAATGCAGAAAATCTCTTGTCGTATTCGAATACTCTCACTGAAATAGTCAAGGTCAAGCAAATTTATTTCTCAGTTTTGGTACAACGTTACCATTGGGATGTAAACTCTTGATTGTGTTGTACAGGGATGGGCATGATAGTAGGGCTATTTGATCGGTATTACTGCTGATTACACTTTGAATTATTTTTCCTAGAGTTTGTTTGGTCTTCTCGCCATACCAGAATTGACTCAATTGCTAAAGAAAACATAGTTGAGGAAATTTATCTGATATGTCGGGGTCAAGTTACTCACCCAATCTTCTTCGAACATAGATTCGCTGCCTCTTTGACCAAGAATGCGTTCTTGTTCGTGTTGTTCTCGTTTGGTTTTTTCTCGCAGGAATTCATTTAAGATGTTGAGAGTGTCGGTGGGCAATGATATTTCCTCTTCTTCTAATGAGTCCATTTTAGAGGATTGTGATTTGAGTCCTGTTAGAAGTGTTTTGTCATGAAATTTAACCTCAAACCACCTTATTATTGACAGCTGTCCCTAAACAGAAAAAATGTCATTAAAGTGATGCCGTGGTATTGGGAAACCGATGTCGTTTTAGCACTTATGATCCTTTACTTTTTTTAAAAGTGTTTATTTGTTTTTAGCCTTGAAAATGAAAATCTGATCACGCAGTGTCGGTTTCTCCTCCATATTTTGAAGCTTATTAGTTCTTGGCCCATTATCACGTATACGTATTTGGTCGCTCTAGCTTATTTCTAGCTCTACACCAATAAATTAGCAATACTTCAGTGTTCGATTGAAAGTTCTAATATGGTATACTGATTATAATTTTGTAATCCAGATCTATTTCGGTACTACCACCAACTTCTGAGACAATACCAACTAGATACAAAAAACTGCTTACGAGTAATTTCTCGTTTGCTGTCCGAAGTGGTTGAGCTGGTGTTATGATGAGTAGGACCTCTGTCTAAGTCGTATTTATTTGAGCCTACTTTGTTAATTTGTAGTTTTTTACAGCTTTCCAGTGGCCATCGATGCTCTCAGAAGCAAGGTAGGAGCTTGTTTCTGCATTTGTGGCTAAACCGTTCTTTATCTGTTGAAGCACTTGAGGATTTCGGAGCCTGTCGGTATTTTACCTGAGTATCCTTAACAAATTGAATCGGCAGCACGGAAACATATGTACATTAAATACCATAAGGTACTGGTCTATGTCTCTTCCAATGTCAGCTTCACGACATTCTGAATGCAATACGTAAAGTTGTTCAACGTTCATGTCGATCAGTCGAGAGCCAGCTGATCATGGGGCTTTGGTGGGGCTTTGTGGTTGTGGTCATTTCTGGCGTCTCTATAACCGTCGTTCTAGTCGTTTTCCTAGTCGTTATTACTTTCAATATAAATCGGTACTTCTCTAAATTTCCTTCGCCAGCGCTGTGTGCAAAAATTTTTAGGGACCATTAATGATAATTGAGCGCGCTCTAATTATAAAAAAAAGGTGTATAGGGCATAGATCTCGCAAACTTTAGGGGTTAACAATTTGTCAAAAACATACTAAATGCAAATGTGAAAAAAGTTTTGTGGGATCAGTTCACCACGCCATAGCTTAGGCACACGAATTGATCGCGTACAGATTAGATCCAACGATTAAGGTCATTAATATGGTCTTGCAATTTGACTTCGATAAGACTATCATAAGTCGGAAACTATTCTTTTTAAGACGCTTTTGTCTGGGGCTTCTTCGGATACCAAAAAGAATTGGCGAAAGTTTTCGATCATGGGACAATATGGGCAGCTACTTGCTTCTCAAAATGTAGTCAGATACTTTGCGAATTTGATCAAAATCTGTATTTTAGCAAACATTTAGATGTTGTATTGGTCAGCGCCAAAAGTGCTTTCTCCTTTTCAAAGTCGAGGGTGAAGGTTATCTGTAACATGGTCCTTATCTGGCCTATGCTTGTATTTGGATGAGAGCCAGCTAATTTGAAACAATTCGAGTGTTTGAGAGGGCTTGTCTTAGAATTTGTCTTCGCTTGTAAAAAACAAGTCGGAGCATACAAAATATTATTATAAAAACATCTTCTACAACAGGGCGAACTTAATAAGACAATTTCTCCAATGAGCTGACTTGAAGCCACATTGCTAGAGCAATGACCCCGATGAACAACCTGATTTACAGAGCGCATTACCCAAATCATTTTCTCATGAGAGTGTGCACTTTAACATTTTCGTTCCCCCAGAGGTTTTCTTCTTTTTCGAGAAGTGTTGCTATTGCTAAATCTCCACATCGTTTGAACAGCTGCGGTATAGTTACAACAGATACCTCGCACATGGCAGTGCGGTGCGTCTCCGGTTATAAGGGGGTAGGAATGCGCTATATGGAAGGTATTTATCGGCGGCAACAAAAAATGTTGGCGGCTTAGTGAAGTGGATGGAACTCTTCGGTAGTTTTCTTCAACTCCTTTGTAGCCCCATTTCGAGGCGAGGCGGATGTGGATGTAATTTTCAAGCCATAGCCGGCTCACATAGTATAGGCAAGAATAAAAAAGTCTTAAGATTACAAAAACAAAAATAATATTAATCAAGCAATAATACTAAATAAATGGAAAACAGAAATTTTATAACAACTTATATAAAAGTTTTCACTCATACATGCTAACATTAAGACAGTTTAGGTAATGTAAGATTATTACATATTCGGATAGTAATATGTTTATTTTCTTACTATGATGAATAACAATAGCTATACTGTTGAATTAGATCGAATGACATCAGTTAAGTGTTTGGATTACCTTAGACCTCACGTATGAGGCCAGTAATTGATTGTAAAATAGTATAAATTAAATAACCTAATCTTTATGTATTCTGTTTTTGTCAAGCAAATGAGTAAATGTCTAAGAACTGTCAACAATTGCAGCACGGTTTAAAAGTATCGGAAGATCTATTAGTCAAAAAAGAAATAACCTTTGTAAACTCTTTAGACGCGTTAAATCAATACTCGACATGTTGCCGGCGGAGATAGAATCCAAACTCTTGTTTACCAAACTCTTACAATTTGACTTTTCTAAAAAAAAAAAAAAAACACTTTGAGTAAACGGATAAGCTTGTATTCTCTGATTGTTTTTTGATGGTACATCGTTAAAGCATGCGTTTCCACCTTAAGCTCAACCTCATCATTCCATCGAGCACTCAAGTTCCAGTCAAGAAAACAACCAACAACAAACTGAAATTGAGAGCCAAAAGAGAAACTTGGAAAATCCAAAACAAAACACCAATAAATAAAACGACAAAAAAAAGAACAAAAAAAGTTCTATCTTTGCCACTGACCAAGTTGTGAATCAAAGCTCCAAAGAATTTCAACCCAAATACGCCAAATACACCGTCGACCGCGCACACAACGAAACGACACTCCATTCGCATCGAACAAAGGAAAAAAAAATAACAAGCCAAACTTCCGAGAAGAATTTGCTACAAAACGCAGAGAGAAAACAATTTTTACCAAACCATTTTGTTATTCGCTTTGTTCTTTGTGTTCTTCTCCAGCTGAGAAACATTTATAGTTTGTTCGTTGTTTTGTTTAGCTCTGCCTGCTCAATTAATAAGTGTGTTTCTTTTGTTTGTTTTCTCGTTTTGTATTCTCCGTTTTTGTGAAATTGTATACTAATTTAGCGTTTCCTTTGACGTAATATTCTCCAAAGTGAAGCAATCAATCGGAGTGCGATCAATAAAGTAACAACTATAGTTCGAACACAAGGAACGCAGAGTAGATATCGACCATTACAAAAGAAAAAAAAAAACAAAAAAAAAAAAAAATCAATTTCGCTCTCGTTATTTACGTTCATAAATATTCTTAAATTGGATTGAATCTATTAAAGAGGAATAGAAGCGAAACGAAAACTTTTGTGCAACTGAAAATAGAGTCCTTAATCACCTGTTTGTGAACAAAGCAATCCCTGTTTTATTTTGGTTTTCGGAAGGACATCTTTTTAAATAGCAATTTCGTTCGGTAGCAATCAACAGAAAGCACAATGAGTGGATATAAAATTAACTACAACCAGGATTTCACGTAAGTCTGTCTTTCTAGTTCTGTAATAGTCCAGGCAAATTGTCTCCTTTAAAGTGTCCTTGAATCCGTGATTTGGATCGGTTTTTTTTTTTTTTTCTTTTTTGTGTCCTCATCGCTCTGTTGAATATAGCCATTCTCAAGTGGTTTGCCTTGTCAAGTTTATCTGGTTAGAGCTTTTCCGATGACGTCTTTTTAACTTGTCGATTAGCTGCACTGGAGGGGTGATGTAGAATATCAACCCTCTGTTGCCCAGAAAATAATTTGTAAAGCTTAGAACTGTTTTTTTTTTTTTTTTTAGTTAGTCTGCTTAGTGGGCATAAGGTCATTTGCCTAATTATTTATGTTCAATCGAATTGAATTGTTTTAAACTGAATGCACGTTTTGTGACAACTGCTCTGCAAGTATATGAGGTAAATTTTTAGAAGCTTTGCTTCAAAGACCAAGCTGTGACACAATGAAATTCGTTTTAGTTTCACCATTTAGCGCAAGACAGGGTGAACCCTCGTTTATCCGTACATACAGCTCTGGTGACTAACGTGTATTTGTACTTATGTTCTGAATATCGTCACCTTCGAGTCAGTATTATCATATTTACTTGTTTATCAATTTAAGCAGGCTGTTGTTTTGTTTATTCTTAACTCCGTCCAGCGTTACCACTGTGTTTGTCAATATTTTGATATATCTTCTATTTTAGTTATTTAACTTATGTATCTTTGTTTTAGGTGTTGGTGGGCCTGATCTCTTTACTGCGTAAACTTGCATAAATCACTTCCAGTTACACACATCCAATTCGAAAATTCTCCAATGTTGTGATCATACGCTCTACATACTATATTCCAGCCATCGGATCTAATCAGTTTTAAACTTTCTGATCAGGACAATGTTGCTGTATAGCCCTTCAAGGTCATAGCTATAGCTTCTTTAAACTCCGTGTATGCAGATGAGATCGATCGATAGATAAAGTCCATTCTTCCGTTTCATGCAGTAAAATTAGAACAACAAGCATCTTATACAGTGCGTACTTTGTTATTTGTGACAGGGACCTATATCTCAATTGTGTTCTTGTGAAGAAAAGCGATTTCCAAGAGTAATTTAGTGTGAAGTCCCTTCGCGTTGGTAGCAGATAGTCTTCGAGTTCATTCCAATCAATTTGGTCCATAAGATGTTTTCCAATATATTACGGTAAAAGTTAAAATTGACGATAACGGTTTTTCCTTTATCATATTCGAAAAAATAACGACCAAACACTTTACCCCACCTGAAACTATATCATTTCATTAGATATTGTATCGAGTATTGCATTTCAAAAGGATTTTCGTTACTCGTTGTGTTACTGAAAATGTGCTTCATTACTTAAGATCAAAAGCTGAGAAAATTGAGGTTTTTTTACGTATATAAATGATCAAGGACCCAGTCAACTAAATGACTGCGTTGTTTGTGCGTACATTTTTCGCTATCCAAGAGGGTAAGGTTCCTCAAAATTTTGCATAACTCGTGTAATTTTTCGCTTATTTGGTCTTCTATGGACAGCAAAAATTTTGCGTAAAGCACGCTATGTTTGCAAAAGGATTTTACAGAAAAGTTCGTCCATATTTTTATCTAAATCAATCCGCTTCGCTTTAATTAATTTGACAGCCTAATTTCCGCGTTTGAATTCAGAATTCAGAAAACTATCGAAAAATAGTTGCTTTTTACGAAACAGATTGCTTATAACACTTTTCAAGACATTCTTGAGTTTTAACCGTATTTTAGCCCCTTAAATAACAGTATTTCATCAACCCACAAAGGTGTGTCACTAAAACTTCAATATCTCGGTAACTAGTGGTTGAAATGTCATCAGATTTTGACATTAAAAACCGTATAGATGTTTTATTAGAGTCGCCATCTATGTGTTAGTTTTGGGACTTTTCTATCCACCTGTTAATTACATCTAGTTTTATATTCTTTCCCTGTGTTGGCTTAGTTTTTAATGGACATTTTTCTGTCACAGAATGGTGCAGAGTTTGAGCTAAATTTTAGTTACCTCACGTTTAACCTATGTGCGACATTGTCATAACATTTTCTTTTCATAACAGTTCGTACTATTCGAACTCAAAAAAACTCAAACTCAAAAAAAAAAAAAAAAAAAAAAACTTTCAGGCATCAAACTCTTCTTCACGCACTGGAAAACTTTGACCTTCCAATTTATTTTTGATATGAGGAAATAAAAAGAAGTCATTGGGTGTAAATCCGGGCTGTACGGCGGATGACCTATCAATTGTTTTGTGTGTTCAAAAATATATTTGTCTGAGTCTACTTGTGAGAGTTGTGGTGGAGAATAATTCGTGTTCGGCGATTGATATTGTGTGTACACTTAAAACTGTCAAACTTTACGATGTTGATGTCTGATTTGACGTATTTACAACGGTTTTGCCATGTCTCAAAACTTAGGAAGCAAATGCATATTTTTAAAAAGAGTGTGCCCAAGAGCCGCGGGAGTGGTATAGCTCGGGAATTCTTATTTAGCTTATGGGCTTAAGTACTCTTTCTATTATTCCTCGTTAGCAGGTGTTCCTACTTGTTTTAAATATTGCACATGTCGGCGATTGGATCTCTTTCCAGTTTTTTCCTTGCGTTGCTTCGATGTTGTATTTCTTCTATTGCTTGTTGCCTACAAGTTGCCTACATCATCTTATAGCCGATAAAAGGTATTTACTTCTACCGCGCTTTTTCCCTCTTGAAAATCCTAAAATCTTTAGATTTCGTTACTTACCGCCATTTCCATTTCATCGTACTCCCATCTTAATTTTTTTTTTTTTTTTGTTTATGGCATTTCATTTCGCTATTTCCGTGCCCCTTTTGGCCTGACAGGTTTAGTCTGTCCCGATCACCTGAAACTGATAGACTTAAAACTCCCAGTAACATGTTGTGAAGTTGATGAAGTACTCCTTGTTTGTCAGCTTTAAACTACTAACATTGAGTCTACGGGTCTATTAGAACTGACTCATCTTGCCGAATGTTAGCCCATGTTATCTAAGATCTGTCCTCTCCGATTTCGTATCCAGATTCCTACGCGAAGTCAGCTCTATTTACCCTATCTTTGTGTATCACCTAAGCAAACTCTTCCTTAAGACACTCCGAAAGGAGGAAGAGACTCATATAGTTCTCCTTCCCCATGGAATCTACTAAAATTTGTTAGTTTTTAAGTTTAGTACTTAAGTTTTTTCTGGCATTAAGGATAATAAATCTGTTCGGGATTGACCCATGCTTCTATTCAGAATTTCGTCTAAAAATTCAAAATGTGTTGTTCCACACATAATTCCCACGTGTCCATTTTATGATTAAACTAAAATGTATCTTACAATTATAAGTAAATAATAGGAAGTGGGGGCTCCAAATTCTACATAAGTAACATACATATGAGTTAGCACATCAAATAAATGAGTAAGCAGTGATGATACATATGGTCGCGCCACTAAATCGGTCTCTTGCAGAGGAGTATTTATTCATTTGTTGAACCCCCCCCCCCCACAGTTGTCTTTTATTTTTATGAAGCAAACTCAAAAAGCTAACAAAGAATGCAATCGTATCACGTACCACTTAGTGCATTGAAACCATTCGATACCCATGGAAACTGGCTAATGAAACTCAATTACGACGACAACGCCAGAGTCAATGATAACCTGATGTACAGCATTGCTGTTAAAATAAAAATAAGTTGTTACCTTGTACTTGTGATAGCCTGGTTTTTCGTTTCGAAGGGTATTTACCCTGGTAATGTCAAAAATCGATATTAGATGGGGCTTGGATAAGGTAGAATTCGTGAATAGTCCGACATTTGATTCTGGGGGCCAAGACAAATTTTAGCTTTATATGTAGTCTGGTTTACTTCAAGGTCACATGTTGTTTATGCCTATTTCACACAAATGCCAATTTGAAGCGAAAGAAAAATAGGGACTTTCGAAGCTTGGTTGAAACTCGTTCTTTAGCATGACGCAATTGAAAATGAGAATGCTTCTCTCCTCAGTTCCACTTAAACCCCTTCCACTCTAGGGTGTTGAGGAGTTGCCAATAATATTCATCAGCTGATGTTTCTTGTTTCATGGTTAAATATATTCAACAAGTTTCTGTGTACGAGTATCATATGCATAAGCTGCGCATGAAATGAATCACTGTTGACAATAAGTAAAATCGTGAAGGTCTTTTGTTTTCATTAGCACAATTCTTGTTGTTGTACTGTAGAGAGCTATTTTATTTTGTTATCTTTTAGTGTTCTAGAGAGCAGCGAAAAAAAGCACAACTGTCAGGTTGGGACTATTGTTATGTTTTTTGAACTGTCTTTCAGCTGGTGGTGTTGGTTTTTTTCTTCGTTCCGAAGTGACTATCGCGGTTCAGAGCTTTAGATGTCGATAAAGTGTTTTGGAATTCTTTTGTTCATTGATTTGTTTTTTTTTTTTTTTTTTTTTTTTTTAACCAGCTCAATGTATATTAATTGTAAAAAGTTTTAGTAATAACAATACTTACTGGCAGTATGCCATAACGTCTGTGCAGTCTATCAGCTGGTTGGAATTTTTATGTGCTTTGTCGAAGTTGAAGTTTCAGTTCGAATGCTTATTTCTATAACCCGTTTGGGTACGGTTAGCTCTGTTCAAATGTTTGTCTCATCTGATTGTCGGGACAGGGCGCTTGGACAAAAAATGATTTCACTGGACTCTTTCGACGCCCCTATTATAAGAATTCCTTATTTCCTTATTTCACATCAACGCTGAATAGCTACAACGTGAATGAGCAAAGGCAGAAAATTCAGATGCTTTGTACGCAGTTTCGTCATTAACCTCACAGCAAGCGTCGACAGATGCTGGTTCAGTTATGCTTAGCACACTTTGATATATAGTGCCTCGGTAAAATTCACAGGATTTGTTTGCGGTCTCGTCTTCACACTCGCGACACTTCTGCAACACTTTAGTTGGCTCAACATATCGGAGATGAACCGAAATTTCACACTATGACTAATTAATTAGAAAATTTCAAGTTAAGACGCACCATCTTTAAATCGACTTCAAAGACGCATTGTCTTGAGCTCTGCAAGATCGGAAAAACGTGACGCTGGAAAATACGCGGTTCAATTTGCAATTTGATAGCAATTCCTCCGAACTATTCGAAACATGTATCGGATTTCGGTAAAGCAATTTACTGTCATGTGATTTCATCAATCAAGTAACTTCGAAGTGATTAAGGAGTAAACATCAACTCAATGAATGACACTCTAGCATAGATTCGGCAAGGATTTATCCTAGAAAAACGAAAACGTTGCTACTTTGGGAAGAAAAGAATCAAAATTCTACACTCGAAAGACGAAATGCATGCAATATTGATTGCCATTGATACAGCCAGTTCTGCTTTATAGAGCCGGTTGAGTATGATTAACAAGAAAGCAGACCAAATATTGAATCTGTTTAAGAGAACAATTATTCGTCGAATATTTGGTCCAATATGCGAAGTTGGGTGATGGAGACGAAGATACGATCGGGAACTCTATGAGCTATATCAAGTTCTGAAAATAGGTCAGAAAGTCAAAATACGTCGACTACATGGGTTTGGTCACTTCGAGCGAAGAAACCACAAAGACGCCACACAAAATTTTTTTAAGAGTTTCTTGTGCAATTCTGGCGATTGCGGGGTTCTGGTTTGTGGGCATAAACTCTGATTTGGGTGGCCAGTAAAAATGGCCATACTTTACCAATATCGTCTTCAATATATCTATTTTTTCAACAGCAGTATGACATGTTGCGCCATTCTTTTGAAACCAACAATTTTTCATGACCTTTTTTTTCCAGTTCGCACTTCGTTGGCCGTTTTTGTCTCGCCATTACCATCTTCAAGGGTCATGACTTTCAGAGCATTCACTGGATTAGACCGTAACTTTTAGTGAACGTTATGGCGTTTCAAATATTATTTCTGTGTTTGAGTGCCTCAATGTCGAACATTTTGCCTATCAACGCTTCCACACACCGTAAAATGAGCTTCGTCGTTCCCAAAAAACAGTTTCACCAACAACGATATTTTGAGTGTTTCGGTCGTATGAAACCTGACGCAGCTTATCAAGTGGCAATGATATTTAGCCATTTGCATTTTGTATGGGAAATTGTGCAAATAAACCTTTAAGATCTTCTACATACATAGTTGATAGATGCGAACCAAACTACTGATCGGGGCAACGATGTAAAGTTTCTGGAAGGAACCACGTGGATGGGGTTTAATCTTTGGCTTTGATCACAAAAAGATTTATATGTTTTGGTTGCTTGCACTGTTTAAAAGCAATATTTTCTTCTATACGTTGCGTTAACATCATAGAGGACTGATTTTCAAAGTAATATTTAGTGATTTCAGCTCACTCTAATGGCATGTTACAAATTGTCTGCTACACCATCTGTCAAAAATGTCGATTTGAAAGTTTCTGTCATGTTTATTTGATGTTAAATCACCCTGTAGAACATTTTAATGCGCCCAAAGCGTGTTTAATTTTTAAGCAAAAGTCGAATCACCTAAATTTCCCAAAAAAAGCGAATGAATATTGCGTAACTTCTCTCCAGATTTAAGTGTCATTAAAATTGAGTGTCTAATTATTCTAATTGATAGAAACTGAGAGCCAGGCTTCTAGACACACGTACGTTTCGAGCGCGTTAAATAATTCCTAAAAGAGCAAACCCCGATTGCGCTCTCAAAACAGCGTATGTTTATGCGTTGGACAAACTATATACGAGGAGTGGAGTTGAAAATTGAACTTGAAATTCACGTTTTCTTTTATTTGATAATTCGCGGAGGCTAGCCCCCCTCTTCCGAATATCAATAACCTTCAGTGCGCTCCTTACCCCTTATGGTGCGTACATGTATCATGGTGAGGCACGTGTAACGATACAATAAATGGCTCACATCTCGAAGTCGAATGTATGCCAAAGGATTTTGTTGTTTATTTTTGAAACGTATTTTATTTGTTGTTATTTTGTAGTTTGTCTTTTTTTTTTGTTATCATTCTCTTATCAGCTTTTGTTATTTGTTTTTTGGTCAAAGAGACGAGACGTAGGTGAATACGATTCTATTTTTATTTCATTCCAGCTACGTGAATATTTGTTTAATAATTGAGAAGAGTATTTCGTGTCTCAGGCCCCAAGATTTAAGTGGGTTAAGTGTACTCGGACAGAATTGTATGCAAATACGGGTGTGTAATCTCACTCGTATAAGCGAATCCATATTTGGGTATGAGGTTAAACTTAAAGATATAGATTGAGAAACCAAACTAAAATGCAAATACGAAGAATATCGCGAAAAGCGTGAATATGAATAAATATCATGCGGATAGGCGCGGTAGGAGTATGACCGACAAAGTGTTATTCACGTGTTTGCGACGTTTTCTAGTTTAGTTGCATCTGTATTTGTAGGACTGCAGTTTTTGTTCTTTTTGTTATTGAAATCGAGGTTATCCGAATAAAGGTAGGAATCAGCTTTGTTATCAGCTGCAAGTTGTGCTGACAAGGATGGTTGTTGGAAGTGGTAGTGAAGTGCAATGTACCGGCAAGGTGTCATTGCGCTGTTGACTGACAAAATTATAATTGATGTGATACATTGACTTTTCGATACAAGTACCTATGTGATAAGGGTTGATTTGAAAGCTTTTCAAGTGTTAAGAACTGTTACTGTACTGAGTTATGCCTCAACATCTCAATTGTGCAACCTTACCTCTTTGTTTAGGGCTTATTTGTACAGGGTGGGCTATAATGTATGGCCCTTTAGAATTTTTGCTTTAGAATGTGTTGCTGGAACAGAATTGCGTATCCTCCTCCGCAAGTCCCAATTCATCAAATTGAGGAAATTCATGGATCATTGCTCACCATTGACAGTGACCATTTAAAATGCCCGCGCCGTTCGAAAAAAAAGCTCGTCCGTCGTAAACGGCTCATCATGCAGTGACTTTGACTGGATGTAATAGTTCGCTTGTTTACGTTTCCACGTATGAGGAAATAAGCCTTGTCAATGCGCCAAAATTACTGACGTATTGTTCATCAAAACATGACAATTATTCCGCGTTCTTCTGGAATGTAGCATTCCATTGCTTATTCAAACAAATTTTAATCCGGTTTGCTTCACAAATGTCAAAACCGAATTGACATTTGACGCCATTTGTAATATTTATAGCACTTTACTATAGAGTGCCCACCTGTGTCATAAGTTGCATACATTTTATGCAGTTTTACCTTAGACGCCTTCAATGTAGTGCTTCTGATGCTCAATCAGTGATTTCTAATGTTTTGAAAGTTTCGATGGCCCACCACGTTGGTTACGGCATCAGAAAACTATTCTACAGAGGAAAAACGCACACTACACATTCACTCTTCTAGCTTTGGGAACGAGTCGTAGTCTGGTTGGCCCATGTCTGGGTTGTATAGTACGTGGGCATGCATAGTCATCTAAAATTAGTAACTTGCGAGTGATCAAGTTAGGTCGGGTTTGGACATTGTTCTGCCCAATTTCTGCTGCCACACAGAACTCAGTGTGTCAAGATGATTTGCTTGGCGATCATCAGTAAAAATCATCATCTGGTAGACCTTATATTGTTCTTGCCGATATTTTTTTACGTTTGATTGAGTTTTCATCTCCGGTTCTAAGAGAAGGATACGTTTCATCTTTACAGAGTACTCGAGTGATCAGGTAAGGTCACGTTTTGTACATTATTCTGTTCAATTTCTGCTGCCACACAGAACTCGGTGTGTCAATATGATTTGCTGGTGGTCATCAGTAAAAATCATCATCTGGTAGACCTTCTATTGTTCTTTCATTTTAGGTTTGACTGAGTGTTTTTGGATATTCTGGGCGTGGTTCTTCCCGTATGCTTTTACGACCTTCACGGAAGTGGCTAGACCAACGGGACACTGAACTCAATTTGTTGTCCGCTCACGGGGCATATGTTTTCATTCATTCTTAAAGAAAAAGGGTTTTGAAGGGTCACTAGTGGATTGTTCTCACTGCAGTTTTACTTATTGACACATCCTTTGGGTGATAAATAAGTCTCATTGCTGAACACAATTTTGCTATACAATTCTGGATCATTTAACAATTGGTCTTGAGCCTATTCAAAAAGATGGGAGTCGATTTGAAGTTTCTGGGGATTTTTCCAGGCCCTGCGGTAAGGTAAAACTACATCGTAATGAGCTATCAGATAGTTGATATAGGCTAACAATGGTTCACTTAGTACGCTAGATAATACCTTTTACGGGATGGTAATGAAACTTGAGCGGGTCTCCCTTTGTGGAGGGTTGGGAAAACGCATATAAGATTTCCTTTAGCATGCATTAAATCACAGTTTACAGATCAGCTCCTTATTATCTCAATCCCCGCTGTGTTAAATAATTCGGGTGGTAGTACGTGTGTTGGTGTAGTCAGCCCTTTTCTTAGTTGAGTGGATGTTATTGTCGATCATCATCTATGCTGAATGGTTTATTCTGCCTCACATGTAATACTTTCAAATTTTTATCATTGACTGTGAGCCCACTACTAAGTTGTCAGCTTTATGGGAAATTATTTTTGATAGAACATTATGGCAGAAGAATCTTTGCATGATCTCAAACATACGCATCCTTACTTCTTTCTTTTTCCTTCTGAGAAACCTATGTCTCTCCCATATTTCGTAAGCAGCTCTCGCCCTTCTTTGCAGCGCCGCCTTGTATGCCACTTGTTTTGCTGCATGCGCTTGTCGATACTCTTCGTCAAACTAGGACTTTCGTAGTGATGGTCGATTGCAATGCCTTTCGGGGTACTGTCAGAAAAGGCTGTAGCAGTCTCTTGACATTGTGTACGCCCGCCTTCAAATTTCTTCAGTGTTCTGTCTTCCGAAATATTCGCATTCACACCTTAATTACAAAAAAGTAGTGCTCTGAGTTGATGTTGGCTTCTTGAAACTTTCGGACATCCAGGAAACATCTGCTATCTATGATGACATGTCACCCACCACGAAGTCGATAAGCCTAAGTCCATTTTCGGAGCTGGTGTCGTATGGGCTATGTTTTACAGGGGCAATCTAAAATTTGCTCAATTTTCTGGTCGTGTAGCTCGCTTACTTTGGCTCGCTTATGTTGGCGGATTTGGCCTTGATGCGGATTGCAATTAGACTTTCTCCGAAGCTGAAAACTTTTTGAGGGATCAAATGACAAATCCACGCCCAAATTAGCGTTATTTCTACTCCCCATAGCATACATCATCATCATATTAGATGTAGCAGTTTTGAATCCTCCTTTTGATTGGCCCATCCTATCGTACTTATTAGGGAGTTAAGCCGCCTCAAAAAATAAGGTAATTTACTTATTTGCGTGAAAATGGAGCGAATGCTGTTATTGAAACAAAAGGCTCACCACAAATTCCGTTAAGTATAAACTAAAATGCAAGAAGCCAGGTCTCTCTGTCGTTCGAGAGAGGGGGTTCTAAAGTTTTGCTAACTTGTGAGCATTTGAGAGCATCGAAACTTGCAAGCATGCATCTCATCTTGTTGAAATTTACTTAGGGGACATATGGTTTCAACAGGACGGAGTAACGGCCCATATTTCAAGGGCATCGATGGCTGTGTTGCGGGACCACTTCCCTTATCTAACTCGGGGGTAATTCGGACCCGATTTGACCTTTTGTGTCTTCTGTTTATGGGGGTATTTGAAATCCCGTGTAATGGTGATTGGTGTAATCAATCGTATCCGCTCAGGATTTGGGCATCTCCAGAATGTTCCTTTGGCGTATTAGGGGGAAAGACTGTGCTATACGTCCGTATAAGATCGTATTGACCTAAGAGTTAAAGCCACATGATTATCGTGCACGTCGATAAATGGGCTCTATTGAATATGGAAGAAGATCCGGATTTTCACCAAGAAATCAACCTATATGACTTTGTTGATAGGCAAAATTGTCAAATTTATTCAAGCGAATAGCCGCTCCACAATAACCATTTTATGTGAAAAAATTGCCTCTTTGGTGTGGTTTCATGCTGGAGGTTGGACACTGTTATCGCTATGGTTCGACCAACTTCTTTTGGAATTGGAAAGCTTGGAGGATATGTGGTTTTAACAGAACGGTGCCACTTGTGACACAGAGCATGTCACAGTTGCCTTAAAGACTTGAAAGTTCGGTGATTGCTTATCGCCAGAAATAGCACTGTCAATTGACTAACCTGCTGGAGCGTTTCAATGCCTACCTTAAGAATCTTGTGTTCATCTTCATTAAGTCCCTGGTCTATGTCAACAAGCCAGAAAAATTAGACTATTTAGAGGCGAACATTCGATGTGCGTCCACTTATGCCACAGTTCTGTGTGTTACATTTGTACGATGTCATTTTTCATAGTTAATACAATAGTATCGATCAATCTTTTTCAAAATCATATACACATATATATGTACTAAAGGGGAATTTAATCTAAGTTCAAGTTCATGCCGCCATAGAACTTATCTAAAGTCGCGAGCGTATCTTGCTGTCCCGTATAACAACAAATTGATGTTCAAAACAGTTTTCTGACTCTGATTTCCGCTTAACTACTTCTTAAGTTTCAAAACAAAGGAACCAGATTTGGTATAGGTCCAACTTCTAAACTAATCTTTTTTGTTTTTGTTGTGTTTTGTTTTGTTTTCTTCTTTTTTGAAGAAATAATCGTCAACCGCCATAAAAGGAAGTCGTGCGATAAATGCGATGTTACGCTCACGTGTCACGCCTTAAGCGATACAATAATGACCTCCAAATGTAAACAAATTTCGTGTTGAATGTTAGATCGTATAATAAAAACGCCTTGGAATATTTTCTCATAGAATCATCACTCGTACTCGTACATAGTATAAATTATTATCGTTTAAAGTTTACGTCGTCATAGATACTTTTGTATGTCGTCAGATGAGCAGGCAGTTTTGTTTTAATCGTTTGTACAGCTTCACGCAAATATTGTATAATCCCAACTGGTCGTTGGGTCTAATGGCATTCATTGTCTCACTAACGATACACAAGTCATCTGATATTGCAAGAGGCTGTGTACAATTATGACATTGTGACGTCTTGCCACAATTACTCGACTTGAGTAAATTGACATTCAATTGGTCATGTACTGATACCATGTGTAGTTGTTTGTTGTTTTTAGTGTTTCGCTTTTGTTTTTCCAAAGCTTTTAATAACTATGTAACACTCGTCAATATGATCATGTATACGATTAAGACGTAAACTATCTAAACCATTGCAAGTTGATAAAAGAGTGCCGAAAGTTCATAATTTTATCAACTGCGCGGATACTTGTAAAAAAACATAAACAAATTTTGAAAAACACTTCCACAGAATTGACATGAAAACAAAAACACTGTTATCTATTTGATCTAATAAAAAGTGGAACTTCCGATTAAATGGATTAAGAGGGCCTTAAATAAGTTATAAGTTTACTGATACTACAAGTTCTTAAGGGTACTGGGCCAGATGCTATACTATTTTGTATATCTTTTTCATATATTTTTTTTTAAAATCTTTTTCAATTTGTAGTTGGCAAACTAGTAGATACCTACTCATACAAACATAACAGGTGATTCATTGTGAAGTTTGATTTATAATGTAAAATAAAACACGTAAATTTGAAAGTGAACTTAAAACTTTTATTACTGGTTAAAAGGACAATTCATGACATTTACTTTTTAAAAATGATATCATGTAAATGTTGCCCACGACTAAGTCTGAGGTGCTCCATTCGGAAGGTTCAATTTTGGGCGATTCGATCGGGCATAGCGACTCGATCGACTCGATAACACGAGTAATGTTAACTTTCAAAGCGTCAATCGTAGCTGGCTTATTCCTGAAGACCTGAGACTTTACATATCCCCAGAGAAAATAGTCCAAAGGTGTGTTATCGCACGATCTAGGCGGCCAATTTACCGTAGCAAAATTTGAAATTAAGTGCTCACTAAAATGATTTCTCAACAAGTCCATTGTTTCACGGGTTGTATGGCTCGTTGCGCCGTCTTGTTAAAACCAGAGCTTACCGAGACCATGTGCTTGAATTTCAGGAAGCATATAGTCCAATAACATGGCGAGATAACGGTTACCATTGACGGTAACATTCTGATTTGCCTCATTTTTGAAGAAATATGGACCAATGATTCCACCAGCCCATAAACCACACCATACCGTTGTTTTCGGTGGATGTAATGGTAGCTCTTAGTACTCTTCGGGTTGCTCATCAGCCCAAATATGACAATTTTGTTTATTATCGTATCCATTGAGCCAGAAATGGGTTTCATCACTGAACAAAATTTCACGAAAAAACACCGGATTTTCATTGAGTTTTTCCAGAGCCCATTCACTGAAAACATGACGCAAATTCAAATCGCCTGGCTTCAATTCTTGCACAAGTTGAATTTTGTACACTTTTAGGCCGAGATTCTCACGTTTTTATTTTGCCAAGTTGTCGAATACGCCAAGCCAAGCTGCTGAGAACGACAACGAATCGATTCGTCACGGTCTTCGCGTACACTCTCAGCTACAGCTGCTATAATCTATTCACTACGTGCTGGATGTGGTCTAACCGGTCGAACATCATCCACTTATGTAAACTGGGACTCAAATTTGCGAATGGTATTGGCAATAGTGGTTTCAGTAGGTCGATTATGCGCACCGTAAGTTCCTCGAATCGCACGGAAAACATTTCTCACAGAACGCTGATTTTCGTAATACAGCTGAAAAATTTGGAGACGCTGTTGTGGTGTGACTCTTTCCATGATGACTTGCCAAAAGATACTGAACAAAAATGACAAAGCAGTTTGATAGAAGTCACGCGTGATTTGTCAAAAAAAGCCAATTGAAAATCAAACCTCATGATGAATCACGCCTTACATAGTTACAAATATGACGTAATGTTCCTTAACCTTTAACCGCCCAATATATATCCCATATCAGTAAATGTAACGTTGACTTCGGATCATACTGGACATACTGGACGACCTTATTAGGGTTAATACAAACTCTCATGGTCGGGAGAGGTTATTTATTATGGAGAACGTTTCTAATGGTAGTGGCAATCGAACACGCTAGCTATTAGTACTTTGTTGAAACTATACATACTTAAGTCGTTTGGTGTTTCGCCGAAATAGAGGGACAGACCTTAAATTGCATGGGTGAATATTCAAACAGAAGGGTAATCGGTTTTCTAAGATTGCCTCTTATAAAGACTTTTGTGAAAAGATCGACATTGTTGGTAAAACCAGGCTGGAATCGGTCAGCAAATATGATGGCATCTACACTGAGTCAAAAGTAGAGGCGCTCCATTTCATGCTTGAGACTCATTTTCCAGGTAACCTAATCAGAACCAGCTCACAACTAGCTCCTATTAACGAAGCTGCTAGTATATCGTATCGTGGTGGCGGATGAAGATATCAAACATGCTGTTGGTTTCATTGACGCTTTCAAGTGCATAAGCTAGCACCACTGGCATATACCCAGCTATGTTACAAAGGTATAGACGAGCTGCTGGTAATTCTGCGAATGCCTGCTGTAGATAAGGTGCAACATGCTTACGAACGTAGAAAATCCTGCGAGAATGCGCTCCAAAGTGACTAGGCAGAATTGAATGCGCTGGGTATTCTCATCGACATTGATGTTTTCGATTGAATTTTTGACGGCATTTGTAACTCGGTGTAGACGATTCACTAGTTTTGTGATTATGATTGCTGGCTGCGGCCAGTATATTATGGGGGGTGTAAACAGATGTTGCTACAAGGCGGTAAATGTTGGTCGGCAAGGGTCAGCATAGGGTTTTCATAACGAGGAGACCATACCTGCGGTCTAGAGAAGTGGCCTAGCAAAAGTGACGCCAAAGGATTTTGTGACGCAAGAGTCAAATAATGTTTCGGAATTGGTCCTACGAGAGAGGGCTCTTTTTCTTAATAGCTTTCTGAGCCCAAAGAAATGGCTATTGGCAAAAGCAATTCTACGTCTGATTTCTGTGCAGAATTTGTTACTGCGGCCCCAATATATAGAGAGAGTCCTTAACTACCTCTAAGTTTTAAATGCCAATGATGACGTACCGGTCAAGTAATCTGTGTTGTTCCTCTTTTTCTGATTACATTTTTTCTATTTATTGGCTCACTCAATGGCTTTCTAGAACAACTTATCTGAAATGGCCCCCATTTGCCTTTCAGCAACGGCCACTAATCGATTGCAGTACATACCTCATGAGTTGGAAAACAGTGGAAACACTGCTCGGAAAAGTATTGTTGTCTAATGGATTGAGGACGGCTAATTATTTGTGGAAATGAAGTTCGGAAGGTAGTTTTTGTGCCATATTTGAGTCATTTTTGGCTTATGAGCTGGAGCGGAATATTGTTGCAAATAGTGCTTTGTTAAGGAGCACCACAACGTTCTCCAAATCGTCCATTTGATACACTTTCGTCGAGGTTTTGAGTCCTTTCTTACAGGAATGGAGCTCAGTGACCCAATCCATCACTGGAAGCTGGGTGGTGGACACGTTGAACCGTCTGTGGCCGTGCTTCGGTTACTGGCGAACCAAGGCTTTAGATTTGGACTTACGTTTCTGTTTCAATGGTTCTGTGATTATGTGGCCGGTGTGTCTCTTATATGCGCCTAGTCCCAAATCGCGTTTTAAAATGCTGTTATCCATCTCTCGAGACATGATTTCGATTCTTCACGTCTTTAATGACTTGTGGCATTCGCACAGTGCGCGGAATGTTGGATTTTGCACGGTCGACTATTCCACTAGTATCCTTAAATATCTTCACGGTACGTCACACAAAGTTTAGTATAATTTTCAGTCGCCGCAATATCTGAAAGGTTTTACCTCTTTAGTAGCCGCATTTTTGCAGGACAATTACGACAATACGATTTCCGAGCGAGCCCCATTCTGTGATTGCAACAACGCGGGAATTTTGCATAAATGTCTTACTTACTTTCCTGTTATTCCCAAGCCTTTTCTAAGATCTGACATAGTGTGAACACATATTTGATCCATAATGGACTTTCCTGGCTTCAAATCGCACTGATATGAACTAACCATGTCGCTCATACGGCTATGATTATATGATTTACTTCTCTACAATTAGCGTAGTTAAATGAGTGTCCTTTGTTATTGATCGGATGCAGATATTCCATTCATCGGGCGTGTATTTCTCTGACTATATCTTACAGATGAGCTGGTGCATGTCCTCATCCGAGACATATTTAGTAGAAGTTATCTTTGTCAGACTTTAGCTTGAATATTGTTACATTAACTTCGTCTATGTCGGGGCTGGGAAATTTCCTGTCTTCTCTATCCAAAGTGGATGGTTCATTTGCTTAACAGCGGGATTATGACCATCATATCTGTTATACAGTCTGCAGAAATAATCTTCCCATATTCTCAGCAGCGACTGCAACTCTACTACGTGTTTTCCATAGTAATTATTCTCTGAAATAACTTTTCAACGTCATTCCTGCAATAACATCTCTCTCTCGTGCGCGCTTCTCATGCTTTTTCTCTCAAAACGGCGACAACACCTTCTGTTCGAACACGCATTGAAGACCAGAACATATCATCTAGACGTTTCGCAAATTGAGGACCGAGGTTTAAAAAAAATTTGCATGATACGGAAGGGTTCTTTTAGTGTTAGTCTGTCAAACAATTCTGAACAAAATGTCGAAGAACTGTCAAAATTCACAGCACGGTTTAATAATTGTCTTTATTGGAAGATCTATTAGTCAAAAAAACCTTTACCTAACGACTACGTCATACAAGGAAATCAAAGACTCTTCCATAAGCGCCTAAAATAGAAAAAAAAAAAAAAAAACAAAAATAAATGATGTAACCAAGTCAGGCTGATGATTCAATTTTTGTTTATTTTCTGTTGCAGAGTGGTTCCTACTTCACAGAACGAGATTTTTAATGAGCCGTCTTGAAAACGATAAATTCTTCTAAAAATTTGTATCTATTTATAAACACCTTCTCAATCAGCTGATGTTTCAAATTTGTTTGACAAAATAACTGCCAACGGTTAGCTTGTTACTTATTTTGTTATTTACACTTCTTATGGTGCAATTAATTATTTTGATAATTAATTTTTGTCTGCGGTTATCGGATAAACTTTAAACCGAACAACAATGCTTTATCTACAATACTTCTTTATTCTCATGACACTGTGTGTCCGTTTTTAAAACACCCGCAACCACAAGCAATAAACAACAAATAGAAATCACGAAAAATAAAATAATAATATTTGTTTTTCTTCAGACCTAGCCATTCGAAATTAAACCAGATAATGTTTGACGATAGAAAGTTAATTTCCATATTCGTTTGGTTTTGTGGTAAACGTATGAGTGTGCTCCACTAATGGTTGAGATTATGGTTTCCGATGATTTTATTTTGAATTTCAGGTCTCATATTGCAAACAAACAAACATATTTGTTGCAAAATATTTAGTAAATAAGAGGACTAGTGTCAAAGCTAGATATGGCTTTTGTTGATATTGTTTAGACATTATGTGCGAGTTCATTCAACTTGTAGATGGCTTCTCTTGAACTTTAAGTTCAGAATATCGGATACGATTAAAATTTTATCTGTGACATTTGCGCATTGGAATTATAATGTTTAGGTGAAGTTGGCTCAACAATATCTACACTTTTTTTGTTTATTTAAGATATATAAACTCAAAGTTTCAGATACTCATAATTTTTTTTTTTTAAATCGTATTTAAGGGCGGCAATTTGATTGCTACATCGAAATTCCGTGTAGAAAACCACTGGTCAATTGCTATGTACGTTTTACAAAGGGGTTTCTGCGCAGTGATTGATCGGGAAACTGCTGACTGTTCTATAACTTGGATTGGAACAGCAGTGCAATAATCATGTTCATACTAGGTGGGGTGAAAAGTAACCTCCTTGGGAATGAAAAAAAAAAAATTTAAATGTTTTCTTATTTTATTCAATATAGTCCCCTTTTGGTTTGATACACTTATTCCAGCGATTTTCCAACTTCTTGATCCCGTCCGAAAAGTAATTTTCCGGAAGGTCTGCAAAATACTCCTCCGTGGCGTCGATGATTTCCTTGCGTGAGCTGAATTTTTTATTGATGAGCCATCTTTTGAGGTTTGGGAAGAGTTAATAGTCCGAGAGAGCCAAATCGGGCGAATAAGGTGGATGCGACAGCAATTGGATCCGTAAGTCATTGATTTTAACCATGGTTGCGATGCTCTTGTGCGCCGGTGCATTGTCTTGCAAAAACAAAATTTTTTTTCGCTACATTTGAGACCGTTTTGCAGCGATGTCGGCCTTCAATCACTCCAATAATGCACAGTAATACTCGCTGTTGATGGTTTTTCCTTTTTCGAGGTAGTTCACGAAGAGTATGCCATGACAATCCCAGAAAACCGACGCCATAACCTTTCCGAACCATCGAGCCTCCTTCAGCCGCTTCGGAGCACTCGTGCCGGCTCTGGTGTTCAACAGTTACCAATCGACGCAAAAAGTCCACCCGATTCCGCATCAGCAAGTCCAAAAACTGTCTCGAAGTGCTCTCGCGTTTGTGTTTTTGGTCAGGAGTTAGTATGCGCGGCACCCAGCGGCAGGATAACTTTTTCATATCTAGAATATTGCCCAAATTATGGCGTGTGCGCTCAGTACTAATTTTTGTGGTATCTGCTAGCTCGCGCACTTTCACTTTCCAGTCAGCCAACACCATTTCATGTATTTTTTTGACATTGTCCTCTGTAACCGCATCGGAGGGCCTGCCGCTGCGGACTTGATTGGTGACGGAGTTGCGGCCACCACGAAACTCTCGAAACCAATATTTGACAGTGTAACTTGACGGAGCAATAGCTCCATAATATTTATCCAACTTTTCTTTTGTTTCCTTCGCCGTTTTGCCTCTCAAAAAATAATGTTTTATGAGAGAACGAAAATCGTTTTTGTCCATACTCAACATGATACCAAACACGTCAACAACAATCAGCTGTCAAAACAAAACTAAAAACAGTATCGCACTGAAATTTGGCATGTCTTCCTAAATATGAATGGACTTCAAGGCACATTATGGCGGTCAAGGAGGTTACTTTTCACTCCTCCTAGTAGCGTAGTGCTTGCGTGAACGTGATAAACCAGCTCGAAAAATAACAAATCAGGTGTTGATTAGCCTGGCGAACTATTAAAGGACAACAACCTGCTGAATGATTAAACTCTTAATTGGCCACAACCGATTAATTAGCAGAGGCCTTTTTCTATTACCACTCAGACATTGCCGTCATCCACGAAGTGCGATGGGATTGGCTAAGCAAAAAAAAAAAGGATGTACGGGGCAGACTGATGCTAGACACATAAACGAGCGTATTATGACAATCCGAATCAAGGCTAAATTCACTAACAGAAGCCTATGTAATATGTTCTCATGCATGCACGGAAGACAAGGACGAAATCACCAAATAATATTTCTACGAGTTCCTTGACAAAACCTGTAAGAAATCTCCTAAGTATGGCGTGAAAATCGTACGTGGTTAGGTAAGTCTACATGACGCCACGTCTAACAACAAACTTAGGCTTAGCGAAACGAATTATCACTATAGCAAGCATACGGCTTCTTCATCTCAATATACACAACGGGGGCTTGGTTTTAAATACGTAACGTGTATTTCGTCGTGAGGTCGGTCGTCATCATGGCTTCAGTGTGGAGGCAATTCATCTCACCGTGGAAAAGTTTGAACGTGAGTACACTCAATTGGACCTTAATTTGGATCTTAAGCCATCAACCAGACAGAGATTGGTGCGAAATGAACAAAACATAGCCGGCGTAGTTGCAAGTATCAAAGAAGACCCATAAATGTCGATTCGGCGCCGATCAGCTGAATTGGGCATCGCCAAAGAGTCAATCTACAGCTTACATCCGTATAAGATCGTGCTGACGCTAGAATTGAAGTTGGACGACCATAGTAAACTGGAAATGTTGGCCGGAGATTCGGATTTTGGACAAAAAATCATCTTCTCGGACGAGGTCCATTTTTGGTTCAGCGGCTAGTCAACAAGCAAAATTGCCGTGATTAAAACGAAAACAATTCACAAGTGCTCGGCCGAGCATCGATGCATCCACAAAGATTACCTTTGTGCGGTTTATGACATGGAAGCATCATCGGACCTTATTTCTTTCGAAATGAGGAAGGAGATATCATTAACACCAATGGTCTCAGGTATAGAGCCATGTTAACCGACTCTCTGTGATCAGAGCTCGTCAACATCGATATATCTGAGCTGTATTCCAATAAGACGGTGCTACATACCATACAAGCAACGCTCGAAGTTTTGAAGGAGAAATTTGGAGACTGGGACATCTCACGGCGAGCGTTCATCAACTGACCGCCATGGGGCTACGTCAAGTCCTTAGTTTACGCTAACAAGCTAACCAATTTGGAGGAGCTATTGCCGGAATAACGCCGCAATATTAGACCAAGTCATCAAAAATTATATCGACCGCTTGTAGCAGTGTCGGCGAAGCCGAGGTGGCCATTTGAATGGTGAACTATTCCACACATATTGGCATGAATGTAGATTCGAACTAAAGTCAGAATCAATTTAATATCTCACACCGTTGTTGTTTTATTTAATTTTTTTTCCTATCGCACTTATCTGGTCACCCTGTAGCATAGATCATTTGGAAAACTTACAAATACGTAGTGCCAGCTTTGATTTTTTTTGACTTTATGATGGGTCCATACTTTGAGTACAAAGTCTATTTAAAATAATTTTATATCCATCCATCAGCCAGCAAATAGCCGACTAATTGAACTATCTACAACTTTGAGGTTAGAGGCTTTCTCATGCCTCCTGGGTATTCATGAGCACTAAGCCGTGAATATGCGTACTTTATCAATTTTATATTTGATAAAAATAGGAACCATTGGCATCTACGACTGATTCAATGTCAAATATAATTTTTTTTGTAAAAGTCCTGACTTTTTGACACAAGAAAAACCTCAAAAGTTATTATGACCTCTACTCGGTTTCGGAGTGGCTTCGGACTGAGCAAAAGATTTTACTCTAACTCCGTTGAAAAAGCATTAGGAGAGCACGGTAGATGGGAAAGAATTTCAAAACCCAATTGTTGTAGTTTTTTTTTTTTGTCGTTATGTGGAGGAATGGGACTTGGCATTGTACCGGGTTGTAACATTAGTATTGCAAGTGTTGAATGTCTGTTTAATGCAAATTAATTAAAACCAAACGCAAAAATTTAGTCGTCAATGTAATTACCTTCATTAGACTACACTTATGTCCATATTTTAGGCAACTTTTTAATGGTAACACTAAAAAAATTGCAGAAATATTGCAGAATTCGGAACTTTTATAACTGTGTGCAGGTTGCCCTAGCTGCATGAGAGAGAGCGTTATCCTGACGGAATAGAACGTCATTCGATTAACCAGATCTCGCCGTTTCTGGTACAGTGCCGACTGATATTGATAGTGTTCTGCGCTGTGATTGTCTGATTACGAGACAACTGCTCAAAATTGATTATTCCCTCAGCAACAAACCATACAGACGGTAACACTTTGAGCGGGTAAAGCTCGTTCCTGTGATGTTTTGCTGGTCTGGTGGTGATGTTTAATGTTATTGTAAACAACCCATTTTTCATCTCAAGCAACGTTCCGGTGCCGTGAGTTTTCTCACATTTGCTAGGTGTTGATGGGTGGTTATATGGCTCACGTTGAGTTCCCTTACCGTAACAGTGAAATTTATTTCGATAATAGACTTCACGAGCTCATCGTCTAACTCTTCTGGCCTACCCGAACTTTAGGTCAAAACTTGAATTCGCTGTAAACACTCTCCCTACACACATTTTTGGACTTCTCTTCAGCCTACGAGTATTTCTATCGTTGGTCTTAAGATATTGTGGCCAATTACCGGTTCCGGTTTTCCAAATGGTTCGTTCTTTATCCTGAAATCTCCGGAAGAAAGCTTTTCAAATCAATGTCGAATCATACGTCCGTTTATCGATACATCCTCAAATGTCATTAGTTCATCTCTGTTTGAGACGCATTTCCAGGTTGAATTCATAAAGGAAAAGGGTCCAAATTTTAAGCAAAAAATGAAGTTTGAGCAAAAAAAATTAACTGTGTTTCTAACAAACACCAAAAGTAGCTCTTCTCGTAACTTGAATATTATCAATATACGAAGACTGTTTGACGACTACCCAGATTGGAAGACAGGTGGCGCCACTGAGTCAAAATGAGTGTATCATCATTTAGTATGAACTGTTTTAGCCAGCTTGTCAAAATTTGATGACAATCCTTAGTTTTGTTTTGACAACCATTTAAAAACATCGTGTTAATGTTTTTTGCGACCATGGAAAAAGAGCAGCATCGGTCCGTAATCCGATTCTTATTTTTGAATGGCAAAACCTGGGGAGAAATCAAGCCCATTCCCGATGATGTGTATGGGACCCATTCACCTTCTCGTACAACCTTTTACCATTGGTTCGTAGAGTTTCGCCGTGGCCGCACATCGGTTTTTGATGAATCGCGCAATTAGTCCAAAATGGTTACCATACAGGAAACCATGGACAAAATCAATGATCTCGTGTTGATGGACTGCCGAGTGAAATTTTCGAGTTGGCTGAGATAGCAGGTATCTTAACTGAACACGTTAGCCATATCCTGCACGAGATTTTTGGGCATAAGAAAGCTGTCCGCGCGATGGGTGTCGCGTTTGTTCACACATCCGATAACAAGTGCAATCGTGAGACTACTTCAAAGACGTGCTTGGCTTTGTTTAACCGTTTCGTGTCCGTCGATGAGACATGGATTCATTGATACACACCAGAGAAAAAAGAATAATCGAAACAATGGGTTTTACTCGATAAGCGTTCGGTCAGAAAGGTGATGTCCACCGTTTTTTTGGAACGCGCGAGGTGTGATTCACGTTGACTATTTGGAGAAGAAAAAAAAAAAACAACAACAGGAGCATACTTAGTCGATTTATGGGGCCGTATTAACGGCAACCACATTTGGCGAAGTGCTCTTCCACCACGATAACGCAACGGCTCGCACCTCCGCAGTCGCCACAGCCAAATTGGCCGAATTGAACTACGAATTGCTCCCCGATTCTTTGTTTCCTCCGGATTTGGCTCCATGCGACTTCTTTTTGTCCCCAAACCTTAAAAAATCAATCGCCGGAAAGTAGTAAGGGTCGAACGGAGTATTTTGCGGGCCAACAAAAGTCGTACCAAATGGTTGGGAGGGGTGTGGAGTGGAAATGAATCGACTTAAAAGAGGATTATATTGAAAAATAAATTGTCAAAACCTAAAAAAGTTGCGTTCTCATTTCCACTTCGGGTATTCATCAAAGAGTCCTCGTATGTACCCATACGATACTAAGATTCAATCAGACTTGCATACGAGTATCTTTTTTTTACCAAATTTCGAAGGTAAATTGGTGTATGTAGGACAAAAATACGTGCATGTTGGATGGCTCATTTTTCCTTACAGCGGAACTTTAACCAGCCATATACAGAATTGCGTGTGTCATGTCTATGTCTGGCATTGCTCCGTGGTACATTACATACTGTTGGGTCATATAAAAAATCTCCGCGGTTTTTTGGAACATTTTTGAAAAAAAAAATTTCTTCATTCAAAATCAACTTCAATCAAGTATTGGCCATTATTATCTATGACCTTTTGCCATTTTATCAGCGATAAACTTGGCCAAGTGATTTTCAGCGGCTCTCCGGTCGGCTAATTTTTTTTACCATCAAGGGAGTTTTGCAAACACAAAAACAAACGGTAATCAGAGGGTGCAAGGTCCGGGCTATACGGTGGATGCATCAAAACTTCCCAATCAAGCTCCTTCAATTTGTTCCGGGTCATCAAAGATGTGTGTGGCCTAGTATTTTCATGATGGAAGACAATTCCCTTTCTGTTAGCCAATTCTGGTCGCTCTTTCTTGACTGTCGAGTTGTCCACAGTAGAGAATCGAATTCACCGTTTCGCCACGTTCTAGCAGCTCATAATAAACATAAATATCATCATAAACAGTCAACATAACCTGGTTTGCCATCAATCCAAACTTTGAAGTCATTTGTGGTCGGTCACCGGCCTTTGACCATGATCGCTTGGATATTCTCGTATTTAATCCATTTTTCATCGCCCATAATGAATCGCTTCAAAAATGGTTCCATTTCGTTGCGTTTCAGCAGCGTTTCACTGATGGTTATTCGGTCAATTAAATTTCTTTGCGTTAATTCATGTGGCACCCAAACATCGACCTTCTTTGAGCATAATGATTCCAAACTGTCATATAGTTGATGTTTAGTACCTCCGCTATCTTCACATAGCTCCATCAGTTGCAAAATTTCATTAACTTTTTCAGTGACAGGCCGATCACGGCGAGGTGCATCTTTTACATCGAAATTTCCGAAACGGAATCGAACAAACCACTCCTTTGTCCATCGTTCACTCACAGCATTCTCACCGTAAGCTCCACAAATGTTTCGGCATGTTTTTGCAGCGTTTTTCCCTTTTTTATAGTAAAAAAAGCATCACATAGCTTATTTCTTCAGATATTTCACTCATATTCAAATCAGTATAACTTTTAACGCGAGCAACGAATTCACAAAAAATTTGGCCTGACTTGTCACCTTTCAAACACCTGTTCATTTGACACAATCAGATTAGTGTTTCCAGATTAATAGACACCAACACCATCTAGTGATAAAAAACCACGGAGACCCATCACTTTGAGGAATACAATCTTTTGATTCTTATAATCATCGTCTGCAAATGACCTTTTTAAGCTAGTCAGTTCAGTTTCAGTTTAAACGCATTTTTATTTTATTAATTCATTAATTCTTACATGCTAGACAAAAAAACGCTTAAAAATTTGCTTAAATAACTTAAAATTATCTTATTCTAACTTACTGGCCCCATGCGGACACTCTAAGTTAAACCTAACAATTATATTTTGTCTTTCGACGTGCAGTACAATATTAGTTTTTCGAATTAAACGTAATTAAAATACTAATTAAAAACTAAGAAAATATTTTTTTTTTTAATTTAAAAACTTAGTAAACTAACATTTTTTTTATATTATATTATAAAACTTAAAGCTTAAACTTAAAACTACCTAAAATATACATTAGCTTAGCCTACTTAAGTTATCTTAATCTAGGTATTATTCCTTTTTTTTTTTGTAGAAGGTTATCCACTTCTGTTTTTTATTTTTTTTTATTTTTTTTTTTTTGGTTTTTTTTAATTTTTTGTTCTTAACTACTATCTTAAACCTACCTAAAGCTATGTAAGCCGGCCACGGCTAAAAAATTAGGCTGACCAACTCTGCTCCTTATTGGAGCTATCCTGTACTAGAGGAATTCGACGACGTAGATTCCCCTCCTTCAACAAGCCACCAAAATTGTTGGTGCTGCCGAGCAACATCCTTAATATCGCGACTCCCTACCGACCTACTGAACCGGAGACGTTCCGCACTGCCGTGTACGACGTCTCTGTCGTAGTTAAGTCGCCTGTCCGCAGCTGTTCGAGCGATGTGGAAGATTAACGGCACCGCTAATCTATCCTGGATCAGACCTTTTTTATCTAGGTAGAGGAACGCCTCTGGAGGAATAAAGCCGTCAAAGCGTACTCTCTCGTGATACATATAATTGGGGTAGTAAACCCCGTAGATCAGGTTATTCGACGAGGTCATTGCTCTTGCAATGTGCATTCGAATCAACTTAATAACAAAATTGTCCACTCTTATTAGGTTCGCCCTATTGTACAAGACCTCATTAGGATAGAATTTTATGTACTCAGACTCTGGTGTATTAGCGAAGACAAGTCCTAAGACAAGCCCTCTTAAACACCCGAATCTTTTCCAATAAACTTGCTCTCACGTTGAACCACACGGGACATCCAAATACAAGCATGGGCCTGATAAGGGCCATGTAGCAGATCAACTTCACCCCCGCATCGAGTTGGCTGTTATAAAACAGTCTCTTTGTAAGGGCAAAAGCACCTCTGGCTCTGGCCAGAGCAACATCTATATGTTTGTTAAAATACAGATATTGATCTAGCCAGATCCCAAGGTATCTGACTACATTTCGACAAGCAAGTGGCAGTCCGTGCTGCCCAATGATCGAAAACTTTCGCCAATTCTTTCTGGTATCCCTAGAGGCCCCAGACAACGGCGTCCTAAACAAAATGGTTTCTGACTTCTGAAAGTTGATTTTCAACTTCCAGTCATCGCAATATCGCTTAATTTTGTCGAAGTCGCGTTGCAAGAGTATATTAATGACCTCAATCTTTGGACCTGATCTGTACGCGATTAAGTCGTCTGCGTACGCTATGGCATGGTGAAGTGAACCTATCAGATCACTTGTGTAAATATTGAACAGGATCGGCGAATTTACCGCACCTTGTTGCAGACCGTTTTTAATGTAAAATGTTCTAGCAGAAGTCACATCGCCATTTTTCACGATGAACTGTCTATCTGTTAACATGTTGTAAAGAATATAAAGCAGTGGTTTACTAATGCCCAGCCTGTTCAGCTTGAAGAAGAGGCAGAGGCTCTTCAGAGAAGAAGAGGTATCGAAGGCTTTTTCCAAGTCAATCAGGCAGGCACCAGTACACTGGTTCTTGCCTTTGTTCCATTGGATATCAGAAACCAGTTTAGACGCGGCATGAATGACATCATGCCCCGCCTTGAAACCGAATTCATTATCCGGAACTATATTTTTGTCCTCAACCCACTTAGTCAGGGCTCTATTGATCACCTTCTCGAAAACCTTACTGATATTTGGAAGAAGACTGATCGACCGGAGATTCGCTGGATTGTATGTGTCTTCATCCCTTTTAGGGATTGGATGTACCACCGCAGTTTTCCAATGCGCTGGATAATGGGCATTATTCATCGCATTGTTAAAGAGGATGGCATAAATGTTTACAGCTTCTAGTGGGAGATGTCTAAGCACAATGTTCGGTATTTCATCGGTTCCCACTGATTTCTTACTTCTAAGTGATTTGAAGATCGTTTGGAGCTCTTCCTTTGAAATGAACGGGGGTAATACCCAATCGTCGGCGATGACATTATTTGCCATATTCTCGTCACTGAACTGAGTGAAACCCGAGCTCTCGAATCGCCAGTTCACTATTTCATTTCGAAGGTTGAAATTGTGCACGAGGACTCGACTTTCCAGGTCGTGGTCCGGGCCAATGATGTCATTCGCCTTGTACACTTCCTGGAAAGTTGCTCCTATAGCCTCTATCTTCTCCTGCGGATCTTCGATCACAAAGAAGTTTACGTCATCAACGGCCTCATTTGGATCGATGCCTGCTGCTAAAAGTAGTTGTTCGTTGTTCGTCGTTCGGACGATTTTAAGACATGGAAGGTCGTTTTGATTTTTCCTCCGAAATATTTTATTTATTTGCGGGAACATATTCGGGTTGCTGGTGTTTACAGCCCGAATTTTGTTGTTCCAATACAAACTTACAGATTTTCTGTAATTTTCTTTTATTAATGTTTGGAGGTTTTTGATCGACGACTTTAATGTCATGATCTCCGGGTTGTGTCTGTCAGTAAACTGTCTGTACAAGGTTTTTAGTCTTGACAGCAGTCTACTTTTATGTCGGTGCAGTGCGTCTTTTTAAACTAGTGTTCCAATTCCAGTTCCAGCACGGAGGATAAGTAAATTCTCGATATCATTGCAGCAATGGTAAATTAAGTTAAAAAAAATAAAAAATAAAAATAACCCTTCAGTTACGCAACAATTGGCGTCGACGCACTTTGTCGTTGAATTTGCTACAACAACATGTGGCTGTGTTGTTATCATTGTACCACTTATTATATGAGCTCTACAAGGGGGTGCATTCTATTGCATTGCACTTCATTCAATCTAGCAAATTTGATGTTCTTTCGTAGATACATAGATTGTGTGGATTTTGAATGGAATTTTGTGAGTACTGGTGGTATTTGTTGTATTTCCAAAAAGTATGCAACAATTATATGAATTTTTTTCATTCGTTTCTTATAATTCACATCCACTTTGTGTAACGAGATTTACTAAAGTGTGTACAGAGTGGGAATTTGTTAGCTTTGCGCAGAGGCGATATCGTAACCAATGAGGTCCTACCGAGGTGCGATTATTGCTAGTTGAAAACTTTAACCAATACCCCGCCATGAGGACGTGAAATACCGTCCGCTACGGCAATTTTTGGAAGCCCGAGAGGGCTTATTATTATTCATCAAGAGCGCCGAAGGAGAGTGCGGGTTTTAGCTAGTGCGGTTTGTGACTGGTTTTCGGTGAGAATTCGTTTGAGTAAAGTCGGAGCGTGAAGTTCAGTGCTATAAGGGTAAGTAGCTGCCAAACTACACACACATAACATATCCACTTCTCGAAAACTGCTCGAACATCCCTCTGATTTCGGCATTTCTCGATATGCTAATGTATGAGTTGAAAATGTGGTATTAGTGTTAGATTAAAGGCTGTCATCCTCCTTTGTTTGAATGTGTTGCGTCAGGGTATAAATGCTTTGGAAGTAGTGTAGTGTGTGTGGCTTGTAGTCAGTAGTTTCAGTGATTTGATTTCTACAGTTCTTGGAAGTAAAATGGAATCTGGAAGAGATGTTAAATCAAACGGAGATCCACAACGTTAAAAGAATGCAAATCTTTTGAAGTGTGTAGTCGTTGTTGTCGTTTCAAAGTAATTAAAGCGTCAAATTCTATAGCAACAACAAGGGGAAATCGCCAGTATTTCAAATTTTGACACAAAACTAAGGACTTTTGTGTGTTAGCTTTCAAAGAAAATTCGCTTTGCTACACAACGTCATTGAAACGCCAGTATTTTGTATCCCAAAATACGGGTGCCATAACCTTGCCAGCCGACTGTTGAGTTTTTGGTCGTTTTGGACGAGGTTCGTCGCCTGCTCGCGACTGCCGACTTGACTCTGGTGGAGCCAAGTTTCATCCATTGGCACATGCCGACGCAAAAATTCGGCTTTATTGTGGTTGAACAGCTTTAAACACTCCTCTGAATCATCAACACGTTGTTTTTGGTCGACTGAGCAAACGCGGCACCCACTTTGAACCGTGCTTTCTCATGTCCAAATATTCTGGTATGATATATCCAGCACGCTCTTAACGGATTTGCATTCGGAGAATTTGCAATCCATTGTGTCAAAGAAATGAAGTGTGGAACATTGTTTTTTAACCAATCTTGGTTGACGTGCGCTTTGTGAGACGGTGCCGAGTTCTGTTGAAATGTTCACAGTCTCCGACCGAAATGATTGTTTGCCCAAGGCTTCAATACTGCCTCTAAGACAGTTTCACAGTATACTATCGCATTAATTTTGACGCCACGGTCCAAAAATACGAGCGAAAAGCGACCATCGGCGGTTATGGCGGCCCAAACCATCACCATCGGTGCTGCCTGCTTTCTGGTGGCCGTCCGAAGATGTACATTTTCAAATGACCTCTCTGGCATGTAAATTCGATCATTTTGTTTGTTGACATATTGCTCGATAACAAATGGCGACTCATCGGAAAAAACCAAATTCGGCAACTCACCACTTTCGTGCAAGCGTAGCAACTCCTTCGCGTTGTAAGATCGTGTGCTTCAATGAACTTCAATGGCTTGAGCCCCAGCTCATTTTTCTGTATATGTTGCATCCGTTCGAACGATATGTTGAGCTCACGAGCCATTTTTCTTCCACTTCGACGCGGATTTCGCTCAATTCGTTTTTTATGACCACCTCCATGGCGTTTTGCAACGCTGCCAGTATCACGGTAACGAGCTATGGTTCGAGACACAAATGTTTTATTCACGTTGAGGTGCTGGAGGGCTCTAACGATAGCTACTTGTGGTTTTCCAGCCAAATATAAAGCAATTTTTCAAAACAACTGAGACGCAAATCATTTAAAAGGCTTGTAAATAATAAAATTATCTGTCATGTGTCAAAATTTGAGCTCACTGTAATAAACGATTTGGAAATTATAGCAGTCTGAAGTTGGTTGCAGTTCGAGTCAGGCAGGGTGTATTTCACACCGTTGTTGTTTTATTTAATTTTGTTTTCCTAACGTTGTTATCTGGTTACCTTAGAATCTAATTTTCATAAAATTTCAGCGATTTTAAAAAAAAAATTTGTTTGGAATTTGTGTTTTAACTTGTTTTAGCAACTATCACTACTTTTTTTTAATTTGTTTTAGCAACATTTTTTAATATGAATTTCTTGTTGTTTTTCTTTACAGTTCGATTTCTGTGCTGAGTAAAACTGGCTATCGTCTCTATTCGATCTCATCTGTCGACAATGTCGATGAAATCTATTCCAAAGATAATGAGAACATTCGAATTGTGGAACGACTTTTTAACAGCAGTCTAGTGGTGTTGGTCACCGAAAGTAAGCCCAACTGCCTCAAGATGCTACATTTCAAGAAAAAACTGGACATTTGCAACTGCGTTTACCCATCAACCATTCTGTGTGTGCGAATGAATCGATATCGTTTAGTTGTATGCTTAGCTGAAAGTATTCATATACATGATATCCGTGATATGAAAATTCTTCATTCTATTGAAAATATCTCACCCAATGAACTGGGACTTTGTACATTGTCATTGAATTCACATTTAGCTTATCCAATATCGGCGACATCGGGTGAACTGCGAATATTTAATGCAAATAAACTCAAAACCGGCCTGACAATCAAAGCTCATGAAACCGCATTGTCGGCGATAAGTTTCTCACCAAATGGTGTACTGATTGCAACTGCCTCGGAACGTGGTACTGTGATTCGAGTGTTTTGTGTGAAAAATGGTCAGAAAGTTCAGGAATTCCGACGCGGAGTTAAAAGATGTGTGCGGATAGCATCACTTGTGTTTAGTGCCAATGCAGACTTTCTTTGTGCCAGTTCAAATACGGAGACTGTACATATATTTAAAATCGACTCAAAAGCTGTCGAGTTAACCGAACGAAAGGCTGTTCTGGATGGATCCGAAATAATTGGAGCATCATCATTGGAAGATATAAGTACGGCGCAAACAACTGAATCAAGTGGTGGTTGGTCGGGATATCTGTCGAAAGCTGTATCCACATATTTTCCTAGTCAAGTCTGTGATGTTCTGAATCAGGATCGAGCATTTGCGACAGCAGTATTGTCACAACCTGGACTTAAGCATGTTTGTGGCTTAGCGAAAGTACAAAAGGAAATGAAATTGATGGTAGCGTGTGAGGATGGTTTTATGTACATATATGATTTTAGTGATACAAAAGGAGGAACTTGCAAATTAGAACGAGTTCATGATTTAAGGAGTACGCTTGAGGGTGTTATTGGTATGTTTAAATTTAAAGTGGGCTGTTTTTCGTATTTGGAATAAGATTTAATCGTTCTTCTGTTTCTTTTCTTTTGTAGAACTGAATCTCACTGAGAGTATGAATAAATTGTCAACAATGCCAGCAGTAGTGATAGAAAATCCCGAAAAGACAAAGGATAACTCATATGCTGGAATTTTGAAGGGAGAACAGGCCAATGAACTCACAGGTATTTATTTATTTATTTACGATTATTTCTCTTTAATGGGTTGCATATATATGAATCCAATTCGCTGCAGACTTTTATGTAGGAAACCTATACAGTAACCTATACAATAGACCGGCAACTTGCTTCAGTATGTTCTTGTGCCGGTCTAAAACAAAATTTATAATAATTCCTGTCTATGTCCGTCTATTTTTTATTAAAAGGATCTGGTCACAAAATCAGTATTAAGCAGCCAAAGGAGACTCAACTCCTTTGATGAAATTGAGATTGCCTATCTGGTAGAGATTTTGAGAGTTTTCCCACTGATTAAAATTTTTTTTAAGGAGGTATCGGCACATAGAGCTATGCATTCACATAAAATGTGTTCCCCAGTTTCGTCGTTTTCCACACAAAAGCGGCATTGAGTTTCCTGAATAAGACCTATTTTGTGTAAGTGATATCGAAGGTGGTATGCCCGGTTAGAAATTCAACCAATCTTCTGATGTCAACGCCTTTGAAATATTGGGGTTCTTTACATTTGTTATGCCCGGCGAAGCCCTGGGATATACACATTTTCTTCTCGAAACTCTTTTCGTTGAGTTAATAGCTGAATTCGGATATTCGGGATATTGGCCTATTGAGATGCCACTCTTGGCACCAATTTGAGCTTATGATAAAGCGTAGGAGATTGTCATCGTCTATATTCTTTAGATCGCTTAAGCCGTCGTAGAAGAAAGCTCCTAAGTAAAGTTTTCTTTTTTGGGAGAGAGCTGGCCGTGTACAGAGTAGGTGGAGGATTGTTTCTTCCTCCTCCTCGTCTATGCAACTTCTACAGAAATCATTTGTAAAGAAGACAAACCTTCTTGCATTTTTGTTTATAAGGCAGTGTTCAGTGATCGATACCTGTGATGGCGCTGAGATGTCCCTTATTTAGAAAGACCAAACTCTTAAAGCGATTCAGATCTAGCTTTGGTAAGATTTGTTTGGTCGCTAGACATATTGATCCATCAATCCACCTAAGGTCTGTTCTTTTGCTAGCACTGAGCTTTTACATTTATTTGCACGTAGCGATTAGTATACTGATGCTATAATTTTTCAGTAGGATAGGTAGAGTGGTTCCAATTTTGGCAACTTCGTCGGCCCTACAATTCCCTGGAGTGTCTCTGTGGCCCGGCATCCAATATAGGTGAACGTTGAACTGCTCTGCCATTTTCCTAAGAGTTGATCGGCATTCAATGGCGGTTCTAGAATCTGTATAAAAGTGAATTGACTTGGTTGATTGACTTCCTCCAAGAAGGATCTAGAGGGAATCTTAAATGAAAGTCTTCGTCAAACCAAAGTTGGGGTATCGTGGAATCGTAATTGCAGTTGTAATTGCGGATGTGTTAACGTTGTTAAAGGCACCCTCTATGTCCAGGAAATCGATCATTGTGTACTCTCTATATTGTAAGGCTCGTTCAATGTAGCTAGTCAGTGAATGGAGAGCCGTTTCCAACGACTTTGCTTTACGGTAGGCATATTGAGCCGTTAATAAAAGTCGTAGATCAATTTTAGCTCGTATATGGATATCAATTAGTTGTTCTAGAGTTTTTAGGAGGAAAGATGATAGGCTTATAGGTCTGATGTCATTTGGGAAAGAAAACTACATTGACTTCTTTCCATGACAGTGGATGTGGATCAGTTCTACTCTACACAGCTTCTCATCATATTCGTAGCGTATTCAGGATAATATCTGAAGACTTTTGTACCTCGGCATACATTATACCGTTCGGACCAGTAGACTTGTATGGTCTGAAGCTATGTAACGCCCAAAGCAGATTGTCTCTTGTAATCAGACCGTGAATTTTGGTCCTGTTTAGATTAATACTGACCGTAAATAGAAAACTACTTGGAAAGTGGATGTCCAGTAGCTGGTTGAGCGATTCACCACTTCAGTTCGTCCAAGAACCATCGGTTTTTTCAAACAGCTAGGCATCGTAGGATGCGGCAATGCCTCAGAGGTTTCTGTTATTTTGTCACAGAATGGCCCCCAGAATTGTCATTTTGTCTTCATCAGTTCTTTTTTTTTTTATATATTTTGAGGTTTTATTGCGCTTATAGGCACGAATAGATTACAATAAAAAGTTTTTTGCGGACCTTTCTAAGCGGTCCCAGTGGTGATGTCCACCAGTGCGGCTCTTTTTTGAATCTAAATTATATAAGAAAGCAGGAAGTAGCCATAGCCTGATTGAGAGCCAAGGTGAATTCCTTGACTTTTATGTCAAGCTCGTTGGTGTGACGTGGGGAACTTAGGAGTTCAGAGGATAAAGTTTCTGACAGTATTCCTCCGTATTTTGTCCAATCAGTTTTCCGATATTTTCTGGAATGCTAATTGGCTGGGAGGAGCATCACTGCGGCTGAATTGGATGTATCTGTGGTCTGAAAATGAGTATTCGGCTGTTAATGGTGTTGTGACCTAGGAATCATCCGTTCAAAATGTAAGGGAAGTGGCCGATAGAGAGAGGTTTCTTTAATGGAGGATTTAACTAACCTAGATGTCATAAACCAGGAGTTTGAATGCAACATTTGACCAAAAATGATAAGAACTCTTAAAAAGAGGCAGATTTGCTTTGGTACAGCTTTGGAAGAAATTTTGTAAATTTTTAAAATACGTAGTGTGCCTTAATTTTAAAAAAGAAAATTGGCTTCTGAAATATTTCAAAATTGGAGAAAGTGAGCATATTTGTTTGGTTTGACCTCTATGTCACTTTATTTACACAACCATATGTATTGCCAGATGAAGAATATCCAATAGTCTACAGTACATCAATCAAGCCTTTCATATTTAGGCCTTTAACTACTTTTTTTTATTTCTATTTTTAACTACACAACCTTTTATTTCAGCAGAATCGGCCAAATATCGCAGCCTATGTGATGCTATTGATTCGCCAGCAAAGCTCTACGATGAAATGCAATTTCCACCGGTAGCAGCAGTACGAGATTGACACAGGAGGTGCAAATAGGTGCTCCATTTTTATAATTTAGTTTGTAGATTAGTTAAATTCCACTAGATGATAAGTTAACAATTTCCAACTTCTCAGAGACCTTTTTCCAAGAAAACACGGAAGGCAGCATTTTAACTAATCTTATGATGACAATATAATCGATTTAATTAATTTGATAAAAGAAGAAGACGTATGCTTAAGGGGCTCTCTATTTAATGTGAAACTTAAAAGATTATTTTATTGCACAATGTGTTGCTTGGAGAATTTTTTTTTTTTTTTTTTTAACAAAATTTGTTTTGTCTATTCGTTGTTAATTATACCATATTCAGGCATTAACACTGTACCTGAAATAAATGAAAATAAATCCTAAATATAAATAGAAAAATTAAAGTAAATATAAAATATATAAAATCTGTGTGACATCCAGACGATGGGTTGATTATAAATTAAAGCAAATAGTAGTACTACATATCCCAATCAAACAAACATAAATACAAAGAAAAGAACAAGTTATTTTGCCCACAGTAAGATTTAAGCATCTTAGATGTCATCCTGAGTGGCCACCACCATTCAACACGATAACGTAGAAATTAATAATTCGGAACTAACAGGGTTTTACCGAGTAACATATGTTACATTTGATTTTCCATGCTCATGTTAGAAATATTTTATACAATTCTACAAATCATTTACAGTCAGAACTTCTTATTCAGGCTTAGACAATGATTTAAAGAATTTTTTAGCATTTTTTAGAATTTTTCCTTGTTTTGTCGCTTTGTATTTGGCTGTGACATTCACAATTTGCCTTTGAAAAACAAGACTTGTTTCAATAGACGGATCAATTTTTTGCAGAATCCACCAAGCAAGTTTAATATTTCTTCAGTGTTGGTTGTGGTTTCGTCTTTTAGTAAAATCTTCATTTTCAGCTTCAAGCTACTTTTGAAAGTCACTTGGTTTTGTATGTCAAAACTATTTTCAGCACTGCTTAACATTCATATCAGGATCCAATATGATTTTAGAGGTGTGTCCAATGTAATAACTTATAAGGCAGTTTTAACTGCATTAAATCCTTGCTCAGGTTTGTATCCGGCATCAACAAATCTCATACTTCTTGATATATTGCTGCTGCTGAAGTGTATGGGGATGCAGCTTCTCCAACAATTTTGATGCTATGCAGTGTTTGCCGCGCTACTCGTATGTGCGCCATCAGGTTCTTCAAAATTTACATAGAGACGTTTAGCTTTCTCACGGATTATTTTCCATAGCACCACTTAGAGGCACTCTCTTCTGCTTACGATCTTTAATCCATAATGTGAATGCAGCTTAAATTTTTTTTTTTTTTTGATCCCCAATTAACATTTTTTGTTGATAGTGAGGTTGAAGCTTTATAATTCCTTATTTCGTCTTTTGATTTAATGATGTGACTGTACGGTTGATTCATTGACATTAAAAGAACGTGATATGAATGCAAATACCAAATCTTTTAACGGTTATCTTAATCTTATCTTATTTTGTTTGAACAACTTATCTCTAAGCAAGTAATAGCCCATAGTTGATTTGAGAACCAACCATAGTTGCTCTTCGGTCATGATTAACATCTTAGACGATAGAAGGCGTGATTTTGATAGAGAAAAGCATTCCATAATTTAAACCATGATATTCTGTGCTGAAAGCTCCATAAGTTTTTTTTTGGTTGCAGCGATTGGTCTGTTAAACTTATTAGGAATTATCTGTCCAATAGGTGCGGTCGTGTGGACGACCTGCATCGTCAATATTGAATGGTTCGCTCTGCCTCACAGCGGAATTTGTGTCGTTTTTCCATATTTTCAGCACCGACTGTGACTACTACAAGGTTTCCTTGTTCATCTGTACAGATTTCCGTTCGGGTCTTATTGCCCTGACCTTTTGATTTTTACATTTTGGTAAAACTTCCGAATATTATTTCTGGAGTAGCACCTCTCTATTTCCTCGATCGCGCGCTTCTCATGCTTTTTATTTTTTTCCGGAGAAGCCGATGTTCTTCTCTCTCTCGTCCTTTTGTGCAGCACCGCTTTTTAGGCATGTTGTTTTGCTGCATGTGGTTGCCGGCACTCTTCATCAAAGTGATGGTTTCGTTGTGGTGGGCGGGTGAGACCCAGCACGTCTGTTGCGGCATTTCTGATGGCTTCTCGGCATCTAAGCCTCTAGTTTTCAGCACATGTCGAAAAATTGAGGGATACGCGAAAGTTTTGGCGGCTTATTGCGATTGCAACCGTTGAACGTTAAATCTCCTCATAGTATTTCCCCATTGTTGTGGCGTCTAAGATATCCGTAGACATACCTTGACTGCAATTATATAGTGGTTCGAGCCTATGTTGGCCGCTCGAAGTGTTCGGACATCTAAAATACTTGAGGAGTGGCTTACGTCGATTAATCTGGTTAATAGTTTGCTGATCCGGTGTCCGCCACGTTCCTTTGTATAGTAACGTTGTGTCTCGCAGCGAAATCGATTAGCCTAAATCCGTTTCTAGATGTGATGTCGTGTAGGCTATGTCTTCCGATTGTGCTACTAAAAATGTCGTCCTCCTTTCAAATTTTGACATTAAAGCCACCTAGGACGATTTCCCCTCTGTTGGCGCGTGAGTGCATATATGGCTGATGTTATTAGGCATTCACTCACGTGTCGAAAACTCAAAACTTCTTGCCTAAGTCTGCCGCCTGCAACCAATCGGCATCCACGTTCCCTATAGCAATCACCGTAGTAAACATTACAGTTTTTCATCTTTTTTTTTGTCTGACCCATCCCATCCCACGTCCTGGATGACGGTTATATCTGCTAAGGAGCTCTGCTAATTGCTCGCCTGCACGTGGCCTGTTCAAAGACCGAATATTCCACGTGCAGATTTGAAATTCGTTGTCCTTTGTTCGTTTTGCAGGATCGTCTACAGTGAATCCGTCGTTATCCGAGGCAATTACGTGGTTTGGCAGTTAACCCCACGCACAACCCCCAATCTGGAGGGCCAGGTACTTTTTGGGACCCTTAGGACAAAAGGGACCGGACCAAATTCCGGAGCCAGTATTTTTGATTGTGGCTCATACTCTTGAGGAGGACAAAGTTATACTACTTATCTTCTCAGAGTTTTACCTTGTCATCAAAAGGAATGCTGAACTTTCGAATCAGAGGTGACGATAAAATACAGCAGTTTAAAATATCATCCAGTGGCTATCCCGTAAATTAGTGATTGTTCGGTAACCTTTACCTTTAAGGCATATGTGCTTTTAAATTACCTACGCTGGTGCACTCAAGGTAAGACAATTAAGATTACCCATTTTGACATATTCTAACCTGTACATCAGATATTTCTTTCGCTGGGATTTATCTATTTAATAAAAAATGGTAATGATGGTGTTCCTTTTTGGTGTATGTATATTACTCAATTGAATCCAAGTATTAAACGTCAAGCTGCGACAATTTGGAATTCTGCTTCGTCTCTCATGATTTGGTTGTATAAAATATTGGAATTATCTGTGGCTAGCTGTGGGAATTTATTGGCATATCATAGGTACTCTTCTGCACCTCGTGGTATTTACTCTTAGGCAAATTGAATCAGAACAAGGTTTTAAATCCTCCTTAGCAATGTTTGGGAGACGTCCAATTGACGTCCGAAAAGTAGGCACAGATGGATCGTCGTTAACCCTCTGTCATCCAACCTCGAAAGCTCCTTCATTGCAAATAGACAGATGAACATTTGGTCAAGGTAGATCAAATACAGCACTTTGTTAACAAGATTAGGTGATTTTGAGAGTAATATCATTTTTTTTTTGGTTTTTAAGTCCGCTTTGACCTATTATTAACGCAAAATTAGGTCTCTAAGCAGTTCAAAAGCGACACAGTTCCAATAGGTAAACTTTTTTCGCTGCCATTCATTTAGATTTTTTAGAATCATTCTATTTGAATTGTTATATACTAGTATGTACGAGTATAAGCAAATTCAAACTGCATTTAGTTTATTTTTTCTTTTGTCTAAAATCATTACGAGCCCATATCTAAACTTCACTGTCAATTTATCAAAAAGTGCATGCTTATTCCAATTAAAAGCAAAAAAAAAAAAATATTACTTATATTACAATTTGCGTAGCTTGCTGTTAAAAATATGTATACATATATATATATATATAAATATATAAACATATATATATGAGCAAACAAAAAAAACTATACAAACAAATTATTTACGAGCACTCAAGAATCATTTTTTTTTTAAAGAGATTTCCTGTGTATATTTTTGTAAAATATTATTTTAATTTTAGTATTAGCTAAGAGGTTAATCTATTTATTTATGTAAAAGTTAAACAACAACAACAAAAAAACCAATAAAACGAAAAGTATTTGAAAAAAAATGATAAAATAAAGGAAAATGTAATAAAAATAATAAAATGCAAGAAAAAGATCTAAAAAAAAATAAACAAAATAAACTATAAAAAAAATTAACAATAAAACTTATAAAAACCTCTTCTACATTTTTTTATTTCATTCTATTTAACTATTTCTACTACACGAGATGTGTTCAAAAAGTAAGGTGACATTTGATCATCGATTTTTTTTTTGCTGTGTTAGTACACATATCCCAAACATATGTTCACATTTTCAAGTATATAGCATACTTAGTTTGTTTTTGACAGACAGAAAAGTTAAACGTGTTGTGGCGTGCTCGCCAATTTACAATTATTATAAAAAATGGAGCAAAGAATTTGCATCAAAAAAATGTGTAAAAAATGGAATCAAGTGCTCTAAAACAGTAGAAATTGGAATCACTTGGAATACGGTGAGTCTAGTCTAAGTAAAAAAAATGTTTACAAGTGTTACAAGTTCTTCCAAGATGGCCGAGAAGATGCCAATGACGAAGCTCGCTCTGGACGCCCTAGCACATCAACAAAAGATGATAACATCGAAGCTGTGAAGAAAATTGTTTTGGAAAATCGTCGAATTACCATAAGAGAAGTTGCTGAGGATGTTGGCATATTGGTCATGAAACTGTTTTCGGATGTTTTGGGTGACGAATCATGGGTATGTGGTTATGACGTCGAAACCAAAGCCCAATGGTCCCAATGGAAACACCTAGGAGAGCCAAGACCGAAAAAGGCATGTCAAGTTCGATCAAAGTCAAATTTTTGATCACTGTCGATTACTGGATCGTAATACATCAGGAGTTTTTATTTCAAGGTCGTACGGTGAATAAGGAGTATTATCATCCTTGAGAGGTTTTTTTGGTCAAAAACAACATGACAATCATGCCCCAGTCACCATATTCACTGGATTTGGACCCATGACTGATCAGATTTGCAACGCTGAGCTCAAGGCTATGCCAAAAAGTGCTTATGAGAAGGACTTAGAGGATTGGGAAAAGCGTTGGCACAGGTTAATTATATCTGAGGTTGATTACCTTGAAGGTAATTGGTGAATAAAGTAACCTTACTTTTTGAACACACTTCGTATATCCTAAGTTTGAATTAGCTTTACATGGCTTCAAGATACCATAAACGAAAAAGAAGGACTAAACAACCGGCTGCACATAAATGAATGAAAAAAAGCTGTTGGTGAAAGATTCGTGCGCCTAGATTTAGAATGAAGTCCCTATGTCGGTTTTTTGCACAATATTCTGAGAAAGAGCTGTTGTATTGCGCGAAATTAAAATCAAGGAAGGAAGGTCACACGTAAATATCTGAGCTTATATCTTTTCTCTTCAAAAAACACAAAAATGTTTCGCACTAAAATTTTCTAGCTTTTTCTGCGGCCACAATTAAATGATGATGTGCTGACGTTTATAAACACTAAGTTAGAACACTAAGTTAGTTAACTAAGTTAGTTCTGCAGTTCTGCAGTTTTTTGTTTGTATGACGTTTTTGAAAACACCCAATGTTTTGCTCCACTCCCCGTCAAACAAAACACACGCAGTACCTTTCTTTCGAAACGGCCGGTTTAAGACCTTCGAAAAAGTCCAAGCCTCTGCGCCATAGAGCAGTACTGGGATGATAAGAGTCTTGCATAGTCAGTTTGGTCTTTGGCCTACTGAGCTCAAAGGCACAACGATTCTGTGGTGATATCGTTGGTGCTTGTAACTGCGGAGCCGAAAAAAGAAAAGATTATGCCTATTTTGTAGGCCACTTGACAGTACGTCGCTATATCTGAAGATAAAGACAAGAAACAAAAAATAAAAACAACAACAATTTATTTTGACTAGATCACGTATCATGGTTGCCATATAAAATTTTTAACTGTGGCTTCACTTGATTAGATGTGCGCCAGGCCATTTTTGCAACCTCAGGCGATTTATTGTCAGCGTGCCATTTAATCCCTGGTCGATGAACCAAAAACGCATTATTCAGAATACAAAAGTCATAGTTCATCATGGCAAGCAGGTCGGCCTTTAAAAAAATCAATTTGAAAACTTGGACGAAAAATAAAACTAAAAAATTGTATTAAATCACCTGAATTTGCTTATCGTAACGTCCTTCCCACGTGTAACGTTCATCAAAGTACGGTTCGAAATTTGTCGTCACATAGAACGGCTCCCAGTAGTTGTGGTGCTTTGTAACTAAAAATATATCCAACAGCGTGGTTTCCTTTTCTTGAATCCATCGATTGAGTTCGGGTATTGCATGGCAGTACATGCATACCTCCTTGTGAAATGGTATTGCCTTGCCAAGAGCAAGCATTTCTTGAAGATCCGTTTTTGAATTGGGGATCTGTTGGTTTCGGTCTACTTCAAAAACTGCCAGAGGGTAAACCCTTTAAAATGGATGAAGGTATGGGTAAAACTACAATCAAATGAATTAAAGTTTTCATGACGTACTGACGTTCGATAAGTAAGAGATGCGGCTTTCGATGGATCATGTCAAGGAAGTCATTCACAAAGTTCCGGTTCGGATAGAGTTCAATGTCACAGGGAAAGACGAAATGTGTTGTAGCCATCCGGCGGGCTATGTTTCGACCCATATTGATTGGATAGAAGATCGATTGGTTATGACGATAAGATGCGTTTGTCTCAAGAAGAAACGGAGCTTCTTCACTACAATTGACGGAGAAATGCTTGAGTTCATCTTCGGTTTTCGGAATGAAAGATGGCATGTGAGCTGCGGGAAAGAAGATGTGGAATGTAACTAATTCCCTGATGAGTTTCTGCTCTTTGGTGCAGCTACGAAGAAAATCCACACTCCGGATGGTTCTGTTGAAATCGGCATTTGGCGCGAAAATCGCTATACTTATCGGTGCACGCCATCTGCGAATAAGAAATCGTGAATGAAATAATTTTTTTCTGCTTATTTTATCTATCTTCAGACATTAAATTGTTAAATAAGACTCGAAGTAGCGGACTTGCGCCCCTTGCCTGTAGCTTTGATATCTCTGCAATTGCGGTATTCTCTGATATCCTTGCTGATGATAAACTTGACCAGGATACCCACCTGATGCATACGTTTGCTAGCTAGCGGCAGGTTATGACTGATATTGATTTAGCGCATCAACTCATTGAGGCTATTCGTATCTTCTACTGTTCTTCGGAATGTATCGTATAAGTCACGAGTATTTTAAACTACAGTCATATCTTTACACATAAGTCCCGGTAAAAATGAGAACAGCCAATCAATCGAGATGAAACTAGAGAAAACTTGAATTCCTAACCTTGTTATCTGCGTTCACCTACGAGTATGTACGTAATAGTCATTATATACTCGTACATACATAATATCTCTACAGAAACCATGGATATGGAATAAAAGCATCTGTAGATTCGGATATTTAGGGAGTTTCACACCACTATATGACAAGCGATCGGAAAGGTCGAGAGCTTGTCTTTATGTGCGGAACTCACTCTCAACATCTAAGCTATTGCAATTTTGTAACCAAGATTTAGATACTGCAGATATACTCGTAAGCTACGAATCGAATGGAGAATAGCACAAATTCTTCGTTAAGTCTGTTTATTTTCCCTATGATTCATTACTGCCCCCACCACCGAAGGCTTTAACAGAACTCGTGGAATACTCTGTCTCCAGGAAGATGTGACATCATATGCTGCGATGCTAATTCTCAAAACACTTTTTGGAGCAGTAGCAAATGCAACGTGAGAGGTAATCATCTCCTGTACTTCATACTATCGTCTAACCCGGCTGTCAACAATGTTGGCTTTCAGTCAACTTTTGTTTCGAGAGTATGACAGCAAGTAATCGACTTACCTATCGATAAAGCTATCCAACAGGTATGCTAAGAAGATTACCGGCTACAAACTAATATCGGAGATCTCCATGCCAGACCATAGATACATCGAATTCAGAATCGGATGCGAGGTCTCGACCATTTTGAAGAGGAGGAATCAACAAAACAAAAACTTAAGGAAGCCGTTCAGAACATAAACAGTACCCTCACCAAGTATTTCGAAATGGCATGTCCAGCCAGTAAGCAATCCTGCAGGTCGTCCCTTTCATGGTGAAACGCAGACCTGTAGCGCCTTCGTAAACAGGTCACTTAAGACTAATTTGGAGGAAGATTGGAAACTTCACAGATCAAAGCAAAAAGTGTTTAAGAGACTTATTCGGATTTCTAAGAGCGCCCCTTACAAAATTTTTTTATGAAAAGATCGAAACTACCAGCAGACTGCTCAAAGTCCTCAAAAGGCGAAGCTCAACTAGGCTGGAACCATTCCGAAAATCTGACTGTAACTATACTGAGTCGAAGTCTCTGGAGTCTCACTACCCAGGTAACCTAATCGGAACCAGCTCACAATGAGCTTCTATGAAGGAGGCTCCTAGAGAGCTGAACGACACAATACGCTGTAGCTGGTATATCGCGTTGGTTGTGGTGACCGATGAGTCCGTTTAACACGTTGTTGCTTCCGTTGATGGCTTCAAGTCACCTGCCGCCGAATGAAATTCAAGTTAACGGCTACCGGCAATTCTGAAGAAATTTTTCACTGCCAGTCTGGCATTGGCATACATACCAAAACCTATAAGTCTAACTTCCTTCATACTAAAAACCATCGGGAGAACGGTCGAGGTCCATGAGTCTTAGAATTTCGTAGGCAGATTTGAAGGCGTTCTCGACAAGAAATAATACGTCTTGGGCATTTTCATCGACCTTGAGGTCGTTATATTTACAATATAATTATTTTTTTTTTCAAATTTTCACTTGAACAAACTGAATGATCACAACAATTCAACTGGTTCGCAGACTTTTCATTAGCAGCGTGGTTTTATACATTTTTGCACTACGATGTTAGCAGCAATAGAGAATTCTGCGTAAAATTGCAAACATCAGAGCTGGTAGTAGGTGTACTGGACAAATGTCGAAAACATGCTTACTGGACAAATTTCACAAACTTGTCCTCAAACTCGCGCATGTATTGCTGCTGCGAAGCAGCTGCAGTGGATAATAATATACTCCTGGGGCACACATTTATTTTGTGAGTATCAGTATTCATTGAAGAAGACAGCCATCGATCCCAAATGCATGCATTTTTGAGAAAAGACCCTGATGTCAAACTCTGTCAAATGCCTTAAAAATATCAAGCGTACTTTCGCCAGATTGATGTACGCTTTGGTTCCACTTTACGGTGAGACATGCTATCAAATAACCAGCGGACCTGTTTCCACGAAAATCAAACTGCTGGTCATTGAGAAGTTTTCATGTTTCGAGATATTCCATGAGCTGACGGTCTATCAGCGTTTCCACGACCTTTGAAAGAAGGGACGTAAGTGCAATGGTATGAAATCGACTTTCCCTTTACACCCAGAACTGGCTTTGGCCAGAATCTGAGCCAAGAAAGAAACGCATTCGGGTCTCCAATGACAGCTATAGGATGTGGGACTTGTGTCTTTCTTTAAGACGACAACATAAGATTTCACTTTACGTTAGGAAAGCTTGCATCTGTTTTCCAAGCGCAGATTTATGTAATCCTGATGGGAGCGAACTATATTGCGGAGAAGCGATGGAGGGGGCGAATCATTCGTATCTTCCTGAACCTTCTTACGACTATTTATTAGTAGTCCTTGTTTTGGTTCCAGGTCACAATCACATTACAATCAAATCAAATCGCCGAAGAACTTGCTAGAAGAACTTTGGGTCTGTCTGGCGTCCCCGGTTATGGGTTCCATTGACAGTTGGGTCTTATATGAGCATAACTGCAGATGGCATAACTCCCCAGGTTTCAGGCAGATCAAACGAATGCTTCCCGACGTTTCTAGGAAGTTACCGGGCTTTCTGCTGTCTCTCATCAGAAAAGACTGCAGGTTCTTACTTCCAACGTGACAAGGCATTACACTTTTGCAAAACACTTTCTATATGAATGTGCGGATTACGAACTCACCAGGCTACAGTTATTCGACTCTGACGTGGTGGATTATCACTAAAGCACTTCATTAAAAGGAACTTACAAGAAGAACAATGGCATAGTTCTTCGTCTGAGTGCTCTGTTCCGACAGAAAAAAAAAAAAAAACAAATACGTTTGCATCTGTTGATAAAAAAAAAATTAAAAAAAAACAAACCTTTTAGTCACCTCTTCCACGTTATCTAAAAACATGTATTCTCCATGTGTTGTATACGTCACCGATTCCAAATAATCAAACTGTCTGCTGGCCTTGATATAGTTTTCGAGAATCCAGAACTCTCCATTCTGGCGTATATGCAAACTGGGCGTATGGACTTTTCCCAAAAATGCTTTATGTGTTGCATGAGATGTAAATTGTTGGAGATACGAATTTTGCCGATTGATTGTAATACGCGACAGAAAATAGAACAAGACACAGACAACAAACACGAACGTAACCTTAAGCAAACAATTGCTGTTTCGGTTTCGATTTTTGTACCCCATTTCCGTGACTAGAAGCGTAGAGCTTAGTGAATGATCGCTTACTGAAGTGAAACATGAAATTCGAGGAACGTTTAATCTTATCTGATGTCTAATGATATGATAGACGTGAAACGAAAAAACGATGTTTTGCAGGTGTTCAATATTGAGCCTACGAGTGCCTACATGGATTGTCTGAAGATACATACACTCTGCTGTGTGTGCGTATGAGTATACAGATAATCGAACATATTTATCAGTATCTGCTGATATGGATTCGGCAATTAAATAAAATAATTGTTGATTACTTATGAACAAAAAAATTATTTGGGATACTTAATGGTGTTTTCGAAGCCGGTATTTACCGTGACCAAATTTCTCTGATCATTGCGTTGCTCATCTAATTATTTCGCTCACAGATAAGAGAGATATACGGTTGTTTCACCCGAATCCAAATTTTCAAAACTTTGGGTGTATTCCCGCTTTTTTATGGGCAGATATTTTGACTTGTCGTTGCTTGCGGATAGAGTGATGAGGTCAAAAATAATTGGCGAACTGATCACTACGCTTTATTAATCGCCGTGATTGGGGTTTTTAAATCTGTTGCTAGTTAAGGGGCATGAACTTCAGCAATGTGTTCTGGTAAGTGATAATGCTTGCTCCGGAATCGGCCCATAAAGCTCGTTATTACATGAATTCACTCCTTCTACAGATACATACTGTTTTAAAAATCATATAACACACTTGTGCCAACGCTTTTTTCAATCCTCGCAGCACTTCTCATGAGCACTTTTTGGTAATCGTATAGCCCTGAGCTCTTCCAGCGATGCCGTTTTCATTTCCTCAGTCGTTGCAAGTCTCAGTTCTTTTATAGGTTTCTTCAGTTTTGGGAACGGGCAAATGTCGCATAGGTGCGCCGGTCTCGTTCTCTTTGGCTTTTCAGGTTTTTTTTTGGAGGTTACTTTTTCAGCGACGTTCAAGCTCCGTCTGCCAGAGTTGCAACTTGTGTTATTTGCAGAACCGGTTTCAGCAGGATCTTCTGCGCTGTGAAAGCCAGGATTTCACGGCTTTGGTAGACTTCCCTCGATTAGAGCTACGACTTTTTTTGGTTGTAGCATTGGCCTAGTCCGAACGTCGCGTGGGTGTGAAACCACCGCTGGTTTTGTGTTTGGCAATGAGTTTGATCGCTTCATGAGATTTCTATTCACCGGATCTGCAGCCTTTGCTGGTTCCAGAAACGGTTTCATCCGGTCATCGTGCCCGGAGAGATCCATCGATAGGAGTGCCGAAAACTTTTTTATATTGGCCTTGTTCGGAACTGAAGAAGAGAGCGCAACTTCAGATCTGAGAGGTTGATCGGTTTCAATGGGGGTCACTTCTCCGTCGCCGCTGGGAGAGTAAGGCTTTTGGCACTCGCGCCTTCGACGGCACTTGCCATCTCTTTGCAGCGTGTGTTGTCCTGTTTGCCTCTTATTTCCGTCGCCTTTTCAGCGATAGTCCTTCAGAGTGTGTTTTTTCTGGAGTCCGTTCCACCTTTTCGGTATTCCGAGACCAGCCGTCAGAAACAGTAACCTGGCCAACCACTGGTCTATTCTGATGGAGTTTAACCGTAACAGGCAAGGACTCTCTGGGACTCTCTCCGCCGTTAGTCTAGTTTACCCGTCCTTGGTACTTAGCTTGACGTCTCACCTGGGTTCTTTTCGGAACTGGATCTTTGACTCTTAAGCCTTCCTGAGACGTCAAGGCAGCCAAAGAAAGGAAGGACAATAAAGAGCTACTCCACCATCTATTGTTCTCGTGACTCCATCATTCCAAACTATCCTGTTCCCCGGAATATTGTACAGGAGATCTTTTAAGTCAGGCCTTAGTCTAATAAAAAAAACTCTTAAGGTGTGTCCCTATTCCAATATATAATTGAACACAATCTTGTAATCGGCAGGTGTTAGATATCACCCCACTGAGTAACTCCGACACCCTTGGCATAAGCAACTGGAAGGTATCTTCGGACATCATATCGTTCTCTGATCTTAGAATGATCAAGTTCAATGTCAAAGACATACCCATAACCTTTTTAATGTACAAAAATCTCAAAAATACCAACTGGAAAACTTTACAGAGACAGATCAAAAATTGTATGTCCTCAACGGACTCACAATGGAATCCCCCGCCAAACTAGACCATGTGTATAGGAAAAACTAGGGATGATCTTCACTCATGCTTTTAAAAAAGCACGCTCTACGAAGGTCAATAATTCCAAAAATTCTTCACATTGGTGGACGTAAGTGCTACAATGCATTAGAAAAGCGTCGCGGAAACATTTCAATGCAGCCAAAGGTTGTAATCTCTGCTCTGACTTGGATAAATACAGGGCCAGTCAAAGAAACTATAGGAGCGCAATCTGCATGACAGTTTGTTCCTGTCTAAGCAAAGTCATATCTAAGAAACCTTCATAAGCCGGAAACCTAAAATTACCTGCGGTAGTTACATACAAGAAATTCAATAATGGTGCTTTGGGTGTCTTCCTAGAAGCCCACTTTCTTGAATGCATTTCAACTCCAGTCTCAGTAATAGATAGTGGCACATATCTCATCCAGAGTTGATAATAGAAAAAAAATAAGAGCTTAAGGCTCCTTGCGTTCAAGTTCAGGTTAAGTTCTGCTGGGTACCTGACGAGTTAGCTCGAAAATAACTCATTTGAAAGACAGAGCTGAACTATCTACGGTTGCTGGACTACTTAAAGGCCACAATATTTGGAGGATGCATTAACTTAAGTTGCACCTTACCAACGACGGGGGTCATGGGAAGATACCGTTCACTTTCTGCGCCGCTGTACCAGACTCAGCAAGTAGAGGCAGAAAATTTTAGGAAGTTATTTCTTCCCCAAACTCTCAGAACTCAGAGCTGTTTCATTTACATCTATTTTCAGATTCGCAGATGCAACAAGTTGACACTCCTTTCTGAGTATCACAGTGAGTCTACACAGACTCTAGTGGGATGTGATATAGGACACTTTTCAGATACCTTATCATCTCATTATCCTAACCCAACCTACGCTACGATCACGAAAACATCAGTCCACCTGACCAAAAGATAATTAAAATGATTACAAGTATATCCAAACTTACATACGAGTAAGTTGTAGAAAATGACCTGGTAAGGCCCATGCACCTGCTCATATGTACAGTTTGATCAAAGGAACGCGCTCCATGTTGAATGAAATCTGAGCAACTATAGGGGGATAGGTATATGAATGCCTAAGACCGATCGCCAACAACTTGATAGGCCCAAATGTTCACTCAAAAAAATTTTTGATGTCAAAGAACAGCTTAGAAAAAGTGATAAGCTGTGATGCGACTTCCTTAACAGCATACTTGAACGAAACTCGCAAACAGTTTTCAGAAAGTCTGGACAACTATGATACTTGCATACGCTGGTGACATTCATATCATTAACTGGTGCGGCGACAAGTATTGGAAAGGAAGTGATAAAAATGTATTTGGCTATGAATGAGGGCGAAACCAGATAAGACTGCAGTGCCATCATCAAGCCTATCATCGACAAGATTTGAACAGAGCCATGGACCCTGAACGGTGTGAACTTGTTCAACTTGTTCACCTTAATTCTAAGCTAACCCCCTCCAGTTGCTTACTTTTATTCGGTTAGGGTTCTTCTTGTGCGCCCCAGCTAGGACGAGGTCTTCCTCTTCTGCGTTGCACTCACGGTTAGATAAGATTTAGATTTGATGCGTACTTTTCTGATTGGATCGATGGTGCCGTACAGCTCGTATAGTTCGTTGTTGAATCTTTCAATTTAAAGCACGTCAACGCAAATAGGACAGAATACGAGAATGTTACAAAGAATTTTTCTCTCGAAACTACCGATCCGCTTTTGATGGGATGATTAAGGTCATAAATAGAGTCTCCTTAGCAGTTTAGGATATGGTCTTACACATCAACTGCCTTATTAGTCAAAAAAAAAAAAAAAACGACGAGTGTTGTTTCTGTGTTGTTGTCAGAATTGATAGCAGCGCCAGGATAGGCAAATTTCGTTACTACCTCAAAGTTATATTGTAGCTGTCGACTTTTGACATTCTGTGCAATTCATCGATGTTGTGTGTCCCTTCTTGTTGATAGCATATACTTGATTTTGTCCTCATTTACCGCTAAATCCATGTTGGCAGCTTTCGTTTCAATACAATCGAATGCACAAGTGACAGCCAGTGAGTTATGGACAATTCTTTCTTGTCTAAAACCTTTTTTGACATCAAGGGCCATCGTTATCAACCTTGACGGAGCAGCGAACCTTCTTAGTCGGCATTCTACACAGACAGACAGAGATGATTCTATATATGTTAGCTCGTGACTATTATTGCTGCCATCTTCGACCTTAAAATCGATGATAAGAAAAGGACCTCTGGATTTTTCCGGGATCTAGCGGAGTGTGAAAATTTAGTCGATTGTAGATTATCCTGGCCTTAAACCACACTGGTAGAGTCCGATTACTTTCGAAGAGTGTCAGACGTTTACGCAATATGGTAGATAGGATACTTATTCTAGATATTTAGCTTCAATGGAGAACTCCATAACTTAGGGTTCTTCTACAAGTAAAGGGGACTAGTACAGATTTTTCGGTGTTGATTGAGAGGTTTTCTCCAGCGAGAAAATTACCTCTGGCCGTTTACCTTTCATGATATCATCGTACTAGCCGATCGTATTGTAGCCTGGTCTTTCTAGACTAGAAGTCGCCGATGACCAATGATTACAGAAGGAGTGAAAGAACAAGATTTTGCTGCTGAAACAGTAGTTGATGTCTTGTCGAAAGCATGTTCTCGAAAATCGCTCACACTCATCTGTGAGTATAAGGATCATAAGGATTTTTGAGATGATGTCGTACTCAGTATTGTTGAAAGCACATCCGATGTCTCGGAAGCAAATAATGCGACCTCTTTTTGTAGTCTTCTTCTGTTATACCATGATGAATTTGGTGCAGAGACTAACCCATGTCTGCATTCTCTGGTATGGACTCTGGTAGAACTTTAATTAGACTTAAATTTGGCAAACATAGATTGTAGAATGAAGTTCTAACATTTTTTGAATCAGAGCTGGAAAAATTCCATTAGTTCCACGAGATTTTAAATGCGTTTCGACCATCTCATCTATCCGAACTGACTGAAGTTCCAATACCCAAAAAAAGTATTTGACTTCTATTAAACCTGAGAAAATATGCATCCATCATACCAACATCCAGGAACTCTAGAGTTTTTACATATACTTGTCTATTTGTTGGACGAAGGAGAATATATTGAAGGATATCACGACCAAGAAGATTAATTTCCACACCATACCGTTTTTAATTTAGTTGATCCTTAAGTTTATCCATTCGAAAAGTCATAGAGAAACAACTTCCACTACTTCGACAATTCAGGACTTGGTAAAGTACAAGTTCAGGTATAAATTATTATTCAAGGTGCATGTACAACAAGCTCTCTGTTAGCATATCTACAAGAGTAAAATCAAGAAATATTTCTCTAAAGATTTATTACAAACATTTCCTATGAATTCCAAGTCCTCCCTAAAGAGTAATGCTTCCTCCATGCCAAAGTGTATCCTGAGAATGTTGCCTACTGCATCATAGCCATCCTAGTTCGGTCATAATACTCCATTTTCCTTCTATTGCTCCTCATCGTTAGGTAATTTATCATTTTGCTAGCCTTTGCGTTTCGGTTTTCATCCTCGTTTTGAGCTCCTTGTGAAAACTATTCGTATCTCCGATTAGTTGCCACAAAAATGAAATGTAAATTCGAAAATGAAAAGCAAACTTTGATATACGAATAGCTTCTCGGGCAACCAAAGGGTTTTAATGAATTTCTCTTTTGTATTCGATTTAATATTCAACGTCTGAGGGTTTTTAATTGATGGCATCTTCTTATCACGTTTTTTAATTGCGAAATTTAAATGAACGAGAATGTAGGTTCGAGGTGGTTTTACAAAGCTACTTCATGTTGTAACCGCTTAAAGCTTGCGCTTAGGTTTTCTCATTTCGTTCTCCCATCAAAGACAAGGTATTTCTCTGTGACTGGATTTGGATCTATTCCTACAACGTAACTACGTCGTGCCCTCCTTAGTTTTGATAGAAAATCGAGAAACAATTGGTCCCTTATAAAGCGTCCCTTATGACCGATCAATTTTTACGAAATGGTATTTAGTATTACTCGTATCCTTTCGAAACATGATTCACATAAGTTCCATACTCAGATACTCTGGCTGTTTAAGGCCGTTTCGCTTCGGTCGATGGCCGCTAACATGTTAATGGTACAATGTAATGGGCGATCGTGCCTGATCGGGAAACTTTGTTCAGAACTTGGTCTGGGCCAGTAGCGCAACAATCAGTTACTGTGAAGTGCTTCTTTTACATCCTCGTGGCAGTCCCCGGGCAGCTATTTGCGTATCTCTATATACAAGTGCGAAAGGCCTAGCTTTCTAAGATAGTTTACGGAGGTTAGCATTCTTCGTAACTGAAATCAAAACATCTACCGAAACCGACACTGCGCCTCGGATTAGGAATGATAACACGTTGACGACTTTTGGCTATTGTACCCGGACAAAGATTGGTTTCTGGAATGTAAAGACACTTCCCGACAACGGAAATGAAGTGAAGGTCCTCAAAATGTCAGATTCCTCTAATTAGAGAAGGAATTTATGCGGTATTAGTGTAGGGAGATCTTTGGGATTAGTGAAGTTAGATGGTTGGGCTCGGGGAAGTTTAAGTCTTCAGCTCGTAACACTGTACTATTCTACTCCGAAAAGGCACCTGAAAGCTATCGAGAATCTGACGTTGGATTGCTTCTTTCCAAAAAAGCTCTTAAAATCTTATTTTCCTGAAAGCCTTTAGACGACAGGATCCTGAAAGCTAGGTACCGGACTACTATAGAGTACGTCGCATCACCATCATACAGTATTATGCCCCATCGGAGATCTTTTCTGTCGAGTAGAAGGATCAATTTTATATCTGGCTGATATCATAATCGTAATAGGAGACTTGAATACCAAGGTTGGCAATGACAATGATGGGCTCAGTTGGGTGTCGACGGAAAGACAAGCAACATCCAACCTAATTGATCACTTTGCGATCAATCGGAGATTTAGAAGCAGTCTCAAGAAAGTTCGTAGCAGAAGGGGTGCAGGCATGGAAATCGCACAGGAATATCCGAATGTCAAAATTTATGACCGATAGACTAAAGGATCCTGCAGTCCGCCAACTGTAGAAGCAGAAAACGACGCTATTCGGTATGACAGTAGGACCATCTATAAAAATACTAAAGAGCTCATAGGTGTCTAAAGCTCTAAACAACATCTGGTAAAAGACACAGACGAAGGAGCACTTTTCTGTGGTCTTAAACTGTGTTTTCGCCAGTGAAGTGAATTCAAGGCCCAATGACCCGCCCGTAGTAACAAATTCCCGAATACGCACCGTATCCCCCAGTAGAGAAGAAGTCTTTACCGCAATCAAAGCACTGAAGAACAACAAAGCGGTTTGACTTGACGGTATTCCCACAGAGCTCTTACGAGTATTGCGAACAACATCGAATGAGTTCCCGCACCCACTCATTGAGAGAGCTTGAGAAACAGAAAGTTTTCCTGAAGAGTGGAAAAAAGGAATGATTGTCAAGCTCTCAAAGAAAGGAGACCTCATGCAGTGCCTGAGAACAAGTAGGATTCACACCGAATTTTCCAGTGTGGGCCACATTAATTCCTTGCAGATCATCGTCGAACAGTGCGTTGAATATCGATCACCACTTCACCCGTATCTGTATAAAGGAAGGTTTGAGAGGAGTTTGAAATCCTAAGTGGGGTTAGGCAGGGCTGTTTATTGTCACCAACCTTGTTCCTGTTGGTGATAAATGATGTACTGCATGCAGCTTTGTCGACTGGAAATGAAGGAATACTCTGGACTCTGCAATCACACCTCAGACACCTGGACTAGGCGGACAACGTATGCTTACTCTCTCATAGGATCATGGATCATGGATCATGGATCATGGATGAGCTTTTTCGACAAAAGAGTCCGATGCCAAAATCTGTCAAATTAATTAGAAATATCATGTACAACTATCTTGCTTTTGCCAGATTGATGTACGCTTTGGTTCCACTCTTCGGTGAGGCATGCCATCATGTCACCTGTGGATCTGTTGCTACTGTCGGTCATTGAGAAATGTTCGTGTTTCGAGATATTCCAAGAGCAGACGGTTTATCATTCGTTCAACGAGCTCTTCGACGAGACATGTCAGCAATTTGCGTAGTATGACATTGAAAAGTATGTCCTTTGGTGGGACTTTTGTTAAGAATAGCCTGCATGACACCACGTCTGGCAACGGACTTAGGCTTATTGAGCTTGCAGCGGCACGAAATATTACTATGTATAAAAAAGCACACGGTTTCCTCATCACAATATACACAAGGAGACATGGCGGTCTTCGGATCATCAAACGCTAAATTAATTTCTTAATTTTGCGATAGACGTAACGCATGCTTCCAGTATTCTGGACATGCGAACGTTTCGGGCAGCCAACATTGCCTCGGTTCACCACCTTGTTGCAGCCAAGGTGCGAATGCTCATTTCCCAAGTCTTACAACAAAAAGGAACTACTGTGGGAAAATATAACGTTGAAGAATTGCAATCCCAAGTGACCCCAAAAATCCAAGCGCGTATCCCGAAGTTTCTTAACAACTCCTATGAGCTGCTCGTGAGCTCTGCGAGCAGAAGAGACGGGAAGAAGAAAAAATAGCACGACAAATGCGCGATCGAAGATATTTAGAGGTTGTACTCCAAGCATAATGTACGGAAGTTTTGCCAACAGAGAAAAAGAACGAAATCTTGTAGTGGAGTCACAGTCGGTGCTAAGTTTATGGAAAAACATCTTAACCGTCAGCGGAAAAGACTACTTAACTTGGACGATTATAGCCAAAACCTCCGTCTACCTGAGTAGAACGAAGTAAAAATAGCAGTATCTAAGCTGAATTTGCCCGGTTACCGGCTGAGGTACTCAAAACTGCTGGAAATGTGGATAGCATTTCATGCATCATTTCTCAGATCTGGTCAGGTGTGTATGCCCGAAGAATCAAATCTCAGTACTGTATGCCCAATCCACAAAAAAGGAGACCCTCTCAACTGCGCCAACTATAAAGGTATAAGACGCCTCAACATCGGGTGCAAGACCTTATCTGACATATTGTGTAAACGTCTGAAGCTGTCAGACATCAATTTTAAGGCGGCATATGATAGCATTTATAGAGCCGGGCTCATGTCTAATTTTGGCATCCGTGCCAAGCTCTCCCGACTATGCAGGATGACGATTCAGAAAAGTGAACGCTGATCCGTCGAGCACGGAATTGTGCGAAACTGGCAAGCTAATTCCAGAGCCACCATCTTTCAAAAGCCTGTTCAGACACTCGCTTAAGCAGACGACATTGACAAAATGGAATGAGTACAGCGAGCTGTCAGTGTTGCTTTTGAGACTGTTGAAGCAAAAGCGGAAAAAATGGGAAATAATACAAATTGTGCTGTCAGTAAAGAGGGACATATGGTATAACATCGACGTCACGATAGGAAGCTACAACTTTGATGTATTGTAGTAAAGGACTTTATATAGCTTGGCTTGCCTATCAACTTATGCAAGACACCAGCGCGAAAAGTAAAGGATATATCATTCTTCGTAATTATTATTTCTTTGACCTTAGATGGCAATTGAGTACTAAAGCCCTGTCTCAACTAACAACAAAAACTTTGTCCTGCTCATCTCAGTTTTTCTTTACGACCCAGAAGATTAATTACTGACGAAAGCTGATGAAAATGCTCTCGGGCGCTCCGAAAGAAAAGTTTCTTGAATAATTTAGGTTTCATTTGCGTCAATGAAGAATGGAGAGGAATCTTTAACATCTTTCAATCAGTGAACTGAACGGATAATCCGACTTAGATGGCTAGTTGCAGAAAATTTGCGATTCCTGAATAACCAAGCCGTAGATGACGACTTCATCTTAGATAACACTCAAAAGTGGAAGCAGATCTCGGCAAACTTCGTTTGCTTCCCTGGAGGCAGCTGGAAAAAGACCGTGGTGACGTCCTGATTCACTCTTCTTTGTAAAACCATTGAAGTAGGTATATTGCGTATGTTACAGTACGAGTTTGTAACATTAGTTACAGCGACCTGTAGTTGTTGCGATTCGTATTGCCTTTTCCTTTATACAGTGAATCAACAAAGCTCTCTCTGCACTATTCGGCTTTCGATCGCTACTTAGCATTTTGTTGATAAACATCGCGAGCACCATTGAAGTTCAATATTTCAGTTTGTCTTTACTTTCTTCGTACTTCTTCGTTAAGTAACACATTGAAGTACTGTCTCTATCTATAGCAAATTTTCTTGTTCTCTGTTAGCTAGCGTCCTGCTCCTTACCAATATATTACAACGAATAAACATTGTATCTTTCGAAGTCTTTATTCTAAAAAATAGCAGATACTTTGCCTGTACCTCGACTTTACACTTCTTCAAAAGATGTTGCATGTACATCCGATTGGCATGCTCATTGAAAAAAAAAAAAAAAACCGGAGGCATAAGTACTTCAGTTCCACCGTGACAGTGACTCCTTATCAATAGAATTGTCACTTTTTAATATTTTATTTCCGAAGCTGAAATTTTGAAAATAATGGATGCGAACACTTATCGCCTGAGGCCTGCCAGTTACTTTATCAACTTTTTTTTTCTTCTCAAAGCAAATTACCAACTTACACAAAGTCAAGTCACTTTAAGTTTCCTTCACAAGCTAGCCTAGTTGATCAACGTTCCCTGTTTCGTAGACCTCATGAATATTTCATCACTTCATCGTGAAAATATTCAAGCAGTGGCAGGGTATGTACGTATAGTGCCGAAAAGTTAAAAGTTAACTTCAAGTTCTTTACACCCACTTTGGTTGAGGGTTACTGGGGTGGTTTTTCGGTGAAAGGATAACTTTCGTTTCCTCTAGAATAAAGCAAATACGTCTTAACTTCCAGGAGACGAAAGTTTTCAACATCAAGTTGACGAAGGCTGGAACAAAAGTTACGTCACTCACCACTCATACGTACATATGTACGTAAGTCATAGTTAAACCTTACAATGCAGCATCGAACGAGTACAAAATTTGTTCCTTTTTGTAAGTGAGATTCCTCGCTCTCTCTTTTCGCTATTTTGGAACAATTATCAAGTTTCCAGCAATTTCCATCATCATGTCAAATTGATAAACACTTGAATGCTAGTCGGCCGTACCTACGACATAGAATCCTACCGTTATGCAGCTAAGAAGCACAAAATGTTTGCTACACGCATTTACCAATACTCGGTATCTAGGCCAACAGTATGTGCACAAGGATGTTCTTCAAAGAAAAACTTTTACACGTAGAGAATGGTAACATACGAGCACTTGTACTTGTACTTGTACTTGTGTTTGATGAACATACGAGGACATGTGCCAACTCTTCTTCTACAGCTGCCGTATATGCTCGTATGTGGTTGTGCTCGTCAGGGATCTATTCATATGTTCATATGACGACAGTAGCATGCGTTATGGGTATGTTATACTCAAGTAACAAGTTAGACAACAATTAACTTGCAAAAGAGACGTGAATTATGCCTGAGGTGATGTTGTGTCATTTTTATGAGAAAAAGTTTTGTTACGAACCGAAAAGGATTCTTCCAGTTCTAGAAGTGGGCGCCGTGCCGCTGATAGACTCGTACTCGTACCATGGGCAGAGGACACATTTGGCTGTTTGTGTTTTTTTCTGTGCGTTAAGTGTTGTTTAATATCACTTAGACGAGTTGCAGGAAGACAAGTCAGGCTAACGTAAATTATGCAAGTACAGAGAACATGTACTTACAGAGTTGACACACGTTTTCATTCTACGCAAAAGCTGCAGACGCGTAAGTGCATTTTGTTTGCAGCTAAAAAGGAATGAGGTCGAATAGTTACTCTGAAAATATTTGCTGATATGCGTTGCTTTCTTGGACTTTACCTTTGCGTTAGATGGTACTTTAGTCCGGGCAAACTTGGCGCTGAACCAACAAGACTCTCCATCGCGTTCATTCATGTTAGCAGCCTTCGATTATAAAGGAAACTTTTGTCTTCTTTCTCAATTGCGACGTATCTCTGAAGTGCCTTACATGCTCTAATAATCGTAGTCGTTGTATTTGAACCCTTCGGGTTGGGTTGAAGCCACTGTACAATTCGTCATTGCATATCCTTTTCCACTGATCAACTGATGATGAGAGACATCATCGAAACAATTTAGGCGCTTTATAAGCTATTGGCTGTGGAGATGAACGATGACGATAAAACGAGAAAGTACTGTCTTCCTGATATTTCCGTGGTCGAAAATGGTAGTGAACATCAACTCCAACAGCCCTTATATGCGGAAATTTTGAGCAAGTTTAAGGTGGATTCCGAGCTTGAAACTTTCAAAGAGACGGAAACAAACGTCTGACGCAACCAGAATGTAACCGGCTATTCCTAATCTGGAGAGTTGGAATAGTCGAAAGATTAAAATGTCTAATTGTTGAAATCTGTAGCACCGAAGTTTGCATCCGAAGTAAATAATGAGGGTAAAGGGCAAGCCAAAAGACTAAATAGGACATCAGCGAATCAGTAAGAACGCAATATTAGACCAATCATTAGACCATTGTACTCCTCATAAGTTCCTTTTAATAAAATTTCTCAATCTTTTAAAGAAATATGAGTAGGGGCCTCAGTGATAAAGGATTTACAGTACCAGCACCCACCAAGTCAGCGCGGAGTACCTGCAGCCTCATTCAAGCGTAGGTCATACATTCAGAGACGCAGTGCTCCGCGGTGTCAGCATAACTTACACAGCAAGCGTATTAGGGTGTTGTATCATATATGTCCAGCACTCTTAAGTGCCTAGCGAAAGTGGGGCGCCCCGTCAAAGAGAAAGGAAAGTATTCGTTAGGTCTGCCGGGAACCTGAACCGTTGTGCCATCTACAGTTATGCTCATATGAAACCCTCTTGTTAATGGAAGCACTAACCGAGGACGCAGGCAAACCTAACGTAGGTTCAGGTCCTTCTCTGAGCCTTGCCTAAATAAAGTAAATCTTAAGGATCCTTCTCTTTGACAGGTCCCATGTCTTGTCGACAGTTCCTTTGAAATGCCAATTTTGACGTAATGTGGCCAGTCTAGAGAAGTTTGTCATCCAGGATGACATCCAACTGGTTTCTTTGTAGAATTGGATAGCGATGTCTTTAAGCACTAGATAAGTCAGATCAATCAGCTTCCTCCTTCTGGTATGATGAACAACTTCAGTTCTCAGAGGTTTAACTGAAGGTTTGATTGAAAGCACTCTAAGCTTTCTAAATTTTTCGTACATGAATCACACACTTAGAGAAAATTTTCTGAAATAACCATGTAACCATAGCTGGTCGTTATGTTTCTTCAATAATGACGTAAATGCCGCTGCTGATATGATCATAGACACCATTCTCTCTGGAATGAGATCCGTTATCCCTCATCGGATAAAGAGTATCAAAACAAAACAAAAGGCGTGTTAAAAAGCTGTCAGAGTTAGAAAAATGCTATTCCTGTTCTACAAGACCAACTCGACAGAGGGAAACCCAAAAAAATGCCTTCCTTAAGCGTGTGAAATTTCAAAACGACCAAAAACTGAAGCAAGAAATACTTCAACGTAACAAAGGTATTATTTCAGCCGTTCGACAAAAAACATTAGAAATTCTGCCTCATGCTTCATCCGAACGTTCATTGATAATGCTATTCCAACTATCAACTCTTTAGTCAAGGCCAGCTTAATACTTCCAGATTGTGCATTGTCCCCGCTTACAGTTGAGTACGTCGAATCTTGAATGAGACGAAACCACTTTCGCACTCGCATAGTGGCAATTGTTCAGGTGGTATATCTCCCCTTCTCTACCAAAACTACTGCGTAAGCTTTCCATCTATTTTACTCATAAGAACTCTTTTCACTCGGATGGAAACTTCTTCTTTCTTTTCCTACAGACCTAATATATTGCACTTACTTCCATTCTTCCTTGGGTCATGGAAACGCTGATAAGTCGTCAGCTCATGAAATATCTCGAAACACAAAAATTTCTCAATGACCGACAGTATGGTTTTCGTAGCAACAGGTCTACTGTTGATTTGATCATGCCTCACCGAATAGTGGAACCAAAGAGTACATCAATCTGACTATTTTCTTTCGGAACGTTCTATCTAAGTATTCTTGAACGGTTTCAAGTCTGATACAAAAAATAAATACTAGTGTGCCCCAGTTCTCCGTTCTGTGTGCTACACTATTTTTAATTTTCATCAGTGATCTCCTGTCTGCTACTTCTAATCGAATATAGAAAAACAAAATTTAAATAAAACAACAAGGGTGTGAGATACAAAATTATGTGTGGAATAGCACATCATTTCGGCTTCGCTGGCAGTGCTTCAAGTGGCCAGTACAATTTTGATAACTCGGTCTAATATGTGCGGCGTTATTCCGGCAATAGCCTTTCGAATGTTGGCTTCGAGCTCGTCCAAAGTGGTTGGCTTACTAGACTAGGACTTGACGTACTCCAGAGAAAATAATCGAGTGGTGTCAAATCGCATGATCGCGGCACCCAATTGATAAACGGAGTGTGATGATCCAGTCGCGAAATTTCTCCTTCACAACTTCGAGCCTTGCGTCGTTTAAATAGCCGTCTTGTAGGAACCGCAGGTCGGATATATCGATGTTGTCGAGCTCTGACTACAAAGAGGCGGTTAGCATCGTTTTGTACCCTAGACCGTTGACGGTAACGGTGTCTCCTTCCTCATTTCGAAATAAATAAGGTACGATGATGTCGCCATGCCATAAATTCCACCAAACAGTCAATCTTTGTGGATGCATTGATGCTTGGCTGAACCTTTGTGGATTGTGTTTGCTCCAGTTTTACTTGTTGACATAACCGCTGAGTCAAAAATGGGTCTCGTTCGAGAAGATGGTTTTTTTTTGCCAAATCTTCGGATCTTCGACCAACATTTCTAGTGCCCAATTAGCGAACTCACGGCGTTTATGGTCATCTGCATTCAATTCTTGCGTCAATCTTATACGGATGTAGGCCCAAATTTAACCGTCATGAAGTCATGATGACGACCGACCCCACGACGAAATTCACGTTGCCTATTTACAACAGAGCCGGAGGTTCGATATATTTTTTTTTTTAATAATTTCCTCACCTTCGGCAAGCGTATAACGATGCATGATGAAATGGCAAACCATACTGAATATTTTTACAGCTGGACAACAATTGGAAAAACTATCATTGCTACCTGGTCTACTGTTATTCTTTTGCTGACGACAATACTCACTACTTTCAATATTTGTTCCCGTACTCACTCTGTAGAACAAGAACGACAGCTTATGTTAAGCTCATTAAATTCCGATATAAACAACATTATTAAATGGGGACCACCAACAGGGTGGCATTAATTGCCTCCAAAATACAAGACTTTCTACCGTAATTAAAGCGAAATTTTAACACCCAGCTATTGTCCATGAATGGCTCTTGCGTCGTCGAAACCGAAAAACTTTCCATTCTCGGTATGTATGTCAATGACAATCTACGTTGGAATGACTACATATACCCTCAAGTATACCCTCAAGCCAATTTTCGAACGAACTCTGAAATATCTGAATATTCTTTCTTAAGCGGCACAATTCGCCGAGCTCTCTATTTTTTAAGTCATTATAACTTGCAAACATTTAAGACCAACGTAAACAGATGTACGTCTTTACTTTCCTTCGTCCGCGCTGTGTATAAATATTTGCGAAGACAACCACCCACAATAACACAATTGTTAGAACTATGTTTGTCAGTCAACTGATGAGAATATTGCGTTATCGTTAAGATGGCGCTTCGCTAGATCTGAATCTGCAATCGGTCAGTTGTTACCCATTAGGCAATAGCGTTTCCAACCGTTGTAGAACGCTTTATGCGTGTTGGTTGTATAATCCATACTTTTCCATATCAAACGTACAGAAAATGGTTATACAACAGCTCCCCTTTATAATCAACGGTTTCAGCAAATCTTCAACTCGATCTATTCTACTTGACTTACTAACAGTGCTTCCTTGTACTTACCTTCCCCTTTCGCAAAATGTAAGGGTAGAAATTAGGTCACCAGTACCTTCAGTTGAAATTGATACAAGAACCATTACCTACCCTACACCTTAAGAGAGGAAGAACAATTATTCAGTTCTCGAAAAGTGATACATCAAGATGATAGTCCCCGTTTGCTTTCCGACTTGTAAATGTCTTCCTTTCACACAACCACACCAAACTAAGGCCACCCAAGTCGGTCACACCACTGGGGAAACTATGGTAAAATGAAAACCATCCCTGTCAATGAACGTGTCAGAAACACGATTTATTCGCATGATCTCTATCGGTGTTACGCATTTCCTTGACGTTGGCAAATTCTAAAAAAAATCTTCCCTCGATTGCATAATCCGATACGAAGAGCCAGACTCGAACTCCAGCATACGAGGAACGCACTTCAACGCCTTGGCAAACAGAAACCATGTTAACTCATTCAATTGCCTTGCGGCGGCCAGCATTCCTCCCTTTTAACTGTTAGCTGTGAAAACTAGGGTTGATGTGTCTACATATCCTTTTCCTTGGAGTGTTGCTAAGTCTGTCGGTTGTTTGGTCGGGTTATTCCTGATAAGTCCATAAACAAACGACGTGTATTCTCCGGATTAGAAATGGGGTGTATGAAGTTAACCAAATGGAAAATAACTTATGCATGCAGTCCTGATTGGAAAACAATAAGCAGTGATAAGGATTGAAATTGCTTTTTGCAACGCTCCTTGCAGCTTCGGTTCCTGCTCCCTCGAGTGGATTTTACAAACATTGCGGCATCCGGGTATAAACTTTCCTACACACACCTGAACTCGCTTCACAGAATATCTATCGAGGGGTGGATTGGATATCTACTCTATGGGTTTTCAAAGTGTTCCTTCATCTAGAAGAGGAACTACTTTCGTATGCATTGTATTCGCTTGTATGCGAAGCAGTTCTGTTCATCCCATTGGGGGTGTAACGTTACACGAAACATGCAGGTATCGTCTCTCAATAAAAAACAAAAAGTCGGATCGATGAAAGTAGAAGTGGAAGTAGAAGGTTATCGATTTGGAAATGTTTGCCTCACTGCAAAGGAGCAACGAAATTCCCCGATGAATGATATGGAAGACAACAATTTCCTATTTTTATACAAATAAGGAATAAGATACCAAGGAGCAAGTTGCTCGCGGATCTTTCAAATAGATCCACAAGTGACGCTATGCAATTGCGATTGGAATACAAGTTCCTTTGACGAGCTGGAACATTAGATGAATCAATATTTTCTTGTTATTTAAGTTGGCACTACCACCAACACTACCACCAGTGTTTTGTTGTCCCGGAGGGGATAATAATCAGGCGACTTGAGTTAGAGTTTTGTGACTCGTTACCTTCCACCTTGAAGTATGATAAGATCGCAGAGTGACCCCGTATTCGTTTCTATCCAAATAAGCAGCAGTAGCAACTCAAAAACTGGAAAACATACTCAAGCAGTGTAGGGTGGATAGAACTGTAATCCAGGAAGTATGTTGGATAGAAACGGGAAGATAAAAAGAACAGATTGCGCATTTATGATAGCTGTCACAAAAGGTTACACATATTGGAATGCGGGTTCGTCGTGGGAAAGCGGTTCAACTCGAAGCCGAAGTGGCTGGAAAATACAGCCTCCATGACACGACAACAGATAATAGCTTCCGATTCATATATTGGCCACAGCCCATCAACCGCAAGCAAGGTTACACTTATCATCACAAGTTGCGACGTCGAAAGCATCCGTAATGTCAATAAGAATGCCAAGCGCACTTACATGTCTTGTCTTCTGGCCACCAGATTTTGGAGTGGAGTCTCGTAGGATTTTCCGGATTGGTTGCCATGCTGCATCTTAGTTATCAACCATTCTCTCCATACTCTTCAACATGAAAGATTACTTATTAGTCCGGAGCTCTTTGCTAACGTGAAGTGGTCTTTTCCGATTTTCGGTATAAATGCCGCTTTTACTGCTCGCCAAGGGTTCAATATGTAAGTATGTCAGTAGGTAAGTAATAGTTAAAACTCTCCTCAGCGTTGCTTGTAGCTGGTCCTTACCTGTTTGTAATATAACTGGATAAATGCCATCATTGTAAAGCTGCTTGACAGACTTTTTGTTGACCCCATACATCATCACAACCGGCGGTAGATATGTTAAAGTTTCAATAGTGAAAGCTGTCAATCCATATCCAGTCTAGTCCATGGGAAATAAGCCTAAGACATTAGGCAGACAGTCTTTGTTTTCGACTCAGTATATGTGCCAACACATCTTCTGAGTGTTTTCAGACTGACTTATTTCGATCTTCTCTTTTCGTTTACTCGGATATGCTAAGATTCTTTGCGAGCAGTTCTCTATGGAAGTTGTCTTAGAATCTGTTTTTGGATGACGAGATTGTCTGAACAGTTTCCTTCATCTCTTGTTTGGTCTTGAATTTAGACGAAGAATAGACGGACTTGTCGGGGTTTTTCGTGCACTCCTACCCTTTAACAAGGCGGAAACTACGTATCTGATTCCGAATATGTTGTTTGTACATTGATTGAAATGGAAGAAACGCTCCTATAGTAACTCGGTAAAAAATGTTGCATGAGAGCCTACATTGTTGACAACCAGGTAGATGGTTCCGATCTCTCGTCATATAGTGATTTGAAACCTTTCAAACATCTGAAACCTAGAAATGCGTTCTTTCGTTCTTATGTTGAACAAAAAAGCCTCCATAAACAAATATTTCTTACTAAGGCAGCTCTCCAGTCCGGGGTGATCCTGGGCCTCAATCAATAAACCTCTCCAGTTAGCACGTTCTCTCGTTAGTTGCCACAAGTGCCGTACTCCAAATTTTATACTATACTCTACCTTTGCTGCCTTGCTCCTCCTCGTCAGACTCGAAGATGCTTTGAGTAGGAGCTTTGGCTCCCATTCGCTGCAAATAGATTCCTATATGCCTGACTAGACTGTTTTCACTGTACAGCCCGTGGAGTTCATGGTGGTATCTCCTGTTCAATATAAAAGGGAGAAGAAAATAACGCGCAGTATTTTTTTCTCGAAACGGAAAGGTTTAATCCGTTTTATCCGTTTAAAAAAGGGTCAAATCCACTACGCAATAGTGCAGGATCATCATGGTTAGGGTCTTGTATAAAACCAGTTGGTTTACGAAACAGAGCTCCCTTACTCAATTACATCCTGAGTCCAAAGTAACAGCGTTAGGCCTACATTCATCGTTAAACCAGAGGTTTTTTTGTGGTGGCGCTGTGTGGTTGAAGTAAACGCGGTTCTAGTGGACTTCTAAGGCTTTTCGACGTCGAACTCTGGTGATCTTCCTTGACTTCGTTGTGTCTGTAATATTCCTATTCGTACTGATCTGAGTCTATGTTGGTTTCTCGGGAAAATTCGGACATCCATAACGCCGGAGGTGTGTTTGTGTGTTTGGCGCGATCACAATGTGACCAATGTGCTGCATAGTTGATTGGTCAAGAGGTCGCCAAGTCGCTTTATTGATGTTGAGATATTGGAACCTCTTTCTGATGACTAAAAGATACAGCCCGTTACAAGTTCAAAAAACCCGAATCCATTGTCGGACGTGGTGCTATACAGGCTTTGTTTTCTGATGAGCCCCTTAAAGACAGCGAATATGTATACTCAGGCTTGTGTTAAGATTTCCTAACACAATTTTGGTGTCATAGCTCGAGCACTAATCAAATAGTCGGTATACTTTTTATCTAAGTCTGCCTATCTATCTAATATTTAATCCACATCCAATTAGGCGCCGTCTACCTTCTTTGTAGCAATCGCCGTAGAAGGTGTCGTGGTTTTTCATCTGCTTTTGGCCCGGCCCATCCCATCGCACTCCTTGGATTGAGGTATTATCTGCTACATAGCAACCTAGGACCTCCTATAGTTGTTCGCCAGTCATGGTCTTTAAGAGTCCTAATATTTCACGTGCAAAGCCAAAATTCCTTCCACTTAAAATGTTTACTGGGGTCATTAACATTATAGCCGTCAGTATCCGAATCTATTGGTTGCCTCTTTGAGGTTATGAAATCCGTCGTTGTCCTTTTCAGGTTTCTTGTGACGCCGTCTCTACTCAATGTTTCTGGCACAACCACGAGCTTGTTTTAGACTTATGATCCGAATATATCGAAGAAGCCCTAAAGAAATGTGTGCCCCGACCAGCTCAAGCTATCCAGAACCGTAGATGCCACCGTTGATCCATATATGGGATTCGTCCGACGCCGTTCTGATGAAGAAGAAGCCCCAGGCCGAACACTCTCCCCTCCCTTTCTCGTCTGCAACCACCAATGATATACTGCATAGTATCTTCAGTCGAAGGTACTATGCTATAGGTTTCACTAACCTTTCAACTGGTGGAGGACAGTCGTGCGTTCAACGAACAAACCTGTTATAGAACGAACCGCAGGAGTCATCGGGGTTGAAAGATTTAGCAACTACAAAGCCGGGCCACAGAGACATTTCAGGGAATTGAAGGGATGACGAACTCGCCAGAATTGGAGCCACTCTACTTTTTCTACCGGAAAAGGTTAGCATCGGTATACCAATCGCTAAGTGCAAACTATTACTAAAGCTAGATGCTAATAGAAGAACCTTAGATGGATTGTTGGATCAGCATGTCTAGCGAACAGAACGTCTCTCGTGTTTAACGTAAACTCCTGCCTTGAAGGCTTAATTTTACGGGATGCCTATACATCCATGGGAGTAAGGATACGCCTTGCCGTCGCTCACCGTCATTTCTTTGATACCAAGCGGAACTCGTGTTGGAGGCAAAAAGTTCCACCTTGGTAAGGGTCGAGACCGACCTACAACCTCTTACTGCTCTTAGGATCGCAGCACCCAGTATCTTGCAACTCTACAATCGGTAAAGACCCATCCCGCGACTTTGGGTTTAAACCACAGCCACCATGACGCTCCCACAAGGGGGCCTATCTGAACAAGTTAGGATCCGGGGGGCTCCTGACTCAAATGGTACTGTGTTTTAAATCTTGATATGGACTACCGACGACCGGACGCTTGTAACTGGTGAAATCGTAGCAGCATTCGGAGGCGTGGGTATCAAAAACCTTAACGATAGACCAGTACATTTGCTCTGCCCCCGCTTTTTATTAGACAACCTCATTGATGGGCGAAGCCTTGATAATTTGGCGGGGGCAATGTCTAGCGGACAAACAAATTTGGCCAAAATTGGATCTGAATCGTTCCAAGAGTTAAATCTAGGAAACATCTTAGAGCTATCATAGGTGTCATTACTGACCATTGTCTTAGAATAATTTCTGCAGTAGTGGAGGATGAGGAAACAATTCTCCACCTACTCTGTGCGTGTTCAGTTCTCTCCCAAAGAATGAAACTCCACGTAGGAATTGTCTTTTACAATGACTTAAGCGATCTATGGTGAACAATATAGATGCTAACAGTGTCCTACCCTTCATCTTAAGCTCAATTTGGTTCCAAGAGTAGGACGATTACAGATCCCAGGTCTTTTCTACAGCCACTTTTACCTAACCTAACCTAATCTGGGTCAGCTCAGGGTTATCGCTTGTGGTGAGTTCAAAACTTTATTAAGAGTCCCATTCGGTAGATTAAGTCTTGCCTTGGGGCATGCATGGAATACCTTCTGTACATTTTTTTTTACAAAGTCCTAGATCTCCATAATTATTTTGCTACGTGTTGCTTGCAGTTAAATCTGTATTATTGGTCTACCTGGACAGTCATCCGCTTTATGGAAGTGAGGCTAGTATTCCAATACTCCTTTCGCGACTTAGCTTTTTAACTGGGCTTTTAGCCAGTTAGTGGATTATGAAGAAAGTAGTGGCAGAAGGGATAGGGGCGATAAGTTGGAAGTTGGGAGTTGGGATAATACCGCTCCTCAATAGTTGGTTAAAGTATTTGCTAAACTCAAGCATTACATGGATATAACGCCGCTGGTAGCTTCCAAAAACAAACTGAGTTTTCGTAACCAAGTTTGGTAACTACTCATCGTTACCAAAGCCTCGTTGAACCATGACTCAGAGAAGTGTCCTCTTAAAGTACCTAGAAGATGAGACTGGAGGGTTATTGCATATGCAACTGATGTCGCCATTCTTTTGAAGGGTAAATATCCATATATTCACTTTCGGAACCTCTGTTATATGTTTGAAGTTAAACGACGAGTGATTGCCATGTGGAATGGTCATCAGATACGAATACATCCCTTCGACAAATTTCTACCAAAAGAGAGAGATTAAGTTCGGCCTGCCTTTCTTCCACTTTACCCATATTCGTATTTCAAAAAATTTTCAGAATTTTAAACATCTTCAAAGACTTTTCAAGTTCTACAACTTCAAAAGGATTGGAGCAGCACAAAGTATCATGCCTACACTGACAAAGTAGTCTCGAAAAGACGACAAGAAATTTTATTTGAAATTCCATCTCAATGCAAATATTGCCATCGATATTGATTTTTACTCTCTCAAAAGGGTATTTCTTGTCTAGGACCAGCTTTCCTACCCTACCTACATTTTGAAGGCAGACTAAGCACCGACACGAACATGCACTTAGCACCGCATAACACAGTGCTTGTGACTTTGAACGAGGAGTTTAACTTAAATCACAGGAAGGTATCGTGAATTATTCATCACAGGCTAACTTGGCAGGACGATTTGTTTGAGACGATACAGGCATTCGAGTACATGTCTACATACTAACGTGCAATATGTCCTATTGATCTGGCAGGTGGATTAGGCCTAATTGGAGGTGTTTTGCATAATTTAATGATAGAGTAGGTCGGAAATTATTTTGTTGTTGATGTTCTAAGAGGTCGCTGTTGTTGATGTTTTCGGCTAACCGATAATTTTTATAATGTATGCAAACATATGTACACGTCTATGTGAAGTCCAATCCTACAAATAGGCTTTTTAGACTAGTTAATTGGTAAAAGATCTTTTCAGAGAGAGCTATTTCAACATCAAGCATAGAAGGTCAATTGCTACTCTGCGGAAGTGTAGCTCGAATGTTAGGTGATGAATTCAAGCCGGCTAGGATTACAGTCCAGAGTTGCCATATTTGGTGGAAAAAGATATATTGTAATGGTTGCTGTGTTGCATTATTGGGCTCTCAGCCAAGAAGAATGTGAAATTCGACGATAGTTAGGATAATCGTCCAACTTTCTAAAAAGCTGGAAAATGCTTGTAAAAAAATTTCCAAATACAATTTGGGCTCTTTTCTACACAGATGATCTGCTGAGGGCTGCCAGAGATTGTGGCTTATTCACATAAGTCGGTGACTCTACATAACCCCACAGGAAGAGATCTAGGGCGTTTAAATTTGGTGATTTTACAGGGAATCGCAAATCGCTAAAAGGCATATCGGTCAGCTTGTGTTATGCAATTTTTTCGGATGTTTTGGGCATGAAAAGTGTGTCAGCGAAATTTGTTCCAAAATTTCTTAATTTTAATCAGAAGGACCGTAGCATAAGCATCGATCAGGAGCTCTTGAATGACGTCAATGATGATCCTGACTTGCTCAAAAGGGTCCTAACGAATCATGGGTATATGGTTATGATGTCGAAACCAAAGCCCAATCGTTACAATGGAAGCACTCAGGAGAGTCAAGACCGAAAAAAGCACGCCAAGTTCGATCAAATGTCAAAGTCTTCATCACTGTTTTTTTTCGATTACTGTGGTGTAGTGCATCAGGAGTTTTTATCTCATGATCATATGTCAATAAGAAGTGTTAGTTTGAAGCTATGCGCCGTTTGCGAGAAGCAATACGAAAAAAACGTCCGGCTTTTGCATCACGATAATGCACCTGTTCATTCATCGTCGCTAGTGAGAGATTTGTTGACCAAAAACAACACAACAATCAGCCACTATATTCACCGGATTTAAACCGATGCGACCTTTTTTCTGTTCCTAAAACTGAAGAGACCTATGAAAGAATGGAAATTTGCAACGATTGAAGAATTAAAAACGGCATCGCTGGAAGAGCGCAAGGCTATACCAAAAAGTGCTCATAAGAAGTGCTTTGAGGATTGTAAAAAGCGTTGGCATAAGTGTATAACATCTCAGAGCGATTACTTTGATGGGGAGAACATTAATATTGATGAATAAATAAATATTGTTAAACAAAAAATATAAAGTCACTTTACTTTTTGATTACTCCACGATATATACCACCTATTCATCGATTTAAGGCCGCATATGACGACATCTGTAGAGACGAACTATACCGAGTAATGCCTAACTTTGGAATCCCTGTCAAACTCGTCCGTTTATGCAGAATGGCAATGGAGAATGTTCCATCAAGGTCGGCAAATATGTAAATGTCAAAGGATTTAGATGCGATGTCATGAGATTTATTTAACATCATTCTTCAAAGAATAATGCAAAACTCACGCGCAAAATCTTTCAAAAGTCTGGCCAATTACTTTTATTGACATAACCGGAACAAAGCAGTGTGATGTCAGTGGCGCTTCTGCGAGTATTGAGACGAAATTGGCGACGACGCGTTTAACGGTCAATGATGGCAAGACCAAGAATATGATGTCAACAAGAAAGTACATCCTAGACAGATATACCTTTGATAATGGCTATGTCTACCTAGGCTTCGCTATCAAATCAGACGATCAGACACCAGCGCTGATATCAAACAAAGAATAACTCTTGCCAAGTGTTGCTTCTTTAGGCTAAAAATTCAATTAACTAGTAAAGCCCTCTCTCGAACTTAATAATCCCAGTCCTGTTCTATGGCGCAGTATCATGGACCTTATCAAAAATGGATGAGGGTGTTCTTGGCTGCTTTGAGAAAAAAAATTCTTCATGTGGTTTTTGGTCCCGTTTGTATAAGCGGTGATTGGAGAAGAACATACAATGACGAACTGTACGGACTATACAACGACATCGACTTAGCCAGAAGAGGATATGACAGGAATTGCCTGTTTTAGAAAGTCAGTTGTGGCTCGTGCAGTATGAGGCGTTCCTCATGTAATTGAGGAATGAAAAATTCCTTGATCACAGTTCTGTAGCGCTTGCTATCTACAGTGACCGTTTGGCTGCGTCGTTCTAAAAAACAAAAATGGTCCATTGACTCCTCCAGCGTAAACATTACAACATGCAGTAACTTTGAGTAGATGTAATAGCTCTTCCTGCATTACTCGTAGATTTTCAATGCCCGAGATCCGAAAAACCGCTCAGTAAGGATTTCTCTGTACGCCCCCGGGTGGCATTCATCATCAAACCAGGGGTTTCGCAATTATGGTCGGGCAACATCTGGCGGTAGCATATCTGTTTGCTTGTTAGCAGATTTCAGGACATCATGCAGAGTTTCGGGACATGATTCTTGCGGTGCAGGTTGTAGAGGTTAAGGACCAAGGTATGAATGCGTAGGATATCGCTAACGCCGATAACAAGAAGAAATACTGTGAGGAATTTTGACGTCGGGAAGTTGCAACGGGAAGAAATGGTCAGGGCCTTTACCGAGACGATTACGTTACTAATTCCCCTATTCATACCTTGGTTACAGAAAGACATTGGTTCGAGTCAATGTTGACCAATAGGTCTTATGTTTGACGTTTCAAAGAGAATGCTTTCTTCTATGTTCTGGAGACGTGTGTTCAACGTAATTTACTTTGTACAAATTCTTCCAATTCTATGGCTATTCTGGTACTTATACCGCAGTACTTACTGTCATACGTGAATGTAGGTATGGTTCGTTGTAATCAATTGTTTCCATACGTCATACAGCAGGAATTCCAAATAGAAACTAGGTTTTAAACAAGTCTGTGCGTTGCCCTAGAGAGTTCCTTCTAGTATTGTAGGTATCACTCCTCAAATCTCTCTGTTGGGCATTTAAGTATCTAATTCTAGTTCTGATTCTGATTTCAACCATAGGGATAAAAAAATTTCTCGACTCCTGAGATAAATGTGGTGGAGAGTGATGTACACGATGAGCATGCTTCCAGCAACTTTAATTTACCCACTAAATTTACCTGAATCAAGAATATGGTATTTAGCATGTCGAATATGTTTATGTAGACTACGCTGCTAAAGGTGCTGGGGCCTGCTTTACTGAACTGGTCCTAGCTGCTGAATTTTGTTGTGAGTAAACACCGATGAAAGTTTGACTTGCATTTTCCTCTCCTGAACCAGATTAACTCTTAACATGTACTTGAATTTTCGATAACCCCGATGATTTGAGGTCTGCCCCATACCTTTTCATACGGCACATGAGTGTAAATTTTTTTTCATATGGTCCTACGCATTTCTCTGATTTGTGGTCCTTTTCGCAGTTCTAGGTTACGTTTCGTAGTTCGATGTGATTGTCAGAATCTTTGGCAGCTCTTCTTTAATCTTTCCCGTGACACAGTTATGGTAGTCCAGGACTTTAATACTTCTTAGCTCATTCAGTTTCCTCTTGAACCAGAAAGAATGATAGTTATCCCTTTTGACTAAACCTGTGGTGTAAGGCCTAACTACGACATATGTAAGATTCCTACACATTTTCACATGTGTAACTTTAAGAGCTCCCCCATATTTGTAGACTCTTAATTAGTTAGACCCTTAATTAGTTGTTTATTTTGTATTAACGCTTCACTCCATTACAATGCATCGCAAGCCTTTCCATGTTCAACCTGTCTATAAAAATATTACTGAATTAAGGCGACTTATAGAGTTCAATGGTGTCCTTCAACTCTAAATTGAATTTTTTGATTGGTGGCACATTCTATGTAGTGGTCATCTACTTTTGCTGTTGTTGCTGCTGTTGTTTTTGCTGTTGTTTTTGCTAACATATTCTTTGTTGCTGCTGTAACTGCTGCTGTCCTTCAACTCTAAACTGAATTTTTTGATTGGTGGCACTTTCTGCGTAGTGATCATCTACTTTTGCTGTTGTTGCTGCTGTTGTTATTTCTGTTGTTTCTGCTGATATATTTTTTGTTGCTGTTGTTACTGCTGCTGTTCTTCAACTTTGAATTGAATTTTTTGATTGGTGGCACTTTCTGCGTAGTGATCATCCACTTTTACTGTTGTTACTGCTGTTATTATTACTGTTGATTCTGCTGATATATTTTTTGTTGCTGTTGTAACTGCTGCTGTCCTTCAATTCTAAATTAAATTTTTTAATTGATGGCACTTTCTGCGTAGTAATCATCTACTTTTGCTGTTGTTGCTGCTGTTGTTATTGCTGTTGTTTTGCTAACATATTCCTTGTTGCTGTTGTTTTTGCTGCTGTCCTTCAACTCTAAATTGAATTTTTTGATTGGTGGCATTTTCTGCGTAGTGATCATCTACTTTTGCTGTTGTTGCTGCTGTTGGATAGATATGATGCTTTTGATCCATTTGTTGCGCTGTTAGTATTGCTTATGTTGTTGACGCCACCTTTCTCAGTCTACCTGATAATTTTTCGGTCGAATTTGAAATAAAGGAATGCTTTGCACGATTAAGATTTGGCGTTCTCCTCTGTCAAGAACTTCTCGCTTATCAGGCTTATAGTGGTCAATTTCGCCTTATTGCTTCAAGGAATGTAGCAGATGTTACACAAGTGTATTATATTCTTTCTTCCCGGCTGGATCTGTAAGTGCAGTGAAATGCCTAACAGTGGCCTAAAGTCCTCGTTACTTGTTTAACTGAATGTGGACTATTAAATGGCCTCACATTAGCCCACTAAGTATTCTATTCCCACGTTCAGACCCACAAATCCTTTTACTTGCTTCATTTTCCAGGGTCAACAGTTTCATGAATCCCATCCACGTGAATTTTCTGTTTCACCGCAGCGTATATACATATTTTCTCATATACTTGATTCTGGATTAGAAAAAGCAGTCAATCAGGATGGCTCCTTTTCTTTATAATACCGCGCGCGCACCAAAGGGGATATGAATACCCTTTTACTGACTTTTTCTCCAGGGCCAGGCGGATGGTGTAGTAGTTTGAAACTCAGGTGTATTAGGTTTCGATATTTTTCCCAGAGGTGGTTGTCAAACTGGACGGGACGAGTTAGTACATCCTCAATCAGTGGGTCTTAGGTACGTGCTAGTTGTTAGTTCGTTACATTTAACCCAGCCAGCAACCACTCCAACATCAGTGTTATGCCTTCATGTCAGAGTTGACGCCGATGGGATTTTCATATAACTACATACAAATTCTATGAAAAGACTTTTTCACAGAATTGCCTCGCACGGGATTCGAACCCGCGACCCTCTGCTTGAGGAGTCTATGCATATACCACTACACCACGGCCACTCCAATATTTTCCTTACGGCACTGCTTGGCCTTAGATTGTTAGATTTTTATTATCTGTTTCGCATGTTTAGCCTACGTGCAATAGAGTTTTCACAAGTAGGTTACCGGGAACATCATCCGTAAACGGAAAAGCATCTGAGTCACATTATAGGCTCTCAAGCATATTTAAAGACGCTCTTTCAAATGTCGAAAATTTAGCACAAAATTCAAATTTGTCAAATTGTCAAATTTCATATTCATGAAGAGAAGACTTCTGGGACATATCCCAAGACTAAGTGGATTCTCTGTATTATGGTATCATGACAATTATCAATTTCAAATAAACTAAGTTTAAGTGATTTGTATAGGCCATTCTTCTATGACCCACTTTGATGGAGAATCCCATATTACTAGTCTGCATCTGTCGTATTTCAAAATACAATTTTTGTTGTTGTCTTCCACAAAATTTTCTTGGAACAGATTTCAGTGTCATTAACAACAAATATGAGCCAGAAGTCACTGACAAATACTTTGCGATATCTCATTCTAGTTGCAACCAATCAACTATCTTCATCACAAATGTGTCAAAAGAGGATTTGATTTTCCTCTTAATTTCCAAAGTTTTCACCTCCCTTGCCATCAGTTATCTGATACGAACTTGCTAACAATCTGCCTCTACTTCGTGATGTGAATGAGTATATATAAATCGATTGCTGACAGCTGTCAGAGCTTTACTTTTCTTGGCACAAAAGTCAACCTTGCCTACTAATCCTCCTGCTACTTCTCATCTGTCCTCGCCCCCAATGACCGATTTGTGATGCGAAATCATCAAACGGATACAAATCGAAAGTTATTACTATAACAAGGACACGAATTTTCTAGGTTGTGTCTGCCAGAATCATAAATCAATTTGTTTGTTGATTCCGCTTCTCCGGGGCTACTGGTATTGTATCTGCAAACAACGAGTTTACAAGTAAAAAGAATACGTTCGCCATCATGTGGGGTCCTTTTGTTGCGGAGGCAGGCAAATTACAAGGACATTCGATTCGATTCAAAGTTGATGGCTGAATAAAAAGCCATTTGTGTGTGACTTAAAATGTTTTGCCATTGTGAAAGGAATTGCAATTAAATTGAGCTAACGGAGTGGCAAAAAAAGGCTTAACCTGGTTTTCGGCACAAAGGAGAGTCTTTCAGCGAGAATGCTGGTCGATAATATGGTGCCAGGTGGCAATTGGATTCGAAGTAGGGCAATCAAATATAACATTGAAGAGGTGGTGACTGAGAGCACAATTGAAAAAGAATAACGGCATACAAATACTTTTGGAATTTCTTCAAATAGTTGAGGTAGTCGAGGCAGCCAACCTGTTTCTTGAGCCACATATGCAGATTGTATGATTAACTGATGCGGTTGCTTCAAATTTCACAAGCCAATTTGATGGAGGTCGTCGGCGACGACGATGGATCCGAAGACGCCGGTGTCTAACCTAAAGTCTATAAAGCCGATGAATCTACGGCATAGAGTAGGAGTGGGATGATTTATTTTATAGAGCAGTTCTGTTGTCCAAGAGAAGATTCTGCTACTCAAATACCTTTTGAGTCTAAAAAAAGCAGTCATTGGCAAGAGTTACTCTTAGAACTATCTATAAGGTTGTGTTTACGTTAACTGCGGAGCTTAGAACGACGTTGTGTCCGAGACATAGATATTTTGTGTCTTTGTTTCATCTTCGATGCTTTTGCCTCAATACCCACAAATGGTTCATAAATATCGCGATAAACTTATGAGCATCCATAGCGGGACGGGTGTTACGGTGGAAGGTTTGAAGGGGTAGAATGCCACTGGAAATTTTGATGGAGCACTGGTGGTGAATAAAGCGATAGAACTAGGTGAGGCAAGAGACTTTACGTCGGTGCTCAAGCATGTCAATTGACTGTGCAATATTGTCGTTACCTATTAGTTTTATTGCCCGCTTTTGATAAGATATCTAGCAAATGCATAAAGGTATTGGGCGCACCAGAGCAGATGTAGATATTGTACTCCAATTTTGATGTACAGAGAGTACTGTCGTTAGCAAAGGAATATATTGGATTAGAATTAGCAGACAAGAGATCATTAATGGATTAATGGAAAGAGTATCGGATACAGAACGGAGCCCAGGTAAGTCTGATATTTCTCGATTGAGCTACCAAATTTTCATTTGAATCGTCTTAGATTGAGATTTTAGGTTCATGCTTAGGATATTGGGTATGTGTCCGGTCGAGGAGCCCATAAAAAAAGTCTTTGGTGAGATCGCTTTTCTTTTCTGTTAGGGGATCCGCGCATAATACCCTGACTTCGGCGAATTTAGCTTTGATTCAGATTGTCACTAGACGCTCGTTCTAATGCCAGAAATTCAAATTTTCTTTCCTAGCTCCGTCTCTAATTACATTTCTACATTCAAGTAGCCGCAGCTTGTCTTTTGGGTAGCAATCAATTTGCATAGGACATGTGTTGTGTTTGTCGCTATATTTTATTTTTCACCAGGTCCATTGCGTTTTATTTCTTCGACGGCGGTTAGATTGTTTTATAGCTGTTTAGGGTCTACAAATATTTTTTAGCTGAAAGTGGGACCTAAAATTCCACGTGCAGCACTATTTACAATGCCAGCGAATTGATTCAACAAGTAACGCTCAAACTGAAAGGCTAGGCTTTTTTTTAGCACCCTAAATGATCAGCTGTGCCAGTCTCAGTAGCTTTATATGGTTGGATCAGTCTGAGTACTTCCGCTACCATCTCTACTCCAAAAACCGTGATATATGGTTCTAAAGTCCCTTCCAGGCCGTGAATATGGTATGATAAAGCAGTTCTGAAATACTAGGTCAAGAATCTAAATGCAGGCAACAGTTTTAGTCCTGGCTTACTAAAGCATAGCTTGCATATGGAATGGTTTGCAACTGCGGTTTCTAGGTGCTGCTACGAGAAGATAAAGCTACTAGCCTTATCCATGTTTTAGTTTTATCGTACACCCCCCAAGTACCTGACGGCTGTCTTAAACTGTTTAACCCTGCAAAGAATAACCATTTTGGCTTTTCGGCCCAAAAGGGCATATGAATTTCGTAACTACACTTATTTACCCTGACCTTCCTTCCGGAGAAAGACACCTTTCTACCTAAAACAAACCACTCGCTAAAATGAAATCTTATTAAATAAATATTTCCCTTTTCCTCAGGATGTTTGTTCTAAAAATTTACTAAAAAGCTCACAAAAATCCTTACCAAGTCCCCCACAACCTATCTCAACTCAACTCTCTCTTTGTCTTAACCATTCCTCATGTAGCAGAGGTAGATCTATAAACACCTTAGGCAATGCGCCAATTGCGGCAGCGACAGAATTCGTATAGTATCCACAAAATGCAAGTATTCACAATTCACGTACTGTAACTATCAAACAAGGACACTAACTATCTTTTAGTCGAGAGATATCTTTAAGATAAATGAACGTGAATTTACCACAGGACAAGGTTGTGTAAGCAACGTCAAATTTATGTGCATAAAAGTTTAGCAGTACGAAGGTACGCTTACTCCAGAAGATCCGTTACCGTTGTTTGTGTTTACTTTTCCCATAGAGCTGCTACTGCTCATCCATTTCCGGCGAAGTAAAGAGAATAACGTAAAAGCGCATCATTCATGTCCGATATCTAAGCCAAAGCATAAGGATGACAATATTTACCGAAAGTACGCGCGCAATGTTTTTGTGGAGGTTCCTCCCTCCCTCTTCAGGACTTTAATAGAATTCTTGTTCAAGTGAATTATGCAGAGTAATTTTCGTGAGATATTTTGCACTTTGTGTGCGATATTTATTGTGTTCCGGAGATGTTTTCTCTTTGTTTCTCTTCTAGAATCCATTCGCAAACGAGTCGTCTGAAGGTTACGTGGTTTTCTCAGAATCTAGAGACACAAATATTCTTATTGAGCAAGGGCAACTTTGAAATGAACCATTAACTAGGTCATGATGAAGATTGAACTTCATCTCTGGCTTTGGTAAACAGAATTTCGAACAACAAGGAGGAAAATATGGAGACGGTCTTCTTAGAGTCAGTGGCGGAGCATACTGGGACATGCCTCACACTCGAAGTGAACATGGTCACCGTCAACTTAGCCGAAGCATCTAACTCACTACGAAATAATTCTCGAAAATGTCTCGAATAAGATCTCCAATTTTGATGACAATCCTCACAAGTATAACTTTCGGACCTTAAATATGGAAGATGCTTCCGAACATCTGGTTGTTGTTCCTCTAAAATATAGGACTGCCGTCACTATGTGAGAAACGAAGAACGGGCATGGCCTTTTCAAAACCAAGTCCTATGCTGCCATGTGAAAAATACAAATTTTGAATGAATTTCCGCCTAAGCTCCGGTAGATTAGGTAAACGAAATGACCAATGCTGCTTTCTAATTTCTTCTTGAAAGGAGCGATATCCTCAATTCAATTCAATTTGGGCAAGAAGACCATCTTAAGCTCAAGAAAAGAAAATTCAGCCTCTATCCTTATCCATGGTAACCTCAATATACGACCACATAAGGGCACAATGAACATACAATCAAATTTATCTTGAAGTTGCACCCTCACTATCTTGAAGCAACGCACGATCCAGGGTGCAAAAATTTATTGAGATCACTTTTCGTTGCAGCAAGATCAGCACACGTTCATGTACACCAATCAAACATTCAGAGCTCGACAGAGCGAGAACTTGGCTTCGAAAACACAAACAGTGATGTGGCAATTCACTTTTGGATAATATCGCGAGAAATATCATTGTGTCCAGCAATTGGTTTCCTCACTTTAATGAAGCCAAATGCGCTTAGGTTTTCCCGATCCATTTATCACGCCTCAATTTACGTAAACCACTCTTTTTCTTCTTCTTATTTTTTTTATTATTCCGGAATCTGGTCTAACAACAACTCCCTAACTTCTCCTGGAGCATATCATAGATCGACAATTAGGTCCTTCGATCTCTCTTTGTTTGCAGCTCGATACCTCAGCTGTGTCCACGATTGCAAAGTTTCCGTCATAACAGTTGCCCTCCATGTTGTTCTTGAGCTACCAACTAGCCTTACATCTTTAGGGTTCCATTGGAAGTACTGCTTTGCTATGTTGTCATCTGGTTTTATCAGTGTATGGCCATTCGAACACCATTTTCTCTGTTTGATGTCAACATCCACTTTTGTTTGTCCAGTCCTAAGTCACAATTCATTAATGGAAATCGTTTGTGGCTACTAGATCCTTAGGATGTAATGCAGACAACGCTTAATAAAGGCTTGTAACTTGCTCAAGATATTGGCGGATTATTTGCAGGTTTCACATGCATATAACAGTGCAGATTTAACATTGGATTCAAACAGTCTTAACTTACTGTGGAGGAGGGTATGGAGAAGAAGACACAACCGCGAACTCTATGAGCTGTATAAAGATGTGGACATACTACGGAAGGCAAAAATCCGTCGATTTCATTGGCTCGGCCACATCGAGCTGTTGGACGATAATGTTCCAGCTGAGAGGGTCTTTGAATCTAAGCCACTAGATTCGAGAAGAAAAGGAAGACCGAATCTTGGGTTTAAAGAGCAGGCGATCGCGGATATAGGGCAGCTGGAGCAACCAGTAGAGAAGATAAAGTGCTTGCAAAACCTTGGATTTACAGTCTGTGAGTCAACTGATGTTGTCAAAATATGGAGAAGTAATGCGGTCAGCCTAAGCAGCAGTCCATTTTAGTTAAACATAGAATCTGTAGTATTGTATTGTTGCAGCACCAGGATAGTGTCTGCCAGTATCACAATAGCACTACAAACGTTTGTGAATAGGTGTCAACGGAATACCTTAAGAATTTTTTGACCACACTGCAACTCAGAGTTTCATGAGAAGACTGATCGTACTTCCACAGACATTATAGCACAAAGACAGAAGACAGTGGATCTTGCATACTTCCAAAATCGCGACACCTCCATTTTTTGTGACGCTACGCAAAGGAATTCACTAACCCAGAACAGAAGAAAAACGGGTCGATTGGAATACACATAGGGCAGAACGAAGAAAAACGGCGTCATCTAGAGCAAATCTAGGAGAGCTTCCCGAACACCGTTAGATGCCATGGATTTTCTTAATTCTTTTAGAATGAAATATTGCATTTTAGATTGAAATCATCAATACGCCCCTCCTGAACTAACCTACCAATGTAAAATCAAGTCCAATACATTGTTCAGCAACATTTTGAATAATTTTAATATTTTCAACAATCTCTTGCCAAGTGGAAACAAGTTCAAGTCGTTCATTAATTCCTCCCATTTTCGTTTGCTCATCCACTCGTAGTCATAGTTTCTAGTTAGTGTAGCCCTAGTAGTCCTTGTTGTTATAGTAGCCATAGTCCACTGCAATTATTATTGGTATGCAAAATTGTAAGTTTTACTGGAGCACCTGTACCAATACTTTACGGCCAAGTTTACAACTTGTATTTCTTGAAAATGCATCTCATCAAGCAACTAATTGTTAAGTATCTCGGAATTGTATAGTACACCCATAGTTGATCAACCGTTAACAGAATCTCATGTAGTTATAAGTAAAGTACTCCTATCTGATAGGTATTGAGAGTTATTGAAATATTACAAAATAAGGATAACTGGAAGAGCAAGTGAATTGCAAGTTTCTACTTAACCACAACAATGTAAATGTACGCAGAGGATATACATGATCTGACACATAAACATGGTATTGTACCCTGGGTTGTTGTTATGTCAGATGGTGCTTGGAAAATATTGCAACTGCCCAACTCTACCGAAAAGGTTATCCAAACAATTCAACCAAAGAATTCCCTGTTCTCTCTATTCTTCCATCTCTGCGGTTAATTTGGATAATATTTTACATATGCATCGAAGGTCCATATACGAGTACATAAGTTTCATATACGTATGCACCTCAATACGGACATACGAGTACTCCTACTCGCACTCGTACCCGTACTCGTAATCGTATTTATGTGGTTTAAAGTAGTCTGGAACACCTTTGCAAAAGTACTCCAATGTCCTTCAGTTAAAATATGTTATCGAATTTATTATGGACTGTTCTTGCAATTGAAATTCCCAATGGCATTGAGTTTATGAAATTTAACCAAAAGATACTCTTGCTATGGTTCGATTTGTAATCTGTGCATTTAGTGAAATGTTAGCTGAACCATGGGTTAGGTGGTTTTTAGTAGTTCTGACACAGGAGCGGATTTGGTATTCAGATTTAGATGTTCTAAGTACTTGCCAATCAAACTGACTATGACCAAACTTTTACTGACCAAACAGAGGTTTGAAGGATTTACACAGATATTCGTACACAGTTTTGTGTTAACTAGAGTCCGCTTCTGTGCTGTTGGAGGTAAGGAGTTGGACAATCTGCTGACCAAAAAATGTTACTGAGGAAACATCATGGATTTGGGATAACTTAGTTTATTCGAGCGATAAGTGTGGACAGGAGCCTTCACAGCATAGTTAAATAAATTTATTGAGCTGCCGTTGAGGGTAAACTTTTTGCTCGAGGTCCTTGATAAAGTGGTGACAGGCACAATTTTCATATGACTGAGAAACCAAAATAATTTTGTTTGTCAGAATTGATTACTATACATCGTTGACGACTTCTGATTTGAGTGGAATGATACTTACATGTATCAAGTGACTAAAGTAAGGGTAGCCTGTAAGCGGTACCAATACTTAGTGCTTCAACTTAGTGACTTCAAACTTATTGTGCTTATTTTAGCTACACTTGGTAGCCACCGAATACTGGTTTCATCCGACAGAATTTAACTTGATTTGTCCAAGTCTGTGCTGGACAAAATAGGAGCATTATAGCATTCTGTCAGAAAAGACTGAACATGAGAAGGAGGACTCATGACGGATGAATCAGTGGTCTACATGTGAGCTTATGTGAGCTATTTCAACCATTCAAGGTGTTTAAGTACCTGTGTGAATCAACGAGCCCATAGATTGAAAAAAAATATTGCTGCCGTCAACTCTTTACCATCTGACTGTAGACTACTGTCAAAGTTTGACAAGATATGTCATTTAATTTGTTTTGAGCCATTTAGAGCAGATTTAGAGCAGACAATCGGATGAATTCAGCGGCAATGGAAAAAGTGAAATTTTTTGTCAGCATATCGAGAGATTGTTTGGCGATGTTCAATCAAAACCCAGACCTAGATAAGTTTTTACACCGTTTCACAACCGTGGATAAAACATGGGTCCACTACAGTACTCTGAAGACCAAGAAGCACCCGAAATACTGGGTTTCTTTAGGTACCGATTCGTAAGGGAGGAGAAGGCCAGGGTCGATGTTTCCTCCAACAAAGTCATGGTGACGGCTTTTTGGCATACAAGGGGTTTAACCTACATGGGGTTAACCTACATTAGGTCAACTTATTGGACTGGCTTAACGTCGATTTGGAAAAAAAAAAACGAAAGCATGCTACCAATCGCCCTTCCATCCATCCGATTTAGCCCCCGGTGACTATCCAAAGGGATAGTGATGAAGTAATCACTCAAACTGCTGCCGATTTTATGGACATGGACAAAGCTTATGGTTGGGAATTGTTTGAAAACATCAAACCACCGAAGCGGGTAACCGAGCTTGAAATATGGTATCCCGCCCCTTTTGCACAAGATATCCCAGAAATGGTCCGGCTAGCCAAAGACTCCACTGTGGCGAAGCAGTCAAAATAAAAAAAAACACGTTTAAATCCGCACAAGGAATGTTCGGACAACGAGCACGCCACCTGCAGCCGAACAACTAGCGGAATTCATAGATCGCTGTAAGGTAGATATAATTGCCATTTATGAGGTGTTTTGGAAACTGAAGAAATGTAAAATATATATCCTAACGGGTAGACCAGATAGCTATGATAGTTTTTTCAATTATTATGTTTCAATGACAGCCATCTTTCAAAATATTCAATAAAGTTTGCATCGTTTTACGCTTGTCGAACGTTAGGAAATTAATAAAATATATCGAAGTTCCGGCTCAGTTGTAAACACGCAACATGAATTTCGTCATGAGGTTGGTCGTCATCATGGCTTCAGTGTGCAGGCAATTCGCCGGACCGTGGAAAATTCTGAGCGTGAATTGAATTGAAGTGAATTGAATTTAGCCCACCAATCAGACAGAGATTGATGCCGTAGCGGCCAGTATCGACGAAGACCGAGAAATGTCGATTCGGCGATGATCAGCGGAATTAGGCATCTCCATAGAGTCAACCCGGCTTGTTTTACGATTTGGTTTCGGCTAACATCCATATAAGATTCTGGTAAAGCAAGAATTGAAGTCCGACGGCCTTAGACAAAGCCGTGAGTTCGCTAATTGGGTGCAAGATATATTGGCCGGAGATCAGGATTTTGGTCAAAAAATCATCTTCTTTGACGAGGCTCATTTTAGGCTCAGCGGCTATGTCAACACGTTAAATTGCCATTATTGGAGCGAACATAATTCACAAGTGTTAGGCCAAGCATCAATGCATTCACAAAGTTTGACTGTTTGGTGCGGTTTATGGCAAGGCGGCATCATGGGACCTTATTTCTTTCGAAATGAGAGAGATTACACCGTTACCGTCAATGGTCTTAGGTATAGAGCGATGTTAACCGACTTTTTGTAGTCACCACAGCATCTTGTTGTACTCGTATATAATACTTGACAAAAGCGGCCCAAATACTGAACCCAGTGGAACGCCTTCGTATTTATATTTTAGTGGCTATTCAATATCACCTCGTTTAGTGAAGAGTATACTTGTCATGCTGGGATAACAGAGAATTTCGTCGTAATACCTTTAGCATAAGCTTTCTTCGTAGTAAAACGGTTTAACTACTGGTGGTGTGAAAAGTAACCTCTTTGACCGCAAAAATGTGCTGCTACTGCAAAAAAGGTTATGGTGCCTTGAAGTCAGCTCATATTTAGGCAGACATGCCAAATTTCAGTGCGATACTGTCTTTAGTTTTATTTTGATAGCTGATTGTTGTTGGCGTGTTTTGCATCATGTTGAGTATGTGCAAAAACGATTTTCGTTCTCTCATAAAACATTATTTTTTGAGAGGCAAAGCGGTGAAGGAAACCAAATAAAAGTTGGATAAATATTATGGGGCTAATGCTCCGTCAGATTACACCGTCAAATATTGGTTTCAAAAGTTTCGTGGTGGCCGCAACTCCACTACCGATCAAGTCCGCAGCAGCAGGCCCTCCGATGCTGTTACAGAGGACAATGTCATAAAAATACATAAAATAGTGTTGGCTGACCGGAAAGTGAAGGTGCGCGAGCTAGCAGATACCACAAAGATTAGTACTGAGTGCACATGCTATATCATGGGCAATATTCTGCATATGAAAAAGTTATCCTGCCGCTGGGTGCCGCGCATACTCTCTCCTGACCAAAAACACGAACGCTAGAGCACTTTGAAAGAATGTTTGGACTTGATGATGCTGAATCGGGCAGACTTTTGGCGTCGATTGGTAACTGTTGAATACCAATGAAAAGAATGAGTGCCCGGCAATGGACTGGAGCCGGCACGAGTGCTCCGAAGCGGCCGAGGGAGGCTCGATGGGTCGGAAAGGTTATGGTGTCAGATTATTTTGATTGTCATGGCAAACTCTTCGTGGACTACCTTGAAAAAGGAAAAACTATCAACCGCGATTATTACTGTGCATTATTGGAGCGATTGAAGGCCGAAATGGATGCAAAACGGTCTCACCCCATTCCCAAGGAGGTTACTTTTCATCCCACCTAGTAATCGATTTCAGTCGGATACAGAACTCCATAAATTTATCTAAAACAAAGACAGGATTTTCGAGATTTTCAATCGTTCAACTCAAAAAAAGTATTTTTCAGCTTTGCAATAGTCCTTCTTGTCATGTCCTTTCATGATGAACATGAACAAAATCTCTGAAACAAATAAAATACGAACTTTGGCTTTCGGTGCTGTAAACAATTGAGGAAAATGTGGCAATTAAGAGCAAAAATGCAGGCTAATCGTCCCTTATTCCATTTGTTCACATGAATCAAACCACATCATACGAGAAGTATTGTAAATATTTCAACAAAAAGGAAGAACAGGAGTTATTGGCAAACATTCTTAACTGAGCATATTTATGCTAAAAGTAAACGTAAGCTTTACTCTTGAGTTACCAATACCAGGCAAATAAGAGGAGTGCTCCTATTAACAGGGTTGTGCAACATACTGAGTTGTGTATATATCTAGATACTCGTATAACTTCGTCAAAGGAAAATGTTTTACTTGCACATGTAGAAATTCCAATTTAATTGCACAATCGAATGAAACGTAGGTGGGTGGATGGCCATTGGATGAAACTTCTGTTTTCGGTTTTACATGAAATTGTTGTCAATAAAACCATTGCCATCATGGTCTTCTGAGGGTCTATGGTACTGCTTTTGATTTGTTAAACTTTTAATCACATTTCTTTACTTTCTCTATGTGCTACAGACTCGTTGAGGCGTCTTTGCTTCCATAGGAAGCCTTGTACGACTTCAAAAAGTGCCGGCATTTGCACACAGCCTTGGTGTGCTCGAACTTAAACCTCAAATACTCAGCTATTCCCTCTGTGTATACGAGTCTTAATTTTGTTTCAATGTCATTGTACAAATCGTATATATCGTATGTCTGCGACAGGAAAAAAAAATTTTATTTCTCAGCATAGTTTTCTTTCAACTCAATACACTCCTTTCAATGTGTGATCTCTTCCAAGCAATAAGATTTTCCGATATCCTCAAATTTGAAAACTGAAAACTGAAAGTAGTCACTGGGTTCCAAGTCAGTAGAACATTAAAGATGCGTAAGCAATTCGGGGCTCGGAGCTCATTTTGATTGTTTTTTCCTTTGGAAGGTTAGCGATGTCGATTATGCCACTTACCGTGAAGAGTTTCTTCCTGAGACACTGCAGTCTTACATCCTCTGCGATCCCGAGCACGTTGCTCCTAGTTGTTCAGATCAAACGCCCTGCGATGGATTGGTCTTTAAAACTGAGGTTTGGCCTTCCTTATCGTCTCGAATCTGGTGGCTAGGGCTAGAAGATCTTCTAAGCTGGAGCATTATAGTCCACTCGCTCGATGTGGCCCACCCAATGTAGTCGACGTATTTTCCTTTTTATCGTCCAGCACTCAGCGCCATATAGTGGAATTGGTAGGATAAGGGTTTTGAAAAGCATACCATCCTTGGAGTTAGGAGTTTTGAACCCGATTGTTTTACCAGACCGAAGTAGCAATAGTGACCTTTTGTCCTAGACGGTGGACAGATGATGGTTTCTTTATTCATAGCATATACTTAGTCTTATCCTCGTTAACTTTAAAGCCAACAAATTTCGCCTGTTCTTTAATCGCTGTGAAGACCTCTATCACGGCAAACCAGGAACGACCGATGACATGGGGCATATGGAGCTGATAGTCCAGTCATCAGGAAGGAAACCCACCCATACTTGGTTGATGATTTTGTGCATGTGCCTTACCAACGCATCACCACCGTATTTGAAGAGCCTGCTGCTAGGACAACGGAGCCTGCAGCCTTGTTGTTCCTTAGCTTTTTAATAGCTGAGCCGATTTCTTCTATACTGGGTGGTGGAACTGGGTCTTCATTGACTGGATGTGGGTTTTCTTCTTGCCCTATCACTATCTACATGATCCCACTTAGTAGCAGCTTAATAGTTGCCTCACAGTTTCGAAGAGCCTGTGTTTCGGTCTTGAAGCCAACCGCCAACTGCTTGGATTTCTTTTAAAACCTCTGGATGTTGTACTCTTCAATTTCATTAAGATCGCAGGCTGCGTAGGCCCTCTTTTTTCCACACGGGATTTTCTTCTGGCTTGGTACTCATCCCAGGCTGACCTTGCTTTTTCTTACGTGCATCTTCTGTCACCTTTTTCCAGTATACGCATTCATCATCATACCACGTGCACTTTCTTTGATTTGGCTAGTACCCTACAGTGGTTTCGGCTTTTTTCCAAATGATTTTGCGATACTGGCACAGTGGGTGACTGTGGGTGATTGTGGGTGACTGCACAGTGGAGAGCTTCTCACTCAGGTGCTTACAGATTCTACCTAGGCGTCGAACGTCGGATTGCTTCTTCTGGGAAGTTTGCACCTTATACCCGTCGGAAAATGTGCCTCTTATCGTGTAGCACAACTTTGCTGTGTCTACCTCTGGTTACTCCAGGTGTGCTTAGGCGTCCATCGTCGAATTTCTTTTTCTGGGCAGTTCGCAGCCTTTTCTAGTTGGACTTCAGCATTGAAGTCCCCGACCACAATTTTGACATCATACTCCGGACAGGCTTCGTAAGCTCCAGCAAGGAGGTCATAAAACTTCTCCTTGATATGGTCTTCAACCCCATCTGTAGGTGCGTGTGCACATATTAGGCTTATGTTTTGGAAGGTGCCTTTGATGCGAATCACAGTCATGTGATTACTTATTGGCTTGATGTCCATGACTTTTTCTCCAATTTTTCTTTTTCATCTTATTTGATCCTAACCATCCTAACCATCGTATTTCCTGGATCGCAGTAATATCTGCCTTGTGCCTAGTACAGCAGGCCGGATATTCACAGAAACCCACTACGTGTTATGAGCGCTGCCGTTGACCTATGAAGGGTTCATCTGCCAGCAACTCTTATCCAACACGCTGGCTCAGCATTGAAGATCCCTATAGACCTGGTATCTGGATATGTCGAAGCAGCTCATATAGGAATTACACTTAGTAGTTCGGCTTAACTGGAACTATAGACGCCAAAACAAGACTTACTTCAACTGCGACCGCAGAAGTCTTATATTGAGCCTTACATGAAGTAGGTGGGAAGAGATGAGAGGATCCAGCAAGCACTTAAGCGCAGCGATCACTTCAGACACAGAAACTCATCCATCTGTAACGATTTTTCATAAAAGATTTATGAAAGACAGACTAAGGTTTCCTCACGAGGAGTGCAATCTAACCAGCACCAATTAAATTTCCTGGCTTATATTCCAGCCGAAACTATTCATGGAAACAGAGAAAGTCGATTTAGTATTTTTGCAATAACAGGAGAGGATCTCTGATGTCATTGGCCATACTCGGAAGACTATCGATACAAGATCGTCAAGTCATCAGTGGGTGTGGTGCCAAAGATTCATGCAGTTACATGAAAATAAGGCAGACCGTTCTTTGGATTTTGGTAAAAGAAGCAATAACGTATTTTCGTGAAAGCTTGTTCATATCATAGCGATGATGATCCAAAAGAACCTTCTCGGTGACAGGCCCCATGCCTTGCTCGTATCTCCTTTGCACAGACAGAAGGCCGATAGCGCCTTAGATGCTTTGAATGTAACATGTTTAGTCGAGAGAACTTTGTTATCCAGGATAACACTCATTTACTAAGCTTCTTAGTAAACACACTCTTCAGGAGCTGGAGAATGTTGAGCTCGACCATGACTGACAAAGTAACGTACGTTATTTCCGTTATAATTAATCTAAATCTCGCTAATTGCATTCACATATGTTATGAGCAGACCGCTTTGAAAATTACATTCAAAATCCAAAAATTGAAACCTGGCAGTCAGTTTCAATAAGATTCCAAAATTCATAACACCATACTTTGCCTGAGAAAGCTTTCTTATGATAAAATTCGAGTCAAAAACGTAATTTTCTAAGGATACCCTTTGTCATTCATATTTTGCAAACTCTTACGAAACAAAGTCACTTAATATTCCGGCTTCTGCCTCTGACATAACACAAATTATCTATGCCTACGTGTTTGTGTTTGTACGTGTCTCAACAGCTGACTTTTATGCATGAAATACGTTTCAGTTTGTTTGCGTTTAATGTTTAAACGATTTTCACCAACTTAATCCACGTAATTCCTCCGTCATATTCAGTTGCAGATCCAGTGCTCCTTTTGACAACCTTAAGGGACCACCATCTGCTCTATCCCCTCCCCTTGTAGTGGGGGAAGGTAGTGGGGATAGGTGGTAGTTCCGCTCTTAAGCGGAACTTGACTACATTTGCCATACTTTATGCACTGAAATGTATATAACCGTCACGATGAACCCGTATTCGCTAACCGCTTTTCAAGAGCAATCTCCCAATGTTAACGACAGCCTGAGAGTTGTTATTCTCCCTTCGCCAAGCGTTATTGTTTCGTTGTCCTTGTTGTTGTCGTTGTCGTTGTCGTTGTTGCTGTCGACATCCATAACGACAAAGGCGACAAAGAGTCGACCTGAACCATAGGCATAAATGCATGTTAATTCTGTCGACCGCAATAACCTGCCAACCTGCCAAGCTACCAAGTTACCAAGCTGCCAGCCTGACAGGCCGGCAGTACATACAAATGCATACCATATACCTCTTTGCTCCCCAACATTGTAACATCGTTTTTGAAACACAATGAGGCTCCTTCACTGTATTCGTACTCCGTTCGCGCCTTGTAAAGCTCAAGTATCCTACTGTGGCTAAGTGGATTTCATATGCGAGACGGGACACTGGAATGGCAAAATATTCTGGGATAGGACAACAGCAGCCCTTAACCCTTAGTAACGGCAGAACTAAGGGCGGTTTCCTCTTAATTCATACATTGCGCGCCCCCTGTTTTTCATTTCATGTGACGATGGCGGTGGCGTCAGCGTTGGCGATAGCGGTGGCAGTGACACTGTGGCGGTTAAATTGTCGCAACAGGAAATTTCAATTAATGTTTCTGCACGAATTGCAGTTATTTTGGAATTATGTCTGTAGCTGTCGCTTGGCAAATGTCTTTTTATGTGCTTATACGAGTATGTGTGCGTTGCAAAACCCGTTGTTTTCATTAATTTTGTGGTAGAACCCAGAAGAGACAAAGCAGTTTTACGAATACTACATATGGACATACTCGTACACATGAATGTGCTTGGGGATGGACAATTTCATGTCCTTATTTGGGATTAAGTCCGTTTGGTTCTGCTTCATTGTAGTCACAAGTTTTTGGAGTAAAGCGGGAGTTGTGGTTGCATTTTGGAGACAGGAGCTTTGTAAGTTAATTGGCCAGTCAGATGAGTCCATGAATGTTTACTTGATGCTTGTAGGTTGCCAGTTGTAGATTTGGGTTGTGAGGATTTATTGTTAACATTAATGAATTGCGAACGTCCACCTATGCTTTTTATTTTGATTTTAACCGTCGCATTGCCATGTCCACTGCGGTAAGCTGGTTTACTATAGTCGAAGAACTTCAACTCTAATATGGTCTTGCTTGGGCTCTTGGAAGACAGCCAAGTGTTTCTTGTTGGAATCATCTGCAACTGAAGAAACCTTCGTTGCATCTAGTCGAAGTTGCTCAATCAAGCTCATTACTAAGTTGAGTTTCTGAATATTCCAGGAATAGTTAGTACAGGAATATCGACAGAGATGCAATGAGGCTCTACTTTCACGATAGCCGTAAAGAAGAAATTTAGCTCATTTCCTCAAAGAGGAACATTTCATCTATCGAACATATTTTACCAACGGATGAAAGATACATGTGTCCCAACTACCATTTCGCATGCCATGCCTGTGTCTCGGCATACTTGCCTACAATCTTCTGCTCTTGCAATGCCTGGCTTCTATATTTTGGTTTATAGATCATGTTTCGAATACGCTATACCATAGCACTAAAAGGGTTGGTGCAGATAAATTAACTCGGTCTTTCCATATATGGAAATCAGAACTAAAAAATTGGCGCCCAACGCGGAGTCCAAAAAGGTTTAGATGTTTAAAATTTGTTCTTGCGATAGGGGTCATTACAAACAAAAAAGGGTGATGGTTATTATATGTTGTGTATTCTGCCAAAACCGTCACTTCGTTATTTAAATACTAAAGATTCTCACAAAAATAAAGTTTTACCACTACAAGTAGTAAAAATGTTTTTAAGCAAACCAGCATCGTCTGATTTAAAACAATCGCAATACCCCGCAATATTTCTGGAGGAACCACGGATGTGCCGAACTCACTCTAACCATCTAATCTGTCAACAAGATTTCGTTGCTGCAGACATAAGCAACAAGGCATAAAGCACAAATTCGTCGCCTCGTCTGCTCATTTTTTCTATGATTTGTTACCGCCGATACCACCGGAGGCGGTAGCAGAACTCAAGGAATATTATGACTTCAGAAAGATGGAACTTATCATATGCGGCGATTTTAATGCTTAGAACACTTTTTGGGACGGTAGCAAATGCAACGTAAGAGGTAATCATCTGCTGATGCTCCCTTTCAGCCAACTTTTGTTACTAGAGTAAAACACCAAGTAATCGACTTAACTTTAAGGTATGCTAAGAAAATTACCGGCTGTAAACTAATATCGGAGATCTCCATGCCAGAACATAGATACATCGAATTCAGAATTGGACTCGAGGTCCCAACCTTATTGAAGAAGAGAAATCCGCATAAAACCAACTAGACATGATTTAAGGAGAACCTTGACAAGTACAATAGTACTCTCCCTTTGCTTAGGATCAAACAAAAGCTTGAAGAAGCTGTTCAAAACATGAACGGCACCCTCCACCAGGTGTTTCGAAATGGTATGTCCAGCCAGTAAACAATTCTGCAGATCGCCCCTTCCTTGGTAGAACGCAGACCGGCATGGTATTCGTAAAGAATCCGGAAAACTTCTAAACAGGTCACTTAAGATTTATTTGGAGGAAGATTGGAATCTTTACTGATCAAAGCAAAACTATTTTAAGAGCGTTATTCGGATTTCGAAGAGCGCCTCTTACAAAGTTTTTTGCGAAAAGATCGTTGAACTATCGGTGAAACCAGTAGGCTGGTCAAAGTTCTCAAAAGGTGAAGATCAACTAGGCTGGAACCACGCAGAGAATCTAAGGGTGACTGTACTGAGTCGAAGTCTCTTGAGTCGTACTTCCCAGTTAACCTAATTGGAACCAGCTTACAACTAGCTTCTATGAAGTAAGCTACTAGTGAGCACAACAACTTCACACGCCGTAGCAGGTATAACTCATCAGTTGTGGTGACGGATGAAGCTATTAAATATGCTGTTGCTTCCTTTGATGGCTTCTAGCCGCTTGGCACCGACAGCATATACTCGGTTATATTACAGAAAGGTATATACTGGCTGCTGACAACTTTGAAGAGTATTTTCAATGCTAGCCTGACACAGGCATACATATCGAATCCCTCGCTCGCCAAGAGTTTCAGACCTATAAGTCTGACTTCTTTCATAAATTTGCCTTGCAAATGTATCCTCTGTCAGCGATCCAACGGGGCTTTCAATGCAGAAGATCCTGCGAGAGTTCGCTTCAAAATCTTTAAGGCAGAATTGAAGGCGCGCTTAACAAGAAGGAATACGTCTTGGACATTTTCATCGATATTAAGGGTACTTTCGACATCGAAACTTATGTAACAACATGTGTAACTCGGCCAGACAACATGGAGTAGACGAATTAGTTTTGTGGATAAAGGCAATGCTGGTGAATAGAACATTGATATATTTGTTTGGATGTGAGCAGATGTTGCCGGAAGGCGCGTTCTGTTTTCACTGCTATGGTGCATGTTGGTCGACTCACTACTCAACACGCTAAATAGTTTCAACGTCTATGTACAAGCGTACGTGAATGAAGTAGCTGTACTGTCTGTTGGATCGTGTCTAGTGACTGTCTGCTCTTAAGCGCAAGCATCCTTAACAAGATCGATAACTGCACTAGTAATGCACCTTAAAACTGAGGCTGAGAAGGAGGATGCTGTCTGGTCTGATTTATTCAGTGCTTAAAGGCCATCCAATTCTCCAAAGAAACTATGTATTTGAGAGAGCAAACTTCTCTGGACTAAACATGTTACGTCGAAAGCATACAAGCTGTAGGCCTTCTGGCAGTGCAGAAGAGCTATCGGCAAGTCATGAGGCCTGTCACCGAGATCTACACGGCTATGATAAGGACAATTAATTGCAAAAATACTTGATTGCTGTTTTAACGAGGCTCTAAAGAACGGTTTGTCTTGGTTGTATGGGGGCTTTCCTCAGCGCTCCTGGCTCTGCTCTAGACGCATTGATAAATCTTCCTCCCCTTGATATTCATATCATGGGTTGCACTCTTAAAGCCATCTTCCGTTTAAAAAGAAGAGATCTATGGTACAATACCTACTTGAGCTTTGATGATTTTGCGCGCCAGCTGCCATGCCAACTCTTTAATTTCCTTGAACTGGAAGACTGCTTAGGCTCTTTTGATTTTTACGCAAGATCTTCTACTCCTCCGTTCTTCTGGCTCAATACTCTTCTCTACCTGCTCTAGTTTTGCACTGAAGCATTTGCGGTGTGCATTTTCTGTCACTTACGCACTCATGATCATACCCAAGGCTTCTTTTCGGTGGTGGCTGGTAGCCTACGCAGGTCTCTGCTATCTCTTCGATGAAATCATGATATTGGTTCCAGAGGTTGTAGGCGTTTGTGGCAGAGTCTCTCACTCAGAAACTCTCAGTAGGCTCTGGCTACAACTATCATGAGCCCTAGCATGTTTAATTGTTTTTTTGGGCGGTACGCAACTTATTCCCATTGGATAGTCGAGCCCTGAATTTGGCTGCAACAAGAAAGTGGTCAGCATCGACATTTACCCCTCGCATCATATTAGGTCAACCATCTAGGTTGCTGTGTGGATTCACAATCTTCGAATTATTATGAGCTGATGCTAAATCGATTAGCCGGAAGCCACAATATGTTATCGTAAAGTGGCGCCTGCGCTTTCCAACTAATCTGCCGAAGATGATTTCTTTCTTGGGAATGAAGTCCCCGAGTATAATTTTGGCATCATACTCCGGACAGTCTCCGTAGACTCCGTGTAGTATCAGGCATAACATTGTGCACCGCCCGGTTGCTGCTAGTCAGTGTCTACCATCAACCCATCGACTTTGTCTTTACTACTAAACTTCAATGGGTTTTTCTGGTCTGGCGCTCTTTTTATCTTTTGGCTAGTCTTCCTCTCCATTTCCTCCATTTTTTTCTCTGGAGAAGCCGTTGATTACCCTTCCCAATTGCTCGAGTAGCATTAAACCGCATTCCTTCTTCTCCCAGTTGTTTTGATATACTCGTATGTACTTAACTGCATGATGAAGTCAACTGTTCCATGCGTGTGGATGGATGAAACTCAGCAAAGGTATTGCAACATATCAGATAACTTCTTAGTGTCAATGAATGCAGATTGTAAGAGGATTGAAGAAAATTTGGGGAAAATGCAGTGGGGCGAGGTTCTTGCGGTTTGTTGCAACTGCAGACATTCAACGTTAGATCTCCCTGCAATATTTCTTCGTTGTTGTAGCATATAAAGTATCTGTAGACATATCTTTACTGCAACAAGATAGTACTCATAGTCTGAGATCTGAACGTCTATGCTTTTTTTGTTTGTGGAAGGCAGTCGATTGTAAATCCATCCATATCCAAGGCTATCGTCCCCGTACACAACCCGCAAGCCTGTTGGATTAGTCCTTTTCCACGACTCCACAGCAGAAGGTGCTGGATATTCCGGAGTTGGATTAGGGATTCAACCGCCATGATTTCTATTTCAACACCATGACTAGTGTTAGAAAATCGATATTGATCTCAGCTCTAAATATGTCATCGCTAGAGCTCTGGATATTGCCAGGTTGACGTTCCTAAGGCAATACCATATTCATACAACACCCTTCCATATACCAGCTCTTATAAAAAGCTGGATTAGGACAAATAATTTGAAATTTTTTTAGTGGTCTCTTCCCATTCTCCGGTCTCGATATAATCGAAAATGACTGTGAGTTGCATTTTTGCGGCAATTTCAAGCCATCAAGACCAAATCCATTCATAATACTTTGAAAGAAATCTCAAACAATTTGTATAAATCTTTGAAATTTTTTTTTTTTGAAATTCCTGGACAGGGTGAGTCAGAAAATACAAATAAATACCTGAAACACCACAAACATTTTTACGGTGCTTCTTCGTGTGATGGTGATCATCGAACCGACAAATTCCTGTTATGGGATACCTAGTAGTAGTAACATCATACACATGTTAGTGCTTCTTTCCCTCCTTTCTGTGGCTGCATTCGTATAATGTCCTTTTTGAGTATAACACCGTAGAATCTATTTCAGACTGTGAAAGTATCTATTGCAGTTTATGCCTACTTTCTGGTAAATTGAAATTGGTCCGAAACAACCAACTTTGCCAGCAAATTATTCGTATTTTTGAGAATGTCAAAAGCATCCGAGTGTCGATGAGAGTCATACATATGTAAATTTTTACCACAACAAAAAGGCACTAGAATCTCGTTGCCCATCTCATCATAAAATAAATTATCAACGTGTTGTTCACAGAGGCCATTTGAAGAGTTCTAAAGAATACCATGACAGCAACTTCAACGCTGACCATCTGGTCAAAAATTACTCTCGAATACCATGCCGGTAAATTGCTATTTTTGAAGGAATCCTTGTGTTTGAGATGACTGCAATGCAATGTCTGAAATGGTTGGAATGACCAAAAATGCTTGGGATCACTAGCCATTGTATCCATGGTTGTATTCAAAATCATTTGAAACTTGAAATCCGTCTAGGACTCACTAAGGATACGTAGCAATCTTTCAACATAACACCAGGATAAGAGACAATATTTTCGATGAATGAACACAAAGAGAGAAGTAATTGGCAATAGGCGACCTAGGTCCCTTATGGAGGAATTTTATGTGGGCTTTTTTATAATTGTGCTATGCTTTGAAAGGAAGGACCACCTTGATGGAGATGACCGTGTTGAATGAGTGTCCTTTCTGGTTCTGGAAACGACAGTGGTTATGTTGGGTAATATAGAGGACTATTACCAAGTGATGTATAGCTAACGTGAAGCAGCCATATAGCAATCTCATTTAGGATTGTATAATGGAATCTTATGTGGATCACACTATTGGTATATTGGCTTATTGATATTTATCAAAGAAGATGCATTGTTTAGAATGCTAACGAAAGCCATGAGTCATGAGCATTTACCCAGGAGTTTTCTGAAAAAACTTGAAGAAAGCCTTGAGCTTTTTCAAGCTGGCTATTCTCAATGCTGTTTAAGATGCTTATTTTACCTCCAAGTGGTAACCATCGGATATTGGTTGTTGTCTATCTAGACTCGACATACGAGACTTATAAGCGCGAGTATTGAACAAGAGACAGACATAGCAGCACCATAAACGCGACAGCGGATCAATATAATAGACAGAATCTACGGTGGTGCCACAGCTTCAAATGAAAGCAAAACAACAAACTTTATCTCTACTACTCTGACGTTTTTGAGTTCAGATCGATATGAATCTCCAAGAATAAGTCAGGTTTTTGGATACGAGAGTGTGGCGGTCGAGTCTTTACTTAGCCAACGGCAGCGCTCGCATCCCAGAAGTGGGTTACTAACATCGGTTTAACCTGTCCCTCATCCTAATCGTAATGGAACTGACCCTCCAGATTGGGGATTGTGAAGCCAACGAACAGACTCAGTTGAAATTATGCACCTACAATGTACCAACCTGGTGCTGTTAAGAAATCTGAATCTGCCCTCACGAGTTACAAGGAAAAACTGTGACATCTATTCCGGCTGCCGCAAAAGTCTGCCACATTTAAGGATGCAGATTCGTCATGCAAGATCAACTATGGTCAATGGTAAGTGACTTTGAAACGAAGCTTTGATCCGCATCTAGGCATCATGCCAAAACATTAGCCCAATTTGTTCCCACAGCCCTGCCGATGTAACTGAAGACTCTATCAAGGAGGAGTTCTTTGATCTCCTGGATGCAGCCCACTGTATATATATGTATGCTGTATGCTGTATGCTGTATTTGTATGCTCCAGAGCCTGTCTGAAATATGATGTCAAAATTGTGCTCGGGAACTTTAGTGTCAAAATTGGTAAGGAAGACATCTTCAACATATTAGTCGGAAAGCACAGGTTCCACGACACGACAACAGACAACGGTTTCCAGGTAATCAATCTTGCAGCAGCTTCGGCTTTGCTGGTAGTGCTTCAAGCGGTCGGCCTAATTTTTGATAACTCAATCCAATAAGTGCGGCGTTATTCTGGCAATAGCATGTGGAGTGTTGGCCTCGAGGTCGTCCAAATTGGTTGGCTGGCTAGCGTAGACTTGACGTAGCCCCAGAAGAAATAATCGAGTGATGTCAAATCGCATGATCTCGACGGTCAATTGATGAATTCTCGCCGTGAGATTACCCAGTTTCGCCAAGTTGCTTAGGTAATGGGCCTCTCCAATTACCGCGAACTCTGGCTAGAAGCCCCTAGTTCCGTGAATTACCTTATGCGAGGTCTTCTTATATTGCGTTGATCTTCCGATTGGAATCGATAACTCTTCGGGCTTAAGTGTCCTACATATCTCAGCCATCTTAGACGAATAATGTGTACTGTTGGGCTGAGTTCTTCGAAAAATTTCTCGCTCTAAGTCAATTCTATGGAAACAGCTAAAATCTTTCGTTGATGCTACTTCTGCTCTATATAGCAATAATCAAGGTAGATGTCATAGTTTTTCATTCTACTTCGGCCGACCAATCAAATCTCTTTCATCATTTTCCGGTTGCGCATGGGCTGTGAAAGGTCGACATATTTCACGTGCATAGTCGAAAGTTGTTATCCGTTTTTCGTTTTCTGAGGTCGTGAACACTGATTTCATCTGTCGCTGTCGCTGTTGCTTTATACCAAATAGTATTTTACGTGGTTAGGCAGTTAACGTCGTGCCTCTCGGTAGTTTCGGTAGCATACTGCAGGGGTATGAGCCTTTTCGTTGAAGTATTACAAACTTCTCGGTCACATATCTATTATTATCCTCGAGGACCTGTCTAGATGCCGAAAATCTCTTACAAGACCTGGGCGCCAAATAATTTAGAAATACCTTGAACGTGGTCATCGCTGGATCTGCATCTGATGTCGCCATTTACTCGATGTTGGCGTCTACATTGTATGTTTTGGAGTTCAGTAGTTAAGCATACCGCGAAACGTTGGTTGCTCCTTTCAGCAACTCTCATCTTCCTTTCTCAACTTGTTTTTGTTTTTTTGTACATTTATCTTCGTACCCAGGTTACACAGATTAAACTGTTATGGGATATGTGTATCCCCAAAGCTCTATGGTTGAAACTTCTTTAAAATTTTTAAAGCTGCTGTCGCCTGAATCAGCCTTCATCCCATAAATTCCTTTCGAAAAAATCTCTATCGCTTTTAAGGACATTAAATTCGACACTCGACTTATGGCAGAAAATCTTGGCAAACTTTCTCGTTTCTCGTTTCGTATTTCCGTTGCGTCCTGCTTCTTTTTTACTCTTTCAATATCCTAATCCCTTTGTCTGAGCTCTATACACTATACACTACACCGTGTATGTAGCTGGGGGGTGGGTGAAAATCAAAACCAAGAGATGCAACTGAAACGGGAAACTTTGCACATTGTTTGCCTAGAGTAAGTCTCTCGCGGGATTCAGATGGAAACTTTTTGACCGTAATTCCATGGCATGGTGAGGGTATCTTATCATTTGATGTAGCAGGCGACGAGTAAATACAAAGTTTCGTTCCAAAAGCCGCCATTACATTTGTTTTGGCTGCCTGTGGATGGTATTGTTGAGTTTTCTCAAAACTTTCCTTCTCCACCAGAATTTAAGATCTGCGGATGTGGCTGTAGTGATTTATTTCAAAGTTGAAGCTGCCTGGGAATCTATTGAAGTCACACATGACCATGGAACGCCTTTTAATGCCATTATTTGAGTATTCCCAGACTTGAATCTGTCTACAACGAACAATTAGAAATTGTTATTTCATCCTTAAAACAATAAAGTTGAGCTAAAGCTTATCCAGCAGGGCGTAACTTACAAAAAAGTCGCCTCCTAATCCGCCATAAAGCCATTAACTGCCACAGAGGACATACGAAACAATTTATTTTAATGAGCATAAATCCTGGAGCGAATATGAATTTGATTTTTTGCCAGGAAAGGAGAAGAGCAAACTCTTTCCATTGCCAAAAGAAGAAGAGCAACAAAAATGAAAATGGAAAATGAACAAAAATAGAAAAAAATAAATGAGCTCGAAAGTAGAAACAACGAAATCTTAAGTGCTGGCGACAAAATAAATTTTATTTATTGTTGCGAATACGACACCAGCGCGACACTATTAACAATGACATTGCCGTTGCCGTATCTAAGAATATAAACAAAATAAGAGGAAGGCTTTTCCGTTCTATGGAGGGTGAATGGAACTTAGTCTGGAAGAACCTTTGCAAAAGAAATTTGTCACACTTGTAACCATTTGCTTATGCATTTGCCTTTTTGAATAAATTTCTCATAAATGCGAAACCCAATTGTGGCATTCTGTAAACAATGTGGGACAGTCTGGGATCTCTTAAGTGAATTCGAAATGGAGTTTCAAGATGTTCATGTACAAAGGGATACTTTGGTAATTTGTTGTTTAAGATGTCTAAGGCAGACCATTACTCTTTTCATAATTAGCCATCATCTGTTATGTTGGATGGCGGTGAATTATTTGGTTGGGAAATCGAGATGGAAGGACCTTTAATTAGCTTCAGCATCAAATGTTGAGCAGAGATAATTTTTGTATGCTTCTCTCCACCTTCTTCTATGCAAATTGTTTTGTTTGTTTGACTCAATAGAAAAACGCAAGAACGTGCGCTCTTTACTTAATGGCAGTGGCTCAAAAATCGGCAGCCAAAATACTGATAGACGTCGTGAAGTTAAGGGATATAAAGTCATCGATACTGGCCAAAACCAAATCTGTCCACTTGAAAGTGAAAATCAATAGTTTGACTTACATTTTTAGTAATAGCTTGACCTATAGATGACTAGACTTGGAGCAAAATAAGATGTATCACCAGCTAAACAGATCAGATTTATTCAAGCCTGAGGGAGCCAAACCTCAGATTATGCTACTTACTACGAGGAAAAGTAGGTAACACGACGGCATATTTTCTCCCTAATTGAGTGTGGCATCTTTTAGGGGAAAATGCACTATTGGCTATGAATGCTGCAACTGATTGGTGGTTTTTATTTCGAAACCCTGGAAAGAATCTGATAGTTTATTTGACGAGAGTTCTTAAACAAATTTACTATCGCGACACTGCAATTGTCGAACGGAGTACTTAGGAAAGTAACTTATCTATAGTACTCTTCAATCTTCTATAGAAAGGCCAATAATGGCTTCAGTGATGAATTGATTACAGTATCAGCATCCTCTACATCGACGTCTAGTATCAGCAGCCTGATGCGAGGACTGGACACTTACATAGAAAGTGCTCCGGGGTGTAATTATCACTCCCAGAGTAAGCGTCGCAGAAGTTTTAGGTGCTTAACAAAAGCGTATTGCCCCTATAAGGCAATATGTATTTCAATGACTTCTTAAAGATGATCAGATGCATTCTTTTAGACTGTATGAATCCTGAAGAGTCATACCATCTACGGTTGTAGTCATAAGAGACCCAACCACCAATGTTAGCCCTAACAGAAAATGTAAGCAATCACAACACGGATTGTGTCCTGAGAGTTTCTCCTCAGGGGCTTGTCTACTTTTTCAGTGACTACATTTCGGGCGGTTCCATTTTGAACTGGGTCCCTGAAAAGATTGAGTGAATTCAGCTTTCCAACTACGTCAAAGGAAGTTTTGTATTGAATTACAGTTGACGAAGTAGTTTAGTAAGACCTTAATGTGTCGTTTAATAGGCAGATACATTGCAACCTCCACCTGTTGCTCATAATAAATTTCATTCCCAATAGCGCTGTCCTCTAAGAAGACAGACACAGACTTATACTTGCCTTTCAAGGCTTAGATTCTGTGATCTGTTTGCGAGACGGAAACAGAATTTATCTTATCAAAACCGTATATACCCAAACGATTCTCCTCTGTGGTAAGCCCTATGCCTTTCCAAATTATTCCTTAGACTGCTTGAAAGCGACGTCATTAAGGCTTTAAAATGTTGGCAAAGTTCAAATAAGTTTGCTATCAAAGCAATGCGCAGGCATTTAACCTTCTTTGTCAATCATTTTTTTTTCTTCTCGTGAAGAGAACAGTATATCTTCAGAGAAGATTGACTGAAAGCCCATTTTTAGTGCATCTAAGCCAATATGCGCTTGATATATTGCATGATCCAACAGAGAATAGAGTTACATCATCTGCATATGCCTCAACACGGGCATAAGAACTATTAAACGCATTGATCAGTCGGTCAATATGCATCATAGCAGTGCTGACACCCGCTACGGTGATGAACCCCGGCATCATGTATATTAACCTCAGCCATAATACTGCTTGTAGCCATAAAACCAGTGATTCATTTATGCCGTGTTGTCTAGACAAGTTGCATTGTTGAATGCATCATTAATGTTAATGAATGGCACGTGCTCTTTATCGAGTACCCTGCAGTTTTGCATGATCTTCAATGAGCTTGATGATGTAAGGGAAATGTTTGCATCTGGCAAGTTTCCTATTGAAGCCTGAGAACACTTGTACAACACAGAGTGTGGTAGGAATGAAAGAATCTAAGAAATCACCACCAGGAGGTAATACACCACCGACAATCGAAATAAAACCCTCACGCTCTGGAGAACCCAATTTTTGACACGACCGGCACATTCGTAGAAGTTGAACAAACATGCATCCACGAAGGTTGGGCACCCGAAATCGGCAGATATTTCATCGAGGCGATCTGAAATTTCACGAAGAGCCTCAATGATGTAGAGTCAGCCATTACAGGTATGTAACCCATATCGCGAAAGTATTCGTATTGATTGTGTTGTCAACAAGAGTGTCACGTTTTATGATAGATTCCGTGACAACATCGATTTTAACTGACACCAACAGACCAAGTTCTCCGCAACCAACGTACAATTTGGACACAAGGGAACAACGAATGCGACACATGTAGACCGCTCAGTGTCTCTGTAATTGGACATATAATATTTGGAACGTGCTGTGTTTGGTGATCTCATCGCATTCAGTTTCCACGACAACATCCTCGACATTGTGCATATTTAACAGCTGCTGCAATATAAGGAGGATCTTGTCCCAAACCTTACATTCACTTTTGGTAATGTGTGATCAAACTTTCACGTTGAACGGGCACGCTAACACCCTTTGAAAAATAAATAGACTTCGTGAGCTCATTAATGTCTTTCAACGGGCGTTGGATACCGGGACCAGCAGAGGAATTCATTAGTTTGTTGGAGCCGAATTGCTCTCTGAAGAGAATCATCCGTCTAATTCCTTTGAGGGCTGGACATTTACGTAAAATTTGTTCAGCTGTTTCGTCTTCTTCAAGACAAATTCGGCACTCCGGAGAGTCGACTAGATTCAGTTTTTTGATGTGATGTCCTCTGCTAACCTAATATTTTTGTTGAAGTTCGGCATGGCTCATTTAGCCCGTCCTAGACTTGAGCTATTCTCTCAATATGAAATGCTTCTCGAATGCTCCTAGCTTTTAATAGTTAAATTGACTGCTGATTTATGAGTGTAGCAGAAGAGTTCAGGGCCATTAAAGGGAGTTTCTGAGTCCTTTCTGGCCAGTTCGTTAGCCTTTTCATTCCCATCAATTCCCTCATGACCAAGAACGCACAATAGTTTGGTTTTATTTTGAAGCCGTACATGATTGATTTGGAGTCAATAGTGTGCGAACTAAGGGTATTTATAGTAGCTTGACCGTCCGTGAATATAAGGATATCTGTGCCCTTGATACCAGAGTTCTAAATATGTTAGGCACATATTTGAATGGCGTGGAGTTCTGCCTGCAATACACGGGGACTTTTGCCCATAGCTATGGCTACATTCCTAGGAATCTCTGTAGAGAAGTGTTTTTTTACAGTACAAATTATATCAAGTTCCGGTATTTCGAAGAGCCGGGTCCTTAGGTTCGGGTGTTCGCAAAGACTTAACTAATTAATTTGTACCAGACTTGCTGTGCTGCGTAATGGAATTTGGTTTGTATAGAAGTCCATGGGCCTGATCATTGTTGAACAGATCCAGTGAGTGATTCTTGGAGAGAAGGAACTACGACAACCTTAGATTTGTTTGTGGAGAGATTTTCCCCGTTCCACCAGTCAAGGGCTATCTTAAGGGCATTTTGCTTACTTGCAGTGACTTCATTAGTCTTTTTGCCCCTAATGATGATGACTAGCTCATGGACATAACCAATTGTATTATAGCCCAATCTGCTTCATTTGTTAAGCAGATCATATACACCTCTCTGCGGTCAGCTCCTTATGGCTTATACTGATATTGAAGTCGGTCAACTTTGCCTTTCTGATAGGCGTACTCACATGGGTGCAGAGGCAAGATAGAAAGATGCAGACGTCAATAATTCAGATTTTCGAATAAAATGATGTCAAGCTTATAGGACAATATGATTTAGGTAGTTCCTTGGGCTTGTTGCCTGGTTTGGGGATAAACACCACTTTGTTCTCCCTCCAAGTGCGTGCTATGTAGCCCAAGTTGAAGTTGAACCAAAGTTAGATTAGTAGGGTAGGTACAAGTCCAGACTTTTTAGTAGCACAGCTGGAAAAATTCCGTCTATGTCTGGTGCCTTGTATGGTTTAAATGAGTTGATAGCCCATTTAACTTTATCCGGACTGAAGAGTTTTTCGGATAAACTTCTGGCAGAATGCTACTGGCAGTTTTCTGTAGTTGACAAGGCTCATAGGATCTCTCTTCTTTAGGATCGGACACAAAATACTGAGGTTTCATTCGTCGAGCATACTTTCTTCGACCCAGATTTTTGAGATGGGTTGACGTATGCTTTGTATACAACCAACCCCTGCTTCTTTTAACAGAGATGTTGTGTCTTCGTTAGGGTTAAATTTTTCATCACCACCTTTAATAAGTCTGCAGAAATAATCATTCCAGATTCTCATTACCGACTGTGGCTCCACTGTGAGGTTTCCTACTTCATCCTTAAAAATCTCTGTTAGGACTTCCCAGCTTTGGCATATTCGTTTTATTTTTTGGTTAAACTTCCAAACTTCTTTCTTCTGATAGCACCTATCTAAGGGCTGGATATAGCGCTATTCGTGTCGCTGGTTAAAATTTAGCAAATCAGTGGGGGCCTCTCTGATTGTGTTTTGGCTCTGATACCACTGGTCTTTTACGTTTGATGCTGTCGGTACCAGACTTCTCGATAGGTTAGGGGAAATTCAATCGGTAAAGGCGCTGGCCATTCTGCCATTGAAGGCATTTGACGTTGAACTTTTCAGAATATTTCGGTAGCTTTTAGTAGATTTTTTAGTAGATTTTGTTGAGGAGCTTGTAGAAGTAGTCTCTGGTAAGGTTGTCTTTCTGCTCTGTCGGGGCGTGGGTGTTTTTGAGGCTTATTTTGGCGATTTTACCCTTTATGCGAATCATCGTTCGTTCTAAGGCGTTCGCTTAGATGTAAAGCTCAGGACTTGTTCCCCAAGTCTTCCTCTTACGGCGAATCCACATCCGGTGGGTCGAGATCAGGGATAGGTTAAATAAGCAGAATCCGTATGTAGTCATAGACAAGACCATATATAACAACGGTGATTCCATATATTTTCTCCCATAACAATAGGAATCTTTAGTTGCGTCTGAATGCAACATAACATCTGTCTATCTTTGGTTGATTTTCATAGAGGAAGTGCACTCATAGTGGACATCTTGCACATTCACTTCCTTTGACAACTTGGTAAGTGTTTTCTTTAGAGACACATCCTCACCTTCCATCGCCTGTCATTTATTGGACTCCTTTCAAAAGGCAGTTCCGTCGAAGAATAAAAAGTTTTAACAAAAAAAAAAAAAAAAAAAAAAAAAAAAAATCCATTACAATTCAGGATTTTAATTTGGAGTTCCTTTTGTGTGTTTTTCTTTGCTCTTTTTTCTTTCGGTTGGCTCCTTTGTTTGATGTTTCGTTCTTCTTGCGTTGTCAGTCGTTCATTTCGGCAATCAACCCTTCTTCACTCCTTCAATTCACATCTTGCTTTTTGTTTAATTTCAACTTTTTAATAAGTAAAAGCACAATCATTTACGCGCTTCATGTAAGCATCCTGCACCCTGTACAATAAAGCAAGTACGTACACATGTATGTACATTCATATGTAAACATATCCTTCTGGAAGAATTTTACCATAATTACTCATTGTTCGGATGACGAACGAATGATACAAAACATTTGGCACATGTGAGTGCATACCCTTTCAGGCTTAAGTGAGAGACACTCAACATTGGATAATCTTTCACAATGCCGTGGATATAATTTATTCATTTTTGGAAATGCGCCTCACAGATCCGAGTATTCGCGACGCACACTCGAACATTGGTAGATTGAATTCTTGAAAGCCGAAAGCCAGCTATTCAGCTAGGCAGCAAGCCCCTTCGGTGGGGGAGAGGGCTATTGCATTAAGTGATTCTGTAATTAATTGCAGTCATACACATGTACGATATATGTGAGTGTGTTGTGGATACACAAGCATGCAATAAATGGAGATACTTATGTAAGGATGCAGATTAAAATGTTGGACTTACATCAACAATATATATTAATTCCATTTGCATTTACTTTTCGTCAGTGAAGTCGCAGGGGCTGGCATTTAAAAAACAAAAAAACAAAAAGGTGGCTTGAGTCTGTAGTGCGGATGGAATCAGATCCTGGATTGGTAAGGAAAGGAGATGTGTTCGCCGTGTTGAGATATATTACGAGAATTGTTGACAGGATATTCCATAGCCAGATGGCAGAGATCTTATTCCTCTGAAGTTGATTGACATTCACATGGTTTTTTTCCACAGTTTCCATGCAAGGATGTAAGAATACTTTAACACGCATTCTTTCGTCCTTCATTTTTTTAAATTTGGTTCATTAAGTTAAGGATTCGATCTCTAAAGTAAATCCACTACCTTAAATACCTGAAGGAGATGATTATTTTGGTCATTAGCATGTAAAGGATATACTTGTTGATAGTTGATAGTTGACCACATGATCCTGCACAGTAATACTATAAACAACATTCCTTCGAAGTATTTTCAAAGGGTTCTTAAGGGATGGCAAAAATGAGTAGGCTATCAATAAATATTGCATTCTTATAAAGTCATGGCTACGGCAGAAACCTTTTACTTAGTCACAAACAGATCGTATAGTGTGACGACTGTGATAACTTGTATCACAACACTTACTAGCGGACGGAATTTGGATATTTCAGAGCGTTCACACTAGGGAACTTCTCTTTCATCAGGATGGCGACGGAGGAATGCAATATACGGATCAATGGTGGCATCCTTTACTTTAGTATCTTTGACTTACTTGGTGGAAACCCCTCCCTACAATTACTTCGAAGTATTCGGGGCCCAGACCTGGAAGGAGCTCCATGGTTGTGTTGGGGCTCTGAAGTAGATATGACGGCGCAAGAAACCAGAATAGGCGAACGACGGATCAGCGATGCAAGGAGAGCCACTGATACTGTTTATCCGAAATTACGAATCTGACCCTCCAGTTTGGGGGTTGTAGGTGGAGGTAAATTAACAATCGTGTAAGTAAATATCTGTTCAGAGACAACTGACAGCCTCAGATACGGCCATTTGGCTGCGGTTACTATAGGTGTTTAGGTTTCCTAAACATTGCCAATAATATCTTTTCTGCTCTATTTTGTAAGCGTCAGAAACCATTCGTGGGCAATATGATTAGACTATATCATTGTGAAATCTGTCCAGAAAGGTTCACCAACGATTAAATGTTCACATTACGGCAGATCTTGGAAAAGACCCGGAAATTTTAGATGGGCACTCAACATTAATTAAACAATTTCAAAGCCGCCGATGAATACGCCATGTCTAGTTTTCACATCCCTCCCAAACTCATCAGGTTGTACAGGAAAAAAGTGAAAATATGAAAATTAGTCGCTGCTTCATTAATGGGCTGATTACGCCGATGAGGCTTTCTAGCTCCTGTTGTTGAGCTTTCCAATTCCTGCAGACGAAAAAAGTGTGGTTTTTATAGTCTACTGAAGAGTCCCAGTACTGGCAGGCTGTACCATTCAATTTGGTTATCACGGTCTTGATCAGCTTCGCAGTCCATCGTCCTGTGCTTTCCGAGTTCCAACGCTCTAACCACTGTCGTTTCGTGAACTCCTTTGGCTTCTTAGTTGCCGCTTTCATTCCAATTTACGCTTTTTTGTCGTAGATGAACTTTTTTTCTGTCGCTCTAAGGTAGGTAAGGGTCATTCCTGAGACTACAAGGACGACTGGTTCCGACTCCACTCCGCGTCTTTGCACTGCTGCCATCTGCATTCTGCACTTCACTTGTTGGATCTCACAAGAAAGGCGCGTATGCTTGATATGAGTAGCTTTCGCTTGCTGGTCGGAGGACCTCTACGTTTGCTATTAGTCCGTTTAGTGAAATTGCTAACATTCGTACCCCGTGCTGCTTCGGAGGTGATTTTATTTTTTCCGGGACCATCCGTGATATCGTAGATGAGCTCCTGGTAACTGTAATAGGTAAACAGGAGTGTTGCAAGTATGTTCAAGCGCATTCAGTATTTCGTACATCCAGAGTTGTCAATGGTACGATCTTCTTTGAGTAGTGGTTACCCTGGTGGGGATTTTGGGCAGCCTTTACTACTTCTTCGACTGCTCCGATTATAGAGTGATCCCTTCTGAAGCAATACTGATTCGTGAAAAGTTTACCTGATCTTTGTACTGCTATGTGAGCCGTGGTTTTACCATCTTTTCTAGGAGTTTCCCTGCATTGTTCAGCATGCATTGTCTGTACACATATGAGGAATTTGGGTCTTTTTGTCTTTTCTTATCAGTACCAATTCTTGTGTCTTCCAATTCCAGGGGAAGACCCCTTCCTTAAGGCAACTGTTGTAGATGTTTAGCAGTAAGTTGCGTTTGTATTTCTTCCGGTTCAGGGAATGCTGAAGATGACAAGAAGTCGTCAGATATGCTGCTGGGTTTCACCCTACCACCCGTAGAATACTCCTAATTTGGTGAAGTATGCAGGCGATCTAGAAGCGAGCAGTTAAATAAATTGCGACCATCGACCATCATCATCGCAAAAAAGCTTGTCTGTCGAATTGTGCAAATGACTGAAACTATGTTACTAGCCCATATTAGTGGGGTTTTTGAACCGTATAGGTCCAGATTTGACCAAATATTAACACAACGCTAAACTCAAAAAATCTAGATTCTTACATACCTTCTCTTTATCGAGTTAAAGGCCGCAGATGAGAGCATCTATAGTTTTGACAGATCAGTTTTGGCAGCATTGTCAAACTCATTGCAAGATGATTGAGAGGCTTGCTGCGTCGGAACCAATCTCACTGATATTGTTGATGTCAAAAAAGAGTCAAGTCAAGGTGATGCGCTGTCATATGACTTCTTAAACACTATACCTTAGATTTGTGCGAAACTTGCAACCCAAGACCAGAGGATCCAGTTTTCAAAAACTGTGTAACTATGATAATGGCATACGTTGATGACATTAATTTCATTGACTGAACGCAGCAAGTTTTTGAAGAAGAAACCGAAGAGGCAAGAATGGATTTGGATGGGAAAGGAACGCATAACATCGACAGTTTGAGCTAATTAGGGGCCTTGTCTTCTTCCGCTTCGATATAGTCTCTTCTGAAAATCACCTCATTAGAAATAAGACGAATAGTTGCACTTGTCAATTGCTGTGTCATTGGCTTAAGAAGAGACCTGTGTAATAAAACTTCGGCGAGAAACAATAAGACATCGACTTAGTCTGAGAAGTCGGCATAAGTGGCCTGAAATGACTTAAACATACGAGTATAGATCAAAAGAATAACTAAGTGGTGACCCAAAGGCTCTTCGATTCCTTTACTAATGGATACTTCATCTACGAATGGTTGACAAAAGATCACGGTAACTCTTGGGGTTTATAATTCAGGCCTATGTTCACTGCTGTCTGTTTCGACATCTAACTAAGTACATAATGAGCCTAACAGAACAACAGATGCAACATGACACATTTTCGACTGAAAGTTAACCTTGCAAACCTTCCGCTAATAGTCATGGTAGATTCTATCTTATTAAGTCAGATGAAACAACGCTTGAAATAGTACACGTCATATCATCCGTTGGAAAAAATATAACTTCGGGCATCAAACTGCTTAAAGGCACTTTCAGTTCTAAATCATTTCAAGTCATGTCGACAAAAGGAGTGTTTTGATTTCGTCAAAAGGAATTGACTTTCCTTAAACAACAACTCTGTACAACTTAAGAATATACTCCACTCAACACCTTATTATTCCTACCTTTCACATCATGTTTATCTGCCAAAACTTATATCCAAAATTGAACGTTATCACCTTTCGCCTTGTTGGTGAATTGCTATCCGAAATGCATTAAGTAGATTGCAACCTACACAAGGTTGGATGCCAAACATAGCATCGATGTACACGTGTAAGTCCCATGTAAAATATTTTCCAGTAAGTTGTTGTCATTACCAAAACCGCGAAACTTTCCTTTTAACGCTGGCGTTGTTCACACATTGTTATCCTATTGCACCATGTATCCGTATTCGTTCAGATACCTGCAAAATTTCCAAATGCACAACACTGTCGGTCTGCAGGAGAAAGTTTTACACAGATGCAGTCCCCATTTCATAGCAAGTCAATTTAGATACAAAAAAACTTTCGTTCTTTTGCAAAGCATTGCATCGCTATATGCACGAATATTGACAGTGTTGATAGAATGTGTCTTGAGAAAGTTTCTTTTTTTTTTTTTTTTTTTTTTATTGGAGAAGCGACTTCGAGCAAATGTCGACTCTGCAGCAACAATTGTAACATATACGTACGAGTACGTCAATATGGTGCAAATATTTTTGCAGTTATTTACTTGGGAACATTTTTGAAAAGTTTTCCTTGCATACACGAAATTCCAGTCGTGCAAGTTGCCGTTGAAATTCAAGGTAGCTACAGATATTTTTTTAAGCGGAAAACTAATTAAAGTTTCGTTGTCAGAATACGAAACAGAATTGTCAATGTTTTCTCATGCCTTAAGTTTGTCAAGTCGACGAAGTGATACACAAACAGGCACTTAATTTTATAACGAACTAACTTTCAAGGGAAAGTTGGTTTTGAGAAGAATTTTAATCCATACCTTGAAAGTTGGGCTTCTCAGCAAAATAACGGAAGTTGAAAGTAATTTCTGTTCACCTAACAAACATTTAAGATTCAGTCAAAATTGGAATGTTATGAATAGAAACGAGGATAAGCAGTTGAAAGTATTAGAATATATCTGACACAAGTTGGACGTTGTGCTCGTCGGCTTTGTTGTCGCTTTGGAAAGATTGAAGTCGTTGCTGTACATTACAAGGAAAGATATCGATTAAATGAGGAAAAGGTTGCTAATCAGCATCCAGTTCATCCGCTTTGTAAGCTTTTAGGATTATAGACTGGAACCCGAACCGAATCATGCCTCTATTAAGAGCCCTCCTGCAGTATCGAGATTGTCTATTCGGAAGGCTCGGGTTTCGGAGCAGAATGATCTCCAGAATGTCTTCTAGGGAGAAAAGTTCAGTTGGAATCCAGGTGCAGGTTCTAGGTCTGCTAGGGATATTCCTTTTAACCCCAACCTCAAGCTTTGCATCCGACCAGACTTCTCCTAATCCATCAACGGCTTCTGTATAAAGGCCGAGAGATCTTTGATGTGAACTTGGTACCAGAAAGCAGTTGTGATGGGAGAAGGTTCGCGGTTTGGCGCGCACTAAATGGGTTGTTATGCCCTTAAAATGTTTGCACACAGCGCGCGCGAAAGAATTTTAAAGAAAAAAGAGGTACCGATGTACATTGGTCTTAAATGTTTGCAAGTTATAACGACTGGGAAATAGAGAGCTCGGCGAGGCATTCCATAAGCATGTTGTATGGTTTAGAAACGAATCACGACAGTACGACCGAAAATAGTGTTGAGAGTAAACTGATGAGCATTCATAGCGAGATGGGTATTATAATTGAAGGTTACAAAGATGGAATGCTTATGGCCATTTCTATGGAGTACTTCTGGTAAGAATAGTGATAAAACAAAGTTAGATAGAAGACATTACGTCGGTGTTCAAAGATGTCAATTGACTGACTGATATTAGTATCACTCATGAGTGATAGGACAGGTGCAGAGATGTTTTAGGAGCACCTGATTAGTTGTGGACACTGTACTCCAATTAAGTGCGGATGAATGCTTTATATATTGGGGTCAGATGAGAGGGAGAAAAGTATTTCTCACATTGTTTGAGGAAATCTAGATATTTCGCATATGGTTGTTCCAAAGTATGTTGGAATTGATACACATACCGAGAATGGATAATGGCTAGGTATTTAGATTTCGCTTTAACGATAACAGACAACATAATGCTGTTAATATCGGAATTTAATGTGCCTAACATACGCTGTCATCCCCGTTTTACAGTCGAAGGGCAGGGACGTGAGTAGGGAACGAATATGAAAAGCAGAGAGTACTGTCGTCAGAAAGGAATATATTGGATTAGAAGTAGCGTGTATGAGATAATTGATGAAAATTCAAACCAGTGCCGGAGACAGAACGGAGTCCTGGGGCACACTAGACCTCGAGGCAGGCATTAGAAGCGATATAAGAGATCCAGCAGAGGAAGAGATCACAAGTCTCCCAGTGGCAAGGAAGAACGCGTATTTAGCGGGGGAACTTCGGTATTCAAAGGCCTACGGGTTCCTACCGTTATCAGCTATTCTGAGGAAGCAGGAACGAGCGCAAAGGGCACACCTGACACCTCAGCCGGCCCAAAACACAACGCCACACACGGAAAGCCCCCAGGCATCAGTAATCATATCTGGGATATTTGTGGTCAGCGCCAGTGCGTTAACTCAAGCTCCACAAAAAGCACAACGAGTAATAGTGACGTATATACCAGTTCGTGTGATGAGCCCAGTTCACGTTAGTCTGATCGGCAGACCACTCCAAGCCCCGTTTACACAGATTTACTATACCTACTCGGAGGCTTTGTCAAATGACACCCTGGCTGCAGTGAAAGCATCAGTAAAAACACCGTTGATGAGAGAAACGACGTCGTGGAAAGTACTTACAAAAGTGCTGTCACAGGAAAAAGGCGAGTTTAGAGATGTTGCCTCCCTAGTGGGCCTGCTGAACATGGCAACAAGCCTGTGTCTTGAAACGGCACAGTTTGACTGGACACCTGACACCCTGATTCGCAACAATAAGGATACAAAATACATGTCAACTGAGATCTCATACCCCACCAAGGAATATCCCACTTGCAAAATTGTGGTGATGCCGTTGGACGTGTTCGTTCCTTATCTTACCGGGATGGATATGCAATACAGTCCTCCAGCGGAATTCCCTTACAACTTGATGGACAGAGTGGATAGCTGTTCCCATATCATCTTCGAATATATCATCAGTTTCTTGACCTCGTCAACAATATTCGGTACAGTCAGTCATGTGTACCAAGGGGAAAAGACGAATGGTGATGCAGACTTATACATCACAGCTACGCCCACAGCAGAACCTGGAAAAAAGAAGGTGAGTGAATTAAGCCATTTATCCCTATTTATTTGCCATTTATCATAAAATGAGTGCTGCGAAAGAAAATAAGCTTGAAAAACTTGCTCTCAATTTTGAAGATGGATTCTAAGCCTTTTAGTTCAACGGAGGAGTCTAAAAAGACAAAAAATATAATAAATGGACGCTTATCTATAACAGAAGACTTATTCAGGCAAAGCCAGTGCATTAGTGAAAAGCTAATCACCTTATTAGATGACGAGGAACAAATTTCGTCGGTCGAAGTGATTTTTGAAGAAATTCGAGAAGTTTCCCTCGAATATAAAGCTGAGCTTTTAGATTGCCTGGATAAGATTACCGAATCCATCCCTGCCAGCAAGCAAACTCCATGTAGCTCCACTCCGTATGGTATACGTCTTCCAGAGATGGCTCTTTCTTCATTTTCTGGACAGTACGAAAAATGGAGATCGTTCAAAAATAAATTCGAATTGTTGATTCACCACAATAGTGATTTATCAAAAATCCAAAAGTTGCATTACTAATCTGTAATCTCTTTAGATCTAATAAAAGACCTCAAGAATGTCAGGTTAGAAGTCCCGGCACGTTTTCCTCCAACAATCTCTGGAACTTAGAAGAGGCTTTTAACATTTTGGGAACAGTTTCCGTTTTCTAGAATGTTGTTGCCCTACTTTATCTTGCTTCTCACGTCCGCAGTTCTTTGGACATCCGAAATGGATCTGATGATTGTGATAAGGCGTGCGAAATTTTGGTGTCTTGTGTAGAAGACCTTGAGAGAAGAAGAAACAGCAGTAAGATCTGCCACGTCACGAGGGTTATCAAGTAAAAAAGAATCTCAAGTGCCAGGGAGAAAATAATCTGTAGAACTCCGACTATGCGCTGCATTATCTAAAGCCTTCCGTCAGACAACCATCTTGTGGGCGAGTATCAGTCTTATAGCCGAAACGTGAAACCAGTGGTTAGTGCGAAATTGAATGCCCCATTTGTTCCCAATGACTTTTTTGTAAGAGATTAACGCCACTGTAGCTCTCTGTACTCTTTCTTCAGTATGAGGTTTCCAGTTTAGTTTTCTGTCAAAGAGAAAAGACGCAGATATATCTCTGTATCGAAAAAGACTAACCTGGTACCGTTGATTTAGGGGAAGGGGGAATTCTATATTTCTTGGGAAAGAAAACAAGATAAGTTTTATGGGAGTTTACTCCAAATCCACAGCGATCCGCCGAATGGGTTGCTTTTCTGAGGCGGCTATAGCAACGTCATCCGCATAGGCAACCAATTTGCTATTACACGTTTCCTGGTTATAAGCAGTTCATTGACCAGTTTTAATCAGAAATGTGGTGAAAGAACACCGCCTTGTGGCGTGTCTCTACTGACACATTTTTCAGCAGAAGCTCCACTCAGTTTGGAGTCGATAATCGTGTTATTTAACATAAAATTGATCAGCTTCTTAAGTAAGTCGTCTACCTTCAGACTTGACAGTGTATTACTGATTGCTGTTATACTGACTTTGTAAAAGACACCCTCTTGTTTCCTTTACAGTAGGCATGTTGAGTCCTAGACAAAAGTCGTTGATAAATTGTAGATCGTTTGTATAGATATCAATCAGTCGATCTAGAGTTTTTAGAAGGAAACACGATAGATTTATAGGTCTGAGGCCATTTGGGATAACATGGAAATATTTCCGGCTCCTTATGGTATTCTCCGGCGTTGGCAAGATGATATTGGAGGTATTATACCGTCCGGTTCAGCGCGCAGAACTGGCCGTGAATACGGAGCTACCTCGAAAGTAGGTGTTCAGTAACAGGTTGAGCGAGGACGTCCAAGGGCCATCTTTTTTTTCAAACAGGCACCGTAGAATTTCTAGAGAGGATTTGTTTTAGCTGCAATGCCTCTGAAATTTCTGTTATTTTATCACAGAATGACCTCCAGGATTAACGCTTTGATTTTCTAAATATTGTATTTTGAAGGATTGCTTGAATGAGTCCCAGTCTACCACTTTTCTTGTGGTTAATAAGGCCATTTTTCTGCTTTCCAGATTCCAAAAGCACCCTTTCTAGGTTGTGACCAGGGAGAGGGCCCACATCAGGCCAAGATATGCCGATGCCAGCCAGTAGGCACCTTTCGCAGTTTCCAGTCTAGCAACGATTATGTCTCTGTCGCTGATATGAGGCAGTAACAGTACTTTAAGTCTACGTTTAACTAATATACAAATTCTGATGTTGCCATTATCTTTTGTGTAGAGCGAAATGTATTCTGTTGCTCCAAGTACACATGGCCCATGGATTAGTATCATGTCTTCTGGGTCTGTGGATTGGTGAAAAATGTGTGCGGCAGAGGCTTTTTTTGAGTGATCGATGTGAGTCTAGAGAAACCGTATCCTTATTGCTTTAATCAACCAAAGAAGAATCCATCCTCATCATAATATTCTGACTAAAATTAGCTCTTATGGATTTGTCGTTGGTTTCCATTTCCGACAAGGTGTCAGAGATGGAGACCTTCGGCTTGGTTCGTACCTCGGAAAGATTAAAGGCGTTGCTATCCGTTTCAGGAAAGCACATCGACGCTTCGACGCTCGTCCTATTTTATGGTTCAAGGACCATTACTTCAGTGCAGAGAGCCGTATTTTGGTCGAGAAATAGGGAATAAGGCAAAAAAAAAAGACCCCAGGGTCATCAAGATTTCGAATTTCAAACAGATCTCACTCGCTGGAATAACGGTTTTCTTAAGGTAATTTGTGATAATTTGGTAAAGGTGCTAGAACACGAGGGCTGTTTGATTAGAAATAGAAATAACAACGCAACTTTTTTAGGTTCTGACAATTTATTTTTTAATATAATCCACTTTCAATCCGATACACTTTTCCTAGCGGTGCTGCAACTTTTTTAACCCCTCCGTATAGTAAGAATTTGACTGTTACGACTCCGGAGGTGTAAGCCTTTGCGTTATCGTGGTGGAAGAGCACTTTTTTCTTCAGCAATTTTGATCGTTTTTTCCTTCAAATCGGTGTTCAATCGGTCCAATAAATTTCGTAGTATACTCCTGTGGTTGTTTTCCCCTTCTTTGGAGCACGTTCATAGGGTAAAACCCATTGTTTCGATTGTTCTTTGGCATCTGCTGAGTACCAATGTATCCATGTTTCATCGACGGTCACAAGACGTTTTTAAAGTGGTCCCACGTGCAGGATTTTCACTCGGTGATCCGCCAATACAAGATCATGGATTTTGTCCACGGTTTCCTTTGTGGTAACCGTTTTTTGGCCACCTTGACGCGGTTCATCAAAAACAGACGTGCGGCCACGGCGAAACTCTGCATACCAATGGTACACGGTTGTACGCGAAAGTGAATGGGTCCTATATACACCATCAGGAATGGGCTTGATTTCCTCGCAGATCTTGCTACTCAGAAACAAGAATTGGTTTACAGAGCGAACTGCTCTTTTTCCAGGATCGCAAAAAAAAAACACTAAGAAGATGTTTTGAAAAGGTGTCAAAAAAAGCGTCGAATTGTTACCAAATTTTGACAGGCGGGCTAAAAGGGATTATACTAAATGGTTGCATACTCGTTTCAGCATCCGGATACTCATCAAAGAGCTCTCATTTTAAGACCTGTAACTCAATTACGAAAAGAAGTGGTTATCATGAAAGCTAAAGTGATTAATATAGAGCAGGATACTTACCACTCAGGCTGTTTTTGAAGGATCAAATTTATCCACTTTCCAGTTTCTATTCTTAAACAGATTACAGTTCTTTCGGTTTTGGGTACGTATTTCCGCGCGATCGTATCATCTGAACTGCGGTAGATTCAAGTGTATAAGTAGCAAACTAGATACTCATCCGCTAACGTTCATTTTAAGAACCATGGGCTAAGCTCTTTATCCTACAAGGACTTATACTTTGATTTTATGTTTGCGATCATAAAAGATTATAGAGCAATAGTGAAAATGTCCTCATAGATGTAGTTCGCAAGTCCGTGTGTTATGCTCCAACTACACACTGAAATTCACTAGTGTAGGCTTTACGCTAACTCCTAACACAAAATTAATTGCCAACTTCATTACTTGTAGACCGTTTATTGGGAGTTCACAATTCCAATTAACTTCAGAACGACCACTTACTCATATAGCATCAGTTTAATGACCATAGCACTGCCTGATTACAAAAAGCGATTAAATGAACTTAAGTGCATTTGGAGTAGTTCCTGCATGCATTCACTTATTTATCTTGTTTGTGATGTGACCACCAAAAATGAGTTGATGAGTTAGTTTGTCTAAATTTAAGTGAAATAGAAGGTTGATGACAAAGCTTCAATGTCGTTAAAACGAAATGGATTTGCCAAAAGAGATTACTCGTAAATTAAATTGAATTTCCGTCCGTGGATACGGGTATCAGTGTCATTTATATATGTACACTCATGTTAAAGTATTAACCTCAATCATTTGTCAAGAGAAAGAGGAAATCAGGATCCTTTCGTCGTTTGAGAAGCTTTTCAAAAGCAAAATAATGAATGAGCAACATTTCTAAGGCGTCTTTGTTAACTTGTAGAAGATGTAGCTTCTTCTCAGTGTTGCCATAAAAACACAATGAATAGTGATAAATGGAGTAACTCCTTTAAAAATAAAGTAAATCCAAAAAAAAAGGTAAAAAAGTTCAACCAATCCTCCAATAACTTTAGTCATCGAGTATGAGAGTAGATATGGCGCGGCAAAGGAGACTGTTAGCTTTCAAAGTAACCGAGGTTAAACAGCCGAGGGTTTAACATTCGAGTGTAACAAATTTATATGAAAAAAAAACTCGGCAGGAAAATAAGTCCATCAATGAGTCGATGTCTCGACTGACACTTCTGCATAGAAATTTTGAATCCGAGCAATTAACCAACAGCATTTTAGTAGATCATCTAACACTAAGAATCAAAAATGAAACTCTGGATCCAAAACTATTGCCAGACGAAGGACTATGCAGTTGCCAAGCAAAATATATAACTAGCCAGCAATTAAGCCTCAGAAACTCTTCATAATACAGTTTTTAGTGTAGTTTTCATGGAAATGGTTAGTCATCCAAAGTCTAAACTGCCGGAACAGTGGCAACAAGCGAACTATCTGCAACTGCCGAGATATTCGAATCATGTTAAGAAAATACAGAGAATGAAAGTATTTCGAAAAAATTATGCCGGAAATCTCGGATAACTAGAGCGAAGTATTCGTACATTGCTTCGAAGGTATAATTATCACCAACTGTGCCAAATTCAGAGTATCAAATTTACATAAAACTAGCCGGACAGCACTTGGGCAGCATATTAAAACAACTTTGACTAGTGATCTTATTGACTCAAAAAAAAAAATCGAACAAAAATGAAACAATCGTTTAAGAAACACCTGGCACCTTTCAATAGCATACCACGATTCAAGCTCATCTCAAAAATTTGTAAAATTGTAATAGCTGCTCTTAAGCCAGAAAAGGCCACCTCTAACATTAGATCTTAAAGACTTTTCGGTCTGTCATTCAATGCGCATCTGCATATCTGAACTCAGTTTGGCATAAAGGATTTTCTTTACAAACATAGCAAAACAAAGAATGCTCTAAATATCACAAAATTAATTTTGGAGTTCCGCAGAGAACCATTATAGGACCTGTTCTTTAGTTCTTTCAAAAAAGAGTGCCAACGATGGTGGCAATATTCGTCGATGATCATGTATTACAAAACTGTGAAAACCATATCCAAACAACAATGTAGATTACAAAGAAGTACGCAAGTACGCAAGTAAACGCAACTTATTTACATATTACAACAGCTGGCTCTAGTTGCGCACACGAACTTGGCCGGGCTCCCCTTCCACTTGTGTGCGGGGAAGCCCTCTACGGGGTTATCTCTTTTGGATGGATTCGAAACCTTTCCGAGATTGTAAACTGGTGCTTATAGGCTCAAGGTGACCTAGCCCCCTAATCCGGGTTATCGGATCTTCACCATTCCTTATTGATGTAAACGGGACCGACAATTACCCCAAACTATTTTTTTTCGAAGCGTCCGAGATCATTATCACCCGCTTCGTCAGTGCCAAGTTTCTGGATCGGACTGGGTGATCAGTGTGGATATTGACTTTCTTCCGATTATGTCAATATCATCGGCGTATGCGAGTAATTGGACGAACTTTTAGTGTTGTGCGTGACTTTTGAACTATTCAAGAATGATGCTAAAGAAATCGCATGTCAGCACATCGTCTTGTTTAAATCCTTTTTTGACATCAAAGGTCTCGGTGAGTTCTACATCGTCATTCTGGATAAACAGGCGAGTTTAGCGGTGATGTCGAAACTAGACTTTGTTCTGTATAGCTCTACTCTATAAATGCTGTCATATGCGATCAATGAGCAAGTGGTGTGCACATGTGAGGAGGATGTAGAGGAGATTGTAGAGGATGTTTAAAAGACTGATGCAACTGTAGTTGGCAAAGTTCAGAGGTCTCTTTTTTTGATTATCGGACAAAAAATCGGCATACTTTGGTCCGACCATATTTTATATATGAGTTGATGTACTCGTATGCAGACCTTGGCAGTCACGCTGTCCGCTCTAGAGACTTTGTTGAACTGAAACTTAGACATGAGTCTCTTTACTTCATCCAGACGGGTGATACATTGTCCGGGTTGAAAGCTTTATTCTGCCTGACAGCGGTATTTGGTTTGTCATGGCTATTATACAGTCTACAGAAGGCTCTTTCCAAATACTCAGCATCGACTGCAACTCTACTATTATATTCCCTTGTTCGTTTTTATAGGCTTTGGTTCGAGGTTTGTGTTCGTGGCAAGTTTAAATTTCCGAATCTTATTCCTGGAGTAGCATCTCCCAATCTCCTCGACCACACACTTCTCATGTTCCTTCTTTTTCGTCCTAAGAAGACGCTATTCGTGAGCAGCTCTAGTCGTTCTATTGAGTGCCGCTTTGTAAGCATCTTGTTTAGCTGCATGTGTTAAGGGCACGTTGAACTCCAACACATCAAAGCCAGCATCTCTGATAGTTTTTGGTAATGTTGGTGCTGGTCTTTGATACTTGATGCTGGCGGCAAAGGACCTCTTAAAACATTATGGGATACTCAATCGGAAAAGAATTTGGCGTTAGCTTGCGATTATAGCCGTCTGTTGTCAAACTTCCTCATAGTATTATAGTAGCTTGGCCGTATCTTGGCTACAACAAAGTAATAGCTCGGGTTGATGTCGACCCATTGGAACGTTCGGACATCCATAATACTGGAGGATTACTTTGCGTCGATCGCAATGTGGTCAATCTGATCGACGGTTGATTGATTAGGAGTTTTCGAAGTCCCCTTATGAATATCAAGATGCGGGAACTGCAACCTAACTACGATAATGTTTCGCCCCAACACAAAGCCGATTAGCCTCTAATTGTGGTGGTGTCATACAGGCCATACCCTTCCTGGCTTTGCGTTAAAGTCGCAGAGGACAATTTTAATGTCATAGCAGTGGATCTGCTTCTAGGAGCTCGTAGAAGCTTAGCACATATAAGGCTAATGGTGGCAAATTTAGGCTTAATTCGGTTTGTTACGAGGTTAATTCCTTTTTTGCCTCAAGATTCGAACCTGCGTTCGATTGGTTCTGTTATGAATTTTTTGTTACGCCTTTTGGCATGGGTCTGCAGGATGCCGACAGATCAAATGTTTCTGAAGAATCATTGACTATACTACTGTCTTTCAGTAGGTAAGAATGCAGATTACCTATTGGCGTCTGTTTTTTGCTAGCCACTTGGTAAAAGTGATACAACGTCAACACAATCCAAGATCGTGTCTTATTATTATAATCTTTTTCTGTGATCTGTTGTGAGTGGGAATGATGGCCACTTATACCTCTGTTTTCCTCAGAAGTTCTTCTTTAAGACGCTTATAAAATTCGGCACTGTAACACTGCTATCTAGAGGTAGATTATAGCGAAATGTAACCTTCATCCTTTGAGCTGAGCCTTATTCAACATCAGGATGGAACCTTCTAGACTTTTCGTGTTTTCTCGTGAGACAAAACTCTGTCTTTCGATAAGCACATTGGTAATAGTTTTTCTGTTCATCTCTGTTAAGTGTAACCTTAAGACGGAACTTATAATAGTTGATCGTAAAAGTCTCCTATCCTACCTTCAGACCTCCGTGTGTGAACTCAATAATGGTGATCTTTCTTACTGTTTCCTAGTATCTTGTCGCAAATATACAATCGTAGCACGATTTCTACGTTGCGAAGGAATTTGGTGTTCCAAGAGTAAGTATTTACTCCAAAAATTTGACAAAAAATACCTTTCAACACCCGCCATCCCGCTCTCTACGTAATAGAAGGAATAGGGTCTTCATGTTTCAGACCCTTGTCGTTGTAAGTTAACATAACCAAAGGACATCAACGCATTATAATGAATGTTTGCCGTTTAAACTAGCTGAATACGGAGGTTATAATCCGCTGGTCGATATGTCAATTCTACGAAGTTTACGTCGTAGTGTGTACTTTTGTGCACTAGCACTAGCACTTATCCTCACCTTTTTTGCAAATGGCAACTCTTCCCCTTTTGAATTACATCTTCATGTCGAACGTAATTTTGTGCTGAGTCCTTGGGATAATGTTACAAGGACTTAACTTCTCACTGAAACTTCAACGAAGTAATTTAGTAATTTTTCCTTTTAATTTGGATTTCTGGATCTTAATCCAATCGATTATATTTATTTTCTCACTTTAACATCATTTGAGTTGAAAGAAATGTTTTTCAGTTCGCGCCCCTCTTTCATCATTGAATGTGGGACATTCCAGAATGCCATGAGTTCATGTCCGCCAAGGACAGACCACCGTCGAATAAATCTGAAATTAGTCCCCCATACACGAAATACAAAATTTATTTGACCCTCTTGCTCTAACTCAACAAAGTTTATTAGCTGAGGTAGCGAAATAATTTGCGATTGCAACTTTCAATTGATGGATATGGAATCATCATTTGTGGATACCCGCATCCTGTTGGATTCCTATTGACGCATTGGTTTCGGTTTTCATTCAATATTCCTCAGTTCATCTCACTTTCAATGCAATATCACTGCATGGCACATACTCGTATGATACAAACGAGTATCTAGAGTAGGTGCTCGTCCTCTGATTCGTGCATTCAATTTCCGTTCGCGTACGCATCTAACATCTAACATTTCCGGCAGCGAATTCGCAATGATCACGTCAATTAGTCATGTCATGGATGCGCTGGCAAGGTACCTATCTCGAACCAAACTACGTTTTTTCCATATCTTCGTTTCTCGGTACCAGCAATATACCTTCCATTCAATCAGAACAATCCCTTCCGCAACATTCTGTTTTTGCAATGCTTTTCCCGGTATTGTTTCTGTTTCAGCTTTTCTTCATGCTCCTGGTATGGCTACCGCTTTTGTTAGATTCCTTTGTGTGTTTGGTAGCACTATCAAAAAGCCATCCGTGGACTGTTTTTCAAACGAAGGATGGTGAATTCAAAATATCGGCGAATGTGAAGGAAACGAATTTATATCCGTAGCAGACAAAGTGCTCCTATTGTAAAGATTCATCTACAGCAACCAGACAGGCAATGTAACAATTGGCGAATGAATTGGAAACGCTGATGGTGATGCTGCAGCTGGAATAAAAAAAAAGAAAAACAATTCCTGATATCAGGTATGGCATTCAGCAGTGAGATGCATGGATTTATTGGATGACCCAATTTTTTTTGTTTGCATTTTCGGCCATGATAAGCAAAAGCGCGTTACGTTAGTTGGTAGCTTCACACTTATAAAGAAGAAAACTTTTGAAATTCATTTTTTCATCGCAGGTTTGATTACTGACATGCAGAACAAGTAATACAAGTAGAATTCTGATAGAAGGAATTTCATTGGAAAGAACATAGGTAGTTTGATCAAGATGCTTTTTCTTTTGTATACGAGTACAGAAAATAGCAAGTCTAAGGTACCATTGATAGCAACTATCTAATGTGGAGTTCAGTTTGAATATGAGCCATTTCTAAAAATTAAAAAAAAAATCGAATTAGTTAATTTGTGTACAGTTTGCCAAGTTTTTATACGACTACTGATCTGATATCAATACGACCAAAAATTAAGGCACAAAATACTACAGCGAGAGCTATTTTTATTAATTCTACTCATTGGCACTCTTTCCGAGCGGATGGAAAATAGCAAAATAGTGAAACCAAAGCGTACATCAATCTGGCGAAAGTACGCTTGATATTTCTTAGGCATTTGACAGAGTTTGGCATCAGGCTCTTTTGTCAAAAATGCGTGCATTTGGGATCGATGACTCTCTTCTTCAATGGGTTAGAAACTACCTATCGGAACGTTAAATTCAAGTTGTCTTGGTTGGTTTCAAGTCTAATATTCACAAAATAAATGCTGGTGTGCCCCAAGGCTCCGTTCTGTCTCCGACACTGCTTTGAATTTTCATCAACGATCTCTTGTTTGCTACTTCTATTCCAATATATTCTGCATCGTCGAAACCGAAAAACTTTCCATCCTCGGTATGTGTGTCAATGACAACTTACGATGTAATGACCATGTATTCGGTTTCGTCAAAAATGCTGCGAAATGTCTAGGTTTCCCCAAGCGATGTAAGAAAAACTTCACCCCCCACTGATATGGCCGCAATATATAAAGCATTCATCCGCCCAAAATTAGGGTACAATGCCCACATCTGGTCAGGTGCTTCTAGAAAATTTCTGCACTGCATGATTCAAAAACGTGCGAAAAGACTCATAGGTAATACTAATATCACTCAGACGATGGACACCTTCTAATACCGACGTAATGTCTCGTGTCTCACTTTGTTTTACCGTTACTTGCACCACCAGTTCTGCAATGATATCGCCAGTAGCATTTGGCACCCTTCAAACCTTCAACCGTAACACCTGCCTCGCTATGAATGTTCATCAGTATACCCTCAAGCCCACTTTCGGACGTACTCTTAAATATCGTGATTGGTTCCTAAGCCATACAAGCTCTCTATATCCTGAACGTTATAACTTAGAAACATTTAAGACCAATGTACATCGGTACCTTTATTTTTTTTCTCCCGAAGGTTTCTTCGCCCACGCTATGTACAAACATTTAAGGATACAAAAGTCCTTTGATGAGTCATGTGGTGATGAAATAGATAAAATTGGTATTTTCAGCGTAAAGAGAAGCAGACGAGTAACGAGATCATTATGGTTAATATAAAAAGAAGAGAACCTAGACGGCTGCCTTGTAGAACTCCAGAGGTGTCCAAAAATGTAGCCGAGTGGGCTGCCCTAAAACGAACACTGTAAAAATGGTTTTCCAGGTAAGGGAAACAGTATGGGTTCAAATCTGAGAGCAGACAATTTGAAGAGTTTTAAATGAGAGATTTTATCGGTTGCTAGTACATCGACTTCGCTACCATTCTCTAGGGCTGTGAGAGCAAAGGATACGAATTTAACAAACTTACCCTTCAGGAACCCATGTTGTGTAGGGGAAATAATTTATTTGCATTGGAAGCTGGTGACCATGCTTACTACAACCAACGAAATAAATGATGACACCCGAGTTGGTGTACTTTAACAGAACCTGTGAGATCACATTTTGAAGACAACCGAATTAAAGTGAATCACATACGAGGTGTGTTCAAAAAGTAATAGCATAGCATACTTTGGTATTTGTTTTTGACAGACGTGTAAGGTAAGACGTGTATTGGTGTGCTAGGCGATTTTTAAATATTATAAAAAAACTGAGCAAAGAATTTGCATCAAATTTTGTGTAAAAAATGGAATCAAGTACTTTAAAACACTTGAAATGTAGACAGTCGCATACGCTAAGTATGCTCTGAGTAAAAAAAAATGTTTACAAGTGGTACAAGCTCCTTCAAGATGCCAATAACGATAACGATAACGAAGCTGTAAAGAAAATAGTTTTGAAAAATCGTTGCATTACCATAAGAGAAGTTGCTGAGTACAGGTTAGCTCGTGCCATGCACTTATTTCGAACGTGTTGGGCATGAGACCTGTGTCAGTGAAACTTCCTAATTTTGATAAGAAGAACTGTCGCATGAGTATCGCTCATTAGCTCTTGAATGATGTCAATGATGACACTGGCTTGCTCAAAAGGGTCATAACTGGTGACGAATCATGGGTATACGAGTATGGTATTGACGTTAAAACCAAAGCCCAATCGTCCCAATGGAGCCAATGAGAGCCAGGACTGAGAAAAGCACGCCGAGTTTGATCAAATGTCAAAGTTTTTTTTTCGATCATCGTGGCGTAGTGCATCAGAAGTTCTTACCTTAAGGTCGTACGGTCAATAAGGAGTATTTTCTTTAGGTTACGCGTCGTTTGCAAGAAGCACAACGAAAGAAACATCCGGAATTGTGGAAAAACAATTCAGGTCTTTTGCATCACGGTAATGCACCTGCTCATTCTTCGTTGCTTGTGAGAGATTTGTCAGCCAAAAACACCACGAAAAACAAAGTACCAGCTACCATGTCCACCCGATTTGCCTCCATGCAACTTTTTCTTATCCCCAAAGCTGCTTCGAGGATTGGCAAAAGCGTCGGCAAGAGTGTATTATGTCTGAGGGGATTGGCAAAAGCGTCGGCAAGAGTGTGTTATGTCTGAGGGGGATTACTTTGCAGGGGACAACATTAATATAACATTTTTTTACGTTTTGAGCACACCTCGTATGCGTAGACAAGTCAATAGAGTGTTGGTGATATCACCATCGAATTGGGTTTCCAAAACAACATCTTTGACTATTTAGTTGAGTCGAGAAGAGTTATATAGCAGCTGAAGGATCGTTTCTGGAAGCTATGTATTCGTGAGTTTCTCTTTGTAGTAGCTAGATGAGGTAAATGGTTAGAGGTGGAAACATGGACTAAGTATGTAATATCAATGGACTCACAAGCAAGTGGATTCGAGATAAAATTGTCTAGATAAACCCAGAATCAGGTGGACATGCCCGCTCTTCGAAAGTGAAGAATGTAAATGAATTATACGTATGGCCGCGTGGCTCTTAATGAAGACTTGGTGTCCTCATGGGGAGTGAAGTGACATTCATTACTAAACTAGCACAACTACTGAAAGATGACTTTACCGGCCTGTATAAATGGTGGCCCAATAGGCCATAAAAATGCTAATTCCAATAAAATTTGTGATTTCGTTTAGATTGTACGAGTAATTGAACGTGATTTATCTCTCCAATTTGTCAGATGTTTACCCACTTTTAATAAACATACTTCCGAGGCCCGATTATCCGGAATCCAACTACGTCTAAAGGTCTCTTCTTGCCTAACTATCATCAAGATGTGTTGTGTTAATCTTACAAAAAAAAAATCTCCAGTTTCTGCATACTGTCCATATCCAGGGCTCCTTACCATTCAACAGTTTTCCGTCCATAAAACCAGAAAGTCAACACTGCGTATTTTAATTTCCGCTCGTAAAGTTTTATGTCCAGTGTCAGTCGTCCATATCTGATCTTGTTGTCATCGTCGTCGTCATTATGGTCGTCATGGTCTTCATGGTTGTCATGGTCTGCATCCGTATCTTGGTCTTGTCCTGATGCTTGTTTCGTCTTCGTAAGTAAAATGACACCCACTTGTCACATTACCTTTCCATTTGTTGTTGTATTTTTTCTACAACGCAATACTCATACATCCACTCTACTTGTTGTTGTAGCTGCAGTTGACTCGGCTAACAAAGACTCTGGTGATGCTGTGTTTTTTTTTTGTCTTTTTATTGCGACACGAGTAAGAATGGAATTTGGTTTTACTGTTTCCTACAGCTTTCACCGATGCGGTGTCCTTGTGATCGTTCTTCCGTTTGGTGTTCATTATCAATTGACCTTGATAATCTTCCTTAGGTATCCTGTCGTTGTAAGTCTCACCGGGCTGTTGATTGTCTTTGTTTTATTCAATTTCCCAAGGCTCCCAACACAAGATAATTGTTTCTTTGTTTGTCGAGTATAATACGTGCCTTCACGAGGCATCCTAAATCTGTGGCACTATGTAGCAATCGTAGCGACAAAGAGGAAAGGGATATTACAGGGGCATCCTGTATTTTTCAATTTCCGTTTCATTGTTGTTACGACGAGAGATGAGGATTCATGTACGTAAGTCAGAGGCTACGATAATATTCAGTTATGATGGATTGCAAACTCTATATCTAAAAATCAATTAGGAAAATTGTTTTTGAATGGTTAGTTTACCTACTGATGTACGATACGTATCCACATCCATCTTCTTATATCTTGGCCAAGCTAGATACGCAGAGACCTGAAGGTATTGAGTTCCAGTTTTTTTTTTTTTTTTTTTTTATTGGCGTGATTTGATGTGGACTAGTGACAGGACTGGGTAGGGAAGGATTGTCATAAATTTTTTATATCGAATCCATTGCTGGGTATGATGTGGAAGTAAGTACCACTAAAAAGATACTCAGATATGCAGTTACTCTTACATGTTCGGCACGTGTCGTTGTTAGTGAGTTTTATTAGGCTGTAACTTATGAAATGTCCTCATTGATTTGCTTGATTCCAAATCCAATTCTGGTTCCAATTTCAATTCCAATTCATGTGTGCCAGACGTACATATTTATTTCTGTTGAGGAAAAAACCACGAGTGAAAGTAAGAATAGCGTTTCTGTAGACAATTACATAGCAAAGGATTGGCATTCACACATAAAAGGATGGTTTTCGACTTAAAGTCATTGAATGACTCCTTACAAGTTGAATTAGATATACTCGTAGACCACTTTCAATTCCATTATCGATCGTCATACGAGTATTATGTCAAATTTTTTGAATGTCCTTCGAAAGTTTAATGGCGCAATCGGGTGACACACCACTTGCGTCAAAATTCGACGTGAAACAATGTGTCTCATGTTTTTTTTTGTTTTTGCTTTTTCTTAACAATTTACCCTCGAGCCGTTGATGGATTTGCTATTATTATTTTTTTTTTTCATAATTTCGCTATTGAAAATACCAAAGCCATCTATTTGTCCTTTGTTCTAGATCCGCTTTTATTGATGGGTAGGCGACAGTTTAGTGAGATTTTGTCCTGGGGTTGGTGTTGAATTTTTGCCGCACATTTATGGGATGAAATTCATCATGAAGTATTCTTCGGAGAATGGGGCGAGCGATGCTAGGATCTGGTGTTATCGATTTTCTGTTGATTTCAAATGCAAATTAGATACGAAGTAGAAGATACGCAGATGGTGAGCGTTCATGTTGCGCGTTGAATCGGACAAGAATAAGGGTGGAGGATTGAGTGGGATTGATTGCAATGTGATATAGGATATCATAAGAAGGATATCAATAATTAGGCGTTATTGGAGACTTGTATGACAAGGAATAATATTGTTGCGAGAAGTAAAAATGTTTCTGTTGGCAATGTAAATGGAAGTTGGAGTATGGATTGGCTTTAATCTGGGTAAGTGTAGAACCTTAAGAGGACAAAAAGCTGATATGACTAGGACGAGCACTTATTTAAGTCGTGATACAGCCAAAGTTGATAATGGATCTTACGTTAAGAAAATAAATCTACAATTGATGTTGGTCCCAAGCAAAAATGTGGACTGTGTATCATATTTCTTTGAAATATGAACATCCGGCTCGAAGGACCAAAATCTATACTTGACCCAAGTGTAAAGCGATGAGATGACGTAAGAGGTTGCTGTGCGTAATATAAATACAAATGCTGGGCTTAAATCCCAAAATGGACAATACATAGAAATTTTTAAGGAAGTGGACAATTTGTGCATTTTGAATATGCAGAAAAGAACTTTTGGGGTCGGCGGTTAAAGATGGCGTTCAAAGAGGTTAATATTTTGCATTTGTTTAAGCAAAGAACTCTGTTTCTGCTCTCATGATTTGTATTTTTGACGGGGTAGCCGAACAAGGCCAATAAGATGTCCATATGAAATTACCATCACAACCATAGAAATAGTTAATTGTCTGGGTCAAATCCACCCAGACTTCTTGGCCGGAAGAATCGTAATTTTTTTACATAGCCAAAAGCCAAGACGGAAGAGCACTAGAACTCACACCTCCATAATCTAACTTAAAAACTAGGACTTAAAAACTAACAACAACTAAGGAATATAGAAGAGACGAGGACAGTAAATTACAAGGGTTAGTGGTGAAAGAAATAGAATTGTAATGGGAATTGCAATCCACAGAACCAGAGAGTAGTCGATGAATGAAGAGAATGCCAGCTATGTCTCTGCGTTTGGAGGTTATTCAGGTTAAGAAGTTTAAGGCATTACGATAGCGAAGTAAGATAAACGGGTCATCCCACGGTAGTCCTCGAAAGGCAAATCGAAGCAAACGAAGTTGGATGTTCTCGATTTTAGATATGTGAACTGAGAGCGGACCACACTTGGCTCGCATATTCAAGAAGTGGACGGATAAGGGTAACGTAAAGTGACCTTGTCACATAAATTGTTAAGACCATCGTTTGATAAAATTAAGTAATGAGTTGGCTTTAAGGATTGTCTCATCAATATGCGAACGAAAGTTTAACTCTCTATTGTATAGTATTCCAAGGTAGTGAAGGGATTTAACCTGGAGTATAGAATGGTCATGCAGAAAATAAAGTCGAAAAGGAGGAGAAGATGACAAAGTCATAGACTGACATTAGGCTCTAAGCAAGTTTTTAGACACGAAGTGGAAAACCTATAGAGGTCTTCTTGAAGTAGAATAAAGTCTTTTGGTAAAGGAATAGTTCTGGGAACTTAGTGTGATCGGTGTAAATTAATAAGGGGCATAAACTTAAGTTTATGGGAAGACCATACATAGATGAGAGCAAGGATACGCCTTGCCATCGCCGGTCGCCTTCCTGAGTACTTTAGAATTGCTTTGGAGTTCCACCATTGGTTTGATTCGAGTCCGATCTAAAACCTCTTGCTGGTCTTAGGGTTATAGCACAGCACAGCAATTTCCACTTTCACTACGATTTTCACATTTTTGTGGTAGAAGTACTTCATTTCTGCCGCTTAAAGATCAAAAGGGCTTACTTCTGCAACTTCTAGGACACCCTTCGGTACGAACTTACTTTGCGAAAGCTGTACTGCTGTCGTATGCTTCCTGTACTTTTTTTGTGTGTCTGCTTAGATCTCACAGGCATATAGAAGGATGGCGTGTATGGCTGACATTAGTGGCTTTCGTTTGTAGGCTGTATGATCTCTTACAGTCTGCTTAGTGAGATTGCGACCTTCGACGCTCGTTCCGATACGAGTCTTATCTTATCTTATCAGTCCTAAGTATTCCACTTCTTAATTGCGGCGATATCATCTGCCAACCTACCGAAAGAACATTTCCATTCATCTCCATGCGAAGTATGCCATCATATGAGATGCTTTAGAAGCCAGGTCCCAGGATCCACCTCTGTACTGCCCCGTAGGCGATTTTCTTTCTTCGAAGGCCTTCCGTGGTATCGTAGATCAGCTCTTAGTTTTTGAGGTAGTTCTTCAGCATCCGCAAGCAGTAAACAGGAATGTTTCTATGAGTAGTGTTTGCCCCCGCAGGCAGTTTGGGCAGGCTTTACTACTTCTCCGATAGCTCTGATCGTAGAGTGGTCCTTTCTGAAGCCATACTTTTTCGTGACTAGGTCACTTGAGTTTTGTACTGCATATATGAGCAGTGGTTACAACAACTTTTCAATGAGTTTTCTTGCAGTGTCCAGCATGCAAGGTTGTCTGTACTCAGATGGGGAATTTGGGTCTCCTTTCCCTTTGCTGATTAGAGACAAGCGTTGCCTTTTCCAACTCCTGGCAAAGGCTCCTTCTTCAAGGTAGCCGTTGTTCGTGTTCAACAATAACTGTGGATAAATTTGGGCAATCAATTTCTGCACTTCCGTCAGTATTCCGCCTGGTCCGGGGCTTTTCGGTTTTATAGAGTTTGACGAGATGTTTTTTGCCCATACTGATGGAATGTCTTCCAGAGGCTTCGGGTGTTTTTTTCTTTTCTTGGTTCGTATGTGTCTTTCTTCTTTTTCTACCAGTATGCTGGGTCCCTGTTTCTATTGGAGCTACTCGCTTGCCGTATGAGTTGCATCGTGGGCTTAGCTTTTGTTTCTGCAGCACTTTCAAGTTGGAGTATAGCACCTTTTTTCTTCTTCGATCACAGACTTGAGAAGCACTTTGATGAGTCTATAAAGGATCCACATCGGAGCTCGTCATTGATTCCAATTTATAACTCGTTTGTCCGCTCGTAGATCAAGGTTTATTTTTTGATGGATGCTGCCCGCGTGGTCTTCGATGACTTTCCAGTTCCCTATTCTTGTGGATGTCGATTCCGTCACATCCGTGGGTATCCTAGGTTAAAGGCTGCGTCTCGCAGAAATCTCTAGTATTTGGCTTTCTCGTAAGTTTGTGGTTGCATCCTAAACTCCTGGACTTTAACATTGAAGTCTTACAGCTTTTGCGGGAACTTGTCTATACTTTCGTTTGGGGTGAGAAAGGTGCTTATTGCCGTGAGTACCTTGACTTTTGGTGGGGAATTTCCTTGCGTCTGCAATCCATATAGTTACTGTTCCTAATGAGTCTGCAATCTAGTTGGCCTTTTCTTGTTCGTGTATTGTTCACTGATGATAACCACATCTGCTCGCAGTTCAGTTTTAATTTTAACCAGGTGCTTATCAGCCTTTCCACTTCTGTGAAAATTTCCTTGAAGTTTGTGTTCTTGTCATTGAAGCTGCTTATATTCTGCTTTTCAAGTGCTTCTCTGAACGCTTGAGCCCGGTACATTATCGAAGGCTGATGGCGGAGTTTTTTATATGGTCCCTTGCTGTCTGAACCACTAAAGGTTGCCTGCTGATGTTCGTACCCAAATCATCTAAAGTATAATGATACCTCCACTCTTCTATGATTTCGTTATTGAACCCATCCAATTTTGATACGAGAGATGTATGGTCATACCGTAGCGCAATGATATCAGAACTCCGTTTGCTAAAGGGGTGAAGTATCTGCGTATAAACCAATAGCTCGGTTGCTGTTAGTGGCCACTACCACTCTACTTAGCTAGTTGAAAGCCTGACTTCACGAAATCTTGCTTGGGTCTCAGGTCACAATCGGGTCACGGAAAATGAGAATGTCTGGGCTACGATCACATTAGGCTGAAACTTCTGGGTGATATGCGTTAGTTTCTGGTAATATATGGATTTATCCTGAAGAACATTTTGGGGAAGGACTTAAAAAGACTGCAGTGGCAAAATTTCTTGTCTGAGTACTCTGAATTTATACAGCGATCAGATGGTGTGAGAGTTGCAAATCTCTTTGAATTTGCTTTCGTCCTTGAGTGTCAATGTGCATACTCGTATTCATTTTTATGTGTATGGGCTGATTCCCATTGTGGGTCTCTTAAAATCGTATTAATTGGTTTCAATGCACCTAAATTTCGGTAAGAATCTTTTATATTCAATGAGTCCTTCTTCTATTCTATTAACCATCATATCCTGCATGTGAGAACTTTCAGTTTTTAACCTTTTTACAAAAATTTTTGGCTAACAACAGTAAAAAACTAATTTACTGATTGCAACAGCAGCCAGCCTCCTTCCATGTATCTTACCACTACCAACAACCAAAGCCCAATGCAAGTCAAAGTTTCATCCTTCGTCCTTTCTTGTAGGAAATTTATAAATAAAAACTCATACTCTGGCATTTCTAATGAGCAAATCTCTTTGAAACAGCAGGCAAGTTTAAGGATAATATCTGTATCTCTTCACAGTGCTAAGTCCTACTTTATCTCCAAGTTTTCCTTCGTCTACTTGTATTTCCTTTTTAATTATTTTTTTTTTTGAACAACAGTTAGTCTTCTTATATTGCTGGTGAATTGAAATATTAAAACGTTGACGTACTTAGCTGGAGTGCGGGCGACAGCAGGCGTAGTGCTAGTATAAGGATTTGCACGGAAAGCAGGAACGACACCGACAGGACGGAGAATCAAGATTTCCCATCACAAGCATGATGCACTTACAGTGAAACTTCAGGGGTAATGTTTCCATTTAACACATTCAATTGTTGAAGATTGCATGAATTCAAAAGTTTTACTGTTAGCGATGCAAAGAACTGTCGAGTTTTAAATTGCAATCTATTCAAGAAAAATTGTTGCTCGAAGAAAAATAGACACGGCAAGATGAGGATGATGAGATGAGATGTAAGAGAGATTTGCATTTCCATCTGAGAAGTCACAAATTATAAGGAAATGTGATGACTATTGCTATTGACGAAGGAGTTAACTTGTAGATAATGATAGATGGATGAAATGGCTTTGTATTTTATTTCTAGCTCCATATGTCATAGAGTCTTAGTCTCTACTCCTACTGAAGTTTTGTAATTTTGTAATTCCTTATTCAATAAGCTGGGAAGTTGCATCATAAAGTCTCCATAGTATCAGGTAAGTAGGTACTTAATATTGAAGTGGGGATCAGCAGTCACTTATTTAAAAACACTAAAAAAGTTGATAGTGAATCTAGCTATCAAAGATAGGTCATAGAAGTGTTGACGACAAAACAAACCACAGCGAAAAGTCTTCACTTGATTTAAGATATTCCAGCGATGGTATGTAAACCATGCCCTAGAGTGCAAGGCGGAAGAAAAACTAACCGCATACAAGCATCATCAGTCGCCTTGGAAAGGGCATGTCTTATAAAAGTTTATCCAGCAAAATTTTCACGAACGTTAAGGGAGTTATTATTAAGAGGACTAAAGGAAATTATTTAGACTTGGGGATAGTTGCAGAAGTCTGTTTCCGAAGCTTCGAAGTAACTAGAATATAGAGCGAGTTAGGACGGAAAAGTTTCTGTTACAACAGAACACTCAGACAAAGAACTTGTGCATTTTACTCCTAGCTTATTTCGCTAAAATTTCATATCCTTTATAGAACTAATAGCGGGGTTGATGGTGGTGTTTTCTTAGATAAGCTAAATCTAAGCTTCTGCTTTCGTCTTTCAAATCATTGTAGCGTGTTCCAGGTGAAAATGTTGGCAATTAAAGAAGCTCTGTCCTGGCTAAAGAAAAACGTGATATCCGCATCTTTTCGGATAGTCAGGCCGCTATCGAATCCTTGAACTCAGTCTCACTAAACTCTAGAAACTCCTTCTCGCTGATATCTTGCACTCCAATTCATATTAAGGCGGCAACTAATTCTTGAGTTTCCTTCAGACTGGTCAACACTAGTCTAAGTGAATGCTAAATATTGTACAATTGTTCCACAGTCATGCCAAAGGCATAGGAATCTGCGGACAGCAATGGCAAGTCATACGCTTTCTTCTAATTCAATAAACCAAAGTATGTCAATTAACAAATTTCAAATAATTTGCCCCGGTAAGACCAACTTTGGATCCTTGCCGCTTATAACCCTCAGTATAAACAGTCCTTTGGTGATGTGGGAGCTGTGAAAGTTAAAAAAGAGGAAACCTTTTGGCCTTTATTATGCACTTAACTTTCCTGAAATAGATTGTAACGAAAACTGGTACTAACACAAAATACGGAGAAAAAACAAAAAAACTTTTTCGTTATAGGAAGCACATTTTTTATTGTGTCCAGGGAAAAGTTTTAATTTTTTTTCTTTGCTTTTTTGTATATTTTTTGAACTTCTTCTGCAACACACAGAAACCGTGCGGTTGAAAACTTCATCGTCCTGATTATTTTTTTTTTTTTTAGTTTACTTACAGCGGACTCAGAACGGTGCAGGAGTACTATACTTCAGAATTGAGTCGATAGAATACAAAGGAAGGCGTACCTGTTGCTGTTGTTGGTATAAATTATTCTTTCATCGATTTTGGGTTCGGGTTTGATTGAGAACTTTATTTCGTAGGAAATTGGATGTTGGAAATTGAAGTCGGAAGTCAAAAAGTAAACTCGTTGTTCGAATATTTTTAGTTTTGGCATGGGAAGTGGAAGTATAATACTTTCATGAAACGTGACGTGCTTAGGAGTAAAAATATGATTTTGAGCCCACTTATGATTATGTACTGGAATTGGTGTATTGAGGACGCTAGTTTTTGGTTCAAAAAAAATTAATTCTTGCTTTCTATTTCCAGTTCACTAATACGTTAAAGTATTTCTATGAAATTTTTAAATTTTTTAAATTAATAATGAAGACTAGCAAAAGCTAAATGACCTCCTTGACCTTTGTAACTCATAAAGACCCTTTTGATAAATTTGTTCACCAAATTTTCGCATTGATAACAGCATCAGAAGCATTACTATAGCATAAATCTCCCCTTTACTCACCAAACAGTAAGAATCCGGAAAGTGAGAGACAAAGACATTAAAAAAGATGGGACCAAGTAGCGAACCCTGAGGAACACCAAATTCAGTACGTTGAATATGGTAACATTTGATTTTACAACTTTGTGCAGCTAGATATCATACCAATGCCTAGCAATACTAAACCTGTAGATTTATTTGAATAAAAACAACCAGAGTTTGCTTATTTTGTTAGGTTTTAACAAATAAGACTCTGGTAAGCCAGTATTTGCTGGCGACTGAGGTGGAGACTTCAAAAATAGTGTTAGCATCAATTAGGCGAGATGCAATATTTGAGAAAGTTGTTGCTAAAATTCAATTTCAAGATAAATCGTAACGATACCGGAGCCATTTTCTCCTTTCCGAATTCATTAGGCCTATTAAATACAAAATGTGAGATGGTAGTTGTAGGGTGTGGGTATCTGATGCAGGTCGCTTAGGTATTGCAAGGTCGGCTGATCTTTTCACCGTCGAAACAAAGTTATAAGACAATGAATCTACTTAAAATCTACGTAAAACTTCCGATAAGTTATCGTATGACGGCAGTTACTATTAAAAAATGATTTAACAAGATTCCAGTTAGCTGCGGTAAGTAAGAAAGGTATAAGGTGGCTTTTGAAATTTCGCGGGCAACGTACATTCGGTTATTGAGTTTTTATTTTTGATGTGTTGGTACACATGACCTGAACAATTCTACACAGTTTCAAGTATATAGCGTACTTAGTTTGTTCTTGACAGATAGAAAGGTTTGACGTGTTGTGGCGTGCTCGTCGTTTTTCAATTATTATAAACAATTGAGCAAAGAATTTGCATTAAATTTTGTGTAAAAAATGGAATAAAGTGCTATAAAATACTTGAAATGTTGACAGTGGCATAGGTTTTACATGTGGTACAAACTCCTCTAAGATGGCCGAATAGATGTCAATGACGAACCTCACTCTGGACATCCCAGCACTTTAACAAATGATGATAACCTCGAAGTTGTGAAGAAAATTGTTTTGGAAAATCGTCGAATTACCATAAGAGAGGTTGCTGAGGATGTTGGCATATGGGTCGGCTACTGTCAATTGCTCGTGGCATTTTTTTCGGATGTTTTGGGCATGAGACGTGGGTTAGCGAAGTTTGTTCCGAAACTTCTTTAATTTTGATTAGAAGAACCGTCGCATGAGCATCGCTCAGGAGCTCTTGAATGACGTTAATGATGATCCTGACTTGCTCAGAATGGTCATAATTGGTGACGAATAATGGGTATATGGTTATGGCGTCGCCCAATCGTCCCAATGGAAGTACCCAAGAGATGAAATGTCAAAGTTTTGATCATTTTTTTTTTTTGATTACCGTGGCGTAGTGCATCAGGGGTTTTTACCTCTTTGGTCGTATGGTCAATAAGGAGTATTACTTTGAAGTTATGCGCTGTTTGTGAGAAAACGTCCGGAATTGTGGAAAAACAATTAATGGCTTTTGCAACACGATAATGCACCTACTCATCGTTGCTTGTGAGAATTTTTTGGACTAAAACAACCCGACAACCATGCCTCAGCCACCATATTCCTCGGTTTTGACCCTATGCGACTTTTTTTTGTTCCCAAAACTGAAGAGACCTATGAAATGACGGATATTTGAGGGAATAAAAACGGTATCGCTGGAAGAGCTCAAGGCTATATCATGCTTATGAGAAGTGCTTTGAGGATTGGGAAAAGTAGGCACAAGCGTATTATATCTGAGAGGGGTTACTTTGAAGGGGACAACATCACATCAACATCGTCACCTTACTTCTTGAACATATCTCGTATGTACTATACCGGGTGAGTTTTTTAACTTGAGACATCCAAATTACTCAAAAAATACGCGATATCGCGAAAAATGTTTCAGACAAAAGTCACAAGGCTCTGAAGGGGACATAAGATGGTGACCACGAGTTTGACCTTGAGAACCATTTTCAAGGTCAAACGAAAGTCACTTTTGATTTTTCAAATGATAGTTCCTGATTTTCATTACGATGAGCCGGAACTCAAACGAATATGATCTCGTGCTGCTTCGGTATCACATTACGAGCTGTCCGGCAGTCGTTTACTACTCTCAAATTCATGGTGTTCGAAGCTTAGGATCTGACTGTCTATTCCTTTGCAGATTGCAACATCTGATGCATATATTAGATCTATGCTAAGCCAAGCAGCAGTCTTATATCGGTAGGACTTTGGCTAAGAAGACTGTGGAATTTATGAACAATTTATGCATCCAAAATTCCTCTACACCTTTAGCTGTTTAAAATCCGTCTGTGCACACGTACTAGTGATTGAAGTCAACGCTGTAGTGAATTTCAATGAATTAATGTTCGAGTAACTCGGGAAGGCTGCAAATTAGTGTACCAGTCTATTCACTTAGCTTTTACCATTACTGAGTGTTTCAAATTGGAATCTTCATGACAAAAATCTATAGATAGCAAATGGTACAATACTTGTACGTTAGAGGGGTTTTAACGCGCCAGTGATGTTTGTATAGGCAGTTCGTTGCATTTTTTCTTACAAATTGATGTAAGTTCAGAGGAAGCACTTAAATGGATGTGCCATAAGTAAGAATTTAGGAGGAGAGGAGAGTTCAAATGTTGTAGAATGTTTTTTGTTTCGCTGTGCATTTTTTTTTTCTATTTCAGTTTGTTATTCTAGATGAGGCTTGGAAAGGTTAGTATCTAAGGACTAGATCTGCTTAATATGGATTTGGAGTAAGGTTTTTGAACGACATAACTTATGCCATGCCATATAGAAAGCTAAACAGGGCTAAGATATGCTTTGCTGGTGTATCTAGCAATATTTCTGTTTTTAACAACATTTTTTCTCGAATGATGTATATCAAATATTCACCTTAAATGCGTACTACATATCTGATAGAAGAAAATCTACAAATTTATTTCCATCATCAAATCAAAGAGGTACTTTCTTTTACATTTGACCAAATGTATCCCTCAAATTCGTGCACATCCTTGCCACTCATTCTGTAAATAATCTTTAACTCAAGCTCAATGTTGACTTTTGTAAATACAAATAAAAACCCATCATTGCGTGCTTTCATGTTCGTGACATTTTAACGAATTTCATTCTGTTTTCAGTTGTCAGTTTAATGGATATCAGACATGTTTGTTACATAACAAAGTCCGGATACCTAGAATCGGAATAAGAATGCATCAACACTATTGAAGTTTATGGTATTTGCATATCTGGCATATCTGCCAGAACGTCATAAGAATGTCAAAAGTCTTCACTGTATAGTACAGATACTTTTACAAGGAAAAATAAGACAAGTTCTGTGTTTGTTTTTATAGTTTCCCATGAGCTGACAGGACTTCCGTGTAAAGCAGAGTGACTGCGTTTCCAATATATCATTCGTATTCAACATACATACATACTTGTACATTAAGGACTATCAACTTTTTAGTTTGTGTCAAAATTGACATCGATATTCGCACATGTACGAGTAAGGCAATACTAAATTGGTTATTGATGTTAAGATGGAAACCCATCGAATTTTTTTTCTAAAAAAGGAATTTTGTACATCAAATGTTGTTTCCCATAAAATATTCTTAGCAATGACGTCATTCAACTTGAAGGTCTCAAAGATTTTAATTCCCAAGTTGACGGTTTTGGTCTGAAATCACCTAAATTTACTTAAAATCTCAACCATTGATGACTTAAGGCAAAGTTCCTTAATGATACTCATACCTTCCGGCGTTGGAAAAGAGCTCAGCGTTTTCAATCGGAAATCGGATTACCTGCCTTACCGCTTCCGATGGTAAATACATACCTTCTGCTACCCACGTCTTTTTTATGTTTTCATACTGTGAATAGGTTTGTGTGTGTATATTTGAAAAAGGTTTCCTTTAAGTTGCCTGTTTTGTCTCGAGGGATGAAATAAAGAAACCAAAAGTAAATGGAGAGGTAGAGAAACGAAAGAAAGACAAAGTACCAAAGGCAACTTTAAAATAGTCTTATAGATGACCTTTATACTATTTTCGTCACTTTTTGTAAAATAGGTCAAAGAAGTAATCTGAGGAAAAAATCCTGGAGTCCTTTACTTTAATTAAATTATTTTGGTGGAAGTTAAATTCTTTTTCTATTCGAACTCTGGTAAAAGTGTTTCAATAAGAGGAAAAACGAAAGTATCAGGTTGTTCAATAAGTTCTGTAGTTTTTTTGTTTTGTTTTTAGGGTTAAAGTTAAACAGATATATTTGGTATAAAAGCTTTTTGTTAATTCATCAGATATTGTCCATCATGGTCTATTACTTTTTTCCAATGTTCTGGAAGAGACAAAATGCTTCTTTTGTAAAAGTCAGCAGACTTATGGGTAAAAAGGTTTTCCAGTTGCGTTTTGACTTCATCTTCGGAATTGAATTGCCTTTCATTCAGAAGGCCCAAGGTCTGAAGACTACGGTGGGTTCTGCATAATTTCTCAGCCAAATAAATTCGGCTTTTGTTTTGTCACTAAAACTGTGTGTTGTCTGGCGTTGCCATGATTGAAAAAAACGCTCTTTCTGTTCGCCAACCTTGGACGTTTTTCTTCCATTGCCTGCTTTAAAATATCGAGCACTATTTAACGGCATTTATTGTCTCACCAATCTCACCAAATGCCTAACATGACCTTTTTGGTATGCAAATCTTGTTTACCGACCTATTGGGGTGTTTTACAAGGAACTGAGTGTTGTTGTAAACAACCGATCTTTTCATCTTTTTAGGAAAGCCTTAAGCGAGTTCCGTCTCAACAAAGAACCACAGACCATTATGCGATCCGTAATATTTCTTTCACTGGAACACAAACATCTACCTTTTTCGACATTCCAAGCCTTTTCAGTCTATGGTTGTGCGGGCGATGTTAAGCCGCTGGGCGATTTTCCGTGTCGTCAAATGACTGTCAAGATCAACAGCATCAGCAACGTCTGTATTTTCTGAACGAAAGCGTGTAAACCAACTCTGACTAGTGTCAACGCTTATAGCCGAATCCTCCCCGTTGCGCCTCTGTTGCTTTGACACCATTTTTTTTAAAGGAAAAAGGCAAAATATGCCGAAAATGCACTTAAAACACGTCCGATCAAAACAAATTTTCGTAACAATACAAAGAATAACCCTCTCTGTTGGAATAAACAACAAAAAATTCATAACGGTATATATAGAGATTTCCTGTAAGCAAAACTTATTGAATAACCCAATAAATTCTAAAATTTAACTGTAATGCAGTCAGGTTTGGTTAAATACCACTCCAAGCCATTATCAGCAAAAGAGTTGAGTGAATAATATTTCCTTCACTCAATTCATGGGATTTTCTTCATATAAATTGCCTGGTTCTATGGTATGTATCTTCACCATCATCTTTTGCGAACTTAGGTACATTTTTTTCATTATAGAATCATGAGAAAAAGACCTTGATCACGTTTCTCCACGAGCTTCCTCGTCAAACAGCTAGGATTACTATTTACATCCGAACAAAGCTTACAAATTATTTAATTTCATTTTCAAATTTCGTGGTCTGTAAAAAATGTTTTTCGTTCACTTCGGCCATTTTACGGTCGTCAGTATCCACCTTCAAACCATAGTGGCCAGATTTCGCACAAATTTCACGCTATTGGACATCAAAACACCTACTAGTACGCGTAGAGTGCATACAAAGTAAAATATTGCTACCGTATCCGCCAGTGATTATCAAGACCGTGATTTGTCCATTCGTCGCCGTTCGCAGCAATTGGGATTGTGTTACTCAATTATGTGGACTTACGCAAGGATCTTTGTGCACTGTATAGTGCGGTTTATGGTCGGAGTCACGGCGGAATCATTGGCCCGTATTTTTTCCAAAGATGACTTTAGAAACAACGTTACCGTTAATGGCGTCAGTTATCGTTCAATGATTTCGAACTTTTTTTTGCTGAAAATGCACGAGCTGCACCTGGTCAACTTGTGATTTCAGCAAGAAGGCGCTACAAGCCACTCAGCACGCAAATCGATGGACCAGTTGAGAAATGAAATCAGTGAGCAATTACACTTGTTATTAGTGAGATACCAACCAATATGCTCAAAAAAGTGTTCTAAAATTGGATTCTCCGAATGGACCACTTACAACGTAGCCGTGGTCAATGAAATAAGGAAGGAGATAACGTTGCCGTTAATTATTTCTGATAAAGTGCGATGTTAACCGATTTTTATGGTCAGAGTTCGACCAAATCGATATATCTGAGCTGTGATTCTAACAAGACGGAAATACATGCTACACAAATAACGCAACGCTCTAAGTTGTGAAGGAGACGACTGGACCATCTTATGGCAGCTCGAGGCCAACATTCGACACGCTCATAACGCCGCCGAAATAACTCTGCACATATTGGACCGAATCATCAAAAATTTGACCGATCGCTTGAAACATTTCCAGCAAAGCCGATGCGGATATTTCACACATAATGGCATGGACGTAGGCTCAAAATAAAGCCAGAATCAATTTTATATCTCAGACGTTGTTGTTTTATTTAAATTCCTTTTTCTATCGTTCTTATCTGGTCACTCTAGCGCCAAGAATCTAGGACACATTTTTAATAATACGCTCACATGGAAAGAACACATTAGCGTTACTCACGGGACTGTTTAGAGAGGACTACCCAGAGATTCACATCAATAGGCAGAAGAATAAAAATTAAAACAGTACTGCTACCGATGAAATCAGTTCGGCCAAATTTCTAAAGTATTTGACAGAGCTTGGCATCAGGATCTTTTGTCAAAAATGCGTGCATTTGGGATCGGAGACTGTGTTCTTCAATAGATTAGAAACTACCTTTCGCAACGTTTAATTCACGTTGTCTTGGATGGTTACAAGTGTGATATTCACTAAATAAATGCTTGTGTGCCCCAGGGATCCGTTCTGTCTCCAACACTCTTTTTAGTTTTCATCAACGATCTCTTGTCTGCTACTTTTAATTCAATATATTCCTTGCTTACGACAGTTATATCTGCTCTTTATATTCATTGATCTCTCATCCTAGCTCTTCGGCTGAAGAACGGTAGCGCTAAGGTATGTAAAGCTCAATAATTTCTGATATTAACTGCATAACTACATGAGAAACCACTAGCTGCCGTTAAAGCGGAAATTAAACACGCAGCCATTATCCATTCTTGCTATGTGTGTCAATTCCAACTTACGTTGGAATGGCCATATATTTGATGTCACCAGAAATGCTGCGAAATGCCTAGGTTTGCTCCATCACGAAAAGTTGGGGTACAATGTCTACATCTATTCAGGTGCACCTGTTAGATAGGATTCAAAAGCGTGCGATAAAACTCATAGGTGATACAGTGCTCCGTAGAAATCGCTAGTAACATTCCGCCCCTTCAAACTTTTAACCGTAACACGCATTTCGTTATGAATGCTCACCATCATACCCTCGAGCCCAAATATCGTAATTAGTTCCTAAGCCGTACAAGTCGTTTATTGAATGTCCTAGTTTTCTATTTCATTGTCATTATAACCTTCAAACATTTAAAACCAACGTTCGGTACCTCTCTTTCTTTCTTCTCTCCGTAAATCCCTTAAGCGCGCACATCACATAAAAAAAGCTGGACTTGTGTTTTAACTCAACCTCGATGCTTTTGTCTAAAATTAAAACAAAAATTGTTTTTCCATTCCACTCGTCTGTGCAACACCCTACCAATTGAGCTGAGAAGAGTTAAAAGCACATTACAAACGATAAAAATGTGAATCTTTACTCACTGTACTGTCTTTAAAGTCAAAGTCTCAGTTATTCATTCTGCCGCTTCTTGGCTCAATTTGAATCCAATACACGCATCGGGTATTGCAATATGCATAAATAGGCAGTCAAGTAGAGATCCGAACGGCGGGCATCACTCGGCGACATGACTAACAGCTCAAGATCATACTAAGTTGAGTTCTGACTGTGCCGCTGATGAACTGGCCAGTCTCAGATTCACAGAAGGCAGCTTGACAACGCCAATATGCTATGCCGTATCAGTGACTCACCAACACAATCGTAACACATGTAGACTTAGAACGACACCAATTATTTCAAATGTATGCAATTTAGATACTTTTTTTTCAAAAACTCTTTGGAAATATCTTTCACAAATAAATTGAGGAGCTTTAAAGGACAGTTTAAAGTATAAAGCCATTTTAGTCATTTTAGTGTTAACAAAAACGATATTAGAAATACAAAAACCGCAGCTCACAAATGTCATGGGCTCCCCACGACATTTCAAAGACAGTGGTTCTGGTTACCGAATTCACAAATATGTTTTAAAAGCAACCATCTAAATAAGTCCAGGACACCTGTTCGTGTTATATCTGAGGACACCGTCCTTCAAGTGCACTATATATCTGTGCATCTGTACTAGTGCAGTTTACAGCATATTTCAATGGTGAAACTTTGTTCTATCGATGCTCACGGGTAGCTTCCAATTCTTTTTTTTAAAACCTCATTCACAAATCGTAAGTGGTTACAAGTGTCATGTCCTTGCTCTATTTTCCAAGTACATACTACGGCATGTAGTAGGGTATTCCTTAAAAAAAAAAAAAAAAAAAAAAAAAACACAAAAACTCCTCCATTTCTTCTTGAATTTCAGTGCAGGAGGAAAAAAAAAAGAATCTCAAGTCTAACTCGTTATTTGAAATTGAAATCAGTTACCCTGCTCTAATCAAACTTTCGTAAGATTACACCACACGAGCAATCAAAATTAAATTCTTCCACGACACACATGGGTGCAGTCAAAAAAAAAGGGATTCAATTAAAAATAGAACAACGATAGTGAGACAGCGCCGCGTTGCATGGTGTGGCGGTGCAATCCGGGGCAGTGAGCAACGCCAGCAAATAATCTTATACGAATACCATTTCAGAGTGGAACAGAAGGACGTACTAAGAAGAAAAAAAAAAAAAAAAATTGAAAAAAACCAGAGCAAGTCCAAGTGCTCCACCAAAAAGATTGATTTCGGCACGTTTTTCTATTACAGCTACCCAGTTTCTCCGGGCCAGGAGATGAACTTTAACTTCGGGCTAACAGATGATGTATGGAGTGCATGCATCTGGGTATCTGGATGCATGCACAAAGCAATGAATTGTGTTTTCCTCTGCTGTTGCAGTAGCTTGTACACTACCATCATGGTCTTTCCTTACTTTTCGTACGAATCCTTTTTTGTTTCACTTGTTTTAGATGCTCTAAATATTCTTCTATTCTTGGTTGAAGACGGCAAAGGGGTTTGCAGTGCCCTTTTGCACATGCCACTGCAACAAGCAACGCATGTGGAATATGAATTTGCTTCTTTTTGCAAGGATCCGCAAATGATTTTACTCCGATTTTTTTCTCATTTTCTTTTCAGTTTTTTTTTTTTTTTTTTTTTTTTTTTTCTGTGTGTTTTGTTAGTTGAGTCCTTGGAGTGAGGAATCATGTGCGAAGATGAATTTTTATAATGAAAACAGAAAATTCGCAATTTGATTGAGTGCATTGTAGAGTGGGAATTTCAAACAGAGTGTTCTTGTCTGTTATTTCGTATTTTATTTTCTATTTCTTTTTTTGGTCCTTTTTAATTGAAAATATGACGGAGCATGTGAATTTATGAGTTTCTCAGAAAAAGTAATGGAAATTGGGTAGAACGCTGGAGACGAGAGGATAAGCTTTTAAGGTGACATTAAAGACACAACATGTATACATGAGACAAATGATTATTAATTGCTCGTAATATAGTGAGAGTTTTTTTTAGGAACATTTTAATAAATTGAAGATTTTGTTGAATGTACGCATTATTGACACTTCAACACAAAAGACTTTTTCCTTAAAAAAACAAGTTCAGCTAGCTTAGATTTCAGGCTTTAAGATGGTAGGCACTTAAGGTATCAAACAATCTGGACACATAAGTCTGTGTTATTTAATTTTTTCCAATTTAAATGAATTCTTATTTGAATTCGTTATATAATTCTCAGATGCTAGACAAAAAAGCGCTTAAAAGTCAGCTTAATTACCTTAAAATTTATCTTATGCTTTAGTAGCCTCATGCGGGCTATCTAAGTTAAGCCTAATACTTAAACTATGTCTTTTGATATTTCGTACAATCACTATTTATTTTTATTTTAAATTTAAACTATGAAAATCATTTCTATTAGGTAAAAAAACTTAGTACGAGGTGTGTTCAAAAAGTAAAGTGATATTAGATATTCATCAACATTAATGCTGTCCCCTTCAAAGCAATCCTCCTAAGATATAATACACTTGTGTCAACGCTTTTTCCAATCCTCGAAGCACTTGTCATAAGAATCTTATCGTATAGCCTAATTCCAAAGCTTATTTTCCAAAACCATTTTCTTCACAGATTCGTTATCGTTATCATCATTTGTTATTGTGCTGGAGCATTCAGAGCGAGGTCCGTCACTTGCATCTTGCAGGAGCTTACTTGTACCACTTGTAAACACTTAGTTTTTACTCAGAGCAGATTCACCGTATGCGACTGTTAACATTTCAAGTGTTTTAGAGTATTAGCTTCCATCTTTACATAAAATTTGACGCAAATTCTTTGCTCCATTTTTTATGTAAAATAATTGAAAATCGTCGAGCACACCAAACCACGTCTGACCCTATCTGTCAAAAACAAACTAAGTCTGCCATATATTTGAAACTGTGAACATACATATGTTTCAAAAAGTCATATATGTCAAAAGTCACCTTACTTTTTGAATATGCCTCATGTGGGGAGATTCATCGTGAGATTAGATTTGTAATTTAAATAAAACACATAAATTTGAAAGTAAACTTAATATTTTTACTATCGGTTAAAAGAACAATTCATGGCATTTACTTTTTAAAAATGATATCATGTAAATGTTGGCCACGACTACGTCTGAAGTGCTCCATTCGGAAGGTCCAATTTTGGGCAACTCGTTCGGTCATAGCGACTGCTATCTCGCTGATAACACAAGTAATGTTAACTTCTAAAGCGTCAATCGTAGCTGGTTTATTCCTGAAGACCTGAGATTTTACATATCCCCAGAGAAAATAGTCCAAAGGTGTGATATCGCACGATCTAGGCGGCCAATTTACTGTAGCAAAACGTGAAATTAAGTGCTCACCAAAATGATTTCTCATCAAATCACAAATTCACGCGCTGTATGGCTCGTAGCGCTATATTGTTGAAACTAGATTTTTGCAGAAATATGGACCAATGATTCCACCAGCCCATAAACCACAAAATACCGTTGTTTTTAATGGATCTAATGGTAGCAATATGGCAATTTTGTTTATTATCGTATCCATTGAGCCAAAAATGGGGTTCATCACTGAACAAAATTTCACGGTAAAAACCGAATTTTCATTGAGGTTTCCATACCCCATTCAATGAAAATTTGACGCAAATTCAAGTCACCTGGCTTTAATTCTTGCACAAGTTAAATTTTGTACGCTTTCAGGCCGATAACCTCACGTAAAATATGCCAAGTTGTCGAATACGCCAAGCCAAGCTGCTGAGAACGTCACGGTCTTCGCGTACACTCTCAACTACAGCTGATACAATCGCTTCACTACGTGCTGGATGTGGTCTACCCGGTCGAGTATTATCCACTAATGTAAGCTGGGACACAAATTTGCGAAGGGTATTGGCAATAGCAGTTTCACTAGGTCGATTATGTGCACCGTAAGTTCCTTGAATCGCACGAAAAACATTTCTCACAGAACGCTGGTTTTCGTAATACAGCTGAACAATTTGGAGACTCTGTTGTGATGTGAGTCTTTCCATGATGACTTGCCAAACGATGCTGAACAAAAATGATAAAACAGTTTGATAGGAGGATTTTTTAAATAAAAATTAAAATTAGTAGTTATAAACTAAATACTAAAGAAAAAAAAAAATAAACAAAATACAATTAAATTTTTTTTCTTATATGGATCACCCTCTTTTTTAGAAAAGTTATCAGCCACTAACCTAATCCTATCAAAATCTATGTAAGTCGGTAACGGCTTAAAACTTAAGCTGTCCAACTTTGCTTCCTATGGAGCTACCTATTGCTGGGGGAATTCGACGATGAAGCTTCCTCTCCTTCAACGGGCCACCGAAATTGTTGTAGTTCCCAAGCAACATCCCTCATGTCACGACTTCCTACCGTACTCGATATGTGCGGCGTCTCTGTCGTAGTAAAGTTTGTCATAACAGGTAGAGGAACATGGAACATATAATTGGGGTATTAAGCCCCGGGAATCAGGTTATTCGAAGAAGCCATTGCTCTTGTAATGTGCCTTTAAATCAAATTAATAATGAAATTGTCCACTCTTATAAGGATCGCCCTATTTTACAAGACCTCTGGTGTTCTTGGTGACTCCTTCGAAATCAAGGAACACCGCTAATGTATGATGTTTTTCTTGAAGGCTTTTTTCAGATTTCTGTGCGTCAATAAGAAAACTACCTGTACTTCTCTCCAGGATTTTGGCACATATCCACACTTTTTGCTATTACTAAATAGTATTTTTAGGACCGAAATCACAGCTTGCTTTGTTTCTTAAAGCATGATTGGTACGATTCCGTCCAGTCCAGAAGATTTGTCAGTGGAGAGTGGAGTATATGCCTTCCATTCGCTAAAGAAGAATATGTCTTTATTTGCTACTTGTGTTGGAGTAGGAGTGCATCCAGGGAAGTGAGTTTGTAAAGGGAGTCGCAAAGCTTCAATGTTGGATTTCATGTAGCTACTATCTGCAGGTACTTTAGATTACTAAGATATGATTTTTCTTAGCCTCGAACATTCTTTTGTGCTTCAACCACATGCCATTTTTGGTGTGGTTCTCATTTCAATAACCTCCCATTTTTTGCTGCTAAGCTCTGGACTGAGGTGTAGGAGTTTGCGTTTTATACTATTTGTGCGTATGTTCAACCGTTCTTTAGGTCTGGTGAGATCCATGAGTTTTTTTTTTCGACAATACGAAGTTTGGTTGCTGATCATAATAACCTCTCATTCATTCCAGGGTAGTTATGTTGTCACACTGTATGACCTTGAATGCACAGCTGTCCGAAGAGCAGGATATTCTCAGCCTATTTCATAACAGCGTCATTAACACCATCTGGTATTCTTAGTTCCAGCCGTCGCTGTTGGTCGTCAGAGAGTTTCCGCTCTGGATGACCAAAGTCTACTATTGCAATCCAGAAGTTTCCATTGGCCTCAGCTGAGTTCTTTTTCTGCATTTTGACAACTTTGTCTACCAGAAACTGTCTTTTGGCCCTTTCTCTCCTCAGCGGTTGTAGCTCTGAGGCTTCCCTATTTCTCTCTCTTTACTTTCGTCAAAGCGCGGCAGTTCATTTGACTACTACATGAGCCCTACATAGTATAGTTACTTCCTTTTCCGTTAAGGAGCTACGATCGGAATAACTAAGACGTCGGATCAGTCTCCTCAGGTTGCACGATGTTTGCGAGGATTTGAGTCAGATGCGTTGTCTATATTGTTCCCAAACCGTGGCTACCGTCGAGTTTGCCTCTCACTGTCCTATCCTTGAGATATTGTCTTCTACATTTACCTTAGTGGGGCTTGCAAAGTTCAAGAGAACCTTGGAGGGTCCCGCCGACTTCTTTTCATCCTTATCTATCCTTCAGCGTTGGTTCCATGAAGGTACGAGAAAAAAGGCTCGTTCACCGTTGGGGCTGGCGTTTTGAAGGGATCTGATTTATCCACTTCACTTTATTTTGTGTTCTGGATGCGTTCTTCTGTTTTCGCTGTTTTCTTAGAGGTATGAGCTCGTTCACCCTAGAATTGGGTGTTAAACAAACACAACAACTCCCGGTGTCCGGTGAGGGCACATCGGATCTCTCTCACTCGCGACTTCTGGACTGGGTAATTTTGAGGTGCGAGCAATAGGCTTACTCTTCCCTAAATCCATTTCCTTAAGGTAGTCGTAGAGAATTTAAATGAGTTGGCATTGGGGCAGGTTTTTCCATCTCAAAGAAGTGGTATCTCCGTATTGATGCCGATTGTTCCAACGTCTCCATCATACAAAATTACTTTCTTGGGTTGCCGCCCGGCCTTGATTTGAATCACTTAGAGTAACGTCAAAAGTGCTCGAATTATTTGCACCCATTTTTCTTGTCGCTGTCCTTGTTGGTATATGTTTTTCATGCTGTGGTCTTTTGAATATGGAAAAAGGAATGTCGTCTTGTAGTCATCCCCTGTATATAAGAAAGGAGAGTTGAAATACAACTAGAGGACCCCAGGTTTCTAGAGTTTTGTGTCAGCCATTGAGCGCAATTTGACCCGTCGATCTTTCTGGCATTGTTTGTCATTTAGTTCCATGTATCTAACTCCGGTTTAGATCCTCGGTTCGTTAGAGATTACTAAAGCACATAAGTGGTGCTGAGAATGTGAAAAGAAAACTTCTGCAGACTATATAACAGCGATGATGGTAAAAAATACTCGAATTTCTTACCGAAACGAAGTAAAAGAGTGTCAATAACTAAGCTAAGTTGTAGCACGGATATGATACGTCTAACCTTCGCTTGCCAGATAAGTTAGTAAGCACTTGGGTTTAAGTACATCTCTGTAAACTGTAGAGTCGGCTGTGATCTAAGCACTGTAGTATTTAATGTTTTTCAATAAAAAAAAAGAAATAAAATTCATTAGAACGCAACTATTACTACGCCTACATCCAGTGCCATGGCCTCTCACATCTCACCTCTTTATTTCTTTTATTTATTTATTTCCTACGGCTATCCATTCAAGTTCTTTTTGGCAAATTTATTTTCTCCAAAAGACATCCACGCTGTCGTCTGAAAAACAAAAATCCTCATTTCAATGGAATTCTCTTTAAAGAACTTTACTTTACGAATCTGTGGCCTTTTGGCATACCTAAGCAAGCACGTATCATTTGGAAAAATCATAAAACAAAAAAATACGCTCATAAAAGTAGTCCTTTGTGGCCATCCTTGGACTTTCGTTTTTTTTTTTTTTTTTTTCATTTTTTAGTTTATAATTTGACTTCCGGTAGACCTGGTCCATGGTCGACCAGCACCAGCACCATCATGACACGAAAAGACTGTTTATTTTATTATGTTGACTTACAAACGCCTAACGGAGTGGAATCCTTTATTTCCTACAGAAATATTTACTTTGAAAAGTTTTATGTAAAATTGTGAAGGACTCAAACTAATACTTGTATTTTGCTGGAGGACATGGTACTGCAGTACGCCGAACGTAGCAGTGAGTAGGAGTCTTTTCCGGTCTGCAAAGTACTGAAGATGTGACAGAGTTTAAGAGATTTATTGAAACGACAAAGAGGTGTCAAGGGAATGAGCAAAGGGACGATGAATTATTTTTAAAAAAGTTCATATTTTAATCTGGGATCTAGTTTAAATAACATAAGGACATTGTTAACAAATATTTGTCTTCAATACTTGGCCTGTGATGTGATGCTGTACGGGGGCTATAAAATCGTACGATGGAAACAACTTTGCTTTGAAGCTCATTGTTATCGATGCGTCTTAAAGTACCATCATTCGCAGTGCAATCGTATACTGTTAGTGAAGCATTAGCCCCTTCAATATTTCTGAAATACTCACTTAAGACTGCGAATTCCGAGGACTTTACAACATCATGCTGGAAGTGTCATTCATTATTTGCAGATTAAATAGAAATTATCGAATTAAAGATCACAGTAAACCGATATTGAGTGACATTGTAGTGACGTTAAATATTAAATTTGAAAACCACCCTCCACCCAGACATTTCAGACTTCCAAAAGGTAATGCAAAATTATCCAAAGAACAGAATAGCAGATGATATATTTTATGGCGCTACAAAAACAGAAGGCTTAGGTGAGAAGTATCCGAATCAAGCATCAAAAACGACGTGACTTGACGTTACTTACTTATTTACTTACTTACTTAAGCGGCGCTACAGTCCGGGGTGCACCTGGGCCTCAACCAAAAAGCCTTTCCAATTAGCGCGTTCTACGGCTAACTGCTTCCAGTTGCGCACTCCAACTTGATTGGGGTTCCTAAAGCGAAACCTTCCTCTACTGCGTTGTCCCTCCTTATTATAGTCGAAGATTTTGTTGGTTGAATCATTAGTGTTCATTCGCTCTACATGACCCAGCAATCTTAAGCACCCAATGCGCAGAGTTCATCTGAAAAGATGTCGTTTTCAGATGTGATAGCAGAGCCGAGATAGAAAAAGTCCCTTTTACCTCAAAGTTATAGTTGTCGATTGTGACATTCTGGCCGATTCGTCGATGTTGAGTGTCCCTTCTTGTTGACAGCATATACTTTGTTTTGCCCTCGTTTACCGCTAGGCCCACTTTTGATACTTTTGTTCCTTTACTCGCAAACGCACCAGTGTAAGCTCACTGTGTTCTAACAATAATATCAATATCATTGGCGTGTACAAGCAATTGAAAAGACTTTTGAAAGATCGTATCTCTTGTGTTGGCTTTTGAGTTTTGCACAACTCTTTCAAGTCACATGATAGCGCGTCGCCTTGCCTAAATTCGTTTTTGACATCCAAGATTTCGGTTAAGTCGTTACCGACCTTGATGCAGCAGCGAGTTTTCTCCATTGTCATCCTGCACAAGCGGACGAGTTTGGCAGGAATGCCAAGACTAGATATGGCTCTGTATAGCTCGTCTCTGTAGATGCTGGCATATGCGGATTTAAAATCGATAAAAAGGTGGTGAGTATCGATGTGAACTTCTTGGATTTCTCCCAGGACCTGCCGTAGTGTGAATATTTTGTCAATTGTTGAGTTAAAGGGCCTAAAATCGCACTGATAATATCCAAATCATTGAGAAATTTTTTCAGGCGCTCGCACAATACAGCAGACAAGATCCCATTTGGGAGACTGATACCTCTATACTTGGAGTAGTTAAGAGGGTCTCTTTTCTTGAGAACCAGGCAAACGATGCAGAGGTTCGATTTATCAGGCAGATATTTGTTTAATTCCTGAAAAAATATTAAAACGAAGAAAGAATCCAGGAAGTTTGGTCCGCTAGATCTCGAGGAACTCCAAATGGCCACAACAAAAAAATTTAAAAGTGCACAGAAGAACATGTTTCCAGGAAGTCTAAAAACTATCTCGAGAGATCTTAAGCCACTAAATGCAAAGGCCAACAAAACACCCAATCATACTCAAATCTAACCACTCATTCACAGATTTAATTATACGACATGCTTCCGATCAAACCTATCATGAAGGTCTCCGACAAACTATGACTTACATCCGTTCTAAGTACTAGATACTCAACATGAAGAGGACCGTCATAAGATTTTTCATTATTTTGTCATATCCTTAGATTCAAACGCAGAAAACCGTGGGAAGCTTAATACCAGCATCGCGGTCCGAATCGCTAGATCATTCAGGAAAACCGGCGTCGACTATGCAGCACCAGTTGAAGTGAAGACGTGGAAGCGATATGGCCACCAAAGTCATTCACTTGAAACTCGTCTCTGACATGACGACACAAGCGTCCCTGGCAGCTTTTGGGCGGTTTACTGAATGTCGTGATATCTGCACCCGAGTCTTTAGCGGTTGTGGGCCCAACTTTATAGCAGCGAATGCCAAACTTCATCGGATGACGAAAAATACCACCCACGATTGGATACATATCTTCGAAACTCTAGCGAATTGAAGTTTCCATCTAAACTTTTTCAAAGAAAGTTGGAAGAAACTAGGCGCCAATTCTTTCATTTTAAAAAGCATTTCTGGAGTCAGAAATCTGATCTGTTCCAGATCTCTTTCAGTTATTACAACAGCAGATGTTTTACAAAGATTCTCAACATGGTCATCTTAAAAGATGGATCTTCAAGTACAGGAGATGGAAAAACTCGGCATATTAGAGCCCTTCCCACAAACCAGCCCAATTTTTATTTCAAGATGTTTCTAATAAAAAAGTTCAGTGAGGGAATTCCCATCTTCGTCCCCCTTCGAGGACTGAACAAATTTTATACAAGCAATCGATTGGAAGGCGAAGACAAACTTATCACAGGCATACTTTCATGTTCACCAGAGGCGAACTCTTACAGCTTATAAGCCCTCAGGTTGTTTTCCGCCCTAAATTGTTGGTTCGCGGTGATTCTTCAAAGCAGGACGTTTATTTTGACGGTTCCCTTTTGCTCAGATTGCGGAGACCGTAGTACTTTTAAAGGTCCTTGGATGGATGGTAAATTACAAAAAATCTGTTTTGACCTCAACGCAAATTATAGAGTTCCTGTGCATTCGGTGGGGTTTAAATGATATTCAAATCGTATGAGCATTCCAGAGATAAAAAGAGTGAAGATCAAACTTTTTCTTCAGTTGCAACTGAAGTCAGTTCAGATATTTTTTCGAAAGCTCAGCAGATGTGCAAGATAGACACTCCCCATCCCTTGGAGGGCTTTGGAGAAGATCACTTGGTGACTCGGAGCCACATACAAGTTCACACCAATTCACAATCCGGCAATAACAAATTTCTTTGTAACAGATGCCGCTCAATTGGACGAAATGGCCATGTAAGGCCATTGGACAGGGAAACAGGTAATGTGGCACTTTAATATGAGGGAGATGTATGCGGTATGCAGAGCTACAAGTGTCCGAGCAGATCAATTAAGGGGTACGCACATTTTGCTGCAAAGAAACAACTTTGCTCTCCACCTTGTCGACCAGTACAGCATCACTATTTCCGCCTTCTAAATTCCGGGAAGTACAATTGTTTAGCAGACAGACTTTCAAGGGGACGACCTATATTCGAATGGCATCTTCTACCGGCAGTAAGGGCCCTCATCTTTAAAAGGTGACGGATACCCGACACCGATTTGCTGACTTCAAGAACAGCTTTTGTCGAAAGATATCTGTCCATAGATCCGAGAGATCATGCAGTAGAGTTTCTCGAAGCATTCAATCTCTTTCTCATGCCGAGAGTTTTAGCTCATTTAAACCTTTAACGGGGAACCTATATCATTGTAGCCCCCGAAGGTACGTAAGTATTTTGGATGCCCGATCTAAGAGCTCGGACTCAGGACCCACCACAAATAATCCGCAACCTGCGGAGGGCATTGATCTATATGCAACCACGCGACTCCCTTCACAGATGGAACATTTGAGCCTGAATATATGGAAAGTCAAATAGAAAGGTGGTCACATGAAGGGAAAGCATTGTAGAAAAAGGGATGGAGAGTATCGATTTCAGTGAAAAGGAAACAATTTCGGTTCAAACTGTTTAACCCGCTACAAGAAAGCTTCAGATTTGAGACCCGCGGATAGTAGTAGAACGGCTGACATCAACAGATTACAATGAGACCCTTTTTGAACCATCAAGAAGAATAGCGATTATCTTGCTTCTTGCATCTGGACTAAGAGCTCATGACTTAATGTTGCTGAGAGTTTCCTCTGATAGTTTTTGTGATAGTGGGAGACAGTTTATATAGTAATGCATCCAATATTTGGATCGAAGACTGACTCAGACACAGTCAGACAGTCGAGTTGGCAATTAATCGAGCATCCAAACAAGAGCATATGCCCGGTATTTCGGCTAAGACATTAAGTCAAATTATCTGTCTGTTTTACGAGACGAGCGTTGTGTTCAAACACCAGCAGATAACAAAGACGTCTTCACCAGCTACATTTTGTTTTCACCAGGCAGATAGTATGAGGGTTTTACACTACGGTTTGCAGACAGAAAACACAGCGTCACAGTACGTTCCTTACTGTCGAAGACCTTATGAAGAAATTAACACCTGTTTGGCGCTGGCAGTGTTTGACAACTACAGAGATGCCCTCTGTAGGTTTCAGATTAGTCAAATGTTGCCAAAATAATGCGCCGTCATGTTCCCAATCTAGGTGATTACCTTGAGCAATCATCAGAGTTCCTTGTTTAAAAAAAAAAAACAAAGATAGCCCTCATTAGCGGGGATTTCCATGTGCAAATAACTTTTGAAGGTACTTTATTTCAAGCAAGAATATCTACCTTAAACTGATTGTACTGCCTTGTGTCGTCTGGGGAACTGAACCTGAGACAAACCCAACCAGATCTTCAATATTGCCAGACGGGCAATCAGTTAATGTCGATTATATGGTTTCTGCCGGGCAGTTGTAACTCGTGTTTGCTAAAGGTACACAGTTACTAGGCCAAATAAACAACAAGCACAAGAAATTGAGGAAATTCTTAAAACTTTAACCTCTGACCCGAACTCTGCCCATTTTCATTGTGTCACCTTCTTCGAGAACCCTCTTCTCTGGTAATTTAAAAGAAGATTGGGATTTCCGGTTGCCTTTTGACACGTTCATCTCTCCCTCTCTCTATCGTTCGTTTATTCACCTGCCTTGTTATTCCATCTGACTTTCTTAACAAAATCATCCCATCATTCCTCCCGGCCAACGTAACTAAATGTATCCTCTGGACTATGTGCCCTGTATCATTTAGGGATAATTTTAGGGATTCGCTTTTTTCATCACTCCTTCTTGCCTCCGTGTTTGTCTTCCTGGGTTGGTATTCTACGGGGGTGGTTGTCTTCTTACGCTTCACTAGAAGTGTGTTCGGATAGATAAAAAAAAAAAAAAAAAACAAAATGTTTCCCTGATTACAAGGTAAACAGATGCCTTAAGAATTTTCCTGTTCATTGTTAATTTTTTGCCGTTGTCATTTCTTTAAAATTGCTCATGGCCGGAGGCACGGGTCGCTTGATATTTTTCGATTAAACAGAAAGATACATATTTTGTGGGTAGATGATGTTGAAGGATTTTATAAGGAAACCTTAAAATTCTTCAGATTTGTTACCTCATCATCAGTCGCAATTGCTATATGGCTAGACATGGTTTGTCTTGGATAAAATAAGAAAAAAGATTGTTTAAAGAGGACTAAGGCAAATGAATTTGTTTAAATAAGAAAATGGAATTCTACTCAAAAAGCACAGGTAAGGTCTTTATATTTTTGAGACGACCTTGGAAAAGTGTTTGGACAAATTTAAAATAATTTTTGTTTTCTTCTTAAATTCACTGTTAGTTAAAGCAAAAGTGTTTCAATCTGAATGGTAATCAAGTCGTGTTTTATTAACAGAGATTCTTCCAGTTTTTCACTGTGTACTATCTGGCTGCTAATAGCATAAAGAAGATTTCGGTTTGCTTGTACTGTATCAATCAAGAGCCTCCTGCAATATTCAATAAATTGACCTGATCTACTGTAATCAGGTTCAAATGTGATCTGCTGTTATTTGTGATCGCCCCGATTTGCTGAAACTTTTAAATTCGAAGAAGATAACACCCGCAGGGCAGTATGTGGAGATCTTCGCTTCGGAATACCGGTAAGAAGAATACCCTAGTGAGAACTACACTCCTAATTTCTCGTATACTGACCACACAGTTAGAGCCAAAAAGCCAATTGGAACGGACTTAACGACGTGGATGCCGCTGCTGATATTATCATTGAAACTATTCTCTTTGGCATGAGATCCTTTATCCATCATCGGATGAAGAGTATTAGACCAAAAGAAAAGGCAAAGTACGACTCGAACTGTAAAGAGGCTGTTTTTTTCGGTTCTATAAGACCTTTTCGACGGAGGAAAATCAAATAAAATTAAAACGAGCCCGAAATGACTGGAACTTCTTTCTCGAGCGTATGAAATTTCAATAAGACCAAAAACTGCAGCAAAAAATACTGCAGTGTCCCGAATGTGGTAAACGTTATTGGTAGTTCGTAAAAAAATCTGCCATCCCAACGCTCATTTACAATGGCATTCCAGCTGTCAGCTCTTTGGACAAGGCCAGATAGTATATATCTTCTTCTTCTGAAGAGGTGTTCTTCCACGTTGGCAAAACCATTTCATAGGCTTATTCATCAATTCTATTCTTTAGATCTCTTTCCGAGCAGGTGCAAAACAGCAACTGTCTAGTCCGTCCCTAAGAAAGTTGAATTTTTTTCTTTCTCCTCCTACAGACCAATTGCGCTTACGTCCCTTCTTTCCAAGGTCATGGAAACACTGATAAATCGTCAGCTCGTAGAATGTCTCAAAACTGGTCCACTGGTCATTTGATGGTATGTCTTACCGAAAAGTAAAAACATAGCGTATATCAATCTGGTGAAAGCAAAATAGTTGCACTTGAAATTTCTAAGGAATTTGACAGAGTTTGGCATCAGGCTTTTTTGTCGGAAATGCGTGCATTTGGGATCGACGACTCTCTCCTACAATAGATTAGAAATTACCTTTCGGAACGTTCAAGTATTTTTGGGCGGTTTCAAGTCTAATATTAATAAAATGAATATTGGTGCGCCCCAGGGCTCCGTTTTGTCTCCGACACTCTTTTTAATTTTTATTAGTGATCTCTTGTCTGTCACTTCTAATCCAATATATGGTATTCCTTTGCTGGTGATAGTAATCTCTGCTTCTCATATTCACCCCAGACTCACGTTTCTGTTTTTCTACTATAGAACGGGAACGACAGCGTATGTTAAGAACACTAAATTCCGTTGTAAGCAGTATAACTAATTGGAGAACCATCAACAGAGTGCAATTTAATTCTTCCAAAACTAAATGCTATCTGCTGTCGTTAAAACGAAATTTAGACACCCAGCCATTGTCTACGAATGGCACTTGCATCGTCTTAACCGAAAAACTTTTCATGCTCGGTATGTGTGTCAATGACAACTTTCGTTGGAACGACCACATATTCGATGTCTAGATTTCCTCAAGCGATGTAAGAAATATTTCACCCCTCTTACTTGGCTCCTTTACACTTGCTAGATAGAATCCAAAACCGTGCGATAAAACTTATAGGTGATGTCAATATTACACAATCATTCGACACCCTCGAACACCGACGTAACGTCTCCTGACTTTACCACTAGTGCTCCATTAAAATTGCCAGTAGCATTCCGCCGCTTCAAACTTTTAGCCATAACACCCGTCTCGATGTGGCTTTTTGCAGTTTTATACTCCAAGAAATGACACACAGACAAACTCTACGGGCTTGCGGCTCTAAGTCATCTAAAATATTCTACTCAAATGCATTTTGCTGGCTTAAGGCAGTTTATACCTTAACTTCATTACAAGTTCTATAGTGATGGTACTTTAAGTGGAACTGTGTCCTCCCAGATTTCTTTCTCGAATTTCTTTGATTTGTTGGAAACTTTCAGGTGCAAAATTTTAAGATTTCTTTTGTTTCTGTCGTCAAACTGCTTTTCATCAAAATTATTTCGCTTGATATCTACATCTTATACCGGCATATTGAAAGTCAGACAGACTGATCATCTCTACAAGTTATTGGTTGACAACGCCTTCTTTTAAACTCATTTATGTGTCGAAAATGAACTCGTCATTAGTATCGGTTACGAAAAAATTCTACTTATTTTCCCAGACGCTCATTAAATCTTTTAACATAAATACAATTCCCTGCCCTTTCTTTTTTGCAATACAAATTTGAGCTGTCTGCACAAACAAGAAAAAGGATCCATCGCTTGTCTCATGGGATATATTTTAAAAGACATTTTCAATGGTCAGCTTTTGCATGTGTACCCGTATTTGCATACGAAAATAACCGCAGAGACTGCTTTAAGATTTCGAAAAGCATTGACATGGTTTACTCCAAATCATTCACTCTAACTTCTTAACGCTTTTTTGACTTCTTTTGGAATGACTCGAATAGATTACATTGAACAAAGAGTTGAAAGTAAACAAAATTTTACTTACGACACTGACACAGTAAGGGATAACTGAACGCTTGTTTGCAAAATTCATGCTCCTTTCTACAATTTTCACAATATTCGCAATTTTTGCAATTCTTTTTTCCTTTTTCTCCAATTTACAGCTCCCTATTCATATGGTCCGTCTTTTATTTTTACCATTTCAAAGAAACCACATATTTTGTAGCGCTACCAACCTTGTTCCAGACACAAAAGCACAGTTGGATGCCAATCTGAGGCAATGCCATGGTGGAAGGAATCAATAAACTATTCCACCCATTCGTTGTTCGAATCCGTATCCCAAGGCACACTAAGCTCCACAGCAAAAGGCAGAGCCAGTTTCCTCCTTAAAATTGTTCAAACATCATATTTTCCGAACACCCTGAATCAGCAGGATGTCTTTAGCGTTTTTTTTTTTCCCCCATCAATATGAAAGGACTACACAAAACGGCTTTCATTTGCATCTTGGTGTTTGGCATTTGATTTCATTTCATTTTGCCGAATCTCACTTGCGGGAACAGAGTGGCAGAAACAAAAAGTAAACTGATGTGCCATTGTGAAATGGCTTAGCTTATCCATCTGCTTTGATGGTGAGTGAGATCTGGAGTTTATCCGCAGAGGCTAAATACCAACAACTTTTGTTTTTTGATGGTAAGGTGCAAGGTTAAACCAAATAAAACAGGCAATTCACCATACTACTCGCTACTGTAACTATGATAGTTAGGCCTTAAGCTAGCTTTAATACTTTATACGTTATAGGTGGTATTGTGACAGACCTAACTTATGCATAAACACAAGCTGTTCTGTCTTTATGCCTAAAGAAGTAGCATTCATGAATTTTAAATGACTCGTTTTCAGTCTTACAGACCCACAGACTATCGGAAACAACCTCTGATTGAGATTGATTTTTGGTTTTACATTTGGGAGTTGAGGTTCTGAATTCGCTCTTAGTGTAGATTTTGAGTTGGCAACCGGGGCCATGGACTCGGTTATGCATACTATGTTCTGCATGTATGATCCTGACAACTGAATTAGCTATTTTTCTTTTTTCAAGAGGTATGACTTCGAAAGAAAACCGGCTTTACCTAGGATACATTCTAGACCTTGGCGTCATGAAAGATATGTTTGGTCCGAATTTTTAGTTAAAACCCTCAAATGTATCCATCATATCCGCCTCCAATAGCTCCTACTGATTCGAGGCAGGCAAGATAATGCAGATTAAATGAGCTAAGCGATGAAATTCAAGATTTCCGCCCTGCCGGATAAGAACTTCTACTTGCCTATTTGTTTAATGGAGCAGAAGATAACTTAGTAGAGATCATATTCGTATCCAACTGATGAATGGAATCTAAGCACCATTTACCGGATCCACAATGAGGGAGACCATCTTAACTGGGCCAACTATATGTACTTAGAGGCATCAGTTTCTATCGGAGCTATCTTAGGACAGGTAAGCTGACCATACCCCATGAGTCCAAAAATATTTGCCACCTCTTTATGAATTTCAAGGGTGGATATGCAAACATCTACAGAACCACGTCTAGTTTTGGTATCTCTGCCAATTTTTCTAGATGATGATCAAGATGTCTCACGGAGGCCCTTTATGTAAGAAAAGGCCTTAGACAAGGTTAGGCGTTGTCATATGACTTCTTCGTACATCAAACCCTAGGAAATTGTACAAAATTCGCAAACCAACACTAGGGACACAAAAGTCTGTGCAAAGCTGGATGTATTTGGGTATATACCGCGCAAACAGGTCTTGGGTGCAGGTCCACACCCAAGAGTTGTGTCGTCTTTGTAAGTAGGTTATTTTAGGTGAGAGTGGCGGTTGGAAAACCAACCCACTTAGGCCTATTGGCCCGTTGTGCACCCACGTGGATCTATGATCCCCTCACTCATGCAACAAATTTGAGATTACGATGAAGCGCAGAAGACTGTTAACGTCTGTGTTTTTTAGATCGTTTAAGTCGTTGTGGAAGAAGGCTTCTAGGTGAAGTTTTCTTTTTTGGGAGAGAGCTGGTGTATGCAGCTTCTACAGAAATCGTTTGTAAGAGCGTCAGCCTTCTTGCATGCTTGCCTATAAGGCAGTGTCCAGTGATGACACCTATAATGGCGCTGAGATGTTTCCTATTTAGAAGAATCAGACCCTTAGTACAATTCAGATCCAGCTTTGGCCAGATCTGTTTAGGCGTTAGACATGTTGGTCAACCGGTTCATCTAAGGTCTGTTCTTTTATTAGTATCCAGCTTAAATTATAACTTGCACGTAGCAATTGGTATACATATGCTAGCCTTTTCCGGTAGAATAGGTTGAGTGGTTCCAATTTTGGCAAGTACGTCGGCCTTACAATTTTTGGAATGTCTCTGTGGCCCGGTAACCAATATCTCATAAGAGATAACCGGCATTCAAGGGCGGTTTTAGAATTTAGTGAGACCGCGTCTAGGGACTTGATAGCGCTCTGACTATCTGATAACGATGCGGATATCCTTTGCAGATATCACGTTTTTCTTGATTCAGGAGTATAGTGCTATAGTGATTTGGAAGACGGAAGGAGATGCTAAGAGTTAGCTTATCTGAGAAAACTAAGCCATCAACCCCGCTATCGGTTTAAGAGCCATCTGTATAGAAGTGAATAGACTTGTTCTCCATGAGAGCATCTTCCTCTCAGAAGGATCTAGAGGAAAAGCCACTGACAAAAGCCTTGGGTCAATTTTAGCTCGAATATGGATATCAATCAGCCGTTCTAGAAGGAAGGATGATAGTTCTGAAGTTCTTTGGGACATCACGAGAGTGTTTTCGGGCCTTGGGAATGAAAACTACATTAACTTCTCTCCATGACAGTGGAATAAGGATCAATTCTAGACAGCTCTTCATGATATTCTCTAGCGTGGGCAAGATCATATCTGAGGACCTTTGTAGTTTGGCCGGTTTGGTCTTGTAATCAGACCATGAATTTTGTTCAAGGTTGCAGTGGTCCTGTTTTGGTAAAATATAAAATCTACGAGGCAGTTATGAGATTCATGCTCAATATGGAGCATCTACCAATAGAAAATCTATTAAGGTTCGGGAATGAAAAAAATTGGGCCCTGTTTTCACGAAAAGTTTACTTGAAGGTAACCAAAATTGATGACATTAAGTTGGAAAAATAATATCGGTCAAATGAACACTTCCAGAGTTGATGCACATCTGTATTCGTTTTACGGTATTTTGAATACTTGGTTCCAATTTGGTGATTTATTCTTCAATGGTGGCTTTCAAGACATGCAATTTTGTGGCTTGTTGTGGTAAACGCGAGATTTCAAAATGAATTGAAAGAAGAAGTCTGTTACCGTAAAATCTGGCGATCTACCCGGGCAATTGGTCATTCAAAATCTCCATCGTTGCCCGAACTGTGTGAGCGGTTGCTCCATCCTGATTGAGATCCAATTCAGCAACTCCTGTTAAAAAAAAAAAAAAACTCTTTAATATTTCTCTGCAGCACTCATCAGTTACAGGACCAGTCATTTTTTTCACTGCAAATGCCAAACAGTCACATTTTTTGTTAAATTTAGATAATTCACGTAAACGCTGAAGTGGAAATGGGCTTCGTCGCTTATTACGATTTTAGATACAAAAATATGTTAACCTCACTTGACGGTCAGCAGGCATTTTATAAGGGAATAGCTTCAAGTCTTTCACCAAAATTGAATGCAATAAAGGTCTGCTGATGCCAAATTGTCTCGTCGATGTTTGTGGACTCTCTAGGACGTCCTTAGCCACAGCAGTGATATTCTCGGTCGAACGAGCAACACGGGGCCGGCCACTTCCTGTGACATCTCTAGTGGATTCAGTTTGCATAAACGATTAAATCATCGTGCACATGATGCAGGACGCCGAGTAAAACGACGACGAAATTCACGCTGCGTTAAAGCAACAGACCGTAAATTGACTAAATAAGTGGTAACGATTGCTTTGTTAACTAATTTTAAACTAATTCTCTATTTTGCATTGTAATTACAGCTCAGATGACCCGCCGGCGGCAACATACATAAGGGAGTGTGGCAAACTAATTTGTCTGACTTCGGCTTATTTCCTTTATGACTCCGAGGTAGCTATCTCGGAGAAACTTAATGACTTGGCAAGGCAGAAAGATTAGGTGCTGATGTTAGGCTGTACTGCGAACGCCCATCAAACACAATAGGCAAGCGGTGATATTAACCAAAGAGGTGCGTGTTTGTATGATTTCAATATATTTATCTTCCAACCTCAATATTTGCAATTCCATCCACTTTTGTGATGAAAAATAGACAGGAGGTGCGAGATATTATTCTTGCTATCAATACAGAAGGCTTAGAAATAGGGGGATGGAGAGTAGTCGAAAAAGAGTCAATGTCGGATCACCGATGAATACACTTCAAGGTGTACTTTCAAAACAGGGTGTGAAGTTTTCATAGGAAAACTGATTGGGCCCAGTTATACAGAAGTGGAAATATACACCTGGATACCCGATCAATAGAAAATATCAGTAAGGCACTAACAATGGCTTTCGAAAAAGCTTGTCCGCTTAACAGAACACCTAAAAGGACTCAACCAAAACGGTGGAAAAGGGTGATGGGTTTAAAAAGAAAAGAGGTTAGAAAACTCTCTATTAGGGCGAAGCTTTTCAGAAGCGACAGTATATGAAATGAGATCTACGAATGTAAGCAACAAATGAGGCATCGAGTCAAAGCAAAATGCTTTCAAAGGATGCGAGTGTTCCTAGGTACCTCAGAAAAAATGGCAGAACCTGGGCGAAAAGTAGCTAAGAGTTTCTGGCAACGCTGGCGGAAACCACCACCAGTATCAGACGACTCTTAGATGCTACGGCACACTGAGAACATTGATCTCTCTCTATTCGAAATAGGTGGTCTTATTAAGAGGAAAAAATTACGGCGGGCTATTCAGTCCTTAAGCCGTACAAATGGCCCGGTCCGGATGGTATTCTACCGATCATGCTACAGAAAGCACCGGAGATAGCAATCCAAAAAATTATGAATATTCTTAGACACAGTCTAGAAATAGGGTGCATACCAACAGCTTGGAGGTAGGGTGGTTTTTATATCTTAAGCTGGCAAACAGGGACATATAACAGCAAACAATTTTAGACCGATAAGTCTGTCATCATTTATGCTTAAAACCCGAGCGATTATTTGAACATATTAGGAACAGATGCAGTAATGGCTTTTTGATTGAGTCGCAGCCTGCATATATGAAGGAGAGAAGAGTTTAAACTTCGGTGAATTTGCGATGGCGGCTTTCTATAACGTAGAGTGCACCGCAGTTAAAAGCGCTCTAGTAGACGCTAATATTGAACAGCGCATTACAAATTGGGCTTGCAACATGCTTGCAAGTAGGAAAATAAACTCAAAGTTAGAATGTTTGTAACCGGCGGAACCTCTCAAAGGGGAGTTATATCGACACTTCTGTGGATGCTGATTATAATTGAGTATAAGTGCCATGGCATACGCAGATGACGTAGTCGTAATAGTGCGAGATTATGGAGGTTTCCCTAAAGACAATCAGCACTTGGGGAAAAAGCTGTGGTCTCAATGATAACCCTTCCAAAACGGAACTAGTTCTTTTTACCAGGAAGTATAGTACAAGATACCGCAATTCAAACTCTCAAAACTGAACGGAATGAAACTGTCTCTTTCGGATAGCGCGAATTATCTAGGTGTGATTCTAGACAAAAAACCGAATTGGAATCTTAACGTAGCGCAAAGAATCTAAAAGCCATATACTGCTTTTTTTATCTGGAAAGAACGGTGCACTGGTTATATACGGGGGTGTTAAGACCCGTACTTACATAAGCATGGCTAGTATGGCGGAAAGAAAGAAAACGGCTTACGGAAAATTATCGGTGCTTCAAAACACGGATTCCATAGCCATTACAGGTGCGCTCCGTACCACCCCTACGGCAGCATGGACATGTTTCTGCACCTAGCATAGCTTGATTTACAGATCAAAAAAGTTGCTGGAAATAGTGCGATACGATTTACTAATTTGAGTTAATTCAAAAGTAGTAGTTTCAAATCAAGGTCCTAGTGGAGCTACTACCAGGCTAAACGGAAGAAAATCCTTCCTAAGTTGACTGCAATAATCAGTTCAAACGAATTTGCAATTTTCACCGACAGTTGAAAAACAGATGAAAGAACAGGTTTTGGTATCTACTCAGAAGACCCAAAACTAATATAAGAGTGTCCATCAGACTACCGGAAGCAAGCAGTGTCTTCCAACCACAGGTTCTGGCTGTACACAGGGCGGCTGAACTAATGCAGTTGAGATTGGTATCCGAATTGGTATTGCTATCTACATCGATAGCCAAGCCGCACTCAAGGCAATGGAATCGACCAACATCAAGTCTTATATAGTCAGGGGCTGTCGCACTGCATTATGCCATCAGAAACGGGTGAGACTTGCTGGGTGCCAGGACACTGCAGTATAAAAAAAGAAATGAACAAGCGGATAAGGTTGCAAGAAGAGGAGCGCAACTCGATAATAGTGAGGTTGCTAACATCAAATTTCCCCTTTGCATAGTAAGGGGCACTATCGAGGTAAAAATCATAAAGACTGCCAACCTAAGGTGGTCAAGTCTTGAAGGACACAGAGTATCTGAGACTTTCTGGCCACTTTTTGACGAAAAACGATCTAGGGAGATATAATAGGAATATTGACAGGACTTTGTCTCCTGCGGAAACACGCCAAGAGACTCAAATTGTGAGATACGGATATTTGCAGACTCTGCGGTAATCTTCAAGCAATTGATGATAAAAATCAGACATACTGTGTGAATGCGTAGTCGAAGAAAATTTTCAGGGGAATTATTTTTCAAAGGCCTTCTTGGATTTTGCAAGGAAATTGGCTGTTCCACTAGGGAGAGCAGAGATTGCATACTGTTCAAATAAGTGTAAAGTGCTAAATTGTCGCCTAAGTTTAACAGTTCGTTCTGTGTGGCAACGGAATTTGGGTCGTCTTCACCGGTTCATAGTATGCAAAAGTGATTTTTCCTACTTCGACTTTGGGTCATTTCTGTTCAGGTTTTCCTGGCTTTATATGTCACATTCTTATTACATTTTCCTAAATTGCTTCTTGCTCATGCCCTTTTTTTCATTCCAGAGAATCTAATGTTTCTCGCACTGATTGTAGAGTGCAGAATCGGTATCGTTTTTCAATGAAGCACCGATACATTTCCTTCGTTGTACTCTTTAAAGCTTTTGGCGGTTCTTTGCGATTTCACCCGTTCAACGATAAATCTCCTTACAGTGTTTCTCCATTAATGCGGGTAAGATATCTAAGATATACTTAGACGTACATTTTTTGGAACTATGTAGTATTCTACATTGGCCACTTGGAGTATTTGACCATCTATGTTACAGGAGGAGTGCTTTGATTGAATTAATTTGGTGTGCAAGTTATTGCAATATTGCGCTCATTCCTGTTACAAAGTTTTCTATAAATCGAACTTTCCGTCTGACACAAAGATTCCGAACCATAATAGAAGTACGAGTACAAACAATAAAGTAGGAGTTATCTATACTGCACCAAGGTTAACAGCTACAAACGTCGTATTGCCCAAAGTCTCCATGGGAAGCTGAACGTTCTACAACATAATGTGATATTTCTTACCAAACAACATCATAATACCCTATTACGTTGCATTTTTAAATCTATTATACCATGTACTTACGTCGATCCTTAACGTCTTACGACACTTAGTCAGAAATACTGTACTCTACAAAGTAACTCGTTTAAGGCAGACTTTTTCTTCGAAGAATTTTTTATTTTTGAAGTTCGCTATAGCACTTCGATCTTTCTACTGCTCGATTGTGCGGCCAGGCTTCATTTCCAGACGTATCCAGTTATGTGTAGTGCGTCAAGTAGAATATTTCAAGATTGTTTCACTTCAATAACACCCTCTGAAGTTTAACCTATAAGCCCCTATCCATCAGAGGGTCATCGTAAAGCGTACCTTCCCAACAGTAATTTCAAATTACCACTACAGGCTTGTGTATATTGGTAGATATTTTTATTAACCTGGTAACTTTTCGGTTGGTACTGAATATCAATTGGGATACCCTAACAATCTGCAGGTACCCAGACCGTACAACAGTCGTTAGATTTTATTAACTTGTAACAGGCTTGGAATTTTCAGAAAATACTCTTACAAAGCTCACAAAATAATTGCTACTTTGTTTAACGAGGCAGCATTGTCACTCTTTTGGGAAATGTAGACCTGGCAGTTCAGACGTTCCTTCAATAACCGGATATTAGAACCATATTCCGTTTGTTCTCGATTTACGCTTTTGTTATACTCGTACTTTGTGGAACGAACAACTTATTATCAAAGGACGAAGAATGACGTTATCCTCCAGAAATGATATACCAATTAGAGACCGAAAAGAAAAAAAATCGACTCTACTTCTTCTTCTGATCTCTGGATACGACAATTTGTGAATAGTATCTATTCCTTGAATGCCACTGTAGATATGTTACATTTGAGTATGTGCCATATTCATGAGTCGTCTTATCAAATGTAATATGCTCGAGGAGATATCTAATTTCCTGATGTAGTACTGCGGTTTTATTGACTTGTAAGCGATCAAATTTTATGATTGCTCCATGGGCATAGAGATTATGTATGGAAGATGATTTGTAAGAGAGGGAGTTGAATTGGATACGTACATATGGAAGACGTTTATTGACCTTGAAGTAAAGCACGTGAACTAAAGTAAATTGAAATGGGTTTCCATTGAATTGATTAAATTTTGAATAACTTAACGATTACAATTCTTTGGAGTTGATTTTCCGTTGAATTCATTTCGTAAGCATTTCTCAGGTATTCAATTCGATTGGGATTTCACATGAGGATTGTTTAAATTTACCTGGAAATCCATTAACCAGTTTAAAAAAAGTAAGAGACTGGAGCTGAAGACAGTACTTTTTGTACTTACAGTAATTTTGCTTCACAGGAAAGTAGAGACATACCCTGATATCTATTTACATATTCGTATACCTGAATTCGTATATGAAACGTAATACATACTTGCAATTTCATGGAGCCTTCATTAATTTTGGCAAAAAAAAAAAAAAATTAAATAAAATTCCACACATGCTTGTGGACAGGATAGTCGGAGATACTCTTACAGATATTTCTACGGCACCGCTCAGTGAAAGATAATACCGTAGAAAGTAGGCATCATCACCAGCTCCAATGGCTATACTATTTAATGACCAAAAGGAAGGTATCATCTATCAAACGAAAAAAAAAAAAACTGGTATCCTACAGGAAGTATGCTAGGGCACTATGAAGTTAGACGTAGAATGGTGGTAACAGTTCTCGCTTCCGATAGAAAGATTTATGGTTTCCACACTTCCGCTCGTTTATAATTAGCCCCCAGGACATCGCCATCACCTATTAATTCCTTAATGTGTGTAGGCATTAACCCATTAATGGCTGAGCATTTGTCTTAGTTGAAATGGAATCTATGGAACGCGAATAGAATTTTCGGAATGAAATATGGTTTTAGCCGATAAGCAGGGAATAGTTTACGTTAGAAAAGCCAATTAGAAGAAGGTATTGACGGGCAAATAATGGAAGTTTTTAACTGATTCTCTAACATGTCTGGGAGTGTGAAATAATCACATAAAATTGCTGAGATGTCAACTGTTAGATTAAAAAGAAGTTAAGCTTGAAGTCTTTAAATCGTGTTTAACCAAACTAGACTTATTATATTATATGGAATGAGTTACCTATTATAGGTGAGAAGTACAATACTTACTCCTAAATACAAGTCCAAGTAGCTCCTTCGAACGCAGACGCTGAGTAAAATGGTAAAATTTCATATATTCACTTAGAAGGCGCAAGAGTTCGAAGTGGACCTGGTACTCAAATAATAAATCTCTTTGACATGATTCGAAAAAATCTTGAGCAGAGCATTCACAAAAAAAGCCTTTATCAAAAGGGTTAATCGAAATATCAATACGGATTTCGTAATGGTCAATAGAGATACAATTAACACAGTAACAACTAGGGCTCATCACACAGGAAAGGATTTACCATGAAATACTGCCCCATTATAACCCTGGAACTGAAACCAGATTAGAAACTGTCTTCATGGGATTGTAATACCAGGCTATCTCTGTAAAATGTAAGGATATTACTAGCGGTGTGCCACAAGGTTCAGTCTTAGGTTCCCTACTACAAAAAAATTATGCATTTAACTTTTCCAGCGACGTCTAAGTTCCGTCCGTCAGTGCTGAAACTTGAGTTGTTTGCACCACCGGTTTTAGCCGGATCTTGTGCACTGGGAAAGCCACTACCATAGTTGTTTTTCAGCGGAGCTTCAACGCTTTGGTCGACTTCCGTCGACCGTGTAGTACTGGCCTCGTCGGAACATCGCGTGCATGTGAGACCACTGGTTTTGTATTTAGCAATGCGTTTGACCGCTTCAAGTGATTTCCGTCTACAAGAGCTTCCGACTTTGCTGGTTGCAGGACCAGTTTCATTCGGACATATTGCCCTGTTAGGGTGAGAAGAATAGGGCGCAGCTTCAGATGCGAGACGTTGATCAGTTTCAATGGATGTCATTTGAACCGACCTGTTTCTCTTCTCTTCTTCAGAGTGTGTCTCTTCTGGAGCCCGTTCCACCTTTACGGTTTTCCGAGACAAACCGTCAGAAACAGTACCTTGACCAACCGTAACAGTCAAGCCCTCTCTGGTACTCTCTCCATCGTTCCAGCTCAATCTGTCGTAGTAAAAGCCGCAAGAGTCGTCTAAATCAAGTGTTCCAGCAGCTCCTCGGTCAGCGCCGAAAATGACGGGGGTTTTGTGAAGTATGTCGGGTGGGGCCTTCAGAGTTCGTGCACCGGCCGCAGTCCAAAAGACTACGGGTGGATTGTCGCCATTGCGAGTACCACCTGAAGTGTTATCCTGTTCGACGTCTTACCTGGGTTCTTTTCAGAAGAAGATTTTTGACTCTTAAGCCTTTCTGCCACGTCCAGGCAGCCAAAGAAAGGAAAGTGCGAGATCTTTACTCAAATCTTTAGTGGAAATATGGCCAAGTACCGCAAAGTTTAAGTGTTGTTGTGAAAATCGGCAACAATTCGTTGAAGATCTTTGGGATAAATAGGGAGTCCTTTCTGTTAGACGAGTTGTACCATCGTTGCAGATAGAAACGGTCTTATCATGCAAGTAAGCAAGATAAAGTCGCTCGTGTTGATATGCCATGAATAGTCCTTTAATATTTAGAATTTCAGAATTAAAGCCTTTGAAAGTCATATAACCCACTTGCGTCAAAGTTTATTGAAGTTTTTTGTGAGTTCTGAATAGTAACTGGATGAGGGCAAAGAGAATTACCGGCGGAATGTCTTCTTCTACGGTTTCAAAAGTAAATAATATATCTACCACCTTGACTTGATTAATCATTCCGACATTACGTTCAGACGAGTTATACTTCTCTAAAGTCTGTTTGCGAGGAATGGCGTTAATACTTATTACCTTCATTCACTACCCTATGCAGTCATTTGTTGAAACGATGAAGTGAACCACTTTTGAAATCATTGCACTTTTGCACTCTTCAATTAAACGTAAGCCTCACGGAGCAATCCTTTTAGGTTCTCATGGTCATGCATTCCTAAAAGACATCATTCCTATGGTAGTACGAATACCAACTCAAAGGAACTCCGTACATTTTGGCTTAGTGAATCACACTCCTTTCGTCATAAATAACTCGAATCCTTTGATTAATCCTTCACCTTTTACTTGCTTTTTATTTTGTACAAATTTTGTACTTTCAAAGGCAAACAACAAAGTTCTTTAGTAGATATCGTGTAGTGGCTGATGATGGCTGCTTCAGAAAAGTTCTTCTCCGATATACTCGTATAGAAGATCCTTTAGCCAGGTCGTGCTTTGACTCTTTTTGCAGTTAATTAAAGTAAACACTCACGTTTGAGGGAATTTTTGACTTTTATTGGAATTTATCGCTTGAGGTTTCCATAGTGGAGAGGCCAGAAAGGCAGCCTTAATTGCTCAGTTGGGAGTATTTACTCAAGTATGTGATAAATGGGTTAAGGTATTTATTTGATATACGCACACCTGAATCAATTTGAAATCGACACGTTACGAGTAATACAACTAATGGTGAGTGGTTGCTGGGATAAAGGAAAATTGCTGATTAGTTTAGGGGGCTTTTCGTTACATTCGCACATTAAGATTAGAAAACATTCATTAAGGATAATGTTTGAGATAGCTTTCGAAGGAAAGAAACCATTGGTTGTACATTTTGACTAAGGTGAATTTAGATGATTTTATAGGACTACAGTAGAGAACATATCTGAGGCGTGGCACATCAAATTCCAACAATTTTGAAGGAAGTCTTGGCGTGGATTTAACTGTTTAGCCAGAGTCTTGAGTTGTATCATATTGTAGAAAAATGGTCAACAATTCTATAAGGAAAGTGGGAATCACTGAGTTCCATGGCATATTTTACATATCTCGGAGTCACGTAACGAAACGTCCCAACTATTTTTTTTTCCGGTTCTTAAGTCCTTCTCAAGCAGAGTTCTCCTATCGAGATACGATCCAGCGAGTAGATCTGTAAGCTATAGACACAACTTGTGAGTAATTTTCCCTTTTTTTATAATTAGAGCACGCTCAAGGGGTTTGTGCATTCCTTAAATGTTTCCACACATCGCGGACGAAGGAAATTTGTTCTTAAATATTTGCAAGTTATAACGACCAGAAAATATCCGAAAGTGGGTTTGAGAACTGAGCATTCAATGATGAGCATTTAATGATGAGCATTCAAAGATGAGCATTCAATGATGAGCATTCAATGATGAGCATTCAATGATGAGCATTCAATGATGAGCATTCAATGTTGAGAATTTAATGATGAGCATTCAATAATAAGCATTCATAGCTAGACAAGTGTTACGGTTGAAGGTTTGAAGGGCAGAATAGGCACTGGCGATTTCAATGGAGTATTGGTGGTGAAAATAGCTATAAAATAAAGTGAGACAGAGGTTCGGGTAATATAGATTTGGAGATATAGGATTTTGAATGAAGTTAAAATTGACATACGGCCTCCACGTCACTGCATAAACATCCCAATAGCTACTGTGAAGTCAACCAACTGTCATGCCAAATGGATCGGTTGGTGATATGGCATGAATGGTCTGTTGGTTTGTTGACTGTTGGACACAGGCACACTTAGGCCAGAGTAGGGCCATTGTCAAACCACTGTGTCTTGATCAATTTCTGCCTCGTGGGGAAAAACTAAAAGTTAGAGAGACAAAGTTTTTAACACCAATTTTATCTTCTAATGAAGCGAAGAAAATCTGCAACATTGGTTACTGCGAGATCGCCGAGGTTGTCTAGAAAATATGAGCGCAGAAACGTTTAACAGTGCGAATTAGGACTTTGCAAAGGGAGATGAAGAGTTGATTCTTCTTCTTCTTTATCACAGCTTCAAAAGTATGAGAATATGCCGAGCCTTGCAACATATGTCTTCCGATTAGACAGTGTCTACTCATGACATCTATGAGAGTACCGATGTTCGAGCGGCTAAGCATGAATAGACTAATCTGTCTGATTACATGAAACGCTGCTTTATTTTCGCATCTGCAGTTCGCCTTATCAGTTGTATCCTGTAGAATTATATTTTTACAGGTTCATCCCATCCCATCCCATTTCCTTGGACTTCTGATTCTGCCTGCTATCACCAAACATTGTGATTTTGTGCTGTTTAACTATCCCATTAAGAGATACATGGCAGACGCCAAGAACATATGCCTGTTAAGAGTATTGGATTCAAGCTGAGCAGCAAATAGTAATCCAAGGCAGAGTTAAAATTTCGGCTTAGAAGTACGTACAAAGATCTCATTTTTGTTCATCAGTTCATCTTCTCTGTAGTTTCCTGGAACGTCACAGTAGCTTGACACCCAGCAAAGGTGAATATTTAACTGCTCAGTTATCTCGTTAAGAGCTTCCCTGATATATAACCTCCACCTGGTTTTCAATAGTTTGGAAGGCGGAAGAAGAGATAAGGATTTAATTTATCAGAGGAGATACCAGCTTCAACCCCTTATTTAGTTCTTGAGCCGTCCGTATAGATGTGAATGGATTCCTTATCAATTAATGTGCCGTCCATCTAGTTTTGACGATTCGAAATAGTAGTTTTGAAGCTCTTGGTAGTCGTGTAGTTATCGGTGCGTGGCTTGTTGTTTGCCGAAGGTGTCAAGAAGGTTGAGAAAGAAAGTGGTGTACAATGCAGCTGAGATAGCCCTAAGAGCGACGCTATTGTACATGCAGCATCTACACCTACACTAGATTACGAAAGTGGGTTGCCTTACCCAAGGCAGTTCACAAAGATCTCGTTATTTTTAAGCATAGTTATTTACGTTGATACGTCCTAGCACAATCTGATCTCTGTTTCCAATTGGAATTCAATCTGGTGTTTTGACCATCCTTACTAACTTAGGTGCCGCTATTGTCCAGGGTGAACCTGGGCCTCAACTAACAAGTCTTCGCAGCTAGTAATAAGTTTATTTAGATTCCCTTTCACTTGCGTGCGCTGCACTAGATGCGGCCATCCTATACAGTGCCGTCCCTTAAGGTTAGTCACTCAACTTGACTAGACCGATGACATTGAGGTTTACGGCCAGGTACTTTTTCATCTACTTACGACCAAGTTGATTAAGATCTTGTTTGAAGCTAGTTTGGTCTTATCCATTTGGGAGCAATTGAAAAAGTCGTTCTGGGTTTGAGATCTGCGCTGATGTCATTGCTACTTGTACCCGTGGAGCCAAGGTAGACAAAATCTTTAACCACCATGAAGTTACAACTACCTTGATGTGTTTTTGCAATAACATCAAGTGCTTCTGGCGATGTTATAAAAGTCACATAATAGCGCCTCGGTAAAACCATAGTCATTCTGCACAACCTGACGTGTTCGGCAGATATGTTCAAAGTCGGAGTTTTCTACCCTTCATCACACTTTTTTTCCTCTGACCCTATCTTATAGATGAATTGATTCATATTACCAACCAGATTTTCTCCAGCTGCTTTAAATTTAGTTCAACATACAGTCCATTTGCACGAGAATCTGTGTTAGCCTCTACCTTAACTTCTTCTAGTTCAGTGGGACGGAACTCTCTGTCGTCTTCTACCAAGATGAATGGTTCATTTTTTCTAACATCACTGCTATTATACCTTCTCCAGAAGTAGTCTTTCCATATTCACAGGACAGAATATTGCTTTAATACAAGATGTCTATGTTTATCTTTGCAGGCTTTCTTCAAAAGGCCTGGCATTCTCGTTTTTTTCTCTAATAACAGTTCTAAATGCAATTCCCAGAATACGTTATATGGTATAGACGCTCCTCGTACTCATTCTTTTCCTTTTCGTAAAGCCTGTGTTCAGCCCTTCTTTTCTGCTTGTAGAGCTCACAGGCAGCTCTTGTCCTTCATACTTCATATTTGAAAGCATATAAGACATATTTCAAGCCTAAGAACGAACATCCTCTGAAATACCGTGATTCTTTCCTAAGAAATGCCCTGCCAAGCACTTTATTTGCTTGTCATTATAACCTTCAAACATTTAAAACCAACCGCTCATCGTACCTCTCTTTCCATCCTCCCTCAGCATTTCATCGGTACTTAAATCCCTTGAGCGCGAGCAAATTATAAAAAAAAAAAAAATAAAAAAAGAAGGAACTTTCTATTTTATCATGGAATCATGGAAGTAACTTGCCTTACAATCCCCGTTTCTACCCTAAGAATTGATTGGAAACATCTTTATCCATATCCCACTTTCACTATACCAGAAGCTTGTATATTATTTTTAATTTCTTTGAAATGTTAGCTTTATACTCCGATCTATTCTAAAGTATTCGTATCTTTAAACTACGAATAAAGACACAATTTCAGGCTCTATGCTCAATAAATATATCTGTGGTCTTAAATCTGTGTCCTTGAAAGAGCTCTTAAGCTCTTAATCTGGGATTTCGTTTGATTTATTTTTCTTAGCAAAATAGAAAATGTTGTTTGGCTCTCGTACCTTTTCTGTGTATTTCATGTACGCAAATCTTCTTACAAAGATAGGTACTTTGCTGGCAATGTTGAAGTTTAAAACTTTTTCAAGGGAGAAGACTATTTTTTTCGGATTAGCAAATGAAAAGTGTTTCAGCGTTGCAGGAACTACTGTAACAAATCAGAACGATACAAGCGTGAAATAAAAATTAAAAGAGGAAGAGCTTTTGCAATTTAAAAATATTTAAGTATCAAGGCTATCACGGCTTAACCATATTTATGAAGCAAGCAAATTCATCTGTTTTTAACTGACTTTCAAAGGCTTGGAAAGCAAATTCCAGGTATAGAATACTGAGAAATCAACAGCGCTGTTCATTTTCGCGGAGTGAAGGATATTGAAGATACAAAAAAATCCTTGTGCCGTTGATCTTGAAGCTGCAGTTAAGTGTTGGCACGAACAAGCAATAGATTTGGTTGTCAATGCAAAAGCTCAGACATGAAGACGCAAGGGTCTATATAACTCCTCATATGACCTTTATTGTTTAAGAGTTCATTGCAATTTGAAACAGAGGACAAAGACAAATTCTATTCTAGTACTTTGAATAAAGATGAATGATGAGTTCAGTGATAGAGTCCCCCAGTATCATTACCAACCGAATCAGCGCCTTGTATCCAAATCTTAGGAATCCACAGGCGAAGTGCTCTGCGGGGTCGTAATTACTCTCAATACAAGCGTATCGTAGAAAGTGGTGTCATTTATAACTAGTACATGCAAGCGCTCAGCTTATGACCATTAAGACTGCTTATGTCTCCGATTGAAAGATAGACACCAGTTTTCTTAACTAGTAGTCGTTGTCCGGCATAAAGATGCCAGCGCGGCATCCTTGTTCGGGTTTCAAGCCATCGGTGAGAATTCGACACAAATGATGACCGAGCCCGTTCTGAGCACAGGGAAAGGCGAATTATAATTCGCGTTAGACGCCATATCCATGAAATCGGAGTCAAATAATGGTGAGCGCACAAGATCAATGAAAACCAATCAGGTATATCCTCGAAAACAACTTGATTTTAAAGGAAGGTTGCGCCATCAACGCATCTACAATAGATCTTAGCATTAAAAAAAAAACAAGCTTCCCAGCAGAGACAAATCGTTTTTTTTTATAAAAATTACCTTTGCACTGCCAGAAAACTGAGAGCGCCTCGTTGGAGAAAGGAATGGTAATGCCTTTAAGCTCTAGATGAGTCAAGACAGCTACTTACTTTTGAAGCATAGACTCATAGAATCTTTGGGCTGGTGCATTAGCATGGTCTGAAGCTCTTGGCGAGCGTGTGATGACCTTAACCGAATTTCGGTACAAAGGCTATTCTCCAGGCATTCTTTATGTATAGCAATACAGGCTAGTAGTGGAGATTCTCTTCTGAGTTAAACCAGCTGGGCTATAACTTTGAATAGCATAGCTGAATACATGCAATAGATTACAGGCAGCTTGAATCTATCATTCCAACCAGCGGTAAATGCCTTCTAAAGCGAGTTGTTAAAGTGAGTTAGCTGACTTGCATCTTCAGTGTTGTGAACTCATTCTGACCAGGTTATCTGGGAGTGTAATTGCCTTTAACTCAGTGTAGGTGTTGTCAAGTTTTCCGATTTTGTGAAACCAAATTTCGCAAAAGTCTTGCTTCAATCAAATATCAATTCTCTTCCAAAATAGTCTTAAGTGGCCTGTTGAGAAATTTTCGAGTTTCCTTACCTAGACGCTGTAGAACTTCATTCCACTATGGAACAGGTAATCTGTAAGAGTTTTGATGGGGTACATCATTCTGACGAGAGCACCAATTAGGTCCTGAATCGTACTCAGGAATAGTTTTGACTAAACAGGCAATCTGAAGGTAACATCATTCTGAAGAAGTTGACGAGAGTACCATTTAGTTCTTGATTTTTAATGGATTCGCAATTCTTTCTCCATAGCATTTTCTTTTTCTTTTTGCTGACGCATAGTCCGGGCGGAGCTGGGCCTCAACCAACAGAGATCTCTAGTCAGCTCGATCTTTACCTAGCTGTCTCTAGTTTCGCGCACTAGGTTGGTTGAGATCCGTATGTATCCTAGGCTTCTTGTTGCTCAGTTGCCACCCACTTTAAAGCATGTCCAGTCAGTTTTTCACTGATTTCCACTCCTCAGCAAGGTTGAAACTTTTCACACGCCTTACCATTGAATGGTTCTAATAGATAGAAACCTTCGGTAGCACTCTACCGCTTCTTACTTATCGATTGGTCGCTTTGTTTCTTTTGAAGCAAATGTTGATTTCCAGGGAAGATTTCAGGACAGATTTACTGTTGAAACTCTGTATGCCATTATTATCTTCTCTTATTCATGATGTCAACGATGTCGAGTGTAACATAGGTTTCAGTGGGACCAGAAATAACTGAAGCCTTAAGTGAAGTTGGCTATCCTGGTGGATTTAAACGATTTCTTTCCATCGGGGCGAGAAATGCTTGTAGTTGTTGCACGGTTAAGTCTACCTATCTAATGCCGAAGAAGTCTTAGATAGAATGAATGGCAACAATTTTCTTCCTCTTGATTCTGTTCGAACAGAAAATGAGTCTGCTACAGCAACGGAACATAGTGTTATGCCTGAGCCTTATACAATAAGAAAAAAAGGAACATGCGGGCTGGATTTTGGCTGGAATTTTTCTTCCAGTTTTACCGTGTTGTTTTCTTTTTATTCGCCTCAACGAACAAGCATCATTTATCCTGATCCTTTGAAAACTGCCTTCAGTTGCGCAACTCAAAGTCAGTTAAGATCCCATTCTTGTAGTGCCACGTTAGGCGAGGTCTTTTTCTACCACACATTGACATGATTCGAAGAATCTGCGAACAGGAACATAGATGTCCATTCGCTCTACATGTCCTAGCCATCTCAGGCGACATATGCGCAATTTTCTGACCAGATCGTCGTTGATCTTCTTTTCCAAAGCCCGTCTAGGAAAACGGAATCGAATATCTTACGAAGAATTTTTCTTTCGAAACGAACGAGGATATCTTCATTTGCTTTTGATAGAGTTCATGCTTCAGCCCCAAAAAGTAGGACTGGAGTGATCGAGGTCTTATACAGAGTTGTTTCAAAGCAACAGAGGTGTTGTTGGCAGAATTGATAGCAGAGACAAGATAGACACAGCCCTTTACTACCTTCAAGTTACTCGTATATGTAGCTGACGATTAAGACATTTTGTACAATTCGTAGATTTTATGTGTCCCTTCTTGTTGACAGTATATACTTCGTTTCGTTTTGTCCTCATTTACTGCGAAGTTCATTCCTGTAGCTTCGTTTCTTCTTCGTTTCAATATTAGGTGCGTTCGCTAAAAGCCCGTTGAGCTCTGCTTATCATGTATGCTCATATCATCGGAGTACAATAGAAGTTGCAACGTTGTTTGAAAGATTATACCTCCGGTATCCATTTGTGAGTTCCGCACAGCTCTTTCAAAAATGATGTTAAGGAAGTCACATGGCAGTACGTTACCTTTTTTTGAATTTTCCTTGACGTTAAAGATCACGGCTGGGTCGTTGCCACCACGAGTTTGGTAGAGATGCCAAAACTAGACATTGCTCTATATAGCACGGCCTTAAAATCGATGAAAAGATGGTGGGTATCACTTCTGGACTTCTTGAGTTTTTTATGGAATTCTCACGAATGTGAGAGTAATCAGGCTGTTGACGGAGGTATTTTGACATTTACATACGAGTAATATGGCAGATATGATCTTGTACGAAATATTAAGGAGACTTGTACCCCTATAGTTGGCATGGTTGAGGGGATATATGTTTTTATGGATTGAACATACGGTGCTGAGGTTCCATTTATCAAAAATACACACTTCCGACCAAATTTGATAAATAAGTTGGTACATGCTCTCCATAAAGTCATTTCCAGCAGCTTTGAATACGTTGCCCTTAAAGACTGCAGGTCAAGCAGCTTTGTTAGATCCAAGCCTTGATACCGCTGTACTTACTTTTTTGTAGACAGAAGTCTTGGCTATCATCGTCTTAACATAGTTGAATAGTCTATTCAGCTTGACAGTGGGATGTTCGTTTTCTTTGCATCTATAGAGTCTGCAGTCAATATTCTTAGCACCGATTGTGACCCAGCTACAAGGTTTCCTTCTTAATTTTTGCAGATTTCTGAAGATTTCTGTTTTAGTTGTTGGTAAAACTTTTGTAGGTTGTTCTTGGAGATCAACCTCTTAATATCTTTTAGTCGTTTGTCTGGCATTGTTTGAATTTATTAATAAAGATATGAAACCCTTTGTGTTTATTTCGTTGTCTCATCTGGATTACTTTCAAATTTTTAAGATTGTGAACCCTTTATCACAGCTACCATGATGAGGCAGTAAAAGGGATGAATTAAGACCTTAGTATGTACGAGTACTTGTAAAGAAGTTCAATTCCAATACAGAGAAAATGAAGTAGCCATTCATACATATTACTGTCGATTGTATAAAGTCCTTGAATTTTCCCGTTAAGTTCATGTTATAAAACCTATCACCAAGGAGAATGTTAACCTATCTAACAAAAAGTCCTTCACTTCACTGACTGTCCATAAGCTTACACCATTACCTATACATGATAACTTTTTACTGTCAGAAACCTTTCACTAATGAATTTTTTGTTTACGACACTTAACCACTTGGGATATCATGTTGCAAGTTATGCTGATGAAATATTATCCAACTTATCGAATCTGTACTAAAAATTTAACGTTTCATGGTACATTCACACATAAAATGCATCTAGAACATGTAAGGTGCTAGAGATTTTATGATCATTAGATGGATGAGCATATTGTTGAAGTGTTGATATATGAGCTTGGTGGTAAAAATGCTGTAAAATCGAAAGTTTTGAATGTAAAAGGATGGCAAGAGTCCTCTATCAATGAAAGGTAGATATGTTTTTAAGGGAATTTGAGAGCTTAGACCATGAAATTGGTATTGGAACTTTAAAGCATATGTTACTATGCTATGAAAGGAAGGCGCAACTTTGTAATATTTTCTTTATCTGTTAATTTAAAAGCCTTTTAGTTCTGATATTGTTTTGCTTTCAGCGACAATATAACTCCCTCTGGAGGATTAGTCGATAAACAGGCCCTTCCATCTCTCTCTGTTTGCAGCTCGATACCTTAGCTGTGGCCATGATCGCAAATTTCGGGACTGAGTTTCCGTCATAACAGTTGACCTCCATGTTGTACTTGGCTTACCAACTAGCATTACACCTTGAGGGTTCAATTGGAAGCACTTCTTCCAAATGAGCACCATTTTCTCTGTCAACATCCACTTTTGTTTGTCCAATCCTAAGCCACAATCTATTGTTTGCAGAAAACGATTAACAGAGGCTTGTAACCTGTTTGAGATGTTGGCGCAGCTTTTCCGCGCTTCGCATGCATAAAGCAGTGCAGATTTCACATTGGATTCAAACAGTTTTAACTTAGTGCGAAGCGATATTTCACTAGATTTCCACACAGGATAAAGGATACCGAATGCACTACGAGCTTTATTTAGTCCATTTCTGGCGTCCAGGTTTGTTCCACCATGACTTTTTTCAACTGCTCGAAAAGAGCCCAGAAAGGAAGAACACCTCTTCAGAAGAAGAGGAGATATATGTACCATGTGGACCAGCGGATTTATGAATGTTAAAATCTTTAAGTAGTCTTGCTACTATCAAAGTTGATTCGTTCCACTGAAAATTCGATGCACTCATGTGTAGGCCGAAACAAAGCACAATCTGGAAGTGTTGAGCTGGCCGCAAACTGTGCAGCAAGCAGATTGGCCTTATCTAAAGAGCTGATAGCTGGAATGTTATTATAAATGATCATTGGGATGGAGTCAGAACTTTCAAGTAAATTTAGGACATTGCCTCAGTTTTTGATCTTTTTGAACCTTTTTTGGTTTTCCTCCGTCGGGTTGGTCTCTTTACAGCTCGAGTCATACCAAGCTTTATCTTTTGGCTTTAAAGTTTTCATCTTAAAGGGGATAAGGCATCTCATTCCAAAGAGAATAGAGTGATCATATGAGCACTGGCATTGACATCGATATCAAGAAAAAGTAACGTCCAGTTAAAATTCTTGAAGAAGGTGTTAAGTCCAGTCCAATTGGCTTTCTCGTATTGCCATACGGATGTGATGAGAGCATGATTAAGAATCTTCACTTGGGAGCAATTATGGAACGACTTCAGCATTTTTCACCTTAATGTTTGTGGAAACGAAAACCAAACCAAATTGGTTGAGGCCCAGGTCAACAGTTTATTGACATTAAAATGACTTAAAAACGACGGGAAAGGCAAGGGGTCATGGAGCTTGGGAGTGGGAATTTCGAAGATTGACTTTGCTGACGTTGAAGTAGTTGGTGAACAAAGAGAAAGTCAGCAACTTCTCGACGTTTTTTGAGGAGCTGAACTTTTATTAGCTTTAAACGATCACTATAAGGAGGCAAGTTATAGATATTTGTCCAAGGTGGACCCCGTAATGCAAATCGAATGAGTCTGCGTTGAATAGCTTCAATTTAGCTGAAGTAGCTTTCGTGACAAAGGGATACTTGCATACTCTAATATGGTCCTAACCATAAGGTTGGTGGTATAGATTTGTTCGAATAACTCATAGTTCGACACTTGATAGTATTAAGCTCCAGTAGTAGTTGAGGGTCAGAGGATATTCCGAAGTGCTCATGGGTTTTCATATTATTAGCATAGATTAAAACGCAGGATTGCTTAGCATAATGGAGTCTACATCTTTGATTGCCAAAATAAATATTAGAGGGTCGAGGTGACTTCCTTGAGGTACACCTCATCATCAAAATGACGCTTTGTCAAAGTAGTGTTTTCAAGGACACAATACATACATACGAATGTAATACGAGTATTTTAAGTTCGAAAGTTGTGATCTACAGAGAGTTGTGTATCATAATTGAATTCTTAAATTTTATTTTTCAGTTCCTCTCCTTGACCATAAGCCTCTAAAAACACAACTCTAACATCTATAAGTTGAATTGTTGAGGTTTTTGAAAAAATATTTTATAGTTAGCCTTCAAAATACGACTACCTGCTTACGTACTTAGATGGCTTTCTTACTTGAAAGATGGTGCTTTTGGAGTTGGCTTGGGAGTTTCGCATCGTTTTTTTTTTTAAGAACGAGTTTGAAAAAATCACATGTCATTGTCTTAATATTTTTCTGACATAAAATGTCATTCTTCGTCGTTGTTCTGCATAGGCGAGTGAGCTTGGCAGAATGCCATGACGCTGTATACTTCGCCTCTACAGATGCTGTCATACGCGGCTTTGAAGTCGATGAAAAGGTGGTGTGTATCCAATTGGAACACCTGGGTATTTCCAAGATTTTAAACAAAACTGATAGGGGCGGGAAGACTGCTGGAGAAGAGCCTTAGACTTTCACATGACACGGCAAGACAGACAGGATTTTACATACGATGTGTAGGAAACTTATTCCCTTGTATTTGTCGCCGTTCAGGGGTTCTTCCTTTTGAGACAAAAAATGCAGAGGTTCCACTCATCGGACATATGTACCTTCGTTTACCCATATATTGGAAATGAGTTGATGTATGCTCCTTATCTAATCATCACTTAAGCCTTTCAACTGCTGGGCAGCTTTGATGGATTAAGGGTTAGAAATTGCTCCCCTAACTTCATCTTAATCGGGGGAACGGAAATATTGTGTTATCATTCAGGTTGGTGGTTCATTCTTCCTGACGGTTGGATAGTGCTCGTTTACAGAAATAATTTTTCCAAATTTTCAGCACCCAGTGCAGTTTTGCTATGAATCTACTTCTCCATCCTTGTAGATTTCTGTTCGAGCTTTACTGTTTTGGCATATTTGTTTTATTTTTTGCTAAAACTTTTCTAGTAGCACCTTCATCGAGCACTTTTCGTATTCTTTCTTCTTTCTTACAAAAAGCCTATATACTTCTCTTTTAGAGCTTCAAGCAACTCTCCTTCTAGTCTGCAGGGCCGTTCTTTACACGCCCATTGTTTTTTTTAGATCTGCATTTATCACCAAACAGCGGTTTCTTTATTAAGACGGGTTGATATTCAGTACGTAAGAGGCAATTTCTCTAATTGATCTTTGTCAGTAAGGTCACTGGTCTTCTACGTTTGATGCTTGTGACATTAGAGTCCTCGATAAGAAAAAGTTTTGGCGGTCTTTTGCGATTGGAGCCGCTCAACATTGAGCTTCCTCGTAATGGTTCGCTGAATTGTTGCTGATAAAGACGTCTACTTTTACCACTTGAGCCACGGTTCCCAAGGAACATTCGGACATCTAAAATACTGGTGGAGGTTTTAAGGTCAACCGAAATATGATTGACGGTTTGTTGATCAGGAAACAACAAAGTCCCTTTATGGATACCAAGTTGTGCAAGCCGTGTGCTGGCTGTAGTAACATTACGTTTTTGAATTCTTTCAATCTTTCTAGGAATTTTTTAATGAATATGATGAATTAATGGGCCTTAAGTGGCGATACAAATGAGAGCTTCTGTCTGCTTAGGTATTAACTAAATTGACTGTCGCTCATTATTTTGGCTATGAATACCAAATTAAGACAACCCCTTGAAGTCACTCTAAATTTTAGCCATGTTAGTGCTATCCGAGAGGTGTTTTTTTTTTTTTTATCAATAAAACCGCCATGGGATGCTTTGGAATTAAATGAATCAAAATTGTTAATGGCCCCATAAATTTTCATTGTGTTATTCATGCTTCTAAGTATCTCTGGGCGACTCCATATGAGTTGTACCGGTTCTTTGTTGCCATGGGGCATTAGAATGAATTGAATTTATGGATGATTGAAGGGATTGAAAATGATATTTTATGTGAAAACCTTGATCCAAACGACCTGAAAGTAAGCTGATCAATTAGAGATAAATACTGCCCTAACCTTGTATGAGGATGTCTCTTAAATCAAAATATTTAAAATTATTAAAAGGAAACCTCAATGCAAGTCCAATAAATCTTCAATAATTTGTATTTCGTGTGTCCTCCACTTAAATATTATTTATTGTAAAATACTGTCATTTAAATGTAAATATTAATTTTAAATATAAAAAAACCCAACAAATCAATAAATACTCAAACACAATGGAAATTAAAAAGGAAAATTAATAAAAAAAAAAATAAATTAATTAAAACAATCCTTTAATGATTTACTGACATGAAGCTCGTCTCTTAACCCCGTTGAATTGCACAACGTCACATCCCATACAACACACTGTTTCAATTCTAGAAATGCCTCGAGTTTGTTGCGGTTGCAAATTCATAAAAAAAGAGAACAAGGACCATAACAAGGAATAACAAATAAATAAATTTATTACTTTGAAAATATGTAATTGGCCTATTTGTAGTCGTTTATTCTCACATTAAATTATTTTTAATTTTTTCATTTTTTGTATTATGCGATTATCAGCCCCTTTTGTGCGTAAATGAACAAATTTGTAATGAAAAAGTGGTTTGCAATTAATTGGAATACAAAGTACTGACAGGTCAGTGTGGTTGTCGGGCTGTAGTCAATTTGGCCATTGAAGTCACAATGATGGGAACTGCATCTGACGCAAAAATATGTTAAGGGCCTGTTTTTAATTGAAACAAAAAAAAGTTGATAAGTTATGTAGACTTAGACTTCAACCAACAACTGGGTTCCATTTCGACTTCAATAAGCCATCTAGGTAATGCAAGAGATAGAATAGAGCCTTGGGGAACACCAGTATTTAGTTTAGATTAAACCAAGGGCGATCTTGCATTTTCACCAAAAGAGCCTTAGAAATATTAAGGGGAACAAGCGTGGTGTAGACATTGGCTTATATTTTTGGTTAGACATGTGATCAAATCACCAATTTACCTATTTGTAAGAAAACCATACAGTTGGACTGGCACAGAAATGATACTATACTATGCTTTCTTCTTTGGTCTTAAAAGACCTGTAAGTTGCCTTGCGAGGGCTGTTTGATGAGTACCCGAATAAGATAATAGATGGCGCTACTGCGCCGAAATGAATACGCCATTATTTATTGTAACCTCTTTTATCCCGCACGTCAAAATTTGATGGCAATCCGAAGCTTAGTTTTGCTTTTACACCCATTTCTAAGCATTGTGTTAGTGTTTTTTGCGACCATGGAAAAAGAGCAGTATTGCTCTGTGATCCGATTCTTCTTTTTAAGCGGCAAAACCTGCGAGGAAATCAGGCCTATTCTCGATGGTGTGTATGGGATCCATTCACCTTCTCGTACAACCGTTTACCATTGGTTCGCAGACCTTTGCCGTGGCCGCACGTCGGTTTTTGATGAACCGCGGCCAGGTAGCCCAAGAAATGTTACCACAGAAGAAACCGTGGACAAAATCTATGACCTCGTATTGGCGGATCATATAGTGAAAGTTCGAGAATGGTTGATATAGCAGGTATCTCAACTGAATGCGTAAGCCATGCTCAAGAGACTTTGAGCATGCGAAAGATAACCGCGCGATGGGTGCCGCGTTTGCTCACACCGGAGAACAAGTGCAATCGTGAGACAACTTTAAAGACGTGCTTGGCCCTGTTTAATCGAAATTCTGAGGAATTTCTGCATCGTTTCTTGACTGTCGATGAGACATGGATTCATTGGTACACATTGGTACAAACCAGAATAATCGAAACAATTGGTTTTACCGTGTGAACGTGCTCCAAAGAAGGAGAAGACCGTGCCTTCGGCAGAAAAGGTGATGGAATACGCAAGGTGTGATTCACGTTGACCATTAGACCGATTCAACACCGATTTGAAGAAAAAAACGACCGAATTTGGTGGAAAAAAAGTGCTTTTCCACCACGATAGCGCAAAAGCTCACAAATCCGCAGTTGAAACAGTCAAATTGGTCGGATTGCACTACAAATTGCTCCCCCATCTTCTGTATTCTGCGGATTTGGTTCACTGCAACTTTTTTTTGTTACCAAACTTTGAAAGATCGTTCTCCGGAAAGAAGTACGTGTCGAACGAGAAAGTCATCGCCGCCACGGAGGAGTATTTTGCAGGTAATTCAAAAGTCGTACCAAACGGAGGGGAGGAAAAGTTTATCGACTTAAAAATAAATTGTCAAAACTTAAAAAACTTGCGTTGTCATTTCTACTTCGGGTATTCATCAAACAGCTCTCGTAGTTGAACTACAAAAACATCGATTGGTAAGATTAAAAGTGTCATTTTGTGAATTTACAGCGGAGCTCAGAAACAAAGTCTTTTACCATTTCGTAGCCCTTAGTGCTGGGTGTTTTTTCTTGTCCACCACATCCTTGTATTCTTTGCTTGATCTTCATTAACGACATAACTTATCTTGACTGCTTCAGTTTAAATGGCCTCATGTGTTTCAATAACAGCTCGCATATTACTTCCTGTAAATGCATGGTCATCTGAGTATGTGGGGAGGAAATATTTTTATATACTGTGACTGTGGCATTGACTGGTGATTTTCGAACCATTCTTTTAAGCTCACGTTTAAGAAAGTAAATGACAGCGCGTCGTCTTTCCATATGTTGGGGTCTTCACTATTTAAACAGTCTGCAGAAGTAGTCCTTCCAAATTTTCAACACCTCGTCTTTATCTTTGCATGCTTCTGTTCGAAATTTTGTGTTTTAGCAAGTTTTTTTAATAATACGTTTTGGTAGAACTTTCGAACATCAGGTCGGTTAAAGCACGCTCTATGTTAGCGAGGAACCGTTCTCTTATTTCTTCGGTATTTTCGCGTTCGACATGGTAAAGTTCTAAGTGGTCATGTTAGCTCATTCAAATGCTAGAAAATCATGCATATTAGACCTGTGTTTGAGTTTTCCCGACCAGGTGACTACGTATGATTTTGTAGATTTTGAGGTTTTCAAAGCGTGTGCTAGCTATAATAGCATTTGTCACCATCAGAATTTCCATTTTCCTGAGTCAAGGATGTTCTTAATCTCATGCCAACGACATCATAAATTTTGTCGAAAGTCTAGTAGAAACAGTCTCTGGTAAAGTCGTTTTCATCTCCTGTGGGGCTTGAGCGAACAGTAGCCTTATGTTGACGAATTCAACCTCTATGAGGATTAAATAAGGGGTTCATTCGAATACCTGAAGTTTAAGAATTCAGCTTAAGTCTTTTTCCGATGACAAGTCTGCATCCAAATAGGCGCACATCTAGTCCTTATAGCAATTACTACAGAAGGTTTAAGAATTTCCAGTTCGTCTTTTGCTCGGTCCATCACATCGGAATTATTGAATGACAGTGACAGCCACTTTACACCCAGTAACACCAACTTAAAAACGAATTTACACCCGGACAAGATGGCCTCTCTGCCATGTTTTTTAAAAAGTGTTCCTTCTTTGAGGAGGATCCACTCCACTCCGATCTACAAAAAAATAATCGAACAATTAACTAACCAACTATTGTCCCATCGCTAAACTCTTCCATATACTCAAACTCTTTACAATTAAGCTTCCAATACAAATCACTTATTTCCACTAGACAACATGGCTTCCTGAAAGCAAAGGTTATGTCAACCACCACAAATCTCTTTGAATTCGTATCTTTTGCCCTCTCAACCCTAGAGAATGGTAACAAAGTCGATGTAGTTGCAACCGATTTTAGCAAGGCCTTCGATAAATACTCTTCAAATTTTCTGCCCTCGGCTTTGAACCCATACTGTTCAAATGGATATCCTCTTTCCTATAAAACCGTTTTTACAGCATTCGTTTTAGATCAGTTCACTCGGCACCATTTTTGGCCACCTCTGGAGTTCCACAAGGTAGCCATCTAGGTCCGCTTTTTTGTATATAAACCTATAAAAACACTCGGCTGTCTCTCTTTACATTGACGATACTAAATTTTTTAAGATTTATTTCCTCACCCAATGACTTGAAGTTTTTCACCATTATCGATATTATCGCCAATGCTATTCCACACTCTTTTCACATAAGCGTCACCAATCTCTTCCCCGATTCTACATTCTCAACAACCAACCTATCTCCCCCGCTTAATCTCTTCGCGACCTCGGAATTTTGTGTGATAGGAAGCTTTTTAGGGCTAACTGTGTACTTGGTTTTGTAAAACGGTGGTCCAAAGAATCCACCAACCCATGCATGACCAAGCCCTTCTCTGTTACCTTTGTTCACACTCTTACAACTCCATTTTCCTCAAAACAAACCCTCGTAATCTACATACATCTCTCCAGTATGCTACAAAAGATCAATTCACTTTTCTACCTCTTATCCGTTCTCTTCACCACTCCAACTAACCTTAGTTTTAAGTTTAAGTTTAATTAAAGTTACTTTAAGATTGTATAGCTTGTATTAAGCCGAATAAATAATGGCATTGCTCCCATCAAAAAACTAAAAGTTAAGGGATCAAGTTTTTCACCTGTATAGCCAAAGTTTGTTGTCCTGGAGTCGTCTATGGTGAGCCTATCAATATACGACTGTGTTTGTTGATTCGCACTTTATAATGCTTCGCGTAGTAGGTCAATTAGTCCGACGGCATAACCTTTGCCCTGGAGAGTAAGATCCTCTGGGTGATAGTACAAGTATCTCATTTGAGTGAATTATACGCGGCCATTGGTTCGCTCCAGGCTCTGTCGTCACCATTTCTATTTCAACAACCTGACCTAAAGCCGGAAAGACCTAACATTTTCGAGGAGTATATCTGAAGAACTGAGAACAGTTATTAACCCCCAAGGGAATTATGACGACGATGGCGCACATGGAACTAGCATGGGGTAGGTTAAGTAGTACGTAAACTCCGCAGATAAATGCCTCTTCATGACGTACGTTCGTCTAACTAACGAGGGGTGTTTAACTAAAATTACAGCGACGGAAATGAAAATGTTAGGACAGTCGGCGGGTATGTTAGTGCGCAATCCAATTAGAAGGTCCCATATTCGCGAAAGTTTCTAATTTAGGAAACTTATAGTGGATAAACCTCAAGCTGAGGTCGTCGCAAAATAAGGTGCAAGAAGTAATAGAGGCTCAAGTTCCAGTCGAAATTCGAAGAATATGCCGGTAGAAGTATAATTGTCCATCAGCAATCTCTGGGCATCTGACGTGTCTTAAACGATGGCTTCAGAAAATGCGTATTTCAGTGAAATCTGAATCTGCTTCTGGTCATCCTTTTTCATTTGCGATGTTAAGAAGAACTAAAGCCTCCCTATTAGGTGTACGACAGAATTGTCTCATAGAGAAGGTGAGTATGTTACTTTTTAAATACATAAATTAGACTCAATCTGCACAAAATGGGCTTTCAAATCCCCAGCATCGCGGTGGGTTTAAGCAATCATTCCTATTAAATGCTTCGAAAATTCCATCATATATAAGCCCCTACTTTCAGCGGTCTCAATGCATTCTCAATTAATTGCCAATTTGGCAAAATAAAAAAAAAAAATCTATTTAAATTTGATCTGCTAACTAAAAATGTTAGAACAAAACAAACTAAAAAAAAAAACCCGAAATTCGAATCCTAATTAGGACATTTGCTCTCAATAATTCATTGTTTGCGCTAATTGGGCTACAACAAATCACCAGGACGCTTTCACAAAAATCACTACCCGATTAAATCTGTCGAATAACATTTATCTTTGCAATTTATCGCATTCACACACAGCTTTTTGTTGGTTTTCAATTTGATGAGGTATCCCTAATTATTTGTTTTCTTGTTTAGTTTCAAATCTGGCGTTTGGCGGTTATCATTGCTAATGCTAATGGAACACAATCAAATTAAATATTGTACAATTTCAATTCGATATAAAACACGACATTATGAATTTGTGTTTATGCTCGGAATTTAATTCCATCAAAATAAGAAAATGGTAGTGGTTTCAGTTTGTTTGTTGTTTGTAACATAATAAATTAATTACATGGATTGCTAATAAGTATAATTATGTATTCAAAACCAGATAAAATTGATGAATTAATCCATTAGCATTTGTTTGATCATCTAATCATGTCGTGGGTACAATTTGTCATTTATTTTGTAATTCGTAGGCAACAACTCTTTCCATCCGACTCAAATGTTTGTCAATCCATTCGTCTATGTATCTCGCTATCCGAAATCATATTTGACACAAACTGTAGGAGTACAGTATTTTATAGAATTTGATGGTGCTCTTCAAATGTCTGCAGCTAATTCATAGGGAGTCGTAGAATATCCTAAGGTATGTGGGTGTATCGAATCTTAAACAGCTGAATTGTAGAGTTTGCAGATCGAAACATTGTTGGTTGTAACTCCTAAATCAAAGAACGTTTGAATAATCGACTCCTTATTCATGAATTTCAATTCAACAGCATCGGATAAGGATGAATTCCATGTTGAAGAACTCGCCAAACGAAAAAAGGACAACGGTGTTCGGATCTGGCCGTAGAATTTTCAGGCCTTAAATGCGTAATATACAGTCGAACATCAGCAGAGGCCCAAAGCAGATATCACAATCTTCGAGAAAAAACGATTGGATGTGCCGGATAAAACGAGGATGAGAAATTGTTATATATATTTCAGTGACTGCTGGAGAGAACAGAAGTAGGTGCGGACTCTTTACAAGGAGTTAACTATGTCAGGAATTCTTGAGGTTTCTGCATGTAAGCGAACGCTTAGTAATACTTCACAGCAAGGTTTATTTGTCAACGAGGATTCTTATATACTACGGAAAAAATATTGTACATGATGCTATTACAGAATATTTCATTGGTCTACTTCAAACATTACCTACAATTGTAATTGAGTTTGCTGCAAGCCAGAGGATCACTAGCACATGGTTTCTTCATCTCAATATTTACAAAAAACATAGCGTTCAGCTAATCATAAAACAATCAAATTGATTAAGTTTTGATCATTGCAAATCATTTCTTAAGTACTACATGTTTCGAGCAGCTAGTGAAAGCTCGGATTTATGTACCTTTAAAATGTTTGTACACATCGTGCGCGAAGGAAATTTAAGGAAGAAGAAAAGAGAGGTACCGATGTACATTGGTCTTAAATGTTTGCAAGTAATAACGACTAGGAAATAGAGAAATCGGCAGAGCATTCCATAAGTGATTTGTACGTCTAAGGAAAGAATCACGATATTTTAGAGTTTGTCCCTAAGGAGGTTTGAGGGTATAGTGAGGGTATATGGGTGTTACGATTGAAGGTGAAAATATCGATAGAACAAAGTGAGGCAGAGGACATTACATCGGTGTTCGAGAGTGTCAATTGACTGAGTGATATTAGTATCACTTATGAGTGTTATCGCACTTTTTTGAATTCTATCTAACAGGTGTAGAAATGTTTTAGAAGCACCTGGTGTGAGATGAATGCCTTATATAGGGTGATTAGATAGCAATGATAACTTTTCCAATTGTTATGATTCAGAAGCTGTAAAAGTTACCAATAACATCTAGTTGTCCAAATATTTGGTAAGGTTTGCCATCTTATCATGAATCGTTTTTCGCTTGCGATTTATTTTGCGGTTGGATTTGGGCCTACATCTGTATAAGATTTTGCCGACGCAAGAAAAGCCGGACGACAATAGACAACGCTGGGAGTTCGCTAATTGGGCGTTGGAAATATTGGCCGGAGATCCAGATTTTGGCCAAAAAATCGTCTTCTTGGACGAAGCCAATTTTTGGTTCACCGGCTATGCCAACAATCAAAATTGCTGTTATTGGAGCGAAAACAAACCCCAAGTGTGAGGTGGTGCAGATTATCTGACCAGATGCAAGCATTGTACTCCAATTTGAGGCGATGAATGCTTTATTATTGTGGTCCGATCAAAGGAAATATTTCTTAGATCGCTTAAGGAAACACAGATATTTCGTAGCATTTTTGACGACACCAAACATTTGGTCATTCCGACGTTAGTTCTTATTAAGACCAATACCGAGAATGGACATTTTTTCGCTTTCGATGATGCAAGTACCATTCCTGGACAATGGCTGGATATTTAAATTTCGGTTTGACGAAGGCAGAAAGCATTATGTTTTAGAAGCAGAATATGTAGATATGTTGTCATAATATCAGAATTTAATGAGCTTTGCATACGCTGCCATTCCCTTTGTACAGCAGAAGAGCAGGGACGTGAGTTCGAAAACAAATATAAAAAGCAAAGAAAACTGTCGCTAGCAAAAGGAGTATAATAGATTAGAAGTAGCAGACAAGAGACCATTGATGAAAACTAAAAAGAGTGTAGGAGACAAAACGGAGCCCAGCTTTTATTTTGTCATTATCAGACTTGAAACCATCCAAGAAAACTTGAATTCAACGTTCTGAAAGGTAATTTAAAATTAATTGAAGAAGAAGGTCGTCGACAAAACAGCCTGATGCCAAACGCTGTCAAGTGCCTTAGAAATATCAAGTGTAACTACCTCGCTCTCGCCAGATTGATGTACGCTTTGGTTCCACTTTTCGGTGAGACATGCCATCAAATCCCCAGTGAACCTAGTGCACGAAAACCGTATTGCCGGTCATTGAGAAGTTTTCGCGTTTCGAGATATCTCATGAGTTGACGGTTTATCAGCGTTTGTATGACCTTGAAAAGAAGCAATGTAAGTGCTCTCTAAGGCCAATCATGGACGGATTGTAAGACATCTGGACTACTATGACCCATACAAGATCGTCGATCAAGAGAACTGATCAAGCTTAGGAGAAAAGGCAATTGCAAACTTGCAAACATAATTACGGGATAATGTGTCATGGGAGACATGCGTATGAATTCAATATCTGACGGAAAATCGGTGGTGCGTATGTTCTTCAGCTGTCGTATCATGGTTCGTACAATGTAGTCTTTAGAAAGCTGCCTTATTTCCTTTGGACCCAGGATAAGGAAGGAATTGCCCACACACGATCTCCCGGTGACAGCTTAATAGCCTAATAACTAATATAACTGCAACTCAATGAGGACCCCTTTTACCATATCTAATTTATCAAGAGAGACAAAGCAGTAGGAATACCTTGACTTAGGTGGTGCAGCAAAGCATATTAAGTATACTACCTAAGGTGAGAGTTGACATTGCCAGGTTTTGTGTCCAAAAATTGTACCGAGCTATTGTTTGGCCATCCCGTACTGTTAATTCCTACTTGGACTCCCAGGTCTCTTACTACGATGAACTCTCTGTGCACTATTGTTGACCGTTGTACGGTGGTTCTCACTCATGACTGGAGATTATGCTACCAAAGAAATAAGGACTTTTTCTAAAGCAATATGCCTGGTCCATAGTTGGAATAGATAACCTCGAACATGAGTATCCTTGGTATCCTAATAGCTCATCTCAATCAACTTCCACAAAGCCTATCAGCTTTCAAAATCTGGAATTGTCATGAGGGACGTTTTCGTGAGAAATAATTTGACTACTGTTTCAAAAACGGGTCAGCTGCTATTGCTGGTTGTCACATATTGCCGTTTTTAATAGCGGTTGGATCATTGTTCAGGATGTATCTCCGTATACAAAAACTTTGATGTCCATCCACTTCATGTTCTTAACTAATTTGGAGCATTTGTGGCACATTCCAGTTGGTTGATATACATACATATTTCCTGTTCCAAGGCTTTCGATTGCACACGTCTCTTTGCAATATTGATTGATGGGGATGTCTGTATGCAGTCAATGTTTTCTGGTTAAATATGAAAATCTTTGTACAGAAGGTATTTTAAAGATAAATGCTATTCAATCGCTTTTGGGGCACTTATCTACCAAGTTTACCGAACACCATAACAGAGCACATAATACTTTGCTTCGATAATAATTCCAGTGATTACACCCAAATCTAATTTGTTCCTGATGTCAACGCCCAACCACATGGATATTTATATAACCACAGCCTCATTTCTCATCTGGTCTGGTTGGTCCACAAGGTGCAGACAGGCTTCATTCACTCACTCAGTCATTCACTCATTTACGTTGGCCGAAAATCAAATAATTTACCAGTTTATCGTTGCTTCCCCCTAGGATCAATCGACCAAAGCTGACCTGGATAAATACCAACAATAGCAACAATAACTTCCAAGGTATGTCACTTCAACCTGAGGTGTAATAACTCATCCATAACATCGATTCAGGTTGGTGACATTTACCATGTGAATTGGTTTTCCTCTGTTGAATTGTTAGGTAAATGAAATACGCAGACACCCCATGAAACCACTTTCATCCAAAAGGACCCATTTAAAGCTTGAATAACTGCCGAACTTTGGATTATTTTGGTGAGATATGGAATCTTCTTTTGGTCTCAGAGCCAATCCATCTTTTTGATATAACCACCCAAGAGGGAATCTTTTCAAGTACACACACTTAATCCTTGCTAGATATGTATCGGCAAAAATGTAAATTCCTCTTCAAACTCTCCTCTCAAAAGTAAATCAATTTAACGAAAAATTGTAAAAAAAAAATTGCAATCATCATGCAAAGTTTCGCTAATTTCACGAGTACGGTACGTACTCGTACATCTTCATCAGTCATTCCGCATAATTTGCAATTTCATTCATTACCTGTCGGACAGAGGAGGAAAGAATAATTTAATTCACCTCAGGACTCTCCCTGTCTATCTGTCTGTCTGTCGTGAAAGTCAGACATCAATGCTTATCCTCATAACCGTTTGTAATATACGTAGTACAGACAACCAGCAACATGAATTCACCATTTAACTTTATCCTACTGGTAACATTGTGAGTTGGGCATTTGCAGTTAATTTGAATCCTTGCTGCACTTACCGTTGCGGTGTAGTTTGCAATGTAGCTGTAGGTAGTGACTTAATGAGTTGTAAGTGAAGCATCCATTTGAGTTGAAAACGCGGATGCGGAATTTATTTTTCGACCAACTACAATGGTACTTGTCCGAATAAATGACTCATGTTAGTTGTCCTGACAAATTAGCGATACGAATATGTATCCAACCCAAAGATCAGGAGCTGAAAGTTTGGGTAAAATCCAAATATTCATCAGAGTTGGATAATTATTCTGGGCTAGGTACTTGACAATGGTAATTGGTTAGTGACAAGGTGGACGTCAGTCATTGTTATCGTTATCTAATTGTACTTCTCTTCAGTGTGGACAGAACATGTTAGGATTCACTGCTGTAGGGTGATGTTTATGCTTTTATCCAGTAAAATATCCTTTATAAGCAAATATGACGAAAGTTAACTTAGTTTACTTAGCTTTATGCGACTAAATTCAAAAATTTATAAAGTGACATTATAAAGTGACTCATGACTGAGTCAGATACATCCAGTCTTATCAGATGGTAGATGGTTTCACGGCTTCGACATTGATTCAGGGAAGCGTGATCGTTTTTATTGGCTTAAAGGCGCATTTATTGCAATTAATCGGAAACGGAGGACCTAAGAGGCTCGTAAACATTAAGATATTTATTACAATACTATGCTGAGGAAGCTAGTGCCTCTGTAGTTAACGTAGTATAGGGGATTTTTTTTCTTGGAAATCACACAGGACGGGATCTCTTGTCTGAAAAAATTTTGGGAATGGATCGGCGTTTACTCTTTTACTTCACGCATCACGCATGCTTTGAAACTGTCACTTATGCCTACGACATTTAGACGCTGAATAAAAGCGTAGTGCACCGTTAAGACGCCAGTAAGAAGTCTAAAGTCTTTTCTACTAAAAGACAGGAAGAAAGCCGCTGACCTCTTAGAGATGTCAGAAAGTATTCGTTTGATGTGACGACAACCTGGAGAGTCCTGCTATATGAAGTTATGTTAGTATCAAACCCAACTATCAATAGAAGCTCAAATCGAACCCTTAGGCAGACCTAACGAATGTTTAGTACCTCTCTTCTTCTCCTTCCTCTCTTAACACTGCATACCAAATTTAATTTCTACTTATTCAATTCTGACCTGAAACCCAAACGCAGACTTCCGACTGCGTGTAGTAAAGTAGAAGCTGGGAAAGCGAAGAGTTTTCAGCAAGGCTTTAAGCGCAGTATGGATACTTCCATCATTTCTGTCATCTGAAGTAAATTTTCTTAACGAGGAGTGCGATTAAACTTTGTCGTCGTTTAGAAAGGCAGCGGCTCCGAATCCTAAATCGGTTTTGTAGCCATTCGTCAAGACCCGACTACATTCCTTTTCTGGCCCAGATGCACAAAGCTCGACCATTTTCTCCCCGTTCTTCAACATGAAGATTGTTGATAGGTGTGAATATCTTGGCATGAGTCTTGCCATCGTTTTCGATTTTCAATTTAAAGACTCCTCTCACTGTTCGGCAGGGATTCGGTATTTATGTCAGTACCAGGCTAGCAGTGAAGGCTATCTTCAGAGTTCCCAGCAGCTGGTTTTTTAGTAGCCTAACTGGACATTTGCCATCGATTCCAGGCAACTTGAACCCATGAGAGAAATATTGATAACGTCAGTCTATGACAGATACGAACAGCGGCGTTCAGCTTCGTTGATACGAGTAGGAGTTGTGAGTTTCTTCTGTAGTTACCTGGAAAGTGAGTCTCAAACATGAGACAGAGAAACTCTGATTTCGACTAGGGTTATGTGCCATTGGGTTTTCGGAATGATTCCAGTTTAGCTGATTTCCAACTTTTGAACAATTGGACTATCCCCTGGTCTCACCGACTTCTTGCAAAAGTCCTTCTACTCGTAAGAGGAACTTCTTGAATTATTTTCACTTCGATCTGTAGTGACATCAGTTCTCATCCAAAATGGAAGTTTTCTATTGTAGTTCCTTTACGTAGTCGCAATCTGCGTTACACAATGGAACAGGGGATGCCTGTATTGATGTTATATGAGACCTTGTTGGGTAAATGGCTGGATTATGTTTCTCCAGTTCGTTGTGATCAGGTCTGGTTATTGTCTTAAATAATATACTTGGTTAGCATGTCTGATGTCAGAATCTCGAGTTGTATTGTGGTCAAATATTTAAGAAATAATTTCTGGTATCATCCAGAGTTACGCGGTATTCCGCTTACCGAATACAGATGTGCACATAAAGTTGGTTGAGATGTTTTTCCACTACTGTCAAGGTCCCTGTATAGCCCATATATTTTCTACAAACTCCGTGCATAGAGGGACCATAAACCAGCTGAATAACTTTGCTTTCTCCATAGTTATCCTACATAGCTTGGTAGGAACGTCAAAACTTGACCTGATAAAAGCGTCATGTGTGGCTTTCAATTCATCGATAAGTTGAATATTTGGTCGATGATGGATTGACCACACTCACAAAGTTATTTCAGATTATCAGTGTGCAGGCAATTCGTTGCAGAGATTGCTGCAAAAAAAGAAAAAATAGGCGCCGTAGCGGCCAGTATCAAAGAAGACCCAAAAATGTCGATTCGGCACCGATCAGCTGAATTGGGCATCACCAGAGAGTCAATCCGGCTCTATTTTGCGATTGGATTTGGGACTACATCTGTATAAGATTGTACTAATGCAAGAATTGAAAACGGAGGACCATGAAAATTGCCGTGAGTTCGTTAATTGGAAATGTTCGCCAGAGATCCTGATTTTAGCCACCAAATCATCTTCTCTGACAAGGCCCAGTTTTGTCTCAACGGCTATGTCAACAAGCAAAATTGACATCATTGGAGCGATAACAAAACACAAGTGTTCGGCCAAGCAACACTGCATGCACAAAGATTGACTGTTTTGTGTGATTTATGGCATGGCGGCATCATCGGACCTTATTTCTTTCGAAATGACGAAGGAGATACTGTTACCGTGAATGGTATAAGGTATAGACTGATGTTTACTCACTTTCTGTAGTCAGAGTTTGTCAACATCGATATATTTAAGGTGTTTTTCCAACAAGACGGTGCAACATGCCATAAAAGCCACGGAACGCTCGAAGTTATGAAAGTGAAATTTGGCGGCTGAGTCATCTCATGGTGAGCGTTCATCAATTGGCCACCGCGGTTATGCGATTTGACACCACTCGATTATTTTTTCCGGGGCTACGTCAAGTAATTAGTTTACACTAACAAGCCAACCATTTTGGACGAGCTTGAGGCCAACATTCGACACTGCCAGCAAAGCCGAGGCGGCCAGTTGAGTGATGTGCTATTCCATATATATTGGCATGAACATAGCTTAATAGGAAATTGTTTTTCCTACCGTTCTTATCTGGTTATTAGTGCTACTTGACTGATAAAAACTAAATCGAGATATGGACCGGTTGGAGCATCCGAGTTCAACGACTTACCCCAACCAGGCTTTCGATATCTTCAATAAGTCTGGACAATGATTCTTCTCGCACCTGCAGCCCTCATGAACGTGGTCGTAAACTCAAGGATCTTGGTCCGATTTTAAATATTATTTAAATGATCGAGGGGTTGCAAAAAAAAAAAAAAATTAAAAATTTGGTATCATCGTAGTAAAGGGATTCTATTGCGATTATTTATAGTTAATAGAAGAAGAAGATGACCTAGATGGCTGCCTTGTGGAACTCCAAAGGTGACCAAAAATGGTTTTCCAGGTAAGAGGATATTCATTTTAAAAGTATAGGCTCAAGGCAATTTGAGGAATATTAATCGATGAGAGATTTTATCGAAAGCCTTGCAAAAATCGTCTGCAACTACATAGACTTCTTTACCATTCTCTAGGGTTGAGTGGGCAAACGATACGAATTCAATGAGATTCGTTGTTGTGGTTGACCTACCCTTTCGGAAGCGGTAATAAGTGATAAGCCTTGGGGTAATAAGTGATTTGCATAGGAAGCTTAGAGCTTCATAGAAAATACTTTCGAAGAGTTTGAGTATATGAGAGAGTTAAGCGATGGGACGATAGTTGGTTATTTCATTCTTTGATTCATTTTTGTGGATCGGATTTATGAAGGAGGTTTTTCAAGCCTCTATCCCTTGTGAAAGGTATAGACGAAAAAGATAAGAAGCAACGAGGAAAAGAGAGGAGGAACATTTCTTAAGATATGTGTCAGAAAGACCAGGGTGCATACGTCATTAAGTTGGTGTAACTTATATTTGATAAAAGACGGGTGTAAGGAGACGGGTCTGTTTAGCAAAAGCTTTATTGTAATACGTTAGTGCATATAGAAAGCACGAAACTGTATAATATGAAAGAGAAAGAAACTCATTCCAAGGAATCCAAATGTCGGCTTTCTGAAATTGACATCTTAATGTCATTACCTCCATCAACTTTGACCTATCAAGAAGTTTTCTCTAAATAAGATATACATCAACCTCCTCATGAATATCCCCAGTCTATCCAGACATTATAATTATCTCAGTCCAGCGGTATCCTAAGATATCGATAAGGTAAAGATTCCGCTATAGCTTCGTTCCAAAAGCCAATAAATAAAGTACGAGTTTAATATATAAGTACTTCAAAGTACCACCTCCCATCCACCCTAGTCATCGATAGTCTTTTAAAAAAGTTAATATTACCCTACTTGAGAGTAACAGCGTAAAGAAATGCAATAAATCTCATTAAAAGTTTAAAATTGACTTTCAGCTCTTAGCTATCAGCACATTTATACTTTGTTTGTATGCAAACAACAGAGAAACAACAGTAACAACAACACGAACTAGCAAGAACAACAACTGACGCTGACGAGTAATATACGGAGTATATGTAGTCGCAATGCCAGTTTGAAAAAAAAAAACTGAAGTTTATTTGGGAAAGGATGTCAGGCGGTGCGGTCAAGATGGAGGGATAGAATTGAAAATAAAATTTATTGCGAAACTATTAAGAAGGATTGAAACCGAAAGAGGGAATGATATCATACAATCACCATAGCAGTGTACGATAAAACTTTAGCCAATCGCTCTTTGCATGTCTCAAAGATTTTGCATCCCACAGATGAAGTTAAGGCCAATATGGCGCGGAGAAAAGTGTATCTATACAATCGTTGTATAGATGTACTTGTACAGAATATCTGGGAAAGTAAAGAAAATGGGAAAACTTTTCTATGGGCATTTGTCGAGTGCGAAGGTATGCATTATTTTGTATTCTTCATCTGCTTTCCTGTGGGTAAATTGACGACATTTGTTTGCATTTCATACGCTCCGGTGGCAGGCAGATTCAGATTCATGTTTGAAATGGTTTCGTGATATAGCGTATTGTGTGTTCGTTAATTTTTTATTCTATGAATAAGGTTGTGGTGGTTGTGGTGTCTTGAAGACCGGAATTACAGCAAGGTGAGAATGTATCTTTTGCTTGTATGGTGGAAACAGCAAGTTAGTTTAGTTCCCCCTTCAACTTGAGGCGAAGTCGTGCTTGGCTGCGTTTTCCCTCGATGATCGATTTGAAAATTTTCCAGGAAGCGGTTTTTCCGTATTTGCTCTATATGACGATGAATTCCGACTCCTTAGTTAAGTCTATGTCGCCGAACAAGCTATTCCTTTTCCAATCTTCGTCGATATATACAGAGTTGTAGCATTCCTTTCAAGTCATCCTAATAGATACTCCTTTGACTGCCATACTCCATGTTTTCGGCGGTTCTAGATTCCATTCCAAGGCATGCTTCGCAATGGAATTGTCTTCATGTGTTAGGTTGTGACCAATTTATTGCCACTTTCTTCTCCGTATTTTGACGTCTATCGATTTTTGTCGTGGGTGGTAATTTTTTTTAAAAAAAACACTGTTTCTCCTGATTTAAGATAGCATACCGAATGCAGATTATGTTTTTTTAATCCTGCTGTCACGTATCATTCAGTTACTGGTGTTATGCCGAGGAATTGAAATGCTTATAACCTTAGATAGACCGATTCAGGGCCAGGTTAGGCCTATTGTGATTCCCTCCAGGTAAAGATTACCCATGATGCGAGCTGACAGTTATATCGTCTGCCTCGAAGTATGGGTTACCTAGAAAACGTAGACGTGTTCTGCTCAGGCGAAGGATATGTTCTGCTTTTTCTGTGTACAGGCTGCATATGCGACAATTGTTGTGTTGTGGTATTCCCATAGTCATAAGAGGTTTTTTGACTCTGGATAAAAACCTTTGTTTTGGTCTCATTTTGTTCTTCTTTGAATCAAAGAAAGGCCTTGCATTTCCTGAATTCAATTATTGTCCGCGTCGATAGCCGATGGATACTTATCCGTTTGTTTAAATCGCTTGTGGCTCTTTGGAACAATGAAATGCCTTACGGTAACGGCTCGCTATGGCACAAGCCAACCAATATTTATCTTGTTTCATAATGGCAAAGAAATCTTGCCATTCAGCTCCTTCAAACTTTTCAATTTCTGAAGAAAATTAGAGGAGTCGTTCCACGGAGGCGTTGAAATAAGACTTACTAATAATGCTGTAGGTGTTCATTTGAAGGAGCATCATCCCGTTTTTGAGCGAAATATCATTCACTCCGCAATGGTGCTACCATAAGACCCATTAATGGTATTTTTTCGTTGTTCTTTTCTAGTAGTTGCCTCAAAACTTTCTTATTTGCTGTCCAACGGGACTTATCATAGGTTACGTTAAGTTAGAGTTCTCCTAGTTGAGGAGGTCTTAGACCAGTTGTATGTCCATTAAGATACTACGGAGAGAGCGTGAAAGGGCGATTACCTAGCTACTTTTAGAACCAAAAGAATTTTTTGATAGATCGGTGGTCTTCATAGAGTATAGGGCTTTTGAGGAAGAAATGGCTCACAAACGAGTATTCTTTTTTATCTCGTCCTGCAGAAATCCATGTGATGAGTAATCACTCGCTATGCTTAGGACTTTGTTGGGAAGCTCCCTATACTTTATTCCTAAATATCCGAGTCTGGCCAGTCAGCAACGATGTCCGAATGTTTCAGGACCCAACAGAATGTGATCCCCTGTTGCTTAGATATCTTTGACTGACTGTACATATATCAATATTGCAATATCCGATATATTTATTGAATTCAAGCTGAACGAAGTAGCGCAGGAACACGATATATGTAGTGTGTGGGCAGGCCGAAGGGTGTGTGCAAGCAGAGGTCCTCAGAATAGATACAATATATGCGCCAAGTCCTTCGGCTGACTGAAAAGATGCAAATGGATATACGAGAAATAACTTCGCTTTATTTCTACTCTTTTCTCTCTAAAATCAATGTGAAAGCCAACGTTAGAGTCAATTTTAATTAAGTGCAGCTGGGTTGATAAGAGGAGGCCGCGAATCAGCCTAAGTAGACTGGATTCTTACATTTAGCTCAGATGTAGGCTAGGTTGAAACATTTGTGTCACTTACTACTGTGCCTTGTGCACATGGTATCAGTCATGATTTTGTGCAAGCTGTACGTACTGCTCCAAATTCAAAAAGCTGCAAAAGTTGGTTAAGTAAAAGCCAGTCAATTACTCCGATTAGATCCGATTTCTGATTACAATCCTGATGCTGACATGTTTCATATTTTGTGACGGGTGTATACTACGATGTGACACCGTTTTGGACGTTGAAAACATTATCTTTTTCTGTGTTTATATGAGTTTAAGAGTTTCCTACATATCTAGGCTAGAGAGAGTATCTGCAACCGTTTTAGAGAATTTTATAATTTCAAAAATATTAAGGATGAAACCCCTTTCACTTGTGTACCATGTTAAAAAGATGCCTTCGCCTCAATTCTTCATAAAACGAAAAACCGCACAAAAAGGATATCCTTTTAACAATTAAATTCCCTTTCACTATAAACTGCTTTTTTTTAAGTACACAACACAAGCTGTTCGAAGCCGTGAAAATTTAAAACCATGATATTGCAACAGCATTTCATCGTCTCAGCATCTTGTAGCTGAACACAGCTGTGGGGCAGTATTAAAATGCGCAACTAAGACTAATTACAAAAACAAAATGCACCGGAAATTGAAGATTTATTCTGTAATTTTCCCGAAATTACAAGACCGAGATGTGGTTTCATTTGTTTCCGAAAATTTTCCATCCCCCATCGCTATGAGGTGGGATACCCGTATTTATTACTAGTCAAAGTGGTATTTAGGTGGCAGAGCTTTAGATTTACCCCATCGTTTCGTCAACTATTTGCATTTTAATATTTTATAGTTCGTCGTTCCTTAGAATAGAGTGCTGACAAGGCAAGAGGGGAGACAGAAGTGGCACAGTAGCAGCAGCAAAAGGACGTGATGATAAGGACGAGAACTACAAAGTTCTAATTTGTTAACAAATTTCATGAAGATTAACTCATTAGCGATGTCTGTCGCTGTAATTTCAGGCTTTCAATTAAAATTGCAATGAAATATAAATTTTTATTGAAAGTCGCAGAGAGAGGCACAGATGGAAGAAGAAATTTTCTATCAAGGACATGCCTAAGATGCTGGTGAGCTCACTTGTAATGGGAATTTCGGAGTCCCCTGACACACACAGACTCAGAGAGAGAGAGAGAGAGAAAGAGGTTTGCATGAAAATTAGAGCAATTCCTTGCACTGATGTCCTTTGCTTTTCATTGTATAACTACAGCCTGATTTGGAAAATTTTTTTCCATCTTTTTGCAATTAAAATAGTTTTGGAGTGCCTCATGCGGAATAAGTTTCATTATGATTTTCAAAGGAAAACAAATTATATAATCCTTGCAGGATTGAAATTTCGGAGAAGGGGAACAGCGAAAGGCAACGGTTTTTGTGTTTCCTCTATGTTTCCCCTTTAGTTGTTTATTGTTACTGCTGCTGAGATAGTCTTGACCTATATCATGATGGTTGTTCAGCTGCAATGACTTTGCTTAGTGCGTGCTCCTGTTTAATCAACTTCATAGTCACAACATTTTTTTGTGAGCGGATAATGAATGCCGTGTACAAATTTTATAACACACAGCCCGCCTAATGTGGGTGAACAAAAAACCTTAGCGGACAATTCGCTGTCGATCGCAATAGTTTGGCAAGTTTTTTCAGAAAAGAACTCAGGAGTTCGTTCATTGCGCTCTTAAGGAGCTTGAAGTGGACTCTTATTTGTATGGAAAAATCGTACTTAGTGACGAGGATAACTTTTGGTTCAATAGGCAAAATACAAGCAAAATTACCGTTCCTGAAGTGAGACAAATCCAGATGTGGAGACTCATTGAGACTCAATCATGCCCAGCACAGCACTGCTTGGTGCGTTCTTCATGCTGGTGACATCATCGCTCTTAATTTTCTCAAAAACGTGGCCTGATATTGTATAAATTAGGGTCAACAACCAACGTTACGGTGCAATGATTATTTCTTTGTTTATATTGGCGACATTGAGTGATATGTATTTCTATGTACTTCTAGCAAGAGAGCACTATGTACCATACTGCCTACGAATCTATTGGCTTATGGTGTGCCCAATTCATTCACAATATTATATCGTCAAATGTATATGGAATTACATACCGAGATAGTGCGATTTGGCGCCACTCGATTACCTCTTGCAGAGCTATGTGAAGTTCTTGGTATATCTAGATAAACTTCCAAGTATCAGGACAAGTATGTTTTCAGTTTTCATGATATGTGACATTAGTTTACCCGATCGGTAGTTGTTACGATTTTTCGTGTCGCCACTGCCTTTATGAAGTGGAATAAGGAAGCTCTCCTTCAATTGGTAAGGCATCGCATCGCTTCTTATTATTTTTATTATTTTATTGAACAAAAACGAGAGAAATTTAAACGAAATATTTCATATAGTCACGCTTTGTGGTGAATCTTGCTTTGTGATTTTAACCTCCTCGTTAACTTCGGCTTTTGGTGTCTCATTTTGAATTCCGTTTCTATGGCAAATTTATGGAATTCTATTCGAATTCGGAAAGAAAAAGGTATACCAATTCTTCTTCGAAAATGTGGTACTTTGTATTCCAAAAGTGTTTGTCAAAATCATCTGCTTATAGGGATATTCCTTGGAAAGGTTTCTCTCAGTCGAATGAGTGCCTACAAAAGGTTTTTTTTTTTTTTTTTGTTTAAGTGAAATATAAGTATGAAATAAAAGTGTAGCATTTGATACTTTCAAGGGAGGCAGCCAAAAGTTCACACCCCAAACCTGTGATGTTTGAGGTTTTGGAGTAGCTGAGCTGAACATTGAACTAGCTAAAAAATTCATCCCGTTGCGGAAGCTAGAGCAGGGGTCCTACTAAATTTGGACTAGGCTTGTTGAATTGCTTTATGTGAAAGACCCCCTTATGTGTAGTTTTAACAGCTGGAATATGGTATGTTTAAATTATGTCGATATCAAGATGTAAAAGCAAGGTTCCGATGAAGGTCCAAGTGCCAGGAAAACGTATTTAACGTGAGGATCTCGGCCTAAGAGCGTACAAAATTCAACTTGTGCAAGAATTGAAGCCAATCGACTTGATTTACGTCATATTTTCAGTGAATGGGCTCTGGAAAAATTCAATGAAAATCCGGTGTTTTATCGTGAAATTTTGTTTAATGATGAAGCCCATTTCTGGCTCAATGGATACGTTAATGAACAAAATTGCTAGATTTTTGCTAATGAGTAACCCAAAGAGTACCAAGAGCTACCATTACATCCATGAAAAACAAAGGTATGGTGTGGTTTATGGCCTGATGGAATCATTGGTCCATATTTCTCAAAAAATGAGGCAAATCAGAATGTTACAGTCAATAGTAACGGACTATGTGCTTCCTGAAATTCAAGCACATGGTCTCGATAAGCTCTGGTTTCAACAAGACGGCGCTACAAGCCATACAGCGTGTGAAACTATGGACTTGTTGAGAAATCATTTTGGTGAGCACTTTGCTCACGTTTTGCTACGATAAATTGGCCGCCTTGATCGTGCTATATCCAACTTTGGACTATTTTCTCTGGGGATATGTAAAGTCTCAGGTCTTCAGGAATAAGCCAGTTACGATTTTTTTTTTTTCGTGGGAAGGTGAGAAATCTTCATAGGCACTATAGGCCCGGAGCCTATAGTCGTGTGAGATTCTTACTCACTAAAAAACACTTCCCTTATTCAAACCACGACTAAGTTCACACTCAACAAGCAGTTCTTCTATCTTCTTTAGAAAAATTCCGCGCTGCTAATCACCGCGCTTGGTCCTTTTCAGACGGCGCAATAAATTTGTCTCGTCGAGGATCTGTTGAACAGAAATAATTGTATGACCTTGTAATCGATTATTATGTTTTCGCGCAAACATTTTAATAACGTTCTGAACGTTTTCGACTCCTAAGTCTCTGTGTATATCATCGTTTCTAATGTACCACGGCGCATTAACAATATCTCGAAGAACTTTGTTTTGGAATGTCACCATATGTTGTACACCATATGTCCAGATCGGTTTTAGAACTTGCTTGTATAACAGCAGTTTGTTCTCTAAGTTAAGCTTGGAATACTTTCCAATAAGCCAGTAAATATCTCTATATTTGATTTCAAGTTCTTCACGTTTTTTCTTGACATGTGCTCTCCATTTTAGTTTAGCGTCGAGTGTCATACCGAGATATTTGGCCTCGTTCGCGTAAGGAATTCGTACTGCGTTGGTAAACACCGGTGGATTCTCAATTTTCTTGAGAGTGAAGTTCACGTGGATAGACTTGTTTTCATTAAGCGCGATTCGCCAATTTGTCCAATTGTTAAACCGTGTAAGAGCACGTTGCAACTTGGCAGTTGCTTCTTCGACTGTTTTAGCCGTTGACAAAATGGCAGGTAAAAAGCAAATATAGCAGAGGTCCAAGTACACTTTCTTGCGGCACCCCCGCCTTTATTGTCTTAAAAGTGGATTATTCGTTTCCGTGTTTCACACGAAAGAGTCGATCTTCCAGGCAAGAACCTAAAATACAAGACAATTGCTGGGGTAGGGCTTGTCGGAGTTTATATTTTAGGCCTTCGTGCCAGCTACGATTGACGCTTTGGAAGTCAACATTACTTGTGTTATCCGCGAGATACCAGTCACTATGCTCGAACGAGTTGCCCAAAATTAAACTTTCTGAATGGACCACCTCAAACGTAGTCGTGGCCAACATTTACATGATATTATTTTCAAAAAGTACATGCCATGAATTGTTCTTTTAACCGATAATAAAAATTTTAAGTTCACTTTCAAATTTATGTAAAAAAAAACATTATAAATCAAACTTCACGATTATCGATTTTTATTTTGCTGACCAATGATGATCATTTCCCGTGGGCAAAGAGTTTCCATTTGGTAGTGGCTCTAAGGTTGGTAAATCTATTTAAAATTGCAACCAGATATTATAAAGAGCATAAAATGAGTTACGTATTTGTGTTGCTTTCACCAGAGGGCCAGCAAACAACTAAACTTTCCATTTAACAAAGCAAATGTTTGCTCAATCAATCAAGCTACCCAAAGTTGTTCATTGAAATTGTTTTCCTCGGAGTTTTGAATTGCCACACTATGTAGTGCTAAAAAACTAAGGTTCAAGTCGATATCCTGAATTAATTTTAACGTTAAAAATTGTAATGAAAAATATTTGTGGGCTTTCACTTCGTGCCTTTCACTTGAAGTTCTTTTCAAGGTAGGCTTTTTCAGCACTTGAGCCCTATATTATCATATTGTGATCCCTTATCTAAAAAATCGGATCTCGACCATTCTCTTGAAGATTTTCGGAAGAAAAGGTCTGAAACTCGTAAAGATGCTGAAAAAAAAAACTTCGTCAACGCTTGGAGGTTTGGAGGAAGTGGAAACCGAAACAAGAACAATTGGTGGTCAGAAAATCAAGAAGTTACGAATGATAGTTGACTATAATCGTGCAAAGCAAGGAATCAATATATCTCACCAAATGGCTTTCTACTTTACGCCTTTACAAAAGACTATTTGATGGTATCATAAAATCGGATTTGACTGAATCAACGTCCATAGTAAACGCTTTGGTTCTCTATATAAAAAAAAAACTAAATAAAAAATTTACAATTTTGGAGCTTAAGCAGGCTTTTTGTAAGGGGCTATGTGACTTCAGTCCTGAAGAACAAACACATATGTCATCAAGAATAAAACAGGTTTTGAAGAAAACCGAAGGCAAGAAATCGGAAAATAAGAAGATGCCGGGACTGTTTTGATGTTATAAGTAGCAAGGCCGAGAAGCTGCTTAAAAAAAAATGACGAGGGTTACCATATTTTGTTCTACTTGTGAAGGAAGTCCTTCTTTATGTTTGGAGTGTTAGTTAGCTCTTAACTTAGATTTAACTCTGAACAATTTTTTATTCCTGATAACTATAGACCTACATCTAGGTGCCAAGGTTGAAAACTTCAAACAGCGTTTATTTAATAGGCCACCCCAAATAAAATTATAAAAAAATTTATAGCTTGTGACCGGCGTCGGTTCACATGGCCGGTCATATACCTCTTAGTCGATATTTTTACTCTTTTACCGCTCCATTTACCCCTTTTCGCTACTAAACTTAAGATTGAAACTTTTAAGCCAGATTATCCTTTATGCGCTCGACTAAGTAACAACTAACGAGTAGTCGGTTCTGCCATATGATTGTTACCACACCTTTTTTCACTCCGCTTTTGTTGATGTTTATTTTATGTCTAGACGTTCAATGGTCAACCTTCAGTATATGTAGTAGGTTCATGAGGTTTTGATTTATGAAAATCCAAACCGCCTATTTCTTTCTTTACTTTATTCCTAACAAATGTCATAAATAAAATGTTTTATTTCGTAGGACAATTCAAGCAACTCTGGATGAGCAAAATGCCAGAAGAATAAGAAAAAGCACTCGCAAATCAAAATGAAGAAGACGAAGGACACATTCTTTTTCTTTATTTATATCCTTTGCTGCTTGGCTCTGCTTATATTGTATATGTGTGACATGACATTATCCTTTAATGTCGCCTCATAATAACGTAAAGTTAATCGATTTTGTCTCGACTTTAAGTGATTGAACGTTGTAATTTTATAAATTGCGGTCATGCACTATAGTCACAAGAATCGCATTCTTTTGCCTCTTGTACCTCAGACGAGGTATTGTTGCTTTATTCTATCAATAATTGTTTCAATAATTACATTCAAATGTTGCTTTATTACACCAACAATTATAGGGTTTTCTAACAACGACTTGACAACTTTTTTTTTTTTTTAATAAAAGGCAAACCATTTGAGATATTTCAAAAACTTTATTATTGGCTTGAAGTACAATCAAAACATTTATGAATGGAACTCGACTTCGTTTACATGGCCACCGCGGACACTTTTGCAGCGGTCGATTCCTTGGACCCAATTTTAAACGACTCGGCCAGACATTTCGGCCGAAACGGCCGCTATTTCGCGTTCAATGTTGGCTCTGAGCTCTTCCAACGTCGTCGGCGTGTTGGCTTAAACCAAAAACTTAACGTACCATCCACCACAGAAAATAGTCAAGCGGCGTTAAATCGCACGAACGAGGCAGCCAATCGACTGGCCCATGTCTTGAGATAACACGCTCACCATACTTACTCTTCAATAAATAATCGGCGATCATGGCGCGATAACGCTGACCATTCACATGCAAACCGCACCAAACAGTTATTTTTTGTGGATCAAGTGGTGACTCATGGAGTACATGTGGGTTTTCACCCGACCAATAACGCATATTTTGCTCATTGACGAACCCATTGAACCAAAAATGAGTTTCGTCACTGAAAATGATTTTGCAATAAAATTCGTCATCTTGGCGCATCTTCTCCAGAACCCAATCGGAGAACGTACGTCGCTTCAAATGGTCTATCGGCTTCAATTCTTGAGTCAGCTTGATCTTGTAGGTGTAAACCAAGATCCTTACGCAAAATACGGTGGGGATTTAATATTAATGATTGGATGTAGATAAATGCAGTTTCGTACACAGAGATATTGTTTCAAGGTACTACGTCGGGCGACTCGTTCCAGTGAAGCGACTGGTATATTGCGGTTAACACAAGTAATGTTGGCTTCCAAAGCGTCAATCGTAGCTAGCTTATTCCTGGAGACTGGTGACTTTACATATCTCCAGAGAAAATAGTCCAAAGGTGTGATATCGTACGATCTAGGCGGTCAATTTACTATAGCAAAACGTGAAATTAAGTGCTCGCAAAATGATTTCTCAATAAGTTGATTGTCTCACGCGTTGTATGGCTCGTAGTGCCGTCTTGTTGAAACCAGAGCTCATCGAGACAATGTGCTTGAATTTCAGGTAGCGCATAGTCCATTAACATGTCTCGATAACGGTCACCATTGACGGTAACAATGGCGATCCTAGAAGTACCCGACCCAACAAAGAAAACACAAAAATTTTAAAAAGAAATTTATTAATTTTTCAACATAATCGCCTTTCAACTCTATGCAATCTTCTCAGCGATGTTTAAAAAGTTCGATACCATTTTTATAATAAGAACTGTCTTGATCCTCAAAATAGCTTTTAACTGCCGACATTACTTTCTTCATCGTTGGAAAATCTTTGACCACTGAGCCATTTTTTCAAGTTTGGGAACAGACAATAATCTGACGGGGCTAAATTTGGCGAATAGGGTGCATGAGGTAACTATTCAAATTTTAATGCATTAATTTTGGACACTGCAATAACGGATGTGTGAGCTGGTGCATCGTCCTGATGAAACGACACTTTCTTTTTAGCCAAATGCGGCCGTTTTTGCTTGATTTTTGCATTCAAACGTTGCAATAAGTTCGCATAATACCGGCCGCTGATAGTTTTCCCCTTTTCAAGATAGTCAATGAAAAGTATCCCATGCGCATCCCAAAAAATCGACGCCATGACCTTGCCTGCAGATGAAACGGTCTACGTCTTCTTTGGAGCCGGTTCTCCCTTTTGAAACCTTTGTTTTGATTATTATTTTGTCTCGGGTGCAAAGTGATGGACCCATGTTTTATCCATTGTTATGAAACGGCGCAAAAATTCAGCTTTGTTGCTGTGAAACTTCGCTAAACACTCAATTAAAACAAATCCACGACACTGTTTTTGCTCGAGTGTGAGCAAACGCGGCACCCATCTTGCACACAGCTTTCTCGTGTCCAAATTTTCAAATAATATGCGACGTACCGCGCTTTTTGAAATGCCTTTAATATCTGCTAGCTTGCGTACTTTTAGTCGACGATCATCCAGTACCGCTTTGTGGATTTTCTTCACCATTTCTGGAGTCGTCACCTCATTTGGTCGATCACTGCGGTGCTCGTCTTGGCAGTTCGTACGGCCTCGTTTAAACTCAGCAACCCAAAATTTTACTGTTATAAACGAAGGAGCAGACGCACCCAGAGTAGAATCCAGTTCAGCTTTTATATTGGCTGGGCTGAGGCCTTTCAAATAAAAGCAATGTATCACATAACGATGACCAATTTTCTCCATTTTCACAAATTCACTGACAACGTTCACTGTTGATGACTGTCAAACAAATACTAAACAACGTGGCGCTTTCAAACTTGAAATATATGCTTTATAGACTGCGTACTTTCCAATACAGAGATATTTTCAAACAATTACCGCCATGTCTTGTTCAGGCCGGTTACTTCTGGGACCGCCCTTGTACTCTTCGGGTTGCTCATTAGCCCAAATACGGCAATTTTGTTTATTAACGTACCCATTGAGCCAGAAATGGGCTTCATCATTAAAAAAAATTTCACGATAAAACACCGAATTTTCATTGATTTTTCCAGACCCCATTTACTGAAAATAGGACTCAAATTTAAGTCGCCTGGCCGAGATCCTCACATAAAATGCGCCAAGTTGTCGAATACACCAAGCCAATCTGCTGAAAACGACGACGAATCGATTCGCCACGGTCTTCGTGTACACTCTCAGCTACAGCTGCTACAGTCTTTTCACTACGTGCTGGATGTGGTCTAACCGGTCGAGTATCATCCACTAGTGTAAACTGGGACTCAAATTTTGCGAATGGTATTGGCAATAGTTGTTTCAGAAAGTCGATTATGCGCACCGTAATTTCCTCGAATCGCACGAAAAACATTTCTCACAGAACGCTGATTTTCGTAATACAGCTGAACAATTTTTAGACGCTGTTGTGTGATACTGAATAAAAATGATAAAGCAGTTTCATAGGAGTCAACCGTGATCTGTCAAGAAAAGCCTATTGAAAATCAAACCTCACGATGAATCACCCTATATATCGCATTGAGTCATTGAAAGTCATTGATAATGAGTCAAGGTCACTGTATACCATCTCAGAATAGCTTACTAAAGGTACAATTAAAGTTCTTACCAATTCCTGTCGAGTCGATATTGGTATAAGGCTAGCTGCTAGCCAGAACTTTAGTAGACATCCGTAATAGCAAGGTTTGTATGATCGTACCCGGATAAATTTCAACTTAAGACAAAACCGAGACTTGTTGCTGACTCTACACGTTTAATTATAGAGTCAGAGAGCCATAAATCTGCTACGACATTAATGTCTAATTTTCGATTTGAAATCAGGAGAACTTTCTATTTCGCTGGGTTAAGCAGCAATCCGTTAGTTACCGACCCATCATATATTTTTGATTAGTCTTCATTTAATGTTGATGCAAGTTCAGCGATCAAATTTATGGAACGGGACGACAAATCGTCGTCAGCATATAAGTGGACCCTTGCATGCTGATGGCAAGTCGTTGATGAATGCACAGAATAAGATAGGACCGAGAAACGATCCTTGCGGTACACTGTGTGTAATTATTTTCGAGGGATATAATTTCGGGTAATAAAAGCTTAATGAAGCGAATGGGTACACTATCCAAGTTTGTTCCGATATTTCATTTGGGCAACAACTTCACTCGTAAACCAAGGTCAGTTCTTATTACGAACAATTACAGATTTAGTGTGTACATATGCATCTTAAAGTTTACACACAATTTTATTGAAAGTAATCATCTTTCCGTTAGGATTGGCACTTAGTCTGCAGCCATACCAAGGAGCTGAACGGGTTGCGGTTAGTAAAGCTGGGATGTCGATAGCGTTAAAATCTTTGAAAGTAAAGGACAGAGGTAAATAATTGGAAACTAACTAAAGTTAAGTTGAGAACAGAGATTATGTTTTGTTTTGTTACATGGCATATGAATATGAATTGTTTTTTGATTAAAAAGGAACTTTTAAAGTAGTAGTACATGACCACTTATTAGGTAGCCAAATAGTTAAACACGTTAGACTGCTATCAAACTGGTGAATAAGCCAAACCCTACACTCGCCTGTGAATAGTTGAACCTCATTCAGATTTAACCTGTGACATTTCAGATCAGAGCGGTGATAAAAGTACTCCTCTTTTGTTCAAAATGTCTTTACATACCGATGGCTTTGTCTTGTTTTTTTTAGATTTTATTCTAACAGAAGTTATACAAAATCTTCTCCCCGGACTTCTCGATTTCTAATTTGTTCTCGTGATACCAGAGAAACAGGACCAAGTGAATTTTCTCTAATGAAATGGGAACACACCCTTGGTGCTTCAATCCGGCGAAAAGCTAAGCCCCAACTTAAAAATCTCTCTCGCTACCCTGGCCTTTGGGGAAATGCCTTCATGTATGGTATGTGCTCACTCCAAGAGGGTTGAGATCCCTTTTTACTTGTGCACACCAAGTACTTGTGTTGCTCTCAGTACTTGTCGAACAATTGGTATTTCTGTGTTCTACATATTCTAGCCATTTTTGATCAGATTAGAGCCCAAAGAATTCGTTGTTATTGTCGAAGGGTCTTAAGCTCAAAACGACTAAAAATTTTTGCTTTCACCTTGGATAGCGTTAATGCTTTTGAGCCATACTAGTAGAGCAGAACTCTGATGATAAGGGTCTTCTAAAGAGACTTTGTAGTGTCATTGTTACTCAATTATTTTCCAAAGCCAAAGAAACAGAATGAGAAAGTGTTTTTTTCGTTTGATTTCTGACGACGTCCTATTATCAGAGTTAATCGCGAAGCCGACGTTGACAAAATCCTTAAGTACGAGTACTTCATGGTTATGGTAGTCAATGCTGGCATTATGTTCGATTAGTTGGTGTTCTGTGTCTTTTCTTGGCGATAGCACGTATATATAATTGATGATGGCCTCATCCGCAGCTAAACTCATTTTGACGCTTCTGCTGCAATACTTGCAGCGGTAAAAGCTCGCTTTTGGTGTTGGCTTTGCTTTCTTGGTGTGGACGAACCCGTTTTTCACAATACAGAGGATAAGACGTTGTACGAGAATCTTAGAAGACTATAGTTGGACCGGCTTGGCGGATTTCTTGTGTGGATCAGGCGAAAGATGCAAAGTTTCGTTCCTCAGGCAGATTTCGATTGTCAAAATCGAACCTCTGCGTAAGAACCTAAGACAATTCTCTGAGTGCGAGCGTTGTAAAGGATTCATTCAAACACAAACGTATTGCCAGAAAGATCCACGTTATGTGAAATCCGAATCATGTTTGCTCCATAGAAACATCGATCAACGGGATGATTACTACTTCATTAGGGCCGACTTCGGTATTAGTATCAGCCGTAAGAGGCTGCCCGCAAGGCGTATTACCGCCCCTCCTGTGGTCTTTGGTAATTGATGATCTGCTTAACAAATTAAGCAATTTAGGCTACAACACAATTGGTTATGCCGATGACCTATTCGTCATATCTAGGGGCAGAGAGACTAATTTAGTCACTGTACATATGCAAAAGGCTCTTAAAACAGTGCTAGACCAGAGAGAGCATTTTCATAAATCCAAATAAGGCTGTCATAGTTCTTTACACTAAAAGAAGAAACATAAACTTATGTTAGGTATAGTTTTAGTTGACGATACAATCGTTGACTATTCCGACGAGGAGTGGAAATCTCACTTAAGCAACGAAATAACTAAAGCAACCAACACTTTGTCGACCTGCCATCCATTGCTTGATTAGTGTTTACTAACTATTAAGCCATCCCCAGCTGCCTTGTAAGAATCATCAGGTAAACCGTCGCTGCGGAACCAGCGTTTTTAGATATTGCTTTCTATACTCGATATCTCCTGGCTTCGAATAGTTTATTCTGTCTGAAATCAGACTTTAACTGGTCTCCGCTTTTGCACCGAAGTAGCTTTTCCATATCTTTAAAACCATAAAGGTTACCACTCCAGACTTTTGATCAGGACTGGTTGTCTTACCTTTGGTAAGATTTCTAAAAGATTTGCCTGGAGTAGCACCTCTCTATTTCCTCGATTAGTATCGTCTTATTCTCTTTCTTCCACTTTGATCGTAGAGCACCGTTTCCGTTTTTATATGCCGTAATGCTTCATAGTCGTTCTTTTAGTAAATGTGAATGGCTGCGTTTTGTGATCGTTCTCACGGTCGGCAAGTAAACACAGCACATTAGTTGCGGCAGTTCTAATGGCTTCTGGAATGAGGAAAGATCTGGCGGCTTGCTATGTTTGTGGTCATTAGACGTTAAATCTCCTAACAGTATTGCTTCTTTGTCGTGGCATCAGAGATATTAGTAGACGTACCTTTCCAACAAGTAAATTGTAGTCCGAGCTTATATTGGCTGCCCGGAATGCTCGGACACTTACTATATAATACCAAAGTAGTGCCCTGCTTCGATCTCAACTTGATCAATTTTGTCTACCTTTTTCTGTAGGGACGTGATCTCATGTTGGACTGATGTTTGGAAAGTTAGACACCCCATCTTGAGAACGATTTCCAGGTTCAAGATGTATACAAGCTCCTATCTGAATTTCACGACTGATATAACTTCGGATTAAACCTGGTGAAATATTCAAGTTGTGCCGCATCCAAATGTCAGTTAGTCATAACTTAGTTATCGAGTCCTAACTCAAAGTTATGTTATATAATCTGAGATGCCATCATTATCCATGATTTTATGGTAATGCTAATAATTCGGTGTCGGTTATCTGTCTGACAATTATGAACACTCTCAGGTCACTAATTTGTTATCATAACCAAGAAATTTATTCCATTGACCTAGTAAGCGACTACTGAAACCCCTACAAAGCCAGCAATCCATCCTCACTCTGATTGTTTTTGCAGTTATGTCGTAAGTGCATTTCAAGCCTTGGAAACTTTTCCTCACGAAAAAAGTTTTCTAATCTCTTGATCTAATAATGGCGTGGATAATAATACCGCTAGCGCAAACGAAGGAGTTAGGAAGTTAAAAGAAGTTGCGGGTCATGCCGAACATGGATTGAGTGCACTGTCGGGAAGTTTACTAGTGTCTCAGACACATAGCGTGTCATAAAGGGGTTGATTCCGGAGTTCCAACCTGGTGATTGCTCGAATTGTTTGGAAAAAAAAAATGTGATTACTGGCTTGCGGTGTTTTTCTTGCATAGTCACTGAGGGTAGTAGTTTTTGTACGAAGTTTTTGAATAAGGTCAGTGGAATTATGTTTTTTCCATGTCCTTTCGATTTTCACATTCGTACTCGTACTTGTGCGGTATTGCATTCATCTGTGGGTGTAGATGAAGGTATAACATAATTAATATACATGGGTTAGTGACGATGCATGTAGGTAGTAAGTGGTGCTACACTTCTATGTACGAATGGATACGAACCATCTAAAAGCCTTTTATACGAATGATACCACCGCTGTCGATGACCCATCTTACTCAAAAAGAGCAAGGACTGCACGTGAAATATTAGGTTCCTAAACAGACTACGTGCAGTCGAAAAAATCGCAGAGACCTTATACTGCTATGAAGCAGATCGAACCGTAACCTAAGAACTGCTATGGAATTCATACCTGCATTCTATGCAACTATGACATATGCTACTGTGAGTGTTTCCGACAAGACGAGCTGCGGCTGCTTGTATGCATCGATAGACTTAAGTAAAAAGTCTTCGGTTTCAGGCATATGAGCAAGCCCCTCATTATAAACTGCTTCAATGCTTCGTACTACAATATCATCGTACCAAGCAAGCGGTTTCCGCATTTTTTTTAAGGAAGCTTGGTGGTCTTCTGATCAAGCTAGTACTAACCAGATTGATAATATTACTGTAGATGCAAAGCGCTCCTTCAGTGTTGTGGAATTCCGAACGCTCTGAGGGACCAAAATTAGATAAGACACGTTACAATTTGAAACGACTAACGATTCACTAAAGCGATTTCGACCCTTGTCGTCACTACACTTGCTCTCAAATTCGTTCTCCCTCAGCGGTAGCGAAAACCAAGGTTTAATTTTGTCGGGTAGCGTTGTTACTTATGATGTGACCCTGGTTGATCTTCTACGACACATTTGTCTTTATCCAGTACTTTCGTTACATTTTCCGCTAATCCCCATCTTTATACGTCTTTGGCAGTATGTTAATTTTTGTAGCGCTGTTTTGCTAACCCTCGCTGTGGTTGCCATCGTCCTCTTTTGCTGCAATTCCTCTTCGGTTAGGATGTCATCGTTTATTTTGTAGGATGTCACGTGGTTTGAATCCGAACGATTGCTCTTGTGGAGTGCGTCCCGTCGTTTTATTTCTTGCTGAGTTCAGTGCCCATTGGATTGCTCGCAACAATTCGTGTCACCGTTTTTCCTTAGCAGTCGATGGTAGTAACATTGATAACACCGTCCGGTTTGTTCTTCCAGCATGACCGTTTACGTTCAGCGTACGTACTGCATTCTGAAGGTGATTGGGGATATTTTCACCGCGTCAACGGCCTCGCCACACTGAAAGCATCGGTTCCCACTAGATCACCGAAATTAAGCAGTGTTGGGCGCAGTAAGTACGTAGGTGGGTGACCGCATTGGAACTGAGTACTCCGCGTGCTGTTGACAAAACGCGCCACCTGGGCATAGTACCCCGGCGTTAAATCCCGGACCCTACAAATTAATTTGTATCGTTCCCTTGATAATAATAATAATAATGCGAGGTAAATGCGGTTCCTCTGTGAGAGGCTATTTGTGTTGGCACTCCGATATACTTGTTGACTTCGTTCAAAATCAGTAAAACCAGTATGAACTTGGTGAATGACTCTACAAGTCGTTTCGTATGCTGCTCTTCGGAAACGACGCCAGATGGTTTTCAGTCTTTGTAATAATTTTCACCTTCACCATGGGTGGGAGCCAAAAGAACTCCGTAGTTTCTCCAATGTCCTGTTCACGCCCAATCGTGATGATTATGGACCATTCTTTTTCTTAATGCTTTTGGAATGACCCACAATTTCTTATTTTTATTTCTGCGGTAAAAACTTTCGCCATTGATCTCGTATTCTGCATTCAATAACTTGCCTGTCCTTTAGAGTCCAATTGTAATTTGTTTAATGGCGTCATCATGAATCTGCATCGCATACACCCAATCACTTTCCCCAATGCCAACCTTTGCAATTCGCATTGACGTTTGGTCCTTTTCGCATGATTCCTCATATGATGCCCAGTTCGTTGATTTTATCGATGCCTAACCACCATCTAGTGATTCTCGGTGTCAGTACTCTTGCCAACTCTATTGGGCTCGCATCGGTGTGGATAGTAGGGCTGTTTTGAATTGGACCACAACGTTTCCCTGAGCGAAGGTCCACTAGATTTGCACTAGAGTGCGTAGTCTTGCACAAATTTCCTGAAGTAACCCTCCAATAGAAGGAACTTTCGCACTTCAGTCACTTTGGTTGGCGTATGGAAATTCTGGACCGCTGCAGTTTTGACAAATCCTAGACAGATACCCTGAAATATGGTGCCCCAAGAACTCCAAAGTTTGTTTTAGGAACCCACATTTGCGTAAATTAACTGCCAAATTCAATTCGCCTAATATCTTTAATATCCGGTTCAGTTTATTCATCATCTTAGGAACCGTTCCGCTTCCAATGAGAATATCATCCATGTAATGAACCATACCACTTTTTTGGGTTTTTTCCTTTATTTTTGCCATCAAGCGTTAGAACACAACTGGCGCATTCTTAAGCTTAAATTCGTACAGCCAAGGTTGGTACAGACCTTGTTCAATTGGTATCTGATCGCAGCCGCTATTTAAATCGAGAATAGTGTAGTATAGGAATTCCATGGCTTCTTGCAAACACTCTTCTTGCCGTCTTTTTATCATTGTCCATTGTTCCTTTACCATTGCGGTAACCATAACTTTCTTGGGTTTTGCTATGCGACATGGTTTTTGGTTGACCGGCTCTGATGTATCCAATTTTAGCTTCATTTTCACTAGGTCCTTTTTCCCAATTTTATGCAAACCTTCTGCAAAAACCCCTCGATACTCATTCAGCAATGTCAGTAGTTCCAATTTAGCAGCTTCGTCTGCCACGTCGCAAGAGACACCGTCAAATTTTATTTCTTGTCTTGAGGTTGAACATTGTCAACTTTCGTAAAAAGGAATTTTCTTTCTTGTATTGTTGCTCTGATTCCGCTGTGGGCGAAGATTTCATGGGCCAACAATATATTTGAGGGTAAAAGTTTATCCTCGACGATGTACATTTCTAGTCCCAGGACTATTCCATCGCATAACCCCACATATTCCGCGTATTTTATGGGTGTACTTTCTGGCAATCTTTACAACGACGTTGACGTTGCGGTTGTGGATAATTCCTTGAGATGTGTACTTTCACATAGAAATAATAGCACTTCATCACATCCTTCACGGGTTTCGCAATTTTCTGTGAGAGCTTTACGAGTATTTCGAGTGTTTCGTTGTTCTTGCATACATTATTTACAGCATTTCGCGACGTTTGTGGTATATTTTCTAAGTACTTGGTGATCGTATCGCGCATATCTTTCATTCTCTTAAATCTTACTACAGCGGTTTCAGATTGCACGTTCTGGTATATTTGATAAGATTCACCTAAATTGCAGCGTTTCCCGAGTGCACTCATTCGAGTATTCATCCATTAAAGCTAATATCCGCTTCATAAACTTTTGTGGCGAACTCTTCCAACAGCGCTCCTGAAAATTCACTGTACGTTGAATAAACCATTTGAGTACCGTCTAACCAAAGCCGTGGTTCACCTTTCATACGGCTAGATATTGCTAAAAGAAAATATTTTTCGTCCCACTTGTAAGCCGTTACCGAAAGGTCATTTGTTGGATTCCGGCAACGTTTACCGAATATGTATTTCGACACGAATTAATCGATTTTTGTGGCACTATGGGATCTTCCTCTGGAATTGTAGACTCATTGCCTGTCAAATGCATCGCTGACATGACAGCCATCACGTTTGTTATCATTTGTTTTAGTTCGCCGAACTGACGGCTTATCCACCGGCCAGCATACGCGAAATCAGTTCGAAAATATGGTTGGATGGCAGGCGAAAAAATTCTATGGAAACCTTTCTAGTCTGCATCAAAAATAGAGGCATCATTCTCCTCAACATAGACTATAAGATCTTCTCTGCGAGGTCTCGACCTTATTGAAGAGAAGGAATCCGCATAAAGCAAACTGCACACGATATAAGGAGAAGCTCGATAGGTACAATAGTGCTCCCCCTAATCTTAGGACAAAACAAAAACTTGAAGAAGCTGTTCAGAACATGAACGGCACTCTCACCAAGTATTCTGAAATGGCATGTACAGTTAGTAAGCAGATCGGCAGTGTCTTCATAAAGAATCTAGAAAACTTCTAAAGAGCAGGAAGATTGGAATCTTTATCTTTACAGAACAAAGCGAAAAGAATTTAAGATCCTTTTTAGGATTTCGAAGAGTGCCTCTTACAAAGTTTTTTTTGTTAAAAGATCGAAAATATCGGTGAAACCAGTGGTCTGGCCAAAGTCCTCAAGTGAGGAAGATCAACCGGACTCTCTGTCTCATGCTTTAGTCTTACTTTCCAGGTAACCTTATCGGCAACATGCTGTTGCTTTCTTTGTTGGCTTTAAGTCTCCTGGCACCGATGGTATTTACCCAGATATGTTACAAAAACCTATAGACTAGCTGCTGCCAACTCTGAAGATGATTTTCACTGCCAGCTGTAAGAATAAGAGTAGCCTTTATGCTGAAAATCGGAAAGGAAGAGTTTCAGACCTATAAGTCTGGCTTTCTTCAGGCTGAAAAGCAACGAGAGAATAGTCGAGATCCATGTACGTAAAACCGCTTCGTGAACATATCCTCTGTCGGCTATGCAACACACCTACCAACGCCTTGGGCATTTCCATCGACGTTGAGGGTACTTTCGATAACGCAACTTTAAATACCATGTGCAACTCGGCCAGACAACATGACGTAGACGATTCACTGTTCTTGTGGATAAAAGCAATGCTGGTGAATAGGAAATTGATTGCGGATGCTGGCCGCGGCCAATATGTGGTGGCGGGTGTAAAAAGGGGATTGCTCGCAAAGCCGCGTTCTGTCCCCATTATTATGGTGCATGTTGGTCGACTCACTGCTCTAACGTCTATGCACAAGCATACGCAGATGATTAAGCTATACAGTCTGTTCGAACGTGTCTACTGTCTGCTCTACAGTGCAGGCAGCCCTAAACGTGATCGGCAACTGGTGCACTAATAATGGACTTTCAGTCAATCCTTTCACAACTGAGGTTGTTCTTTGTACGAGAAGGAGGAAATTGCCTGGTCTGACTTATTTAGTGCTTAAAGGCATCAATATCAAATTCTATAAAGAAGCTAATTATTTGTGTGTCAGTGCAGAGGGGCTATCGGCAAGGTATAGAGATTTTCACATAGAAGGGTCCTTTGGATCTACACGGCAGTGATAAGGCCAGTTTTAGCTCTCACTAAAATACGTGATTGCTACTTTTACCAGACTCCAAAGAAGGGTTTGTCTCGGATGTATGGGGGCTTTTCTCAGCACTCCTGGCTTTGCTCTAGATGCATTGATGAATTTCCCTCCCTTTGATATCAATATCATGGGCTGCACTCCTAAAGCCATCTTTCGCCTAAAAAGAAGTGGTCTTTGGTACAACACGCACTGTAGTTTTGATGACTTTGCGCCCCAGTAATGCAATGACACTCGTCATTCGTTGTGCCCAATACTGGTTTTGGCCAGAATCTGAACCAGGAACGGATTGCAGTCTGGTCTTCACGGACGGCTCTAAAACCAATATAGGATGCGGCGCTTGTGTTTTTTTGGAGGAGGATTTCACTTCACGTTAGGAAAATTTGCATCTGTCTTCCAAGCAAATGCGGTGAACTGGTGGAGGGAATGAAGCATTTGCATTTGTAGCGACAGCCAAGCTGCGTTTTGAGGTTTGCTTAGCCCTCTTACGACTTCCGAACTAGTGGTAGGTGTTGGTAATGTAAGCAGATTATCACTGAAGCGCTTACTTATCTTTCTTTGTAAGACTGAAAGAACTTTACAAAGAATAGAGTAGAATAGAGTAGTAGTGCATTGGTAGATCTTGGAAGAGACCCTCGAATCCCAAATAAACTCTCCGCAGTTATTTTTCGACTTTAATGCCGCCTATGAGAGCTTATGTCGGAAAGAAATATGCGACATCGTGACCGGTTTGGCATCTCTGCTAAATATGCCAGGTTCTGCGGGATAACTATGGAGAAATCCCGCTGCTCCTTGAGATCCCGTAGAGATTTCACTGAAGCCTTTAATGTTGAAAAAGAATTTCGACAAGGCGATCAACAGTCATACGATTTCTTTTTTAAGGTATGGTATACCATACTTGATAGTGTTGCTTAGAACTCGGAAGCTAACATCTGAGGCTAGCACATTATGTCTACGCATGACTTAGCAATTTTCAGCATGACGAATGAGCAGTGAAGCAGAGATGCCCAAGATAGGTCTAGCTAGAAACGGAGGAAACTGAAGTCCATGCTTTCATCGAAAAACGACCCTCAACATGGACTACTCAGACAAAATGTCACTTGAAGGTATGACTTCAAGGTAGTAGATAGATATACTACCACCTTAATTCGAGGACTGACCCCTGACAATCACAGTTGTTTCGGCCTCAGAAGGCAATACGGTATCTCACTCGGACAACCAAAATAGCGCCCTGTAAAGCGTTTCAGTTTTCCTTTATGACCCAGAGGCATGGGCTTTAGTTATACTCGTAATGGGTCTCTCTGCATTGATGGAGAGCGAAGGAGGAGATTTAATTGTTCGGCGATTTAGCTAAAAGAGTCACAATTCATCGGCTTTGATGTGCTGAGACATGTAGAGCGGATGCATTCCAGCGCTCCAACTTGCAAAGTTTGTAAATGGACCATCGATGGAAAAGACAGTGGAGGCCCCCAACCAACTTGGGGTGCGAAATTTTAAGCAGTAAGCACTCAACAGGGCTCGCATGTTGATGATTTGATGGTGGCAATAGTAGTATTCGATGGACAAGCAGGAGCTTTGTCGTATCTTGCAATGTATTGGCTAAAGCAATCAACTCTAAGATTGAAGACTTTTAAAGCGTCTATTTCTAACCACATCTTAGAGTATGTCACAAATGTCGCAATACAGACGTGGGTGGTAGGGCCATGATAAATATAAATCAAAGTCCATGACGACAGCAAGGGGAGTGTGGCTATGTTATACATAACCGAGAGTCATTTGACTTATTTGTCCAACCAATGGCTTCGAATTCAAATCCTTTTTCCTTACTCAACCATGAAAACATTTCTCCAGATGGTAAGGTAAATTTTCATGGAATTCCTTATGTCCTGCGGCTAATGTCAAGAACAAAAACACAAGATCCATAAACACAATGGTGATGGGTATGGGAAGTAAAATAATGCATCTCAAGAGTTGCATCTCCTTCTGTCAAATGCGAATCCATTGAGTATGCAGAAACTTGGCTAAATCTGGCTCGGCAAGCCAAATCCCACTTGGGATTTCATGTGAAGTAACCCGAAAAGTCCTGACTGGAGGAAAATACTCTTAAACCCTAATACGACAGATTGTAGGTTGTGATTTCTCCATGAATGGAAGCACCTTCTCTAACTCTGTACACAATTGAATTTGTATGTTTTCAATTGCTCCTACTTTAGCAACGACTGTTTCATGGGAAAAGGATTCGTATAGCCTCCAGCACCAAAAAAAAAAAAATAAAAATAAAGACCGGATGTTTGAGTGGTATCTGAATTGGTACAACTCGCATTATGGCAGAGGTGGAAGCTACAAAAACAGCAGCAAAATGAAAACGTTTGTCCTGGAACAGATAGTATTCCTAGAAACCCTTTGCAGCAGTTATTCCAGAGTACGAGGATATGACGACTACCACACATACAGCTTATAGAAGTACGTGTGGGTTGTGCTTGAGAAAGATAAACTTTTTTTTTCTGATGATCTAGTCCCAATGGAGGAGGTAGAGATATCCTGGATTTCAACAAATCCCACTTCGTTGCTATTGTGTATTTTAATTTTGAGAAAAATGTTCTTATGGTCAAAGTAGATGCTAACCAGCGGATAATGACAAACCGACTGACCATTGTTTAGAGGGATCGCATTGGAGTGTGTCCTAGTTATTATGCTTGTTGCATGTATTATTAGTCCTTAACAATGCCAATTGGTAAGGGAACTTTTGTCATTAACTCACATTTGCATTGATGATGTGAGTGGCGTTTCATTAGCTAAAATAATATCACGTTCATTGTATGCAGACGATCCAGGAGGACAATGCGCGTTGATTTTATGATAATTACAGATACGCTCTGCAGAATGATATATCTGTTAATATGTGTACACATAAGCTCGAATGCCTTTGTTATTTTGTCAATTGTTCGTAATTATTTGCGCAACAGAGTCTCCAGGGATGCAACTGGAATGGATGTACTCCTCGTATTACTCGTAGTATACATCCATTATCAGTCTTATTTATGTCTTTTGAATGGTTTAAGTGTCTCTAAGAAATTACAGAGCATTTATATTCATTGCAGGGTCACTTATGCGAAATATACAGTGAGCTTATATGACTGTCAAAAAGCATCTCTCTCCACAAGGCATCACTTTTTTTGAAACGGATGTGACTATTACTGCGAGCTCTTTTGGTGATCAAAACTGGCTGCCGAGATGGTTTGATTTAACACAGTCCGACTTCTTTCCTTGAGAACATATGAAAGAGAAGGTATATGTCAACGTCATTCATTGAAGGCTACAAGCATTCAAATCCAACACCAGTGTTGTTATAAATGAAGTAAGATGAAGGTATGAAAGGAAGGTACCTACCTTGATGGAGCAGCATTTATAGATCAATGTCATCCTGAAAATTAAAATATACTTTCAGATATAGACTGGGCTTTGAAATGAATGAAAAGGTGGTGTGTACAAGTATTGACTTGGAACTCCTGGGTATTTCCAAGATCATCTGTAAGTGAAAATTTTGTCCATGATGGACTTTTCTTTTTTTTTGTTTGTCATTCTTGGCTACAAGAATGTTTGTTCCTTTGTGGGAACAAAACGGATGGTTATTTGCTTGTCCTCCCAGACTCATTGTTGTACATGAATCCTTCGAGTACGATGGTGACCGAGTTTGCTTGGCTAAGCATTTGTAACTAGCTATTTTGTAGGCTGGTTAGAGTCTTTGGATAGAAACGAAAACTTTTTTGTTTGGTAAGAAAACCTAGAAAGATGTGGCTGGCGAACTGCGTTAGGTCCAGAATGAGCTGAAGTAGCTACTTTAAAAAAATCTCTTGGAAGACGTCATTCAGTGCCGTGCCGGTGTGGTGTCAGATCCGTTGACTATTGTACGGAGTCAAAGGAGGACGGTAGGGAGTGATGTCACCCAACTGTAAGTGCTGCTTTTAGTGAGCAATGCCAACGCTAAACCATCCCCTGAGGACGGTAATCCGTAGTGTGTGAATGCGTGTGCAGCCAAGAATTTGAGAAAAGCGATGAAAAAAAAAGCGGATTCAAATTGGCGGCCTTGATCTGTAGCCAGGCGCAGGAGACAGCCAAATTGTGTCCCCCAGTAGAAGAGGAAGGCATCAGAAACCGAAGTAGCAGTGATGTCAGACATTGTTGCTCGATCAATTTATGTGAGTATGTAGCTGAACCAATTGCATGTTGGCAAAGAGTCGATGATGTCAATACGAACGTGTTAAAACCTATCAACTGCTGTGCACTTTGCTTCGCTGACAGTAGTGGGAAATTCGTGCCCACTTTTTGATGTCCACTTTCATTGATGGCGAAAAGAAACGAAAGGCGATGGTTTTACGCGAGACTCTTGTACCCGGGTAGCTGAGGTTGTGAACAGTTTCGAAAGCGGTTCACCTTAGGTACATAAGGGCGAGCTCATCCGGAAGTTGTTACGCAGAAGACGTATGTTTCGGTACGTTTCTGGTACGTTTCGGTATCAAAAAGGACAAAATTATTGAAATTTTTGTGACTTAGCGATTCCAACTTTTCCAGCTCTGGGTCTGTCTTTTGTGCCTTGGCTGTGGCATTGTAGTCTATGCTTGTCAGGTTGTAAATAGCTACAATACGGGAGAGTGCATCGGTTGCAGCATTCTGGTCAAACATGGTCAGTGAATATAGCACAAGACCGTCCCTCGATAAAGCGTCGACAGAACTCGAAAGTATGATCGAAAGTGCTAGATTGCTGTTGCTTCATCTTGGAAAAGAATCCGAGGGGTTTAATTTGCCTTTCGACTATCTGGAGAAGTACTCCAGATCCCCGCAACCGAAGTTTGGGAGAGGATGTGCCAACGAGGCGGCGTCCTTGAGTACTTGGTGGCAGCGGAGGAAAGCTGCTTCGGAAGATGGTGTCCAGTTTAGTGGTGAATTGGCCTTTTACTTTCAGCCATGAAGCAACGAAGTGACAGTTTATGGTTTCATAAATTCTGCAATTGATTTGACGGAGTCTTGTGGTAGTCGAATTCCGGTCTCATTCACATGATACCCAGGACTGTTATTACTTGCTTACCGAATTCATACTTGTCTCTGTTTAGACGTTTGGAAATCTCCTCTTGAACCCTCAGATGTTATTCTTGTGAGTTTAATACTATGAGCATGTTACCTATCTAAGTCGCTAGTTGCCTAGCTCAAAACTGATTCGCCCGAACTCGTAGAACCCAAAAGGGGCTATACATAACTGCCGTTTTCGCTACGTCCTCTAGTGCAGTGGGTATTTGGTGACGGCACGGGCCATGTCGAGGCGAGTTAAAAATTGACTAACTTGGTAGTATCAGTTGAAAATCTGTGAGACGTGGCAGACGATACCTCTCGGGAAGTGTTAAGGCGTTGAGGCATCTGTAGTCACTGTAAGGTCCTTCTTTATGATGATGTGGTGGGGACTGGTCCGCGAACTTCTTAAAGGTCGACAAATGCCCTCATTCACCATGCATTTGAACTCAGCTTGAGCCAGCATGTAGTACTTGTTTGTAATTGGTCTTGCGCGACCGTAAAGCATTGCACCAGATCTTTCTAGGTGATGAAGCACTAAATGTCGTGGTGTTTGAAGTGCACTAAGCGGAAGGGTGATGGCAGGGTACCGCTGAAGTAGGTTTGTGTAGACTTCATCTGGTTGATGGCATTTAACGGATACTTGATACTTGATCTGCGAGTCGATGGCGAGATCTGCGAGATTGACAAGTAGTCGAAATCTGCTCCCAGGATTGAGTATGGGATTGCTGCACGGCCTATATCAAAGTCCAAGTCAAGCGTTGTCGTGCTTTTTTTTGCCATTGACGGCCCACAGGATGGTAGGATCTGGTTGCAACCTCTCTGTGCTTTTGATGGATAAAGTTGATATGGAATCTATGCTATCTATATGAAAACGGTGACCAGAAATAAAGAGGTAATTTGATTTTTAACATTTGTAGTTGTAAAGTTGCTGATGGGTGTTTGCCTGTTTGTAAGTTCTGTTGAATATGGTGGGAGTGTTGCAGCAATTGGCTTAGGTGAAGAAGAGTGGCTCATGATGTTATGGGTCAGTTCAGCAGGAGTACTAAGGTCGACTGGGACAGATGAGGGTATTGCACTTACATGCTAACGCAAACGAGATAACCACATAACTTCAATAACAATGTATGGGGTGCCTGAAGATTCGGAGAGATCGTCTAGATCGTCCTTCTATGCCCCTTTATAAGGCGTTTCATTGTTCGTTTCGTTGTTCCTCATTTCTTCATATACCTTGATGAGCCTTTGACCTTACTGTATTTGTTGGTAGCTGGCAGAGTAAGAAGATTGTCAGAGATTTTTTCTTAATCTCTTCGGCGTAGTGAAACTTTGTGCCGCCATTTGACTTGTAAGTCGAAAGAATAGCCACAAGCTGAGTGAACTAGACAGATGCCAAAATTGAGGCATTCATGCAGCCATAAAAGTCCATTAGAATGGCCGAGTCGACGGATGCTTGCCTTTTGCTGGGATCGACCTTGGTTTCATCCGGCGGTGCGGTGTGACGAAGATGAGGCAGAGAAAAATTAGATGGCGTGTTGCAGTTATGAGTCATTGATGTGGAAGGTGCTGGTTCATGTAGAGTTTAATTGTATCTCTATTTTAAGAAGACTGACAACTTCTATTATAGGAACATAAAAGCAAAATAATTTGTAATACTAGTTGTATGCTTAACCGTTCTGTTCCTGTGAAAGAAAATTTTGTTGAAAAAATGAGTTTGTAAGTACTGCTTTGGTTTACCATGCAAACGAATCTTTTCTAATCCATCATTGCAAGGATTTCCCATTTTTGAACAAAAACTCACAAGCACACAACCATGACAAAATTCTCATACAAGTCCTCATCTAACTGTACTTGAAAATCAGATGCCCGTGCTCAAACTTTCTTCTAAAACACTTTTAGACCAAACTCTCTTGGAAAGTTTGTGAATAGCCGTCGTATGAAACAATGGCAATCCCTAATACAGAGGGTAAGTTTCAAGAGCTAGTTAGTCTTCCATTCCATCTCCCCTTTCAGCGAAGTCAGTTCTGTTTGTACGTAAACCTTGTATGGGTATTTGAATGTCTAAATAATGTATCTTATATTTTAGCCGTTTCAAATGCAGTATAATGCATAAATGAATACCGAAAACGTAGAGCAAACATCTACAGACGAATCAACTACACTTTGTCTTAGTCAAGTCGACACGGTTGTCGGTGGTTGTACATAGTGTTGGCGGTGACTCAGTGACTGTTGGGCTTTAAACTTTTCGGGACATTGAAACCCTCAAAACTTTCAAAAAACTTTATTTCGATTATGCATAAATAATTCATGAGGTCATTTCTATCTCTCTGGCTGCTTCAGAGAAAGTGGTCTTCTTTCACAAAATTCGTCTACACTTTGCATGGGGTGACAACAGGATAAAGAAGTAAGTTATATAGTAGTGCAGGTCTACCACCATCACCACTACTTCCGACATATATTGAAAGGACATAAGTATACTGGAAACAAGCTAGAGAGAATTGCATTTTCGAAAGAAAGTACAAAGTCAGCAAATAGAGAACCATAATTGGGTTTTTGGGTTGACTACTATGTATCCGTAAATAGAGCAACCAAACGAGTGTCGACACTGTACGAATATAGATAGGAGGGCAAAAGCATAACTCAGATGCTCTGACCCCCGGACCATAAAGTGGATAAATAAGGTTTTTCTATGTGCCTGTGTGGGTGGATATCATGCTTCATTGAAGTATGAACAGCTATAAAGTTCTCTCAATTTTATAAGTTTTAGTCTTCATGTTATTTGCTGAGTGAGGGGCTTTGAAGGTCTACTGTTTTCGGGAGCATTTGGCTATAAAATTGGGATGAGTATGCTATTAAATTTCGAGGAAAGTTAAGATATTTTCCATGTGGGTAGTAGTTGAGGCATGAAATCTGGGGTAATTCGATGTAAACGTCATATCTAAGGGAGGTGGAAGTGGTTTCGTGTTTGTTTTTTGTAGCTGATCTAAAAGTTGTGACATCTTGCATTTGAAAGCTATCCAATTTAGATGTCGACAATGGGATATAGTTAAACTTTGATTGATTTATAATAAACAGAACGTTGCACTCAGTAGGTACTCGTTATTTAGAGGTGTAAGGATGTTTCGTCTTTCTAAAATTACGACAGATAAATCTTCATAGATGTTTGAAGGATATCCAATAATTTCAGGCATTTAATGCGCTGTTCCTTTCAGTTCTGCATCTGGCCATCATGTAAGTATATTTTAATTTGGAAGAGAGACTCTTATCTCGTAGCTTATTTGACTGATTTTGGTTCGTCAATTCGCCACGAAATTCATCTTATGGTTTTACGATTTGCATTCCTCGAAGCAAAAGGATATTGAGACAATAATGTCAAGCGGAAAGCGGCGATTAATGTAATTGACAATTACAACAATTTTGGTGGGGCTCTCATTTATTTGGCTTAATACAAGCTTAATCTTACTTAAAAACTAGGACCTTAAATAAACAAAAAGACTTAAGATTGTAATAGATTGCAACAATTATTACAGCTGTTACAAAAGTTTACACATACTGGGATGCGGAATCGTCATGGGAAGGCAGCTCAAATCGAAGGTCAACGATTTAAGCCCAGCGGCTTATGTTCGCCAGGCTGTAATTCGCATCAATATGCTCATGCCACTACCAAAGAGGCTGAAGAACCCATCAAGGAGTTGTACTCAGGGACTTCAATGCCGAAATTGGAGAGAAGAACACGTTTGGCTAAGCAGTCGAGAAATACAGCCTCAGAAAACAAACAACAACAGAAAACGGCTTCCGATTCATACAGTGGTATGCAGCAAGAGATTCCCTCGTATTGGAATCTACACAGCAACCTGACTAACTCAGAATGGTGGAACAGTCAATCAAATCGACCACGTGCTTATTTAGTTCAAATATCCTGGATGTTAAAGCATTCAGAGGGGCAAACGACGACTCTGACCATTACCTAGTAGCAGCCTGATTCAAAGCTGCAATAACATCCAAAAAGGAGGTTCAACATTGGATTCCTCTGGAGACGAAGAGCTCTCCAATTGACTACCACAGACGTCAACAACATGTGCTCATATTGCTGCACTATCATCAAAGAGATGGCCGCAAACACCTTGGGTCTTTCGACGACCCCAGAAACGAAATGAGTGACATAGTGATAAATGTGTGCAAAAAAAATAAGGCAACCGATGTGACATAGAGGAAAACGATGCAATGCGTCACCAGAGCAGCGTGAGATGAGTATAGGTCCAGAAGAAGGGAGGCCAAAAGATGACTGCGGAAAAAGAAAAGATCCTTTGTAAACTCACGAATATCGACGATTGTTGGTACGGGTTTCCAAGTACTTCGAAATTGCAAAGGTAATCTCGTTACTGACCAGCAGGGAATTGTAGAGTAATTAAGAAACACTTCCAGCAGTTACTTAATGGACATGATCTAGGCTCAGTACTCTGCCCAGCTTAAAAAAGTCGGCAGAGCTATACAAAAGCTGGAAAACAAACAAAAAAAAAAAAAAAAAACTCTTGCTCGGTTGGCCTGTCATCTGAGTTCTTCAAAGCCGGAGGCAATATTTTGACAAGAAGAATTAGCCAGATCATTTGCAAAGCAGAACAGAACGCGAACATGACCGATGACTGAAATATCAACTTTATCTGTCCCATCTACAAGAAGGTCGATCCTATAACCTGTAACAGCTATCGAGCAGTGTACTGTGTGAACGCCTGAAATCATATTGCACTGCACAAATCGGCGGGCAACATCAGACCAAATTTTCACATTAAGACAGTTTCTGGAATAGACCAACAAGTTCCAAGTCTCCTCTTCCTCGATTTCAAAGCCGGATATGACAGCATCCATTGCACTGATCTATGTAATGCGATGGCCGATTTCGGAATCCCGTAATAACTGATCCGGATGTGTTGCACAACACTGGAATACTTACGATGCGCCGTGCAGTGTGGAAGTAAAGTGTTAGTTACTTTTCTTAACTTATCCTTTGAATACCTCCACACTTTATATTCCATGCAAAAAGGCTTAGAGTGGATAGTTGTGGTGTTAGCACCTCCTTTAATTGCCTTCAGAACTCAGGTTTCTGTTCTTAACGTAGCTTGAAAGATATTTATTGTTTTGAGAATGCAGTGCAGCACGTGTTGATGTTTAAGCAATCTGTTAGAAGGTGACACGATTGGTGCAGTTACTATAATATAATGTTGCGTGTTCCAAATAATGTGTCGAGGCCTTTAACCGAAGATTCCTTGACATATTTTGAGAAAGAAATCAATGGGTGGGTGGAATTTGGACCCCATGAGAATACAAATGTGCAGCTTTATGCTACCCCGTTTTAACTCCTATTGTAAATGACATCTTTAAATTTAGGCGTGTAGCAAATACTTTCATCTTTTCAAAGTAATATTGTCCTAAACTAATTTTTCAAAAGTTATTGTGTACGTGTACGTGTACAAAAAAAAAAAATAAAAATCAAGTCGGTAGTTTTCAAGATACGACTCAACTTATTGAAACATTTTAGGACTTTTTTTTTATTTTTTATCAAATTTTCTATTGCATCAATTGTTCAAGTGCAAGTCATTCTTTTGTATTCTGGCCACAGCTTGTCTTTGAAAGGTCCCAACAATGTCAATTCTTTCAAATTTTCGCATCTGTCTCGTCAATCCTGTGATTCAAGTCATCCAATGTTCTTATTTTTTTCCCCACTATTGAAAGTCTATTGGGGTCATACCACAGAATAGGTCCAATCCTCGCTATCTACGAGTACATGGGAGTACGCAATGGTAAGCAATGGCTGCTTTTTGTTGCAGTGGTATATCACCTAATAACGAGCGTTTTTTTTTATATAGAAATTCTGAAAAGGTTATCTGTCAAACCAGCTGTATACTTTGTGGTAAATTAGTGCCCATAATCGTCCATCTGAACAGCTTTTGCGCAATACTATGGATCTATTTACGTCTACGTATACTCTTATGGATAATATTCATCTAACACGAGGTAATACTGTGCAAACAGATGAAACGAGCGCACCTATAGAGATGAGAGTGAACGAGGAATAAATTTTGGATTCGACGCCCCGCCGCGCCATTCCTAGCAACTCGGCCTCTGCCGAGTTTTGAGGAGGAAAAATCTTGGTCCACACTCGTGTAAGTTCAACTGGTGTAGCTATTTAAGCCACATGACTATCGTTTGCGTCACACGTTTGAAGAATTGGCTAAAAATCAACAGGAAGTTGAACCGATTTTTTATCGCCAAATCATCTTCAATGATGAGGCTGATGTATGTTAACAAGAAAAATTGCCATTTTTGATGAGAGCACAAAGCTCACGAGATTCTCAAATCGTCATTATATCCTGAAACAGTCACATAACATAATTGGCTATTTTTGGTTTTTCAAATCTGAAGATGAAGCCAACATTACTGTCAATGGCGAGCGTTGCAGGCAAATGATTCGAGATTTTTTGATTTTCTCTGTCAATAACAATCGCCTAAGAAACAAATGGTTTCAGCAGGATGACGTAACATACCATACAGCGGGTCAAACCGTCATTTTATTGGGACAAACATTTGGTCAGCGAATCATTTCAGGCAATAGACCTGTTAATTGGTTGTCCAGGTCATACCAAATCACTTGCATACGCTGATAAACTAGCTAGTGCTTACGACTTAGAAGCCAATATTTGGCACGTTATTTCTGAAATAAGACCGGCTATGCTGATAAGACCGAAAGGATAACCTCCATGAAACCCATCTGGGTTGGTCATATGCGCGAAAATATTGGATATTTCCTTCATTTTTCTGTTTTTTGTTGTAAATAAAACTTCTATACCTCTACTTTGAACTATCGGGTCAGTTCAGGTAATCTGTTTCGCAAAACTTCAAGGTAGAGATTTGAATTAAGCCTTGGAGGAAGCCGATAGATAGACCTTGGTACACTCAAAGCGGACAATTTTTATCCGCATATAATTCTCACCATCTCTGTGTTTTAGAAAAAAAAAACCGATAGGGTCTGGTCAGCTTGTTGCTCAATATGCGTGCCCACCCTTCGACTGTGTAGCCTTATGTTGAAATAAGTGATTCCATCCCAGGTAAATTGGAGTTCATCCTATGGAAATTCTATAGACAATCCGGCCAATACAATTGTCCTCCGCAAAGTGTCTTCCCAAGATGTAATTGCAGAATTCCAAACAATTCTTTGAGTTTCCGGGATGTAGCTTCTGTACTGGTGTACTGGTGGTGATGGAATAAAGCAAGGATTCTGAATAAAGAAAAAATGTAGGTTCTGTTTGGGTTAAAATGTATGCGTACCTCGACTTGTATTTGGATGGTTTCTGATGTAATTTAAAACGTCTTCGTAGCTCCGAACGCCTTCTGCTAAAGCAGGATGTGAGCCTCTTGACGACATCTGAGTTCTTGTTGTCATCCTCAACGTAGAAAATGTTCTAATAAATGTCATGCCATTTGGCGCAGTCCCAGCAGGGTATCGTCTTAGATATTCCAAGCTCGTTTGTTGGTCGTTTCCGTTGCAGAAACCATCGACATGAACCGTGTCAGCGTATTCTTATGTTGAAGAGTCCATCATCACCATAATTCTGCATCCTTTTTATATTATTTTGCAAGAGATCTGTTTATTTTTTTTTTCGGAAAAAAATAAGTGTTATTGCCCATGATAACCTCATTTTCTACTTTAAGAAGCTCTAAACATTCCAATGGTCTACAGCATTGCCCGGTTTGGCTGCTCCTTTTCCTTCATATCACATAGGGGAGAAGAAAACTTTCACTTTGACCCCTGATAATACGAAAAACAATCATTAGGATGTGATCGGATGAAACCCTGTCTGATAAATCGTTATATCAATTTTAACTCAACTACAGGCATATCTCGTAAGTACCTAACGTTTGTACATAGTCGTATATCCCCACATTTTAATATTCTTTTACTGCCATTAGATATTTACACTCCAGCTATCAACAGGAGACACTTCTTTTTACGACAAATGTGTATTGATCATCACAAAAGCTCTTCCTAATGCAGACTATTCGTTCTCCATTTCATTAGAAATTTCTATAGCCAAACCCAAAAATTGTCTTAATTGTCTTCACTGCTAATGATGATGACGTTTTTCAGTAATGTCCTAAGCGAAGAATAACAATAACTTGATTGCGGCTTAGGGAAGGTTTGAGCTGTCCCCTTCAGCAACATTTAAATACATTTTGAGGGTAGTTTAGAAGAAGAAGAAAATAGTTTCAGAAGTTAATTAAGGTCTTCTGAATGGATAACAAATGGAATGGGTAAAAGCATTATGTGAATTGGAGACAGGATTGGATTACACCTTTTAATCGATTTCCTAACTAGAATAACTTTGAACTATGCTATTAAGTCCTATGGTGTTGACAATGTTTTGGCTTAGAGTAGGTATGGCTATAGTCAATTATCGGCTATTGGAATAATCAGCATAAAATAAACCAGTAGTTGACAATTCAAGTAAGGTAAGTTCAGCTAGAACTGGCAGTCCTAATTACTTGGTAGCATTCAATAGTTTTTGAGATACATTGCACTGCACTATTGTATATTAGTGGTTCCACTTGTTAAGTGCTATACATTGCAATTACGATGACACGTACAAGCCGCCCTATGGTAGTGGATTGTTCTGTTCAAAGTGTGCGGTTGTCATATCCATTAGATATACTCTTACCTTGTACTTATTATTACTCTCTCGTCTTCTTAGGTAAATGACATGTACTACATTTAAATATTCCTGGATATGCATATCTGCAGGCCATTCAGTCCTTTAGTCTTGTTATGTTGTTCCCGAACTTTGCTGGTCTTTCGTTGTTTTCTCCTTCATCTACCACTGCCTTGACTAAGACAATTTGATTTTTTGTTTCAAAACTTACCGATGTCTCTTTGATAAAGATGTTATTCCAGGACTTTGTTTAGAAGTATAGTTGTAGCCCTACAATTTCAAATGAAATTTTCGATACATTTTTCATTCTCCTTTGAATGTCTGTGCCAGGCACCAATGTCTTACAAAATGTTGTTTTGGTTGTAGCTCTTCGAAAGATATCTATGTTACTGTCGTTGATTATATTTAATGCAGAGCTTAGGTGGGCAAGATTTACCTGTCTATGAGTATTGTGACGTTCGAGTTGACAATAATGAATGATCTTTGTCGGTAGTATCAGCTACTTTGACTTTCTCTCAATTTCTTTCAGATTTATATACGTCCCATCTGCTCCAGTACTTGCAAATGCCTTAAAAACAGCTAGTTGTGCTATGCCGAAAATACCTTTATCATCCCCATAGCCAAGTAATTGAACAGAATTTTGAAAGATTGTGCCTTTGGTGTTGCGAGTTTCGTACAGTACCAACTCTGAAAAAATGGGTGATCAGATTGCAATGATAGTTTTTCTAATTGTTATGTTTCAGCACATGTCAAAGTTAGCAATGACTTCCAGCTGTCAAAATATTCAGTAAGGTGGGCCATTTCATCATGCATCGCTTTAAGCTTGCCGAATGTGCGGAAATTATTTAAAAAATATTGTCGTCGTGAGGTCAGTCGTCATTACCACCTTGATCGGAAAATAAAATGGAATAACCACCGTGTGGCGCCCCCTTAATCCGATTTAGGTTCTGTTTTTTTGTTAAGTTGATAAATCTGTTGTTGACATTCCCTCTAAATTTTAGAATCATAGCTTGACATTTGCAAATGTTACGTAGCCAAGAGTACATTTATCTCTGTGTGTGTTGGCGATTTTTTACACGAATTTCATGGATTATAACGGTGTAGTGCATCATGAATTTTTGCCAGAAGGCCAGACAGTAAACAAAGAGTATTATTTGGGCGTTATGAGACGTCACAATGAAAATTGTGGGCAGAAAACTCGTGGATTTTGCACAATGATAACGCGTCGTCGCGCAGTGCCATCATTATTCCTAATTTTTTTGACGAAAAGTGTAACAAATACCATCCAACAGGCACCGAATTCACCCGATTTGGCTCCCTGTGACTTCTTTCTGTTCAATCGAGTTGAAAAACCACTACGGGGAACGCGTTTTAGCAGCCGAGAGGAAGTAATGGAAAAATCGCAGGAAGCACCGATGGACATACCGGAAACCGAATATAAAAAAATGTTTAGGGGATTGGATCAAGCGCTGGGGCAATATAGATTTAGATGTGGTATGTCTTCAGCGTGAAGGAAATTCCTCGCACCGTGGAAAAGTTGGAGCATGATAACACCAATCAAACAGAGATTGGTGTAAAATAAAGGAAACATAGCCGCCCTAGCGGTCAGTATCGAAGAAGACCCAGAAATGTCGAATCGACGCCGATCAGCTAAATTAGGCATCGCCAGATAGCCATTCCGGCTTATGTTGCGGTTAAATTTGGGCCTACATCTATACAAGATTGCGCTGACGCAAAAATTAAAGCCAGACAATCATAGACAACGCCCGCTAATTGGGCTCTAGAAATGTTGGCCGGGAATCTAGATTTTGAGCAAAAATAATTATTTCCGCGGGCGAGGACCATTTTTGACTCAGTGGCTATCCACAATTCAAAAGTGTTTGGCCAAGCATCAATTCATTTACAAAGATTGACTATTTGACTATTTGGTGCGCTTTATGGCATAGCGGCGTCATGGGACTTTATTACTCTCGAAATGAGGAAGGAGACACCGTTGACGTTAATGTTCTCAGGTATAGACCGATGTTAGCTGACTTTCTGCGGTCAGAGCTCGACAACATTAATATATTCTAGGTGTGAACTAAACAAGCGACGCAACGTTCGAAGTTATGCAGGAGAAATTTTACGACTGGGTAATTTCACGGCAAGCGATCATCAGTTGGTCGCCGCGATCATGCGATTTGACACATCTCAATTACTTTCTTTGGAGCTACGTCAATTCCTTAGTCTACGCTAATAAGCCAACCACTTTGACGAGCTCGAGGCCAACATTCAATACGCTATGGCCGGAATAACGCCGCACATATCGGACCGAGTCATTAAAAATCGAATCAACCGCTTGAAGCACTGCCAGCAAACCCAAGGCAGGCATTTGAGTGATGTGCTATTCCACGCATAATGGCATGAACATAGCTTCAAAATAAAGTCAAATTCAATTTTTTATCTGACACTGTTGTTGTTTTATTTAAATTTTTTTTTGCTATCGTTCTTATCTAGTCATATCTTAATTGTCTAGTTTATATTTTGATTTTTTTCGACCTCGTATTTCTTCTGCTCATCTTCCTTCCATCTGAGACGAGCTTCTCGGGATTTCTTACTTATTTTTGTTCACTTGCCGCTGTAGTTTGCCTATGTAGGTTCGCTCTAAATTCTTTCTGTTTCTCTTCATACGGCAGTCGGTAACCATTGCCAAGCCAGGAATTTCGCAGTGCTGGTTGAAGGAAACCTACTGTCATTAGTTTTGCCACCCGATTTTGGGACGAAATGCTGGTGGTGCAGTATATCGAACCGATTGTGATTGTAGCCTTTCAACTCAAGTTCCTTCACAGAATCTTCATATACCCTCACTTTTACATTGGTGACAACAAGGTAACCGAGCCAATTCCGGCCTTACGAAATATGGGAGATCCAGAACCAGAATTCTGATGGCGCACATTGATTGAATTGATCCACCATCAAGAAGAACATTGTTCTAAGTCTATTGATCGAAGGCCGATAGAATTATGCTAGTCAGTGTAAGAAATAAAAGTAAAAATGGCAGGCTATTATGAATTCGGTTTTGGGGATTTGGGATTAGGGATTTGGGATTTGGGATTTGGGATTTTCTTAATCCGATAGAAAGCTTCTTCAACGTCTCAATACAATACTTTAACTGTTTTGACATATTTTTTTTATGTTCATTTCGGTACATTAAAACATCCTCCTCGTTGTGCACTCGTGTGTATTGACTAAAATCAACCTCATTCTGTTTGCCAAAAAAAAATACGAAAAACTGAACCAAGAATTACGATCCACACAAGATGCATTGCCAACAACGAATACATCCTTCTTGAACATTAACTCCTAATCTATCCTCAAACATATGTGCGCGTTAGTTTATCCCAGAGAAATAGGGATCCAAGTGCCAGATTTACAACAGACAACTTCCCGACGAGAAGCTGCTCTAGTTGCCTATCCTCTCCTTGCAAGAATTTACGATTTGGATGTTGGTATTTTTACTGCAATTATTCACTGCTTCGTGTACACATTCGGTGCTCCTCATCATGTGTAAGATATAAGGAGACATTGACCTGGCACAGATGGTACTCGTTTGTAGTCGGGGGAGTTAATTGCATCTAAAGTGCATAAACTATACACATTCTAGGCTAGAGAAACTCGGGTCCTTAAACTCAAATGTTATCTGGATACTGCTTTTCATGATGAAAATTAGCGAAAGCTTGTATGTCTCGAGAGTGCTTCTGATTGCTGGGTGCTTCTATCCAAGCATATTTGTTTTGAGCAGCATTGAATTTAAGTGAATGCCACTTAGACTTGTGGCTGGAGTGATATACATACTCGTAAACATGTGTAGATTCGAAATTCATTTGAGATTTTCTAAATCTAAAATTATGTAAAGTGTCTGGTGAATTTGTTGGGAAAACGATTTTCGAGCAGAACAGAGTTTGAAGAGCGCTAAATGCATTTTATGTTTAGTTGGGAATGTGATTGGTAAGGGAGAAATTTCGTTAATTCAATTTGATGCTGGAGTCAATTTTCTTGAATTTTTGGGCTACGAGAACATGCAGATAGTCTCTGGTCAACAGTAAGTTGGAAGTTCAGTCTGAACTGCTCTGTTTTGAACAGCAGAACAAGTATGATACATTGAATTGCACGAGTATGATTCCTTTCGTTCTATCTATCTATAACTATCGTATTAGATGCGCAACTTTGTTATCGCTGTTGCTACAAGCAACTAAACTTTTTCCCATCTTTCCGTCAGAGCTCGAATACCGTTACGGTAAAAGTTTTTATCTTTTGAGGCTATCCACGAATCTAGCCATTTTTTGATGTCCCCATATGAGCCGAAATGTTGATATGCCAGATCATGTGCCATCAAAAGGAACAAGTAATAACAGGAAGGCGCAATATTTGGAAAATACGGCGGTTGGGGTAGGACTTATTATTTGAGCGCTTTCAGGTACGTTTAAACGGGTTTGGTAACACCGAGCGATGTCGTAGAATGGGTTTTTCGTGCCTCTGCTCATATTGTGGCCGTTTTTCGCGCAGTGCTCGGCTCAGTCGTATCAATTTAAGTCTGTACTGTTCTGCAATGATGGTTTCGTTGGGTTTCAACAGTTAATGCTAAATAACACCGGCCTAGCCGATGAATTTGAAGCATGACCTGGCAGTCCCCACGACTTTCTTCTCTTTGAGTTGCTGTAATGAATCCGTCATTACATTCACGATGCGATGAAAAAAACGCTTTGCTTTTTGCCGCTAGAGCAGTTGTTCAGAGGCGAAAAAACGATTTTGTCCCTTAGCTTCAAATCATAAGGAACCCATGTTCCTTGTTTTTAAATTATTCCCGACGCATACAATAGCTTGGAAATGGCATGGCGGGTAACTCTTAATTCTGAAGCAAGCTCTTTTTGTGTTTTGCACGGATCCTTATCGAGCAATGCGGACGGTTGTCAACATCAAAATTACCGTCTTTGAAGCGGAAGAACAAGGAGCATCTCCGTAAACTTTTTGGAGTTCTCGATGCGCTTCAGCCGCCGTTTTCTTTGAATAAAAGAAGGAAATCAACAATTTCCGCAAATGACGATTACTTGGTACAAAATCAGACATTTTCACACAACCAAACCAAAACGGATTATTTATCATATGCCTAAGCTTGATTCATGATGTTTTGAATAAGTTAAAATTGGTTAGCGCTTACTCTGGAGCAATCTATTGAGACCTTAATTGCGCACCTGATAGTTTTCCGCCATTTGTCCGAGCGAAGGCCTTAATACTTCAGTATTAGCCAAGTCCTACTACTACTTTGACTAGTGAATTTTGAACCAAGTTATTCTGCCACACATTGGTTCCGTGTGGTTAGTTTCATATTTGAGTCAACATCTATACCGAGCTGAGTAACGTCATTCACAACGTTGAGGTCATAGTTTTTGATGTTGATGACTTAAATCAGGCGGTAGACAACTGATCAGCATGTATTAAGACTTTCCGTCCTCATTATTATTGGGACTACAGGATGGAAGGATGCAACTTGGTTTATATATTCGAGAAGGGGTCTGACAAAAGTAATGTACAGAGATTTTTTGACGTAAGTGGCAGAGAACTTTTTGGGTCATCGTTTAACAATGCCAAACGCGGAGTTACTCTGATAATTATTGAATCAACGTAGCTGTAGAAATTGAGCTCAGTACCACAGGTAACGTCGGAGTCCTGCATTGAAGTGACCGAGGCTTCAGTTTGGGTTGATCTATGTATGTATAGTAAATTAGGTCAGGAAGTGTTAAACACGTCCGGAATTTGTGGCATCGTTTTGCGGAAGTTGAGAAACAACAAAATTTACAGTCAAAATTAATATTAATGGACTAAGGTGACTGCCCTGTGGAACACCCGAAGTGGCTTTAATTGGTTCAGACAAACAAAAACGTAAATGAACCTTTAAATAGCGTAACCAAGTACATTGAGTTTGAAAAGAATTAACTTCTATGTGCAATGTAATCAAAGGCCAGTTGTAATCACATCCACTCCTTTTCCTTGTTTTAGCGCACACAATGTACTAGAAACGAATTCAATAAGATTGGTTCAGAACAAAACTAGATCTGTAACGAAAGAGCACCGCATTATAAATGACGCTTTCGAAGATCTTAGAAATGCAGGAAAAGTTAGCCAATCGGTGGATATTACCAACTATCCTGCTTGAATGTTTTTTTACGAAAAGGGAATATATAAGAGCTTTTCAAGAGGCGTAGAAGTCTGAAGATTCTTACAAGAGGTTGAGTAAGATACATTTTTTTTTCAGCTCAATAGCTGTTTCCATGTCCTCGTTGCACAGTCTGTATGTATTGTTTTGTGCTATGCCCTTGGTCATCCGGTGTTTTTTTCACACGGCAGTGTCCTGGGAGAAAACCTGTGGTCACTCGAATCTGACTTTTACTTAGTTGTAGTAGTTGTTTTGTTTTGTTTTTTTTTTTTTTTTTTTGGCAACACGTTGGCATAAAGTTGTTGGCTTGTTTGTTTCGTTCGGTTTCTCTCCAGAAATGAAGCTTCTTTTCCTCTAGTCAGGTTTTACTACTTCCTTTTATTGCATTAATTGATAGCCAACAGAATGGTCTTGGTATCATGAATTGATGCCTTCACTCTTCGCTTTGTTCTGACACCCAAATTAGATGAACTTTATTTGTGGTGGCCAGTAATTATAGGAGTTGAAGGCAATCTCAGATCAGTTTTCATTTTGTTTTAAAGGCGTTAATTGCGAGTCGGACTGCTCTGCTGTCGGAGAAGATAATTTTTTTGTTGGTTATATGCCTGTTTGTGGTAGATTCTCTCAAATGCAAAGCTCTATTGCATGGATTTCAGCCTGAAATACGGAGCTGCTTGTATCCATACTGGTGTGTATGGATGTCTTAGCGCGAGGACCATATACTCAGACTCTAACTCCTTCATTTGTTTTGGTTCCATCTTTGTACCATATATGTGAGTCCTTGGCAAATGTTGGTTTTTCCTGTTTCCAGTTAAAGCGGTCTGGAAATGTAACCTTTAACTTGTGCCGAAAGTTATATCGTGGTAGGCATTTGTCTATTAAATGTATTCGAAGTAGGTCGTTCTTTTTGACTTCATAAAGAATTGCAGCATGAACTAGTAGGGAATTGGACTCATTTTCTGTGATGAACATGTAGTCATATAGCATTGATTATTTTCGTGAGTTCTAGATGAAGTGGTGGGATGTTTAGGATAACGTCAAGTGCAGCTGTCGGTGCGGTTTTCATTGCAGTAGTTTGAGTTTGGTCTGTGTAGACCTCTGCGTTGATTAATGTCACCAAACGGCGGCTGCATACGTGATATTAAGTCTTGTTATTGCCATGTACATCCACAGTATCATTTTGAGTTTAAGTCCTAAATTTTTCCCAGCTAGATTTTTACTACTACTGGCCTTGTCAATAGCCTTAGAACAATGAGTGTTCTATGTAAGTTTTCCATCAAGTGTGATTCCTAGATTCCTAGATGTCTCACTGATTGATATAGTCGGTCTATCTAAGACTAGATAAGACTCCTCATCGATGTATGTAGTCTTGAAAACGTATTCTTATCCGAGACTTATCTTAAAGAGATTAGATTCTCTCTAATACGAGACTTTTTTATGACTTTCCATAAAAAAATTCACCTTTCTAAGATCCTCTAATGCAATTTTACAAAGTAATTGTGTACCTCTTGCACCGCAAACAAATTATTGCCCTCTCTGGTTTGATGTTTTACTGAAAGAATCTCAGAAGACAACATCAAGTTACGTTTATTTTCGATTGTATGAATCCATGCAGCGTGACTTGTTTTGGAGCAAGAATTTCGGAACTTCCACTCCCTTCAATTCATGTAGGTCACATATCTATACAAGTGTGAGTGGATGGTATTTAAACGTAAAATATTGCCTATCGCTTTGGCATAGCTTGTCCACTACCGCAAGCGTTCCTTTAAGATGTCATTCTACATAATTCTTCGTTAAATTGATTCACTTTATTTTGTTTGTTACCATCGGGTACCCTATGAACTCATACTTGTATCCCTACGAAGAAAGGCCAACCCTTTTCTAGCATTAAACACGCTCCAGTGTCATTTCCTTAACCTAATGTCTCCATTTCTGATGAGAGCCTATTTCGTGATATTATATTTAATCACTATCAGGATTCAAGTCACGTTTGCTAATATCCTACATACCATTCCGTTACGTGGCTATTATAACAGAAAAAATGGTAGAGCTTATCCAGAAAGGAAAAAAAAAAAAAGAAAACATAATTTTTCGAGATTATTTTCCATCTACAGTTACCGCAGGGGTTAGGTTTTAACTTCAAGGAAAAAGGAGGGTACGCACCTATACAACTCCATCCTAGTTTGAAAGGACAATGGCTAAATGAAAGGAAATTGCTTTTATCCATATAAACCGTGGAATGGAGCCTGGAAAGCAGAAGTACCCGCTGCGCTCAAGGATCTGATCGGCTTTCCTATTAAAAGGGATATCCTTGAAAATGTTGCATAATCACTTGTAATAGTTTGAAAAGGAATTTTCGTTTTCGATTTAAAGTTTTCCCGAACTCAAATAATCCAAAGGACTGTGCAAAAATATATTTTTGAGGGGACGAAGGCATTTGAGAATTCTGTTTAAATTTTCTTCTAAATAAATAGGAGCAAAGTTTCGTTGCAATGAAAGCATTACGAGGGATTTAGATTAAAGATTTCGGTAATATGCTCGTTGGTGCGGAGATACAATATAATAGTTAGAGGTATGGCTTAGCAGATAACTATGGATTACGTATTTAACTATTTAGTTTGAGATAGAAATCTCAAAACTTTGGCATATACAAATATGTCAAATCATAAACTTTATTAGGTGCGCGGTTAAGTTATCGCTGTTTTTGTTTTTTTTTTTTTTTTTTTTTGATGAAAATGTAACTTTATTGTGAAAAAATGGTTACAAATGAATCATTCAAAGTATTGTCCAACTTTTTCCCATTCTTCTGGCAGAGCTCTAAAACCTTTACTTTAAAAGTGTTTATCTTTTGAAACTATCCAAGAATGAAGTCATTTTTTGATGTCTTCATATGAGCGGAACTGTTGATCAACCAGATCATGTGCCATCGAACGGAAAAAGAAATAATCGAACGGCGCAATGCCTGGGAGATATGGCGGATGGTGTAGGACTTCCCATATAAGCGTTTCCAGGTAGGTTTTAACGATTTTGGCAACGTGAGGCCGAGCATTTTAATGTTTTAGAATCACCTCTGCTCGTATTGTGGCCGTTTTTCGCCCAGTGTTAGCCTTAATCGCATCAATTGAAGTCGATACCGTTCCTCAGTTATAGTTTCATTTGGTTTTAAGAGTTCATAATAAGTAACACTGATCGGTCTAACCAAAAATACGGCATAACCTTCGCATCATAAATACTCGGCCAAACCGACGACGTAGAAGTATGACCGGGCAGTACCCAGACTGTCTTCTCGTTGAGTTGCTGTAATGAATCCATTTTTTATCACCTCTCACGATGCAATGAAGAAAACCTTTCTATTTTTACCGCTGGAGTAGTTGTTTTTACAGGCGAAGAAAGTTCCTTGCCTTCAAATCATAAGGAACCCAAATTCCTTGTTTTTGAATCATTCCCAACGCATGCGACTGCTTGGAAAACCCTTGGGGGTAACTCCTTGGCACGGATCCTCATCGAAAAATGCCTCCAATTCAGTGTCTTCGAAGGATTTTGGCCTTCCTTCCCGCGGACGGTCGTCAACGTCGAAATTACCGTCTTTGAAGCTACAAAACCAATCTCGGCACGTAGTTTAACTTAGAGCGGCATCTCCGTAAACATTTTGGAGCTCTTGATGTACTTCACCCGCTATTTTCTTCGAATCTGGGTCTGGTCTGACTCATCTAGTACTTAAAGAAATCACCATTCAATTCTTCAATAAGTCTAAGTGTTTGATAGTCATTTTGGATAACAAAATTCTGTGTTTGGCCTTCTAGTAGTGCCAGGGAAGTGTCGCCTGGACATGGAGCATGTCTAAAAAAATTGTTCTCTGGATCTACACGGTGTAACAAGCTCTGACGAAAATATATTGCTGCTTTTACTAGACTCCAAAAAAATTTCTCCCTCGGCTACATGGAGGCTTTCCCTAGCACGCCTTTCTGTGCGCGAGATATATTGATATAATGGGCTGCACACTCAAATCCATCTTCCGTTTACAAAAAAGTGGTCTTTAATACTACTGGAGTTTTGATGAAGTTGCGCTTTGAATCTGGTTTTTGGACATTCTGAAAAAAAAAATACGAAATCAACTTTCTTTTTCCACAACACTGATTTCGGCCGGAACTAGAGAAAGGAAGAAATGTAGTTCCGGTCTTCCTGGATGACTCTTAAACCGATGTAAGGGTCTGGTGTCTTTCTGGAGCAAAACTACGTTAGATTTCACTCCTCGTTAAGAAAACTTGCGTCTGTCTTCCAAGCGGAGATATCCGTAATACTGATGGCAACGAAATATATAGTGAAGAAGCGCTGGAGGAGCCGTAACGATACAGATTAGCATCAGAATTCTGTTACGACTTCCAAGCTTGTTCCAAAATCGAAGAACTTACTGAACCCAGGCAGGTTACAGCTGGATCATAGAAAATGAAATCGCCGATAAACTTACTAGACAAGGGGAGTTACGTTAGGTCTGCCTACGTTCTCGGTTCCTTTGAAAGTTAGATTTCATACGATCATAACAGCAGATGGCATGACTGTCCAATTTTCCGACAGACTAAAGGAATGCTCCATGACATATCTATGAGGTCAGCGGTCTTCCTGTTGTCTCTCAGTAAGAAAAACTGCAGACTGCTCATTAACGTTCAGACGAGTAACTAAGCCACGTTTGGTGTAAAGGCCATGAAGACACCACGGAGCACTACCTTTGTGAATGCTTACGCTCTCATGAGGCTGCACGTACTCGGCGAAGCACTTACTCGTGTTTCTATGAAAGACTGATAAATTCCATAAAAAGAAATTTGCAAGGAGTAGAAATGGCTAGAAAAAAGGGAAGATGGTAGAATGCCTAATGCGATACCGTGAATGGCACGTAATGGCACGTAATAAATGTTGGCCAAATTAATGGAAAATTACGGTGTTAAGCAACGTATTCAAATTATAAAATTTTACTAGCAAGTTGAGAGATCTGTTCAAGATACGTTCCGTGTGCTACGAGATTTCGAATAAACAATCAAACAACGGCCGTACGTCGGTCGTCGAAACGTGAGGTCTGCAGGAAACATTGCTGCAGTGAAAGGGAGTGTATGAGATAATCCGAAGTTGTAAAAACTTGGCTTTTCGCAGGTCTCAACTTGGTGAATTTTGGGTAGAGACTTAGGCCTGCATCCGTATAAAATTCAATTAACTCAGGATCTGAAGGTAAACAACCATACCTAGCATCGAACATTCAATGACTGTGCTTTGAGGCAGTTGGAAGTGGACACCGATTTCGGACGAAAAATCACCTTCAGCAAAGAGGTCCATTTTTGGATGAATGGGTATGTCAAAAAGTAAAATATGGTAATTTGGGGAGATAAAAATCCACATGAAACCCATTAGTTGAAAATCTTTCCAATAAATGTCATTGTTTGATGTGGATTTTGGTCCGACGGGGTTATAAGCCAGCATCGTCTTTGAAAATGAAGCTGGTACTACCGGCGGCAAGAGGTACCGGTCAATGATTATCAATTTTTTTAAGTTTAAATTGAAAGATATGGATGTCAATGATATGTGCCACATAGCATGGTTATCTTGCATTTCGTCGTCATGCATGTCAACTGGCCACCGAGATCGTTCGATTCAATGCTAGAGATTGCTTGTCATATGAAAAAAAAAAAATCAAAATTGCAATTCGTGTACAATACTTGCATCTGCCAGGAGGACACAGTCCTGAATATATAAAACCATGATTCAAGTATCTAAATTGACGGCCCCTCAACAGTGTTTTTGACCTTTTTACTATTCTTTTTCCAGATACTGCTCCTCTTTGGTCTGACCCCAAAGGAATTTCGCTCTGCATACGGTGTAGGTTGCTCATCCTTTTTAAAAACTGGTGGAAACGAAACAAGCAAAAACGTTTGCCCCATTGTGTTAAAGTCAGAGATTACCACACATTAAAAATGTAAAATCATCACTTTGGACTTGCGTGTACTCGTATGTGCATGTGATTACATTCTGCTATTACACCCTTTTGAAGTGCTCCAAGGGATATTCACCCTACACCCATACGGTTTTATATGTGTATGCATAGATACGACTATCCGCAGATGGTGTGCATGCTACCTCTGATTCAGTCGGTACCTTCCTGGGTGAGGGATAATCATTCCTAATATGCCACTGACATGCATACTCCCTGGTAACTTGAGCTTAGTTTCACTCACTACTTACTTGTACGAGTATATCTGCGATTTATTTTTGGAAGGATAGTGGACAAAGATACCTCTTTTGAGGGTTGACACAAACCTTGGGCAAATGACATGGATACTGAACGTTTAAACGTATTGCTCATGATTTCTTATGCAAGATTACGTATAGTATCATAGAAATTAGAAATACCTTAATGCAGTTCAAAAAAATGTTTCTGAATAATGCATTGCAATCGGCAATCGAAGGAACTTTACGTCGACATGGTAGAGTCAGATTGCAAGAGTCAATTGTAAATTGATCGAGTACAATAAGCTGGAGATATTTTTGCGTTTTTGTTTCATAAATTATTCAGTTGTGTGGGTGATTGCTGTCATTATTTAAATTGAGTTTTCACAGACCAATTCTAGTCAATTGTTGTTAAGCCATAACATGAACTAGGTAATAAGATTCTTCTGTTGATATCTTTTCAAGTTAATTTACTGCCATTACAGTTGGGAATTGACTTGCTTCCACCTGTTCATATAAAGTTGGCAGCAGTCCATATGAATAAGCGCAATCTAATCCTGGTTAGGTCTTGGTGCCGTGTGAATGTTCGAATACAATGAATGACTTGTAGCCGAAAAACAAGTCGAGGCATTAGGTTGCCATAAAGAAGATATTGCCACCCAGGAAGTATTGTGGGATGAGCTGGACAATTGATGGGTAAAGTCTGTATGGTATACTATATGATGGCTACAGAAAATATGCTGTGCGCCTAGTTTGGTGCTAACGTATCGATATACGAGGTGCGTTCAAGAAGTAAGGTGACTTAATATTTTTATTAAAAAATATTTATTTAATGTTGTCCCAATGCCTTTTTACATCCTCAAAGCACTTCTCATAAGCACTTTTTGGTTTAACCTTGAACTCTTCCAGCGATGCCGTTGTTATTCCTTCAACTGTTGCAAATCTCCGTCCTTTCATAGATCTCTTCGGCTTTGAGAACAAGAATAAGGCGCATGGGTCAAATCCGGTGAATATGGTGGAGATCGTGTTGTTTTTGGCCAAAAAATCTTTCACAAGCAACTATAAATGAGTTGTGGCATTATCGTGATGCAAAAGCCATGAATTGTTTTTCCACAATTCCGGATGTTTTTTTTTGTCAGATTGCTTCTCGCAAACGGCGCATAATTTCAAGGTAATCTTATTGACTGTACGATCTTGAGACCGCTCAAAACAGTGTAGAAGATGTGAAGAAAAAGTCACATAGCCGAGAACTGTAAAAAGGATCTAATATGTTTTTGATGCAAAACGACCGACCCGAAGAACTCTGGGCACGTAGCTGGTAGTACCAGATGTACGGTATTTCAGAAAACCCTAAGAAGAAAAATGCTATGAAGGATATACAGATAAATCTTAACCCAACGCATGGGCTATAGAATGGAGAAGCAAGACTAAGGACACAAGAGGCAGAGCGCTTCTCGAAGCATTCGCATCACACAACATTAGTCTAGCGAACAACACGTTTTGTAAAGCAGACAAGGGGTCCATCGTAGATTTGACCTTCATGAGAAACTCACTTCTGGCGGGTAAGCGAAGAATATACGCACAGCGACCACCAGGCAATAATATTCAACGTTGATAAGAAGAAGCCCAGGCAGCGCTCCAAACTAACGGAATCGAAATGGAAAGAAGTGTCCTTTGACAAAGGTGCGTTCAAAGAAATGATGGACATCGACCTCTCAGATAGTTTCAGATCTGAACCAAGCAATCACCACAGTGCGTGATGCAGCTTTGCCCAGAAAAACAGGGAGCTATGACAAAATCAGAAAACTTAGAGCAAACTGCTTTCGGGCTCGGTGCAGATCTCAGCGTTCAAGGGGTAGACCGGAGTTCCAGAAACGTTTATCTACGTGATCTCGAAAAGGCCATCAAGGCAAGATGCTTCAAACAACTATGTAATGAAGCAGATCTTGATTCCTGGAGGGAGGCATATAGGATAGTGACAAAGAATCTGAAGAGTTGTAAGTCCGCACAAATATCCTGTCCGACAATGCTGAAGGCAATAGTTGAGCAATGCGAGCAACAAATCCGGAACATATACTCGAAATCACAACAGATGAGCTATACGAAGCATGCAGCAAAATAGGTGACGGCATTCCAAATATGGATGTCAAAGCCGCCGTCCATAAGTGACCGGACTTTTTATAGAAACGATGCTATAAAAGGTGCCTTGAGGAGAAGATCTTCCCTGAACCATGGAAACTCCAGCATCTGGTGTTGTAACTTAAGGGAAATAAACAACCCGAAGAACCTTCGTCGTATCGACCAATATGCTTTCTAGATACAGTAGACTGCTTGCAGCAGAGAATAGAGGATCTTTGTCAGACGCCCAAATAATCATAAAGACGCTAGTAGATACAGCAGCCGAACCAAAACAAATGAGGAGATTGCGAGGAGGCACAAAGTATTACTGCGCATAGTATTATTAACGCTAGATGTTAAAAATGTCTTTAACTCTGCCAACTGGACATGCATTGGCAGATCATGCACCTTGAATTGTTATTTATTAAATATAGTCATGGTCTATTCTACCGAGGGGAAGCTAGGACATCAGATGGGCGATGGCGTTAAGTGCAACAAGGGTCAGTCCTATGACCACTTCTATGAAATATTATGTACGACGGTGTTTTGAGCCTAACGCTACCGCGAGGAGTTAAGGTGATTGGTTTCGCTGACGATATCGTCCTGGTGACTGTGGCCAAGCATATTCACGAAATAGAGTCCGCCACGGATGAAGCAGCCGCCAGGTTCAAAAATTGGCTTGACCCAGCCGGCCTCACCACAAAACTGAAGCTATCCTTATAAAAGCTGCAGGCAGCGCTTTTTCGGATGAAGGCAAACATCGACGGCAGAGTGGTAAGTTCCATCCTTTTGTATGCTGCCACAGTTTGGGCATCTGCACTCTCAAAAAAGGAAATAAGGGGGAAACTTTCAAACAGGCTTTGCGCATCAGAACAATTTGCGGTTTCCGAACAGCTTGTGTTATAGCCGGGATGGTCTCAATGAAATGGAAAGGGATTTCATTAGTCTTATAGCGAACAGACAAGATACCAGACTTACCAGGAGGGTAAAGGAGGAAGAAAGGGCAACATCTACAGTACTTTGGCAAGCCAGGTGGGACAACATCACCAAAGGTAGATGGACCCACCAGCTGATTCGCAACATTGAAACTTGGACAAAAAGAACGCACGGGGACTGTAAATGTCATCCAACGCAGTTACTATCTGGGCATGGTGGCTATAGAAAATACCACCGATTTGGGCACGATGCTCGCTCCCAGAAGAGGAGAAAGACGCGCATCACGTTATGTGATCCTAAAAGACCTCATGATGAGGTCAGGGGACGACTGGTTGGAGATCTGTTCCATCATAGTAATACTTAACAGCAGTCCCGTGGGTAGAGTGGTTTGAATTGGGTAGGGTGTGTCTTTAGTATTGGGTCTATAACTTTATTCGTGCGGTTTGGTAAGAGATGGCGTAACTTGTATTATTCCGTTGTTATTATTCCATTGGAACATGCGTTGGATAGCAACTGTCATTGTACGTCATTTCAGTATATGTCATTCATTTGAACCGTAAGCAACAATCTTTTTTTCCACTCAAATATGTCGAACATTGTGCCTGAAAAATTGTTTTTGCGGGGAGATCTTCTTCATGAAGAAAACTGCTGCCGAAAGTTATCGTATTTTGGTAGAAGTTTATGCGCTAGCTGACCGAACGTGCCAAAACTGGTTTGCACGATTTAAAAGTGGTGGGCAGCCAAAAAAGTTTAAAGATGAAGAACTGGAAGAATTACTCTATGAAGATTATTGCCAAACAAAAGAAAAGCTCGCAGAATCTTTGGGTGTCACTCAAGCAGCCATTTCAAAACGTTTAAAAGCAGCTGGATATATTCAAAAGCAAGGAAATTCGGTTCCACATAAACTCAAGCCGAGAGACGTCGAAAGTGCGGTTTTGCATGTCCGAAATGCTGCTGGAACGCCACAAAAGGAACTCATTTTTGCATTGGATTGTTACTGGTGATGAAAAATGGATCCATTACGACAACCCCAAGCGCAAAAAATCATATGTGAAACCCGGCAAACCAGCCAAATCAAAAGCAAAGCCGAATATTCATGGCGCTAAGGTATTGCTCTGTATTTGACGGGATTAGATGGGTGTATTATGAGCTGCTAAAACCAGGTAAAACCATCAATGGACAACGCTACCGAACACAATTAATCCGTTTGAAGAGAGCAGTAGCCGAAAAACGCCCGGAATATTCGACCAGACACGAGGCAATAATTACCCATCATGACAACGCTCGGCCCCACATTGCTATTCCGGTTAAGAACTATTTGGAAAACAGTGGATGGGAAGTCTTACTCCACCCGCCTTATAGCCTAGAACTTGCCCCTTCTGACTACCATTTGTTCCGATCGATGCAGAACGCCCTCACTGAAATACGGTTCACATCAGAGCAGAATATCAAAAATTGGCTTGATTCATTCTTTGCTGCCAAGCAGGCGCAAACCTTTCTATTTCTCAAAAATAAACTTAGATTGCTATATACTTGAAACTATGAACATATGTTCCGGACATGTGTACCAACACAGCAAAAAAAAAAATAAATAATAAATAAAAAATCGATAATCGAATGTACGTTGCCCGCGAAATTTCAAAAGTCAACTTACTTTTTGAACACACCTCGTAAAAATGAAAGATGCTTTTGTCCTTCGTTATCGATAAATTCGTTTTTTTTTTTTTTTTTTTTACGAAAAGTGGAGAGTTTTTACTTATATTTCAGTGTTCTAGGGATAAGCTTACTTGAAATAACAAATATTTTCCATTCGACATCTTATTCAACTGCTTTCGGATACATCTTTAGAATCACAACAATGATTTCTCTTTGATCCTTTTGAAATTGTTTCTATCTTACTTCTCTAAGACAGAAAAGAGAGACAGAAAAATATAATTGCGACAAAATTCTAAGAAGATACTGCAAGAAAAAAAAAAGTCATATTCGCTATCAGAGATTTCGACCCAGCAACTCAGTTCGACAGTGTCTTTTGACATTAGTCCAATCCGATAAAAAAGAAAATAGTTCACTGCACAGATTGTTGAAATACAAATGCATCCAAACATTACGACTTCGTAACACTTCAACTACTGCTCTTTGCAAAGGAGCCCCTACAGTGTAAATCGGATAAAGAAAATAGTTTCGAAGAAAATGAATAAACGACCGAAGTAAAGAAAAAAGTCTTCACAGATTGTGTTGGAATTGGCAGAAGGCCAAAGGAATTTTCTTTTTCCACTAAACACTGACAAGGATAACTGAAAAAAAAGAAAAAAAAAAAAAAAACACCGAAATAATGTTCCTTATCCCAACTGTTCCTTGTGTATTTTGTGAAATTCTTCTATGTAGTAAGTGTATACGACTTGTACCAGTATCCTGGAAGAACTTTGAAGGATTTTTTTTTCCGTTTGTTGATATCTTCTTATTGAGGTGTAATTCTTAACTCAGGTAAGTCACCTCGATTCAGTTCATTTCTTGTCTTCACAATTCGACGTTGGACTTTATGAGAAAGATCCTTTACATTCCGGAAAAGATTTCAAGAAAATTGCAATTCACTTGCGATGGATGGAATGAAAAAGTGTCCATCCCTTTTATCCTAATAATATTTTCATTATAAATGAATTTCTTTTTTGTCATTTCGTTGCGAAGGAAAATTTGAGGATTCTTTCGAAAACCGAAGGAATTACAAGGATGGTAGATGAACTAGGCGACAAAGATTAGAAAACACAATAGGAACCCTCTCGCTTTGAATCCTTGAGATCGTTAGTGATTCCTTTCAAAGATGACTACAATGAGAAATAAATCTTTCTGAATTCAAAGCTGCGAGGGTATTTCGAGAACCGCATTGATTGACCACAATTATCCTTCAATATTTTGTCTCATACTTTAGAGAACATGGTTGAAAGAAGTACATTTAAGACTAGGAGTACTTAAATTACAAATAATTAAATATATTGCCGTAGAATGAAAATCAATTTGTGCAGAGCATTCCATGTGGCGTTGTATAACAAGTATTTCAACGATAGCCTCTTCTAATTTTTGAACAATTATCGAATTGTTGAAGAAGAGAAATCTGAGAAAAGGCAAACGAGCCATACAAGTCCATCAAATTAAAACGGGTCAAAAAGTAGAGGAGGCTGTTCAAAACCTGAACGATGCCCTCACCAAATGTTCTGACCTGATGTATCCAGCCAGGAAAATACTTTGTACGCAAAATACTTTGAACGCAAATTTATAGCGACTACGTAAGAAAACTCGAAACTGACTTTGACGAAGACTGAGACCTTACAAATCGGACCAAAAATATTATCAGAAGATATTGCGGAAAGATCGAAATACAATATCTGAAGATTCGGTGACACTAACACTGAATCGAAAACTGAAATTTTCTGCTTTACGCTGATGGCTGATCAGATCGCGCTAACAGTTCAGTAGCAATTACCTGGGCAGGGACAGGCAGGGGTGCCATAACTAGACATTGCTTTGTATATGTCATCTCTGTAGATGCTGTCACACGTTGCGTTAAAATCGACGAATAGATGGTGTATATCGATTTGGAGCTCATACGTTTTTTCCCAGATCTGCCGTAGTGTGAAGCCACACTGATATGGACCGATCAGGTTGTTGAGGAACGGCTTCAGGCGCTCACACAAGATGACAGATAGGATCTTGTAGACAATGTTGAAAAAACTGATGCGTCTGTAGAATGCTGGGGTTCCATTCATCGTGAATACATTCGTTCGACCACATTTTATAGACAAGTTGTGGTAAGCTTCTTACCGAGACATCGGCAGTCAGGCCGTCTATTCCAGCCTATTTATTTGTTCGTCTCTACAGTCTTCGGTTCGGGGTTTATGTTTCTAGCATGCTTTTGTTTGTACCAATTGGTAAAAGTTCCGAATCTTATTCCTGGAGTAGCATCTTTCAATTTTCTCGACCGCGCGTTTCTCATACTGCTTTTTTTTCCTCCTGAGAAGCTGGTGTTCGTCTTTCCGCTACTGCTCGCAGAGCTCGTGAACAGCTGTAGTCCTTCTACATAGCGCTAATTGGTATGCGTCTTGCTAGCTGCATGTGCTTGCCGGAACTCGTCTTCGAACCAGTCTTTTTTTTATTTTTTTGTGGTGGAAGAAACCCAATGGCATTTTGGCAATATTTCCACTGGTCTTCAATACTTGATCTCGGCGGTATAAAACCTTTTAAGATTAAGGAAAACTCGATCGGAAAAGGATTTGGCGGTATTTTACAACTATAGCTGTCCAAGGTCAAACTTCCTCATAGGAAGAACTTGTCTTTGCTATGTTCGGGATATCCGTAACCGTAGCTTGACTATAGCAAGGTAATAATCCGAATCGATGTTGAACCTTCGGTTGATTGATCATGATATCTCCAAGTCCCTGAATGAATGTTCCGCCCCGTCGGAAAGTCAATTGGCCTGAATCAGTTATCGGAGGTGGTATTGTGCAGGCTATAACTTCCCGAAATACTACCAAGGATGTCCCCTCTCTCTAGCTTTGCAATAAAATCGTCGAGTTTAGCTAGTTATGTCATAGTTGGGGCACTGCTCGTAGGTCAGATCAAAGAACTTGTGGAAGCTATCTTTGTTTCGACATTTCTCTCCTCGATTCGGGGTTGATCCTCCTAATACGGATTGCTACGTGGCGCTTGTTCATTTCACGGAAACTCAAAATGTCTTACCTAAGTCTACCTTTAACAACGAATCGGCATCCAAATAGGCGGTGTTTTTGCCGTATTGCTATCAATCGCCGTAGTAAATCTTGCAGTTTTCCAACCTCTGTAATAAATGTATAGCAGCAGTCCAGGGCCTCCGCTAGTTGCTCGGCTGCACGTGGCCTATTAAGGAACCTCAAATTCCACATACAGATCCGAAGTTCGTTATCTTTATTTTATTTGCACAGATTGTCTGTATCCGAGGCTTGTTGTTGGTGAAGAGTAGAGGGTAAATTGAAAGACGTAGGAGTGAGCGCTAAGAGTTTCCGGCAAAATTGAAAGCCCTTTCGGTAATGAAATTTTTGAATGTGTAACCCGACCAGATAGCGCGTGAATAACAAGTGTTGTGGATAGGAGTAATGTTGGTGAAAAGAACCGTGATTGCGATTGGCCACTGTGGTGAATTGATGTAGGCGAATGGAAATGATTTGGGTGTACTATCTGTTGGATCGAACTTATAGACTGTCTATTCTAAAGCGCAGTTAGCCAAAGACGTTATCGACGATTGGTGCACTAGAAAATGACTTTTAGTCAATCATTTCATTTTTTTTTCTTTACGAGCAGAAGGATGCTTTTTGGTCTTACTCATCTCGATCCGTTTTTCAAACGATGCTTAGTATTTGGGCGTCATCGTGGATTGTTATCCACTTTTTGTACTTAACCTGTCTCGCCGAAAACTTAGTCGGCTTTCTAGCAATATACAAGAGCCTTTGGCAAAGCGTGGGACTTATTAAGGATTATCTTTCCTGAAAATACGTTACGGCTGCATAAGGGCTTTCACTAGCACGCCTGGCTATGCTCAAGATACACTGATGCCTCTCTTCTCTTAATATTCATATCATGGGCTTAAGATCGTCTCTTATTTAGAAAAAGTGGTTTTGAGAATAACACGCACTGAAGTTCTCATGACTGCTTTTGACTCCAGTATTATGGACACATCGTTTGATGCAATGACACCGAAAATACGAAATCTGCTTTCCCTGTGCTTAGGAATGTATACATTGGAAAGGAATGTAGTCGAGTCCTTTTGGAAAATGAATTCGAATCTGTTTTTCCAGCAGAGATTAACGCAATTCTTATGGCAAAGAACTAAATTGTGAAAATTCGGTGAAAGGGAAGTAGTATGTGTATCAATAGAATCAGGCAAGCTGAGCTTAAGACTTTATTGAATCCATCAGCCACTTCCAGGTTAATTTAAGAATGCAAGGCTTCTCTGAACGCAGTCGGATGGCTACATTTACTAAGTCACGGGAAATGAGGTCGCTGATAAACTTACGCCATAAGGCTCAGAGGGGAGTTACTCAGTATCGAAGTCCACGTTAGGACTCCCTGTGTCCTCGCTAGGGCTTTTAGTGACACTTGCGTTTTGTGTGCGCATAACTGCAGATGGCATGACCTTCAAGACGACAACATATCGAACAAATGCATCTCGACATATCTTAGGGGTCTATGATTTTCCTGCGATCCCTCAGTTGTAAAGATTGTACTGGATACGAAATATTGGAAGTGTTTCGGCATAAGTGACACTTCAGCATGCTATGCTCGAAGAGCGAGTGATGGTCGAACGGGGGAGCATTTTTTCTGTGAACGTCTGAATGCACATATCGAGTAGGAGGCACTTGGAGCTGGAGTGGTTGGTTCTGGTACTATAGGAATTTTATCCCTGACGTTTCTATGAAATACGAAGGATTCTTGTAAAAGGGAAATTAAAATATTTTGGTTTTAGTTGGATTCAGCCGACTAAAGTACGCTAGCTTGAAAGCTCAGGTCTTGTATTGCATGTTACTTAAATGCAATTAAGTCCAATCGTATGGTGATGGTATGGTGATTGCAATATTCTTCTAAATGTTGAAATGTTAACCCCGTTCGTTTCATTTTTTTTTTTTTACTTTTAGGGATACTACTCCGACAGAGAAGAAGGAAGCCATCTAATAGCAAAACTCAGATGATGAATTTCTTATTCAGGAATGGATTTGCACTGAAATACCCAAACTCTTGTTTGGTCACTGAAGTAAAAACTCTGATTTTTCATTTTAGTTTTCTCATTTCCTTTAGGGATTTCTTTGCTCCATCCGTTTGTTGGAACGTTCGAAACTTCCAAAATGGTACTGTGCTTGTTTCCCAGAGGAATTCTTTTTGCAAAATTTATTTGTTTCCCCCTTCATACTGATAGTACAAACGTACAGATTGCAAACCTTGTATTGCATCCGGGCAAAAGTAAAGAGAAAAAAATTAACAGATACAGGTAAGTACACGTGAATACATGAGCTGTGCATTGATTAAATTGAAATCTGAAATGTTTTACGCTAGTTAGCGAGACGTCCATTTAAAAGAGCAATTTCACTTAAAAAAAAAATTAAGTTTCGGACTTTTTGAACTGTAAAACCAATAACCTAAAACTGGTTTGCCTCACGTTTCAATAGAGATGATCTGCTTTGATGACGGATGGATTTTTGGTTGATTTCAAACTGTCTCATACCCAAGGCTTAAATTCAGCTTTGCTAAAAAGAAAATCGCAGGAAGCGTTTCTTTTGAAAGAGAAAAGATAATCTGCTTGTTAAAAAACAAATTAAAAACTGACAATACAGCGCAGATTGATTATTTATTTTATGGACTAAAGCGATATTTTTCGACTGATGTCCCGAGTCAACCACATTCTGTGATAGTCATTCCAATTATTTTTTATATAAATCTTTGTATCCTGGTCAAGTTTGCTGTACTCAAAACTAAACATATCCAATCGGAATTTCCAGGGCACTGTCGTTTTTTTCACAATCTAAGAGAGATGTAATATATACGAGTAGATTGGATGAAAAGGTTTTAATAAGAATAGATGTAAATATTCAAAAAATTTCCTGCCCTTAGTACTTATGTTCTAACTAGTACCATCAGGAAATACTCTTTCATATAAATTGCATTAGATTTTAGACAACATTTTGCTTCTATTGTTTATTTTTCTTATCCCTTATGAACACACCATGTGACTCTAAGGCATGCAAACTCCATCTGACGTGGCAATATGAAGTTTCTCCTCATTACGACAGACTTGCCAATGAGTGTGCGCCTGAATTTAAAACTTTAGTTCCAGTTTAAATTTTCCAGATATTTTAAGAAATCGAAGCTTATCTATATGCTGTCTGAAGTCTGGGCAAACTAAGCCTAGTCTTAGTCTCATATTACAACGGAATCGTAGGAAACTAAGTGTCCTTACTAATAAGATGTTGGTACAGGGCTTCAACCAATAAACCTTTTCAGTTAGCGCGGTCCCTGCCAAACTACTTTCAGTTCTCCGCTCCAAGACGTTTCCACTTGCCGAGTGACCAAAGGCGATATCTTCATCTTCTAAGTCGTCGGGCTGGAGCGTTAAAATTTTTTCGTTTTATATGTCTTATGAGCTGTATAGCTGTTATATCTCCTCTAGCAAAGCCCATCGACGCAAATGGCACCAAAAATCTTTTAAATGATCTTGCGTTCAAGATGACTAAGTATATGTTCATACGTCTTCACTTACGTCAAAGGTAAATAGGGACTTATAAAAGTCTTTTTTAGAATAATATTTCTTTACAGTGCCTGCTTATTCAAGTGCCTACCTAGGCTAAAGAAAAAGCGATTGACAAGCGTAATTTTTCGTTTGATTACTGATGAAGTGTTGGTATCAGAGCAAATGGTAGAAGTAATTCAAGCAAAAGGTCTTACTATCTTAAATCTGAAGCTGTGTACTCTGATGTTCACCAACGTTGTGTATTCCATTTTGTTGACAGCACATGCTTTATGCATATGCTTCTGTTTCTACTTGTAAACGCACTAGTGAAAACTTACGGAATTCTGAAAATGATATCAATGTCATCCTTGTATGCAACTACATAAGTATGATAGTTGTACAGACTTTTACAAAATTTTAACTCTGGAGTTAGCTTGCTTATTGTCTCAAGTTTGAAGTTAAGGAAGTAGCATGAAAGTGCATCGCGTTATCTAAGCCTCTTATTGACAACGGCGGTAAGATTGCTTCCAACCTTCATTAAGTAACGAGCGTTCGCCCTAGTGATTCTGCACGCCTTGACGAGTTTGGCAAGAATTGAAAAGTTAGTCTTTTTTACCTCGATAAAGAGGTGGCATGTATCGATCTGGATTTAAATATTTGGTCAATTGTAGTTCTACACGGCCTTTAACTGCATTGATTGGGAGCATTCATATTATTGACAATAGTTTTAGATGTTCACATAACATGGCAAGTAAGTTCTTTTGTGCAAAGTCAATGCCACTGATGCCCTCATATTCGAAGCACTTTAATGAGTCTCTTTCCTCTGTCAATCGGACAACCGACGCTGAGATTCTATACGTCAAGCACCATGGAAATAAGTTAGTACATGCTCTCCATCAAGCCATGTGATGCCTTAAATACCTCGGCATTCCGGAATATTGTTATACTTAAGTTTAAATATTCCCACATTAACTTCATTTTGCCCATTTTGCTTTAATCGCCGTTTAACAGTCTGTAGATGTAGTTTTACATACCTTCAAGACCAACTATGAATCTACCACCCAATTTTCTTACACAAATCTGGTTTCTTTTTGGATATTTGGTGAAACTTCCAAACGTTGGCTCTGGAGTAGAATTTATACGGTTTCTTTCTCCTCCGAATAAGCCAAATTTTGGGGTTGTTGTTTCAGGCTACTTTTAATGCAACTTTTTAACAAACCAAGGTTTTGATGTGGAGGTTCATCTGAAACCCAGCAGTTGAGATATTTTCAAAGGCTTCTTGACATTGATGCCATTGATCTTCAGTCAGGCTCAAGGATGCTTATAAGAGATTGAGAGATACGCCATTAATAAAGATTCTGGTTCAACAAAACTAACATAACATTGTTCCGATGTTGTGAAATTTTAGATCTCCACAGAAGTACCTTGGCTGTTGCTCGGTAGTGATGCGAATATATATTAGCTGCTCGGCGCGTTCGAGCAACAATTATACCGGAGATGTGCCTTGTCTTGAACGCAGAATAATCGATTTAGTTGACTAGCTTATGGACTTCCACAGACGAAACCGTATTCAAGTTGTTGCGATATTCTGCCCCATAGCAAAGTCAATTAGCCCAAATCTGTTTTCAGTTGTGGTGTCGTACAGGCTATGCTTTGTACTAAGCGCCATACATATAAGCGCCATACTTTGGGCAAACGTCGTACGGGGTGCATTGATTGTTGCAATACACTTGCTCACGCGACACAAGACTTCTGTCTCGCCAGTACTTGGCATTTTTAATGTTCAAATATTCTTTGCATAAATCCAGATATCCTTGCCCTATTTCGTTTTATGGGACATGCAACAAGATTACGTTTTTATGCGAAGCTATTAGTAGGGTGTTTACGCGCCCATATGGTTAGATATACGTACAGCTTCTAACCTGAAAGGGCAGAATCCTTCCAGAATGTCTTGATTAAATGGGATAGATTAACTCATTGAGTTCAATTGTTAGCATCTTTGTTTAAGCAGTACAAGTAGTCCTAAAAAAATATTATGAATCTCGAGTCGGAATTCGTTGAAATGCTGGCTGTTGCTGTGTTCATTTATTCAGTGAAGCCCTCTCCTCCTCCTTCTGAAGTTTAGTCGTTTCTTTTGCTCCTCTTGACTACAAGCGCCTTCAGGTTTGGAAAAGGGGCACAATTGATGGGTATTCACAGTACTGGTTTTCGTTAGGTTGCCTCCTGTAATCGTACAATACCATCTTTACCATATGGTCTACATGCTAATAAGAAAAGCATCATTTGATAGAATGGTGGCATAAAGTTCACACGTGGATATTCATGTGTTTTGAGTGAACGTCTGTCGTGTTTGATTAAGTTTACGAGATGCCCATACATCCATGAGACTCAGGATATGCCTGGGTAGCGCTTACCTACATAAGTGATACCAATCCGAAACCAGTCCTCGAGTTCGATCTAAAACTTCTTGCCATTTTTAGAGTCTCGGAATCCAGTTCTTATTCCAACTCTACATCGAGTCAACCATAAGTAAAGGACCCTGCCAGCATGACGCTATCACCAGGAGGCCTTCCTCTTTCAAATCAGGCTCGGAGCGAAATCCTTGGGCCCTGGTCATCTGAAAACCATAACGATAATACCATGATTGATCTACTTTTTCTACAATACAAACTGCATAACGATGAAAAAGTCAACATCCAGCCGTTAAGAAGAATACACCATTCCACACTGACGATAATAGTCAAAACTTTCGTCCAATTGACCGAAATGAAAGAAAGCAACAGCTTAACTGAAATCTAACAAAACTGCTGGATATAAACTTGTTACAAGCATACACCAACTAATTTCTCAGATCAGTTCGGAAGAGTGTATACTGATGTATGCCAATGAACTATGCCAACTATAGAGGTAGAAGTCTCCTTAACATTGCATACAAGATATTATCTGTCACGTTGTGTGAACATCTGAAATCCTTTGTCAGTAACATAAATGGCCCCTATCTGTCTGGTTTCAGACCAGGAAAGTCTCCAATCGACCAAATTTTCACGCCCCGCCAGATCGTGGAAAAAACTCAAGAAATCCAACTCGACACCTACCATCTTTTCATCGATTTTAGGACCACATATGACAGCGTTTATAGAGACAAGCTATGAAGAGGTATGTTTACCTTTCGCTCACTGCTCGTTAACGACCTAACCGAAGCTTTTGATGACAAAAAAGGTTTCGGACAAGGTGACATGCTGTCAAGAAAAGATTATGCAGAGCTCAAAAGAGAACACGTGTGGCACAATCTTTCAAAAATCTGTGCAACTACTAGCGTACGTCGATGATATTGACATAATTGGGAGAACTCAGCGGGCTGTTACCGGTGCGTTCGCTAGTATGAAAACGGTACAATAAGAACCAAACCAGGTACATGCTGGCAACAAGAAGGAAAACACCAAATCAATGAATTAAACAGAACATTACAGCTGGTAGCCATAATTTTGAGGTAGTGAAGGACTTTGTCTATTTTGGCTCCGCAATTAATTCTGCCAACAACACCTCAGTAGAAATGAAACAAATAATTCACTCTTTCCTATCGCTGTGTTAAGAAGGCAATTGAATAGTAAGTTCTTATCCCGAACAACTAAAGAGACTTTGCATAAGACCTTGATATGCAACTGTATGAGATGTACGGCGACATCTATCAAGTCAGATGCCTGAAATGCTAGGACAAATGGAGACCAAGCGTTAGGCCCGCAGAATGAAGGCAGATGAGAAATACCTCACTTTAGGTGGCACGCATAAGTAGAAGGAGCCCTTAACCAACTTGAAGAGCCCAACTAAAGTTATTTAACTAAGAATCACGCTAACTGGAGAAGCTTGTTAGTTGATATTCAGATTCGCCCAGAACTGCTGTGCAACCAACGTAAATAAGTAAGTTTGAAGTACTAAAATTCATTTACTACACCGGGGTCAACTTTAAACTTTCAAGACAAAAGTGTAACCAACAATCCAACCGCCAAGTCCAATGTAAGCAATTTTTTGTTCGCATTTTTTCGCGCATCATTTCTGCCAAGCAAAAGTGAGCAATAAATGTCAAGTATACGCCAGAGTATTTATCGGCAAACCTTCTTGAAGGCTATTTCTCAATGTCTCTGTATCTGAAGCTGTTTTGCTTGAGAAGTTTTCCATTTTCTTGAAGTGATAAATTAAAAATTTTATGAATGCAGCAGTAGATTCTCTGCGATACCGCTGCTAATACTCTGCAATGCTGAAACGTTTTTTTTGGTTTACCTGTTTCCCTTGAGTAAGGTTTTCGACACAAAAAAAAAAAAAACAAAAACAAAAACGTTAGACTTTCAATGATTCTGTTTGTACATTCACTTGAAATCCTTTCCTTCTGCGGAAAACCTTGAACAGAATTTGTTTTTTATGTTACGTAGTAGTTCTCCTTCGCTAGGGCTACGGGTCATGGAAGGTTCATACCAATGAAGTAATATATATGACTATGTACACACATACAAAAAAAAAGAAACAATCTAATAAATAAAATAAACCAACAGCTCTTACCAGGATGGAGATGAATTGTATCTTTTTCTTTTGCCTACGGCTTCAGCTATAGTAACGTGAAATCTACTGGAGTCCTACGGCTCCTCTTAAAAATAAGGACAGGAGCAATGGAATATGATCCTAAAGGCACAACTGCGTCGTGTGTACTGGCTTTTGAATTTTGTTTTAACATTTCAATCAATTTTCAGCTGAATTGTGAATTTATAAAGTTGAACGACGAGAGGATGTTCCCCGAACAGGGAGATATATGACCACACACCCAAAGGCTTTATAACCGACAGTAATCGAGGACTTTGGATTCAGTGTAGGCATTCTTAATATCACTTACCCAGACTAAGTTTGTCTTCACTGAATCGTTCGTTAGAGTCACAGGTCATCTGAATGCGGATGAGGTGCAAACATAACCTACAACCGAGTATCTACATATGTACATCACACTTTTTTTTTTTTCACAAAACCAATGCTGGATGCAAAGGTACTTGTGTACGAAAGACAAGAAAACTACGGCAGATACTCCTATTCTCAAAAGAATGAAATGTATCTGAAAGTTTTATTTTTACGACAAATGAAAAATTATGTATCATGTTTCTCTATTTCAAATGGTCGTGGCGACGGTGTGTTGGCATTGAGAAGACAGACAGGGGGCAGACACGATGCAGCAAGAAGACCAGATAAATTGAAAATAATGAAACAAACTCAAAGAAGGAAATAAAATAAAGCAACCATTGGGAAATGTGGGAGCATATTGAATAAAAATTGAGTCATGATTGTTTTTGAGCGATAAATTTGTGAAGATGGTTTTTATTAGTTTTTTTTTTTTTGTTGTTGTGGTTGTTCTTGTTTTTGCTAAACCTTGCTCTAGGGTACAACTCAATTCACATGTGTGATTTTTTGTAGGATAGAAATTGTTTGTGCTATAAATAAATGGCTTTAACCCCCGGCCAGAAGACTAAGAGGTAGTCCCCAGACTATTTAACAAATCCCGAGGTAATGAGGGACAGAAACAGCTGGGTGAACTTCAGGGCATATGCATGTTTTAAGCCAGCCAATATGGAAGTTTTGATGGATGAACTCAAAAGCGACACCAGAGGCAGATCCAATGCTGACTTATTTGAGTTATTTTGTAGGAGTCAGAAGCATAGGTCATATGAGATCTTTTCGGCATCTACCCAAGTTGACGAAAAAGATATGGTGACATAGTAGTTTCAAGCGAAGCAGTTCCTTTAGTGTGGTACTGACGTTAATGGATCTACAACCGAATCTCTGCAGGTTGAGGGTCATAGCGTCGGGTTAACTGCATGTCCACAGAGTTTATTTTTTGATGCCTTTTGTTGATAACTCCAGCAAAAGGAAAACGAACAAAGTTTCTCAAGTATGTACGTGGAATGTTGAGAGTCCATCACCTACATCAGTTACATAAGAACCGGATGCCTTAAACCAGAGAGAGTGGATATCACTCCAAGAAGAAAAAACTGTGACATCTATAATAGTGATTGCAATAGCACACAGAAGCAGCGCAAAAAGTCTTCAGATTCAGCCATCCGAGCGAACGGCTTATCATAATATTGGCTTAATTAGGCAACACAGTTTTGATATGCGCTCAACTTCAACTCCAACAGATATGAGCGATGTCCTTAACACGATGTTGAGAGCTTCGTTGCTGATTTTAATGCCATGTAGTACTTGGAAAGGAGAAAATCTTGGCAGGCAAAGCTAACAAGACACCAGTTGCGAAAATAGCCCCAGACTATTGCAACTGACGATGCAAGAAACAGCTCTAATATTTGGGATACATGAACGTTTCCAGGATCCTACATCAACTAAGCCTCAACCACCTTGTTGTAGCTAATTACCATACCTCAGATGACAGAACATCAAAGAAGTATTATGGACAAATTTATTCTCGAACGGTTAAGATCTAGGGTGACTGCTAGAGCTTATTCTGATCGAGTCACCCGTAATCTTTCGGGAAATCCTATACCGCCGGTATCAATCGTAGGAGGCCGGTGGTAATATTGCCAGCCTACCACTAAAGATGCCCCATTTAACATCAGGTTTGATGAAGAGAGTCGGAAAAGGTATGTAGCAAAGGAAGAGGCATACACGGTGGCACTCAAAAAAGACAAAAGCTGCTCACGAGGTATATGAAAAAGAAAGGCAGAAGGAACATAGGCTTTTGGGAAGCAATATAGTATCCCCTTCAAAAGACGTCACCATATACAGGTACACCTTTGAGGAAGTAAGTTGCTTTATCTATCTAGGCTCCGTTATCAACACCGATAACGACACCAGTTGGAAAATCTTTAGTCTTAGTAGGAAATTGAATAGTAAACCCCTCTATCTAGCAACCAAAAAGAAATTATAAAAGACACTGACCATCCTAGTCTTGCTTTACGATGCAGGGTTTTGGGCACTGCCGAAAGTGAATGAATTTGCTCTGAGGCGCTTCGAGAGAGAAGTTTTTCTGGTAATTTCGGTCCTGTTTGCTTCATCGGAGAATGGAAGCGACGTTTTAAGATTGAACTGTATGGGCTGTACAACGATGCTGATCTCGTCAAGAAAGCTCGGAAAACGAAGCTTATATGGCTAGGTCACTTGTCACAGCCAGAAGAATAATGCAACAGAAGACGACCTCATGTTAGGTGGCACACAAAAAAAGGGAACCTCAGCCAACTCCGCATCTGCAACTGCGTAATATTCATTACTTGCGAATTACTTTCAACGTATCTCAATAATTCGCAAAACAGCCCTCTACACCAAAGATGTAGTCTACGAATTTTCACCAACTCTGTAAGATATGATCGGATGCCCATAACACTAACCGCTTAAGAGAAGAGCTTCGCAAATCCAACATTTTTCTGTCTAAGCTTCAAACGAAATATAGGTTAGAGGAAGCTGTTCAGAACCTAAACGACATCCTCACCAAATGTTTTCAACTGACGTCTTCAGCCAGAAAAAAAGTGGTGCAGGTCATCCATTCTATGGTAGAGCTCAGATTTGCAGCGACTATGTAAAAAACCCAAAAACTTTTAAACAAACCACTTAAGACTAACTTGGATGGATACTAGATTTCTTTAGAGCCTTTTGCGAAGATCAAATTGCTCAAAAGGGGAAATAAGTTTGGCTGTTAACACTTAGAAAATTTATTGGCATGAGGAGAATGAGTCGAAAGCAGAGACCCTTGGTCTCGTGTTTGAGACTAAAAGTAGCTGACTGAACAGGAGGTGTTGAATGTACCACTCCTTTATTTCTGAATTTTATAGTCAGCCTTCTTGGAGAAGTTGTGGTGTTTTCACAATGGTGTTCTGCTTTGGCAGGTGACCAAGTCCTAGCAATTTTAAATAGTCGAATTGAATCAAATTAAAAACAAAGGAAGCTTTGATAGATAGCCAGAAAGTATTTTATCTCCGCAAGTAGAAGTTCCTCATACCGACCCTACCAAATTAACCCAGATGGTATTTATTAAAGTTGATGTGATTATGAAGCGCACCATCCAGCATTACTTCGACCACTGAGATGCTTCCGATATTTGCCAGTACGACCAAGTCAATGACTGACATGACCACGCAGCTTCCTGGTATTCTTTCTCTTTTAGTTCGATATTTTAAAATTTTTTTTAAAGAATCCTCTGTCCATGACACAAAATTCCTTCCAACAAGAAAGATCCCTCAAAAATGTGACTGACTGTGGCTGCGAAAAAGGGAACGTTTTCTACAACATTCTTGGTGTTTTCAGCTTTTGACGGCATGTGCAACTGGGTAAGGCAACACGGCGTGGGCAAATCCCTGGTTTTTGGGATAAGAGCAATGCTCGTGAATAGAATCCTGATACTGACTGCTGTCAACAAATAAAAATGGGTGTAACGCTTTCAATGCTTATCACATTTACCCTTGTAGCTGTATTGTCTCTTGGAATACACCTACCGGCTTTCTGATCTAAAGCTCACGCAGTCCTAGACATGATCGACATGGGCATTCCATTTATCCTCTTTTTGAGAGGGAGGAAGCAGACTGACCTGACTGATGATAAACGTAACACAATTTATTGTAATAACAAGGCTAAATACTTGAGTGTGATCCTGGATTATCCGGACTAAATCAGTCACATCGAAAAATTATAGACGTTGTCGGGTTTCTGACAATATAAGCTCTCGGCAGAACATGCGGCCGACAGTCTGCCTTGCCTGCATAAGGGATTTTCCTATGACACCTGGCCCTGCTCCAGACTCATTGGGGAATCTCTGCGTCTATAGTGATATCCAACCCACATTCTTTAATGACTTCCAAGCTGGTTAGAGAGTGTAAGGCCTCTCTGAACGCAGCCCAAGGACTGACTTCATTGAATCTTGTTTGAGGTTCAGGACACAGTGAATTAGTTAGGGAAGACTCAGAGGAGAGTTTCTGGATTAGCGCTTCCATTGACGGTTGGGTTTTATATGAGAATGCATGACTCCCTAGGATACCGTCAGACAAAACAAATTATTCCCAACGCCTCTTAGAATTCAGCGAATTTCGTAATGTCCAACGTGAGGAAAGACTATAGATAGCTTACTTGATTCGTAACGGACCATCACACTTTCTTGACTATCTAACTATTGTACGCACAAATCACAGGTAACACCGCATGGTTTTTTGTGACTATATGACTGCCCTCGACTGATGGTATTGTATCCTTTTCTTCGCTTAGGACTGAGAAGTTGCATCACAAAGAATATTACAAGGAATACGATTGACGAGCTTTGTTGTCTGTATGCTTTGTTTCGACAGAAAAAAGTCTATTGATGGTCAAAGGGGTGGTGAATGCGATTATAAGAGAACACAAGAGTTCTCACTTTAGCTTCACTTCATCAACTTCTACTACTCACCTCCACGTGGTGACTGCTAGGTGCCTAGTACAGTACCTAGTACAGGTAGGTAACCAACCCTGTTGATCCTAGACTGCTGTAAAGCAGATATCAGTGCTATTCAGGAAACGCGTTGGGATGGGCCGGGCAAAAGTGAGATGAATAACTGTGATGTTTACTAAGTTAATTGCTAAAAGGAACAAACGTTCATTTGGATGCGGATTTGTTGCAAGCAGTAGACTTAGGCAAGAGGTCTTGCCTACACGACACCACTTCTTGAAACGGACTTAGAATAATCGATTTCGCTGCGGGACATAACATTACTATAGCAAGCACATGGTTTTCCCATCTCAATATTTACAAGGTAACATTGCGGCTACCAGATCAGCAAAGTGTTAACCAGATTGATCATGCTGCGATCGATGTAAGGCACTCCTCAAGTATTTTAGATGTTCGAACATTCCGCCAACATATACTCTGACCAATACCTAGTTGCAGCCAAGAAACGTCTACGGATATCTCAGATACCACAACAACGGGGTTATACTATGGGGAGATTTAACGTTGAACGCTTGGAATCGCAACAAGCCGCCAAAATCTTCACCGATCATCTATCCCTCAACCTCTCGAGAAGTCAAGTGCTGAAGTGAAGCATCAAGTGCTAAAGACCAGTGGCTTAGATGCCGATAAGCTATCAGAAATGCAGCAACTGACGTGCTGAGTTTCACCCACTATAACCTCGAAACCATAAGTTTGATGAAGAGTGCAGACAAGCACGAGCAGTAAAGCAATAGCCTACAGAATGGCGCTGCACAAAACGAGGAGAGGAACTTGTAAGCTCTAGGAGCAAAAGACGAAAGAACATCGGCTTCTCCGGAAAAGAATAAAAAGCATGAGAAGCGCTCGATCGAGGAAATAGATAGGTGCTACTCCAGAAATAATGTTCGAAAGTTTTACCAAAAGGTAAAATGAAAGTGTCAGGGCAATAAGACCCGAACGGAAACCTGTACAGATGAATAAGGAAACCTTGTAGTAGAGTCACAGTAAGTGCTGAGGATATGGAAAAATTATTTTTACAGAGCAGAGCGAACCATTCGATATTGACGAGGCAAGTCAAGAATCCCATTCACCCGACCAAAATAAAGCGAGGACAGCAAAATGTAACTGAAATAGATCAAGGCTGTCGGGCTGGACGGCCTACCGGCCAAACTATTAAAAGCAGCAGGAGATGATTTGGTTGAGAGTATACACCAACTTTTTATCAAAATTTGGAAGGATGAATGTATGACTGATAGTTACTAACTTATGACAGCCCGCATATGACAGCATCTACAGAACCGAATTATACAGTGTCTTGTCTAGTTTTGGCATTCCTGTCAAATTCGCCAGCTAGCAGAATCTTCGAATCTAATCCGGAGGGATAACGTTGTAGAGGTAGGTCTCGCCTAAGGTAGCGCGCGCAAATTGAAAGAAAAACAAACTTGAAGACCCAGATCCATCCCGGACTGTAAATAAGTAAGTAATGGAAAACTGGTGTCTATTGTCATCGATGTTGTTAATGTTATGAGTATGGCCTAAGCAAAACATAGGCATGCATCCAGGAGGTCAAACAATTTCTCTTTATGTTAAATTTCGTCAGTAGGCATCAAGGTTTTACGATATTTTGTGTACATCTGATACTATGAGTTCTATCTCCTTTCATTTATTTCTTCTTGTCAGAGTCTCGGATGTCCTTCTTAAATCCCCAAATACGTGGTGACCGCATGATGAGTGCTTCATCCACTTTATCGCTCAGTTGGAAGCTACTAATAGATGGATAAGAAACCATGACGTGTACTTAATTGTTATGTTCACACGAATGTTTCGTGGCTTAACGGATGCGCTTCTCCTATATTTCCCGGAAAATGCATGCAATTCTCTTTATTTCACAAATTTCTTCACGAGTCATTGGGATGTTAATTAAATTTTAATGTAACTGGATTGAGTAGATTGCAGGAATTCATCACCAAACACCAACACACAACACCACTATATATAACTATGTAGGGGTGATGGTACGTTTAATGGTATCTCTGTTATGTACTAGCAATTTCGATAACGTAACCAAGCAATCCCTAAGCAATCAGATAATTAGTGCGCCTTTAATCCGATGGTTCTTTTCATAAATTGGAATTTCGTGGACCGCTCGCATAAATTTAATTTGTTGCCATCGCACTATCTATCATCAATCGCGATCCTTCAAGTATACTCCTTTGCACTGAAATAATTTACGAGCATCTCTTCATTCCTAATCCGAATTGTACAAGGTGATTGACAACTTGAAACGTAATAACTCATTTGGCAACCATATCCAGGCGAGTCCAAGTGGACTACGAGTACTTCACACTGACAATGGTGTTGGATGGATATGGATACTCGATGCTGAATGGTGATGGATACGATGAGCCATCATTAGTTCCGAAACGACGAGACTTGAGCGATAACAATTGCTCCCAACATGATGTATTCCCTTATGCGCAGCGCGCTTAACGAATCAATATCCCAAACATCTACATAGAGCAAGAGATGGTGAAAGAAATACACAACAACAACACACAAAAAGGAACCTTAACCAAAACCAAGACCGACAAGTCGAGTCCTGGAAATTCATTAGTTCGAACAGTCGTCTGGTGCGATACCATTGCTTTGATTGGAATCCGTATTCGCATCTCGAATGTCAGGATACGAACATGTGTAAGATACGAGCACGAGTATGTTACATGCGTGCAATTTATGTGTAGGAATTGAAGTCATCATTTGATATTTATCGTTTTCCCCGTGATAGTCGGGATGAAATACGTAAGGGGGATAGCACTTTGATTGTAACCTATTGTGGCTGCAAATACTCTAAGGTGATGGGTTACCAAATACCAATTTAATATTTCGCATATAAATTTGGATGTACTGTCGTACAACTTAAGCATCAGTTATGGTTTAATAATATGCGAGTGGTATCGATATTTCAGCCGACGAATTATGAAATTTCCCCAGAGACATGCAAGGTGTGGGTGTTCGATTGTTGATGGAAAATTTTAACGTAATTGGGAATAAATTTCCAATGAAGTGGCTTCTTTTAGATCAAAGGATGTTGGAGCTAATTAGAACTCCAGAACAGAATTGGGAATGGTATTTTCTTTTATGCAACATCATTTAGAATTCAAACTTTTGTGTAGAAACAGGATTTTGCCGAACAAGAAGCAGGCAGAGTAGTAGAAAGGATAAGGAACGTACATGGTTTCCATATTCTCCGGGTGAAGTAAACTTTAAGAATGAAACCAGATCATCTTTGTTGAACTTTATAAAGGCAACCAAGAATTCCATTTTGGCATTTTTAATGTCCAGTACTACAATTTTGACTATAAAAACACCAGTTGTGTTTATTTTACCTCAACTCCCAACAGGGGTTGACGTGTCGAACGTGTAAGCGTGAGTGTTATGAAATAACAATACTCAATTGAGCTGAGCCTTAAAAAGAGGATGTAAGGTGAATGGTATAAGTGGATAATAAGCTCCCCAATAAGGATTTTTCAGAATTAGCTATCATGCTTAAATAGAGATGGTTAACAATGAATTCCTAGTGGGTCCATGTCAGTTCTTACCATATACACTCGAAACTGGTTACTAACTCCGGAAATATTCGGTCCATCTTGGGCAAGGTATCTTAGAAAGGCCCTTATTTCCACGATTGGTGGGTTTCTTCTACTTAGAGACAAAGTAAAGTTTGCGCTACCAGATGGCCAATAATTTTTGACCCATGTTTCAGTCATTTTTACCTTATGAGCTATAGCGGAATCTTATTGAATGGTCCACGGGTATTGAAGAAAGGTATTGACACCTTTCTCGCAGAAATGTAGCTCGATGACTTACCACCAAACCATCACAGAAGCTGGGTGATGAATGAACAATGAACTCTCGAAACGAGTTCAGACGCATGTCGTGATGATAGAGCATTCACTATATGGTTCTATTTGTGACCATTTTTTGAATACTAGCGAAGCAAGGCTTTCAATGTTTTTATTAGTATAAGACCCGTATATCTCTTGTATGCGCTAAGCCACAAATCACGATTTAAGATGCACAACATGCTGTCCTTTCTGATATCTATCTCCTGCCTGAGCAGCGGATTTCAACGAATTCGATTTTCCACGGCTGTGATGACTTGTGGCACAGTCGTCTATTCCACCAGTATTCCAAATAACTTCACGGTATGATACACAAAGTAATTTTCAATGCCCGCAACATCCGAAATATTTCGTATATTTCATTGCCGTATTTTTGCAGCCCAATTACAACAATATAATAAATTATGGGGTCGGTGGCCGAATCACAAGTACCATAGGTTTTCAACAGTTAATTAGACTGCACTATGAAACATAAATACTAGTGAGTGAAGATTTAGTGTAGTTGGGTTGGAAAATATTACCTTGCTTCTAGTAGGCGAATCTTCTCTGTCTGTCTCATCCTTCAAACCCATAGCATTTACGTCCCTTCTTTCCAAGATCAAGGAAATTCTGATAAACCGTCAACTTATAAAATATCTCGACACACGAAAACTTCCTAATGACCGGCAGTACGGTTTCGGTAGGAACAAGTCCACTGGTGATTTGATAGCATGCCTCACTAAAAAGTGGAACCAAAGCGTGGATCAATCTAGCGAAAGCAAGATAGTGGCACTTGATATTTTTAAGGCATTTGACAGAGTTTGGCACCAGATTCTTCTTTCGAAAATGCGTGCGTTTGGAATCGACGACCCTCTTCTTACCTTTGAAATTACCTTTCGGAACGATCAATTCAATTTGTTTTGGATGATTTTAAGTGTGATATTCACAATGTAAGTGCTGGTGTGCCCCACGGTTCCGTTCTGTGTCCGACAATCTTTTTAGTTTTCATCAACTTACTGCTACTTCTAATCCAATATATTTCTTTGCTGACGACAGTATCCTCTGCTTTTCCAGACTCACGTTCCTACTCTTCGGGTGTAGAACGGAAACGGAACGAAAAACTTTTCATTCTCGATGACGTCAAAAGTGATGCAAAATGTCTAGGATTCTTCATGCGATTTCTCCACCTCTAATCAGGCCACAAAATACGAAGTGTGTCCAAAAAGTAAGGTGAGTTTGTATTTTTATAAAACAATATTTATTTATATATCAACATAATCCTCTTCAAAGGAATCTCATTCAGATATAATACACTTTTGACAACGCTTTTTTCAATCTTCGAAGCATTTCTCACACGCTTTTTTTGGTATTTTCTTGAGCTCTTGCAGCGATGCCGTTTTTATTTCCTCAATCATTGCAAATCTCCATCTATTCATAAGTCTCTTCAGTTTTGGGAATAGGAAAATATCGCATGGGGCCAAATCTGGTGAATATGGTGGCCGAGGCATGATTGTCGTGTTGTTTTTGGCCAAAAAATCTCTCACAAGCAACGTTGAACGAACATGAATTGTTTTTCCACAATTCCGTATGTTTTTTTCGTACTGCTTCTCGAAAATGGCGCATAACTTCAAGGTAGTAATCCTTATTGATCGTACGATTTCGAAGTAAAAACTCCTGATGCACCACAGTGATCAAAACTTTAACATGTGATCGAACTTGGCGTGCTTTTTTCAGTCTTGACTCTCCTAGGCTCCATTGGGACGATTGGGCTTTGGTTTCAACGTCAATACCAGTTATGACCCTTTTGAGCAATTCAGGATCATCATTGACGTCATTCAAGAGCTCATGAGCAATGCTCATGTGACGGTTCATCTGATCAAAATTAGGAAGTTTCGGAACAAATTTCACTTCATTCTCAGCAACTTCTTTTATGGTAATTCGACGATTTTCCAAAACAATTTTCTTCACAGCTTTGACGTTATCACGTTGATGTCCTGGGGCGTCCACTTGATTCTATTTTTTACACAAAATTTGATGCGAATTCTTTGCTCAATTTTTTAAAGTAATTCAAAATCACCGAGCACACCAAAACATTTAGGTTTTTCATCAGATTGTGGACATAGTCACAAGGCTTTTTCAACAGTTTTATTGGTGGTGGCACATACACTTTTCTTTCAGAATTAGTTAAGAATACAATTTCGTCCATTTCTTCACTGTCATTATGACTATCGGGTAAATATTGGAGTGGAATTCAGTTATTTGCTCTTGAGTTTGTTTTTTGTTTTTTTCGAAGTAGCATTTTCGGCAAGGTTTTAGTTTTTTTCCCCGAGGAGACTACCTTGAAAAGTTCCCGGAATTTATTCAGAAAATTAAAAATACAAGTTTATTCATCTAAATCTATATTGTCCTCTTTAAAGTAATCCCCATCGACTGCACACACTAAGTCAGCGCTTGATCCAATCTTCGAAATATTTTTTATATTCAGTTTTAGGGACGTCCATCAGTGCTTCCCCGTAGTGGTTTTTTAACTCAATTGAACAGAAAGAAGTCACAGGGAGCCAAATCAGGTAAATTCGGTGGCTGTTGGATGGTATTAGTTGCATTTTTCGTCAAAAAATTACGAATAATGATGGCACTGTGCGATGGTGCGTTATCATGGTGCAAAATTAACGAGTTTTCTGCCTACAATTCTGGTCCTTTGCGGCGAATTGCTTCACGCAAACGTCTTATAGCGCAAGAAATCATGATGCATGGATGTAATCCATGAAAACCGTGAGCATTTCCCTCTTTTTTTGGCTGAAAACTCCGTGGTTTTTTTGGTCTCGTCATTCACTTGCCTGATGTCTGGATTGCGTGTCGTTCTCATAAGCCCATGTCTCGTCTCCAGTAATGATCCTTTTGATGAATGTGGGATCGGATTCAGCCTCGCAAATCGTCTCTTTTTTGCATGAAATTGAGGTCTTTTGGCACCAACTTTGATGGTATACGACGGAAGCCCAAATTATTAACCAAATGTCTTGGACGGATCCATAGGCAATGTTCAAGTCCTCCGTTATCTCTCTGGTGATTAATTTGCAGCTATTGACCAACATTTCTTTTAATTCATCAATGTTTTCTTCGGTTTTCGATGTCGATGGTCTGCCACTGCGTTCATTATCTTCGATTGACTCAAGAACACTTTTTCAACATTTCCAACTTTCGCGCACCATTAAATCTGTTTTTTACGCAAAATTTAATACAAGGTCGTTGCTGCAAATTTAAATCCATTTCTTTAATTTCTTAAAAAATCGCCAACACACACAGAGATAGATGTACTCTTGGCTACGTAACTTTTGCAAATTTCAAGCTATGACGCTAAGATTTAGAGGGAATGTCAAAAACAGATATATAGGGTTTTCTAATGACGACTTGACAACTTTTTTTTTAAATAAAAGGCAAACCATTTGAGATATTTCAAAAACTTTATGATTGGCTTGAAGTACAATCAAAACATTTATGAATGGAACTCGACTTCGTTCATATGGCCACCGTGGGCACGTTTGCAGCGGTCGATTCTTTGGACCCAATTTTCAACGACTTGGCCACACATTTCGGCCGAAACGGCCGCTATTTCACGTTCAATGTTGGTTTTAAGCTCTTCTAACGTCGTCGGCGTGTTGGCATAAACCAATGACTTAACGTAGCCCCACACAAAATAGTCAAGCTGCGTTCAATCGCAGGAACGAGGCGGCCAATCCACTGGCCTATGTCTTGAAATAACACGCTCACCGTACTTACTCTTCAATAAATCGATTGTAGCGTATGCTGTGTGGCTTGTGGCACCATCCTGTTGAAACCACATGTCGTCCAAGTCCATATCTTCTTATTCGGGCCAAAAATAATCGGTGATCATGACGCGATAACGCTGACCATTAACAGTAACATGACGATCGTTATCGTCGACGAAAAAATATGGCCCAATAACGCCGCTGCATGCAAACCGCACCAAATAGCTATTTTTTGTGGATGAAGTGGTGATTCATGAAGCACATGTGGGTTTTCACCCGACCAATAACGCATATTTTGCTTATTGACGAATCCATTGAGACAAAAATGAGCTTCGTCACTGACGATGATTTTGCGATGAAATTCGTTATCTTGGCGCATCTTCTCCAGAACCCAATCGGAGAACGCTTCAAATGGTCCATCGGCTTCAATTCTTGAGTCAGCTTGATCTTGTATGGGTGTAAACCAAGATCCTTACGAAAAATATGCCATAATATGGTCTGAGCGATGCTCAATTCTTGAGAACGCCGTGGAATTGACTGAATTGGATCGTTTGCTACTGACGTCTGAACGTCAGCGATATTTTCGACACTTCGACCAAACTGTTGTTTCACTGATACGGCAATATTACACTACGAATATGTAGACTAAATTAAACTTGTTATTGCCTGTCTACTAGGGCGAGAATTACGACCGAAAATTGGAGTTAACGCTCCGAATATCTGTAATTTTTATAATTTGCAGACCTTGCTCGTTAGTGTACTTTACCATAATGAAAATGTTGAGTTCACATGAATGAATTGACAGTGACAGTTTAATCATTAGTGAAAGAGTGCGTTCACAAAATAAATTCAAAGTTGTCAAGACCCTATTGGAAAACCCTGATCTAAGATCTCTGTACACGATATGCGCTTACACAAGCTCCGGGTTGACTGAATGAAAATTTGCGATCCCATCTCTTGTAAATTGAGATTCGTCCTTCCAAAGAATTTTGCTAATAAGCTCGTTGTCATCCAGGCTTCGCTCCAGTAATCATTTAGAAAACTCGAGTCTCTTTTCTAATTCATGGGGAAGTAGTTTTTACATCTTCATAGACACTATAGACCCGGAGCCTATAGTAGTGTGAGATTCTTACTCACTAAAAAACACCTCCTTTATGCAAACCAGTTGAGTTCACACTCAACAAGCAGTTCTTCTATCGCATTTTATTTTGTTTTTATAAGATATCCTGCAGGCGATTTTCCATTGAAAATTCCTGTGTAATTTAAGAAAAATTTTGAGCTGCTAATCACCGCGCTAGATCGAGAGGCTTAGTCCTTTTCAGACGGCGCTATAAATTTGTCTCGTCGAGGATCTGTTAAACAGAAATATTCGTATGACCTTGTAATCGATTATTATGTTTTCGCGCAAACAATTTAATTACGTTCTGAACGTTTTCGACTCCTAAGTCTCTGTGTATAACATCGTTTCTAATGTACCACGGCGCATTAACAATACCTCGAAGAATTTTGTTTTTTAATGTCTGTAATACATTAATGTTACTATTTTTAGTACAACGCCAAAGTTGTACACCATATGTCCAGACCGGTTTTAGCACTTGCTTGTATAACAGCAGTTTGTTCTCTAAGCTAAGCTTGGAATACTTTCCAATAAGCCAGTAAATATCTGTATATTTGATTTCAAGTTCTTCACGTTTTTTCTTGACATGTGCTCTCCATTTTAGTTTAGCGTCGAGTGTCATACCGAGATATTCGGCCTCGTTCGCGTAAGGAATTCGTACTGCGTTGATAAACAATGGTGGATTCTCAATTTTCTTGAGAGTGAAGTTGACGTGGACAAACTTGCTTTCATTAAGCGCGATTCGCCAATTCTTTGTCCAATTGTTAATCCGTGTAAGGGCACGTTGCAACTTAGTTGCCCAAATGGCAGTGTCATCAACAAATGTGGCTAGGACAGTGTCGTCTGTTTGCGGTACATCGCGGGTAAAGAGCAAATATAGCAGAGGGCCAAGTACACTTCCTTGCGGCACTCCCGCCTTTATTGTCTTAAAAGTGGAATATTCGTTTCCGTGTCTCACAAAGAAGAGTCGGTCTTCCAGGTATGAACCTAAAATACAAGACAATTGCTGGGGTAGGGCTTGTCGGAGTTTATATGTTAGGCCTTCATGCCACACCTTATCAAAGGCTTGCGAAACGTTAAGGAATGCGCTTGAACAGACTAACTTACACTCAATTGCTCGTTCAATTACATCGGTTATTCGATGCACTTGGTCAACTGTAGATTGTTGGCTTCTAAAGCCAAATTGATGATCAGAAAAGAGGGAATTTGTGTCGGTAATTGGTTTAAGATGATTAAGGAGGATTCACTCAAAGACCTTCGATGTAATCGGGAGAAGCGGTATTGGTCTATATGACTTGACTTCAGTCAGCGGTTTACCGGGTTTCGGAACCATAATAACTTCGGCTACTTTCCACTGGTGCGGTACGTACTCTAATCTAATGCTGGCATTTATAAGATAGAGCAGCTTTAGCAAACCTTTTTTCGGCAACGCTTTAAGTATCTCTCCCGTTATTAAGTCATATCTCGGGGCTTTATTGGGCTTAAGCGTGTCTATAACTTGTCTAAGTTCCCTAAGTGTAGCCTTTTCTACTGGAAAGTTTGTCGTCACGTCTAGCGTATTGACATTCTCTGGAAGCACTTCCCCGTCGAATGGTTTAAACGTTTCTGCAAGACGGTCGACGAAAACGTTAGCTTTTTCCTTATCTTCTTTCGCCCAGTCATTTTGGTTTCTTCTTATTGGCGCCACGTGTATTTGGGGCTTTCGAATACTTTTAACGGTTCTCCATATGGAGTAGTTGGTATCCTTTGTCGCTGTGAGGACGTTTTATCTTGTAGTGCCCGGGTTTCATGCCACTTTTTCCGCGCTCTTTGTTTCTTCCTTATCATCTCTCTGTTTTCCGGTGGATATCTTATGCCGACTTTGGGAACTTTGTTTGATTCGGGGGGAGTGTTTTTCCAGGCCGCTTGCTGTATGACTTCAACGAAACGTTCAACTTCTTTTTCAAGTTAATACGGCGTTTTAAGTGCTACTTTCAACTCAGTATTGTCTACAACGTCTATTCGGAAATGTTCCCAGTTAGTTTTGCTGTTAGTTAATCTGGGTGGTCTTTGTTTCTTAACCAAGGATTCGTACAGTGAGAGGATAACTGGAGAATGATTGGAGGAAAGATTGAAGCCCTCTTCAACTTTGACGTAACTAGCGTTTACTCCTTTTCCGATAAAGAACTCTATTAGATCGGGTGTTTTGGCGACATCCGAGGGCCAATATGTCGGCTTGCCTGTTGAGTAAAAAAAGCAACCACATTCCATACCAGCCCTGTAAAGAGTTCTGCCTTTTTGAGAGATACATCTTGAGCCCCAAAAGGTGTGCGCCACCAATAATGAAGATTGGTCTAAGTGAGTTGAATAGGTCAATAAATTCTTGTTTTTCTATTTTGCAGCGCGATTGGCAATAGATTGAGGATATTTTAAAAGATTAATTTTTATTTTTAGCACGCACCACGGTCATTTGATATTTGTCAAGTTCAATTATTGCTTCCAAAGTATGTTCAATGCAGTCTCTTATGAATAGGGATGACCCGCCTCTTGCGTTTCCTGATGGATGATGAGCGTGGTAGTCGCGGTAACCTTTTAGTTCCACGCGCGATTCTGTTGCCAGGTGAGTTTCGGAAATTAAACATATGTCAATTACTTTTTCCTGCATGAAAATATTGTAGCCCGTTGGCATTCCACGCAAGTATATTGAGCTTCTTTGCGATAATTAGTTACAGAAATTGGCTTCGAACTTAAGAAGCCGTTCGACTATTATCTTATTTATTTTAGTCTGTTCTTCTAGTCTCTCGAGAATTACTGATAAAACATTTGAGGCAGGATCCGGTGATGTACAGTTAGTCATATTAACTCGCGCCGCTATTTTGTAAGTTTTTCCACTTTCCACTTGCGCATTGTTATTTTTGACTTTGTTGTTATTGGTGATTTTAGCGTTTGTCACCATTACCTTCTTTAAAGGCTTTGGAGTAGGACCGCTGTTGTTATTTCTCATTCTAGCTGCGTTTTTCAAAGGCTTCGTTTTTGATTAATCTCGTAGCCTTTGCAACTTCTTCGCGACTTCGCAGCCTCGATAATTAGCTGGATGTTTTCCCTTGCAGTTAATGCATATCGCTGGGGACTCTTTCTCGGCATTGCACTCTCGAGTCAGATGTTTGCCAGCACATTTTACACAGCGAGGTTCCTTCTGGCAGTAGGCCTGAGTATGGCTGAATCCCTGGCAACGTGTACATTGGGGAATCAGCCTAGAGTTTTTCCGCGGAGGTTCAATTTTGACAACAAGTCCCAAAATTCAATTGATGGCATAAATTCTTTCTAGACTTCCGGTTTTGTCGAAAGTTAGCCTAAAGAGGGGAAGGCCGCGTCTTGGTGTCGTCCGCTCGATTTCAACATTGCGCTGTTTTTGCGCAAGTATATTAACTGCGTCGATTATCTTAAAATCTTTAAATCTTTATTTTTAAGGTCATTTACGATGTTTTCTTTAAGGCAAGAGGGATGCAATCCTCTAGCTACAACGCGTATGGGTCTTTCCGTTTTATTTTCGTAGGTATGCCATTGAATCTTCTCGGCATTTAATTTTTGCGAAAGCGAACGATAGTTGTCTGGATTAAGGACATTAATAGTCCATGTATCATTATTGCGAGATCTTACTTTATAATCGGTTGAGCACAGTGATTTCAGGATTATGTGCAACTTCTGTAGTCCGAGATTCCAAAAACGTTTATTGGCGGCGGCGGTCTTTGTTTGGGTTGCTTTGTTGCCTTATCGACCTCAGCAGTTTTAAAGCTGGCTTGCTTCTTTGTTTGTTCAATATCAGGCTGGGAAGTAGCTTTGCGCTTCTTACCTGGCTTTTTTTTAAGTATCCAGTCCGTTTCGCGGACTAGCTCTTCTTCGTCCGTATGAAAACTCGAGTTTTCGGGGCGGTCAAGTAGCGAAACAGACTTAGACTCAGATTTAGATTGCGGCTTAATGGCATCTAGTTGCTTTTTTAGTTGGGCACAGAGCAATTCCATATTTTGGAGTCTAGCGCGGAGATCTGAATTTTCACGTTCGAGATTTTGTAGCTTATTTGGTGTAATGCTATTGCCCTGAGCTACCGACTGTGTTTGGTCTTTGCTTTTGCATGATTTTCCTAGCTATCCGCGTGCTGGAGATCTCGTGACCCTTGAGCATTTTTTAAAGGGGTCCTGGTTTATATTTGTATTATTTTCAATATTATTTGAACTCATTTTAGTTTCCACGAGTAGCGGAGAAAGGGTAGTCGGTCTGTCCAGATCCGGAGGTCGCCAAGTATTTGGATGCTCCGTTGGAGATTGAGCTATTTTTATACTGGGCCCCCAACCTGGTCGATTTTGGCACAGGTCGCTTAACACCTTAATCCGGCCCAGTGGATTTTAGTCGCCTCTTACGACAGGCATGCCTTACCTCGGGTATATCCTAACCCCTAACCCGAATTGCTGATTAATGGTTCAGTTGTAACTTCTTCCAGTATTCGTTCATAAGCCGACGATCCCGTGTTAGGTTGTGTATTTGAAATTGACTCCATTTGTCGAAGTCTTCGATACGTATTTACAAATTCTTCTTCTCCTAGGAAGAAATTAAACTTCCATTGCTTAGCCCATTAAGGTAAATAATGTCAGCGTTTTCTTGGTTTGCGAATCCAGGCATTTCAACTAGCTTTTCTATGAAACCCAAACCTAATTCTTTCTGAGATCTTATAAGGAACAGCGTAAGCAAACGAGGATTTTGACAGGTAGTCAAATAAAGTTTTTAATAGCTTTGCAATTTTAAAAAAAAATATTGGAAAATTATTAATTCTTGGAAAACCACTTTCATTGTCAACTGTTGTTAGAAACGTAGGCGAAATGTCGTAAATTCTTTTTTTCTGGATTTTTTTGCAAATTTGTTGATGGTTTTTCTTTTTATTATTGTTACGTTCATAAGAAAAGAACGAAGAAAAGTCATAAGTAAAACGTTTTGTTTATTAAGCATTTTCTGGAGAAAAGTAACCTTAAAGTCAAAAATTAGCTTGGACAAAAAAAAAAATGGAAGAAGCTTAGAAATTGGATGTCTGAAGACTCATACAAGATATCAAATTTTTTTAAACGCAGTTACAAAGGCTATTATTTGTTCTAAAAATAAAGTCCTAAACGAATTTCCTACCATTAGTACTGACAGACCAATTTCTGTTAACATGGGTCAGGGTACACCAAAGTAAACCTTTTCTTAAATATTCAATACATGATGTCAACGATTTTTTTCTTAGAATAAACCTAAAAACCATTTCCTAAATTATCCTTAACGAATTAGTAGACACTCTGTATATGTACATATTTTTTTTTTGTTGTTTCTTCAAATAATAAATTATCTTCCAACAGGAAGATATACATTTCTAAATCATATCTCTGTATAATATTAATGTAAATTGCTCCATAAAAAAATCTAACTTATGAACAAAATAAATAAAATCTTAAATCTAATGACGGATTTTCTTCGCCATAAGTTTGGAGCGATTATTCTTCGAGCAAACGATTATTAAGTCTTACAAAATCTGTGTAGGAGGTTGCCCTGGGCAAGGAATAAAAGCAGCTATGAATGCCAAAGTTTTTACAAATGAAAGCGGGGCATGCTATGCAGTCATCTTAAGTTTAAGAGATAAGTTGGTATTATAAAGATAATGACATTTCGGTTCGTTTATGCATGATTCTAAACAATAACCAGCGAATGGAGCCTTATAATAGTAGCTGAATTGCCAAGGACAATCAAATTGCTTGCACGCTCGTTACTATGGATAGAAGAAAGCTCCTTGATAAAATCACTTCTACTTTTGTCATGAATTTTAAACAGGTGTAAAATAGTAATTTTATGAGCATCGTAAATGATAGCAAGTTTAGGAACGAGTATATCAGAAACTGCAAGATTGAATCTGCAGCAATTACAACCAGGAATAATATAAGAATCCTTCTCATGATGATAGGTCTATATTTCTGTAAAAAAAAAGTACCAAAAGCTTGTTTATAGATGATTTCAAGTGAAGTACAAGAGAACGAATATTTTGGTGGAAGAAATAAGAGCCAAAAGAATGGAATATACTTTCAGGACTATAAATACATTAAGGGACGCACTTTTTAGAGTACAGTTCTCCTCTCGCAGCATATTTAAAAACGATTGTTGTTTAGGCTGCCGGACCGGGTGGTCTACCTACCGAACTATTTAAGACCATAATTCCTAGGAACTAACTTCAAAGATTTGGTGAGAGAAATGCATGACTGGTGAATCAAATCCCAATATCATTTGCGCGATTCATGGGAAAGAGGACCCTTATCATCATAACATTTTAACGATCTGATTGGGCGGTATCAGTGTGGCATCAGGCTCTGTAAATTCATAATTGAGTACATATTTTGTGTTGTAGTAGATCCTAGAAAATATACAACAAGTCCACTTTAATACTCGCCACGTATGGCAAATCTCTGGTTTTGGCATCCTTTTCAAACTCGTCAGATTGCACACAAAGCCTACGCTCATATATCTCGTATATCTCATCCAGGCTTTTGATACCAAAATAAAGACTAAAACAAAGTAACGAGTTGTCTTGTGACTTCCTTAAAATTATAGTAAAACCACACGTAAGCCAAAAGAAGACGGAAAATATTCTTAAAGTGTATCTGTTGCAAGCGCTGACATATTAGATAAAAAAAATCGCAAAAGATTGCCATAACTTTGAGATAGTCATTGATTTGTCTCATCATTAGATGGCTTAAGCCTAAAGCTTCAGTCAGAGACTATTATTTTTTAATTTGTTCGAAGTAACTTAAACACTGTTTCAGAAGCTCTCTGAACTAGTTTTCAAAAAAATGAAAAAAAAAAAAACGAATAAACCGTCAGTGGTATATCCTTGCGAAGTAGAATAGAAATATTTATGTGTTTCAGCTGCAGAAGCTTGGTAGTGCCGAACAAGCGAATACTATCCTGCTTGGGTCAAAAATTTGGCCTCGTTGTGACAGTCACTAAACTAAAAAAATGTTTTTGTAACTCACTTTACAGTACCAGATTTAATTTCCATAACGATTTTAAGCTCTGTGCTACATATATTGGAAATCCTACCAGTAACCATTTCAGATGTTTTATTTTCGTTATGTCTCTGCAGTCATCGAACGATGTTGACGTTATTGGCAGCAGGAGATTTATCGAAAATTACGGACTGTCGGCCAATCGCAAATCTGTAAAACCACGTAAAGTTCATGGAATTCGTGACTCGCCATTACACTGTTCAAGCTGTTGTATCGATCAACATATCGAAAACCTAATGAGCATGTTAAAATGCAACAAAAATCCCTATACCCCCTTCTGGGGCTACGGAGCAATGCATTTTAAATCCGATTGCAGATACATGATTTTTATTTATCATTTCAACAGGAGCGGAAGCAGAAGGTAGGTTACTTTTTCCGTTTTAATTGTCATCAACACAAAGCGACGCGAGAAACAAAGACACATTCAAACAGAAGAGGAACACAAAGATTGGTGCTTGGAGGAGATTTGCGCTAATAAGTTTGAATGGATATTTATCGCGGCTGTAAATGGATACTGCTGTGATGTCACCCACAAATCAGTGAAACGAAGATGTTCAAGACCAGAAAATCCATCAAATAAATTGTTGGGTTAAATACGTAACCTTAAATCTTTTGTGACAAAACTACCAATACTCTGTTTTTGACTTGACTGGATAGAATGTTTTCAGTTATGAGACCGGCTAAGAACAGCATAAGAAATGCAGTCAATACGTTTTCGAACGACGTCGACGTAAAGGATATAGCCAAACTTCTTTCTCGAGCACAATGACCAACTTCAGACGCATCATTTGCATCGTTCGAGGAAGAGCTGACAAGATTGAATAAAATAACTCGGTTCTTCTCACCAATTGTGACAGTGAATAAAGTCACTGGCTTATATTAAATTAAGCTTTACAGTACTACCTATACCTCCTTCTTCTTTAGGAAGATATATCTATCAAACCCGCTAGATATAAGGTCTTAAGTAATATTAAAATTATCTTCAGGTGGAAGTGGATGACTGATGTAAAGATTGACTCACCAATAACACTCATTGGGGGCTACACTAATTGAATACCCTTATATGCGGAATCAAATCAGTACCTAGGGCATTTCAATAATTGACGGCTGTCATGACGAAAGGGAACAGTCTTATATCAACTGTACTCGACAGAACTCAGGGGATTATTTTTAAGGATTTAGAGGTATCTTCAGTTGATTTTGTGAGGAAATTAAACAAGAAAAATGTATTTTCCTCAAGGCAACCCATCGCTATTAAAGGACCAATGCCTTGTGCAACTGGCCTTTTTTTTGTCGAGTCTTATCTACATGTTATAGTTAAGTCAATGCTGAATTTTAGGGTTTACCGAAAAACTAAATGGGGGATTCTTGTCAATCTGCGTTCAGCCAAATCTTATTGGATTTGGGTCTGATGTTTCAAAACCCAAAGTTTCGTTTCTGTTCCTATCCAGAATTCAATTTCATGTGATTAAAATTCCATCTCCGTAAGAAAATTATCCACTACTACTTTGTTTCCAGAAGCCCCAAACTGGATAGCAATTCCAAATTCCATACAAAGAATTGTATCTCTGTATCGTCATACTGAAATCGTTATTACGGACGATTTCACAATACACAATTCTTATGTGGATTCGACTTTTTGGACAGAAAACATCCCAAGGGCGGTATGTTTAAGCCTTTGCTGTGGAAAATAACTCGATCCAGCTTGTAAATGAGCCCACACGAATACCAGATGCTGGTAGTCATACCACTAACACTCTGGTATGTTATTAATGTGCTTTCTTCTCTAGGCTCATCGGACCACTGTCATATCATATCATATCAGCTAAATTCCCAGAGAAAAGATTCCTAAAATCCCAAATTGGAGCGAACTTAACAGTTTCTTTAGGAATTTAAGCTTGTCGTCAATGTCACTACTGATATGATGAGAGTAACTTTTCTCTATGTAAAGAGGCTATCAGGGTTAGAGAAATTTTTTTTCGGGTCCTTGAAAACCGTCCCCAGAGAGGAAAACTGGAAGAATTTCAAACGAATCAGGAATGACTGCAACGTCTTTCTTAAGCGAGTGAAATTTCAATACGATCAAAAGCTCAAGCAAAAAATAGTACAGTGTCCCAAAGGTAGTAAGAATTTTTGGACGTCCGTCAAAAATATTGGACATTCTACCCCATTCTCCATCCTTATGCCCGGTTTCAGAGACATTCCAGCAGTCAGCTCTAAAGAAATGGCCAAACTGCTTGTTGCTTACTTTGCAGCCAGTTCAACACTTCCAGATAGTGCTTTGTCTCCGCCTACACTTGAGTGCGTCGAATCTTCAATGGGACAAATCCATTTTCTCACTCGTGTAGTAGTAAGAAATCTTAAAGATCTTAGCATTCACAAATCCGCTGGTCTAGATGGTATATCTCCCCTTCTTCTGAAGAGGTGTTCTTCCAAGCTGGCAAAACCATCGCGTTAGCTTTTTCATCAATCATACTATTTAGGACACTTTTCGAGCAGTATTTGTCCAGGACGTCACTAAAAAGGCGAAATTACGTCTTTTTTTTCCAAGGTCATGGAAACGCTAATAAACCGCCAGTTTACAAAATATCTCCAAACCCGATAACTTCTCAATGAGTGGCAGTACAGTTTTCGTAGCAACAGGTACACTAGTGATTTGTTGGCATGTTTCACCGAAAAGTGGAACCAAAGCAAGACTTTTGCACTTGATATCTTAAAGGTATTTGACAGAGTTTGGTATCAGGCTCTGTTGTCGAAAATGCGTGCTTTTGGGATCGATGACTCTCTTCTTCAATAGATTCAAAATAACTTTTCGAAACTTTTAACTCAAGTTGTTTTGAATGCTTTCAAGTCTGATGTTCACAAAGCAAATGCGTACCCCAAGGCTCCGTTCTGTTTCTGACACTCTTTTTAATTTTCATCAACGATCTCTTGTCTGCTACTTCTAATCCAATATATTCCAGGATTTCTGGTCTGATCTGGCCTCAATATATAAGGTGTTTATCCCAATTTTGGGAACAATGCCCAGATCTGGTCATGTGCGCCCAAAAAATGTTTGCACCTGGTAGTTATTCCGCCCCTTCAAACTTTTAACTGTAACACCCGTCTCGCTGTGAATGCTCATCAGTACACCCTAAAGCCAACTCTGAAATTTCGTGATTCGTTTCTAAGCCGTACAACTCGCTTATGAAATACTCTGCTGAGCTCTATATTTCTTAGTCATTATAACATCCAAACATTTAAAACCAACGTTCATCGGCACCTCTCTTTCCATCCTCCTGATTTTCTTACCTTGCGTTGTGTACAAGTATTTTAAGGGTACCTGCCTGGGTTCGAATCCCGGTATGAGCACAACCGCAAATTTTTTAAAATCGTCATCACCTTTTTGGCGGGCTATGGCAAACCTCCGAAAGTCAAATTCTGCCTATAAAAAAGCTCCTCAGGAAAACTGTTCAGAACCGGCAATTAACAGTAGGCCCTGCGCAGGAGTGTAGAAATTCACAAAGTGAGAAACACAAATGAGTGTGAGAAGCTAGGCCTTGGCCCACACTGGGCTGTCGCGGATGATGTTGGACTTACTTTGCAACTTTTCTGAAGTCAATAATTCTTCGTCAGCAATGAACGTGAAGCAAGAACAACAGTTTAACAGATATAGCGAAACTTTATATCATCATTTCCAAAACGGAGATTTGATTTTTGTTGAAAAAGAAGCTGACAACTTAGAATAGTGTATATGCGTAGTTGTAGGGTACTCTTTCAAGTTCAAGTTGAGGCCAGGTCACGTTAATCAAATGAAATCCAGGTTGGAGTCAGAGGTCTTAGCTCCAATAGATGCTTTTTTAATAACCTTTACACCATCTATTGGCACCAATATACCAGGACCATAATTCAAAGTCATCACAGTTCCTAGAAAAATCAACAAAGAAATGATCAAAAGAAACTCGACGGTGACCAGATTGGTACTGCCAAGAACATTAGATGGCAACACTTTGAAAAATACAATCACTTTATCTGAGATTAATTACTTTGTACGACAGGATAGAAACAAAACTCATAATAATTAAATTTCTAAATTAGGTATGCAAATATTTAATTGACTAATGTACTTCACTTCATACTACACATTACTGGCAAACAATTAGGCAATCAGTCCCATTCGCTGGCTTTTATCATCCAAAACGGTTCTTAATTCCATTTCGGAATTTTAAATATTTACCAGAAACCCCATCAGCACTAATACTTAATTTGTTTTCAACAACCAAATTCTACATTTCAACGGAAATATTTAATTGGTTAGTTGTTTACTTAAAAAAAGGATCTTTATTTCCAATGCTTCGGGCCATCTGTAACTACCATTTGACCAATCAGCTTCAAGGAAATCCCTACAAGTCTCATTTTACATTACTAATTAGACTAACAAACTCGACAGAAACAAGAAAAATTAATAAACCATTAGAATGTCTCCGACAGAGAAGGAACTCAAACGTAAACAGCTGTCCATTTAACCAAGGATTAAGGTCATTTCTTAGGAAAGCTATCTATGGCATTAACACTGAATCCATCAGTATTCCCATCACTTAATTCAAGGAAGTAATTAACTGAAATTAGGATAAGCCAATTAGTTGGTTAAGAGGAAAGCTTAGAAAAGATTTATATACCTAGCTTAGCGTCAAGTGGCGCACTTAATTGATTTTCAAATGACTGAAATGGGATGTAGAGCCAGATGGGCTAAAGATTGAACTTCATGATGAAATGCGCCAGCAATTCAAAAAAGTTACAGTCCATATTCAGACTACTTGACTCGACTGCATTCAACCTTCTTAAAGGTGTGAGGTAATACAGTTTTCATCTACTTCAATGAAGTGAAGCATACTGCAAGTGGAAGGATAAATAACGAAAAACAGCAATCAATGGTTAAGAATTGTAGTACTTGTGTAGACGGATAATTTTATTTATTGGAGGGAACGTATCCAATTCCATCTCCACAAGTACACAATGAAATCTGGTTTGAATTTATGTTTTAAGGAGAATTTTAAAGAAGAAGACTGCTGTCGAAAAGTTGTATCTTAGTATGGTCTATGACCCATTGAAATTATTCGCTTCTTCGTTCTACTTTTGGTTCCTTACAAAGATGTGGAAAATACAGTTTTTCTTGCTGAATTCAACCATATGCATAAGGCGGCCCTCTTATATCTTTATCAACTTTATAGATGATGCTTTGGTCCTTGACAAAGTCAACCGAATATAATATCCGTAGCTTGGCTAGCTTTATCTTTTCATCCTTGTCCTGTTCTTTATCAATTCATGCTAGAAATTTGCTATAAATATATGACAGTCTTAAAATCTTGATAATCCCATTCTATTTCTTCTCTAAATGCAATGGCAAAGTCTTTGGCAAAGAGGCTCTTATTTAAACAAAACATAAAGAGACAAATTTCCTGACGATTTATTAAATTCAAAAAATTATTTAATGACATCAAAGCTTCCTCGTACAAAGCACATTCTTGTGGTTAAAATTTCGAACAATTGAATTGAACTACTCGAACAATGTTTTGCTTCAACGAGTTAGCAGTTACAGGTATATCGGCATAAACTAGTGGCTTGACTTAATCCCACAGAAAATAATTCAAATGGCGTCAAATCGCAAAAAGTCTTGTTTTCAATAGAGCTATGTTTTCGCTTGTAATTCCTGTTGAAATCACAGCTGTTTAACCAGAAATGAGCATTAATACTGAACTAAAGTTTACAGTGAAAAGCCAAACCACTGAATATCCGACGCAATAAATGGCCACGCAGCCATCTTATCGTATCTTATAAGCCTTGAGACCAAGATATTTTCCTTCGAACGCAATGTTCTCATCCTCATCTCATCCAATCCAATAGCGTGAATTAAATGTGAAATTATTCAATAATTCCAAAAATAGCACACTTATATGACCGATGATTTCTACTACAAATCTCATGAAGGCCTTTGTAAGTTTCGCGAACATATCTTCGATTTCAGGAATAATGTTGTGGGGTCAACTTTTTGGGATGAAATGCTCAACTGTACTGAAAATAAATGGGGCCTGGCAGCTGATATGCCATTTAATCCCTAATGAAAAGTATTACATTGTAAGAAAAAACGCAGGACACTTCATTTAAGGATGCCGGTTAAAATTTCTTTGAATAGTGAAAACTCGTTTAATGGAAAAATCTATTTTTGAGATATCTACGTATGTTGTCAGTTACAATATATAAGCATGAATAATAGTCCTGTTTGACACTTGTCAAAGGTTGCGAAATATCGAGAAATACCACTGAGCAAATCTCTATTTCCTTAAGAGCTTTCTCAAGTACATCAGTGATTCTACGCATGTGTTCAATAGTAAAGGATGAGCCAACAGATATTTTGCTGAATTGCTGAATTCAATGCGGTTCATCTTTTTAACAGATATCATACAATCTTTGGCAATGTAGTCTTGTTATTCAATCTTATTACTAAAATGGGCGATCTGCAAAAGTAACATTTCGTAAAATTCGTGAATTTTTCCATCTAGTAAGGACGGAATTCGTGCAATGGTGAAGCGTTTTAAAGAAACTGGTTCAGTATCGAGTCAAATTCCATATTAGCATACTCGGTCAGCACGTACACACCAGAACATCACCACTGTAAGCGAAGGTGTTCAAAACTAGCCAGGCATCTCAATTCATAACCGAAGTCAACAATTGGGCCCCACTTATGGCACTTTACGGCGAATTTTAAAAGTTCATCTTCATTTCCAAGCCATTCAAATGACCGCGTCGGCTTTCCTGACAGTGCTTCAAGCGTTCGGTCAAATTTTTGATGACTCGGTCCAATATGTGCGGCGTTATTCCGGCAATAGCGTGTCGAATGTTGACCTCGAACTCGTCCAAATTACTTTTTCACAACTTTGAGCGTTGCGTCGCTTGTATGGCATGTAGCGCCGTCTTGTTGGAACCGAAGCCAGATATATCGATGTTTTCAAGCTCTGACCACAGAAAGTTGGTGAACATTGATCTACTCGTATATTCGTATTGATTTCGAAAGAAATTAATGGCCTAACACTTGTAGATTGTGGAAATAATGGAAATTTTTCTTGTTGACACAGTCGCTATTTTCTACATTTCTCGCTAATTTTTGTCTGGTTAGTGGCTTAAAATACAAAAGAGTACACTCACATTCAAACTAATCCACGGCGTATGATGACGATCGTTCTCGGGACGAAATTCACGTTGCGTATTTAAAACTGAGCCGGTGATACATGATGAAATGGAAAACCTTATTGAATATGTCGTTGGTAGCTTTGAAAGCTGCTGAAACATAACAATTGGAAAAACTACAATATCATTGCTATCTGGTTATCCGTTACAAGTAGATCGCTATATGCTTATGGCCCTGGTTTTATGGGAATGCGGTCTATTCCAAACACACCAGAGCTCACACTGGGGAAAATAAACGAAATCGGCTTTCCATGTGCTCAAGACTAGTTTCGAAAAGAACAAGACTTCACTGAACTCAGCCGAGAGGCTCTAGGTACCAGGTCACAATGGGATAACGGAAAACTAAATCGCCAATGAACTTCCTACGCAAAACTCAGAGGAAAAATTTTCAGGACCCAAAACTACCATAAGTCTGCCTGCGTTCTAGGTTGTACTTTCATTGAGAGTGTGGTTTCATGTTTGAGGACAGATCAAACGAATTCCTTCCGACGTCTCTAAGAGGTCAGAACCGTTTCTGCTGTCACTCAGTAGGAAAGTCTACAACACAAAATTTAAATGCGCTGCGCATAAGTGGTAGAGCATCCTGCGACGTTTGCTGTGAAAGGGATGAAGATACCACGGAGCTTTACCTCTGTCATTAACCTACTTACGTTCGCATCACCTTAAAGGTACTCGGTGTTGACCTGGTGCATGTTGGTACTGTATTTCTTGGAAAGACTTAGAAATTCCATTAAAAAAAAAAAATACAAGGCCTCGATGCTAATGAAACGTTTAACCATAGAGGGCGAACATGTTCAACAGCTATGGCCGAGTTATTGCCCGTTGTTTTCTTAAAATATAACCGGAACCACAATACTGATATCACTCCAGCAAAGTTGTTCAACGTGTTTGAATCGCAAATCAAAATTGTATGGAAAATGTTGGAAAATTTAAGTGTTGAAGAACATCGTTTCCTCCAAATTATACCCACGAATTTATGATTGTATTTAACTGCTTATTCATGGATTCCTCTATTAAAGTTGAAGTACGTATTGAAATATAATAAACATCCAAAAACTCACTAAATTTTAAAGCATATGAGATAAATTAAAATATTTTACTGCTGAAATATCCAATAAAAATAAATATTACACCTTGCGAGAGCATTTATGGCGATGTTTCATTTTTTAAATAAGTTGAAAAAAAAAAATGGCTCCCAAAAGGGCTTGGTAACCACCACCGAATGATTTTGATTACTTTCGACATAAATAAAATATAGGGTTTCTCAAAATTTGTATTTTTAATGGCAATAGCAACCAGCACTTAGATTAAACCAAACAAACATGACTTTCGACGCATTCAATGGTCCAACCTCTACACAAAGCAGCAGCTGTTACTCTGGCAACGTCAGGGTTGTTTATTGTCACCCCCATTAAAAATGCAGTAAGCAATGAGTGAAAAAAAAACCGACTGCATAACAATAGTGAATGACATGTAATCTAAACGGCAGTTATACTAATTGTGTATTCCGCCCATGTTGTTGCAAGTGTGATCACCATTCTAGAGGTTTATTTTAACACATAGATGTGTCTAGAAAGTACATTTTACATTTTTTAGTACTTTCCAATGGATTACGCACAGATTTACAAGTGTAAACAGGAGTTACCAATTAAGTTTACAGTGGGGTGTGTTTTACACCCCATCTGTGGGTAAGTTTTTATTTTTTTTATTAACAACTGAACCCGGTAATCATAACCATCAGATGAGATCAAATGTAAATAGTGACAGTTGGTATTAATATTACCCACCGCAGCGTAATAGCGGGTGTGAGTTTTTCTAATTTAAATTCTGACATAATATTGCGCCTTGCAATCAACCCTTCTGGAATGACATTGACAAAGTAGAGTTCTCACCACCCCTCTAAGCAGCGGTCAATTAAGAAATGCATGCCAACAAAGAGCAAAGATCCTTGTTACCAAGCGAATTTTTTGTGTGTTGTTTCCTCAAAAGGGGGCTAATTGGCGAGAACAAAATCATAAAACACCCTTCTGTCACAAATTTTAATTGCCGTAAGGCAATTTTCGAAAAAGCTGTACACGCAATTGAATTAGAAAAACCGCACACGACATACGAACAGGGAAATGTTGTGATGAGGTTGTAGACACTTTTGGAGCCTGAATCTGCGGGACTGAAAACGTAACATGTGCGGTTTGTTGATTGAATTTGGCTTACGTGTGTGAAGGTAAATTGCATCATGTCATGAATTAGAATTGGGTTGAATTTTGTGAAATAACTCATGAGTGAATGTGTCACGAAATGACTCAATTGAGATTGTTTTTTTTTTTTTTTTTATTTATTTTCTTTTGGCTTGTGGTTTCGAGTACAATTTGACATAGAAATTTTACTTAAATGCGTTTTACTTTAGTTTTGCTTTAAATATTTACTGAAGGAAGGAAATTGTTGCTTTGATTTACTAATCAACCCCACAAACTGGCAAGGATTTGAGTATCTAAATTTGTATTACAAGTAGATACACATAAAGTACAATACAATAGAACTAGCTGTCTGATAAATATAATATCTCTATCAAAACCTTTGCTGAGCTAACTTTACATAAATAGTTTGGGACGACATTTGTGTTAACAACGGCTCAGATCCAAATGTGGATTGTGACTCTTTCAAACTCGTTATCTTTAGAGATTTCGCGGAATATCACTCAAGTAATGTGTTTTTCCTGTTCCTTGCCTAATAGCTGTTGAAATGTGTTGCGTGCATAGGACCATGTTATGAATTTTTTTGAAGTTGCTTGTATAGTTGGGTAAATTTGCGGGACGTCAGTGCCGATGAACCGGGTTTGTTCATGGAAACACCAGCAGTTTTACAGCAGAAAAATTTTTTTTTTAATTTCCTGATAGGGAAGTCAGATATGATGCACCTTCACACCGATCTGCTGCCATTAGATTTTGACTAAAATCAGCCGATCGTCTTTTAAGTTATTAAAAAACAAACATGCAAAATAGAATTAATTTGTTCTTAAATATAGAGGACTCTTAGTAATGCAAGGAATAGTAACAACTTAGAACATGAATGGCACTTGCAGCGTCGAAACCGAAAAACTTTCCATTCTCAGTATGTGCGTCAGCGACAACTTAAATTGGAATGACCTCGCATTCGATGTCGTCAAAAATGCTGCGAAATGTCTAGGTTTCCTCAAGCGATATATGAAATATTTCACCCTCTCTGACCTTACTTACTTACTTAAGGTGGCGCTTAAAACAGACAAGCGTCTGCAACCAGCACGATCTTTGTTCAGCTGTCTGCAGTATCGTGATCTTGCTCTCCTGCGCCATCCCTCGGGAGTGGATTCGAAAATCTTTAGGTCCGGCATTCAGTACCATTCGTTCTACATGACCTAGCCATCTCAGTCGTTAGACCTTCAATCTTCTAGGTAGATCGAGGTCGCTGTACAGCCCGTACAGTTCGTCGTTGTATCTCCTTCTCCATTCATCGTCTGTGCAGACGAATTTTTCTCTCAAAACAACCAAGAGTAATCCGTTTTTGTATCATACAGAAGGACTGGGATCATTAGGGTCTTATAAAGGTTCGAGAGAGGGCTTTGCTATTTAGTTGCTTTCTTAGGCCAAAAAAACAGCGATTGACAATCTCAGCGCTGGTGTTATTGCCTGAGTTCATTGAGCGCCAAACCCATCTTCGCTCCCTCCGTCTTAATACTCACGAACGCGCCAGTGACATCCCGTTGCGTTCTGCCGATTATGCCGATATCGTCTACGAAGATGAAAGAATTTTGAAAGACAGTGCCTCTGGTGTTAAAATTTGAGTTTTGTACTATTCTTTCAAGAACGATGTTGAAGAAGTCACATGACAGCTCATCACTTTGTCTAAATCCTTTTTTGACATCGAAGGTCTCGGTGAATTGTCGTTCTGCACAAATGGACGAGTTTGGCAGCGATGCCAAAAGTAGACATTGCTCTGTATAGTTCGTCTTTATAAATGCTGTCATAGGCGGCGTTAAAATCGATGAAAAGGTGGTGGGTATCGATTTGGACTTCCTGGGTTTTCTCTAAGATCTGCCGCAGTGTGAATATTTGATTGGTGGTGGACTTTCCTGGCCTGAAGTCACATTAATAGGGACCAATCAGGTTGTTGACGAAAAGCTTCAGAGCTTCACACAACACGGCAGATAAGATCTTGTAAGCGATGTACCTCCGTGGTTGGAGCAGTTCAGAGGGTCTCCTTTCTTAAGGATCGGGCTAACAATGCTGAGGTTTTATTCATCGGGCATACTTTCTTCCGATCATGTTTAACAGATGAGTTGGTGCATGTTCCTAAGTAAGTCATCGCCTGCCGCTTTGAATAGCTCGGCGGTTAGGCCATCTGCTCCAGCGGCTTTATTGGACTTAAGTATAGATATGGCTATCTTCACTTCGTCCAGGTCGGGTAGACGGAATTGCTTGTCGTCATCGTCAAGGTTGAATGGTTCATTCTGTCTGACAGTGGGGATTTAATTCGTTATCGCCGTTAAATAGTCTGCAGAAGTAGTTCTTCCATATCCTCAGCATCGGCTGCGATTCTATTATGATGTTCCCTTGTTGGTCCTTGCAGGGTTCGGTTCGGGGTCTGTAGCCTTGACAGGTTCTTTTTAGCTTTTGGTAAAACTTCCGAACCTCATTTCTGCTGTTACTGCCGGTGTTAGTCTCTTCTTTCCTGCACGTGGTGCTCACGAGCAGCTCTTATCCTTCTTTGTACCGCCGCTTTGTAAACCTCTTGTTTCGTTGCATGTGCTTGCCGGCACTCGTCGTCAAGGCTGCGTCTCTGATGGCTTTTTGGCAATATTGCCACTGGTCCTCAATGCTCGATGCTGGCTGCATAAAACCTTTTGAGAGATTGAGAAAGACTGGATCGGAGAAAGATCTGGTGATTTCCTTAGATTTTAGCTGTACAAGTCAAATTTCCTCACAATATTTACTTATTTTTGAGGTGTTCGGGATATCTGAAGCCATACCTTGGCTACAATAAGAAAGCCTCGATTTAACTTCGACTGCCCCGATGGCCTGGGGGGTATTGGGTTTATTGCTGCAAGTTTAACTGCTTCTGATACAGCCAATATCTCAGCCTGAAAGACGCTGCTGTAGTACGGCAGGAGTCGTGAGTATCGTAAGTTCAATTAATCTGAGAGTAGTTGATTCCTGTCTCCATCTTTAATCCATCCGTGGAAATGGAAAAATTTGGAAAAATGCAGGTCAAATTTTGGAATTAATACTTTTATGTTTGAATAGAAAAAGCTCTGTTTTTTGTGGGTTATTCCTCAGCTCACAGAGCTTGGCAGGGAGTGAAAACTATCTTTTCTTATCTCCAGGATATTGAGACATATCCATATTTAATGCTTTTGCTATATAGTTTTTTTAAGGAACGGGATCACAGCCTATTTTGTTTTCTGAAGCATGATTTGTATGATTCTGTTGAGTGTTCAGGTTTTGTAAACAGAGAATGAGTACATAACCCAGCCTATTCTCTTTTTTTCTAGTATCCCCTATGAGATTTCATATTGGCTAGCAAAGAATAAGTCTCTATTTGCTATTGGTATTGCCTAAAACCAAGGTTAGTTTGACTGATTACAAATTTTTATTTTTTCCCTATTTTCCAATAGAGTTTCCTTGAACTCAAGCATATCTTTTAACTGATGTCACATTTGTGTTTCAGATTGTCTAAGACTTAATAATGGAAAAGCATCCGCTTCAACAACGTATACAAATTTTTTATCAAAATTCGCCCCCCGCTACTACTAGATTCGTTGCGTTTACTCCAATTTTCCGCAACTATAAACGCCGTGATAAGCAAACAATTGAACGTTTAGTGAGAAACGTCAGAAGTGAAGATTATATTGCTGTTGTATGCAAGTCGGCAAGATATGGCCGCAATTGATCTATTTCGTGTCATTCTCAAGAACGTCTCTGTGGCGTATTTCGGGAAAATTTGGCTCTACGTCTATATAGGATTGTTTTGGTAAAGCCTAATGACCATCGTGTAGGTCGCGCTTTTTCTGAAGGAGCAAGATGAACATCTTCACTTCTTATGCTTTGAGTTACATTTTATTTAAAAACCCGTTTACGCGGTCAAGGAGTCTGAACGAGTCTGAGTCTGAGGTATGTCAGTAAAAAGTGAGGAATCCACAATATGGGCAGATATTGCGGAATTGTTCGTGGAAGGTATTTTCACTCTAATTCCATATCTGAGAGACTTTATCAGTAAATATATCGGAATTGAAGGGCAGCATCAAGTGTAAAGAAAGTACATCATATATACGTTAGTATAGAATATGACAAACGTTTTCACATCAGTGCCTTAGTTGTACTGGCCGAATATACAAATCTATTTATGCCATTAGCAATCACCTAACCGAGAGACGCAGCTTAGATATCCCCGCCTAAGTAATTGCTTATATTAGGACGATGATATCATTTCACGATGGTACAAAAACCAACTGAGCAGCGGTACGTCTATCTTCGAAGCAGTGAATTCCTTGGCACAACAAAATTTAGCAATACATTAACCGTGACTAAGGCCCCCAAGAAAAACTAGACCAAAAAATTATTATCAGAAATAGGTACTTATGTAGGTCCCTCACAACTAGCTCATAGGATTATATACTATTCATGGAGGAGTAGAATAAAGGGTTTTGTGGACTGCACAATCGCGCGAAGAAAAGGTGTCCTTTTGATTGTCGCCACAACATTACCGAAGAACAGGATTTGAAATAAACTACACTTGGATTTATCTCTCAATATTGAAAAAGCATTCTTACAATCTGCATCTTCCTTTAACGACTATGGACACGCCTTCGGAGTAATTATAGATCTGACTTTTTAAAGGCTTTCAGTAGCATAAATTGGGTGCTTGCAGAACGAGCATTCGTAATAAAAATTCCAAAATTAGAGGAATGTGCAAATTGCAATATTCTTCTTTACTGGTGTATGGCAGCATTTTTCCTTTGCCTTACTTCCCCAATAAAAATTGATATGTTGATGGAACAACTAACTCAAACTTGTTAATTTGTTAATGGAATCTCTCAACTTTTTAAAGAAAGATAAGATGTGCTATAGTAACAAAACCCACTACATTACCACGTTGTACTTAGTTGCAGCGTAGTAGGGGTGAAAGTATTCAGTTCTGTCATCAGCACTATCAGATTAAGCGTCACCAGAGGTGATATCCCGAACCCTGGCCCATGTCTAAAGAAGGAGTAGAGTCCTGGTAAGAGGTTTACAGTTTTTCGGAAAATCAACAGCAAAAATCTACAGAGAAGTCTGAAAGCATTCATTTTGTCCGTTTACCTCTAGGGAGCTATGCCACTTACGGTGGAAACCCAACCGTCAGTGCTTCCACTAGTTAAGGGACTACCTTCATCTGAGCCTAGCCTAGCAAGAACATAGCCAGTCTTGTTTTTTATGATTCCATTGCCATCAGAGATCCAGCCAAGGCTCAGTGAACTTAACTTTGCATTTGCAGACTAGTTGGGAGGTAATAAGAGTGCTTAGTAAGGCCTTAGGCGGAACCTGACTGCGAGGGCAAATACAAATACTTTACCTCCTTCATATGTTCCTTACAACTATGTTCATTGCCTTCAGGATTGCATATGTCTCCACTTGGAAAACAGGCGCAAGTTGTGTGTGAAATCTTACGCTATAGTCCTCCACAAATATACCTGTGTCACATTCCAAATTGGTTAAGGAGTTCGGAATGAAGCTTTCACTTCATTGTTTTTCCTAGAAAAGATTACATTTTAGTAGAACCCAGTCCTTGGTACAGAGAAAGTTAAATGTATCTTCCCGCAACAGCTGGAGTTCCAAAGTCGTTCCTTCAATATCGGATGCTTTTGAATCGAAGTCGTATGAAGGTTGGCAATTCTGCAGCCAAAAAAATTCGAATGTGTCTTGTACCAAAAGTTACATTTCTGTAAACGGAAAGTGACCATGAGATTGCAGGCCATGAAATGAATATCAACGGAGCAAGATTCATCAGTGCATCTTGAGTAGGACCTTGCGTGCAAGCAAAGCTTCCAAATAGCCGAAACAAATCATTCTTTTGAGTCCGATTAAGGCCGCAAAAACATATGTGCTAGGTGGGGTGAAAACATTTTTAAATGTTTTTTTTTTTATTTTATTCAATATAGTCCCCTTTTAGTTTGATGCACTTATTTCAGCGATTTTCCAACTTCTTGATCCAGTCCGAAAAGTAATTTTCCGGAAGGTCAGCAAAATACTCCTTCGTGGCGTCGATGATTTCCTTGCGTCAGCTGAATTTTTTATTGATGAGCCATCTTTTGAGGCTTGGGAAGAGATAATAGTCCGAAGGAGCCAAATCGGGCGAATACGGTGGATGCGACAGCAATTGGAGCCGTAAGTCATTGATTTTAGCTATGGTTGCGATGCTCTTGTGCGCCGATGCATTGTCTTTCAAGAACAAATTTTTTTTTTTGGCTTCATATGAGGCCGTTTTGCAGCGATTTCGGCCTTCAGTCGCTCCAATAATGCACATTAATACACGCTTTTGATGATTTTTCCTTTTTCGAGGTAGTCCACGAAGAGTATGCCATGACAATAACAGAAAACCGACGCCATAACCTTTCCGACCCATCGAGCCTCCCTCGGCCGCTCCGGACCACTCGTGCCGGCTTCAGTCCATTGCCGGGCATTCATTCTGTTTTCTGGTGTGTACCAGTTACCAATTGACGCCAAAAGTCCACACGATTCCGTATCAGAAAGTCCAAAAACTTTTTCGAAGTGCTCTCGCGTTCGTGTTTTTGGTCAAGAGTGAGTATGCGCGGCACCCAGCGGCAGTATTGCCCAAAATATGACTTGTGCGCTCAGTACTAATCGTTGTGGTATCTTCTAGCTGGCGCACCTTCACTTTCCGGTCAGCCAACACCATTTCATGTATTTTTTTGACATTGTCCTCTGTCCGGATCGGAAGGCCTGCCGCTGCGGACTTGATCCGTAGTGGAGTTGCGGAAACTCTCGAAACCATTTGACGGTGTAATCTGACGGAGCAATAGCCCCATAATATTTATCCAACTTTTCTTTTGTTTTCTTCGCCGTTTTGCCTCTCAAAAAATAATGTTTTATGAGAGAACGAAAATCGTGTTTGCCCATACTCAACATATCGTCAAATACGTCAACAACAATCAGCTGTCAAAACAAAACTAAAGATAGTGTCGCACTGAAATTTGGCATGTCTGCCTAAATATGAACGGACTTCAAGGCACCATAACCTTTTTTGCAGTAGCAGGGCATTCTGGCGGTCATGGAGGCTACTTTTCACTCCACCTAGTATTTTGCACAAATTCCCTGACATCTAGGCCCTATCACAGCCGTGTGGATCTTCGTTGATAAGCTCTATCCCATTCTTACGATGACAGAAAAACGGCAATGCTTTGAAGGTTTCAACAAGACAAAAGAAATTTGCTTATTGAGAAAACATCATTGAAGTCACAGATGGTCATGACTTTTTTATCTTGAGATAGAGTAGCTATAAAATCAGTACAAGAACTCATCGAATTAATGTACCTTATAATCAGAATGTTAGCTACCTTTCTCACAATAGCCTATGCATTTAGTAGACCTTTTTGTCCATTGTGGACTCATGATTTGATACTTCTATACACAAAGGTGTTACTTTTTGTTTTGGTTCATAACTTTTGGAGAATCAATGCAAACCAAGTCCATAACTTGTCATCATTACATCCTAAATGTGAAAAGTCTCTATCCGATAAGTTGTAAACGAAATTGAATCCAATCCTCGTAGATAAATAAAACTAACACTCCTTTGAGTCATATCACACACCTGAATAAGCAAACAAGGGGCAACAAAATGTTTTCCAAACAATTTACTAAAACAATCGAAAGTTTATTTCTATGTTAACTTTCTCCTCCCTTTCGTGTTAATTCATAACCTATAGCAAGGGAATGTGTACAATAACAACAAGAGCAGAACGTACCAATAAAAAAAAAAACATATGTTTCCTAATTGCCATAACACCCCCCTCGAGCAATGAAGCAAAGTACAAGTTTCATGGATACACTTGGAACTTGGTGTTTTTTTTTTTTTTGTTCCAGCGAATTTGTTTCATTTTCTCATTTTCACAGTTATTATAGCCTGAGGCCGGTTAAATAGGCTACCTCGTTCTATATCCATTTCCTCCAAGCCCCCATTCACAGAAGACTTAGACGAAAGTCATTGTTTTGGATAGTTGCTCTACCACCATCATCTACACCCTAATGAAATCGAGAGCTTAATTATCCCCCTAGACAAAAAGGTGATGACAAAAGGAAAACAAACGAAGAAAACTGCTTACCGGTAACCAGTAACCGGTGTGTTGCAGTCAGTCTTGGAGCTTCTTAAAGTAATATAACTACAATCTGGCCATAGGGTGGATTGCCGTACGTAATTGTTGTAGAAAAAGACCACTTTAGATAATTGCTTCCTCATTTTTATGGGTTTTAAGGAAAACGTGTCGCCAACTGACGTTAACCTGAACCGAGAAAAGAAGGAAAAAAAACCTTCTTAACGCACAAGGAGCGAGTTTCTCAAGCTGTTAAATAACAGGAAGTCGACTCCTTAGCACAATGAGTTGGTGAATTACAAAGTTTTTATTTCAGTTTAACGTTTGTTGCTTAAGAGCATATAAATTTGTATGTGCTGTGAGTTCTTGCGATTCGATTGCTTGTCGGGATACACACGTTCTAACATACGGTTCTTTTAATTCGTACAAATTTTCGCAGATGTTTTCCACAGTAAAGGATCATATTTGACATGTTAGTTTTTCGTTTCAAGTCGTTCATATGCAAAAGTTTCTTTCGGCAATCTTCTGGCAATTTATCAGCCAGTAGAAACTTGCTCGATACAATATTTTTCGTAGATACATCCTCTGTCATACTGTCAATCACAGTGAAAACCATTTAACCTCAACTATGTACCAAGTGAAAAGTAATAAGAGAAAAAATTCGACGAAAAAAATGAGGAAAAAAAATTTATGATCCATGAGCAACATTTGTTCGCCACGTTCAACTAACAAATTGACATCGTTTCGCTATGGCAAATCAGACTTGTCTTCCACGCCTCGCTCCAACTAATCTCATGGGAGAAAGATGAACGCTTTCATCTTAAACTGTTTGGATGAAATTCCACGATGATGAAAGGTTACATCTCGCTCAATGTCTGGATTGGCCTGGAGGGATGTAAGGAATTAAACACTTGAACTGGATGCCTGCATTATTGGCAGGAGAGACGGGGAGTTGATAATGGTAGGGAGCTCTTTTTAGTTTGGTTTAGACACATCAAATTGAAAACAGATTTCAAATTCTTAGTCTGTAAGATAAATGGTTGTTGCTGTCCTTATGGAAGGAGCAGTTTAAAGTAACTCTTTTCGCATTTAAGTGGTCAGGATATTTGATAATAGAGGATAGACAGCTGTTTTTTTTTTTTTTTATGGAGTATTAGGGCATGTCACCTTCTTTGGTGAGAACACTGTCCGAAACCATGCATAAATGGAGTCTCAGTCTCTCTATTCTATGATTTTGACAGTGATTGAGGAAGTCTGTTTTCATTTTTAGTTTAATACATATCTGTAGACTTCTGTTCGATTGCCAGTGCTTAGTATCAATTACATCCAACTCAGTCTAAGGGCATATGTACAATCAACTAAACCTTTTCTCTTCACCTAGCTCGCTAAAAGATAAATTGTGGGGAGAGTGAGCGGTGTGCAATTAGTGATAAGTTCACATATCACCAACTTTGAATATTTTCTAACATCAGCTTTGTAGCAGTGACTTACTCCTCGTAGGTTCATTCTACTTTAATTGCACTGGTGAGGAAAAAGAGTTTGACATCAAAAAACCTCATTCGACTGCGATTGGGCCAAGGTTTCTCAAAGGCCCAACCAGTATATTGCGCAGACTGACAAGTTTTTAAAGAACTGACTTCGGACTAGCAGGTGCTCTGTTTACTTCTAGGGCAAAGGCGATTATAGTGGAACGAATAGAAACTGATAGAGGGGTTCAGTCTACAATGGTAAGTCCATCATGTCAATGAACAAGTGGATGGATTAAGCGAATGCCTCAGAAAATAGAAAATGTTTAACCGCCTTCGAAAAGTCTATATTACGCAGGCGGTTGATGAAAGTTGTCAACTCACTTCAGCTATAGTCGATTACGCAGGTCGACTGAAATTGTTACGACCTATCTTTATAAAGGAAGAACCCGAAATTTCATACTACTTTTGCCAAAACAGGGCTAAAACCATTAAAATTTACCATTTCAGCATCGGAACTTGGCTAATATTACTTACTTACTTATACGACGCTACCGGCTGGTTGAAGTCCCCTTCCACTTGCGCGGACCTTCTTGTACTGCGTTGTCCCTCCGGGGCTGGAGCTGGAGCGTTGGTATTTATTCGCTCTACATGTCACAGCCATCTCGAATGCCTAATTCGCAGTTTTTTGACCAGGTCGATGTCGCTCTACATCTTGTAGAGCTCATCGTTAGATCGTCTCCTTCAGAACCCGTCAACGCATATGGGACCAAATATCTTAAGAAGAATTCGGCATTCAAAACAACTAGGGATATCTTCATACGCTTTAGAAAATGTCCATGTCTCGGAACCATAGAGCAGGACTGGGATTACAAGGGTCTTATATAGAGTTTCTTTGGTTATTCTGGAGAGGGCCTTACTTGTGTTCTCAGCCCAAAGAAACAGCAATTGATTGATAAAGATGTCGTTTTCATATGTGATAGCATAGCCGAAGAAGACCCATTCCCTTACTACCTCAAAGTTTTTTCAAAGACATTCTGGCCGATTCGTCGATGTGAGGTGCCCTTCTTCTAATAGCATATACTTTGTTTTGCCTTCGTTTACCGCCAGACATATTTTTGACGCTTCTGTTCCTATACTCGCAAACGCATCAGTGACAGCTCGCCGTGTTCTACAAGCAATTGAATAGACTCTTGTGTTAGCTTGTGAGTTTTGCACAATTCCTTCAAGTATGATGTTTAAGAAGTCACATGACATGACACATCCTTTTTTGACATCAGGTCTCGGTAAGGTCGTTATCATCGTCATCCTTCACAAGAGGACGAGTTTGGAAGGGATGCCAATGATAGACATGGCTCTTTATAGCTCGTCTCTTTAGATGATGTTATATGCGGCTTTAAATTCGACAAAAAGGTATTGAACTTCTTGGGTTTGGTCCAGGATCTGCCGTAGTGTGAATATTTGGTCAGATCGTTGACAAATGGTTTCAGGCGCTCGCACTATACGACAGATAAGATCTCATATGCAACGTTTAGGAGACTGATACCTATATAGTTGACGTAGTTTGGAGGGTCTCCTTTCTTGTGAACTGGGCAAACAATGTTGAGGTTCCATTCTTCAGGTATATACATATTTGTGCGACCAAATCTGAAAAATAAATTGGTGTATGTTCTCTACCAAGTCATATTCTGTTGCCTTCAGATTAGATATTGCTATCCTCACTTCATTTTGGTACGGATGACGGAATTCTTAACTGCGGAATTGTATCGTGTTCGCCGTTATGGAGTCTGCAGAAATGGTTTTTTACATATCCTCAGCATCGACTGTGACTCTACTACAAGATTTCCTTGTTCATCTTTACAGGTTTCTGTTCGGGTCTTATTATCCTAACACGTTCTTTTTACTTTTTCGTAAAATTTTTACGGAGTAGCACCTCTCTATTTCCACGATCGAGCGCTTCATATGCTCTTTCTTCATCAAACCAGGAGTTTCGTGGTGGTGGGCGAGTGAAACCCAATACTCAGTTGCGACATTTCTTATGCCTTCTCGGCATCTAAGCCGGGCTTCCTGTTTAGCTTGTTGTTCAAATTCAGTCGTGGTCGTCATTTGCTTTAGGGCGAGAAATGTGAAGGTATTATGTGCGTGAATTGAAAATGCAAGATTATCATGTGAGCTATCCTGAAATTGAGGTATGCTTGGGCATAAGTTCTTCTTGCATACATTCATTATTGCATGAATATTTGGCCGTCAAAAAGGTTTCAAAAGGTTGGATACTGCATAATTTGACAATCGCTCAAAGAAAAGCTCGTGTCGATTGGTCCAAGAAGTGTTGAAAAAATTGGATCGCATTGCTTCGAAAGATGTTTATAAGATTGTGACAGGTGACGAATCATGGATCTATGTAAATGAATCCGAAACTAGATAGCAGTGAACTGAAGGGATCTTTCAAGACCCACCTCCATGCCATTAGATTAATGTGAAGCGCTCAATTTAAAAACTGAAGTTAGAAAGCTCTCTCTTCACTGGTTTACGATTATTACCTATAGCGCCCCACACCCCTTTTAATTATCAATCCTTTTCTCATCAATAGCGCAGTCTAATAATAAACGGGGATAGAGCAAATAATTTGGCTTTCAGAATAATGCCACCGAATTTGTTACGATTTGACCATTTACAAGCGGCCGGTCATAGGTCCTGTTGGGTGGCAGGACCACTGATAATCCCCAGTAGAACTTAAAACTCGGTACCATGGGAGTCGTGTCGCCTCCAACTTCGGTCTGGACCTGACATGGAAGAGGTAGATCCCTACTGAGAGCGTCATGGTGACTGTGGTTTAAACCTTAAGTCGCAGGAATGATCTTCCAGTTGGTTTTGATCCAATGTAGAAAAAATAATGGGTGCCGTGAGCCTAAGATCGGTAGGAGTTTTAGGTCGGCCTAGATTCAAAGAGTGAAACTTTTCAAAACACGGGTCGCGATTGTTATTAAAGGAATGACGGAAAGCGATGGCAACGCGTATTCTTGTTCCCATGAATGTATGGCCATCCCGTGAACTTAGGTCTACACGACAGGCGTTCACGTCAAAACACTGTAGACATCGTATGTGATACGGTTCAACTGCCCGATCTATATTGATCGTTATCAATATATTTCGGCAATTGAGTGCCATACGAGTTTTTTCTTTGTTGAACTGCAATCTTTCAAAATTTACCTTCGAAGTTGCATGTTTTCATTACCTTTACGCCCGTTTTTCAGTTGAAGGGAATATTTTCTATGTCACTATACAAAGTCCATAATACTGCAAATTTCTTAGTATCGTTCTTACTTGTATCGTTTTTAAACTTGAGACACACTTTATTCGTTTCGCTGTATCTTTTAAGGATAGTGTCCAGAATTGGCAGTGATGTTAGTGGTGTTAGTGACACATCCTTTCCTCGTCGGCTTGCGTAATACTACGGCAGGTCGAATCGGAATCGGTGTCCCAATGTATCTGATGATATCCATCATAGAAAAGTGATTTCTGGATTTGTGATTTCTTAAGAGCTCATTGAAATCACGAGCCGTGATTCTTTTACCACTATCTATCTATCTATCACACTATAAGTTTCAAAGTTGTTTGATTACCAGTTTTGTGGCTATTGATAGGACGTAGATTTTGTTCATCAAATCGAGTGCCAATATGAAGCCTTAAATTGTTGCTATGGTTTGTTGAACGGATATTAAATCGATTTTAGATTATTGTAATACATTTTCGAGTGCGTAACTTTAAGCAGTCAGCATACTGGACGTTGTCGAGTAACAGATATCCACTTGTCTAGGCTCGAATCATTTACTCAACTCATTTTACATAATTTCTAACCAGAAAACCTTAAAGTAAAGCCTTAGGTTTGATAGAATTGCAACCTTTCCTAGGATTGGTGAGGTATTTTCTCTCATGAGACTTAAAGTATACAAACAATATAAATATTGTTCAAAGACGTTTTTCCCATCTTCATTGTCAGGCGCATATTTTTTTTTATTTAATTCAGGACAAACTTTTATTTTCAAAAGGATCTGGTCAACCAAAGTTTCAATTTGTTCCACATCTTAGTGACCCTTGAAGTATGAAATTGCAAAACCACAGAGCAGTATCGTTGACATTGTTAGTAAAGGAAATCGTTTATTATTTTTTCTTTCTATAACTATTTCTATAGAACATGAAATGTGTATTAAGAAGAAAAAACCACAACAAACAATTGTGCGCTCGAAATGACACCATCCCATAAACTCCACAGTTCCGTAGTTCATTGACTTCAGCTCAGAAGCCCTCCATCAGCATACTCTCAATTTTCGAGCAGTGGATAAGTTTAGTGAAGCGTAAGTTGGATACGAAGAAAATTGAATGAAAACAAAAATGGAAACAAAAAGGGACCAGAAAAAAGAGACAACACAAGACGTCAAACTAGATACTTTTGCTTTCATCGTCCACATGTGCACGGAACAGAAACAATTTGTTTAACCTTGCAAGTATCTCACGTTCTACACCACCTCCAAATTCCCTTCATCTTTTGAACATTCGCAAGGAATAAGTTGGGTTTTATGAGGTGGTGGCGACGGATTGTAGAACTACCGTTGAAAGAACTAAATATACACCCTGAATTACATCTCAGTTACTTTGGTAAACCTTTCCGGATTAACGTCGTTTTCGTTGTTGTCTTCATCTTGGTCGTTCTCATCTTTACGTATCCTCGTTCTCGTCATCATCATTATGATCATGATCATCATAGTCATCGTCGCGTATGTTTCTTGTTCGGAAATTTTCCACTTGTACGGTTTTGTCAAAGCCAATCCACTTGGAATAAATGGAAAACCCTACCAGCAGTACCAGCATATGCTCTAAACGTATGGCTATGTACAACTCTATACATCCATCTCTTGAATGAGGACAAAAATATCTTAAAGCTTCCCGGTTATCCCCACAAATAAGCCCACGTTAGAAGAGAAAAATAAATAAAAAATAACAGGGTTAGTGGTAACAATAGAAGAATAAGTCGGTAGAAAAGAGCAAGCAAACGAATGCGGAAGTTAAGGGCAGGGGACCATTGAAAATTCTCACAAAACATCATTGTGAGTGAAGAAGAAAGTGATCCAGAAATTGTAGTCTTCTCGTGGAATATAGTCGAATACGGCATCTAATACTGTCGGGGGAGTTAAATTGAATCACGACACAGTGATGATTGCTTACATGAACGGGTAATATCTGCAATTACTCTATCCTTAGATAGGATGCGGATAGGGCTTCCATGCGAAAAGCAACGAAGCAGTTGTGTAATATATGTAAGCCGAAGCACTATAGCCCCAAAGAAAGTTAAGAAGAGCTTTTATATTCATTGGATTACGTAGAAACATTTTGAATAGAAGGCATTGGTACTCGGAGAAAACATGAAGCATGATATTCGTGTTGAATGTTCTTAATACGTTTTTCTTTTCAGGCAGCCTTAAAGTACTGCAGGTGTTAATGGCTCTTTGGAGCTACATTGAATGGAATGTAAGTTGTAATTCATACTTCTGTTTGAATTTAGTTCTACGAAAGTATCTACTAAAAGAACACAGGTATCAGAGAATACCTTTGGCATTAAGCCTGCCAAATAGAACCTTCATTGAATGCTGTCGAAGGTTTGTTTCGAGTTAAGAAATGATAGAAACTCATTATCTGAATTAGGTGACAGTGTGCTGCCATTAACTTTCCTTATGAATTTGTGTTTAAGGACCTATCTGAAACTATGATAACTAAAAGGTTAGAGAACTGACGAATCTCCTCCACCTTAACTTTTTCAATTAAAATTGTGTTCGTTATGCATACATATTGATCAGTAAGTGCTCTATTTGTATTTAAAATTTCATTCAGATGGCAGGATGCTACCATTACAGAATCCGACGTTGATGCTTTAGGGAATTTATAACATATTCGTATGTCATTTTGATAGAGAACGCTGAAAAATGAGCTTTTGGTAAAGTATTTAGCTTTTTTTTATGGGAGTAAACGCCAAATTTTGTTAGAATGTTGGTATTGTCGTCCTAGTGACTCACCTTTCCGGTATTTTTTTTTTCTCATTTACAGCAAGCAAGCTATCCCGGCTCAAAAAGGCATATTTAACTATTTCTTAACTCCACAGGTGCTTAGGTCGGTATTTTTTGTGTTTGCTAATGATTATGAGTAGGGAATTCAGAGCAGATGTAGCCAATATACGCCGGCTAAAAAGATAGATCAGCAGCTATAGCACTTAGTGAAACACAGGTAGGTTCCTGCCTACACATTTTAGATCACTCTTATCTGAAACTAGCTTTCATGTAGTCCATCTTCAATCTTTGTAAGCAAATTTTCCACTACTGCTTTGTTTACAGAAGCCCCAATCTGGGCAGCAATTTGACCTTTAACGAGTTCGATGTGCTGTCTGACTCCATTCAAAGAATTGTATCCCTATATCCTCGTACTGAAATCATTATTACGGGCGATTTCAGTATACATACTCCCGAAGGACAGTGTGTTGAGACCTACGCTGCGAAAAACAACTTGACGCAGCTTGTAAATGAGCACAAACGAATAAAAGACGTTGGTAGCCATACCGCCAATATCCTGGACTTGTTTTTTAACTTCTCTCTCCTTTCTATTCTAGGCTCATCGTGTGTCATATCAGTTAGAAAAAAAGTTCCTAAAAGAACCATACGGCACTGCGAGAAAGCTAATTGGAGCGGACGTAGCAGCTTCTTTAGGAATTGTTACTGGGCACTAAGACGTGGATGTCGCTGCTGATATGATCATAGATACTATTCTCTTTGGAATGAGATCTTTTCTTCTTCAAGTTTCAGGTATCCCTGAAAAGGTTTGATACGACTGGAGATGTGAGGAGGCTGTTAGGGTTAGGGAAATACTTTTTCGGTCCTTCAAGACCAATCCGGGAGAAGAAAATCGAAAAAAAGTTTAAACGGGCCAGGAACGACTGTGACGTCTTTCTTTAGCGTATGAAAAACTGAATCAAAAAAATACTACAATGTCCCAAAGGTAGTAAAAAATTTTTAGTCGTTCGTCAAAAACATCAGAAATACTGTCTCATCCTCGATCCCAACGCTGATTAACAATAACATTCCAGCTGTTAGTTCCTTAGACAAGGTCTATCGCTTGCTGCACACTTTGGAGCCAGTTCAATACTTCCAGATTGTGATTCGTGCCCGCTTGCACTTCAGTGCGTCGAATCTTTAATGGGACGAGTTCATTTTCGCACTCGTGTAGTAGCAAAGGTACTTAAAGATCTCAATATACACAAATCCGCTGGTCCAGATGGTATACCATATTTCCCCTTATTATGAAGTCGTGTTCTTACTCCTTGGAAATTTTCCGAGAAGATGAAAAATTGCATTTGTTCAGCCAAAAAAGGCGAATCTTCTTCTCTCTTCTCCTACAGACCCATTGAACTTACTATACGTTCCTTATTTCCAAGATCATGGAAACGCTGATAAACCATCAGCTCATGAAATAGCTGACCGCCAGTAAAATTATCGTAGCAATAGGGTTACTGGTGATTTAATGGCATGTCTCACTACCTTGACCAAAGCAAGATAGTTGCATTTGATTTTCTAGGGCATTCGACAGACTTTGGCACCAGACTCTTCTTTTTTCGAAAATGTTTGCCTTTGGAGTTGATGAATCTCTCCTTCAACGGATCAGAAACTACCTCTCGGAGTTTGAGAGTTGCAATTCTCTGAAAAAGTCTTTTCATAGAATTTGTATGTAGTTATATGAAAATCCCGTCGACGTCAACTCTAGCACTCAACAACTAGCACGTACTTAAGATACACCTGAGTTTCAAACTACTACACTACCTGCCTGCACCCTGGAGTAAAAAGAAAAGCCAGTAAAAGGGTATTTATATCTCCTTGGTGCACGCGCAGGATTATAAAAAAAACCTTGGGCAGTTTCAAGTCTGATATTCACAAAAAATACCTGCTGGTGTGCCCCAAGGCTTCGTTTTGTCTCCGACATTCTTTTCAATTTCTATTAATGATCTCATATCTGTCAATTTTAATCGAAAATATTCCTTTACTGTTGTCCCTTTTTCATATTCGTTTCCGAACTCACGTCCCTATTATTCGGCTGTAGAAATAAAACGGCAGGGATTGCTAGGCTCATTAAATTCTAATATTAACAGCATATCTATATACATATTCTGCTTCTAAAACATAATGCTGTCTGCCTTCGTCAAACCGAAACCGAAACTCGTGAATGCCCATGAATGGCACTTGCATCGCCGAAGTCGAAAAACTTTCCATTCTCCGTATATATGACCACATATTCGATGTCGCTAAAAATATCTAGGTTTCCTTCAACGATATGAGAAATACTTTAACTCCATCTTATCTGGCCTCAATATACATTTCGAAAACATTCCGCCCGAAATTAGAGTACAGTGCCCACAGCTCTGCACCTGCTAGATAAAACTCATTGGTGTTGCTAATATCAGTCAGTTAATTGACACCCTCTAACACCGTCGTAATTTCCCTTGTCTAATTTGTTATATCATTATTTCCACCACCAGTGCTTCATAGAAATCGCCATGAGCATACCGCATCTTCAAACTTTTAGCCGTAATGCCCGTCCCACTATGAATGCTCATCAGTGCACCCCCAATCCTACTTTCGGACATACTCTGAAATATCGTGATTAGTCCTAAGCCGTAAAACTCGCTTATGGAATGTCCTGCCGAGCTTTTTATTTCCTAGTCATTATAACCTTCAAACATTTAAAACCAACGTTCATCGGTACCTCCCTTTTCATCCTCCCTGATTTTCCTTCGTCCGCGCTGTGTGCAAGTATTTTAAGGGTACTTAAGTACCCTTGAGCGCGCTAAAATTGTATAAAAAAACGCTACTTGCGACGAAAGACTGAAACAAGCTACTACGTATGTCTACATATGTACATAACAATTCCAAGGATTACTGAACAAATTGCGCTAAATTTTACATCAGATTTTGTCGATGGTATCAAGGTAACCACTATGATGAACTATGCATGAAATTTTTTACTACTGCAGGGATTTAATAAAAATACTAATCCCGTCCCGTATACGGCCGAAGAAACTATTTCAAATTTATTTGTATGCAATACTTCTGTATGAATATACTAACCCTAGTGCATATCCTATAAAGGATACAAAATGAAAATTAATTTATTATGTTTACTATCAAAACATAAAGCCCGAGGGGAGACCGGAAAACATGCACAATGTCAGTTACATAAAAAAAAAAAAAAAAAAAAAAACGGAAGCAACAACCGAAAGGAAAATGTAAATCTGTAAAGGATATCTTCTTCCTCAGTCAGTACTAGCATCAGTGGGAGGCCCTGTGTTGCAAAATTACTAGAGAGGTTCACTCTTTACGATGCGAACAAATATGTTTAATGTTTACTTCAGACTTTTCTAAAGGAACGATGAGATAAAAGATAAAATGCTGCAGCATTCATATTATGGAGTAGTAACTTTAAATAGAAAAAAAACAGGAGATTTTCAGAAATTGTGCTGTCGACAAAACTAGTACACAGAAAGGTGTAGCAAGAGGAGCACTTCAATTATAAGCTTTGTAGAATATTTGGCATTGCGGTCTAAGGTAAGCTCTTAACCAATTGATATAACATATGAGTGTCCTCTCCTAAAAAACTTATTGAATAAGTAGGAAATTGTTAAATTAATGTTCAGTGTATGGTTATCTGCAGATTATTAGAAATAGAAGTAGAAAAATACACAAAAATAAACTTTTATATACGTTATTAGACAATGAAACCTACTGTTACGTAGATAACATATGTAATCCACCCAGTTTTTTCGTAACGAGATTTGTCATTTCTTAATACCACTCAAGCTTTAAAGTTGCAGTAGAATTTCAAAATAATTGCTAAAATCAAAAACGTTTGATGAGTCCTTCTAGATCAGACGAGAACACAAAACCCAAAGAACCGCCTCCTCCCATCGTTCCGCTTGCTGCTGTCCAACAAACTGATTACCATTTGGTGAAAAAATGTGTTTGGATGTAAGCTCCTACTTCACAAAAAACCAATTTAAGCTCTGCAGTATCAAATCCGACTCTTAGATCCGTTTATCCAAATTGACAGAACGAATTAACGACGAGGCTTTGGTTGTTAGAGCCCCTTCAAGCTATACATGTAAAAGTTTCGATTTAAATTCTCGCAATTAAGTTGAAGCGCCACTCCCTGTGGAGGATTTATTCCAATTGTTCGGTAATTTACTAGCATCTCACCACAAAAGCATTTAGAAAACCTCTTAATTACATTCCAGAGAAAAACTTTCAAAATAAACTTTAATCATAATTCAAATAGTCAACGCACTATGTGGCAGGAAAATGGTGTTGGTATTGAAACTCATACAATAGATACCTCTACAGCATCTAGTCGCCCAGGTGCCCACCAATCCGGAACAAAAGGCCAAATGTTCCAGAAACTTTCATTCACTGGTGCGCCCGCAACAGAATTAATGAAATTTTCCTCCTCTATCTTGGTTGTAGTTTCGAAAATGCCACCAAGGATATGAAGCAACCCTTCATCCGTTGCTCCAGGACCTGGCACTGTGACAATGTCCATTGAAAATACAATTTCAAGCGTGAGCAACAATATGAGCATCCGCTTGCGGTTCATTCAAAGACATGTGAGCTATTGTGATGGAACTCTCATATGACTGTGACGCACCGTTGATGTGCTTGTGCTGGCTTTTAAATAAGCTTCTGGTAAAGGATTAGTCCGTGGTTACAGGATATGCGGTGGAAAGAATTTTAACTCATACCGACAAAAAAGGATCCATTCCGCCGAATGTATTCTATTTAGTGTTGAACGACAGGACAGGCAGTAATTTCACCTTAGGTATTGGTATACTGGACAGTTTTTGTGTAGATGGACTTTGCTGAGGACGAAGTTCTGGATAAACAATACGTGAAACTTTTAGTTTTTGGTTAATATTTCTGGAACAGATGTACGAGTATGTGCAATTTTGGTAGGACCGAAAAGACATTCGGCTTCAGTTATTGGATTTTTAAAAGACAATTAGACCCCAATTGGGTGATGTAGTTGCACTTGAACTAAAAGTTGGTTCTATGTGATAACATATCTATAACATATCTATCTATAACAACTCTATAAAAGAAGGTTTAACAAAAAACAATTAAATGAAGGCCTTTAGAAAAAGTGCTATTTTCCACAAAACAAATCCGCCTACAATATCTTTGATTTGAACCAAATATTGTATAAATAGCAGTGGTTGCCAAATAGAAACACGAAGCAAACATGAAGATGGTGTAGCGGAGAAAGAATGGAAATCACAGAATATTCTCGTTTTCGTGCCCAAAGTATAGTCAAGTAAGGAGTCCTTAGATGACTATCATTTGAAATCAGTGATTCTGAAGGCGGAAGGAGAGGCATAGGTTAAGCTTATCTGCGAAAAGACCGTCACCAACCCCGTCATCAGTCTTGGATCCACCCGTAGATGTGGATTGACCTGTTGTCCATAAAAATATCTTCCTCCCACAAAGGTCTAGAGAAGATGTTTACATGAAATATAAGGGCATAAGGTAATTGAAGTATTCCTTCTTATTACGCATTGGTAAGAAAACTGCTACCATCTATATAAAGGTAAACCAGCTGTACCGGTATAAAGTGAGTGTCAAGATACAAATGTCTCAATAGGGGATATTGAGCAAAATAATGACTTGCGGAAAGCATTAATTCTTTGTTTTTATTTGAAGAAAAGTGTTGCAGAGTCGCATCGAATGCCTGTCGAGGCATATGGTGATCATGCTCTATCAGAAGCAACATGCAAAAGATAGTTTCAACGGTTCAGAGATAACGATTTGGATGTGAGAAATGAAGAACGTGAAAGACCACCAAAAAAGTTTGAAGACTCCGAATTGCAAACAATATTGGACGAAGATGACACTTTGAGTCAGAAACAAATGGAAGGAATGTTAAATGTTGCACAACAAACAATTTCTGCCGTTTAAAAGCTATGGAAAAGATCCAAAAGTCTTGAAAATGGGTGCCACATCAATTGAATGAAAGACAGATGGAAAACCGAAAAACCACTTGTGAAATTTTGCTTCAAAGACACGATAAAAAAAAATCAGTTTTGCATCGAATTGTTACCGGCGATGAAAAATGGATTTATTTTCAGAATCCTAAACAGAAAAATCATGGGTTAATCCGGGACAACCATCAACTTCGACTGCAAATCCAAATCGATTCGGCAAGAAGACAATGCTGTGTGTCTGGTTTGACCAGAAAGGTGTGGTGTACTACGAGCTTCTACAACCTGGTGAAACCGTTTATACAGATCGCTGTCGATAACAAAGTATCTATTTGAACCATGCATTGATCGAAAAACGACCAGAATGGGCCAGAAGACACGGAAAGGTAATTTTGCTCCATGACAATGCACCTGCACGCAAAGCAAAACTGGCTCAGGATACAACCAAAGCACTTGGCTGGGAGCTGCTACCCTACCCGCCGTATTCACAAGACTTGGCTCCTTCCGATTACTATTTGTTTTCATCGATAGGACACGCATTAGCTAAGCAGCACTTCAAATCCTACGAGTAGGTCGAAAATTGGGTGACTTTTTAGTTTTATTCAAAAGATGAACAGTTGAATGACGTGGAATCCATAAATTACCTGAAAGATGAAAAAAATGTGTAGCTAGCAATGGCCAATACTTTGAATAAAATGCTCTTTTACTTTCCCATTAAAAATTTGTGTTATATTTTCACTTCATACTGGTACACTTGGTACTTAATACTCTATTCCAGCAGCATAAGTTGTCTTCGATCTCCTCTCAAAACTATTTAAATTTTTTTGTATTGACGTCTTACACTTATTCCACAAAACTACTACTCTTATTGCCATTCCATGGCATTATATGCAACAATTTTGGGAGAAGATCAGTAGAGAAATGCCTGATTAAGTCGAATCTCAGTTAAGTTACCAGCTTTTCCAAAATACGAAACACACCTTAAACACAGCACACATTGAGGTACAAATAAATGCATGCACTCGTATTATCGAATTCAACATTGGCTATTCGCTTCGTGCCACCAGCGTCTTCCTTTAATGATGCTATTACCATACCTAATTTGGGTGTGTTCAGGATCATATGCATGTGTAATAACCACACGTTTAAATGGATTATGCCCGAATGACCGTCGGCCAAATGAATGTAATTATTCTGGCACTGAAGTTGTCCTGGGCATTGCATTAATGAGTTCAGCCATAAAAAAAAAAAAAACTAATTTCTGTGTGTTGGTTGCGTGAATATACATTTGCAATATGACAGGGGAAATGTCATTTATCCTGATGTGACTGTTGTCCGATTTATACAGTTTATTCGGTTTATTTGATGTTTTGCTTCTCTTAATTTTATTTATATTTATTTACTTATTTATATTATTTTTTTTATTCATTAAAAAGAGGACCAGTATGAAACCAGCTAATTAAGTACGACTACTCATATATCCTGACCTCGTTAAGGCTTTTTTCCCATGTACTTGTGTGTTGAAAATAGAACTTAAGCGCACTTAAATGGTATTTTTATTGTTGCAAACCAAGTGTAATGTTGATTTGTGTCATAAAATGCAACCAATTTGTGTAATGTGTTCGACATTAGTACTTTTTTTTAAAGCTGTGTTTTATATGCACTCGTGAGTTATGTAATATACGAGGATATAAGGACTTGTTAGGATTGAACAACTTAAGTAATTTTTTTTTTATGTCCAGTCCTCTCACGGCATGTGGAGTGTGGTTGATTTAATGGGCATGAACATTGTTCCTTATGGTATTCGGATATTGAATTATGCATTAGTTTTTAAGAAATTATGCATACTACAATATATGTACTTATATACATAACATATACACAACATGAAATAGCTAAGCTATTCTCCAGGACTATAGTTTGCCGCAATAGGTCTGTTTCTACTTGCGCGTACTAACCTAAGTGGATGTTGTATTTTTTCTTGGTGAAGTATTCGAAAACATTCCGAGCTAGAGCGACGGGATTACATCCATTCAACATACCGTAACCTCTAGAGAGACGATTTTTGACTTCTTTAGGTAAATCCATGTCGACCCATGTAGGTCGTATTGTTATTGGCTAAATCTCATACACCACTATCCATCGATGCCGAGTAGCATCACATTACAAAGAATCATTTCTCTGTATACGTTTACATCTGTAAATACCGGCCAGCTGTTTGGCACTTGGTTAAACTGCCTGGATACAAACTGATGCCATTATTTTTATTACCCTCTCGACCTTGCAATTTATGTGATATAGCTCACCAAGCTCAGACAAAACGTAATCTCTGCTCTAATCCGGAATTTATCTTTGCGTGGTTAAAATGCAATCTTCGTAGATAAATTATCCAATAGTTTCCACACTATTTATTTAAGGCCCAACCTGGTTAAAGATTTGACTTTTAAGGATTTTGATGCGCCGTTTGACCTCATTGAAGAAATTTTATCCCTGTATCCTCTTACTGAAATCATTATTGCCATCGATTTCAAAGTACACAGTTGTGGATGGTTAGTAAAACAAATGCATAAGCTCTTTCATTAATCCTACTCCTAAGGTCACTATTCGTGCAGATCGAAAGTAGGTTTTGACCAGACCAGAAAATTGCACTTATGAGTACATCCCTAGTTTGCAAGGCAGTAAAAACGTTGATAATCAATCAACCGTTATGATATATCTCGAAGAAAAGAACTGTCCCATTGGCAACATGGTGATTTGAAAGTCTTATCCAATCTGGCGACAGCCCAACCAAAAGTGAGCGTCGCAAATGAACACGACTTTTCGATAAAAGTAAGCGCCAACTTCAATTTGCTCAAGAGCCAAATTCAGGACTGTTGTTGAAAACAATATTCTTGTAGACTTAGCTCCTCCACCATTTGGACTTTATGTTGAGATTTCAACACAATAGACAGATGAAAGCCAAACTGTTGTTCGAATTGCAGTAATGACAGCCCCGGATCTTCTCCTGCACTTTCACTCACAGAGACAGTTCGTAGATCAGAAGGACCAACAAATCATTTAACTTTAGATCAATTATGCGGGTAAAAGATCATAGTTCTCTTCAGAGTATATATGATAAAAAGCTGTCAAAAGCATTCTAGGTTGATTATAAGGATGTTCGTTAAGACGTAAAATAAGATATCTATCTTGCAAGAGTGAGCTGTCTATGGATATGAACCTTTATCTTGATTTATTAAGGCCACACGAGTTTTGTACGAACCAAAATTCGTTTTCTTTTTTAGTCGATAAATACCATTAATAATGAAAAACAATATCAGCCATTTGATTTGACCAGGGAGGATATCCCCAACAGACCTCGAACCTGCGCATGAACTTTAGCTGAACTCTCCTACACAGAAGACATCCAAGAGATTATTAGGCTCAGCAAACCGATTCTTTCGACTCATGATTCATGAATTGAAAGTCACGAAACTGGATAAAATAAGGGCCCTTCCTGGAGATTAACAATGAGTCCCTTAATCCTCTAGCGGAAAGTAGATTCCCTTTGGATTCAAGTCTATAACCCTAAGAATTATCTGGAGAGATGGACATCGAAGATGAACCAAAATAAATTGAGCTTTTGTGCAATATTTCGGAATCGGAGGACTCAAATGATACCATTGTGGAGGCTTGTCTAATTGATTGTAGGAATGATGCTACAGTTACTAAAGATTAACTCCCATTATTACAGAAAGACCTTGGCGTCTATTCAAAGACGTGGTCCGTGGACTTTGGATACGAAGGTAAGAGCAAGGTTTGTATATCAGTGAGCCGTAGCCCTAATGTATTCTTACTTCCTAACTTCAGCGACTAGATTGAAAACTGTCAAAGATATCTTCTTTTTGGCATGAGCATATCGTGACTACGTCACCTTAAAAATGTGATATTGGAAGCTGAAAGGAGGAAAACTGGCCAATGCACATAATACGGTATAGGACAGTACCGACAATAACAAAAGAGATGAGCCACTTTTTGATTACATTATAAGTACAACTTTAAAATAACTAAAAAACGACAAGTGCTAGCTATCATCCTTGTCTCCGACAACATCACTCAAATGATAACGAACTGGATGGTATCGTCTAAACACTTTTTTTAAGATCACAGATACTCGTACATCCAATTCAGTTTGAATGATCCTCCTCTCCTCTAACAAGCATCCCTGAATATTCGGAAATTCCGATAAAACTAAACTACTTCCGTCTGAACTCTTTAGTAACAGGAACAAACTGTACAGAAAGATGAAAGACTGGGACTCATATAAATCCCTCAAAAAACAATTAAGAAAGGTGAAGCGACAATCCTGGAGATCATTCTGTGGCAATATAATAGAAACCTTCGAAGGATTGTGGCCAAGAAAAATCCTCTCTACCAACCTTACGGTGCCTAGCTGTCTGGAAAAAAAACGATGGCTCTTGGATGACCTCATGAATGGCTACATGGCACGAAATTTCCAGGTAGCTTCCTATTCACAATAATAACCTACAGGAGACAAGCTGCTCTAACCGCTTCATAGCTTCAAATCATATAAATCTGCAGAGCTGGTGTCTATTATACCTGCCGAGCTACAAATGGCATCAAATATCATCTTGCCATGAATATTATGAGACGTTAATGTATGAAAGTTTTCATTCCAAAAGCCGGAAAATGCTCTCATGATATCCCAAAGGACCTCAGCCCTATAAGTTTATCATGTTTTCTTCTAAGAACTCAGGAACAACTGATTGATATCTGTAAAGAAAAAGTCGTTGGAAAAAGCTCTACATTCATTGACTAGTCACATCGAACGATCTCTACATTCTAGAGAGTCCACAATGGTCGCCTTTTTGGACATAGTCCAAGGAGTCTTCCACAACGTCAGCACATTTGCAATCACAACTGCACTACTGATTAGTCTTATGCTAAATAGCAGGATTATAACTCCAAACTAGGTGGGTCTTCTGCTAAAAGATGTGTCAGCAGAGGTAACCCCTCTGAAACACTAATTCTTAATAGGAAAGTAAAAATCATTTTATTTAAGGTATTGGCCATTGCTAGCTACACATTTTTTTCATCTTTCAGTTAATTTATGGATTCCACGTCATTCAACTGTTCATCTTTTGAATAAAACTAAAAAGTCACCCAATTTTCGACTTACTCGTAGGATTTGAAGTGCTGCTTAGCTAATGCGTGTCCTATCGATGAAAACAAATAGTAATCGGAAGGAGCCAAGTCTTGTGAATACGGCGGGTAGGGTAGCAGCTCCCAGCCAAGTGCTTTGGTTGTATCCTGAGCCAGTTTTGCTTTGCGTGCAGGTGCATTGTCATGGAGCAAAATTACCTTGCCGTGTCTTCTGGCCCATTCTGGTCGTTTTTCGATCAATGCATGGTTCAAATAGATACCTTGTTATCGATAGCGATCTGTATAAACGGTTTTACCAGGTCTTAGAAGCTCGTAGTACACCACACCTTTCTGGTCCATCCAGACACACAGCATTGTCTTCTTGCCGAATCGATTTGGATTTGTAGTCGAAGTTGATGGTTGTCCCGGATTAACCCATGATTTTTTCTGTTTAGAATTCTGAAAATAAATCCATTTTTCATTGCCAGTAACAATTCGATGCAAAACTGATTTTTTTTTGTGTCTTTGAAGCAAAATTTCACAAGTGGTTTTTCGGTATTCTTTCTGTTTTTCATTCAATTGATGTGGCACCCATTTTTCAGACTTTTGGATCTTTTCCATAGCTTTTAAACGGTCAGAAATTGTTTGTTGTGCAACATTTAACATTTCTGCTATTTGTTTCTGATTTAAATTTTCATCTTCATCCAATATTGCTTGCATTTCGGTGTCTTCAAACCTTTTTAGTGGTCTTCTACATTCTTCATTTCTTACATCAAAATCGTTATCTCTGAACCGTTGAAACCATCTTTTGCATGTTGCTTCTGATAGAGCATGATCACCATATGCCTTGACAAATGAAAACAAAAAATTAATGCTTTTCGCAAGTCATCATTTTGCTCAATGACTCGATGTATACTAAATATGCTTGACAGGTGTCGTAGCAACTAAACAAAAACAAAAAATAAGGCCCGTTCACAATAAATGTTCCCTATCGAGGCTTTTCTATTTTGACGCTCATACTGGTACACCAGGTATGTAATAATCACTTTTCATCAAGCGGCTTTGAATTGTCAATGCCGAGTGCTGTAACAATGATTACAAAAAATCATGTGGTATGGTGGCCATTGGGTACTGGTCTCGTCCAATCGGGCTTGACTTAGTAAACTGATAAGCGAAATTGGTGAACAGGAAACTGACTTTATCGGGTCTCATATCCCTGAACTGGGAAATATTCGGACCCTTTCGCCGAAAGTATTCCAATAAGAGCTTGGATCTTTAGGTTTGTGGTTAGGTGTAGGATTGACCGTCCATGTAAAATCCTTACTTTGTGAGGCAATTAATTACCTTGAATCTAACAGATGATTCGGAAAGGTTTTAGACATATGCAAAATTCGATTCTTTGGCAAAATTGAACTTCATTCAATAACGACGTTGCTTAGCATCGCCGGTGTGTTTTTTTTTTTTTTTTGTTATGACTCGTGAATTTAGGGTGGATATACATGGGCAAACCCACAATTGCTAAAAAGTAACTTCTTTTCGGCGTACATCAACGGCACTTAGTGGACTACAGGTAGATTCCCGCACACACCTCTAAGATCTTGCTGATCTGAAGCTGGCTGCCTACGCACTACTGACATTATTCTTTAAGTGACGTAGCCTACGTAAATATAAGCTCCGTAAATTTAAACTGGACAGCAATTCGACCTTTATGGTTGATACATTGTCTAACTCCATACAATGAATTGTATCCCTGTAGCCTCATACCGAATTCATCATTACGAACGATTTCAATTAACGAGATGTCGATTTTTTTTCTACTGCGTTGGCACACTTGTCCCAAACATATAGTATGTTCACAGTTTCAAGTATATAGCATTCTTAGTTTGTTTTTGACTGATTAAAAGGTTAGACGTGTTCTGGTGTGCTCAGCTATTTTCAATTATTATAAAAATGGAGCAAAGAATTTGCATTAATTTTTTGTGTAAGATGGAATTAAATGCTCTAAAACATTTGAAATGTTTATAATGGCATACGGTGAGTTTGCTCTAAGTAAAAAAAATGTCAATAAGGAGTATTACCTTGAAGTTATTCGATATTTGCGAGAAGCAATACGAAAAAAACGTCCGGAATTGTTGAAAACCAATTCATTGCTTTTGCAACACAATAATGCACCCACTCATTCAACGTTGCTTGTGAGAGATTTTTTGGCCAAAAACAACACGACAATCTCTCCTCAGCCACCATATTCACCGGATTTGGCGCCATGTGATCTTTTCCTGTTCCTAGAATTGAAGAGACCTCTGAAAGGACGGAAATTTGCAACGACTGAGGAAATAAAAACGACATAGCTTATGAGAAGTGTTTCGAGGATTGAAAAAAGCGTTGGCACAAGTGCATTATATCTGAGGGGGACTACTTTGAAGGGGACAACAATAATATTGATGAACAAATAAATATTTTTTTTTTTTTTTTAAAGATGTAAAGTCACCTTAAACGTTTCTAAGTGGCTTCGACATTCTGGACAGACAACACCCGAAAGGCAGTGTAAGAAGTTGGAAATAAGAACTTTTCGAGTGAAAAACTGTGCTAGAACATTAAATTTTCTTTTTATTTATAAAATAAAGCGGTATGCGTGGTTCAATGGTTCATTGCATCATTGGCAATGAAAAATTTTAATGAGGGATTTAAGTATGTAGCGGTAAACGATCGTATAGTGCGACGTTGGTTTGGAGAGTTCCGTTCGGGAAATTACAAACTCAAAAATGAACTACGTGGGAAGCCGGAAACGTTGGTTGACGATGATGTTTTAAGAGCAACGGTGGATGCGGACACAACAAAATCAGTGCGGGAGGTTGCACAAAGCATAGGAGTGTTCACAATGACAATAAGTCGACACCTTTCTCTCATAGAAAGTCGATAAATGGTTACATCATGAACTGGACGAATCCCAAAAACTACGGCGCCTGGAAATCTATGCATCGCTTACATTAAGACACCAAACTGAACCATTTTTGCAGCGAATAGTCACCTGTGATGAAAAGTAGATGCAGTGAAAGATCTGGGAAGTGGTTAGATACAGATGAAGAACTAAAATACACCCCCAAGCCCGACCTTCACCAAAAATAAGTTATGGTGACAATTTGGTGGATATCAAATGGATCAATCCACTTTTTATTTCTTCAACTAGGAGAAACGATAAACGCTATCAAATATTGTGGAGAAGTTGACATATTGCATACCAAAGTGGCTAAAAAGCAACCTGCGTTGGTCAATAGGCACGGTGCGATCCTTTTGCATAACATCCACCATACTTTCCTGATATTTCTCCAACGGATTGACATCTTTTCTCCAATCTGGATTTATTTTGCCGGCAGAAGGTCCTCCGGAACCGAGTAGAGGTCATAAAAGTCTTTGAAGATTTCATTGCCTCAAAAAGTCAGCACATCTACGAAAAAGGAGTATTTGACCTTGTATCACGTTGGAAGAATGTCATAGATGCCAACGCATCTTATTTTAATTGAATAAAAATTTACGGAAAAATACAACCTCATAATTTGACACATCTTATAAATGAGCCCACACGAATATCAGACGTTGATAGATATACTCCTAACACTCTGGACTTGTTTTTTACTTCTCACCCTGATAAGTACATTGTCGATGTACTTTCCCTTCTAGGCTCGTCGGACCACTGTTAATTAACTAATTTTTCGTACACCCACTAAACAGTTAGAGAAAAGTTTCCCAAAGGAACCGAATGGCAACACAAGAAAGCCAATTCGACGGACTTCACACCGTCTTTAGGAATTTTAACCTCGATAACGACGTAGATGTCGCCCGTGATATGATCACAGACATTGTTTTTGAAATGAGATGCTTTATCACACATCGGATGAACAGTATCAAACCAAAAGAAAAGGAGTGGTACGATGTCTCATATTTAAATCCAAAACTTTATTTTCAAACTTCAACACGCGAACTTTAAGTTTGAATTGTCATTGCCATTGATTTTTCACAGCATAATATGAAATTTTGGCCATAAGAGCTATTTATATTTTTCCAGCAGCCGTCCAAATAATTTGTTGAACACATGAAATGAAGAAAAAATAAAACCTACATTGTAGGCGACTGGTACATGATTTAGTAACCAGAAAAAATTTCTTTCAACCATTTCTCCTTAATTTGAACCTTTTACCCTTCTAAGAAAAATGAAACCGCTTTTTCAGGTTTCTCCTTTTGTAAAGGAATGACAAGTGAAAAACGAAGAACTTGTTTCCCATGCAAAAGTTTGCGAGTCAAACTGCAACTACTCTACCTACCCAATGTGCTTTCAACGTGACTGCTAAACGAGCAATCCTTAAAAAAAGATCTCTGCAGGATTACACATACTCTTATAGGGCAGACAAAAAAAGAGAAAAAAATCGTACGAATGGAATTTTTTGAAGTGTCTAAACTGGCAAATGTCCAAAAAGGTATCCGGTTTTCGATACTTTCATCCTTGTAATCCCGGACAAGAATCACCCAAAAAGAAAACGCAACGTCTTCAATTCGTGTATTCTCATTTCGTTTTCAAGAGTTTGGTTTCTTTCTACTGTCTGGTTAAATTAAACTCGAAGAATTCAAGCACCCAATGTGACGTTCTTTTAAGGGTCAGTTTGTCGATGGTTAGTGCAGTAGACTATCTGTGCCATGCAGGACTAGAGATTTTTTTGTTTTTATTTTTTTTTATTTTTAGGACTTCTTGCTCCTACATAGTTGCTGTGGCTTTTTGTTTGTAAAATTTTAGATATATTTATAAAACGCTTAGTTTACGCTTTGGAAAGTTCGAGAGCAATAGAAATAACCACGTTAAAAATAAACGTCTTCTACCTAACCAGATGAAAGCTAGGCATTTGCTTTATTTAAGAACGTTCAACAATGTTCGACATGATTGGCAAGTTTATCGGGCGACAGTGGGATGCTACGTCGTTTGTTAAAACTCTGGCACCTTCCAATGGTGGCAATATCCGCTGGTGGGTAGTGACTTAAGTGGATGTATATGATCCTCTTAAAATCATCCAATTTAGGATGGTAAAAAAAGCAAAACTCTTTCTTTCTTCTTTTCTTAATTAGAAGTTTTTTTTTTTTTATTAAACTCTTTTATATCTTTTATCTATAGCGCCTAAGTCTCCGTTCCTATTCACTTCTTTCATTTCATGTAAAGGGTGAGCTAACAGATGGTTTGAAGTTGGATGCCTAGGTGGGGTGAAAAGTAACCTCCTTGGGAATGAACAATTTTTTTATTAAATGTTTTTTTTTTTTTTTTTTATTTTATTCAATATAGTCCCCTTTTAGTTTGATACACTTATTCCAGCGATTTTCAAACTTTTAGACCCCGTCCGAAAAGTAATTTTCCGGAAGGTCTACAAAATACTCCTCCGTGACGTCGATGATTTCTTCGCGTGAGCTGAATTTTTTATTGATGAGGTGGATGCCCAAATCGGGCGAATACGTTGGATGCGACAGCAATTGGAGCCGTAAGTCATTGATTTTAGCCGTGGTTGCGATACTCTTGTGCGCCGGTGCATTGTCTTGCAAAAACAAAATTTTTTTTCGCTTCATGTGAGGCTGTTTTGCAGCGATTTCGGCCTTCAATCGCTCCAATAATGCACAGTAATACTCGTTGTTGATGGTTTTTCCTTTTTCGAGGTACTCCACGAAGAGTATGCCATGACAATCCCAGAAAACCGACGCCATAGCCTTTCCGACCCATCGAGCCACCCTCGGCCGCTTCGGAGCACTCGTGCCAACTTCAGTCCATTGCCGGGCACTCATTCTGTTCTCTGGTGTTCAACAGTTACCAATCGGCGCCAAAAAACCGCCCGATTCCGCATCAGCAAGTCCAAACACTCTTTCAAAGTGCTCTCGCGTTCGTGTTTTTGGTCAGGAGTGAGTGTGCGCGGCATACATTGGCAGGATAACTTTTTCATATGCAGAATATTGCCCATGGCATGTACGCTTCGTACAAATCGTTGTGGTATAGTATCTAACACATGGGCTGAAAAGTCGGAGCCGTTTCTAAGAGAGGACATCACTTGAATTGATTCCTTTTTACATTTCATTTTCAGTTAGTACCAACCTTCAAAAAATACGTGTATACGTACAAGCACCGAAAATGATGCACGTCCACTGCGTCCTCTTCCAAAAAGAGGCTGTTTCAAATGAAAACATCAAGAAAGTCCACGAAATGATTACGAATGACCGTAAAGTGAAGTTGATCGAGATAGCTGAGGCTCTGAAGATATCAAAAGAGCGTGTTGGATATATCATACACGAATATTTGGACATCCGAAAGCTCTGTTCAAAGTGGGTGCCGCGTTTGCTCGCAGTCGACCAAAAACAATAAGGTGTTGATGATTCAGGGGAGTGTTTAAAGCTGTTCAACCGCAATAAAGCCGAATTTTTGCGTCGGTATGTGGCAATGGATGAAACTTGGCTCCATCACTTCACACCAGAGTCAAGTCGGCAGTCAGATGAGTGGCAAGCAGGAGACGAACCTCGTCCAAAACGACCAAAAACTCAACAGTCGGCTGGCAAAGTTATGGTATCCGTATTTTGGGATACACATGGAATAATTTTCGTCAACTATCTTCAAAAGAGGCAGACTATCAACAGCGACTATTATATTGCGTTGTTTGAACGTTTGAAGGACGAAATCGCAGAAAAACGGCCGCATTTGAAGAAAAAGAAAGACAATGCACCGTGTCACAAATCGATGAAAACGATGGCAAAATTGAATGAATTCGGCTACGAATTGCTTCCCCACCCATCGTATTCTCCAGATTTGGCCCCCAGCGACTATTTCCAGTTCGTTGACCTTAAAAGAATGTTCGCCGGGAAGAGATTTAAGACCGATGAAGAAGTAATCTCCGGAACAGAGGCCTATTTTGAGGCTAAACCGAAATCGTACTACAAAACTGGTATCGAAAGATTGAAAAATCGTTTCAATTAGTGTATCGCCCTCGAAGGCAACTATATTGATAAATAGAGTTGATTTTTGCAAAAATTTTGTGTTTTACGATAAAACGGTACTGACTTTTCAGCCCATGTGTTAGCTAGCTCGCGCACCTTCACTTTCCGGCCAGCCAACACCATTTCATGTATTTTTTTGACATTTTCGTCTGTAACCGCATCGGAGGGCCTGCCGCTGCGGACTTGATCGGTAGTGGAGTTGCGGCCACCACGAAATTCTCGAAACCAATATTTAACAGTGTAATCTGACGAGGCATTAGCCCCATAATATTTATCCAACTGTCATTCACTGAATTCAATGTGCTTGATCTTTTTTGACGAATATTGTACAATTTTTGGCAATTTTATTTATGGAGTCGTTTACCACACAACAATGTATTTGTCTTATTACGAAAATAGGCGATCTGTGAAATTGATATTTCGTAAAATTCGGTAATTTTTAGGTCTACATAATCGCCCTAGTGAGTCCGAGTTTGCAAAACTGGTTCGATATTGAGTCAAACTTCATATCAACATGCACGGTTAGGATGTATACTCCAAGACATCACCACTATTCAAAACGCGAAAGCGTTCAAAAACAGTCAGGCACTTTAATTCGTCGCCGAAGTCAACAATTGGGCCTCACTTATGGCACTTTATGGCGAATTTTAAAAATTGATATTACACAACAATTGAGGCCTTTGGACCATCTACGACGTCGCCGATTTGTTAACTGGATGTTGGACCGCCAGGACAATTTGTCATCATAAATAAACAAAATTGTCGTTTTTGAGGACCGGAAAATCCATACGAGATTTACGAAAAAAAAGCATTCCAAAGAAATCTCTGTGGTGGCATCAATGGTCCGTACTTCTAAGATGAGGCTGGAGAGACAGTTACAGTAAATGAAGAACGTTACCAAAATATGTTGACGGGTTATTTTACTTTGTCTGGACGATCTCTGGTTTCAACAGGATGGTGTTTCGCCCATACAATCAATCAATTTATTTCGTACGAAATTTGAAGATCGCATTATTTCGCTAAGATAAGTTGATCGGCCTCCGAAGTCAAAGACTGCGGATAATAAATGAACATGATGGAACATGGTGAAAAGGTTGACATTTATGTACTCCTTATGCTGGCATAGAACAATTCCAAAGCCGACAGGTAAAGAATGCAAGTTAAGGAAGGACTGTTACTCCATATCGATGCTGATTCCTTCCGAATTGAATAAATCTGGCAAATTTTTAGCCAAAGCAAACACAGAAAACTATTTATGAAACGGTAGTTAAATGGGAACTATGAGATGGCGAGACATTAAAGTAAATGGTGAATTTGAAGCCATGTATAACGAAGAAGAGTAATTTCTATGAAGTATAGCTTCGAATATTGACGAGATGTAAGAAGTCAATTTCGAAAGATATATTATTAGCAGAATGTCTCAAGTGTTTTACGTGGATACCTGCCTTGTGGGCCTTATTCCACGGAGCGCCTACGCTCGTATCATATCAATCAGCACCATTCGGATGGTATTAATACCACCTTCAGTACGTACTAGAAGTCATGAACAAGGCACGTTTCTCTCCCTTGGTAAAGGATTGAACCCTATCTGAAATATTTGCCATTCTATGAGTCATGGCTCGCGATTATAGTGCAACTATATATCGTGCCGTACGAAAATATGCAGCATTCACACCAAGATTATTCATAGGTTACGTATATAAATCATGGAGGAAAATTATTCAGCTTGATTCTCCATGTAATTTCGGTATAACGATAATAACAACGATACTCTTGTAAGGGGGACGACTCCTAAATCAGAATACAATAGTTCCAGGTACTGCTGACCATCTGTGGTATCAGAATATAGCCTCACATTTCAGTTACTACCTTTGGGGCACATTATTGGGCCCAGGACTGCCAGCTTTTTGAACAACTGTGTCGTCAGAATTTAGAGTAGATATATTCAATATTCGCGGTCTTAAGAGTAATAACTTTTCTGCGTACGTCCATGTGTGTAAATATAGACCAGCTGTTTTGACATTTAGTGAAGCGTAGGTAGATAGATGTGTTAAATTCCATACGGAAGCCCCAAACTGGACAACAATGTCTGAAACAATTCTAGGTAGCTTCGACATCCTAGACAGACATTACACGAAGAACGGTGTATTGAGACCTTCGCTGCGGAAAATAACTTGATTTAGCTTGCAAATAAGACAACATGAATACCAGATGTTGATAGTCATACCATCAACACACTGGACTTTTTCACACCTGAGAAATACTAGTCGACGTGGTATCCCCTCTAGGCTAGTGGCGCCACTGTGTTATATCAGCTAATTTTTTTATAAAATTTCTTTAGAAATTTTAACTTGTCTTTATGTTTCCTTGGATAACAACGTGGATGCCACTGTTGATATGATCAGAGTCACTATTCTCTATGGAATGAGATCCTTTATCCCTCATCGGATGAAGGGTATCAAATCAAAAGAAATGGCATAGTACAACTCTAGCTGTAAAAAGCCTATCAGGGTCAAACAAAGGAAAAACGAAAGTATTTCAAAGGAGTCAGGAATGACTGCAAAGTCTTTCTTAAATATTGCCTCGTCCTACATCCCAACGCTCATGTTGAGATGATAGCTCATTCCAGCTGTAAGCTATTTGGACAAGACAAATCTGCTTACTGTACAATTTGCGATTAGTTTAACACTGTGCATTGTCCCCGCCTACCCTTGAGTGTGTCGAATTTTCAATTGGACAAATACACTTTCGCACTCCTGTAATAGGAGTACTTAAAGAACTTAGTAAACACATATCCGCTGGGTTGGTTCAGATAATATATCTCCCCTTCTTCTGAAGAGATGTTTTTACTCGTCTGTAAAACCACTGCGGAAGCCTTTTCATCAATAATACACTTTTGGACACTTTCGGAACAGATGCAAGCAGCATTTTTTCAACCCGTCTCTAACAAACCGAATCTTCTTCTCTCTCGTCCTACAGACCCATTGAACTTAAGTCCCTTTTTTCCTGATAAACCGTGGACTCATGAAATATTTCGAAACACGAAAACCTTTCAATGACCGCCAAGACAGTTGTCGTAGCACCACTTGTGATTTAATTACATGTCTCACTGTCTTGACGAAAGTAAGATAGTTGCACTTGATATTTCTTACGCATTCGACAGAGTTTGACACCAGACTCTGTTTTTCGAAAATGATTGAATTTCAATCGATGAATCTCTCTTTCAATGGATCAGAAACTACGTTTCGGAGTGTTCAATTCAAGTTGCCTTGATTGGTTTCAAATCTGATATTCACAAAAAATGCTGGGATACCCCAAGGCTCCGTTCTGTCTCCGACACTCTTTTTAATTTTTATTAATGATCTCTTATTTGCGAATTCTATGTAATTTAAAATGTTCCTTTGCTGACGACAGTATTGTCCGCTTTTTACACTCAATTCCGAATTCACGTTCCTGTTTTTCGGCTGTAGAACTGAAACCGCAGGATATAATAAGCTCATTAAATTCTTATAGTAACAGCATATCTACATATTCTACAGAGTAGAATTTAACGCTTCTAAAATTAAAACACCCAGCCATTGCCCATGAATGGTACTTGCATTGCCGAAACCGTAAAACTTTTCATTATTGGTATATATGTCCATGAGAACTTACGTTGGAATTCGATATCGCTTAAAATCTGATCTTGCCTCAACATATATATAAGGCATTTATCCGCCCGAAATTGGAGTACGATGCCCACATCTTTGCATCAATACCGTGCGATAAAAACTCATAGGTGTTGCTAATATCAGTTAGTCAATGGCATAATGTTTCCTGTCTCCTTTGTAATATCGTTATGTTCACCACCTGCTCCACAAATATAGTCAGTAGCATTCCACTACTTCAAACTTTTAATCGTAAATCTCACTATGGATGCTCATCAGTACACCATCAAGCTCACTTTCGGATGTACTCGTGATTCGTTCTTATGCCGTACAACTCGCCTATGGAATTTTCTGCCTAGTTCTCTAACATATTTCCTATTCATTATAACATTTAAACATTCAAAACCAACGTTCATCGGTACCCACTTTTTTTTCCTTCACCGGCTTTGCGCGCAAGCCTTTTAAGAGCACTCAAATCCTTTGAGCAAGCGCAAATCATAAAAATAAACTACTCAACTCATTGAGCATCTTCTGCCTAAGTCGACTTTGTTTGCATAGTCTCGAATCTGAGATACTTGTGCTTTATTATCGGGAAAATCGCCAATATCGTAAACACTAAATCTTCAAGATTTCTTACATGCATTTCTTATATGCAGCCTTACTAAGGCGCCTTCTATACAAAAATGAATTGATAGGGCCATGTATAATAAAAAAAAAGCCTGATCTCAGGAAAAAGCCCAGCTCAGCTTCTGTATGAACGAGACTACCTTCAAAAAGGCGTATGTTGCACTACCAGTATTATTGTCGTCTCATCTACAATAGATTGCCATATTTATTGATTACAGTGAAATGTATCGGTATCCCTTTTTTATTTTTAAAATGCTAATCCTCCTTATTTTTGTTTTTACTGTATGTTTGATGAGATTTGGTAAAATAGCTATTTTTTATTATGTCATTCAGGCAGACGGCAATATCATGCAAATTATTTTTGTAATTGTACATTTGTATACAATTTCTTTAGTTGTTAGTATAAAGTCTCTCTAATATGAACTCCTTAGGAAGTTAAAAAAAAGCAACAGCTCCATATCTGGTTTGCTGACATCACACATAGCTTCTTTATGCCGTAGGGGCCACAAAACCCTATCTTATATTCTGTTTTTATTTGCCAAAGCGAAATTGTGCAAAAGCAGATAAGTGTTATAATACTCTGTTGCATCTGAAAGATCTATTTATAAGACAACATGTTCCATCTGCAATTTAAAAATTTGCGTACTGAACTTAAAATTCTCATTCAGTTAAACCATCAAATTCTATAAAAGGGTTGACAGAAAACAAAATGCTATAAAACAAACTCGAAAGAACTATCAAAGGACTTTCAGCTAAAGTACGCCCTCATTCAAACTGATATTTAGGGAAAATTCTAAAGGGCTGTCTTCTTTTATGAAACTTCCTTTCCTCTTCCTTATAGTGATTTGACACTTTAACAACACTACCATCACCAGCAGACCAGAAACAATAAAACAAAACTCCAAGAAGATAAGGCCATTCAAATGCCATAAAGTGAATGAGAAAGATTTTGATGGACAAAGGAAACGATATTTTCTGCTGATAAGAGAATTTTTATATGAAACTATTTTATAGGACTAGAGCTCAAGATAACGTTCAGGGTGAAATAGTTTATTGATTCTCTTGAAAGTTTTCCATAAAAGTGGGGTGTAGCTTCCTTTGATTACCATAATATATGGAAGGATCAACGAATTTGAAAAATTGAAAGGGAAGCTACGTTTACAAGAGCAGAAGCTTTACCATGTTCTTCTACACAAAATTGCATGTAAACAACTTGAGGGTCCTTTCATTTGTTATCTATGCAAATGTCGGAAATGACAGTGATTTAGTTGGATAGTTTTACGTAAATATTGTTACGGTTTTGTCATTGGGGTTAAGCATTAGAAAAAATAGGTATGTTGATGGAAGAGTATTAAGGTTGCAGCATATGTTCATAAAAAATTCAGAAGAACATTTGAGTTATTGTTGTTAGTAACCAAAAATGATTCGTTCACTAGTGGCAATCAGTTTTATTTGTAAATATTGTCACCACCATACTTGGACGTTCTCTTGTAACAAACAAATGAACTTGATGGACGATAAGAAAAGATTTTGTTTTTTTGTTGGGGAAAAGTTAATTCAATGAGTTAGAGTCCTGCCATTTTTAATACTCTCATCTTATAGTACAGGTGTTAGTCTTGTTCCTGATATATTTTAGTCTCTTTTCATTGCCTTTATTCATGTAAACAAAATTATGACAAATGCTGTTTACTATTCAATCCAATAGTTCATTCATTCACCGTACAGTGCGGGAAGATAAACTCCGAATTCTTCAAATTGGATAACTCGTTTAAAAATGTCTATTGGCACTGGAACCAAAATGTAAAAATTGGACAACGAAATAATTAGAGAGACCGCAGGTTATATGATAATGTTCGTTTATATCTCGCCTATCTATGTACGTGATAAGCCAGACTCTGTTTGTATCGAAGGTATAACGAAAACCAATGCAATGGTTTCCATTCTGCATGAAGGCCTCCCCACAAGAATTCCTGTTTGCAAGTGGAACTTACATATAAATATATTTGTTGCTGCTACATTCAGCCCTAATAAGCAATCCAAGAGTAAAAGTCAGTTGTTAATGCGTTGCTATTTTTTTTATGTGATTTTACTACCTATGCGTCTATGGGCTCAGACTGACCAGTCCTTCTTTACTACAAGAAATTCTTACTGACTCTGGTTTGTATCAATTAAGTGGGATCACCAATAACATTGACAGACATCTCGACCTAGTCTTCGCCACTGATACAGATGACTGCATCGTTTTAGAAAGTAGACATCTTCTCTCTAAGTTGAAAGTAATCACTTTATTTGCACTAGAATCTGGAAATGAAGCTGACGTGATTGCTACCGATTTCAGCAAAGCCTTTGATAGAATTTTTCTTGATATAATCCTTCTAAAATTAGAGGCTCTTGGTTTCCCAATAAGCTTTGTAACACGGGCTTTAATGTTACATTTGAACGGCATTATCTATGTTCTATTAAGGTCCATGGTTTCTGATCCAATTAAAGCCTCTTCTGGTGTTCCTCAAGGCAGCCACCTTCGTTACTTATTTCTTATTTTAGCCATTAATGATGTCGATTGCATCATTAAAAATTTATACTTATTTGTTTAAGCAGATGATATGAAAATCTTTTGATATATATCATCTTTCTCAGACAGCCTACAATTGCAGGAAGATTTAGACAGAATTTGTACTTGGTCTCAGAAGATTTTCCTTGATCTTAACGTTAATAATTGTCAGGCTATAACTTATACCCGTAAGCGGCCTCCTACTTTCCTTAGTGAATGAGTTGCGTGATTTAGGAACCCAATTTGCGTTCTTACATAGAAAAGACAATAGAAAAAGCCAAAATCTGCCCTTGGTTTCATCGTGCGCTGGTCTAGAGTTTTTCAATCCTTATTTGACCAAATCCCTTTACATAACCATTGTTGAATATGCAAGCCAAGTTTGAACATCCTACATACATACCAATGAATTTAGATCTTTTCCATAGCTTTTAAACGGTCAAAAATTGTTTATTGCGCAACATTTAACATTGCTGCCATTTGTTTCTGACTCAAAGTGTCATCTTCATCCAATATTGTTTGCAATTCGGCGTCTTGAAACTTTTTTGGTGGTCTTCCACGTTCTTCATTTCTCAAGTCCAAATCGTTATCTCTGAACCGTTGAAACCATCTTTTGCATGTTGCTTCTGATAGAGAAAGATCACCATATGTCTCGACAAGCATTCGATGCAACTCTGCAGCACTTTTCTTCCCGCAAGTCATCATTTTCCGGTACAAAATTCGACATTTTTAACACGATGAAAGAATATGATGTTGATGTATACTTAATATGTTTGACAGGTGTCATAGCAACCAAACAAAAAAAAAAAAAGAAAAAAAAAAAGACCCGTTCACAATAAATGTTCCCTATCGAGACATTTGTATCTTGTACCACTTCATACTGGCACACCTGGTAACTCACATCCACCGGATAGAAGCAGTTCAACGCAGGTTTTTACGATTTGCTTTACGTGATTGCCAAAACTTACAACAATACACTGATCGACTGAAACTTAAAAATTTGCAACCCCTTTCTATAAGTCGAAAAGTTGCCGATATTCTCTTTATTCATCAGATTTAAGTTGATTGCTCTTCTTTACTTCAACTTATTTCTTTTAACACAAATCCACTCAATCTTAGATCTGTGCCATTTTTCCGGCTCAATCTTTCACCTTATTTCCACCTGTGCTTCACGTCCAAACTTCCTTTGATCGCTTTCACCCTTAAGTTTTAAGTGAAATTGTTAGTTTTAAAAATACGATTATGCATGCAAGAAGTTTTAATAAATCTGTACGGGGTTGACCAGGGCCTCAAACTAATTTAGAAATACACCCAACCAATCCCTGGCCATGGTATTCAGTACCCATAAATGGCATCTTTCCCCGAAAAAAGAGTTGAATGTTCCCGATTCGAATTAAAATGCCGATTAATGTTTCTGCATAACTTTCGCTTAAAAATTTTCCTTGTGGACTAACGTATTTTGGTTTGTTACGTTAAGTTCCTGAAGACGGTTTCTTTGCACTGTTACTTGGGCATGGATAACTTGCTTTCATCTGCGTCGCTTAGTGGCATTTTCTTTCATCTTTTAGAACTCCATGTTCTCCATGTAGATGTACTTGGTGCACGAAAATACTGGGTTAGCTTGACAAAAATCACTTTTTGGCCTCTCACTTCTTGCAGATCTCTATGATATCAAGAAATGGAATTTTGTACTTCAGGTTGCAACTGAGAGTCTTTCTTGTGTTGGATGTGTTTACATTACTCGAATATGGATCATATCTGTTAAAAGCACTATGGATGAAGCGATTAAATTCCTGAAATATACTAACGAGAGCTCAATAAAATTTAGATTGACTACAATATTTTATCCTTAGTCATCCTTAACGAAGCATATTAAAAAATTTATGTGCGACACAAAATACACATCTGACAGCCTTTTATAGCAAAATTGGTATACAAGACAAATATATTAAGAAAAAATATTTTTACGGCCACTGGTATCAACTGAGCTATTTTCTTGATACCCTACCAAGGATACAGTTGTATATGTGAGCCTATTTATAGCATTGAGATTTAATGCGCTGAGAATTGAAATTGAATTATTGCGAAGAGACTCTTTAATTTATCCCAGGATTTTACTATAGCCTGAGTCAGCAAGATTCCGTACTGAATATTCTAAAATAAAATGAATTCCGATTTACAACAATCCGATATTTGTTATATTCGTATAATACTACACCCACATCCAACTGGTATTGTTCGTAAGAAACTACTTTTCTCTGTCTGATCCTGACACAATATATAATAGAATGGCTCACTGGAAATTGCTGCTTCCTCAATCTTTCCATTGTTGAATCACAACAATATTCATTGAAATCCGTGTCAAACCGTGAGCATAAAAATAAGAATCCTTTCTCATCCAAATTGTGGGATGCTCACCATGTCCGAATACAATGGAAAATCCATTCCGACCAACAACATTTTGGAGGTGGCACAAAAAATTTCCCTCCAAAGAAAAGAAAAGCGCTTGAAATGAATTTCAAGAAATGCCGAACCATCTACTTTTATCCTTATTCGGATGCCAGAAAATATCTATGAAGGCGTATTTTTTGTTAGCTTCACCCTTTGAAAGTAGTGAAACCAGGATGACATAATAAAAAACATAAAATCACTGAAAAAAAAAGGAGAAAGCAAATTACGCGGGATATCACCAAGTGACAGGGAGAGAAAGAAATTCTGCGGATGCATGTGAAATAAGGGTATTAAGGAGTTCCTTTTCTAGTGATAAAAATTACTGCAACTTCGGATGGATGGCAATAAAATTGCAAATAATTTTTGCCAGACCAGATAAAATTGTTATGGTCGGGAATGCGATAAAAATAAAGTTTGGAGGAAGTTTTTCGAGTTTTTACCCATGGCGATGATGAAGGAAATGGGAAATTTTCTCATCAGCTATTGTGTGCGGTTGTGAAGGAAGAGGTCATCCTTTGAAAATTCGGGAAAAGTACTGACACCGAAAGTGAACTCTTTAAAGAGGTTCGCAATAACTTTACGATGCTTGTAAAAGTTTTAAGCTAAAAAGAGCTGATGATTCCTAAATCGTTGACGACGACCATTTGAAATTGTATGATAACGTGGTTAAAGCCGTAATCAAAAAATTCGTAAATCAGTATACAAAGACTTATATACAAGTGCAAGCAATTGTAATGCTGATAAGAGAGACTTATGAAGTCAGTTCCTAAAAACTTTGGTTTTGCTGACTTTAATAACCCTGTCAGTTACTATCATAGCTAAACTATTATCCTTTTTGAATCATACCCCGATGTATGATAACAGATGTTAGTTTTCTTTTCTCGTTTGCTTTCTGGAGCCCTGAAACCGTGGAACTCAGGCCTTCTTCATGGCATTACATTCCGAGATGCATATCTTAAATTTTACTTTAACCGTGTTAAACAAAACACTTAACACGTCTAAGTCTTTCTTATATACCACATTGATAAAAAAAAAAAGGTGGAATAACCACCGTGTGGCGCTCCCATTGTTCCGATTTCCGAGTTCTGTTTTTTTTTGTTAAGTTGGTACATCTGTTATTGACATTTCCTCTAAATCTTAGCGTCATAGATTAATATTTGCAAAAGTTACGTAGCCAAGAGTACATCTATCTCTGTGTTTGTTGGCAATTTTTTTTACAATTTTAGAAATGGATTTAAATTTGACACAACGAACTTGTATTAAATTTTGCGTAAAAAACGGATTTAATGGTGCGCGAACGTTGGATATGTTGGAAAAGTGTTTCGGCAATGATTTTCTAAAGAAAACGGTCGTTTACCAATGGTACTAGTGGTTCCAAAGTGGTCGTAAATCAATCGAAGGTGATGAATGCAGTGGCAGACCATCGACATAGAAAAGTAAAAGAAATGTTGGTCAATAGCCGCAAATTAACCATCAGAGAGATAGCGGAGGACTTAAACATTGCCTATGGATCCATTTAAGACATTTTGGTTAATGATTTCGGTAGCAACAAAGTTGGTGCGTAAAGACCTCAATTTTATGCAAAAAAGAGACCGTGTTGACGTCGCAAAAGAGATGATTTGCGAGGCTGAATCTGATCCCACATTCATCAAAAGGATCATTGTTGGAGACGAGACGTGGGTTTATGAGTACGACATGCAATCCAGACATCAGGCAAGTGAATGGCGTTCACCAAATGAGCTGAAACCAAAAAAACCACTTCGTTTTCAGTCAAAAAAGAAGTCAATGGTCACGGTTTTCATGGATTACAACGGTGAAGTACATCATGATTTTTTGCCAGAAAGCCAGACTCACAAAGAGTATTATGTGGGCGTTATGAGACATCTGCGTGAAGCGATTCGTCGAAAGAGACCAGAATTGTGGGCTGAAAACTCACGGATTTTGCACCATGATAACGCATCGTCGCACAGTGCCATCATTATTCGTAATTTTTTGACGAAAAATGCAACAAATACCATCCAACAGACACCGAATCCACCTGATTTGCCTTCCTGTGACTTTTTTCTGTTTAATCGAGTTAAAAAACCACTACGGGGAACGCGTTTCAGTAGCCGAGAGGAAGTAATGGAAAAATCGCAGGAAGCACTGATGGTCATACCGAAAACCGAATATAAAAAATGTTTCGAGGATTGGATCAAGCGCTGGCATAAGTGTGTTGCAGTCAAAGGGGATTAATTTAAAGAGGACAATATAGACTTAGATGAATAAGCTTGTATTTTGAATTTTCTGGATAAATTCCGGGAACTTTGATCAAGGTGGTATATCGTGATGGCATTAGAATGATAGCGGGCTGTCCTGCAATTGGTTTGATAGGTTCCTCGAGTCAGTCAGTCTCCTAACATTGAAGACTTATCCATTTTAGGGTCTAATAAGAAAATCGGATATAATTCAAACAGGAGAAGTGAATGGGTACTGCTTTCAAATGGTATCAAGCATATTTTTGGTAAAATTTTGGCAAACCTATTGAAAAACGTAGAATTAGAATCAATCAATCAGTAAACAGTCACTATGCTTTGTGACTGCCATATTTTTCTTATCAAATGAAAAACTCAGCTTACTCACTACTTTTTCAAAAGTCTTGGAGAATGGTCTTACATTAGACGAGAGTCCATTAGAATCCTGTGGTAGCACAAATGGCTGTCTCTAGTAGGTGTGAGTGTACTTGATTCGATATGTCACTAAAACTTGACCTAACCTAATTTACTGTCTTATAACGTTGCTATTTGGAATCATAATGAAAGTTAGGTTACGCAATGCATTTTAATGCTTAGGACTCCAGTAACTAATTTTTGGCCAGTTAATTGAACAAAGTCAGGTACTTGGAGGGACATTGATACAACAAAACAAACTTTTCCATACTGTTTGCCGTAAACAAATGTTAATCGTCTTCAGGGATCTGGACCAAACCCATAGCACTCGCAAAATTATAAGGAAAGCTGTGGTGCGATATGAGTAGGCTGCTTCGTAGAAAACTCGTAGCAGATCTGAATGATCCAAGTAAGTATGGTTGAGTTTTAGACAATTCCAATTTCGTGGGTCAGTAGCTTTTGTTGGCTTATGCATCAGTTTCAGCAACATTCAGGATTTTGCTTGGCTGAGCCGTCTACTTTTCCAAAAATATTCATGCACCGTGTTTATGTCTTCAGTTGTGTGACCTTCTTAATGTGTTGAGGTCAGCGATTCTCAGATAGTCCTCGCACAAACGTGTTTAGTTAACATATTTGAGAGATTTCTGCGAAAATGGAGATGAGAAAGCTTTACGATCGCTCCTGCCTGGAACCAGATGATTAAAGTCTATGTGAACTTCATAAAGTTCATTTCAAAAAATTGAAGGTTGTGTGGGGATGTAGTGTAGCCGGAGTAGACTCACATAATACATATATATGACCCATATTTAGTAAGACTTGCACTCAGTGGTAATCAAATCTTAGTTTTCAATGCACTTGACCAAAATTAAGAAAAGAAAGCAGTCTGGTAATCTAAATACAGTATAAGGAGGCTACCTTTTAAGGCATACTCCAACTAATCTAAAAAATTTGGTCGAAGGAAAGTATACCTGGTGAATAGAATGATTGCAAAGCTTGTCTAATCAACACGAAAGAAGGCCCTATATAATGTGCCAACTATCTCAACATCAGTTTCCTTTACAAAGCGTTCAAGGTTTTTATGTTTTTTATTGCGAATGCCTGAAACTATCTTTCAACGATTTAGTTGGACTCTGTCAACGCAATTTTAGGTTGAGTTAGACCTCAGTTGATCGTAAGATAGATAATTATTTCCGGGCGTCTTTCGTTTTTCATTCAAGTTCTGGCAAAAACTGAAAGATTTGGAAGCATTATGGCTCAAATCGAATGGGAATTACTGGTCACCAAAGATTTCAATTCAAGGCCCCCCAGCGGGGGCCGCCAACCACAGAATCATACTTGATTGCACAAAAGTGGAAAACTCACCGAATCGACATCTGCTGGAATAAAGAATTGGGGAGTAATCGACGACTATATGGGCAACGACCAGCAATGCATAAGCTTGGATCTACCTGCAGACCAACGTGTTCGAAATTGGAATCTAACATGAACTCCGAGATGGAACGTTTATAGCTTAAACAAAGTGCTTCTCACGTCTGTAATCGAAGAAGGAAAAAGTGCTGTACTCCAAATTGAGGGTTCTGCAGAAACAGAAGCAGAAATCATCATGCAACTCATACGGCTTGCATGTGGCGCTTTGATTTCCCTAGGAGTTCCAACAGAAACAGGGCCGCAGAGTACCGGATAGATGCCTACATTAAGTTCTCTATTTCCTTCTCGTTAAAACTTGCAGATATTCAAGATCAATGTACATGCCTCTCTTTTCTTCCTCTAACTTTCCTTCGCCTGAGCTGTATGCAAACATTTTAGGGGTATAACAACCCCTTGAGCGCACGCAAATTATAAAAAACGGTCGTCATGCAAAAACTAGGAATTCGGGCGACCAAGGCTGCCCTGAGTGAAGAAAATATGGAGCGCCCTCTTGTCAGGCCCTCCCAAACGACCTTTCTCTAACGACACGAAATTTCTGCTTTCAGTGAAGAGTTAAGTCTAGCTGCGAAAACTCTACAAAACCGAAAAGCCCGCAGACTGCACGGAACACTGACAAAAGTGCTGAAATCGAATGTACAGCAGTTGCCTTGAGGAAGGGGTCTTTCTCAAGAATTGGAAGAAGCAATGATTGGTGGTGATCAGCAAAGGCAAAGAAGACCCAGATTCCCCATCTACGTACAGACAACTTTGCATCTGCAACACTGCAGGAAAACTCCTAGAAAAGATGCTGAAACCATGGCTCACAAATGCAGTACAAAGATCAGGTGACCTCACCACGACATGGTTTCAGAAAGGATTTCACTATCAGAGCTATCAGAGAAATAAAAAATGTTGTCCAAATCGCCCACCAGGGCAACCACTACTCAAAAAAAGTCGTATTGTTGGAAACTGGAATGTCCGAAATGCCTACAATTCAAACAGGTGGAGTGATATGCGTTTGAACATAATTTCAACGGATAAACTAGAATCTCTAGAGAATACTGAAGAACTACATTAAAGACTGGGAGCTAATCTACGACACCATGTACAACCCTCACTTCCGGAGCAACACAGGGATCCATCCTGGGACCTGAATTCTGGAACATCCATACCATTGCATACTTTATGTGGAGATGCCTGGAGATGCATTTCTGGTAGGGTATGCAAATGATATCGCCCCGATGAATACGGCAAGAGATGCGGAGAATTCTCAAATAAAGCTGAATCAGGTTATGAGACGGATAAACTCAGGGACGGTTTCACTCAGGACTCCGACGATCGTATGCTTTCAAATCGGGACCGAAGTTATAACAAGCAAAAATACAGTGAAATACTTGGAACTGTGTCAGTGTCACTTAGTAGAACGATGGCAAACGTAAGGGCTCCAGTAACCACCAAATAAAGGCTACTTATGTCAAGAAACGTGCAGGACGTATAGGAATCGGAGGGGAGCAGTGCAGAGACGCAGAGCTCTATAGGTGGTGACGCCTATCGATCTTCTATTAACAAAAAGATGGAAGTAGGGGCAGAAGCGGCAATCGAGAAGGCAAAGGAGTATTGGAACTCTGAAAGCAGAAACTGGAGCAAAACACGGTGAAGTAAACTACTACATCACACCATTTCTTACCGGATATGGAGATGTCAACGCCTTCCTTCACAAGATCGATGAAGCAAACATTTCAGCCTGTCAGTCAGTCAGAGTCAGGGGACTCTCTAGTAGATAAAGCAAATCATATTTTTTTCTTTTGCAGTAAGTTGGAAGCACAACGACGCGAACTATAAAGCCAAATAGGAAAAGAAAACGACACCTCTCTGAAGTAATGTGAAAGCGGTTGCTTAGTATATGGTGTCAAGATGAAAGGGGTTAAGGTTGTTTTTAGTAAGTGGCAGTGCTACAGTACTTGAAGTAGAGTGAGACTCTTGCTCGACGTTATTAGCTTATCCACCATTCGCTTGGCAAAAAAAAAACGCAATTGATCAAATATCCACACTTTAGCAGATGCTAGAGAAAACCCAAGAAGTATTGATTTCTCCTCTGTCTCCAAATTATCTCGTTTTTTCATCCTTTCCCAAATTGTTAAATTTCGATTTGATTGATTTGAATGCCGTAGAGAATGCTTGAACCTCTGTTAAGACTTGAATCAATCTCACCGATACCCGATGATGCGCTGTCTTGCGAATTTTTTAGCATCATACTTGAAAAAATTGTGTGAAAAATTTCAAATGATCTGCGCAGGTTGTATTGAAGTAGAAGCGGAAAAAATTGGCTTATCTGTGAAGGAGGGTAAAACCAAATAAAGGGTGAGTCATCGTAAAGTTTGATTTATAATGTCTTCATTTTACATAAATTTGAAAGCAAACTTAAAATTTTTATTATTTTTTAAAAAAAGCTATTCATGGCATTTAGTTTTTAATAAGGAGATCATGTTAATGTTGGCCACGACTACTTCTGAGGTGGTCCATTCGGAAGGTCCGATTTTGGGCGACTCGTTTGAGCATAGCAACTGGTATCTCGCGGATAACACGAGTAATGTCGGCTTCAAAAGCGTCAATCGTAGCTGGCTTATTTCTAAAGACCTGAGACTTTACATATCCCCGGAGAAAATAGTCCAAAGGTGGATATCTCACCAAAATGATTTCTCAACAAGTCCATTATTTCACGCGCTGTATGGCTCGTAGTGCCGTCTTGTTGAAACCAGAGCACACCGAGACCATGTGGTTGAATTTCAGGAAGCACATAGTCCGTTAACATGGCGCGATAACGGTTACCATTTACGGTAACATTCTGATTTGCCTCATTTTTGAAGCAATATGGACTAATGATTCTACCAGCCCATAAACCACACCATACCGTTGTTTTTAATGAATGTAATGGTAGCTCTGCGGGTTGGTCATCAGCCCAAATATGGCAATTTTATTTATTAACGTATCCATTGAGCCAGAAATGGGCTTTATCACTAAACAAAATTTCACGATAAAATACCGGATTTTCATTGAGTTTTTCCAGAGCCCATTCACAGAAAATATGACGCAAATTCAAGTCGTCTGGCTTCAATTCTCGCAAAAGTTGAATTTTGTACGCTTTTAGGCCGAGATCCTCACGTAAAATACGCCAAATTGTTGAATATGCCAAGCAAAGCTGCTGAGAACAACGACGAATTGATTCGTCACGGTCTTCGCGTACACTCTCAGCTACAGCTGCTAAAGTCTCTTCACTACCCGCTGGATGTGGTCTAACTGGTCCAGTATCATCCACTAGTGTAAACTGGGACTCAAATTTGTGAACGATTTTGGCAACAGTGATTTCAGTAGGTCGATTATGCGCACCGTAAACTCCTCAAATCGCACGAAAAACATTTCTCACAGAACGTTGAATTTCGTTATACAGCTAAATAATTTAGAGACACTGTTGTGATGTGAGTCTTTTCATGATGATTTGCCAAACGATACTAAATAAACATAATAAAACAGTTTGATAGAATATACGCATGGTTTGTCAAAAAGGCTTATTGAAAATCAAACCTCACAATGAATCACCCCTTATATGTTTACAACAAGAACGGACGCACCAATTTCAGTTACCAATTTTGGACGATCTTCTCGAAATTCGGACTAGAGCGAACGACTACTACGCTTGAATTCGGAAAACCAGCGAAACACGGTTGACCGGGATGATGCTTTATCACTTAAAGTCCCAGCGAATTCACCTACACACTGTGGTTGAGTTAGTCCAAGTTGACTTATTCAAGAAAAGACGTCAACAGCTCTTGTATGACAAAAAGTTTTGAGCAAGAGTACTAATCCTTACGATGCTAATGTCGGATGTGACGTTTCTACACCAGTGTTACCATACCTTAAATTTTAATTAGCAGCCTACATACGAGTATATGATTTTTTTTTTTACAGAAATATAAACAACGACATTTAGTATCCACAATTACAGTCTCGATACTTAGAATCTTTTGGTCAAAGAGTACACCTAGCAATACATAATCCACTGAATTGCAAATTTAATTCATCATTCACAAATATTCGAAATTGTTTTCCATTCAGCAGATTTTTTTCTGAAAAAAAGCGCATACCAATGCCGTTTTTTCACAGACAAGCAATAAATTCGACACTACAACCCGCAGGGAGGCAATTTCCCAATTTAGTTTTATCCTTTTACCTTTTATTCCTACCGCTGTCATGTTGATTGAAATAATTTTGCAAAAAATAAAAGCCAAGAAAATGCCAAAAATAAAAAAAGAAAAAAACTATCGCCCGCCTGAGTATAAAAAATTTATTTTACAATTTTTTCTTCTACACCATGACTTGAGTGCTATGCGTTGGATGTAGAGCTGAGGTCGTTTCGAAGCTAAGGGCGGCCGTTGCCACAGGAAAGAGCCCTCAATAATATAAATTTGAATATTTGCTGACAAAATATCCAAAAGCTAGAGGTGGAAGGTAGTCACACGTAAAGCAATGGCACGGCCACCAAACTTGCTATGACTACGGAAAATGTGCAGATACATACTCGTACATGGAAGGTAGATTAAACTGAATGAATACTCGACACCGTATTTTTTTTTTTTTTCGTGTTGTTATTGCTATTGTTGTTGCCTTTGTTCATGAAATATGCAGATTTATGAGATGTGCATTTAAAATGAATTTATATTCGACACTCCGAGTCCACAAGTGTAGATGGAAGTGTGCTTTAGCCTCAACTTTTAAATTTGCAAAAATATTTCGCGATGGAAAGCGAAAACAACAATTGACTTTTGCGCCCTTATAACATTGCGTCCGGTGGGGGGCAGAGTGTAGTATAGCTCCTGAATTAATTTTGAAATTGTTAGCAATCGAATGGTTTGTTTCTCATTGGACAAATATGAAATAGTAAGAGGATGCTGCTCTAGCAATTATGGGGTCTGATGAAAACCTGTCATATTTGGCAATTACCTTACTATATGGGCTTGTTTTGGTCGATAATTTTACCTGGATTTTCTCTTTTACTAGTGTTCTCACTGGAGACATGCTTCGCAAATATTTTGATGAATGATAAGAGCCTGAGTTTTGTCGAAATTACTTTAACCTACTCCCGTAGGATATCTGTAAACACTATCCGTTTATTCGAATATGATTCAGAGCTTTATTAAAACGAAATCACTTTAATGATAGAGTGCTTACAGTTATTTTAATGAGAGATAAGGTCACCATTTACTTGGCTTAATATAAGCTTAATCTGACTTAACAACTAAACACTTGTGTTGTTATAGGGAGAAGAAATAGTTTTAAAAAAATGTTGTGTCATCAGCGTAAAGAGAGTTGAGGGTTTAATATCCCTCTCAATATCGTTAATTGTAAGAATGAACAGAACGGAACCAAAATGGTTGTCTTGTGGAACTCCAGTTGATACCAGGAAAGCAACAGAATAGATCTAAACCGAACAATATAATATCGATCTAGCAGGTTAGAAGAAATCCATTTTAATAAAAGAGGTTCAAAGCGGAAAGCAGACAATTTGAAGAGGATCAATCGATGAGATATCTTTTTAAACGCTTTAGTGAAATCGGTTGCGACAACATCGCATTTGCCATTTTCTAATATTGTTTTTAGAAATGTTCGGTATATGAGAGACAGGCGCATATTATTAAAAAATATTATCGAACTTCCAACTCAGTTTTAAATACGCAACGTGAATTTCGTCGTGAGCTTGGTCGTCATTATGACTTTAGTGTAGCAATTCGTCGCCCTGTCCACTCTTTTGGAACTTAGGCGACCAAACAGACAGAGATTTGTGCGAAATAAAGAAAACATAGTCGTCGTAGCGGCCAGTATTGAAAAAGACCCAGAAGTGTCGCTTTGGCGCCGATCAGCTGAATTGATCAAACAGACTTATTTTATGATTTCATTTGGGCTTTCATCTATATAAGATTATTCTGACTTTGAAATAGAAGACAAAAATCCGGATTTTGGCCAAAAAATCATCTCGGACGAGGAACATTTTTAGCTCAGCGACTATGTCAACAAGCAAAAATTGCCATCATTGGAGCGAACACAATCCATAGGTGTTCGACCAGGCTACAATGCATCCACAAAAATTGACGGTTTCGTGCGGTTTATGGCATGGCGGCATCATCGGACCTTATTTCTTTTGAAATGGGGAACGAGACACCGATACCATCGAGGGCCTCAGGTATACTATAGAGCGATGTTACCAACTTTTTGTAGTCAGAGCTCGACAACATCGATATATCCGAGCTGTGGTTCTAACAAGACGGCGCTACATGCCATACAAATGACGCAACGCTCGAAGTAATGATTGAAGAATTCAGCGACCTGGCCGCCGCGATTATGCGTTTTGACACCATTTAATTATTTTCTCTGAGGCTGCGTCAAGTCCTTAGTCTACGCTAATAATCAAACTACTTTGAACGAACTTGAGGTCAACATTCGACACGCTGTTGCCAGAATAACGTCGCACATATTGAACCGACCGCTTGAACCACTGCCAACGCTAAAGCGGCAGTTTGAGTGATGTGCTATTCCAGACATAATGGCATGAAAGTAGCTTCAAAATAATGCCAGAATCTATTTTATATCTCAAACAGTTGCTGTTTTATTTAAATTTTGTATCTTAGTTGGCGATGGTAGGAGGATCACCTGAAGGTTTGTTTTCGAAAGAAAGAAAGGAAGGATGATAGTATTGTAAAAGTTGTAAGTTGGTAGTAAAAGTTGTAGAGTTCGATGAAATGAAGATGTGTACCTAGATAGTTTGAATAGTCGTAACAAGAGTGGATGCGTAGGAGTACCTCTCATAATTAGTTTCATTTGTTTCTTAGAGAACGGAGTCTACGATTATACCAAGAGGGAGAGTTGTGGAAAAATTTAAGAAAAAAAGAAGGATACTGAGATGATACTGAGAATTTGATTGGATCAGTTGTGAAGATAAGGTCTAATTGTTTGAAATGCCACTGACTTGGCATAGACCAGAGTTTGTTAACTGATCTAAGAAGAGATATTTTTTAGTAAATATTGTATTGGAAGCGTTGAAAAAAGAAAGGTCTTTATATTGATTCTATTTCAGTTTAAAATCACCGATAAGTCATGGTAGGATTCGATGGGTTAGGCCGGAAGGATGTAAAAATACATAACATACAAGTATCTACGTATAAGACGAAGATGCAACGAGAATGAAGTCAAAGCTGTTGTGAATGGCCAGTAGGACACCTCGAAAAGGAGAATCAATCAAATGGGGTGTGCGATCATCATCCCAAAAAATATTAAAAGAAAGAAAGAGGGATTAACTCCTGGTTGGGGATAAGAAATCAAATGGAGACGTATGAGATTGACACAAAATTGCGTGGGTTTTAAAACGCAGTCTTCTTACGTTCTGGTAATAGAAGGTAAGGCGAAGGTTTTTGCATAACTTTTTAGTTTCTAAAAAAATTATTATGGTCAGACGACTGCGTTGGAGGTGTGAGATTATTTTATAGTGTACATAGTTGCAAAGTGCAACAAGATCGTCCACAGTAATAGTACTGTAATATAGTAATGAACATATCTGCAAACAGGTGCGAAACATGCAAGTTTTCCTAAAATCCGTGAAGGCTCAACTATATTTTTTCGTGGCATAGATTCTGGCAATACATGAGGACAGGGGAAGTCGATTTTGTATCTCAAAAGTAACATTAGTTCTGGCATCACTGCAATGATTTGAGACCGGGGTAAACGCGTACGGACTTATTGTAGCTTATTACAGGAACACAACACTCTCAAATACTAGACTTAAAATTAATAAAATCAATTTAAAGCTATCCTTAACATTAAAGGGTTGGAAAAGGCAAGAGTAGAGTAAATGACGTTCTTTAGGCAAATGGAAATCGAAGAGGGTTTGTACACTGCTATTTTTCCGTAGTATCCTAGATTGAATGGATACTACGATACTAGTGGATACTACTACTATCTTCGATTACGCGGTTAAATATTAAGAGAGATAAGTCGAAGTAAACAGGGGCTGTCGATACAACTAGCTAGTATCTGATGGACAAACAGTACCATATGACGGCAACTTTCCGGCATACAGAAAGGGTCTGTAAATCTATAGGTTTCAGTTGATTTGTGTACGGTGATAAATTTGTATTATCAGTCCAGGGGAGTCCCCGTAAAACGAATCGCAGGAACTTGCGTTGTACGGAGTATATGGGTGGTGTAAAAAGGTGACCAAACTTGGCTGGCGTATTTGTGAAGAGGTCGAACAAAGGTTATAAAAATGAGACTTTGTAGCATAGGAGTGAGAATTTCTTAGGTATAAACAGATATATATGAGTATGAAGGAATTCTTCCAGATTATGTGTAAAGTTTCCTGGGATATCGAAAGCTGGAAGAGGGCAGAGAAAAGTTGAGCTACATAATGTTTTCACCTTTTTTCTCAGAAGAACGGAGGATAACTCATCGGGTCCAGCAAAGTGATCGTTCTTGAGATCTGAAATGTTCAAACGTTATATATGCTGATTCTATGCGAAAAGAAAGAATAATCAGGTTGTCCAAAAACTGAAGGGATGATGGTTTGTTTTTAGACTTTCGTGTGGTGTAAATAAATTTGAAATATCGTTAGGCATAGTTCTCATGCAAGCTTATTTGAACTTTAGTGTGTGTCGTTGGTACAGATTTATTTTTAGATGAAAAATGGCTTTCAGTTCATTCTTTGATGTGAATATTAAGGGAACATAGGTATATGAGTGTATCTACAGCAGAGCCTCGCGTGCTCGAAGAATTTTCCAAGCAGCTGAGTGACACTGTTCTCCTTGAGGTTTGTAGAAGCAGATGGTGCCAATTGTTTACACACAAAACCAAAGGCATACAAGGCATATATACTTTGATGTTTTGATACAACAAAGTCTATCATTGACCAATTTGGCACAATCTAGTGAAATCTGATCAAAAAAGCTCAAGAACTTTGAATCGATAATTCAGCACGTGTAATGATGAAGAATTCGGATCCATGTCAAGTCTTGGTATCCTTTCCAAACTCGTTCGCCGCTTATAGGGGCTGTCCAACGAAATGTTATTGTTTGAGAAAAGATTGCATGTAAGATGTCCGTAACATTTAGAGTAAAAATACGCCAATGCCTGGATAATCTTCAATTTCAAGTAGAGATAGTTATCTAAAGAGCGGATTAATTGAATTATACTAAACTTTTTCGTGCCCTTTGTCTTCTATTTTAAGAAGTTGTTTCAAGAACTAAATTTAGTTTGTTATCACGCAGTAGTTCCATGAACATTTAAGACATTAAAATAGAACGCGAGCTAATTAGTCTAGTCAAGCCAAGTTCATAGATTTCGAAAACATAAACCATCTGCTTGTACGCATAGTATTCACATAATTAAAACCCCAGCGAATTACAAAGGAAAACTTTGTGGCAACCAATTTCCCAAAATGTCCTTGCAGTGGCTTTGTGTTTTCCTTGACAAACGCTTTTATCTTTTAGATTATTTCCACTTTCTAATTCGTCTAAAAATTGGGTTCGACTTTATTACCCATCTAATTCGATGAGTTTAACAATGTATCTGTCGGCCTTGAGAATACGACCAGCAACACGTTATCAACTGAATTAAAGTCTCAGATTCGATACTGAAATTTGATATAATTTTCAAGGACACACTTTGAAGTCATATTCCCGTTTATGGGATAAACTTTCTCTCCAGATTATCACGAAACCAATTTGTCAAATTTTGATTGAGGACTGCACAGAGTGGTTGTGAAACTCTGGTATACGTGTCAATGACTGGTGGCGGCGGTGGTCTTTGTCAGTCATGCTGTTGTATTATTAAAACAGATTTTCCTATCATTCCCTATATGTACTCGTACATACCATTGTGTGGGTTCCTGGATTTTATTAGAAGACCGAGTGGTATGCGAAGCATGAAATCACTTTTGGGACTTTCGTAGCAGATTTTACGATCTGGTCCCTTGGAAGAACCACTAAATCATGCCAATCCAATCCTAGCGCGGCGTGAATTTAAAAAAAAAAAAAAAAGGTCGAAACACACAACCCTTCATCATAAGCGGTAAGTACGAGTACATACCGGCGAAATTATAGCCGGACTAAGCGGAAGGGTTCGTTTACGAGCATTTAATTTCATTGGCGTTGTGGACTATTTTTGATTGGGCTGGTTGGATGATAGGGGTGCATTTGTACTTTTGCACAAAATGAGAAGTGAAGGCCATCCAAAAGTGGCTCCTTGCTGTATTTTATGCCTAATCTGGGGTAGGAAGTAATAATTTCTGGGTTTTCATGCAGAAAAAAGGGTGATTTCGGCGGTTGGTTGGTGATATGAAAAATTGTGAGTTTTGGTACTTTTTTTATGAATCTCATTCGGCAGAGGTTTGTTAGGATTTAAGTCTGTCTGTTGCTGTGCCGCATTTTATGAGAAAGTCGGTCAATTGATTTTAATGAGAATTTAGTCATAAGTTGTGGGTAATTTGGGAAAAGGCTTTTTTGTGGTTATTATTCGCCAGAAAGGTACCCATAACAGCATTCAAAATTATTAGACCATGGTGGCTGTATAAAACTTGAAGAAAATGAAATAAATTTATGAAGTCTAAAAAGTGAATGGCCAGACTAAGGACAAGGATAAAGGTATGTTTTTATTAAAAAAAAAAAAAACTGCATCCAATGGGATAAGTTCTAGTAAAGTTGGTAGATGTGATTATCTGCAGAAGCAATATATAGTACTAGACAAAGTGGGGGCTGAGAACTTATGGACTAAGGACAGAGCAGTAAAAGTGTTTCATTGTTTCCCTTTTCTTGAAGGGGCAGAAATATCATTTCACTGCTTCTTGCTTATTATAACTTCGAACCCCATTAGGAAGTTAACGATGGTCGGGATAGTCTACTTGGAAAAAAAGGACTTCCTTAGTTTTTTTGTAGCTAGGCTAAGACCGTGTTCATGCAACCATGAGTTCAGCGGTCTTATAACCTGATTCAGCTTCATTTGAGCGTTTTTCGCGACTTTTGCGGTAATCACCGCGGCAATATCATCTACGTACCCTACCAGGGAGGCATCTTTAGGTATCTTCATGCGAAGTATGCCATCATGTGAGATGTTTCAGATGTCAGATCCCAGGATCGACCTCCATGCTGCTCCGGAGGTGATTTCTTTTCTTAAAAGGCCTTCTGTGGTATTGTAGAGCAGCTCCCGGTATATGAAGCTGTTGTTTAGGATCCTCTTGAGAAATGGAATATTGAAAGAATTCATCATTCTATTATGCGCTTCATATTTTCTTTGCATGACGAGTTTATAACCTAGTCCTTTGGAATCATTTTTCAGGTTTTATTTTTATAATTATTGTGCGTTCAATGGGCACACAGTACGATCGAGGAAAACTTAGGAAGGAAGTTAAGAGAGGTACCAGGCACATTGATCCTTAATGTTTGCGAGTTATAAGGACTAGCAAATACAGAGATCTATTGTGCAATCCCGAAGCGAGTTGTACGGCTTAGCGACGAATTTCTATGAACTACTGGACCAGTGAAACCACGTTTCGGCGATGGTAATTCCATCACTATATTTTGTTCTAATTAATGGCCTTCTTGAGATCGGATCTTAAGGTTCTGATTTCCGATAAATCAGCTGCAGGCATTTTTTCCAAAGAGCGGCTATCTTCTTAGTCCACCAGTACACTGGGGCCCCTTTTCGGTTGAATTACTCATTCGGGGCATTGAAGCATCACATGTAAGCTGTATGAGTTGCGTCGCGACTTCAACTTTTGTTTCTGTAGCACCATCATCACCATCACCACCATACCTTTCCATTCTTCGATTACAGACGTGAGAAGCCCTTCATTGAGTCTATTAACGTTCTACCAGAATATCGATTTGGTTGCGAAGATGATATTCGGAATGGTTGCTTCGTATCCGGATCCCCCGAATGTGGGTGCGTTTGCTAAGATTACTACATTAAGGCCGTATCTCGTATCTATCTCGAGTATTCCTTGCCTGGGTTTTGTCATTGAAGTCACTGGCAACCCTTCGATTTCAGCTATGAAGTCCTCTTAGCCTTTCAATTTGGTGTGAGACAGATGCTTATTACCGTAAATTCATCGATTTTCATCAAAACAAAACCTCTTTGCGTGCCTTGCCTGCTTTTGATGGGATATTTTCTTGTTTCTGGAATGCAGATAGAAGCTGTTCCATGTGAGTCCACATTCCATTCTGACCCTGTCTTGTGCGTGTATTGCTCGCTGATAATGCCTATATCTGCTTGCAGTTCAGTTTCAGTGTAAAGATTTCTTGGAAGTATTCTGTTTATAGGAAGCTGCTTTTGTTTACCTTTTCAAGTGCTTGCTTGACATTTACCTGAGCCCGGCACATGATCCAATGTTGATGGTAGACTTTTAATGTCCACACGTAGGCAGTATTTTGGATGATTTTAGCCATCGAATTTTGTATGACCCTTTTGTCCACAGTCGAAGAGCACCTCTTGTCTTTTTTACCTGAACCGCAACAGGTTGCCTGCTGATGTCCGATCTAAGGCATCTAAAACATCGTGAATTCAGCATTGCGTTACCTGTGTTGAGCTTCGGTTCTCCCCTGTGATTACAATCTGAAAGTTTAACATTTCTCCACTGTAATGGAGTGAATTTGTGTGGGTGAAAGTGGCTCAAGTGGTAGAGTATTTGCATCCAAATCGGATGGCTCGGGGTTCAATACTAGCCCTGCCCAAAAGACATTCTTTTTTCAGCCAACTAAATGAGTAGTTGCCTAGAATACAACAAGTCCAATTACACTAATAATTTAGTCTCCCCATTAAATGTTGGATGCCATCCATCTTTCTTTCTTCAAAATATGTCAACGGCCTCGTCACACTGAAAGCATCGGTTCCCACTAGATCACCGAAATCAAGCAGTGTTGGGCGCGGTAAGTACGTCAGTGGGTGACCACATGGGAACTTAGTACTCCGCGTGCTGTTGACAAAACGCGCCACATGGGCATATAGTACCCCGGCATTAAGTTCCGGACCTTACAAATTAATTTATATCGTTCCCTTGATAATAATAATAATAAACTATACACAGTCACTTTAAGTGTAGTCATACTTACAATATTTGAGTGTTTAGTTCTTTAACAAAAAAAAAAAAGTTTTGGATCAATACAGAGGACCATCACCCAAGAATTTCTTTTTGAGATTTTCTAAAAGCCTGCTCTCCCCTTGTCTTCGACTCGGGCTCTAGGAGCACATCCCCAACAATTTCTGTGTCGTTCGCATACTTTTATTTTCCTTCAGATAGATATTATTCCTTCTGGTAGATATTATGCTGATAGATATGCTGATATTTTTTTACAAGCTCAAGATTACAAGATTTGATGATATCTCTACATTTCTGTATCTCTCGTTTGAGAATATCTTGTGGCTTATTTTTACGCAACTGGTGGGCGACGATTTGTTGTAAGTGTCTTCTTATTTCCTGTCTGGAAAATAGGGAAGTTAACCCAAGCTGGTGGTAGTTTTTCCGGTGACTGTGCCGCTCTTCCTGAGACCCGAGTGTTCATCCCTGATAGACACCACTAATAAGGATTCGACTCCCTGCACCATAATAAAATTGGTCCTCGTTATCTCTTCTATATTTCACAAGGGCTTACCATCCCCCTTTTAACAAAAGTGAGCTCCGATTTTGCCAGCGGCGTAGCGGTTCCACTGTAAATTCAAACAACAATACTACCAATTCAAACTAAAAAAAAAATAACTCCTTCTTTTGGACAATGAAGAAATTTCTGGATAAGGTTTTGAACATGCGATTTTTACCGTAAGGTAGGACATAAACATTCACGTGAATGTGGTTCATGCAGATTTATCAGATTTGATCATATTATTTCAATAGATACATAATGATTTTGATGCTGACTGAAGAATGAAGAGTCGTCTCGTTTAGCATCATACTCCTGGTTCGTTGCCCCTATTCGTGTAATATCGTTGTCGTTTATCTGTCCGAGTATATCTGACGCTTCCCCCTTTGTAGAAATACCTGTGTTCGTCGCTGCATGTATTATTTTACATGTCTGGTGGCAGTAACTTAGCTTTTCAGAGTGCCACATAGACGTCGTATGTTATGTCAATTTGAGTTGACAGTTGATTGTTTCTGATTTTTACCATAATACGAATAAACATAGCTCTGTATTCACTCAAAAATTGCTTATTTACAATAAGTTTAGCCTACCAAATAATATGTAGTAAAATACATAGATTTCCATAACATACCAAATGAAACGCGTAAAACTGTTTCGTTATTGTTAATTTTGCGGTTATTTTTATAAACGAAAACAATAAATATTTCATAAATTGCCTATTTTCTTATACCTTCACTGAAGTTTTATTATTTCATCTGGATAAAATCTATACATAACTGAGGACCATAGATAGCAGAATGTATACAAAATGTTCTTGTCAGACGGCGACAGTATTTAATTTGACCATAAACGTGCACGATTTTTCCACATTATTGCTGTCCCACATGGTTTGGAAACGATACAAACAAAAATCAATTTCTTAACTCATAACATCCAAGTCCCTGTCAATATGTATGGTATAGATACTATGGATGGCACTTAATCTGCTAATGAATTTTACCCATTATTTGCAATTCATTTACTTCTGTAAACGTTTTTGCGAATTATAATTCATTCTCCATAATCATAACTCACTCAATCCGTCTAGACACTATGACTAGACGTTTGTCTAGATACAAATTCATAGATGCTGGATGTGCATTAGATTAACTATTTAACTTGCCAACCTATTCAGATGATAATGTCCTGTTGTTGGTTTAGATAGAACGTTTACCCTTTTTGTCAGCTGGCCAGGAGAACTATCATACCAACCGTCCATTTATGCAGTAGTGAAGAATCCATTTAGAAAATTAATTTTTATTTAGGAGCAGACGGAAGGGAATTCCGGATGTAACCACAGATAACTCACATGTATTCCTGGAACTCTCATTGTATTCAATTGAAACATTTTCGTAGAATTGCTTAGTACGAAAATTGACCGAGACTTGAGATTAACTGATTTTCAGAAATTTCACGCAATTTTACATCAAACCAAGCAACCTAGCCGTGCAGATGAAAATACTTGTATTCGCCAGTGTTAATGAAGACCGTGCTTTGTCCATTGGGATTATGTAACTCGACTACCTGAAAGATTTTACGCAAGGATTTTTTTCGACAAAATTACAAAATATAGCTCATGCAAGAACTGAAGCCGAAACACGTACCAAAGCGTTGAATTTTCGGTAAGTGGGCCTTAGAAAAGCTTGAGGAAGGTCCGTTTTTTTATTGATAAATTGTCTTTAGAAGCTAAGCTCATTTTTAGTTGAATGGAAATGTAAATAAACAAAACTGCTGTGTTTGGTCCGATGGGCAACCGCAGGCAGTAGGGTTTCAGGAATCCTGAGAAAGTGTGTACACAGCGCCGGCGAAGGAAATTCAGTGAGGAAGTAAAGAGAGGTAGCGATATACATTGTTCTTAAATGTTTGCAAGCTATAATGGTTAGGAAATAGAGAGCTAGGTATAAGTGTGATGTAAGTGATGATGTAAGGCTTAGGAAAGAATCACGATATTTCAATGAACGTCCGAAAGTGGATTTGAGGGTGAGCTGATGAACATTCATAGTGAGGCGGGTGTTACGGTAAAAGGCTGGAACGGGCCGAATGCTACTGGCAATTTCAATGGAGTGAAAATAGCGATAGAGCAAAGTGATACTTGAGATATTTCGTCGGTGTTCGAAGTTGTCAATTGACTGGGTGATATTCAAATTACCTATAAATCTTATCGCACAGTTTTAAATCGTATCTAGCAGGTGCAGAGGTTTTAGAACGTTTCGAAAGGAAATTTTTAACTCATTGAAAGAGATATTCATCGATCGCGTATTCCATAAAAGACCCTGATGCCAAACTCTGTCCGTCAAATACCTTAGAAATATCAAGTGCAAATATCTTGCTTTCGCCAGATTGATTTACGGTCTAAAGGGTAGGATTGAAGAAAACGCTTGTGGTTTTGCCAGCGAGGAAGACAGAAAAGGAGATATACCATCTAGAATGGTGTATATTTAGACCTTTACGAACTCTTGCTACTACAAGAGCGCGAAAGTAGATTCTTCCCATTGAAGATTCGTCGCACAATGGACTTGTTCTCTGTCTAAGTGCTCTCAGTACCAAAACACTTCCAGGAGACCAGTGATTTATACTTAGAAAAGGCAAAGGATTCCGATATTCCATTTCAGTTACAAGATCTTTTTTAGGGAATAATTGTTCAATAGAGATCTTATCGTGGCATCAGGATTTTATTATACCCATCGTAGTCCCATATGACGCAGCTAAGTATTGGATACTCAAATCTTTGATATCATTCCTCAGAGCATCATTAAAAGATCATGGTTTTTGGTGACACTAGAATAAAAATAACAAGGCCATTGTCTAGATTGACTCGTTCTTCCGAGAGCCTGACTTCATATACAGAAAAACCGACAAATTTTTAGGGCAAAAAAAAAAATTAATCTGTTTGAGTATATCGAATTCGTATGAAAATTTTAAAATAAGTGCTCATGCAATGCAATTTAGCTAAGAATGATTGTTCAAAGGAAACTGTGATACATTTCTGCGCATTACAAGCAAATTACTAGAGTGACGATAGTCAGCTCATTTTACATCGCAGACACGTTTCTTATACTGATTTCCTCAACAGTTTCCTGCCAACTCACATTCTTTCATGCACATTCAAAGACATCATTTTAAAAGAGATAAACTTCTATCCTGATATAATGTGCATAAGCACATCGCATTATCTTAAAAGATGTTAATGCCTCAACAAAGGCGTAGAAAAATGCCCGTAGGAGTCTTTATGATTGAAAAGATACGCACATTGACTTCACTTTCAAACAAAGTGGACTACCTATAGATAAAAAAAATTATACACATTTGAGATTCTATGATTTACAAAAGGATGTTGGCATATACGAATAGATGGATTCGTTCATCTATGATATAACGGTCTTAACAACTCCAACACTTACCCCTTCAATTGCAAGTAAAAACATTTTAATCACAAAAAAGAGAAATGCGGGAACATTTAAATAGAAAAGACACATCCTTTTCTCTGCGCTTAATAAAAAAAAGCAAAATCACTCCATCCTTACTCTACAGGAAGTTAGTCACAAAAAAAAGGCACTTGCTTCATCGCAGGAAATGCAGTTGTTACATACACACTGTCACAGCCCTTTGTTCCCAGGCAGTTTGCAAGAAAATAAAAATTTAAGAAAAAGGAAACGTATCTCGCTGGTGGTCTATTATCAAGGGAAACGAAAGAGGATCACAATTTAGCAAGAATACTTACTCGTCCTACATGGGAACATGGGATATACGCGAACTAGTACGAATACGCTTTTACATCACTGTATACGAGTAATTGTAATAGTAAAAAGCAGTCTAAGTTCTAAAGGATATAATGCCGCAAATTATTTTCCTTCTCGTTCTCTGCTTCGTTTGCTTTGTGATCCTTGCCATGTAAAGTGATTTTTTTTTTCTATGTACACATGTAGTAAAAACTAGATGAAAAGTTTTACAAAAAAAGAAAAATAGAAATATGTATTTGAAACGGAAGAAAATGGAAAACTATTTTCACCAACTGCGCTATTTTTGGAGCAGTTAGAGAAGAGGCACAAAAATGAGCCACTGCTATGATGAAAGTGCTATCCAGTTACATGGATAGACTTTTTACTAGGGAGTGGAACTCGTATCCTTTGAAGATGTGTACATATATTAACAAAATCTGGGAAACAGACACATACTTACTTCGTATAATGAAATTGAGAGAATTAACATTCGTATGTACGAGTAAATAACTGGTTACAATTTATGTTAATCATTTTAAGCGCTAAAGCCCTTTAAATTTGTGTAACGAGTATCAGTGATGAGTTCTATTTTCCAGGACTTACCTTAATGTTACACAGTTCTTAATGCCAGACTGATATTGCCTAGAGTTTTATGGAAAAGTGTCTTCGAAAACTCACAGACATGGTAAATACACACAAATTGTCTACTTTTGGCAAGCTCTTTGTACAGCTAAATTCACTTTATTGTCTATTTCAGTTCACGTTTTTTGACTTTAAGTAAATGAAGATACATTGCTGAGTTATTGCAGCAAGATATTGCCATGTGCTGTCGTGGGACAAGTCAACGAATGTGGATGTTCTCTGCTTAAAAGAACTCCCTTTACTAATTTTTACAGCCAAGATAAAGTCTTTCATTTCGAAGTCTGACCTCGAAGCCATCCGTGGTTATATTAGCAACCGTTGAGGTTAGACGAATATGAGGGCTAGAATGTTAGCGCAAGAATATGGAGGTGTTTTTTATTTTTATTTTTAGAACTACGAGAGTCATTACAAAAACTACATGTATGTACACATTGGCAACGCTGGTTGATGGATGAAGCAATCTTAATAAAAATTTGCTCAGATGAAGACTTGAAAGGTGAGCACGTTTTTGTGTGATTGTGTAGTCCTAGTAGCTTCTGTTCGGCTATAGATAGAAATAGCATCTGCAGGTGTCTCGGATATTATGATAGTTAAAGATAAAAAATCCGCCATTAATATTTAAACATAACGTGGGAAGGACCGTACAGGGTAACAATAAGCCGTAGTTAAGTGTCCCGATGGGTTAGCTGCATCCGTAAAGGACTTGAAAGCATAAGAGATGACCCGTGTCCAGCAAGGCTGTATACCATTCCATTCCCCATACCCTCTTCTTGGCGGTCACTATTTGAGCACCCCTTACTTGTCCCCTAAAAGTGTCTTGGGTTCGAGGGTGTTATATGGACCCTAGCAGTCACTCGACAGATAGAATGAACATGGCAATTACTAGTGTGATTGGGTGTTTCAACAGGGAGGCTGTCAGAGCTCTAGAACAATGTATGAATGTGTGTTGGATGCAACTAGCCGTCACAGCGAACAGTGCCACCATTTTGGATAAAAAGTACGAAAAAAAAAGAAAAAATAAAACAGACGAGCAACCGACGTAAACAGACAGTTTTATGATCGTAAAGAATCGTGGGCCTTCCGTCGGCCGTCAAATTAATTTTCTTTTTATTAAACCTTGATGTGAGTAACTCCTTTAGTGCCCCACTATTGTGATTTCTTTGCGTAACGTACACGGTCTTTGTCATTTTTATATTTTTTACCTTGTTTTCCCAATTTTGTCATAAAAATTAGGTGGCGTCCACTTATCTATTATTTACTCTTGTTTTGTTCCTTCAACTGTGCGCCTATGTTGGACAGCCGTTGTGCCCAGCAGCTGGTTGCAATTCTGGTTTTCCTACGATTCTCATTTGGGCCTTTACGGTTTGCGCATTCTCTACCAACTTACATCCGTGCGGTTGCAGTTTTTTGTTTTCTAGAGTTTTGTTTATTTTGTTCGTTTTATTTGGTTAAGGCTACCTGGCAGCCTTTTGTCGACTTCAAGCTGCTCAAGAGCTAAATGCGAGACCCTCCGTCGCAAGACATGGTCTCATGTAAGTGGCGCCATTTTGTTTGAACCAAATGTCGTAGGGCTTCAATTTTAGCCAGCAAATAATCAATAATCTGGGTTGCTCCGCTCCTCAAATATAGATTTTTTGCCAATTAACGTAGCCATTGAGCCAGAAATGGGCCTTATCGCTCATAGATGAACCAGATTTCGGTCGAAAACAGTGTGGTTTCTTGGGGCTTTTCAAGAGTCCTGAAAAGGTAACGATTCGGCTTCACTTCTTACACTAATTGAATTTTGTATGCTCTTAAGCCAATATCTTCACTTAAAATACGCTTGTTTGTATACGACAAGACAAGCTGTTTAGAACGGTATTGAATCGATTTACCAAGATCATCGCTTTACACTCTTCGCTACCGCAACTATATTTCCTTGACTATGTATCAAATGTGATCTATTTGGTTGCATATTATCCAACATGAAAAATTGGGTTTCACTCTTTTCGATGGTATAAGCGATTCGTACATTCAGTAAGCCAATTATTTGGACCATAAGTTGCTCAAAGCGCATGATATACATTCCTCGTAAAACGCTGATTTTCGTAATTCGTCTGAAAAATTTGTAGATACTGTAGCGGGTTAAGTCTTTCCACGATGAAATGGCACAAAATATTGAAGAAAAATATCATACCAGTGTGACACGATGCACATGTGATCTCTCATAAAATCCACACTGGAAGAAATACCTCTAAAAGAATCAGCCTTTAACTAAGAATTCTGTTTAGGTAATTATTTAAATGATGTGATATTCCATTATCAATTGGAGATCTTACTACAGCCATGTAATGATCTTTAGTGCTAGACCACACTTGCCGGTCCCTGGGCTCACGGAATTCTTTCTGCCAGTTTTTATTTGCAGATTTTTTTTTTTCTGTCGGAACAGAGCACTTAGCTTCCACAATGCGAGCTGTATCCCTCTTACACATCGCTAAAAAAATGTAGTGTTCCATCACGACTTAAACAAACAGTCTATTGTCTATTGAGGAACAGCAGAGAAGTCACCGATATTTTGGAGGTATAAGGAAGCATTCGCTTTGTTAGTAGATCTGCAATCATGCTTATATGAATCCAGCTGTTAATGAAGGCTCAAATTGAGGGTACATTTAGTTATAACACAATCTAACTTGCCTAGAAAGTTCAGCAGCAATTTTATATTTCGTGATTTAATTGCACCCTGGAAGACTGAATTCAGGGTCCCCACTGCGTTCAGAAAGGTTTTTATTTCGAACTAGTTGGGAAGCCGGCAAAGGCTTCAACAAGTCTTTGAGAGCAGCTTGGTATCAATATCACTGCAAATGCATATACTTCGCCCCCTCCACCGTTTATTCACAATATTATCGTTTGTTGTCAGGATAGATGTAAGTTTTCCTAATGAAGCATAAATCTTATGTTGTAGTACTTCAGCGGAGTATCTTAGACCGGTTTCAGAGTCATTAGTGAAAACCTGAAAACATTCCTCTTCTGGATTAGATTCCAGCATATGAAAAGTCGATTTCTTTCTCTCACATAACCCTTAGTTCAGGTGTCATTGCACAAGATGGCATTTGCAAGAGATATCAGGGCTCCAATGCTAGTTATAACAAAGACCTTTTTTTTAACAGAAGATGCACTCAAGGTTATAATAAAAAAAGTGGAACATTTAGTGCATCTAGAGCAGGGCCAGACTCTCTTATGAAAGGCCCCCATTCGGCCGAAACAGACCCTTTTTTGGAGTTTGGTAAAACAAGCGATAATATATATTCGGGAAGTTTATTCCATCAAGGCCTTCCGATGTGACATGGTTAATGTTTGCTTTCCAAGATGACGCCCAAAATCTTGGCTTGTAAAGAGAACATTCTCTGTTTCAAAAGATTAACTGCAATCCCATTTCTAGAGCTTATCAATCATCAATCACAGCTAGAGCTTCCAGCGTCTTCCAGTTGCTATGATCCAATAAGAGTGCAGATAGGTATAATCTCATAGCTCGAAATATGGGTTCCTCATGTTCTTACGGAAAGAAATTGGTGCAATTGCGTCGAAGTTCATTATCTGTTTTTTAAACGTCAAAAAAATGGTCCAGTTTTGAAGCGAACCATCACTGAGTTGTCTGCACAAAAATGGTAGATCATGGAGTAAAAAAGATGAACTCGCTCAGAGCACTTCAGAAGCCGGATAACACAACGATCACTTCTGAAGTACACTGTCATCAGCTGGACAAATTGAATAATTTACTTAAACAGAAATCCACCATATTCTCCAGATCCGGCACCTTCTGATTGTTATTTTTTCCGGAATCTACAAATTTTTTTAGTCAGTAAAACCTTAATTTCAAATGAGGAAGTCAAAAATCACCTGCATCAATTTTTTGCCAGCAAAGAACAAAATTGTTATGAACGTGGAACCAGGCTTCCGGCAGAGGGATGGCAGAAGGTATTAGACCAGAATAGGCAATATATAAAGTCATATAAAAAGTCTTCGCGATTTTTTGTCACTAGATGGTGTTGGTGTCCAATTATCTGGAAACACTAATCTGATTATGTCAAACAAACACGTGCTTGAAAGGTGACTTGTCAAACTTCATTTTTTGTGAAATGTATAATTCTTTGCTCGTGTTAAAATTTATACTGGTTTGAATATGAGTGAAATATCTGAAGAAATACGCTGTGTTGCTTTTTCACTATAAAAAAGGGAAAAACGCTGCAAAAACTTGCCGAAAAATTTGTGCAGCTTACGGTGAGAATGCTGTGAGTGAACGCCGGACCCAGAAGTGCCTTGTTCGATTCTGTTCCGGAAATTTCGATGTAAAAGATATACACCGCACTGGTCGGCCTGTTACTGAAAAAGTCGATGAAATTTTACAACTGATGGAGCAAGACCGGCACGAAAGCTGCCTGGAGATAGCGGAGGCTTTTAACATCAACCGTATGACAGTTTGGAATCATCTTAAACGAGCAGGCTACATAAAGAAGCTCGATGTTTGTGTGTCACATGAATTAACGCAAAGAAATTTAATTGACCGAATAACTATCAGTGAAACGCTACTGAAACGTAACGAAATGGAACCATTTTTGAAGCGATTCATTACGGACGATAAAAAATGGATTAAATACGAGAATATCCAATGCAAGTGATCATGGTCAAAGGCCGGCGACCAACCACAAACGATTTCAAAGCCTGGATTGACGGCAACCAAAGTTATGTTGAGTGTTTGGTGAGATTGGATGTTAATTATCTATAGGGTAGTTCAACGTGAGGTTTGATTTATAATGTAAAATAAGATACATAAATTTGAAGGTGAACTTAAATTTTTTTATTATCGGTTAAAAGAACAATTCATGGCATTTACTTTTCGAAAATGATATCATGTAAATCTTGGCTACGACTACGTCTGAGGTGGTCTATTCGAAAGGTCTAATTTTGGGCGACGCATTCGAGCATAGCGATTGGTATCTTGCGGATAACAGGAGTAATGTTGGCTTTCAAAGCGTCAATCGTGGCTGGCTTATTCCTTAAGACCTAAAACTTTATATATTCCCAGAGAAAATAGTCCAAACGTGTGATATCGCACAATCTAGGCGGCCAATTTACCGTGGCAAAACGTTAAATTAAGTGCTCACCAACAAGTCCATTGTTTCACGCGCTCTATGGCCCGTAGTGCCGTCTTGTTGAAACCAGAGCTCACCGGGACCATGTGCTTGAATTTTAGGCAGCACATAGTCTGTTAGCATTGCGCGATAATGGTTCCCATTGAATGTAACATTCTGATTTGCCTCATTTTTGAAGAAATATGGACCAATGATTCCACCAGCCCTTAAACTACACCATACCGTCGTTTTTATTGGATGCAATGGTAGCTCCTTGTACTCTTCGGGTTCCTCATCAACCCAAATGTAGCAATTTTGTTTATTAACGTATCCATTTAGCCCAAAATGGGCTTCATCACTGAACAAAATTTCACGATAAAACACTGGATTTTCATTGAGTTTTTCCAGAGCCCATTTACTGAAAATATGACGCAAATTCAAGTCGTCCAGCTTCAATTCTTACACAAATTGAATTTTGTACGCTTTTAGGTGGAGATCCTCACGTAAAATACGCCAAGTTGTCGAATAAGCCAAGCTAAGCTGCTGAGAACGACAACGAATCGATTCTTCACGGTCTTTGCGTACACTCTCAGCTACAGCTGCTATAGTCTCTTCGATACGTGCTGGATGTGTAAACTGGGACTCAAATTTGCGAATGGCATTGGCATTAGTGGTTTCAGTAGGTCGATTATGCCTACCTTAAGTTTCTTGCATCGCACGAAAAACATTTCTCACAGAACGCTGAATTTCGTTATACAGCTGAACAATTTGGAGACGCTGTTGTGCTGTGAGTCTTTCCAAGATAATTTGCTAAACGATACTGAACAAAAATGAGCTGCTATAATGTGGCGAAACGGTCAGTTCGATCCTCTACTGTGCACAACTCGACCGCTTGAATGAAGCTATTTAAAAAGAGCGCCCAGAATTGGCCAACAGAAAGTGAGTTGTTTCCATTCTGACAATGCGGCACATCTTTGATGACCCGGAACAAGTTGACTGAGCTGAGTTGGGAAGTTTTGATGCATCCACCGTATAGCCCGGACCTTGCACCCCCTGATTACCATTTGTTTTACTGGCTTTTCACCAGGGCGCGGGCGGGTGGTGTAGCATTGTAGTTTTTGAAACTCAGGTGTTAGGTTTCGATATTTTTCCAGAGGAGGTTGTTAAACTGGAGCCAGTGAATCCTCAACCAGTGGGTCTTAAGCAACCACTCCAACATCAGTGTTATGTCTTCATGTCAGAGTTGACGCCGACGGGATTTTCATATAACTTCATACAAATTCTATGAAAAGACTTTTTCAGAGATTTGCCTCGCACGGGATTCGAACCCGCTACCCTCTGCTTGAGGAGTCTATACATGTACCACTTTACCACTACCACATCGATCTTTTCAAAACTCTCTTTCGCTGATAAGCCACAGAAGTTCTATACCGATGGAATTATGAAGCCACCCGGAAAATGGCAGAAGGTCAAAGATATTAATAGCCGATATGTATAGTACTTCATTGGAATTGATTTTATATAAAGAAATTTTTTTTTTCAAAAATGTACCAAAAAACCACAGAGTTTTTATAGGATCTTTCAATACTCGTAAAATATTTATTCATAAAAAAATCAAATTACTTTCTGAACAATCAATACATGCCTGAACGAAGGCATTAGATAGTAAGCATGTCATTTTCAATGGTTCATCCCTGAGAGTTACGTCAACAGCACGTTGAGTGGATTGGTACTAAACTAAGTATCCCCCGAGCAATCGCAGGATGAGTATTCAACCCGACAAAGATCTTTGTTTATTTCAAACGTCCTAAAGTTTATCCTATTCGTTGATCGGTTCCTAAGATGAAATTCAGTTGATTTTCGGGTTCAAACATTGCACAATAGTCAGTGCAGAAGTAGACAAACCGCTTGAAATTCGGTAATTAAGGGCATGCACAGCCATCACGTGTATGATTGCGTTTTTAAAGCATTTTGCCTTGGGTTTTAAAGCTTGTATAACAGTAATATAGTGGGTAACTGAGGGTTCATTTGTGTCAGCAGAATAAAAGTCACTGCACTGTTCGATATGAGATACTGTTTACCCAAATGGGGAAATGAATAAAAACTAAACACACATACAGCATGGGCAACGATTCGCAGAAATGGCAAATTGGAAGAAGATTATACTGGTGGTTGCTGGGGCGAGTGGAACTTGTATAATATTGTAGTGGATTGCCAAGGCGTGGGCCAGGTATGGGTTACCGAAACACCTGAATGTGATAGTGACGGGCTAGCATGGGCAGCAGTTCTTCTCCTGCATGGACTTGAGTCGGTCTGGAGAGCTTACAGATCATTTATTCTGGTTTTGAAAAATTTTAATAACGTTGAAGGCCGTTGTTTTCTCATTAATAAAAAATGATAATTCCTGCATGTATAGAAAAAAGCATGAGCAGATACAACAATCCTGTCGCCTTAACAATATAGTACCTTACTTTTACATTGCTCTCTCTTCTATTCATCTTAATCATGTCGAAACTAATATATTACGTTTTATAAAGCATTCTTAAAGAGACATAATAAGGCTGAAATGTGCAAGGTGTGCTATAAAATACCTCTCACACTGAGGGAAAAAAATTAAAAAAAAAAAATTACACTACAGAAGGATATCAAACGCAAATACCGTATGTGTGTAAGCTTGCAAAAGAAAATTATCCATAAAAGGTTCCAGAAGCACCTGCGGAGGTAAAATAAATAAAATATAAGAGCAACACACAAATTCAACTGACGATGTTGCAGAGTGCACTACATCGGTCTATAAATATTTCGACGACAGTATCCTCTCAGAATCAAATTTATTGATTCTTTTGCTTGTATTTCTGCCTTCGATTGCTCAGTATATCTATCATGAAATCAATGTATGGTATATTATCCACAACCTTCTGGTTTCAATTTCCAGAATTGAATGTTGGCGGTATTTTCTTTTCTATTAATCCTCGACAGATGTTTGCAAAAATCAATTGAATGATACTCTTTATTTTTATTGCGATAAAGTTTTATTTCTTCTTCACTGTTACCCTTTTTAGTGAGTTTTTTTTCAGCCAACTTAAAGACATGGTGTTTTCATTCTTTAAACCCTGCTGCTTTGAAAAGCAAATTAGAGTAGGTGACCTTGCAATTAAAAAGAGTAACTACGACAGGGAAAAATAAATCCAAAGAAATCCAAGGTCGTCCTTTCCACTCTTTTTCAATACAAGACCAACGAATACGGATACAAGAGTCTTGCTTTGAGAACGTTATTGAGTAAAGGCAGTTTTGCGTTGGATTATTTTTACATTTCCACCGCTTTGCTTGTGTCGTCGAGAGAGGAAGTTCGGAACACGTTTTCTGGAAATTGGGTTAGCGTATTTTATTAGGGAAAACAAATTAAAAAAAAAAAAAAAAAAAAACAAGCAAGCAACGCAATTAGCAATTAAAGCAAAGAGGATAATGGAAACTCAATTTAGGGACGAATGCAAAATGCAGCAAGGACAAGAATATCAAAGCGTAACATAATCTTTTGAAAATTTATTCTTTTTTTTGCCCCACTTTCTTTCTTTCTTGGGGTGTTGGTTGTTATCTAGAGTCATTATAGGTAATTTGCTAATAGTGTTTATTGGGGGAAGGATTATAAAAATCCCAAGTTAATAAAACATTAATTAAACGAAAAAATCAAAGGAGAGGCTTCTTCTCATTTAAAGAAAAAAAAAAAAAAAAAAAAAAAAACAGTGAAAGTAGCGCATAGTAAATTGAAATTAGCCGGTGTATAGACTAATTGGCGTCTATCATTCTAGGGAGATCTCACTGCTAGGCGATGAGGATATACAAGTTTCACTAGTCTTTATCTTAAGTAAAAGTAAGAAAGAAAGAAAGTAAGAAAGATCCTTTTTCGCTTTTAACTTTCTTATTGAACTTTTTGTTCTTCAAACATTTTGGAAGAATGTTGTGTAGCAATCGATGCACTTTCCTGGTATCGTGGACGTACAATAAAACGTGACACTTACCAGATTTGACGAGAACTAAAGTATTTTTCTTGCTCTACTAGCTACCAAATTATGTATGTTTTTCTCCCAATTCTTGTCTTTCATGTCTGCTGTCGCCCCGGAGAAAAGTTTTGAAGAAAAAATATTTTTCGGCTAAAATCGTGACCGAATATATACTTAGAACTCCTTGAAAACTCCGTGAAGGGATTAAATAGGTAGGTGAATAGTTTGGAAGCCTGAACGTAGAGAATACACTACCCGCAGATACCAGTTTAATAGAGCTAGGCAGAATATCTGCAACCAAAACCTCATCAATCTTCAATCACACTCTGCAGTGGAGCACAATACACAACTTTTAAAATTGACGCGGTCTTTGTTCAAGTAACATACTCCAAGATGACTAAACTTTTCTTTAAATTTTCCACTTTACATAGGAATCAAGGAATCTTTGGGCGGGAAGGTAATACTCATTCTTTTAACATATCACAGCCATCTTAGGCAACATAAGAAGAAGACTGGTATGATCACCTAGGCCGAGGAAATGGTGATGGGCAAATTTAAATTCTCCCAAAAGTATAGCTGTATACTGAGACATTCCGTCTGACTGGTTCTTTGCTGTCGACAGCATTCCTTAGTTTTGCACTCATTTACAGCTAGACCCTGCTACAATATTTGCAATCCCACAAGTGATCTGCGTTAAGTCATCTGGATTCTGTCAGAATATCAAAATTGGAAAATTTTGCCTTTGGTATTTGCTTTTGAGCTGCCCACAATATTCTTAAGTAATTTAGAGCATCTGTGAGATTGCTTCCGATCTTTAGGGAGGAGTGAGCGTTCTGCATCGTCTTTTTTCGCTTCCGACTAAATGGATGGACATTTTGGTCTTCATCTGCCTGGAGTCGTAGATTGCGACCTTCCTATTGCCAATAGCGCAACTATCAAGTGCGTAGTGAAGTGCTTGCCTTACCTTACAGTGGTGGTCTTCGGTAACTGCATGGGTAAACTCTCGCTCATACATACTAAAATGGCAAGAAAATGCCCAGCCAGTAGCATTATACTACGCCATCAACCTTCCAAATCGGAAGATTCGGTGTTCGAATCTCAGCTTTGCCCGAAAGTAATTCATTTTTTCAGTTAACAAAGTAAGACTAGTAGTTGGCTAGAATTCAATAACAAGTCAACTTCAAGTCAACCATGGAGCGAAGTAACCACATCTTTTTTTCCCTCTCTATCCCACTTTTCAAAAAAACTTAATACAAGTTGAGGCATTATAAAAGTATTCATATCCAATTGAGTGTTAAGTTTAAAAAAAAAGAAAAAAGAATAGCTCTCACGGGTTAAGGCAGAGATTAGAAAGATGTGACGAATACTAATGGCCTCGGATAAAAGTGGACTCACTGTTGTCGACCCTTGCAAACGTTTAAAGGACAACGACAAAATTTTTTTTTGCTTCATGTGAGGCCGTTTTGTAGCAATTTTAGCCTTCAATCGCTCCAATAATGCACAGTAATACTCGCTGTTGATGGTTTTTCCTTTTTCGAGGTAGTCCACGAAGAGTATGCCATGACAATCCCAGAAAACCGACGCCATAACCTTTTCGACACATCGAGCTACCCTCGGCCGCTTCGGAGCACTCGTGCCGGCTTCAGTCTATTGCCGGGCAATCATTCTGTTCTTTGGTGTGTGATAGGACCCAAGTTTCATCAACAGTTACCAATCGACGCCAAAGGTCCACCCGATTCTGCATCAGCAATTCCAAACACTCTTTCGAAGTGCTCTCGCTTTCGTGTTTTTGATCAGGATCAGTGGCAGGATAACTTTTTCATATGCAGAATATTGCCCAAAATATGGCATGTACGCTCCGTACTAACCTCAAAATAACAAATCTCAAAAAATAATGTTTTATGAGAGAACGAAAATCGTTTTTGTTCATAGTCAACATGATGCCAAACACGTCAACAATAATCAGCTGTCAAAACAAAACTAAAGACAGTATCGCACTGACATTTGGCATGTCTACCTAAATATAAACGGACTTCACCATCAACTTTTCTGGCTGTAAAGGAGGTTAATTTTCACCCCACCTAGTATAACAATTCGCAACAAGATTAAATTAATTACCAAAAGCCTAATATGCGATAATATGGGACGAAATATCACTACAGCAAGCACACGGTTTCAGAATAGTGAATCTGAATTAATTGACAGCATTACGATAGACGTAAGGCATTCTTCCAGTTGTCTGTAGTCTTAGTCAAGGTGCGAATGTGTATTTACCAAGCGCCTCAACAAAGAAGAACAACTGTTAGAAGATATAACGTAAAAAAGCTTTAATCTTCACGAAACGCGTATCTCGAAAACGCTCAACAACTTCTATGCTGCCAGTATTTCGTACCACAGTTGTCACAAGCCGCAACTGAAGCGCAATGTTTTACCACCAAAATGTTGCTAGTTTAATGAAGAATGCAAGCATGTGCATGCAGCTAACATGAAGCCTATAAATCGTCTCTGCAAAGAAGGAATGCAGCCGATCTTGAGCTCTACGAGCAAAAGAGACGAGACAAACATCGTTTTCTTCCTCAGAGGGGAAAAGAGCACGAAAATCGCGCGATCAATTGAGAAATTGTTCTTAAGGCATTACGCATGGAAGTTTTACTAATAAATAAAAAGAACCTTTCAAGGCAAGAAAACCGATAGAGAAACCTATAGAGATGAAGAAGGAAACCTTGTCACAGTTGGTGCTAAGAATATAGAACAACTTTGTATTGTATATAGCATACGGTATAAGCAGACTGTGTAACAACAACATCCTATCGTCAAGCAGAGTAGGCCATTTGACTAAGACGATGATAGTAAAAACTTCCGTCCATTTGACTAAAACGAAAAAGGGATATCAATATCTAGGTTGAGGTCCAACAAACCAGCTGGATCTGACGACTTACCATCCGCGGTATTCAAAGCTGCTGGAAATTACATAACAATGCATACATAACAACTAATTTCAGATATCTGGACAGAAGAGTCTATACATTATGAATGAAAATTCAGTATAGTTTGCCCGATCGACAAGAAAAAGGAAACCCCATCAATTGCGCCGACTATAGACACATTCGTCTATAAGACATCACATACAAGGTCTTATCCGTCATACTGTGTGAACATCTGAAATTCTTCGTCAACAAAATGATTGGCCTCTGTCAGTGCGGTTTATGAACATGAAACTCCGCAGCCGGCCAAATCATCAAACCGGCAGATCCTGGAAAAAACTTAACATAAAAAGTCCAAGTCGATACCCACCATCTGTTCATCGATTTTAAGACTCCATATGACAGCATTTATTGTGACGAGCTATGAAGAGCATCATTTGGCATCCTGCCAAGCTCATCCTTTTGTGCAGAATGATGATAGAGAAAGATCGCTGCGCCGTCGAATTCGGAAACGACTTAACCGAGAGCCTTGATGTCAAAAAAGGTTTACACAAGGTGATGCGATGTTTTTAACATCATACACTGGAGGCGTAATCTTTCAAAAGATTGTTCAAATACTAGCGTACACTAATGATGTCGAACTGGAAGAACACGGCGGGTTGTCACTGATGCGTTCCCTGGTATTAAAACGGAAGATGCCAAAATGGAAGCAACACGGGACACACAATATCACCAAATTGGACAGAACGTTACAGTTAATATGTTAATGATTGAATCTACCTTGGTTCTGCTTTAAATTAATCCAATCGGTGTTTCTCTGGGTTAAGAAAGCAATCGAAAGGTAATGCCCTATCATGAAAATCTAAGAAGGCTCTTTTAGAGACTTTTAGAGACTCGATAATCCCAGTTCTACTTTGTGGCGCTGAATTCTTCACCTTATCGAAAGTGGATGAATATATCCACGGTCGTTTCGAGAGAAAAATCCTTCGAAAAGTATTGGGATCCCTTTGCTTTGACGGGACTTGGAGGAGAAGATCCAATGGCTAGGATATGCTGAGCGAATGGACACCAATGCTCCGGCACGCAGAGTCTTTGAATCTAACTCCGAGGAACAACGCAGTAGAGAAAGACCTCACCTTAAATGACAGGCACAAGTAGATAGGGTTCTCAACTGACTTGGAGAGCGCAACTGGAGGCAGTTAGCTAAAGACCGGGCTAACTGCAGCGTTACCTAAATGTGTAAGTAATTATATTTTCCTCTGAAATAAGTCATATTTTTCCCTTCTATTCGACTCGTATAGTGCTCGAGCCACTCTTGTTCTTCTCTGTAGCGACGGTTTCTAGGTGAGGTTTCTTGTTAGATTTACTTACATTCTTTATCAACCTCTGACTTAATGCGGTCTTTGGTCAACACATCAGACGCGGTGTTTCTGACAGTAATGCCACTGATCATCTGCCCTTAATTCTGGTTGTAAAAAAACACTGACTAGAGGTTGAGCAAGTCTCCTCACACTTTTTATCCGTTCTTGTTACATCGAATATAGTGATTCAAGTCTTCATATGCCGCTCGGAGTGATTGGACATCTATAATACTGATCGCCACACGACTAATTTGTCTGACTTTTTATGAATATGTAACAACCATATGCTATGTACAGTGATATTTCGTTGTGCAGCAAATCGAATTTGCCCAAGTTTCTTTCTAGACTTCGTCGTATAGACTATGGTTTCTGTTCACAGAGTAACTGCTTAAATTTGAACTTTCTGGGAACTATATGTGAAAAATGAGGTCTTTTGTTGCAAGCAATGTCTGCTGTCTCATGTAAGTTAACCGGTACATCATCAATAAATGCCCTAAATGACAACTTGAACAACCATCGTCACTTCGCCAATCTGCGCTTTCCACAATGAACAATTTTGAGCACAAAAAACCATGAGATTAAGGATACGAGTATCAAACGACAGCAATGACGCAAATTCATTCGCAGGATATTTCTGCATAAAGGCAGAAACAGAATACGTGTATTTATCTTTGAGTTTTATTCATTGCTCATTCTTACCTTCGTTTCCCCATTCTCAATCAGGACTTAAGTTTCATTGTAAGTGCTACGTGTATGACAGCGAGTGGATCCCGAAAATGACAACAGGAATTACGAGAATTTTGCTTCTCATAAATTTTCCTGTAGAACTTTTGAAAGATTTGCTTTGAACTTTTCGTCTCTACTGCAGCAAGGAGAAGGAAACAAAGCAACTAAGGAGAAAATGTCCTTGGATGTCGGTCTTGCTGTGGGTATTTTGGACTGTGTTTTTAGTCTTGCGTATGAGGGAATGTATTTTGAAGCGAAAATCTTTAGGAAAATAAATCTGAAAATCTCGGATTACCAATTTGGGCTTTAGCGGAATGCGGAGGAAGAAGTTAATTTACTGTTTTGAAAAGCAGCGACAAGAACAGACTGACTATACGGGCCTTTGTTTAAAAAGAGGAAAAAATGAAACCATATCATTGTGCGGTGGTAGTGGTATTAGAAGTTATGGTATCATAGCTTTTCGTCATAATAAGGAAATATGAGTGCAAATGAGGTTTTCCTGCGATAGATATATCAAATTAAAAAGCGGTCCACCATGTTTCTGGGATTTGGGTTTATATGATTTTGAAATGAACAAAATAGTCCTTACTATTTGTTTTTGAAGATTGAGTCAATGAAGAGTTTGGGTTAGTATAAATGTGGTTTTGTTATTTACTTAAGAACTTAGTCATGAAGTACAGATCTGAAAACATAGAAGAGAATACGCACTTACAGTTTAAAGAAAATCCACAGTCCGCTCGATGTTGCTCCTTCTTAGTGGAACTTGTGTGTGTTTTTTCAGTGAAGATATAGGACATCGTGATGGCAGCGAACTATTGTATGTTTGGATGAATTGGTGTAGCGAAGCATTTACATCTGTAGGGGCAATAGAGCTTTGCCGAAGCTTCTTGCAGTTTCCAAGGTAATCCGAGAATGCTAGACTACACTGAACACATTCGGAAGGCTCAATTCACTGAGTCTTGTCTGGGTCCAGGTAACAATGGGATCAAGGGAAATTAAATCGCCGATGAACTTGATAAGCAAGGCTCAAAGAGGAGTTTTTTAGAACCGGCATTTACATTAGGTAGGCCTGCGGTTAGGACTTCTAGGTTTGAGTACCTTTAGCGTGCATTTACCGGTACTAGGTATAGGTGACACAATATCCTTTGAAAGTGATGTCGACATCGAGGAGCATTAGGTGGGTGCTGATACTGTAGGCACTTTACCACTGAAATGCATACCCGTCTTTGGTATTGGAAATACTAAAAAATTCCATTTAAAGTAACTTACAAGGATTACAGTGCCCTAGTTCTTTGTCTGAGTATAAGAAACAAATCCAAATAAACCGATAAATTATTATTCTGATTTACAAAAAAAAAAAATCTCTGATAACAAAGCATCCATCACTCCAATCTACGGAAGTCCAAACACTATCTCATCAGTGTATGTTCCTAGACAACAGAAATAGTGCTTTCATCTCAGATAATGTGAAGCCACATTAAGGCAAATCCTCTTTTTCAGAAAGGCATTCCTATCCTATGGAAGATGGAATATGCTCTTAAAGAACAAAAAAAAAAAAAAAAAAAAAAAGAAATCTCTTAGACAACCTCAGGTATTAGAAGGATTAGGGCAAGTGTAAATTATTCCAAGTGGCAGTTGACATAAATGAAAGAGTACTCGTAGATACTTCATGTGTTTCTTCTTAAGGTTCCGTTGATATCTTTGCGCCTTGTTGAACATGGATTTAGGTCAGATTAGCAAAGCACCAGCAGTTGTCATGTGCATGTGTCTGTAAGCCACTAAGTGAACATTGATGAGGTTCTTTATATTACTCCAGTGATGTGTTTGTGCCTTCTTTAGATCTGTTATATTCCATGGGTAAAGGGTAGAGTATCTATCAAGTGGTTTAAGTCTGAAGGGATACAATGCACTGAGGTTAGGAGTTCAATTTCCTTGAGGCAACATAGCACTTAACCTTATTGTTATCAAAGCATATCAATTTGAGTGCTTTGGGGTCTATGGGTTGTCAATATGAAAGGGTTCAACGACTATGCGTGTGCATTTGTCTGACTGTTTTGCTAGGAAAAAGCTAACTAAAAAATGGATAATGAAGTGGGATAGAGTTCATCTATGTCTGGAGGTGACAAATATAGGTTTTTCTGAGGATAAGAAAATTTTTTTATATGCAATCACTTTGATATCAAATGCGCTTTGAATTTTAATTAGCCTTTTGAATACAGCAGATACTGTTCTGTTAAGTAGGGAGTTGTATTTTAGTATTTATCCTGGAACTTTTGATGCATAAAAATTGCTTTAGCCTTCGTTTCGAGAGGAAATATTTACATACCCATACCTCTTTTACCTTTTCAGCTGCGATTGCTTTGTGTCTCAGACCTGGTTAATCAAATAACCAGATATTGAATCTTCTTGGATCTTATTTGTATCAATCTATCTGTCCGACAACTTCATATTGACATATTCAACTGGCCCTTATATCAGTCGTAAGGATTTTCAGTGCCTTAATAGTAGCAATTCTGTCTATTAACAAAACTGGACAAGCCAAACTGATTTTCGTCACTAAGTTGAAGGCGCTACCGCTTCTGGGTCAACTGAATTTATTGCAAGCAAAAATGCTTATATATCTTGAACACCTAAGCAAACATAAAGAAGACTTACGCAATTCAGGTGCAAGGCTGTGATAATTCTGCCTAACTGCGTTGATATTTTCCGGCATCCGTTGGCAACGTTGTCTTCCAGACAAAGCTTTATCTGCCAACTGATATTACAAAAATCACACAATTGTCCCTTATATAGAGTTTTCTAATAACGACTTGACAACTTTTTTTTTTAAATAAAAGGCGAACCATTTGAGATATTTCAAAAACTTTATTATTGGCTGAAGTACAATCAAAACATTTATGAATGCGTTAAATCGCACGAACGGGGCGGCCAATCGACTGGCCCATGTCTTGAGATAACACGCTCACCATACTTACTCTTCAATAAATCGATTGAAGTGTGTGCTTGTGGCACCATCTTGTTGAAACCACATGTCGTCCAAGTCCATATGTTCCAATTCGAGCCAAAAATAATCGGTGATCATGGCGCGATAACGCTGATCATTCACAGTAACGTGACGATCGTTATCGTCGACGAAAAAATATGGCCCAATAACGCCGCCGGCATGCAAACCGCACCAAACAGTTATTTTTTGTAGATGAAGTGGTGATTCATAAAGCACATATGGGTTTTCACCCGAAAATTTTTATAATTTGCAGACGTTGCTCGTTAGTGTACTTTACCATAATGAAAATGTTGAGTTTACTGAATAAATTGACAGTGACAGTTTGATGATTAGTGAAAGAGTGCGTTCACAAATTAAATTCAAAGCTGTCAAGTCCCTATTGGAAAAAGTCCCTATGATAAAACCGTCATACCCTAGATGGCCAAACAGTCCGGAGTATACCAGCTCTTCTAGTCAACATTACAGACTTATCTGCTTTATTCCCAAATTCATAACTGGTCAACGTAAACGGGACAAAAAATCGTTAGAAGAAGTAAGTGTGACCTTACATGCTTCAGTTCCGGTCTGAAAGCCTTGACATGTTCTGCATTCCATAGATCGTGTGCTTCTTCGGAGCAATCACTTCTTTCGAAGAAGGCGATGTTCTTTCCATCTCTTCTGCTCGTAGAACGCCTTAGCCATTCTCATCCTTCTCCGCACTCTGCTGATCTGTGTTATACATTAAACCCCGAGGTTCGTTTAGGGGCTGGTCGGCCCATATGCATTTCTTGCAGTAAGGTCCAAGATGTTTTGCACTTCATAGAGATTCATGAATGACATTAAACCCCATCACAGCATTACTTCGTTATTGTGGGGTCTGAGATATCGGCAGATGTACCTATCTTGAAATAAACTAGACAGTGGTCCGAATTTATATTGGCCGCTTGAAGTGTTCGGACATCTGTAATACTGGAGAACGCCCTCGCATAGATCGTGTAATAATTTACTTAATTAACTGTTTCATGATGGTGTAACCGTAAAAAAAGGCACTAAAATGCCATATATGCCAAATATTCGCCTGAGCTCTGCTTAACACAGGCTGTATTTCGCAAATTACAGCTCTGCTGTTATCGTTTAGTGCTTGATCCGCTGGTGGAAAATTGGCGAAGGCTTTATCTTCGACATATCCCCAAAGAAAAAAGTCTGATGTTGTTAAATTGCACGATTTCAACGGCCAATTAAACTCTCCATTCCCAGAAGTCACACGTCCGTGAAATTTATCACGCAATAGAGCCATTATTTCATCAGCTGTGTGGCATGTGGCGCCGTCTTGCTGATATGATTAAACTGAAAAAAATATGACCCAATGACGAGCAAAAAACTTTCAAAAAGTGTACAACGGGACGAATGCTATGTGCAAAGTGAATAAACTAGGAGAGCAAATATCGGACTTGTTCGGGATATGTGCAGCCAATGATCATGCTGGAGTTGGTAAATATTCAAGAGAGCATACCTTCATAACGACAGCAACGTTTCCGGATCCAATTAAAGTACAACCTATGATAACGGCGCACCAATTTCTTAAAGAGCCTTGATTGCAACTCAAAGTTCTTTCTGTATTCTACTTACAATGGAGTGGCAGAGTATGCCCTGCAGTATAGTACGAGGGCTGTTCGTTGAGTATCCGGATTGGAAAATAGGTGGCGTATAGAGTATATTAATTTTAAATTTTGTGACAATCTGACGCTTAGTTTTGTTTAGACATCCATTTCAAAATATGGTGTTAGTGTAATCCGTGATCCGATTCTTGTTTTTGAGTAGCAAAATCTGCGAGAAAATCATGGCTATTCTCGTTGGGGTGAATGGGACCCATTCACCTTCTCAGTTTACCATTTGTTCGTAGAGTTTCGCCGTGGCCGCACGTCGGTTTTGATGAACCTGTCCAGGTGGGCCAAAAAAGGTTAATACAGAGAAAACCGTTGACAAAATCCATGGTCTCGTATTGGCTGTCCGTCGAGTTAAATTTCGCGAGTTGGCTGAGATAGCAGGCATCTCACCTGAACGCGTAAGCCATATCCTGCACGAGATTTAAGAAAGCTGTCCGCAATATTGGTGCCGCATTTGCTCCAAGCAAAACAAGCGCAATCGTGAGACCACTTCAAACACGTGCTTGATCCTGTTTAACCAAAACCCGGAGGAGTTTTTGCATCAATTCGGAACCGTCGATGAGACATGGATTTCATGGTACACACGAGAGACCAAACAACAATCAAAATAATGAGTTTTACTCGGTGAACCTGCTGTAAAGAATGTGAAGACCGTACCTTCGGCCGGAATGTTGATCACCACTGGTTTTTGGGACGCACGATGTGTGATCCACGTTGACTATTTGGAAAAAGGAAAATCAATCGCAGAGCCATACTACATCGATTTATTGGGCCGATTCAACGCCAAAAAACTACCACATTTGGCGAAAAAAAGTTCTTCCACCACGATAATGCACCGACTCACACTTTCGCAGTCTCCACAGCCAAACTGGCCGAGTAGCACTACGAATTGCTCCCTCATCCTCCGGATTTGGCACCATGTGAAGTCTTTTTGTTCCCAAACCTTGAAAGATCGCTCGGCGGAAAGAAGTAGGGGTCGAACGAGGAACTCATCGCCGCCGCGGATGACTATTTTGCAAGCCAACAAACTATATGGAGGGGCTAAAAAAATTAAATAATATTGAAAATCAAATTGACAAAATCTAAAAAAAGTTGCCATATTCATCAAACAGCCCTCGTATCGGCAAAGATGGTGATTATAAGCAGATTTATCGAGGACCAGATAACCAATTTGCAATCTAAAATCTCGAACTTAGCACCATCTATCTGTTTCGTGTGTGTCCTATAGTGTAAACGCTGCAGTAAAGAGTAACGAATTACCTGGCCAATTTATAAATCCTTTTCGTTATGGACTACAACATATTTGCAACAAGTTAAGCGGCATTAGCAGCAACAGGAACTAGTTACGCATCCCACACATCATCATCATGCGTATGCGCATTCTCATGCACAGTCCCACACATATCATAAAAATCACCTTCACCATCGTTCGGTAAGTGCATCAGGTATCCGCTCAAATGCAACAAATGGGATCGATGGTGGTAATGCTTTTGGCTTAATACCAATTTCGATACTAAATATGATGAGCTATTACTTAAAAGAGCTCTACATCATCATCATCATGCACCAACAACGGTGGTATTCGACGTGACCCTTCTCCATTCTAATACAAATCGAAAACGTTTCACTGATCAGGAGAATTAAATTAATTCAAATTTGTAGGGACTATTAGCAAGAACTACATTAATCAAAAGGCAATCACGCATCTACAAAAATATTGACGGCGGTTTCTGTGGAATTGATTAATATGCGAGACTTGAGCAGACCACACTTTTATGTGCTATAAACTGTAGAAAGTCTCGACCTCGGTGAATAAATGGACTATGCAGCGTGTTCTTGTTACCTGTTACTACCCTGCATTTCTCTTAACAGAAATTCTCATTCTAAAGACAACTTTGTATTTCACTCTAGTTACCAACTTGTAATTCAGTAAACAAGTTAATCCCATCATAAACTACAATACCTCTAAGTGAGCTTGTTTTATGCTTGCAATGTCTTTTCATCACGAATATGCAGGCAGTCGCTGAAAGCTATGTAGAATTTAACCAGAGAGGTGGCATGCCATTATTACAATGTTGAACCTCATTATTTACAAAACTTAGCCAAAAGCGATTTTAATCCCGCGAAAGTGTTTTACACGCTGAAGTCTTATCCTTTAAAGTGAAGTACATGGTCAGTAATATGGTATTACCACACAAAAGTATGTATCATTGGAGATAGTCCAAAGTCTGAGGATTGTGTGTACGAGTACATTGACCAACATCTTTGACCTTTTGTTTTTCGTCCAGCTAGAGTGAAATAATATTCAGTAATAAATGTTGAATAATTTCCATAAGGGATATTAGTGATGGAATAACGTTTTTCGTTTTGAAAATAAAGGATGTTGGGAGAATACGTATTCCTCATAAGTAGAGGAATAACCTATGTGTGCCACCATACGAAATTAAGGTTGACACGAGAAACTATACTGAATATCGATTGGCAAAGCCATTTGTGTTAGAAACTACCTTCCGGAACGTTCAATTTAATTTACGTTGCCTTGAATGGTTTCAATTCTGATATTCACAAAATAAATACTGTAGCACCTCAGGGCTCCGTTCTGTCTCCAACACTCTTTTTAATTTTCGTATTCTCTTGTCTGCTACTTTTAATCCAATATATTCCTTTGCTGACTTTGCTTGCTGTCGTTAAAGTAAAATATGAACACAAAGCCATTATTCATGGATGGTGCTAGCAACGTAGAAACCGAAAAACTTTCTATTCTCGATATGTGTGTCAATAACAACTTACGTTGGAATGACCACACATTCTATATCCCCAAAAATGCTGGGTTTGCTCAAGCGATGTGAGGAATATTTCACCCGCTTCGATCTGGCCTTAATGTATAAGGAATTCATCCGCTCACAATTGGAGTACAATGCCCACATCTGGTCAGGTGTTTCTAAAATATTACCACAGTTGTTAGATAGGATTCAAAACCGTACGATAAAATTCATAGGTAATGCTAATATCAGTCAGTCAATTGACACCCTCGAATGTCGACGTAATGTTTCCTGCTTTGCTTTGTTTTATCGCTATTTCCACCACCAGTGCCCCATTGAAATCGCCAGTAGTATTCCGCCCCTTCAAACCCTCAACCGTAACATCGTTTGGCTATGAATGCCCAACAGTATACCCTCAAGCCCACTTTCGGACGTACAACTCGCTTATGGAATGCCCTACCGAGCTCTCTATATTTTATTCATTATAACTTGTAAACATTTACACATCGGTACGAGTGTCTCTCTTTTCTTCTTCCCCAATTTCCCTTTACCCTCGCTGTGTACAGACATTTTAAGAACACCCCAATTCTTTCTTCTAATTAAAAAAAGGCCATAGGCAATAGAAATTCCGAATAAATCAAATGGACACGCTTTGAGGAATAACTTGACAAGTTCATCAATGTTCCGGCTAAACTCAGAACGAAACAAAGAAGCTGTTCAGGATCTGAACGGTGCCCTAATCAAATATTTTGACCCACATGTCCGTTCAAAAAAAAAAACTTCAAGGATCATCCGTTTCATGGTGCTCAATTTGCGCGAACTATATAAAGGAAGCCGAAAACTTATAAGCGAGTTACTTAAGACTAATTTAGAGGGAGATTGAACAAGGAAAGGAACTTAAGCGGATTTTTATGTCGAAACCATTTCCCAAAAGGCTGTAATCACCCAGACTGATAACATACCTATGTTGACTAGAAAGCATACTCTCTGCACATACTCTGTCACAGACTTATTTCTTATTTCCTTGGTAATATGTCAACAATTGCGGTGACGAATGAGGCCAATTTTTTTCCTTTGATGGCTCCAAGTTGCCTGCTGCTGATGGCGTTTGCTACAAAAAGGTTTAGGCTGCTGATAATTCACTGCTAGGCTGGCGCCTGTATATTTATCAAAGCCTTGGCAAACAATAACAGCTGTATCTATAGCGAAAAACGAATAGATGACTACACGTTCGCCAAGAGCTTAAGACCTGTTAGTCTGTCATTTTTCATGGAAAATATGGTAGAACTTCATACGAGTATGTACGAAACTGTTTTGTAAATGCGTCCTCTGTCCAAGGCGCAATACGCCTAACAAAATGAAAGATCCTAAGAAACTGGTGGGCAGAATTGAAGGCGCACCTAACAAGTGCATTTCTAACCACATTCAGGGTGTTTTCGACAACGCTACTTTTGGCGGTATTTATAACAACTCGACCAGACAGTACGGCGTAGAAGCGTCAACAGATTTATGGGTAAAAATAATTCTGGTGAATAGGGGCCTGGTTGCGGATGCTTACTACTGGCAAGATGTGATGGCGGAGTTGATTGCAAGGCGCCGTTTCTCATTGATAACAAAAGTAGATCATCTATCTGTACCTTCGCATTGTTTGCATATGCTGCGACAAAAACATCCAGGTCGCTGTCTGTTTGGTGGAACAAGCTTTCACAAAAAATACGTAACAAAAATACCAGACTCCCAAGAAGCTCTGTTTTGGCTGAATGAGACCTTCTCTAGCGCATCTAGTTTTCTTTTGATATTCATAGCATAGCTCTACTTTTGAAGTTATCTTGCATTGAAATAGAACTGGTCTTTGGTGCAAAATTGTACCGGAATATTGATGACTCTGGTCTTATAGGCATGCTTGATGTATGATAAACTGACACCGGGATTCCTGTACGAAATTTAATTTTTCCTGTGCTCAAACAACAGATCTAGGATCAGGTGCTGGTTTCTTTTTGGAGTACGACAACATTTGATTTTATTCTTTAATGGGATAACTGTCACCGCGTCGGTCAGGAAATTTGGATGAGTTATCTGCAGTTTCTGGGGTGAACCCTTCGGGATTTTTACTGATATCTTGTCGTTCTTCAAATCTATGATTTATTTCTCTGCAATCTTTTTATTCTCCGCCGTACTAATGAAAAGCTTGTGCCCTCTTCGATTTGTCAGTAAGACCAGTTGAGAAATTGAGATCAACTTTTTTTGTTGTTTTATTAAATGTGGACTACGAACATTTGTATATTCTGAAAATTCGGCTGAAGGGCCGAATGTCTAAAATGACAGCAGGGTTGCGCTTAAGCCTTACTGAAGGCCAGCAAGCCCGTCCCAGAATACAAGGTTTCTCCAAAGACTTCTCTGAAGACTTAGTTTGGTGTTTGTTTGTTTGGTGATGGCCAATGACTTTGATAAACAAGACTCAAAGGAGAGCTTTCCAGGACCCCATCCAATTTAATGAGGGCTTCCATTGACAGTTGGGTTTCAACTTAGTATAGCTGCAGATCGCATGACTCGCTACAACACAACCAGACCGAAAGAAGGCTAGTTCTCTGTTAGGACGCTGGAAGATTTGCTATTATTTAACCTGATATTGTCTAAGTGAGGATGGATAGATGGTGTTCCACTTAGGTGGAACAAGAAAACAAGAAGTTAGTTATTCAATTATATCTTGTCTCTTAGCGGAATGTTTTCCGACAGATACGAATTTGACATCTTGTACTAAGCATGTTCCAAAAGATTGAAATGGGTGAAGTTTTAAGCGTTTGTCGATGGTTTATCGGCATCGATGACTGATTTGACGTATCCCCAGAAAAATTAGTCAAAAGACGTCAAATCGCACGATCTAGTCAGCCAATTCACTAGTCCAAAACGAGAGATAAATCACTCAACGAACTCATTTCTTAATTGGTTCATCGATTTGCGCGTTGCGTTCGTGCATTTCGGGCAAAAAAAGTTCGAAATTATTAAACGATAGCGGGCGCTTTTGACGGTAAAGTTGTTCTCACGGTAATCTTTGAAAAAATATAGTCAATGCCTTCACCGGACCATAAACCGCAGCAAGCAGTGCATTTTTCCAAGTGTAATGGCAGCTTTTGAATTGCCTTGAATTCATCGGAACAAATACGGCCGTTTTGTTTATTAACATACTCATTCAGTTAGAAATGAGCTTCGTCAATGAAGGCAGTTTTTTGATAAAAAAGCGTATTTATCTATTTATCTCCAGCTTTTCTAGGAACCACTCATCAAAAATTCGACGCTGTGATAGGTCGTTCGGCTTGAGCTGTTACACAAGATGTACTTTGTAAGATTTTAGATCAAAATCCTTGAATACAATCTTCCACGCAGTTGAGTAACATAGTCCCAATTGCTGTGACCGGCACCGAGTAGACAGATATGCACTCTACGCATACGGGTAGGTGGCCTAATGTCCAATATCTTGAATTTAGTGACAAATTTGGGCATTATGGCTTGAATTACTTCATCAGTAGGTCGACTATTACGAGCGTAAAATAGTCGATGTGCGCGAATTCACAGAGCACGAATTTTATTAATAAAACTCAATAAATTGTTAGCGTTGTTCGAGTGTAAGTCTTTCCATGATGATATGGCAATGCTAACTCAGCATATTTGTTTCTCACACATGTCATGAGTCATGCGCGAGCTGTTAAAACTAAATCACTAAGAAACCAAAAAAAAAAAAAAACACCCTTTATACATAATTAAGTGGCTTTTCTAGGCGGATAAAGATTCTTTCACAAGATTCCTTCACTGCACAATAAAGTAGATAGAAAAGAGTATATGACCGAGGTGCACTAAGCAAGTAATTCATGGATCTCTATACAATTTCCGTGTCTGGTATATTTTAGATTTTGATTTTAGTATTTCCCATGACAGAATTTAGTCAATAAATGGATTCATAAATGAATTCATAGAGACTTCTGTTCCAATTAAAATTAACATTATTGTCAGGCAAAATCGATTAGTTTAGCGATATTAGAGGCATTGGTTGTCATCAGATATTATAGGCATACTTGCATCTCTTAGCTGAAAACAAATAAATTAAGAAAGATGCGTCTCAGAAACGTTTGGTTTTAAATTTATCCTAAACCAGCTGCTCAGTGTAAGAAAGGTAACAACAGACAATTTGTGAAGTAAGTTAAACTATCTTTTGCTGGCTATTTTTCTGGTCTTGATCTCGTAGTTTCTTGAAAGATTTGGGAATATAACAAAGGTCAGCTACACAAAATTCCAGTTCAAAATAGTGTTATCTTTTAGCTGTCTGATAATTTATCAAATTAATTAAAATTTCAAAACAAAACAGCACTTCTGCCTACTACCAATCAGCGAGTGCCTAAAGTTATTGTAATTTCCAGTGAGTTGGGTGAATTAACCTGAATTAGGCGTTGACTATTAAGCTATGACTGACAATGTGGGAACCTTGGTAATTTGCATTTGCATTTTGAGTATCAATTTACTGTCTGCAAATGATTCATGTTGTAAGCTACGTCAAATGTTAAATTGAATACATACTAAGAACGACCAGCTGGATGAGTATGTTTTGAACTTTGATTGGCAGAGCTAATTAGTTGAAATTAAACTTAATTGACTAATCATAAATGCACGGCGGCAACTTGGGGGTTAGTGCTAGCAGAACTGTCAGCTAATTAAGTCAGATGTAAGGACATGCTGTCAAATTAAATATAGATGGATCTTAAATCCTAAATTTATCTAATTGTAGGGGAAATCTTAATGTTTTTTCAAATATAAGTTACTCATTTATGATGACAAATACATACCTGAGCTAATTTTGGTGTAACAATTTTTATAAGAACTTGTCCTTTTAGCCTTCGTGTATACCACTTTGATAAAAAATAACGGAATAACCACCGTGCGGTGCACCCATTGTTCCGATTTGAGTTTTTTTTTTTTCTTGGTAAATTGGTACACGTAGTTACGTAGCCAAGAGTACATCTATCTCTGTGTGTGGCGATTTTTAAAAAATTTAGAAGTGGATTTAAATTTGCAACAACGAACTTGTATTAAATTTTGCGTATAAAACGGATTTAATGGTGCGCGAATGTTGGAAATATTAGAACATTGTTTCGGCAACGATTCTCTAAGGAATACGGTCGTTTACCAGTGGCACAATCCGTTCAAAAGTGGTCGTGAGTCAGTCGAAGATGATGAACGCATTGGCAGACTATCGACATCGAAAACCGACGAAAACATTGACGAAGTAAATGAAATGTTGGTCAATAACCGCAAATTAACCATAGCGGAGATAGCGGAAGACTATGGACCCGTCCAAGATATTTTGAAAAATGATTGGGGTTTCCGTCGTGTAGCAGCAAAGTTGGTGCCAAAGGACCTCAATGATGTTTTGCGAGGCTGAATCCGATCCCAAATTCATCAAAAGGATCGTTATTGGAGACGAGACGTGGGTTTATGAGTACGAAACGCAATGCCGACATCAGGCAAGGGAATGGCGTTCACCAAATGAGCCGATACCAAAAAAACCACGTCGTTTTCTGTCAAAAAAAAAAGGCAATGCTCATGGATTACAACAGTGAAGTGCATCATGAATTTTTTCCAGAAGGCCAGACAATAAACAAAGAGTATTATTTGGGCGTTATGAGACGTTTGCGTGAAGCAGAAAACTCGTGGATTTTGCACCATGATAACGCACCGTCGCACAGTGTCATCATTATTCGTAATTTTTTGATGAAAAATGCGACAAATACCATCCAACAGCCACCGAATTCACCTGATTTGGCTCCCTTTGACTTCTTTCTGTTCAATCGAGTTAAAAAACCACTACGGGGAACGCGTTTCAGCAGTAATGGAAGTAATGGAAAGTAAGTAATGGAAAAATAGGAGGAAGCACTGATGGACATACCGAAAACTGAATATAAAAAATGTTTCGAGGATTGGATCAAGCGCTGGCATAAGTGTGTTGCAGTCGATGGGGATTACTTTAAAGGTTTAGATGAATAAACTGGAATTTTTAATTTTCTAAATAAATTCCGAGATTTTTTTGATCACGGTGGTACATCCCAATATGAATTCATTTTATAACCTTTTTCGATCCAACAGAGTCTGAGTTTGTGGTAGATTTGTTAGTTTAGTTTCTGTATTAAAGTGGGTGTGTGCCGGATTTCATCAAAAGAGATTATCAGATTTTAAGCAAGTGATACCCTACTTTCAGAATAAAAAAAAAAAAAAAAAACTAGCAACACAGTCACTGAAGAGATATGTCCATGCCCCGAATCGAATCGACAAGTCATCAAGTCAAAGAGGAGATTCATATTAACTTAATGCAAAATACAGTCTGATGTCATCGTTCTTAATGAAAATATCAGACCAAGTTCGATATTGTTTCTCCACTCGGTAAACATTGTAAGTATTTCAAGAGCCATTGAGCTGTTAAGCATCATTTAATCGTATATTTGGTATATTTTTCTATTTTATCATGAACAGATTGGTGTCATTGTCATTTTCATTGAAATTCACTCACAAAATTGAAGCTCTGTTCGCGAAAATTTTAGACATCATCGGTCATCTGAACGTGCTATTTATCGGATAATTAAAACAAGAAAATGAAAGTAAAAGCTTGCGTTGAAAGGCCTAAATTTATTAATTCGTCATCGTTCGCAGCAGCTTGTCCATTTATTCTCTGGAAAATTATGTGTAAAATTCTGGATGTGAAGACTTAGAAGATCCTATAAGTGCATGATCTAAAGCCGCGTGACCATCAAAAGACAGTTGACCCCGTTTTTTCTCGTAAAATTCTGTTCAGTGATGAATCTTATTTCTGGTTAAACAGCTACGTAAACAAGCAGAGTTGTCATATTTTGATCGAAGTTACCTAAGCAGTTAACCAGATTTTATTATATCCAGACAAATGTACCGCGTGGATTGTAAGCCGTATTTTTCGTAAATGAGCCCGAGCTCCTGTCAATAGACGCAAACACAATGCGATGATGATTATCTTTTGGATAAGGATGGTCATCTTACAGATTTCAACAACGAAAACATTAGTTTTTTGAAAACACTATTTGACTATAAAGTCATTTTAGCCACTTCAAGTCAATAATTTATGCCGATAAGTCAGAAACGATTGACGTTTTGGAACAAAGCCTTGTTCGAGTAATACCCGATATGCACCCGAAATTTTTGAAGAGATTGATGGCCAATTGGACCTCTAGAGTGCGCTTTATACGAGGCAGCCGTGATGGGCATATGCTCAAACATCAAGTTAATTTGTTTGTGCCTAATTTAAATAAAAAGTCTGAATCTCTTGAATAAACTGTTCGCAATTTTCCGCACAAAAATGTCAAATTTCTACTTTGGTGTTTACCAAACAACATCAAGTCGAGTCAAAAAGAAAATAAGTTTCTTCAAAGCCATACTGAGGAACATAACTATGCAGTTCAGTCAAACCGTTCCTTGGAGTTTATTAAAAGAAGTCAAACTGAAGAGAAAAATGCTCCAAGATCCTCTTGGACATCATCCCGAGGTCTAAAATTGTTTCTATCAAGGAAGTTTTGCAGCATTTTTTCTCAACCGAAGTCCTGTAACTTTGTGCTGATTGTCCTAGCTGTGTGAGGCATGTTTGTACCCTTAAAATGTTTGTACATAGAGCGGTCGAAGAAAGGTTATGAATATATTATTCCCTCAGTATTCCACTATATAGACGGTAACACCTTCACTGGCAGGAAGCACAGTACAAGCCTTGATTTATTGTTGAAGATTATTTTGTGATAGGTTGTGTGGTACCCATTCTTCCCACTTTATGACTTTTCCAATATTTGTTAGGTGTCGATGGATAGTCATATGGCGTGCGTTGAATTCAATTGCCGTAATAGTGGAATTTCTTCCGACTGTGGACTTCAGGAACTAATTTTCTAGTTTATCTGGTTTACCCCAACGAGGTTCATCCTTTAGGTCAATATCGTCGTTTCTAAATTATTCAAAAAAAGTTGTATGGGACCAAATCCGGTGAATATGGTGGCTGAAACATGATTGTCCTCTTGTTTTTGGCCAAAAGATCTCTCACAAGCAACGACGAAAGAGCAAGTTTATTTATCGTGTAGTAATGCAAAATCCATCAATTGTTTTTCCACAATTCGGGACGTTTTTTCGTATTGCTTCTCGCATACCTTCAAGGTAATACTACTTATGAACCGACCTTGAGGTAAGAGCTCTTGATGCACTACGCCACGGTAATCGAATAAAACAGCTGTTAAAACTTTCACATTTGATCGAACTTGGCGTGCTTTTTTCTGTCTTGCCCCAGGGAAAGCTTCTATTTGGACGATTGGGTTTTGGTTAAGACGTCATAAGCACGTACCCATGATTTGTCACCAATTATGACCCTTTTAAGCATGTCAGGATCATCAGTGACGTGATTCAAGAGCTCCTGAGCAGTGCTCATGAGACGGTTCTTCTGACCACAATTAAGACGTTTCGGAACAAACCTCGCTGACACACGTCTCATGCCCCAAGTTAACCCAAAATTTGAAAAAATTGCATGACATGAACCGACCGATATGCCAACATCCTCAGCAACTTCTCTTATGGTTATTCAACGATTTACCAAGAGAATTTTCCTCACAGCTCGGGGCATCTTCTCGACCATCTGGGAAGAGCTTGTACCACTTGTAAACTTTTTTTTTACTTGGAGTAGACCTTTAGAGTAAAAACACGTCTCACCTTTCTATTCGAACATATATCCGGGACATGTGTACCAACTTAAAAAAAAAAGAAACCATAATCGAATGTACATTGCCCGCGAAATTTCAAAAGTCACCTTACTTTTTGAACATACCTCGTATTTCTTGTGTGGTGAGCTCATCTTGGCGATCAGAACATTCGGCATTACTAAGGCTAGTACGACCGCACCGAAATTGAGTAAACCACTGGTGGATGGTTCCAATCGATGGTAGAGAGTCCTCATAAAACTATTCAAAATTTTGTTTGGTTTGCATGATGTTTTTTGTTTAGTGTTTATTGAGCGCGCAAAATTCACTTTTTTGCATTTTTACGAAAATTCTCGAAGGCGTCTGTTTCAAATTTGACAGATCTGTATGAAAATGTGGGTACAATCTTTTCAAAAATGCTTCTTGACAAGCAAAATGTTGAATTTGAAGTGGCAATGCTATTTGTTTTAATTTTCATGGACCTACTGATCCACCTTCTAACAGAATGCAGAAAGCGGTTACCGGTATTATGAAGAATTAGAATAAAAATGGCAAAAATGAGTTTCAGCTGCGAATGAGGACAAGATCAGATACGAAGATGGATCTGGATGGATGGAAGACCTGTGTTAGAAATGAAAATGCAAATTTCTCATATTTTTTGACTTTTCAATGTGATATCCCTTTAGGACGATACACTTTTCTCAACGCTTTCATTTTTTTTTTAGCCCAAAACCATCTTAGAAATATAATTTTTCAAACTCTTAAAAATGGGTTACTGTATCAGTGATGACCTTCTTGTTTCGGCTGATTTTTTTTTTGTCTGCGAGTCACGTTTTCATGTTGGGAAACAAAACACGTCACATGGTTTGAAGTTGGGCACGGTAATTTTGGGTGAGTGAGCTGGTGCGTTGTCGCAGTGAAACAGTACTTTATTCTTTGCCAATTAAGGATAAGGATGTGGCTCTGTCAATATCTTCAGTAATTCTCTGTGATATTTTCCTGAGATCGTGCTTTGTTTATTCAAAGAGTGCAGGCGGATTATTCCCTTCAAATCCCAAGAACACATAGATATGATCTTTTCGCCCGATTGGACAATTGGAGTACATTCGCTTGAATTCACCTCGAGCCCACTATTAAGCTAGCAAGCAAACGAAAGGTTATACTTTCCAAAAACTCAACGAAAGTCTCTTATCAGTCCTCTTCTACGACTTTTAAGCATTGACATTAGCAAAGGCAAACGGCTTTGGTTGTTTTGAACGCAAGATTCTTGGTTTCGTCTATGTTTGTGGGTTGTGAAAAAAGAAATACAATATGCGAACTCGCGCATCATCGGCCTGCTGAGAAAAGTCGTTCCTACTGAAACGGACAACACAGTGAAGAATGACTTGCCTTAGGTAGTTCACACAAATGAAAGGTGACTTCAACCATATAAGAGAGCGTAACAAAAATCACCACATATTTCTTATTTCCATATCTTCTGACTGAGTAAACCGATTGCCATGAAGTAAAAGCTAGATTTTAACCTAAGTAATGTTCTATACTTTTCCTGAAATACCAACTGAAAAAGTTGAGTGATGTTTACGTGGAAAAACAAACAAACAAAAGTACAACATGCCTTCCTCCAAACATGTCTAACTCCAAAAATATTAATGCACTTTTTTATCAGTACTTCAGCACTCACATTACTTTTTTAAATAATACTTTCAACGTGGAGATACGCAAAGTTTCTAGATTTATATGTTTGAATATAAGTTTGATACATACCGTTCAAATATTGCTTGACATTTCTCAAGGATAACACTAAAGTCGACAATAGGACTGTCGGAATTCGCTTCAATAAATTGCAAAGTGTCTGCTTATATGAGAATTTCTCCCTCCGGAAAGCAAAAAGGAGTCCCGAAAACCTCACTTTTCATCCGGTCCTCCTTTAGTCAAAGTCTTATATACGACAAGGACCTCTTTTTCTACTAGAACACAGTGAAGATATTCATACTCACACCAAAATACCTCGTACGTTGGTTGGAGTACATACCTATGAGCGTATAGAACTTCGTGAAAGTCACAGTTGCATCCACTACATTCTTTTGCAAGTGACGATGGAACCAGGGACCTAGCCAGCTTAGCTACATCCTTTAGCAAACAATTTACGCATTCAACTGTAAAACATGAGAGAAAGACTCTGCAAGGACAGACATTTCATAGCGAACTATATACTGGTTATAGCTTGTGTGGGATTTTGCACCAATGAACGCACATGTGACAAGGATAGAAGGAAAACAACGTCCTCCGGAATAACAACAAAAGCCTCAAATGTCAGTCATACAATACAACTTTTCGAATATTTTAAGTTGAAGGAGATGGGTAACTTCTAAAATATTTGCAACAACTACTGGCTTTTAAGGTGCACTTTGACAGACATTGTGTTGCCACTACCATCGAAATTGCAGAGCGGATTGTTTATTCCTTGCAAAAGTTCACGGAATAAGATACGGCGGTGGTGGTGGTGTCTAGAATTGAAAACAATTCGCTCGATTGTTGAAAATGAAATGAAATGCTGTTACGTCTTTAGAAATCAAAAGTTCACCGTGTTTAATATTAAGATGACCTCTTTGTTAAAGCTTTAACTTTAAATTTTGTTAAAGTCTGCCCGCGATCGGCGACTGGTGCACAAATAATGTGCTTTCACTAGATCTTCACAAAAATGATGTTGTTCTCTTCTCTCTTATCTCTGGAATAAACATGTTACGTCGAAAACCTCTTAGGCTCCTTCGGCCTTCTGGCAGTGCAGAGGATCTAATACATGGGGCCTGTCACCGAGAAGGGTATTTTGGATCTACACCGCTATAATAAGCCCAATTACATCTAATCCTTGGTGAAATAAGCTCTTGCGAAAATACCAGAATCTAAAGAACGGTTTGCCTCGGATGGAGGTTTTCCGGCACCCTTGACTCTGCTCTAGACGCATTGACGAATCTTCCCCTTTGATATTCATATAATGGGCTGCACTCTCACAGCCATCTTCTATATAAAAAGAAGTGGTCTTAGGTACAACACACAATGGAGCTTTGGTAACATTGCGCGTCCGCTGTCTTATGACTCTGGTCTTATGGACATGCCGTCCCATGTAATGACATGAGAACTTCTGTGGCAGAAAAATATGAAATCGACTTTCCCTGTACCCGGGACTGGTTTCGGCCAGAATATAACCCTGGAAAGGAATGTAGTCGTATCTTCTCGAACGGCCCCATAACCAATATAGGAAGTGGCGCTGGTGTCTTTTTTCGGACGACAACGTTATATTCCACTTCACGTTAGAAAAGCTTGCATTTGTTTTTCAAGCAGAAATTTATGCAAACCTAATGGCAGCTATGCTACGCTTAGAACCTTGCTGAACCCTCTTACGACTTCTAAGCTAGTTCATGAATGCAGGAGATCACCATCAAAGGAAGCAACAGCATGTTTTATGGTCTTCATCCGTCACCACAACCAATAAAATATACCAGCTACGGAGCTAAAGATGGTTTCGATTAGGTTACCTGGAAAGTGAGACTCGAGAATGAGACGGAAAATCTCTGCTTTTAACTTGGTATGGATACCAGCAGATTTTCTGAGTGGTTCCAGAAAATTTTCGATCTTTTCGCAAAAAAACTTTGTAAGAGGCGCTCTCCGAAGTCCGAATAAGCCTCTTAAAATCTTTTTGCTTTGATCAGTAAAGATTCCAATCTTCCTGAAATTAAGTCCAATTAAGTGAGATGCTTAGAAATTTTCTGGATTCTTTACGAAGACAATGCAGCTCTGCGTTTCACCAACAAACGGTCGATCTTTTGGATTTATTACTAGCTGGACATGCTATTTCGATGCACTTGGTGAGGGTGCCGTTTATGATCTGAACAGCTTCCTCAAGCTTTTTGAGCTTAGGAGTAGCGCTATTGTAATAGCGTATTCAGTTGGTTTTATGCGGATTCCTTCTCTTAAGCAAGGTCGAGACTTCGCATCCGATTTTGTATTCGATGCATCTATGGTCTGAATTGGAGATCTACGACAGTATTTACTTTTCAGCCGGTAATTTCCTTAGCATACCCGTTGGATAAAGTTAATTCGATCATTTGCTATCTTACTTTGGTAAAAAAAGTTGGCTGAGAGCCAGGTGAGACGATAGTATGAAACCCAGGAGATGATTACCTTTCACGTTGCATTTGCTACTGCCCCAGAAAGTGTTCTGAGCATTAGCATCGCAGCATATAATAAGTCTCATCCCACAACACTCAATGAGTTCTACTATCGCCTTCGGCGACAGTAACGAATCATAGGGAAAATAAGCAGACTCAACGACGAATCTGTGCCATTCTTCGTATGCACAAGCTTGGTTGGTGAGAGTGAATTCGGCACATAAGGACAAGCCCTCAGTGGTGGTTGGGAAACTTTAACAACTTTTAAGAGATCAGGAAAACTGGATCAGTACGTGCTTGTTACCTTTTCTAAAAAGGCAGCTTTTGAAAACTTTCTTTCTTCTTGATGTAAAGCGGGGATTTACAAAGTTGTTCATCAGAATCTGGTGAAGTTCTGCAGTGCGGAAGCAGACACACACCAAAAACTGGATTGCATCACCTGAAATAAAGATGTTTGCTGGAAATGTTGATAAATTGAAAAAGTGGTTTTTTAACTATACAAAGTGCTGCTGCAGCTTACTTTTTTCTTGTTGTTAAAGTACCCTATAAGAACTTAAAATAACTACAAAGCAACTAGAAAGAAAGACCAGGTCCTATTCACCGGAGTACTTGCAAAAGTATAGAAGTTACCTCACCGTTTATTCTCTTTCCTTTAAAACGAAGACACATACTCGTATACGTCAACGTTTAACAATTAAAATTGAATCAACGTTTTCTGCGCTAAAAACCGATTTTGCTTGTGTTCTGATATACTCAACTAGTACCTTTCGTGTGTACATCGCTACGCATGTTGTCTAATTCATTAAGCGTTATGCGGATTACGACTTTGTGCGTGTGGAATTTATCTCTCAAGTCCCCATGCAAACACGTAAGCATTGGATGAAGTATATACCCTTTCGTAGCAATCATTCTTTCTTTTGTTTGACCTTGAATTAAATTCAAGGTAAAAGTGGATGAGGGTCTATGGCTGTTGTCATTTAGATAACAACGAGTATGTTTGAAAGAAACATAGTAAAGCCTTAGAAAAAATCGATTTTAGAAAAGGTGAGAAACATTTTTTTAAAGAAGGCCCTTAATCTGACTGCATTTTGTATTAGAGAGTTTTGAAATTTAACGACAGGAGGGAATATAGTGTATTTATTTAGCTTTTGTGTTTCGCTTCTCAAACTTCTTTTTACAGATAATAGCTTACAACTAAGCACTTCCATGGTAATGGTGACTCGTGCCGATGGATTTGTACTTACCATGTTCATGTACGTATTGGTATCAATTGGTCTAACGTCCTTTGTTTGGGAGTTGACAGCACGCTAGGTATTTATGGTCTATCTTTTCTTATGTTAGAAGCGGAAATATTCATCTAAACATCTAAGGAGATACGTGAGTCGCAAGTCATTGTCTGTTGTCGTGTGATTGTATTTTCCAACTAACCCCCGAGTACGATTTTGACATCATACTCCGGAGAGCCTCCGTAGTCTCCATCTTCCGCCCGTCCGGATCGTGTGCATATATATACTCAGTGTCTATCCCATATTACCCAGCTTTGACAGATAAAACAGCAGAACAATTGTGATCGGTCTTGGCAAGTGCACTACAAAATGAACAGATGAAATTAAGCCACGACATTCGTATGTACGTACTAAGAGGCGCCAAGCTATAGATGCAAAGTGGTGAAACTATGAACTTAACATACATCACTTGCGCTTGTTTTACTTCCTTGGTGTAGACACTGGCTTCGCCCAACCGGTCTTGACATTCCCAAATTTATAATGCTCTTTCCGAATTAACTTAGCCTGAGAGGAAGAAAAAACGGCGGGAAAATTCACTTGACTGAATTAACGGTTGGGTCAGCAGTAGTCATCAAAGATTCCTCATATGTGTAACTTTAACAAATTTAGAGCAGTGGTCAATAGAGATACATCAGCAATAGTCAAGGTGTTGAAACAGGGTTGGTGAGGCCTTCCTCGAAGCGGGTTACCCGTTTTTCTTGCCTAAGACATCACAAAAATGGCCTCTCATTCCAGATTGGGGGATTGGAGTGCCTGCTGGATCGGTTTCCCTACCTGCCAAGCCATTTAACTAGCCAGATTGCATTGAGTAACGAAAAGATATTTTGGCGTCATTTTGTTAGTAGGGTCTTAACCCACAACTGCCCAGATATATATTCCTTATACAGTGGATCTTAGAGACAACCCAAGAAATCTGTCAAACACCTGAAAATGTGCAGAATGACGATGACGATTTTTCAGATAAACTCGAAAACCAACACCTGAGGAACAGTTTTCCGAAACTCTATGTTACTACTTGCTTAACCCTATGACGTTAATTTTGTGAGTAGAACATAACGATCTATCCATTGCTGGGTTTTCAAGTATTGAAACGGCTAAAAAATGTTCCATTGCAAATGAGTACAAATCAAGTGTATTGTGCAGCTATAATAGTACCTCATCAGAACTCAAATGAGTAGCTACGATTTCCCTTCCTAATCACTGTTTTTATGGTCTAGGAAGGCCATCAAGTAATAAGGTCTCGTCAAGAAATACTAAGGACACTCTATCACTCATTCAATCCTGAAGATATCTCACGTCGTGTTAAACGTCAGATTGGTTTTGATCACGTTGAAGTCTACATGCTGGATGAGTTGCCTAAGTCCAACGTATATATTTCAAAATATCACAACTGTCAGCGTTCAACACAAGACGTGATGAATGACGAAAAAATGTGGAAGCCTCCACCTTATGAAACCGATAGCGGATAAGCTTCTGACTGAGAAAATCAGCTGGCAATGTTCAATAGAAATCGTCGGGAAATCCACTTCGAACAGAGGATTAAAAACTGTATTATGTGGATCAAAGCAGCTAGTATATGAATTAAGGAGACTCACCAGATGATCCAGAACTTTGAAAAGTTTCCCTCAATTGAACATTACTTGGTAGAATTCGGAAAAGTTTGTAGTTTTTCTTATTTGAGCTGAGGGATGTACCGAAATTGATAAAGGCAGAGGAAAAAAAGACGCAACGTTCACATAATCAGAAGAATACTTCCATATACGCATTACCCTGAGACCCTGAGAGTCATCTGCAAATTATTACCAGCTCATACGAGAACAATAATCGTCATTACATGATAAGTGAAGTGGCAGTGGATTGGTCACACTAAAAACGTAAAGATGTACGGCATTCTTTGAAATTTGCTTACGTCAATCCGCAGAAGATCGAGTCGATCCAAGTAGACGTCGAACAGAATAAACGTTCTGAAATAAAATGATGGCATGTATGGTGTAGCATACATGTTCTGCTTAATATGTACATGACAAAGTCATTTCAAAGATCTTTATAAAAAAATAGACGGCCGTCTCTATTGCTCTTGCATTTCTGACTCTGCTTTTATGACATTTTTATTACAAGCGCCCACAGAAAATATCAAAAGAATTATGTTAATAACTAACAGCTCAACCAAAACACACAGGAGATGTAAATGCAAAGTAACTATCACCGTCTGCGGTTTTTTTATTATTTCATCGGCAGGTTCTCTACGAAACAGTGGAGCACAATAAAAAATCATTCTCAAATGAACACAATTTAAATTCTCCTAAATATGTTGATTTTCCAGGATTATTTTCCCTTACAATAGGAATTTTCTATCTGCCAGCATCCTATGGGACTTGTAGCCATCTTTTTATGTCATAGCCACGTTGAAAATCTCTTCGTACCTTTTGTCTTTACGATCATCTTTACCCAATAGAAAACAGACAGCACAAAAGGTTGTATCAAAAGTGCGGAGGATAAAAGCTGAATCTAAAGCAGAAACAAAAACTACTCGTAAAGATATTCTGACATAAATGGGTCGTCGTCCTTTTGACACCAGATTGTGTAATGAACGCTGGCATATTTTATGAAGAAATTCCCTCAGTGCCATTCAGTGTTTCTTTCGCTCGCCAGTGAAAAATTTGTTACAAGGACAATCGTGGAGAAATTAAATTTAACTTTACAAACAGATTGTGAAGGCCCTATTCATTGTTCAAGCGGCTGACATTCATTCTGTCACTTAAAGTAGTTTCAGCTCTTGAATGGAAAAAAAAAAAAAAGTGAAAGATCCTCCTAATTAAAGGTTTTCATACACAATGCATTTCCTTTTTTATTCACCCCTCTACTGTGTAAACAACGGTTGCAGATACATATGTTAGTTACTCGTAACTCGCACAAAATGTGCTCATGAAAGGATTAACTGTGTGCCCTTCAGAGGGACACTACCGCAGAGTGTTAAACACCTTTTAGGGTGACGCGGGTAAGGATGAGAGTACTCGTACAATCGTCATAGGTTTATTCAGTGGTTGAGTTAGTTTTAGAACATTCCCCCTCTGAATGAGCGCTTTGAATGGTCAGCAATGTTAGATTTGGTCCAACATCACTATACGAAATCCTCACCAGTGTATTTTACTTCAGTTTGTATACCTAACATAGTTTCATGATCAAGCCTTGTAGCAACTGCTGGTGGCTGAGTTTTACTAATGAAAATGTTTTCTCTTTGCTTTTTAGGCTGTGTGCATACTTGCACCTTTAATTTCATTTGAATAAGTACTCACATCTTTCTATCAAATGATGGAAATAGAATTAAAAACTTTTCAGCAACTGTATATAATTAAGTGTAATTTACTGGTCCTTATTAGAGACTGCGTGTATTTACATACTTATATGATTTGAGTACCGGCTAAAAGACTTTGACATAAAGTGTTGTCATGAGTTTTTTATGAGTACAGACAGTACAGAGAAACTTTGTTATATGACTAATGTGTTTGCTGGTACATTTAAAAGAAACATTTTTGTCTATTTTAGGCATCGTAACTCCTTTTCGAGCAAATGAAGCTGAAAGGAAGACTTAATGTTGTGACCAACAAAGTCATTTGATGCCTTGGTCGAAATTAGGGGATTAATTAGCTTAAAGCTCTTAGTCATCATCAAGGCGGATGCAGAAAACACGAGTAAGGATTGGTAATTTTTAACGATTCCGCCTTTGCCCTGACATTTAAGAAATTCAATTTCAATCAAGTACATATTGGCCATTACTATCTATGAAATTTTGCCATTTGCCATTTTCCGGGCAGCTTCATAATTCCATCGGTGTAGAGCTTCTTTGGTTTATCAGCGAAAAACTTGGTCAAGTGATTTTCAGCGGCTCTTCGGTCGGCCAATTGCATGAGAGTTTTGCAAAGACTGAAACAAATGGTAATTAGAAGGTGCAAGGTCCGGGCTATACGTTGGATGCATGAAAACTTCCCAACGAAGCTCTTCAATTTGTTCCGGGTCATCAAATATGTGTATAGCGCTTAGCATTGTCATAGTGAAAGACAATTCCCTTTCTGTTGGTCAATTCTGGTCGCTCTTTCTTGATAGCTTCATTCAAGTGGTCGAGTTGTGCGCAGTAGAGGATCGAATTGAACATTTCACCACGTTCTAGAAGTTCCAATCCCACCAAACAGTCAACACAACCTTGTTTGTAGTCAATTGTAGTCAATCTTGGCTTTGAAGTCGTTTGTGGTCGGTCACCGGCCTTTGACCATGATCACTTGCATTGGATATTCTCGTATTTAATCCATTTTTCATCGCCCGTAATGAATCGCTTCAAAAATGGTTCCATTTCGTTACGTTTCAGTAGCGTTTCACGGATGGTTATTCGGTCAATTAAATTTGAGTAACCTGCTCGTTTTAGATGATTCCAAGCTCTCATACGGTTGATGTTTAGTGCCTCCACTATCACCAGACAGCTTCCGTGCTGGTCTTGCTCCAGCAGTTGCAAAATTTCATCGACTTTTTCAGTGACAGGCCGACCAGTGCGAGGTGCATCTTTTACATCGAAATTTCCGGAACAGAATCGAACAAACCACTCCTGGGTCCAGCGTTTACTCACAGCATTCTCACCGTAAAGTGCACAAATTTTTCGGCATGTTTTTGCAGCGTTTTTTCCTTTTTTATAGTAAAAAAGCATCACATAGCATATTTGTTCAGATATTTCACTCATATACAAATCAGTATGACAGCTGTCTTCACCCTTCAAACACGTGTTCATTTGACACAATCAGAATTGTGTTTCCAGATAAATGGAAACCAACTCCATCTAGTGACAAAAGATCGCGGAGACTTTTTATATGACCAATATTACATATATCAATATGATAGAGAGCTTTCATCATTCTGATAATACGCAAAATCACGGAAAAGCATTGACAAACGATAGAGGACTATAACACCTTCTTTGTAAGAAATTAAGATAATCGAAGAGCCTGTATTCTTGCTAGAAATCGCCTTGATTTTTTTATTTTTATAGTACCATCAAAATTAGAGCCCAACCCATAGCCTTGACTGCTTTGTCGAGGGTTTTTTTTAGAAAAATTAATCGCACTAATCTCAACTTGTTGTTATGAAGAGCATTCAAGCTAATTTTTGGATTTATTACACTGTTCAACAAAAATCAATCCTTTTTGTGTAACAAACATAGAGCATAGTGTTTCTCAAGCAGAATTACGCTAGAAAAGAGAAAATGACATCAGATTTTCTCGACCACCTATAGATTTTTTGCTATAAAGTGTTGTGTTTTGTTTTTGCGGATGTTTTACGGCGATATTTCGTAGCTGTGGCATCTCGGAGTTATGTCCAGCAGTAATCAGCAGGCAAAGTAGGACTCCATTTGCATTGGTATTGCTTTTCCATTGTTGCGACGTCCTTGCGGAAACTTTCTCCATGTTCGTCGCTTACTGGACCCAAATTCTCCAGTAAAAATCGAGACGAGCATCCAAAAAGTGAAGTTTCAGTGACATGTTACATTCAGTTGCAAGATCTCTGTAATTTTCGGCTTTCATATTTCCAAAAAAAATCTGTCAAAGCAGTCTTAAAAGCTCACCCTGCTCTTAGTTCAACATCAGTTAGCGTGTTGTCAAACTCACTATTTTCCAACAGTTTCTGAATTTGTGGTCCAACAAATATGCCCTGTTTAATTTTTGCCTCACTTACTTTCGGAGAATCTTCTGCCGGCCCGATCTAGAACTTTAATTAAAATTTTCATTAAGCCTAATTCGATACAGAGCGGTGAGAGGAAAATACGTGTTTTGGATTTGGTAGCAATAGCCTGTGCTTTTCACTGATTTATTCTAATGTTTAACCCTGGAAACCTTCGAGCTCTTACCAATATATTTCTATTGGCTCACTTGTCTACTGTGCAGAGCGGGTAAGTGTATTTGTATATCAGGAGCCATCGGAATGAAGATTCAGGGAAAATCACTGTTCACAAAGGGCATTGAGATCCTGTGGTATCACAAATTCCGAAGATTTTAAATTCAGATGCACTCCTTGGCATTAAAACTATCAATAACAATCTTAACGCAAAGTTTTTTAAAGCAACATTTGATGCCATTGCCTTTTACATTCATACGGCTCGTATGTGTATCTAATTAAAAATCTACTTCAGTTCTTGGTAGTATTCCATCACTCTTCTTGGATTGCAGTGATCTTTCATACAATGTACACTTCCATCTGTTGAATTTGTCGACAGTTGTTTCATTCTTATCCAAAATTCTCGGTTCCTTCTAAACCTTAATATTTTTCTTGTACCCTTCGGATGAAAGAATACGGTGTTAGCCAGAGCTCATCCGTCCAAATCTCCTTTCCAGAGGCCTTGACTTTGTATTCAAATAAGCTCTAGCTCTCGTTGTCCTGACTATAGACGGCATTGACGTTGACTCAATTGGTGAAATTCTTTCGCCGAATGTCCTTCTTTTGTGAAGCTCTTTTTATTTTCCGAAGAGTAACTTCAGTCAATCCAATCAACAAAGAATTCTTGGTCTATTTTTGCACTTATGGGTTAAACAAAGTTCAGTAGAGTGAATTTGGAATCTTCGCAAGGACTTCAGGATTCTGTGAATGTATGACTTGTATAATAGTTATTTTAGAGGATAATTGAATGTGAATTTGAATGCTTTGAACTGATAAGAGTACTTGCAAACACATTAAGTCAACTGAAGCGTGATTCAACTGTTTTTCATTTCAAGTAACAAAACTCTTCAATTCTTTGCCATTATTTTGTATAAAATTGTATCTGATTCTATTAATATTTAGATTCGTGCATATTCTAATGTTCATATGTTCACTCGAAAAACATCATTATTAGGACAATTTTGTGTCATGTCTTCTACTTCAGGCATTGTCATTTTATTGTTGTATACATCCATGTCGCTGTAACATCCGGGGCACTTCACAACTGATGTCGCTTCACAAGTTGCTCCAAATTAAGTCAGTCAGTTCTATTTTGCTTTGATGAATTGTCATTTCATCACGCGCATTGCACAGTGTTAATAATAATAATAAAAAAAAGAAACTGACATTTTGTTCCAATTTGTAGCGCGCACATCTGAGCATTTTAAAGGCAACGCCAAACGGCTGCCTCCAGTAATCCCTGTGTCATCGCAGGCACGGAGTTGCTAAGCGGGCATGTATGAAGATGACATATTTGCACAAGGATAAACCCAAGGATATTGTCAACTTAGCAAAAGGAAATTTTGATAAAATGTGTTCTCTTATTACTCCCCGGGGTTATGTACGTCATCCAGCTGAACATCAATCAAGATGGGGGGAGATTGTTATAACTTGTTATCCAGGATTTTTGCTTGCAGTTGCTTCCTTTAGTCTGGCATTTTCTCGCGTGAATCCATAAGATTATAGAAGAGTAAAGTGTGCATCCACGTATATGTAGTAACGATTTTGTTGCAATAACCGCTTGCTGCCCTCTATTTTATGTTATTTAATTTATTTTGCAATTGATGTCCTTGTGACATATTTTCATACAAGCGAATCACTTTCACAAAGAATTTGGAAAGGAAAAAATTAGTTGATCTTCCTTTCATCATGAAGGAGAAATGATGTAGGAAAAGCGGTGAATGTTTGATGTTGTAAGACGCAGGACCTAATTTAAATGAAAGTTACTGACATTTTAATATCTGAAGTTAGACATAGAGTATGCTAATGAAGCAATTGATATAGAAAAAAAAAAAAATCCAGAATTGTAAACAGAAAATAAGCTGGATGTATCTTTAACTGAAGTTAAACAGCTACATGCTCTTGTGTAAAGAAATTCTAATTTGATTCAAAGTAGAAAAGGTTCCAGATGACTTCAAAAATCAAAAATTTTTCTTCCATGTTTTTGCCTAGAAAAACAATTGCTACAACAAGAAACAAAAAAAAAAAAAAAAGTATCCCCCCACTTTCACAAGAGATTTACCTCACAAATTGACACCTTTTCTTTGACACTTGGTCAAACAAAATTGGAATGCCATTTATTTCCCAACGACTTAAGCAACTTCTACTCGAGTGTGGTATGGCTAAGGCATAAATATGTACTAGCCTCCGTAATGATCGAATGATTGCTTTAGAAAAGCTTCTCCTCGAATCTCCTACTTGAAATGAAAAAAAGTTGGCAAGGAACTTACCCAGTAATTGTAGGAAAGGGAATACGTGTTGGGAGACATTATTGGACCACTCTGTAGAAAGTTCTTTAATTATTCACCCTCTTGTACTTAATGTTGTGCTATATTTGGTCCTGCGAATTTAAATGTTAATTAGAAAGATAGTATCTAGGGATAACGTTTTCGAATTCCTGTGAATGGACTTACTTAAGTTTTTGCTGGTGGGTTTTTCCTGCTTATTTACTTAAATAATGAGATTTGGCTTACGCCAGTAACTTTAGGGGAAAAAAACCGTTAAGTATTGTCTTACAAATAATAAGTTTGTATATTGTTACCATAGCTTCTATGGAAAAACAAAAAATCGAAGGGATGTACAAAGCTGCATCAGGATAAAAATATTTCCTTCTAGGCACTATCTCAGGTATCTACAGAGAAAACTCAACAGTATCGCAGAGTTCTACTATGAAATCAACATATCAAGTTCATTACGATGATTGCTACATAGTCCCAAATGTCAGGTGTCAACGTCAAATCCATTAAGTAGTAATGTAGTGAGTTTAAGCCACTGGAATGTCACAGCCAGACAAATGTAGTTCTGAAAACACTGTCATTAGGTATTGATTTGGACTTGAGTTTTTCTCTAGAGTCTGCCGGAGAGTAAAGATTTGGTTGATTGTGGACTTTCCTGGTCTGAAGTTGCACTGATAGGCACAAATCATGCTTTTACCGAAGGCTTTCAATCGTTCACACAATGTAATACATATGATCTCTTGAGCAGGTCTCATTTTTTGTAAATCAGACTTACGGTGCTAATACTCCAATCATTGTATTCTGTATTCTGACCATATCTGGGAAATGAGGTGATGCATGCTTCCAGCAGCGCTGAGTACCTGGATTGTATAGTAAGCCATCAAGTCCGGCTGCGTTGTTGGATTTCAGTTTAGGTATTTCGCCCTCTTTCTTGATCTACTGGGGAAGACGATGTTTTTCCTATTTTTTCTGCTCGAACGGCTCTCGTTCATCATTTTTTGATGGTATTTGGGTGAAACTTAGGACAATATGAGGTGTCTTTTGTCGCACGTTGGCTACTTTGCCACTGGTCTTCGGTATTTGATGCCAGCGGCGTAAGAGTTTTTGAGAAATTTCGGGATACAATTGCAGCTTTTCTACGTTATATTTTCTCATAGTAGTCCTTCTTTGTTGTGGTGGTGATCCGAGTCAATGTTTCCAGCTCGGAACGTCCGGACGTCCAGAATACGGGAGGCATCCTTAATGTTTTGATAAATTTGATTAAGCGATTGATGAACAGTAATCCACCATGTCCCCTTGTGCATATTGAGATAAGGAAACTATGTGCTAGCTATAGCACTATTTCGTCCCGCATCAAAATCAATAAGCCTAAGTCCGTTGCCATGCGTAGTGTCGTATAGGCTATTCTTTCCAACTGTTCTACAAATTATGTCTTCTTTTCCAATCTTGGCAAATGGCCTGGAATGATATAAACGTCATACTTCGGTCATTGCTTATACGTCTTGTGGATGAGATCGCAGTAACATTCTTTGGGAGCGTCATGCTTTTCTTCTGTATAAGTATGGGCGTATATTAGGCCTATGTCAGCAAATTTAACCTTAATGAGGATTGTCATAGGATGATGTCCAAAGTTCGAGACTTCTTGCCTAAGTCTGCAGCATATGGTAAATCCGCATACGAAAAAACGCTGTTTCTTTTCCCCATAATAGCCTGGCTATTCACAACAGCCTTGACTTTTCTCCCTTTGCCATTTCTTCTTCCTCTAAATTTGACTTTGTTGCAATAAAAATGACATTTACCTTCAAGTTCCTTAACGACTAACCTATCGAATCGTACCAACTTGTGCTCGATGAGATCGACCATTTAATTGACCTGCCTTACTCTATTGAATGTATCCTTAATTTGAGCAACTTTAATCTTCCTCAGCTACAGTGGATTCCATCAAATGCTCAATCACTTTTATCGCTTCAAATGCTAGCTCAGCTTAGAGATGTCTCTTCTTAGATCGCTTAACGGACTCAAGTTTATGTCAAGTCAGCGGTATATCCAATTCATAAATTCATTGACTTTAAGTTTGCTTTCGACAACGTAACTTTTGACGGCATGTGTAACTTGCGGATGATGGCCGCGTCCAATATGTGGTGGCGGGTACAAACAGGGGTTGCCTGCAAGGCGGTCTTCTACTTCCACTGCTATGGTGTATGTTAGTCGACTCACTGCTCAACGCGCTCAATAGTTCTAACGTCTATGTACCAGCATACGCAAATGATGTAGGTGTTCCGTTCTGTTTGACGATTGTCCTAGACGTGATCGACGTTTGATGCACTATGTATTTATGGGCTTTTAGTCAATCCTCTCAAAACCGAGGTTGTTCTCTTTACAAGAAGGAGGAAGCTGCCTGGTTTGATTTACCTTAGTGCTTAAAGGCAGATTCAAGAATGTTAGAGATCACAGTCGGAAGGCTAAATTCAATGACCCTTGTCCGAGTCGCACTTCACAATGGGAATTGACGGGAAATGAAATCGCTGATGGACGGGAAAAGGCTTGTTTTTATGAAAAAACGCAAAGTTTTTTCTGTTTCAAACTTCGAACACACCTGTTGGAAATATCTTCCGCATATGTGCCTCGTTGCAGACCCCATCACACTATATATTGACAATGTTATAGCAATCATTTTGTTATAGTCAAAACCTTCAATCAGATTTACCTAATTTTGTTTTCTTTGGCAACGTTTCCATCGCCCTCAAGCACCAGGCTCAACTTAATTATTTTAATCATCAAAACTTCTACCCTCAATAAATCATTTGTACCCCTTAACACGTTTCAACGAAACCAACATCAGTTACCTCTGGATGGATACCTTATTCCACGTGTAAACGCCAATTTTATGGCGCAAATAAATTCCTACTACCACCTAACTCTGTGACCTATTATCACCAAGTTATCGTAGCTATGCTAGTAGGTCATAACAACGGTGTACTCCTGTCATCACCACTTGTCGAATACAAACACACGAAGTACTGGAATTTGATAAGGGTTTGTTCGTTCGTTGTTGGACAGGACACAGAAAAAGCAGTAAGGTTGCCGAAGTAGAGCTTAACATCATTAAGATTCAAAGCAAAGGCATGTAGCTGAAAATTATCGCTGTCTAATAGCTAAAACAGATGTGCGGATTAGGGTATTGGTGCGTCCTAAGGTGCAGGTTAATGTGAGCAAGAACCCCCTGTAAAGGATGTTAAGTGAATCAAAATTCATTTAATCGTTACGTTGTCGGATAAGTTTTTGATGGTTTTGAGGTGGAGATACAACAAGAGTTATTGGCAATATTGCGCCTGATAATGTGATCATTCTATTAAGCTTATGCCGTGACTTTGAATTTTAAGGAAGGTTTAGATGGGAGACAACCAATGGCGGATGCTTAAGTTACAACATTTTCTCCATAGTGTTATTCCTGTGAGAAATATTTTGAAACCTCACTTTACTGTAAGAGTAAGTGTGGCAATTTATTATTTTTTTTTTTTTAAAAAATCTAAGGTTAATATTTGTTATTCCATTCTATGGCAACTAAATTTGTGCTTTTTTGTACTTATACTAAATAAATTGATCAAAAAGCCAGGGTTTTTTGTATTCTGCGAATTTCGCAATGTCAAATTTAGTTAGGCAAACAGTTTGCCTGAAATTTTGTGTTTGTAACGAAACATTATGTATACGGTATACTACGGGAGCTCGACAATGCTGAAAACATAAGTGTAAGTGGTAGAAAGAGTTTAAAGTGGGCCGCACTGTGGTTGATGATTTACTTTATTCCGGTCGCCCATCCACTACTATGACTGACGTAAACATCGAAAGAGTTAAGAAAATTGTCCTCGCAGATCATTGTTTCAGCAACAGGGAGATAGCAGCCGATCTTGGTGTCTTGTTCGGATCGGTACAGAGCGTTATGCACAATATTTTGATGTTAGCATGTAGCGAGTTGAAGCGCGGCTTGTGCCGAAACTGTTGAGACATTTAATCTTGTACGCGACTATTTGATCACAAACAACGTTCATTTCTATACGCCAGCTCCGTATTCACTTGACATGACTCACCTGATGTAACTCCTAGTCACACGACTCAAGTTACCTTTAATTTCGCACGCTAAGTTGATTAAAGTCGCGTTCCACTTGCGTGCACCACCTGAGTTGCAGTTTTCCTCTATTGTGCTGTCCCTCAGGAACGGATTCAAAAATTTTCCTGACAGGAGCATTGGTTTTCATCCGCTCTAAATGATGCAGCCATCTTAGTTGTTGGTTCTTCACTCTTCTGGCTAAGTCAATGTTGCTGTACAGCCCGTACACATCTTAGTTGTATCTACTTTACCACTCACCATCTATGCAGACAAGACCGAAAATCAAGAGTACATCCATCAATTTTGATAAAATCCATGCCGCACCGCCATAGAGCAGGACTGTTGCTCGAGAGAGGGCTTTGATAATCAATTTCGTTCTTAGCCCATCGAAGCAGCGATTGCCAAGAGTTATTCTTCGTTGAAGCTGATGTAATTGTCTGTCTAGAGTGACGTTCTATCCGAGACGTCGATGTTGAGTGTCCTTTCTTGTTGACAGGATGTACTTGGTCTTACCCTCATTGGCCGTTAGACCTTTCTTCGCTGCTTACGTCTTAGTACTCGCAAAAGCACCACTGATATCATGTTGCTTTCATCGGCGTATGCGAGTAATTGGACAGACTTTTATAAGTGAGTTTTGTACTATTCTTTCAAGAACAGCGAATCGCCTTGTCTAAACCCTTTTTTGACACCGAAGGTCTCTATGAGTTCTTTGCTGACCTTGATGGAGCAGCGTGCATTCTCTATTGTCAATCTAAACAAACAGACGAGTTTGGCAAGGATGCCAAAACTAGACATTGCTGTGTATATTTTTTCTCTATAGATGCTGTCAATAAAATCGATAAAAAGGTGGTGTGTATCGATTTGGTGCTTATGGATTTTTTCCAAGAAGTTCCGTAGTATGAACATTTGGACGGTGATGATGTCAAGATGTTGACGATGTTGACTTAAGGCGTTTATACAATATTTCAGATAGAATCTTGTAGGCAAATTTAAGAAGACTGATGCTTTGTTGGCATCAGTTGGCGCAGTTCAGAGAGTTTCTTTTCTTGAGGATCGGACAAACAATGCTGATTTTCTAAGGTATGTATGCCCCATACTTAATCACCATCTGCTGCTTTAAATGTCAAAGCAATAAAGCCATAGGGTCTTGTTAGACTTTAGCTTGGAAATCGATATCCTGCGAAATATTGTCCGTCTTAGTTCAGATTGAATGGTTCTGCCTAGCGGTGGGATGATTTTCATCATCACTGTTTGATAGTCCTCAGAATGTTTTTTTTTTTTTTTCAAGATTTTACTCACATACTGTGGTTCTACTATAAACCCCTTGTCCATCCTTCGGAATCTCTGTTCGTTCTTTACAGCTTTGGCATGTTCGTTTTATTTCTTGGTTAGTCTTCTGAGCTTCATTCTCCTGATAGCATCTCTCTAATGCCTTAATTGAGCGGTTTTAATGCTTTTTATTTTTTTCTTCTGAGGAGTCTTCTTCTCTGTACATTCGTTGTTTTTCCAGGTTTGTCTGTCTGTATTCGTCATCGAACCAGTTGCTCCTTTGTTGGGGTAGGTTGAAACCCAATATATAAGAGACGTGATGCCACTGGTCTTCTACATTCGATGCTGGCAGTATTGGATTTCTCTTGAGAGAGAATACAAACCACCACCCTTTACAATAAAACCAATTGAAATGAGTAAAATCCAAATGTGCCCTGAGTAGAATTTCACCACAACAAGATATGGTATTACATTTAGTTGTAAAGGACAACTGGTAGCCATCTAAACAGGAACATACAACACATACGTCTAGTTCTCAAAGAGACCAGTGGAAAAGAAAATCATCTGATTCATTCAGTACGTATATCACAATAAGAACACCCGCTAAGAACTACGTGTTAAATGCATTCACAAGGACGATAAGATCGTGCATCTTTATAAATCATACACAGAACTATCTGCCTTACATACTGGCTACCTACGACGCCTGACTCCGTCATGATTTATCGTAGAACATTTTTCCTTTCATTTTGCCTGTCGGAGCAGAGCACTCAGATTAAGTTTCTCTCCATTGTACTACTTGCCTCAAAAGCGATTTAAATAAATTTTTTCAGATTAATTGTATTAATCCTGACAATCTTTCCGGTAGACATAAAAATTCAAGGCAGATTGCAGTGGGTTTCTGTTATTTTCAAGGAAATCTTGGTTCAGTATGTAGAGCATATTTGTGTGTATAAAATATAGTAGGCAAGTTGTTTCTTCTTGTGAAGGTTTATCAGATAAAAAATTTTTTTTCTTTTTTTTATTACACTTTTTTAATAAAAATGCAATACGTCCTTTCCGTACTGAAAAGGGTTAAAATCGTTTGTATGCGAATAAAAGAATTTTACGATTCACAAAAACTGAATTGAGTGACGCATGTTATCTTTGAAAAAAGTCGAAACGAGTTCTCTCGTCTTAAGTGCTCACTTCTTGAAGTTTTTGCATATATGCGAAATGAGAAATCTCGTACATAGCTATGTGAAATGAAATGAGAATTTTACGGATGCTTAAACTTCAAGTAGACCATCCATCCGTTGCTCATACGAATGAAATACGTACAGAGTTTTACGACAAGCAGGATAATAGAAAGGATTTCAAGAGCTCCGGTTTCTGTTTTAAATGTGAAAAAAAAATTGCTCTCTGTTATTGCAATATTATTCTATTTTTCCGGTTATTTATTTAAGTGTTTTATTTTAAATTAAAGGACTTGGGGATTAACCAGAAAATACACCAAGGTTACTTAAAAACAGAAGAGAGAAGTGTTGGTTTCCTCAGCATCTAAGATCATCCGCAGAGGTCGAAAATGATCGTGCTAGAGGCATAAAGTTAATGGAACTGAACCAAAATATATAAGAAGAGGAAAAGGATTATAATTATTCTTAAGTCCCTTAGGTCCTTACTTGGAAAATCTGAAATTTAAGCACCAGAGAAACTGAACTTCCGTATACGAGATGGACGCAAATATAAAACTGTCATTTGTAAAAGTATGCCAGCCCATAGGCTGAAAACAAACAGAATGTCCTTGATCCTCTTGTAAGACCCCGATTTTTTGACTGCAAAATATTAAAAGGCATTGCTAAGAAGAGTAAACCTAGAACACAGCTCATCAAAAAAACTGCTCTTATCAACTAGACTGTCAGACAAAATTGCCTATTCGGATCGTATCTTCCATGAATTAGTTCAGAAAAAGTCACTTGATTTTAGACACTAGGAATATCTGAAAGCAAAGAAGGACTTTTCATTAGATTCACCCCAATTTGCGTCTTTCTTTTAAATACAAAGATGTACGAGGTGTGTTCTAAAAGTAAGCTGAGTTTTGAAATAATTTTTTTTTTGCTGTGTTGGCTGTCTACAGTTTCAAGTAGACAGCATAGTTAGTTTGTTTTTGACAGATAGAAAGGTAAGAGGTGATTTGGTGTCCTTTTAGAGCTCACGATTATACCAAAAAGTGCCTTTGAGAAGTGCTTCAGTGATTGGAAAAAGCGTTGGCACAAATATATTATATATATCTATCTGAACACATAAATAATTTTTTATAAGGACATAAAGTAACTTTACTTTTTGAACACTCCTCATAAAGGCGCAAATTAATGCAAACCAGCGAGTAAGAACTCATGAGATCTCTGAGAGATTAAATTAATCAAATTCGACCATTCATGACAAATCTCGATATGTGGATTCTTCATGTTTTGAAGAAAAGAATTTTGTGCCGTCGCATTAATGTCTGTGGTTTGCTTCTCAAACGTCAAGAAAATGATTCAGCCAAGATGAACAGGCTCAAAGTACTCAGAGTACAGAGTCGATATTCATTAAAAAAAAGTGATGATGTCTGTTCGGTGGGACTTCAAAGGAATCAATTCTTTTTTTTTTTTTTGAGCTTTTATCGGAAAATACAGCGACTAGTTGTGAAGATTACTGTCATCAACTGGGCAAATTTAATGAGAAGCCAGAATTGATCAATAGAAAAAGTGTAGTCTTCCACCAAGATAATGCGAGACCTCATACAAGTGTGGTAACTCGTCAAAAGCTTTAACAGCTTTTTTTTAGACGGTAACACCTTTACTTGAAATAAGGAGGTCAAAAATTAGCTGGATCAGCTTTTTTCCAGCTAAGAACAAAAATTTTATGAGCTTCTGCCAGAAGAATGGCAAGAGGTATTGGATTAGAATGGATAATTTAATAAAGTATTCATGCACTATAAGAATATCGTCTTTCATTTTGATAAAAAAAAAAGACGGAATTACTTTCTGAACAACATTTCAACAACATGATGTTTCTGTTGGTGCTAATATTCAGCAGTTCACAAACTCAGGCAGCAGTTTTCCTGTATGCGTTTGTTTTTTTAATGCTATGCTCTATACTAAAAACCTTTATTTATACTTTTTCTGTTAAGTGATAAAAATGATGTCCGCCAAGTGGCTGCCGCCAGTGTTGACACACATTTGTGCCCGCATTTTCCATGAAGTTTTGCCAGATTTCCGGTGATAACTGTTCTGTTAAGAGGCCTGAGATAGCTTAATTGGACAATCTTGCTGGCCATGCCAGATCGCCAAAACGGGAGATAACGCTTGTGCTGTGTGTGCGGCTGCACCGTCTATTTGAAACCGCATGTTCACCAGTAACAGTGACCGTATTGCCGATGACGTCCTTAAAAATACGGCTCAATCACTCCTTCCACGCGAACGTCGCACCACACAGTGGCTTTGAGTGGATTTAATAGCTCTTCGTGCATTGCACGCGGATTTTTAGTGCCTCAGAAACGACGATTTGGCTTATTGACGTAACCGTTTAAGTGGAAATGCCCCTCGTCGCTGATGATGATTTCGACACAAAATCATTCACTTCGCTGTTGAGATTGGAGATGGCTTTACGGTAAATTCACGCGCGACTGATGGTCAGAAGGCATTAACTGATGAACTGTTTGCACTTTGTAGGGGAACATGTGTAAGTTTTTCACTAAAATTCACTGATGATGCCCAATCGCGTGGCCCGTCTTCTGGTTGATGTTTCTTCGTTCTTAGCGACATTGGCAGTTACAGCCGCGATATTCTCGGACAAACGACCAGTACAGTTTGCATGGTCTCCTATGGTTCCACTCTGTTTGAGTTCAGTAGCTAAGCTCCGGAATGTTTACCCAGGCGCGACACGATTAGGAAATTGACGTCGAAATTCACGCTGCGCTAACACCACCGACCGATTATTGGTCAAAAACATCGACACAGCTATTTCACGATCTTGCAGGGTATAGCGATCCATTGCTTGTCTTTTTGTATACTGCAGTTGTGTAGTTCACAAATGTCGAATATGATTGATGTACGACACAATTTGCAGAAATTATACTATCTTTCGATAGAGAGGTTATTTTGCGCTACATTGTATATAAAGCCCAAACACACAACTGCCACGTGAAGGATGAAGTTTAATTGATATTCTTCGTTCACAAAAGCCTAAAGTCGTTATCATCTAACGCTAGGCTTTTACTGTTCCTTCGAATTTCCAGATCATTGCTGCTAAGCATGTTCGACAGTTCGAAATAAGAAGCTCTCAGGTAAAAATTTGTAGCAGAAAGTGCAACCTTTTTTCATAAGATAAAGTGGTACGTATGTTTAATATGTGACAGTTTTAGGATTCGTCGTAACTACTGTAATTTTTGTTTTCTAAAAATTATCGAACTATTGTCACTTCTGACGACACTGTCGAATAGTGTCAACGGTTCAAAGTCGAACACTCTTCCTTTATGAATTTAAACTGGGATATAATGCATCTCTGGCAGCGAGAAACATTAATGACGCAATTGAGGATGTAGCAGTTATCAAACGTAATATTCGATATTGGTTTGCTATGTTTTGTTCGGGAGATCTTAGCTTCTAGATGTGGTACAATATATTAAAAGCAGCGATAGATGCAGACCCAGCAAAAACATTGCAGTATCTTCCATTACAATAAGTCGACACCTATTTCTAATAGGAAATGTAAAGGAACTCAAAAACTGAGTACCCCATGAAGTAAAACTGTGGCGCTTAGAAATCTGTGCGTCGCTGAGCTTAAGGCACCAACATTAACTCTGTTTGCATCGTAAAATCACGTTTGGATTAAAGTTGATTTTATATGACAACCGTAAAAGGTCTGGGGAGTGGTTGGATGCAGAAAAAAAACCAAAACATACTCCCAAACTATGTCTTCATTCTGAAAAGGTTATGGTGACAATCTGGTGGACATCGAAAAGACCAATTCACTTTTCATCTCTTCAACCAGAGGAAACGATAAATGCAATCAAATACTGTGAGGAAATCAGCATAGTACGTCAAATGTGGCAAGTAAGCTAGACCCCAAGCAACCGCTAAAGTCGGGATTTAAAATTCTTCCTGATGTTTCTCCAATGAACCATCATCGGACTATCACCGATCCGCAGACCGAGCAGTGATCATAAAAGCCTTTGAAAACTTTATACCGTCCAAAGATCCAGTCTTCTATGAGAAAAGGAGTAATGAACCTTGAATCCGTTGGAAAAACGGTTCATATTTTGACTAAATAAAAAATTACTGACTTTTAAATTTTTACTTCAAAATGTAATAATTTTGTAGTAATGTTTGCTGTAGTTACATCCTGATGGAGCCAAATGTCAGAGTTATTCAGAAGAAAAACATTCGATATCTTCTATCTCTGCATTCTCATTTTCGAAAAAATATCGACCCGCAATATTATCGGTATTATTTTTGGCCTAATTTAATCTTAAACGCAAATATGGAGATGACTTAAGGGACACGATGACGAGTGGACCAACGTATCTTGGGCTTAACGTGAACGCTCATACAACCATGGGAGCAAGCACACTCTTTGCCATCCGCACGTCGCCTTCCTGAGTACCAATTCGGAACTATGTTGGAGGAACAAGTCCCATACTTGACATAAGTCGAGGTCGATCTAAACTTTTTGCTGATCTTAGGGTCACATAACCCAGTACTTATTGCAACTCTACATTGAGTCTAACCCAGCACCATGACGCACCTACAAGTAGGCCCGCCTTAATAATTCAGGTCCGGACTGAGGTCTGGAGAGCTCTTGCCTCCCATGGTACCGTAATATAAGTCCTGGTATGGGTTACCAGTGGTCTTACTGCCAACAAGACCTATAATCAGCAGCTTGTAACTGGTCACATCGTAGCAATCTTCAGTGATGTTTAGTTCAGGAAACCGTTACGATAAGACCAGTACTTTGCTCTGTCCTCGCTTTTTATTACACAACGTCATTGATGGGCGAAGCCTTAATAATTGGGCGGGAAACCAACGAGTAGACCAGATGGATTAGTATGTCGCTCAGTCTCCACAGATTCGTCATTACCTTGATGAACATTTAGTTATTTCTCATCAGAAACTGTAACCTGCTGGTAATAAGTTTCCCAATTATTAAGAAGAAAGACAAAGGGAGTCAAATCACCCATAAAAATAAACAGAGTGATTCATTGTAAGATTTGGTTTATAATGTTAAATAAAATACATGAATTTGAAAGTGAACTTAAAACTTTTATTACAAGTTAAAAAAACAATTTATGGCATCTACTTTTTTAAAATAATATCATGTAAATTTTTGCCAGGACTACGTCTGAAGTGGTCCATTCGGAAGATTTAGTTTTGGGCTACTCGTTCGAGCATAGCGACGAGTATAGTGGGCTTTCAACGCATCAATTGTAGCTGGCTTATTCCTGAAAGCCTGAGACTTTACATATTCCTAGAGAAAATAGTCCAAAGGTGTGATATTGCATGATCTAGGTAGCCAATTTACCGTAGCAAAACGTGAAATTAAGTGCTCACCAAAATGATTTTTCAACAAGTCCATTGTTTCACGCGCTCGTAGCACCGTCTTGTTGAAACCAGAGCTCACCGAGACCGTGTGCTTGAATTTCAGGAAGCACATGGTCTGGTAATATTCTGATTTGCCTCATTTTTGAAGAAATATGGACCAATGATTCCACCAGCCCATAAACCACACCATACCACTGTTTTTAATAGATGTTATGGTAGCTCTTGGTACTCATCGGGTTCCTCATCAGCACAAATACGGTAATTCTGTTTATTAACGTATCCATTGAGCCAGAAATGGGCTGCATCACTGAACAAAATTTCACGATAAGACAAAGGATTTTCATTGAGTTTTTCCAGAGCCCATTCACTGAAAACATGACGCAAATTCAAGTTGCCTGGCTTCAATTCTTGTACAAGTTTAATTTTGTACGCTTTTAGGCCGAGATCCTCGTAAAATATGCCAAGTTGTCGAATACGCCAAGTCAAGCTGCTGAGAACGACGACGAATCGATTCGTCACGGTCTTCGCGTACACTCTCAGCTACAGCTGCTATAATCTCTTCACTACTTGCTAGATGTGGTCTAACCGGTCGAGTATCATCCACTAATATAAACTGGGACTCAAATTTGTGAATGGTATTGGCAATAGTGGTTTCAGTAGGTCGATTATGCGCAGAGTAAGTTACTCGAATCGTACGAAAAACATTTCTCTAAGAACGCTGATTTTCGTAATACAGCTGAACAATTTAGCGACGTTGTTGTAGTATAAGTCTTTTTGTCATAATTTGCCAAATGATACTAAACAAAAATGACAAAGCAGTTTTATAGGAATCATGAGTAATCTGTCAAAAAAGTCCTATTGAAAGTCAAACCTTACGATGAATCACCCTATATAACAGGCACCACTGGCGACAACTATTCCACTTTGTTGCTATTCTCATTTGACATGAAGACTCATGACTCAAAGCCAATAAACCTCTTAAAAGTATAAGGCTATACCAAGCAACCATCTATATACGATCGTATCCATATAACAAAGGCAGATTAATACGAGTATTGAGAAGTACCAACATTTGCGTGCGAATATCCGTACGAATCATCCGTAATTCAAATTTGTATCAATCTTAATTAAAAATAATTAAACTGTCGTTATTATTTACCCCAAATTCATCCCCAAATAGTTATCTTCTGATGTCATACTTCTCGACGTCCTAGAACCAAAGAAGATTCGTATCAACAGTACCAAGTGCCATATCAGATTGGGAGCAATAACTCTCTAATGCGATCCATAAAATTAATGTCAGTGAAATGAATTTGGGAATGGAAGCCGACTAAGCTTTGATAGGTGATGCAATAAGACCTACGAGAATAGATATAGTGTCAAAAGCTCTTAAGTGTAATTAGTTATTGTTATCTAAAAGCAGCAGTTTCAAATACGATTTTATCGGAGGAAACAGGAGATACCGTGTCAAGTATGAGTAACATTTCTGCTCTTTGAGTTCTTGGAATGCTTTCTATTTGTAGTATTGATTTCAGAAGATCTAAAAATAAATTTTGTCCACGGAAGTCCATGGTGAAGGATGATGTTTGGTATCTATTGAATGCGTGTATTGAAGTACCAGCAGTGGAATTATTTTTCACCCCGAAGGGCCATGAAATGTGAGCTTCCGAATCATACAAACAACTGTGAAATGTATTCTCCATACCGTTGAGTACAAGAAAGTGTATAATGTAAATGAATAGAATAAGACCGTGCTTTTAGACCTATCAATAGTACAAATACAATAATGTTGCTTTACATTACTTAACTTTAGGTGACGCTGTAGTCTGGAGGAATTGGGGCTTCAGCCAATGGCCTTCTACGTACAGTGCGTCCTTGAGATAATCAATTTCATTTGCCAAAACCAAGTTGGATGAAGTCTCGTTTTATTTGAATGCGCCACATTAGACAAGCGAATGGTGCCCCCAGAGTAGATTCAAAGACATTTCGTGCTGGAGCGGTTTTCGTTCCCTAAACATATTCCAACCGATAGATTCTAGGCCTTTAGATAATGTCTCTGTGTGTGTAACAAATACAGGGTTGTTTTTATATCTCTTTCTTAAATTGCTTTTTAGGTTAAGTCCTTGCTTTCGCGACATAATTGAGCTTTCTTCGTTGCTGCTAAGAAGGATTTATTTCTCAGTTGCCTTCCTTTAACAAAAACAGAATCTAAATAGTTATCATATACTTGATATCTACGGTCATTGCTTAAACTTATAGCAGTTCTTTGCCACCATAGAGTTATAGTTTTCCGTTGTATCATACCATGAAAATATCCGAGCCGTTGATGGGTGTCCTTTTGTGTCGGTAGTATGTGCAATATGGTACTTTACTTACCATCAGCAATTACTGATCCCATTTTACAGCCTCTGTGTCTTAATGGCCACAAACGCTATACTAACAAACCGTTGATTTTCTCCTGCTAAAATAAGGTCGTCAGTGTACGCTCACAGTTGAAAGATACACACTTCCAATGGTATTTGCCTATATATTTAGTATGATTATTCCAAGCACAAAATTGAAGAATGAACATGGCAACTCATCTATTTGTTGAAATCCTTTGTTGACATTAAATTAAATGCCTCGGTGGTGTCATTAACGGACTTTATTGCACATCGTCGTCCTCCATAAACGGACCAACTTGGCAGAGATGACACAGCATGATATGGTTCTATATAATTCGTTTCTTTAAATGATGTGGTGTATAGGCTGAAAGTCCATAATCAGATAGTGAGAATCGATTTTCTTCACAGCTGCGACGTTATTATCTTTTGTTGTGCTGGAGCATCCAGAGTGAGGTTCGTAATTGGCATCTTCTCGACCTCCTTGGAAGAGCTTGTACCACTTTTAAACCTTTATTTTACTTGGAGCAGACTCAGAGTATGCCACTGTCAATATCTCAAGTGTTTTAGAGCACTTGATTCCATTTTTTACACAAAATTTGATGTAAATTCTTTGCTCCAGTATATTCAATGCTATGTACTTGAAACTGTTTCATTTAACACAGTAAAAAAAAAAATCGATAGTATGTTGAGCGCGAAATGTCACAAGTCACCTTAATTTTTGAACATACGTCGTATGCATTGAAGCAGATAAACAATTTTTCAAAAAAAAAAAAAAAAAAATTGTTTTCAAATTGAGCTACCACGCTCTCTTTTCCTAACTTGGCATGCTAAGATTTGGCATGAATCTTCTTGAGGAGTTTTGCAAAAACAATCTTTGACTATGTCGCTTTTCTTTTCTGTTGTGGTGTAAGTGACAAGCTTATGTTTACGAGTTTACCTATCTAAGCGTTCGCTTAGGTCTCTATCCAAAAAGGCGCTGCTCTCTAAAATAATCGCTATCTTAGTTATTACAGTTTCGCAACCTTTTTTAAGACTCAATAAAAGTGTTCAGCTGCACTAGGACTGTTAAAGGTCTGAATACTCCCTGTTCGGTTTTCATTTATTGTTTATTGCTTCACAACATATAGAGTTTCAAGTTATTGCTTTCTGTAGGGCCAGATCTTTCAGAGGATAGTGCCGGTAGCTAACTATGGGGGCTTAAAAGCTAACTTTGGTTTACCTGAAATTCCTGCGTCACCGTCCCTATTTCGCTGCCTGGCTAGATGACTTGAGTTTTGAATATCTAAATACACCTCTGATTTTGGCGTTGACCACATTTTGCGAATTCCTCAGCCAAAACGTCCGTTTGCCTTGAATATGCATGGCTGAAAAGTCAGTGCTGTTGGGTCTATAACTATAACTTTGTGCCTGAAAAAGTGTTTTTGCGGGGAGTTCTTCTTCATTACTTTAATATGAAGAAAACTGCTGCCAAAAGACATCGTGTTTTGGTGGAAGTTTATGGTGAACATGCCAAAAGTGGTTTGCACGATTTAAAAGTGGTGATTTTTACTTGGAAGTCCATGAACTTCCTGGGCAGCCAAAAAAGTTTAAAGATGAAGGACTGGAAGCATTACTCTATGAAGATTGTTACCAAACACAAAAAGAGCTCGCAGAATCTTTGGGTGTCACTCAAGAAGCCATTTCAAAACGTTTAAAAGCAGCTGGATATATTCAAAAGCAAGAAAATTGGGTTCCACATGAACTCAAGCCGAGAGACGTCGAAAGGCGGTTTTGCATGTCCGAAATGCTGCTGTAACATTACGACAACCCCAAGCGCAAAAAATCTTAAAAAAAAACCCGGCCAACCAGCCAAATCAACGGCAAAGCCGAATATCCATGGCGCGAAGGTAATGCTCTGTATTTGGTGGGATCAGATGGATGTGCTGTATTATGAGTTGCTAAAACCGGGTGAAACCATCAATGGGCAACGCTACCGAACACAATTAATCCGTTTGAAGAGAGCAGTAGCCGAAAAACGCCCGGAATATGCGACCAGACACGAGGCAATAATTTTCCATCATGACAACGCTCGGGCCCACGTTGCTATTCCGGTTAAGAACTATTTGGAAAACAGTGGATGGAAAGTCTTACCCCACCCGCCTTATAGCCCAGATCTTGCCCCTTCTGACTACCATTTGTTTCGGTCGATGAAGAACGTCCTCACTGAAATACGGTTCACATCAGAGCGGAATATTAAAAATTGGCTTGATTCATACTTGGCTGCCAAGCCGGCGCAATTCTTTTGGGATGGGATCCACAAATTGCCAGAAAGATGGGAAAAAGTCATTGCTTCAGATGGGCAATACTTTGAATAATACTTCTGTTCATGTTTTTCTTAAATGAAGGTTCAAATTTTGAAAAAAAAAACACAAAATTTTTGCAAAATTCAACTTTATTTATCAATATAGTTGCCTTCCAGGGCGATACATTGATTGAAACGATTTCGATACCAGTTTTGTAGTACAATTTCGGTTTAGCCTCTGTTTCGACGATTGCTTCTTTATCGGTCTTAAATCTCTTTCCGGCGAGCATTATTTTAAGGTCTGCGAACAGGAAATAGTCGCTGGGGGCCTGGAAAATACGGTTGGTGGGGAAGCAATTCGTAGCCGAATTCATTCAATTTTGCCATCGTTTTCATCGACTTGTGACACGGTGCATTGTCTTGATGAAACAGCACTTTCTTTTTCTTCAAATGCGGCCGTTTTTCTGCGATAGTGTATCCCAAAATACGGATGCCATAACCTTGCCAGCCGACTGTTGAGTTTTTGGACGTTTTGGACGAGGTTCGTCGCCTGCTCGCCACTCAGCTGACTGCCGACTTGACTCTGGTGTGAAGTGATGGAGCCAAGTTTTATCCATTGTCACATACCGACGCAAAAATTCGGCTTTAAACACTCCTCTGAATCATCAACACGTTGTTGTTTTTGGTCGACTGTGAGCAAACGCGGCACAGAGCTTTCGCATGTCCAAATATTCGTGTATGATATATCCAATACGCTCTTTTGATATCTTCAGAGCCTCAGCTATCTCGATCAACTTCACTTTACGGTCATTCGTAATCATTTTGTGGACTTTTTTGATGTTTTCATCTGAAACAGCCTCTTTTGGACGTCCACTGGGTGTATCATCTTTGGTGCTTGTATGACCACTTTTAAATTTTTCAATCCACTTGCGAATGGTTCGTTCGGCTGGTGCAGAGTCCGGGTAACACTTATCAAGCCATTTCTTTGCACCGGCTGCATTTTTTCTCATCAAAAAGCAATGATAAATCAACACACGAAATTGCTTTGAGTCCATTTTTTTCACAATAACAAAAGTTGCTTCACTCACAACGCTATATCTCGAGAACTAATCATCCGACAGCTGTCAAAATGATACAGGTACTAACTGAAAATGGTATGGATTTAGTTCAAATGGTGCCCTCTCTTACATGGACTTTTCAGCCCATGTATTATATAAAATCTTTACTACAAATTGGAAATCATTGTTAACAGGTCATATCCTCGAAATCTTTAATATGACTACCAACATTTGCGACCCATAAATTGATAACATATGTATGAATATAATTGTCCGCGGTTAAGGAAATTAAATTTTCTTTTTAATGCGTCGCCCATATCGGATTATTACCATCTACAGGATTCCATTTGGAAACTCGATTTAAAGTCATGTATTCAGTTATGTGGGTGCGGTTATTCGCAAACAACATACCACGTGCGTTTATGTGTATTGATAATCATATATCCGCATCCGGTTCTTATTTTGAATTTGCTCTGGCTAACATACCCTGTGAAAATATGCCTACCCTACACAAGTCTTCACATGTACACATGTCAGACGATAACCAGGACATTAAGGTGTTTTTTTTTTTAATGCGATTTTAAATATGGGTACTTTGCAACCATAAAACGACAAAAAGAAAAATGTAAATATTCGTACGGGAGTCTGAATTGTTGGCACATTCGCATGCCTATATAAATATGAAGGAACCGGATATGATAAACAGGACGTGGAGAAATATCCTTCCAATTATTTCATATGAGATTGAGTCTCCTGTTAGCGGTTGAAGAAAAGATTAATTTGGTTAAGTTTGAGTAATCTTTATTTAAGTGTGCTTGGCCGTGCTGTAGACTACTTCTGGGACCATAGAGATTTGTTAAAAAATCGGTCATTGGCGGCGGAATTGTAAACAGCCTAGGGATTGCACTCTGATGCTTGCTAAATTAAAGCAGTTGCACAAAAAGTGGGCAATAGATTCCTCATATTCTGCAATCCCTAAAATTATAAATAAATACGATAAAACTAGGGCTTGCCCTAGGGCGTTTCTTACCTTTCTCACCCGAGAAAGGCCTGTTAGTTAATAAAGCAGTTCTCTGCGGTGTATAAATATTCAAAATCCAAAATCATTTCAATGATAACGAACCGGATGGTAACGTCTGAATGCATACATATCCGATTCAATCTGAATAATGTTCCATACTTCCAACTAGCATTCCGGAATTATCGGAAAACTGATTAGTCAAAATAGAAGAACACTATTAACACTACTATGCTTTGAACTCTTAAGTTCCCCATGTAACACCAACGCCCTGGCTCTGCTTCCTGCCTTCTTATTCAATTTAGAAGCAAAAAAAATTTCACTGGTTTGCAAGAAACTTTCCAACCAAACAAAAAGCGCAAAAAAGGTGACAGACTGAGACTCATATAAGGAATCAATCCCTCAAAATATATAAAAAAGAAATAAGGAAGACAAAGCGACAATGCCGAATGGCATTGGAGGTGATTCCGTGGCAAAATAATGGGAACCTCCGAGGCATCGTGGCTAAGAAAAATCCTCTATATCAATCTTACAAAGATTAGCTGTTTGAAAATAATCGATGGCTCTTGGACGACTAGAAGTAAAGAATTACTCACCACCCACTTTCCAGATAGCTCCCTATTCACGACCAGTAACAACCTTAGTAGGCCTACTGCTTTCGCAACTAAAATTAACGATGTGATTACAAGAGACAAGCTGCACTGATTGTTGCATAGCTTTAAACCATACACGCCTGCTGGGTTAGCCGATCTACAAAAGTCCTCAGATATTTACCTGCCAACGCTAGAGAATATTATGAGGAGTTTCGTAGAACTGATCCACATTCTCTTGTCATGGAGAGAAGTTTATCTAGTTTCCATTCCCAAAGCTCTTAACAGCGCCAACACATCCACAATCACAACTGCACTTGAGGAGCCGATCAGGCTTATGCTAAAGGCAGGATTATCATCTCCAAACTGAGTGGAACTTCTGCTTAAAACCGTGTTAGAAGTATATTTTCGTTCTTTCTCTGTAACTTAGTGGTCAGTGAATTGCTGATATACTTGATCTTGCCCTCTTTTCTAGGACATATAAAATTCCAATTATAGATCCTCCCTCAATGAATAGTGCCTACTTAGTCTTTTCCGATACAGCGAAATATCTTGGTCTTATTTTTGAAAAGAAAAAAGGCATCTCGGTTATAAGACCGATACTCACCTACAGGGTAGTTGTCTGATGGACGGCGTTAGATACTACAGTCAACTGCAACAAACTAAGCAAAGCCTAAAGGATTTGCATGGCTAAAGCAGGCTAAAAGCATGTCTGTGCATAGATGAAGCCATACCTACTACAATCTCCGTGACACTGGATATACTGTTCCCCTTGACACTTTTCGATATTTTCAGCAGGCTAGTAGCTGCTATTCGCTTTAAAGCGACTACATAGTGGACAAAGAAATATTTGGACACGCTAATATTCTTAACACACTAGAAATCCGGGTGTTCTCTGCATCGACTATGTTTTGGCCCAACATTGGTTTGACAAAGATCTCCACAAAAGCATCCCCTCTAGATCCATCTGAGAGCAGATTGCTCTCATAAGTCAATTCATTTCTACACAGATGGATCCATGTCTGATAGCGCAGCTTATTGACAGTGTTTTCTCAGATAAGCTTAGTCAAAACCTCTCCTTCCATTTTCCAAAATCACCGTAGTGTGTTTCAGGCGGAAATTTTAGCGATTAAAGAAGTCTTGTCCTGGCTGAAGAAAAGCATGATATCTTCAAAATTTTAAAACCGCCCTTAACAGTCAATCAACAGGGAGATGGCAGAGCAGTTCAACATCCACCTACGAGTACATATGTTGGATACCGGGCTACAGATATATTCCAGTAAATTGTAGGGCCAATGAGCTCATCAAAATTACCTATCCTACCGGAAAACGGTATCATCTGTATACCAATCGCTTTAACAAAAATTAAATCTGGGTGCTATTAGAAGGAGAAAAATTAGGTGGACATTAGGTCGCCACTGGACACTGTCTTATTGGCGAATTCTGCAGAAGCTATATGGACGTGGAGGCGGAGGAGACATTCCTTCACCTGCTCTCTTTCCTAATGGCTTAAGCTATCTACATAATATAGACTCCGATGCTTCGTCAGAAGCTCAAATTGGTTGCAAGAGTAGGAGTATCACATATCTACAATGCATCACAATGAACAAATAGACCTAAATGGTTTGGTTTTTTCAACGGCCCCTATTATCTAAACTAATCTAAGATAAGAAGATACGTGGCAGTTCTTTCACATCCGATTTTGTGTTGTTTGAAGTAAGAGATCTGACCTTTGATTGGGTTTTAATGAATATTACGCTGAGCTAAGCAGAGACAAATGACTTTGGCATGGAACACGCTACTTATATAGAGTGTGGGTTGGTTGAAAGTATTATATTGCATGGTAAATCCCTACGATAACACGTTCACCTGTTTCAGAGCCGTCTGTAAAAAAAAAAGAAATGAACCCACTTAACAAGAAGTGTTAAAAGTGTTGATAGCTATATTGGTATGAAAGAAAGCCACTATTGTATTGTCCTTGAAATGGAGTGATTTTTCAATGGGTCGAAAGCGAGAAAGTTATGTTAGGATTTATCGTCTTATTCTGTTAAGGCAGCAGTTAATGAGAAGTTTGTCGTTTCCAAGTGAAACGGAAAGGTCTGCATATACGAATGCAGTTTACCTCAGATCAGGCGCTTAGCATTGTATCGAAAAACGAACATACCGACGTCCTGAAAAGTATTCAGCTTTTGTGCCGAAAAGATAACATAGGCATCTGGTATCTTATTTGATTTGTAGCTACAAACTGATTCATTAGAGTCAACCAAATTGGAACCCTGGAATTCGTTGTGTTTTTAACAGAGACTTCCCCTAAGGACTCATTTGAACTGATGATCCTTTCGCAAAATCTACTAGACGACCTAAATTGGGCTTTTCTTCAATGTTATGTAATAAGTTTTTAGGATTTGTTCTGAATTAGATAGTTTAGTTAAGTTGAATTCATTCATACTCTTACATTGGAGTTTCTGCTTTTCTGCATTTGTCGATTGAGAGGTTTTACGATGTTCAATTCTACTGCTTCGCTAAAATTTTGAAGGGCTTATTGAGAGATATTTAATCCTTTGCTATAAGTCATTTCAGATAAAATTTTATACTTGTTGTTCTCCAATGTATGTACTTATTCATCCATCCAATTATTTCTGATGATACTCTAAAAGATTAAATCTTCAACCTCTAATCTGTGATTAATTTTTCATTCCATCCTTACACTAATGGCAATCCAATCCACTTAGAGCATTATTTTCATCTATAACTTAACATTGATCACTGTAATGAATACAATGTGGATAAAGAAGCACCTTTCACTTATTGTACAAGAGCACTTAGAGCGCAATTTGTAGACAAGAAAATGCAATAAGCGGTACCACTATAACAAAGGACCCATGAGACTTTATCTTTCAAGAAAGTATCGATTGTAAGAAATCACTCATTCATCGAAGATGTAGTATTGTAGATACACCAAATAACTGCGATAATCTCATAGAAAATGATTACTACGTTCATCATGATAAACAGATACGAGCATTGTAATACAAAGTACATGACAACAAGGAGGTGATAGATACTTTTGTTGTTGAATTACTTACATCAAAATGCAATTTAGCAGCGTTGATTCACTTATAACAACAATTCATGACAAGGATGTACAAACATACAGAAGTATGTATGTAGTTTATACTTACCAAACATCCAACAATTCATCCATCCATCTATCCTTTCAACCAGACGAGCTTCAGATGAAATTCCCAATCAATTGTTGAATAAAACAAATTGGAAAAGGAACGACGATACGAGTACCACCAACTCAAAAGGAAATTGATTTTAACTAAATCCCTCAAGATGTATCATACTACGAGTACGAGTTGTAAGAACGTATCTTTCATCAGTAAAATCCAAGAAATTGGCTTTTTCTTTCATTTTCACAAAATTAATCTTAGTTGCAACTGGTATTGATGCATTTGAAAGCGCATAGCATTCATCAAAGTACGAATTGAAGTAATAAATCTCAAAATTGAAACGCAACTGCTCCACATTAAATAAAGCTGTGCTAAGGTTTCAATAGAAAGTAGGTCTTCTGATATTGCACATGCCCTGTTATCCTGTTATCCTTGTAACCATTTACCCTTACAATCGTTTTTGGAAACGAAAATCAATATTTCATAGATTGTATAATATGTTGTGTACCTATATACTGTATATTGTGTTGTTCGATGTAATTAAAAAGTTCTTATAGCATTCTTCAGTGTAAATATGTATGTTTTGCAGTGGAATTGTAAAAATGTTATCAAAAAATTATTGCACTAGCGTAGGGTGCGTTCTCATAGTTTCAGTTTTAAATTTTTTGTGGAATTGTAAATACAAAAGGCATTGTTTAGATGACTCGAAATCGATGGAAGTTAGTACAAAAAAATCGATGAGCTATTTTGAGTAAGAGCTGGGAGATAAGAGAACATGCAGATCATTTTTAATTGCATAACGTCATCTGTGTGTATACTCCCTTATGACTGCATAGCGTTGTAACAATGCAATCATGAAAACTCTAATTTATCAATCCGAGTCACTTTTCGTAATTTGCAACTTAACCATGGTCGACGCAGAATATATTAGGGATTATCATGTACAAAGCGATTTTATAGTCATCTATGGTATCGATCAAGGTCTGATGAAGTTAATTTGGTGTGGAACTAGATTCTTTAACCCCACTCATAACAAAAGTTAGTCTGTTACGTTTTCCAGTCTGCAGGATTTCCAGTGATTTGTTTCAAATAAATAACCGCAGACATCCACGCCTCCCCAATGATAGAAAGCCGAAGACAGCCAACTGACCCACGCATTGCGCTGTTCCAGGCAGAGATTTAAATTGAACTTAACCATATCGACTGGATCCCACAAGATCAAGTGTTGGTATTTGGGAGGAGCAGTATGTACCATATTTCTATTCGTTGCTGTTCGTGAAAATCCCATTAAAAACGGATCAGGATATACCAAAATTAGTTATCTCAGGAAAGAAGATGAGATAGCCGGCAGCTGCGTACGACCACATGTCAACAAAAGCGATCCAGTATTATTTAATATTTGTATCGTGGAAGCAATCTAACCATTGCCTATTAATTATATCAGGAAGATGGTATATGAATCGCTCCCGTAGTAAACAAACTTCACCAAAATGACGACTGAGCATTTGAGCTGTAGCCAGAATGAGGCCCAAGTAAATTAAGGCAAATTGTTGCATCGGATAAAGTTAAAGTAAGCACTATAGACTGAGAATAAGCATTCAATGATTTAAGGTATCCCCATAAAAAGAGTCGCACGGTGTATGTCCCGGGGTATGTCTCTTGATGATTGATTTATTAGGTAAGATTACCTTAAGCTTCTCGATTGAAATTCTAGCAGTATGTGAAAGGCTTCGTCTTGCTAAAACTGTATTCTGTTGTTAAGCCCGAGAAATGGCTTCAGTCATGGTACCAAAAACTCATCGATAATTCGGCAATACAGGTCAGAAGTGACAGTCTCTCGCTGGTTTAAAAAGATAAGGGCCAATAATGCCTCGGGAAGAAAATGCACACCATACTATTGATTTTGGGCAATACGACATTACGGTTGTCGAGACATCAGTAACTCATGTTCAGTTTATTAACACAGCCATAAATAAAAATGTTCTTCATCAATAAACAATAAGTTCCAGCATGGTTCTTACTAAAGAATAATAAGTTTAAACTTTAGTTTCTTTGTCAAAATAACGTGCACTGTTTGTTAAATCCAGTGCAAGCTGCAATATTCCTTTTCGATTTACGCGAATTGCGCATAATTTCGCGAAGAACTTTAGACACATGTTCTAGCGTTGCTGCTAACGTTAAAAGTCCCGGATAATCCGCTTTATCTTATCTCTTTCTGCTATGAGCCTACCAGGTCAAGTATCACTTTTCTCCACGACTCGTGCCGAATAGACAAGATGATAAATTTAAAACCGACTATCCACTCGGTCTCGTGTATATAAAATTGATGAAGCTCTCCTTCAGCCCACAAAAGTACGTTCTAGAACGTTAAATTTTAATTATCCTTTTCCCTTTGTTTCGCAAAAGTCGGTTTTTTTTTTTTAACATTCCAACATGAGCCCCTAAGAACGAGCCATAAATGGTGCTTACATCGTCGGAACAACTTAATTATTCCCTCAAAATTGATGTACAATAAGTGCTCCTTCAATTTCTCTACATCAGCTAATTGACACACTTCAGTACTGACGTCATTTTTCCTGACTTGACTTCTGTTATTGCTTTCACTACCACTGATTCACCTAGTGGTATTCCGCTTTTCAAACTTTCAATTTCAACACCACTCTCGTTATGAATACTTTTTAAAAGCCCTAAAGGCCTAATCATCGGGCGTACTCTTAAATACCACAGTGCGAGTTTTTTTATTTCCTAGTCATTACGATCTGCAAACATTTAAAACCAACCTGCAACTGAATCTCTCTCATCTCATCATCTCATCATCTCTTCATCTCACCTGTGCTGGGTGCATATATTGTGAGATTTAGTTTATTAACTGAAGCTCCAGCAGTGGAAGCAGCAAAGCCATGCTCGTGCACTTAAAAATTCAGATTCAAGCTTGTGTTATGTTCTTAAGGCCACGACAGGCTGAAATTATTCTTTATCATCGGCCTAAGTTGGTGTATCTTAAACTTTTAGAATCAAATCACAAAATATGTAATGTGCATATATTAACGCATACCATAGTTTAGGCATAACCCTCTAAAGTTAAACACCCATTTAATTAAAAAGCTTCTTCATAAGATAATTCAAAACAGCTCTATTAGTACTTAAGAGCACTGCTGTAGATTTTGACGTTCATGACCTCTTTTTCTAGTCTTGAAATCCAAAATCTTTACAACCCTGTCTGACTGCAGCATCTGTCACCCATAGAAAAAAACACACACACATCTATGTGGCTGTTCATTTATACGACGTGAAGTTTACCAAACCCATGCAATCTACGTATAATAGTGCCATTTTCAAAATTGGCAGTGTGTAGTGGGAAATCCATTTCCTCAAACAAGCGCGTATCCAGCACCAATTTGGCTTTTGGTTCACACAATATATATGTGTGCGGATGTACTCGTATTTGTCCTTTCACTACCGAGGCAAAAACTAATGTCCTTATTGAGGTTAAGTTTATGCTCTAAAAACTCTGCACAAATGCTTAAACAATCTGCGTATTCCATTAGCAAAGGACATTCAAACCCATAAACCCAAACATACAATGAAAGTGTTGAAATAATAGTCAAGTTCATTAAAATGGGGACAAATGATGAAAGGGAATGATGTTGATAATGTTGATGATGGTCAAAGCCTTATGGTCCTGTTGTTTTCTGGTAAAAAACAAAAAAAAAAAAAAAAAAAAATAAAATTTAAAATGAGAACAAGGACATTAGGTAAAACTCTTTTCCTTTTCAAACTGCAGTAGGGTAGCAAAAATTTTATAAATAAAAAGTGTGACAAGTGCTTAGGGGGCTGGTTAATGAAACTTTCGAGCTGGCTTTTACCAGTTTCAGTTTGCTATTGTTGATTGTAGGTGGTGAACTGATAGATATTACTAGGCCAGCATAAGTGATTGTTCAAAATGACATTCAAACTCTGTTAGGCAGTTTGGGTTTCCATTGTACGTTTTTGGGTTCAAAAATTTAATTAAATAAATTTCTTAATGTGTAGTACAAAACTCAAATGTGACAGACAGATCTAATGCTTTCAAGGGAAAGTAGATTGATTCAAAAAGGTCAGCTCGTTTAAATACTCTGTAATAAGTTCTGCACTTGTATATGTATGTTGACTCTTTTACGCATGTATATATGACATTTTCGGGATGAATAACAATATTTTTTTAGTTAGGGTTAATACAAAATATAAGGAAACATTCGAACCGTACATTTCAGAGGAACAACAAATTATTAGGGACTGAACCAAAAACAAATAGCTAATCGAATAAAGAAGGCAAATTCAATTAAGAAAGATTAAGAGTCATGCCGTCAGATTAAAAAAATAAATAATCTGCTTCTTACTCCGGAAAAATGTCCACCATCATCACTGTGAGTGTGATTAAACAGAGTCCTGTAATCCTTTATTACAATATAGAGACGAAAGTGCAGTGATTGTATAGATGTTACATTTTTTTAAAAAAGTGGTAACTGCATCTTGTTCTACTGTGTTATGGACTTCACCAGTCTAGAATTGAAGATACTAAGAAGAACAACATCAACGAGGAAGAAACTGAGATACATATGTATATGTAAACAGAAACTATACGTGATAACCCTCAGTAAATGCAGTAAAAATTATAATATTCTGAGTAGGCTTAGAATCCAATAAGATCTTTTGGCTTGACTTTGATGAGCATTTAAAAGGAATATCAAGGTAACAAATGTGTTTCACCGATGCGAATTTAAACGGATAAGTCGGACACTTCAACAGCGGATATATACGTATATATAAAAGATATACTAAGCTCATGCAATTCACACGATATAACTATACCAAGTACTTTATTTATTCAGCAAGACCTTACCTTGCTTACATACTGCAGCAGTGAACACCAGGCCCAGATAAATTACCATCTAACAACCACTAGCAAATCAGCACCGACTTTTGATGACAGACTCGTCCGTAAATCAAAGAAACCAAATGACTTGCCTAACCAGTGGAGGCAGATCTTTCTTGTTCCACTTTATCTCGGCAAAGGCGACACGAGAAAGTACAGCCACCGCCCAATGAAAAAAAGTGACGCATACTACGAAAATATATGCCTTCATCGATTTCGAAAATATTGGATATTCTACAGAATTATCATTCATCTTAATGGAAGGCTTATGATGCACGATGACGTAAAAATGAAAGTTAAATACGCAGCTCAGGAATGAACGGAGAAGTGTACATAGTAAGTTGCTTTTCAATGCCATGCAAGATTGTTTGTTAAAGTAGCACATTAACTACATTAGCAACGATGTGACGATTGCCACCGATGCCATTTTTAATACTTAAATAAAGGCGCCAAAAGATAACGGCTTATGAATCAGTCGTACTAAGACAGAATAGCTGCCTTGCTGGCATCTTCGTCGAAGGAGTCTTCGTTCACAAGTTCGAAAAATCTAAATCCGTAGGCATATTGCGATGATTATGTCGCACATAGAGTTTACTGAGGGTGAAAAGATTGAAGGCTTATGTGACAATGAAACCCTGCTTCAACTTTAAGGTTTGTTACACACGTTGGTCGAAAAGTTCCTGCAGATAAATAAATTATTCATACGGAAAGATCCTAAGCACATTCACCTTGAATTCCATAGAAGATTTAAAAAAATAAACAGACGCTGCTGACAGTGGCATAATGTCAGAAAGGGTCGCCACAGGCGATAGTCTTGTCGTGTTCGAAGACCCACAAAGGAAAGTGGATTTGCTTGAAGCTTTTTTCGTGGCTGTAAGTCGTTTCTATCTTAGCCAACAACTTCAAAATTGGCTATCTCAGAATCCCAATTTCACTGTATTGAATCAATGGAATGTGGAAATATTAACATCGTCGACGGACAATTCTAGTCTTCGGTGAATTATATAGGTAAGTCAAGCATTCAAAAAACCTGTCAATATGGTTCTGTAAAGGTGGGTTGGGAAACGTAATATAACCGCAGTTTTAAGAAGGTGGCAAGACACTATTCACGGGTTGCGTTGCTATTACTTTCCTTCAGACAATGGAACAAAAGCAAGAACCAATGTAGAAATGCTTGACTGACTGGTTTTGAAAGGACTTCGACATCGTTTGGTTAAAGGGGCTTTTGTACAAGCTAACCAGTATAGGCGAACCGAAGCATCTGCTATATAAATGACCAGATAGCAATGATAGTTCAATTGTTATGTTTCAACAACTGTCAAAACTACAAATGACATCGAGCTGTCAAAATATTCAGTAAGGTTTGCTATTTCATCGGGCATCGTTTTACGCTTGCCGAACGTACGGAAAGTGGATCGTGCGTGGAACTCAAGCCACCAACCAGATAGAGATTGGTGGGAAATGAAGAAAACGTAGTTTTCGTAGCGGCCAGTATCGAAGAAGATTCAGGAATGTCGATTCGGTGCCGATCAGTTAGATAATTAACCCGGCTAATTTTGCGATTAGTTATAAGGCAACATTCATATAAGATTGTTCTGACACAAAAAACTGAAGCCGGACGGAAATAGACAATATCGTGAGTTGTTGGTCGGTGATCGGGATTTTGATCAAAAAATCATCTTCTCGGACTAAGACCATTTTTGAAAAGCAAAATTTTCACCATTTGAGCGAACACAATTCACAATTCAGTGTTCGGCCAAGCATCAATGCATTGACTGTTTGGTGCTGTTAATTGGTTGGCCGCATCATCGGACCTTATTTCTTTCAAAATGTGAAATGAGACACCGTCACCGTCAATGGTCTCAGGTCTATAGCGATGTTAACCGACTTCTGTGATCAGAACTCGACAACATCGATATATACAAGCTGTGGTTTCAACATACAAGCATCGCAAAGCTCGAAGTTGAAAGGGAGTAATTTGAAGATTGCTTCATCCCGCGGCAAGCGTTCGTTAATTGACCGCCGCGATCATGTGATTTGACACCACTTGATTATTTTCTCTTAGGCTACGTCAGGTCCTTAGTCTACGCTAATAAGCCAACCATTCGACATTCGACGCGTTATTGCCGGAATAACGCCGTACATATTGGACCGAGTCATTAAAACTTCAATCGACAGCTTGAACCACTGCCATCGAGGCTGCCATTTGAATGATATGCTATTCCACACATAATTATAGGAACGTAGCTTCAAAATAAATTCAACATCAGTTTTATATCTCACACCGTTGTAGTGTTATTTAATTTTTTTTTTTCATATCGCTCTTATCTGGTCACTCTTTGGGTTACCTCACTGGAAATGACTAAGGCCCAGACCATACTTTTTGAAGGTACTCATAGTACATTACATGGTCAAAAGCATATTTCTTGGTGTTGTAGAATTTTTAACTTATATAGCTCAAGCTAAATTTTTCTTTGACAAGAAATATTTTTAAAAATGTGGCAATGCTACTAATTAAGCAATTAATTTAATTATCTTATTTTATTTACACGAATTAATTTTTATGTGTTTCGAAGTCGTAGATTGAATCAATTAAAATAAAATAGAAAATTAAAGTAAAAATTAAAATATATGAGCGGTTTTAATATGTACAATAGTATAACAACAACGTGATGTACATTTAACTAGGCTCATCTACGACAAGCACTCGAATATCGCCTGGTCTCACAATAGATAGAATTTGAAAGACAGCATTCTTCAACAACGATGCTTGTTAAGCAGGTTTCATTTTTTTTTTTTTTAATAGGCAACAAAAACGTTAACCGTCGGCTCTCAAATGTAAATTCAAAAATTTGACTTTTTATTATTTAAATACAAGGTAACGTCATTATTTGAAATAGACAGCACTGACGGAATCAAATACTACTTCTCAATTGCAGTAATCATTTAGTACGTTTCCTTGGAACAATTTTAAATTGCTTGCGGCATATTGAATTTACATAAGGGAATTCATATTCGCTAATGTGCCTAATTGGCTGTAACCATGCAGTTATATGTATTCGAGTTCTGTGTTCGAATCGAAATACAAGAGAATATCTATTATGGTGAACCATCATAGGAGTCCATGATAACAATGATGGTAATAATGATGGAGAAAAAAACCAAATAGCTCCCAGTTGAATATGGATAAATATGTACAATAGTGCCGGCAAGAAAATTATCATTAAGCTGGTAAAACTAAGCAGAATGTAATTCAATTTGCATAGAGTGGACTTCTATTCTTGTAATGACATTAATATAAATATGCGTTCATTGTGACAGTACTGAGAAGAAAATGCAAATTACAAAATTTAGCAAATACAAGAAATTAGCTTCGCTATTTTCTTTTATAACAAATTTATATGCTTAAACATATTTAAACAAAAATTGAGCGTTTTTTTTTTGAGTCGGAACGAAGCAATCAGACGAGAATCTATTGCACTGTGATCTTGTATATTTCTTTTACTGAAATTTCTCAGTCTGCAGAATGATGAGGAAAGGCTTTAGTAATAGGATGCCATACGTACAAACACCCGATTTATTAACGCTGAATAAGCCCGTCAGTTAGTGGTTCGTGGTGTCATCAAAACTCTCACAGGATGAATTGCAAGATATTGTTACTTGTATTTCCAGAACGCTTAGCTGCTTAACACATCCGTAGTGCACTATCACGATGATAGTAAGCAATCTACAGTCTTTCCATCATGGGTTCTTAAAAACCCCCCTTTGAGCCTTACTTAGTAAGTTCAACGGTGACTTTATTTTTGAGAACCCAAACAAGACTGGATTCAAGATTCCGATTGCGTTCAGAGAAGCCATGAATTCTAGTTCTCGCTTCACAGTCATGCGAGGATTCAGCAAGGATTTATGTACAGCTCAGTTGTTGCTACAGATGTAAATACTAAGCTTCTCCACCGAATCTTCAGAATATATTTCATTGCCACCAGGATCAGGTATATCCCCGATTGTAAGCAAGAAGCAAGTTTTTTGAACGGAGAAACATCAGCAAAAACACCAGCATAGCATCCTAGATCGGGGTTCAACCCATTCGTAGAGACCCCACCAGATCTCTCCCCGCCTCAGATTTTGGCCGATACCATTACTGGGCATATGGAAAGTCAGTTTCTTATTTTCGCAGCAACAAAAATCCAATACATGATGACCCAAGGACCACTTATTTTGATCGGAACATTGCTTTAAGAGTGTAGCGAATGATATTGATATGAAGGGGATTGAGATTCATCAATGCGTCTTAAGAAAACTCCCATGCAGCCGAGACATTCCTCCTCCTCAGTTTTTTTGGATTGAACTGATGACATAAGCTTTTATTGCCTCTTTTCGACGTTTTGCGTTAAGGGGAGGATTCTGCCGTAAACTATTGACTTGTTTGTTTAAATATAAATATTGACCCCGTCGTATTTGGCTGCATTTCGACAAGCAAATGGTTACCCGTGCCGTCCTTTCTCCAATTTTTCCTGATGTCCCTAGAGGCCCCAGACAAAAGCGTCTTAAATAGAATGGTTTCCAACTTCTGAAAGTTGATCTTCACCTTCAAGCTATCGCAATATCGTTTGATTTTATCGAAGTCGCTTTGCCTGAGCATATTAAAGCCCTCGATTTTTGGACCTGATATGTACGATATCAAGTCGTCTGCGTACGCTATGGCATGGTGAAGTAAACTCACAAGATCACTTGTATTGATGTTGAAGAAGATCGGCTTGTTGCAGACCATATTTAATGTCAGAAGTCGCATCGCCATTTTTCACGATGAACCATCTACTTGTGAGCATATTTTATGCCAAGTCTGTCCAGTTTGAAGGAAAGTCCCTCTAACCGTACGGTGTCAAACACCTTCTCCAATTCTATAAGATGGGCAATTGTGCATTGTTTCTTGCTTCTCATTGCATGTCTCTTACCTCTCAGTGATTCGAAGATCGCATGTAGCTATTCCTTCGAAATGAACGGGGGTAGTTCACTCTCGTTAGTTATGACATTATTTGCAATATTTTCGTCATCGAATTCAGTGAACCCAGAGTTCTTTAATCGCGAGCTCTCCATATCATTTCGGAGGTAGGACTTGTGAGAAAGTCCGTAATTCTCCAGGTCGTAGTTAGTTCCATTGACATCATTCGGCTTGTAGACTTCCTGCAAAGCGCTTCAAAGGCCTCTACTTTGTGGATTTTTGACCACAAAGAAGTTGTCATTATCTACAGCTCCTACTGATTCTACATGTGTATGCTGTTAACAGTACTTCTTCGTTTATTATCGTACGGGCGATCCTTAAACTTGGAAAGTCATTTTAATTTTTCCTCTGAAATATTTTATTTATTTGCGGGAACATATTCGGGTTTCTGCAGCCTGAATTTTATTGTTCCAATACAAACTTACAGAAACCCTGTAACTGTTTTTTATTAATATTATGAGGTTTTTGATGATGACTTCAGTGTCATGACCTCCCGGTTATATCTGTGCCTCGAGTACTGTCTGTACAAGATTTTTAATCTCGAAAGCAGTCTATTTTTGTGCCGTTGCAGTACTATACATCAATATTTGCGTTGCGGAAAGTGGCTGCATTGTAAGTGCTGTTATCGAGGTATCGTTCTGACAAACGTTCATTTGTCTAAGATACCTACCTGTCAACGACAGATTCCTGTTGGACGGTGAGTAGAGTGAGTTCAAAGAGAGAGCTCTTGCCAACGTACCTTACTATAATTATAGGAATACCATTGAATATATTAGACTCCTCCAATTAAGCAACTCCAACAGTTGGGAACTGTTCTTTCGTTATTAAGACCGCACTGTGCGCAAACAGTTGGAACGCACTATTGCCTCCACGATGATCTTTCCAAACCATATGCATGTTTCCAAGAAATATTCTCGCTGCACTCTCAGATATTTTTATTAATTGAAAAATGTTTGCTCGAATAAGCTACTTTAAATTATTTATTTTGATATTTTCCACCCAAAGCTTCAATATGGCATTGTGTGTTAGGGATTTGCTTATACAAATAGAATTTAGGCCCTAATTCACTAATCATCAAACTGTCGCTGTCAATTTATTCAGTAAACTCAACATTTTTATCATGGTAAGTAAACTAACGAGCAACGTCTGCAAATTATAAAAATTTTCTACAGATATTCGAAGTCGGTGACTGCAACTTTAAGAGCGTTAACTCCAATTTTCGGTCGTAATTCTCGCCCTAGTAGACAGGCAATAACAAGTTTAGTGCAAAAATTTGTGTCCTCATATTCGTTGTGTGATATTGCCGTGTCAGTGAGACAACGGGTTGGTCGAAGTGTTGAAAATATAGCTGCCGTTCAGACGTCCGTAGCAAGCGATCCAAATCAGTCAATTCCACGGCGTTCTCAAGAATTGGGCATCGCTTAGACCACATTATGGCGTATTTTGCATAAGTATCTTGGTTTACATCCATACAAGATCAAGCTGACTCAAGAATTGAAGCCGATGGACCATTTGAAGCGACGTACGTTCTCCGATTGGGCTCTGAAGAAGATGCGCCAAGATGATGAATTTCATCGCAAACTCATCTTCAGTGACGAAGCTCATTTTTGGCTCAATGGGTTCGTCAATAAGCAAAATATGCGTTATTGAATCATGAATCACAACTTCATTCCTAAAAAATAACTGTTTGGTGCGGTTTGCATGCCGGCGGCGTTATTGGGCCATATTTTTTCGTCGACAATAACGATCGTCACATTACTGTGAATGGTCAGCGTTATCGCGCCATGATCACCGATTATTTTTGACTCGAATTGGAAAATATGGATTTGGACGACATGTGATTTCAACAGGATGGTGCCACAAGCCACAGAGCACACGCTACAATCGATTTATTGAAGAGTAAGTATGGTGAGCGTGTTATCTCAAGATATGGGCCACTCGATTGGCCGCCTTGTTCGCGCGATTTAACGCCGGTTGACTATTTTCTGTGGAGCTACGTTAAGTCATTGGTTTATGCCAACACGCCGACGACGTTGGTGATGACGATGACTTCATTTGGGTGGAACTGTTGATCAGCCAGATCATGTGTCATCGAACCTAACAAATATTAATCGGACGGCGCCATATCTGGAGAATACGGCGGGTGGGGTAGGACATCCCATCTAACGGGTTTGGCAACGTGAGGCAGATCGTTGTCATGCTGTATAATCACTTTTTCGTGTCTCTGCTCGTAGTGTGGCTGTTTTTCGCCTAGGCCCGACTCAATTGCATCAATTGAAGTCGATATCGACCTGGACCCGACAAATCTAAAGCATAACCTTCACAGCGTGAATATTCGGCCGCTCCGACGACATAGAAGCATGACCGGGTAGTCCCCTTATTGAATCCATTTTTCATCACCCGTCACGATGCGATGAGGAAAACCTTTCCTTTTTTGCCGCTGGAGCTGTTGTTTATTGGCGAGCTCAACGTCTCTTGGCTCAAATCATAAAGACGTTAAGTTCCTTGTTTTTGAATAATTTCCAACGCATGCAATCAGATTTGGCACAGATACTCATCGAGCAATGCCTTCAATTCAGCGTCTACGAAGGATTTTGGCCTTATTTCACGCGTAAGGTCGTCATTATCAAAATCACCGTCTTTGAAGTGATGGAACAAATCATAAATCACAGCACTATTTGGCACAAAATCAGATATTTTCACACAACCAAAAGTACATTATATGACGCCAAAACAAAATGACTAACCAGCACTTACTGCTGGAGCTATCTGTTGAAAACTTACTTGCGCAGTAGTAAATAAGAAGTAAATTTCAAACGATCCATTTCTTGAAACACATACTGTCCAAATGCAGACCAATATGGCCCGATTTAATGATCATAACCAGTCACATCCTGATTCAGAATTTCCTAGTGTGTTTGAGTTAGCGAATGTTAACATTTATTGGCATCACGCATCAGTGAATTTTATCCAAATGACCCCAAGCAAATGGCCAATAACTGTAATATTACCAATGAACTGGCCGTTAAATTAGCGATCCATGTTCCATTAAAGGAATTTCCCTATCCAATATATGGTCAAAACTGAATTTTTGGGTAAACATTTGGTAAATTAGCAGTCACTCTCGTTTGCATCCGTATCGACAAGGTTTCCATGTTGTCCAAATTGATTGATATAAAATGAAATGCAGCAATGAAACTCTTTTACTGCATCCTTGACCAATCTCATCGGACCGAATTCGTCTCATTTATGATGTGTGGGCACCAATTATACGACATTGCCTGCTTCGATACAAAATATTTACTACCTTAATGACCTTTGTAATTACCTTAATTAAAATTGTAATTATTCAGGCTAATTTTGAGGTGAGAATTATTGTCGGATATACTCTTGTCAATTTGGTATGAATGTCCTGTGGTAGACAATTTTGTATTTCTGTACATGCTAATGGCTGAGCTGAGACTAGATTTCATTGATTTTATGTGAATTCCAAAGAGATTTTGTCCTGTCTTTTCAAAGGATTTGTTTTTATATTTACGGATAAAATTACAATCGAATGGTATGGATGGGAATCTCTGATGTCTTGATGAGTATGTATGAATAAAGTAACACTTTTTCGTTGCTCTTAAGCACTTACTTGTTTCTGTACTGATTACAAGGAACTCTTATTATTTTAATTACTCAGGTTAGCATAGCAGGATCTGGGACTACAAAGTGCACCATTAGGGTAGAGACTTGCTGACGTTAAAGTCAAGAGCCATAAATAAACGATACATCGATAAGTATGTATATTGTGTGCGAGAAAACAAGGATAATAACCAAATATTCGATAAAGAATTCGGCTCCGAATTTGACCTGGTACAGGATCTGTGGTTTTTAAAACGAACAATTTACCTAAATATAGGTATGGTGTGGGTAATTTCGCCACTCATTGCGCACCAAATCACACAAACAATCCAAATACACTTTTTTTTGTATCCCTACCTCTCGAAATCTTGACTGTTAGTCAATATCATATTTCCGCAAAAGGAAATGTATCGGTCTTAGCATGCAGACTTTTGCAGACTTGTTTCAAAAGTGAGTGCTTGTCCAAACAGTCGAGAATGTGACTACTGTGGCCAAGAGTAGAGAGAACATCGACTCGCCATCGATCTCAACAACTCAACATTTCACGCACCAGCCTGATGAGAAATTTGCACAAAGATCTCGGATTATCGCTTCTCAGTTTTGGGTTTACTTTTCTATGATTCTAGCCGCTTCCGAGGATCGAAGATCCCGCACATGATTGTTGAGGTACCAATGTATCTGCAGAAAGTGACAGATTGGTGCGAATTTTGGAGTGGTGGCATCATTGACCCATTTTATTTCGAAAAAAATGTTTGTGCTCAGCACGATGGCGCGCCTATCAAAAATTCGATGTTTTGCGCGCTAAAAATGATTCAAGCCCTTAAAGGGAATTTCGCCAAGCCATCCATGAGACAGAGCCAGAAACAGTCAACATCCTCATCCTTTATCCCGACGCTCATTTACAATGACATTCCAGCTCTATAGAAATGGCCAATCTGCTTGTTGCACACTTTTCAGCCAGTTCAACACTTGCAGATAGTGCTTTGTCTCCGCCTACCCTTGAGTACATCAATGGAACAAATCACTTTCGCACCGTGTAGTGGCAATAGTACTTAAAGATCTAACATTCCTAAATACGCTGCTTTACTTTATAGAGCATATGAAGAATAGCATTTTCTCAGCCCGTCCCTAAAAAGGCGAAATGCTGCGAAATAACAGGATTTACCAAGAGATGTAAGAAATACTTTACGCCCTTTGAATTGGCCTCTATATATGTATAAGGCATTCATCTGCCCAAGGTTGGAGTACAATGCCCACCTTTAGGCAGATGCTCCTAAAACCTCTCCGCACCTGCTAAATAGGATTCAAAGCCGTGCGATTAGACTTGTAGGAGATACTAGTCATCCTTTTAATTAAAAACTTTAAACACTGGCGAAATGTCTTCTGTTTTACCTTGTTCTATCGCTGTTTTCTCCACCAGTGCTCTGTTAAATTTGTCAGCAGCATTCCATCCCTTCAAACCTTTAACCGCAACACCCGTCTCGCTATAAATGCTCATCAGTTTACCCTCGAACCCTCTTTCGGACGTGACTTTTTTCTAAGCCGTACATCTCGCTTATGCAATGCCGTACCGAGCTCTTTATTTCCTGGTATCTCTGTGTGTGCAACATTTTCTGGGTATCTTAACCTCTTGAACGCGCTCCAATTAAAAAAAAAAAAAAAAAAAAAAACTAGGTTTTGGAAACTTGCGTTGACAGGATATCCTATTACGTAGCTTGTCGAGTCAACCACATGCATGAAATCCTATTCCATAACACATAACCACTCTGTATAATTCATCTCAGGTGACTTATGCACATGGCCTGGTACATGATGTTAAGTAGACCCAAAAACAATATTACTCGTTCAAAACAACAAAGGATATTTTCATCCCCTCTTCATGGAACAAAGACACAGCCATTGGCGATTGTCATTCTTCGTCTGATTTCTGATGGGGTATCTTTGGCAGAATTTATAGCGGAGGTGAGGTGGAAAAAGTCCTTATTTTCCTCAAAGACACGTTCGTTTCGTTGTGTGTTCCTTCTTATTGGGAAGTATAGGCAACCTACTATAGTATAGGCAACAGCTTAACCCTTTTTTTGCCTCTTCTGTTTCAAAAACTTGGAAACACACCAGTGAAATATGTTAATTTTATCAGCGTATGCTGTATAGTACAATAATTTCGCAGATACTTGGAAAATTGTACCTCCAATGTTAACTTGCGATTTTCAGTTTTCTGAATTTTCTCAAATACGATGTCAAGTAGGTCATGCACGCAAGCACATGTAAGCCTATTATTTACAATGTAGGTCTTGGTGGAATTGCCTTTGGCCTTCACAGTGCAGTGAGGGACTTGACAACTTTGAATTTAATTTGTGAACGCACTCTTTCACTATTCATCAAACTGTCACTGTCAATTTATTCAGTAAACTCAACATTTTCATCATGGTAAAGTACATTAACGAGCACGTCTACAAATTATAAAAATTTTCTACAGATATTTGGAGTCGGTGACTGCAACTTTAAGAGCGTTAACTCCAATTTTCTGTAGTAATTCTCGCCCTAGTAGACATGCAATAATAAGTTTAGTGCAAAAATTTGAGCCTATATATTCGTTGTGTGGTGTTGCCATGTCATTAAGATAACGGGTTGGTCGAAGTGTCGAAAATATCGCTGCCGTTCAGACGTCCGTAGCAAACGATCCAAATCAGTCAATTCCACTGCGTTCTCAAGAATTGGGCATCGCTTAGACCACATTATGGCGTATTTTGCGTAAGGATCTTAGTTTACACCCATACAAGATCAAGCTGACTCATGAATTGAAGCTAATGGACCATTTGAAGCGACGTACGTTCTCCGATTGGGTTCTGGAGAAGATGCGCCAAGATGATGAATTTCATCGCAAAATCATCTTCAGTGACGAAGCTCATTTTTGGCTCAATTAGTTCGTCAATAAGCAAAATATGCGTTATTGGTCGGGTGAAAACCCACATATGCTTCATGAATCACCACTTCGTCCACAAAAAATAACTGTTTGGTGCGGTTTGCATGCCGGAGGCGTTATTGGGCCATATTTTTTCGTCGACGATAACGATCGTCACGTTAATGTGAATGGTCAGCGTTACCGCGCAATGATCACCGATTATTTTTGGCCCGAATTGGAAGATATGTACTTGGACGACATGTGGTTTCAACAGGATGGTGCCAGAAGCCACACAGCATATGCTACAATCGATTTATTGAAGAGTAAGTATGGTGAGCGTGTTATCTCAAGACATGGGCCAGTCGATTGGCCGCCTCGTTCGTGCCATTTAACGCCGCTTGACTGTTTTCTGTGGGGCTACGTTAAGTCATTGGTTCATGCCAACACGCCCACGACGTTGGAAGAGCTCAGGGCCAACATTGAACTCGAAATAGTGGCCGTTTCGGCCGAAATGTGTGGCCGAGTCGTTGAAAATTGGGTCCAACGAATCGACCGCTGAAAACGTGCCCGCGGTGGCCGTATGAACGAATTCGAGTTCTATTCATAAATTTTTTGATTGTACTTTAAGCCAATAATTAAGTTTTTGAAATATCTCAAATGGTTTGCCTTTTATTTAAAAAAAAAAAATTTTAAGTCGTTATTAGAAAACCCTATAGTATTTATGCACAACATAATGGTTTCTATAGATATGACCTCTACGGATGTGGTTTCTAAGAATGTGTCCTCTATGATATGGCCTGTATGGATGTGGTCTTAAATATCGATCTGTACTTCTGGGGTCTAGGATTTAGGGTCTAGGATCCGCCGTATATGAAACCACACTGATAGGGCCAAACCGTATTCAAAAAATACGGCATGAAGGTGTTGACATACTGTTAATGGAACTCATGACCCTATTGTTAGCGTCACTAAGAGTATCTGCTTTCTTATTGGCAAATGATGTTGAGGTTTTATTCATCTTGCGTGAATTTTTTGAACCAAGTCATGGAAATGTGGAGCAAGTCGTCTCCTGTTGCCTTAAATAGCTAAGTAGAAATCAAATTTAGCCAGATTGATGGGCATTTCAACTCTCATATCAAGTTAAATGGTTTGTTCTACCTGCCAACAGAGTTTGGGTCGTACTTGTAGCTTAACAGTCTACAGAAGTGGTTTTCCCATATCCTCAACTTCCCCTGTGATTCTACTATTAAATTTTGTGAGTGTTTTGCTTCTTAATAATAATAATTAATAAATCCTGTTTGCGATATGATGTGGTATAGGTTATTCTTCTCGACTATCTACTGATGATCTTATCCTATTTAAGTATCAAAATTGCCTGAAGCTATAGTTTCTTCTATAGGACATTGCTGGCAGAATATTCTTTGGCAGCATCCCCTATTCATTTATCCGCCGAAAGCTCAAGAATTAATTAGAATCAAGTCTTAATCTAGCTTATCCGTACCCAAGTAGAGGCTGTTTCTTGTCTCTGAACTAATTTTTTATCAGGCTTTCGACGGACCCTCCGGTCACTTGCTTCATAGCAATTGGCTACTCATGCCTTATACAGAGTTCTAGTAATTCACATGCAGATACCAACATAGTTGTACATTTTGTACCACTACTGATCCGAGGCCAAGTAGTTTGCTGTGTAGTTAACCTTACATATCCCGAGGTACAATTTTTTTTTTCTGAGACTCCGGGTCAAAAGCGCCCAGACATTTCAGCACTTATCTGGTTCGCGGATGTAAGTCTATTTAGTGTTCATTTGTCACTATCCCTTTTTTAACTTAACTATTCCATAGAAATTTCCGTGGTAAGAATGTTTTATGCTTAATGTTGATGTTGTTTGTTTCAGTCACATGAATTCATTCGCCGTATGTCATCTTATGAGGGTTGGGCATTTCTAAAAGGACGTGTACGATGTGACTTTTTTTCTTGCTCAATGCTCGCACTTATAAGCTTTGAGAAACGAGCTCGATTGGGCAGGAGCTGCACCTGTTGGTTACCATGAGAATGTAAATGAAGTCATAGTTACAGCACTGAGTATCTCGAAGTTAACGCCACTCAGTGGATACTCGTACCCCACTCTGATAGTAAATTCCTTATATAATTTAGTAATATATACATATACATATACCGCAAGGGTGGCTACGTTACTCATACTTTTTCGCTATAAATGAGATAACTCTATTCGTGTTTTTGAACGATAACCACAAAAAATAATAAATTTCTCTCTACTACCGGCTCATAGATCAAAGACGGCAGACCTTAAATCAAACCAAACAAATTCTTATAAATTGAAGTTTTCTGAAACCACCTCTGACGCAGCTTTCCTTGACCTACATACAAGGTGAACTTGGACTTGCTTATTACCCAAGACACGCAAGTGCTATCAGTTCACCAGAAGATAAAATTGTTCCTTACCAAGCACGCAATGCAGTAGCACCGCTTACATAGGTTTACAATTAATACAGGACTATCATGGCAATATAACATCGTATCTAACTCTCCATCCTGATCAGTTGTTCGTATGTACGTGGTTTTATGGTTAAAACCTTATACACCCCTTGGGATGTCGAGAATGGAAACGGTATAAATATTTTACACAAATGCCGTGAAAATGTGAATTTTATTTCAAAAGCCCTTTTCTTCCTGCGGAAGGAGCTTGTATGTGTATAGGTTTTGTCACAATTTCGCTACTGTTAAACGTTTCTCCTTTTTGGCGTCACTAAGTGGTAGATTTTGAGTTTTCTTATTTACGCACGTGTTTTCCATTCGTTTCTCCATGAGCGTTTTCCAAAGAAACACGGATATGCTCAGCGATAGTCGTACATCTTGTCGACAGGAAAGATTTATGCTCATTAAAATAAATTGTTGTTTATGTCCTTTTATTTTTGGTTTTTGTGGAAGAAATGGACCGTCTGAAGGTAGGAGGATGGGACTGTTACCAAGGTGATTTTTCCTTGTGTTTTTGTTTTGGATTATATTTTTAAAAAATGCCATGACAATGTATTTTTTTTTTAATAAGACTTTAACTATTTATAACAGTGATTAAGGATTTATGTGAAGTTTTGAAAGGTTCGAAATTGAAACATAAAATATTGTTAGAAGTATAAGCTCCTTAAGACGGACTAGTCGATTGTTGTTGGTGTTGCTCTTGCATCTTTAATGAAGGTGCTGCATAGCATCTTGAGGTAAGATACTATGTATTTGTTATGGCATAAGGCTCTACATATGTATACTATAGGTCCATTGTGTGGATTTTTAGAAAATAGGGGCTACGAATGTATTTTCACCATCTTAGGCAACGAAATTGGTGCGACACAAATGTTGTTCAGCTAAAACTTTAGTCATAATTCGCAGGTGGTTATTTTTGGCTCTTTTTGAAATTGCAGAGTGATTAAGCTGCGACCTAAGAAGTGTGCTCTGTTCGTGATTTCATTTCAGTAGCAGAAACTGCTTTTATGGCCATTTGCCTGTTAACAAAAGTGCTACCTGGTTTTGGCATCATTCAAACCTTGCATGCCGCTTTAATAATTGCAAGAGCCACAGCTTGGAAAACACTATTGTGATCGAAGGGCATGGCTGAGTTATGTGTGTTTCATTTGCCTGGAAATACATATGTTCTCGTTCCAACATCCATCCTTCTAGATAGACAGTGATTTATTCTGAAGGCAACGTTCTCTATTTATTTGTTGCATGCCGTACAAGAATTGTGTGACTGGCTTTTGGGAGCCAGTTTAAGCAGATTGACAAGTATCTTGAGGTTGGCGCTTGTCACTATTATTATTAATTCTTGTATTTTTATGATCACTTTGTGACTGTGCTGCCATATGTTAGAATGATTTGCACAATTTTCTTGTATATCCACAAAAATATTTTGGGGTTTTGTCTCATATTGGGGCGAGGATTGCACGCATTTTGTTTTCTATCAAAAATTATTCCCAGATATATTGCAGTAGTTCCTGGTAGCTTTAGAGGTGTTGCCTCAATTTCTAGTGAATCAAATTGTGGTACGGTGAAAAAATAACTTGAAAAGCAACACTGCTTCCATGAACTTATATCTGTCAATAGATTACTGTCAAATTTTCATCAAGCTGCGTCAATTAATTTGTGTGTAAAAGTCACAGAGAAAATAGAAAAAAACTAGCTCATGAGACAACCTCGAAGGAGTTTTGGCATTGTTTAACAGCAATTCGAACGAAATCCTGCGCTGCTTTACAATCGGAGATGATTCATAAATCTAGAGCCTGCATGTTTTGGATTGGGCATGCAATATTTAAGTTGGTAGCAAAGTGCTTGCTTTGGCTTCTAGTGGCGATCCCTTATAACTGCATGAGTAAACTCTTACTCACGGGCAAGGGCATGCTGAGCTACTAGCATAATACTGGCCTAAACCTCACAACCATATTAAAAAGCATAACCAACACAATACCACGTCTATCAACGGACTTAGACTTATTGAAGTTGCGGCTGTATGAAATATCACAACAGCAAGCACACGGTTTCCTCATCTTAATATATACACAAGCTAATATGGCTGTCTCCGTATCATGAATCTCATCAAATTGATCACTTTGCGATAGTCTTAATGCATGCCTTCAGGATTCCGGGCAGCCAAGAAATCACTTTGATCACCACCCTGTTTCACCAAGGTGCGATTGCGGATTTCCCAAGCGCCTCAACAAAGAAGAACAACTGTGAGAAGATAAAATGTAAAACAGTTGCAGTCGCAAGTGACCGTCAGAATCTTAATCAAATAACAACTCCTATGCAGCCAGTATCCATTACCGAAGACCAGTGTCAACGTTGCCAACGTGAGAACAGATATGCAGCAAGGTGCAACTGATGTGTTGCGTTTCACCCAACCACCACCAAAAAGTCACTGGTTTGATGAAGGATGGTAGCAGGTGCGTGTAGCTTAATAGAAAGCCTATAGATCGGCGCTGTAACAAAAAAAGAAAAAAAGAAAAAAAAGAAAAGAGCATGAGAAACGAGCGGCCGAAGGTATTGAGAATTTATTGTTCAGGAATTACGAACGGAAATTTAATCAACAGATAAAGAGAATGTGTCAAGTCAAGAAGATCCATAGAGATACCTGTAGATATAAAAACGGACTCTTGTAGTAGAATCACAGACGGTGCTGAAAATATGGAAACAATTTTTCTGCACACTGTACAAAGGCGAAGAAGCTCAACATTCCTCTGTGGGGCAGAGTACACCATTTAGACGATGGTCCGTCCAAAACGAAGTAAGGATAGCAATATCTAAACGGAAATCCAACAAAGTAGCTACTTGGAATAGAGCATACATTAACTCATTTCTCAGATCTGATCAGACAAATGAATAGAATCTGAGTATCGTTGCCCGATTCACAAAAAACGAGATCCTCTCAACTGCGCCAGCTGTAGAGGTATAAGTATCCTCAACTTCGCATACAAGATCTTATCTGTCATATTGTGCGAACGTTTGAGAATCTTCGTCAGTATCTTGATTGGTCCCTTTAGATCTGGTTTCAGATCAAGAAATCTTCACACTCCGGTTAGAATCGATATCCACATCTTTTTATCAATTAGAATCCTGGCAAACTTGTCCGTCTGTGCAGAATGATGATTGAGAACTCTCCGTGCTCCTTTAATGTTGGTAACAAATCAACCGAGACTTTTGATGCCAAAAAAAGTTTCAAGACAAGGTGACGCGCTGTAATGTGATTTGTTTAACACTTTTTCTCATAAACACGTTTTGGTATAGCCTTGAGCTTTCCTAGCGATGACGTTTTTATTTCCTCAATCGTTGGAAATCTCCGTCCTTTCATAAGTCTCTTCAGTTTTAGGAACATAATCATTTATTCGTCATTAGTTATGACCCTTTTGAGCAAGTTATACTCATGTGACAGTGCTTCTGATCAAAATTACAATTTTTCGGAACAAACTTCACTAATACATGTCTCATGCTCAAAACATCTGAAAAAATGCATGACACGAGCCGACAGATATGCCAACATCCTCAGCAACTTTTTTTTTATTATAACTCGACGATTTTCCAAAACAATTTTATTGACAGCTTCGACGTTATTATTTTTTGTTGATATGCTTGTACCACTTGTAAACAATTTTTTTTACTTAAATCAGACGCAACGTGCAACATTTCAAGCACTTGATTCCATTCCATGATTCCATTTTTTACAGAAAATTTGATGCAAATTCTTTGCTTTGCCCACCAAAATATGTCTAACCTTTCTATCTGTCAAAAACAAACTAACTATGCTATACACTTGAAACTGTGAACATATGTTCGGGAAATGTGTACCACAGCAGAAAAAAAGAAATCGATGATCGAATCATCACTTTTTGTACACACCTCGTATACTGTCAACAAGAAGAGATACACAACATCGACGAATTGAACAGAAGGTCACAGACGACAGCTTTAATTCCGAGGTTAAGGGACTTCGCCTACCTTGGCTCTGCTATAAATTCTGCCAACGACACCTATCCAGAAATAATATAACGAAGAATCACTCTTGTCGATCACTGTTTCCTTGTGCTAAGAAGGCAATAAAGCTCTATCCCGAAGAACTTAGGAGAGGCTATTTAAGACCTTGATCATGGATTCCATTTAAAGCGGATGAAGATATCCTCAGTAATTTCGAGAGAAAAATCCTTCGAAAAATACGTTGACGAGATTTGGTCTTAATCGGAAAACAGGTTGATCATCATTATCGATGGCTAAAACATGTGTCACGAATAGACACCAATACTCCGGCAGGCAGAGGCTTCGAATCTAACCCGAAGAGACAACGCAGAAGGAGAAGACTATCTTAGCTGGTGCGCACAAGTATAAGGGGACCGTCTTAAAATGCGCAATTGGATGCATTTAGCTTAAGGTGGGGCTGACTGGAGAGGCTTGATAGTTGAGACCAGGTTCACCCCAAACTTACTACTTTGTAAGATTCATTGATCGAAACAGCGGATATTGTCAGGTTAATCGACCTCAAAGGAGCCAAAAATGGAGACAAATGTTAGCAATACACCCGGCATAATCCACACTGATTGTTTTCAAAGGGAGAAACTATTAAATGGAAAAGTGTAACGACGAATTCAATGAAAAAAACTAAATCATTTGGCCAATAAAAAAGTGTTTTTTCATCAAGTCGACAATGCAAGTGTGCACAAGTGCGTAGTCGCTAAGCGAAACTTTATGAACTGCTCCAAGTTGTCCTTGTGTATGAACAAAACCAGTTATGTCTTCTGTGGACTTAGATCTGTGATTGTTTGGTAAGAATTTTCCTGTCGCAAATTGTCATCGTCAGCGTATGCAATTATCTCTACTTCTTTGTTTCTGAGTTTCATAAGTGTGGTTAGGTGACTCCTCGTTGTGGTGTTTCTCTGAGGGCATCCAGTCTAACATTGATATTCCTTTTATCATATTTACGCTACTGAGAGTTGGTCAACGTTGGAGCTCTGTAGTGTCGTTGTCATTGTGCACGTTTTCAAATTGTTGCATACTCCTTCAATGTTTAGAAAGGCAGCTAGTGATTCGTATGGTGTTTCTGTTTCTACTTCTTTGCCTTTTATGTAACTAGTTCATTGAATTCGATAACAAAGATGTATGCTCTTTAATTTTTCCAAGTTCCAAGATTTTCAGAATCACATAATAGAAATTGGACATCTAGGTCTGAAATTCTTGGGAGAACGAAAACGACTATCACTTCTTGCCAGTTTTTGAAATGAAGAATGAGTTTTGAACTGTGAGTAAAGGGCCCGTGTTATTATACTTCTTACCCTCTGGAGCATAATTGAAAAAATCTCGTCGCTCTAAGGAGATTTGAAGGAAAGAGAATTTGTTGAATGCCCACTACATTTCTTCCTTTGTTGCAATTCCGCCTGGGGTTGACGATTCAGTTACTGAGTATTATAAATTGGTATCACTCGTTCTTCACCCTCGAATGTGAGTCTGTAAAATTAGGTTGATGGTCTCTGTAAAGCACTGTATACATTTTTAATTGTCGTCTTTCAAAATTACTGAAGCTTCTAGTTATTTGAAAAATAGTTTCCTTAGTCGGACTAATTTTTTGATATTTTCTATTTTACTGCAACATGTGCTTTTATCATGTTTAAGTACTTTTTCGTATTTTCCGACGACTTATGTGAGACAGAGTCTATTTTTAGATTTGTTGCTATGTAGCATTCAAAAGTTCCTTGTTGTCTTCCTGATCCCGAATAGAACCTGCTACTCACTTGGTGAGGTCAGCACAGTATTATGCACCGGCTTGGTCGTAGATCGATAGAATCTTATGAATCTGAATCTTATGCTGTTTGATACCTAGAGACGACTGATAAATTATCAACACGGATTTAGTATCAAAATAATCATTTACAACGAAATTGTGGAATTGTAAAGCATTCCATCAATAATATTCTAATATTAGACACACTTCTCTTCAACATCAACCAGAGAACTATCCTTAAACTGGTTTCATTCACATTCCAACAAGAATCTACCAAATGAGGAGATGGACTATAGTAATGGATGAGATTTCGTGTCCTAACATCTCCTGAACGTCAGTCTATGAATAAATATTTCTAACAGCAGATTTAGGCCCAAGGCAAGCTACCAATGATAACAACTTTTTTGGTGATCGAAAATCCGGAAGCGGTTAAGTCTATTAATGTCATTGGTCTGAACCATGGTCTGGGAAATCAGATCCTTTTTGCATATTTTTTATATCTGAGATCATATGAAGAACTAACAATGCGGGGATAAAGGTTTCACTGAGTTGAATTACGATGTTATGGCAAATAGTGGGAGCAACCCATATTTATTTTAGAGAAAGAGCAAACCATTACGACAACTACTTGCTTGTTGAAATATAGTCAGATACCACATGATCATATGACCCCAAGATCAACACCTATATCTTCATAAACACATATGGTAGATGGTGCTTTGGAACTTTGCCTGGTTTATGTCAGTGCAATGGGTGACCAGATAGCAATCATAGTTTTTCCAACTGTTTTGTTTCAGCAGCTGTCAAAGTTACCAATAATATCCAGGTATTAAAATATTCAGTAAGGTTTGGCATTTCGTCATGAATCGTTTTACGTTTGCCGACGTGCGGAAAATATTAAAAAATATTATGGTCGCGAGGTCGTCATCATGACTTCAGTGTGAAGAAAATTCGTCGCACCCTGGAAAAGTTTGGGTATGAGTACACTCTTTTGGATCTTAAACTATCAGAAAGAGGTTGATACGAAATGAAGAAAACATAGCCGCCGTAGCGTATCGAAGAAGACCTAAAACGTCGATGGCGCCGATCGGCTAATTTTGGGCCGACATTCATATAAGATTGTGCTGATGCAAGATTTGAAGCTCAAGGACCATAGTAAATGCTGTAAGTTCGCTAATTGGGTGCTGGAAATGTTGTCCGAAGATCAATTTTAGTCAAGAAATCATCTTTTCGGACGCATCATCGGAGCTTATATAGCGTGGTTCATCGCAAACTTTGATTTATAGTGTAAAATAAAAAACATATTTTTGAAAGAGAACTTAAAATTTTTATTATCGTTTAAAAGAACAATTCATGGCATTTACTTATTAAAAATGATATCATGTAAATATTGGCTAAGGCTACGTCTGAGGTGGCCTATTCGGAAGTTCTAATTTTGGGCGACTCGTTCGAGTTGGCTTCTAAAGCGTCAATCTTAGCTAGCCTATTCCTGAAGACCTGAGACTTTACATATCCCCAGAGAAAATAGTTCAAAGGTATGATATCGCACGATCTAGATGGCCAATTTACCGTAACAAAACCTGAAATTAAGTGCTCACCAAAATGATTTCTCAACAAGTCCATTGTTTCATGCGATGTATAGCTAGGAGCGCCGTCTTGTTGTAACCAGAGCTCACAGGGACCATTTGATTGAATTTCAGGTAGCACATAGTCTTTTAGCATTGCGCGATAATGGTTACCATTGAATGTAACATTCTGATTTGCCTCATTTTTGAAGAAATATGGACCAATGATTTCACCAGCCCACAAACGACACCATACCGTTGTTTTAAATGGGTGTAAGGGTAGCTCTTGGTATTCTTCGGGTTGCTCATCAGCCCAAATATGGAAATTTTGCTTATTAACCTATCCATTGAGCCAGAAATGGGCTTCATCACTGAACAAAATTTCACGATAAAACACCGGATTTTCATTGAGTTTTTACAGAGCCCATTCACTGAAAATATGACGCAAATTTAAGTCGCCTGGCTTCAAATCTTGCACAAGTTGAATTTTGTAGGCTTTTAGGTCGAGATCCTCCCGTTATTGTTGTCGAATACGCCAAGACAACCTGCTGAGAACGACGACGAATTGATTCGTCACAGTCTTCGCGTACACTCTCAGCTACAGCTGCTATAATCTCTTCACCACGTGCTGGATGTGATCAAACCAATCGAGTATCATCCACTTGTGTAAAGTCTGACTCAAATTTGTGAATGGTATTGACAACAGTGGTTTCAGTAGGTCGATAATGCTATATTTCTCGAATCGTACGAAAAACATTTCTCACAGAACGCTGATTTCCGTAATACAGCTGAACAATTTGTTGTAGTATGAGTCTTTTCAAGATGATTTGCCAAACAATACTGAACAAAAATGGCACAGCAGTTTGATGGAAGTCACGCGTAATCTGTCAAAAAAGCCTATTGAAAGTCAAACTCACGATGAATCACCCTATATGTATATTATATATAGAGCGATGATAGCCGACTTTTTGTAATCAGAGCTCGATAACATCGATATATCATAGCTGTGGCTTAAACAGTCGGCTCTACATCCCATACAAGCGATGCAACGCTCGAAGTTGTAAAGGAGAAATTTGGAGATTGCGTCATATCACGGTGAGCGTTCATCAATAAGATTTGAACACTGGTGCCACATATAATCTTTAGTCTACGGTATTAAGCCAACTAGTTTGAATGAGCTCGAATAACGCCCCACATATTGGATCAAATCATCAAAAATTAAACCAACCGCTGGGAGCACTGTCAACGAAGCTGAGGCGGCTATTTGAATGAAGTGCTAATCCACGCATAATGGCATGAAAGTAAAATCAATTTTATATCTCACACCGTTATTGTTAAATTAAATTTTTTATTTCTATCGTCCTTATCGGGTCACCCTTATAAATAAGCTTCTCTGTACAGCGAAATATAAAGTGAATATGGTAAATGTACCCATTCCTAATTGGTACTCGGAAAGACCATGCTTGCACGCTTTTATTATGACAAAAGATATTTTGTATCATCGCTAGTCAATGTCCCATATGAGTTCTAACAACCCCTAACGTGAAAGTACTACAAAAAAAATTTTCGAATTTGGTAACAATTTTCCGTCTTGAACTATTTGTCGCAAAATTCCACTATGCCACAAAAGTAAAACGAATGACTCCAGTGTAATTGTTGGCAATAATTTCTCATTAAACTGCCAACTTAGAATAAAAGAAAGAGATTGTCCTCATGCTCATTGTTTGTGGGAAACTCTGACAAAATAGCCCACAATATTTGCTTAGCTAAGTGCTATTATTTACCACATCCTTTTCTGTTCCTTGTATCCACGCTCTAATATTAATTTGTTTTCCTATTAATATTCCATCAATTGACAACAGACAAACAAAACAGAATAGTTGTCCTATTTTCTTTGCCGTTTTATAAAAATACACACACAAAACCATTAGACTGACTCCTGCGAAACTCATAACTTCCACGCGATTATGCTTCACCGGGTCCTTGGAGTGGCGCATGTTTTCACTTTCTTTCATCAAAAGGGAGAGAGGGTATACATAGATACAAAAAAAGAAGAAGAAGATGAAGGCAGAAGTTATTTTGCTATTGTGCAAAACAACAATTCAGCGATATTATTTTTTCGCTCTTATTATAGATTTCATTGATTAGGCAATATGCTGAGTATGACTGCGGATATGGATGGGGTTGATGGTAGGAGTAGTTATTGTGATTTTATGTCCTCGATGTTTATGGAATATTATTCCTATTTTATTCATTTTATTTTATTTTATTTTTTTTTTTTTTTTTTTGACAGTCCGTTGTCATGGCTAAATTGTTTTGATTGGGTAAGAAGAAGTCCCAGTTGGTACGAAAGGAGAAAGATTTTATTTGGGAAATGAGGTTTAGTTAGAATGAGGATACAATATGTAATTGGGTACGGTATTTGAATGATAAGATTTGTCAGTGATAAGAGTCGGTGTTAAGATTGTAGATATAAAGTACCTGCCCAATTTTCTCAACGCACTATCTGGGCATTTCATCGAAAATAGCTAGGTAGAGTAGGCGAATATGTAGGCTCCAGCGTCCCAAAACCTTGATAAGTATCGATTGTCTGCCAGTAGAAAAATCGATTGATGTAAAAGGCACAAAACGCCTGAGATATAGACGAATGAATGAATGAACTGAAGATAATTATATGGAGAAACGATGACATTCTATCACGTAAGGTGCTTGCCATTCCACAAAAGGAGATATCCTTAAAAGAGATTCTTGTAATAAGTTAAACATCATGTTGTACAAAAAGTAGTAGTAAGATGAGTACACTTTTACACGGAACACTGTTCTATTCCTAACTGAAAGCCAATTGGGAGTTTGAACTGACAGGATGCCGCATACTCCGTTCTATAAAGTTGTAATCCTAAGGGGACGTTTCAATGCCAAGTAGGGATGCGATACAACTGCCCTCAAATATGTAATGGGTGTGATGGTCATCCCCCTTGGGATTGATCATGAAAGGTAATTCAACCGAAGTTGAAACTATAGCACCATTGGAGGTAAGGCAATCCAAACTTAAGGTTCAATACCGTACGAAAAGAAAATAAGCTCAGAGTCATAAAAGACAGAATAAGTTAATGCCTAGCAGTTCAGTCAATATATACAGCAAACCCGTGCGACAGAAGAGCAAATTTAAAGCTACTACCATATCTGACGAAGGTAAAAAAAGACGTTACTTTGCTGATATCAAATAAGAATAAGCTGAGGAATAGGAAGTCACCTCATACCACCCCTTCTTCGACTTCAAAGCCGCTTATGAGAGCATCTGTCATATGTCATCGCGCTGAACGGTGGCCGGATTCGGGATCCCGGGAAAACTGATCCGGATGTGCCGTACAATACCAGTGTGCCGTAATTCAAGTCTTAAAGTGAATGAGTAAAAAGAGAATTATAATATGTTTTCGACTAAAAACCGTTAAGTCGCCTATCACCTAGGACGAAATGTCACTATCGACAGCTACAACTTTGAAGTAGTCAAGAAGTTCACCTACCTCGCGGCAAATGTTACTACACAAACAACATCATGGTGGAGATTCGACAAAAAGTAACCCAAAGCAATCGCTAATTTTCGGTCTGTCAAAACAGTCTAGCCAGTCCTTCTTTACGGAGCTGAAAGTTAAAGGATAATTAAGACAGTGGAACAAGTTTTAGATTATTTTGAAAGAAAAACCCTTTGTCGAATATTTTTTAATGTTTGTGAGGAGGGTGTATGGAGAAGAAGATACAACGGCGAAATCTGACAGCTGTACAAAGATGTGGACATACTACGGAAGGTTCGAGAAGAAAGACAGTGCGATTGCTGATATAAGGCAGCTTGGCCTTTTCAACTGGAAGCAGCACGCCCTTGACCGTAATGAATGTAAAGCTACATTTTTCCAGACTTTAACCTTCTAATCGTTTCCAGTCTGATAAGTAAGTAAGTAGGAATGTATACTTCGTGATGAAGTCAAACCAACTAGACGCTGCCACAAAGGTCCTGAATGTAAATTAACATGGAAACCAGCAAATTCCTGAATACGTATTTTATTCTATTCTATACTCAATCCCCAGAACAGAACAATTTTAACTGTGAGTGCAGGCCATTAAGAAGAAATATTTCCAAGCTGCGTCAAATACTTATATCGGCAGAACCTTATTATAACCAGCGAATGAAAAAAAGTGCGTTTCTCCAAAAATGGGAATGAAGGATGAACGACAAGCTGGCAAGGAGAGGCAATCTGGGGTTTCAAAAACTACTATACGAGCGCTGTTTGATGAGTACCCAGTTTGGAAGATAGCTGACGACGCTACTGAGCCAAAATGAGGGTACCATCGTTTAGTATAATCTCGCCTGTCAAAATTTGGTGACAAACCGACGCTAAGTTTTGTTTTGACACATATTTCAGAACATCGTATTAGTGGTTTTTGCTACCATGGAAAAAGAACAATGAACAGCTTCGTGATCCAATTCTTGTTTTTGAGTGGAAAAACCTCCAAGGAAATCAAGTCCATTCTCGATGGTGTGTAAGAGACCTATTCACCTTCCCATATAACCGTTTGCAATTGGTTCGCAGAGTTTCTCCGTGGCCGCAGGTGAATTTTTGATGAACCGCTCCCAGGTGGCGGTTACCACAGAGGAAACCACAAAATCCATGATCTCGTATTGGCGGACCTCCAATTGAGAATTCGCAAGTTGGCTGAGATAGTACGTATCTCAACTATTTCCATATTTGGAAATGTGCTTGGCCCTGTTTAATTAAAATCCGGAGGAGTTTCTGCATCCTTTCAGTATCGTTGATGAGACATGTGTATTCAGCCACCGTTTTTTGGGACGCACGAGGTGTAATTCATGTTGACTGTTTGGAGAAGGAAGAAACTATCACAGGAGCATACCACGTCGATTTATTGGTCCGAATTAACGCCGATTTGAAAAAAAAACGACCACATTTCGCAAAGAAAAAAGTGCTCTTCCACCACGATAACGCACCGGCTCACACCTCCGCAGTCGCCACAGCCGAATTGGTCGAATTGCACTACGAATTGATTCCTCATCCTCCGTATTCTCAGGACTTGGATCCCTGTGCCTTATTTTGTTCCCAAACCTCAAAAGATAGCTCGCCGGAGAGAAGTACATGTCGAACGAGGAAGTCATCGCCGCCGCGGAGTATTTTGCAAGCCAATAAAAGTCGTACTATACGGAGAAGTTAAAAAAGTTGCAGCACCGCTTGGAAAAGTGTATCTAGTTGAAAGTAGAATACCATATATGGAAAAATAGTTGCGTTGTCATTTCTAATCCGGATATTCATCTAACAGCTTTCGTATGTGTTCTTTTGGAGAAGTCCATTAGTATGCAGGATTTAGAGACTGTATATTGCTTTATGTAGTTTAAAATTGATGTCAAGAGTTTTATAAAGATACAAACGTCGACACATTAGCCTCTCCCCATCTACTCCTATACACTTCTGCGCGTAGTATAGTTCTGGTGCCCGGTCCTTTTGATTTTAGATAAGGTAGTTACCACCTAGGGAACGTTATTTGAGGCTGCTGTCGAGAGAGGTGCGGTTAGTGGTCACACTAGTGCCCTTTTTTTTTCATTAGAATGGCGACGAAGTAATATCATATGCAGATCAACTAGGACATTCACCCATAGTTAGTTTAAATTGTTTCCCACATCGGTGTCCAGCTCTAAAAGGGCGTTCACGTCTGTCAGTTTGAATTATTTGTTACCCATATCCATTAACAGCTCTAAGGAAACCCCAGTGATGTCTCTGGACCCTGAAGAAGAGAAACTTGAATAAGCTAACGGCGGCTTTAATATCATCAGTGAGGGTTTCGGTGCGAACCACAAGAATGGTGACCTTTTTGACTGAATCAGTTATAAAAGAATAAGTCTCCCAGACATCGCAAATAAGATCTTTTCTGCCGTATTATGTGAGTGTTTGAAGCTATTTAAATCAGATTGATCAATATCTGCGCAGTTTCACGTGAGGAAAGTCCTTGATTTATCAAATATTCATATTACGGCAGATCTTTGAAAAGACCAAACAATTTTAGATCGACATTCACAATCTATTTGTCAAAGCCACATATGAAAGCGTGCATGGGATCGATGGTTGATTTTGATATCCCTACCAAACTCGTCAGGTTGTGCAGGAAGACTATGGAGAATCCCACTAAATCTAGATCTTTAATGTCAAGGAAGACTACACACAGTCATGTGGCTTTTATAACATCGCTCTAGAATTACACAAAACTCTGCTGACAGGGCAAAACACAGTGCATACATAAGAATAAGACGCACATCGCCGATGGCTTAGCGGGAAATTGGGGGTGATAGCCTGATGGCTGCCTTACTGGCTGTCACGCCAACCTACCTGAGATGGAATCCCGGTAGGAGCTCGACAGCAAACATTTCAAATCGTCATCACCCTTTAGGCGGGCAATGTCAAACCTCCGAAAGTCAAATTATGCCTATGAAAAAGCTTCTCAGGAGAGCCATTCGGAACCGGCAATAAAGAATAGGCCCAGCAAAAAATTCACAAAGTGAGAAACACAAATGAGTGCGAGAAACTAGGCAGTCGCACCAAAGTATTTTTTTTTTTTTTATGACTACGTGGTAATTAATGGCTAACTTGGCTGCGCAGTTATAAGCATATTTTTCCAATCCCTGTCTCTTTGGTCTCAGGAGACAGTTAAGTAACAGAGCCCCCTCCCATAGAACAAATAAAATCCTAATCATTTCGGTTCACCCATATGGCTAAGAAACTTGAACCTTGTTGAACGGAAGATACTACGCATGAATTTTGGTTTCGTTTGCATTAACCAGAATTATAGGAGAAGTTTTAACCACGAACTGAGCAGTACAGCGACATCGGTCTGTACGCCACACCCTCATAAATAGAGTTTTTGAGTGTAACCCCCGAACTGGCTAGGGATGTTACTAGGAGTATAAACAGGTTCATCCTAGACTGTGGCATCGTCTACAAAAGTAGACAAGTAGGTATTACTCTACGATTTATTCTTCTGAACAGGGAAGACAATGCTTAATCCTGAAGCGGATTCCTTTGATTTGGAACCATAAATCTCTTTTACTTTCGAAAATGTCATCAAGATGTTGTCTTGTAGCCTTGTTAAGTTATTTATGCAGATTCATGGGTATTCTTGTCAAGACCCAATAAGATAAATGATCTTATGTCCAGCTCGTCAGCAAGCTAATGTGAATTTAATAGAAACTGAATATATTGTTGTTTTATTTTTGGCACTCCACAACAGATGGCGCCAATAAACAAATTTCTTCTTAAGAAAATTGCCTTAGCCATCATTGCTCCATCAATATTTTTGGTTTTGCGGAATCAGGAAAATAGAAGGAAAAATAATGATTTGCCTTCTCCTGTTTTCACTTAGATTCCAATTAGTCGATCGTTATCCAATGGTCATCAATCACACTTTAGCAGAGGCCAAAGCCAGAATATTAATTTCTTTTCAAGCCCGCAACGGCAATATGGAAAGCGTGGATATTTTTTTGTTTCTTCATTCACCAGCCTTCTTACCAGAGCCCCATCTCAGTTAATTATAATCCTTGCAGATGAGAATTAATGGTGGCAAATGAAACTCCTATATCATCGTTTACCCATTGTTGCTGAATGACCTTAATCTTGTGCTAAATGAACAGCTGTTTCCATTTAAGTTATCCTTCCTAAGAATGGCGTCAGTAAGGCATTTAATAATGTTCAGCAGTCTTTTTTTTTTTTTTTTTTTTTTCTACAACATTCGCCTTTTGCTGCCTTCAGCTTCTTCCGTTGGCCGTCAGTCAGACAGATTGTTTTAACTTGAGTGAAATGAAGGATATGCAAAAATGGATGAATGAAGGAAAAAATTAAAAAGGACATTATTTCGCAAAAGAAAAATAGAAAAAAAAAAAGAAGAGAAAAACGAAAGACAGGAAATGAGAATTTAATTGAATTTAGTTGTCTTGCATGGCTGTGTGCAAGGATTAAATTACTGTTTCTCTTCCTGTCGAGTAATTATCTTCTTAAAAATGTAATAAATTCAACAGAAGAAAAGGGATGCCTTAAATACACTCAAAAATATTGTATAGATAAGTTTTCATTTTGGTCCTTCACAGTCAAGGTGATACAATACATTGTTGTTTAGATACAACACAGTATCTGAAAGCAAATTATTTTTTAATGGACACTCAAAGACGGAATAAAGTTTTTCGATGTTAAATCACCTTCTCAGAGTTTTCTTCAAGAATAAGATGTCAGCGAAATGTCAAGTACATTTCATGGTATGAAAAAATAAGCAACCGTACTTTTCTTAACAAAACACTTCAACATTTTGTATAATTAACGACGGGATACCTGTTATTTCCTCTTAACGCCGAGTTAAGCCGCGTTGGTCATGAAACACAAAGTAACTTGGAGTTAGTTCCTGTCACTGATATTTGTCATCAATAATTCTGGATTGTTGAATGTTACTGGATTTTGTCTTGACAGTGTTTATTTTCAGCTCGGTAGGGTTCAGTTTTCTCCTACCTCAGACCATTCATAGCGAAAGAAGTGTCACGGTTAAAGATTCGAAGGAGTGGAATGCTACTGGCAATTTCAATGGAGCACTGGTGGTGAAGGCAGTGAGACACACAGGTCGGTGTTCCTGGTTGTCAATTAACTGGGATATATTAGCATCACCCATGAGTCTTATCGTGCGGTTTTCAATCCGATTTATCAGATGCAGAGAGCTTTTAGGAGCACCTGACCAAATATTGGTATTATACTTCAATCTTGGGCGGATGAATGCCTTATATATTGAGGCCAGTTCAGAAAAGGAAAAGTATTTCTTAAGTCGTTTGAGGAAACCTAGACATTTCGCAGTTATTTTGGCGACATCAAATATGTGGTCATTCCAACGTAGGTTGTCATTGACATACATACCGGGAATGTACAACGGTTTCAACGATGCAAGTGCCATTCATGGATAATAGCTGGATGTTTGGATTTCGTTTTAACGACAGCAGACAGCATTATGTTTTGGAAGCATTAAATTCTACTCTGTAGAATATGTGGATATGCTGTTTGTGTAAGAATTTATTGAGCTTAACATACGCTGCCGTTCCCGTTCTACACCCGAAAATCAAGGACGTGAGTCAGGGAACGAATAAAAAAAGCAGAGAGTACTGTCGTTAGCAAAGAAATATTTTTGGTTAGAAGTAGTAGACAAGAGATCGTTGATGAAAATTATAAAGAGTCTTGGAGATAGAATGGAACCCTGGAGCACACCAGCATTTATTTAGGGTATATTGGACTTGAAAACAGCCAAGACAACTCAAATTGAACGTTCCGAAAGGTGATTTTTAATCCATTGAAGAAGACGCATTTTCGACAAAAAATCCTGCCAAGCAGTGCCAAACTCTGTCAAGTGCCTTAGAAATATAAATTGCAACTATCTTGCTTTCATCAGATTGATGTATTCTTTGGTTCCACTTTTCGATGAGACATCGAAAAACGTATTGCTAGTCATTGCGAAATTTTTGCGTTTTGAGACATTTCATGAGCTGATGGTTTATCAGCCAGCGTTTCCGTGACCCTGGAAAAATGAACGTGTGCGCAATGGGTCTGTGGAAGGAGATACATGCAGATTCGCTGTTTTAAAGACGGTCTGGACAAATGCTGTTTTCCATCTGCTCGAAAAGAGTTCTAAAGAGTACCATTTGGATCAGCGGGTGCGAAAGTGGATTCGTTCCATTGAAGATTCAACGCACTCAAGTGTAGGCGGAGACAAAACACAATCTGAAAGTGTTGACCTGGTCGCATTGTGTGCAGCAAGCTGACTGGCCTTGTCCAAAGAGCTAACCGAGGGCCGAGAAAACATTTCTCTAACTCTGGCAGCCTTTTTACATCTCGAGTCGTAACATGCCTTTTCTTCTGGTTTGATACTCTTCATCGGATGAGGGATAAGGAATCTCATTCCAAAGAGAATAGTGTCTGTGATCATATCAGCAGTGGCATCCACATCGTTATCGAGGAAATATAGCGACCATTTAAAATTGCTAAAGAAGATGTTAAGTCCTCTCCATCTGACTTTTCTCTTACTGGGTACTCGGGATACGAGAAATTAACTGATGACACATAGGTTCGACGAGCCTAGAGGGGATAGCACATCTACCTTATACTTATCGGGGTGAGAAGTTAAAAAACAAGTCCAGAGTTAGGTTGTTTTCTGAAATCGTAAGGTTCGGTGTTTGAATCTCAGCCTTGCCCGAAAGACATTCATTTTTTCGGTTAACAAAGTAAGACCAGTAGTTAGCTAGAAATCAACAACAAGCCAACATCCACTAAGAATTTAGTCTCCCCATTAAATATTGGATGCCACCAGCAAAATATCCCATTTTCCGAAAAACTTAACACATTCTGAGGCATTATATGTCCATTCATACCACCGACGTGGACGTACGCAGAGAAGTGATTAATTCTTAGCCCACAGATATGTCTGCAGAGCCATTGTAATATATCGATGCGATATTAGAAGAAAATTTATTTATTTATACCCTTCACCACAACCGTGGAATCAACGAGAGTAGATGTAAAGCAGGTTAATTAGCTTTTTTGTTTGATTTTGTAGTAACCAGCGGGAAGACCACTTTAAGCTCGTAAAGGGTGCTTGTTCTTCTTTGAGTAGTAACAGCGGTTTCAACGAAGAAGTTATTTAGTAGCAAGTCTCTTCATAATCATATTTGTCATATCCAGCAACTTTATACTGAATTTCGCTAATGCATTTATTCTGCAAAAGGTTTTGTGTCTTCAAAAGTTCTTAACTGCCAAAGTACCATTGAACTTTTTCTATTCAAGACACAAAATTTATGAAATATTTCTCAAAATCTTTTAAACTTTCACAAGTTCTACTATGTAAATGCGTTAAAATAACTATTTCACATTTTGTCATATCTAAACATTATTTCATCTTTAAAATTTCGCAAAAATAAAAATCAGTTTCTTTGCTTTAAAATAAAGATTCAGGTCCCCAAACTTGAAAAGTTCTAAACAAAGTTGCATTCTCTCCCCACGAGATTAAATTCAAACAAGCACTCCTACGATCACAATCGTTAGAAGAGATGACAAAAGTTGATGGCACCCAAGCGACTCATATTCTAAAGGATTACCTAAAATCAGAACACACCCTTAGCCAAAACAAATCCTTCCACAGATCCTTGAGACGTAATACAAACACCAACAAGAGCTTGCTCTTAGCTTATCAAAAAGTGAAACTCTAAATTTTTAATCCGACCTAATCCTGGATTTTAGTTCAGCATGCAATTGTACCGCGTGGATTTAACTCAAACTCTGTTATGGTGACCTCATTTTGTCAGCTCTCCCCCAAAAACGATACATAGAATTTCTTCCACCAAAATGTCTGAAATCACAAAGAAGCATAAATAAATCTGAAAACTTAGGCGAAACCCTCCAAAATGACAAATACTCTAAGTGTTAGCAGTAGACGTAGTTGTAGTCATATTCGTTGATGTCGTATTCTCTGTTACCGATGAAAGGATAACGAAATTCGGAGCTAAAGGTGGATACAAAGGCGTTCCATGGATGCAGGGCAAATCAAAAACTTTCAAAACTTTATTTTAATTTTTCATAAATAATTCATGAGACCATTTCTATCTTTTATCCATATATGAGTACGAATATACCTACTAACATCACCGTTGTCATTGTCATCGTCGTTGCCGTTCTCATTGTCATCGTCGTTGTCGTTGCCGTTGCTGTTTCCTTGTCGTTGTCGTTGTCGTTGTCGTTGCCGTTCTCCACCTAAACGTTCTTGTTGCCAGTATCAGCTCACTCAGCATGCAATGGAAACTTGTCTTCATTTGGCTGGCCCGGTCCAAAATATGGGATGAAAGATGTCTGTCCTCTGAGTAGACGAAAACCAAGCCGAAGATAAAAGATATAACCATTCTAGAGTATGACGACCAAAACGGCGCGCCGAACACGGATTGGAAGGATTGCAATTTTGCTTAGGAAGTTTCGATGAAAATGGCAAGTCAGCAAATAAAAGACCATAATTGGGTTTTAGGGGTTGAAATGATATGGCCGCCGGCCTGGGAAGGAGATATGGACTTGGAGGAAAATAAATCAGCTGCTCTCTCATGAGTCAACCATGCATTGGGTAAATATGGGTTGCCTGGGGTGGAAAATAGATTCTCTGCTTCATTGGAGTATAAATGTTGTGATGTCATTGCTAACTTGTGAGTAAAAATATGATAGTCTGTGGGTTTGCTGGCGTTGCAAAGTTTTTTTTTTTTTTTTTCTTGGTTGCATGGAAAGCGCAAACAGGGATGTGATAGAAAGAGGGGTGAATCGTTGGCTTGGAAAATGAATCTCGGAAAAGGTAGATATAAAGAACTTTGAAGTCGCTTTTTTTTTAAAGAAAAACAGCATCCGCCTTTAAGTTATTGATGGCGGTAAGTGCTATCGCGTTATTTACTTCAAAGCTTCAAGTTATATGTGCTAGTATGTATTTGCACTTCGCTGATATCTCGGATGTTGGTCACATATGGTATGACATGTTGAATCTTCCAATTGACAAATTCAATTTTGTAGCTCTGTTACTTAGTTGGTAATTCTTTCTGCCATTATTTGAATGCCTAAAAGGATAAGAGTCCTTTGATATGTCACACAATGAGCTACAATTGGAGATACAATTTCACAAAAATGAAAAGGAAAGCTCCCAATAAAGAATATTTTATTGAAGATATTGTGTTACCTATTAGGGAAGACGTCATGTTTGTGTAGCTACAAAGATCTTTCTCAACAAAGTACGTAGGATAGAAAGGTCTCGAAATAGCACATCCTATCTAAAGTAAGTAAAACCGTGGTGCCAGTTAGGTATCAGTAGGTCTTCCATAAAATGATTTTCATGTTCAAACAGCATCAAATTCTGGAGGTTGGCGGCCAGATTTTCGAATAATACCTACAGGAAAATAATTAGCATAAAGTCGCCGCAGTCTTAGTACGAAACACTTATTTGCAGGCTTTTATAATGGCGATCGGCTGTTTATAGGCTGCGGTCCCTTTCCACGTGATCGCATCTTCGAAGGTCATTCCGGAATGAATTGGCAAAACAGTGATATTCATTTGCTGAAAATTTCTTGGTTATAAAATATAGTCATTCCGACCATGTTAGTTTCAATATGTTGCCCATAGACAGAGCCGCTTATGCTAATGAAGACTGACCCGATAATTATTGAAAGAACTATTTCTGTGAAGCAGCAAAGGGCTTATGATAAAGTCCATATCCCCACGGCATTCTGTATTGATTGATACGACAGGTGCCTTACATACGACGGCTGTTTAATAAGTATCCAGATTGGAAGATAGGTAATGCTGTTAAGCCAAAATGAGTATGCCATCACTTAGTATAACCTCTTTTAGCCCGCCTTTCAAAATTTATTAACAATCTGATGCTTAGTTTTGCTTAGACACCCATTTCAAAAAGTGTTTTTTTGCGACCATGGAAAAAGAACAGTATCGCTCAGTGATCCGATTTTTGTTTTTGAGTGGCAAAACCTGCGAGGAAATCAAGCCCATTCCCGATGGTGTGTATAGGACCCATTCACCTTCTCGTACAACCTTTTACCATTGGTTCGCAGAGTTTCGTTGTGACCGCACGGTAGTTTTTGATGAACTTCCCCCAGGTGGACCTTAAACTGTTACCACAGAGGAAACCGTGGACAAAATGCATGCTCTCATATTGGCGGACCGTCGAATGAAAGTTTTCGAGTTGGCCGAAGTAGCATGTATCTCAACTAGAGGCGTTTACCATATCCTGCACGAGATTTTGGGCATGAGAAAGCTGTCCGCGCGAATGGCTCCGCGGTGTTCTCACACCGGAGAACAAGCGCAATCGTGAGACCACTGCAAAGACGTGCTTGGCCTGTTTAATTGAAATCCGAAGGAGTATCTGCGTCGTTTCGTGACTATCGATGAGACATGGATTCATTGGTACACACCATAGACCAAAGAACAATAGAAAAAATTGGCTCTACCTGGTAAATGTGCTCCAAAGAAGGGTAAGGTGATGGCCACCGTTTTTTGAGACGCGCGAAGTGTAATCTACGTTGACTATTGGAGAAGCTAAAAATAATCACATAAGCATACTACGTGGAATCATTGGGCTGATTCAACGTAGATTTGAAGAAAAAGAAAAAAAGTGTTCTTTTACCACAATAACGCACCGGCTCACACCTCAGTAGTCGCGACAGCCAAATTGGTTAAATTGCACTACGAATTGCTCCCCTATTCTCCATATTCCCCGGATTTGACCACCTGCGAATTAGTTTTGTTCCGAAACCTTAAAATATCGCTCGCCAGAAAGAAGTACGGGTAGAACGGGGAGTCTTTTGCAGCCCAACAAAAGTCGTACCATACGGAGGGGCTCGGTCTACGGTTATTATGAATGAAACACAACATCGTTCATGTGACTACCACGGCTTCTGTTACAAGTGCATATCTGAAGGTCAATCAACTTCTTCTCTAACCAAAATAATGCGATCATCAAATTTATGCAATAAATTACAATGCTTGTGTGTGCGGTATCGTTATCCTGTTGAAACCAGAGATCGTTTAAACCCAATATTTCCAATTCAACATGTTGCGTTAACGTTCTTCATTCACTTTAACTATTTCTTTAGCCTCATCTTCGAAAAAGTACGGGCAAATGATGCCGCCAAACCATAATACGCACCATATAGTGACTTGTTTGGGATGCATTGGTTTTTCGTGAATCACGCGTTCACATAGTACAGTGGACTGAGAGAAAGTCTTAAGAATTAGGTATTAGACAAACGAGGCTGGGGTACAAGTCACTTGGTTTTTTTCAACTGACGATATTTTACAGATAAGTTGACGTACAAAATTAATTTCCGCACTTTTAAGGTATTCGGAAGCTTATCCGTCTGCAGACTTACTGCCCTTTACTTTAGATATCGATATGCATACTTATTTGGTCTTATGGATTAGGATGTTGTAAATCACCCTCTTCTTTGAATGGTTCAGTACGTCTGGACAACCGAATGTTGCTTGTTTTCTCCTTTGAAATGTCGAAGTAATATTTTCAAATTCTTGCACGGATTGTGATTTTACTATCATATTACGTTTTAATTCTCACCTCTACCCGTATTTCTTTGCAGTCTTGCTGACAATATCGCCACTGGTCTTCTACACTTGACGTGTTGTTGTTGACCTATGTTGCAAAGTTTTTTTTCTTAAAGAATTTTCGGGAACTCGATCACAAAAGTCCTTATTTCTCCTTTGCGATTGTAGCTGTTCAACATCAATATTTTGCGTTCTTAGGTATTCTGTCGTCCGGGATAATTTCTTGCTCACCTTTCGCTGTGAATGGTCTGAATTGACATTGGCTTTTCGAATCATTCGGACATTCAGAATATCAGAACTGAATTTTTCGTCAATGAGATGATGATTCCTTGATGCTGAGGTAAGCTACGTGTGGTATCTGTGATGACATTTCATCCCGCTCTGTCTGTTCCGGTGTCTGTTCTTTAACAATCTCGTGAAAGCGATCTTTGTAAAGGTTGCCTTTTTTCTCTTTTTTCACGGCTAAGAAAAATCCTCTCTACAAATCCTGTGATGCCAAGTTGTCTGAGAAAAAACCGATGGCTCCTGGACAACCTCAATTGATGGGTCACTCAACTTGCTACAAAACCGTGAACAAAATTCATGGTCTGATAACAAGAGACAAACTGCTTTTAGCGCTGCATAGCTTCAAACCGTACAAGTTTGCGGGTCCGGACGGTATAATACCGGCCGAACTACAAAGGTCCTCAGATATGATCTTGTCCTCGCTAGAGAATATCATGAGGAGCTGTGTAGAACTGATCCACATTCCAATGGAGATAATATAATGTAGTTTTCATTTCCAAGGTCGAAAAATGCTCTCATGATGTCCCAAAGGACCTCAGACCTATAAGTTTACCATCTTTCCTTCTTAAAGCCCTAGAACGACTGATTGATATCCATATTCGAGCTAAAATTGATCCAAGACTTTTGTCAACGGCTCAACTTTCCTACTGTAAAGGAAAATCGGTGGAAACAGCTCTGTATTCGCTGGCTAGCCACATCGAATGATCCCTACAATACACAGATTACACAATGATTGCTTTCCTTGACATAGAGCCGCCTTTAACAACGTCGACACGTCCGCAATCACGACTGCGCTATCACATCTGGAGGTAGACGACTCACTTGGGGAGTTGATCAGTATTATGCTTATGGATATTCAACTCCAAACTGGGTGGGACTTCTACTAAAAGATATGTCAGTAGAGGCACGCAGCAAGGTGGTGTCTTTTCTCCCCCTCTTTGGAACTTAGTGGTAGTTGAACTGTTGATATACTTGGAAGCGGAAGGGAGTAGGGTGATTGCTTATGTGGATTCCCTATAAAACTGATCTTGTCCTCTTTTCCAAGAAATATAAAATTCCAACTATAGACCCTCCTTCAATAAACGGTACCAGTGTAGTGTTTTTCGATACAGCAAAATACCTGGGTCTCATTTTTGGTATGAAACTAAACTGGAACCCTTACATTCAAGAAGGAGTTAAGAAAACCACGGTAGTTTTGTTCTCTTGAAAGAAAGCCATTGTAAACAAGTGGGGCCTCCAACTTAGAATAACCCATTGGCTATACTTCTCGGTCATAAGTCCGATACTCACTTACGGTATGGTCGTCTGGTGGACGGCCTTAGGCATTGTAGTCAACTGCAAAAATCTAAGCCGAATCCAAAGACCAGCATATCTATGCATAAGCGGAGCTCTACGCTCCAATCCCTCCTGCGACTGCAGCTATTCGCCTTAAAGCGACTACACAGTGGACAAATACTTTATTTGGCCACGCTAATATTCTTAATTCATAAGGAATTGAGTACATCGATTACACCAAATTTAAACTTCGGTTTGACAAATACTTTCATGCGATCTTTCCCTTTAGATCATTCTGGAAGGAAGATGCTTTCATGGAGGACAAGTATATCCACTTCAATACAGATGGATCTAAGCCGATAGCGGGGTTGGTGGCGGTGTTTACTCGGATAAGCTAAATCAAAGCTTCTACTTCCGTCTTCCAACTCACTGTAGCTTATTTTAGGCGAAAATTTTGACGATTAAGGAAGCTCTGTCCTTGCTGAAGAAAAACGTAATATCTGCAAGGGATATCAGCATCTTTTCGAATAGTCAGGCCGCTATCAAGTCCCTGGACTCAGTCTCACTAAATTCTAAAACCGCCCTTGAAAACCGATCATCTCTTACGGAGATGGCAGAGCATAGGTATGCCAATCGCTACGTGCAAGTTATTATTTAAACTGGGTGCTAATAAAAGAACATACCTTAGATGAATCGTTGGGCCAATATGTCTACCGACTAAACAGATCTGGCCAAGGCTGGATCTGAATCGTTCTAAGAGTCTGATCCTTCTAAATAGGAAACATCTCAGTGCAATTTTAGATGTCATCACTGTACACTGCCTTATAGGCAATGATGCAAGAAGGCTTTGGCGCTTCTAAAACGATTTCTATAGAAGCTGCATGGACGTGTATGAAATTGGTTGCATTTACATTGTACAATGTAAATGGTTTTGATTGCACCCTCAAGCGTTGTTCAAAGACTTGTAATGCATGCACATGGCCACCGAAATGAAAACGTGTTCGTCAATGATGAAATGAAAGAATGTTTCCAACAATTTTTGGTGCTCCAAAACATTTCACCATTGCATTTCTTGCAAAGGATAGCCACTTTTGTAAAAAAACCCTGCGTGATTTATATTTTGTATGTTGGAACTTTAGTTTCACTTTGAAAAAAGACTGCACTGTTAATTTTTTAATACGATTAGAAGTTGCAATCTTAACTTTTTAACTTTAGTAGATTCCGCTTAATTTCGTCTTAAATATGAGCGACACGTTTTCGCATCGCTGCTGACTTTGATAGTATCGATGCTTTGACCATTGTTTCTTTATTGTCGGAAACTTTGCACCTTTGGTTAGATCAGTTTTATGCTCAATCACTGATTTACCGGGCTGCAAATATTACTCGACCGTGAACGCATAATGCGCTACAGACCAATGACCCATAGCAGCCCTTGATCTGCAAAACATGTGTGAAGAATAAGACCTCCCGAATTTAGTGAATATAAAGATATAACCACCGTGTGGCGCTCCCATTATTCCGATTTGAGTTCTGTTTTTTTTTTTTGTTAAGTTGGTTCATCTGTTATTGATATTCCATCTAAATCTTAGCGTCATGGCTTGATATTTGCAAAAGTTACGTAGCCAAGACTACATCTATCTCTGTGTGTGTTGGCAATTTTTTACAATTTTAGAAATGGATTTAAATTTGCAACAACGAACTTGTATTAAATTTTGCGTAAAAAACGGATTTAATGGTGCGCGAACGTTGGAAATGTTGGAAAAGTGTTTCGGCAATGATTTTCTAAAGAAAACGGTCTTTTACCAGTGGCACGAGCGGTTCAAAAGTGGTTGTGATCCAATCGAAGATGAGTGGCAGACCATTGACATCGAAAACCGACGAAAACATCGATGAAATAAAAGAAATGCTGGTCAATAACCGCAAATTAACCATCAGAGAGATAGCGGAGGACTTGAACATTGCCTATGTATCCGTCTAAGACATTTTGGTTAATGATTTGGGTTTCCGTAGTGAACCAGCAAAGTTGGTGCCAAAAGATCTCAATTTCATGCAAAAGAAAGATGATTTGCGAAGCTGAATCCGTACGACGCGCAATCCAGACATCAGGCAAGTGAAGACTAGAATTGTGGGCAGAAAACTCGTGGATTTTGCGCCATGATAACGCACCGTCGCACAGTACCATCGTTATTAGTAATTTTTTGACGAAAAATGTGACAAATACCATCCAACAGCCACCGAATTCACCTGATTTGGCTCCCTGTGACTTCTTTTTGTTCAATCGAGTTTAAAAACCACTACAGGGAACGCGTTTCAGCAGATTAGAAGCAGTAATGGAAAAATCGCAGGAAGCACTGATAGACATACCGAGAATCGAATATAAAAAATGTTTCGAGGATTGGATCAAGCGCTGGCATAAGTGTGTTGCAGTCAATGGGGATTACTTTAAATTGTATTTTCAATAATGAACAAAAATTCTTGCTTATTGGCACTTACTGTAAGCAGCAGTATACCTTGCAATTTCTAGTGGGCGCATCTACTTTCTTTCATAAATCAAGAAACCATTTTAATCCTTTCATGAGTCTTCTTATTACCTATGGATTCAGAGTCTGTTGATAAATAATCTGATAATCGAAGTCAATGATATTTGATTCTTACAGTGAATTTACATTCCCTTTGTTTTAACTGCTTTTAGTTGCAGTCGATATCTAGTCGAAAAAAAAACTCCATGGACTTGGCCGTAGGCTGTGAAAATAGTAATATTAAAGCCGTATTTATTGCTTCTTTGAAAGGGCACCGTCGGAATAGCATTATATTTTTCCGAGCTGAGACTTTATGACTTACATAAATGTACTTCGAAGGTTAGTTAATTAAAAGAAAGCACCAGACTACCGTTTTAGTATTTAGTTTTCAGTGTTTGTGCATTTAATTCAGAGGGTTTACTACGAGCAAATAATAAACAACTCCAAAAATAAGTCCATAAGAGCATTTAATCCATCCTTTCAGAGTAAAGACTAATTTTCTTTCTAAATATGTCGTCCTATAAGCTCTACTTACATAAGTTTGGAGAAAGTTTTACATCTTCCGGCAAGGCGCAGGATAACAAATAAGGAATGTCGATATCTTTTGATGATTAAATACTACAGAAGGCTTATAAATTTTGTGGAGTGACAAGATTTAAGACACTTTTAGCGCCAGTAAAAATTCCTCTTCCTATCTACATATGAAGCAAAACAGCAACAGAATAATAGTTCAATTAGACTTAAAACCCTTTTCACAATCATAGATGAAAACTCACCAAAAGTTCTTCACAGGCCATCTTTGAGAGAAAACCTAACTCACCTTGTTCTATCCAATCAAATATACACAAAAGTACGAAAGTTTTAACCAAGGAATAAATTACTTTTCCCCATTGCAATCAATTTTCTTTAGAGACTACTCGTACATCCTTGAACAAAATAAAAGTCTAAGAAAACCCTCTGACATCTACAGCGCTTTAAAATTCTTGATTGTTCAATATCTTTTCCGGTAAAGACCAACACTACATCGTTTCAAAGTTAAAAGAATCATTAAGCTTCAAAGAAGTCCGACCTCTTAAAAACCTCAAACGAGTGTCAAAAAGGACAAATTAGTCTTTGTCACAGAGAGAAAATGGGTTTTGCTTACCAGCATGCCAAGACCTTTTATAAAAATAAAAAAAATTAAACTAAAAGGATAACATCCACAAAATGGTTACAGAAAACCCAAAATTCATGTTTTTGCTACTACCATGCCTAAGGTTGCTGACAAGACTATACCAGTATTCACATGTATCCTTTTTAAGACTTGTGCTTGTACTTATAGGTATACCCGATATTATGTAGTAATCATCTCCATCAACATCTCCCTTGTCAAAGAAAACTATCTTCATTACGAAGACAGAATTACTTTGAAGGACTCATGGCAACTTCTATCTATAAGTTATCGTCTTAAGCAGTGCAGACTTATTCACCAACACACACACATACACACAATAACGCTCAAGGAGCATCGAAAGAAAACAAGAAAAAAATTCTTAAAAAGTTTTTGAGGAGAAAGCTCGAAATATTATTCAAAGGTTTTTATCTTTTATTTTATTTATCTCTTTCCGTTTCTTCATTTCTTCTCCGGATACGAAGGGTTGCCATTTTTGGATATCTACTCAGGAGCAGATTTTTCCAAATCAAGGACTAGTTCATTCAGACAGCCTACGTGGCTTTTACATTTTTGTTGGTGTAAGCGAGCATTTATTCTGAAGTTAGGAATACAGGATGTTCCTCGAGAATCAAGAAAGTAAAATGGTTAAATGTTGGTAAATTTTTTTTAATAAAGTGTTGTCTGTATTACATATGTAGTATATGGAAGACAGTGTGAGTTATATCCGCCTTTGTTATCCTCACAAATGTGGGTTCTTAGTACAACATTTTTCGTCACATCTTCACATATTTTGACCGGTGCTTCATTAATTTCGCGGTGAATGTTCTACTAAAGTAGCTCAAATGTTACCATATACCTTGTTCTTAAGATATCCCCACAAAAACAAGTCAACACAAAAAAAAATCCCAATGATTCCTTGAAACCACATAGCGCACGATACTGCAACTTTTAGTTTTAGACTAATTTGAGGACAGATTAACATTTTTAATTTATTAACGTTTCGTCATTCTTTTTGATTTAAATTAGGCTTTCATGGACAAGATGTTAGGGGTAAATGATCTCTTCGAAGAAGCTCCTGTGTCCACCGACTTTTAGATGGATCCAAATGCAAATTTGAAAGCATAGCTTACACAAAGTTGCTATATACTGTTCAATTTTTGAGAACGGTTTCAAATTGAAATTAGTGGATAATTTTAATGACTTTCTTGGACCGCAGCAATGTTTTTAGCTGACCTTCTCGTACGTTGTAGGTACGGGGCTATCTGTTACAGAGTTCCTCAAGATCTTTCACTAAATTAGTGAAACATCCTGTAGAAGAATTAGTTATACGAGAAATTGATTTAATTGTGTGTTCTAGTAACATAATATATTAGGTGTGCAACTAAGTTCTCAATCTTGTCAATAGATGGCTCCAGCAGTAAGTGCTGGTCGATCAGGATTTGTCCTATTAGTGATTTGGTTTTGGCGTCATATACTTTTGGTTGTGTGAAAATGTCTGATTTTGTGCCAAGCAATCGTCATTTGCAGGAAGTGTTGATTATCTTCTTCTTTCATTCGAAGAAAACGGCGGCTGAAGCGCATCTAGAGCTCCAAAAAATTTACGGAGGTGCTGTTTTTAAAATACGATGCTTTCGGTGTGGACAACCGTCTGCGTGAAGGAAGGCAGGTTGCTTCCTAAAGCTTGCTTTAGGATAAAATATTACCCGCCAAGCCATTATCAAGCGATTACATGCGTTGAGAATGATTCAAAAACAAGGAACTTGGGTTTCTTGTTTCGTTTTTTCGCCTGTCAACAACTCCTCCAGTAGCAAAAAAAGAAGGATTTTCTTCATTGCATCGTGACGGGTGATGAAAAATGAATTCATTATAGCAACTCAAAGAGAACGAAGTCATATAGACTGCTCGGTCATGTTTATGTGCTGTCGGCTCAGCCGAATATTCACGCTGTGAAGGTTATGCTGTGTATTTGGTGGGACCAGCTCGGTGTTATTTATTATGAACTGTTGGAACCCAACGAAACCATCACTGGAGAATAATATCGACTTCAATTTATGCAACAACATGACAATGCTCGGTCTCACATTGCCAAACCCCCTTAAAACTTACCTGAAAACGCTAAAATGGGAAGTCCTACCCCACTCGCCATATTTCCGATGGCACATGGTCTGGCTGTTCAGCAGTTTCGCTCATGTGAAGGCATTAAAAAATGGCTTGATTTGTGGATAGTCTCAAGAGATAAACACCTTTACCGTAACGGTATTCAACCTCTGCCAGTTCAAATTGCGATGGGCAATACTTGGAATGATTCATTTGTAACCATTTTTTCACAATAGAATTGCATTTTCATCAAAAAGACGATAACATTTCTGTTTTTTATAAAATTTGTATGTACATTATGGAAAAAAATTCAATTTCATAAATAATTCAGTCTGTTTGTACTATATACATGTTTGTATGTACTCGTATATATTTTTAGTTCATTCTATGAAAGAGGTTAAAGCTTTTAAGCGACACATTCGTGCACTTTTAGGTTATCTATTACCGTCCAAAGGTTCGACTCGTCAAATCTTTTGCTAGCTTTCTAGGTAGCTAGCTTATATTTCGATTTCTTCTTATTCCTCATCCGTATCTAGAGCATCTACAATATCTAGTAGAAGTACCCGGCCTGACCAAGACATGGCGGTATTTGTTTGAAAATATTACAAAGTACGCAGTCTATAAAGCATATGTTCTAAGTTTGAAAGCGCCACGCTGTTAAGTATTTGTTTGGGAGCCATCAATAATGAACGTTGTCAGTGAATTTGTGAAAATGGAAAAAATTGATCATCGTTATGTGATACAATGCTTTTATTTGAAAGGGCTCAGCCCAACCAATATAAAAGCTGAACTGGATTCTACTCTAGGTGAGTCTGCTCCTTCGTTTACAACAGTAAAATTTTGGGTTGCTGAGTTTAAACGAGGCCGTACGAGCTGGAAAGACGAGCATCGCAGTGGTCGACCAAATGAGGTGACGACTCCAGAAATGGTGAAGAAAATCCACAAAGCGGTATTGGATGATCGTCGACTGAAAGTGCGCGAGTTAGCACACATTATAAGCATTTCAAAAAGTGCGGTACATCGCATATTATTTGAAAATTTGAACATGAGAATGCTGTGCACTTGACACACTTGAGCAAAAAAAATGTCATGAAGATGTTTCTATTGAGGGTTTAGAGAAGTTTTACAGCAACAAAGCAGAATGAAATATGGGCCCACCATTTTACACCCGAGCCAAAAGAACAATCAAAACAATGGATTTAAAGGCGAGAACCGGCTCCAAAGAAGACGAAGACCGTTTCATCTGTAGTCAAGGTCATGGCGTCGATTTTTTGGGATGCGGGTTTAGAGAAGTTTAACAGCAACAAAGCAGAATGAAATATGGGCCCACCATTTTACACCCGAGCCAAAAGAACAATCAAAACAATGGATTTAAAGGGGAGAACCGGCTCCAAAGAAGACGAAGACCGTTTCATCTGTAGTCAAGGTCATTGCGTCGATTTTTTGGGATGCGCGTGGGATAATTTTCATTGACTATCTTGAAAAAGGAAAAACTATCAACGACCAGTATATTCCAAATTTATTGCAACGTTTGAGCGAAGAAATTAAGAAAAATCAACGGCCGCATTTGGCTAAGAAGAAAGTGTTGTTTCATCTAGACAATGCACCAGCTTACAAACCCGTTATTGCAGTGTCCAAAATTAATGAATTAAAGTTTGAATTGCTACCACATGAACCCTATTCGCCAGATTTAGCCCCGTCAGATTATTTTCCGTTCCTAAACTTGAAAAAATGGCTCAGTGGTTAAAGATTTTCCAACGATGAAGAAGTGATGTCGGCAGTTAATGGCTATTTTGAGGAGCAAGACGGTTCTTATTATAAAAAAGGTATCGAACTTTTTAAACTTTTTTAAATAAATAAATGTTTTTTCCGAAATTTTTGTGTTTTCTTTCTTGGGTCGGGTACTTTTGGGAACGCTTAGATGTCAAATTAAAGTAAACAACACCCGAGATACACCTGGTACTAGAAAACTTGACTGAATAGAGTAAAACAAAGCGAAACATTAACATGAAAACGAGACTAAACCAATCAAATAATTGTGCTATACCATACAGTTTTGACAGGATTAAAGCAATTGATGGTGCAAATCTTTCGGGAAAATGTTTCGCTTACCTTTACTTTCTTTTGTGAAAATCCAGCTTAAACTTTTCTTACAAGTTTCTTTCAATCCAAAATAAAATATCCTCGAGATTTACTCCAAATGTAATAAGAGTGGCAACGCTACTTGTATGTATGTATACTCATCTCACCTTCCCTGTAAGTCTATGTTATATGCATTCACTTGTGTTCACTGCAAGGAATATGATCCTTTTTACCTTGGACTTTGTGCGGTATTCGTAAGTTTGTGCTGTTAAAAGTTTTGAGCTGGTATCCTGTTAAAATAATTTGAGATGAATTCAATTCCTTTTTTTTTTTTTGTTCTTTGCTACATCATCTACATCGGGGGCTTTCACAGTAAAAAAAAGAAAATTCTTTCGAAATTGGCTTGTTACAAGCGCTGTGCGGAAGAGAAGCCGGAAATGAGCATGAAAAAGAGAATGAAATCATATCCGTTTTATTTTCAATGGTTGCACGAGCAACAAAGTTTTGCAGTTATTGGTTTAAATAACAGTTTAGAGAATTGTTAGTATTATGGAGGTTAAATGGAAACAGCGAGTATGATGGTGAACCTTTGTCTTCAAGGTTTATCGCAATCGAGGTGTGACTTTTCATCTTTAACATGGTTGAACGTAATATTCGTTCATGGCTCATAAGAATGGAAAAGGATTACGTGCAAATGAGACTTTTGGAAATATTTAGGGCTGATAGAATTTGGAACGATTTCCTAAGGCGCAGTTCGCATGTTTTTAGGAATATGAAAGTGATTTTGGGTTTTTATTGATGCTCTAGATTTTTTCTCGTTTTCATTTGTTTTAGGGCCATATGAGATAAATCGAGGTCTTGGAAAGCACTTATTCTTTTGAATTCTTACGTAAATTATCTAAAAAAAGTTTGAAATTCCATCTAAGTAGTAATGTTACAGGAATATCATATGGAGCACAATCAGAATCTACTTTGAAAACAAACGAAACAAGGCCATAGACTTATGGACTTTAAACCATTTTACATTCTTTATCGGCGGTTCAATGTGTAATTCTTTCATAAGCAACAATACTCATACAATGTTGTCAGAGGTGCCAGCAACCGATAGGATAATCTCGCCTTAATATGACAAATGCCATTGCAGACGAATTTCAACAGGCTTGTAACCAAACTTTAAACTTTCTCTAAGTAAGCGGTAGTTTTCTATCTGTAAGTCGCTTAGAAATTTTGTTGATCGGGTCAGAACTTGACCTAGTTATTACTTAATATAATAAAAATGATTTTCATAAAATTCGCGGTTATGATACGAGTAGGAAGTTCTTAACCAATGAAGTACTTCAATGAATTTCTTCAAGAAATTCAAACGAGTATAACAGCATAGTTCTTCGCAGAGAATTGCATAGTCGTTACCATCCAAATTAATATTGTATTATCGAAACATGGAACGCAAATAGATGATCACTATAGGAGAAATGAATGTTAAGGATACACCCAATCCATACGTTAGCTTAGGAATGAGAGCCTCAAAGGAAATGTAGAAGCAAATGTGCTCTAGCAAATGATCTGATCTAGGGCAAATTGGAGAAAACAATTATGGATCACTGCTTGGTAAAAATAAGAAATTCGAGCATCTAAATGGCTGTAATAGAGGAAAATTTTTTAGACTATTATGCCATATACTCTCAAATAAGTAGGAATAGAACAAATAGGATACGAACCAAAGGGAAGTCCAAAACTTGGCAATTTTGTTCCACAAAATATAAGTACCTTCAACAGAAATAAATAAGGACCAGTATTTTGGACTAGTTAAGAACTAAATAAAATTCGGCTTACTAGTATGCAAACGAATGACACAAATGCATCCAAGTCGGAAGCGCGCATACAAGGAATTCAGAAAGCAATGCAGTTACGAAAGACAACAAATCAGCTACATGAATATGCGAAAATTCCGACAGCTGCACAAATTCCAATACAAGGACACCTATCCGGTCTCAGCGAATAAATACAAGGAGAACAAGAACTATGGCCACTATACCAACTTCACTAATTGAACTCCCAAGTAAGCGACCTAACAAAGGTCGAGCTCTAAAAGCACGAGCATATATGTAGATTTTAACAACTTTTGCGTTTATAACTTACATTCCACAACCGTTACGTGCAATCGAAAGTGTTTTTTTTTGTTTTGTCCCATTTTGTTTTGCTGTCATAACGCTGGTCAGGCAACTCGTCTTTCAAGGTTTGACATGAAATCATCTTCTTTTGTTTATATTAGCAAAATTTGCTAATAGCGGATGATGTATGTGGTTGATTTCAGTGCAATCGTACAGAAATGTCTGATCTTTTGTACATTGTCTTGTTCTCCGATTTAACATATAACATGCAGCTTATAATGAGCAGATAATTTGGCGAAAATGAATATTCTGAAGAGTAGTGCAACATACACAATCTAAGTATGATATTAAGATTTTGATGTTGCAATCTCAAGATACTAGAAATTACAGCGGGCTAGCACATTCTTTCTGCGAAGCTTGTAGGTTGCTTGAACACGCACAATATTTTGAAAATCTGTAACCACTATCATACGCTGGAAAAATTTGAATTATCGAGAGAAATAACCAAGCTTTCACTAAAGTGTTTGCAGTCCAGATGCACACCAGATAAGAACGAACAAACAGCTTCGGTTTCAGTGCCACAAGCAGTCAGTCCCATTTATGATGACTCGAGCTAATATGTGCGGCGTTATTCTGGCAATAGCGTGACAAATGTTGGCTTCGAGGTCATCCAAAGTGGTTGGCTTGTTAGCGTAGACTAAGGACTTGATGTAGCCCCAGAAAAAATAATCGAGTGGTGTCAAATTGCATGATCTCTTCGACCAATTGATGAAATCGCGCCGTGAGATGACCCAGTTTCGCTAAGTTTCTCCTTTACAACTTCGAGCGTTGCGTGACTTGTATGACGTGTAGTGCCATCTTGTTGGAACCACAGCTCGGATATATCGATGTTGTCGGGCTCTGACTACAGAAAGTCGGTTAACATCGCTCTATACCTGAGACCACTGACAGTAACTGTGTCTCCTTCCTCATTTCAAAAGAAATAAGGTCCGATGATGCCACCATGCCATAAACCGCATCAAACAATAAGATGTCCAAGGCCCAAAAATGGGCCTTACCCGAATTTTGGCCACAATCTGGATTTCCAACTAACTTTTCCTGCCCTCAATTAGCGAAATCACGGCGTTGTCTATGGTCATACGGCTTCAATTCTTGGGTCAGTACAATCAACACAATACGGATCTAGGCCCAGATCTAACCACAAAATAAGCCGGGTTGACTCTCTGGGGATGCATCTTCTATGTTTTCTTCATTTTGCACCAATCTCTATTTAGTTGGTGGCTTAAGATCCAAGAGAGTGTACTCACGCTCAAACTTTTCCACGGTGAGACGAATTGCCTGTACAATGAAGCCATGATGACGACCGACCTCACGACAAAATTCACGTTTTGTATTTAGAACTGAGCCGGGATTTCGAATTCCTGTTCGACAAGCGTAAGACGATGCATAATTAAATGGCAAACCTTTCTGAATATTTGATATTGGTTACGTTGACAGTTACTGAAACATAACAATTGGAAAACTATCATTGCTATCTGGTCACCCCTTAGTATATGAGGGTCAACTAAATATTGTGCTTTCGACAACTAAGACAACCAAAACCAACGGCCCAGTCAGCGCGCAACATCGGTAAACTCTAAATTTGGGGTAAAAGAAGACTTTGCCTACCTGAAATCTGCTCCAAATTAAAATAACTATAAATCCAACTCTTAAAGATCAAGGGAAATACAACTTGTGCAATTAATGTTTTGTTTTTCTTTTTTAACTAAGAAGGCAACTGCGAAATTAGTCTCTTTTCCGATTAACAAAGAAAGACCTGTATTTCTTTGTTCTTTGAGTAATTTTGAGCTATACAGTTACAGGTTATGGGGGTTATACAACATTGACCTGGCCAAAATAAAAAAAATGAAAATAATAATAATGATCCCAATATCAATTCTTAAGGAAGTGCTTATGAGAACTGGAAAACTCCTTGAGCTGAGCTGAAGGCATGAAGGCATAACACTGATGTAAGAGTGGTTGCTGGCCAGGTTAAATGTTACGAACTAACAACTAGCACGTACTTAAGACCCACTGGTTGAGGATGCACTGGCTCCAGTTTGACAACCAAAATATCGAAATATATCGAAACCTAATATACCTGAGTTTCAAACTAGTACACCACTCGCCTGCGCCCTGGTGAAAATCCAGAAAAAGGTATTCATATCCCCATGGATCTACTAAACGAATCTCTGAGAAAACCATTGGTATTACCAAACAAAGTGGTAAAAAAAATAACTAATCTCTTACTCAAAAATAATGATATTCCCGCTAACGAAAAACGTTAACATGTCTTCCTTATACAAAATAATGACGGCATGTGTAAACAAAATAGTCTATAACCATTTAAACACCCACAAAAATATTTTGTGAGGAACAAAAAGGATACATCAAAGGAACCCGAGGGTGCGCAGAACAATTGACTGTAGACCAGACCAAAAGGAACCTAAACGTTAGAAATATAAATATAAAAAGGCTTTCCATAATGTACCGCACACCTGGCTCATTGAAGTTTTATTTTTTTCTTTTTTAAGATTTAATTAAGATTCTCGCACAAAGTATCGGTCGATGAAAAATCTGTTTTGAGTAATTTAACAACTATACAACGGTAAAAACGAAAGATATCTCCATCAAGTCCTCAATATCATTCTTCCACGAAGTGGAATTGCTCTGCCTTTAATCCTCTTGGCAACATGCTTAATTTGAGTAAATATGGTTTCAAAATTTAAACTCCAATTCTTTTGAGTTTAAAATCAATTACCTTCCTTACATGGATGACCTAAAAACATATGCATCTTACAGACCTAAGCCACCCTTAGAAATAGTCAAAATGTTTATTAGAGACATACGTAGGACATACATAGGATAAGTGCAAGACACTAAGTGTTTTGAAAGAAATGCTTAAAGCTTAAAGTATTAGGTGATGTACTCTGTGAAAATTAAAAAAAGAATAAGAGAAACTAAAGAATCCAATGGGAAGTATTTATCATAGTTTGTATCAATAATTGAAAGAACATCTAAACTCAAAATATTCGCTAGTCACCCCGACTAGTGTAGTGTAAATTATCTCCTTTGTATTTATTATTATTGATCAAATTATGAATTGATAAATAAATTCTGATATCACCATTGTGCTTACACCCGTTCGTTAAACCAATATAGATACATATTTTCCTTTTTTTCGGAAAATTGTTTTTTGAATTTATTCCATGTAAAGCTTTAGCTTAGACAGAAATAATTCAGGGACTATCGTTCATATTTTGGGGTGAAGTCAGGCAATTTGAAAAGTTTTGTTTTTTATAAAGTGTCCCTGGATTTTACCAATCTAATCAAAGCTACTGAATCCTGACACCTGCGCAGGTTTTACGTAATTGTTTCTTACGTAATTGAGTTTAGTGGTATTTAATGCTCCCCTCCATAATTCAAAACACATGCTCCGAATAAAAGTAATAAAGAATTTATATTAAAAATTACAAATTTGCTGATCTATTTATAGTAGATAAGGGCTTTGATAAAAGTGTAGTTGATTGGCTGATCATTTTTGTTTTGTAACTCATCCAAGTCTCATTACCTTCAAGATCAACAAGTTTTTTTTCATTTTACATACTAAAAACAAGAAAATGGCTGCTGGTAAGTAACTGACTATTTATTTTATACGTTTTTGGGCTCAGAATATACTAAAATGCATAACTATAAGAAATATTACAATTTTAACTTGCGTGTTCTAAAATATTACTTTGATCAAAAATTTATTCAGAAAATTAAAATTACAAATTTATTCATCTAAATCTATATTGTCCCCTTCGAAGTAATTCCCATCGACTGCAAGACACTTATGCCATTTTTCCGGCAAAAAATTACAAATAATGATGGCACTGTGCGACGGTGCCTCATCATGATGCCTACAATTCTGGTATCTTTCGGCGAGTTGCTTCACGCAAGCGTTTCATAACGGCCAAATAATACTCTTTGTTTAGTGTGTAGCCTTCTGGCAAAAATTCATTATGCACTATGAAAACCGTGAGCATTGCCTTCTTTTTTGACTGAAAACAACGTGGTTTTTTTGGTCTCGGCTCATTTGGTGAACGCCATTTACTTGCCTGATGTCTGGATTGCATGTCGTACTCATAAACACACGTCTCTTCTCCAGTAACGATCCTTTTGATGAATGTGGGATCGGATTTAGCCTCGCAAATCATCTCTTTTGCGACGTATACACGTCTCTTTTTTGCACGAAAATGATGTCTTTTGACACCAACTTTGCTGCTACACGACGGAAACCCAAATCATTAACCAATATGTCGGACGGATCCATAGGCAATGTTCAAGTCCTCCGCTATCTCTCTGATGGTTAATTTGCGGTTTTTGAATAACATTTCTTTTACTTCATCGATGTTTTCGTCGATTTTCGACGTCGATGGTCTGCCACTGCGTTCATCATCTTCGATTGACTCACAACCACTTTTGAAAAGATTGTGTCAGTGGTAAACGACAGTTGCCGAAACACTGTAAAAAAAATTGCCAACACACACAGAGATAGATGTCCTCTTGGCTACGTAACTTTTGCGAATGTCAAGCTATGATGCTGAGACTTAGAGGGCTTGTCAACAAGAGATGTATCAACTTAACAAAATAAAAAAAAAACGGAACTCAAATCGTAAGAATAGGAGCGCCACACGGTGACGCCACCGGCAACTTTTTATAAAAAAAACATGTTCAGGGAATTCATTTCCTGGCTTAAGTTATTTGTTTAAGCTTCCAAATTTTTCTTAATCAAGGGCGTTGTGCTGCGATTTTGACAATAGTAATGTTTTTTAGGACACGATCAAACGCTAACAAACAACAGTCTTTATCAGATTTGGATTTCAACCGATATGGTTGGCAGGGAAAGAGTTATTTGTGGCAGCCTAAGCAGTCATTTAAACTCATGTGATCCGGAGGTATTACGAAAGGCTGCTGAGTACTGAGTACAAAGTGGAAGGCTTGTTCCAGGAACAGAAGTACAGTTGAGAGGCAATTGGTTCTAAAAAAAAAAAAAAACTAGTTGCTCAACGTTCAACTGAAGAGTTACAGTTTGCGGCTGAATGGTCTTCCAAAAAAGAGAGATTTCAAGTACCTAATCACAAGAAAAGTCTTTCAGCTGAGGATGCGCTAGCCTTAAATTTATATTTTAGTCTTTCTGTGGTTAACTCTCTGCAACCAAAATGTTTTCCTTCCAAAACAAGCATTAAAAATATGCAAAATTAAACATTTTGGCAAAAAAATATTGAATTATCCACCGAAGTAAACCTTCAGGAATTTTTAAACCTGATTGCTGAAAGAATTTTTTTGAACATAAGTCTTTCAGAAGACACAGTGTGGTGACTAAAGTATCGGACACAGCACTTACAAACAAAGATTTTTTACTGAAAACTCCACATACGAGTATGTATTTTTATAAGGAGATTTTTATCGCGTATTCTGACTGGAGAAATGTTGTGGTTGAACAAACGAGCCTCTTCAACTTTATATTGCCGACCAATGAAGTTAATTTTTTGCAAAGAAACATGACAAATAATATCAGTAATCTGCAAGATCACAAAATTTTAAATAATAATTTTAACATGTAAGTCGTTTTTAAATTGCATTTTACCATGATATATGGTGGTGTCGTCAACACAGATAAATATAGAAAAACAACACAGTTTGGTTTATCTACGTACACTTCATTCATGGATTAGATTTTTCGGGTGTTTACTGCATATCTTATACAGGTTGCCTATTAAACAGTGGCAGGTTAAAGGTGAAGAGAATAAAAAAATTATGAAGGAAACTAAGAATGAGGCTCATTGTAAGCAAGCCTAAATTGAGCTATGTGCCTACGAATGATGGGAATACAGCAAGGAGTTTTTTTTTCTAAATCCAGATATATCCAGTAAAATAACTGGAATAGACCAACGGAAAAAAACAATTTTTTTTTATAATTTTAAAAATTTTAAGCTGTTCAAAGTCAATTAATTTAAACAATCTCAAAACACTTCTGGGTGATACGAGAAAGCTTTAATTGTCATTATATAGCTGGTATTATATGCCTTGCTTGATGCATAAAATATTGGTGCATAGCAGCCAAGTAATGAGTTTTTTTGACTTGCCATTAAAAAAAAAAAAAAGATCAATTTTATGACAGATCTATAGAAGAACTTTTTCTGAAAAACACAGTTAGGTTAACTCAGATTCTGATAACAATAATGAACTTAATTTTTCAAATACAATATTGGGTCTATAACTCCGTTGGAACATGCGTTGGAAAGCTACTGTCATTGTACGTCATTTCATATGTCATTCATTTGAAGCGTAAACAACAATAATTTTTTTTCACTCAAATATGTCGAACTTTGTGCCTGAAAAAGTGTTTTTGCGGGGAGTTCGTCTTCATTACTTTAATATGCAGAAAACTGCTGCCGAAAGTCATCGTATTTTAGTGGAAGTTTATGGTGAACATGCGCTAGCTGAGCGAACGTACCAAAAGTGGTTTGCACCATTTAAAAGTGGTGATTTTGGCTTGTAAGACGATGAACGTCCAGGGCAGCCAAAAAAGTTTGAAGATGAAGAACTGGAAGCATTACTCTGTGAAGCTTGTTGCCAAACACAAGAAGAGCTCGCAGAATCTTTGTGTGTCACTCAAGCGGCCATTTCAAAATGTTTAAAAACAGCTGGTTATATTCAAAAGCAAGGAAATTGGGTTCCACATGAACTCAAGCCGAGAGATGTCGAAAGGCGGTTTTGCATGTCCGAAATGCTGCTGGAACGCCACAAAAGGAAGTCATTTTTGCAACGGATTGATACTGGTGATGAAAAATGGATCCATTACGACAACCCCAAGCGCTAAAAATCATATGTGATACCCGGCCAACCAGGCAAATCAACGGCAAAGCCGAATATCCATGGCGCGAAATTAATGCTCTGTATTTGGTGGGATCAGATGAGTGTGCTGTATTATGAGCTGCTAAAACTGGGTGAAACCATCAATGGACAACGCTACCGAACACAATTAATCTGTTTAAAGAGATCAGTAGCAGAAAAACTCCCAGAATATGCGACCAGACACGAGACAATAATTTTCCATCATGACAACGCTCGGCCCCACGTTGCTATTCCGGTTAAGAACTATTTGGAAAATAGTGGATGGGAAGTCTTACTTCGCCCACCTTATAGCCCAGATCTTGCCCAAGACCAGGCCGGCGCAGTTCTTTTGGGATGGGATCCACAAATTGCTAGAAAGTTGGGAAAAAGTCATAGATTCAGACTTTGAATAACACTATTGTACATTTTTTTTCTTAAATAAACGTTCAAATTTCAAAAAAAAAACCGCACGAATTAATATATATACCCAGTACTTATTTACTACTTCGATGTCTCCAGCGACTTTAAGACTTGACCGTGTTATATGTTAGGTTCCAGAGTTTGCAGTATTTTTCTAGTTGGTTTGTCATTGGTTGAAGTGTTTATATTTCGTCTGGCACTATGATGTCTACATGCATTAAGACTCATATTAATGTTTCATTGATGCGCAAGCCACCTCCAACAAATTCATGAAGTTCATTGGCGAAAAGGGCGAATAACAATGGACTGACTAGACAATCTTGTTTAACGCCTATTCTTGTATCAAAATGCTCTGAAATTTCGTGCCCATCCCACACTGCCGCTTTGGTTTTGGTGTACATATTTCGTGGCAAATTCAGATATTTTTTTGATATGTTCATGTTGCTGAGTTTTTAAAAAAGCGATTTCCTGTCAATGCAGTAAAGTATGGCCTCGAAATCTTGAAATCTACTTTAAAAACCCTGAACGGTTTTTTTTAATTTTTATTTTGGTTACACTAACGAGTATTAGGGTATAAATATTACCAATAGTCGAGTATCCTTTTCGAAATTCGGCATTATTTTTACAACGTATTTCACAAAGCATATTCCACGGTGATGTTGCACCTCCTTTGGATCATTTTTCTTGTAGATCGAAGATACTATGTAATCGTCTGAAGGAAGCATTCATCGACTGTTCCCTAATAAAAGTATTTCATAAGGGATTTGATCTGGATATGACACTTTGTTTAATCTCACCTTTTTAAGAACTTCTCTTACATTTTCTATCGTAAATTCTGCATCTATGAATAGATCTGACTCGTATTTGATTGGTTCTGCAGATTGAATAGGTGGTGAAATTAAATGTGGGTTCAGGAGTTCAATGAGAGAGATTTTGTAATTTTTCGCTGTTTAGTTTGTGCCGACTTTAAATTTCGTATTTCCTGTCTAAGGACCATCTGGCATCTTCAATAGTAATTAATTTGTTTTCCAAATTTCTGTAGTATGATTTATATATTTTTTTTATTTAAGATTTTTCATTTGCTTTCTAGTTTTATGTTTTTCTCTATTTTAAATAATACTTTCCAAGCATTGTTCGTACAATTTTTGTTTAGGTTGCACACATTGTTTCTTCGATTTGTTTCCTACTGATTCATTCATATTAGTAAGGGTTTCTGTTTATATGTTTTGACATGATATATATATTTCTCCTTTTGACATTTGTCAGTCTTACTTTGCAAAAACAAACATTTTCTTCAAATTTTTCTTTTTTTATTTCCGTGAAACAACGCAGCACAAGCTGCTGGAAAGTTACGTAATGTGTGTGGTGAAAAAGCCTAAAAACAAAGACAGTGCCGGAATTGGTTTGACAAATTTCGTCCCTGAGATTTTTTTCCGAAAAATGAACAGCAATCAGGTCGAGCTTAATGATGTTCAAATTAAAGCTATAATCGAGTCGGATCGTTATGTAACTGTACGAGAGATAGCAAAAATTTAAATGTGCTATATACAGCGATTGAGAAACATTTAAAACGTATAATACTCCTTAAAAAGCTTGATATTTTGGTTCCACAGGATTTGAAAGAAATTCATTTAATTCTTTGAAAATTTGCGTTTTTTTTTTTTAACGAATCATTACTGCCCATGAAAAATTGATTGCTAATGTAACGTCAATCGAAAATATCATGGTCCAGGCTTGATGAGCCATCACAATCCACTTAGAAAGCTGATATCCAAATTGGAAAGGTGTGATATATTTTGATTCGGATATATACTGTCAACAACTGGACAGATTAAACAAAGCGATCAACCAAAAACGGCCAGAATTGGTTCATTGAAAAGGTGTAATTTTTCACCAGGACAACATTAATCCACATACATTTTTGGTCACTCGCCAAAAGTTATTGGAGTTTGATAGGGAATTGATGTTACATCCACCATATAGCCTTGCTCTTTCAAAAATTTTTTAGATGGTAGAACTTTCAATGATGATGACACTGTGAAATCGCACTTGATTCAGTCGATAAAGATTAGAAGTTCTACGAACGTATAATTATAAATTTGCCAGAAAGATGGCAAATGTTATTGAACAAAATGGAAAATATATCTTTAAGTAAAGTTTATTTCCTGTAATTAAAAAAAAGTGTTTTGCCTACAAGCCCAAATAGCGAGATACAGGGCCTTAAAAAAATTTGAAGGTTTCTGCTCAGTTTACTGAATCGTATTTTTCGAAAGCCGATTAGTGACTAGATAGCAATGATAGTTTTTTCAGTTGTTATGTTTCAGCAGCTGTCAAAGTTACCAATTACATCCAGCTGTCAAAGTATCCAGTAAGGTTTGCCATTTCATCGTGGATCATTTTATGCTTTCCGAACGTGCGTAAATTATTAAAAAAGTATTATTGTTGTGAGGTTGGTCGTCATTGTGTCTTCAGTATGCAGGCAATTCGTCGCACCATTAAAAAGTTTAAACGTGAGTATACTCTTTTGGATCTTTAACCAATAACCAGACAAAGATTGGTACGAAATGAAGAAGCCCAGTATTCAAGAAAACCCAGAAATATCGATTCGGCACCAATCAGCTGAATTGTACTTCGCCAGAAATTCAACCCGGCTTATTTTGCAGTTAGATTTGGGCCTACATCGGTATAAGGTTGTGCTGACGCAAGAAGATTTGACACCACTCGATTATTTTCTCTGAGGCTACGTGAAGCACTTTGTCTACGCTAACGAGGCAACAATTTTTAACGAGCTCGAAGCCAACATTCGACACATAATTGCCAGAATAACGTCGCACATATTGGACCGAATTATTAAAAATTGGACCGACCGCTTGAAGCCTTGCCAACAAAGCCGAGACGTCAAAAAAACATTCTTGTCCTGCTAAATTATATTGCATTTTCTTCCTCTATTTTCAATCCTTTTTTAATTGTTATCTTTTTCCATTCGCGTGTATTTTTATGAAAAATGAAAAATATTTATTGTCATTCTGTATCTGTTTGCTTTTCTTTCTAAAGCCGCAAGTAGACTTCAGCGACTCCCTCATCGTTAAGCTTTAAATGTATTGTGAATTGTAAGCCAAACCAATAAAACAAATGACCACAGAATTACTATTCACCATTCAGCACCCACCATCTCACCACGAATAGCTGTTATTGTGTAACTTTTACTTGGCTAAGCACAAACAGAACGTGTGAATAACGAACAAAGTATCTCTTATACTCTCTGTAGATGGGTAATAATTTATGGAAAAGTCTTTCCCGCCACACAGGAAAAACATAATTTTACGCTACGCTAGAGCTTGTGTGAGTTATGCATTTCCCAATGACCCAGGACAACGAAAACCAGAATGTTCCTCTGCAGCTACCCCAACACAATGGCAATCATTGTAGTCAAAGACCGAACCAAAATGCGGAAAACTGTTGGTAATTTATCCACCCATTGCACATCCGTACAGTTGGAAGCATGCTCCTGTTCATGCATGGAACCTAGAACCACACTGGATATCCTTTTTAGGGAGCTATTTACTGGCACAGTCTTTGGCAATGACTATAGACAAATACGCGTCTAAATACTTAATTTTATCAGTAATGCACGCATTTGCCAAAATTTGTTAGAATTTGCTAAAATTTACTAGAATTTGTAGTTTATCCTCCTGGATTTAGTGAGTTTGAAGCTGTATCTTGTGGTTTCGAAGGGAGTATACCTTGGGTAATTAACTAATTTAGGGATTTGGTCATAAATATGCTTGCGATGAAGGAAATGCGATTTTAATGGAATACAGAGAGGTCAAGTATCGTAAAAGCATTTGAACATTAAGATAAAGGACTACCAATGTTACTTTGGAGCTTGTATGGAATTTGTGTATTCCTAAGTATCGTAGATTAGGAATCGATTTACCGACTGTGAAGATTTTAATCCTGCTTAAGGTAACAGTGTGTATACAATACATCTGTACCAAATCAAACAGTAAAATTATTATTATTATTTTTTTTTTAAATGACTGCACCTAACAATCAGGTGTTATTTCCTGATGTACGTTTCCTTGGTAGGAACTAATTTCAAGGCAGCAGTTTTTTGCGAATTCAATTTTCACGAAAAAAAAACTGTAAGTGTACTTAAGCCTTGAGACTTTCAAATAGGTTGAGTAGTTGTTGCTCATACTTTTAGGATGGGGCTTGTATATTCATGACCGAAAAGATGTTTGAGGTTTAAATAAATGCGGTCTTATTTATGGTGAGACTTAGGTATGGTTGTTAAAAAAAAATCTTAATTAAATCCTAGATCCTGTGACATGTCGGGCAGAGGAAAAATATCGTACATATAGCACATTTAATTGATGAAAACGAATACATAAGCGTACGCGGTGAGCTCTACAAGGCGATGGCTGTAGAATGTAGAAGTTTGACGATTTGATTGATACAAACAATAAATATTTGGACAGCTTAGATACTATATATCTACATGGAAACAATTTGTTACGTATGGAAGGCATTGATTCAGAAAAGCTACCTTATTATAGCCACTGCAAGGGTCTCGCTTGTTCGGAAGAGAGAGAGAGAGAGACTTTTTTAGATTTAGCAAATATCCAAATATCCCAGGAACTCGGGTAGTGAAACGGGCCATAGGCTAACTCTGTTAATTAGAATTTCTTTTAATCACTGAAGCTTTAACAGTCGAATCGATTCAAAATGCCGAGAATCATATGCAGTAAATCACGAAGCACTTGGAGCCCTACCGCACCGAAGGACAAGAACTACTCGCGAGCTTTACACTCGTAATATGTGTAGAAGAAATGCAACAGATATGAGTCAGGAGAATAAAGATTTTTTTTTTTCTGTTTGAAACACCTACTCCATTGAACTTCTTGGATGTTCATCTCCTTACTGCTCCGCGGTTGTTTTACATATGCCTAGCACAGTAAGGTGTACACTAGGTCTACATAACCGAATATCTGTTACAGACGCAGATACTTACTCACTCCACAATATTGTTCGTTGCTATAAAGATTGCGTCTCGGCTTGGGAGACTGAAATGTAAAGTTCTATGTCTTGAAGAAGGAGCCAATTTTTGAGATATTCGTGAAGACCCCAGAATATTACTTTCCTGGCTCAGGCTCTAGCCAAAATCAATTCTGCAGTCAACGAAAGCCAGCATCAGGACTTTCGGTGTTATCACATTTAGCGGCATATTACATAATTAGATAAGGGTCAAAAGACAATCGACGCATACTTACTTAAAATGGTGCTATAGTCCGGGAGGGCCTAGGGTTCAACCAACAAGCGTCTCTACCCTACTCGACCTTTATCAGATGAGGTCCCCTTCCACTTGCGTGGAAGATCATCTCTATTCGCGATTTTTCAGACCATTGGTGTCCATCCGCTCTACCTAAATCGTTAGGTACTCTTCTGGTTAAATTGATGTCGCTGGACAGTCTGTACAGTTCGTCGTTGTATTGCCTCTACCACTTACCGCCTGTCCATATACGAGGTGTGTTTAAAAATTAACATATCCAGAACATATGGTATGTTCACAGTTTCAAATATACAGCATACTTAGTTTGTTTTTGACAGATAGAAAGGTTAAATGAGTTTTGGTATGCTCGGCGATTTTCAATTATTGTATACATAAAACGGAGCAAATGATTTGCATCAAATCCAGTGGCATACGGTGAGTCTGCTCTAAGTAAAAAAAACGTTTACAAGTGGAACAAGCTCTTCCGAGATGGCCGAGAAGATGCCAATGATGTACCTCGCTCTAGACGGTCCAACACATCAACAAAAGATGATAACGTCGAAGCTGTGAAGAAAATTGTTTTGGAAAATAAGAGAAGTTGCTGAGGATGTTGCCATATCGGTCGGCTCGTGTCATGCAATTTTTTCGGATGTTTTGAGCATGAGACATGTTTCAGAGAAATTTGTTCCGAAACTTCTTAATTTTGAAGTGATCCTGACTTGCTCAAAAGGGTCATAACTGTTTATTTATTCATTCCTGTTCTCAAAACTAAAGAGACCTTTGAAGGATGGATATTGGCAACGATTGAGGAAACAAAAACGGCATAGCTGGTGCTTATGAGAAGTGCTTCAAGGATTGTTATTTGTTATTTTTTGAGTTGATAGCGGAGCATAGTTAGACAAGGTCCTTATCTACCTCAAAGTTATATCTGTTGAGGGTAATGTTCTGTCCGAGATGTCGGTATTGGGTGTCCTTTCTTGTTTACAGCAGATAATTCCTTTTACCGTCATTGATTGTTAAACCCAACTTCGTCGCTTACACCACCATACTCACAAAAGCGCCACTAACGCTCCTTTTTAGATCTCTACAGATCCTGTCAAATGTTGCCTCAAAATCAATGAGGTGGTGTGTATCGCTTTCGAGCTCATTGGTTTTTTCAAAGGTCTGCCATTAAAAGAATATTTGGCCCATAGTTGGACTTTTCTGGCCTAAAGCCACATTGATATGGACCAATTAAGTTGTTGACGAACAGCTTTAGATATTAACACAATACGGCAGACTGTTAAGCCATCCGCTTGCTTTTACGATGTTCGGGATGTTCGCTTTCATATAACCAACCAATCATTATACTCAATTACCTTGAGCACACGCTAATTATTAACAAAAAAGTGTTTCTTGGCTACAACAATATAAAGGTCGATATTAGTCCCTTGAAACGTTCGGATACCCATAATATTGGAGCAGTGCCTTTCGTCAATCATAGTGTGGTTAATCTGGTAGGTGGTCGATTAATCAGGAGTTCTAGAAGTACTCTTATGAATATTAAGATGTAATGTTGTGTAGGCTATACTTTCCGATGGTACTATCAAAGAAGACCTCTCTTCCAAGCTTTGCATTAAGATCGCCGAGGACGATTTTAACGTAATAGCTAGGGCAATACCCATAAGTGTTGCCCAATAGTTAGTTAAAGCTATCTTTTGAGTTATCAACTTTCTTCCCTGTGCGCGCATTGTAACGAGGCGCTCATTAACATATCGAAAATTTAAGACTTTTTGAATAAGTCTGACTCTAACAACAAATCTGCATCCAACTAGGCGCTGCCTTTGACGTCGATAATAATGCAGTAGTAGATATCACAGTTCGGCTGCACGTGGCCAAATATGGGACCTAACATTCCACGTGCAAATCCGAAGTTGGTTGTCCTTGTTTCGTTTGCAGCGGTTGTCAAGAGAAGATCCGTCCGTATTCGAGACTTGTTGTTGCAACGCAACCTTATTTTTTTTCCATGGCCGCGCGGTTACTTCGGCGGCACAAGTCGCTACTTGGAGGGACAGTCCCATTATAAATATTCCTAGAACGAAGGGTCTGTTAGACCGAAGCCAGTATCTCCACTACCATTTCTTTCAAAGATCTTGACTAAGTCTCGGAGTAGCCCAGGTAAAGTCTAATTAAGTTTGTCCCGGGATTTTAATTCACCGTTGATTCGCTTATATTGCTGCAATTTTTAATCGGATGGCCAGCACTCGCGTTTATAAGTTTGCGAAGTCGAGTTCGGATGGACATCGATGGTTTTTACTTGGTGGTAGACACAATTGATCTGTACTAAACAGTTACAACGCTGGGTATCGCCAGGTTGACACATTTCAGTGTCTACCTGATTAAGAGATTTAGGCAGTGAGTCGACAAAGATATCATTGAAGAAAAAAGGCCGAATTGCGATTAATCCCTGTTAACCACCGATATCATATTATGTCAGAATTTCGCACTTGCGATCAGTGTTCTATTCACCAGCGTTGCTTTTATACACAAAATAAGTGCTTAGTCTGATCGAGTTACGCATATCTTCAAAAGTGCTACATTCTCAAGAGCACTCACAAAGTCGATAAAAATGTCAGGTTTTAACTCCTTTTTGTCGAATGGGCTTTTAATTCTGTTCACTAGATTTTGAATTGCTTGAACTTGGATAGGTGATGCATTCACGAAGAAGTTTTCCGCACATGAAGGTAAATCATTAACTTCATGCTCTTTAACATGATTAGTTTGCAAGTCCTGGCTTGCGTGTAGTCATCCTTTTTTCAAAATAAAGGCTGAACTTACCGCTTACCAGGCGTGCGTTTGCTCTTCAAATAAAAAAAACCCAATACAATTGCAGGAGGGATGTTCGATAAGTACTAGTTAATGGTAGCTTTATTGAAATCTAGCTGATATAGCTGACGGCCTATCTGATATGTAACTTAACGTTACAAGAGATGGCCTAGTAAAGATACTGTAATTATTCAAATATTAAATGTACGACTATGGAACGAAATCTCAGTATTGTTTGTTCGATTTTACTGCAGAAATGAGACGTTTAAGTCGCCGAAACATTGCCTACATTTTTCTTCCTTTTGAACTATATGGCCGCCATTTGTCAAAAACCTGGTTGGTCTATATTGGTGTGGCTTTAGGCCAAGAAAGTTAAACAAAAATACATAACCAATGAATTTGAGATTTCACTCAAAATCCAGCAGAATGACGACACAAAATGTACCCCACTCAAGTGTGATAAAGACCTCAGCGGGATTTTGAATACCAAAGATAATTGTGAGGTTAACGACGCACTCTAATGCGAGCTTCAATCATTCTGTTAGGAATGGATGAACCAGTTTATGTTGCTTTGAGAGAAAAAAATCTCTCCTTCATCATACACTAAAGGATACAACCTGTACCAAGAGCGACATCGACTTAAAATGCCCCAAATACGACCATTACAATAGCCGGTATATGTAATTTGAATGAACACTAACACTATGTGCTGAAGACTCTTTAATTCACCCCTGAGAGGATGTAAAAAAAGAAAGACCTCAACTTAAATGGCGCGCAGATATAGAAAAAGTTTTCAGCCAACTCCCCTAGGTGATACTCAAAACCACTCCGTAGATGCCATTCCTGAAAGCTGAAAAACTATATGTCCTTCTCGAATATTCTTTAAACTTAAATTAGTCAATAGAGAAGCCAAATCATACTCATTTGGTAGAAAGTATCTCATACTACTATTAGCACGATCTCACCAAGAGCACCAATAGGTCGAAAACCGTATAATACACAGCAAGGAATAATACATTCTCAAAAGGATACTACCACGAGTTAACATTACCATACAGCAAAAAGGTGTCAATAGATTCCTAAACGAAATATTGAACCCTAGTACTCGTACTTACCCTAACCTTACGACATTCCTTTATCGAAGTGCGTATCAGATTGGCATCGCAGTACGTAATGGTATTCAATGGTGAACATCTAAATATTTGCCTCTAATTACTGCACCTAGTAATCAGTTTAATGGTATACCCATAACAACGATGACTTCCAATAACAAAAAAAGAAGTAAGAGCCAGAATAACAACTACGTACATCCGCCAAAGCAAGGTGAAGCCTTAAAACTCTAGAAATTATCGATTTACATTTATTATGTACACTCTACTGTCAGCCTTTATATTGAGGTAGTGTGATAACATCGAAATCTATTTTGTGGCACTAGTATCAAATGTATCGTTATACGTGTATACATCCTTCTGTAGAGGTGTCATTTGAAGGAAAATATTTCCGTCCGACGGCATAATTGGGGTCAGCTAAGCAAATCAAATCCAGTAGTGCCCTTATCGTAACGTCCATCGATACCAGCATGCACCGTGAGTGAATTATAGACACGACGTAACTTCAATGTTCCCACCTATGACTATCACCTAACACAAGGATATACTTGCCATGCAACGCCTATTGCGGAACTTCATTTAAATGTGTCAGACAAAAGCAGTACGAGTATATGCTGATTGGGCTCTGAAACTCATCCTCAGTACACCTTGTAAGTGATGGCAACTTTCGATTTGATTCTGAAGGACATGAGCTTCATACAAACAAAATTATTTGCATTTGCCATAAAACCTAATCTAACCTTCATAGAAACTTTTTTTTTCTTTTTTTTTTAAATCACATCGGCACATGCAAACAGGAACTTTCTTTTTTGTTACGAAATTATTGTATATGTGACTAATCGAAACTAATTGCAAACACGACGCAATTACATTGCTATGTCACGTACTCGCGCACGTAGTAATACTCATACACCCCCGTCTGTCTGTCGAGAGTTAATTAATATTTACTGAGTACAAATGTCATTAAGGATCTGTTTGACACTGTGGCCGCTTGTTTCTTACATACTGCGAACACTGTTGTATCTTTGAGTAAAAATGTCAAAGAATGTATTATGCACGAACAAAATACCTTTCAGGCACTAGATTGTTCTGGGAGACATCAGGACTGAATTTGAGCTGTGCCTACGTAAAACGCCGTGTCGTATGCTTGTAATCACACGTAACTATTACGGACCGCAATTAGACGAACCGAATTGAACAAGATTTTGTACAAAAGCACATCTTCAAAGTCAGAAATGTGTGTTAAATTAAAATGCTCAAATATGCACATCCTGATACTAGGTGGCGACGGAGTTAAGTGTGAGCACACAAGGAGAGTGAGACCGACCTTCAACATTTCTTCATAACAATGGCAGCTTCTTCAAAAGTTTTCACTTTTTAACAAAGTTTCGCACAAGCTACGAATAGAAATACGACTACAAGAGCAAGTATCCGTATATCCAGGACGAAATGGAATGAAGGTTATTCTTTTCTATTTTGGCCAAAAACATATCAAGAAAAACACAAAAAGGACACATACGAGTATGTATTTACAATTGTTTGCTCTGGAGAAAACTTGCTTCCAGCGTTTTTGGCACTCATTCTCATTTTAACAAAAAAATCTACAACAACAACAACAACAACAACAAAAATGCTTTTAAGTACAGTGGCGGTTTTTGTCTGCAAATATACATTGTGCTTCGTCAGCCTTAGGCAGATAATGAAACGCTGAAAAAATCCATGAAGAGACAGCCACTGTCAACTTATATGTACATATATAGGTATCCTATATCTTTTTAAGCGAGTAAAAGTTCAAGGATTTCTCGAATTTTTAAAGAAAAATGAGCAAATCTGTACAGACTCATCAATTAAAAGTCACTGTCATTTTTGAAATGGTGTTCATCATAAAAATGTTACCTTGGTTATATGATGCCTTGAAATGCGTGAGTAACTTGACATTCTAAGTCACTTCAGGGTTGTAGAAATATTTTGTAGTGCCTAAGTGTGTTATAGGATCTCGTTGTTCTTGTATTTTTGTTTGAAGATACACAGGAGAATTTTGTCTGACATTTTATGTCTCGCATAAAATACTAAGATTCCCGGTGTAATTGACTGAGAATTGTGTAGGATTTCTGGTGAATCTTTAATAAGAATGTGCACACACGATTGAATATAACTCATGATTTTCCAATTTAACATGAGACAATTTCAAATGAAACTTACATGATATAGTATTCAACATTACGACAGATTTGGCCGCATCTATTGTAGATCGTAAAATAACGAAGAAACTTCTTTTAATAAGCAGAAAGACTGTGAAATGCACAGTTTGGTTCCTTACTGGGTGCTATCTACTACGAACACGTGCTACTACATACAATCGAATAAATGCTGGCATTAAAGATATTTGCAAGAAAAACTGAAATGCAGGTTGGATAAAATCGGTGGTAACCCTCTCAAATAGTTCAAAACTACCTTACTCAAGTACGAGATAGTACGAAAAATCCTTCCAGAGTTATGAATGAAGCTGGAACAACCGAATAGACCAAGACCAAAAATCTGGCTCTTAGTCTACAAAGGGTGTTTAGCCGCTGCGATTGAAAACGTCAATTCGGCATCAATCGCAACAATATGGCCTTTGTCGGCCATAATACAGCCAGCTGGAGTAAGAACTAAAGCTACGAGACCATGACATAGGCATTTTCCAGAAAAGCTTTCATGAGACTCAATTGCACCTACTTTGGAGTAGTCATCATCATTGGTAATTTTTTTTTAAGAAAATGACTAAGAGGTCACGATGTTATCAGAGACCAAGGTTACCGGACAAAAAGACGTGATTATTTATTTGAAAATATGTACGACATTCGAACGATATGGGCTTCCAGCAAGGTCACAGTACGTTCCAGACTCCACTCTCCACTCTCCATTAATGTTTTGCAGAGCGCTACGTTGTTTGTCCTACAAATGGCTCAGCTATTCAATCATTCAATATTCTCATCGAATGAGATCCCTAAGATGATGTCGTTATTTATATTTAGTGCAAAGTCTAGATAGACAATGTTCTTCACTACCTAAATGTTGTTCCTGTCTATTATCGTGTTATGTCAAAGTCGTCGATATTAACTAGACATTCTCGATGACATGTCATTTTCCTGTATTCTACGAAGGCAAGTATTGTGCAGACTTTTTAAAGAATTTGCCTCTGGTGGTGGCTTGTGAGTTTCGTATAATACCCTCTTCCCATGACAGTGAATCGAGTTGTCAGAAACCGGCCTTGTCATTAAAAATTTCGATGGATTCATTTTCGACTGCAGAGCCGGACAGATTTACCAGGATTTTAAAACGACAATAATAAGGACCCATCAGTTGGTTGATAAAAAGTTTTGAGCTGTAACATAGTGTGGGAGATACTAAATCTTATAGGCGATGTGGAAGAGACTGATGCACCCATTGTTATCGCATACTACAGGGCATACCCTTGTCAGGATCGGGCATAAAATGCTGAGGTAGTAATCGTTTAGTAAGTCCGACAATATTTTAGAAATGAATGACAATATATTTTTATAAATGGGAAAACAAACAGCGTTTATTCGAATGCGGACGTGCCATATGCGGCATACATAGGCAAAAAGTTTTGAGCTTCTGTCATAGGAGCGAGAGTCCTATGACAATCCGTATCCGTATCCTCCCTCACGGAGGACAGGGCTTACGCCAATAAAGAATGTTTCTACGACCTCCTCGAAAAGACACGTGAACAACGTCCGAAGTATGAAGTTAAAATCGTATTAGGCTATTTTAACGCCAGAATAAGAAGGAGGATATCTTTTATAGGGAAGTATAAGCATAGCTTACACGACAACACGTCTAGCAACGTTCATGGACTTATTGACGAAATATCACTACGATATGCACAAGATTTTCTCATATCAATATATACAAGGGCACACGACGGTCTCTGAATCATAAGACACTTAACCATATTGATCGCATTGCGATTGACGAAAAACATGTCTCCGATATTATGGGCGTCCGAGTTTTGAAGAAGAAATCCGGCAAGGATATGTAGCTTAGAAGGAGAGTCGCTCGTGAATTCTACCAGCTGAGCACACGGGTAGAACATCGGCTTCTCCTGAAGAAGAGAAAAGAGCTCGAGAAGCCCGCGATCGAAGAAATTTAGAGGATGTACTCTAGAATTACACAGAAGTTTAACCAACAGGTAGTAGAAACGTGTCAAGGCAAAAATACCTGTACAGAGCCTGAAGAGATGAAGAAGAAAACCTTGTAGTAGAGTCAAAGTTGGTGCTGAGAATATAAAAAGTTTCTCTGCAGACTCCATAACGGAGAAGAAGGCCAAAATCCCGCCGTCAGCTTAACTTCAACAAATAAGCTGAAGGAAATGAATTCGTTTTTTCACAGCTAGGACATATAGGGGGAATGTATACCAATGCTACAGCCCTCAAAGTCTTGCAATCTAACCCAGAGGGGTAACGCAGTAGAGGTTGACCTCACCGTAGGTGGATCAAGTAGAAAGAGACCCCAACCGCCTTGGAGTGCGCAACAAGATCCCACGGGCAACGTGAGATAAGTACAGAGCCAGAAGGAGGGAATAATAAAGCTAAAAGGCTCGCTGCACGGAAGATAATCCTGTAATCGACACGGAAGTGATTGTGGTTGTATTTTAGCAGAATTTCCAACAGCTGCTTGATGAGCATGACCAGTATAGAGTGACAGAGAGTTGAGTGAAAACTCAACTTCAGTAAAAAAGTAGTGCTCCTATCCAGCTTAGACGAAGTCGGCACAGCTATTAACAAGTTGAAGAACAATACGGTCACGGGCTCAGACAGATTGCCGTTAGAACTCTTCAAAGCTGGTGGCAATATTTTAGTGAGCAGCATGCAACAGATTATCTGCAAAGTATGAGAAGATGAAAGCATGCCCAACGACTAGACTATTAGCTCTATCTGCCCTATCTTCAAGAAAGGCAATCCTATGTCTTGTAAGAACTAGGTACTATCCCTGCTTAACATAGCGTAGAAGACACTACGCAGCGTATTATGTGAACGACTAAAGCCGTTTTGCATTACACTGTTCGGCACCTAGTAGTGTGTCTTCCATCCCGGAAAATCGACGATGAACCAAATCTTCACACAGCAGCAAATCCAGGAAAAGACCAACGAGTCCTGAGTCGATATTCAGTATCTCTTCATCGATTTCAAAACCGCATACGAATTCGTGTTTTCGAGAAAACTAATCCGTTTATGTTGCACCAAGTTAGAGAACTCGCAATGCACCGTGCTGTTTGAAATGCACTGGATTTCAGCAAGGAGACGTGCTATCGCGTGATTTCTTTAATCTTGTGCTTGAGCAAATAGTGCAAAAGGCCGGCGTAAACACAGAAGTAACTACATTTAACAAATCCATCCAGCATCTGGGCTATGCAGACGACATCGAGATCATAGTCCCTTCCTAGCATGGCATTATTGAGGATTTTACTGCTATAGAATAACAAGCCAAATGAGTTGGTGTCATGACGAATGAGGACCAAAACCGGATCCGTCGAACACGTCTATAGCTATAATTTTGAGATGGTGAAGCAACTTATGAAAGCAAATATAAACTCCACAAATGACACCCTAGTTTAGATTCGACAAAGCACAACCTTAGGCAACCGCTCCTACTTCGGTTTGTCCAAATAATTAGGGTCTAAACTCCTAACTCGAATGCTTTATGCAGCTGAATACTGGCCGATAAGCAAGACAGCGTATTTGATCTTGGGATCCTTATAAAGAAAAATTCTGCGTAAAATATTTGGTCCTGTCTGCGAGGAGGGCGAATGGACATGGAGATACAACCACGAACTCTACGAGCTGTATAAACATATGGATGTATTCCGGAAGGCAAAAATCCGTCGATTGCACTGGCACGACCACATCGAACGAACGGGCGAGAGAATTTTCGAATCCCAGCCACCTGGTTCAGAAAAAAAAGGAAGACCGAACTTTCGCCTTAAAGATCAAGTAATTGCAGATGCAATATGTCTTGGTCTAGTAAACTGGAAGCAACCCGCCCGAGACCGTGAAGGAATTGAGCTCAGGCTCAGGCCCTCCAAGGGTCGCTAACCGGATAAGAAGAAGAAGAATTAAAAGATAGACTAACTATCATAGACTACCCGTTTACAATTTAAACCAAAAAAAGTAAAAATAAAAATTGTTCTATTTCACACAATAAATTTTTCCCAACAAAAATTCATTTCCAAAAAGCAAAAGGAATTTCGCCCTCGATATTCTGGTATAATGTTTTGAACTTTACTTACATCTATACGTACTTTAGCCCTCCGTATTCCTCCCTATTCGTTCTTTAATTGTATGCATCTAAAGCTCATAATAAATCATTGCTAGAATTGACTTCTCTTTTCAGAGTCCTCACCTTGAGTTTTATACATTCGAGCATAAAGAAGAAAAAATATTATCCATACCTCCGTCGTCTGGTAATATTCCTGGAAAAGAAGTTGTTTCCGAAAAGATAATTTCCACAAGAATGGCCACGTTGGTAAATTATGCATCATTGTGATCCTTTCAATTGCCAGGCATAAGAAACCTACCACGGTCATTTCCGTCAGACTGTGTATCCTTTACGGCTTAAGAGTTATAGGACATAATTTTTACGAGAAAATTATGCAAGGACATCACAGGGCAGGAACAAATGTTACATAAGAACGGAAAGAAGAAACCTTTTATGTCGTGTGCTTATTAATGGTTACGCCAAAGCTTAAGCGAAAGGGACTTTTTCTTCGCTTTCCTTGCTTTTTAAAAATGTTATGAGTGGGCAAATTCCGTTCTTTAATAGTCATGCCCTTTTTATATTCTCAAATAAACTTTAAAACTGAAACGTTGTGCAAAGCGAAATGCAAAAACGGCGTATCTAAGATGTAGTTTAGCATTTGCCTTCTTGTTGGCCACGCGATAGAATTAGATTTTGATATAGGTAAACGTGACTGGCATTGGCAAACTGATTAAATTGCAAATTATCTAAAGGCGCAAAAAAAGGCCCAGCAGGTGAAGAATATTTGACTGAGGAAATACTACATTAAGAAAGGATTGGTAGCCAAGTGGAAAAGGTACAATCCCGCCTCTTAATGGAATAAATTATACCTATGGATTTGTGAATCCGTTTTTCAAGTTATCTTTCACTGTATAGTATTTGCTGATTTTCTCTGAAAATTTACTTAAGGTTTTCTTAAAAAAAAAAAAAAAAAAAAAAATAACAAAAACTTTTTTCATAAGATTAAAGCACCTGTTCGCGATTAACCTTTGAGTTTATGTAGAAAAACCTAATTATCATTATTTTTTTTGTAGAATTAATAAGATTTTCCATTATTAGATTAGGCTTCCGCATCCATTATCGGATGCCATTCAAGGATTTTACCTTCATCAGATAACACAGATTTTTCCTAATCAAGCTACATTTTTATGGTTGTTTTATGCTATCTTATACTCTTTGAAATGCTTTTAATGATTTTTCCAATAATCGACAGATTGCTACATTTGGATGTTTGGGATTTGAATTCTTCGTATCATATAGCATGATGTTTACAAAATTGTTTGCAGTTTTCTAAATTTTATATTTTTTATTATTATTTATCGAAAAGCCAAAGCCAAAAGGACACCTATGGATATTATTTATTTATTTTCATCCTGCATCTTTAAAAAATTACATTTTGTAACGATACGATTAGGTAGTGTGAATGAGCACAGGTGAAGGACTATTGATAATTTGGAGAAAAAAAAAAAATCGGAAATTCTTACAGTGTCCCAATAATAGTAAAAGTGTTTAGTTTGCATCATTCTCCATCTCTTCTTCTGAAGAGCTTTTCTACTAAAATGAATCTTTAAGTACCCATCATGGGTAGATTTAACCCATTCTGAATTGATTCCGATATTCATTCACTTATGCATGGTTTTCTCCTAGGCAGAACAACTACCACAAATCAAGTTTAATTTGTGTCTTTTGGCCTTGCAGCCTTAGAAAATGGCAAAGTAATCGATGTTAGCAAAGACGGATTCCAAAAAGGTATAATAGGTATAAAATAGATAAATCGATACTATGGTCTTCGATATTATTTTCTGTTCTATTTCTGGCCTCAGCTGAAGTTCCACAAGGCAGTCATCTTGGTCCGCTTTTTGAGAGGGTCATTGAACACTCCTCCTTCTCCATTTACGCTGATGACATAATTTTTTTTAGAACTATTTCTTCTCCCAGTGACTATACTCTTCTTCACAAAGACCTTGAGCGGTTTTCAATCTGGTGCCTCAAAAATTGCCTAGAACTTAATATAGGCAAATTCCAATCTAGTTATTAGACTGTGAGCTTAATTTTCGTTCGCATATTGATAAGATGATGATCATCACTTTGCTTTATTAAAAAGTTGTCCAAGGAATCTTCCAACCCTCTATGTTACCTTTGTTCACCCCCCTGGTTGAGTATGACAGTCAAGCTTGGCCCCCCTTTCAAAAAGTTTATATTAACTGAATCACGATCTGATTTGCTTTCCGTGGTCTGCCCTGGAATGACCCTTTAATCTTACCGCCATATCCATAGTGCCTCAATCTTTTCAACATAAATTCTTTAGAAGATAGTAGAAATATTGCTGACATTTTTTTCATTCATCGACTGCGCATCACTACGTTGTCCTCGTCTCTTCTACCTACCGATCCACGGCACCTCTTATGTCTCCATCGACCCAAACAATCGTATGCTAAGAAAGGTCAACTCAAACCTCTCCGTTTTTGATTTCAACCTGAGCACTCCTCGTCTCAAATAAGATCTCTTTCGTCATTCCCTTGGTTCATAGATCTTAAGTTTTAAGTCAAATGGGGCAAGACCTTGGATGCCAATCAACTTCTCCTCTAACCGAAATAATGCGTTCTTCAAATTGATGGCTTTTGTGGGCGGTAGCACCATCCTTTTGAAACCAAAGATCGTACAGACTTCAAGTCTGAAGCAAAATACGCAAAGCCAAATAGAGACAGAAGACGAGAAAAGGAGAAATTAGCGGAAAGCGGTTATTAGCAAGTTGAATTGGAAATGAGATTCAATGATAAAGAAATAAATCTTATCGGCGGTTAGACAAAATCCATCTCAGAATCACCCGAAGAAAAACGTTGATTTCATTGGATTATCTTAGATACCCACCGAACAAATGTGGCATTGAACCAAAGACAAGGAGTAGCGGAGTTGTCAATCAAATATTTTTGTTACACTTTGAACAGAGCAGAGACGAATTATTGCCTGGGGATTTCCACCACATCGTCACAAAATGGCTCGAATTCGTTGCTGTTCCTAACCAGACACCAAAAGTGGTAACTGACCAACGTGTTTGGTATGGTAATTGATAACGTGTTTTGCAGGTTCGAAGTCCCACACATAATTCATTCGGACCAAGGTTGATACTTCGTGTCAGAAATATTTAAAAAAAAAGTCAAAGGCAGTCAAAAAATGCGCAGAATACTCTTACGCTTTCAGTCATATATATAAGAAGAGTTGAACGCTTCAACTGTACGGTGTTGGACTACCTGGTAAACCCGGAACAAGTAGATTCGAATCTCTGGCTAAAACCAGCCTTAAAAGCCTGCGTGGCAGCAGAACACGAGTCATCTGGGTTAAACCCAGCTTTGCTGAATTTCAAACTTGAGCTTCGGCTGCTTATCGATCTGGCTTATGTATCGCCAACATAAAATAATCAAGACGGACCAAGCTACTAACTGGAACTTAACCGACTGGTAACCGTACATGAAGTGGCAAGAAATAAGTTAAAGCTTTTAGACGAGGTCACTTACCTTTAATCCAGAAGACCATGTAAGGTTCTTTGAACATAAATGACGAGATCGTCTCTGTCCAAAGTTCCAAAGTAATTGGGAAGGACCAGCATAATTTTGAACTTCGGATGGTTGCTTGCAACAGAAGCCATTGTAGTTATATGAACGATGTTCTGTTTCATTTATAACTACCATACACTGGACTTTATTAATCAAAAAAATTCTATCCTATATCGGTTTTGGAGCAATCCGTGAAGATCTATGTAAATTCATTAGATTCTGACTGAAACTATTCCTGCGCTTTTGGAAAGTTGATTTCGTATTTTCAAAGTAATGAGGATTCTGTTATCTTTGGATCAGACGGCACTTCCACAGGTCCAGATTCAATGATAGATACTTCATTAATATTTCAGTGCATATTTTACCAAAGCCCATTTCTTATTCTTGTGAACGGGAGATGGCTTTGAGAATTCAGGCACCGACCTTTACGCCGAAGAGGAAGATTCGTCACATTGTCTGCAGCAGAGTCAGGAGTGTTTACGAAAGCTCTTATGTAGCCGAGACATATTTTAATGAAAACTAAAAAAACCGATACATGGGACGATAACAACTCCATTTCTCGTAACTTGTTTAGTCCAAAGCGTTTGCTTTTAAAGATATGGTATTACCCAAATAATTAGATTCGTTGGAGAAACGAATGGTAGTGGTTGGCATTTAGGTAAAAGCAACCGGAAAATCCGTATGTCTAAAATAGTCTTCAGAACATAATGAATAAAGATTTTTAGTTCAAACTCAGTCTCTGTTGTTATTGTTGTAAACAAACATAGACAGCTCTTGAAAAACTCCTTCAAAAAGAGGATTCACTATGCCATAGTGAAAAGGTGTCCTAAAATTACTGTTAAAGTTTGATGACCGAGGCGTACTTATATATTCAGTGTTTAGTGATAATAATCAAGAAAATCCCAATATGAACACATGACCTCTGGGAGTAATTCCAATACCAAATATCTGTGAGTTTGGCTGAGGAGCATTTTAAGTAACACGGCTATGACAATTATTAGTAATTCCTAGATTGGATATTGAATTTTACTCGTTAGATTCACTGGTTATGCCACATTCGTTTATCAATTAAGGACATTAGTCATGAAGGTGCGTTAAGTGACTCCATCGATACCTCATGGCGTCTGCTGCATAGTGAATTTACGATGAGAGTATGCAGTGTCTGTGAGTCACGTCTTACCCTCTGGTTTAGTTACTTCCAGTAAATAATAAATACAGTATTTCCAATCTGCAACATTAAGACTATTGTCTGTCTTTGAATTGGGAAGAGGCTGACTGATTTCTTCAGCCTTTGTTCATCTTGGTACCGATCTTATCCAGAATTTAGGCGCAGGAAAGTGGTTGGTCTTTCTTAGTCGCTTTTGCCGAATTGTTTTCGGAACTACGAACTACGAACTTTGCCACTCACACTGCCAGTTTATTCGCTGGAGATTCCAACCACACGATCTCTGTTTCCAATCAGAGATTGACCTGTTTCTTTTTATCTTCACTGTTGGGGGAGTGTAATTTAGGCATTCGCAGTTTCGATTCGTTAATCTGTTACCAGATGTCACCATCTTTGGTGACAAATCTAGAACGTATAGCCTCTTGAATATTATTAAGCTTTTCTTAAAACATGACATTAACGAGCAGTAAATTCACCGCACCAAACATAAAAAAGAAGTATCTGAGGCAAGAGACACATGGAAAAAATCAATGTTATCAATAAGAGAAGTTCAAACAGTCGTAGAACGAAAATTCGAAGTAGGTGTAGGAAAGTTAGATATCAAATAGTTGGCCATTAAGCTAAAATGGGGAATTATTAGTTCTGTAGTTAATTCACTTTTTTTCCACGCAGCGCAACTCAAAACTTTGCATTATTTTTGATTCTTAACAGACCTAAGTTGGAAACAGATATCTCTAGTGTTTAGAATGAACTCCGGTCTGTGAAAGTCATAATTTCACTGAATGCCCATACATTCATGGGAGCAAGAATATCATCGCTTGCATATATTAATGTAAAAGCAAAGCAGAACTGTTTTGAGGGTATAACTCCAATCTTGGTATGAATCGAGACCGACCTAAAACCCCTTACCGATTTTGCAACTCTACATTGGGTTTAACCTATCTGGAAGAACCTTCTTGCGTTTTAGGTTTAAGTCACAACCACCGTGATGCTCTCACTAGGGGACCTACCCCCAAAGCTCAGGCCCGGACCGAAGTCTGGTGAGCCCTGGCCGTGTTTTGAGCCCCAGTTTGAACTATGATCGGCAGCTTGTGACTGGTCAAATAGTAGTAACCTTAAGTGACAATTTCATTAATGGAAGAAACCTTGATTCGTGGGTAAAAGTAGGTGTTCCATTCGACAAACATCTGGAAACAAACGACAAAAGTGGGTAACGTATCCACCACGATTGCCCTAACATAATAATTTAATTCGGTTGGTATTACTCAAGAAGTCGGGGAAGTGCCGAAATGATAAATTGAAAAACAGAAAACAAATTTTTGAAGTGAAACTTTTTATCGCTTGTTGGACAGTAGTTTCGAACTCCGGTGAAACGAAAAAGCGACAGGAAGTGGTTCCAAACTTCGATGATACGGATCCTTAGACCCGTTTGCACCTACTAGATGGCATTAAAAATCGTGCGATACATAAATGACACTAATAGCGTTACAGTTAGGATGAAAAGTTTCTTGTTTCATGATGCTGCATTGATATTTCCACCAGTAGTGCTTCTACATACCCAATAAAGTTGTTTCACCTTATATCTGGTTATGAATGCTAAAACTCCGATGAAACGAAAAACCGACAGGAAACGAGAGGTGGAAGCGCACGTCGTGAGGCAGCTTGGGCACAATGACACATGGGAGAGAAACGCAAATGCGACAGACTCGGAGTAGATTACAAAAAAGGAGGTGAGAACTCGGTCAGAATGAGCCATGAGTGATAAAGGGGCCGTCGTGGGTAAGTGCATAGTATCGTCATAAGTTCATCACAGTTCCTACCTAGACATTACATGGTAACAACACAAAAAATGTCATCAACACGTTACGGAAAACTTCAGCTTAACAACAAAATTTGTCTTAGGCCAGCAACAGAGCTGTTCCAGGGACATCGGTTGATCTAGTTTAGGAATAGTCGCGTTAGCAATGCAATCAAATCAACGTGATTTTTAACTATTTACTCTTCATTCTAAGTTGGTTAAGTTAAGTTAGTTTTTTTTTTTCTTTTAAAGAACTTAACCCTCAATAATTTGTGTTTTTTTTTTTAAGAGCTTGAGGAAGATATAACTCCTGCCGGGGATATAGTCGCTCTATCTCGTGTCCGCTTTATACGAGTATGGTTGGCTTTGTTTGAGTATGAAACTAGCTATCCCTAGCACGTGTCGTCAATCGTGCAGCACTTGTTGTTGGTCGAGTTGTTGAGCTTATAAGGAAAATTCTTTTATCAAAAAAAACTTTTTTTTAAATATTTGTAATCTAGGGCGAACATCCGTTTTAATCGTTTTAACTATTTTTTGACCTTCGAGAAGTTCTATTTCTATCGCGAAGATTTTAAGGCTGACCACTAATTTACATCACATGCTTAAGCAATACCAAAATCCCGAAAGTCAAAACGTTTTCTTATAAAAAAAAATCAATCACCTTATCGCTGTTCTGACTACATAAAGACAGCTGTATATCACTCTCTTAATGCTTAGAGTAAAGATTTGATCTACACAGGACTATCGTTCTGTGAATTCAAACCCCCAGCCCACGATTATATGCAAAGATGCGAACAATATTCAACGATTTGACAGGCGACACTATCCTACAAATATTACGTCGTGGGTCGTTTAAATCTGTATCACTCAATATTTCTTAATGTAACACTCTTCCAACTAAGATCAGAAAATAATTTCGTGTTCAAATTCAGCACAATTCCTAAAACAAACAAATTGCTCATAAACAACGATATCCACCTAACCTAATTACGAACAAAAACGTCGTGCCTCAATTTATTAGAGTGCACATAACATACATTGTTGGTATAAAAACCATCTACTGCTCACCTCATAAAATCTCTATTTTTTGTGGACTCTATTCTTAAGCGCCTTCATGTAATTGACGCCTTCCTTCATCATACCACTTTTGTGGCGTGTTGAAGTTTATGAATGGGGCATGTTGCCACTCAATAGCAAACATAGCTAGCTACTCCTTTTGTGTACAATATCATCGTCATAGGCCATGGTAAACTAGTTTAAACCATACTACCTGTCCGCCGCATCTTTTTTATTTTATTTTTATTTTTTTCATTTTCAATACTTCATTTGCAGTGACGGCAATAAAAGCCAGAGCGGTGTTGTAGGTGTACGTTAAAAGCGAGAGGATAGAGGCAAATTAAATCAAAGGCTTTTTGAAAGCCTCTGATTTGCTTTATAAATTGCGGTCTTGTCGATTGGTACGTGCTACGCACATTTAATATTACCGCAACTCATTTAATTTGCGGCAACATTCGAGTACAGAATTGAGTACACAAAGCGATGATGGTGAAAGAGGTCCTTTATTTGTTACCTCAGAGAAACATTTACAAAGCCGATCGAATGAATGTAAGTCCTTGACAATGCAATCCCACAACCTTGGAAACAAGATGCTCTCTTCAAAAGGACACCATCAACACTACGATTCAGTGGCAGGGGTACTTTAAATAGACGCAATATGTAACGTTTGGTTACCTACTATACTTTAGCTTTACTGTAGATTTTGGTTTGGCATGTGTTTGTTACACACGAACATACTCGTACACATATGTGGATAGCCCATGAAGCTCTTTTCAATTTAGAGAACGTAAACAAATATTATATTTTCCTGAGTGGTGGCATTGTGTTTGAGGTTGTTAAAAGATATTTGCACTTAAGATGATATTAAGAAATATGTATCCCCTGTGCTTTAGAGGTTTCGGTCGCAAGCTGACTCAGACCTTATAGTGTTAAGGGAGACTGTGAAGGATAATAAAACCGCCTGTCATATTTCTTTGCCTGAATTTTTAAGTAGAAAATATCACGAGGCTCAATTTATTAAAAAGTTGTTCGAATGGGGGTAGGTTTGAGTTTATTGTGTCTTTGTCGAGACAATTCCCTTTAGCAATCAAAGGCTTTGAATGAGAAATATGAACTGTGGTATTAGGTGTTCGCATTTATTAATACGATGGGATTTGGAGAGGGAAACGACGTGACAAATACAATATGATACATACACATGTATGTACATTAAAATTACCATTCTATTGTTATGTTCTAACAAAAGGGGCATATGCAATAAATCAAAGAAAACAATGAGACTGTCGAAAGAGGATATTTTTTATCATTATGATTAGACTTTCTGCAAATGAGTGTACTCATGTACTCGCATATGTATACTCATTACAACATACTTGCATGCTCCATAACTTTAGGATTACCAAGAGCAGACATCGAACAATAAAAGTCTTGAAATATGAACATGAGCTTCCTTTATATATGTGAATTTTATTTTATTTATTTCCCTCCCCTATATTTTCGATTTGTTGGTTCCTTAATTAATTTTGATCTTTTTCTATTTTGCCTGAATTTAATTCAGTTTAACAATAGCTTTCTCTAATAACCAACGTTGATAACGAAGATTAATTAAGATGAACCAACATCAATGTTGTGCTAACTCTCAAAGAACTAGATGTCAATTTACTCAGCTTAGCAATGGGAGGTTGTATGAAGTAAATTACAATAGTGGGTTAAACGTAAATAATACAATAAAAATCTATAGCTCAAGGCTATAGTTAAAATCAAAGAAGACAACACTTCATTCACAAGGTTGGGTCATCAAAACTTACATTAGAGGAGATGGCCAAGGTGGCAAACGGAATCATACGGCGAGCAGTATAAAATTAACCATGTCTCACTAACAAACGAAGACGAAGCGGCTCTTTCAAAAAAATAATAAGCACCCTATTCCACAACTTGAACCAAACAGCAAGCGGCAGGCTCATTATATCGAACAACAAATAGCACAACAAACAACAACGAACCACAATAATAATAAAAAAAAAATAATAAGACAGCTTCAGGGTAATGTCATTCTCATTAGTTTGCCTGCGGCTATTAGTAGCGAATAGTAGAAGTCGAAGTCAGCTGAATGGTGAAACTATCAAAGGAATTCTGTCCTTGACGGTGATCTGCTTCAATAGATCAGAAATTAATTATTAATAGTAATGGGGGAACCACTACCAGAGTAGAATTTAATGATTCCAAAACACAATACTTTAAGCACTCATCCATTGTCCATGATGCGCATTTGTATCGTCGAAATCGAAAAACTTTTCGTTCTCGGTGTGTGTCAATGACAACTTACCATATATTCGGTGTCGTCAAGAAAGCTGTGAAAGGTCTAGGTTTCCTCAAACATTTCAACATCTCTGATCTGGCCACAACATACAAGGCCATACCCGCCCCAAATTATAGTTAAATGCCAACATTTAGTGAGGTGCTCCTAAAACATCTCTCCACCTGCTAGATTGCACTCAGCACCGTGCGATAAAACTTTTAGATGATACTAATATCACTCAGACAATGAATATCCTTGAACATTGTCATAATGTCTTGTTTTTCACTCTGTTTTATCGCTATTTCCACCACCTCAGTGGTCTATAGAAGTCGCCAGTAGCATTCCGCCTCTTCCAACTTTTAACCGTAAGATCGGTCTCAGACGTACTCTAAAGTATCGTGATTCATTCCTAAGCCGTACAATTCGCTGATGAAATACTCTGCGGAGCTCTATATTTCTTGGTCATTAAAACCTTCAAACATTTAAAACCAACGTTCATCGGTACCTCTCTTGTTTTCCTCCCTGATTTTCCTTCGTCCTCGCTATCTGCAAGCATTTTAAGGGTACACAAATCCCTTCAACGCATGCAAATTATAAAAAAATAAAATCCAATAGTCTACCTAGGGTTTGTGTGGACTGTGTGCTTTAATGTTAGTTTAAACGTAGCGATTGGTATATTTATGCTACCCTTTTTCGTTAGAATAAGTAGAATAGTTCCAGGTTTGGAGAGTTCATCGGCCCTAAAATTACCTGAAATGTTTCTGTGCGCTGGCACACAACCCAATAGGTGAAGGTTGAATTTAGTGAGACTGAGTCTATGGACTTGATAGTGGCCTAACTATTTGAAAAGATGCGGACATCTTTTGCAGATATCACGTTTTTCTTCAGCCAAGCCAGAGCTTCTTAAATCGTCAAAGTTTCCGCCTGGAGCACACTACAGTGATTTAGAAGACGGAAGATGAGGTTTATTTCAGAAAACACCGTCACCAGTCCCACTATTAGTCTTAGATCCATTTATATAGAAGTCGATAGAGTTGTCATCCATGAAAGCATATTCCCCATAGAAGGATCTAGAGTGGGTGCTTACATGAAAGTCTTTTGTCGGAACAATTTTGGGGTATAGTGTAAAAGGTGTTCTCTGGGAGGATTCCTAGTATATTAAGAATATTAGCGTGGTCAAATAAATTATTTGTCCACTGTGTATTCGCTTTAAGGCGAATAGCTGCGGTTGCAGCTACTTTCCTGCTTCAGATATCGAGAAATATCAAGAGAAACAAAATATCCAGTGCCGCGGAGAAAGTAGTCCATAGTCCTTGATTGTGAGAATGTGCAGAATCATATGTCTATGACGTCAATCTAAAACAAAATTAAAGGAAACCAACTAAAACGACAGTTTTAGAAAATTTGAGAACACCAAACCAGAAGGTTAATTAATTAATAATTAATTATACTAGTCCAGAGGAGCTAATTTGTCTATGACCCCATTTATCTATTGTAAACATTGCTATACCGCAGGGGAAACTGTGAATCAATTATTGATCCGGCTTGCAGGGATAAGACAACCAACAATATTGTATATCTCAAATCCTTTACATATATAGAGCCAATTAAATTATTTATTGCTATATTTGTGAACAAAAATCCTTATAAACCATTTAAAAGGTGACTTTTCACTTCTACAACCAGACAACAAGTGTCTCATGAAAAATTCTACAGGGAAAAGCAAAGTAAATACGTACACCTGCATACCTTTCTGTGGGAAAGGAATGCAGTTGTTTACAGAATATTCATATTTCATGTCTCTGTAATGAATTATAAATATATTTTGTGTTCAGTGTGCATAAATGGCTAGCTCGTATATTTCAGTTATTTGTTTGCACACTGGATATAGAGGGGTATTGGATTGTCTGATGTAACAGGCCTTTTTAAAATCTTGTCAGACTGTGTTATCAATCACGATAAGCTAAATGTTCAGGGGCATAAGATCTACTTCAACAACACAACCTCATAGTACACCAAGTTGTTCAATCTAAAAGACATAACAATATCACTCAACTTGACAAATGAGCAATCCATCCCGATAACAGGCAGCAAATCTTCATCACTGGATCAAGATTTGAGATAGAGGAAATCGATGAATTATGGGAGAAAATCAAAAATCAATTCATTCTTGAGTTACCAAACAAAGTTTGTAGCATTAAAGCATAGATTTTTCAGAGGCAATCAAACCTTCCCGAGGTAAGTGACTGCTCATGTATCCACTATATGGTCAAGATACATGTAACCAGATCTTACCACCGCGCATAGGAGTATGTGTTTGATGAACCCGGTTAAAAGTAAAAAAAAAAATTAAGTAAACAAAACACCCTGTATAAGAATGTTATTTTTCAAGGTTAACTACTACTCGTATTCCGTCATGCGGCATCTCAAAAATATTCTCCGTTCTTACGCCTTACCGCATTGCCAGTCGGCACCCAGTCATTGTTGGTATCGCATAGCTTTGTTCTCGGCGCTTTTGTAAGTGGTACTTGTAATTCTGATTACTGTGTCTTTGTGTACTGGAAATTAAGAGAAAGAGCTTTTGATCAGGGAAGTGGAAGGTACATGTATATTGTGTATTGCACTTAAAATATAAAATAATTCTTTTTCTGCGTTTGCACTGTGTCAGCCAATTTTTCAGACCAACAAGAGTAGTAATTTTGTTTTGGTTTTCAATCTCAATCTACTGACGATGGTATGTCATCATAAAACTATCTAATTACATCCGAAATTTTGCTTTAAAAATAAAAACAACAAAAAGTTTTTTTGTCAAAACCGATTAATTTTATTCGAAATAGTGCCTTCTGAATTAATACAGTGATTAGCACGATCTAAAAGTACATCGAATGAGTGTTTTAGTTCCTTGGTCGGAAAATGCAATTTTCGAAAAGATCAAAGTCGCACTGTATCAAATCAGGCGAATACAAGAAGTGCTTGACAGATAAAGTGCGATTTTTAGCCAAAAAATCGGTCACAAATGTCAATCGGTAGGGTGACGTATTATTGCTAACATCTTTTCGCGCGCTATTCTGCCCGTATACGACGGCATATGGCGAGCCTGTTAAAAGTAAAGAAAAGTGATTACAAGTGGTACAAGCTCTTCCAAGATGGCCGAGAAAATGCCAATGACGAAAGTCGCTCTAGACGCCCCAGCACACCAACGAAAGATAATGACGTCGAAGCTGTGAAAAGTGGAAAGTGTTTTAAAAAAAAAAATATTGAATTACCATAAGAGAAGTTGTTGTGGGTGTTGGCATATCGGTCAGCGCGTGTCATGCAACTTTTTCTGATGTTTTGGGCATGACACGTGTGTCGGCGACGTTTGTTTCGAAACTTTTTAATTTTGATCTGAAGAATCGTTGCATGAGTATCGCTCAGGAGCTCTTGAATGATCCTGACTTGCTCAAAAGAGTCACAACTAGTGTCGGAATCAAATCCCAATCGGCCCAATGGGAGCACCCAGAAGAACCAATTTCCAAAAAAGGCAAGACAAGTTCGATCAAATGTCAAGGTTTTGATGAGTTTTTTTTTTTTTTTTTTTTTCGATTACCGTAGCGTTGTGCTTTAGGAGTTTTTACTTTAAGGTCTTACGGTTTATAAGGAATATAACATTGAAGTAGTGCGCCGTTTACCAGAAGCAAAACGAAAAAAACATTCCAAATTGTGCAAAATCAATTCATGGCTTTTTCATCAAGAAAATGCACCTGCTCATTCATCATTGCTTGTGAGAGATGAATTTTATTTTGGTGGAAGTTTATGGTGAACATGCGCTTACTGAGCGAACGTGCCAAAAGTGGTTTGCACGTTTTAAAAGTGGTGATTTTGGCTTGGAAGACGATGAACGTCCTGGGCAGCCAAAAAATTTTGAGGATGAAGAACTGGAAGCATTACTCTATGAGCTCGCAGAATCTCATGCAGCCATTTAAAAACTTTTAAAAGCAGCTGGATATATTTAAAAGCAAGGAAATTGGGTTCAATATGAACTCAAGCCGAGAGACGTCGAAAGGCGATTTTGCATGTCCGAAATGCTGCTGGAACGCCACAAAAGGAAGTTATTTTTACATCGGATTGTTACTGGTGATGAAAAATGGAAAAAATCATATGTGAAACCCGGCCAACCAGCCAAATCAACGGCAAAGGCGAATATCCATGGCGCGAAGATAATGCTCTGTATTTGGTGGAATCAGATGAGTGTGCTGTATTATGAGATGCTAAAACTTTGTGAAACCATCAAAGGACAACGCTACTGAACACAATTAATCCATTTGAAGAGAGCAGTAGCCGAAAAACGCCCGGAATATGCGACCAGACACGAGGCAATAATTTTTCATCATGACAACGTTAAGAACTATTTGGAAAATAGTGGATGGGAAGGCTTACCCCACCCGCCTTATAGCCCAGACTTTGACCTTTCTGACTACCATTTGTTTCGGTCGATGCAGAACGCCCTCACTGAAATACGGTTCACATCAGAGCAGAATATCAAAAATTGGCTTGATTCATTCTTGGCTGCTATATACCCAATATTTATTAAGAACTTGGCCCCATGCGAATTTTTTTTGTTCCCAAAACTAAAGATACCTATGAAAGTAGGGAAATTTGCTACAATTGAAGAAATAAAAACGACATCTCAGGAGGTTATACCAAAAAGTACTTATGAGAAGTGCTTCGAGGTTTGGAAAAAGCGTTGGCACAAGTGTATTATATCTGAGGGGGATTACTTTGAACTGGACAATACATTATGTAAAGCCACCGTACACTTTTGTGAAAGCTAACCTCAATATAATTTCTAAAGAAGTCAAGCTCAATACAAAGTCTGAAGAACGACTTGAGAAACTCAAAAATCGTCACTTGGTGATGTACAGCCAAAACGATCGAGTTCAGAAATTCGTGGATGCCATGCCAAGCAATGTTCTGGTACAACAACTTGAATTCCGTCTGACTGAGTTAAACACCAGCTTTAAAACCTTCGAAGAGCTTCAAGGTGAAATTAAAGAACTGGACTTCCAGGAAGTTATAAGCACTGACAATACTTGTACAGTATACGAAGAGAGATATTACAAACTTCAACCCTTAATCCTGGTAAAAATTTATTTGCCTCAACCTATTAAGGAACACCACGAGGCGGACACTAGTGTTAGTTTAGATGAAGTCATCTGAACAATTTTTTTTTTTTAGGCGAGATCACAAAATGGTGAGACTTTTATGTACCCTCCATTCACTCCCATCCTTCCTTCGACAAGATATTTACTAGAAGTACTAGTATACCCTGGTTAAAACTGAAAATCTATATGCCAACTAAACGAAACATGAGCTAATCTCGATATGAGCTTTCACGTAAGACTCACTAAGTCAAAGCTAACGAAACGTTACTGCAACTGGGTGGTGAAAGACTCAAACTACGACAGCGTCTTCAAATTGTACAACTGTATTACGAAAACCAGCGTTCTGTTAGAAATGTTTTTCGTGTGATTAGAGGAACTTACGGTGCGCATAATCGACCTACTGAAACCACTATTGTCAATACCATTCGCAAATTTGAATTACAGTTTACATTAATGGATGATACTCGACCGGTTAGACCACATCTAGCACGTAGTGAAGAGATTATAGCAGCTGTATCTGAGAGTGTACGCGAAGACCGTGATGAATCAATTCGTTAACAACAACTTGGTTAGGCGTATTCGACAACTTGTGCTAGAATTGAAGCCAGGCGACTTGAATTTGCGTCATATTTTCAGTGAATGGGCTCTGGAAACACTTAACGAAAATCCGGTGTTTTATCGTGACATTTTGTTTGGTGATGAAGCCCATTTCTGGTTCAATGGATTTATTAAATTTAAAGATCAAAAGTAGTACAATATTAGGTTGATTTTAAAAGAAAAAGATAATTAAAGTGGACAACTAAACGTCTCGATGACGACTGACTATGGGTATAGTTTTGCACATTTCTGATGACACAGACTTTGATCGCTTAGCCTCGAAAACTTGTTGCAATTTCAAATCATCTTTCATAAAAATTTACCAAATTTAACAGTATTAGAGCGTAAAAGGTGAAAGACACGTCGTTTTAAGCAGCAAAACTTCAAAAGTAGTCGTTCTTATTCCATAGAAGTAATTCTTAAACAATATATCTTGCATTGAAAAATTCGTTCATTATTCTCATAACATTTAGATTGCATTTTGTTATGCTCGTACAAGAAACACACACAGATTCTACACCATATACAAACATGAATACGTATGTATCATATATATTAAAATACCTTTAGAGGCAGCAAAAATCCAATTTAACCCGATGAACACGAAAAATCAATTTGCATGCATAACCCATATAATCGAAGTAACAACCCGCAGTTTGACAATTTTCCAATTTGATTTTTCTGTGGTCCTGTCATTCTCATGCATATTGAAATAAATGCATGAAAAAGTACCACACACGTACAAAATCGTACACACTTCCGTCGTTGCCAATGTAGTCAAAGTCGGTGTGATGGGCAAATGGTAAAAGTGAAAAGATTGAGGGGTAGTCTTAGGGCGAAATAAAAATATTGTATAATATCATGACGAACCGCCTTGAAAAATTGATTTTTGAGTAGTTGCTAACAGAAGTAGTGTGAAGATCCCCTCATAAAATCCTGCAGGACATCAGTGAGACCAGATACAATACAGAGAATGTTGTATCTATTCCATGAATTTGAGTTTTAATAATTGAACATGTACAGAATTAATGAAAATGGAGATTTTCAATTGCTTTATGACCCACATTTTTGCAAGGGGTAACCATCCAGAGTGGAAACACAAACAGAGATTGATTTGTATTTTAACTAGGGTTTGGTATTTACAATGAAATGTTGAACAAAAATATCAAAGTTCTGTATTGTTGGAAACAATAGAACGAATAGAACAGAATACATTAAAGAATAATCAATTTTAGGCCAACGAAATTGCAGTCACTGAGTGAGTGCATTCCATTTCAATGCAAAAGTAGTTAAGTCATATTAATATCGGCAAAAGAGTGTGACGTTATGCATTTTCTGTTTCGTATAGTTACGTTTATAATCCCTTGGCTTGTTTCCGGATCGTACATTATGCAAGTCTATTTCCTTTTTTGGTTGCTCCTTTACTAGGATTTTCTTAACTTTTCGTATATGCTATACTAACATCCAGCATGTTAGCCCCGAATACATAAAGCCTGATGCGAGCGGAAATCGTATGTTGAAATAGATAGTGTTCCACGGTGTCATCATCGCTCTCACAGCAAGAGTCGCACTTAGCTGCTTAGCAGCAAGTTCCAAGAGATCCAGGATGCAAATTACTGACCTCAAAGAAACATCGGAAAGCATTTGTTTGCCCTGCTGGTATGCCAATTCCTTCTGCCTTAGGCTCACTTTTAACCTATATGTCAGTGAAAGCCCACACCGAAGAAACAGGCAGAAAATTTCCCTAAAAAATTCACCGACGGTCTTATTTCTCGCGATCAAATTGAGACATTTGTAGTTGACAACCCTGTCTGCGTCCAGCCTCCTATAAATATTCGCAGAACAAGGCCTGTTTTGAGAGAATTGACTGAAACTGCATTTCTAGCGCACTCCATTTCTTGTCAACTTATCATCGATTAAAGCTATAGAGCCTTTAGAGCAGAGTGTCGCTAACAAAAAGATAAAACAGCAAGCCATGCAGCTACATCATTCTTATGTGCCTACGTATGCGGCGGTATCATTTCTCGCGGTCGAATTGAAGCGATTTGTAGTAGTCAGACTAGTCTGCGTCCACTTTCCTGTAAAAATTAGTTGAAAAACCCCAATTTTTTAAAGGATTGACTGAAAATCCATTTCTAGTCATCGATCACATTTAGGGCTACCTGCCCCTTAGAGCACACTGTCGCTAGTAAAGATCCAACAACAGGCCGTACATCTGCTTGATATGCCTTGACGTTAGAAAATTGAAAGGTAAGCAGTGAGTCGACCAAGATTCACTATAATAGTGGAAACAAGACACCGCCTTATATGCAAATCATGAGTTTTAAGCATAAGGCACAGAGTCTCTGTTTTGAACGCAATGTAAGTTCGGTCAAATCTTTTCAGTGTTTCCATTTTGGCTGTTTTTGAGGACTTTGACCAGTCTAGTGGTTTCAGCGTCTGTTTAAATAAGTCCCTTTCGAAATTCAAACTATCTTCTATTCTACGAGTATAGCTAGTAGTCTTACCGCAAATTCGTCTTAAGTGACCATTTCCTACGTAGTCGCTGCAAATGCTCAGAACCACCATGGGCGATCTGTAATAGTTTTTCTTGGCAGCATATCTCAGTATAAAGCATTTGGTAATTGCACCGTTTAAGTACTGAATAGGCTCAACACTCTCAGCTTTTCAGAGCTCATCTTTTAAATATGCCAAGTTGGCTTTATACGGATTCCTTCCCTTATCAAGGGAACCTATAGTCTAACACATAAGTTCCGATAAAACTTTCCAAGTGCTAGTCTCCCCTGTTGGAAAGCGTTTGATTGCCTGAGAGCAATCAATATTTAGTTGGTTCCATTTAATCATTCTTGCTGTAGGAATTTAATGACCAAAAAGGTTCAGAATATCAGAATTTATCACAAGGATACCCAAATAGCATTAAGCATGATTAATAAGAGTGAATTTTTTGCAGATTGGGTTTTCAGTGTTCTATTTCTGACAGCTTACGCGTAATTCATAACATGAATCAAAGTCAAGCATGCTCATTTGGAATTGTCATTTCATCATAGAGAAACTTATACCCTAACAACGCTTATAAATTATTGAATTTTATTACTAAAATTCGAGCACTCTGAAAAAAGTATTTCGCACACCTACTGAGCAAGCAATTCAATTAAGAGTGAAAAAGTTTAGCACCATCACGCACTACCATATTTTGTCCAATGAGCAACCTCAGGCAATACAAAATCTGCCAACGCACCCGGAAAAATGCATTTCGTTGAGATTGACAGGATGCTTTTACAGTAATTCACACGCGACTGACGGTCAGGAGGCATAACTGATGCATTGTTTGCACTTTGTACGGGAACATGTGTAAGTCTTTCACTAAAATTCGCTGCAAGGTCCGTCAGTGATGTCCAATCGCGCGGCTCGTCGTCTGTTTGATGTTTCTTCGTTCTCAGCGACATTGGCAGCCGCGATATTCTCGGCCGAATGAACAGTCCGATGACGGCCACGCCATAATGTAGATGGTCTCCTGTGGTTCCACTCTGCTCGAGTCGAATAGCTAAACGCCGGAATGTTCGCAAAGTCGGCGCGACACGATTAGGAAATCGACGTCGAAATTCACACCGCGCTAACACCATTGATAGCTTATTGGTCAAAAACATCGACACAAATATTTCACGATCTTGAGAAGTATAGCGCTCCATTGCTTGTCTGTTTGTATAGTGCAGCTGTGTAGTTTACAAAGGTCAAATATGATTGATGTACGACGCCACTTGCAAAAATTGTACTATCTTCCGATAGGGTAGTTTTGTAAGAGTTAATGTATCCATGTTTAAGTCTGTTTTCCAATTCTTAGACCTCTGCGTGTCGACTGTCAAATTGCATACAATATCTGTTTAGCGAACCACATATCCTCTTATTTATCTCGCCTACTGCTTTCCTTGGGCGAGATTAGTGCATTATATGATGCATGCCGATAGTCAATCTGGATAATAACACAGTAAAATACGAGTATAAGGTGATTCATCATGAGTAACACGAGTAATGTTGGCTTCTAAGCCGTCAATCGTAGCTGGCTTATTCCTGAAGCACTGAGACTTTACACATTCCCAGAGAAAATAGTCCAAAGGTGTGATATAGCACGATTTAGGTGGCCAATTTACCGTAGCAAAACGTGAAATGAAGTTCCCACCAAAATGATTTCTCAACATGTCCATTGTTTCAAGCGCTGTATGGCTCATAGTGCCGTCTTGTTGAAAACCAGAGCTCACCGAGATCATTTGCTTGAATTTCAGGAAGCACATAGTCTGTTAACATGGCGCGATAACGGTTACCATTGATGGTAACATTCTGATTTGCCTCATTTTTGAAGAAATATGGACCAATGATTCCACCAGCCCATAAACCACATCTTACCGTTGTTTTTAATGGATGTAATGGTAGCTCTTGGTACTCTTCGGATTGCTCATCAGTCCAAATACGGCAATTTTGTTTATTAACGTATCCATTGAGCCAGAAAATTTCATATAAGACACCGGATTTTCATTGAGTTTTCCCAGAGCCCATACACTGAAAATATGACGCAAATTCGAGCCGGCTGGCTTCAATTCTTGCACAAGTTGAATTTTGTACACTTCAAGGCCGAGATCCTCACGTAAAATACGCCAAGTTGTCCAATACGCCAAGCCAAGCTGCTGATAACGACGACGAATCGAATCGTCACGGTCTTCGTGTCATACTCAGCTACAGCTACAAATTTGCGAATGGTATTAGCAATAGTGGTTTCAGTAGGTCGATTATGCGCACCGTAAGTTCTTTGAATCTCACGAAAAACATTTTTGCTGATTTTCGTTGTACAGCTAAACAATTTGGAGACGCTGTTGTGGTGTGAGTTCTTTTTGTGATGACTTGCCAAATGATACTGAACAAAAATGATAAGCAGTTTGATAGGATTCACGCGTGATCTGTCAAAAAAAGCCTATTGAAAATCAAACCACACAATGAATCACCCTATAGTTCAGTCGAAAATGGACAGTGGGAGCACCATCCTCGTTCCTGCTTTATCAACTCATGGTCACGGCCTCGTTTCCATTACTTTGGACAGCAAACCTGGTCCGAATCTGTGGAACTCGTCCAGTTTTTAGATGAAAGAATCACGTAATATACTTCTATCGCTTTTCTTTACAGGTAAGGTTCGCGGAACGAAGCCTGAAGGTGACATTGGCATACATTGAGCTTCTCGGTGGACAAACCAAAACCACTACGGAGAATGTTAAAACTTGAGATCTAGGATAAAACAAATTGAAAACATATCACTAGAGCTAATGAACTCCTGAAATAAATCAAAACCGGATTTTGGAATGGTATAAGAAAATCTGGGCAAACGTATAAAAGTTTTGTGGCTGCAGAATTCGAGTGAAGAAATTATTTACCTAATCGAATCTTACTTTGGAAGGTCCTCTCAAAAGGACTTTGTGAATCCATTCAGCAATTTCTAAGCAAACAGATGAATAGTATATTACTTGTTAAAGTAATAGGATTAATCTGGTTTTTATCTGCGGTGCCTTTGGACATATTATTTCATTTTCTGTCTCTTTACACCCCAATTGTAAGCGTCCACAATTCACCCATACTTAACAAAATCTCACAGATGTACTTCAGTAACTAAAACATGTCAGTATACTCATTTACTTGATGAATATTGTCTCCTCCTACGTGGTTTCACAAGTCTCCCCATATTAGTTGGTTCACAAATTAACACCTCAAAACTTCTATGCTACTACCACTATGTGGCAGTGCCGTTTGTGTTTTGGGTTGCACTTTTTGAAACTCATTAATTCAGAACTTGTAACAAATTATACAATTTACAAATCAACGCAAAACCCACCAACCATGAAGTTGGGTTTTTCGGTACTTCATGTACACAAAAAGTTCCAACTGGCTTGAGTTTTATATTCTGGGTACATACGATACTACCAACTACAATACGTACATTTTCTGTAAAGTTTTCTGGTCTTTGTATCCTTTGTACTTTCGTAGAAACACTAAATTCGGGTCTCAGAACAAAAACTACATTTTAAAGGTGCTTTCAAGTGAAGTATTAAGTGGAAATTGAAAGGATTGAGTTGAGTTTTTAATAAGCAAAAAACCAACTAACATCTACAAATGGTGTTATCCCAACAGTTTAGAAAAAGCGATTAATCAATGTCGATTCTAAGATAAATGTGTTTCATTTATTTGCTTAGATTTCATTTAGTGTTTTTATTTACTTTTTTGGTTTCAGAAATCGAGCAATTTGCTTCGATTTTTGGTGATGAAGCACCACCCCGGGCCCAAGTGTTTTCCTTGTTCCTTGTTTCCGAATTCAATCGTAGTCGTCATTCTCTCCATAACAAGTTTGGTGGAAGTCGTCGTTGCTGTGCCTAAAGACGTCGAACTGAGAACTGGTATTGTGAGATTGTCATTTGGCTTATCGCGGAATTGAGACATGGCTATGCATGCATAGTTCCACCCGCATACGCTTAATATTGCATGAAAATTTCGCCATAAAAAAGATTTCGTCGCGTTGGATACCGCATAATTTGAGAACCGCTCAAAAAAAGACTAGTGTCGACCCTTCATAAGAAATGTTGAAAAAATTGGACAGCAGGCTTCAAAAGACGTCTAAAAGATTGTGACAAGCCACGACTCAGGGATGAATACATACGAGCCTGAAACCAAACAGAACAGTGATTTCAAAGTAAGCCAAATGGAACAAAAGTAAATGCTCGCCTATTTCTTCGGAAATACCGGGCATATCGAAACCGCGCCATTACACCAACGTAGAAGAGTTAATTCGAAATGGTGTATCACTATTTTTTTTACAGGAAGTCTTTGGAGAAATAAGGAAAAGTAACCGCTAGACACGGATCATTCTCCACTACGACAATGCGAGCTCTCATAGGTCGGCTTAAATCAAGTGACTTTTTGAGCACTCAAAATATCGAAGTGATTAATCATCTGGCGTAGAGCCTTGACTAGGCACTCAATGACTTTGTTTTATACCAGCATATCAAATATAAATTGCAAGGTCAACATTTTTCGACGACTGAAGAAGCCGTTAATGTGTTTAGAGCGCATGGTTTATGGAGTTACCTTATTCGGAGTGGAAAATTGGTTTAATCACATGCAAAAGTGTATTGATCTTCATGAAGAGTGTGTAGAAGAACAATAAAGCCGTTTTTGATGATAAATATCTGTTTTTACTTTTTTTTTTTTTTGCAAAACTAAACTAGCAACCTACTTCCCCCAAGTTTTTAAAACCTCTTTCATAACTCCGGTCCATAGAAAGAGATCAAAGAATTTTTTTTCTCACATTTTTATTTTCTGCGTCGATAACCTGTATCTCAAGTTTAATCCCTTCGCGACCCTGGAGAGTTAAACTTCTGTTCGCATATTGATGAAGTTATCCTTAAACTCATCACTTGGTTTTATCAATCGATGATCTAAATAATAAGGGTTATGTGAGAAGGTCATTCTACACTACCCTTTTCTGGTCGCCTCTCCAATATGCCAGCCAAGTTTGGCCCCTCTTTCAGCGAGTTTATATATCCCAAATCGAGAACATTCAATGCTATTTCCTTCGATTTGCCCTTCGAGGACTCCCCTGGGATGATCCGTTTTTCTTGCCTACCTTTCGTGTCCGCCTCAAAATGTTTAACCAGAATACCCTCGAAAAACGCAGAGACGTAGCTTACATTCTCTTCATTCATCGAAAGCTCTCTGGTTCTGTGGATACTAACTCTCGTAATTAACACTGTCCTCATTTCTTCTATATTCCAACCCATCGCACAGCCTATGCTTCCAACGAACCAATCTCCCGGATACTCCGTCAGGACCTCCTCCACGATTCCCCTTATTTCCTTACCTTTCATTTTTGTACTAAGTGTCAACGTCCTCCAAAATTAAAAATTAATAAAAATGATATGTCTGCAATTGGAGTGCATTGCTCACATCCGGGCACGAGGTCCTAAAACCCCTCTGCACCGTGCAAAAAAACTCAAAGGTAAGGTCAGTGTTACCCATTCAATTGAAACCCTTGAACACCGTCAATGTCTATAGGCTTGACTTGTTCAACTGCCATTTCTACCAGCTGTGCACCTAAGAAATTAATGCCTACTTACTTACTTTACGCTACAAGCGTCTTCAGCCAGCTCAATGTTTAGAAAGCTGCCACCAGTTTCACATCCTGAGTTGGTCGAGGTCCGCTTTCACTTGCGTGCGCCACCTGAGCAGTGGCTTCCCACTATTGTAATGTCCCTGGGGGCGGTGTTAATCCACTCTAGATGTGATAGTCATCTAAGTCGTTGGACCTCCACTCTTCTGTCTAAGACGATGTCGCTGTACAGCTCGTACGTCTTTGTAGGCTTTACCGAAATTCACACGAAGAATTTTCCTCTCAAATCAGTCAAGAGCATCTATTAAGGTCTTATATGGGGTCAATTTGAGATGGGGTATGAGTACAGGTACGAACAATTGCCTTCTTAGGCCAAAGAAGCCACTATTGGCAATAGTTATTCCTTTTTTGGTCTCAGCGCTGGTTTCGTTGCTTGCATTGATAACAGAGCCTAGGTAGACAAAGTCCTTAACTATGTCAAAGTTATATTTGTCGAGGGTGACGTTCTGTCCAAGACGTTGGTGTTGGGTGTGCTTTCTTCTTGACGACATAATTTGGTTTTGCCCTCAATAACCCATTTTGGCAGCTTTGTCTTCAATGCAAACCGACGGCAGTCGATTGTTCTGCAAATTATGTCAATGTCATTGGTGGACGCTAGTAAAGGGTGAGCCGACAACTAGTGTGTAAGTTTTTATTAAGTTAAATACAATTTTATTATGAAACCAATGTGGAGTTTTACTGATTAATAAATTTCGGCCTATGGCAATTATGAATGGAATAGAACATTGTTCATGTGATTACCACGGAACATCCGAAGGTCAAAATTGACGTTGCCTTTTTGAAGAATAAGTGGGTCAATGGCCGCAATTTCAGTTTGAGTTTCTCAATTGTCGCTAGGTTATAGGCATAGACCTTACTCTTCAAGTAACCCCACAGGAAGAAGTCCAATGTCTCAAATCGCAGGTCAATCAACTTCTCCTCTAACAGAAATAATGCGATCTTCAAATTTTGTGTTCAATAAATTGTTTGATTGATAGCTTGTGTGGGCGGTAGCACCATCCCGTTGAAACCAGAGATCATCCAGACCATTCACTGTAACTGTCTCTCCAGTTTCATCTTTGAAAAAGTACGGGCCAGTGACGCCAACAACCTATAATCCTCCACATGAGTGAGTGATTTTTTTGGGATGCATTGGTTTTTCGTGAATCTCGTGTGGGTTTTCCGGTCCCCAGAAACGACAATTTCGTTTATTTACCTACCCATTCATCCAAAAATATAAAAAGAAAAGATAAAATTCGATGACAAATTATCCTGGCGATCCAAAATCCAGTTAACAAATCTGATAAGTCGTAGACCGTCCAAAGGCTTCCATTTAATTGAGGAGCCTACATGGTTTTGAACACTTTCACTCACAGTGGTGATATTTGGCTGAGCATGCTGATATTGAATTTGACCCGATACCAGTTTTTTTTAAAACTTTGTACCATTGCACGAGTTCCAGACTCACTAGGGCAATTATGTTGAGCGAAAAATTCACGAATTTTACGAAATGTTCCTTTTACAGATCAATAATTTTCGTTATAAGATTGAATAACAATTGCCAAATTTTGTATGATATCTGTCAAAAAGATCAACCACATTGAATTCAGTAAGTTATAGTTACTAATAGCCAATATTCACACCATTTGTTGGTTCACCCTTTATTTACACAGCCTTTTGAAAAACTGTGCGTACTCTGCTGAGTTGTGAGTTCCACACAATTATGTCAAGTGACTGGCAGCGCGTACTTTTGTATTATACCTTTTCGATATCAAATATCTCGATTAGGTCACTACCGACCTTGACAGAGCAGCAAGCGTTCATTAGTTGTTGTTAGTTCGTTGATAGCGTTAACCTGGTCTTCGGTACTTGATGCTGGCGGCATAGGATTTGTTGTTAGTTTTCAGGGTTGCAGCTTTTCTACGTTTTTGGTGTGGTGCTTGGGAAATCCGCATTCATATCTTTGCTAATAAAATTGTTGTGCATAAAATCTGTAGCGAAGATGTCCGTTAACGAGGAAAGAATATCCTCCTTGGTGGATCTGAAAGTAACTCATGTTCGTAATCCATTTTGAGTAGAGGGATAAGATTTACAGAGTGAAGTAGCAGTGAGTGACATTCCCCAATATTTTTTCACCGGATCTAAGCTTTTCATCTTTCTTCAAAATTATTGCGAAAACAACTTTTGTTTTATTAAATAAAATATTTACATTTATTTCTTAACGTTTCTTTTTTTAGCGCATTAAAATCCAGTTCGGGGCGCATCGTACAATCAATTTATTTCTATCTGTGGCTTAAATAGGTAATATTTCTGTTCAAATTTGTTTATTTTTTTATTTTCAAATTTTATCTATTTTACATTGTAATTTTTCGTAAATGTTTAATTGAACTATTATTTTTTAGTTTTTATTATTTGTTGTTATGTTTTGACTTTTTTTTTTGGTTTTTCTTTTGTGTATAATCCTATTATGTAAATTCTTAAGTTTAAGGGTAAAATAGAAAAAGAACCTATGTTTAGGTAAGTTTTAAAATGTATATATATATATATATATTTAAATATCTATTTATATTTAAATTCTTTAAATTACAATTAAAAAATTATTTGCTTTAACGAATAATATTTTTGTTTTGAGTTTTTAATTTTTTTTATACACATTTATTTAATTCTTTTTTAAACTTTTGTCTAAACATAACCTGTTCCTGTTTTGTGAAAATAAATGAAATATTTTTACTAGTTATTTTTCATCAACATATTTTTTTTTATTTAACGAATTTGTTTGTATTGATTTTTTTTTTTGTTTTTTTTTAATTCTATAAATGTTGCAGGTATAATAATATTATTATGTAAAAGTTTATTTACTTTTATGTTAAATAGGTACTTAAAGTGTAATGTATTGTAGTTCCATTGTCAGGAAGGTTTTTCGAATGACAGTCATTGAATTGTTTTGTAAGAATTTATTGATTGTAGGTAGGTAAACGTCGAAACGTGCTGTTGGTAAGTTTAATGGTTTCGTTCTCTTTTCTATGGAGTTTTCTATAATTTTTTAGCTTTGATATGAAGTTTCGGCAGTTAAAAGTTGGAATTCAAAATGTTTTCTTTCTTTTTGGATTAAGGGTCATGCTGGCTAACGTCACCTGAAACCTACGTTATTTTAAATGGATGAACCAACCTAATAAACAACTTGGGGTTGTTAGCATTAATTAATTTTTTACAATTAGATTACAACTGCCATTGATGGAAACCTTCCTGGAACGTAATAAAAAAATTGTATTTTTTATTATTTACAAGTTGAAGTCATGAATTGTTTTATTTTATTTTTAGTTCTTATTATTTTTTACCAATGCTCGTTAACCTAATTTTTTACAAGTCTTGTATTTTGAAAAGATAATAAATTGTTTTTTTCTTATTTGTTTATTATACGGTTAGTAAAACAGAAGTTAAGTGGTATTTTATTTATTACTAGTAACAAAAGTCGATATAAAAATAAATTTTTTTTTTTACTTTAAGTTTTTTTATATTATATTTTAATTAGTTGTAACATTTTGTTTTCTTGTTTTAGAGTTTGAGTTTATATTATTTATTGTGTTAGTATACATACTTAGGTTGGTTGAATTTGTTTTTTTAAGAACACAAAGGTTTAGGCGTAGTTGGGGAAAAATTTATTTTTAAAACTTACATCGATTTTCTTGAAATAAAAAAAATATTATGGGATTTTTACTTGCAGATTTCCAACGTGACTTTAAAAATAGGAGAACATTTGACAGCCTTGTTTCAAAATTTTACATGGTAATGGTGATGTTAGTGATCAAATTAACCGAGTGGGTTTTGTATGAACATTAAAATAAAAAAAACGGTTCCAAGAACTTGTAAATAAAAAAATTACAAGAAATGTAGAATAGGGAACTGCCTATTAAGTAACTAAATTTCCATTTTTCAATGCCTCTAAGGCTACCAACTAGATTGTCCTCAGGAGCTGTATAATTGTTGGTTAAGTCAGATACCATGATTCAGTGAAAACATTGTATTCATGAAGTCAAAATTGCAATATGAAACTTAGACAACGACCAAATGGAACGAGTTAGTAGTGTGTTGACCATGTTTAATTTTGTTGATAGCTAATAGAGCTTTAAATTCGGAGCCAGTTATCTTGATACTAAAGCGGAAAATTACGATTCTGATGCATGATCAGATTTCAACACCGAATTGAGGAATCAGAGTTCACACGACAGTGACAAAATAGGAGTATATCAGATACGATATGAATCCTATTTTAAATGCACACCAACAAAAAATGCATTCCGAGAAAGTCACTGTACGTATTTCTTTCAAAACGAAACCGGCGTTGCCATAACCATCAACGGGTAGCGTTACAGATGATAAGCAACTTCTTGTGGCCTAAATTAGATGACATAAATACCGACGACATGTGGCTCCAACAAGACGGCGCTACTTGTCATACAGCGCATATCACGATGGATATTCTGCACAAGGGATTTGAGGGCATGGTTATCTCGCGAGTTGGCGACGTGAACTAGCCACCGGGATCGTATGGTTTAACACTTTTAAACTTCTTCCTTTGGGGCTATCTTAAATCGCAGCTTCTATATATGCGAATGAACAGCGATAAGAATCAAAATAACGAATGACGAACGAAATTCAGTCAGCCGTGGCGAAAATTTCAACGACGTTATATTGCATACTTGCAATTTTTTTCTTCAAAAAAAAAAAAAAAAGAAGTTAAAGGATATCTCACAAACAACTTGTACTCGTATTCATTTAAAAATCGAGCATCCTTATTGAAAGCCAATAAGAAGAAGAATAGAAGAATCTAATTTAGATGGATCTTGTGCTCTCTTTCGCGATATAATCAAATGATATTTTCTAGTATTACTTCAGAAATATATTTATTCGGCCAGAATTAAATTCTTCTTCAACTGTCAGAAGTGGAAGTTATGCCAAATAAAGGGCGATCCAACAGATGGTGTGAATGTTGGCTGTCAATTACTGTCATTTACTGAATTCAATGTAATTTATCTTTTTAACAGATATCATAAAATCTTTGACAATTTTAGCCAACAACTCATTTTTGTTATTCAATCTTATAACGAAAATGGGCGATCTGTAAAAGTAACATTTCGTAAGATTCGTGGATATTTCGGTCAACGAAGACCGGTTGAAACCGATTCGGTTTCGGGTCAAACTCCATATCAGCATGCTCGGCCAGAACATATACACCAAAACATTATCACTGTGAGTAAAAGTGTTCAAAACCAGCCAGGCACCTTATTTCGTTGCCGAAGCACTTTACGGCGAAATTTAAAAGCTTATCCTCGTTTGCACGACTATAAACTCCAAGTTACACAACAATTTGGACCATCTAAGACGTCGCCGATTTATTAATTTATTATTTGCCAGAACAATTTGTCATCGAATTGGATCTTTCCTGATAAAGCCCATTTTTTGATTGATGGGTACGTAAATAAAAAAAACTTGTCATTTCAAAGATGAGGCTGGAGAGACAATTACAATTAATGAAGAATGTTACCGCAACATGTTGACTGCCTATTTTTTTTTTATCCAAAATTGAATGAAAAGGGTCTGGACGATCTCTGATTTCATCAGGATGGTGCTACCGCTCACATACTTAAGCTATCAATCAGTCAATTTATTGGGAACGAAATTTTAAGATCGCATTATTTCGGTTAAAGGAGAAGGCCTCCAAGGTTATGCGATTTGACACTTTTATACTTTTTTCTTCGGAATTATTTGAAGAGTAAGTTCTATGCTAATAACTTAGCGACAATTCAGGATTTCAAATATAACATTTATACTGAAATTGTGGCCATTGACCCACTTATTCTTCACAAAGTCATTGATAATTTTGACTTTCGGATGGTCGCTTGCAACATAAACCGTGGTGGTCGTATGAACGATGTTGTCTTCCATTCATAATAACCATAACTCGAATTTTATTAATCAACAACATCCTACATTGATTTTATGACAAATACGTATTTAACCTTATGAAAACTTCCACACCAGATGTTAGCTCACCCTTTAGTATACGATTAGTGACCTTTAGTATACGAACTGAATCCGAGGACTAACATTAACCTGAAATATAAGCTCTGCTATTAGCAGAAGAAATAAAGCAGAGAGTGTCTTGAAATAGATCTACCATAGTGGAGAGACAGCCTGTTGGCTGATCTGTCTTTCAATGATATAACAATACATTTCGCTGAAACTATTGCTAAGTTTTGAAAGTAAAGGTAAAATTTTTAAATCATTATGCTTTGTTTGGGTATGTCAAAGACACTGTGAATGCACTGGTACATTGATACTAGACTCTAGAAATAGGTTTATATACATAATACTATGACTTTGCTCCGCCATAAAAAGTAGAACTTCCCAAACTAAACGGTCCTTAGAGTGTACAGTGTTCAATTAGTCTGACATTATCATAAAAACTGTACTGCATTCACTGCAAAATTCTGCGAAAAATTTAAGTTAGTTTCAGCTATAATACTCGTCGCCTTTTAAAACTTATATAACTTACAAACAAAATAGAGAAAAAAATTCTTAAACCAACAACAAAAAAGAACAAAAAAAAAACATCATTACAACCCACTCTAATTTCCAATGCCCTTAAATGCTACAATTTGTTGTCAAGTCTTAAATCTGTATTTTATTTTTATTTTTATTTTTTTTTTTTTAAAGAAAAATTTTTGTTACCCTTTTAATTCAATTGGTTATCATTCTTTCTTTCATTTATTTGTTTATTCAAATTTATTTTGTTTTTGGTGATGTTTATGTTCAAATCCATAATCCTTGTAACAATCTGCGGGCAATGGTGAAATTTCATCTATTGATATTTTGTAGTGCCCCCATTAGGTTGACCATTGTCGTTAGAAGCCACGTCAATGATCCTTTGTGATGGCATAAGAACTCAAGGATTGCACTCAATCGGAAAATACGATTGAGCAATGGATGACTATTGGCTTTGCTGGTGCTAGCTCCAGCTGCAATACTTATACTGCTGCTGCTACTACTGACGCCACTGTTATTGATGCTCTCACCATCAACCATACTTCGGTTGGCATGTTGCATGGCAGCAGGTTTTTCACCTGAAAAACACAAAATAAAAGAAAAAAGAAAATATTTTTTTTTTTGTTAGGTAAATGCTGAAAGAAAAATTGAGGAATATAGAAAAGGAAAGAACAAGGGAGAACTTTAGAAGAAAATTAAAGAAAATTACAAAAAGGGAATGCTGAACAGGAGTCTAGTGTTGAAAATAAGAAAGTATAAATGGAACGCTTTTGTGTCTCCACAACAGATGCGCTAAGATAGTGAATGCTGGACTTAAGGGAAGAGAAAAGCGTGTTTCAGTGTTGACAATCCATTTTTGAAAACTTAATTAAAGGTCATCTCCACTTTGTAAATTGTGTTCCAAGAACCCACTATCTCACTAGTAGTAAAACTTGACAAAGCTTTGTGATTAAAGTTGTTAGGTACTGGGTATAAGTACGTTAATAAACAGACTAGTGTAATGTTAATATTGATTACAATGTTGCCAAGTACAAAACATTATACTTTTCCAGTCTTGCTTACTTTTGATAGCATTCTATAGCTCTGCATTCAATAACAGAGATGTAATTTCATTTGCATATGCCCATTAAGTAAAGGTCTTCCAACAGTAAGAAGATTCTTCAGGCTGGAGTACCATTTTGTATATTTTTATAGTATGCGACATCAGATTCACCGATCGGTAGGTGTTCCATCTTTTCGTGACGGGGTTGACTTTATAAAGCGAAAAAGAACAGTTTTTTTCTGTATCCGATTAGTCATCCGACAACCTCCCATAATTTTAGATACAAAAATAGGTATCCATTTGAACAGATTCACTGTTGCCTACTCTTGCAAATACTTAAAGGATAATGACCTTCGTATCTGCGCGTGGAATTCCCGGACGGTTAGCAGGTGCCCATAACTACTATCTCAGCGATATCACCGCCATCCAGGAAGTGCGATGTAATGGACCGGACAATCATAGGATGAAAAGCTGGGACGAAAAACATAGTGATTGCTAACCATGATCCTACTGAATACAAGGACGACGTATTAGATGATCTTATCGCCAAGATAGAAAGGAGGATATTTTTGGTGGGAAAGTTGGTAAGTATAGCCTTCACGACACGACGTATGGAAACGGACGTAGGTCTACTGACTTTGGGGCAGGACGGAAAAGCGACATGGCGGTCTCTGGATAAAGAAACGTAACATCAAACTGGTTACATTGCGATAAACTTATTCCAGTATTCTAGACGTCCTAACGTTCCGAATAGATAATATTAACTCGGATCACCACTTCTTTGCAAATGTAGATTTCTCAAACGCCACTAACAGAAGAACTACTGTGAGAAGATATAACGTAGAAAAGCTTCAATCGAAAAATACCGCCAGAATCTTCGCCGAACGATTATCCCGCATAATATCAAGTGCCGCTGCACTTGAGAGCACGAGAGCCGCTCATGACTCTGTGGGCAGGGGAGACGTGAAAAACAACGGTTTCTATAGAAAATAAAAAAAGAGCTCGAGAAGAGCATGATCAACGAATTGAAAAAACGGTGCTGCGAATATGTAACAACTTTTTTTGCACACTGTATAGCTGCAAAAAAGTTCAACATGCCGCCATCAGACAGTATGGACCATTCAAATTTGCTGACGATAGCCAAAACTTCCGTCTTCGAGTCTGACGGCTTATAGATATTCAAAGCTGCTGGTTATAATTTTGTGGAGAGCAAGCACCAATTCATTTCTCAGATTTGGCCAGGCATATACTCTGCCTGATGAATGGAATCTCAGCTAAATTTGCCCGATCCACAAAAAAGGAGACCCCCTCCACTGCGGTAACTATAGAGGTTTAAGCATCCTCAACATCGGATACCAGATCTTATCTGCCATGCTGTGTGAAGGTCTGAAATCCTTCGCGAATAACCTGATTTGTCCCTATCAGTTCGTTTTCAGACCAGAAAAGCTCACAATCGGCCAAGCCTTCACACTCTACTCGTAGTAGATCCTAGAAAAACGTCAAGAAATCCAATTCGATACCCACCATTTTCTTATAGATTCTACAGGTTCATATGAAGGCATTAATAGAGGCGAGGTATATAGAGCCATATCTAGGTTTTGCATCTCTGCAAAGCTTGTCCATCTATATAGAATGACTATTGTAACGAATTAATAGAGACCTTTGATATCATTAAAGGTTTTAGACAAAGTAACGCTCAGTTATTTGGTTTCTTTAACATCATACTTGAAAAAGTTGTGCGGAACTCACCAAAACTCACTTGACAACTTTGAATTTAATTTGTGAACGCACTCTTTCACTAATCATCAAATTGTCACTGTCAATTTATTCAGTAAACTCAACATTTTCATCATGGTAAAGTACACTAACGAGCAACGTCTGCAAATTATAAAAATTTTCTACAGATATTCGGAGTCGGTGACTGCAACTTTAAGAGCGTTAACTCCAATTTTCGGTCGTAATTCTCGCCCTAGTAGACAGGTAATAACAAGTTTAGTGCAAAAATTTGAGTCCACATATTCGTTGTGTGATGTTGCCGTGTCAGTGAGACAACGGGTTGGTCGAAGAGTTGAAAATATCGCTGCCGTTCAGACGTCCGTAGCAAACGACCCAAATCAGTCAATTCCACAAAGTTCTCAAGAATTGGGCATCGCTCAGACCACATTATGGCGTATTTTGCGTAAGGATCTTGGTTTACACCCATACAAGATCAAGCTGACTCAAGAATTGAAGCCGATGGACCATTTGGCGTACGTTCTCCGATTGGGTTCTGGAGAAGATGCGCCAAGATGATGAATTTCATCGCAAAATCATCTTCAGTGACGAAGCTCATTTTTGGCTCAATTAGTTCGTCAATAAGCAAAATATGCGTTATTGGTCGGGTGAAAACCCACATATGCTTCATGAATCACCACTTCGTCCACAAAAAATAACTGTTTGGTGCGGTTTGCATGCCGGCGGCGTTATTAGGCCATATTTTTTGGTCGACGATAACGATCGTCACGTTATCGCGCCAGGATCACAGATTATTTTTGGCCAGAATTGGAAGATATGGACTTGGACGAATTGTGGCTTCAACAGGATGGTGCCACAAGCCACACAGCACACGACACAATCGATTTATTAAAGAGTACTTACTCTGGTGAGCGTGTTATCTCAAGACATGGGCCAGTCGATTGGCCGCCTCGTTCGTACGATTTAACGCCGCTTTACTATTTTCTGTGGGGCTAGGTTAAGTCATTGGTTTATGCCAACACGCCGACGACGTTGGAAGAGCTCAGAGCCAACATTGATGACGAAATAGCGGCCGAAATGTGTGGCCGAGTCGTTGAAAATTGGGTCCAACGAATCAACCGCTGCAAACGTGCCCGCGGTGGCCATATGAACGAAGTCGAGTTCCATTCATAAATGTTTTTATTATACTTCAGGCCAATAATAAAGTTTTTGAAATATTTTAAATGGTTTGCCTTTTATTTAAAAAAAAAAAATTGTCAAGTCGTTATTAGAAAACCCTCCACAAGTTAGTTCTGCATAGCTCGTCTATATGTGGACGCTATCATAAGCAGCCTTAAAACTGATGAAGACGTGCTGAATAGCGAGATGATGTTCTTGCGATTTCTCTGAAATTTGCCGTTCATTGAATATTTGGTCGATGGTGGACATATTTAAGTTGTAAAAGATGAGTTTTGGACGTTCAAAAAATACGACTCGTTTAGTTGACAGTCTCCCAGAGATGGTGGTGCGATTAAACCTCAACCTACGTAAGGTGCCATATCATACAGTTCGCCAAACTGGAATGTACACTACGTTTTTTTTTCCCGGAGAGGTAACTATGGGTATACCAATCGTTGCATGCAAACTTATGTTAAGGTAAAGCATGGGTGCAAGGTAAAGTACATGTTCTGCTCTCTCCTATAGAAAAAGAATTCCAACTGAAAAGTTTCTATTTACTTCGATGATCTAAATATTTGACGAAATACAGATATAACAAATTTATTAAGATTCATAGAAGGTACCTTGTTATTGATAACGCCTACCTACAGAAAAGTTATAAGTTATTCAACGAAGGTGTATTGCAAAGTAAATAAGTTTTTGTTCAATTACGTCTGTTGTGTATCAACGTTGTATTGTCGACTTTCTATGTCACTTGTGCATAAAGAAGGTTAAGAAGTGGTTAAAATTTACTTTATCAATGTAACATATATTGCTCCTTCATCGTAATCACAGTCATCCCAAATTTTTGTAAACTTTTCAAATCAAACCATTCAATCGTTCTAAATTTAAAAATTCGATTAGAAGGTTTCGATTTGTATTCTCATTTGAAACCTTCGTCCTAATTTTACATTTATTGAAAACATAAATCGTCCTATGCGAATAAAGCCATTGAAATGTAAAAATCCTTGCTAACCATTTCACAGAAAATAAATAAATTATATTCCTAGATACTGGTTCAAGAATCGCGCCCAACTGAAAACTGTTTTATATCCTTTCTTTGTTTTTCGATTAAGAAAACAGAGAGATACAGCACGATTTGTATTCCGCCCACTATTTGTATAGCATTCAATAGAAGGAGAAAAAATTGGATATATCTAAAAAAAAAAAAACAGGTCACCATTACATAGATAAGCAACTATTTATCTTTCGAGAATCACTCGGAGAATGAGTGGAAATAAATTTCAACACTTTCGTTCAAGTGGAAAAAACTGAGCATCTAAACACGGATATATAATACACATATCCTGAGGCTTTTCCAAGACCGTCTTTATATAAAATTCTATTTCACAATTCTGTGGATAGCCAGCCAGGGAATGAAGGAACATATATTGAATCTCCTTCGTTGATCCTTCGTTATCTGTTCGAGAGTTAAAAACTCGTTTCTTTTTTTTTTTTTTTTAGAGTGTAATACAGGCACCCACACGTAGCATATGGAGGAAGTTCACTGATTAAATGATGATAACAAAAAGGAAGAAAGTAATGCTGGTAAAGTTTACACAAAAAAGGGAATAAAGAAGAAAAAAACACAAGGAATGACGCAAAGCCCAGATGATAAGATTTACGCCGTCGACATTTTTTGAATCGATGTGAGTTAACATTTCGCAGTAGTATACCTGTAGTCATAAAATAAAGAGAATTGGTTTTAAAGTATGAGTTCAGTTTAAGCAATGCAGGCATAAAGTTTTGGTTGTAGCTAGGGGGGTGATCAGGAAGTAATGCCTTTCTAATGATGAGACAAATAGTTTGGGAGTTCAAGAGAAAATGGCACTGCCTACGCCTAGTGCCTCATATAACAATGAAAATGTTAGCCTTTTCTTTGTCTTAATCTTGTACGAAGGATAACATTGATAAATCTCGCTCCTGGAACTGGCATAATATCCTTGGTTACCGACAATATTCACATACGTATTGCAGTGGCTTAAAGCTTCTCTTCTTTTCCCTTTTTTTCATAAATCAATTCTTTGAAAGAAAATTGTACTTTTTATCTATAACTGCATGTCCTTAGCACTGTAGATAATTATTTGTAATTATGAAACATTGATGTATAAAGAGTCTAGGGGATATATGTACACCTATAGAGTTTGAGAGGATGAAATAGACCAACATAAAGACGTCAACGAATTCAAGAATATTTGGAGAAATACGGTAGCAGATTCAATTACAGTGAAAACTGAAAGTTGTAAATTAAGTCCTTGTATTGCAGTATTTTTAAAGACACTGATTTTTCTAACTCTGTCGTAGTTGGTCCAAAGGCAAGGTTACGAAAAGAAGAGGGAATTTAGCGAAAAAAAAAATAAATTCGTAGTGTGCTGAGTCTGACTATCCAAATTTAAATGCACACTTGGATTTGCGGAAATACAGATGGACGAACTTCAGTGCATACGAATGTTTCAGAAAAAGTCTCATACGAATGTTTTAGCAAAGAAACTCTTAAGATGGAGTCAATGGAGAATCTGACGCAGATTCAGTCTTGAATTCAATAAAGCAACTACAACACTTTTGGGACTAAAGTTATTTTTTCCAAGTTCTAACCAGATGGAGATGTTGAGGAAAAAGTTTCAAGCGACAAGCATTGTGCTCTGGAAGGTTTTCGACCTCCACGTTTGAGATTGAGCTGTCGCCTGACACACTAAAACACTTTGTGTTGTGATATAATAAACAGCCTTGAAGATGGCTGTTGATGGCCTAAGCAACCGGAAGAAATTGGCAGACCCTCTATAGACTGAAACAATAAGAAGAGGGACCATGCTGCTATAAAGTGGACTTAACTGTCATCCGAGAAGTGCAATACAATGGGCTGTGAAAAAGCGAATAAAAAATTGTAACATTTGACATGGTAGTGACTTTTAAGAGCAGCAGCAGAACTCATTTGGATGTAGATTTGCTGAGGAATACTTAAGTGAAAAGTCTTGAGCCTGATTACAACTTAAACACAGCTTTAGTATTCTTGACTACAGCTTTGTTGTAGCCAAGGTGCAAGCAATAATATTCTGGACAATAGAAAGCGACTGCAATAGAGTCTCATCGGATACGCTGTCAACAGAAAGAAAAGAAAATCAGTTTCGAAATTGAAAGCAAGTCATTATTAAGGAAGATGCATCTGATGTGCTAAATTTTACCCGACATCCAAAACAAAAGCCCTAGCTTAATGATAAGTGTTAATAGGCGCATATAGGGAATCAATATGAGGATATGACCCAACTTTGATCAAGGGAGGCAGGCTAAATATCAGCTTCTCAGCGATAGATGGAGAAGGATCTCTCTAGAAATCATGCTCAGAATTTGTGCTAAAATACTGCATACAAATACTGAACAGAAGTAAGCAAAGGTGAAGATGGGAATGAAAAAGAAGAACAAAGTAGGCGATGACTGTTATCCAGTGATCAACTGATGTGGATCATGGGGGGTAAGATGATGATCGGCAATGACTTGACGCGATTAACGAGTATAAACTAAGGACAAATAAAAATACTAACAAGAGCGGAGATTAAGTTGGTAAGAAACACACACCAACTCATCTGCAAAAAATGGTTGGATAAAAGTTTCGCCGATGGTAAAAATTTGAACATCGTTTGGTTGATTCTCAATATGGATAACTCTCTAAACTGCACCAGTCTTCTTAATATTGCACACAAGTATACAAACATTACATAGATTTTAGCCCATTAAATCCACAATCGATAGATTATGAAACATATTTGCCAGCTTCAAATCGATACCCACACTCAGCTATTTGCCAAATCCGTCTGCCTTTATAGATCGACAATGTGCAACGCTTGTTGTTCAATAAAACACTGCGACGCTCCATACAAGCACAATGACAGGGTGAAGCTCTGTCATGCAATTTCTTCAACAACTTACTTGAGAGAATTATCCGAAACCCACAGGCCTATTCTGTAGGCACGATATTGAAAATCTGATTAACTATAAGAATACAACGTTGGAAGAAATTAATGAGCTGTCAGAAAGTTTATGCTGTTTTCAACAAGAAAGACCCAACATCAACACCTCCTACAAAGCCAAAACGGCAAAGTATAACTATGAGGTTTAAGGGACTTAATCCATCAGAGTTCCGTTGACAGTAGATTAAAATAAACAGAAAAAATACATTCATATCTGCGTAGAATATTCGGACTTTAACAAGCCATGTGAAGACGAAAAGTTTGCGTAGGTCCTAGACTGCTACAAGGTAGACATAACCGCCATGAGGGAAGTGCGGTGGTATAGGATTTATTTATTATTTTTTATTTTTAAAAATCTTAACACTCACGAGGATATTACTATTCTCAAAATACCGGATCACATTTTAAGTGTCTTGGAAAAATGGAAAGAGAGAGAGAAAGATGTTTGAGCTCAGTGGTTATTTCGCTCCATGAGTGGCATCCAACGTTGACTTATTATTGTATTTTAGGCAACCATTCATCTTACGAGATTTCAGTTGATTAAAAAAATAAAATGTCTTTCGGTATTGAACCACGAACCTGCTGATTGGGATGCCAAAATACACTATCACAGCCCCGGCCACGATAGAAAACTTTGCCAGATAATATGAATGTTTCTGCAGAGAATAGAAGCATGGGTCTTGTTTCTTACAATAGGGAATACTTTGTAATAATTCAGCCACAGACGAAACGATCTTCGTTCTAAAAACCCACAAGTACCGCCATTAGCATGACGTTAAAATTGTTGTAGGTGACCCTAAAGCAGAAATAGGAAATGAGTTCATATTTGGTAATAAACTTCGAATGCATAGTCCACATGTAACCTATTTAGGCTTATTTCACATTGTTTACTTGGATTCCGCAAATGGAAGCAGTTGGACAAAAACTATCCAGGTGCATTCTGGAATGTAGCACCATTAAAATAAGCGCCGGTGCCATGTTTTTTTTCATCCTCTAATATGGATTCTTTGTTGTTGATTGAACCTACATCCGTGTCGAATTGTTTAGTTCTTCTTTCTTCGTGGTCACTAATCAGTTAATTTTAAATGCTGTATAGGTAATCGCATTTAGAATTCTTTCCAGAGTGCTGATTAAATTTACGATAATCTTGCTTTTTGGTCCTGAAGCAAGGTGTTCTTACCAGTTACGAATGTGCTCAAACACTAATGGGCTTAACTCTTTATTTATTCATATCGCAGCGTCTTATCATTTGTCAGTTGGGCTGAATCGGATAGTGAACAAGAATTGGGCAGACTTGTCACTTAACCTCGAAATTTTCAACGTAAATGTGTATCCTCAATAAGGAAGAAGAGGGTAGTTGCCTATTTGAAACCACTCTATTTTTTGAAGAGTCTTTTTTCTCTATTGGAGATAGGTTTGTGTGAAAATTCCTTAACAATGCAGGGTGTAATTGCAATTTTAATCAGACAGACGACAAGCGATTAGGTGTATAGTGCTTTTATCTTAAAACAAATCACAATCCTCAAAACAATGCATGCCAAAAGTCCCTGAAGTTACAGATAGTTTTCTGATTTCCGTTTGGTTAGGATAGCAAAACTATACATCGAAATCCAAAGTTATTAAAACTACTTGCTTATGTGACACTAGAGTTCCTGGTGAACATGGGCCTCAAACTACAAGTCTCTCTAGTTAACTAATCTTTGGCCTCCTGTTGCGCGTGCCAGTTCGTCTGCTGTTTTTTCTTACTTGTATGCGCCATTTAAGGTGAGGTTTTCCTCTATTACGTTGTTTCTTCTCCACCAAAGCCCGTCGATCCCAACAGGAACGAATATTTTTAGAAGAATTTTTATCTCAATTTATTTTTCGAGGTCATAAAGTATAACTGAGATGATCAAAACTCTTAAGTTTTACAAGAGTGATTTTTCGTTTTATTTCTGCTGAGGTTTTATTGGCAGAATTTTTAGCAGACCCAATGTAGGCAAAGTTCTTAACTACCTCTTTCATGGTGTGTGTCCTTTGTTGTTGACAGCATATACCAGATCCTGCCCTCATTTACTTCTAAGCCCATTTTGGCAGCTTCCGTTTTAATACCAGCGAACGCACTGGTGACAGCTCGTTGTGTTCTCCTAAGTATGTGTACATCTTCAGCGTACGATAGTATATGCAAAGATTTTTAAAAGAATGTGCCTCAAGTGTTCGCTTGTGAGTTCCATACAATTATTTCAAACATGACAGCGCTTTACCTTGTCTAAAACCTTTTTGACATCAAATGTCTCGGTTAAGTTGTTATCTTGACGGAGCAGTGACCGTTCTCAATCGTCATTCTGTACAGACGGATGAGTTTGACAGGGATACCAGAACTAGACATGGGTCTTTCATATACATACGTCATATGCGGTTGTAAAATCGATGAAAATATAGTGGGTATCGAATTGGATTTCTTGAGTTTTTTACAGAATCTGCTACGAGTAAAGTGTAAAGATTTGGACGATTGTGGGACTTTCTGATCTGAGACTGAACTGATAGGGAGGAATCAGGCTATTTCAGAAGAATTTCAGACGTTCATACAATACGGCAGATTAGATCTATAAAATGATACTGAAATTGCATTCATCAGACACACAGACCATGTCCGAAACCATGAGTATGTGCAATGTGGATGCTCTCCATAAAGCCGTTTTTAACTGGTAGGCCGTCAGATCCAGCTACTTTGTTGGATTTAAGCTTAGATATTGCTATCCATACTTCATCTTGGTCAAGTGGACGGAAGTTTTGGCTATCATCATTTAAGTTCAATGGTCTGTTCTACCTTATAGAGAGATGCGGTTTCTTCGCCGTTGTACAGCCTGCAGAAAAAGTTTTTCCATATTCTCACCACCAACTGTGATTTTACTACAAAGTTTCCTTCTTCATGTCTATAAGCTACTGTACGTATCTTCCTGCCTTGGCACGTTCTTTCAACATGTTGGTAAAACTCCCGTACGTTATTCCTCAAATATTACCTCTCAGTTTCTTTGATCTGATGCTTCGCGTGCTCTTTTTTCTTTTTCTTTGGGGAAGGAGCCAATTTTCCACCCATCTCTTCTGCTCGTAGAGCTAATAAGCTGCATTCTTCTAGTTTAGCTGCATGTGGTTGTCGGCTATTTTCGTTAAACCAGGAATTTCTTGACATTCTTTCTAATGTTACATTGGCAACATTGCACCTAAACTTCGGTACTTGATTCTATTGGCATACGAATTGTTGAGAGATGTCGGCAGCTTTTATATGTTTTACCTTCGCAGAGTATTTCTTCTTTGTTGTGGCGCTTGGAAAATCCGCAACCGCACCTTGACTGCAACAAGGTAGTGACCCGAGTCAATGTGCGCTGCCCGGAATGTTCGGACGTGAAGAATGCTGCAGACATGCCTTACGTCTATCTCAAAATTTTCAATTTGATTTTGCATTTCTTGATCCGTACACCACCATGTGCTTGCTGTAGTGATATTGCATCCCGTAGCAAAATGAATAAGTCTAAGTTCGTTGTCAGACGTGGTATCATGTAGGCTATGTCAACTTCCCTACCAAAGATGTCCTCCTTTCTTTCCTAGGGTTAAAATCGAATTATTATTCACTCGAACCACATTTCACTTATAACCTTCAGTGGCTTCTTACAGTCTATTGGTTTTCTAATCGATTTTCTATACGGTGGCGTATACGTAACCTTTTCTTTAGCAAATTAAGTCATTCACTTATTCAATCTAAAGGGGTTTCATTGAGGAGCACACCCCTTGTATGATAGTTTTATATTTTTTTTCTAGTTTTTTAACTTCACTTACCTCTCAACACATGTACTGTTATGCTGGCCGGTCTTGCATTCGACGGTGCACACGTATAATTGCCTGCATGATGAAAATGCACTTCCTGTATTGTTAGAACGCTAGTAGATGGTGTTGTTAAGTATGAAGATTGATGTTGTGCTGCCAATGATGACATATGTCCACCACCACCACTACCATGACCGTGACTATTATTACTGCTTAAACTATTACTACTACTGCTGCTCGTACTGCTACTACTACTACTACTGCTGCTGGTACTCGTATGGCTTCGATCTCTATGGCTGCCACCCTCGGAAGCTGGCATATTTACAGTTGTTGAAGTCACAGAGAAACCATCCTGTGAATCGTAGTTTACCATTTTATTGTCATGGTACCTTAGATATAAATGAAAACCGTTAGTTTCACAGCTTTGTTAAAATAAGTAGAGATCCATCATTTAACTTACCAAAACACGAACGATGGGTTCTCTGTGGCACGTTTTAATTTGCATTCCAAACGTAATGCTGAACCCTCGTCTATGTGTAGATCTGGTGCTCCAGTGATTTCAGCAACGGCCTCTGTTTTCAGAAAAAAAAAAAAAAAAAAAAATAAGAACACAAAACATTACATTAACAAAATGCCCGAAATGATTAACGTTAAGAAATGTATCTTTTTTTTTTTCTTATTTTTATGTTGTTGTTGGTGACTGGTTTGATTGCCACAACCTTTTCTCTGGCTCAGGCAAATAGCAATTTAAATAACGAAAATAATATGAGAGATGTTGGGATAGGGGCCAGACGAATTATTCTTGAAGAAACCATTTTTAAATTGAATTTTTGTGTTGGCCTTTAGTGTACGTAGGTATTCGTACGTGCTGTAGCTTAGAGGGTTGACTACAGGTAAATGGGATAAACGAATATGTATGGCAGTAACAATAATTGCGAAGAGAATTTCATCTACAGCTACCATCTTAAAGTTATTTGGCTTAAAGTATGTTCAATCCTGTAGATACAAGTAAACGTATTAAAGTCTTAAATTTGATTTTTAGTTTACTTTCTGGAAGGTATGATTATTTATAAATTAATATGCAGTTGGTCTTGCATGACAAAACAGAACAGTATGCATTAGTCCTTTGGCTATCTGGAAAAGTCTTTCAAAGAGAATGAAACAATTTCATCCCTAGAGTCACAATATGTAGTTATTCAAGATTATGGGTAGAAAATTTGCATTTTACCTTTTGGTCAGAACATGAGATTGTCTTTCAAAGTGCACTTTGTAAGGTGAGCTCAAGAATTGTTTTGCAAGAGCCATTCGATGCTTAAGGTTGATGGATAAATATTTGTACACAGTAGCTTTGAAAACAATTTTCTTGTTTATCCAACAAGACCTAAATTGGAACTTCTTTTATACATTGTGAAAATTTAAGGACTTTGCAGTGTACCACGTCATTCATGCTAAGTCCTTTTCATTTACTGTTGCATTCATTTTCGTAGTTATTGGGGTTATATTGAAGATTTTCACAAGTATTTCAAGGTTTCAGATTAGGAAACAAACCATTTACTAAAAAGTGCAGACAAGAGATATTGTTGAAAAATTTTGTCAAACAAATGAAAGGTTAGAAAGAACAGAATGTTACAAGGGTGGAAACCAGATCACAGCGGAATGACGAATGGCGGTAAGTTTTTTATTTTTAACCTTTTCGCACATCAGTTTCGATAATAGTCCATGTATTTAGCTGGGAAGGGATACCTGAAGGCCATTGTTATTGAAGAATACTAAGGAAAATTCAGCAGATTAGATTTTGCCATTTTTAAGATGAGGTTATGGTTATCGTTATGGTTATGGTTATGATTATGTTCTCTAATCGAAAGATTTTCAACGGGACGAAAACCACTTCTGTTAATTTATTCTTCCGTTTTAGTTTCATACAAAAAACCGAAGAAACAGAATAGCAGTGCAACTCATTTGAACTTTTTAGTTCCCAAAAATTTATCGCCCTCTGTTTCAAGAAAATGCCTTCTAAGGGGGCCTTAGCCATTAGCCCTTTCACTAAGTCCCTAAATTTTCTTAATGATATTGTGAGAAATCTTATTCATCTAGCGTTGTGGCAAAACATCATTATTTGCTCCAGTAGTTCTGCTTTCCTCCTATCTGAGTTGAGATACTGTTCTAAATTAATTACACTCTCTCTGATTATACGCAGATAGCGGCAAAAGATACGTGTGGTATCCTCCTTAATATCTAAATCATGGCAGTCATGTTTTAAGCTCATGGCTCTCATTCTAGTAGATTGTTAATCTGGACAGTTGTGAACTATTATAACCTTCGTAGCTATCATAATATCGCCTCATATAAGGGCACAAGGTTGTTTGAGCGGGTTCTGTTAATCGCGGTTAAAAGTGTTTGTGTGTGCGCGCACCTAAGGATTTTGTCACATATGCTTACTGCCATGCTTAATTCTGTCATCCGTGATATAGTGTTTAAAGGTGGAACACCGATTATTGGTTTTAGTAAAGCAAAAAAGCAGCCCCAGTTCTTGCATCTTTAACAGCTTTATCATTACTGTAATAATCGCTGTGGAATTGCACCTAAATAATCTGAAGGTAATGACTATCGTGGATATCAATAACATCAAACTAATGATCGTATGGGAATACATTCATGGTATCCATAATTTATTTAATAATTTCGTTGATGTACGATCCCTTATATGAGTAGTAATAAAGTGGGAGAAGCACGTTCTCAAACTTATGACTTGTTTATAGTCTAAAAGTGTCAAGCGATCGGCACAGTCATTGTAATACGAAACAAACAGATCTTCGCTTTACAACTTCTGTTGGCATACTCAAGAAAGCTGAACAAGTTTCATGAGATTTGACAAGTATTAGATTAGCATTAGATTAGCTTTTGCTGGTACTTACCGAACAATATCTCAAGGAAAACGTAGACTATCATAAACTTTTCCTAATATTGTGTTAATTTAGTTTGTCTTAATAAAGATATTGTTAAAAATGATTCCAAAATAAAAATAATCAATTATTGAGAATCTAAATGAGCTAAAAGTGATTTTGTAGATTACCATCGCTTTCGATTTGCCTGCGTTCAAACAGAGAAGGTTTTTGATTCAACACTTCCGTATACTTTCCAAGTCATCGTTCATTTTCAACGTACTCTCGGCAATTAAGTCAAGAGCACAGCTGAGATACACCTCTGCATCATCAGCAAACATGTGCAGTTTTCAGAGTTTGACGACATTTAGAAGTTCGTTGACATACATTAAGAACAACAGAACAACAGCAGTCCCCATATTGAACCTTGAGTAACTCCGTTAAGGACTGAGAGGAATTTGGAGAATCTTTCATTGGCTACGATAGATTGAACTCTGTCTGTGCGATATTAATAGATGGGGTCCAGGGTGGACGTAGTCAATAAACGCGGGCTGGTAAGAAATCACTTTTTTGCCTATATCTATGTACAGTACACACCAGCTGTTTTGGCACTTAGTGAAAAATATGTAGATCCACGTCCACACCTCTCAGATCACCCTGATTTAAAGCTACCTGGCTACGAACTAGTGCCATTATTCTTTTCTCACCGCGGTATTGCCATTTACATGGTGTGTTCCAATCCGGAATTCAATTTCATGTGGTTAAAATTGCATTTCCGTAAGTAAATTATCCACTTCTGGTTTACTTCCAAACAGGACAGCAATTTACCCTATAACGAGTTTAATACGCTTTCTGACTCCATACAAAGAATTGTATTCCTTCATCTTTATATTGAAATTGTTATTATGGTCGATTTTAATATACACAATTCAAGGTGGATTCGACATTCTGGAGAGACAACATTCGAAGGACGGTGTGTTGAGATATTTGCTGCGGAAAATAACTTAACGCAGATTGACAACTCCCTGGACCACTCTGTCATATCACCTAATTTCTTGTACACCGACCACACAATTAGAGAAAGGATTCTTAAAAGAACCGTATGCCAATACGAGAAAGTCAATTGGAATGGATCTAACAGCTTCTTTAGAAATTTTGACTGGTCGTTATATTTTTTTGATAACGTCGTGGATGCCGCAGCTGATATGATCACAGACATTATTCTCTTTGGAATGAGATGAATGAGTGCAATTCCAATACTTCCAAAAACTGAGGCAAAAAATACTACAATGCCCCAACGTAGGAAACACTTTTGGTCGTTTGTCAAAAACATTAGAAATTCTGCCGCATCTTCCATCCCCACGCTCATTAACAATAACATTCCAGGTGCCAGCTCTTTGGACAAGGCAAATCTTCTTGCTGCACACTTTGTGGCCAGCTTAACACTTCCAGATTGTGCTTTGTCTTCGCCTACACTTGCGTGTTTCCAATCTTTAATTCACTTTTGCACTCGTGTAATAGCAAGAGTACTTAGGAATCTTATGGTCAAGATTTTATATCACCAATTCTCTTGACGAAGTTATCTTCCACTTAAGCATTAATCCTACTTCTCTTTCCGAGAGGATAGATAACAGCATTTGTCCAGTCCGTTTCTTAAAATGACGAGTCTTCCTTTCGCTGCTAGTAGAGACCCAGTGCACCTACGTCCTTTCTTTCCAAGGTCATGGAATATCTCGAAACACGGAAATTTCTCAATGACCGGTAGAATGATTTTCCTAGCAGACCTGTCCACTGGTGATTTGATGTCATATCTCACCGAAAAGTAGAATCAATGTGTACGTCAGTCAGAGTTTGGCATCAGGCTCTTTTGTCGAAAATTCATACTTTTTTGATCCATGACACTCTTCTTCAATGTATTAGAAATTACTTTTCGGAACGGTTAATTCAAGTTGTTTTGGAGGGTTTCAAGTCTGATATTTAGAAAATAAACGCTGGTATATCCCAAGGTACAAACAAAAGAAATCACTGAGATTGTAGTTTGGGTATGGTCGTGGGTTTTGTTGAGTTTTGCGAGGTACGAGTTTCAAAAAGTAAGGTGACTTTATATTTTCATAAAAAAATGTTTATATATTCATCAAAATTAATATTATTCCCTTCAAAGTAATCCCCCTCAAATATAATACACTTGGCCCATGAACTGTTTTTAAACAACTCGGACGATTTTTTTTTTATTGCCTCTCGTATACTTCTGATGCAATACGCCATTGTAATCGAATAAAACAGTGATCAAAACCTGATTTTTTCGGTCTTGGCTCTCGTGGGTGATTCCATTGGGATAACCATGTATCTATGATTCATCACCAGAAATGACCCTTTTGAGCAAGCCAGAATCAACATTGACGTCATTCAAGAGCTCCTTAGCGATGCTCATGCGACGGATTTTCTGATCAAAATTAAGAAGTTTCGAAACAAACTATGACACACATCTCATGGCCAAAACAGACGAAAAGATTGCATTACACGAACCGACCCATATGCCAACACCCTCAGCAACTTCTCTTATGGTAAGTCAACGATTTTTCAAAAAAAAAAAAAAAAAAAAAATCGATAATCGAATATACGTTGCCTGCGAAATTTCCAAAATCACCTTACTTTTTGAGCACACGTCATAGGTGTCATATTATACCGGAAACGTCTCTGCTAGTATGATCCATTCACAACATGTTAAGTATTCGGCTCAAATTTTATTGCCCCAAGATAAAATATTTTTTTTTCATCCCGTAAAACTTTGAAAAAAATGGCTTGGTTGTGGTCGTCGTGTGAAAACTATCAGGAGTGGAAATTTGAGAGAGGTTGAAGAAGACAAAGCATATTTGCTAAAATCGTCACCCCTACGATTGTTGGTTTAAAACTGACAACGTATTGGTTTAACCATTTTTTTGTGTTAAGTTACCTCTTAGCATATTGTCAGGAGTTATTTTTTTTATTTTCAAAAGAATATCCCTTTTTTCCTCTGCCATTCTACTATATCATTTGAACTTAAGCCCAATGGTTCCATTAAAACTATTGATTCCTGTCCCGTTCTGTCCTTATCAGTTATTAACACGCATGGACCTATATCCTGCATCCATTAAACTCTCAATAAAATCCAAGAGAAGAGAAATTCATAACAAGCCTTTATCCACTTGAATTTGCATATAGTGCGACATCCATTACTTCAAATGGCCTTTCTTCACAACAATGACATACAAACTAATATCTATATACTCGTATCTACAATTGCTAAACCTTCCAAAAAAGAACGAACAATATACAGATAACGATTGCATTGGCCCTCGATAACCAATTGTCATTGACACTCACCCACAACTTTTAGTTCGATGAATATCGATTGTGTTGGATATATAGATAATTGGCACTCGTAGAATCCTCGATCCTCCTCACGGACCGATTTAATGCGTAACGACCAGTGACCCATATGGCGTGTGTGTTCAACTAAAAAACGTTTATCACTGCTATGGGTTGACAGTCCAACGGTAAGCAGTTGAAAATCCTTTCGACGTATCCATGATACCTGAAAAAACGAGAAAAGAAAATGTGTATAATTAGATACGTGGCATATGTGGGTTTAACATTGAATAATAAAAATAGAAAAAAAGAAGGTAAGGTGATAAGTCAAGAACACGACAGTCGCCTATAAAAAACAAACGAACGTGATTTGGGATTTGGATAGTGTATTAGGCGGAAACATAGATAAGATTATATGAAAGCGGATGACTTCTTTTCACATAAAATTAGGTTTGGGATCACAAATTGTTTTTCAATCCAGGGCCGACCGAATCCTGGAAATTGCTAGAAAATAGCAAAAATGGTAGTATAATCGTAGAGATTTTAAAAATTTCCAGAAATGCTGGTTGGAGATATCTTTTTCGTGCTCTAAATGCATTCGGACTGATTTAAAACCTCATCTGGGTTTGATCTAAATCTAAGCTGCTTGTCGGAGATAAAAAAATCCTCATTTTGATGAAGCTAAGAGAAGGCAGATATTGATATCGAAGAAGTGCGATTAGAAGGGTCGGGGAAGAGAAGACTGAAAGCCACTGACATATGATACAGTGCTTGATACTGAGAATAGAATGAGTGCTTAAATAGACACTCACCACCTTTTTATTTGAAGATTTTAAGGACGCCTGTGACAATATAGAGAAAATTTATACCGCGTTTGGGATCCCTGTTTAATTTTTTCGATAAACCTCACCGCTTAATATCAAAAACGTTTTCTGAAAAAGTGATCCACTCCCTTGCGATTTTTTCAACATCGTCTTTGAGAGTATTGTGCAAAAGTCGTAAGAAAACCTTTCAAAAAAATGTACAAGTACTTGTTCAGATAACATAGACATTATCGTCAGAATGTCGGCGAATGGTATGTGAGATATTTGCAAGTTTTGAAGTACAAGCGGTGCAGATGGGTATGGCGGTAAAGTGAGAAAAAATAAAGTCCATGGTTAACGTATTCTATTCCCGCTTTTTTTGAAGAGTTACTCTTCAACTCTGGCAAAACCACTGATGGAAAACAGCATTTGTTCAGCCCGTCCCTAAAAAAACCGAAATCTTGTTGTCTCTCTTGATACAGACCAACTGCACTTACGCCCCTTCGTTTCGAGGTCATGACAGTGCTAATAAACCGTCAGCTCATGAAACAGAAAAATGCACTACGATTTTTTCTAGCAACAGGACCACTCATGACTTGATGGCATGTCTCAGCGAAAAGTGGAACCAAAGCGTACATCAATCTGGCGAAAAGAAGATAGTTGCACTTTATATTTCTTAGGCATTTGACAGGGTGCGTGCTACCCTCCGAAACTTTCAGTTCAATGGTTTCGAGTCTGATATTCATAAAATAAATACTGCAGTCTTTTTAATTTTCATCAACAATCTTTTGTCTGCTACTTCTAATCCAATATATTCTTTTTCTAATGGCAGTACTCTTTTCCGGACTCTACTCGGCTCTAAAACGGGTACGGCAGCGTACGTTAGGCTCATTAAATTCTGACATTGATAGCATAACTAATGGGAGAACCACTACCAGAGTAGAATTTAATGCTTCCAAAACACAATACTGTTTGCTGTCGCTAAAGCGAAGTTTAAACACTCATCCATTGTCTATGATGCGCACTTGTATCGTCGAAACCGAAAAACTTTTCGTTCTCGGCCTGTGTCAATGACAACTTAGGTTGGAATGACGATCTTACGAGCGATGTAAGAAATATTTCAACCCCTCTGATCTGGCCACAACATACAAGGTAATACCCGCCCCAAAATATAGTTAAATGCTCACATTTGGTCAAGTGCTCCTAAAACATCTCTACCCTCACGTAATCTCTTGTGTCTCACATTGTTATATTACTGTTTTTACCACCAGCGTTCCATAGAAATCTCTAATAGCATTGCTCCTCTTCAAACTATGAATGCGTATAAATTAACCCTGAAGCCTCTTATCGTGAGGCTGTTTTAAAATATCGTGACTCATTACTAAGCCGTACAACTCGCTTACGAAATATCCTGCCGAGCTCTTTATTCTTTAGTCATTATAACCTTCAAACATTTAAAACCAATGTTTATCGGAACCTCTTTTTCTTTCGTATATTATATAAAAAAAAAACATTTTCGTATTTTTACTTCTAACAAGGTCACAGACTGCTCTCTTTGGAAAGCTACCACGCATTTAGAGAGGCCTAAGACGCAAGAGCCTCTGTTAAAAATATCTGATGGGAAATGCAACGAAAATGTCACCTGAAAAATGTTCTTAAACTTTTGAAATCTTACATGGCAATCACACGTCTTGAATTACTTCATAGAGTAGATGAAGACTTAATCCCTTTTGTTTTGCTAAGATAGATCAGAAAGTTTAGATAAAGATATGTTACACAACACTGTAGGGTAGCAGAAGTTAGTGTTATACCTAAAGAGGGTAAGCCTCTATTAGAAATACCATAGTTTCTCAAAAGACTAGAAAGGATTATAGAACAAAGAACAAAGGCTTATTCCCACCCATCAGTCTGATTTAAGAAATAAGCACAATAGACCATGATGATGCACATGTCATAGAAAAAGTAGTAGAAGGAAAACAATTGATTCTACAATATTCTACATTATTCTTAGACGTTGCACAGTATCTACCTAGGCAATGCTATAAGATTTGCTATTCCGTTATTATGAATAAAAAAAAAAAAATTAAGCAGGAGTTCCACAGGGAAGTGTTCTTGGACCCAACATATATTTATTATGTTAGTGATATACCACATACGAATTTATTTTTTTTTTTAAAAGAACTTAACACTCAAGAGGGTATTACTACTCTTAAAATTCCCGAACACGTGTTAAGTTTTTCGAAAAATTGGATAGAGAGAAAGAGAAAGATGTTTGAGCTCAGTGGTTATTTCGTTCTATGGGTGACATCCAACATTTAATTAGGGCACTAAATTATTAGTGGTAATTGGCTTGTTGTTGATTTCTAGTCAACTTCTCATCTTACTTGATTTTTGTTGACTGAAAAAAAAAAAAAAAAAAACGAATATCTTTCGGGTGAGGCTGGGATTCAAACACCGAACCTCCCGATTTGGAAGCCAGTCCACTACCACTTGAGCCAAGACCACCCACTGTATATTAACACAATGTTAGCCACATTCGGAAATGACACTGCTCTTCTATCAACTGATGGACCCGTGGCTATAGAAACAGAAAAGCAACAAAATTGATTTGACGAAATATTTATGTAATTGGACGCAATGATTGCGAATTAAACTTGATGAGTCCAAATCAACCCATATCAATTTTACAAAAAAAAAAATAACGAATGTTCCTGTAGTTATTAATAATAATCAAGTAGTTCGTCATTCTAACCCAACTTATGTTATTGTAGTATCTGGGTATGAGTCTGAATGCTAAAAGAAAGTAGAAGAGCTGAATATTAGATACAGAAAACTTTATTGGTTGTTAGGATATAATTCACAAATACCCACTGAGAATAAAATCCTATTACACAATCAGATACCAAAACCTGTTTGGACATATGGTATCCAATTATGCGGTTGTACAAAGAAAAGGCATGTACAGATAATACAAAAGTAAAAACGTCTCAGAACAAAGTCCTTCAGGAAATAGTTAATGCCCATTTAATATTAGAAATAATGACATGCATCCTGATTGGTCACAATGAATATTAATCCTGACAAATACGACTTAAATGTATGATACAATATTCGTAGATTTAAATTATAATACCTTCTCAAACCCAACTGAATGTTGAAACTAAAATCATTTGTCGATATTTTTTTGATTGGTCATGGTTTGGGAGGTGTTTTTAGTGCGGTTGGAGCCCCACACAATACTGAGTTTCTAACCCTTCTTCTTGTTCTTTCTCCTTGTTCTTTGCTCAACAACTTTGACCTTTAAGTCAAATACGGACGAGTATTTCGTGGAGTTACGCAGCCCTCGGCCTGTTTATTCGTAATGAAAGTCATTGTTCCATTTCTATATTTCTCAGATATAAATAGGATTCCCTCTGCGAGTTTGAATTTCTGCTTAAGAACAATAAAGGTCATTGAAAATCTGCAAGCACACTTTTTCGAAAGTTCAAATCCCTGGCGATACTATCGCTCCTAACTAATCATATTAATTTTTCTTAACAAGAAAAGTTGTCCGCCCTTACTATTATCATCCATTCTCAACAGTGCAATTTAATTAAATTTTCAGAAAACTGTCCTCATACGCTAAATTATCTTGTTACCATGTCATATTGTCTTCCTTTTCCCATTCATTGTCACAATAAAACGGACGCCACCAAAAACTACTCGTACATGTCAGATCCGTGCGAGTTTTGTTTTTCTTTTTCTTTTTTTGTTTGTGTCATTAAAGCAGATTCCATCAGATAGCTTGATGACTTTATAAAACCGAATCGTAACAGCAAGTTGCCTGACTATCACAACGTGACTTCAAAATCTCCATACACGAAAAAAAGGTCGAGCAATTAAAATGGAAATGAAAAATATCCTGAAGCTACAATATTTCCATTTATGTCAACCTTTTACACAGAGAACACACGTTTTGAGATATTCAGATATAAAAATATATTTATATAAAAAATTAATATCAAATAATAAATAAGAGACAGGATGCATATATATAGAATACTTGTATACTTACAGTTGCCGGTGAGTTCAATTTCACCACACATGGTAGTATTGCTAGGCCACCCTTTTGTGCTATGACACGTGTGTTATTTTTTGTTGTAAAATGTGATTGTGTTGAGGTGCTGAAGTGATTTTGTATACTCGCTGAAGACATTTTACCCATATCTGAAAAAAAAAACATGAAAGTTAGCGAGAATTTCAATCAAAATATTCAATATAAGAGAATCGAATGAGTTGTCGGAAAGCATACAAATTTCAAAAGGCTTCCAAACACGCATCAAACTTACAACTGAGTCACGTCTGACTTTATCTCTTGTTCTATAGTTTTTTTTTTTTTTTTTTTTTTTTTTTCTTGCATATAATAATGCCACGAATTTTTTGTATTATTTTTTGTCACATTTGCAACTGAATAATAAATAAAGCCAGCCTGAGCTCTAACAAACCATTAAAGATGTTTTGCAAGCAAAAAACTTGATTAAGTTGAGAGATATCCGGAACATGCTTTCGATATCGGGGAAGCACACACCTTTAAAAACTATTAGTTGGTGCTAATAAAAGAAAGATGATCGAAGCAACCCAGTCGCAGAAGACGCAGTCTCACCGGACATCTACATATTTGCAATGGAATCTTGAGTTTTAGTGTCTGATGGAGCTGTTCCAGATAGCAAGCAGGCTTTTTTTTTTAAACAATTAACGCGCTCTCAAGGGATTCGATTACCCTTAAAATGCTTGTATACAGCGCTGGTGAAAGAAAATCAGGGAAGTAGAAAAGAGAAATACCGATGTACGTAGACCTTAAATGTTTGGAAGTTATAATGAATAGGAATTAGAGAGCTCAGTAGGGCACACTATATTTTAGAGTACGTCCGAAACTGGGCTACCCTTACCTGATAAGCGTAAAAAATCTCCTTTGATTTTTTTCGCTCGGTACAGAGATGTTTTGTCTTAGACATTTTGCAGCATCTTTGACAACACCAACATAAGTTGTCACTGACATACATACCATACAGAGAATGGAAAGTTTTTTGGCTTCGACGAGGCAAGTGCCGACGTAAATCGGGAACTAATATAAAAAGCAGAGAGTACTGCTATCAGCAAAGGAATATATTGGATTAGAAGTAGCAGATAAGAGATCATTAACTAAAATTAAGAAGAGTGTCGGAGACACAACGGAGCCCTGCGGTATACCAGCATATATTTTGTGAGTATCAGACTTGAAACCATCCAAGATATTTTGAATTGAACGTTCCGAAACGTTACTTATAATGCATTGAAAAAGAGAGTCATCAATCCCAAAAGCACCCCTTTTCGGCAAAAGAGCCTGATGGCCAACTCTGTCCAATGCCTTAGAAATACCAAGTGCAACTATCTTGCTTTCGCAAGATAGATGTACGCTTTAATTTCACTTTTCGGTGAGACACCCCATCAAATCACCTGTGGACCTGTAGCTATGAAAAGCATACTTACCATTGAAGATTTGATGCACTGAAGTGTAGGCTGGGAGAAAACACAATCTGGAGGATGAGGGAGAATTTGTAATGTTTTTAATTGACGAACAACCCTTTTTACTAACATTGGGACTTTGTTGTATTTTTTGCCTCGGCGTTTCAGTTAGTCCTGGTTGCATTGGCCTTGTATTTATCAGGGTGAGAAGGTCAAAAAAAGTCCATGCTGTTGGCGGTATGACTATAGGGCTCATTTATAAGCTGGATCAAGTTGTTTTTCGCAGTAAAGATCTCAACATACCGTGATTCGGGTGTTGTCTGCCCAGAATGTCGAAACCACCCAGAATGGTGTATATTTAAATCGGAATACAATTCTTTGAATGAAGTCAGACAGCGCATCAAACTCGTTAACGGTCGAATTGCTGTTAAGTTTGGGGCTTCTGTAAATAAAGCAGTAAAGGATAATTTGCTACGGAGATGGAATTTTAGCCACAAGAAGTTGAATTGTGGATTGGAACTCGGATCACATTGTGGTGAGGTTTGGTAAGCTACATCACTTCGCACGTAAATAGCGAGACCGCAGTGAGAGAAGTATTATGACACTATTTCGTAGCCAGAAAATTACCTGTATTTCGCTAGGTGCCGAAAAAGCTGGTCTGCACTTACAGAAAAGTAATTACTTTTCAGCCCGCGTATGTTAGCTATGTCAACATTGAATTCCCTACTTTTAAACACAAATAAACACAAAAATAACCGACTGTGCTAAGCAAGGTTGTGAAGTGAAAATTCTGACGTTGGCTTACCGAATCAAATCTTTGTAGGTGTTATGAGCTTACAACAAAATGAAACAGTGCACCAATAGAATTCTGCACTGCACTGAATAGTTTTTTCGTTTATTACCACACACGAGCAGCGACTGTAAAAAGTAGTTTGTCCAGTTTACAATAAACACTCTCAAATTACGTTATAAGGAATAACACGAGCGCTCTAATAAGAATTCGTCTAGTAATATTACATTCACATGGTTGTAAGCAGACAAGCCTTGGTAAAACCTAGGCTAGATAAAGATTCAACGACTTTTAGTTTATTATTTCGAAACCAAAAATTAGGAATTATGATTATATCGACAGCTTTTTAAGCATTGCATGGATCATTAGAGATTTTGGATGCTTGATGACGAAGCTGTTCTTTAATAACCAGTGAAACGAATATTAGCAATATCACGTGGGCCAACTCGTCAATTTTTTGTAAAGGTCGCGATAAATAGAGTTGGACGCCATTAGCCTATAGATAGATTGAAGCATATTCATATTTCGTTGGCAAGTCATTTATAAACAAGCAAAAGAGAAGAGGCCCCAAGATAGATTTCTAAGGAACACCTTGTTTTAAAGACTTTGCATACTACCTGTCAAGAAGGTTTTTGTCCGTAATGTACTTCTCTCACTAAAACTAAAAAAATGTTTCAACTTCTACCAGAGAATGTCATGGTTTACTTTGACAAAAGCTTTCGGGAAATCCATCAAGCGAGGAATTGTTAAAACCCCTTATCAAAATCCCGTCGAATGTCATCAGGAATATGTACAACTATTGTGGAGCAGTAATGATTAGCTCTAAAGCCTGATTGAAAAGGGCTGAGTAAGGAATTGGCTGATAAGTGGTTTTGTATTTATCGTTTTAAGTTGAAACGTAAGTCTTTTTAGGAATAATGATAATCGATTGTGGAAATATTTAATATGCGTCAAATGATTAATGGTAAATGGAAGTATTAGTTTAATAAAAAGAATAGAAATTCCATCTATCTCAATTGCACTCAATTACATCGTTTTCTTTTCTCGTTTCAAAATCAGCTAGACTGGGATTTGATAAATAAGGATTAGAGGAGAAATCAAATGCATTAGCCATCTTATCAGTACTCAAAATGTGGCCATTGAGTACATCTGGATCAATTTCACACTTAGTACTGCGTCCGTTTCCATTAACTCCAATCTTATGCAAGTTGTTCCAAAGTTTTGTGAACGATAGCGATATATTCAATTTCGAAGTAAAAAAGTTTCTTTTGGCGCCCAGATGGCCCAAAAACTATTACCACAGAGGAAACCATGGACAAAATCCATGATCTCGTATTAGCGGAACGCCGAATGAAAATTCGCAAGTTGGCTGAGATAGCAGACATCTCAACTGAACGCATTAGCCATATCCTACACCGGATTTTGGGTATAGAAAGCTGTCCGCGCGTTGGGTGGTACCGCGTTTGCTCACACCGGAGAACTAGCACAATCGTAGGTCTAAAACGTGCTTGGCATTGTTTAATCAAAAACCGGAAGAGTTTCTGCGTCTTTTCATGGTCATCGATGAGACATGGATTCATTGGTAAACACCAAAGAATGATCGAAACAATGGGTTTTACTCGTTGAACGTGCTGCAAAGAAGGTGAGGGTGATGTTAACCGTTTTTTGAGGCGCGTGAGGTGTGATTCACGTTGACTGTTTAGAAAAGAGAAAAACAATCACAAGAGCATACTACTTTAATTCATTGGGTGGATTCAATACCGATTTGAAGAAAAAACGATCACATTTGGCGCACAACAAACAAAGTTCGCGCACACCACGAAAGGTACTGAGAATGAAGGAATCATTATTTGAAAAATGTCTATACAACACAAGTTTTTTGATTTTGTGGTGTCTGTCAAACTACCACATCAGTCGAAGAGGATTGAAACTAGCGATATCACAGTCAGAACTGTGGAATCCCCTCGAAGGTGACTCCCAAAAACATGAAAAAGGAATGTGCAAGTTTCGCTCATGAAAGGACTTTGGTATACTGCATGAATGTTGACAACTTATTTGATGCATTAAGACAGAAATATGAACCAAGCAATTGACGCCTATTTATTGATTTCAGTAAACCTAGCTTAAAAGAAGTTTTATTTCACAACGGCAATAAATACCCATCTGTACCATCACGCGATATCTCCTACAACACAATCAGTATGGTGAGGCAAAAATCAACGAGGGCATATTAGTTTGACCACAAATCTGGAATAGTGAATTTGACAACATCCTAACTGATGTTGAACTGATGCATGGGGAGCTTTGTAAATCATTGTGACAAATTCTCTTGGAAATGTGAAGGCCGAAAATTACAGAGATCTTGTAACTGAAAGTAGCATGTAACTAAAACTTCACTTTCTAGATGCCCATCTCGATTTCTTACCGGAGAATTTCGGTGCAGTACAGGAAAAGCGATACAAAGGCAAATGGAGCTGGACATTACTCCGAGATGACACAGGGACAAAATATCGCCGTAAAACATCCGCAAAAATATTTTGAAGTACATGATAAGCATATTGATAAAGATTTAGATATTTTGTAGCAAAAAATCTATGGGTGATCGAGAATATCTGAGGTTATTTTCGGTTTTCTATGTTCTATGCATGCTACACAAAAAAGGTGGTTTTTGTTGAGCAGTGGTATTTATCTTATTTTTTTATAATATTTTTAATTTAAGTCCTAAAGTATACAAAAATAATTATTTTAATTATATCCTATAATATATATTTACTGAATTTTTCCGTAAGAATTTTCTCTTTGGCACACGTAAATTTTTTCAGAGCGGCATTAAAAGTTTAAAATTGCTCCCTGAAAAGTGTACAAAGTTGACTAATTGGTTTTAAATAAAAATTTGCACAACGAATACAAAATTTTCTTTAACGTCCTCTTGCTGAACCTCTATTACTAAATTGTCCTATCTTTCCCTGATGACCTTCAATGAAAAGTAATTTAATAAATTTCATGTCATTCCGAGGTTGGCAACTTTTTTAATTAAATTTTCTGGTATCTAAAAATTTATCGTTCCGACAAAAATTATTGCAGACATTCTTAATCCATGTAAGGGCAATCAATAAAGGACAAAATGACCAAAATAAATATTCCAAACTTTAAGTATTTTGTCGAACCAATAAAAGACCCTTCGTTATTAATTTTCTATTGCCCCGGGTATGTCCCTCGCTAAATGTTACAACATCCCCTTAGACATTTCGCCATACTTGTAGTTTCTCGATGAACTATTAAATGAAACAAATTAACAAAAACAACAAAAACAAATAACGAAAAACGACAAGCGACCAGCGACAAACGACAAACGACAAAATGAGAGCTGAGAACCGACAACTATTAAACTCCCATAACCGCTCTAATGGAATGGCGAAAATTCAAGTAAAGTCAACACACAATAAACAATAAACAGAACTTTGCAACCCCTAGCCAGTACAAATGCTAAAGCAGCGGGTATGATTAAGTGTTTGTATGCGTGTCGGGTATAGTATTTTGCGCCCTCTTTTAGCTTGTCAAATTCCTTTATATAGTAACTCTTCATTCATGTCAGGGTTCGTAGGGTTGGAAATAATGTGACATCTTTTTCGCATTTGTTGCGTATGAAGCATTATGGTCTAGTGCCATTTAACTAGGCAAATACCGTAAGGTTTATTAAATATCTTAAAGGAAATCCAGGCTGAGGATATAGAGAAGTCTTTCTTAAATGTACAGTGTACATGTGTATGTATGTATAAATATTATGTGAGTTGTCGTTATAATGCGTAAAGCATGTGCTTTAGATGTTCCTTGATTGGTATGCAAGGCAAACAACTACGCGTGGACTAATTAAAAACAAATAAATTAGGCACTTTGTTTAATACTACAACACTTCCGAAATATCCTGTGAAATGGAAAGCGACGACATCGGAAAGTAGAAGATACGGCTATTAGCTGTAATTTCAACATTTAAGAAAAATCGATAAACAACTGTGTAACCAAGGAAGAATTGCTCCTTTGTAAGACACGAGACGAAACAAGCTTTTCACAAGCAATTGATAAGGAGGTGAACTTTCCATGGTATTATGGTTATGTATTGCGTTTATAGAAAAACAAAGAATTTAGCAAACTTTGCTCTTGTATATCAAACTTTCAAGGAGACAATTTCCAATTTCGGTTCACGATTTTTCTTTCTTGGCAAAAGGGAAGAGTCAATGTGGAGTCTCAATTAGCTAACGACAATGTTATAAATAGAAGTTTTATCTCAAAATCTCAAGCCCTCGTGGAGATGACGATATTTTCAATCTCACGTTTAAAAAAATAGCAATGAATAGAGTGGACATTCTTGCCTACATTTATAATCGTAGCATTTTCACTGGAACCTTTCGGGATAATCTAAAGTGTGCCCAGATAATAGTTCTTTTTAAAAAGGGTAGTAGAAGTGAAAAAAACAACTAAAGGGCGATTTCATTACTGTCCTCAATTTCCAAGGTTTTTCAAAAAGCTTTTAAAAGAGAATTTTGGAATACCTTGGAAGGGTAAATTACCTAAGCCATGTTCGATTCGGGTTCAGAGAAAGCATTATCCACTGATGATGTCCTCTTGGAGTCTTGCTCTTTTATATACAAAGCTGTACATAATGATAAACGATAAAAAATTCTGTGCTGGACTCTTCGTGGATATAATCAAAGCTTTTGATATAGTGAACCACACAATTTTCGAGCCTTACTTGATAAATATAACAAAACAGGTTAAGGTAGAAGATTTTGTAAGCAGCCCAAAATTCTTAGTTTCATGCCTTATTTACAGAAGCTCCAAACTGGACAGAAATTCGACTTTTAACGAGTTTGATGCTCTGACTTCATTCAAAGAATTGTATCCCTGTATCCTCATACTGAAATCGTTATTACTGAATACGTAATTACAATTCTGGATGACTTTTGCCTTCTGGACACACAACACCCGAAGGATGGTGTGTTGATATCTTGACGCATCTTATGAATGAGCCTACGCGAATACCAGACGTTGATAGTCCTTCCGACAAAATCCTGGACTTGTTTTTAATCCTTTAACCCCGATTAGTACACTGTTGATGTGCTCTCCCTTCCAGGCTCGTCGGACCATTGTGTCGGATCTGCAAATTTCTCGTATACCCACCACATAGTTGGAGAAAGGATTCCGTAAGGCAATACGAGAAAGCCAATTGGATTGGGCTTAACAGGTTCTTTAGAAACTTTAACTGGTCAACATTGATGCCATTGATGATATGATCACAGACACTATTCTCTTTGGAATGAGATGCGTTATGCCTACAATTTTCCAAAGGCAGTAACAAATTTGCTCGTTCGTCCAACGCTCATGTATAATGTCATTCCCCCTGTTAGCTTATTGGACATGCCCAATCTGCTTGCTGCACCCTTTACGGCCAGTTCAACACTTTCAGTTTGTGCTTTGTCCACGCCAATGTGAAGAAACCACTTTTGCACTCGTGTAGTAGAAAGAGTACTTAAAGATCTTAATATACACAAATCCGCTGGTCTAGATGGTATTTCACCCTTCTTCTAAAAAGGTGTTCTTCTGTCTCTCTCTTCCAACAGATCTATTAGACTTACGTCTCTTCTTTCAAGATCATTGAAAGGTTGATAAACCGTCAGCTCATGAAATGTCACGGAACACAAAAACTTCTCAATGACTGGCTTTACGGTTTTCGTAGCAACAGGTGCACTATTGCTTTGATGGCATGTCTCATCGAAAAGTCGAATCAAAGCGTACATCAATCTGGAGAGAGGAAGATAGCTGTACTTGATATTTCTCAAGTATTTGACAGATATTAGCATCAGGCTAATCAGGCACAACTCTCTTCTTCAATGGATTTGAAATTACCTTTCAGAACGTTTAATCCAAGTTGCCTTGGATGGTTTGAAGTCTGATATTCAACAAATATATGCTGGTGTCCCCCAGAGTTCCATTCTTTCTCCGACACTTTTTTTAATTTTCATTAATGATATCTTGTTTGTTAGGATTTAGAACGGGAACGGCAGTATTTGTTGGGGTCAAACACTCGTCTGGCTAGAAATGCTCATCAGTATACCATCAAGCCCACTTTCGGACGTACTCTAGAATAACGTGATTCATTTTTAAGCCGTACAACTCGGCTATAGACTGACTTGCTGAGCTCTCTATTTCCTTATCGTTATAACTTACAAACATTTAAGAACAATACACATCGGTACTTCTCTTTTCTTCCTCCCTAAATCTCCTTCGCCCGCGCTGTGTGCAAACAATTTAAGGGTACATAAATCCCTTGAGCGCGAGCTAATTGTTAAAAAATAAAAATAAAAATAAGAAAAAGTAAACATGCCGAACTATCAACCACCAAAGAAGGCAGTACTACTAACTATACGAAGTAGGACCGGATGGTACAAAGAGTGGCTGGAACCAGCGAGTGGTTATGGAATTGAACGGTGTGTCGATGGTATGGCGAGTTGGAATCCCAAATCTTTAAAGTTGATCGCATGTGGAAATGAGCAAACTAAATGAGAAAACATAAGGGTCATTCCACAGAGCAGTATACAGCCAGTTATGCCACTCCAAATAGTGGCATATTGCTATCTACCTATAATCTGCAAAATATATAATTTGACATTTGCATCAAATGTAACCAAATCTTATCTAATCTAGTACACCTACTAACGCGATAAGTACCACACAAATTTGCAAAAAAGTTGCTCAGTCTGCAGAATTTTAAAATCTAACCGCAGTTTAATGAAACCCGAGACAAGGATTTAACTAAGAATCACAAGGCCAGTTTCAGTAAATAATAAGATTCTCTTCAATTTCTGGTTATTGCATATCGAATATCATTACGTGTATTTGCCAAAATTACATAAAACATAGAATCTATCGTTTAAGCCTAAAGGCTCTAGAAAACAGCCAGTTGCACAAACAAACAAACTGAAAAGGAAAACTAATTTATAGCCAACAACTCACCTGAAAATGTTCCATTGCACATAAACGAAATAATCAGTAGAACGCTCCATAAACATTTCGACTGTATCGCAACTGAATCCATTATATTGATCCTTGTTCGGCTCTAGGGCGGTATCCTTATCGTTTCGGTACTCGTTATAGATATCCGTATCTGAATCGGAATCTGATTCTGAATCTGAATCGAATCGTGCTCTTATCTAGGTCGTATTTTATATTATTCCCTTCCAGTGCATGGAATCAATACTCCTACTGACTTTTCGATTTCCTTTATGTGTACCGCAAAACACACCAATAAACAACAAAAGTCAATCGGAGAATAATTTTTTTTTTTCTCTAAATTCGGGTTACGAATGTATGTATGTTCTTGTTTTTACTTTAGAGCTTCAAAGAAATTAGGCACTTTTGCATCAATTGCCAGAAGGTGTCCTTTTTAGAAAAAAATAAATCAAAAGCGCAATGCAATTAGCAATCAAACAAAATACAGGGCAGCGAATACAAAACAAACAGAACTTAGTAGAGGAAAAAGCATTTGAAGCCGTCTACAGTCTTTATTACAAGTTTGTCCATACACACAAATCCTTACAAAATCTCTTGAGGTATCTTCAAAATCAGGAAGATTTAGTTTATATCAACTTTTTGATTCTTTTTGTGAATTTGTTTACAATGATTTTCCTTATCCTTGGTCTATCGAGTGTGTTATCATGTTCACACTTGAGTTTCATGATTTTTTTTTCTCACTGGTTTTCTTCCGCTACTTTACCGGAAAATCCAATTTTTTTTTCTGTGCCTTTTCCTTACTGCGTGTGATTTAATCGACTCCCACTCATATTTTGTACGAGTATGTGGGGAGGAACAACTTTTCCAACAATACGATGTTGTATTGGGAAGTCATGAACGTAAATTTTACATAATTTTCGTCCAGAGTACCTATCCTGTACAGTAGTGTTGCCTGATGAAGGCAGTTGAAAATAATATTTCTTAGCGGTACGTATCCACCGAAACAGTAGGCAATGAATTTTCTGGTGTGTACCAGTATGTGTGTGTTTGTTCTGATTTCGAATGAGAATGTGGCGCAAAAATATTCGGCGTATCTGTGTGCATATGTGATACCGCAATGCGGATGAAATTAATGTAGATTCTGTTTGAGGTTTTGTTCAATCTCAGCTGTGATTTTGCTGCTTCTGCCTTGTTTAGGGATTTCGGCTTGGATTTGCTCTTTATGATGAGGACTTTCGTCTGCCTGAAAAAAGAAGGAGAATATCCAATTTAATCATAAATATTTAAGTTTGTTTTGTTTTTATGGTATGAGGGTAGATATGTATATTTCAGTTGAATTTTGAGTACGTATAAGGAAGAGGATCCCTTTGGGGTAGATAAGTTTTTGGTGTTTGACATATGATTGAGATGAAGCTTAAGGCAGACATATGAGTGATTATGCCCTCGGTGCACTGGATTAATATTAAACTTTTATTTCCAGGCAACAACAGCTAAGAAGAATTGATGTTTGGTTAAAGTTTCACGACATCGGTACACGGTTTAAGTAAATGGATTAGTAAGACAATCTTTTATTAATTTTTCATTTTTACATAATTTGAGAAATCCTCAGGACACTGGTGTCCCATTTACAAGGATAAGCTCATTCATTTTAAGTTGCTTTGTAACTCTCTGTATGTTATACATACAGCAGATGAAGAACTACCCGCTCAATGCAACAATTTTGATGAAAAACGTAAGAGCAGTACAGGTTGATTCATCGTGAGGTTTGATTTACAGTATAAAATAAAACACATACATTTGAGAGCGAACTTAAAATTTTTATTATTGGTTAAAAGAACAATTTATGGCAATTCCTTCTTAGAAATGACATTATGTAAATGTTGGCCACGAATACTTCTAAGGTGGTATATTCCGAAGGTCCAATTTTGGGCGATTCGTTCGAGCATAGCGACTGGTATCTCGCGGACAACACGAGTAAAGTCGGCTTCAAAAGCGTCGATCGTAGCTGGCTTATTCCTGACGACCTGAGATTTTACATATTCTCAGACAAAATGGTCCAAAGGTGTGATATCGCACGATCTAGGCGGCCAATTTACCGTAGCAGAACGTGAAATTAAGTGCTCACCAAAATGATTTCTCAACAAGTCCATTGTTTCACGCGCTGTATGGCTCGTAGCGCCGTCTTTTTGAAACCAATGCTCACCGAGACCATGTGCTTGAATTTCAGGAAGCACATAGTCTATTAACATGGCACGGTAACGGTTACCATTGACGGTAACATTCTGATTTGCCTCACTTTTAAAGAAATATGGACCAATGATTCCATCAGCCCATAAACCACACCATACCGTTGTTTTTAATGGATGTAATGGTAGCTCTTGGTACTCTTCGGATTGCTCATCAGCCCAAATATGGTACTTTTGTTCATAAACTTATCCATTGAACAAGAAATGGACTTCATCATCGAACAAAATCTTTCGATAAAACACCGGATTTTCGTTGAGTTTTTCTAGAGCCCATTCACTGAAAAAATGACGCAAATTCAAGTCACCTGGCTTAAATTTTTGCACAAGTTGAATTTTGTACGCTTTTAGGAAGAGATACTCACGTTAAATACGTCAAGTTGTAGAATACGCCAAGCCAAGCTGTTGAGAACGACGAAGAATCGATTGGTCAGCTGTTATAGTCTCTTCACTACGTGCTGGATGTAGTCTAACTGGTCGAGTATCATCCATTAATGTAAACTGGGACTTAAATTTGCGAATAATATTGGCAATAGTGATTTCAGTAGGTCGATTATGCGCAACGTAAGTTCCGCATAGAAACCACAGAACGCTGGTTTGGAGACGCTGTTGTGCTGTGAGTCTTTACATGAGACTTATCAAACGATGCTCAACAAAAATGACAAAGAAGTTTGATAGGAGTCACGCGTAGTCTGTTAAACAACTAGGCGTTCAAGGTAGCTATTATGCAACAATTTTGATGAAAAATGCAAGAGAAATACAAAAACACTACTCAACCTTTCGAATAACCAGCTCCATATAAGTGAAGCAACCTAATGATGGAACGAAGATAAGGAAAAAAAAAACCGAGACTTCAAGGCATGCATCAAAAACATCGGAAATAGCAGAATAAGACTACGACCGTTTAAAAAAAGTAAGCGGGGTAAGTGGTATCTACAACGCGTGGGTAAACAGTAGTGGCATTGTATCACATTTGAACATGTAACTTCGCAAGCTATAACTTGGACATGCACTTGATACGTCTTTAACTACTGCACTTAAAAAAAAAAAACACGCGTTCTTAATAGATTTAGTTTTTTGAGAGGAAGATACACCTTTTTTCCTTTTGATTGGTTTTTATATTGCTATTTTATAAGGTCTGAGTTTGTTCTTGGTTTAACCATTTTTAGGGCCCAGACAACCGCAGTAGATAGAAACAAACGGTTTTTTGCATATTATAGATTTGTTTTTTTATTAATTTTTTTTTTTATCTTTTCAATGTGAAAATTTAAACGGAGATATTAGAAAAATTTTGTGGCGAAATATCTGCCACTACCCGTTTGGTGTAGATAAATAAATAAATGAAATAGGCTAACTATTAGACAATTTTTTTCAGAAGTACCTGGCGATAAGTACACATTATTTTTCTGAGGTTATTTTGTACTAGAGTACTAAACAAGCTACACGGAAGCCGTCAATTTCTTGGGGCATATGAAGGCCGAACACCCAAGGCCTTTTGGTAGTACTGTGAGAGATTAGTCTTTTTCATTTTCACTGCAAAATTCGGAAGCGAATCGATTTGTCTCTTCTGTGTTGAGCAGTTTCTAATCAGTCCTCTTGCAACAGCTAATAGAAATGACAAGTTGGACATAGGGCTTGGAACGCTTAAGTTACATTCATGTAATAAATATGAATTAGTCATTGCCAAGTTTATAATAAAATAAACAATGCGTCGCCACCATTGTTTGATTTTTCGTCCAACAACTCCTCTCATGGCTTCAGGGCACTCTATTTCTTTACTTATTCCGTATTGCGTCGTCCTATTGCATGTCGTAACTGAAGTTGGGTGAAAAGAAGTTGTAAGAACAGTAACAAGTTTTGTGTCTTTCCATACAAGAAATGCTACGTCCTTTTTCAATCACCATTTATACTGTCCCCGCAGTAGTTGTTTCTTATTAGCCTTAGATTTGTCCTTATCTTTGACTAACCTAGGTAAATCTGCTCTGTTGGAATTAACAGTTGCAGTTTTGTGAATACCTTGATCGTAAAGATACTGCATCAGAGCATACGACGAACAAAAATTGTCATATGTAATATGTGCAGGAATTTTTTCTTCAATTAGAGCGCTTGTCAATGATTTACCGCGTTGGCTTCTAAGCTAAGTTTAGGACTGTTATTACTATTTTTTCCTGTGTAAATTTTAAATTGGTAAACATATCCAGTAGCACTATCAGCTTTTACCCAAACTTTGAAGCCGCGTTTTATGGGTTTTAGAGGCAAATATTGTTTTAAAGATGAAATTCCTTTGATCTGATGATCATTGCTTCTAGGCATTTCTGATTTTCAGCCAACTGAACCTTTTATAGGTCATGACACGTGCTATTTCATCGACTCGAAAAAAGGGATCGCTGGATTAATACAGATTCCAAAAAGGAATATTATGTAATCCCATGAGCATAATTATACCCAGTACTAATTTGATATCTGTCACCGTCACTATCTGTTGTTTTATTGTTTGTAGTATTTCGTCAGGAAAAAATCTATTGAAGTATGCTAAAGGACTTGTGCGACTAGGAAAATATATAGACGGCTGTACTAAAACATCAGAAAAACGTTCTGGATTAATCCTCTCCTTAGATAAATTTATCTTCTTCCATTCATCTTCATCTTGATCGGAATCAGATTCAGAAGTCTCAATTTCGGATTATTAGCGTATCTTTATCATCGATGCTATTAGCTTTTGATACGACAGACGCAGGCACATTTTGTCTGGGCATCTAACGCCACAGATTCAGACACACCAGAAGATAAAAAAGAATGTTCGTCTTTCATTCCTGATTCTTTAATTGTTTGCTGCCAACAGTCCTCATCATGCTCATATTCGTCTTCTGAATCCTCAGGACTTTCCAAGCCGAATACAGATTCCAACTCTTTTTCTATATCTTCGTCCCGTACATATTTAAACTCTAACAATGCAGTGGATAATTTATTGCCACCAACATAGAGTAAACATACGGTAGTGGCATTAATATTGCCATCGAATATTTTTTACTTTTTATGGTTTTTTTGAATTATTAACAAAATGTCACAATTTTCCGCAATATAGAATATAAATAAAAGTATTTGGAAAAATCTTACCATTTTGCTCGTGCATTCAAAAGATTTTACTGGATAAAACTAGAATACTAAACTCAACCTCGTTACGCTGTTTTTTTTTCAGTTCAGTTTAAACGCATTTTTATTTTATTAATTCATTAATTCTTACATGCTAGACAAAAAAACGCTTAAAAATTAGCTTAAATTACTTAAAAAAAAAATTATCTTATTCTAACTTACTGGCCCCATGCGGACACTCTAAGTTAAACCTAACAATTATATTTTGTCTTTCGACGTGCAGTACAATATTAGTTTTTTGAATTAAACGTAATTAAAATACTAATTAAAAACTAAGAAAATATTTTTTTTTAATTTAAAAACTTAGTAAACTAACATTTTTTTTTTATATTATATTATAAAACTTAAAACTAAAACTTAAAACTACCTAAAATATACATTAGCTTAGCCTACTTAAATTATCTTAATCTAGGTATTATTCCTTTTTTTTGTAGAAGGTTACCCACTTCTGTTTTTTATTTTTTTATTTTTTTTTTGTATTTTTTTTTGTTTTTATTTTTTATTTTTTGTTTTTTTTTTAATTTTTTGTTCTTAACTACTATCTTAAACCTACCTAAAGCTATGTAAGCCGGCCACGGCTAAAAAATTAGGCTGACCAACTCTGCTCCTTATTGGAGCTATCCTGTACTAGAGGAATTCGACGACGTAGATTCCCCTCCTTCAACAAGCCACCAAAATTGTTGGTGCTGCCGAGCAACATCCTTAATGTCGCGACTCCCTACCGACCTACTGAACCGGAGACGTTCCGCACTGCCGTGTACGACGTCTCTGTCGTAGTTAAGTCGCCTGTCCGCAGCTGTTCGAGCGATGTGGAAGATTAACGGCACCGCTAATCTATCCTGGATCAGACCTTTTTTATCTAGGTAGAGGAACGCCTCTGGAGGAATAAAGCCGTCAAAGCGTACTCTCTCGTGATACATATAATTGGGGTAGTAAGCCCCGTAGATCAGGTTATTCGACGAGGTCATTGCTCTTGCAATGTGCCTTCGAATCAACTTAATAACAAAATTGTCCACTCTTATTAGGTTCGCCCTATTGTACAAGACCTCATTAGGATAGAATTTTATGTACTCAGACTCTGGTGTTCTGTATAAGCGAAGACAAGTCCTAAGACAAGCCCTCTCAAACACCCGAATCTTTTCCAATAAACTTGCTCTCACGTTGAACCACACGGGACATCCAAATACAAGCATGGGCCTGATAAGGGCCATGTAGCAGATCAACTTCACCCCCGCATCGAGTTGGCTGTTATAAAACAGTCTCTTTGTAAGGGCAAAAGCACCTCTGGCTCTGGCCAGAGCAACATCTATATGTTTGTTAAAATACAGATATTGATCTAGCCAGATCCCAAGGTATCTGACTACATTTCGACAAGCAAGTGGCAGTCCGTGCTGCCCAATGATCGAAAACTTTCGCCAATTCTTTCTGGTATCCCTAGAGGCCCCAGACAACGGCGTCCTAAACAAAATGGTTTCTGACTTCTGAAAGTTGATTTTCAACTTCCAGTCATCGCAATATCGCTTAATTTTGTCGAAGTCACGTTGCAAGAGTATATTAATGACCTCAATCTTTGGACCTGATCTGTACGCGATTAAGTCGTCTGCGTACGCTATGGCATGGTGAAGTGAACCTATCAGATCACTTGTGTAAATATTGAACAGGATCGGCGAATTTACCGCACCTTGTTGCAGACCGTTTTTAATGTAAAATGTTCTAGCAGAAGTCACATCGCCATTTTTCACGATGAACTGTCTATCTGTTAACATGTTGTAAAGAATATAAAGCAGTGGTTTACTAATGCCCAGCCTGTTCAGCTTGAAGAAGAGTCCCTCTAACCATACGGTATCGAAGGCTTTTTCCAAGTCAATCAGGCAGGCACCAGTACACTGGTTCTTGCCTTTGTTCCATTGGATATCAGAAACCAGTTTAGACGCGGCATGAATAACATCATGCCCCGCCTTGAAACCGAATTGATTATCCGGAACTATATTTTTGTCCTCAACCCACTTAGTCAGGGCTCTATTGATCACCTTCTCGAAAACCTTACTGATATTTGGAAGAAGACTGATCGACCGGAGATTCGCTGGATTGGATGTGTCTTTATCCCTTTTAGGGATTGGATGTACCACCGCAGTTTTCCAATGCGCTGGATAATGGGCATTATTCATCGCATTGTTAAAGAGGATGGTATAAATGTTCACAGCTTCTAGTGGGAGATGTCTAAGCACAATGTTCGGTATTTCATCGGTTCCCACTGATTTCTTACTTCTAAGTGATTTGAAGATCGTTTGGAGCTCTTCCTTTGAAATGAACGGGGGTAATACCCTATCGTCGGCGATGACATTATTTGCCATATTCTCGTCACTGAACTGAGTGAAACCCGAGCTCTCGAATCGCCAGTTCACTATTTCATTTCGAAGGTAGAAATTATGCACGAGGACTCGACTTTCCAGGTCGTGGTCCGGGCCAATGATGTCATTCGCCTTGTACACTTCCTGGAAAGTTGCTCCTATAGCCTCTATCTTCTCCTGCGGATCTTCGATCACAAAGAAGTTGTCGTCATCAACGGCCTCATTTGGATCGATGCCTGCTGCTAAAAGTAGTTGTTCGTTGTTCGTCGTTCGGGCGATTTTAAGACATGGAAGGTCGTTTTGATTTTTCCTCCGAAATATTTTATTTATTTGCGGGAACATATTCGGGTTGCTGTTGTTTACAGCCCGAATTTTGTTGTTCCAATACAAGCTTACAGATTTTCTGTAATTTTCTTTTATTAATGTTTGGAGGTTTTTGATCGACGACTTTAATGTCATGATCTCCGGGTTGTGTCTGTCAGTAAACTGTCTGTACAAGGTTTTTAGTCTTGACAGCAGTCTACTTTTATGTCGGTGCAGTGCGTCAATAGTTGCGTTGCGGAATAAGTCTTCGTTGTCAGTGTGACGATACCGAGGTACCGTTTTGTTCATTGTTCGTTTAATTGTTTCGTCCATTAGTTTTAGATATCTGTCAATCTCATCGTTTGACAAATTTCTATTGGACGGTGGGTAGAGCGAACTCGAGTAAAGTGCTCTAGTCATTGTTCTGGAGAAATGTGTCCAACGCACCTTACTATAGTTGTAGGAATGCCTTTGAACAAACTCTTCCAATTCCGCATTTTCGTTCGGGATGGTTATTTCGGTACTAAGACCGCAATGGTCACTGTCATACACAAAAGTACGAAGACAGTTCACAGTTTGTTGATTAGTGCAAGTCAGATGTATCCGTAAGTCGAACAGCAGGAGATCCAAATAGGACCCATGTCTAGGAAACGACGGACTATCCGTCGCCTTAAGGCCGAGTCGATACATTATACTGTGCTGACCCCACCAATTGAATAGCAGGTTCCCTCTAGTATTTGGTGTATTATTTCCCCAATCACTATGTTTGGCGTTGAAATCTCCGCCGATAATAAAATAGTTTTCCTCCAATTCCAGTCTCAGAAATCGAAAAAGTGTCTCGAGCTCTGAGATGAATAGGGTGGATTGAGTAGCCTTAGGTCCATAAACAGACACCATGTACAACCGTTTTCCACTACGGAGCGGGATATACACGATGCATGCTTCAAGCACCTGAAACCTACGCACTACACGACTATATATTCTTTTAAAACGTATACCTTTTCTTACGAAGATCGCAACGCCTCCTCCTTGTATGGAGTTGGGTCGATTTCTTCGTATTATTTTATACATTCTGTGCCTCATTTTGTGTCTTTTGGTAAGCTTAGTTTCGCTAACTAAAAGTACATCAGGGGATTGGTCTTTAAGCAACTTGAATAGTGCAGCTCTTCGCTCAATCCTTATCAGTGAATTAACATTCACTGCAAGGATCTTTAGGGTTTGCTCCGCCATGTACGTACCCATTACGACTGGCGGTGCGTTAGTCCCGGCAGCAATGCGTAGATTTGATCCACTCGTTACGCTGTTTCAACCAATAAATGTCAAACTACGCGCCAAAACAGTAAGTGTTGCCACTTACAAAAAAATATCTGTGGTTATGTTACAGAAAACTAAATCTACTTCGGTTGGTAGCAAAATTATTGCCACCGCCTTAAAATAGTTAAAAAAAAAAAAATAAAAATTAGAGGGTGTTTTATATGTTGTTGTTGTCGGTGTGTTTCTATAAATAAATAATGCGGGGTTAAGGATTCTCTGAAAATCACTTTTTGTATGTGCTTTCTATACACAAAACTTTTTTAAAAACATTTTTAATGGTCTGAACACCTCTTTCAGTGAGTTCATTTGATTTCGAGTGGTAAGGTGGACTTTTTAAAAGAAACATGCCGTTCGCTTCACAGAACTATAAAAATAAACCTGAACCAAAGGGATATGGATAGAATATTTTTTGCCAATCAATTCTATTTTTATCAAAACAATTTCTTTGCGTTAACTGACATATTGAACATGTTCCAATATATTCTTGCAAATCCTGATTTTTTCTTGGCTGCCAGAGATGTCCACGGGATTTAAGGATTTAAGATCGAATAATACCGGGATGCTATGCATGTTATAACTCAAGTACCCTTCGTTGTCCTGTATGTGGTAAAACTACTCTTGAACCATAAAATAAAGCTCCATCTTTACCTGGCAATTCATTCCGCTGTTTGAAATACAGGTCTATTTTATCAGGATATTTTTTTTTGCCAATTTTCGATTACCTTATCAAATTTTTATCGTTTTTAATTTCACTTAAAATTTCAGATGATTTAATTGATAAATTACAGACAGACAACCCTGGACGTCTGTAGGTTCTATAGACGGTAATCTCAAGAGTACATCGGCATGTCCAAGCTCCGTTCCTCTCTTATGGCTAATTTCGTACGAATATTTCCCTAAAAAGGTCGCCCATCTTTGTAAGCGAGCAGCAGCTAATGCTATCGTTGGCTTATTGTGTCCAAAAATTTCTCGAAGTGGATGAACCATACAATTACCAGTGACATCTACGAAATCAAAAAAAAAATAAAATCGTTGGCACTTCACCGTGAAGCTGGGAATATTTTTTTTCTGCGTCACTTAGCCTAGACGACGCGAAAAGTACAGGTCGTTCTTCGCCTTTTATCAGGTGTTTTTCGTGAGCTCCAGAGATTTTGCTATTTGGCAGGCTTTCTCAAAATCAATCAACAATAACTTTTGTTGGATTGGTTCATCCTTAACACCAACAGCAAATTGGTTTCTTAGGGACTCATCCAAAAATAATTTAAAGTCACATTTTGCTGCCAAATTTTTCAGCTCGACGATGTACGAGTATTTCCCTATGGATACATAGCTTCTTGAAGTCATTTGTGAAACTGAAATCTTTCAACTATTATCAGCTTTAAGCTTGATGTGTAATTTTAAAACTATTTTTAATTCCTTGTATCCTTTTGAGAGAGGTTTCGCAGGTGCAACCAATAGCTTTGCAATTTTAAAAAAAATGCGAAATGATGCAGTCTTCCAGGTTTTTCTTTTCCTCCGAATCGAGACTTGTGATGTCGTCTTTAAACTGATCAGTCCTACCACTCTCCTGATTCCCAGTTTTTATTTTTTCCGCTTTGAAAAATGTTTGTTTTCCCTCGTCGCCAAAATGATATGTCCTTAACTCCATCCATACCGCTGTAAGTCTGTGAGAGTCAGATCTTTGTACAAACCAGATGAATAAATAAAAGGTAAATTTCTATTAAGAATTCGTGTTTTTTTTTTTAGTGCGATAGTTAAGAACATATCAGCACTATAAAATTATTATGATCGAAAGTCACAACGAAGAAAGAACTAGCAGGCTGTAAAATATATTGGCGCCGAACATGAACATTTCCTACCAACGCAATAACGAAATTTGCAATAGAAGCGAAGAGGAAACTGCTGATTTCACGAAAGTGGAAGTCAGCGAAGCGAAGAAATGAGAAGTGTATTCAAGCTCCATAAATTGAAATTGACTTCAGGAGACAACAGGAAGCCTTTCTGGGTAATCCTTTTTCCACATCTATTTCTGAGACAGCTGAAGACGTTCTCTGTATCCACATACTGTACCAAGGAGAAGTTTCAGCTATTCTTCAGGTCATTACTTGGCAGAGCTTGAAACCAGTACACGCGTCAGATATTGCATTAGATGTTACATGGACAGTCAAGAAACGAAAAGATCCCCAACTTCGAAAGCCATAAATTCGCACTTTGTTCACTTTTGCCACTCGGATGTTCCAAAGAACAACGCCACTGAGTAGTTGCCTAGACTCGGATTAAGAGACAATTGTCTAACTTACTCGATCCTAAGAACAATCATGAGAGTTGGTCAATGATGACAAGATATCTCCAGACTCGCAATCATTATCACGGCACATTGGCCATTGGAAAACAACCTCAGCGATTACTCGTCACAACGATTTCTTTAGGAAGTTCAGAAGCGAAAACGAAAAGTAACCTGTGATAGATTTCCTCTGTAATCGCTGTACAACTTACCAGATCTAGTTGATCTCTCCTCTACGAAGATTCCTGACTTGTCAATTCGGCGTCATAACAGATACCCATTGTAGAGGGATCCACTATGTCGAAAATGTTGCCAAAAGTTCTCAGCCTATACCCATATAAGATCCAGCTAGTGCTAAAACTAAAGCCACGAGAATATAATTTGCGACAAGAGTTCGTGGATTGGGCTCTTATGCACTTGGGAGTCTACTTTTATTTTTGGGAAAAAATTCTTTTGGCTCAATAGGCTAATGAATAATAAAAACTGCTGTCTTTGAAGTGAGGAAAACTGAGAAAGGACTAATGAGATTTGTTATTATTTCACCACCAACAATGTCATGGCGGACATTCCCAGAGAGAGTACTCTACGGTGTCGTCATCATTTCCATAGTAAGCAGGAGGTTGTATCATTTATGCCCATCATATCTAAGTACTAAGGAATGGTGTTGTGCTCCGTCACGAAGCCAGTAAGCAGCCTGCAGTATTTTCTTCTTAGAGACAAAAGGAAACCCACTGACCTCATATAGACTTCGAAAGTCATTAACTTGGTCTGTCGGCAACTTGAGAAGCCATGTCGTCTACAGTTATGTACATATGACACCCAACTGCCAATGGAAGAACTAACTGAAGACGCTGTCGTTACTAACTTAGCCCTTTCCAAGGATTCTTCACAACATAGTTCGTTGTCATCAGGATTGCGTGTATCTCTGCTTGGAAGACAGATGCAAGATTCCAACGAAATCGATCGTTATTGTCTTCCAGAAAGATACCAGCGTCACATCCCTAATCGGTTTTGAATCAGTCCGTGAAGACCTGACTACATTTCTCTCTTGTCGCAGATTCTCCGTGAAACCATTCCTGGACACATGGAAAGTCGATTTCATTTTTAGTCCTGAGAAGTATGTTATCTAGGATGACATCTAAATACTTAGCTTCTTTGGGGAATTGAATAGTGATGCCTTTAAGCATTAAATGAGTCATTGACTAACTTATGAATCAATTCAACGATTACGTTGTATCATTTTTGAATAAATCTAACTTTAGAAAAGGAGTTACAAATGCCTGCAGTGTATGCGGATAACATGTTAGTCACCAATCGTTCACAATACTAAAACCTTTTTATAACAATCCGGCATTTTTCCAGAATAAATAAGAATTCACTGAACCCACGTTAAATTAGAACCGAAACTAGGTGTTCAGTTATGACCCAAAATGATCTACCATTTCGTCGAAATTGATTAATCACAATCATGTCGGCAAGAGTATTTCAACTCCATACGTGCAACCGCAACCTGAAAACCCACAGTCGACTTGATGAAAATTTTCCTCTATTCAAATTGGCGAACAAATATTCTCTAGTCTATCCATTCATTCATTTGCTTAGGAGGGGTTGGAAAAGGCCACTGAAATGAGGTTTTGAGGTTATGGTATTTAGTGAAGCACTGTTGGCAGTTTTTCTAAGTATTTCGAGACAGCAATGTTATTTAGTGGGAAATTCAAAATTTGTTTGAATGTTGTGCAATGTGGATAGTATTTGTTTTTTTTTTTTTTTTTGTTTTTTACGAGCTTTTCCACGTTAGGTGTGCATATGATAAATAAAAGAGCGCTGACATAATTGGGTCACGAAACATACAGATAGGCTACAGATTTCTTTAGGCAGCCCATTCTATTGGCTGTGGTCTTTCAATTTGATTAAGATCTTGCAAACGAAATTAGTTGAACAGCAACAATTCGGCTTGCGTCAGACTCATGTTTGATAAATAAGCAACGCAGATCCATCACTCGAAATCAGGGTCTAATGCAAAGCCTTCATTCCGGATACAAGAGTTTCTAAATCGTTGTACCTAAAAAAAACCATATTTCTAACACAAGCAAAAATTAAACCTTTATAGAGCATAAATGCAGCCTATAATACACCTTGCTAATGGCCATTAACTACCCCAACATGGATATGGATAACAACCGACCATAAAATGTTTCCCTTTTTAACGGCCATCACTCTAGTAAGGTACAAACCATGTTGCCGAAACAGAAAAGACCTTTCCTTAAAAGAGTTAAAATCTATGCGGCACCACTTGATATAGTGATTTTCCCCAGAAACAAGGCAACAAAAAGGTCGTTAACTGAGTAACAAAAGTAGTAGGAGGCCCCAAAACTGGAATTATGTATAAACGTTAAGGGTGGTTAACCCATCCCTACAACTAAAATAGAAAAAAACGAGAAAACTCTCTATTCAAAGCACCATCAAACACATAACATATTCTACGTTCGCCATCATAGAAAATATATATATTCAATCAGATGTTGACAAATAGGTTTTTTGCCCAGAGCGTGGTTGTGAATATGACTCGAATGTCCTTGAAAATTATATTAAATATCTTTTCCTTGTGCTGTATGGCGACATTGATGGAATATCAATAACATGTTGCTGGTGGTTGTCAATATTGTCAATCATATACACCGTGGCCATAGGACCATAAAATGTTGTCAAAAACACAACCATAAAGGATAATGGCTTTTGTAATGAAACCGAAGTGTTAACTATAAAATCGTAAAAATGAAATCACAGAAAGCTCCATAAAAGTCGACTGATTGTAGGTTTGTCGTTGTGTCGATGCATATCGGGATGGTTGGGTGGGCCGAATTTGTTTGATACGTTTACGGGCTTTTGTTATCGTTATATAGTAGTATAGGGGGTGATTTAAAAATGAAAACAATACAGTTATTATTTATGAAGGGTTTTAGTCTCTTCATCGTAATTTTTATGACAAAGTAAATATACCATAGTGATGTGCTGATACGAAGTAAGTGAGGTTTGAGCAGATATCTATGATTTTAACTTGATGTTTTATGACAGAAACAGGATGTGGTCGTTCTGGTCTTGAAACCAGGTATAACTTTCAGATGGCTGACTGACAAGAATTACTGAGTAGGTGTCTAACGGAGAATTTCCAATTTTAAATTGTAATTGCTCGTAAACCAACATGGTGAGGTAAGCAAGAGGGGTTTCGTTCAACGCGTGTGATTTGTTGATTTGCCAAATAGGGAGCGCTCCGCACGTTTGCGGTTGACAAAAGCATCTCGGCCAACGGACATTATGGGGATGCCTTAAGCCGAAGGTTTACAGCAACTATCCTATCAGACCGTACAAGAAAATACCGGCCATGAATTTGCTGACATTGAACAAACCTTTTGCTCTGCGTATTTACAAAATTAAGAGCCCAATTGCAACAATATGTTGAGAGGAATGAAATAAAACATAAATGCCGCACTATCAAACTTCACTTTGTATAAATAAAATATGAGAATAATCCTATTGTTTTTTTTTTTTTTTAATTTAATATTAAACTTGAATATATACCATATTTCTCATTGGACAACCCCTATATATAGTACATATCCCAATTACAATCTCATTTGGGCTAGGCCGCTGACTTCCTAGAAGTCAAAGAATTCTCAAAGTTCATGCAATGGATACGCTGACATTTTCCTATAGGAATACAGCACTTAGGCATTATAGTTCTTGTGCGTTCTTTTTAAAATTTTTCAATCTATCCTAGCAAATGCTTCAATAATAAAATGTTTACATTACCAGCACCAACCATATCAGCGCAGAGTATCTGCATGCGTTGTCATTACACACTTAGAAATAGCAAGAAAATATCTATGAGACATCGGAAAGTGTTTAGGCTCTACCAGCAAAATCTCTAATCGCGGAAGCAAGCAGACCCAACGCAGGGGTTGGTCCGTATATTATATCACAATATTCAGTCAGCTGATTGTGATCTGTGAACCAAACCAAATTTAGTAAATCCAGCATTTCGGCTGTTTTCAAAAAATCCTTCCATTCTCGAACTAGCTCATAAGTTGCAAGCGGATTCAGCAAGAGCTTTATCCCAGCTTGAATGTTACTTCAGTTTACAATATTGCCATCAGAGAGTGAAATCTGACATTCATGTCCTTAAAAAAGACAGATAGATAAATGTTGGTACTATCCTTGAAGATCCGAGTTAGTCCCTTCTGGCTGAAGCCATTCTTGAGCATAGAAGAAGCCGTCTTCGTACCTTCGTAACAACAAAAGTTGTAGTGTCATTACATCAGCCGATATGTCAAAAGACCACCGTCAAAGTCGGCGGGCAAGTTCTTCAAAACTCAAATAGTACACATTTGAGTAGCACGTCTACAATCTATGCGTCCCACTATATGAATATCAAGGAGAAAGATTTATCAGTGTGTCATAGAACAGAGACAAGTGCCATAAGGTAAGGCCTATGCACTTAGGGCAACCGATCTTTGTAAAGTGATAGGAGGAGCAGTGGCGTATATTTTTGAGAGCTTGTTTTCACAGATAGCCGATGCATATGACAAAATTAGTCTTATTATAGCCGCAAAGATCCAAAGATTCTCCTTAGTAGCAAGTAGTACAGTGAGAAATAGATGGTGATGCTTTAATGTAAAAGATTAGTCAGCTTTTTGAGCTACCTCCTTATTTTAAATAGAACAATCTAATTTTTGAAAGGAGTGCTGAAAGGCATTTCTGTTGCAGTAACCGTCGATAACTTCTAGAGCTTCCGAACCCTTTTGAGCGGGAAGTTCAAAAATTCTATATAACATAACCTTTATCCACAGAACTAGGGATTTTCTGGCTGACTAATACATCCCAAGACTTTCCTAAAACTCAATTCCCTATTCTTCAGCCGAAGTTGCTACTATTCGAAGATGAAAATTCTCAAAAGTTCTGTCTTCTTAAGAATTCATCTCCCTATTTTATACATGCATGCTTGCAGTTGAGTCACAATTTTTTTGGCCAAATAACTTACACAGCCTCAACCTAGGGCATGACATTAAATAGAAAGTATCCCTTCTTTGAAAATTAAAAAGATTTTAGGAACGACAAGACGACAAGACCAAGATACCATACCAGCTTCTAACAAAATATTAAGACCAGTGGTTTTATCCAGACCTCCGGATAGAAAAAGTCTTCTGGTACAAGTATCTGATGACAGATTTCGCTTAGTCTTTCCATCGGTCCTCAGACTAAAGCTAGACTCACTTAAAAAAATTCTTGGAAATTTGAGAGTGCCACTCCTCATAGGTATTCGACCTTTGAGAGTCTCCTTTTTAGTGATTCTCTTTAAAAAATATCTGCGGATATTTGTAGGTAGGAAAGAAGGTAGAAAATAGTTGAAAGGTACATAGTGTAATCTTAGCTGACTATGATATTATTCGTTAGTTTAGCCAAGACTTTTTCAGTTCCAGCTATATGTAATAATGCTCATAAAGCCACTGAATTATTGAAGACTAGAGTTAGCGCCAAATTATAATGCTAAATGGACTAGTGAATTTACCCCAGCACCGTGCGACTTGACGCCTCTTAATACTTTTTAAACGTTGGTACATGCAGATAGACCGCAAACTATTCAGGGCTTGAAAACCAATATTTAGTGCATTGTTGTGAAGATAGTATGAACTTCATACAGCCGGTTAAGCCATATGCCTGATATCGTATTCAAAACATAAAATCATGAACAATTTTTCGTAATGAAAAATACTTTTGAAAGAATCCAACTCGTTGTGATTTATCGTGAGGTTTGATTTTGAATAGGCTTTTTTTGACAGATCCCGCATGACTCCTATCAAACTGCATTATTGGAGTGGTTAAAGGCCAAAATCGCTGCAAAACGGCCTCACATGAAGCGAAAAAAAATTTTGTTTTTGCAAGACAATGCACGGGCGCACAAGAGCATCGAAGCTGTGGCTAAAATCAATGACTTACGGCTCCAATTGCTGTCGCATCTACCGTATTCGCCCGATTTGGCTCCCTTGGACTACTATCTCTTCCCAAACCTCAAAAGATGGCTCATCAATAAAAAATTAAGCTCACACGAGGAAATCATCGACGCCATGGAGGAGTATTTTGCAGACCTTCCGAAAAATTATTTTTCGGACGGGATCAAGAAGTTGGAAAATCGCTAGTATAAGTGTATAAAACTAAAAATAAAATAAAAAAAACATTTGAAAACTTTTTTTTTTTCATTCCCAAGGAGGTTACTTTTTACCCCACCTAGTAACATTGGTGTGATGGTAAGACAACAACGTTGTAACAATTGGAACTAATTCTGACGGGGTTAAAACCGGCCATTGTACACGGTGGATACGAGAAATGGGAAAGACAGCAATTTTTCAACCAAAGGTTGTTAAATTGCTTTTGATATTCATTTTGTTAATATTTGTGGTTATCCTAGGTTTTAGGAAATTATAATAAAGGTATGGCCGGCGTTGATAAAATGATTCAGCTTGTTGCTGTGTACAGAACGAGCCCTTTTAGATTTTCGTCGACACATCTCAACCACATTTCTATCGAGAACTTCTTTCTGTACCGATGGTGTTCGCTTTGACAGACGGGACCACTTTATTGAGTATTGGCCGACAGATAGAAGTGCGAAAAAGGTTTCCATCCAAAAGACTGCTTTTTTTTATATTTTCATACAAAATAATAACTTCTCTGCATAGAGTCCGTTTAAACGGACACCCTATATCTTTATTATAAAAAAAACACTATTAAACTTTAAATATTGGCCTATAACTTAATTCGTGCTAAGAGATGGCGTAAGTTGTTATTATTCCATTGGAACATGCGTTGGAAAGCTACTGTCATTGTACGTCATTTCAGTAAATGTCATTCATTTGAAGCGTATGCAACAATAATTTTTTTTCAATATTTGGAACTCTGTGCCTGAAAAACTGCTGCCAAAAGTCATCATATTTCGGTGGAAGTTTATGGTGAACATGCGCTAACTGAGCGAACGTGCCAAAAGTGGTTTCCACGATTTAAAAGTGGTGATTTTGGCTTGGAAGACGATGAACGTCCTTTGCAGCCAAAAAAGTTTGAAGATGAAGGACTGGAAGCATTACCTATGAAGATTGTTGCCAAACACGAGAAGAGCTCGCAGAATCTTTGGGTGTCACTCAAGCAGCCATTTCAAAATGTTTAAAAGCAGCTGGATAGGAAGGCGGTTTTGCATGTGGAAATGCTGCTGGAACGCCACAAAAGAAAGTCATTTTTGCATCGGATTGTTACTGGTGATGAAAAATGGATACATTACAACAAAACCAAGCGCAAAAAATCATATGTGAAACCCGGCCAACCAGCCAAATCAACGGCAAATCTGAATATCCATGGCGCGAAGGTAATGCTCTGTATTTGCTGGGATCATTTGGGTGTGCTATATTATGAGCTGCTAAAACCGTGTGAAACCATCAATGGACAACGCTTCCGAACACAATTAATCCGTTTGAAGAGAACAGTAGCCGAAAAACGCCCAGAATATGCGACCAGATACGAGGCAATAATTTTCCATCATAACAACGCTCGGCCCCACGTTGCTATTCCGGTTAAGAACTATTTGGAAAACAGTGGATGGGAAGTCTTACCCCACCCGCCTTATAGCCCAGACCTTGCCCCTTCTGACCACCATTTGTTCCGGTCGATGCAGAACGCTCAATACCGCCCTCACTGAAATACGGTTCATATCAGAGCAGAATATCAAAAATTGACAGAAAGATGGGAAAAAGATCATTAGCTTCAGATGGGCAATACTTTGAATAATAAATAAATAAAAAAGGATACAATTAACTGTTTCGTTAACTTTATGCACTAATGGGTTAAGATCCAAAAGAGTGTTGTCACGTTCAAAAATTTCCACGGTGCGACGAATTTGTTATAGGTATGGTGGGGTATGTGATACCCCATTAAATTTTGACAGCACATGAATAGAATTTGAAATTGGTCCCTTTGGGGTTATTAACGAATAGCAAATTTCGATGAATGAAATATTAGAAACTTTTACAACAACCACTAATGTCCATGTTACCTTGATACAGAAATTATTTATGAAAATATAGGCTCTGGGGCATGATATACCCCACCGCATACATGATTTCAATATTCAAAAAATTGATACTCTCACAACACTAGGTGGTAAATTTAAACTGTTAATTAGGGACTAACCAACATACTTGAAGGACATTAAACAGATGTACAAATATTTTCAATTAAAAATTGCCAAGGCTGTGCTACACCAACACATTCAACGATGTTATTAGGTCTTATTGCCCCAAAAAGTCACCACTCTTTCCCTGAAGTTTCAACTTTTTTTAATCAGTTATCTCCACTTAGCCTTTAACTGACCTCGTTTACTAATTTAGACCATTTCGGCAAACTAAGTCCCATCATCACAACATTTCATGTCGCTTAAAATAAAATAAAAAAAAAACCTCACACACGCATAGGAAAATGTTATACCATTTTTCCGAATATAAATAAGTAAATCACGATTAAGGAATTAAGGTTCATAGTACAGGATATGCCCATATACTATATGTGCAAAAAAAAAAAATAAAACAAACAAGAGCTGTGTCCGTATACTGTGCTGATCACGTTTGCATGTTTCGCAGGATAAAAATAACCTTTCTGTGGCGAAATGAAAATAAAAACACAAAAAAAAAAAAAAAAAAAAAAAAAAAAAAAAAATTGAGAAGGATGTCGGATCTAGGGTGTACACAAAAGCTTTTATTTTCACTTCGTCGCCATTGTAAAAAGATCCATAACGAGGAGTTTTATTAAAATTATAAGATACTTTTTCGTACAAAGGAGAATACAGCATTCTTTATGGCCACTTAATAAGCCTAGAATATCCTTGTATAACCTTTTTCGACAGATGAAAACGTCAAAAACCTCTCTAAGGATGACTAGGTTATAAAAAATTATTCTTTTTCCGGTTCTGGTCCTTCGATTTGTTCATTTAATTTCGTTGTCGTTTTATGATTTATTGTACGTAATAACTTTTGAAATTACATCTTGGGGAAGTCAATATTCAATGGCTGAATGCCTCTGCGTTTTAACCTTAAATTGACGAAAATGCAATTAAGTCTGCACGATGGTGTATTGGGTAACTGGACAATAGTACATTTTTGAAGAGTACTAGCATTTGACAAAAGTATTGTCCCTACAAGAAGGTACGGTTTCTTGGCAAATGATATTTAAATCAGGCAATGTCGTCGAATCTAATTAATAAGAGAATGTTTTAGTAGAAGACAGGATACGATATACTTTGTTAGCTAGGAATTCGGAAATGGCATGCTTTTGTCTTTCCGTTTGTTTATTCAAAGAATTCATATCTAAAGAACGAAATGAATTACTAGGACGAATTTAGAATGAAAATGATCTCAATTTCTTATAAAAAAAAAAACCGATTAAAGAGAAAAAGGAAGCTGGCAAGTAAGCGCTTCAGGGATCCGAATAAACGTTGCTTACATTTACACGAATACATTTATCCCAACAGCTGTCGTAGAAGTTAGATACATGTATACCATATATACTCGTATACTATAATCCGGAACTAAGTAAGAAAATGAAAATAAAAGAGGTGTTGCTGGGCTTTTGCATGCAAATGGAAGTAGAATACATATTCCAACCAGTCGGACATCTGTGCAACTAAGCTTTGGTTTCTGATTTTTCAAGAGTACCTATGTTGTTGATTGCTTTCTGAGTAATCCCAGTAGTCGATGTGTTTGTTTGTTTCATGGATACCATAAGAATACAAAGCAGAAGTATAAAAGAGAAAATTCGTAAAACCACCTCTTGGAAAATCCACTTAGGACATCCCGCATCCTTACATTCTTCTTTTTGTCAGAACAGAGCATCTGGAAAAGGAAATTTTCTTAGTAGAAATATAAATAAACGTGATAAGGTGTCTACAATTCCAGCGCCCACGTTATTAGTTCCAAGTACAATATGTACCTGCAACGTAATGCAACATAAACAAACACTCATAGAGGAAGTGGTCCACGTGTACTGTCATCAGCAAGTATCGTAAGATTTTATGGCACTTATTCCAAGCATACCTAAATGCTAAGCCCGTTGAGATGCCATTAAGCAGTTTGCGGTCCTTCTTAGGAGGAGAGAAACGAAAGTTTTAGAGGCATCGACAATAATTCGTCGGGTCTACCGGTATCCTGAAGAGGTGTGCTCACATGAAACCCTACTAAAGACCTAACCGAAGATGCAAGTAGTTCTCATTCAGGTCCTGAAAAGCCGCCTTCTCAGCCTTTCTTATCACGCGATTCTACCGCCACTTAGAACCCAAACAGCACTCGGTGAATTCAGACTTCTAACTGCGTTTGGAAAAGCCTTCCATTCTCAAACTTGTTTGGAATTTGAGAGACTAAGAACCTTCATTCTTTTTCTGAACGAAAGCATTACTAAGCAATGGAAAAGTCGACTACGGCATATCCGTAAGATCAGAGTTAAAAAAATAGTTAGCGTACAAACTTATGAAAAGTACAGCCCAGTATATGATACCAACTGGATGGAACTTCATCAATTTAAAATGGATTCAGGCACGAGAGAAAGAGACCTCATCCAGTCGGAATAGGGATTTTTTTGTAGGCATAGTACTTACGTAAAAACTTGTTCTACTAAATAGCCGATGGATATATAGAACCTTATTGTATAGTGATTCAAGGAAAACTTATCGATGACAATCTTTACGCCTTACCAAATGTTCCTTCACATTGTCAGAACGCCAAAAATCATTTAGGACAGCAAAAGAGTTATTTGGAGCTTATTCCACCAGACAACAGACGCAAAGGATATAATTGGCCCTATCATAGCCATATAGATTTAAAGGACCCTTCTTGGTGACAGGCCCCATGTCTTACAGATAGTTCACCTAAGATGCTTTTGACGTAACATGTTCAGTCCAGAGAAGTTTGTTATCCAGGATAACACCCAAATACTAACCTTCTTTAAAGAATTAGATGGTAATGCCTTTAAACACTTAATGAGTCAGACCAGACAACTTCCTCCTTCTTGTTAAGAGAATAACCTCTTTAGACTTAAGGCCCATTACTTGCCACGACAAGCATCCGCTTTTATCCACCAAACTAGTGATTCATCTACGCAGTGTTGTCCAACCGAGTTACACTTGCCATTAAAAGTTGCACTGTCGAAAGCACCCTCACAGTCGGTGAAAATACCCAAGCCGTAGTCCTTCTTGTTGAGTACGCCTTCAATTCTGCTTACCAGAGTTTGATGCGCCTTCTCGCAGGATCTTCCGCGTTGATAGGCGTATTGTACCATTTTGCCAGAACTATAGTGGCTTTCCTATCTTCTAAATAAAATTGATAACACTACTTGCAGAGGAATTGGTTAGTTCGTTAGAGCCGAGTTGTTTCCATTGAGAACTGGACATTCACATAAGTTGTGTTCACCTGTTTTGTCTTCTTCCGCGCTTCTTCTAGATTCATTTTCTCGAGGTGATACCGTCAACTAAGATATCCTGTGAGGTAACCTACTTAGTTTTTGATATCGTGCCGACTTGAATTTAGACACCTATTGTCATTTGTGTTAAAGGGCAGGATGGCTCGTTTGACTTGTCTTAGACCAATATGAGATCCATATTGAATGCTCCAGCTATTAATAGCTAGATTGACTGCTGATGTACCAGTGCAGCAGAAGCGTTCAGGTCCATTAGTGGGAGAAGCTGAGCCTTTTCTGGTCAGTTCACACTACAGTTTGGTCTTGTTCCTAAGTTTTGGAGGGTTTTGAAGTAATACATGATTGATTTGGAGTTAATGATGCGTGACCTAAGGACCCTTATAGGTTCTTGAATTTCCGTGAATATATACCAGAGTTGTAACTATGGTTGACACATACTTGAATGGCATGGAGTTCTGCCTGGAATTTTGCCCATAGCTATGGTACCGATTGGTATACGATGATACCTTTTTCAGATAAGACTGGTCCCAATTTTAGCGTGTTCGTTGACCCGATATTTGCCTGGAATATCTCTGTGGCCCGGCACCCAACATTTAGTATTTTAAAATTTAGTTAATACTGAATCCAGCGGCTTGACTATCCGCAAAGATGCAGATATCACGTTTTTCTTCAGCCATGATAGGACTTCTTTAGTCGCTTGCAACACGCTGGATTGTTCTAGGATGCAGAAGGAGACAACGAGAAACAATATCTGTGGTGAACTTACTCGTAGACCCAGTTTATCATCCGTAACTAACAAATCTGCCATTTGACAGATATTTTCCCTTCAAACGCCTGCACATACGGACATGCACAAATTTTAAACAAAAGCTTAAAAAAAAAAACACATTTCGTCGGATTATTCCAAAGCGAATTTCAAATTGTAATTTGCCGGAAACCATAACAAGCTAACTTTAAACTGCAACATCTCTATAGTTTCCTCATAAAATCCATTATTTTACCAAAATATTTAAGCAAAAAAAAAAAAAAAAAACAAACAAACAAACAAAATTCTTCATATGCTTACACCGCATCCAAGCCGGGATACGAACAGCAACACGTGTACACATCACATACCAGTAAACTTATGATAATGCGATTAGCAAATTGGATTTAGACCGACATGCAAGCAAAACCACTCACAAAAGCCTCATAAAGAGTGAAGCCTCTTAGCATTGCACAATGAGTTCAGGCCAGAGAATGATTAACCGGGGTAACCTAACCAAACTGTGGTATCTAAATGAACTTTCAGACTAGCCGGGCTCTTGGTTTATTCATGTCTTCTTTTATTTTCTTTTTCACTTTGTACAGATACTTTTCATCACAAGATGGAATGTTTGCTTTGCTGAGGACTTTTTTTTCGAAATTCTTTAACTAATGCAAGAGAAAAGTGCTTTATAGGGTAAGCTAAGTGATAATGTGGATAGGTGGCTGTTTGGTTGGTTATCTGGATAAATTGCCACTGAACCTCAAAACCTCAATTTAAATGGCACACAACATGTGTGTCTCGGTTTGTTGCTGGCCGTTGACTTTGTATGATATGTTTATTGTTGCATGTGGAACTCATTTGATTGGTTCAACATAAGGGCAATTTTGCAGTTCATTTGAACGAATAGGTGATTTAACCGCTGAGCTCGGTGCACGTTGCTTGTGGTGTGATTAATCATTTAACGAAAGCATTAATAATTGACTTCGAGGTCAGTTGAGGCAAGTGGTGTGGTTAGTTCGGCCCAGTATCAACGCTACAATGGTCAATTATAACACATTTTAGTGACACTTACAAATTAACCGAGTTAAATGTTTCTGATTGGTATTGGAATGTGGTATATGGTAGCGCCAGTAGTGGCAGTAGGCACAATTTCCTTTCCCCCATTTGATTTATTTATTTTTGAACTCTGATTTGCGTTTTGGAATGGTCAAAAGATGGATTGATATAGCAGTTAAGCGAATAAATTATATTACTATTCGCAACGAAGCATGTGATTGTGTTTTAATGGATAAATTATTGAGTGAGTCAAGAAAAACTGTTCATTACTGTAACTCAATCCAGATTGGGAACGACTGATTAGATCTTTAAGTCACTGGAACATTATAGTGTTGTTGCTGATTCCTGTGAAGGAAATGGTTTCGAATTTGAATAGGACCGCACGCATATATTCGTGCTCTCATAATGGTGATTATTTTAAAATATAGTGAGGTGATACTTTTAAGGATATGGTAATACCTTTTCACTGACCAGTGGGGAGTCTCTACCTCAGACACAGCATGCTCTTTTATACCGGTCACGCTGACCAAGTGAGGGTAAGCGATGTTTTTTGGCTTTCTGAACTACATCTACACTTTAATAAATTTCACAGAGCTCGCTTCTGTGTCTTCTTCTTCATTTTCCCTACTGGAATACGGGACCAAGTATTCGAGCAAGAATTTTTCTCTCCAAAAAGTACTATATCTGCTGTGCTTTCCTGTTAATTGTAAAAAACTCGGCTTTATACAGAACTGAATACAGAAAAATTGAATTGCGTCTTTCAGGTTAGGAGTTGTCATTCGTGAAGTTGATTTATACTCCAAGGTAAGTGAACTTTTTAGTCACTGTAAAAACCCGCTAAAATAGCTTGCTGGGAGTCACTAACAATGTGGATGTCATCTGCATATTTCAGCAGCTGAAAAAGTCTGTCGAAGTACAAGAAGTCTGTACAAGAAGTACTATCTTTTCGCACTAGATTAAAGGAATCGCTTGTATGTGCAGCTTATTACCGACATTCGGGACGACTGTTTAAGTAGCTTGGAGCAACATTGGCCAAAGTGGACCGCAGGTTTTCCAGTGTCACGCGACACAGCTTAATTAGTTTTGCTGAAATCCCAATTTCTTGTAAGAGACAGAATAGTAAGTAAGGCTGTAAGGCAAGATAAGATGAAGTTTTGGGGCGAGATCTAATGTTTTGTAACAATCGCATCAATAGATATAGACGATGTCACCAAAGAAGACATAAAAATAGGAAAAAAGAAATCTTAAAAGCATAAGCGATACGATGTCCGATTATCACCCTTGGTGCAGAATATCACAAGAGCTATCACATGGTTTCCATTGATTGATCTAGGAAATGTATTGTAGATAACTCTACGAAGGGATATAAAATTGATTGCATGATCGCAGCGGCAATTTGATGAACGCTCGCCGTGAGATGACCCAGTCGCCGAATTTCTCCTTTACAACAACTTCCAACTACGCATGGTATGTAGCACTTCTTGTTGAAACCACAGCTTGGATATATCGAAGTCGTCGAGCTCTAACTACAGAAAGTGGTTTACATCGTTCTGTATCTCTTTCTTCATTTTAAAAAAAAATATTAGGTTCAGTCCATCTTTGTGGATGCGTTTATGCTTGGCCGAAAACTTGTGGGGCAATTTTGCTTGTTGACATTAGTCGCTGAGCAAAAAATGAACCTCGTCCGAGAAGATGCTTTTTTAGCCAAAATCCGGGACTGCGGCCAACATATCCAGGGCGCAATTAGCGAACTGACGGCGTTATCTATTTAAATTTGGCTTCAATTTTTGCGTCAGCGCAATTTCATACGGATGTAGGCTGAAATCCAACCGGGTTGATGATGCCCAATCTAGCTGATCGGCGCTGAACAGACATTTCTGGGTGTTCTTCGATTCTGACCGCAACAACGGCTCTGTTTTCTTCATTTCGCATCGATCACTACTTGATTGGTTGCTTACAATCCAAAAGTGTACTCACGCTCAAACGTTCAAAAACCAGTGCAACTACTTGCCTATGCGGATGAGATAGACATTTACCGGCAGAACACAGCAAGCTATTTGTGGTGCGTGACTGCATGCATGATGGGCCTGGGGGTTAACCAAATAAAAAACGAAGTTCACACTGTTATCAAGAAACAGCACGAAAAATCGACGAGTAATAAGAAGTCATAATAAATAGGTATAACTTCAATGTATTCAAGGACCTTGTCTTTTTAGGCTCCGTAGTTAATACCTTCTTAGCGATCATTCAAAGAACGCTTTTTTTTCACTGCTCAGAAATTAGGGCTCTATAAAATGTTGATCGTTGTAATCCTCCTCTATAAGACAGAGAATCAAATAGGTTGAAGTCGTTTCGAGAGAAAATGGGCTATCTAGAGTCATGCATGCATCGACGGGGAGCCTTGCAACTGTACATATCATCGACTTAGATGCCTGAGACATGGATATACATCAGCTCTTTAGCTCGAAAAATCTTTCAATCCATCCAATGGAGAAGACCCCACCTCAGTTGACGTGGTGTAGAAAGCAGCTAGCAAGCAACAGAACTTGCTGGAGAAGCCATGTCGGTTCGTCTATGCATTATTTCAGTCAGTCTTCAAATTAGTTAAGTAATAAACGCGGCTAAAATTACTGTTTCTATTAATTGGAAACGAAGTATGATTAAGAACACCCACATTCAAATGTGCACACATGTGCGTAGACATTCGTACTAAAGTAGTCACGTCAAAAGTATAAAATACCGCTTCCTGTACGGTATCCCAATTACTTCCGCATGTCTACTAAGCATATAATTTTTGTATTCCACTCTTTGGGTTCGTTAAGAAGCCTTAACGAATCCACTTCCATATAATCAAATCCTCTACCTCTATCGGCATAAGTAAATTTGTCAACATTAGCATTTTCAATCAAACCACAGAGAGAAGAAAAAATTCACCTCTAGCACCTACAACAGTTATTATTACTTAGCATAAATTTTCAAAAAAAAAAAAAAAATAATAATAATAATAATAATCCTGACAATGCGCACCCAGAAAGCTTACCTACAAATTATGATCTAAGCATATTTCACGCCCCTTAAGCAGGCGAGCACCACAAGAAATGGAATAAGGAAACAACGAAAAGTGCCTTCATTTACACAAATATATACTATGATGTTCGAGCACTTATACATACGTGTATATCCTTTCAATGTCATTTCATTAAGGATATACGACAATAGAGCATAATTTAACCCACCACCCACATGAATATCACCAACTGAGTCACATTATTTCGATTCCGAGCTCGTGCTCTGAAATAACGTTCAACGTAACATATTCACATCTGAGATATTTTTCATGCAAAGCCATACACACACGTATGTACATAAGTAAACAGAGATTTCTTTTCCTTTTCTCTTGCCGATCGGTAAGAACATTGTATCCTTCCAACAGGAAATAATATAAATTCATGACGTATAATTCATAAAGAATTTCTTTTCGCTACCGCCCTTGTACAGGATGATTGGGGACACTGGAAATCATGGAGAATACACAAATAAAAAAAAAATCACGCTGATGAAAACGAACAAGAGGAAATGGAAATGATATCCTGTCATATGCATACACCCACGCAATGGAGTATTTCACGTTCATATATCACGAAACCGAACAAAAAATAGAATGAGACAGTTGAATAAAAATCTTAGCGAACATTGAAATGAAGTTCGGATCGTTTCCAGTTGAAGGACATTTCGATTTGGGGAGTGTTCCCCAGGATTAAAACTGTTCACAGAGAAGTGGTGCAAGAAAAGGAACACTTACGCACATATGGTGACCTAGATGGAAGGCCTAACATAATTTTTATGTTCTGTGATCCCGACTTCAGTGCGATATGGGATACATACGTAACCCAAAATTAATAGTGAACCATCATTAACGATCTCTGGAATAATTCACAAACGGAAACATTTTGTTGTTAGAGTTTTTCTTCTTAGTAGTATTGGGTTTTTCAATAAGGACACAACAATTTTGCATTTAAATAAAGCCTGAGATGGCCATTTGACCGAATAATATTACAAGATTACCGTGAATTACTATTCAATTGATCAATTATTTGACCAGCTGTGTGGTATATGGCACCATCTTGTAACACCATCACATATCATTTCATTGATGTCAAGCCCATCCAATTTTGGACAAATATAGTCCTTCAACATTCGATACCAAACTCCGGCAACACCAACGACACACGGTCACTTTTTGTGGATACAATGGACTCTTTTAAAGCACATGTGGGCTTACTGCATATTTTGCGTATTCACGAAACCATTACGCCAGAAATAAGCTTCATCACTAAAGATAATTTTACGGTGAAATTCAGGATTTTCTTCAAACTTTTTCAGGGCCCAATCGGAGAAGTTTCGGCGAACCAAATGATCAAGACGCTTCAATTTTTGAATTAGTATGATATCGTTAGAGCGTATACTAATATCTTTACACAAAATTCGTCACAATGTGGACTAAAAGATTCGAAATTCCTATGAACGGCGTGAAACAACTGATTTTGCTCATTTTAAACGAAAGCACTTACGGCTGCGTTATTTTCGGTTCTTCGACCGGTGCGTTGTCTCATTGCCATGTCAATAGCTTTGTCAATAGTGAATATGCTGGCTCGAATTTATAACACCCCACCACACCTCTCCGATGATTCTGATCTGATCTGAATACGCCTACGTGCGTATTGATATATGTTACCAAACTCTACCAAAATGCAATCCTTGTTCCAATTCGGAATTCAATTTCCTGTGGTTAAAATTCCATTTTCCTAAGCAACTTATACACTATTGTTTTATTTACAGAAACTCCAAACTGAACAGTAATTCGACCGTTAACCAGTTTGATGCACTGCCTGACTCTATCCAAAGAATTGTATTTTTGTATCCTCATACTGAAATCGTTATTACGGACGATTTCCATATACACAATTCTGGGTGGCTTCGACATTATGAACAGACAATACCCGAAGGACGGAGTGTTTAGATCTTCGCTGTGGAAAATAATTTGACCCAGCTTGTGAGCTTACACGAATATAAGACGTACGTCTCGGGCTGTAAAGAAGCTGTCAGGGTTGGAAAAATGTTTTTTAGTTGCTTCAAGACCAACCCGACAGAGGAAAACCGAAAAAGGCTTAAACGAGTCAGAAATGACTGCGACATTTATAATGACGTTCCATTTGTCAGTTCTTTGGACAAGGCTTGGTCTCTGCCTACACTTGAGTGTGTCGAATCCTCAATGGGACGAATTCGCTTTCATACTCCTGTAGTAACAAGAGTACTTAAAGATTTCAATATATAGAAGTTGATTCAGATGGTATATCTCCTCTTCTTCTGGAGAGGTGTTCTGCCACGTTTTCAAAATCACTTCTTAAGCTTTTCCATTGATCCTACCCTTTAGGATTCCTTCCGAGCAGATATAAAACAGCATTTGTCCAACCCATCCCGAATGCGAATCTTCTTTTCTCTCCTCCTAAAGGCCCATTGCACTTATGTACGTCCTTTGTTTCCGAGGTTATTGAAACGCTGATAACCAATCAGCTCAGGTTTTCATAGCAACAGGCCGACTGGTGATCTCTCCCACTAAAAAGTGGAACCAAAGCATACATTAATCTGGCGAAAGCAAGATAGTTGCACTTGATATTTCTAAGGCATTCAATAGAGCTTGGTATCATGCTCTTTTGTCGAAAATGCGTGCTTTTGGAAGAAGACTTTCTTCTTCAATGGATTAGAATTCACCCTTCAGAACGTTCAAATCAAGTTGTCTTGGATAGCTTCGGGCCTGATGATCAAAAAATAAGTGCTGGTGTGTCGCAGGGCTCAGTTAAAATCCAATATATTCCTTTGCTGACGACACTAACCGCTTTTCAGATTCTATATCTGAAAAGCTTCCAAATGAAATGAACAGGACATAAGTGGCTCTGTTAGAAGCCTGTCTGTAATTTCTAGCTGCTGCTGAATCCAAGGGGAGTTCTTCATAAATTTTCCAAGGTTTGTGATAGAACAGCAATCATTTACAGTTCGGAAGTACATAGTAACTACCAATGGATTGCATTCTGTTGCATGTAAACGCTAGACTATTTCAAAGGAACTTCATTATCCGAAGACACGCTCAGGGATTGAGTATTTCTCACAACGAATCTGCATGAGCTGACAAATACTCGTAAAGGAAACACAGAGTCCCGTGATTATGCTTGTGAGTTTGGTGATGTTTCGTCTCTTGAAGTTTATTTGTTCTCTTATTATGGGGATATTACTGATCATGTCTTAATTATTTGACCTATAACTGGCTGTAAAGAGTCTGTTTAAAAATGGATAGGCTAAAGACCTTTCGAATATTTGTTCTGAGTCTAGCCAATTTATCAACGATGCAGTTCTCTGGGACTTCCGAGTGTCGACAGATTATTAAGGCTGTACAGGGGATTTAAAGGCTCTCGTTATTATTTATTTAATAGATTGTATACTTACTATTCTTCTGGTCTTGTTCTCTGGTACAATCAGTTTGCTTTGTTCCTGCTCAGGTACAAAACCGAGCATGTTGTTTTATATAAAATGGTGATATTGTTTTGATATGCATTTTCTTGTTCTACAGGGTGTGCTAAATCAAAATATGAAATACAAATAATGTGTTGGTGAAAACGGTTGCCACCTTCATTCATGAATAATAGAAACATTTTTGGCCTTTCTTTGCCATTTATTGTCTCCATGTATTGGAGACATTCCCTTTTTTTTTTTTTTTTTTTTAATTTTACGACTTTCTTTTTTATTTTGTCCTGTAACTGTCTTCTATACGAGTATATGTTGTACATTATATATGAATCCTTTCTGACGATATCTCTAGAATGACTGGTGTATCTATCAAATTTTTAAACCATAGTCTGGAAGTTGCACATTTTTCATTCATTTCTGTGCTTTCCACCTCTCATAAAGAGCATTTACACGATTCGACATATTATCAAGAAAGAATGCAGAAAGAGAAAAGGAAAAAAAGAAAAAAAAAAAAACAAATCGAGTGATAAATGGAAATCTGTTTCCATATTTTCACTTCTTTCATGGGACCTGTGTAGACAGCAGCTGAAGCAAATGAGCGAACAAACGAGGCGCAGATACTTTTTGATAAAAATATTCTTGGAAGGTTAATTTTCATTACTCCTGAGCGCACGGTCCCGCTTGAGATAATTCCTTCCGCTCAAACCTCGTCGAAACAGAAGGGAAGCAGACATTTATGAAACATTAATTTCAATGCGTTTGCTTAGTTTGTATCTTGATTTAGATGAATGCACACTCGTTCATTTAGGGCATTATTCGGATGCCGTGCATTTGGTACAGGCTCTGGTTCGTGTTCCTTTGAATGTGATTTTTATCATACTTGAGGCAGACCATATAACCCTGGTTCCGGCGGGCATTTGCGGTGTTGAACATGGATTTGAAATTGTAAAATTAGAATCCTAATCGAGATGAGATGGTGCTGCAAATCAGATGATTTTTGATCGTTTTTGGAAATACCAAAACCGGATATCTAAAAGTAAAGGCTAAAAACAAACGCATAAATAGGACAGGGTTACGTGTATGTGTATCTGAGGTATGTTGATATACCATAGGGAAAATATACTCTATCGTTATGTCTACAAATAGATGACTTATGAAGTTTATTAAAACTCCTTCAAATTAACTTTTACGCAAACCAACTATTGGTTAAATTGAACTGGATACTGTTTACTGCAATTCGATTGGGTACCATGGTCGTAACACTTTCTGTGTAAGTTGAGGAAAATTCAACACAGATGGTTTCTAACTGTCTGAATCCTGTTATATTATACCTGATACTATATCATTAAATTGATAGAAACTGACTTACTGTAGAGAATCAATAACAACATTGCCAAGCATATTTCAAGACAAATCCTTAAATGTAACATCTGACAAAAGAAAAAAAAAAAAAAAACAAAACATGTAAAGCAATATCTTGCTTGTCCCTGTAAGGATTTAAGGAAAATCTTACTTTGAAACCAATCTTTCTCTCTCTCCTACTATTCGTTTCTAACCAAAAAGATACACATCCAAAATAAAAGGCAGAAAAAGAAATCAAAACTTCTCAACAAAACATATAGACATTGGGTTGGAACTTTCAAAGCCCAAAAAATAACCAGAGGCATATTTGATATTGAGAATATTTTTTCCATGTAACCATGTTTTGAACCATAAAAATAAAATACATTGCTTTCCTACCAGTCCTGTTGTGTGCTCCTGGAAAAGCCTTGAACACAGGCACGTGTTCAATACGAAATGATATACACGATTCAATTGCCAATGGATTGATGTCATTTTTTTTTCTCTTCCCTTCATCATTTATTTTGTAATATGAGAGAAATAAAATATTTTTTTCAAAAAGTGAACAAAAGATAGCACATTTAATTTACCAAGCAAGGATACATGTTACGAAGATATTCAAACGGTGGCATTTGAAAAAAAAAAAAATAAAATTGCTGTTACGTTATACTATATTGAGGCAAAATATCTCAATCCAAGTTAGTGAAGTATTTTTGAAACAAAACGAGTAGTATGACATGATTTTGGTGATGCCAATCTCACCAAGTCGAAAAGTGAAGTCTTTAAATCTTTGTCCGAGAGTGCGATTATAGCAGTCAAAGCGAGTAGCAGTGCTAGATTTCTGGGTATCCTACTGTTCCGCTCGCAATTGAAGGACAGGATAATATTGACTAAATCAATCAAAGTCAATGGGCTGAGTTTTACCATATTTTGGTGCAACGTATGACCCATTTAGAGTGTACTTCATTCCCACTTACGATCCATTGTAAAACCACTCTCTTTCAAGAAGGGTACAGAAGTGGCATTTCTTAATATTAAGGAAGCTTTCAACAACTTTGATACATTGGTACATTCTCGCTCATCAACTATCTTCAAGAACAGGACTTAAGTGTCTCTCTATGTAGCACTTCATTTTCAACAAAAAAGAGTCGTTTATGCAGCATTTGATCACCGCTCAACAAGAAGGAAACAACATAGGGGATCATGGCAAGGAGTGTATACTCTTCTTTGCTATGAAACCCGGTTCTCAACGAGAAGGTTTTGAAGACCCGATGTCGCTATTTTTATGTGTCCGGCAAACGCCGATTGATAGTCTCTAATGCCACTCTATTATTGGACAAAGAGGAGTCCTTTATTTAAATCCGGCCTAAGTGGAGCTGAAAAGGGCTCATCAAAACAATTAAGATACCCTGCATCATTCCACCCAAGTTAAATAGCCTAAACTTCTTGAGACTTCACCTGTACGGCAAACTGAGGTCGACTGAGAACCTTCTACGGGTCTTTTTCCCGTAGGCTCAGGATGTGGTCTTCAACTCGAAATTATGCATTGGGACTACACCACAATTGCGAAACCAGTTCTGAATTATTGCACTATCGTTTTGGTGCCCTGCACTGGAAATACGGACTAACATAAGCCTGTTAGTAAAAATTTCGACGAACTACATGCATAAGCAACATTAGCGCTTGAAGAACCTGATCAACGGAGTCTCTCTAAACTTTTCTCTATTTGCTACATATAGACTTTCTTGGCATGCGGATTTCAACTAACTCTGATTCTATAATGGAAGAAGATTTATCAAGGAAATGCCGGTTTCCACACACTGCATCGCTGCTTTCCCAAGTCTTACTTCAATATCGACTATTATCATCTGATTTCAGAAAAAAAGACGATTGTATCCAACGCAAAAGCTTCCTCAGTGAGTCAGTTTTACAAAGCCGAAGGCGTTATCGCAATGGTCTCCTTTGAGGAGCTTCGCATACAAAAATCCTTCAGTATACCTACGCACTGAATGGTCTTCAAAGTCGTAGTTTGAGCTATTTATCAAGTCGGAAGTTGGCTTACCCTGAATTCAGGAAACGCGCTGGATATTGAAATCCATATTATCAATTTAACTCTGAGATCCTTAACTGTCAATCCCACCAATTTGAGAGGGGTTAAAGACTTTTGACTTAGTCGTATTTATTTTGAACCCTAGTTTGTTCACCTTTGACTCCAAGTTGTTGCCAATTTGGTGTAGGCCGAATATCGTGTGTGAGAGTAGACAAGAATATGATGTCATAGTACATCCATGGCCCCAGGTTTTTTCAACACACAGGTGGCCGAATGAAATTTCTAATTTCAACAAGGAATAGCAGTTCCGAATAAATGTAACTATGTCGTACTCTGCTATTGGTTTAAAATATCGTTGATTCTTTGCCATAGCCTAATAACGACTCTCGCCGTACAGCATCTCGATAAAGCTTGTGAGAGCCTTTTCGAAATTAATGAACAACAATTGTAGGGGAGAATTATGTTTGACAAACTTTTCAAGGTTTTGATGTGGTCGATGTAGGAGGATCTATAATAACTCGAAGGCTTACCTCTACGATGTCGGGCGTTAAATCCAGATGTTCTATGACTCAATCCAGAATCATTCCAAATATTACTTAAGCCACATCCGGAAGAACGCGCATACCTCTCCAGTTGCCTTAAACCGCCAGGTGTGCCTTTTTGAGTGATTTGGAAATCACTCTCCTCTGCTTTCCAAATTATTGGCTGCAGGATATCCGTCAATGTGTTGGGCATGACTTGTCACCGTTATTTTACCATTACTACGGAGGTGAGTTGCGAATACGAATATTTGTTCGATGTTACATGTGTAATATAGTTAAGCATTTTTGTAAACTATCTCCGACATGTAGTCTTTTACTAAACATTTAGACCTTAGGCATTTTATAGGTCCTGCTATCGAATCTACATATTATACAATACTTGCTGCTCCTTCAGCCTTGGTGGCTAGTGCATTGATATTGTTACGCTTTCCTCGTCTTGTTTTCTCTTCATCTGAAAGTCCAGTTTTAGTTTGTGGCGCTGCACTATTGAAGCCTTTGTAATTCATGCGTCGAATTCAAATATCCGCTGTGAAAAATAATTTCACGACTGGGGCAGTCATTATTGCATGTCCCTGAAGAGTTAATGGTGACTGCTCCAGACGTGAAATTATTTTTTGTAGCGCTCTAGTACCAGCCAATACCCACAAAAGCGAAGCTTCTTATGGTTTTTGCATTTGTGGCAATGCGGTCGCTTATCTGCTGGCGCACTTTGGGATGTCGGAGCTTGTTGGTAATAACTAATCATTAATCATTTGAAGGTGTTGTTATCGTTGTTACCATCAACGTAATTTGGAATAGTTTCCTGGCTTGGCCATAAGGTGAATAGTATAAAAGCCTGTCTCTAGGTAAGTAAAAGCTGTATCCTACATAGTCGTGTTTATTGGTTTTCCAGAGTAGACCAGACAATTTTTTCAAGTTTCGGAAGTTAGATGTCGTGATTCCACCATATGATTCTACTACAAGAATTCTGGCTCTAGTTGTACGAATCTAAAATATTGGAGGCCCTCAGTTGCGTTGTTAAAAAGGGTCCAGACGTTCCAGAAACGAATTGTTTTCTATGGTCGATAGTCAATTGTCATCAACAAGGTATCCGTCCATATTTGCTATTTCGACCGAATAATATTGCTTTTAGCTTTTCCGCAGAGACATCATCTCGTTTTAGACTAAAGCAGCATTCATTGGCCAATATTGCTTTTATGACGTCCATTCCTAGTCGTTCTATTCTGTATTACACAGAATGCACTCTAACCTCATATTAAGAAAATATGATTGCACTTTCTGTAACAAAGATTTCATTATCATTTGGAAATTTGCCATTTTCGGTTTCCGATTCGAGTGATTTGTGCATGTAATGAGCTCCCAATGTGGTTGTGAATTTTACATTCGGAGAGTTATTATTTTCCTTCCATGTTATCCGTATCTCACAGCGGATACTTTACATTCAGTACTCCAGAAGAATATGAAAATAATAGCAACCATAAGGCTATTGCTGATCTCAAGGGTCTTCTGGCTGTTTCAATCAATTTTCAAAGAACCCATCTGAGTTTAACCAATTTCAGGCAAATAACATATTTATGTTTTTTTTTTTTTTTTTTTTTAAATAATTTTAAGAGTCACCCAACTACAGTTCCCAACTGTTCCTTTTTATTTTTTTAACTGAGCTTAACAACTCCTCCATTCAATTTTCTTGATATTCGAGATTCTAGATTCAGAGAATTCTCACAAAACCGAGATACTTTTCATTTTGCATGGCATCAAGGAAACACAAAATCATAAATCGTCACTGGATAACTCTTTCCCATGACGTCAATCATAATTTATACAATAACACGCAACATCCACAAGTTTGTATGTACGAGTACATGCGAGTAAGTAAGTAGCACCAGAGCTACAGAATTATGATTCCGAAGCAACATTTGTGCACATCGTTTCTTCAACAAATTGGTTCAATTTGGGATGATTTTTTTTTCTTGTTTTGTTATATGTTTTGATGTACTTTTGTGTGTTTTTGTGTACATTTGTGCTTTAGCAGTATTCGTTTACAAAATCCAATTTCATCCTAAGATGTTGGATTAAATTTTCCCCTACAGAATGATGAACGGAGAATGTTGCTCACTGTCAGAACTGCCAAGAGGAACAGATGAAAAATTAAACACCACTTGGATGGAACAAATCGACACTGACAGCGGCAAAAAACAGCTAAAGCTGCAAAAGTAGCACCCAACAGAAGTACCCGGTACTGTTGGATAGGGTCTATGGCCAAAGGAACGAAGAGTACGAGTACAACATCGGGCATCAAATCGAAACCAGATTCCATTTATAGTTTGAATGATTTGTTGACAGGTTCCATTCACTGGTGAGGGAATACTGGTGATGAAGGAAAAATCAGACAAACAAATTGAAAACATGTGCAATTATTGGGGTATACATTACTTCAAATGGGGAGAAGGAGGTGGTTGATTGATTTGATGGACAATCGTTTGTAAATCGTTTGAGGTTTGGGCTGTATCGGATATTGATTTTGTCAAAAAGATAGAAACAGAAGATCAAAAGAATCTAGAGTAAGTTTTTTGAATCCTTTTTAAGTGCTATCCAGAAAAAATAATGTGACAGTGACCAAAAAACGTGGTGAACTGAATGTAGGAATGCATAAAAATGCATAAGTACCATTGGATTACATTTAAAAAGATATCATGGTTGGTATGGTGCGTAACGAACATGTTGTTTACTACATTGTTAGTTAATCACTGAACGCCATTCTGCAAATCAGCCAAATTGAACAACAATCTGTCATGCTGAAGTCACAATTAAGCCAAAAATTCAAAAATTTAATGACTCAGGATGTTGTCTTTAAAAAAACACTGAAACAAACGTTAGACACTCGAATTTCAACTAAAACATTAGAACCCGTTTCACCAACATATGTGAAGGATTCTGCGAATGGTTGGAAGCAAATGGTTTCAGTATAAATTTCTTATGAATATAAGACATGGATAATTGGAATTATGTTTTCAAAAAAAAAAAAAAAAAAAAAACTACCTTTTGCGTGCGCAGAATTCGGTTTGGTATTTATTTATTTCGCTTGTTTGATGCGCTATCTGATTTCATACAATGAATTGTATCCCTGTATCTTTCAGCTGATTTCTCGTACACCGACCATACAGTTAGAAAAAGGATTCCTAAAAAAATCGTATGGCAACACAAGAACGCCAAATGGAGCGGTCTTAACAGCTCCTTAGGAATTTCAACTGCTCGTTATGTTTTCTTGATAACGACGTGACCACCACTGCTGATATAACCACATACATAAATAAGCTTTCCGAAGGTTCCTTCAATTCAAATCTGACGTTCAGAAAATAAATACTGGTGTGCCACAAGACTCCGTTCTGTCTACGATACTCCTTTTAATTTTTATTAGCGATCCTTTATCTACTGCTTCTTATCCATTTGCTGACGACAGTATTCTTCGCTTTTTATATTCGTTCCCTGACTCAGGTTCCTGCTCTTCGACTGTAAAACGGGAACGACAGCGTATGTTAAGCTCAGTCAATTCTACATAATTGGGAAACCATAAATAGAGTAAAAAGTCACTGATAGGTGACTCTTTTATAAATCAGACAATGGGCACCCTTGAACACCGACGTAATGTCTCGTGTCTTAATCAATCTCAATCTGATTTCGGCCCTTCAAACTTTTACCTTGAACACCCGTTTCACTATACTCGTCAGTATACCTTCAAGCCTACTTTTGGACGTACTATAAAATGATGATTTGCCCCTAAGCCGTACAACTAGCTTATGAAATGCACTACCTAGCCTTTATTTCCTAGCCATTATAATCTTCAAACATTTAAAACCAGTGTTCCTCGATAGCTCTCTTCCAAAGCTCCCTGATTTTCGTTTGCCCGCGCTGTATGTAAACATTTTAAATGTACTTGAATCCCTTGAGCACCCTCAAATTATAAAAAAAATACGATCCCTCATATACTTATATCTTGCCTAAGCCTATAAAAGCCGACGTATTTCGTATTTAGAAACTTTTGAGTGCGTCGAGAAATGTAAAAGTGAAGGAGAACTGTGATCTTATCGACAGTATTTATCGATAATTGCTAATTATGTGAGAAAGATGTTGTTGCCGCAGTCAAAGTCAATGACATGATACAAGGTGTGTTCAAAAAGTAACGTGACGGGCAACGTACCTACATTCGATTTTGTTTTTTTGCTATGTTGGTACACCTTTCCCGAATATATTCTTACTGTTTTAAGTAAATAGCATACATTGATTGTTTTTGGCAGATAGAAAGGTTAGACATGTTTGATGTACTTGGCGATTTTTAATTATATAAAAATTGGAGTAACGAATTTGCATCAAATTTTGTGTACAAACTGGAATCAAGTGCTCTAGAAAACATCAAATCTTAACAGTGGCATACGTTGAGTATGCTCTAAATAAAAAACAATATTTACAAGTGGTGTAAGCTCTTCCAAGATGGCCGAAAAAATACCAATAAGGAACCTCGCTCTGGATACCCCAGCACATCAACAAAATGTGATACCGTCATATACCGGCATACCGGTTGGCTCGTATCATGCAATTTTTACGAATGTTTTTGGCATGAGACTTGTGTCAGCGGAGTTTGTTCAGAAATTTCCTAATTTTGATCAGAAGAACCGTCGTATGAGAATCGCTCAAGAGCTCTCAAACGACTTCAATGATGATACTGGCTTTCTCAAAAGGATCATAACTGGTGACGGATCATGGGTATATGGGTATGACGTCGAAAACAAAGCCCCACCATCCCAATGGAAACACCCAAGAGAGCCAGGGCCGAAATCGACGAAAGAGCTCAAGGCTATACCAAAAAGTACTTCGGGGATTGGAAAAAGCATTGGCACAAGTATATTATATCTGAGGGCGGTTACTTTGAAGGAGACAACATTAATAGCCATAAATAAATAATAATTTTTTACTAAAAACATAAAGTAACCTTAGTTTTTGAACACGCCCCGTAGTTTGATGGTTTCCATGTCAAGTAAGGAAGGGAAAGTATTTTTGGCGACTCAGTTAGAAAACAAAGCCTACAAGACACTAGTTGCTAAAATGGACTCGGGGTGATATCTCATCACAGCTAGCGCACGTTGTCTACGATTCAACATTCACAAAGTGACGTATCAGTCACTTGATCAGAATATCGTCAACCAGATTTATCACATTGCGACCTACCAAATATAAAATACAGCTCTGCTATTCCTTTAATCCAAGTCAACATACTAGACATTGATGTTGCCCAGGCGAGAATGTAAATATCGCAGAAGTCGTAACAACGAATATGACTTTCGACAGTTTTTATAGCACCATCATCACGCGGAGAAAACGAGTGGAGAGATTGTCAGGAAGCCATCTGATGTAATAGATTTCACCCGCTAATTACAATAAGTCCGCTGGTTTACCTAATGCCGAGTACTGGTTGCGAACTCAATGAGTAAAGAAGTTGGAAGGGACATTGGCTCGATTGAGTTTTGCAGAGATACGAATTGAAAGCTAATATAATAGAAAAGTCACACTTGGTGCTGAAAATTGGAAGGATTGTTTCTGTACAACGGCCAGATGACTGATATTGCGCCGTAACCTAGATCGAAATATTAAACTTGGACGATGATCGCCAACAACTTCATCCGACATAGCAGCGGGGACTGATTTGATAAGGAGCAGCATAGAACTCATTTGCAAAATTAAGTCTGATGAAAATGTTTTCTTTGTATGACATCGCAGCATAATCGGTTCAATCATTTAGAAGGAAACCCTCTAGGTAGATACATATAGGGTTTTCTAATAACGACTTGGTAAATTTTTTTTCAAAATAAAAGGCAAACCATTTGAGATATTTCAAAAACTTTATTATTGGCTTGAAGTACAATCAAAAGATTTATGAATGGAACTCGACTTCATTCATATGGCCACCGCGGGCACGTTTACAGCGGTCGATTCGTTGAACCCAATTTTCAAGGAATCGGCCACACATTTCGGCCGAAACGGCCGCTATTTCGCGTTCAATGTTGGCTCTGAGCTCTTCTAACGTCGTCGGCGTGTTGGCATAAACCAATGACTAACGTAGCCCCACAGAAAATAGTCAAGCGGCGTTAAATCGCACGAACGAGGCGGCCAATCGACTGGCCCATGTCTTGAGATAACACGCTCACCATACTTCTTCAATAAATCGATTGTAGCGTGTGCTGTGTGGCTTGTGGCTTATGGCACCATCCTGTTGAAACCACATGTCGTCCAAGTCCATATCTTTCAATTCGGGCCAAAAATAATCGGTGATCATGGCGCGATAACGCTGACCATTTACAGTAACGTGACGATCGATATCGTCGACGAAAAAATATATCCCAATAACGCCGCCGGCATGCAAACCGCACCAAACAGTTATATTTTGTGGATAAAGTGGTGATTTATGTAGCACATGTGGGTTTTTACCCGACCAATAACGCATATTTTGCTTATTGACGAACCCATTGAGCCAAAAATGAGCTTCGTCACTGAAGATGATTTTGCGACTCGGAATATCTGTAGAAAATTTTTTATAATTTGTAGACGTTGCTCGTTAGTGTACTTTACAATGATGAAGATGTTGAGTTTACTGAATAAATTGACAGTGACAGTTCGATGATTAGTGAAAGAGTGCGTTCACAAATTAAATTCAAAGTTGTAAAGTACCTATTGGAAAACCCTATAGAAGTGGTTGTCTGGTAAGGTCCTACCAGAAACACAAATAGCGTGAATACGCGGTTTTGATACCACAGCACACGTGACCTGTATTTTGTAGAGTTTTGCGAAAAGAGAAGTTTTCAGATTCATCCTATGGACTTCAGAAAATTAATAATGTTACAGAATTCTATGCCAGAAATCTCTTATACATTCCTTGAAAAAAGGATTTTCCAAGAGTGTGATTCTCGGTTCTGGCTAGTGCAGAGCAGTCACAGAGAAAGTGGAATAGGGTTTTATTTTCGTGCGAGTTTTTACAGATACGGCAGCGGGGGTTAAAAAAAATGTCTAACTTAGCAGCGCATGAAGCAATTGGCTACTGGTTCGGTATAATTTCTTTTGATTATGTCATTGGCCCTGTTTTTATTGCAGGTGGCGAACCTGTCTGGATATGATACAGGTTTCCAGATTATTCCAACTAGTTGTGGCAATTGAGAGAAAGTGTTGGAGATTTCTAGCCTTGATAAGTGCCACTGAGGAATAAACGGACACCACTCCGAGCGACATCGAAGGTTGAGCAAGCAAGCGTCGTAGACCTAGAGTGAAATTTAGCCTGCGTTTGTTCTACTAATATAATTATCTGAGGGGATGAAGTAAGTGAATGGAGTGCTTTGATGGCAGCCTGTCTGTCAATAAAGATTCTTATTTCGAATCGCTAGTTGTCCACCTGGAAGACAATTAAAGAGTCTGGAAGGCGGTACGACTTAGATATCTTCAGTTCCGCTGAGAAGACATAGAAGACGGTGAAGGAAACAAAAGAAAAGTTGGATAAATATTATGGGGCTAATACTCCGTCAGATTACACCGTCAAATATTGGTTTCAAGAGTTTTGTGGTGGCCGCAACTCCACTACCGATTAAGTCCGCAGCGGCAGGCCCTCCGATCCGGTTACAGAGGACAATGTCAAAAAATACATGAAATGGTGTTGGCTGACCAACAAGTGAAGGTGCGCGAGCTAGCAGATACCACAAAGATTTGTACTGAGCACATCCGCCATATTTTGGCAATATTCTGCATATGAAAAAGTTATCCTGCCATATTCACTCCTGACCAAAAACAAGAACGCGAGAGCACTTCGAAAGTATTTGGACTTGCTGATGCGGAATCGGGCGGACTTTTGGCGTCGATTGCTAACTGTTGAACACCAGAGAACAGAATGAGTGCCCGGCAATGGACTGAAGTCGGCACGAGTGCTCCGAAGCGGCCGAGGGAGGCTCGATGGGTCGGAAAGATTATGGCTTCGGTTTTCTGGGATTGTTATGGCATACTCTTCGTGGACTACCTCGAAAAAGGAAAAACCATCAATAGCTAGTTTGAATGTGCATTATTGGAGCGATTGAAGGCCGAAATCGCTGCAAAACGGCCTCACATAAAACGAAAAAAAAATTTTGTTTTGCAAGACAATGCACCAGCGTACAAGAGTATGGCTAAAATCAATGACTTACGGCTCCAATTGCTGTCGCATCTACCGTATTCACCTAATTTGGCTCCCTCGGACTGTTATCTCTTCCCAAACCTCAAAAGATGGTTCATCAATAAAAAATTCAGCTCTCCAAGAGATTACTTTTCACCCCATCTAGTATGTGATCAGTTAAGAGTATTTGGACATATTTACCAAATACGTGACAATGCTATTTTAAGAATTTATTTATTCTGACTGTGAAATTTGTTCGTTTGCATGACTATTTTTTTAAGTTTATGCAATGAGTCTTAGCTCACTTATTCCATAAAAGACCCATTTGCTTTAAGTAAGCTTGGTGCAGACAAACTCGGAATAAATCAGATAAGATATTTGCATTCTAATATGTACATCATTCTAATTGGTCCGTTTAGGGGAATTCGAAAAATTTAAATTGGGTCTTTCATGTTTACAAGCATAATTTGCTTACTCCTCATCAAAGATTTGAATTATTCACAGGCACATCTTTGCAATACAAATTCCCAGAACAATTTTCACCCATCCTTTTAAACCACGAAAAACCTTTAGGCACATTGTAAATTGTAGAAGCTAAGAATTAAGTTCCCCAGTGGGAAAGACAGGTCATCACAACTAAAGGATATTACAAGAACTCTTAAGTTGTAAAAGGATTACTTTTTGGTAATGCTTTATATTTTTTTATAGCACTGAGTATGTAGGCCCACCGTTTTGGCTGAGAACACGTAGGCGGATTTGTGCATTTCTACCTCAGAATAAGCTGATGCTTGTACTTTTTTCCCCATTTTAAGGGAAAACATCCACACACATGCTTGAGAAGAGCATCCTTCGGTATTCTTCACAAGCTATTCACCTGATTTTAGTCACATCCCAGAAAACATCCTTTTGTGTCTTATTCTCCGGGGATCGGGTTGAGCATTTTATAGAAAATGCAGACAAAAATGTTCGCCCTCTTTGACACGAATATTTTTTCGCTTACATTTTATCATCGTTTCATCTTCTTTTTCACTTTTTCGTCAGGCAAAAATGAAGGTATTCTTTAAATTGTTTTTACCTTACGGTTTTACTTCCATTTAACTATTGAGATACATACATAGATGAAAAGTGGCCATCAGAGTAGTTTTTTTTTCACAAATACGACAGCTCTACTTCCACAGGTTGAATTGAAAAAATAAAAATAAAAATAAAAGAAAAATATTATGCATCTATAGATTTTTGCCAAAGAGAATGAGAATATCTTAAAGAAAATTATTTTATTAAAGAAGAATGAATAGATTAAAATGAAATGATATTATGGGGCTTATCCTAGTTTTATGCTAAAAAGGATTAGTTACCTTCTAGTTGTGTCCAACAAAATTACAATGATGAGTAATTCTTATCAGAAGCATCCTGTAAAGGAAGCAAAAAAAAAAAAAAAAATTTAATAACAGAAAGAAAATTTCAGTAAAAGGATCATCAATTTGAAGAATTTTAGTTTAATTGACCGGCTTTGCTAGTTGAATAATGAATTAAAAATATAAAGGAGCATATGACATTTAAAGTTGTGTTTGCTTTCTAATTAATAAAAATGGTTTGTCACGCTAATGAATCAAAGGCAGTTTTAAGTAAATTTTGACAGTAATGTCAATAGTTGTTTACCGAAACTCAGTTACCCGCTGGGCTAGCTTTTATCTCTTTTAGCTGTCGTAGAGTCATCTTGCGGTAAAGTCAATTTTACCTGAATACTCGTGGATTTTAAAAAGGGTACGTAACTGCAAGTATACCTTAAGTACATCAAGTACATGTCTCTAACTTGAGAATGACATGAGTTAACTACTCAACAGTAATTACTAAAACACGTTCAAAAATATAATGGAACCACTTAGCAAGAAGACAACAAATGACAACATACCTACTGCTGACATGGGAATAGAATGGAGAGGAATCACAATTTAACGGTCGCTAATATATGTATCTGTTCTACATCTGTAAGCAGAAATGGATCTAACTTGCTAAGGATAGTTAGTTATAGTACTAAAGGTCTCCGAATTTCCCAAGTGTGGCAAAGGATGAATAATCACCTTGTCAAATGTAAAAACTGTCAGAAGCTTCGCTTCTGAGAACATCAGTTTATAACTTGAACACTACGAAAAATCATAAACCCCTGACCATCGGGCTGAGATGGACTATGACATCACATCTTCCACAACTTGGCTACGCTAATAAAGTTACTGATATTGGACCTATATCAGTTGGCCCAGATTTTGAAGTGATAAAAATACGATTCAAAACAATATGGTTAAAACAAAGATTCCGAGGCCTCCAATTTTTCCATATCCAGGCAATTTAGTCTAAGAACATGGATGTGGACAACAGAATTCTCAAAGCATTCTCAAAAGCAATATAGGGTTTTCTAATAACGACTTGACAACTTTTTTTTTAAACAAAAGGCAAACCATTTGACATATTTCAAAAACTTTATTATTGGCTTGAAGTACAATCAAAACATTTATGAATGAAACTCGACTATGTTCATATGGCCACTGCGGGCAGGTTTACAGCGGTTGATTCGTTGGACCCAATTTTCAAGGACTCGGCCACACATTTCGGCCGAAACGGCCGCTATTTCGCGTTCAATGTTGGCTCTGAGCTCTTCCAAGGTCATCGGCGTGCTGACATAAACCAATGACTTAACGTAGCCCCACAGAAAATAGTCAAGAGGCGTTAAATCGCACGAACGAGGCAGCCAATCGACTGGCCCATGTCTTGAGATAACACGCTCTTCATACTTACTCTTCATAAATCGATTGTAGCGTGTGCTGTGTGGCTTGTGGCACCTTCCTGTTGAAACCATATGTCGTCCAAGTCAATATCTTCCAATTCGGGCCAAAAATAATCGGTAATCATGGCGCGATAACGCTGACCATTCCCAGTAACGTGACGATCGTTATCGTCGACAAAAAAATTAGCCCAATAACGCCACCGGCATGCAAACCTCACCAAACAGTTATTTTTTGTGGATGAAGTGGTGATTCATGAAGCACATGTGGGCTTTCACCCGACCAATAACGCATATTTTGCTTATTGACGAACCCATTGAGCCAAAGATGAGCTTCGTCACTGAAGATGATTTTGCGATGAAATTCATCATCTTGGCGCATTTTCTCCAGAACCCAATCGGAGAACGTTGCTCGTTAGTATACTTTACCATGATGAAAATGTTGAGTTTACTGAATAAATTGACAGTGGCAGTTTGATGATTAGTGAAAGAGTGCGTTCACAAATTAAATTAAAAGTTGTCAATTGGAAACCCTATATTATCAGCACCAATCTATAGATATACCACCTGATGACCAACCCCATCATATGGGAGCAGCAAATATTCTTAAATAGATGTCTTCGCAACATTTACAATGACCAAGCCATACATCGAATAACCAAAAAACAATAAACGTTAATATATGGAGCACAAATTGTCAGAGGATAGGAGTAGGCAATGCAATGAAATTTATTAATAAACGAATACTCAAGCACTTCACAGTATTTTGTACAGGCTGACGCTCTACACCCCATGAGTGGTCAGAGTAATTAAGTTAGTAAGTACATCTTCATCGATTGACTGGGAATAGTATTTCATTTATTAGAGATTAAATACTTTTAAGTCCGAGGACTAGACAATAAAAAAAATCTCTGTTCTAAGTGAAGTTTTATTTGGCCATAAGTTCCGTCAAATAGTCTTTATTCGTACTATCACCTAGCTAAAAGTGTTTCGAAATCTATTGTATAACATTTCCCAACTACCTCAACTTGCGACACCTTGAACTAAATACTCAAAGGGAACTCAAACGAGAGCATTTTCTTGTCCTTCATCCTTATAGAACGGAGATCAATGATGTTTCTATATAGAGTGACTTTGATTAGGCCGAGCTTATTGTTTGAAGGGGTATTATTTCAAATGCTATTCTTGCCTCTACCAGCGATGTAGAGGCTCAGTTCTTCCTGTAATAAATATGGTTACTTCAAAAACTTTTGTTTACACTAAAGCAAGAATCGGTTTTCATATTCCGTTCTTCATATCGCAGAGTTGTCCGATGTTCTGAATAAGACATCAACCACATCCCGTGGTTTATAAAAGATTTTTCAAGAGGTAGAATATTTGTTTTTTGAATAAAACGAACAATTTCTGGCCGTAACATCACCGAGACAAGGTATCTGTTCTGGGTACATTGGCTCTCTCATCAATAATCATTCAGTGACCCAGATGCGACGACTTTGCTTATTAACGGAACTGTCAATGTGGAAATGGGCTTTATCCAAAACACGATTTTTCTGCAAAAATCAATGTCAGCATGTATGTTTATCAGGAACCAGTTACCGGCCGGCTTCTGTATTTGCGTTAATTGGACCTTGTACGTCTGAAGAGCCAAATCTTTTGAAAAAATTCGGTGATGTGTGGCTGTGGAGAGATCAAGCCCCTTAGAACGGTGACGAATGGATGGGTTTACGTCGTTTTCGACACTTTCCTTTACTGCGGCGGTGTATTCCATTGAATTTTATGGGCAGACTAGTTTTAGCTTTTTTTACATCTTGTACTGAGCTCGTCTCAAATATTTTGATTTTGATTGCATTACGCACGTCTCGGAAGGTACATGATTACATGCAAAATTGGAGAGATTTTCTTTCACTGTATAGCGTTCCTTAGTACGTCTATCGAAATCTTTAAGGCTACATATACACCGCTTTTTCGAATATTTTCCGTCCTTCATGCATTGAGCCTATACAACTAACAGTGCAAAAATAAAATAAAAATAAAAAATCGATAATGCACATTCCCACCGTAATGCGTAATGCGAACCGCTTTCAGTTTTACCTTTAGTTGCCTAACTCAACGGCAGTCTAACCATAATGAACTATGAATTCTCGTTCCGCAATATTAGGGCAATTCTTCTCTTCTTTCTTTCTTCTTTTATCCTCTCTTAGACGTGAAAATCGTTCATCCTTAGAGCGCGGTATATTTCAAAATATTTCATTTAACACATGGGCTGAAAAGTCAGTGCCATAAGACACAAAATTTTTGCAAAATTCAACTTTATTTATCAATATAGTTGCCTTCGAGGGCGATACACTGATTGAAACGATTTTTCAATCTTTCGATACCAGTTTTGTAGTACGATTTCGGTTTAGCCTCAAAATAGGCCTCTGTTTCGGCGATTACTTCTTTATCGGTCTTAAATCTCTTTCCGGCAAACATTCTTTTGAGGTCTGCGAACAGGAAATAGTCGCTGGGGGCCAAATCTGGAGAATACGGTTGGTAGGAAAGCAATTCGTAGCCGAATTCATTCAATTTTGCCATCGTTTTCATCGACTTGTGACACGGTACATTGTATTGATGAAACAAGACAATGTCTTCAAATGCAGCCGTTTTTCTACGATTTCGTCCTTCAAACGCTCCAACAACGCAATGTAATAGTCGCTATTGATAGTCTGCCCCTATTGGAGATAGTCGATGAAAATTATTCCATGTGTATCCCAGTCCAGCCGACTGTTGAGTTTTTTGTCGTTTTGGACGAGGTTCGTCGCCTGCTCGCCACTCAGCTGACTGCCTCCTTGACTCTGGTGTGATGTGATGGAGCCAAGTTTCATCCATTGTCACATACCGACGCAAAAATTCGGCTTTATTGTGGTTTAACAGCTTTAAACACTCCTCTGAATCATCAACACCTTATTGTTTTTGGTCGACTGTGAGCAAACGCAGCAACCACTTTGAACAGAGATTTCGCATGTCCAAATATTCGGGTATGATATATCCAACACGCTCTTTTGATATCTTCAGACCCTCAGCTATCTCGATCAACTTCACTTTACGGTCATCCGTAATCATTTTGTGGACTTTTTTGATGATCTGAAACAGCCTCGTTTGGACGTCCACTGCGTGCATCATCTTCGGTGTTTGTATGATCACTTTTAAATTTTTCAATCCACTTGCGAATGGTTCGTTCGGCTGGTGCAGAGTCCGGGTAACACTTATCAAGCCATTTCTTTGCATCGGCTGCATTTTTTCCCATCAAAAAGCAATGATAAATCAACACACGAAATTGCTTTGAATCCATTTTTTTTTTCACAATAACAAAAGTTGCTTCACTCACAACGCTATATCTCGAGAACTAATCGTCCGACAGCTGTCAAATATATACACGTATTTGAAGGTCGCCTTACTCCGCCATTCAATTTTCTGGTCCTCCAAGTGGGAATTTTCATAATATCTTCTTGGTTTATTGTGTTTTTCTGAAACCATTTTCTTTTTTTTTCCTCCATTGCATCTTAATGAAAGAAGGATCTTCTGACTTCCTGACTTACCTATACGATTTAGTAAGGACAGTGGAAAGTTAAAATATTTGCGCTTCTTGCTTTATACTGCACTAACTCAGCAATTTATTAGTTTAGTAACATTTATTCAAAAGTTCTCACAATAAATAGATAAAGCATGCCGTCTAAATAAGAACAGCCAACGGTGTTAGACAAATACAAACAAGAAACCGCATTTATTACTGCAATTGGGTGGTGATAAATCAAAAGCCTTTTGCTATCCTTCACACACCATGCATATCGTATCTATGTTACATACATTTCTTCATCTCTAACAAATTTCACTCCAGCTGCACAGAGCTAGAAGAAGACATCCTACCACCATTAAGCTAACCTCTACCGCTTCTTACTCAAACAATGTACATACATACTATATGTACGAGTATGTACATGTAGATATGAGTTTGGATGCAAATCCATTTCTACGAGTTTCACCACTCTCAGTGCCTGGAGTCGTCAATCAAATTAAAAATACACAGAGGACCGACAAAAGAACATTCTGTCAAGTCTCCAAGGACTACAAAAACGACTGGGAAAGGAGAAGACCGACAATATCCTCAGTCTCACATTTTTTCCTGGATATCGCTATCACTGAGAAAATAGAAAACAAATTTCATTTTTCCTGAATTGAGTGATAAAGCCTAATATCATCTCTGGGTATCTGCTGATACAGTGGGAGTAAGAGTCCAGGCTGTGAATCAGGAGTTTGATTCAAAATGGCACATGATCGATTTTTATAAGGGAAACAAAGCGGAGTAAAAAAAAAAGGATTTGGCTTTGGTAAGATGAGATTTCAGAGAATCAGAAATACCGAAGGGAATTTAGTAGAAAAAATGGAATTGAGGACACTAAAACGGACAACAGGAATAAAGTACCATTTTCAGTTATTCTGCACATAACTCACTTCAATCTGAGTGACAAGTGGAGGGGTGAGTGGTTTTTTTTTCTATCTATGTTAGTACTCGAATATATGCCATTTGCAAACATAAAAAGATCACGTCCGTTTATAGACAATTCCGTGCCAATTTTAAAATTGTTCTCCCTACAACATTTTTTTTTATCACTGTGGGACGGGTACCAGAATTGCTATCTTAAATATAAAAAAGTAGCAAAAAAAAAAAAAATTTGAATCAGAAAATGGGTCACCCTATGAAATTCAGCCTTCAGAAGTGCATCGAAAATTTATTGATTCGATTTTCAAAAAGCAGTCAAAGTGCTATTTAATTCCATTTAAACGTTAAACTGACCTATCTGACATAAGATCAATGCCGTATCATAATAACATCTCTACTATGTATCATGTTGTAGAAGGATACGTGCTGTACTGCGACAATCAACAAACATAATCAAGGACGGATATATGTAAGAAAACTATGCGCTTTTATTTTTTGTGGAAGCAGAGCATTTCGGCAAAGAACTATGTAGAACAGTGGACTCCTTGTGCTGGAGTATAACATTATTTTCTTTCAGCGGTAAAATACCTAACAATCTTTATGCAGCCTGATGTGAGCGTTAAAATACTCACAGAGATGGTGGGCCGTGGTATCATCATCACTCTCGCAGCAGGCAGCGCAGTATGTTGTGTCGCTTATGCCAAGTATACTTAGGTTTTTAGCAAAATCGTGATGCTCCGTCACTTTACAGGGCAGCAGGAAAATCGCTCAAGTGGCTGTTATGTTCGGGATTCAGTACCAAAGACATTTTTTTCCTCAGGCAAGTAAATTCTCGTAAGATGAATTGTTGCCTAAAATATAACAACAAATCAATTTGCACTAATAATTTAGTCTCCCCACTAAAATTTGGATGCTACTTATAGAGCAAAATAACCACTGAGCCCAAACATCGTTTTCTTTTTCTCTATATCCAATTTTCCCAAAAAAAATAATACGTGCTCTTGAGTGTTAAGTTCTTTAAAAAAAAAAAGACATTAAAATGCCTTCGTTTAGTCTACCGGCTTCTTGGAGGGTAATACTATCTGCATTTATGATCATACAACAGAAGCCCTATCTGAAGATGCAGGCAAACAAAAAAAAAAGGTTCGAATCTAGAGAAAATCTCCACTTCCGAGTATCTATGCGAGATATCTCACATTCTCGAACTAGCTTTGAAGTGATAAGAGAGTTAAACAAGGTTTTTAACGCAGTACCCGAACCTTCGTTATGTCTGCCTGCGTCCTCTGTTGAGGCTTCCATTGATAGTTGGGTCTCATACGAACACAACTGCATACGGCTAAGCTCCGCGGGATATAGGCAGACCAAACGAATACTTCACGACATCTCTGGGAAGTCCTGTCTCTCAATGGGAAATACTGCAGATTGCTCACTGGCGTCGTGACGGAACATTGCACTTTTGCTAAGCACTTAAATGCGCTGGGTATAAGTGATGCAATATCCTGCGATTATTGCTGCGAAAGTGATGACAACACCGTGGTGCACTATCTTTGTGAATGTACGGCTAACGACCGCATCAGGCTGCAGGTACTTGGCTCTGACGTGCAGATCTTATAACTGAAAAGCTTACTCATATTTCTCCGTAAAACTGAAAGATTTCAATTAGAAGAACTTTACAAGGAGTATAGTGGACTAGTTCTTTAACTGAGCGCTCTGTTCCGATATTTAAAAAAAAAAATGGAAGAAGCTTTCCTAACGAAACATGAAATCTAACATTGTCGTCCTCGGTATCCTTGTTCGATTTTTGACCACCCAAGACCCGATTACATTCCTTTCCTGGCTGAGATTTTAACCGAAACATTATAGGGCGAGGGGAAAGTCGATTTCATATTTCCGCAGAAATATCATTCCCTCAGATAGCTTGTCCATAATACCAGAGTCAAAAGATAGTCGCCCTGTCTATTTCCCTTTAAACAAAAGAGTTTAGTCCATGATATATCAAGAGATTTATCAGAACGTCTAGAGTAGAGGCAGGTCGATGAGCATGATGCAACAGACTTCACTTCTTCATTAACGTCGATATTAGAACTATACTGTAAAGAGCTTTAAGCAGGGATTTTAGTATTCTTAAAGTGATTGCACACAGCGGGGGCAAAGGAAAATTAGGGAGATGACAAAGAGAGGTACCCAGCGATGTACGTTCGTTTTCGGTTCGCAGGTTATAATGAGTAGGAAATTAAGAGTTCCGAATGGCATTCCATAAGCGAGTGTTACGGTTGAAGATTTGAGGGAGCGGAATGCTACTGTTAATTTATAACGATAGAAAAAGCACCATTGCAGCGGAGACAGGACAACGCAATCAGTGGTGACCCCCAACATATGTACGCAGTCAGTGTCCACAATGAGTTTCCAATTAATCAGCTTCGCTCTTATTAACCAAATAATTGATTCATCTAAGCCGTGTTGTCTGCTCAAGTTACATATGCCGCCATAAGTTGCATTGTCGAAAGCGCACTCAATGTCGGTGCAGAATATGCTTTTAATTCTGTCCTCAAGATTTTGAAACAGATGAGGATGCATTCTGTTCATGCTCTTCAATATGCTTGATGTCGCTCTGATTGGCACAAAGCTCTCGGCTTATGTGTATTTATCTTCTCTGATTTTGGTGAGTTTTATTTTTCAGGCAGGTTTCAGAATTCGAGAAAGCACTGAATAGTCCTGAAGTTTTGCAGAGTTTACGCTCTAAGCCGTCATATTTATAGAAATCCATTTTTAATAGCCTTAAATATGGTAATGTGTATATCAACACTGATTTTCGGAAACCTATTTGAATAAAATGTTTCTCAACACAAGGGACAATGATCAGTGTGACTTGGCAGCGACAACATTTCAAAAGGCGCAGTCTAATAGAATCGTTAGGGGGAAAATAGCTCCCCAACGTAAAGACCATTTTGCATTACTATCACCAACGTCGTCGCTCGACATGATAGTCACAGTTGTCATCATCATCGGTAGATGACGTTTCCTGCTTAATCTTCCTTGTTATCCACTGCAAAAATACACAGAAGTATGGCACGCTAGAACCGATTGTAAAACTTACCTTTTTTTTGTCGCCGTTCGCGACTATGTAGAAGGACATGGTGGCAAGGATATCTGCACAATTATGCACATAAAATGTGCACAAGTGAGGATGGAAAAAAAAATTCAACTCTTTGTACTCCCCAATGAGAATCGCACGTGTACATAGTATGTGTTGCAGTTAGAATCTGTTATATTCCATCAGTCATACTACTTGTATCTGCATAGATACTATTTGAGCGCCTGTGTGTGGGTGAATCTTTAAAAACCTACAGTGCTATGTACGCTATCTGGAATCATTTAAACGCTATTTGAGCTTTTCGCTGTTTCATGACACGTATTACATTCCCCAGGAGAGTTAGACGTTATGTAGATACGAGTATCGCAGATTCAACGACGAGTATTCGTATCTGTGCCAGTGGGATTTAAGTCGCAAGTCCCATATATTTAAATGAGAACAAGTGCGAAGCAAAAATCACAAGTGGGATTAATTTTAAGTGAATAATTACGTAGATGCAGAGATACAAAAAAATAAATAAATAAATAAATAAAGGGAGAAACAACTGAAACTGAACGCGAGAAGGAAAATTAACTTACATACAAGGACATACGAAGGCAAGATGGAAAAAGATATAACATATTCGTACATATGCATGAGGAAAATTTTTGCATATCCTTGAAATTGCTCGCGCAATGCGGCACTGATTTAATTCTAACAAGTTTTTTTCATTAATGACGCCACTTAAATCAATACTGAAACCGTGGGGAGTACTTAAACCTAACAGCAAAGATGCATAACTTATCACCTATGTAGATATCATAAATGTTTTGGAGGGGTTTTGTGGACACTTTGAATAATGAAAATGCATTTATAGTGTGAAAAGATTGTTTTCAAGTGCCTTTATTAGGTTAAATGGCTTTAGTTGTGATAAAGTATACTTTTTACTGTCTCACATTCATTTTTAGTGCTCTCAAACTTTATCGAAGTGCAATTTAACATTCAATTGAGCAATGTGAGATAAAGCCTTGCCTTGATATTGTACACAATGTACAAATTGTACTGCACTTTCGTCGAATTATTTTCAATCTTTTAAAGGATGTACGAAATTTTCATGAAGAAATTGTTCTACATTGTGAGCTGCCTTATTTCAGTACACCACCAATTCATGTGTTATTCAAAACCGCATCTCTGTAGCTATATTAATGATTCGGACGATTTTAATTATTCATGAAACAATCCATATCGGAGGCATTCACATGAATTTTTCATTTTCAAAAATTGTTCCTTGATTAAGGTTTTTTTTTTTTCATTTATTTTGCTGATTTAAATGCTGTCCCACATGTATGTGAGGTTTGAATACAGTTAACCTCAATCAAAAGTTTCGACGGATGGAAGGAATTATCAGGTAGTCACGTAGATATAAGTTTACAATTTATTTGAATGCAAGGAATAAGTAAACATCAATTAAAATAGGAAGACATCATGGCGGAATTACAATTTTTATTGGCTGCAACCACAATATAACAACCGTATAGCAACGGCTTATTTTATGAAATGTTGCAGCTGTTTTTTCTTCTTCTTGGCGTTAAAGTGGATTGAATGGATGATTTGTATTCAAGCACACTTCCACCTAAGATGAACATGAAACGCATTACCATTTAACTAGACTACTTGATGTATGTATGGAGACTTTCATATATTTACTCATTTTTTTTTGTGTCATTTGCCTGCGCTTAAGGGATTTAAGAGTCCTTAAAATGCTTGAACACAGCGCGGAAGAAGTAAAATCGGGGAGCATGTAAAGAGAGGTACGATGAACACTGGTTTTAAATGTTTGCAGGTTATAATGGCTAGGAAATAATGAGTTGTACGGTCTAGAAACGAATCGTGATATTTTAGACCACGTCCAAAAGTGGGCTTGAGGTAACAGCATTCATAGCGAGACGGGTGTGTTACGGTTAAAAGTTTGAAGAGGTGGAATGCTACTGGTGATTTCTTTAGGGTACTGGTCGTATAAATATCGAGAAAACAGAGTTTTCGAGGGTGTCTTTTTTCTGAGTAATATTAGTATCACCTATGAGTGAACCCTATCTAGCAGGTGCAGAGACGTTTTGGGCGCATCCGACTAGATGTGGACGTTGTACTCCGATTTCGGGCAAAAAAATGCCTTATATATTGAAGCCAGATCACGGGGGTAATTTTAATTTTTTTTTTTTTTTTTTGACACACATACCGAGAATGGAAACTTTTCGGTGTCGACGGTGCAAGTACCATACAAGGACAATGACCGAGTGTTTAAATTTCACTGAAACGACAGCAGACAGCATTGTATTTTGGATGCAATAAATTCTACCCCGTTAGGGCTTCCCCAAAAATTTATGTTGTTGATATCAGAATTTCTACAGTTCTACAGCCCAAGAGCACGGACGTGAGTAAGGGAACGAATATGAAAAGCAGAGCGTACTGTCGTCAGTGAAGGACTAAATTGAATTAGAAGTAGCAGATAAGAGATCATTAACTAAAATTAAAAAGACTGTCGGATACAGAACTGAGCTCTGGGGAAATTCAGCATTTATTTTGTGAATATTAAACTTGAAACCATCCAAAACAACTTGAATTGAACGTTCTGAAAGTTATTTCTAAACCATTGACGAAAAGAGTCATTGATGCCCAAAGCACGCATTTTCGAAAAAAAGAGCCTGATGCCGAACTCTGTCAAATGCCTTGGAAATGTCAAGTATAACTATCATTAACTTGATGTACGCTTTGCTTCCACTTTTCGGTAAGACATGCCATCAAATTACCAGTGAACTTGTTGCTACGAAAATCGTACTGCCGGTCATTGAGAAGTTTTCGCGTTTCGACATATTTCATGAGCTGATGTACAGGAGGATATTGAAGTAGAATCGCGTTTTTTTTGGATGTCATTGTAAATAAGCATTGGGAAGGAGGATGAGGCAGAATTCTTAATATCCTTTGGTATATTACCTTTGGTAAACACGCTTAAGAAAGACGTCGCAGTCATTCCTGGTTCGTTTCTATCTTTTTCGGATTTCCTCTGTCGGGTTGGTGTTGTAGGAACTAAAAAACTTTTTTCTAGCCCTGAAAGCTTCTTTATAGTAAGAGTCGTATCGATGAGGGATCAAAGGAAACAAAGTGTTTGTGGTCATATCAGGCGCATATAATATGATGCCGCATCCACGTCGTTATCGAGGAAATATAATGACCAGTTCTTGCATTACAGTGCTTTTTAGAAGCCTTTCTCTAACTGTGTGATCGATGTAGAATAAATAAGCTGATATGCCACAGTGCACTGTGGTCCAAATAGCTTAAAGGGGATAATACATTGACATTGTTTTGATCATGGTGAGGATTTAAAAAAAAAAATCCAGGATATTGTGAGTTCATATTCAACCTGCGAATATCTCAACACACCATCTTTCGGGTGTTGTCTGTCCAGAATGTCGAAGCTGTCCAGTTTGGGGTTGATGTAAATACAGCAGTACTGGATATTTGGTTACGGAAATGGAATTTCAACCACATGAAATCGAATTCTGAACTGGAACCAGGGTTACAGTGTGGAGTTTGGCATGCATCATCAATACGCACGTAAATGGCACGTAACCATTTAGCTTCAGATCAGATTGATCTGAAAGATGTAGGCGAAAATCTACCTATGTTTCACTAAATGCCGTGGTCGTATGCAGAAAGTGATTCATTTTTAGCCCGCGAATACTGGTTATATCGACTATCAATTCCCGAGTCATTATAAAAAAAGCAGAAATTGTTGTATGGATTATCCCTTTACTACATACAATAGAACACAGCACACCAACAAAATTCATACCCACAACCCGCTATCCATCGGCTGTTACATATATTCAGTCAATGCCCGCGCTGTATGTATTGTAATGTATTACAAGAACGGCAGTGATTGCGTGTAAACAACTGTCACTTATAAGCGATACAAAGTTGAAGAAAAAATAAAAACGAAACTTCGCCATCATAGAAGTGATCTTAAGTAATCAACCCTCCGGGTATTTCTTCTGCGCAACCAGGGAAGATATCCCGGGATTCGTGTCACCATTTCCGATGAACGTGATGCTTTTAAGAAATATATTACGTATGGCAGACAGCAACGTGGCACAATGAACTTGAAAAAGTGTTACGGCATCGTGAAATCGGTTTAAAAGGTGTTAAAGAAAAGAAGGGGCCTGATACTTCCACTTCCAAATGATAACGTATAAAGCTTGTTATTATGGACGAAGCAAAACACGAAGGAAGTTGCCATCATCATGACAGCTTAACAAATACTTAGGGTAGCTACCGTATCATGTGTGTGTAGCCTTTGGGAGCTATAATTTATCCAGTCTTCGGGCAAAGGCAAAAACTGGTCTCGTCGCCATTCAAAATTCTTGCTGGGTCATTCATTATTTGATCCTGGACAATGCTTTTTAAGTAGTCGTTAAAGTCTTTAAATCATTTCAAGATGGTATCCTGGGTGACTACATCTCTGCCCTTGCTCATGTTCTAATCTTCTCACCTTGATAAGGTTGGGTTTCGTTTCATGAAATATCGCATCTATCTTTTCCAGGGCTACCATTTTTGAACGGTGTTTTCCTCTTCGAATCTTTAATCATTTTCTTAACCGTACTCAACAGATCATCAATTTCTGAGAGGAACATCTTATCTTCTTCCTTAGGCGATCTGCACTAATTTTTGTTGACTTAACCCCAATCAATCTATTATCCTTTAGTCTGTCGTGTAGTATTGAACGACATTAACTATATTTATCTGCTCCTTTTTGAGTGCTAGTTTGGTTCGTCCCTATATCCTATAAGGCACTGGCAACGTTTTCTGCGTCCGTTCTTTAAAAAAATGTTTAAAAAAGGATATGTAGGTTATGCGTAGAAAACTATCTGAAAAACTGCCCGGATACTAAGTCACATTTTTCAGCATTCGGACAGAAATGTTCTTTCCTAGTAAAACCTGTCTAAATACCTACTGAAAATCTGCAAGAGAAATACAATCCACTTTCTTTAGATCATAGTATCATTTAGGAGCAATTAAAATTGAATTCATATTTTCAGTATCCCGGCAGCCTTAAAAGGTTATCTGGTGACCTTTTAGTCATTGGAGATTAAAATTTTATAACGCCCAAAGCATTTTCTTAAACAAAAGTTGGCATTTTATCTACAAATAAGCATGTAGACGTTCATTTAGTTCCTTTGTCCAATATAACCTCGAATATTCTCTTCTTAGCCACGCGGTCAATCTAAAAATTTTTTTTAGTGTTTAAAGCCTGTGAATAATTAAAAAAAATCCCATTTCTATGTATCACTAATCAACCTGTGTATTACAAATTTAAACGCACGTTTCAAAATTTTGTCTTTATTACAGACACAAACACGTCTTCATGGATGAAGCAAATTAAGGACTCATAAACAAGTCACATCGTAAACATACCACACAATCCGTCGTCTCTGGCATAATCCAGGGATTTCTCCCTCATTAACTAAACAAAGTTAGACACATGGTCGCACAGTGTAACGAATTGCTTGAGAAATAGCTTCTTCACGAACGAAATGTACGAGTATGCGCATGGCTGCCAGATCTCAAAACCAATCTGTCAATTGTCAAAATGAGTGTCATAAATTGTTTTGAAATTTACTTAAATACTGCTCTGTTTTGAAGAGAAAACAAACACCAGATTGGGCACCAAATCGAGATCCAAGCTATGCCTACCGAGATGAGCTAATTTTATAGTTCACCGTTTGTCACTTAGAGTCCCATCTATATCCGCATCTTATCCATTTGTATGCCAAGAGAATACGACGACTTTAAATTCGTCTGAAGTACCACACAACATCTGTCTTTGTTGCCGAGTGATGGCGCGTTCGTGTTGTCAAATTACAAAAAAAAAAAAAAAAAAAAAAAAAAACACACAATTTTGTCTGTCAGCAATGATGTTGACGACGCTTCAAATCATTCGGACCGTTTATTTTCAAATTTATTCTGACATTCCCTTAAGCTAGATAATTTTCCCTTTTCACTTAATTCCAATTTAATTGGCTTTCATTTGAATCCGGAATAAGGGAGTCCTTGTTTTCTATTTTTTTGTTTTTTTATTTTATTTTTTTATTATTTAGCGTAACTATGTCAATGTCAAATGGAAGGATCTCACAATACATATTTCTTTATATATTATTCGTGCGAAACTTTTCTAATTTAGCTTTTAGCTTTACTCGAGTTGTTCTTTACGATTATTGTTCCGCAGCTGACTGGGAAAATAAATCGAATATCCAACGACTATCAGAGACTACTACATATATTATCAGTAAGGATGAGAAACAAAGGACAAAAGACATAAAGAAAGACGTGGGAAGGAAATGTCGAGCTTGGAAAATAATATCCGCTTTTGCGCTTGTTTTTAAAGAAGCAAGGAGATTGAGATTAAATTTACGAGATGTGAAAATGTATCCGCTTATCTGCGCGACATTCGTTAGCGAGAGGATTGCCTTTTATTTCAATAAACTTTTTGATCTTTGGATTCTTGTCAAGTGGCAGCAAAGAAGGAACTGAAAATATTTTACGACATTTTAATGGAATGCGCTAATGTTTTTTGAAGAATAGAGTCGGTTGGTTGACATCGTGAATGATAAGTCTGTGTTGAGGAATTTTTATTCAGAGAATCCGGATTTTAAGGTATTCCGGAGCGGAAATTGATGAGGAGTTAGTAGATGTAATTTGGTTTCCATTTATTTAGCACGTGGTCTAGTTGGTTTTATTTTTATTTTCTACGTTTCCAATATAAGGCCGAATTTTATCTCACTTTTTGGTTTAATCTCTATTCTGACTATATCAGGGTAAACAAGTCATAATGAATTAAAATAATTTTTCTTATATAACGAAGCAGCCCTTAATTTTCGAGTCATCGCAAGTTGATTCTCCTACATTTTCTTTAGAAATATGTATAAGAACGAAAAGCTTATACTTGGGGTGGTCTAAAGGTATAAATTTCACCTCATTGGTAGATGTACTTAAAGATATATCGTATTTTTCCTCGATTTAAATTGTCTAGTGGTGACATTCACTGTAATTGAATGGATAGGTACAAGTCAGCTTTCTAATTTGGTAAAATGAAATCGCTGAACCTGACTATTTAGATTTTCTTTTTTCTTTGACGGTGAGTTTCGCATAATACACAGTTGAGCCCCAGCATACCAAATCATCACTACAGAGATTTTCACAATATTGATTACAATAATCTCCTTCCCGCTGTTAAAAGAATATGTTGGGACTGTATTTAGTACATGCCCCAGTAGATGATTAGATATCTTATCTGTACGAGAAAGCAAATATCTGCACTTTGCAGTCCTCTTAGTGTTAGTTAGTTCTTGTGACTCCGCGGTAGTCAACAAAGCCTGCGCCACATATATTTTTGTTTTCTGCAACGTGCTTCAGCGCTTACCTTAACGTCTTAAAGTATTTTGTTCTTCTTATAGTGATGTCGATTGTCTCCTGTTTTGCTCTAATATGGAGTTTGCGTTTCAGATTCGATTTGGCCTATATACTTTCAAAATGATTAACTTCTGAGTGATTGCTGTGATCATTTTCCAAGTGCTGTACCCATACAGTAGTGCTGACTCAATTTTGAAGCGAAACAGTCGCAGCTGGGTCTTAGTGCTGTAAACGTTGCTTTCCCACACCTAAAACAACATTCTGAAAGCGGATTTTGCCTTTCCGATTCTGCTTTCCAAATGCTCTGCATTTGGTTGTCAATTGGAGACTACAACCAAATACAATCCTGCTGAACTCCGTTTTAGAGTTTAAATGCTTCTGATAACTTACCGTTGTGTAGAACACGACATCGTACGTAGGCTTTATAACAGAAATGGTTTTAGCAAAAATACTGCTCCCGCACAAAGTTTTCCATATAAACTGCCGGTTCTTGCTATCAAAAGCCTTCTCGAAATCGAGACGCATTACTCTACGATAATCCAGAAAGCGTTTATATGATCAATGCAAAGCATCCAGAACGAAAGTCTGCTTGTTCGATATTAAGGGTTGTTGACAGAATGCATATCCAACGACAATTTTTGCTATTTATCAGATTTGCCATTTTCGGAAATTTGACAATGCACACCTCGGGAAAACGCTCATTTTCCCATGCATTAGTTTTCAAGTACCTCTGCCACCGAATTCGTACATATTGGGTGCATTTTAGAAAAATTCTACAATGGGTCTAGGACACTTTTCGCTATTTAGATTTAAGCCACAGACACCAAGACGCTCCTACAAGCGGGCCTACCTCAACAAGTCAGGCCCGGGTTAACATCCGGGGGCTCCTGACTCCCATGGTACCCTGGTAGAGACTACCGGTGGTCGTGCCGCCAAAAAGACTTATGACCGGCCGTTAGTCAAATCGTTGCGATAAGGCTACTACTTTCATAGAACTCCAGTGTTCATTCACAGTTGTTTGCTCATTTGTTGATTGTTGCCGCGGCATGTTAATTGCTTAATATGTGCGGCATTATTCTGGCAATAGCGTGTCGAATGTCGAATGTGTAGACTGCGGACTTGACATAGCTTCAAACCGCATATCACGGTGGCCAATTGATGGATGCTCGAGTTATGTGGCTTATGGCTTATGTTTCATATTGCGCCGTCTTGTTGGAACCACAGCCCGGATATATCGATGTTGTTGTGCTCTGACCCCAGAAAGTCGGTTTACATCGGTTTACCTAAGACCAATGACAATAACGTTGTCTCCTTCTTCATTTCGAAAGAAATAAGGTCCGATGATGCTTTTATGCCATAAACTGCACCAAAAAACCAATATTTGTGTGAACATCGATGTTCACTCCAATAAGTGCAAGCTAAATTGCTTGTTGATATAGCCGTTGAGCCAAAAAGGGGACTCGTCCGAGAAGATAATGTTTTGGCCAAAATCCGAATCTCCGGCCAATTAGCGAACTCACGGCGTTTTCTATGGTCATCCGGCTTCAATTTCTACATCATCACAATCCCTCTGATAATGTCCAATTCAGCTAATCGGCGCCGAATCGACATTTCTGGGTCTTATCCGATACAGGCCGCTACGGCTACTATGTTTTCCACATTTCGCACCAATCTCTATCTGAGTGGTGGCTAAAGATCCAAAAGAGTGTACTTATGCACAAACTGAAGCCATAATGACGACCGACCTCACAACGAAATTCACTGAGCCGGAATTTCGATGTTTTTCAACATAACAATTGGAAAAACTATCTGCTCACCCGATATATTCATCTACGAATCTTTTCTCGCCGATATGATTTCCATCATCAACGATAAAGAATTTTCTTCAACTATATACCTATAACCCTTTTGATACTTATCGCATTATCCGCTTTCTCACTTAATCCATTGATATTTCCGCGCTGAATGCAAAACTAGCACGAAGTAAGGGTCAATTTTTATCCGAAAATTCTTTCCAGTACCCACCCACAAAGCTCACAAGCGTTGTGCTAAACCCTTCAAGAAAAACTTTCAATATAAACGTAATCCACTTAAATAAAACATTTAAGAAAGAACGAAAAATAAATTCTCTAACCAAATAAAAAAAAAAAAAAAATCCACCACAAATGCAAACTAAAGGGCACTACAATGCCAAGGAAGCTTGCTGAGGGATAAAATTGTCTACAGAGGTGAAGGTCATCATCGACAAGAAACACTGTAATGAAATTAAACTTTCCGAAGGTCATCAAAAAGGCTCCACTTTTCCTTATCTGACGGATATCAGCAATTCAAAAGCAACAGAAGGATTTTCCTTTCTAGATTTTCTATACCCACTTTAGCTTTATCGTTTTGGTTAGGTTTCCCCACCCCAAAGTATGTCATTCTAGAAAAGGAATAAAAAAAAAATAAATAAAAAAAAAATAAACCAAATGAACAATCCTAGTCCTAACTATCCATTCAACAGAGAGTTTTTCCATCTCCCTATCAATTTCGTTGGTTAGAATATTTAATTTTCTGAAAAAGGTTCTAGGACGAGTACCGTCATCTCTGTGACATTGAAGATGATGCCACGACAGTGGATATCTATTTGGCAGTTGGAGAACCTTTTGAAACGTTATTTTATATTTGTGACCCCGATGCTGTAAAAGCATATCTATATCTGTAAGAAGATTATCCTTCACCTTGTTATTAAAACGAAATCTTCTTAAAACAGCATTTTATGTGAAGAATTGGTGATGCCTGTTGGGCAATATGTCCTGGAATATCAAATTCAAAAGCAAATATTGCCTCCAATATGCTTACAATGAGTTTGATAAATATTTTAAAACAAATGGATGGGCATGTTATACATATATTTACTTTCTTGAAAGAAAATTTGGTATCCCATGGGGGTACATTCTTGGGACCATTCTTTATCATTTTGTGTCAAATTTATTCCTAAATGTAAACGTCATTAATTGAAATCTGTTTGCTCTCTAAATAGGTAACTCAAAAAGTTAAATACAATTAAGCCGGAAAAGTTTTCGAACAAAAGTTTCAAAGGTCAGTTAAAAGTAAGCACAAATATCTTAACATCTATCTTACAATATCTCCCAACGAGTACTTAGGAGACATGATTAACAAACAAATTAAATAATTTATCACTCCTTTTTTGTGGGCCACTGACGATAACTGAATTGGTCTCATTTTGCCCTCTGTAAATAGGTCAAAAAGAGTAACACCAACAACAATAGCAATTTCCTGGTAAATGTCTCATTTAATGTTTAATCATGCTTCTCAGAGGTTTTTATGAGATAGCAAGGCACACAATGAGTTTGCTAAAGTGTTTTCAGTGTAGGGGCTACAAGGAAGGGTACACTCCAATGTAAATTGCTTCTTAAATAAACGAAAGTGGAAAGAGACTTTTACCTGATGTTGACATGCTTTGGTAGAATAAGCCAGTCTTCTGCTGCAGAATTTTTGACATTCGAAGGAAAATACTACAATAAATCTGCGTGCTACGAAACCAGAATATCTTTGTATACTTAGAGATAGAATCGATGTTTACATCCAAAATGTTTTCGTTGAATGCGTTTTATCCTGTTGTGTTGAATTTTGACTGGATTCTGATGATATGGTTGTGGTTCATGGTACTGGAAGATACACACTTGTACATAAATCAGAGCGCAAACTCATTAATCTCAGCTTAGTAACCGAACATACTGATAGATGTTCTTAGCCCTCGAAAGAATGTTATCTGCATCTATGATAGAAACACAATTTAAGTCTCGTTTACCTATTCAGCTGTAAGGCAATAGAAATAAGCTGCAACTTGCCGAAGACGCTGTTTGCATAAAGTTAAAACAAGTGATGTACGAGCACGCTAGGGGGGATATAAAAATGTGGATCCAACGATTAAGTAGAAGATAGTTTCCGCTCATTTAAAATTTCATAATTCGGGTGGACAGATAATTACAAGTCCCTGGTTGGGAGGAGAATGTATATATTTAGAGAGGGTTTGGGTGGCTCAAATAAGGCGCAATTTGGAAGTTCACTTTTCGAACATTCTTTCGAGCAACTGTGGCGATATATCGGCAATAACTAGGGAACTTTTTGTTTTAGCTCGTTTGCATTTTTCTTCCCTGCTTCCCTATCTTTTGACCAGGAACCCAACAAGACTTAACTTTATGCTCAACATATGCACCAGAACGCTTCAGAAGCCTCGATTTTATTTCGACTGCTGCGATGGCCATAATGGCGATTCCTATCTTCGTCTTTGATCCATCCGTGTAAATGGATATCGAGTCTTTTACCACTTGGTTCCTGTCTCATGTCTCTCTGTTTGGGAAAATACAGGCAAATAGTGTTGGGGTCATGATGGGGTATTAGTAGTCTTAAGGCTTATTCTTCTGGATGCAGATCACTTCCAATATGGGTGTCAAGCAGTTTTCCCAAAGTTTTAAAATGAACGATGTTGGACTTAAGGGCCTGAAGTCTTTCCTGCCTTGCGAATGAATACTACCTTTATTTCCCTCCAGGATTTTGGCACATATACACACTGTATCCTACAGTTGAATGATCTTCAAAGGAAGGGTATCGCAATCTGCTTCGTTTCACATTAATATTATTCGGGTAGAGAATGAAAAAGTCAGTGATTTGATTTACTGGAATAATTTTTGAAGAAAAGTGGACCAATGATTCCACCAGCTTATAAAGCACACCAAATAGTAACTTTTGTGGATGCTTATGGATGGAAATTCGGCTACTTGATCAACTTAAAGTGTGAGATGGTGGACAAAATTCTGTACGGAAAGATAGGAGTAAGATTAGTGACATTTTCAATCCATTCAAGAAATATACGACGCTCACAATGATCAAGTGGATTCACTTCTCGCAGGAGTTGAATTTTGTTAGCTCGAATAGCAAGATCTTTTCTAAAATCGTCCATATAGTTGATTTGTATTAAAAAATACATATTAAAAGGTATGGATTAAGCCGAGTGAAACTGAATCTTAATATGCCCAGCCATTGCTTCTCATCTTTTGTGTTTTTTTTTTTTTTTTTTTTTTTTAATAGTAACACGCGCACACAGTGCGGGCGTAAAGAAATTAATGAAAATTGGGGTATGAGTAGGTGCCTTGGGGTACACCAGCATTTATTTTGTGGACATCAGACTTGAAACCACAGAAGAAATTTTCAATCAACGTTTCAAAAGGTAATTTTTAAAACATTGTAATTTCTAAACCCATTTTCAATAAAAGAGCCTATTGCCAAACTCTGCCAAAAGCTTTTGGAATATCTAGTGCAACTATTTTATTTTTGCCAGATTGAAATAGACTATGGTTCCACTTTTTGTGAGACATGTCATTAAATCACCAGCAAACATTGTGAAATTACCGTGTCCGGAGATACATATGTTACAATTTGTAGCATTTCCATGACCTTTCAAAGAAGGTATCCAAATGATATGGATCTGTAAAAAAAGGATGATTTGCCTTTCTTAGGGACGAATTTGATTTTCAATATCAATATTCCAATTCAGTTAAATTCGTCGTGAGGTCGGTCGTCATCATGGCTTCAGTGTGCAGGCAATTCGTCAAACCATGAAAAAGTTTGACCGTGAGTATCTCCTTTTTGATCTTATGCCACCAACCAGGCAGTGAAAAAGATCCAGAAATATTGATTCGGTGCCATCGCCACAGAGTCAACCCCACTTATTTTGCAGTTAGATTTCAGCCTACATCCGTATATGATTGTGTAAGTAAAATTACCGTAATTGTAAGAAACAAATCCAAAACTGTTCGGCTAGGGTTGTATGCATCCACAAAGATGGACTGTTTGGTGTTATTTATGGCATGGCCGCATCATCAAACCTTATTTTATACAAAATGAGAAAGGAGACATCGTTACCGTCAATGGCCTCAGGTATCGAGCGATGTTAACCGACTTTATGTCACACAAGCGACGCAGTGCTCGAAGTTGTGAAGGAGAAATTTGGTAACAAGGTTATCTCACGGCGAGCATTCATCAATTTGCCACCGCGATGATGAGATTTATCACCACTCGATTATTTTTTTCTGGGGCTACGTCAAGTCCTTAGTCTCCGATAAAAAGCCAACTACTTTGAACGAGATTGAGGCCAACATTCGACACCCTATTGCCGGAGTAACGCCGCACATAATGTACCAAGTCTTCAAAAATTGAATAAACCGCTTGAAACACTGCCAGCAAAGCCAAGGCGGTCATTCGAATGATGTGCTGTTCCACACATAATGGCATGAACGTAGCTTCAAAACATTTTTGCTATCTTATCACGTCGTTTAAAGACGTTACACCAATCTTCCTCGGTGAGCTGTTGGTATTTGTTTCCCCATCTAAGGCGACAATTTTTATTTTATCCCGGAATAAATGGTTCTAGAGGAGATTTTTTCTGCGCTCTTTCGTTATATTAGAAGCCAGCTGAGATGACGTTCTTTTTTACGACTTTTTAAAGATAATTCTATTAGAGTCAGATTAGTTCAAAACCTTTATAAGGAAAATTAGACTTCGGTGTGGGATGGTAACAAATTGTTTAATTTATCGTTTAATTCGCATATAGGAGTTAAACAGGGTTGCCTATTGAGCCCATTTCTTCTTTATACTTAAATGACGTCACAAAATTTCTGTGAGGAGGAATCGTGTATGATGGGCGGACGACATTACTATGTTAGTGGAATCGCCAAATGATTATAAATAGACTACAGCAATACTTCATGTGGTGGAAACTCAAAGTCAACACAAGGAAATCTAAAATCATAATGCAATCCATTTCAGAGGATTTGGACCGTACTCTAGGGAGGAAAAATGGACTTCGGAAAATGAAGAACTCGAAGTTGTGAAAGAGTTTAAGTATTAAGGGGTAATCGTAACACCTTGATTATCATTTAAATATCATTTCAGCGAAAAAGTTAAGAAAACTATATTGAAAGGGCAATAAATTGCAACGTAAGGTGTCTTCTAAGTAAAAATTAAGTCGATCCGGGCGCAAAGTTTAAAATGTAAGCCATGCGGTCCATCGTATGCTACATAGCACAAAGCTAGGGTATCGCATAGTATAAATAGATAGCAAAAATTCTTAGATACTTTTTAAAGAAAATGTTTTATTTTCGGGAAACACCCCGAACAATATGCTTAGTAACAGGACAGCCTCCTTTGTACATTTTCAAGCTTAGATTGCACATTCTTTCTATCTTCAAATTAATGGCGTTTCATCGTTACTGCCTCGTTTACATTTTTGCAAAAAGTATAGATACAATTAGTGGCAGCATCTAAGTTTATAATGGCAATAATATTTCGATTTGGTGTGCTCCTGCAGACGATAAAACTAGGTATTAATTGAAAGAATAACCAAAATTTTAATTTTTGACAAAATGGCGGCTTCGTAAAAAAAAATTCGAATCTTCGACCTAAATTGCCACGTAAAATTATTTAAAAAAAAATAGAAATAATTATCCGAAATCTTATCGCTTCAAGCAACACTTGTAGAATATATCTGAGAAGGTTGTGTTAAAATTTGAGACTGATCGGTTAAATCGTTTTTTTCTTTAGAAATCCTGGTCACCGACTTCAAAAACATAGTTTTGAGAAAAACGCGTTTAAAGTCTCGAAAGGAGTTTACATATAGTGCTAGACGTCCTTCCAAAAATGCGTATATCTCGAAAGTACCTACCTGATCGATTTGAGATTTTTAGGGAATATGAATGGTCCAGATTCAGCAAGCAGCATAATGTCCCTCTACCAGATTATAATGCAGAAGTTTGGAAAGGACAAAGCCAAGCTATGAGGAATCTACGCGTTCGACTTTTAGAGTGAAAGCGCAACAAGAGAAGCTAGGTTTACTTATCGAATGTTAGACCACAAGCTTAAGACGAATAACTGCTCAGACGACCATAATGGTTTGGACAAGGCCAGAGGTAATCTGCCCATTTTTAAAGGCTCACTGAGGAAAATGTGATATATGGTATGCTCTCAATTTCTCAAATACTTAAAGTAATCAAAAGTTTTTTATATGATGTTATAAGCTTTCAGTGCAAGTCAGTATGAATTTCTAAGAGACAGATCAACTACTACAAACTTTGTTGAATTCGTATCGACAATTAGTCAAAGGCCTCGCCACACTGAAAGCATCGGTTCCCACTAGATCACCGAAATCAAGCAGTGTTGGGCGCGGTAAGTACGTAAGTGAGTGACCACATGGGAATTCTGTACTCCGCCCGCTGTTGACAAAACGTGCCATCCCTTGGTAATAATAATAATAATAATCGTATCCTTTGCGCTTGCGGCCTTCGATAAAATAACACATTATTTTCAAATTTTACTTCCGTCGGTTTTGACCGCATGTTATTAAAATAGATATTTTCTTATCTGGAGAACGGTTTTAGGTCAGCCTTCTCCGTTGTTAGTCAGTTTTGGTGTCCCACAGGGTCACCTTTTTTATTTTAACTCTAAATTATCTTGAGGAGATTATTAAATACTGCCCCCTATTAATTTATGTTACGCAAACAACACTAAGTTCCCCAAAACTATTTCTTCATTCCAAGGCTCTTTCTCCTTATTATTAGAGCTACTTATCCTTTTCCTATTTCTTATAGCTTAGTATCTCCAAAGGTCAATCTATGACTTTAATATACTATATAAGCCCAATAATTTTCATCTTCGACTTTATTTTCCCTGTACCCCAGGTTCAATTCCTTCGCGACCTAAGAATATCATACGAAAGAGAGTAAAACTTCCGTTCGCATATTTATGAAATAATCCTTAAAGCCAACTCATCCCTTGTTTGTTATTAAACGATGGTCTAAAGATTTTTGCAACCCTTTTGTGACAAGGATACTTTATATTACCCTTGTCCGGCCGCTTCCCGAATATGCCAACAAATTCTGGTCCCCTTATCAGCAAGTTTATATATTCCGAATCGAGAACATTCAACGTCGTTTCTTTCGATTTGCCCATCGAGGACTACGCTTAGATGACCCTTTTATCTTACCTAACTATTGTGGTCGCCTCAAACTTCTTAACCCGAATATTCTGCATTATTACTGTATATTATTACTTTATAGAAATAGAAATAAAATTAAGAAAAATATGAAAATAATAATAAACTTTAAAATCACCGCAAAAGAATGCACATGGCGTTTAATATAGAAAAAAATAAAATAATATAAAAAAAAAACAGGCAAAATATTATGGTATACAAAGTAATAAAAAAGATAGAGCGAATAACATAGGGTGCCTCATACTTTTGGCTGTATACTATAGACATATAGCTCCAAGCGTAAATTTTGCTCACCAAAAATCTGTATTCATGTTCGAGTAATCACCTTTTCATAAATTTATCAGTTAAACCAACTTTTTACCTATTTTTGGCTTAATCTAAATGCATTTTTATTTCTACCTCAGCAAAATACTCAAATTATTTTCAAAATCTGTGGATATTAAATGAGATTTCCTCAAAAAATTGATTTTCAAAAATTTGCTCTCATGTGAGCAGAGTAACTCAATATTATTACGACCTAGACAAGTGAATAATTTCAAATAGTTTTCCTATCTACGATATTTACTATCAAAAATTAATCTCAACCACTTTTTCAATTTCAAAACTGCAAATATTTTATCTCTATTTACCATATCATTCAAAAGTCATTAAAAAAAAATTTAAAAAAAAAGAATAAAACTGAATAAAATACAAAATACAACAAAATACTAATACAACTCACGGAATCAGTTAAAACGAAAACAGATTATAGGCTCCAGAATCTCCCTAAAAACATGAATGGGTTTGCTGGTTATAAATTTAAAAAAAAAAAAAAATTAATTGTATATTATTTATAATTTAAACTTTTTTTGTGGGAAAAATCATTCGAAGCCATTGATATACAGATGCACGCTACAAGTATAACAACCACCTCTTGACAGATATAATAACAAAACCTTGTTTTCTAGGTTATGGGATGGAAAAAGCTCCTCACCATTTCCACTCCTTAGACCCACATAAGTTTACACTCATAAGATAAACCAAAAATTAAACTCCATTGTTGTTCTATTCCGTTCAAGTAGGACGGGAAAAGGTTGAAAATATAATGAAACAGTCCTCTAAAGAGATTTAAAAAACCTAAAAGGATTTTGGGTCTCAGTGTATGTTGTACATAGTGTTACATCCAAGGGTTTATACACGAAGCTTATGTGACATAAAAAGCAAAAAACAGAACATTTAATGGATAGCTTTTGCCGTGTTCCTGTTTATCTGTTTGAAGCCTCCTGCTTGACACGTGTGCTGGCTTTTATTTAGAATCAATTATTTAGGAACATTCCTTTGCCATCAGATTTCAACACGTTTTGTGCATTTCAACCTTAGATTCTTTTCTTGTTTGCTTCATCTTTAATTTATGCGATTTTGTGTATGGTAGCCCTTAAATTGTGTTGTACGTGTAAAAATCTTAAAAAAAAATTTTTGACCAAGTTTAATGGAATTCGTGATAAGATTCGGAATATAATAGGGTTCTTCTTCAGGGATGGCAAATCAGAGTTTTCTGTGTTACCTGGACAAAAAATCTAAGAATTGGATGAAATCCAATTGATTGCAGCTCGCCACAGACCTTACTCTGTAGTTTTGTTAAGAATTTCCCAGTTTGCGTTAGAACACAGTGTCAGACATACTATGGCTAAATCTTTAAATTTGGCTTTATTATGCTTTAACATAATAAAAGCGTTATAAGGTCATATAAATTTGTATATTTATATTATTGGCTAATTATTTGAAAGGTGACCAGATGGATGGGAATAAAATTTAAATAAAACAACATCAGTGTGAGATATTAAAATAATTCTGGCTTTATTCTAAAGCTATAGGGTTTTCCAATATGGACTTGACATCTTTGAATTTAATTTGTGAACGCACTCTTTCACTAATTATCAAACTGTCAGTATCAATTTATTCATAATAAAGTACACTAACGAGCAACGTCTGCAAATTATAAAAATTTTCCACAGATATTCGAAGTCGCAAAATCATCTTCAGTGACGAAGCTTATTTTTGTCTCAATGGATTCGTCAATAAGCAAAATATGCGTTATTGGTCGGGTGAAAACCCACATGTGCTTCATGAATCACTACTTCATCCACAAAAAATAACTGTTTGTTGCGGTTTGCATGCCGGCGGCGTTATTGGGCCATATTTTTTCGTCGACGATAACTATCGTCACGTTACTGTGAATGGTCAGCGTTATCGCGTCATTATCACCGATTATTTTTGGCAGGAATTGGAAGATATTGACTTGGACGACATGTGGTTTCACCATCAACAGGATGGTGCCACAAGCCACACAGCACACGCTACAATCGATTTACTGAAGACTATTTTCTGTGGGGCTACGTTAAGTCATTGGTTTATGCCAACACTCCGACGACGTTGGAAGAGCTCAGAGCCAACATTGAATGCAAAATAGCGGCCGTTTTGGCGGAAATGTGTGACCGAGTCGTTGAAAATTGGGCCCAACGAATCGACTGTTGCAAATGTGCCCGCGGTGGCCATATGAACGAAGTCGGGTTCCATTCATAAATGTTTTGATTGTACTTCAAGCCAATAAAAAATTTTTTGAAATATCTCAAATGGTTTGCCTTTTATTTAAAAAAAAAAAAGTTGTAATTAGAAAACCGTATATATTCATGCCAATATGTGTGGAATTGCAAGTCATTCAAATGGCCACCTCGGCTTCGCTGATAGTGCTTCAAGCGGTCGTTTTCAATTTTTGACGTAACGTTATCTATTTCATCATTTTGAAAGAAAAAAAAAAAAAAAGAATGGATGACATTTCTTAGAATTTTTCAGGCGCTTGCTTGACATTTGTTGATATACCATTAGCTGCGCGACTAATACTTGCGGAAAGAGAGTTGGAATTCATTTTGCGCGCAAAGCAGACCATGCAGCTGCTTGTAAGGCATAGGCCATATCTCACAGTTGGCCATACAAACATGATAAATGAATGAATTTTCTTTCTTTTTTTTAAGTGTTTTATGATAAAAAATGTCAGGATTATTTAAATTTAAGAGTTTCATGGCTTTACATTGTAAAAACAAACAATTTTTGCGAATAATCCGCTAAGGGTATGTCAACAACTGTCCATAATCTATTTTTTTTTTTTTGCTTTTTTTTAAGCATTCAAAGCCATACAACTATTGAAAATATTAATTTTTTCTTATTTTTGTGATTAATAGTCCGTTAAAATAGACGTCCTCCAAATGCCAATTTTATAAAGGATTCTTTCGATCTATATTGCTATTATTAGGACAATTATGTTATACGCGTCGGTTGTTCTATGGAACATAATATCAAACTACAAAGAAGGGTCTGTCTTGGTTGCATGGGAGCTTTCCGTAGTATGTCTGTCAACGCTCTAGGCGAATTGATGAATCACCGTCCTCTTATATTCATATCATGCGATGAAATCTCAAAGAAATTTTCCGTTTAAAGACAAGTAGCCTCTGGTGGAACATGCACTAAAGCCTTGATGACTCTGTGCGTCGACTATCTTTTGACTCTGGTTTTATGATACCATCACTCCTTGCTATGAAAACTTGCGTGTGTCTTTCAAGCGGAGATACATGCAATGCTAAAGGCAACGAACCATATTGTGAAGATGAAAGAATCCGTACTGACATCCAAGGCGCGTAGATTTTTATTGACCTAGCTGGTTCAAGAATGCAAAAAAAATATCACTGAACACAGTCAGAAGGCTAAATTCAATTAGATCACGCGAAATGAAATCGGCGATGAACTTGCTAATTAAGGCTCAAAAGAAAGTTTTTCAGAACCTGAACCTGTGTTAAGTCTGCCTGTGTCCTCAGTTAGGTCTTCGTTTGACAGTTGGGTGTTATATGAGCACAACTGCAGATAGGTTGCCGACACACCAACAGAATGGCTTCCGATGTCTCTAAGTGATCAGCCGCTTTCTTTCTGTCGTAAAGACTGCATGATGCTTACTGGCGTGTAAGAATGTCCAGCCTGAAATTTTTTGGTGCTAGTACTGTAGGTTCTTAATCACTGAAGCGCTTAGTCACATTTCTTTAAACGAATAAGAAATTTCAAAAAATACAATGGACTGGTTCTTTGTCTGAGTGCTCTGTTCCGAAACCGAATTAATGGCATTCGTATTGTCTGATGGACCCTTCCTGGATTTGTTGATAAAAATGTGAGTAGACCCCACAATCAATCCACGAACTCGAATGCTATATATCTTATATGGGTATATCCCGAGACCTTTTTGCAAAATTTTCGATATTGTGGATGGACAAATGGCAAACTGTTATGTCACTGGCATGTCAGTGATCTTCGTAGAGCAGAGATGAATTAGATTTCACAAGTTACAACTGAGTAGTGATCGTATTCTGATACATGGCAATGTAAGGCATTGCGGATAAAATGCGCCACAGGTTGGTATTTCTTATTCACTTCTTTAGCTCCTGCAGAAATCATTATAAGGAATAGTCAGAGATATCTCATCATCTTAGGTCAATCATTTCTTGATTGATTATTATCAACCATATTAGTCTAAAAGATGTCTCGTTATCCGAGTCTGGGCAACTACTCATTGACGTTGTTCCTTGTAATATCTTAAACCAAACTGAGTGCATATCCATTAACACTCTTGAATTTATTGCTTTCGAAGTTGGGGATCTACTCGTTTCTTGGAATGCAAACATATAATGCAAGATCTGACGCATGTACTAGTTTCAGAATGTGACAAGTAATGAATTGAAGCTGAAACTTCAGCTTCGTAGACGGTACAATATGTGGGCAAACTAAGGGATTTGTGTATGCAGAATACCTCTGGGAAGGTTCCTACGCCCACGTCTTCGACGTGAATAGACTGGCGTATCTGATTGCAGCATCAGATCATAGTTTTGAAAACTGTCGTTGAGCAGGTTCTAAACGCAACATCAGCTCTTACATTGAGGGACTGAACAGTAAGAATTGAAGTTGAATTTTCTATAATCATATGGTCTTTGCTGAGAGAGCAATGAGGAAGAAAAAAAACGTCACTCTTAGTACATTAGTGTACTAAGTGAAAATGTATTAGTGAATGAAGATGTATTCGCCGTGAATATAGAATATTACATCACTTTCGGCCTCTTCTTCGAACCTCGGCTGAAAATTGAATCTTTATTTCACAACATTATTGAAATAGAGTTAGCAATCATGTGCTCACCCTGAAATTTATTCAACATCTGTTCCTTAACTTGAAGATTTTCTTGATTTTCTTGACACCCGGAGTCACTCTCATTTCCCTCGCTGGATTTACTTTATACTTCTCGTACAAGTCGACCCCAAACCGCATTCTTTGGACTCAAAATACTGTGGAATTTTATTGTCCCTTAAGCTACCCCATGCTATTTCTATGTGCGGCATCGACATAGAAATTTATTTGGTGGTAAACGACGAAGTAATGTAACGCCTCTAACCACACCTTTTTCTAGCGGTATTATCACCACCAGTGCTCTACCAAAATTACCGGTAGCATTCCACTCCTTCAAACTATTAAATATGATTTTTTCGATTTAACGACATTTGGCTGCGCCAAACTCTCCACCCATACTACTTATGGAGTGGTTTTGAGGAATAAAATACAACGACTACGTTTATTTAACTAAATCGACAATCTTTGTGCTTCATAAAAAAATGGTTCATGACATTGTTTTTATAACACCACGACTTTAGAAATATTATTTCGTCGTCTATTATTGATAAACCGCATGCTGTCGATCAGACTTTGGGGCATTATTCTGAGGGTTTGGGCCCTATCTTACGGTCGATTCGTTGGACCCAATTTTCAACGACTCGGCCACACATTTTGGCCGGAACGGCCACTATTTCGCGTTCAATGTTGGTTCTGAGCTCTTCCAACGTCGTCGTCGTGTTGGCATAAACCAATGACTTAACGTAGCCTCACAAAATATAGTCAAGCGGCGTTAAATCGCACGAACAAGGCGGCCAATCGACTGGCTCATGTCTTGAGATAACACGCTCTTCAATAAATCGATTGTAGCGTGTGCTGTGTGGCTTGTGGCACCATCCTGTTGAAACCAAATGTCGTCCAAGTCCACATCTTCCAATCCGAGCCAAAAATAATTGGCCCAAGAACGCCGCCGGCATGCAAATCGAACCAAGCAGTTATTTTTTGTGGATGAATTGGTGGTTCATGAAGCACATATGGGTTTTCACCCGACCAATAACGCATTAGTCGTTATTGACGAACCCATTGAGCCAAAAATAAGCTTCGTCACTGAAAATGATTTTGCGATGAAATTCATCATCTTGGTGCACGAACCCAATCCGAGAACGTACGTCGCTTCAATTCTTGAGTCAACTTGATCGTGTGTGGGTGTAAACTAAGATCCTTACGCAAAATACGCCATAATGTGGTCTGAGCGATGCCCAATTCTTGAGAACGCCGTGGAACTGCCTAATTTGGATCGTTTGCTACGGACGTCTGAACGGCAGCGATATTTTCGACACTTCGACCAACCCGTTGTCTCACTGACACGGCAATATCACACAACGAATATGTAGACACAAATTTTTGCACTAAACTTGTTATTGCCTGTCTACTAGGGTGAGAATTACGACCGAAAATTGGAGTTAACGCTCTTAAAGTTGCAGTCACCGACTCCGAATACCTGTAGAAAGTTTTTATAATTTACAGACGTTGCTCGTTAGTGTACTTTACCATGATGAAAATGTTGAGTTTATTGAATAAATTGACAGTAACAGTTTGATAATTAGTGAAAGAGTGCGTTCACAAATTAAATTCAAAGTTGTCAAGTCCCTATTCGAAAACCCTATAGAAAAGTTGAAAGAAGTCTCACTCGTTTGTAATCATAGTTCTGCTCATAAAATAGTTACCCAGCTGAAGAGGTTAGGGTGAAATCTATAGCTCTATGGTGGTCCTTTATTTTCGTTAAGTCTAACAGTTTACCCAGAAGAGCTTCAACAGCCGCCCTACCTAGCCATAACCATCTTGCTATACTTTTTGACATGAGATGAATGAACGCCTGGACTCTGAAGAATATTTTCACTCGTATATCAAGCGAACATTCCGAAAGCATAATTCACAATTTCCAAGGGCTATGCGTGTTCTGCGAGAGAATCAATGTAATTTAAAGAAACTTATCACTCATTGTAACGGATGGGCCATAAAGCATGACCATATCTGAAAATACCTTAGGCTTAAACGACGACGTTTTTGATGAGAGGTTCATTAGTAATTTTGGTGCATTGACGAGGCCTATTTCCTCCTACATGGATACGTAAAGAAACAAAATTTTCCTTTGTAGGGCACTGAAAATCCGCGAGTAATTACATTTACTCAAACTTACGGCGTAATGTGAGCAGTGTTTTCACGGTCACTGTGGTGGTGGATGATCAATGAAATTTTCATTCCACAATCGGATTGATGGGATTGGAGTATGGTACTTACAGAATGGAGCATACCATACTTCACGAGCAACTAACGACATTCTATAGCAAAGGGTTCATACATTATGGCGCACTCTGTAGTAGTGTTAGATTTTTGGATGCTTGATCTTTGAGGTGCGTAATTCGGCTTTTGTTTCATGGGAATGCCGACTTTTACGCCTGTCTTCTCCGTCTCGTGGCTTATATAGGTAATACGCATTTTAGGCCTCTTGGCTTATTGCATGGTTTTACAAGAGTACATTCGAAAAAGTGGAGTTGCTTAGAGTAAGTTAGATCTTTTACTATCTCAAAATATACCTGAGTTGTTGCTCCTTTAGCATAAACAGCATTTGTGACTTACATTTGCTCTAGTTCCGTACCCGATAGAAAGTTCAATTATCCTTTTTACTTTTCTACTTTTATTTGTTATGGAATCTTTTTAAAAATTAACTTCGCACTAATTACTCGTAAGTACGACAATGGTTGTCAATAAATTATTTGATACAAAAGAGAGCTGCGTTTTTAAAGCTACGAGTACATCCATTCGCTAAAAGGTTTTGTTGTGTGCTTTTCTATTGTCAAAGGGTGTACATATGTAGGTTTCGAGGTCGATTTTCACAAGGAGACATGCTATCCTACAAAGCGTTTGATACTCGTAGTTTTTACTAACACTCTTCTGTATTTCAACAGCGACAGGTACAAATTGAGCGCGTGTCGAATAAATCGATAAGTATTCATCGGTTTTGGATTAATGGATTTCTAGGTGGTTTTTCCTTTGCTTTTGAATTTAGTATTTTTTTTTTTAAGGTAAAAATGCAAATTATTTACAATAGTTGGGCAATGGAAAATGGTATTGAAGCGGAGTATATATATATTTGCTATTCTTGGTTGTGGGTTTAAGCGATTATGGAATGTCCATGAGAATTCCTATTGTTTGTGTGACAAAGGAAAACCAATTCAATTAAACTGCCATGGGCTGTGGTGTACCAGCAGCTGAATTTTATATGCCTTTATCTAAGAAAGGAATTTGAATACTAAAGAAGAAATAACTTATACTCATGCCTATACTTATGATCAACCGAGATTGTTTTGTTTTATGAAAACAAGGCCAAGAGGTACTTTTAGACTTTAAGGCTAATTTATCTCGTCAGATTTATTTAAGAAATAATCTTATTTGTTTAAGAAAAAAATGTTCCGAATATCTTCGGGAAAGTTATCAAAGATTTCCAAGATATAATTGAGTAAAAGTTTTTAAAGCATGACGTGCGAAAATTTCGTACACTTACGAGGGAACAATACTGCTTCTAAGATGATTAATGTCATTGATGAGACTCTGTATGTCAACATTTTTCGTGAAAAAAATATTTTTAGGACTTTGAAGTAATACAATTGTCTTATAGACAGAATTTTAAGTCAATTAGTAAGGTTTTTGCTAGTCGAGAAGAAAACCATAATTTTCTGATCATGTATTTTTGTAGCTTGGTGAGTTGTTGCCTTGTGCAAGTACTAACTCAGCAACTTATATAAAGTGAGCCAACAATAAACTTGGAAGTTTTCATTAATTTAAATACACATTTCTTACGAAATCAATACAGAATGTTATTGACTAATAAAGCCCTATCTATGGCAATTTTGAATAAAATACAAAATCGTTGATGTTACCACCACGGTTTCTGTTGCTAGTGACACATCCGAAGGTCAAATGACTTTTTAAAGAATAAGTGGATCAATGGCCGCAATTTCAGTTTGGATGTTATGTTTGAGATCCTGAATTGTCGCAGGGTTATGGACATAGAACTTACTCTTTAAAGAAACCCACAGGAAGAAGGTCGAAAAGTGTCAAATAACATGACCTTGGAGGCCAATCAACTTCTCCTCTAACCAAAATAACGCAATCTTCAAAACTCGATCGCAATAAATTGTAAGATTGATGGCTTGTGTGGGCAGCAGTACCATCCTTTTAAAACCAGAGATCGTCTAGACTTAATTTATTCAATTTTGGAAAAAAAATTAGGTCAACTTGTTGCGGTAACGTGCTCCATGTCTCTGCAGCCTCATCTTCTAAAAAGTACGGACCAATGATGCCGTAAACTTGATTATTTGGTTTTTTGTGAACCCCTTAAGAGTTTTCTGGTCCCCAAAAACGACAATTCTGTTTATTTACCTACCCATCCATCTAAAAATGGGCTTCATCGGAAAAGATCAAATTCGATGAAAAATTATCCAACATCCAGATAACAAATTGGCGACGACGTAAATCGTCCAAAGGCTTCAATTGTTGTGTAATTTAGACTTTATAGTCGTGCAAATGAATATAAACTTTTAAAATTCGCCGTAAGGTGCCATAAGTAAGACCCAATGGTTGACTGCGGCAACAAATTGAGGTGCCTGGCTGGTTTTGAAGACTTTCGCTCCCAGTGGTGATTTTGAGACGTGTACGTGCTGACCATATCCCTATATGGAGTTTGACGCAATACCGAACCAGCTTCTTCGAAAGAATGCTTCACCATTGCAGGAATTCTGGGCTAGGAAATCACTAGGACGAATATATTGACCGAAAAATTCACGAATTTTACGAAATGTTACCTCTACAGATCCTCAAATTTCGTAATAAGACTGAATAACATAAGTGTATTGTTGCAGGTTATATGAGTTCATAACTAAAATTGCCGGAGATTGTATGACATCTGTCAAATGATATCAAGTTAAGTAAGTGACAATATTTGACAGCCAACATTCACAGCACATCCTTCACCATATTGTAATTTTGAATGAAAGACGACAACATAAATCTTTTTTTTAGAATACTGATAGAGCAGTATTTTTGGAAACAATAAAAGCTATTCTGCGTGGATATTAGACACTTTTTTAATTTAGAAACGTTATCCGACCAACTTAAATTTTTATCGATCACTACGACTAAGTATTTATGATTTTTGATTATGTACTTTAACTTTGAAGCATTTAGTTTCTTTATAGGATGCGTCACAGCTACACTTGAGCTGGCTTAATGTACGGCATCCCATTGCATGATATAAGACCCTAGTATCCGGACACTCTTTAGCACCAAATCTTAAGTATATAAGATTTGTTTTATTCCTTATTAATGAGTTATGCTGTTGAAATATAGTCGCAAAATATGTGCTGAGTCATACACAAATCCATAGTCATTATCAAAGGCCTTAAAATCACCGATCAATGGAAATTGAGATGACATAAAATAATAACCATATTGGACCAAGAACAGAGCCTTGCGGGACACTAATATTCATAGTCTTGGATCCCCCAAGACTTTCATCAGTTTTAACTTGGTACCTGTTTTTAAGATAAAACAAAACCAATCTTGCATAAAACCTTGCAAATTCTTACGGTACAACTCATCTAATAAAATTTTGTGAGCTGACACAACAAAGGCTTTAGTTATCTCTACGCAGCATTTCTTGCCCTGTAGATAAATTTTTACAATTCCAAAAGGGCATCTTCAGTGACGTGACATTCTCTAAAATGAGGTTGAGAAATTTCACAAGTTTGTGTACACTTCATAATTTTTTCAAAAATTTCTGATATGAGCTTTTCCTAGCATTCCTGGTTCTGATTTACACTCTCTCCTTGATTATATGTTATATCATGGACTGCACTCTCAAAGCCATTCTCTATTTTAAAAGAATTGATCTTTGGCACGACACGCACTGGTACTTTGATCACCTTACACGCCGGCTGTCCTTTGACTTTGGTGCTATGGACATGCCATCTAATGTAATGATACATTCTGGTATCTGGTACTGTTGGTACTGTTACTACGCAAAGTACGAAATTACTGTATATATAGTTCTATGTGAACATGAATGGTTTCGGCTAGAATCCATCCATCACGAATGGCTCCAAAACTGTCCAAAGATACAGCGCTGATGTCTTTTTGGACGACGGCATCTAGTTACAATATTTCTCTCTCTTTGACTCACTTAGGTCAAATTTTATTATCAGTGTGGATTTTATTTTTTGGAGCTCAATATGCTATAGAACGAAAGGCAGACTACTGTACAAAGCGTTATGAAACGCGGTGTGGACTTTTTTTCGACAGGAAAGCCAACGTTTTGGCCAACCGACAGAAGTAAAACGCTTGAGCTCGTTGATTTCTTTATTGCAAAAGGATTCCCCAGATACCTAACGAACGTAGAATAATGCTATGATCATGAGCATGTTATGAGCAGACTACTTAGTAGTATTTTTGGAGATGGGCGGAAATCTAGCATAGACAGAAGGAGCGCCAAGATTAATTAATAATGAAACGAACTTGAACGGCATTAGAATAGACTGCAAAAAAATTCAAGCTTTGAATGTTCTGCTTAAAACACCGTTCGAATTAGAAGACGAAGTTGAAAGATTCGTTAAAGCCATTCAGAGCACTGCGTGGAACAACACCCTTTTCCAAATGAGAGGAGCACAAGAGAACAAAATAACATACCGGCTCGAAATAAAAGAACTCCTAAGAGAAAAAAGGAGAGCGCGTTAGACTTGGCGCGCGCCCTCTCATAAAAATACCTATTTGAACCACTTATCTAACAAGCTTAAACGTGTGCTGAAAGATTTAAAAATAGGAAGACCGCCGATAAGAACTTTAACTACTCTCTGTGGAAAGCCGTACAGACCATTAAAATGCGCGTAATGCACTTAGCACCGATAAAAAGAGGTAACGTCGATTGGAAAAAAAGAGATACAAAGAAAGCAGATCTTTTTCTGGATCACTTAGTAGCCATTCAATGGACAGCCATTGGCCGGAGATCTCAATGCCATTGCTAGAACTGACAACTTAAAAATAAAAAAAAAATATCGCTGTGCAAGAATATAATTTAGTTACTGGAGAAATCTTGAATTAGATACGTAAAAAAGTATAAGTCAATATACTGTACATCATAAATACCTCTCTGAGGTTTTTATAGGTTCCAAAGCATTGAAAAGTCGCCGAAGTCATAATGATTTCGAAATCGGATGACGAGAAACTTCTGCTAATGCGTTACAACCAATAATTGCACAAAAACACTTGTTCTTGGATCATTAAACATTTCACACTCGATCGAATAGCAGAAGAATGAAATTGAAAGATCCCTAGAAGAGAAAAAGATATATTCAAGCACTTTTCATGACGTATCGCAAGCCTTCGACGAATCTATTTGTAGAACATAGAAATCTTACCCCAAAACAGACTTTTTCGTATTAGATGCGGGACTGAATACTCGGAATTCAAAGAAATTCACCTAGGTGTATCGCAAGGATCGGTCCGATCCGGTTCTCGCTTTACACAAGTGGCATACTACAAGGTGAAGAGAAAGTCGTAGCCGCTTTCGCGGACGATACGACATAGCGATATCGCTATGGATAAGACAGTTGAATCATCTATGAGAAAGCTCCAACGAGCTTTGGACAAAATATGCGAAATTAACTAGTAAAAGTCAACGCATGTAAATTGTGTATACAGAAAAAAAAACAACTTACCTCTGTTCTCCAACTCGGTAAAAATACTGTATGCAAACCAGGCAAATATCTTGGAATATTTTTAGACGCTAAACTTGAAAGTAACACTTTGTATAAGCAAGTGCTACAACCATCTTGGGCTTGTACGAAACCAAGCAATATCGCTTTATTGCAAACATTTCAAGAAAAAACGTAAAGAGCAAGCGTAGAGCACATGGTGTATAGGAAATTATGATATCCACAGGGATCTAGGAATTACTACCGTAACTGACGAAGTAACAAACTTTGCTCGCAAACTTGGCGTTAGTTTCCATGACCATTGTAACCCTGAAATTATCTGAACTCTGGACGAGACAAGCCTTGCACCGACTGCTAATGTTAGATTTTACTCTAAGTCAGGAAAACTTGTGAGTATCTTCCTTACGAAATATGTCAACACAGTCCTTATTACGAAGAATTATATTGTGAGCTAAGACTCCTTTATCCTCCGATCCAACGATTCCGCTCGCTTAGATTGATCAGCATGTGTCTCTTATCGGATGGCAAATTCTATGCATTCTTCGACTGTATTATCCTTCATATCCAACATGTATTTATGCTAATGCTAGTGTAAGATTATTATCGATATCGATATCGAAAATTGTCAGCTTTATAATGTTTGCTTTTAGTTGCACTGTTCGATAATATCTAAGACTTTTGCGAAACTCGCTTCCGTTTATAAAAGTAAACAAACTTATTTTCAATATAAAAGTAATCACTGCCAATTAATCAAGAAAAACATCCATTTTCCTCCAAATACGTCAAAATTTGCCTTTCATGTCTTGGCAGTTAGCATCCTACAGCATTCAACACCGAAACACGTTGTAAAAGTTTATCTGTTCCTCTTCAAACCGGTTGATTTAACATAATCGTAAGACCCTACTACTTAAAATAAAAAAATAAATTAAATTCATCAACATTTTCATCAACGAAATATGAATTAAAATGTTCAAGTGAAGAGACTACCCCCATCACGTTCAGGACTTCTTTCCGTCTCATCATAACTATTTACTGATTAACTAAAGTCAGAATCAACAACCTCCAATGAACTCTCTTAACTCACCTCTTGATCCTGATCACGAGTTAATAATATAACGAATATTATCCTTGGGAATTTTATCCTTATGATATTTACTTTCCATTCTGGTTGGCAAAATATTGACTAGCTTTCGAGGATTACGTTTAGAATCCGGCGTAGTATGCCACTGTTACTGATTCGGATTCCGTTTTTTTTTTTTTTCTTTTTTTTGTATACCTACCCACACTATCTTCAAATGGCTGGCAATGCAGGACATGCTGATAAATGGAAGTTTCCGATGTTGCCTCGTGGTTAAGAATTTGGCGTTTTAATACATGACCATGGGGCGAATGAGAAGCAACTTCAACCGGATGGTATAGAGAAATTTTCCACATCCTCCATGACTAACATGACTTTGGGAAGCAGACAGGCTTTACGACTAGCTAGAGATTTAAATTCAATTTTAATGATGACCCGGAGCACTGTTTTCAAAGCTAGGAAGGTATAGCGCAACATACGATTATGTAAGTGGATAGGTGAACGGGGAGTCGTCAATTTTACACGCGCGCCAAAATAGATGAGGACGTATTTGGGTAGATTTCATGAGAGATGAGGGATTTGGAACTAATTTTATTTTTTATCAGAGGGGAAGAAGAAAGAAATTAAATTTCATCTCTAAGGTGTTAATTTTGTATGAGTTTGGCGTTGATTTCAGCACGTGAGCTGTCTGTAAAAATACGAAAACCCTAAGAGGCATGAGTATTATTTGTGTGCTTATACAAGATATTATATATTTCTATTCTTAGATTACATATTATCGAAAGTCAGAAATAGGAAGCTCAATAAATTCAAAGGAAACGTCTTTATGCAGATCACAGTCCGGTAGAGTCTTTGGAATTTTGAATTCTTCGTTAGAGTACTGGATGGTAACAGATTAACCCTTAAGGCACACAAAAGTGCCTTTATTCACTGAAACTGATCCCATTGACCTAATGGTGCAAAATTGCATGATTTTGTAAATAAGGTGTTGTGCATTGAATTCAAAACAATGTTACAAGAAAGGTACTCAAAACCAATAGCTGAACATGTCTGACTTCACTGTGTTCCAACAGCTATGATGTATTGAAATATTGATCCTGGAAAAAATATCCTTCATAATGACAACACTTCCTATAAAAGATCACAAAGGATTAAGATATTAGCTCTGATTGAAGGTCTCAACTTAAAAACTCGTTAGACTCAAGTCATTTAACACATTTAGTCCTTATTAAGAAGTATATAGAGGAGTTTTCACTAGATTCTTGGCTTTAAGTCCGTATAAGATCCTGTTGATCACCTTTCGTTGAGTAAGCCGGTAAAACGGCTTTGTTAATAAACAAACTTGCTTCAGTTAGTCAAGCGGACAACCCAAGATGTTCCAACATTGGTCATAGTATTCGAAAAAATTGACTATTTGTTTCATGCCACAATCGATGTAATGAAGACGAAGTCCGATGATTATCAAGATTATTGGCTGTCATATTTTATACTTTTAGTCAATGGTCCCGGTAGGAGCACAATAGCAATTTTTTTTTTTTCAAAAATCGTCATCCCCCTTTCGGCGGGCAACGACAACCCTCCGAAAGTCAAAATCTGCCTATGAAAAAAGCTTCTCAGGTGAGCCGTTCGCAATCGGCAATAAACAGCAGACTCTGCTCAGGAGTGAGAAACACAAATGCGTGCGAGAAGCTAGGCCTTGGCCCACACCGAGCGCCAAAGTATTTATATTTATTTATTTAGTTAGTGGTAACGAGTCAGAAAATTTTGTAGTCAGCAAAGGAATATGTTGGATTTAAAGTGGCAGACAAGAGATCTTTACTAAAAACTAAAAAAGTTGTCGGACATAGAACATAGTCTTGGGGCACACCTTCATCTATTTTGTCTATCTATTTGCCAGATTTGAAGCTGTCCAAGACTACTTCAATTAAATGGTTCGAAGGGATATTTCTTATCAATTGAAGAGTAGATTCGTCGATCAAAAAATGCACACACTTTCGACTAAAGACCCTTATACTGAATTCCGTCTTATGTCTTAAAATATCAAGTACACCATCTTGCTTTTGACAGATTCAAAACTTGCTAAGAAAGCCGATCATTAAGGTGTCGTCATGTCTCCAGATATTTTATGAGTTGACTGTCTATCAGCATTTGTATGAGAATGAAGGAAAGGAAAAATATTAAATTTGTCTAGCCCGGGCAAATGTTGTTTCCCATCTACTAGAAAAGAATCCAAAAAGATAAGACTGATGAAAAATCCTACACAAAGATTTTGATAGCGTGAAGGAAGACCTCTTCGGAAAGATATTTTACCTGGACCAGTGGATTTGTGGTTGTTAAAAGGTTTAAAGACTCGGACTTCTACACGTGACGCTCTCAAATGCAGGTGTGGACATGTCACATTCTGGAAACGTAGAGCAAGATACGAAGCTCTTAGCAAACAGATTAGCCTTGATTAAAGAACTGACTTATATAATGATATTGTGAATTAACTTTGGAATGGAGGATGGAACAGAGTATCTAATGTTTTTAACAAATACCCAACAATCCTCACTTCCTTCCGGACAATATATTAAGTTTGTCCTCAGTTTTTTGTCATTTACGGTTTTCCCCGTTTGGGATGGATCTGTAAGACTAGAAATAAATTTTTGTTGACCTTTACAGCCTCTTAACAAGTTGAGTCGTGCCCCGTCTTTTCGTTTTCTAATTTACTTTTATAAAATTCAACACAGATTACCATTTTATCTGAATGTTTGAAACCTTAATGCACCACAACCATAAGCAACTATAAATGTGTCTTTCAAGTCTGTACGAGCTATCCTTTTATCATTTCCTGGAGCTTAATGACACTAAATCTGTTCCAGCAAAGCAACGAGATGCTGAGAAGCCCGAAGTGCACCGTAAGATGTTCAAACTCATCATTAAATAGATATTGGCTAACATAAGTCAAATAAGCTCCTATTACATTACAAAACTCATTGTCTTGAGACTGAAGAATATTTCTACAAAATCCTCAACAAGACATATGAGCAATGTCTGAAGTATGACATTAAAATCGCCGAGTATTATGATATACAATACCTACACATCCGCCTTGCATGTCTTGTACTAAAAGTTTTCAAAGCCAGAATAGATAGATCTTCTTTGATAGTACAGTTGGTAAAAATATTTTTAAAGCCACCACGTCTGTCAACGGACAACGGAGCACATGGTTTCTGGACGTCCAAACATTCCGGAGAGAGAATGTAGTAGACTACTTGTTGTAGCCAAAGTACGAAACCGGAAAAAAAAAACTACTACGAAAAGGTATAACGAAGAAAATCTGCAGTCGCAAGAGACCGCTAGAATCTTCGCCTAACGCGTATCCCGAAATGTTCCAAGAATTCCTATGCAGCCAGCATCAAGTACCAAAGATCAATGCCATCAAAAACGCCGCAGCTGATGTGATGGGTTTCACCCGATCAGCCGAAAAACGCCGACAAGTACATGCTGTTAAATAGTAGGCGTTGTATTAAAGGATGAGAGCCGCTGGTGAGTTCTTCGAGCAGAGGAGACGGCAAGAACATCGGCTTGTCTAAAAACAAAAAAAGAGCCCGAAAAGCGCCCGTTCGATGATATTGAATTGAGATTTGTACTGAGCGCATACGCCATATTTTGGACGATATTCTGCATATGAAAAAATTAACCTGCCGCTGGGTGCCGCACATACTCACTCTTGACCAAAAACAAGAAGAGACCACTTAAAAGACTGTTGGCTTGCTGATGCGGAATCGGGCGAACTTTTGGCGTCGATTGGTAACTGTTGAACACCAGAGAACAGAATGAGTGCCCAGCAATGGACTGAAGCCGGCACGAGTGCTCCGAAGCGGCCGAGGGAAGCTCGATGGGTGGGAAAGGTTATGGCGTCGGTTTTCTAGGATTGTCATGGCATACTCTTCGTGGACTACCTCGAAAAAGAAAAAACCATCAACAGCAAGTATTACTGTGCATTATTGGAGAGAAATCGCTGCAAAACGGCTTCACATGAAGCGAAAAAAAATTTGTTTTTGCAAGACAATGCACCGGCGCAAAAGAGCATCGCAACCACGGCTAAAATCAATGTCTTCGGACTATTATCTCTTCCCAAACCTCAAAAGATGGCTCATCAATAAAAAATTCAGCTCACGCAAGGAAATCATCGACGCCAAGAAGGAGTATTTTGCAGACCTTCCGGAAAATAACTTTTCGGACGGGATCAAGAAGTTGGAAAATCGCTGGAATAAGTATATCAAACTAAAAGGGGACTATATTGAATAATATAAAAAATCATTTATCAGTTATCACCCCACTTAGTAAATCCTTAGTGTAAGTTTGCTTGTTGTTAATTTCTGGTCAACTATTCATCTTACTCGATTTTTGTTGAAAAAATGAATATCTTTCTGGCGTGGTTGGGATTCGGACACCGAACCCTCCGATTTGGAAGCCAGTCCACTACCACTCGAGTTACGGCCACCGAAATCGGCTGACTACATACCGAAGTTTACATAAAATGCTGCTGAAAATGACTTTGTGAAGAGCATATATCAACTCATTTCTCAGGTCTGGCCAGAAGGGTGTATGTCTGATAAATTATATGGTATACAGTATCACTAGTCCGATCCATAAAAAAAGAAGACCCACTCAGCTGCTCCAACTCTATAGGTATAAATCTGCTTAATATCGGCTACAAAATCTTATTTGTCAAATTGTGTGAATGTGCGAAATTCTTCGCTCATAGGGATAGGGACCAACCCTTTCATTCCGATTTCAAACCACGAAAGTCTACAATCGACCAAATCTTCACACGTCTTCCAAGTCAATAATCACCATCTTTTCTTCGATTCTAAGGTCACATATGACAGCATTTAAAAGGACGACCTTCATAGAGCCATGTCTAGTTTTGGCATCTCTGGCAAGCTCGTCTGTCTGTGCAGTATGACATCGAAGAACGCTTGCGGATCCCTCAAGGTCTTTAGACCTTTAGATAAGGCGTTACGCTGTCACGTGACATATTTAACATTATACGAAAGAATTGTGAGGAACTCATAGGCGAACTAGTAGTGTACTCTCATGATATCAACAAAATTGGAAGAATACAGCAGGTTGTCACTTGTAAGTTCGCTTGCACTGAAACAGAAACTACCAAAGCCAAGTATATGCTGTCCACAATAAGTGACGTACCGTCAATAGCTATAATTTCGAGATAGTAAAGCACTTTGTATACTTTGACTCTGCTATAAATTCTGCTAACAACTACTCAGAAGAAACAAAACGAAAAATCCTTCTTTGGTCTAAGAAGACAATTGAGTATTAATGCCCTATCCTGAAAAACGTAGGAGTCCTTATATAAGACCTTGATCATCCCAGTCCTTATTTATGGCGTTGAAGCGAGGATTCTATCGAAAGCGGTTGAAGATAGTCGCAGTTATTTCGAGAGAAAAATCTTTGGTGAAATGTTCGGTCCCGTTTGTGTTGACGGGTTTTGGGAAAAAGATTCAACGACGAATTGTGTGGCGACTGAAATTGCTATGACATGTCTCCGAATCTAACCTGTAGGGACAACAAAGTAAAAGAAAATCACAATTTAGGTGCCGCGCACAGGAAGAAGGGGACCTCAACCAATTAAAATGCGCAACTGGATGGAGTTTAATAAACACTGGAGAGATTTGTAGATTAAAGCCCAGGTTCACCCCAAACTATAAGCTGTAAGTATAACTTCAATCAATCAGACTGATCTCCAGGTGTAGCATAATCTTCAATAAAAAGAAAACACCCTGAAAGAACCTCAAAAGGATAAGAGTTCTACGTTTACAAATACTCCTGTCTTCATTTCGTTTGGGTGGTTGGTACATTACAACATGGAGGTGCATGGCGGCAGACAACCGAGAGTCCTCTTTTCCAACTATTACTATTGTAAGCCAAATAATTTGCTCGAATTTCAAAAAAAAAAAAAATATTCGACAAACATTTTGTTTTGTTTTTTATATAAATTAATTAAAAAAAAATCAATTTCCACACGAGCTACCATCAAATTAACTTTACTTAAGCGGATATTTTTTCCACAAGATCAACTCCAATTCGGTGTGGCTAAGGACTGACGTGCAAGAGTAAAAAAAATATCACATACCATCATCAGTGCTTGAGTGTTCGTTCCGTTTGGTCCTGATGGCCCTTTCACTTAATTGAAATCACTTGAAATCATCAAAGAGTTACACTGTTGGCATTTTCCTCTTCCTCTCATTTTTCTTTTTTTGGTTGCAGATTTAATGAAAATTGTTGAAATTAAAAGTTTTTCGCTCTGTTTTCCTCGTTTTTTTTTTTTTTTTTTTTTTTCGTCAAGGGCAGAACGAACACATTTGTTGGAATAAAAAAATTATTTCATCCTTTTTTTCCGTCAGGTAGAGATTTTTTCTAGAACTCATACAACGCCCACACAATCAAGCTCTCAGAGAAAAGCGCATTGCATAGTTGCAATTTTAGCAAAACTGACACAAATGCGGATTGTACAGTGTAGGACGTGCCACATTACATGTGCCAGAAAAATCGTGGTACAAGGTTGTTGGGGTTGAGTCAGGTTGAAGGGGTAGAAAACTCATTCATTATAGTTTGCAATAAATTGTCTTTAATAGTAAACAGCTAAGGACAAATAATAGTTCTGTCGTGACGGGAATCTGGCTTCAGTTAGGGATTCTGTGTAGCTACTCGTATGTACATACATATAATATATACTTCTGTCCTTATGTAACTAGTCGGTTCGTTCTAAAATTGCTTACGAATACCTTTAAAAATGCAAGTACTCTAGGGAGAATTTTTGGAAACAGAAAAACGGCAAAAGTTCGACGAACAATGGGAAAAAAAAGTTTTGTTACCAGAAATGCGTTTCTTTACTTTTACGTGATGGTTACGAATTTTTAATTACTGCAACGGACACAAAGATCCACGAGAAAACAATACCAACACCATTGTGTAACGTAATGATTAGTGCGCAAAGCAACATGGATCGGGAACAGATATTTCTTTAATGCAGAATGACAAGGAACTAGGCACTAGGAACTAGTGAAGTCATTTTGTATCAGCTTTTGGACAAACGGAATTAAACTCATTTTCGAACTTACAGACCTGTTTTTATCGGCATTTCTAATATGCCTCTTCAGTTTCCAACGTCTGATTTATCGATAATTTTATTCCCATAGAACTACCAAAACACGATTAACCTTAACTCTACCAACTCTCGGTTTTAGTTTGCATACATAATTACATATTTAATGAATTCCCTAATTTCGAAAATTACAATATACCTAAATATTTATGGATATATTCTGCCCACGGTTCCGCAAAAGGTATGTCCCGACCAAAGTTCTTTTAATTGGAAGCCAATTTTCTCGTCCATGCTTTATTTATTCAATTTTCCGGTTCCGTATTTCTTACGCTCCTTCACACTCCTCGCTTTCTTAAATTAAGAACAAATGGGCTATTTTCGTTCGAGCTCTAACCAAAACTTAAGGCATGAGATCATAACAACTAAGATACAATAGAACTATGTATATGTGATTAAAGGTAGCAGTTATGTGTAGTTTTCACTTTTTTCGGAAGCTAGGTTGGAAGTTATTTTGGCTTTTTCGCTATTACATTGTAATTTTCTTAATCGTTTTCGATTTTTTCTTATCACAACAAATAATCATAGAAGTAAACCTGACAAGGTGAAAGAGGTTCTGATAAATATAGTATGTACTGATATTCGTGTTGGAATACAATTATATTTGTTGGTTCTTAAAATATGTATATATAACGCACCACCCGATAATGATTGTTTTATTCTTTCTTTCTATTAGTGCACATTAAAAAAATTGGTTTTTGTGATCTCCTACAATCCTGAAAAGAAAACTGTGTTGGAGTGTTATACAAAAGCACACCTACGCTAATAGGACCCTTTGGACACTAACACTAAAGGTGAGCGAGTTATTGAATATCTAGGAGGTATTTATCTTAATCGCTCTACACTCATTACTAGGAAATGCTTAGACGATCTTGTCTTTACTTTGTCTAGCGTGCTTAATCCAATACATAACTGGGAAGTGACAAAAGAACCGTCGACCTATGAGCACTGATACTTACAGTTCTGAATATTGAAGTGTCCAATCACAGATCACCAAGATAAAAAAACGTGCCAAACTAATTGTAACCAAAAAGAAAGACCCAACGTAGGTCTTGGCTTAGTTTTGGCAAAAATACAATACAAAACAAATAAATCCCACCTTCAGACAAATTTCATCATCCTTCCTGCTAAAGATACTCCTAAAGACTCCTTTGAGTTTCTCAACCAGTGTCAGATAACTGAGCCTCATTCTGAAAAGCGAACTGAGGTGGAAGGAAAATCCTGACCTATATTTGTGCACAGTGTTCGTAGGATCAAGTTGGAATCCATAATACAACCCAAAGTTAAGCACTGCGTCTACACCTCGGTCATAATACTAATTTTCACTTGTGACATAGTTGCACTTTAACAGATTGTGGGCCTTTGAACGATTATTATCAAGGTTTCTTCCACAAATGAAATTGTCTAATAAAAAGTGAGGGTAGAGCAGTAGGTCCAGTTGAATGGCAGCACCACCAGTAGTCCATACCAGAAATTTAAGCACGGTACCGTGGGAGTCAAGACCTCCGTAGACATCGGTCTGGACCTAACTTGTAGAGGTATACCAAACGGTGGTAGTTGCTTAAAACCTAAACCGCAAGGATAGGTCTTCCAATTGGTTTCGACTTTATGTAGAGTTGCAATAAGTACTGAGTTATGGGACCATAGAACAGGGAGAGATTAATGAGCAAGTCTCAACTCAAACGAGGCGTTATCTGAAGAAAGCATCAGAAAGATAGCAATCCTTGCCCCATGAATGTGTGGGCATTCAGTAAACCTAAACCTATATGCAGATGTTCACCTAAAACACAGTACACATATAACTGATGGTACTGAGAGGAATGGAAAAGAATCAAATTTCTGCTTTGTATAAGTACTATTGACGTGTTTAAAATCTCATCAGCGGATCCCTTCATACTTGGCTCCATTTGCTATCTATAGAGTCGTTCGGAATGCGGATTTCTATTGAACCTGGCTGATAGACAGTCAGTAACGAACGGAGCTAAATGTATAGCCTGCTAGTCTTCATTTAACACAGATTGACTTTAATTACATAATTTGGGATATGAACGGACCGACGCCATTCAGGGCTTTTTAACTTCGTCAATTTTTATCTTGACAGACTGCTTTAAAACCACAGAAATCATTGGTGCTGGAATCTTTTCTGAGGATCTCGGTTAAACAAGTCCCTTAGTCTAACAACATACCGTCATTCCAGTGGAAGCCTTGGCTTCATTAAGCCGCTGATCGACACAGCCTGAATCCAATACCAAACTTCGGATATTTCAAAAGAGATAGAAAAACAAGAAGCGTCATGAATTCGATCTCTTTTTTATGAAGTATGAAGGAAGAAAGCAATTTCGTTGGAACACTGGTAGCAAAAAAAGCGATAGAACAAGCTCATCTTCATCATCAAGGAAACTTTACGTTGGTATTCGAGGGTGTCAATTAACTGTGTAATATTGGCATCACCCATGAGTTTTATTGCACCGTCTTGAATTCTATCTAGCAAGTGCAAATAGGTCTTGGGGCACCTGACCAAATGTGACCATTGTACTCCAATTTTGAGCGAATGAATGTCTTTCATATTAAGGCCAGATCAGAGGGGCTGAATAATTTGTTACATCGCTTTAGGAAACCTAAACATTTCGCAAATTTTTGTTGTCATTGACACACATACCGGGAAAGGTAAGTTTTTCGGCTTTGACGATGCAAGAGCCATTCATTGAAAATAGGTGGGTGTTTCAATTTCTGTTAAACAAGCTTTTAAAGCATTAAATTCCATTCTACTGAAAGTTCCCAAATTAGATATGCTGCTTATATCAGAATTTAATAAGAACTCATTTCAGTTCCGGTTTTATATACCAGAGCAGCGATGTGAATCTAGGAACTAATAAGGAAAACAGAGAGTAATATACGTTCAAAAAGTAAAGTGACTTTTGAAAATTCGCGGGGAACGTACATTCGATTATTATTATTATTTTTTTTTTTTTGCTATGTTGATACCCATGTCCCGAACATATGCTTAAAGTTTCAAGTATATAGCATACTTAGTTTGTTTTGGACAGATTAGACATGTTATAAAGGTTAGACATGTTTTGGTGTGCTCGGTGATTTTCAATTATTATAAAAAATGGAGCAAAGAATTTGCATCAAATTTTGTCTAAGAAATGCAATCAAGTGCTCTTAGTAAAACAAAAATATTTACATTTGATACAAGCTCTTCCAAGATGGCCCAGAATATGCCAATGACGAACCTCGCTGTGGATGCCCCAGCACATCAACAAAAGATGATAACGTCGAAGCTGTGAAGAAAATTGTTTTGGAAAATCGTCGAATTCCCATAAGAGAAGTTGAAAAGGATGTAGGTATCACTAAACATCGCTTACGATCTCTTGAATGACGTCGATGATGATCCTGACTTGTTAAAAAGGGTCATAACTGGAGACGAATCATGGGTATATGGCTATGACGTCTTAACCAAAGTTAAGAAAACCAAAGAAAAAAGCACGCCAATTTCGATCAAATGTCAAAGTTTTAACAGGTATTTTTTTCTATTATCATGGCGTAGTGCATCAGGAGTTTTTACCTCAAGGTCGTATGGTCAACCATAAGTTTTACCTTGAAGTTGTGCGCCGTTTGTAAGAAGCAATACGAAAAAAAAAAATCTGAAATTGTGGAAAAACAATTCATGGCTTTTGCATAACGATTATGCACCTGCCGAGCGATTTTTGGCCCAAAAACAACACGACAATCATACCTCAGCGACTTAAGAGACCTATGAAAGGACGAAAATTTGCAACGATAGGGGACATAAAAACGGCATCGCTGGAAGAGCTCAAGCCTATATCAAAAAGTCCTTCTTATGAGAAGTTCTTCGAGGATTAGAAAAAGCGTTGGCACAAGTGTATTAAATCTAAGGGGGATTAACATTGATTAGTATAATTTTTTTTTTTATAAATAGTGTATATAAAGTCATCTTACTTTTTGAATACTCCTCGTATGAAAATGAAAACTATAAAAAGTGTCGGAGACAGAAGGGAGTCCTGGGGCACATCAGAGTTTTTTTTTGTGAAAAGCAGACTAGAAATCCTGCAATACTACTTGAATTGAACATTACGAAGGAAAATTTATAATCCATTGAAGAAGAAATCTTAGAACACATAGACTTCCCAAGGAATTGCATCGTTACTGAACTGACTGGTCCAAGATCTCTGGGAGCAAATGATTGACAGCTCGACAATGTCAAACTATCAATGTCCTACACGATATTATTGATTTTCTTCGCTCTCATCAGTGAAAGGAAGAGAACTCGGATTCGTATCTTTCATAATGTTGAGGAGCAACACACTACGAGTACCCCGGTAATTCTTACGATGCATTTGACTTCTTTTCAATATCGTGTTTCTTTTCTACATACGAGTACGTCCTATAGGTATATTTTAAGATCTTATCGCCATCCATATAAGACCTCTAGGAACTCTATCGAAATTTTTTTCATTTCTAAATGTTTCCACCATTATTTCCACCAATTCTGATCGCGTCGTTTATTTATCTACCTCCAACAAAGCTGAATTAATTGTCATGGAGCTTAGTGCCACTCTTGATTGGTAATTAAGATATTTGATGTGGTAAGCCCGTGTGATTTACACTCACTCATTCCGAGTCCGTTTCTTCGATGGTGGTCTTCGTATTCGTAGTTCATTCCTTCAACGTATCCATTTAAATTCCAACCAATAAGAAGTATTTTCTCCATTAAGTCTCTATATTGAGGCTCATCAAAATCGCGCTAAAATATTTCTTTTTCTAATTGCTCACTTCCTACTTGCTGTAGGAAATTTCATGTTCAATTATCTATTTTTGACTCTCTTTTTATCTGTGTTTCTTTATTTTATAGCGATTTTTCGTGGATTTTATACTTTTTCTCATCATTGTGAATATATCACATTCTTCGTTACAGAAACCAATATTTTTATTCATCCTGTAGTCAGTCTGTACCGAAAAAGTGCCTGGCGGGATGTGTACTCATATAGATACATTCACTTCCATTCGCACTTTTATACTATTCTCGTATCAAATATTCGTCGCTGGATGCAGTGAATGTCTGATATGTATCCGACTTTTGTTTTATTACACGGATAGTCCTATTAGATGTTAAAGCACCTGAATAAGATTTGGTGCTTTTATGGCAGGAAAGGGAACCGAATGATGAATACTCAGGAATTTCAAATATCAAATATGAGCCTTAGTCTTTTTGTGATAAGTTAACATTTTGGTGAGGACTATAACTGCCAGCTACGTTAAACAATGAATAGGAAAACTGGCATTAATCTTCTAAATATATGTAAAATGCTTTATCCATTTAGAAAAAAACAAAATTTTCTAATAAGGGTGTCACAAGAATTCAAACCCCTAAGGGCTATCAAGAAGAGAAGTAAGCAGGCGGCTTGAATTTAGGGTCTTCGACAAAATAATCCTTTTCAATGTCCTTGCAATGAATTTTGAAAATTGCCGAAATTAACGCAATTTGCCTCGTCTAGACATCATTAACATTTTTTCTATGCAAATCCTTTAATGGATAGTATTTGTTTTAAAAAACAAAATAGTCATAATACCAATAAGGGCGTCCAACCCAATCATGCCTCACATTATAATCTGCACAATATAAAATCCAAAGATACTCGTACTTTAAAAGTTCCTCTTGATACCTACATACGAGTATATTGGTCCTTTGAGAAAAATAATCCACAAAATACATTTCCACCAACACCACTTACCTTATATCGATTTGTTTTTATTTCTTGTTTAACCTTCTTCGCATTCTCAAGGATCATTTAATTCTGCCCCTCTACAAATTTTTCTAGAGCAACAGCCCGCAACTGTTCGTTATGTGAACGGAGCAGTTGACTTGAGCAGGGGGTAATGTAAGACAACAAAAGTCAATTGTTGTTTCAGCAATTTGTATTCGCCCTGGGGTTGGTTATATTATGAAAGCGGTCACAGTGGTGTTGAAATTGGTCAAGTGGGGTTCTCCTTTTATTTTCTAATTTAAAAGTGTCGCATCTCGAAGTAATAATTCTTTAAAAAAAAAAAAAAAATGTAAAAAACAAATGAAAACAAAAATTCTATCCTCATTTGAGGATATAGCCACTGGGCTATAATGAAACACAAAAACTACAGAAAAAGTTTCGTCAACATTCCTAAGCGGTTAATTACATTTTAATGAAGGTCATTGGAAAAGGACTAATTCTATGAAATTCAAATGAATCGCATTTGTGGTTGAGTCAATGTTTTCAATTTCAAACAATGTGGTGAGCCTTGTCCTAAAATGGTGCACAGTCTTAAAATTTTAACAAAAAGTTTTAGGAACAAAATCATCAAATTTTTTAAGGGATTTTAATATGCAGAATTTGTATATTACAAACTTTATCAAAGAATTACATAAGTTGAAGTTCATCATGTTTGCCTTCGGCAAAGTATTATACTTTGATAGACTTCTTCTTTTGCAAACTTATGGCGACTGAAAATACAATCCTAACGAACTGAATAAGGAAATGTAATTTAAATATTGTTGAAAACTGTTCCAACATTTGCATGACTTTGTGCTTAAATTGAATTTTCAACTTGGCAAAATTATGGGATCATATCTTTTGAACAATTAGCCAACATCCTCGTTAACTCCTTGCTCTGGTATTTCTTCACAAAAAGTTAGCTTTTGTAAAAAATTATAAATTATTAAAAATTGTCGGAGAAGCTTTAGCTAATCTTTTCATTATCCGCGTTGCGTAACATTATTCTTAAATTTTTTATGAATACCTTACTCCCGAAGAGATACATATTTACGTTGGGCTTTATTAACAACGAATCATTAGTCGAGACTTAAAAAAGGTGGGGTGAAGTAAATATACCAAGCTTTTGCGTTGGTGGAGGCCAGTCATGGTCCTATTAGTCAAAGGTCCATGAACCCCAGGACTCGGAAAACAATTTACGTAGGGGTGACGGGCAGTTTTCTAACACACGAGAACGAAGGAGTTCGGTTGATGAAGCCCAATGTGCAACAAGAGGTCCACCAGAAACACCGCTGTCGGAGCCCGTAGGATATAAGGGAGACTTGCGACGAGGAACATCAGACAGAAAGTCCGAAAGTCGCCAACGGATGGGGACGCATGATCCTTTTAACCCAGATACCACAACATGATGATAGCGGGTGGGAGAAGACAATGCCTGGCCCTTATACCCCAACAAAAATATAAATATACTAAAAACAACAGCATCAAACACGGAGAACAAATTATACAACCGGCCGAGGTCAAAGGAGAAGGAATACCCAGAAATACAATAAAACATGCAAAACAAATAATTAACTGTAAGAAGTGGCACGTTTTTGATCATCTGATCTGAACGCCGATCCACGGAGTAGTCAGCGATCCACTGGAAACAGTTGCAAGAGACTTGTTATTAGCTTTATAAGGGATGGCGGGATATAATATCCAGTTGAATAACCTATATCTACACCTTCTTTCTTTCGTCCCAACACTACATTACTTCGATGACAATGAAAACAGAAACACTGCTTTTCGAAAATTCTACTAAAAGTCAAAGGTTAGGACAAACAATAAGGCATAACGAGGGTCCACAAGCCTGCCATAAATTTTTTCAGTAGAATTCCCAGTGATTACTGGAAGCGGGAACGAACTTCCAAACTGGGGAATTTAGAATGAATGTGAAGATTAGAATGATTGCGAGGCATAGCAGACATGGGTGCACTAAAAGGTCCATTAAAAGGCTACCTGGCGAAGGAACTCACAATGGGATAAGTGGATCCCAGCGTTATTTTTGATTCGGTATAACAGTTGACAGTTTCTTTGATTCAATCAAAACACATTTCTACTTTAGGATTTTCAAAAAATCCACTTTTTTTTATACCTTTCAATAGTCTCTTAGGACCTCAGAAAAGATATCCCAAAATATTATGGCCGGAAAATATCTCAAAGTACAATACTTGGTTTTCAAATTATAGTACGAACCAACAAAAAATTTTAAACGCTTTTATCTCAAAACTGCATTTTTCAAGTTGGCCGCACCCATAACTTCAATAATTTTCAACCAATTCACTTAAAATTTTAGCTTGCTCTTCATCAATCACTCTGTTCTTTAACGTCAAAGTTTAAAAATTAGACATGACTTTCTGTAACATTAAAATTTAGCTCGATACTAACTCTAAGGCCGATTATTAAACTCGTTATTGGTACAAACATTGCGGAAAGCGTGGAGATTATATTTAAGCTGTATACTTAATTTGGAAGTTAGTAAGTCCCTCTTTCTTTCGATGGCAGCTTACAACTGTCTTGCAAACAGCCATCTCTAGCAAGCTGCCTCAAATTTGGAACCTTGGTTGAGTACGACTTGCAAGTTCCTTGTTTTTTAATCATTCCCAACACATGCAATTCCTTCAAAATGGCTTGACGGGTAACTTTTAATGCAGAAGCAAGCTCTTCTTACATTTAGCACGGATCCGAGCAATTCCCCAATTCGGCGTCTTCGAAGGATTTTTACCTTCCTCCACGCGAAGGAAATCGGCAACATCGAAATCAACGTCTTTGTGGAAACTGAACCAATCACGGCACGTTGTTTCACTTAGAGCGGCATCTTCTTTTTGAAGCTCTCGGTGTGCTTTAACCAAAGTTTTCTTCGAATGAAAGAAGAAAATCAACACTTCCCGCAAATGACGTTTATTTGGTACAAAATCACATATTTTCACACAACCAAAAGTATATGAACCCAAAACAAAACCACTAATGTGTCAAAACGGTTTGTTTACCATACGAGTATGTCTAAGCTTGGTTCATGACATTTTGCATTTGTCAAAATCGACCAGCTGGAGCTATCTATTAACAGAACTTAGTTGCTCACCAAATAATAAAATCCTTCCAAACACGATAAACACGATCAATGCACATTAACAGACAAAATTTTTATGAAAATTCGAGTCAACATATTAACTATTGAATACTCCTGTTTCAATTAGACAACGCACTGGTCTAAGTACCGAAAATATCGCAACGGTAAGTGCTTCAGTTCAAAATGAGCCAAATCGGTCAAATCTATGCCGTTCACAGTAACTGGGAACTGCAGGCTCTCGATCATTTGAAGCACCGAAACTTTTTCGATTGGGTCTTGCAAAAGTTTGACGAAAATCCTGAATTTCATCGAAAAATCATCTTCAGCGATGAAGCTCATTTTTGGCTTATTGGCTTTGTCAATAAGCAAAATATGCATTGTTGGACGAAAATGATTGCCATATTACATTCGTTATCGTGCCATGTTGGAAGACTATTTTTGATCAGAATAAGATGTACTTCACACCATTGATATGCCAAACAGCTGGTCGAACAATTGATCTATTGAAAGGAAAGTTCGGTAATCTTGTAATCTCTAGATTTGGTTCGATCGAGTGGCCACCTCGATTTAATATCGTTAGATTTCATTTTATGGGGTTACATTAAGTCGTTGGTTTATGCCAACAACGTTAGATGACCTAAGGAACACTATTGAACGCGAAATTGCCAACGTTTCGGCTGATATGTGTAGAAGAGTAGTTGAAAATTGGCTCCAAATAGTCGATCGCTGCAAACGTACTGGCGGTGGTCATATGAACGAAATTGAATTCCATACATAACATGTGTACTACACCTCAAATACATTTTTGCCTGGTATCTCAATTATTCTGTGTTTTATTTAAATACAAAATTGTTATGTCCTTATTGAAAAACCCGATCTGTCTGAATATCTGTCTGAAATATATAAGTTGAAAATGAAATTGAAGTGATAATTTTGGCTTATTGTGTACTTTAAAAAGTCGCGCTCGTAGACCGTTAAGTTCTATCGAATTGGCCAATCCTAATCAAATAATTTTTTCAAGCCCGAACAGATGGTGTTAAAATTCCATTTACATGGCTTGTTCTCATCTGGCCAAATTTTACAGAAGACCTGGCACGTGCTTTGGACTTTCTAGCATTTATAAGATGTTTTATAGCTTTGTGCTGTTCGGCAGTTTTTGGGGTTTGTGCCCTGCCCTGTTTTCTTGCAGATAGTGTTTTTTTCATATTCCAGTACTGATTGCTGCTTTATTTTACGTTCTTTGAACTGCCTTTGCATGCTTAGATTTGATTTCTGTTGTAATACTTTTGAATTGCCCCGACCTCCCAATCTCTTATTCTAACATTTTATTTCGAATAAATTTACCATCGTCACTTTTGATGGCCTCTGACAGTATCGCCACAAATCATCTTACAACTGAAAAAAATTGATTTGAATTCACAGCTCTAAGTACCTTCTGAATGACGACTAAACATGGCATATGTATGAAAGTTTCTTACTGAGAGATTCATCTACATATATACCGTCAGTAGGAACTTTGTAAGAAGCCAAATGACCTCACCACTAAACCAAGATAACACATACCGTATAGATGATATAAGTTTATTTGTAGATGATATCACAGGCATTTAGATATAATCATTCATGAAGCATAACAGTTTTCGTTTGGCACGCGTATACTTTGGTGAGTAGTCAAAAACTAAATATGATAGTATGCCAAATGTTGATGCGGCAACACTACCCATCTAATAAAAAGCCAAGCATGCAAGGCCTGCAACAGAATACCATAATATAAGTGCCCATTTAGTTCATTGTGTTAGCCCTTAATCTACATGACATTAGCTTAAGTGAAGTTCGTGAATCATGCGATATTGGTTAACCTACTATTGGTTCATGTAGATCCCCTACTTAGAAGTGCGTCGTTATAGAGGACATAACAATCCAAAACAAAGAAAAGCCTATAATTTATTTTGAACCCCCTAATTGAACCGCATGTAGGTGTAGTACTCGTTTCCTTAGCATGTGGACATTGGAAAAATGTTCATTTGCATATTTTATCTATCTCTCCTATGGGAAAATATATTTCAATTAAATTTAATGAGACAAACTAATTGATTAGAATATCCTTCCAATAAATAATTTATTCATCTCCTTCATCAGATTAGGCGATATTTTTTTTCCACTTCTCTCAGTTTTTCACCAAAAAAAAAAAAAATAAAAATAAAAATATGCGCCAGCTCAAGGCACATTTGGTGAAAATTTGGAGTAAATGGCAAAAAAATATTTGCTAACGGTTCTCCCATCCTTTGTAATTTAAGGAAATTTATGGATACCCATTTGGGTTTATTTATTTATTGATTGCTTCCTTCACACTACGCAGATAAATATTTTTGCGAATACAATTTAGTGTATTGAAGACAACAACAAAAATAACAGGAAAGGAAAAAAATTAAGAAAAATGGAAATAATCGATTTCGTATGCCGTTTAAGATATGAGTACTTTCGTGGGTTGTTAATGAAGGTGACTTTCTGAATTTAGGGATGAGTAAGTATTGAATGAAGAGATAGCACGTAAGGGGGTTTGAAGGGTCGCAACTACGTTATGCTGGAGTTTAGAATTACGTAATTCACCTGATTACACCGGCCTTGTTGACAAAATTCATTTCCATTATCATAGAACATGATGATTTGCTAATGAGTCTTCAACATATGGTACACAGCTTTACAAAAAGGACAATGTTAGGGATTACATTTATAGATTTCTATCTATTATGAAGAAATAACAATTTTTCAATTAACTTAACAATCACTTAAGTGAATAGCGATAAGACTGATGTACAAACAGCTGAAAATCCTGCAAAAGGAAGTATAGGGTGATTCATCGTGAGGTTTGATTTTCAATAGGCTTTTTTGACAGATCACGCGTGACTCTTATTAAACTGCTTTGTCATCTTTATTCAGTATCGTTTGGCAAGTCATCATGGAAAGACTTACACCACAACAGCGTCTCCAAATTGTTCAGCTGTATTAAGAAAATCAAATCAGCTGTATGTGAGAAATGTTTTTCGTGCGATTCGATTCAGTTAGAACACATCCAGCACATAGTGAAGGGACTATAGCAGCTGTAGTTCTCAGCAGCTTGACTTATCGTATTTGACAACTTGGCGTATTTTACATGAGGATCTCGGCCTAAAAGCGTACAAAATCAAAATTCAACTTGTGCAAGAATTGAAACCAGGCAACCTGAATTTTCGTCATATTTTCAGTGAATGGGCTCTGGAAAAACTCTATGAAAATCCTGTGTCTTATCGTGAAATTTTGTTCAGTGATGAACCTCATTCTGGCTCAATGGATATGTTAATAAACAAAATGGCTGTATTTGGGCTGATGACCGACCCGAACAATACCAAGAGTTACCATTACATCCATTAAAAACAACGGTATGCTGGTCGAATCATTGGTCCATATTTCTTCCAAAATGAGGCAAATCAGAATGTTACCGTCAATGGTAGCTGTTATCGCGCCATGTAACGGACTATATGCTTCCTGAAATTCAAGCACATGGTCTCGGTGAGCTCTGGTTTCAACAAGACGGCGCTACGAGCCATACAGCGCGTGAAACAATGGACTTGTTGAAAAATCATTTTGGTAAATTGGCCGACTAGATCGTACGATATCACACCTTTGGACTATTTTATCTGGGGATATGTAAAGTCTCAGATCTTCAGGAATAAGTCAGCAACGATTGACGGTTTGGAAGCTGAATTACTCGTGTTATCCGCGAGATACCAGTTGATATGCTCGAACGAGTCGTCCTTCCTTGGATTTTCCGAAAAGACCACCTCAGACGTATTTACATTTACAAAAAGTTAATGCCATGAACTGTTCTTTTAACCGATAATAAATATTTTAAGATCACTTTAAAATTTATGTGTTTTATTTTACATTATAAATCAAACCTCACGATGAATCACACGTTTTGGTGGACGATAGATTCCTTCTTTCCAGGTAGGTAGGTAAAATGTATCTTTTTGTTGCTACGACTCATATGAACTTGTTAATGATATGTGTTATTGAGGATGTGAGGTAATTGGTGCCTAGATCCAGGCTATTAAGTTAAGAAAACGGATTATTTCTCATATTCCTTTACCCGAGATGTTGTGAAAGTCGTCGAATGGTTGGTTTATTGCAGAAAATCTGCCTCAGGCTGAGAGAGAGTTTCTGCAGCTGTGAGGGTTGTAAGGTATACCCAGTTTGGCTGTATAGTCTCCTATTGGGCAATGCTCCGTGTATATCGCCGTGATCTTTTGTTTTATTCTTATTGAAGGTCGGCCGTATTATCATTGATATGATGGCGCTCTTTTTGAACTTGGCATTCTTCAGAAAGACTAAGTGGATTTTTCCTTTAACCGCCCCTAGGGTGATGTGGACGGTTGCCGCAATTTAGCTGTGAAGAGCTGAGCCTTGCCTGGCCAGTTAATCTTCAGGTTCGTTTCCTTTTATGTCCATGTGCCCTGGAAACCAGAGGAGTGTGACCTTAAAGCGTTCACCCAGGCAAACTTGGCGAAATCCGGCAAGCGGTATGATATTGATATTTTAAGCGATTCAGAGTGGACACCTGTGGTCGTTAAGACGTTCAGTTCAGCAACCAGACTCTTTGAATCTGACTACGTTGCATAGTGAGGTATTTTTTGTGTGTACGAACGCCTAGCTCGATCAGATATTTGTGAATAGTTTCAGTGTGTACATTACTAAAGGCTCTCTCTATATCTATGAATTAGGCTAGGGTATATTCTCTGTAGTGTACGGATTTTTCGATTATTTGTACTATTTCTTGAAGAGCCGTTTCTGTGGTATTTTCCTTGAGGAGCGCTGTGATTTGGATGATTTTTCTAGGATACTTCGAATGCGGATATCTTAGACACGCTCGCGGACTCGTGCCCACATTTACTTATCTTCGGTATAAACACCATTCGAGCGCGTCTCCAAGAGTGGGGTATGTAGTTCAATAGCCTCTGAAGATTGACTATAGTCAAGATGTTGTTAGGTTTTTCGTTCTCTATAGTAGGACAAGAAGCATGCCGTCAGAGCTCGGAACGGGAAAAATCTTTTAATAGACCAGGAAAACTTTTCATCGGAAATATCCTAGGTTTCCGCACAAGATTTTGTCCTCCATCTGACTTTCTTAGAAAAGAACGGTTTGATTGTTCCTTACACAGAATTTAGCTTTTTCCAAGAACATAGATCTTTCATCAGATCGACGAAAAACGAACGTCTTTGGTATGCGTTTCTATTACTGGCGACAGGAGCGCAAGTGCGTGGGAAGTGAGTTATAATCTTTACTTCTATTTTAGCTTGAGAGAACACTCGACAAGTGCCTTCGTGCATGAGTGTGCCGAATGCAGTGACCAGAAATCAGAACTTATGAGCTTTTCTCTAATTGTTGACAGGCCATAAATGTCTAGTAGTACAGCAGTGTCCCAAACTGAACTTTTTAACATATTTCATAAATGTATCGACACAGGTAAGACGTTTGACATAAGAAACTGGCTTTCATTGCCATAAATCTATAAAGGTTCAGGAAAGATTCATGCATGTACCCTTTCGAGCGATTTTGAAATTTTAGTGAAAATTATTTGTTGCAAAAATAACATGTATTGTCCATCGACATTTTTCTTTAACAAGTTTTGGCATTCATAGGTAAGTGGATCGGAGATGGAAGCAAAGATTGATTATTTTTCTGTGAGTAAACCCATGAGCGCACAGCTTATGACGCGAGTTAACGTCGAGTCTTATTTGAAACGAAATATCGCATTGAGGGGGATTTGTAAGCAAATAAAATTTGCGTATTTTGAGTTAGGTTTGTCCAAAAGAAACTTCTGAAACTCAATTACACCCACAAAAGCGCACTGTTGGTCTTTATGCGTATTGTCCCAACAATCTCAATTCTTTTTTTTTTTTTTTTTTTTTTTTAATGAAGCTGAGAGAAGGCCAACGTTATCGGACAATGTAATCAGTTATTAATTTTTCAAAAAAGTAAACGACATATGGTTCCAGCTCGTGAAACATTTCCTTTTTGAATGACTTGATTCAAAGACAGGTATTTATCTCGACTGTACTGGCCAAAGAGATCTTGCTAATTGAATTGGTAAAAAACAGCCAAGAAAGCCATAAAAAGGAAATCATAACAGACCAGGATGTCATAAACTATTCTTTCTAAAATGGAGTCGTCCCAATACTTTAACCTTGGAATCACGAGTATCTTGAAATACTATACTATTCCGAGATGACAAATGTTACACTAACGCATAGCAAACCTTAAAAAATGCAAAATTTCCTTCTAAGGGTCATGTCCATGCACGAATATGTGAATCGTTGAACGTGACTCTGTCTAAAAAAGTTATCATATAAATTCGGAAATGATTTGAACACTACAAATTGTATCTTCGCTGGAGATATAAATAAAAAAGAAGTAAACGAGACCTTAGGCACATACAGACTGTGTTGCTTGTCTTGTTATTATCTGGACACAGAGTCTGCGCTTTATATAAGGTACAAAGCCAGAAGATTTCAAATTTAGGGGTTTGCTATTGCCTGCGAAAATTTGATATCAGGAATGATTTCTTCTTGTTTCGGTCAGATGCAGACATTTCAATGCCGTACTAAGCCAGGTTAACAAGAGCGCGATGCTATAAAAATGAAAATGTTACTAAACGTTATCTTATAAAGAATATAAGCATTTCCGGATACATACAATTTTTAATTGTAAAAATGATATTTTTGAAGGCTGCTGTAACTGATCTCTAGGAGCTCCTCTCAAAAAAGGGGTCTTGCGGTGACCACGATATGTCTAGACTGCATCATCTATAATCTAGCTATTAATCGAAAGAAAACGTCTCTTCAAACAAAAAAAAAAAGATTTTTGCCAAAATTTTGGCCTTAAATTGTGTTAAAATTTGAGACGGATCAGCAGTTTCCGAGAAATCTTGGTCATCGACTATAAAAAACATGGTCGCATATGGTACACCGAGTCGTCTATTCAAGGGCCATATAATAAATCCTCCGCTGCTGCGGCAGCTTCTAGTAATTCCGTTTTTTTTTCGGAGATCGTCAAGCACTGTGCTCCGACCTTCTTTTTTTCATGCGCTCTGATGTCTTTACAAATATTCCTGTAACTTTCTGAATAGTTGTCGGATTGAAATTTTTTTTAAGGTTTTTTGAAAGCTCTAGTTGTATATAACTCCTTAAGCGAATTTAAATCCACTTCTTATTTTAAGCTATTGTTTAGTTTGTAATTGTAACTTCAACATGTATTCGTTGAAATCAAATTGGTCTTGACAAGAAATATCAGATATGAACCAGACCTATCGATGTGCAGCCAAATTTGTTTTCGACATTCACCTCATCATCAGTATTAACTTTTCAGCAAATAACTAATGAGTTTAGACTGTTCTAAAAAGAGATACTCGTCCCTTTCCAGTTAGATACAAAAAATTGAGCAAACAAAAGATACAAAAAAAAAAAATTCCTTTGCTAAGCAATGGCATTATAAAACATTACTCGCGTGTGGTGAAAATAAAACAAAATTCGATAAACATAATTCTTTCCACCTCTTTCCAATGTGCTTATGCTACTCTGTATAAGGATCCCTAAGGGAAAATGGGCACTGCCACCCATCGGCCTCTTTTACAACTGAGAGTCCAAATTAATTTTATTATTTTCTGTGACATTCCTATGTTCCTAAGTGTCATGTCACATACCAACCGAGAAGCAGGATATAAACTAGAAAAAGTATATATCGTCTTCTCGTATATTTTTTGCTTTGCAAATAAACGTGTGGCCACCACCTCTTCCCACACACGCACACATTCACTAACACTTAGAATAAAGAATTTCATTTATACATTATTCATAAAAACAAAATAACAAAAAAAGACGAGAAACAGATAGAAATGAGGTATAAAAGAATAGAAGACGACAAATGTCGTTTCATTCCATGCATTGTTTGTCTATCAAAAAGATATCAAATAGCAAAAAACACAGGGTGTCCAAAGAAATTTACTCCAAAGTAAACAAAAAATAAAAGGAACGACAATGAATGTCAGAGTGGTAGGTACCTGTTTTTGGAATGGAATATAATGGAATTTCTTTACGATAAACAACAAAAATGTTGACAAAGGATGGAAATTTTAGCTCTTGTGTACTAAAAGAGTACTAAGGCTTTTGTTTATAACAAGTTTGTAATAAGTACTTAAAGCACTGAGAGCAAACATTTTCAAATTTAATTAAATCGTTATTCTGACAATGTAATGAAGTTTCGCCCAGATAGTCAGCACAGCACAGAAGGTAATAAATTGGTACAAGTGCCACCTTAGCAAGACTTACAAGAATCAATTAGTGTATTAGGTGCATTCTACCTTAAATCCACTTACCCCAGTTTCCTTTGGACCAAAGTAAAAAGCAGCCAAAGACAAAAAGTACTGTACTGCATTACATAGCTCCTGCTCTATGACCAGGGCTTTTTAAATTGGTTAAAGTGATCTTCTTTGAAGTGCACTTTAAGTTGTTAGTCCATTAATACTTGTATCACTGAATCTTTTTCTTCTTCTGTGGCGAAAATTTTTTTGTTAAATTTGTCAGAAAGACAACAGAGATCATTTAGATCTCGGAAGCAGTGACTACCTGTAGATTGCACTCTGATTTGCCAAGGTAGGGCGATTGCAGATGGAATGCCTTCGTTTCTGCAGCTTCATTAGAAATCGTTTTAAGCGAACTTAATCATTGCGAATTCAACCAATGCTGCATTGTTCTGTAATTATATTTGTGAGTTTAGATCTATCTCTTTTACTGAGGTTGATCAACTCGCGTTCTCGTTTAAGACTGAATATGGACCATATTAGTCCAGAAGCCCCATAATTGTCTCGATTAGTTCACTAATGATTGGCCTTAAAGACCGCTTGATAGTGTGTCATTGACTTTGTCAGGCTGCTTGCTACTTATTCCTAGGATTCAAAAACTGTTTAGGTCATCATTAACGTTGCAAAACTGTTGCCTACCTGTACACCTAAAATTTTCGGTCTAGAATACAGTTTAGTATGTATTTGAAGTAAGAAATTTGTGCACACCTCAGAAAAGAAACTTGGGCCAACGACTTCGGTTGTATTAGAACTCCCTGCGAAGATGGAGATTGAAATCAATGTTGTACCATAGTTAGTTTTAGGGGGAGGACACAATACAACGTTGGTAGACTGACATTTCCTCTTTACATTTCATGCGTCAGTGATGCTTATACCGGCTACCTACTCGGTGCCGTCAAGCTCATGTAAGTTTGTCTTTGCTATGCACAATCAAACGGCTAACCATAAGTAAAAATTGGTCTCGCGATTCAGGATGATACAGACAGTTGGACAGTTATGTGCCTAAGAGTAGAGTATGCCCAAAGTATACTGCAGAATATTAGAGTGTATCTGCTGTAATTTTCTCAATGGTTTGGTCACACCACATCCCGCGTTATACGTGTATAATTTGGGAAACAACCCTTTTAGGAAAATATTCCATTGAGAGGATCCCTTTACAGTTTCTTTCTTGTGAAGCTGCATTTATGACTCTAATGAACCTTACCTTAGGGGAAGTTGTTAGACACGACAGTCGCTGTCACTGAGGCCGAACATGATATGAATTAAGAAGAATGGCAGATGGATAGATCTGAGATCATTCGGAAATCAATGAGAGATTTTACGTATTTCAGGTATAAGAACTGGTGCGGTACAAATTTAGTAGAACTTTTAAAAAGATTTTTTAACAAAAATCCCCTTCCGACTCAATACAGCGATTTACACGGTTTAATAGAATGTAGAATGCGTATTTCGGATCGTCGGCCGGCATGTACTTTAGGATGTTGGTTAAAGCCATTTGAATGCTTATATGGTATGTCCACAAAATACTATTGTATCCTTTCATCAGCAAATGCTTTTTCGTAAAGTTAAAAGTCACAAGAAGCCCAATCAGGCGAATACCGGGATGATAGTTAAAATGCGAGCCAACAAATCGGTCACAAGTGTCGATCGGTAACGTGGCGTGTTATCGTGCAGCAAACATCAAACTCCTTCTGCAATGTATTCACGCCGAACACGATGAATGCGATGTACCATACGCTTCGAAAAACTTAGAATTGTGCATTAACTGTTTCGCTCGGTGGAATGAATTCTTTGTGAACAATGCACTTGGAATCATAAAAGCAAATCAACATTGTTTTCACTTTTGACTTCTCCAAACGAGAGAACTTTGGTACTTGGTTCCAGGATCATATTGAAAAGACCAATATTCATTACCAGTCACAAGGTTTTAAAGGAAGTTTTTGTTTTTTTTCTTAGACTCCTTGATGGTGTCTTTCGAATGTTGATTACTGAGTTGATTTTGCTCGATGCTTAGTTTTATACCTATGACACAAACATACTTTTACCTCGCTTCAGTTCGTCCAAATGTCATGAAATTTTGACAGATCAGTGAAGGATCTACCTTTTTGACGCATGTATGTTAATTGTCAATAGATAGCTTTGCCAGAAAAGCTATTTTTTAAAAAGTGCCTATATATTTGGAACGGACTTTGCATTTATCTCAGTCTATTTACTGGGTATTGTATCGAGAAAGAACTAAACAGGCTCTTCGAATGGAGAATCAAGAGTCACTGACATTCTGTGACAATATCGTATAGTTCTGGTACTTTTTATGATTCGAAACTGCAAATTGGCTATTTAGTCTTTTTCTCGCAAATCATTTCTACGTTGATCTGTAAGTGAGTAGTAGATTTATGTGGGTTCCTGAAGTATAGCAAGAGAATTTTCGTAAACAGTTTCAATGATTCTTAGACGGAGTCATTCTAGTCGGGGTCGGTTGTAAGCATGTTTATGTCAGTATGCAAACATTGAATAAATTTGACATTTATCAACATACTGACATGAATAGACATTTAACCGTGAATCGCTTCATACCGAAACAACGCGCCGCAATAGTGATACTGTACATTGAAAATAGTCGTTCAGTTGTGTTAACTCAACGTGTATATCGTCGAAAATATCGTTTAAGTGGTAAAATAGAGCGTTGCCAAGAACCCACATGTGTCACATCGTCACCGTCACAATGCGTGCCGCATTTAGGGAACGGAGAATACACACGAGATCCATGAAACACTATTGCATAATCAAAAAATAACTGTTTGGGTCGGCATTTGCACCAAAACCATCATTGGGCCATTTTTCTTCAGAGGAAGCGAAACAGGCGATGGGAATCAATATCGGTGCACGTTGGCTCAATATGTTTGACCATAAATGTGTTAAAAAGATCTGGACGGTTACTGATTTCAAAATGACGGTGTGTCATGCAACACTGCAAATCAAACAATGTAGTTTTTGCAACGAAAATTCCTTGGACGTATGTCAAAAAACGACGACATTGACTGGCCACCCAGGCCGAAAAGCAATGTAAACGTCTGCAAGCCTCAGCCTATTAACGAGCTCAAGCAAATATTCGTGCCGAAATCATCACTATACCACCCGAAAAAATTATGGAAAATGCAGCAAAAAGGGCACGTGTGGCCACTGTGGGCACGTTTGCAGCGGTCGATTCGTTGGACCCAATTTTCAACGACTCGGCCACACATTTCGACCGAAACGGCCGCTATTTCGCGTTCAATGTTGGCTCTGAGCTCTTCCAACGTCGTCGGCGTGTTGGCATAAACCAATGACTTAACGTAGCCCCACAGAAAATAGTCAAGCGGCGTTAAATCGCACGAACACAAGACTGGCCCATGTCTTGAGGTAACACGCTCACCGTACTTACTTTTCAATAAATCGATTGTAGGGTGTGCTGTGTGGCTTGTGGCACCATCCTGTTGAAACCACATGTCGTACAAATGTACATATCTTCCAATTCAGGCTAAAAATAATCGGTGATCATGGCGCGATAACGCTGCCCATTCACAGTAACGTGACGATCGTTATTGTCGATGAAAAAATATAGCCCAATAACGCTGCCGGCATGCAAAGCGCAACAAACAGTTATTTTTTGTGGATGAAGTGGTGATTCGTGAAGCACGTGTAGGTTTTCACCTGACCAATAACGCATATTTTGCTTATTGACGAACCCATTGAGCAAAAAATGAGCTTCGTCACTGAAGATGATTTTGCGATAAAATTCATCATCTTGGCGTATCTTCTCCAGAACCCAATCGGAGAACGTACGTCGCTTCAAATGGTCCATCGGCTTCAATTCTTGAGTCAGCTTAATCTTGTATGGGTGTAAACCAAGATCGTTACGCAAAATACGCCATAATGTAGTCTGAGCGATGCCCAATTCTTGAGAACGACGTGAAATTGACTGATTTGGATCGTTTGCTACGGATGTCTGAATGGCAGCGATATTTTCGACACTTCGACCAACCGGTTGTCTCACTGACACGGCAACATCACACAACGAATATGTAGACTCAAATTTTTTCACTAAACTTGTTATTGCCTATCTACTAGGGCGAGAATTACGACCGAAAATTGGAGTTAACGCTCTTAAAGTTGCAGTCACCGACTCTGAATACCTGTAGAAAATTTTTATAATTTGCAGACATTGCTCGTTAGTGTACTTTACCATCATGAAAATGTTGAGTTTATTAAATAAATTGTAAGTGACAGTTTGATGATTAGTGAAAGAGTGCATTCAAAAATTAAATTCAAAGTTGTCAAGTCCCTATTGGAAAACCCTATATATGGAAATCGGTTGTTTTCTTTTTGAAGTTATTCAATATTCACGACATAAAAGATACCACACCCTGTACCATCCGAGTGACTTAGCACGATCGAAACCTGTGGTGTTCTAGAAGAACTTGTAGTTCGAATGAATCATTTTAGTTTTGATAGCTTCACAGAAACTACGTTCGGTCCAATTTCGAGCCTTTATTACTTCTAGTTTTTAGATTTTAAAGGTGATTCGTAACTTTCTCACTCGATTTCCAACCTATGTAATTTATCACGTTTGCATTTCTCCCTTATCTTGCAGCTGAGACATCGGAATGGGATTCCATCATCTAGACAGTTGTTACATAGCTTACGAAATAATTTCAATGAAATATGAATAAATGGAAGGCTTCCACTAGTTTTTTCTTTATATCTGGAAGATACAAAAAATTCCTTCGTTCACTATGAGACAAACACAATCAAGAGTGAATATAATGGTATTTACTTGGCTTAATGATTATTCCTAATCACACTGCGATACGTATGGTTAGGTTAGGCAGGAGTAGCTGAGGCAAAAACTAATTTTAGCTTTTGACGACACGTATGAGTCTATATTGTTCAGAAGCTCCTCACTGGAGTTTTCCTCCACACCGCGATATACAATAGTTCACTGGTTTTCAAGGTTTGAACTTAGAAATTGCTTGTGAAAGATATACTTGCTCTTTACAAAAATCTATGTATTGTATATGTTTATTGAATAAAAAAAAAAAAAAAAAAAAAAAAAATCTTAGTCCAGTACGTATCTTTTCGCCGTTCATGTTTTTATTTTTTCTTTATCCTTTTACCATTTACATGACGGCCACCCAGCTTAACTAGGATGAATGTTCCAACGATATCGTTTGTGTCTACTTGAGAAGCTTCCCTTTATTTCTGCTGCTGTTGGTGTTTGTTTCCACCTAGTTCAAGTTGCTTGTTTTGCTCTTTGCTTTTTCTTGTTTGCAGTTTGGTTGATTTCTTTAGACTTCTCCTTCTGCTCGTTTTCCTACGTTTTGTTTCAGAATATGGTGCCTTGTTGGGAAACAAAAGCTTCGTTTATTTTTTTTTTTTTTTTTTTCTTTGTTTACTGTCTTCTTTTCTTTTGCGTACCTCTGTTGGGATGTTCATCTAAGATTAAGTTTTACAGTTGGAAACGGCCAAAGATAAGAATTAAGTATGCAAATGATTAGGTTGAAGTGAATCCTTTTGCTTTTCGCTTCCAGCATAAAAAGGCTGATGCCGTGAATAAGTGGTAGAAAATTAGAAACAGAATGATCATTACAATGGTTATTCGAATAATTTTATGTGCCCAAGGGATTGATGATTTGTTAAGTTTTATGCAACTAAACGATTTGTGATGTCCTTCAAGTGAAAAATTAATATTGTATTAGTAGCTTCTGTATTTGTGAACCTTGTTCGGATAACCTCTAGGGCTCTGTGTAAATAATTTGAGGAATGTTTCTATCTCAGTAGGATTTGTCGTATCTACCTGCCTTGTCCTTTAATTGCTTTTATTTACAGCTGTACAGCTGAAGTACATAAATTTTTGTCAGAAGTCCTCTGATAGATAAGTCTTTGTCTGAATAAAATTAAATTAAGTTAAGGATGTAATGCCCCCTTATTCAACTAGGTGTGCCTTGATTGTACAAGAAACCCAAGAAAAAAGGCGAAGTGTTCATTGTATACTATTTATTCATGATGCCTTTTCATATCGTATAATGTGTCCTTATATTCAGGGTGATTCATCGTGAGGTTTGATTTATAATGTAAAATAAAATACATAAATTTGAAAGTGAACTTAAAATTTTTATAATCGATTAAAAGAACAGTTCATGGCATTTATGGCATGGTATGCAAATTTTGGCTACGTTCGAGGTGGTCTATTCAGAAGGTCCAATTTTGGGCGACTTGTTGGAGAATAGCGACTGGTATCTAGCTGATAACACGAGTAATGTTTGCTTCCAAAGCATCAATCGTAGCTAGCTCAGTCCTGAAGACCTTAGACTTTACATATCCCTAGTGAAAATAGTCCAAAAGTGTGATATCGCACGATCTAGGCGTCCAATTTACCGTAGCAAAAAAAAAAAAAAATTAAGTGCTCACCAAAATGATTTCTCAACAAGTCCATTATTTCACGCTCTGTATAGCTCATAGCGCCGTCTTGTTGAAACCAGATCTCACCGAGATCACGTGCTTGAATTTCAGGAAGCACATAGTCAGTTAACTTAGCGCGATAACGATTACTATTGACGGTAACATTCTGATTTGCCTCATTTTTTAATAAATATGGACCAATTCCACATGCACATAAACCACACCATACCGTTGTTTTTAATGGATGTAATGTTAACTCTTGGTATTCTTCGGATTGGTTATCAGCCCAAATACAGCAATTTTTTGTTACTGAACAAAATTTCACGATAAAACACCGGATTTTCATTGAGTTTTTCTAGAGCTCATTCATGAAAATATGACGCAAATTCAAGCCGCCTTACTTCAATTCTTGCACAAGTTGAACTTTGTACACTTTCCGAGATCCTAATATAAAATACGCCAAGTTGTCGAATACGCCAAGCCAAGCTCCTAAGAACGACGACGAATCGATTCGTCACGGTCTTCGCGTCATTCTCAGCTACAGCTGCTATAGTCTCTTCACTACGTACTGGATGTGGTCTAAAAGGTCGAGTATCATCCATTAATGTAAACTGGGACTCGAATTTTCGAATGGTTTTGGAAAAAGTGGTTTCAGTAGGTCTATTATGCGCACCGTAAGCTCCTCGAATCGCACGAAAAACATTTCTCACAGAACGTGATACATCTGAACAATTTGGAGACGTTGTTGTAGTGTGAGTCTTTCCATGATGACTTGTCAAACGATACTGAACAAAAATGACAGGCTCCTTATACAAGCACCAACATTTAAAATTACTTGCTCATACATTAGTTCATTAAGTTCATCAATTTCTGTCCGAATATTTTAAGCTTATCCTCATAGACTTTACTTTTCAAAAATCCCTAAAAAAAGTAATCTAATGGTGTTAAATCGCATGATTTAGGTGGCCTGTTTATGTCTCCATTTCGTGAAATTAATCGACTTGGAGAATGTGTCTTTTTCTTCAATTTGGGATATCAAAAATCTTCAATCGTTTCTCTATATTGCTCTTCATTGACAGTATCAGATTTTTTTAAAATTATTCGAGAATAGTCTTCTCCAAAGATCCACAATTTTGTATGTTGACGAATCCATTCAATAAGCTTCCACCAACAATTTAACAACCAATTGACGAAAGTTTTCCATAGACTATGATCTGTTGGTTCCAAATTACAGGATGCAAATGCAAATCATTATCTAAAATACGCCAAATAATTGCTAGATGAGTGCCTGATGCTTGACAACGTCATAATATCGATGTTAAAGGATCTTCAGCCACACTTTGTGCTACAGCAGCAAAGTTTTCTGTAGAGTCTCCACTTTCTGTCTACCAGATCTTTTTCGATCCTCGACGAACCTGTGTCTTAAAATTCTTTTATTAACTTTTGAATAGCTGACTCATTTGGACTATTATTTACAATAAAAAAAGTCACGAATCTAACGATATCTATCTTTTAAAGATCGACCGAATTTGTACATGTGTCTGCTTCACAAGTGTCAAAGTTAACTTAAGAAAAAAGTTGCGTTCTGAAATTGTTCACTTCTGATATCCAGGCGTGACTCTTTAAAGATCCTTATAGCTCCTATGAATATTAAGGTATCTTGTAATTTTAAGTTATTTACAACGAATTATGTTCGAGTTTAGCTCGGTAGATGAATCAGGAATAAAAAATATATAACTTACTTATTGCACGTAATTTAAAAACGTAACATACCTAGAAAGAGAGAAAATATAAGAAGATACATTAGAATTTATTAATATTTATTTTTTTTTTATAAATACTAAAGTTGGCGAAAAAAAAGTCAAGTCAAGACCTTGCTGTATCTTCTATTTAAAAAAATAAAGGAGTATGAGGTAATGAAAAATATCATGACTAAGTAGTTCAATCAATTAATAAAATCAATAAAATTCTGAAGCGAACCCAATATCAACTAAGTCTCAACGGAATTAGAACCGCACTCACAAGTTAAAGTTTAAGGTTGACCACCATAAATGGAGAAAGGGAGGCGGAATATACAATATATACAATCAATTTACCAACATTTTTACCTTAAGGCCTATAAGCCAACTAAAACTTCAGACTGTTTATTCTGAACGGAAATTATGAGACATGCTGAAGATAGTTATTCCAGAAAGATATTGGGCAAGCAATATTATACACGGTTAGTTTTTTTTATAAAAAAAAAAAAAACTAATAGGGAAAATATGGAGATTTATGTCCAACAAATGGCTTTTAAATGGCGATATGCATACTGAAACTAAAAGCTATAGAAAGTATGTAATGAAAATTTCAAAGGTTATAAAAGATAATGACCGGAGATGCGAAAATCGACCGTAAACATATATTATGGAGATAAGAAGAACACCTGCAAATATCCTTTAAATCAAGTACCTATAACACCTGTTAAATAAGCTACAGCCAACAAAATATTATACTGTTATAGGCCAATAAGGAGAAAGTAGGCGAAATAATAAATAAAAACGTTTTTTTTTTTTTTTTGTTTAGAACTTAGCACTCAAATGGATACGACTACACTTAAAATGTCTGAGCACGTTTTCAGTTTTCAAAAAAATGGGACAGGAGAGAAAGAAAGGTATGTAATGGTAATTTCGCTCCATGGGTGGCATCTAACATTTAATGGGGAGACTAAGTTATTAGTGTAATTGTACTAATTGTTATATTCATCTTACGTGATTTTAGTTGCTTAAAAAAAAGCCTGTTTTTCGGGCGTGATAAGAATTGAACGCCGAACCGTTCAGCCAATACACCACCATTTGAGTCACGGCCACCACAGCATTACGAAAAAAGTAATAGTACATTTCAACAAATTCAACATTTCAGCCGAAATGTTCCATACAATTTCCAGCAATTCGAAATATTGAATTTCAACGAAATGCTGCATTTCGTGTCTGTATTTAGAAGGTTGTCAAATCGAACGAAATTTTCTAATTATTCCGCACCTCTTTCATCGCACAACTTTAAAAAAAGTCAGCTGTTCCAATATTTACAATCACTAACGACTATGTGTCGTAAGGTGGAAGTAGGAAGACGCTGACGAGAAGTTTATTGTTGAACTCTAACAGGAAAATATTGTTGGCTACGGGGGAACAAATGTATATATAGGGTTTTCTAATAACGACTTGACAACTTTTTTTTTTTAATAAAAGGCAAACCATTTGAGATATTTCAAAGCCTTTATTATTGGCTTGAAGTACAATCAATACATTTATGAATGGAACTCGACTTCGTTCATATGGCCACCGCGAGTACGTTTACAGCGGTCGATTCGTTGGACCCAATTTTCAACGACTCGGCCACACATTTCGGCCGAAACGGCCGCTATTTCGCGTTCAATGTTGGCTCTGAGCTCTTCCAACATCGTCGGCGTGTTAACGTAGCCCCACAGAAAATAGTCAAGCGGCGTTAAATCGCACGAACGAGGCGTCCAATCAACTGGCCCATGTCTTGAGATAACACGCTCACCATACTTACTCTTCAATAAATTGATTGTAGCGTGTGCTGTGTGGCGTGTGGTACCATCCTGTTAAAACCACATATCGTCCAAGTCCATATCTTCCAATTCGGGCCAAGAATAATCGGTGATAGCGATAACGCTGACTATTCACAGTAACGTGACGATCGTTATCGTTGACGAAAAAATATGGCCCAATAACGCCGCCGGCATGCAAACCGCACTAAACAGTTATTTTTTGTGGATGGAGTGGTGATTCATGAAGCAAATGTGGGTTTTCACCCGACCAATAATGAATATTTTGCTTATTGACGAAACCATTGAGCCAAAAATGAGCTTCGTCACTGAAGATGATTTTGCGATGAAATTCATCATCTTGGCGCATTTTCTCCAGAACCCAATCGGAGAACGTAGCTCGTTAGTGTACTTTACCATGATGAAAATGTAAAGGAAAAAAGTGCGTCAAGTCCCTATTGGAAAACTCTATATAAAGAAATGTCCCTCCTGTTTAAAAATAAAGAGATGGATTTTTCACCGGAGGAACTAAAAGCGAAAATTACCAATCTGACCAAAAAATGCAGGTACCTAATGTTTTGTATATTCTTTTATTCAAATGTAACGTTCTATTATTTTTGAAAACCGCCAGGAAAAAAAAAACAGTATCCTTGTGTTTATTCAAAAAATTATGTAGGACACAGCTAGATTTAATTATTTGGTTTGTGTTATCTATGTGGTTATCCAATCCTTTTCCAATTCGTTTAAATCTGCCTTTCAAATGTCCAAAGGCATTCTCAACCAATCTTCGGCATTTTGATAAAGCGTAGTTGAAGCTTTTTTCTTCTTGAGTTGCATTACTGTCATACGTATAAGGTTTCATTATCACATCGGAAAAGCGAAAAGCAGAGTCTCCAATAAGAAGAACTGGAACGTCAACACCGCATATATTTTTCGACAGCTCCTTTAAAATTGGTTTCTGGTGCTAAAATATTTGAGAATCATTGAAATAGCCTGGGTTTCCGACATTTACGTAAGTAAATCTATAACTAAATTATTTAATATTTTATTTAATGAAGTCGCTGTACATACAGAAGCATTTAGTTATAGTACAATGTTTTTCGTATTATATTTTTAAAATATATAGGTAATTAGTAAACTTATCGATAATCAACAGCAGCCAACACGATGGTAGAATACCAACCCTTGTAGTTGGTTGGTATTCTAGATCTTACTTCAATGTAGCAACTATCTAAAAATAATATTTCAATGCCTTCGGATCCGTGTAGGTATTTGATATTTTGTTCTTACCTATAGCACCAATACACTGTGGAAGTCCTAGTCGTACGAAACTCGCTACATTTTCTTCTATATATTGCTGGTTAAATGTATAAGTATTCAAGTATTTAGGCTGTACCTCTTTCTAAGCTCCCTTGCAAAACCTTTTCAATATTTGGCGAACTATGGCCTTGCCAACGTCAAAAAGATTGGAAATACGTCGGTACTCTGCTGAAGATCCTAGTGAATACAATGCAATAGCAATTCTTTTTTGCAATATACAGTCTAAAGTTTGTATTGTGTTTCACCAAGCCTTCTAGTTCGTTGCACAGTATGTAAAAATTTTCGCGGAATATACGAAAATTTTCTTAAAAAATTCGTTGTCTTTTGCGGGCACTTTTTGTTCCCAGAAAATACTGGTACGTTTCAGCGAATAATAATTTTTTTCTTAGGAAAGGTGCACATCTTCATCACATCGCAGTTAATTACTTACAAGATTCCAGACTATCAAATATTTTACTGATGTCAGTCTCAGTAAAAGAGAAGTTGTCCCAATGCATCGTTAAAATTACAGCTAATAACAAATCAGTTTACCTAGCGTCAGTTTATCGTTACCCATATTAGAAATACAGTTGAAGTAGAAAACAATTGCAAACAAATAGTGAAAGAGCCAACTAGAAATGCAAGCACATCAAAAACGTTAAACGAATATATATCATAATACCAATTATGGAATATAAAGGGTGAGCCAACAGATGGAGTGGATGTTTGCTCCTAAATACTATCACTTACTGAATTCAGTGTAGTTGATGTTTTTGGCGGATATCACACAATCTTTGGCAATTTTAGCCATGGAATCGACTACTACACAATAAAGCACTTTTGTTGTTCAATTTTATTACGAAAATGGGCGATCTGTAAAAGTATCATTTTGTAAAATTCGTGATTTTTTTGATCAACATACCACCTTGATCAAAGAGTTCCCACCGTATGGCGCCCCATTGTTCCGAATTGAGTTCTGTTTTTGTTTTTTTGTTAAGTTGGTACATCTGTTGTTGACATTCCCTCTAAATCTGAGCTTCATGGCTTGACATTTGCAAAAGTTACGTAGCCAAGAGTACATCTATCTCTGTGTATCTTGACGATTTTTTACGATTTTAGAAATGGAAATAGAAATGCAACACCGAATTTGTATTAAATTTTGCGTAAAAAACAGATTTAATAATGGAAATGTTGGAAAAGTGTTTCGGCAACGATTCTCTAAAAAAAAAACAGTCGTTTACCAGTGACGCGAGCGGTTCAAAAGTGGTAGTGAGTCTATAGAAGATGATGACCATCGACATCGAAAACCGACGAAAATATTGATGAAGCAAAAGAAATGTTGGTCAATAAATGCAAATTAATCATCACAGAGATAGCGGAGGACTTGAAGATTGCCTGTGGATCCGTCTAAGACATTTTAGTTAATGATTGGGGTTTCCGTCATGTAGCAGCAAAGTTGGTGCCAAAAGACCTCAATTTCATGCAAAAAAGACCGTGTTGACGTCGTAAGACAGATGAATTGCTAGGCTGAATCCGATCCCACATTCATCAAAAGGTTCATTATTAGAGACGAGACGTGGGTTCAACGTTCAACAAATGAGCCGAGACCAAAAAACCACGTCGTTTTCAGTCAATAAAAAAGGCAATGCTCGCGGCTTTCATGGATTACTTGGGCGCGGTTCATCAAAAACCGACGTGCGTCCAACCAATGTTAAACGGTTGTACGGAAAGGTGAATGAGTCGCATACGCACTATCGAAAATGGGCTTGATTTTCTCCCGATTTTGCCACTTAAAAACAAGAATCGGGTAACGGAGCGATAATACTCTTTTTCCTTGTTCGCAAAAAACATTAACACGATGTTTTCAAAGCATCTGGCCTTTTGGCAGTGCAGAGGAGCTATCAGCGAAACATGGGGCCAGTCTCTGAGAAGAGTCCTTTGTATCTACACGACTATGATAAGGCCAATTATGTCCTATGTGTCGGTTGTCTGGTGAAGTACCAGACTCCAAAGAACGGTTTGTCTCGGATGCATGAGGGCATCCTCACCCTAGCACTTCTGGCTCCGCTCTAGACACATAGATGAATTTCCCTCCCCTCACTCATGACCTACACTCTCAATGCCATCTTCCGACTAACAAGAAATGGTCTTTGGTACAACACGCACTGGAGCTTCGGTGACCTTGTCGTTCAATGCAATGACACCTCAAAACGCAAGATAAGAAATCTAATTTTCTTGTACCCAGGACTGCCTTCGGTCAGAATCTGAGCCAAGAAAGGAATGCAGTCCAGCCTTCTCAGACCGCTCCACAACCAATATAGGATGTGTATGGTATTTTTCTGGAAGACGACAACTTTAGATTCCACTTCACGTTTGGAAAGTTTGCATCTGTCTTCCAAGCAGAAACTTACGCAATTCTGATGGCAGCGAACTATATTGCGTAAAACCGGTGGAGGAGGCGAAGCATTTGCATCTACAGCGACAGCCAAGCTGCGCTTAGAAACTATTTAAGTCTTCTTACGACTTATAAGCTAGTTCGAGAATGCAAGAGATCACTGAACGCTGTCGGAAGGCTAAATTGAGTAAACCTTGGCTGAGTCCCAAGTCACAATGGGATCACAGGAAATGAAATCGCCGATGAACTTGCCAGACATGGTTCAGAGGAGAGTTTTTCAGGACCTGAACCTACGTTGGGTCTCATAGAATCACAACTGCAGATGGCACAGCTCCGAGAAATGCAGGCTGATCAAACGAATGCTTTCCGACGTCTCTAGAAAGTCAGTGGCTTTTATACCTTTATGTGTGGCTTACGCTCGCATCAGGCTGCAGGTACTTGGCTCTGACGTGATGGTTGCTGTTTCTGTAGGCATCTTATCACTGAAGAGCTTACTGATCCTTCTTCACAAGACTAAAAAAGTTCATTTTTTTGACTGCGTGCTCCATTCCGATATTACAGAAAAAAAAGGTTATGCTGTGTATTTGGTAGGACCAGGTCGGTGTTATTTATTATGAACTGTTGAAACCTCAAAATCATCACTGGGGAATGGTATCGACTTCAATTATTGCGATTGAGCCGAGCGCTGCACGAAAAACCGCCACAATACAAGCAGAGGTACAAAACAGTGATTTTACAGCATGACAACGCTCATCCTCACATTGCCAAGCCCATTGAAACCTACCTGGAAATGCTCAAATGGGAAGTCTTATCCCACTCGCCATATGTCCCAGATGTTGCGCAGTCCAATTATTACTTGTCCCGTTCGATTGCACATAGTCTGGCTGATCAGCAGTTTTACCCATACGAAGACATAAAAAAATGGTTTGATTCAGAGATAGCCTCAAAAGATAAACACTTTTACGTTAACGCTATTTGAGCTCTGCCAAAAAGATACAAAAAAATTGTAGCTAGCGATGAGCAATACCTTGATTGACTCATTTATAACCATAAACTTGCATATTTGTAAAATAACTTAGTTGCGCACCTAATAATTCGATTCCAAGCTTTAAAATAACCAAAACCAAATATTTAAAAGAAATTTATTGCATTCATAAAACATAAGAACCCACAAAATTTAAATTTTGTTCCTGAGATTAAGTTCAAATCGTAAAAAAAAAACTGAATTTAAATGACAGAGTTGTGCTCATAAATAAATGAATCGAATTGATTGAATTCAGATCTATGCATTAGTTGATTATTTATTTAAGACGAAAAATTTGTTGACCTTGTTACGAGTCGCTCTAAAATATTTATGTGCTTAAATGTATGTTAAGTTTAGGTCATATATTATGATCTGTAGAGACCTGATCTCAATGGACAAACATTCATATTAAAAATTCAGTAAACACCACCGGCTAAGCACATTTAACATTGACTTTTCATAACTGCTTAGAGAAACCTCAGTATCCTTAATCTGATTGCGAAATTCGGAGCAGCAAAATGGAAATGTTATTCAAAATTTTATTTAGGTTGGAGACAGAGGTGGAATTCTTATTGCTTACTTACGGACCACCAAAAATGTTTTTTGCCTTTTGGGGAATAATGAAATTTTTTCCCGAATTTTTGATCGTTAATAAACTTCGCACATTTAAGATGTACTTTACGAATTTTATGGCAGACAAATCTCATGATATAGTCAAGAGGCACACTTACTGATAATTTTATTTGAAATATTTCCTTACAAGAAGATGGTAACCGAAGACATTTTAGCAGACCAACGACAGCGCTTACAGTACCAAAGTGGGCTACTATTTAGCAGTATCGTCAGAAGAAAGTTGTTGGATTGCCCACAGCTTAATTACCATTCTATAAATAGCAATGTAAGAGTATACTGTGAAGCAACAAACAGCCTAGAACGTGAATAAACTTTCTGTAGGCCAGTAAAAAAGATGAAAAACAACTTTCGGGGTCCTTCTATTTTATTAATAACAGTTCACATGCTTTCGAAAAATAAGATTTGAAATTGGATATCACTGTCATCCAAAAACTAATTCCACCGAACTTCCTCTATGGTGGTTGGTATGGAGAGCAGAGACAGCACCTAACAAATTTACGTGCAAAGATTGCTCCCACGAGCTGAACAATGTGTTAGGCAATACTTACGATTACGAAAATGTTTGGGTATTTAGAAAGTAGAAAGACCTTGCCGAACACATTTGCCAAACAGAAGCTTGCACAGATAAAAATGAAAAAGTAATGACACAGATCACCAACAATTTCATCTGCCCAATAAAGAAAAAGTCTGGTGAGCGATATCTACAATAAACTAAACGAATAAGGTTGTTGGAGAAGACAAGAAGATAGACTTCTTACCGAATTACTTAAAGTATATGCTCTATAACTTGCTGTCTCGTGCGGTTTGCTAAGAGATGGCGTAAGTTGTTATTATTCCATTGGAACATACGTTGGAAAGCTACTGTCATTGTACGTCATTTCAGTATATGTCATTCATTTGAAGCGTAAACAACAATAATTACGACAACCCCAACCGCAAAAAATCATATGTGAAACCCGGCCAACCAGCCAAATCAACGGCAAAGCCGAATATCCATGGCGCGAAGGTAATGCTCTATATTTGGATCAGATGGGTGTGCTGTATTATGAGCTGCTAAAACCGAGTGAAACCATCAATGGACAACGCTACCGAACACAATTAATCCGTTTGAAGAGAGCAGTAGCCGAAAAACGCCCGGAATATGCGACCAGACACGAGACAATAATTTTCCATCGTGACAACGGTTAAGAACTATTTGGAAAATAGTGGACTTGGACCTTGGACCTTGCCCCTTCTGACTACCATTTGTTCCGGTCGATGCAGAACCGCCTCACTGAAATACGGTTCACATCAGAGCAGAATATCAAAATTTGGTTTGATTCATTCTTGGCTGCCAAGCCGGCGCACTCTAGCAGGATTTTCCACATTGGCAGACGTGTTGCATTGCCGACAGAGGATGCATTTTCACGCATGTTTTTCAGCACGAAGAAAGTCAGACCTTTAGGTCTGCAATTCTTGGCGAGCAAGTAGTCCCCCTTTCTGATTTTTGGTGTAAAGGCCACTCTCACTGATTGCCAGGGATTTGGTATTTATATCAGTGCCAGGCTAACAATGAAAATTCTCTTAAGAACTGCCACCAACTGGTCTTTATCTTTTTGTAATATAACTGGATAAATACCATCGGTCCAGGCAACTTGAAGCCTTCAAAAAAAGCAACAGCAAGCTTAATGGCCTCTTTTGTCACCACAACCGATGAGGTATACCAGCTACGGCGTGTTGTGATGTTTATGGTAGCTGACTACCAGCTTTGTTTATAGAAGCTAGTTGTGAGCTGTGATTGAGGTTCAGGTATGAGACGGTTGGTTAGTACCAACCTTCAAAAGATACGTGTATAAATTTGATAGCTGTCGGACGATTAGTTCTCGAGATATAGCGTTGTGAGTGAAGCAACTTTTGTTATTGTGAAAAAAATTAATTCAAAGCAATTTCGTGTGTTGATTTATAATTGCTTTTTGATGGAAAAAAATGCAGCCGATGCAAAGAAATGACTTGATAAGTGTCACCCGGACTCTGCACCAGCCGAACGAACCATTCGCAAGTGGATTGAAAAATTTAAAAGTGGTCATACAAGCACCGAAGATGATACACCCAATGGACGTCCAAAAGAGGCAGTTTCAGATGAAAACATCAAAAAAGTCCACAAAATGATTACGAATGACCGTAAAGTGAAGTTGATCGAGATAGCTGAGGCTCTGAAGATATCAAAAGAGCGTGCTGGATATATCATACCAGAATATTTGGACATGAGAAAGCACGGTTCAAAGTGGGTGCCGCGTTTGCTCAGTCGACCAAAAACAACAATGTGTTGATGATTCAGAGGAGTGTTTAAAGCTGTTCAACAGCAATTAAGCCGAATTTTTGCGTCGGTATGTGACAATGGATGAAACATGGCTCCATCACTTCACACCAGAGTCAAGTCGGCAGTCAGCTGAGTGGCGAGCAGGCGACGAACCTCGTCCAAAACGACCAAAAACTCAACAGTCGGTTGGCAAGGTTATGGCATCCGTATTTTGGGATACATGGAATAATTTTCATCGACAATCTCCAAAAGGGGCAAACTATCAACAGCAACTATTAAATTGCGTTGTTGGAGCGTTTGAAGGACGAAATCGCAGATAAATGGCCGCATTTGAAGAAAAAGACTGTTTCGTCAAAACAATACACCGTGTCACAAGTCGATGAAAATGATGGCAAAATTGAACGAATTCGGCTACAAATTGCTTCCCCACCCACGGTATTCTCCAGATTTGGCCCCCAGCGACCATTTCTTGTTCGCAGACCTTGAAAAGAATGCTCGCCGGAAAGAGATTTAAGACCGATGAAGAAGTAATCGCCGAAACAGAGGCCTATTTTGAGGCTAAACCGAAATCGTACTACAAAACTGGTATCCAAAGATTGAAAAATCGTTTCAATCAGTGTATCGCCCTCGAAGGCAACTATATTGATAAATAAAGTTGAATTTTGCAAAAATTTTGTATTTTACTATAAAACTGTAAAACGGCAGCCCATGTGTTAGATACCATCAAATTTTCTGAGTGATTCCAGCCTGGGTAATCTTCTCTTTTTGAGGACTTTGACCAGTCTATTTTTTTCACCTATAGATTCGATCTATTCACAAAAAGTTTTGCAAGAGGCGGAACATCTCTATTTAGGTGTCGCGTTGAAGTGGAAAGACATGTCATATGTATGCAACTAATGGCAACTTAAACGATCTGACAGACAAATCCTGGATTAAGGATATTTATTTGACATTTATTTGAATTTTGACACTCGTATGTTGAACATTGAACGTTAAGTCCTTATGCACTTGGTTAGTTGAGTTTCTTTATACAATACATTAGATTTAGATTTAGATTGTTGTTTGAGGTGGTATAATGAATCCCAGATCACTGCGGTCACAGATGGCCCTATTGTGATGTCTTCCATTTAGAGCTCATCTATGATGTTGCAATTTGTCAAAAAGGCGGCTAAGTCTTTAGATGAACTGCCTTCTAGATAGAATTGACCTAGGTAACATTGACGTATTTTGATTAAAGCATTGCAGTCACAACTGTTTCTACATGCTGTTTGCACAATCAGCATGTATTGTCTTGTCATCGAGTGTTTTTTCACGCCCTGTGAGAAAACCTGTAATCAGTTGAATCTGACTTCTACTTAATTGTAGTAGTTGTTTGTTTGTTCTTTTTTCTGTGGCAATTGACAAAAAAAATGAATTGATAGCCCACACAATAGTCTTGGCATCATGAATTGATATGCGGATTTTTTTCTGGCTGGTCTGCTTTTCCATTTTCTTCATATCCGCTATGTCCGGACATCCAAATAAGATGAACTTAATTTGTGGTGGCCAATAATTGTAGGAGTTAAAAGCAATCCCAGACTAGGGCTGCTCTGCTGTCGGAGAAAATGAAATTTTTTTGTTTGTTATACAATACATAGATTTGGAGATCCTTAATTTGAATACGATTAGATTCATAGCTGAGTTTTCATATTGAATTTTATTTTCATGACAAAATTAACAACATTCCACACAGCTCCTTATATAAACAACCGTATTGTATCCAGGAAACCAAAATTTATTGTCAATAGATTTCTTATTCACCCTTAAATGGTTAATGATGTCACCCATACCAGAATACAAGCTTTTAAGGGATTTTATATACACCCTGTACTGACAATAACACATAAGGAAATGACTTTTTAAAAAGTATTACGCTTTTTTTGCCGGCCCTCTAAGGATATGATCTTTTAAAAATTATTTTATCGAACTTGTATCCAAGAGAAATTTATAAGATTTGTCCAACTCTTTTGAAAATTTAGGTAAGAATTTGTAAACTACGATATAATGAAGGTAAGATACTCCAAAAGGATTTTATGATTTATACATCATACACATACACGAGTATCTTGTTAAAGGTAAGAAAGAGCAATAACGATTTCTTATAGAAATAAAAAAAAAAAATAAAAATAAATAAAAACTTTTCAATTCCATCAAAGGTCAGCATCAAAAATAAATAGGTACCTATACAAACTCTCTCAAATATTGAATACCTATCGGTATCTGTATATCTTTTGTTGGATTTCGTCTTCGACACGAATAAAAAGTTTTCGCATCTAAACTCGTTTGAAAAATAGTCCTCGGATTTATCTGATTCATGGTCATGTATCCAAGTTTTCGTTGATCGCAAACTTTTTCATTTATCAAGTTAGATATGTGAAAGGCAGGGTGTAATATATACGAGTATTTGTATACTTTGGACAAAAAAAAAAAAAAAACAAAAAAAAAGCAAACGAAACAAATAAATAAAATATATAAATTCTGGAGAAGCTGGGAAAGATTAACGTTTGAGTTGTCGGATTTTCTACGACTGATTGTTTTGATGTGGGTGTTCTGCTGCGGGTTAAGATTTGATACTGTTTTGAAGTGTTTTTTCTTCGATAGATCTACTGGTAATTTATACACAGGCAAACGAAAATAATCGCTTCAATAAGTCTCTGTTTTCTTGCCAAACTTTTTTTCGTTACTATAGTTCGATTTTTTCTTTTCTTTTCTACTAAGACATCTGTTACAACCTGATACTAGCTATTTAGTTGATTTTCAGGGGTCAAAAAGAGACTTACATTTTGGACGAACATTAATAATATTCAATTATTTATTTCATAAGTTTTCCTCCCGGGACGTAAACTGCCTTCGTGCCACTGATGTTTACACTGCTGTAATGCATCAAGCAGAGACTTCAGGGATTAGGACACCTTTAATCCAGTTAATATAAGAGTAAGGAGTTACGAAATGAATTAGTTTGATTTATTTGAAAGATGTTTGTCGGTAACTACTAGTACTCGTATGCTGTTGATAATACTGCATTAGGCTACATTACTATGTGGTATAAGTTGACTATTATAAATGGATTAGATACAGGTATAAACAAATTAGAATAAATAAAATAAAATATAAGTATAAACAAACAAATATTTAAAAATTTATACAGTCATCACTTGATTGTCATCATGTATGAAGAATTGAGTGCACAGATGTACATAAAGTTTTAAAATTCTAGGAGCAAACTCTTTCTTATAACCGCCGCCACGTAGAAGTTCTAAATTAGGGTATGATAGTTCTCTCATTGTTGTTAATTCCAGAAAGAAGTATGAATTCGGACAGTGTAAATGTCGTGTCCTCTTATCTGTTGAAGAATACGCCTTTTTTCATTAGTTGGATATGCATTAATTTTCGAGATAGATAATCTGCGTCGCAAATCAACGTTAACACAAGTAAATTTAAAAAATAGAGTTTATTAAGAATAAAGAGTTAACCAAGAGCTAGTATGGAAGTTTTAATTAAATAAAATACACGACTATTACGAAACTAATATAAAATTTTACTGGCTAATAAAGTTCAATCTATGGCAATTATAATTAGAATACAAAATCGTTCATGGTTTTATTACACCCTTTGTTGTAAGCAATCATCTGAAGGTCAAAATGACTTTAAGCTGACTCTTAGAAGATTAAGTGGGTCAATGGGCGCAGTTTCGGTTTTAATATTATCCTTGAGATCCTGAATTGTCGCTGGGTTACTGGCTTAGACGTTACTTTTCGAATAAATATAAAAACTGATTGATTGATGACTTGTATGAACGGTAGCATCATCCTCTTGAAACCAGAGATCATCTAGACTCAATTCATTTAATTTTCATATGAAAATATTCGGGCCAATGATATCTACCGCCAACCCACAATCCACACCATAACCACATTGAATTCAGTAAATGACAGTAATTGACAGCCAACGTCAACACCATATTTTAACTCACTTTTTGTATTCAGTTAAGATTTTAGATACTTGTGGTGAACCATCACAGAGTAATTTTTTTTGCATTCGAACCGATTACTGCGTTTAAAGTATTGATGACCTATTACTGCCTTGAAAAAGTCGAATTTTTCGGCTTTTTATGGTATTTCCGGTAATGTTCTATGGTATATTGGGCGCTTTTAGTCGATATACCAGTATTTTTCCAGGAGTATTTCTTAACGTTCTCCAATGCGCAGATGTTGCACCGATGTTCGAAAAGTTTTCAGCAGCAGGGCCAGTTATAAGCAAATACTCCTTTTCCCGGTTTTTAGCAAAATCTTTGATAAAATAGTAAAGAATACCATTTCTAAATAAGTCAAAGTTGCTTAGTTCTTTCCATGTTTTTCAGAAGGGTAACTCGAATTCTAAAATTTTATTTCCAATTTTTTCCTAGCCACAAGGCAAATATATCACTGCTTGGGATTGAAAAAAAGAAATTTTTTTTAATGTTTTTTTTTTATTTTATTCAATATAGTCCCCTTTAAATTTGATACACTTATTCCAGCGATTTTCCAACTTCTTGATCCTGTCCGAAAAGTAATTTTCCGGAAGGTCTGCAAAATACGTCGATGATTTCCTCGCGTGAGCTGAATTTTTTATTGATGAATCATCTTTTGAGGTTTGGGAAGAGATAATAGTCCGAGGTAGCCAAATCGGGCAAATACGGTGGATGCGACAGCAATTGGAGCCGTAAGTCATTGATTTTAGTTGTTGCGATGCTGGCGCACAACCAGTGCATTGTCGTGCAAAATATATGAAAAAGCTTAAAATAGCTGGTTTTCGAGGCTTTACTCTCGATTGGTTCAGATCTTATCATTCAAATCGATCCCAAAGTGTTTAGATTAAAGCGAAGGTTCCTCAGGGTTCAGTGTTGGAACCCATTCTTTTTCTGTTCAATTGAACCAAATACTTTAAAATACTTGAAATCTTGACAGTGGCTCTAAGTAAAAAAAAATGTTTACAAGTGGAACAAGCTCTTCTAAGATAGCCGAGAAGATGCCAATGCCGAATTTCGAATCATCATACGAAAAGTTGTTTAGAATGTTGGCATATCAACGAAGTTAGTTTTAAAACTTCTTAATTTTGAACAGAAGAACCGTCGCATTTATTGTTACTTATGAGAGATTTTTTATTCAAAAACAACATGACAATCATGCCGTAGTCACCATATTCACGGAATTGATGTGAGCCCCAGAGAAAATAATCGATTGGTGCCAAATCGCATGAGGAATGATGCTTAATCTCTGGAGTGCATCGATATATTAAAGAGCTTTTCACCATAAGGTCTAAGTCTGTATCAATAACATTAACACACTTAGCGTGAAAAAAAAAAAAAAAAAACTCAGAACAATCTTTAGAATCGATACGAATAATTTTATTACTACGACTCACTTAGACACTGTGCATTTTAATAGAGGATATGCTTAATTTAGTGTTATTAGATTTATTATTTGTGTGATAACCACACAAAATTCAACTGCGATTTATTGTGCCGCATAATTGTTTCGCGAACTAAACTGTTGGAAATATATCATCCTCGATGCTCAATCTATATCAAATTAAGGTTGATAGTGCAAATAGGATACTACCTTGCTAAGCTGTATACATAAATTTTATATTTGTATTTTGTGTGGGAGCTAATTTAGCACGAGCAAGATACTGGGGTTTACTGAAATAAATTCCATGTTGATATTATGAATACAAGGCTTCGTTCTCAACTTATCAACTTATCTCTCAATCGCTGCACAAACACATTTAATTTTAATTACATTTTTGCTGATTAGATTTCAGTTGGCTCTTATGATAAACAGCGACTTCGAAGGGACCACCTATTTTGTTCAGTGTCAGTGTTTTTGAAGTATTTTGAATTTTTATATGTAAGAACGAGTGCATAGATACGAGTATACATTTGTATTTTAAAGTAATATATCTCACACACTACTTACGCAGGAGTTTCGGTGCTCTCATTCAGAGTCCTAAAGCTCCCACATTATTACTATTTTTGCTTGGGTGTTACATCTTTTAAATTTCAAAATTATCTTAGGCAGTTAAACATTTTTTACAAGTTTTATGTTTTGATAGTTTTCAAATTCCTTTTTATCCCTTTCATACCAGAACTGGAGTTAATGACACTCGAAACTTAGTCAGAAGTTAAATTAATGAAATTTCGACAGAAAAATGTGGCAATCCCACCATCCTCGTTTTAATCGAAGAATTCCAGATCTGAAATTTCATCGTTCCTCATTAAAAAAAAAAAAAAAAAAAAACATTTGGCGTTAGGATGTTCCTATTAATCTTCTTTTGAATAATCTTTCTCGGTTAGGTACAAAATCTTTTTCAACGAAAACACAAACAAAAAATAACGAACAAATTTTTTTTTCCAAAATTTCCAGTTGGAAAAATTTAAAAAAATAAATAATAGTAATAATAATCAACAAAAAAAAAAAAAAATTCACGAAATAAAAAATTAAAAAAACCCAAAAAGAATCTCATTTGCCAATCGCAGAATAAACAAAATGTATCTCGACACAAGAATACAAGTAATAAAATTAAGAAACACATCTCAAAGCACAAGCCAAATAGAATTCCTTCAACATAAATCACTAACCATTAATTTTGCTCATTTTTCATTTCCTTCCTGCTTCTAACATATTATTTTATTTTCTGTTGCCTTTACGCCCCCTCGCCCAAACACTGTTAGCATTGTAAATCGGTTCATTGCCCATTGTCAAATCAAATTTCCCCACTTAAATGTCCTAAATTAATTAAAGCCATTGGGATTTATGGTTTATCCTCCTGCTTTGGCATAAAAATAGAACCAAAATTGGACCCTTAAACCCTAAAACCCATTCTAAAGCCTATAGCTGTACTTAGGATAAGCCTGTAGCTCCAAATAAACAAAAAAAAAAAAAGGAAAAAAATCCAACTCGCTCGTCCTCTAATTCTATGTCATGGAATAATTTACTCGCTCGTACATGTCCCTGGGTATAAACATTTTTAACAAGGATCCACACTACTGCTTTATCTCTTTGGCAGGATAAGGCCTGCCGTAGGAAGTCAGGACAACACAGGGACAAACAAAATATAGCATAAATTTATTATTTGCTTTATGCTTCATCCACATTGACGACCAACCGACAACAGAAAGTCGACAAGGACGAACGCATTTTATATCGGTGGATCGGTAGTAGATAAGGGTGGTGCCTTTAGATGGTTGATTGTGGCTTCGGGATGAAAAACAAGTTTATTTTCCTTCACTTCATGTCGATATATTATGTACCCCGCGAATTTCATATATCCGGTACACTACCTAACCATCACTGAGTATCTTCCCAACCCCTTTTAACCATAAGCCAGTATGTGCCTTGAATTTTGTGTGTGCCGGTCTTGACTCTATTTTCAAGGACAATTTTTTTTTTTTTTTTGTTTTTTTTTTTTTCCTTCTAAGTTTGATGCTTTGGTACGGGGACAAGAACGGGAAAATTTATGAAAATTGTATGCGTATGAAAATGGATGACTGTTAGATTACCTTGATGGGTAGTACACCTTGTGCTTAGAAGTAAAATCATGGTGCAAGAGTGGAATAGAGATGTTTACCGCAATAAAAAAAAAAAAAGGAAAACACAAGTCATTGGGTTGCCTCGGGCAGTAAATATGAATTTAACGGGGGATGACAGAAGCAAATTTTCTTGATAGTCCCTTTAATAAAAATGCAAACAAATATTATGATATTTTAGTACCTTTTGGCTTCCGCTTTTGCTTTGCCCGTCTTTAAAGGCACGCCGTCACCCTTGTTGTCGTTTTTTTGAAAGTATAATATACGTACCTTTTATTTAAAGCGCAACTTTATGACTGGTTTTCAATACCGGCGAAGGCTGCTGGTAATGGTGAGAATTTTTACATGCTTTTGCATTCCCAAGGCGGACTATACTGTGTCGTAAAATGATGAGATTGACAGAAATGTGATACGAGAGTGTGTTGAGCTTTATGGATTTTAGTTGCAAGCTAACCGCATACGGAAGGAAATATTTCCCAAAAAATCGGTGGAAAAGTTTTTTTTTTTTTTTTTTTCGAAAATAAAAGTTCGGAGTTAAGGGCTCTTAAATGGATACAAAGTATTTATTAAAAAAAAATAGATGTGGTACCTGCACGTACATGCAAATATCTTATGAGGACGGTTTATGTGGTTTTTATGATATGTGTAATAAATGTACGAGTATTGCTGGGTTAGGGTTTTTCATGTTACTTCCTGAAGCAGTTGAAGCCGCAGCCAACTGTTTGCTGTAGTGGTCTTTTATTTTTTACACAATTTTTGTGTTAGTATTTTTGGTCATTTTTATTTGGAAACTTTCCAACGCTTCGGGGTGAATAAAATATCAATTTCGCTGCAGAATGTTTATATACAATGTACATATTTGGACGTGAGTTTTAGAGATTTTATAGCAATGAGGATTAAAAAAAGAATATTGTGGTTTGTACATCGAGAATATTTGATATATTTTAGTGTACCCATGTGGACGGGAATATTCAGTGCTTGACATGCTTGGTTGAAGGTTTTGAATTTCTCCAGAATTCACGGTTTGCATTAAGAAAATGGTAAGGAAAAACGTAAAAAATTGATGGCATTTTATGGACACCTCTTGCCATATAGACGCGATATTCTTCGAATTTATTCAAAAATGAAATATTTATGTTCGCTGCATTTTGAAACATTTTAAACCACAAAATTCAGACCTTTATGATGTCTTATTAATGACAACGGTAAAGGTGCCTTAGTAGATTCAGAACAGCAAAGATGCAATTTTTTCAAATTATCAAAAGCAATATTCTAAGCCAGCTTTTAACCGACTTTTCAAATTATTGTATCAATCCTTCCACACAGGTAGGGTAATGAAAACTACTTTACAGTCTCCAAACATTTTTTTACAAAATAGGAGACTTCTTTTACACACATTCTTTTGCGTACATTTGCGACTCTATGTCATCAATATCTGATATTCCATTTGAGTGGTTCAATTTACTAAGGAGTATTGGCATAGATCTTCTCACATAGTGCCAAATCGTATGACCTCAGCGGCAAATTGATCAAGATTGGGAGAAATTAGTCAGCCAGGAATCTTTCCTCGCAAACGAGTAATGGTTTCGTCACTAGAAATAATATCCATTCCTTCAAGTTCTGTCAATATTTCACTGATTCTGATTTAATAGCCCAATAGTTGCACCTGCTTAATTTTTTTTTTTTTTAATCTAAGCACGCTCAATGGTTTTTGAGTACCCTTAAAATGTTTGCACATAGCACGGAGAGGTACCGATATACGTTGGTTTTAAATGTTTGAACGTTATAATGACAAGGAAATAAAGAGCATGGGAGTATGAGTTGTATGGCTTACAATGATACCACTCGGCCAAAAACAGCACTGAATTGTAACATGTTGTGGACAGAGAGGTGGAAATGAAAACGAAAGGAAGCCTGCAAGCTACAAATGGTTCTTTGGTTCAATTCTTGATAAGCTTTATGCGCTTGAAAATCCCAATTGGCAAACTACACTGCTGATAGTAAGCCGACTTAAGTCCTTGCTTTGATTGAACTTAATAGACCTTATGAGACAAGTTCGGTGAATTGTTGTTACCTGTAATCGACGTTCAATCAATAATTCTAAATTTTTGGACACACCTCGGGCTTCAATAGGAATACTCCCAAGTGTTCTTCACATCACTAACTTGTTCCAGTAACACACATTTTCGAACCAATTTAACAACTGCTTGGTGGTTGGTGGCGAGGTTCAGCTCCATCGGAACGTTTCATCGAAATTTTTGTCACTTTTCCAATTATTTTTCAGCAATTTCAGTAAGTTGTTGAAGCTTCGATCATTCCATTTTAATAATGGGGCAAGTTTTTACCTTTTTTTTGACATGTGGCAAAACATCGGACTATACAAAATGAAACCTTTCATCAAAGCTTTGTTACAACATGACGCAAGCTTAGCTTACATGATATCTACACAACATTTTATCCATGGGCCCACAGTTCATCAGAACACGCATGAACATAAATTAAAAGTGCTCTGTAGTGTAGGTACTCTAAAGTCTTTTCTGCTTAGTGAAAGAAAGGATGCCGCTGATTTTAATATTGTAGATGTCGAGAAGAATTCACTTAGTCTCCCTACATCGTTAGGATTCATGATGCCAACAGTCGTGCGCACGAGAAACCTAAAAGTAAATGGAAGCTTGAACAAGGACATGGTTTAAAGAGTTTCAATCAATGAAAAGCCCTGCACTGATTCTTTAAGGACAAGTTTATAGACAACTACGACCTAGTATGGCAGTTTTAGCAAGCTTTGTGTTTTATAAATAGTTTTCAAAAAGTCAATTGGTTAAGGAAGGCCTTTAGCATATGTATTCATGGCGTACATATGTCTCTGCTTCGTAGATAGACAACTGTTTACCAAATGAGAAAAGAAATAAAAGATTTTCTTTCATCAGGATAACTCATGCCCCACATCTTTGATTTATTTTAATGCTTTCAGTTGGTTATATTGTTATGTATGATCAGGTAGTTATAACGACTTCATCATCTGTATATGGTACACTTTAGGAAGTATGTCCACCGCAGAGTATGTGTTTTTATCTACATGTGTTAAATCTACATTTGGAGTGCAAGATTTTTTGTGCTGGTATGTATATATTACAAATGACGACGAAAACATTATCTTCACCTAATGTCCTTCAAGACGGAAGTCAGACTGATGTGGCTGGATCTATATATTATAAACAGGACAAAGTGCGTTTCCCATTTGAATTTTGGTGTAAAAGCTATCCTCATTTCCAGCCGGTAATATATAATACGTATACCAGCCTCAAGATAGCAAGAAAAGTTCTATTCAGATTAAAGAAGTGATTGTCAGTTGCTTTTCGATGCATATTGTCCTAAACATGTTAATAGTCTTTCATCAGATGTGCCCCATTTTTCTAAATCGAAACGGAGGTCATTGATTGCCTATGTAATAATGGAAAGGTATAGGTTTGAATAATGTTTACAAATTATTAACATTTTGCATCAACATTTGTAGTCTGTTCTACTACTTAGAATTAATGTTGCCCGTTATAATTGTCCTGTTAAGCGAATGATTGAAATGCTAGAAGTGAAGGGAATATTGCAGCAACACGCGAGTCGGAAAGCCAAGATTAATTCATTTCGTGTCGCTCTCAAGACATGGGCATCTCACGAACGCTACCGTGCCGTATTTTGCACGAAGACTTTGCTAAATAAAGATCGTTTTAATCAAAGACTTAAGGCCATATGACCAGCATAAGGTGAAATGACATCCGGATTTTCACTTAAAATTCGTCCTCAGTGACAAGGGACATTTTAGTTTAAATTGCTTTGTTGATAAGCAACATTTCTAACATCCACTGCTGCGACAACAGCCATTATATACTAAAATTTAAATGTTTAGTTTGTTTGGCTTGACATTTCGCACCTTGCGTTACGACATCTCTCAATAGCAACAGTGGGTATCACTATCCAAATGAGCATTATTATACAGAGTTGTGCACGCTTTTATTGGGAGATACACATTGTAAGAGAGCAAAGTGCATCCGATTCCCAATAGGGAGAAATGCACGTCCATTCCAGCGAATCGTACTGAATATCTGGGTTATTGCGTCGATGACAAAAATATAGTCTCGGATAATCAATTCGACTGGGCATGATATCTCACATGCCGCGTCTAAACTGGTATCTGATGTCCGGTGGAACAAAAGCAAGAAACAATGCACGGATGCCTAGCTGATTGATTTGTGGTTATAGAACGTGTGGCGTATTCTTAAGGCTAAAGAGCTGGCCATAAGTAAACCACTGCTTCACATTCTTTTTAACATGCTCACCAGTAGATCATCGTGAAGGATAACGATATGACTTCTGCTGGAATATTTGACAAAAAAACGATCTGCAACAAGGAACGGTTATTCGCTGAACCTATTCAACATCTACACAAGCAATCTTGTCAGGTCACTTGCAACTTGACTGCGATTGCGATGAATGAAAGTTGAAGATTTCAGAAATTGAAAACCATTCTTTTTTGGACGCCTTTGTCTAGGGCCTCTATGGAGACTAGAAGGAACTGGCGGAAGTTTTCGATCGTGGAGCAACGCGGACGGCCACTTGCTTGTCGAAATTTAGATGGATACCTTGTTTGTTAATATATAGATATTGAACTTATCAGAGCAAAAAATTTTATAGCAGCCAACTCGATACGAGGGTAAAGGCAATTTGCTTAACCACTATCCGGCTTAAGCTTCTCTTTGTAGAATTACAGACACAATTAGAGGAGATGTAGCAATTTATATTAATTCTTCAGTGAAGTGTAAGGTTCTTGATAGTATCTCTGACTCTGATTTCCTGTGGTTTCCAAATCAAAAACTTGGCTTGTTCTTTTGGACTCTATATCGTAAATAACTTGAATCAAACCCAATTCTCTGACTGCTTGAGCTTATAATTGTTTCTGATCTCTGATCTGTTATCCTTTTTAACTAACTCTCCCTGGATGATATCTCTGACCATGACCTTCTCTTCTGTGCCTACAACATTGACTTTTCTCACCGTACTGCCCCATTAGATTTCATGCAGGGTAAGTGCGGATCCAAACGAAAAACTCGACTATTTCAAACATATCTTATGAAAACTCTTTGATAAATGTGTACCTACTAAAACTGCAAAGCTGTGCTTGGTTTACGTGTAAAGTTATTGCCCAAATTAAAAATAGAAACAATCTTTAGAGAAAATGGAAGCATAATTCTTCCCTCTTAATTTGGTTGCTTAAAAAAATGCACAATAATACAATTTATGCTATCCACCCAAACAGTTATGGATTAATCCGCTCCGGATTTGTGTTTCTACTAATACTAACAGGTAGCGAGGGCTACCTCAGGGATCAACTTTAGGACCTATCCTATTCTGTGCTTTCATAAATGACTCACCATCAGATTGCAAACATGCTGCAATCCACCTTTACGCTGACGATGTTCAGCTTTACCTGGCCCATCCTATGAGTAAGATTAAAGAGTTCACCTTAGAATTAAATAAAGATTTATCTCTGATCCATAGCTGGTCTGTGGTAAATGAAATTTTTCCCACCACAAGCTAGACATTAGCCTTGTACCTGACCTTTGGCTTTCTAACTCAAGACTAAAGCTTATAGAATCACTTACCTTTGGCTTACAGCTAGCTTTACTCCTATTGAAACTCGACGAAAACTTGTTATGACTTTTTTTGTTTCTATAGATACTTATGCTGAAGCGGTAGAGTAACCTTGACTCTCTTTCTCAGCGAAAACTCCAAGTAGCTTTCAATGACACTATACGATATGTTCATGGACTCCACAAATACGATAACATCTCCGCTTATTCTAAAGGCATACTAAAATACACTTTGAGGCAGTGTCTTAATGTCCGAAGTTGCAGTTACTATTTGTTTGACAAAATACAATTTGCACGATCACCAAGAACAAAGAACGTTTTACGAGTGCTGTTTGATGAGCACCCGGATTGGACGATAGAGGGCGCTACTCAGCCAAAATGAGTGTACCATCATTTAGTATAGGTAACCTCTTTTAGTTCAATCGTCGAAATTTGGTGACACCCATTTCAAAACATAGTGTTAGTGTTTTTTGCTACCATGGATCCGTGATCCGATTCTTGTTTTTGAGTGGCCAAACTTGACTAGGAAATCAAGCCCAATTTCGATGATGTGTATGGCATCCATTCACCTTCCTGTACAACCGTTTACTATTGGTTCGTAGAGTTTCGCACTGGCCGCACGTATAGTAGGTTTTTGATGGCCCAAAAACGGTTACCACAGAGGAAACCATGGACAAAATCCATGATCTTGTATTGGCGGACCGCTGAGTGAAAATTCGTGAGTTGGCTGATATAGCAGCCAATCTTACATGAGATTTTGGGCATTAGAAATCTGTCCGCGCGATGGGTGCCGCCCTTGCTCACACAGGAGAACAACAAATGGTGCAAAATAAGATGCAAACATTCTAAAAAGGATGAACCCGCCAAAGTATCAAATTAATGAACAAGTTAAGTCAGGTGCAAAACACTTCGATTTCTCAATCAATACCAATGAAAATAGAAAAATATTGGTTGTACTAGTATATGGAAGGCAATAGGATCTCTGAGATTCTGTAACTACAAAGTCTTTAAAAAAAAATCCCCATAAAACCTGCTAAAAGAATTTCATATACAAATTTTCCTCAATTATATATTTTATATTATATTTTATTATATATTATATTTTTTAATTATAAAATGTTGTCTATGTGTCGATTTAAAACTCTCAAACTTGCTACAATTTTCTACCTTCATTAAGATTATTAACTCTTTCAAATAACCTCATCGTTATTGCGGTCCGTTAGAGCATTTTTGCGGTAAATCATGATATACCTAAATATATTTGCACACTCTCCTTCTTGGTCATAATGGCGAAACAAATTGGATACTATACTTTCACATTAACTAAGTATAGTAAATGAATTCCGTCATAAAGTCAGTGCGGAATAACCTCTAAGGTATTTTATTACCTCGAACACAGAGTTCAGGCACAATACCAAGCCCATTATTAAGCAATGCAACATTATCGTTAATCACGTTCCAATGTTTTTAGTCCTTTTAACCCATCGACCGTAGGCTATACAACGGAAAGTACAACAAGAATTGCCGAAGTAGAACAAAAAGAAAAATAAAAACCGCCCTTCACCACCCTCAAAAGCAAATAAATACTTATACACACTATACCCACCGTTCGCACACAATACACACAACAAACTAAACCGAATCGAAACCATTTTGACCATTCAAAATAATTACATACAATTCTCTAATCCTTTTCGACCCGAAAAACATTGACCTGTATGTTGAGAAATGTTTAACAAAACGAACAGAATCAGAAAAAAAAACCCCTACACCGAAACGAAGACTTCTCATCAGTAACCCCGTGAAAGCTTTAGTCACATCGAAGAGGCGATATGCCTTCGACAACCGCATAGACAACAAAATCGGTACAAGGAACATAAAAAGAATGAAGACTCGTGGTCACCGAAGAGGGTGGAACGGTGAAATCAAACCAGAAGCCTAGTCCTTTATTTTACGTTCCATCAGCCGTTCGGCCATCTAAGAAATATCCTCACTCATTTCTTTTATGGAACTGAATAGCCAGCACAATCGCATCAAAAACACACAGAAACCCATCCCTCATACTCATGGGCCTCTACATATAGTGAAAGGTAAACGGCCCGGTCTTAGGTTATTAGGCTCGTAAAACCCGGCCCATCATCTTCATCAAGAAGGCAATCGACATACTTCTATGAGGTTTCAGTTCAGCCACTATTAGCAGAGTTCAGTCAAGTTTGCTAAAATAGTAATAATGCTTACGTAACATATAGAGATATTTATGTACGAGTATCTATGGATACATACTCCTTGATACATATACATATAAATACACACAACATACGGTTGATGGGAGCAGTAGCATGGGCATTTTCCTACTTCATAGGCAATACGAGTCAACTAAAGTTAGGTGTCTTAGCAATTCTGTGGGTTGCCTAATGTGCAAACGCATGTATGAGATAGCAAGTAGGGTTAAGTGACAAATATTTTCGAGGCGATGTCAACCCAAAAGGCTTAGTGATATACTTGAATTATATGAATGTTTGTATAGGAGCATGATGGTAAATTGGTGGCATTATTATAAGAGAGAAAATTTTCAATCTAACCTCGTTTCGAACATGAAGAACCTTTTAAGGCAGATTTCCTTGAAGTCAACCAACTTGCAAATAATGGCAAAGAAAAGGTGTGTAATGGTTTCCATCAGTCCTGTCACTTAGAAAGATGCCTGCTTTTATTACAATTTTTATATTAACTATGCTAAGTTGTTACATCCTAAGTAAGTGCAGTGTGCTTATCTAGGAAATACTAGAATGTAAAACGATGTAGTCATAGAAGCGAAATGGGATTTTCTTTCTTTGTAAATGTAGAGCACATCTTGATTCTCTACGATCAAGTTAAGTGTGTCGATACTTGTCACGTCGACCAACGAATTGAAGATAGTATGTCAATTTATATAAACCCACTTGAACAGTATTATTGGCATCAACTGAAAATATTAGCAACCAGTATGTTAATTTATGTTAAATCAGTCAAACCAACTGAGTTAGACAAATAATTTAGAGGTTTCCCTTAGATGTGATGATTAAATTCGGGATAAGACCTAACACAGACTTCAATAAGACCGTTGTGAAACCTGCTGTGTGGCAACACCATATCGATCACATATTCCTCAAGCCTTCCTGTTCCAATTTATCCAAAAAAACTTAACTAACATGGGGTGATAATGATCTCCATCGGCTGGACCGGAAGTCCGCCGTGAAATTATAAAATTTAAGGTATACAATGGCTGCTGTTGGAGCACTTCCTGCTATTTCTTATGAACAAAACCAATTAACTACAAATGTGCCTTATCACTGAAAATCCGGATGTTTTTCCATCTTCAGCCCAATCAGCAAAATTTTAACGTGAACGATGGCCATTTAGCGTAAGCGCATCAAACTCGTTAAAGGTACAACTATTATCCAGTTTGTGGCTTCTGTGAATAAGGTTGTAGTGGACAATTCGCTTACGGAGGTGAAATTTTGACCACATGAACATGATTTCCGGATTGGGATTGCATTTGGTAAGCTACGTGACTACACACGTGATTGGCGAGACCACCAATCAAAATTTTGTTTGGTTTGTTGTTATTGTGCGGCATAATTTTTTCTTTTTGTTGCAAAAATTAAAAAAAAAATAAACAATTTCTCTGAGCTACTTACTTGTGCTTTGCCTTGATTTCTCACAAAATATGGGTGCTAAACAAACAAAAATATATGGCGAGTATTTACCACAAACGTCGATTACTATGCAAATTGATTCTGAAGACTTTGACGACGTTTTGGACCCAAGGTCTTCACACATTTGTCGGACACCACGAGAAGAAGAACAGAAGAAGAAGTTGAAGAACATATTACCCCCTATAAAAAGATTTCTCACATACTTTTCCTACAAACTAAGCGATTCTTGCTCACCGAGTGTATTTTTAAATCGCACAACACCCATATTCGAAGATGGAGACAAAACTCTTAATTTGGGCGAAACATTCTCTGACACTTTTGTAGAGAGTAAGATCACCGTGTTGATGTCCTTCCAGTAGCTGAGCCGGTAGTAACCGAAGTCACCACTCAAACACCGTTTGAACAGACGTCGTTAACGAGGCAACTCCATGTAGAACCATCGATCAGCGTGATCCACGTTCTCCTACGATCGGTGAAGACGAAGAGGAAATAAGAGAAGCACTGAATCTCAAAACCGAGAACATTTCAAAGAACAAACCCCTCGAATGAATCAAACATAAAAATACGAGGACCACACCATAAAGTGTCATACCGTCTTCTAGATCCCGTCAAAGACTCAACAAAAAGCCCCACTCGACTCACCATTGAACGGAACACGTACACCACTTTGCTGTGTTAAAAATCGTTCTCAACTCTGATCCAGATCGGTAGAGATTTCCCGAAAATCCATCAAATCCCGATTGCCGTAAACCAGCTTCAATGATACCTTGCACAAGATGGTTTTGGTTGCTACTCCAACATGGAAAACATCGAGAACTCTGTGGAATTTTAATCGTAAATGTCTGAATATTTAGTTTTTATTTCATTTTATTTTAATATGTTGGTAGCCATGGTAAAACGAATCCGAATCAACAGTGATGAAAAAGTGTAACTAAAACTTACAAGAGGCGCCGCGTTCTAAACAATTGATTATTGTTTTCTGGAAGGAATATGGCTAAGGCATGCAGCTGATTTAATCGTCCAGGAACCAGCTCACTTAAACCTCCCTACAATATCCGTCAAAGTAGCGCTGAACATGCGAAAAACCTCCGCACCACTGAATTGCTTGCTACCAAAACTCCATTTTAGAAACAAAAATGTGGAAGGATACAAAGCTAACTAAGCCTTGAAATAAATGGGATAATTATTAGCGAGCTCAAATCCATCAGTGGCATGGAGATGCATATGACGCGCATCTCAAATGCAGCTAGACCCCTGCAAAGGAAATTAACCTTGGAATGCGAATCAGACAGGAAAAAATCGTTTGCCTTTCTAAGGCTCCTGAGAAGCATGAGCACCAAAAATGTAAAATGTATATACCAGATTGCAAATAAGAAGTTCAAAAGCATTTGCGAACAGAAACAAAGACTTAACACCAAGTAAAGTTGTACTCTTCGAAAAGGGGATCAAAGTTGAAGCACCCATTTTATCCGAATACTTCGAAAAGCTAGTGAATGAACCGTAAAATTAAAACCATATACAAAGTGCGCTACCTCACATCTGAGTAAACTGGTTTAATCGACATATAACTTTCCAGGATGCCATCAGAGTTATACACAGATGCTGCTCAAATAAGGCTCCACGACAAGATCATATTCCTTATGAATTCGTTAAAAATGCGACTGATGCCTTCCTACAGAAGCTCACGGAAGCGTATGATTTTCTTTTCAGTACTGAGGAAATGCCATCAAATCTACAAAAAATGTACCAAAATATCTCCATGGCGGTCTGGGACGGAAACATTTTGTCTAACTGATATCATTCTAAATTTTAAGTTAAGCAAGGATATCTACTCAACCCTGTTGATTACGTATACACCAAGCACCAAACATGCACCAAACATGCTACAGATCATGATAAATAAGCTGCAATAATACTGCCAAATATGGGACATGTTCAACTCAACACCAACAAGTCAAAAGTTATAGTTTTTGTGAACAGATTGGGGCTTTATGCAAACGGAACTGACAAAATGAAGTACTGGAGAAAGTCAAAGAATATAAATACCTCGGAATATGATCACCACACAATTATCTTTTAGATATACGTATACGAGGTGTGTTCAAAAAGTAAGGTGACTTTATATTTTTTTATAAAAAAAGAAAAACAAATTTATTTATTCATCAATATTAATGTTATATCCTTGAAATTAAACGCCAACGCTTTTTCCAATCCTCGAAGCACTTCTCATAAGCACTTTTTGGCCTTTTGGCCAAGAAATCTCTTACAAGCAACGATAAACGAACATGAATTGTTTTACAACAATTCCGGACGTTGTTTCGTATTCCTTCCCGTAAACGGCTCACAACTTCAAGGTAGTACTCCTAATTGACCGTATAACCCTGAAGTAAAAACCCCTAATTCACTTCGCCACTGTAATCGAAAAAAAAAGTGATCAAAACTTTGACATTCGATCGAACTTGGCGTGCTTTTTTCGGTTTTGGCTCTCCTAGATTCTTCCATTGGGGCGATTGGGGTTTGATTTCGACGTCATAACCGCGTCATTTTTTCTCTAATTGAAATTAAAAAATTTCGGAACAAACTTCGCTGATACATGTCTCATGCCCAAAACATCTGAAAAAATTGTATGAGCCGACCAATATGCCAACATCCTCGGCAACTTCTTTTATGGTAATTTGACGATTTAACAAAACAATTATCTTCACAGCTTCAACGGTATCATCTTTTTTTGATGTGCTGCAGCGTCCAGAGCGAGGTTCGTCATTGGCATCTTCTCGACCATCTTGGAAGAGCTTGTAGCAATTGTAAACATTACTTAGAGCAGACTCACTATATGCCACTATCGACGTTTCAAGTGTTTTAGAGCACTTGGCTCGATTTTTAACACAAAATTTGATGCAAATTAAAACTATGAACATACATCTGGGACATGTGTACTTATTATAGCGATTTTCGAACTTCTTGATCCCGTTCGAAAAGTAATTTTCCGCAAGCTCTGAAAAATACTCCTCTGTCTCGTCTATGATTTCCTCGCGTGAGCTGAATTTTTTATTGAAGAGCCATCTATTGAGGTTTCGGAAGAGATAATAGTCCGAGGGAGCCATATTGGGCGAATACGGTGGATGCGACAGCAATTGGAGCCGTAAGTCATTGATTTTAGCCATGATTGCGATGCTCTTGTGCGCCGATGAATTATCTTTCAAAAACAAAAATTTTTTTTTCGCTTCATGTGAGGCCGTTTTGCAGCGATTTCTGCCTTCAATCGCTCCAATAATGCACAGTCATACTCGCTGTTGATGGTTTTTCCTTTTTCGAGGTAGTCCACGAAGAGTATGCCATAACAATCATAGAAAACCGACACCATAACCTTTCCGACCCATCGAGCCTCCCTCGGCTGCTTCGGAGCACTCGTGCTGGCTTCAGTCCATTGCCGGGCACTCATTCTGTTCTCTGGAGTTCAACTCGCGTTCGTAGTTTTGGTCAGGAGTGAGTATGTGCGGCACCCAGCGGCAAGATAACTTTTTCATATGCAGAATATTGCCCAAAATATGGCGATGCGCTCAGTACAAATCTTTGTGGTATTTGCTAGCTCGCGCACCTTCACTTTCTGGTCAGCCAACACCATTTCATGTATTTTTTTGACATTTTCCTCCACAGTTGGCCACCACGAAACTCTCGAAACCAATATTTGATGGTGTAATCTGACGGAGCATTAGCCCTATTATATTTATCCAACTTTTCTTTTGTTTCACTCGTCGTTTTGCCTCTCAAAAAATAATGTTTTATGAGAGAACGAAAATCGTTTTTGTCCATACTTAACATGATGCCAAACATGTCAACAACAATCAGCTGTCAAAAAAAAAAACTAAAGACAGTATTGCACTGAAATTTGGCATGTCTGCCTAAATATGAACGGACTCAAACGCACCATAACCTTATTTACAGTAGCAGTGCATTCTGGCGGTCAAGGAGGTTACTTTTCACTCCACCTAATACTTTGCAAATTCGTCGAGAAATTTTCTAAAGAAATGCTATGCAGCACAGAACTTCCTTTGGGTTTAGCGTGAACACCTGTCTAGAAGACAATTTCACGGGATGCACTTATATCTATGGAAGCAAGGATATGCCTTGCCATCGCTTACCTTCATTAGTAGGATATTACCAAAGCAGAACTTGTGTTGGAGGCGCAAGTTCCAGCCTTAGTATGGGTCGAGGTCGATCTAAGATCTCTTGCTGATCTTAGGGTCACAGTACCCAGTACTTATTTGCTATTCTACAATGGGTCTTAGACTCTTCCCGCGATTTAAGTTTTAACCACAGTCACACTTGTCATCACAAGGGGGCCTACCTTAACAAGTCAGGGCCTGCCTGAGATCCACAGGGCTCCAGACACCCATGATACCGTGACTTAAGTCCTGCTAGGGAATACCGGTGGTAATGCTGCCAACAAGACTAATGACCAGCCGTCATCTGTAAACCGTAAGAACAATACTTTGCTGTGCCCCCGTTTTTTGTTAGGCAACTTCATTTATGAGCGAAGCGAAGTGGGCGGAGGCTCACTAATCCCAGGCAAAACGAATCAAACCACGCTACTGCTCGGACTTCTACTGCAAATGGTTTCCAAGGTTTACTGGAAATCCCAAAGTATGGACATTGCTTATTACCAGCAAGCAAATGACATAACTGTGTAGATTTTCGGATTATAAGTATTTAGTAGCTCTGCGACTTAAGACAGCTTAGCACGAAATTTGGTGAGAAATTAATGCCAACATTATCCTTGAAATTCGGAAATAGACCACTCACAATCCTGAGGAAAAATAAACGCCAAACCATATTTTGGCCGTTCTCCAATGTCTCTTGTTGAACCTAGAAATGAGAGGATGCAGACAAAACGAAATTAGGTTTTCGTACGAGATGTCCTGTGTGATGAGTTGCTGGAAGTGGCAATATACTGAATGGCATTAAAACATAAAAAATTGTAAGCATAGGAGACCTGCCACCAAGATAATTGTATTTGATCTCTGCCAGCCACCAGCCACGAAAGGAGGAATATCCTGAAGGCCCTCGTCTTTATTTTATGTGATGGCGAATTTAACCTTCGTGGGTGTTTGACTTTAGCTTGTTTGTCCTTTCCTTTCCGGAGACTTGTATTCGATGCTAATCCATTTAAAAATATACAGGGTATTACGCATAGTGCTTCGTTGAATAGCCTCCACGTTATTTCATGGTAATTTTCAGCTTATGAAAGCCAGTCTCTGAAAGTCGGTCGGCACTAGAATCGGCGAGTATAGTAGGCGACTGATAATAGAAACTGATATTTTTAGACAACAGTGGGTAAACCAATAACGATGAAATTTTGACGCGCTGAAATTAATTTTTACAGACGGCTAGAGAAATACCGAAGCAAAACTTAGTAGCGACATTGCTACATTTTATATAAAGCCAGTCCCGAAACTTTATCAATAAATTGTGTATATGACTAATGCAGTAAAAATCCAATGATGGATGTTGGACCCGCAAAATATTTATATCAGCGGAAAATTAATCGCAAATTATTATTATTTAGTGGTCATCGCTCTAAGTAATAATGGGTTTTATTCTTTAATTCTTCGGATAGATATCTTTTGAAATATTGCACCAGGACAGCACTGGTAAACTTTTAAATTGGGGTAGTAAATAATAAAATGTAAGATACATGCATATCCGGTGATCCGCATTATTTTTAATTTATGTTTTAATTTTGAAAATTGATTTTTTGCACAGCATTCCCCGTTTAATGATCCAAAAATGCTAAGTCTCTATCTTGTACTTAATTATGAGATGTTTTTTTGGTTCTCAGATCTTAGTTAAACACCATTTAATATTTCAGAAAGTCAAACAGCTCTGATGTGAAAAAGGAAAAGAAAGGGCAAGGAAAATAAAACCAATGATTGCTAGTCCCAAGGCTAAATATTTCTATTTAAAATTGATTTTACATGTAAATATAGTATATTAGCTCTCATTTTGTCTATTAATATATGTGATATAGCAACATTTTTATTTATACAATAATATAGGGTTTTCCAGTAAGGACTTGACAACTAATCATCAAACTGTCACTGTCAATTTATTCAGTAAACTTAACATTTTCATCATGGTAAAGTACACTAACGAGCAACGTCTGCAAATTATAAAAATTTTCTACAGATATTTGGAGTCGGTGACTGTAACTTTAAGAACGTTAACTCCAATTTTCGGTCGTAATTCTCGACCTAGTAGACAGGCAATAACAAGTTTAGTGCAAAAATTTGAGTCTACATATTCGTTGTGTGATGTTGCCGTATCAGTGAGACAACGGGTTGGTTGAAGTGTCGACAATATCGCTGCCGTTCAGACGTCCGCAGCAAACGATCCAAATCATTCAATTCCACGGCGTTCTCAAGAATTGGGCATCGCTCAGACTACATTATGGCGTATTTTGCGTAAGGATCTTGGTTTACATCCATACAAGATTAAGCTGACTCAAGAATTGAAGCCGATGGACCATTTGAAGCGACGTACGTTCTCCGATTGGGTTCTGGAGAAGATACGCCAAGATGATGAATTTTATCGCAAAATCATCTTCAGTGACGAAGCTCATTTTTTGCTCAATGGGTTCGTCAATAAGCAAACTATGCATTATTGGTCAGGTGAAAACCTACATGTGCTTCACGAATCACCACTTCATCCAAAAAATGCGTGCCGGCGGCGTTTTTGTGCCATATTTTTTCGTCGACGATAACGTTCGTCACGTTACTGTGAATGGTCAGCGTTATCGCGTTATGATCACTGATTATTTTTGGACCGAATAGGAAGATATGGACTTGGACGACATGTGGTTTCAACAGGATGGTGCAACAAGCCACACAGCACACGCTACAACCAATTTATTGAAGAGTAAATATGGTGAGCGTGTTAGCATAAAGACATGGGCCAGTCGATTGGCCGCCTCGTCCGTGCGATTTAACGCCGCTTGACTAATTTCTGTGGGGCTACGTTAAGTCATTGGTTTATGCCAACACGCCGACGACGTTGGAAGAGCTCAGAGCCAACATTGAACGCGAAATAGCGGCCGTTGCGACTGAAATGTGTGGCCGAGTCGTTGAAAATTGAGGTTGAGGTTTAGGTTTGTTATGATTCTATGAAAAGGGACTTTGTTCTACCTAAATGTTAACATGTCGAAATATAGGGCAATATATGAGGATTGATTTCGTATTTATTCTGTTCTTTAAATACACCACCACTCTCAAAATATTTAAGCTAGAAAATCGTGATTTTTCGTATTCTGGGTAATGAAAATTTAAGAGTACGTCTATTAGATCAGGATTTTCTTTTGGGTAAGTAATGTATGTATTACCAAAAGTCTATAACATATGCTACTCTAACCTTCATCTCCAAACTGTATCGTCGTGTTTCCTACATAGATGTACTAGGAAAAAAAAACATGCCTTATACCAAGGAAAGTCAGAGAAAATACGAGGCAATCTCCCGATTTGTTGTTACCTACATGAAGTCTTGCATTAAATCTTGTATTCATTCTTCCATTACTAGCTTTCCTGTATGCATCCCAACCAATACAATCCGGCACCAGGACTATGTGTCAATCAAAGTGATGCCTTAGTCATCAGAATTCGTCTACATAGACCTCTGTATGATGAGTATTAGTGTCGATGACTAGCTGGCGATTTCTTTTTTTTTATGACGTAATACATTTACGATTATATGTTAGTGTACGGATTTACATTTTAAATCCTTAACATTCTCTCCTCCACTGGAAGATGAACATCTTGCAGGAAATGGCAGTGGTGGAATCTTCACAATCGATCTGGTGTAAATGCCTATTGAAGTTTTAATAGTGAGAACTCGAATTTTATTATTATGTCCTGGGTGAAGCTTGATGATCTTGCTAAGAATCTTCTTGCCATAGGTTAGCTTCTCTAAGCAGTTGTTTTGGGTAAGTTTAATATTAGGACTTGAAGATAACCATTTGCCTTTGTCCTGTAAGCTAGTTAAATATTCAGAGTACCAGCATTTAGAAAATCCCTGACACATACCACCTTGATCAATTCCCGGAATTTATTCAGAAAATTAAAATTACAAGTTTATTTATATAAATCTATGTTATATTGTCTCCTTTAAAGTAATACCCATCGACTGCAACACACTTATGCCAGCGCTTGATCCAATCCTCGAAACATTTTTTATATTCGTTTTTAGGTATGTCCATCAGTGCTTCCTGCGATTTTTCCATTACTTCCTCTCGGCTGCTGAAACGCGTTCCCCATAATGGTTTTTTAACTCGATTGAACAGAAAGATGTCACAGGGAGCCAAATAAGGTGAATTCGGTGGCTGTTGGATGGTATTTGTTGCATTTTTCATCAAAAAATTACGAATAATGATGACACTGTGCAACAGTGCGTTATCATGGTGCAAAATCCACGAGTTTTGTGCCCACAATTCTGGTCTCTTTCGACGAATTGCTTCACGCAAACGTCTCATAACGCCCAAATAATACTCTTTGTTTACTGCCTGGCCTTTTGGCAAAAATTCATGATGCACTACACCGTTGTAATCCATGAAAACCGTGAGCATTGCCTTCTTTTTTGATTGAAAACGACGTGGTTTTCTTAGTCTCGGCTCATTTGGTGAACGCCATTCACTTGCCTGATGTCTGGATTGCGTGTCGTACTCATAAACTCACGTTTCATCTCCAGTAATGATTCTTTTGATGAATGTGGGATCAGATTCAACCTCGCAAATCATCTCTTTTGCGACGTCAACATGGTCTCTTTTTTGCATGAAATTGATGTCTTTTGGCACCAACTTTGCTGCTACAAGACGGAAACCCAAAATCATTAACCAAAATATCTTGGACGGATATATAGGCAATGTTCAAGTCCTCCGCTATCTCTCTGATGGTTAATTTGCGGTACTTGACCAACATTTCTTTTACTTCATCAATGTTTTCGTCGGTTTTCGATGTCGATATTCTGCCACTGCGTTCATCATCTTCGATTTACTCATGACCATTTTTGAACCGCTCGTGCCACTGGTAAACGACCGTTTTCTTTAGAGAATCGTTGCCGAAACATTTTCCAACATTTCCAACGTTCGCGAACCATTAAATCCGTTTTTTACGCAAAATTTAATACACGTTCGTTGTTGCAAATTTAAATCCATTTCTAAAATTGTAAAAAATCGCCAACACATAAAAATATAGATGTACTCTTGGCTACGTAACTTTTGCAAATGTCAAGCTATGAAGCTAAGATTTAGAGGGAATATCAATAACAGATGTACCAACTTAAAACTTAACCACGCAGTGGTTATTCCGGGAACTTTTTATTTATTGGGCTCTTACAACGTTTTATGTGCTTACTTCATGCAACTGAATTACCATTTTGTTAAATGTTAGAATCACATTTCTATAGGTACCGCAACGTGTCCTGTTGTTGATTTTAAAAATAATTGTATCTTAGCTTAGATATTTCTTACGACCTAAATTTCGGCTGGTTTGACTGGCAAAACTCCAATTATTCTAGTGCGTTTTCTATTGCTCATTAGTGGAAAAAGGAACTTTCGTTGTTATGTGAGAACTGCTAAAAAAATCAACCAATACAAAGAAATTGGTAATTTTCAATAAAATTAAAGTACAAATCTTGTCTGATATAAAAAATAATTTAGCAGTCGAGTCATTTTGTCATAAGGTCCAATTCTGGGAACTGCTCAATGGCTGGGAGAACTCAAACTTCGTCGTTTAGAAATACACTTTCAATTCAAGTGATGAAAGCCAAGATTTTCGTCCACCCGACCAAAATAAAGTGAAGAAACCAATATCTGAACTTATGTATAACAAGGCTATAGGAGCCGATGGTCTTTCGTCCAAAAAGGTGATAACTTGTAATCAACCATTTCCAGGATTTGGTCGGATGAAAGTAAAGCTGATGACTGCAAACTATCAAGCTTAGTCCCCACATACACTGTATGAAAAGCTGAAACCATTATCAATAATCTCATCAGTAGTATTTTAGGTTAGGCAGTTCCGCAATTAAATATTCACGGTACGGCTGATTCTAGAGAAAACCCAAATCCGCATTCGACGACATCTATAGAGCTGAACCTTACAGAGCCCTGCTTAGCTTTATTATTCTTCTCAATCAAAAAGAACTCAGAAAAGATTGTCATGTCACCTCTTCAACATCATACTTGAGACAACTTCCTAACACAGAACGCAGCAATCTGTCACTGATCCGCTTGCAAATATTAAAACAAAAGTGATAACAATGGGTTTATCTGTGAATGCACCAAACCAAATAAATGCTTCCAAATACGGTCAACATCAATGAATTGAACAGAGTCACAATAGACAGCTATAATTTTGAAATAGAATTTAGTCTACCTCGGCTCCGCAATTTCACTCTGATATTGACATCTCACATCTGATCAAAAATCATACGCATACTTATGTATGTACATTTGTCAATCGCTGCTTCTGCGGTCCATTCATTTATGTGTGATCTTAAGAAACTTTAAGCATCCTATTTGCATTGAAGGGAATTGGAGGAGTATATAACCTTGCGAGATGTAGAGGGATATCGACTTGGTCCAAAATATGCCCACAAGTTATTAACCAGTTCGCAAAACGTTGGATTTTTACAAGTAACTGGCGCTCGAGAAATTTTTTTATTAAGGACTGTAGTACAATTCAAGTAAGTAGGTACGGAAATCTTTACGCATGTATGCAATAATCTGTTCAACCAAACTCATTCCCTGTATAATAAGGAGACTTGTGACTAACTATGTTACAAGATGATTAGTAACACGTGAAGAAACTAGCTCATCGCAGAAGAACAAACCAAAAGCAAAAAATTACGCTAGTTTCGACTTTCTTAACTTCAAATCGGGGCACCTCTTTCCTCGTCATCGCTGATTTTGAATGGATGGGTACGTAAATACAAAATTGTCGTATCTGGGCACTAAAAAAAGTCACTGTGGTGGTATATGCATAGACTCCTCAGGCAGAGGATTGCGGGTTCGAATCCCGTGCGAGGTAATTCTCTGAAAAAGTCTATTCATCGAATTTGTATGTAGTTATATGTAAATCCCGTCGGCGTCAACTCTGACATGAAGGCATAAAACTGATGTTGAAGTGGTTGCTGGCTGGGCTAAATGTAACGAACTAACAACCACTAGTTGAGGATGCACTTGCTCGTCTCCTCCAGTTTGACAACCACCTCTGGGAAAAATATCGAAACCTAACGCCTGAGTTTCAAAATTACTACATCACCCGCCCGCGCCCTGGTGAAAAGCCAAAAAAAGGGTATTCATATCCCCTTGGTGCACGCGCGAAATTATAAAAAAAAAAAAAACCTGTATGGTGCGGATTACGGGTTGGCGCAATATGTTGACCGGCTAATTTTTGTCAAAAATTGAATGAATTGAATCTGGTTTTAACCGGATGGTTGAACCGACAATCAATCAATTTTTTGCGTGCGGATTTAAAAGATGACATTATTTCTGTTAGAGGAGAAGTTGATTGGCTCCCAAGGTCGTGTACCTTTAGACTTCTTCCTGTGGGGTTATTCGAAGAGTAAAGTCTGTGCTAATACTCCGCAACAAATTTAGGATCTCAATTATTATATCTAAACTGAAATTGCGATCATTGACCCACTTATTCTTCAAAAAAACATCGATAGCTTGACCTTTTAAATCTTTTTATGATATAAAAATTTTTTTAATTTTTTTTTTTTTCAATTAAAAAATATATATTTGATTAATTTAAAAAAAATTCTTTACACAAATATTTAAATAAATAACACATAAAACTTATAAATACGAGATAATTAGTAAAGAAGGTCACAACACTTAAGGTAGATACATAATTGGCAAAAGGATTTGTAAATGTACCCGTACGTACAAATACAATCCATTTGTATTATATACGTATTTAAAAAAACTAGAAACTATAAAAACTTTATAATAATTAATAATAATATTATACGAAAATATAATATAAAAATAATATTAAGAACTTATCTTATGTACAGATATTATGTTATTTTATGTTCAAACGATTTTCTAAATATCCATTTTAACTATATCTACTTGAGAGAGGTGTTCTACAAAACCTTTTATCTTTTTCAAGTTATATTTAATTAAAAGAAAAATAGTCTCATATAATGAATTAATTATTTGAAATATTCTGTATCAAACCAGCCCATAGTGAACCTGAATGACACCACCCAAAAATAGAAAACGCGTGAAACTAAGACTAAACGGAAATTGACTATTTTTAAAAAGGTAGTTTAAATTTTAAATCAAATAATTAAAGCATTCGAGGACGAAGTTTTCTTTCTCATTTTTTTGTCGGTTCTAATGTGGTTCTTTAAATTCATCTTGTGTTTGGAACTAAATTGAAATGTCTGCGCAACAGCAAGACTTGATGGAAATAATAAGAGTACAAAAAAAATAATTAAGGGGAGTTAATTAGGAAAAGCACATTTTCGTTAAAAACTATTTTTAAAAATAATAAATAAATTTGTTTTTAGAATGAGATAGACAGGTGCTTAGAGGTGAGGTTACGAATATAGAATCTCATTCGAGCGATTTTGACTTCAATTAGTTATTAGTGCAATAGAATTTTTCAAATTTACCAATCGAGAGATAAATAAAAATTTAAATTATAGAACAGTTTTTTATACTGTTTCATATTCACAGTACTGGGAGAATTATGTTAGTTCGATTAATTTATATATAAGGGTTATCGACGCAGAAATTCATGAATCAAAAGCATTTGCATGGAAGAACAATAGAATATGTTAGGTACAAAGTAAGCTTTAACATGTCTCGGTAAGTAGCAAGCTTCAGGTACTATCTTGGTTCTTAAAAAAAAAAAAATGACCAACTAAAAAACTTGTTGTTTAGTCATTTTTTATAAACATTTAGTACAAAAAATATCTTTAACTTTATAAAAAAAAAAATAAACTATTTTAGTGTCCTTGCCAGTCGGACAATAAACAAAATATAGGGTCAGATAGCGCACAGATAAGCTCAGAATTAGATTGGGAATTAGAAAGGGTTGAGGTCCGGACTATCAGCTGGCCAATCATCCGGTGGTATGAAATCGGGTACATTTTTTTAGACACTCTTCAGTAGTTTCCGCCTTGTGGGCTGGAGTAGAATCTTGTTGGTCTGTCCATTGCTTATTTGCGAATATTGTTTGGCTTAGCGGCTTAGTGACGTCTTCCAAAAGAGTGGTTTGGTGAACTTTCGCCGAAATCCTGACTCCTCTTTCACAAAAATGCAGGTTGGTTATGCCATCTTAGCTCACTCCGTGCCACATCATTATATTTTTAAAGTGGTGGTCACTTTCAACCCTTGTAATATGTTCTGAGGCTTTTTTTTGATGTCCGAGAATACACTTGATCATGACGATAAAGTTTTTCTTGCCTTTTAATTTTTGTTTCAATGCGACTATCCCAAGTCTTTTTCATGATATGAGACATGGACTTTTGAAAAATGTCGATTTCCCGCGACAAAATCTACTGCTTGCGTCTGATTCGAGCCTGCATGGCTTTAATGGTTTCCGGTCACGTCAAAGTCACGTTTTGTATTATAAACAAAACAGCTAGTGATTCCAAGTGGTCGCAAAGTCCGAAAGGTATGACCTTATGCCATATTACACTTGTCTAAGCCGATCACAACGACACGATTTTCAATATCACTCTATTCCAAGATTGTAAACGACTTAAAACAAAAATCTTTTCCGCGAAAAAGGTGAGGAAAAGGTGGTGTCCACAAAGTTGGGCTTGTAGGCAATCTCAATAAAAACACCATTGTTAGTGTTCTTCACTAAGAGAAGAAGGCAAGGAAGACTCAAAAATGTAACACTCTTCGTTGGAACAAAAGAGTTCTCAACGGAAGGCAAATATCTAGGAATTACACTGGATTAAAAACTTACGAGGAATACTAATCTTTTTAAGGCTATTAACAAGTCTACGACCACAATATGTATCAGCAAAAAACTAGTCAGAGAAAATTGGGGACTTAATTCGAAAATTATACTGTGCATGTACATGGTAATAACGAGACCAATCATCACGTATGCAGCCACCGTTTGGTGGCATAATGAAGATGAATCTAATTTCAAAATGGTTCATACTACAATTCTTCATGAATTCAGAAAAAAAAATTCCTTGGAATACACTTAATAGACAAATTTATATTACGATGAACAACTTTAAGGTTACATTTCCAGACCGTCTTAGCTGGAAATAGAAAAAACTAACGCTTGCCAATGATTTACGTGTATGGTACACAGACAGAAGGACTTATGTCCAAAATAAACCGACCTCGCACTATGGATGCCAATATGGATACATGGTCCTCCGTATTTTATTCTGAAATCCATTCAATAGAGCTTTGCATTCGGGATAATCTAAACAGATATAAGATATATATAAGATATATTTTCTTCGATAGAAGAGTAGCCCTATTTGCAATTAGCGCGTTTGAAATAAAATCAAAACTGGTCTGGGATTGCCTTTAACTCCAACAACTACTGGACACCACAAATAAAGTCCATCTGATTTGGATGCCAGAACATAGCGGATATGAAGGCGATGAAAAATCCGTGATGCCAAGACCATTTTGTGGGCTATCAATAAACATAATAAAAGGTAATATTAAAACCTGGCTTAAGGACAACTTCATTTCTGGAAAAAAACCAATGGAAACAGTTCCCACAAAAAAAACAAAACAAATTCTACAATTAGGTCGAAGTCAGATTCGAATGATCACAAGTTATTTTCACATGGCAGTGCCTTATTTGCAAGGAGGACGTAGAAAAAAGAAAAAAGAAATCAATATAGGTAACCTAGGTAACTTCTACCTTGAAACGGTAGAAGCCAGCTCACAAATTGCTGGCTCACTCACATAGATGAGTTCGAAATGTAAAACATCACAATAGGTCCATCTGGTCATAGGTCCGCAGTGATCTGGGATTCATTATACCACCTCCTACAACAATCTAAATCTAAATACGATTATTTTTTACTCAAAAAGAAACCAATTTTACTGAATTTTACCATTCAGAACATTTTATAGTCGTATTAATGGACCTACTGAACAAGCCATTCAAGTGACCTAATGGCTTCACGCTATTGGATATCAGGTAGCTTGCGTATGCGTAGAGTGCGTACAGAGGAAAATTTTCCTGTTGTAAACACTGGCGGATGTATTAAGGGCACATTTTGTGTGAAATTTTGAAAAAAAAAATCGAGTCTATACCTTTAAAAATATCATACTAAAATTTCAACGAATATCTCAGATAGTTTTCGAGTTACAGCCTTCTAAAGAGTAGCCGTGAATTACTTGATAGATGTAAGGGTAAAAATACGCTGAATAATAACGAAAGATAAATTGGTTTACTTTGGCACTTTGCTCCGAAACATCTGAAAGTTGGACCTGCAGGAAGAGATTATGTCGCTAGCAAAGATGAATTAAAACTACGAGTTGCAGACTATCGGCAACAGGATGCCTCGAAAGAGGGCCGATTATCTCGAAGAAGAGCTTCATTAGCTCAGCAGGCCCTGGAATAACAGATTAGCTCTATAGTAAGTATAACTATTCTCTATTTATAGCAATAAAATCAATCAAACCCATTTTTATCAAAAATATATTTTCCATATTTGCTGCTTTTTTTTTGGTTATTTTGTATGTTTTTCTATACAATGACCCTCCAGGCTTTCAATTGCATGAAAAATGTATTTTTATCGGGCCAAAAATCACCCAATTTTCCTGAAAAATTCGATTTTTTTTTTCAAATCTTTGTCATTTCGTTAAATTTCACAAATTTTCTTTTTAACAATCGGAAGTCATTATATAGGCAATACCTTCTAGTTTAATAATTTTTGTTGGTTTTTTGATTTCAGCCATGGTGAAGGCCGCAATCACTGCAACAGTGGAGGACCATTTATTTATGACTTTAGAGATAACGAATAACTCGCTGAAAATTAAATTTTTTCCTTTGAAAATGTTTAGTGTATATTCACTATTTATGTATAAATATGTCTATCAAATTTTAAAATATTTTATGCAGTCGTTTTCTTTCACACCAGGCGTGCCCCTTAATAAAGACCATGATTTGTCCATTCGTCGCCATTCGCATTGGGATTGTGTTACTCGACTACGGGGAAGATTTTACGCAAGGAACTTGTTCTAAGACCTTACAAGATACAGCTCCTGTAAGAATTGAAGCTGAACGATCTGCCACCAATGCCTAAATAAACGCGCTGAATCTGGTCGATATGTGGTTCCAGCAAGCCGGCGCTTCATACCACACAGCACGCGAATCGATGGAGAAATTGAGAAATGAGTGCGTTGATAAATAATCTCACGTTTTGAACCGGTAAATTGGCCAGCTAGAACCTGCGATTTGACGCCTTTAAACTATTATAGGAATAGGGGATAGTTGTATACCTTGGACCTAGTGTACCTAGGTCTGACCGTATTTTCTCTGGTACATTTATATTTTTCCGGCAAAAGTCAATTTAAGTGCCATGTCGCAACAAGTTTACTCATTCTACAACTGAAAGTCCGACGTCAAAGCATATCTACAAGCATTTGGTCAGCAGAATATTATTAAGGGATTCCAAATTATTGGTATTCACCTACTCAATGAAAACATCTTCACTGACGAGGAATTTTTGAGCAACTTTGTTACAGATCGACCTTTTTGTGATGAATCAAACAATGTAGTCACTCAAGTTGCTGAGCGGGACAATATTTAAGCAAGCAGTTTAGCAGGACTATTCAACAGCGGGGTGCTTCCTTCAAGTTCCATGTTTATAGCACTAAAAGCGATAAAATTCTTTCAAAAAGCAGCGCCACGTCAGCAGAACATACGTCGTGGAAAAAAGAAAGGAAGGACAAGGATACTCATAGACACTCCTGAATATTTACAACTGTCCAAAAAACAAAAAATTGTAAAAAAAAAATGAGTTTGAGATGAGTTTGAGTTCTTCGAATGCCAAAGCACAGACAGATAAAATTCAAAACACCCATTCCAAAAACCGATAACGATGAAGACTTCAGCGGGGATGAAAGTGTAAGCATTGACAAACTTTTGAACCTTGTAAAGGCAAACAAAACTTAAGAGTATAATATTGTAACGTCTCGTAAAACAGTTTTCAAATTTTTTGTAAGAATCTAATGTCAAAATTCTTTCTTTTTTTGTAACGAATTGTCAGTTTTAGAATACTTTTACTTTTCAGCTAATAAAATTTAACATAAACTTATTGCTATCGATGAAACTTGCTATTTATTGTGCATAGTCGAAGGTACATTTTGGTATGATCCAAGGTACACTTACAAAGTGAATACCATCTCCACTTATTTGGGTCCTGAGAAAAATTAATGACACTTTTGAAAGATTTAATAAAGATTCTAAAAACAATAGTAAATAGGCTATAGTTTTCAGAGTTCATCTCTATGTTGAGATAGTATGGTGAGCAGTAAACATTAATTTTCTGAAAATCGGTCCGAGGTACACAACCTTCCCCTAAGTCAAATTGCTCGCCAATGCCGATGAACCAACGTCAATTTCAGCCTTAAAGGACAACATTACATGTGTTATTAGCACGATACCAATTAATATGCTCGAAAAAGTAAGTCAAAACTGGACACTCTACATAGATAATATTTGTACATCTTGTACAATCAATAACGCCATCGAGAAAGTTCTTCCAAGTTTTTAAGTTCAAAGACGAGTGGGATCACCCGACATTCGATTAATGTCATCTCAAAATTTTAAATTTACACAAATTCAGGAAACTCTATCAGTATACGAGTACCTCCAAGAGGTTAACTGGATGCGTTGGGTTAAAAAATTTCCTATATTACAAGTTGCAACGCAAACATGCAAACAAAGATTAATGCATGATCGTAGAAATTTGAATTTAGGTCAGGCTCTTTCTAACATTTAGATAAAATCAATCTTTAAGGCATCGGAAAAGCATTCGGGTCTGATGATGCTTTTACAGAAATGGGATTGGCAATATCATACAATTGTAACTAAGTACTCTAAAAGAGATGCCAGAATCGTTTAAGGCAGTGACTCTGTCGTTAAACAGCACATATCTATACATACTGCCAGAAAAGTATCTTTTTTTTTCCAATTAAATTTTGAATTTTTATTATGTAGATTGGATAGTATAATACGACAAACAGAATACATAAATTACAATTATTTTTAGAAGAGGTAAATATTAAAATTTAAATAGAGGCAAATAGGCCAAGAAAAGAACAAAAAATTAAATAAAATAAAATAAGAATAAAGATAAGGAAAATAAGTAGAAAAATATAAAAGAAACGTAGAGTAGAAGAGAAGAAAAGTAGAAAAGTAGTTGTTGCTATTGCTTAAGGTGTTCCATTGCTAAATTTCGGAACAAGAGCTCCCGTTGCTTGTTTAGTCAATAGAGGAAGTCTGTTCCTGGTAGCATGGATGAAGAAGAGGATCGAGGAGATCAAATAGGTATATGAGGGTATGATAAAATTATATATTCTGATAGACTGGGAAAATCTAAATGAACACATGACATCTAAGGTCGAGAAATTTTTTGGGGGTACAGCCAAGAACAGAGCTATGGTAGAGTGAGGTGTGGTTGTATCGAGGAAGTCCGTAAGCATACCTTATCATATCATTAAAGTCTACAAGTAACTTATGTTGCTAGAGTGAATCAAGCTTTCAACAGCAGCGTAGTCTATTATTGGCAGAAATAGAGTTTTAACTAGTCCGATCTTTGTGCCTAGAGGTGTGAGGCAAGAAGGAAACCAGAGTTTACGCAGTCCAGCATAGATTCGTCTAACAACATAATTTATGTGGTTAACAGCGGAGAGTGATCTATTTATTTTGTAACCCATATTAGTAGCTATGTCAGCAAAATTGAGATGTCTGTCGTTCAGGAATACTAGTGGTATTCCGTCCATTTCAAAGTGGTGTTTTGATATTAAAATTATTTGTGATTTATTCGAGTTCAAATTAAGTCCATTACTTATTGACCAGATATATATTTTAGACAAGTCTTCATTTAATCTGACGACAAGGTCCTCAATTAGTCTAATAGGTCTCGAAATATAGATCTGCATCATCGGCATACAAGTGGATATCTACATTTAAATAGACTTTTGGAAGATCATTGACAAAAAGACAGAAAAAGATCGGACCTAATATAGACCCCTGTGAAACTCCTGCAGTTAAAAGGTGAAACTCTAACGAGGCGATTTGGTGAACGACTCTTTGAACGACTTGGTTGACGAGATATTTGAAAGTCAGCCGCACTGAACTTTCACTAAAGCCGAAATATAGTCTAAGTTTTTGACATAGTACATTATGGTCGACACTATCAAAAGCCTTCCAGAAGTCAAGCAGGCAAAGCACCGTAAAGAAGTCCTTATCAAAACTAACCCTAATATCGTCAAGAATTTTGACTAAAGCTGTAGACCAACTATGGCCAGCTCGAAAGCCGGACTGAAATGGAGATAACAGATTGCGTTGCTTGGCGTATTTTTTAATTTGGTTAGCCAGGGCGTTCTCGAGAACTTTTGATAAACATGTTAAAATGCTTATAGGTCGAAAGTCAGCTAACGAGGAGGTTAGGGGCTTTTTCAGAACGGGTATGAAAGAAAAATATTTGTATCTCGAAGTGGCCACGAAAAGCTCCGAATTATACATAACCGAAAATACTAGGCCCTTTTAAAAAAACAATATACCTGCACATACAAGTGGAAGAAGCTTGTATAAATAATTTCAAGACTGGCTTGTAAAGACTCTTGTAAAAAAGACAACCATTACGTATATAAAAATAATGGCAACATACTTTTCTATTGCTTAATTTCTCTTTTGTTTAATTACCTAAAGAAAAAAAAAACATTTTTCTTATTATTATGAATATTATTATTAGAAATTTATTTAATATAAGAAGGTCTATAATAATCCACATTTGAAAGAAATTTATTGTAAGGAAAAACTGTGGATTTCTTCTTTTCCTAGATACTACAAGGTGGGGCAAAAGTAATATCATAATGTAAATGTGCCATCATTTTTATAAATGGCTTCAAATGTCATTGCGCTTTGACATCTTTGTATGTTGTATACGGATGGAAGATTAGTTGAATATAAGCAATGCAGTCATACACACCTGAAGAACCTGGAATTATTGATACTTCAATTTCCGGTCTGTTTTTTTTTTTCATCGTCGTATTCCTTGTCATCCTGCACCATGTGCGCGAATAATTAACCGTTTTTCTGAGCGTCTCGTGCAAATTGGGCCTACTAGAGATATCGCAAGTAGTAGTCGGCCCCGTATTGCTCGTTCGACTGAGAATATCACTACTGTTTTCGAGCACGTCCAATAAAGTCGAAAAACTTCGACGAGACAACGATGCACACAATTTGGCGTCAGCAGATGGTCAAAGACCTGAAGATGTTCACTTATAAAGTGGAAATCGTTCTTCAATTGCTGCTCGCTGACCGTCAAATGGTGCATGAAGAGGATGAATTCGTATCCAAAATCATAATGAGCGACGAAGAAAATTACCACATAAGTGGTTATGTAAACAAATAGAACTTGAGTTTTTGGGGCACTGAGAATCCACATGAAATGCACGAAAAGCCATCGCATACCTTCAAAGTGACTGTTTGGTGTGGGATTTTTAGTGAAAAAGTGATTGGCCCTTATTGCCTTATTGCCTTTAGGGTTTCTTGAAATCCCGAGTTTACCACAACAACACAACAAACCAGAAATCACCCATTTAGAGCCAGATATTTTGCGAGAAACAATTCAAATGTGCATAAAAATTTTTCAAATAAATTTTCACATTCAAGTAAAATTTTTATGAAAACAGAGTCCAAAACTTTTAATTTTTAACGAAATTGTAGACAATTTACATCATGACACCTTGGACTAATAATTTATGATGTTCATCGTATCATTGAAAGCTCACATATGTATATCTGTTTACCCCGATTACATGAAAATCTACAAACTTTCAACCTAATCTGATTGTCTTTTACAACACAAGTTCCTCCGATTCGCTTTACGGGGACTCCCCTGAACTGATAACTTAAATTTACCACCGTGCAGATGTCCATCAGATACTAGCTTTAACAACGACTGCCCCTAATTACTTCGATTTATCTCTCTTGACACCAACCCACGTAATGTATCATTCTTTCGAATCAAACCTCACCGAAAAAACTATAGATACCTAGAACCAATATCTAGGATGCTACGGGAAATTAACGGCGTCCTAACCCTTTTCGGTTTCCACCTTAAAAAAATTTCCCTAAGGAACATCCTTTACTCTAACTTTTCCTTTCGACCCAATCTACCAACCCATTAATTTTAGGTTGATTTCGTTGTAGTTGTAGTAAGCCTAGTGTTTAAGTTTGATTTGTGTTGTTATAAGCTACACTAAATCCGTCCGGGTGAACCCTAAAACCTACACCAGAGGAACAATTTCTTCTCAACCCCTTCAGTTCTACGGTATCATTTATGGCACCATAGGTTTTCATATTTGTACTCCTGCCTTGATGCAGATAAAGAAAAATGAGCAAATGCGATTCAAGGAAAATTTTGGTTTGGTACTACCATACAGTAAATAGGTCGTTATTAAGTGTCGAAGTCAGTAGCATCCACAACATGTACATATGTAGTAGCCTCTTTAACATGGAACACTGAATTTCGCTTAAGTTATCCATAAACTTGTAAAAAGTCTATTAAATGTGACAATGGTGTATTCAAATGTTCCTTTCTAGTACTAGTACTGGTACTAGTTTCTTTCATATTTGGGAAAAAAAGAAGTATCAACCATGGTACTTCAGAACCACTATATATACCAATTTTCAATATGTTTTCTTCTTAATTTTTCATTTAAGAGTTTTAAATGAGGCAGGCGTAGCACAATTTTTTAAAAAAATTTGATTTTAATAGTTCAGATGTCGATAGAGAAGTTAGACGATAACGAGGATTTATTTTCGAGACCCGTGTACCCAGCCCTGTTCGAAGGTGACCTGCGATATTACGATAGGTAATCTACAAAGAAGGAATCCAAAATAGTTGCACAGAAATAATTTTGAGCATTCTCTCGTAAGAAAAAGAGATAGTTATATTTCACGTGAATCTGGAGCATTGGATGCAAGGAAATCATTTTTTTAGGACTACTCTAGGACCTCAAGCACAAGATACCTATCTTCTTTTGGAAAGACCTTGAATAAAAATTCCGAAGAAGTCAAAACGTTCTGGGGTGTAAGCATCGTTGGAGAGTTATTGAGATTCCCGAGGCTTAGAATGGCATGGGAAGCGAGAACCAGATGCCCTTTGGTTGCTGGCAATCTAACAAGAAATGGATTTTGTCACCTCAGGAACTACTTGAAGGTTGTGGATGAAATTGAAATCACCGTGGAATGCAAAGCAAGTGATAGATTTTGGAAATTTGAAACTATTTGCAAAGAATCAGAACTCAATTTTCCAGTCGAGAGAGACCATTGGAGGTCAGCATTATGGACACACGATTTCTTTAGAAGGGGACGTTCTGATAAGGTAGTGGTTCATAAGCATGGTTCATCTAAAAGCTTCGCTTTGCGAAAACCATGATGTGAGTGGTTGCTAGTCAATTGGTTTCATAACCCAAAGAAGCAGTTATGATATGTCGAGGATGACATTCTGACCGAGACGTCAAAGTTTGGTGTTCTTTGATCTTGACAGCATTACTTGGTCTTGCCGTCATTCGCTGTTAAACCCATCTTTGCCCCTTCCCCGTCTCAATACTAGCGAAAACGCCCATGACATCAGGCTGCTTTCTTTCGATTATGCCAATATCTGCGGTGTACGCGAGTAATTGGACGGACTTCTTAAAGATTGTGCCTCTTGTGTTGGAGCTTGAGTTTTGAGATGTTCTTTCGAGTAAAGTCGCATGACTTTTTTTAACATCAAACGTTTCGGTAAGTTTTTAACCGACCTTAATGGAGGAACGTCAATTCTCCATCCTCATCCTGCATAAATGGACGAATTTGCCATATGTATAGCTCGTCTTCACAGACGCTGTCATACTCGACCTTAAAATCGATGAGTAGATGATGTGAATCGAATTAAAGCTCATGGGCTTTTTCTAAGGTCTGTCGTAGTGTGAATATTCAATCGGTGATGGTGGTGGTGTACTTTCCAATCAGATTTTTGACGAACGACTTCGCAGGATTTTGTAGGCGATGTTTAGAAAAGTGATGCTTCTGTAGTTGGCCCAGTTCAGAGGGTCTCCCTTCTGGAGGAGCAGACAAACCATACTGATGTTCCATTCATCGGGAATAGTTTCGTCAGACCATACTTTATAGATGAGTTGGTGTATGTTCCTTATCCAGTCATAGCCTGCTGCCTTGCTGCTTCAGTAGCTTTGTTGGACTTCAGCTTTGATGTGGCTATCTTCATTTCATCCAGGTCGGATGGATGAAATTGTTGGTCTACATCGTCCAAGTTGAAAGGTTCATTCTGCCTAATATTTGACGGGCCATCGTCGTTATACAATCTACAGAAATAGCGAATCTACTACTACGGGTACGTTCCCTTGTTCGTCTTTAGATGCCTCGGGTTTTGTATCCGTGGCATGTGTTTTGTAGCTTTTGTAAAAACTTTCCAATCTCACTCCTGGAGCAGCATATATCTTCTTCCTTTACCTCTTGAAAAGCGGACGTTCGTCTCTCCTCTTCAGCTCGTGATTAGGTCTAGTTCTTCTATATAGCGCCGTTTTGTACGTCACCTGCCTAGCTGCATGTGCTTGCCGGCACCTGTCGTCAAACCAGGGGTTTTGTAGGTTCGTAATAAAATAAAAATTCATGTTGGATTAATTAAATCCTGTCTTGCTATATCGCTCAAATTAATTCGCGATGACAAAGTCATCTTTCTTCGTAAAAAGCCAATGGCCTGAAAGCAAGAAAAAATTAAATACTAAGCTGCATGTTTTCTGGAACTATCGTCATGAGCTTTCTGTTATTGTTGACTTAGTATTCAAAGGTTAGACGCTGTTAATTCTTGAGAAACTTAGACCCAAAATTTTGTAATACATTCACGACGGTCATCCAGGTATCGAAAAAAATTTCGAATTGAATTTCTGGCCTCCTATGAATATAGAAATTCAGAAAGCATTAGAGAATTTTCATATCTACAACAAATACGAAATCTTCCATTCCAAAAAGTAGTTTTTGATTTATTCTAATGGAGGAAGGAGCTATTTTTTTAGTTTGTTGACTATTACTCCAACTACATAGAAATAGCTAAGCTTAGCTAATCAGAAGCTAACGAACTTATAATATATCTTAAATCAGTATTCACTTAACATGGAATCCCATTAGAAGTAATGCCCGATAATGGTCCACCATTTAGTTCTGCAGAATTTAAAAGGTTCGCTGACGACTGGAAGTTTTATAATACAACAAGCAGTCTATACAATCATAATTCGAATGGTCTAGTTGAAATATCAATACAGATCATGAGAAGGTTGCTCAAAAATATAGCAAAACAAATGTAAAACAACTCCTTAGAACACTTACTCATCGTTTCAGCAATTAGCAATAACAAAGTCAGAGCTGAAGCCGAAAACTATAGATGAAATGCAGCATAGGCAGGACGTTAGACAATGGCAAGCTTAAATGAAATCATGCTATGATCTTCGTTCAAAATGAAGCAGTACTATTTAAGAAACTACCAAACGTTATATGGGAAAAGGAAACATTAGTTGAGATTATTGAGATGTCTAACTCCTTCATCGTTGAAGACGAACATGGCAAGCAATATCGTCGAAATCATAGAGACGTAATCAAATATAAATCTAGCACCACTGCCACTAAATTCGCGATAACAGATCAATCAAAAAGTGCATTAGCGTTGAGATCAAGTGCAATTAAATAAAATTGCTTCTGAGACCCGTATCAATAATTTTTGTCGTAAATATTTGTACAGAAATACTTTGCTTATAAATACAGACTTTAAGTTGATGTATCACATTAAAATTTTGTGAATGGACATGTTATAGTTAGTCTAATCTATACTTACAATTGCATGAAGTACTGCAACATCTCTTTATTATTCTTTCTCTCAATAAATGTACTTTAGTTACTAAACTCTGGATACATCGTCTTCACATTCTTCTTGAGTCCAATTATAACAACCTCCATTTGTTCGGGGAAGATAGATTGCGTACATTATATGACCTTGTATCTAACGTAGATGAACAAAAGAACAATAGACTACCTCATCCGTTCATCGATCAATACTCACATACAACCACCTTAACCACAATTTATGCGAGAAAAATTTCTTCTGCAGTAAGCACAGACAAAAATTGATTTCATCAATTTTCAAAATGAGCGGTGAACTGGTAGAGCTTAAGTATACACCACACCTCAAAGGATTACCCATTTATTGCAGGACGTGTAACTTATCGGAGAGAGAAGACATAATCCATTTTATAGGAAAATGTCCGACTGTGAGGTAGGTTAGGTTTGGTTAAAAGAAGGGTGTGATGGATATGCCATCACAGAAAAAACGGGTCCGACGTTATTCCTGTAAAACCAGTTGAATTTCTATTCAGATGGTAAAAACCTTAACAATCTCCCTGGTGAAACAGGTTTTCCAAAAAGTATTTCACTAACAATATTGTATCGTATTCACACAGTATGTGTTATGTCCTCCACAGTTTGCAGATTTGGGTCTCGTGTTTATACAACCTATACCTAAGGTTGGCAGTCTTTATGATTTTTTCCTCGATAATGCCCCTTACTATGCTGCAAAGGGTTGGTTTGATGTTCGCTTGTTCATTTCCTTTTATACCGCAGTGTCCTGCCAGCCAGCACAGTCTAACCTGGTTCTGACTGTATCAGAATTGATATTGGTCGATTCAATTCAATTGCAATTTTATTTGGCTTGGTTATTATATTTTGCCAGTCCTTCTACTCATGACATATTATATCATATGGAATCATATCATTTGAAGTTCATCCGTTAGAAATGGATTGCCTGGCAGTAGCTCCGCTAGGACCGTCCCGTTTCCGAAGCTACTACTTGAAGTAACCTAAATTAGTGAGTCGTATCGTACTATTGCCACCAAGTTTCTTGATCTCTAAATCAAGGGGTGGAACAGTGAAGTAAACGCGAAGATATCTCATCGGTAAGAATGTCAAATCAGAGACCGAGATGTTTGATCTCCTGAACTGCGAAGATGACATACATACATCAACATTTACATTATTACCAAATTACAGTGGCTTATCGAGACCGAATGGTAGGCGAAGCGTTTTAAATCGTGATACTTCATACGCTCATTGTAAACGATACAAACTTACCGTACTCTACGACACTTATCGGTCCCTTCGCAACATAGTTGTTCTTCGTATTATGGCTGCAAAGCGGCGCCACTATGAACATTTCTTTAGCCCTGAAACCCAGCCTGGGAAAGTTCTTTGGCAAAAACAACTCAACGCATGGGAGACAGTGTTCAGGTGAAACTGACGATGTAGACTTTAATACTCTAACTAACTGTCCTATATTCTTGACGTTGTTGGACTTCTCGAAAGCATTCGACACGGTCGACGACTTTCTCTTCTGTAATAAGCTGCGGTATTAATTTGGATTTTCGTTTCTGGCAGTCAAACTCTTGCATTCATACCTCAAGGGCCATCAGCAATGTCTAACAGTAGGAAGCCAAATGTCTTCGTTTTTTAGAGTTCGTGTGGGAGTTCCACAGGGTTCGATTCTTGGCCCCGTTCTATTTTCACTATATGTGAACGAAATCCCACAACTTCGATGAACAAAGATCTAGAAATCATACAACAGTGAGCCATCAAACACAATTTATCACTGCATATAGCGAAGACCAAGACATTCTGTATTTAAAAGCAGTCTTCCATAGAATACATCACGAAGTCTCAAAATCTGGGTTTTGTTTTTAACAATACTCTTACCTGAACAGATCATGCTAGAACTACCTACAATCGGAAAGGTATATAACGATCTCCGACTACTATGGACGACGCAAAATTCTTTGCCGATCAAAACTAAGATGCCACTTCTTAAATCCCTCTTATTATCTATATTACTATATAGTTGAGAAGTTTTTAGCCTTGTTAACTATTATACTAGGCGTAAACTAAGTGTCATCTACAACAATTTAGCAAGATATGTTTTTAGTAAACGATACTTCGATCACATATCAAGTTAATCTCTACAAATAATACTCATTAGAACGCTTATCCTTTTGCATGGTATTATACAGACCCAATAGATTAAATTCTGCGAGTTCACAAAGAACAGTCATCCTTATTCGGGCCCGATCCCATTGCTTGAAATCTTCGTCAATGCCACTCTCTTATGGAACTCATTACCCATTACACTAAGAAGAACCACAAACACAAGCACCGTCAAAACTTATCTTTTTCAACACCGGGCCAGTGATACATAAATTAAAATTTAAGAGGTTTATTAAATGTTATATATTTTTATTGTTTTTATTATTAATTCACCTATGTAATTTTAAATTAAATAAATTTTATGTAGTCACCTATTTATAAAACTAAATTTGCTTTCGAACCTAAAATTGTTGTAAGGCCTACACAAACTATAAGATATAATCTTACTCTGTATATATTCCTTAAATAAATAAATATGAATTTAAATACAAATCTATTGTTTACATTTATATTTGATATAACGAAGACTAAACTCAACTTATTCTATAATATTTGATATTGTCAATCTAGCAGACTGCAAAATCACGCATAAACGATTTTTATAAAATCGTTTTGGTATGCTCTTAAAAGAAAAAATGAATCGAAATATTAATTCAAAAATCTAGAACATAAAGTTTTCCGAAAAGCACCCCACATGATATCTATAAGTATGTAGTTCCAACTATCTCTATTAAGTTTTGGTCAGCATTTATATTTCCAACTTTAACGCTCAGAAAGATCTGCAAAGTTACATGGTTAACAAGGAATAGCAAACGACTCATATGTGTGTTTCTTCCTCGTTCACCATTTTTCAATATAAACCAACATGAACCGCCATACAAGGATACCAACAAAATAAATCCGCCTGAAGCCCAGGTGCGACTTATAGGATCAAGGGTCACTTTTACTATTAAACTGCCGCAGCATAAAAACACAGGAAAAGGGTCAAGATCACACCACAACAAATCAACCCCAAAATCATAAAAGAATGACCATCATGCAGCAATGGCAAAATAAATTTGTTTATTTATCGATAAATCATTGGCATCCCTTCCTTCTATTTTATGTTCATGAATTTGTATCCAAATTAGGGACAAAAAAGAGCACAAAACTGACAAAACATGGGTTGTCACACAATAATATATGAAGAGAAATAAATTAGTTGTTTTTTGTTTGGTACGAACCCTTTTATATCCTTTTCGTTCAACTAAAATGTGGTGAATGTAATCCCCCTGTTCTGCTTGCGATTTTGATATAAATGACTTCCGTCACTCCTTCTGCTAATCCTTTAATGTTTTTGTTTTTGTTTTTTTTTTTTTTTAACTCGAAAATTAGAGCCGAAAAAGAAAAAAAAAAATCGAGAAAAACAATCCCGAATCGGAAACCGAAATATGAAAAAAAAAAAAAAAAAAACAAACAAACAAACAAATTGGAAGAAAAATCCTTGGTAACTAGTATCCCTTTTTTGGAAAGTTTTTTTCACTTTTCCTCCCTTCTTGTTAAACGTGTTTTCCGCACAAAAATCCACAATCAAAAACAAAACCAATAAAAACACAACACAAACACAGAATTATTCTCCAATTGGTTTTATCTTCGGCCAAGGATAATTTTGGTATATTTGGCAATTTAAAATTGCTTAATTACTCTCACAGCACCAACACTATAGCACATATCCTTTTCTTTACAATTTTAAATATTTCAAAGATTAAAAGGAAACGAATTTTTTTTCATCTCCTTCCCTTCCCTCAATTTGTTGGTAAAATAACTCCTACATTCGAAAGGGTACACTTTTGTGGTGGGTGGTGTTAGGTTGATTAAAGCATATTTCCTTAGCAGGATAACATGAAAGACCAGAAATTGGAAAAAACAAAACAAAAATCACAAAAATTTGTCGTCAACCTAAAGCGGTTTTGAGTAAGAGTGTGTGTTGCTTCTGGGGCTAACAGGTATGTATGTGTGTTTAAGATGATGTGGTAAGAAACACAACCGCAACCATATCTAGGACATTATGTAAGTGATCCATTTTTTCTTTTATTTGAAACGAAAACACCAGAAAACCACTTGACCATTGGAAAAGATCCTTTAAATACTAATAACTCGTATCCTGTGAGTCAATATACCATATATAAATTTTTTATTTTATTTTTATTTTTATTTTTATCAAACTATTACCGTTATATTTTAAATGATATTAGACAATCAAGAGTATTTATTATAGGACACACACCAATACGCGTTATCCTTGGGAAATATTTTCGTAGAGTGAAATTTTAAATAGTGAATATACCACGCGACGACAACCGACACGACGGCAACACTACGGAAACACAATACCCAAACGTCTTAACATACGGAACGTCTCCGGGAGACTGAATATTTTCCATCGACCCTAGTGTGGTAACATAAAATGTGATGTGCCCTATGGAGACCTGCTGTAGCATAAATGTCGTTGTGTATCTTTTAAAAGAGTATCTATCTAGTCGAGCGGGTGGATTTCTTTCTTTCTTTTCAGACTGGAAATGCGTGAGTTTCCGTTTTGTGAAATTTTAAATTTGGCTAGTGAGTGAGGTATTTTCTCTCACTCTCTCAATCTCTGGTTCTCACTCTCTTAGATTATAAAGGTTGATTTTGGAGAGATTCCTTGGGCAAAGTCATCAACATCTTCTGGCAATTTGTTCAAATTCATTATTGGAATGGTGTATGGTAAGTATGGGACTTTCTCATTTGGTGAAATTTGTTTTGTACCACACCAAGTCAAATTGGGATAAAGGATGCTCTTCCTTTAGAGTTACTCAGTATCTTCCGGTGGATGGTTGGTAATAAGAGAATTCACATTCCAATAGGAATTCTCTTCTAATAGTAAGGATTGCTTTTGCAGCAATAGTGGGTTTTTTAAATGCTCTTTCGATTGGAATATGGAATTTATTGTTGATTTTGTTGGTGAAACCAACTGGAAGGTATAGCGCGTATGAATATGCGGATTTACATTTGAATTTTGATGTGTGTATTTATTTATAGTAAACCCATTTGTTGGAATGTCCTAAGGACTGAAGCAAGGATTTGGTTTGTGTTTGGGGTTGTACTATTTATATTTACTGTATGCAGAAGGGTAGGCGTGAATGTTTTGTTTTGCTTTTCTTTTGTTTTCTAAACTCAAAACAAAACGGGGTCTCAAGTGTAAACAAATGGGTAAGTAGAGTATCATAATAGATGTACGACTATGTACATACATGTAGTTTACAATAAATGAGTAAAGCATTGAGTATTAAAGTTGCTTCCGTTGTCACTTTTATGAACCGAGAAGTTCATAAAAAAACGCGTGAGGGTCGAGTTTTATTTTATAGTTAACCATAGCTTGGCAACAATATAAAAGCACGTATGCATGCACATATTACTTCAACATCATTGTTTGAAGAACTAATTTCGTAAAAGTACTGTGTGTCCCTTTGAAGGAGGCAATGTATTGTAGTTATTAAAAATTCAGCTCCTCAATTTATGTTGCATACTTCAAATGTGGGCAGTGTTTCTTTAAAAAATAAGAAAAGATAGCCTGTAATCCCATATTTGAGTCCAAGATGGAAGCAATTTGGGAGCACAAGCTGGCGTCTGCCGATTGCCATCTGAAAACTTATTCACTAGGAGCCGTATAGAAACTTATTTCTGCTAGATTTTGTTTGTCATTTTGTGCCGATATTAGCTTCATACTCTTCCTTTGTAAGTATAACAAAGCATTTAGACAAATAACGTGTCCATTGTAATCCAACTTACATGTAATTTTTCGTAAAAAAATGAATAAATGGTTCGGTGATAAAGTGCTAATATGTGGTACCAGCACCTAGTAGCAGCCTGATACAAGCGTAAGCTGGGCCATCAGTGAATAAACAATAAACTCTCAAAGCCAACATCGCAGAATATTGTGTCACTTACAACAAGATCATACAGGGATTTAGCAAAAACTGATTTTGATCTCCCAATACCCTGCAGAGTCATGTCAACTATAAATGCAACCCAAAGCCGAAATTATGAGAATTCATTGTTTCGCTCCATGGGTGGCATCAAACATTTAATAGGGAGACTAAATTATTAGTATAAATCGTCTTGATGTTGTATTTAGGCAACCATTCATCTCACGAGCTTTTGGTTGTCTGAAAAAGAGTATTTCCGCACTGTCCGATTGGGAAGTCAATATACTATCACTTGAGTCCACAACCTTGCGTGTAGCATATGGATAGAACAATGCGCGCGCGCTTTGTATTTGCAGTTCCACAATATGCTGACTTCCATTCAAGTCATGTCCATAGACCTGGGTTCCTCGTCTTTGGCACTATACTATGTCTTCCTATGGCAGTCCACTTCATGGGTAAGAAGATTCTATTGCAAGTCGTACTTCCGTACAGTCTGCACTGTCTTCACGTCGGTCTGACCAATTCAATGCCATCCGATGCATGTCCAATATTCTGTATGAGTACAACCAAACATCATCAGAGTAGTGAAGATCTTTAAGATAAGGTTTTATAGTCAATTTTAGCCCCATGTTTCCTCCTGATTGGGCTACCCGGATCACATCAATGATTATTACAATAGCAGTAGCGAAAAAATACAACCTTGTCGTACACCGAACTTGATGTTTGTGAACAGTGAGCTCAGACCAATTTTACAACTGTTCTGAATACATAGATATTGTAAGAACAAACATGTCAAACACACCTGCGACATCACCTTTAATCAGTGTTATGTGATCTGTAAATTCATTACAAGTTTTCCAATTGTGTAAGACATGACATTTGCCTTTATTATAGTGACCAAATCTTCTGATATACATACCTTCTTGCGCAAACCTCGTCATATGTTATCAGAATTCAAGCTGTCGAAAGACTTTTCGAAATTGAATAACACCAAATGTTGTAAAAATGTATTTTCGATTAATTGTTCAATGAAGATTCGTAAGGTGTTGCTTGAATGATCGAAGCAGGAGAATCCAGCTGTATGGGGAGCATTAAAATACGATGTTCTCTTACACGATCCAGAATTACTCCAGCTTTAAGTTTATCCGTAGGCAGAAGAACGCGTATATATCTCCAGGATTGCCAGATTTCATCAGGTTTCTGCTTCTGGACAGCTTTACAATTACAAAGTCCTTTCTTCTAATTTTTAAGAAGGGCTTTAGTTTATCATGATTTTTTAATTAGTGGCTATATGAGGGCTTTTTAATAAATACATGGACTACCGATTACAACCTAACTTTTTTAGGTTTTGACAATTTATCCCCTCTGTATAGTACGACTTTTGTTGGTCTGCAAAATACTCACCGCGGCAGCAATGACTTCCTGGTTCAACCCGTATTTCTTTCTGGTGAGTGACCTTTTTAGGCTTGGGAACGGAAAGAAGTCGCAGGGAGCTTACTTTGGAGAATACAGAGGATGGGGGAGCAATTCGTAGTGCAATTCGACTAATTTGACTATGGAAACTGAGGAGTTGTGAACCGGTGCATTATTGTGGTCTAAGAACACTTTTTTCTTCATCAAATGTGGTAGTTTTTTCTTCAAATCGGCACAATAAATCGACGTAGTACGGTACTGTGATTGTTTTTCCCTCGTCGCTCGTCCCAAAAAACGGTGCCCATAACCTTTTCCGTCGAAGGAACGGTCTTCGGCTACTTTGGAACACGTTCACCGGGTAAAACTCAATGTTTCGATTGTTTTCGTGTCTCTGGTGTGTACCAATGAATCCATGTTTCATCGACGATCCCGAAACGACGCAGAAACTCCTCCTGATTTCAATTAAACAGGGCCAAACACGTCTTTGTAGTGTTCTCACGATTGCACTCGTTCTCCAGTGTAAGCAAATGCGGCATCCATCGCGCGGACAGCTTTCTCATGCCATAAGTCTCTTGAAAAATATGGCTAACGCGTTAAGTTGAGATGCCTGCTAAATCAGCCAACTCGCGATCATGGATTTTGTCCACGGCTTCCTCTGTGGTAACCGTTTTTGGGCCCCGGGTACTCATCAAACAGTCCTCGAAAGATCTTCACCAAAGTACTGGGCGCAGCTTTTCTAACTAATGTATTCGTATATTGGTTTTGAATGTATGAAGATTTTATAGAGAGATTTCATAGCTAGACGGATATTACGGTTAAAGATTTGAAGGACCGAAATGCTACAGGCAGTTTCGTTAGAGCACTTGTGATGAAAAAAAAAACGCAGCACGACGTAATATAAGCGACATTAAGTCAGTGGTGGAGGGTTTCAACCGACTTAATAATATTGGCGTCATGTATGAGTCTTATCACATGACTTCCTGGTGTTACGAGCACGTGACTAGATTTGAGCATTTCTTTCCAATTTAGAGCGAAGAAATGCCTCACATATTAACGAAATGTTTGCTGATCTCTTAGATAGGGAAAGGTCAAACAATGTAATTATTGTAGGCGACATTTTGGATAGTAGTGAATTTGTGTTTTTTTATCTAGCACTTATAGCATTGCATGGGCGTGTGTGCTTCATAAATGAGCCTACAAGAAATACATCTGAAGAATGTTCGGAACATATTTATGAGCGCTTCAAAATTGTTTCAATTTATGTATACTTAATTTCATGATAATTGATCCAGCCATAAAGGCATTCTTTGTTAAAATTTCAGAAAGGAGGCATATTTAAATTAACATACCTGCCCAAAGAACAAAAGTTAACATTATTGAGCTTAAAAACTGTCTTTTACATGAGTCTTTCCCTGGTGTATGTACATATATGCTTATAGCGATACTTCTACTGCCTTTAAACTATTTATGGATTTGCCCATATAATAAAAAGAATTATTTTATTCAAACTTTTAACCATATAAAAGATCAAGATTTTAAGAACATTAAGTTTCCATTAAAAACTTTTTAAAATTCTGCCGTTAGAAGCTGATTTTCGAAGACTCTTAGAAAAAAGTATCCCTACGTTGGTCAATATAACTCATTATAGCTTTATCAGAAATCAAAAAACCGAATGTTTACTGTATAGTTTACTGAGTATAGCTCATGATTGAAAATGGTATTTTATTTTTTTGGCAGAGTTGTATGCAAAAAACTACAATTCTCTGTCAAATTTAATATAATCAATCATTCAATTACTGAACAATCCTATCTAGAAGATAGGATAGATAGGTTGACTAGTTTTTAAGAAATCGTGTCCGCTAAGTTCAAGAATAAAGGTTTGATGAATTTTCCGATTTGCTAAGAGATGGCGTAACTTGTATTATTCCATCGGAACATGCGTTGGAAAGCTACTGTCATTTTTTAATTTTAATTTTTTTTTCACTCAAATATGTCGAACTTTGTGCCTGAAAAAATGTTTTTGCGGGGAGTTCTTCTTCATTACTTTAATATGAAGAAAACTGCTGCCTAAAGTCATCGTATTTTGGTGGAAGTTTATGGTGAACATGCGTTAGCTCACCGAACGTGCCAAAAGTGGTTTGCACGATTTAAAAGTGGTGATTTTTGCTTGGAAGACGATGAACGTTCTGGGCAGCCAAAAAAGTTTGAAGATGAAGAACTGGAAGCATTACTCTATGACATTTGGGTGTTACTCAAGCAGCCATTTCAAAACGTTGAAAGGCAGCTGGATATACTCAAAAGCAAGGAAATTGTGTTCCACATAAACTCAAGCCGAGAGACGTCGAAAGGCGGTTTTGCATGTCCGAAATCAACGGACACGCCACAAAAGGAAATCATTTTTGCATCGGATTGTTACTGGTGATGAAAAATAGATCCATTACGACAAGCGCAAGAAATCATATGTGGAACCCGGCCAACCAGCCAAATCAACGGCAAAGCCGAATATCCATAGCGCGAAGGTAATGCTCTGTATTTGGTTTGATCAGATGGGTGTGCTGTTTATGAATTGCTAAAACCGGGTGAAACCATCAATGGACAATGCTACCGATCACAATTAATCCGTTTGAAGAGAGCAGTAGCCGAAAAATGCCCGGAATATGCGACCAGACACGAGGGAATAATTTTCCATCATGACAACGCTCGGCCCAACGTTGCTATTCCGGTTAAGAACTATTTGGAAAACAGTGGATGGGAAGTCTTACCCCACCCGCCTTGTAGCCCAGACCTTGCCCCTTCTGACTACTATTTTTTCCGGTCGATGCAGAACGTCCTCACTGAAATACGGTTCACATCAGAGCAGAATATCAAAAATTGGCTTGATTCATTCTTGGCTGCCAAGCCGGCGTAGTTCTTTCGGGATGGGATCCACAAATTGTCAGAAAGATGGGAAAAAGTCATAGCTTCAGATGGGCAATACTTTGAATAATACTATTGTCCATGTTTTTCTTATATAAACGTTCAAATTTTGAAAAAAAAACGCACGAATGAAGTTATATACCCAATATAAAAAAAATGAATGTCGGAAGTAGACTTTTCCATTAGACAATTTTAAGATAACAATCACAACCACTCGCAATCACTTATTTATTTTGATGAACACAAAAATAATGCAGCAGCTAACTTTGAACTCATTTTGTCGTGTCACATGTTTTACAAAAAAAAAAAAAAACTGCATTTTATTGACCCATATATAAATATCCACCGCTACACAAAGCTTTTACTTCTCAATTTTACTTTTTAAAAAATCGATGTACCCCATATGGCTTATGTATAAAATTGGAGAAGATAATATTTTGATTATACTGTTTCTTCTCATGAATAAGACGAATCTAGGCAATTGCATTATCCTGATGCAAAAGCCATGAATCGTTTTTCCACAATTACGGACTTTTTTTCGTATTGCTTCCCTAAAACGGCGCATTATTCCAAACTAATACTCCTTATTGACCGACGATCTTCAGATAAAAACTCCTGATGCACTACGCCACGGTAATCGAAAAAAAACCAGTGATCAAAACTTTAACATATGATCGAACTTGGCGTGCTTTTTTTCGGTCTTGGCTCTCTTGGGTGCTTGCATTGGGATGACTGTGATTTGTTTTCGACGTCATAACCATATACCCATGATTTGTCACTAATTATGATCCTTTTAAACAAGTCAGGATCATTATTGTCTTCATTCAAGTGGTCCTGATGCTCATGCTCTGATCAAAATTAAAAACAAACTTCGCTGACATACGTCTCATGCCGACCGATATGCCAATATCCTCAGCAACTTCTCTTATGGAAATTCGACGATTTTCCAAAACAATTTTTTTCACAGCTTCGACAGTATCATCTTTTGTTGATGTGCTGGGGCGTCCAGAGCGAGGTTACTCATTGGCAACTTCTCGGCTTTTTTGTAAGAGCTTGTAAATATTTTTTTATTTAGAGCAGACTCACCGTATGCCACTGTCAACATTTTAAGTGTTGTACAGCAGTTGATTCCATTTTTTTACACAAAATTTGATGTAAACTTATAACGCTATATACTTGAAACTGGGACCATATATTCTGGACATGTGGAATTACACATCAGAAAAAAAAATAATGGAATGAGCGTTCCTCGCGAAATTTTAAAAGTCGTCTTACTTTTTGAACACACCTTGTATGCAAACTATATAGCAATGGTCTCGCTCAATCCAGAATTGGTCTGGAGCACATATCACTTTGTCGAAATATCTCAAATGGCTCTTCTTTTTACTTCCAAAAAAGATTTGATAGCCCAACAGAAAATCTTCCCGGCGCACCGCCTTGTGGCGCTACTATTGTTCCGATTTGAGTTCAGTTTTTTTTTTTTTTTTTGTAAAGTTGGTACATCTGTTACGTTACGTAGCCATCTATTTCTGTGTGTGTTGTCGATTTTTTACAATTTTAGAAATGGATTTAAATTTGCAACAAAAAAGTTGGAAATGTTGGAAAAGTGTTTCGGCAACGATTCTCTAAAGAAAACGGTCGTTTACCAGTGGCACGAGCGGTTCAAAAATGGTCGTGAGTCAATCGAAGATAATGAATGTAGTGGCAGACTATCGACATCGAAAACCGACGAAAACATTGATGAAGTAAAATAAATGTTGGTCAATAACCGCAAATTAACCATCAGAGAGATAGCGGAGGACTTGAACATTGCCTATGGATCCGTCCAAGACATTTGGGTTAATGATTTGTATTTCCGTAGTGTAGCAGCAAAGTTGGTGCCAAAGGACCTCAATTTCATGCAAAAAAGAGATCGTTTTGACGTCGCAAAAGAGATGATTTGCGAGGTAATACTGACATCAGGCAAATGAGCACCAAATGAGCCGAGACCAAAAAAAACCACGTCGTTTTCTGTCAAAAAAGAAGGCAATTCTCACAGTTTTCATGGATAACAACGCCGTAGTGCATCATGAAGGCCAGACAGTAAACAAAGAGTATTATTTGGGCGTTATGAGACGTTTGCCTGAATTGCAATAATTCGCCGAAAGAGACCAGAATTGTGGGCAGAAAACTCGGGGATTTCGCACCAAGATAACGCACCGTTGCACAGTGCCATCATTATTCGTAATTTTTTGACGAAAAATGCAACAAATACCATCCAACAGCCACCGAATTCACCTGATTTGAGTCGTTGTGACTTCTTTCATTTCAATCGAGCTAAAAAAAAACACTACGGGGAACGCGTTTCAGCAGCCGAGAGGAAGTACTATAATGGAAAAATCGCAGGAAGCACTGATGGACATACCGAAAACCGAATATAAAAAATGTTTTGAGGATTGTGTTGCAGTCGATGGGGATTACTTTAAAGGTTTAGATGAATAAACTTGTATTTTTAATTTTCTGAATAAATTCCGGTAACGCTTTCTGTATCCTTAATCCAAAATTTCTCGATTTAAGTCAGGGAAGACGCTATTGATTGGGATGAATTTGGTACTAAGACTTAGGGGTTAGGTAGTATTCACCACCTGATAATTTCATTTCGAGATATCACGTATGATTTGGTTAATGATATTTCTCCGTTTGAAATGATATTAAGAGCTGGACATAAAGCTCCAAAAATAACTTGAATAGACTTTAAATTCTATTGATCACTGTGAAAACTAACTTCAATAAACCTCAGTTTGCTCTAAAAGAGGATCCTTTCTGACTGGGATTCGACAGTCGAATTCAAATTAATATTCTTTCTGGTTTGCTCTTAAGTTTGTTTCCCCACAACACCCTAAAAAGTGATAATAATCTCAAAGATAAAGCGGGCAGATATTGGCACTCGGCAGGGGTAAAACTTTCACTTTATTGTACGAATTGAGGAGTATACTTCATGTTCTCTGTGTACTATGTATAAAAGTAACAGCGTTCAACCCTCGTGTTAATTATGCTGAATATTAAATTCAAAAGGCAGCCAGGCAAAGATCCTTAATTAAGGAATTATTTAAGAACTGAAGATGGCATAACTTGCTCGTTTAGCTTTTCGTCGTCATCATCATGGTCGTTCTCTTCGTCGCCGACGACGTTTTGACTCATCCTTGTCGTCTTACAAAGTAGTCAAGGCATCCCATTGCCAACAACTGACGACGGCCATCCTCTGCGTTTTTGTATGGAAAGTTTATTTAATTTTTTTTCCCCCTTCCTAATACTTGAAGTGTTTTTTTTTTTTTATTTTTTTTATTTTATGCTGTTACAGAAAAAATAACTGTTATTATAGGATAAAACTTTATAATTAGCATTTTTAAGGATGTACCTTCTCCGTGGAGAATCCTTGTTCGCCAATGACTTTTGTAACACACAGCAAAGGGAACACTTGATTGTTCCCTTTTCATTTACAGGTTCCGGAGTAGTCCTCCTGCTCCTTGAACGAAAGTTAAAAAGATGGGTAACGTCGACGGCTCGCGACGGTATTTTTGCTTTCTGGCTATTCATACAAAAAGGGTTCACCTTCATTTTTATTTCACGCAGACTTTTGGTGTTTGCTGGAATAAATTATAAAATTTCCGAGAATTTGTATCCAGTTTTTACTTTTGCTGCTACTCGTATCTAAAGGATTTTTTGTATACTCGTACATATGAGTATATAGGAGTAAGTGGTTTGTTTGTTTTCTTTTCTTTTAGAAACCATAGTTAGGTGGCTCGTAACAGTCGTTTTCGGGAGGTATAACAATTAGTGACACCCTTTGGACATATAAGAGAAGGATCGGCATAGGATTTAACATCGACATCGACTGGGGCTTCTTTAGTATTAGTAATGCCGAATAGCAATTCATACCATTTTGTCTTTTGAAGGATTCATTCCATGCTCAAGGAAGACTAGGTATGCAAATTCATTGTATTATTGCCTGACTGAGGGTAGTTAGCGTTGAATGGAATAATTTCGTATTCAGAATATTAGCATTGTGGAGTGTGTATTAATAGATTCGAACTAAGGAATCATTGTGTTCAAGGGTATGCGGTGGCACAAGTTCAAGAACTAGAAAATTGTGTTGAATAATTTGAGTTAAAGCTGTCAACAGTGGGGGACCGCTTGGAGTGAAAACGTTGCTTCTCAAATTGTTTATGTGTTGAAGTTGGTTGCTTACTGCGAAGACGGAAGTTTGAATATTTAAATTTTTATTTTAATAAGGAACGAGAAGCATGTTGAGTTGTAAAAGGCATGAGAATTCGGTACCGTCGTTAGCATGTTACTATATAAGCACCGGAAAAGTATTACAATATTGATGGGTCCTTTGGGAGTACGTCAATAAAAGTTGAATAAAAACGTGCAAGATTCCAATTTGATTTCCGATGTTACACTTAGCAACGGTTGTCACAGTTTACTATTGAAAAACCGCAAACAGAGTTTTAATCGGACTCTTCGTTTTCTTAGACATTGAGACAGTTAAATTTATAAGGGAAAATGATTGCAGAGAAGCTGTAGCCAGAATAGTAAATTTTCTTAATCCAAGACTGATACGTAGCGGCAACAACGCCTGCGGTTCATTTAGTTCGGATTTCTTCAACGCGTTTTAGCTCTCTCCATTCCTAAAGAGCTGGATTCCTTCTCGACTGTTCTGCGTCATGATTCCATTGCATGGCCTACTTCGCAATGAAACTATCTTCGCATCGTAGGGTGTGTCCAATCCATTACCACTTTCTCCTCCGTATAGTAATGTCTATAGGTTCTTGGCCTGTTCTCTATTCAAGCTGTGCATAAGAGATACGATTGGACCAAAAAAAAAAAAAAAAACCGAAAATGGTAATTGTATCCACCTTCCAAGTACAGCAACCATAAAGCGGTACTGAATCTACGTTGAAGCAAAACAGCCGCAGCTGAAATATTGCTTTTCCAGATTGTAGATAGCATTCTTAACGCAGCTTAAGCCTTCCCGATTCAGTTGCACACATCCAGTTCGGTGGCTCCCCGGTTAGCCACACTTCCTAGGAATAGAAAATTGTCAACTTTCTCGACCTCTTCAACAGCGATGCTAACTTAAGCGCGGGTGCTGGAAGTGTTAAGGGCTCTCGCTTTGGCTGTATTTATTTTGGCTGTATTAGTTTGTTAGGTCCATTATCCGATGTGAAAGTAGGCAAACATCATCAGCGTATTCAAGGTGTTTAAAGTAAGATGTTATTCTCTATCGAATTCTACTGTTGCCTTCCGGCAATGTTGCATGAAGTACATCGCTGATAACCACCAAAAGCCATAGTGGTGACAGTATACACCCCTGAAGCATTCCACTTTGACTTCAGAATCCTTAGACTTCTTACTATTATGCTTCAATAATAGCTATGAGTTTTCCTGAAATGCCTCTCGATTCGAACAGTCGAAAGCCTTTTCAAAATCGAAAAACTCTAAATGTAGTGGTCGGAGATCTATACTCTACGCATTTCTGTATAATGATCCGTAAGGTGTTTTTGTGGTCAATGCAGGAAGATCCAGCGTGAAAGCCTGTCGTTGGACACCGAGAGTTGAACCTAAATGATCTGGGTTTCATTCCAGAATTATTCTAGGCGGATTGCTCAGTAATTTCCTATACAATTTCTGCTTAGTTGAACCCAATGCTTGGTCGAAAGCTTGTGGATTGTGCTCGCTCAAGTAATGCCAATTTTGATTGTTGATATAGCCGCTGAGCCAAAAATTGGCCTTGTCCGAGAAAATGATTTCTTGGCCAAACCCTAGATCACCGGTCCACATTTCCTTCAATTCTTGAGTTTGCACAATCTTATACGGATGTAGGGTCAAATTCAACTATAATCCGGATTGACCCTCTGACGATACACAATTCAGCTGATTGGCGCCGAATCGATATTTCTGGGTCTTCTTCGATATTGGGCGCTACGGCGGTTATTTTTTCCTCATTTCGTACCAATCTTTGTCTGGTTGGTTGGTGACCTAAGATCCGAAAGAATGTATTCACGCTCCAAAATTTCCACGGTGCGACGAATTGCCTGCATACTGAATCCATGATGATGACGAAATTCACGTTTCGTACTTACAACAACAACAATAATTTCCGCACGTCCGGCAAGCGTAAAACGATGCATGATAAGTGACACACCTTACCGAATATGTTGAGAGCTAGATGACATTGGTAACTTTGAGGCACCACTGGAAAACTAATTTAGTTTCTTATATTCTTTTCTTTTATGTATGAAGATTTCAGTCTTTCTAAGTCTTAAGTGTCTTGCATAGAAGTTCTCGACTTTCCACATTAAATTGTGCAGTGACCGATCTTCAGTAGTTTTATTCTGACTGAAAACGACAGCTTAAAGCATTTTGTGAGGTCATACTTTAGGTTTCTGAGTTAAGGCGGAACATGTCCACTTGGGGTTTTTCACAAATTCCTCCTCTTCAAAAAGGCTAAAAAAAAAATAAAAAAAAAAACATGTTCTCGGTCTTTCTGATCGCTTGATTTATAATGGTGTGAATCTCCTTAAACTTCCGAATCCAGTTGGTAAATTAAATTTAATCTTAAGGCCAACTAAAAATTGAGTAAAACCGCTTTCAAGATTTCGCCCATTGCCAAACTTTCCTGCTTATAAGCACACTTTTCTGTCAAATCATTCAAACTCGCATAACCATTTCCTTTTCTTTCAGATAAAAATGTCTTTAAGCAATTTTCCAAAATAATAGTAATAATTTTAGAAAAATTAAAAACTCTAATCTTTCCCTCAAATTGGCGTGTTTTTGTCGATTTTTTTTACTTTATTTATGTTTGTGAAAAAGCGTAGGAAATTCCTTAAAGCCCTTCAGGATATGACTGCAAAACCGACGACATTATTTAGCTCAAACCAAATCCTCTTATCGGAAATCTGAAAAAGGTCAGCGCATTAAATTTCGAAAGCCGAGTGAAGGTAAAAGCATTACATTAATCCCCTTTGGCAATTAGAAATTTAAACTTAGCCTAATTAAGCCCACCGAATCTGGCTATTTATTTACCTACTTTTGACCAAAAGAAATAAAAAAACAACAAAAACTTTCATCAGTTGCCCCGTCATCCAAAATATTGTGATGATGGATTTTGGGGAAAAATCCTTTCAAAATTTAATTGGAGAATATTTAGGATTTTCCTGTCGACCGAATAAAACCCAACTTCCTTGACTGGAAACGAGGTACGCTTACCCTTTTGGTTTCGCTAACTTAATAACATTCTAATCCCGGAAATAATAAGGGATACGAAAACAACAATGAAAGATAGATACAAAATGAGAGAAAGCAAAACGTATATATAAAAAAAAAAAAAAACAACTGAAAACGCTCATCCGGTTGCCCTCGATTAGGAATCAATTACCCACTCCAACTAGGAGATCAGAAGTTAAGCATTTTGAGATACGAAATCTACATATTGTACAAAATTCATGAGTAGACGGTCGTTTCTTTCTCGGAATAGAATCAGTATCTACGCACTTGTTGTTTTAGATTGTAATTCTGTATTGAATTTTCCAAACTTAGTAATCTTAGAGAGTAACAGTGACGATTTTGGATGGGTGAGACAAATTAACGATGTGTCCTTTTCTTATACAAAAACAGAACTATTTGAAATAATTTCTAAAAATATCCGAAATGAAATGTAACTGCTGACATACAAACAAGTAAACTAATTACTCACCATGTTGTGGCTCTCTGAATTTTCAAGAACTTGCTTCAAAAACAAACCTTGTGGGTGGGTGCCGTAACTTGTGCCCATAGTCTGTAATTAAATGTTCAGACACCGACTTGGTTGTTGATTTGATTAACATTAATTTGGTCATATTCGTATACTATTACCTATGTGAACATGACTTGTTGAGTGGGATTTTTTTTTTTTCGTTAGAGTTGAAGAGTTTCAAATTTCACGACTAGACTGTCCGAATACAAAAAACACACGAATCTAAGCATATTGGACTCTACCATAAATATAGAAGGGTTACCGAAAAATGGAGGATAATCGGGGATGGGGAGATCAAACAATAAAGTATCTTATGTGTGCCATAAAAATTTCATAGACTGGGTCAATGTACAGTGTAATGGAAAAGAAGTAAAAGAAATTTGCAGACTAAATGGCATTCCATGCACTTCACAAGGGCTTAACAGAAGCCATTAAGTTGCAACGGAATGTGTTTATTTTGCGACCATGCAAACTAATGTTTCTCGACTTGAGTAGTAGCTTATTCAAAAATAACAACTTAGAGAATTTTAACCAGCGACTCAGAAAAATTTTCCAGGACAGCATGTTCTCTAAGACTATAACATTCGTAAAAAAAAGATACCTAATAGTTTGACGTCATTCAGTTCCTTTTAATGAACTTTGAATGATAATTTGTCCCGAGTTTTCGAGTTTTCTGAAATATCTTTATCACTAATGAAACAAATAAGAAGGTCAGCAGCATGAACTTCTATGCATATCGCTTCATGATTGAGTGCATCCATCCGAGTGCATCAAACTAAATTGCGTTCGGAAGAGCAAATCGGTTTTGGCTCTCCCAGGTGCTTCCATTGAGAAGATTGGGCCTTGGTTTCGACGTCATAACCATATATCCTTGATTCGTCATCAGTTATGACCCTTTTGAGCAAGTCAGGATCATCATGAGCGATGCTCATGCGACGGTTCTTCTGATCAAAATTAAGAAGTTTCAGAAGAAAATTCGCTGAAACACGTCTCATGCCCAAAAAATCATGCAAATTGCATGACATGAGCCGACCAATATGTCAACATCCTCAGCAACTTCTCTTATGGTAAATCGACGATTTTCCAAAACAATTTTCTTCACAGCTTCGACGTTATCATCTTTTGTTGACGTACTGGGGAGTCCAGAGCAAGGTTCGTCATTGGCGTTCTCTCGACAGTCTTGGAAGAGCTTGTACTACTTGTAAACATTTTTCTTTACCTAGAGCAGACTCACTGTATGCACTTCAACATTTGAAGTGTTTTGAGCACATGATTACATATATATTAGGGATATATGGACAAAACATTCGATAATCGAATGTACCTGGAAAATTTCAAAAGTCACCTTACTTTTTGAACTCACTTTGTATGTGCGGCATTACGGACTTATTCATTACGTTCACCTGCAATCCGAAATGGCCAAAAATTACGTAGCTCTTACGTGCCGGGAAAAATTCGAGCGAACTTCACCGCACGAGTTTTCATACAAAAACGCAAAACGATCATGGACTTCTCCGTTAAGCACAATGTCTTTGTACAACCGCGTTACTGGAGGTACCTGGTTAAATGACAGAAGCGAGGACTGCTGCATGCCCTTATTCTGCTTTGGTTGAACCAAATCGATTCAATCATTAGCGCCGAAATACCCGATCAAGAAGCCGAACCGGAATTGTATGAAGTCGTAACTACGCAGGTGATTCATGGGCTCTGCGGAAATTACAATCCAGATTTGACATGCATTTCGGAACCACCACCAAGGTGTTTTGGTGGACAACACTTGGATAGTTCCATATTGTCCTCTTCTCTCCAGCGTATTCAAACTGCATATAAATGTTAAATATACAATTCGGTGAAGTCCATTAAATACGTTTGCAAGAACGTCAACAAAGGAAACGACATGGCGGTTTTCGGCATTGATTTTCCAGATAAGAATGACGAAGTTACACAAACGCCATCCGACTGTTCTACATTTCGTGGTTCACTTTGAGAATGGTCAACGTGTATACTTCACGAAAGAGAATGCAGCCCAGGGAGCAGGACGGCCACCAGCAACAACGTTAACGAGTTTCTTCTTCTCCTGCGCTCTACTCGAAAATGCCTCGCTATTACACTTGGAATGCCTCGTCCAAGGATGTCCAACGTCGAAGACAAGGGCAAGCTATTGCTGGTCGTATTGCTTGGTCGTTTCTATAAATGACGACTGCTTCTATTTGCGATTGCTGTTGGTCAATGTATGTGGTCCAAGTTCATTCGAGAAATCTGTCACCGGATAAATTTGCTTGCCAACGGAAATCATTGGGGCGAAACAATCACCAATGCTACAATTTCTGAGCCTGCAGCTCAAATTCGCACATCATCATCTTGACATTTTTTCCATTGAACGCACTCAATTTGTAGGACAAATACAAGAACGACGTGGCTGACGATATTTTTCATCGATTTCGAGGAACAACATCGAATCCGGAACTTCAAATTACCGATTTGATACACAATGAAGCACTGATATTGATCAAAAACATGTTTCTGCTCATGTGTGGCACGGTACATGCAGACGCTTTGACAGAAAAATTTCGCACAAATATCCCACTGCTGAATTTCAAGCAATTTCAATGAATGCGGTTCAATTCGCCTGGTGGAACTGGAAAAATATTCCTCATTTCGTCGACTTTGGCTTCAATTCGGTCAAGATCCGACATCGCGCTTGCGGTCACCTCTTCTGGAAGAGCAGCCATGTTGCTGGAAGGCAATTGTATGAATAACGAACTGACATGCAACATTTGAAGAAACTCTGCGATGACACAGATGTTGAAAGCTTGCAAAATTATTTTCATCGCAAATATTGGGATGAATACACAATGGCACACAAATGCGAGACGATTTGGCCAGCGATTGCCGTCAAACTTTACCGGTCATCCTGCGATCAACGCTTGCTTGAAATTATAGTTTTTCTGGTGGTACGTAAAGAAGCTGCAGTTGACGACGAATAAGCGAGTTGAGTTGCAGAACGACCCATCAGCCAGCCGATGATTTCTCAAAACAACTGTTTGCAATTGGAAAAGGCCTAATTCCGGTTGATGCTGCAAGTGGACTGATTTCATCTCCGCCGAATTTTTATGAATTGACACCATCGAAGGAAGAACTCCTCAGCAAAGTGTTCTCGAACATCGGTAGCAATTATTTGATCCACGATTTTCTAAGTGAACGCGCGATATTGGCGATATTAGTAATAACTTCCTAAAATTTTTTGCCTCCAATTAGTGAGGTTGGGACAGTGGCACAAAAGTGGATCTATGTCTCCACAGACTCAATAGAGATCGTCATCTGTAAGACGCGATTTTAATGCGAGCGCCAATAGAAGATTATGGCCTAAGGTTGCTTGTTTTATTTGTAGATTGCCATCATTGCTGTAGTAGGTTAAGATAGGTCTGGCGATATACGTATACATCCATACGATAGTCTTGGAGTTAGGTCCTCATTTTCACCCAAATATACGGCTGCAAGCGTAAAAGACAATCGTTTATTTCTTTATTTATTCTTCGACATTGAGCTTCCAACTCAGTTTACTATCTAGTATGAGCCTAAGTATTTAGCAATATTCGATAGCCGGAGGGTTGTCATACTTATGGAAGCAAGTTAAAATTGTGGCATTATCCTTTAATGTGTGAATACAACAGACTCTGTTTTTTGGGGTTTGATTCCCAGCCCATAGAGCTTGGCTTAATCTCAAAGTATTCTAAGTGCACCGTTTAGAATGCCAGTGTTCATAAAAACCACATCGTTCGCATATCCAGTGGCTTTCACTCCTCAGATTTTTAGATATGTAAAAAGGAGAACTTGGAAGAGGCGGTCTCTCATTTGCAATGCGAATCGGTTTGGTTGATTTGGCTATGCCTTGGCCAGTGGTAGATTGGACTTTGCTGGTTGACTTAAAGTCAATCAGTTGCTAGAGTACAACGTAGTTTCCGATCGCTACCTAATGAAACCAAGGTACGTCTACAAAATCTAAGACGCCAAATCCAAAGAAAAATACGATGAATAGATTTTATATCGATTGACGGTAATCGCAATAGGCCACCAAAATTATTACCAATCGCATATCCCTTAACATCTCCTCAACACTCCTAGAAACTGCACTAAATACTGAAGATCAGTCGAATTAATGTCAACATACGGTTCGAAATGTCACAACTGATGTGTTGAATTTAATTACACGAAGCAATTGATGAAAAGTGCAGGGAAGTGTGTACTGCAAAAAAAAAAAACTCGCCTAAGAAACGGACCAAGCCAACGAGATCCTAGCAGAAACTTGTACAAAGGGACAAAAGTAGAGTAAGAGTCATTATTTCTGCAGACTCTCAAGCGGCAAGCTTACTTTTCAACTTGAGCGATAAAAGTCAAGGTACCTGGCCACCCTACTGAAAGGTAGTAAAGATGATTTGATCAGAAACAATTATACATTATCAATGAAACCTTAGAATGATTTGCCCGAACCACAACAAAGAAGACTTCAAAACCCCTACCAACTACAGATATATCAATCAACCACCTCACCAGCTTGAGAGGTATATTGGTTAAAGTTCAGGCCTTTTTCGGACTGTGCCGTTATTTAGGTAAACAAAAAATTAATTCATTTACTTTTCGCTATTAAACTTTTTCAGAAGATCAAAGCCTAAGATTTGTATATGATAGCTTTATTCATTAGATTTCGAAACCAATCTTTATGTTTTTATTCATCAACCTGCCACCTTTATGTCTCAGATTCAGTATCAAGGCATCTATAATTAATTCATACTTCACCGCCCATGAAATTTTCAATTCTCCGCTCTATCGTTCGCCACTGTCAGCTGCCTTACCACTTTATCCAACGATGAAAACTCTTGAAACATATTTTGTAAAGTTTTATTTTGTTTTTCCCTTCCAGTTTTATAATTTTAGACAAACGTTCGCTTATCACGGTACAAAGCATCAAAACTTCAAAAGTTAATTCAGTTACCCCCACCAAACTTGAGTTTGTTTCGTGTGCATCTTCTCAAAACAACCAACGCAGCAATCCATCTTAGCTACAATCCCGACGAATTGCAAACTTTCATCTTGATAGCTATGTCCTTACAGTGTTTTCGTATAATGTATACGTCTATTCGCCGTCCCCGCCCACTTGATGGATTACCAAACTTATTAACATTCTTTCTCTTCAAAACAGCGTACTTTAGTTTGTCACTTTCCACCCATCGTGCATCAGTCCTTTGAAACGATCCCCAATATGCACTGCTCATGCACTTAAGGGATAATTTTTCACTTGGTTTGTGGACACATTTACCAATACACTCCCACCCACTCACCAAACACAAGTCGGTTGTAATCTCGACGACAAAAGGCAAGCAAATAAAGTATCTTTACATTTTGTTGTCTCAATCACCACATTCCATAACTCCCCCTTGACGGATTACAATTATTTGTCAGACATTCTGTTCATGTTCGTCTGCCTTGGCAAAGAAATTCAAAATCCTTGTGTCAAACAACTCAGCTCTTATCATTCGACAAGTATGAGTATCCCGTTGTTCTTCTATCTAAGTATCTTTACGAGCGATTGCGTGAAAATAAAGAATTTTTGATGAGAAATTTACAAAATTCCAAGCTATTCGTATAGATTTATGCTATAGGAGTATACTAGGAACTTTACTTCTGGGGTATTTCCATCATCTGGATCTCGATTAAGGATGCCTTGAGAATCCTTTAAGACTTTCGGTTTAATGAGGATATGTTTAGGGATGATAACGCTTCGAGTTGTTTATGATAGCACTCGCCCCTGTCGTAATGTAAAGGGGTAGAATTTCAGATACAAATGGATATGTAAGAGTGTGCACTCTTATTTGCGATACTCAGCACCATTAAACGAAAGTAATCCCCCTTGAAAAAGGCGGAGATGGTGGATTAAGAGGGAGCATCCTGATGAAGAAGAGAAATCTCAATCGAAATGAAAGAATTAAGCAAGTTCCTTGTAATTAATAGATTCATCCAAGCTATAGCGTTAACGGGGGAAATGAAAAGTAGTTGTAGACGTCTGCATGTGAATAATCCACCCGACACATAAATAATTACGAGTGATTAATAATTTCATGTCGGTTGCCAACTTCTTCCAACTATTAGGTGTGAGCGAGTGGAGGGAATTGCTCGCAATAAAGCAGCGATGTGGTTGCAATTAGTCAAAAGTTTTCTCTAATAGTTAACAGAGTTCGGTTTTTGGGAATAGTTCATGTTAAATCTCTGTGCCCTTTTTTGTCATTTAATCGTTCAAAGGTCTGTTTTTTCTTCGTTGTGGGAAAGAATGCTTCTTTTTTTGAATTTCAGAACAGGGTTATTCATTACTTGCCCTCAATTAGGCTGTCCTGTTTCAAAGTCAATATTAACGTTTTGTTATGACCACCGTAGATAAGTCATATAACTTGAAGACCTATAACATTGATTATATCTTTAATTGCATGTAGCAATGTGTATGTGGCCTAAGTACTCCAGCAGCTGGATAGACTAGATGAAAAAAGTTTCCCTTATGTAACCACTAACCCTACGCAAATACGCAATAAAAATTGTTTGATACGTTACCACGCTAGTCCCGGAATGAGGTGTTGGATTACAACAGTTCCTCCAAATAATTTGAAACAAAGAAGTTTAAGTATATTACAATGGATCATACAATTTTTTTTTTTTATTTCGATGACTAAAATTCCTTTTGTGGTAGCCAACAAACCCATTGATCATTCTTTGGTTCGCATGAAATGCGCAAACATAACATTGGCATTGGCGGACTCAGTTTCTCCCACTACTACGTCGTATGCTTACTTACTTACTTATTCGGCCAGCGACCCTTGAAGGATTTAAGCCCAAACTTATGCCGCTTTCACTCTTTCACGGTTCCGGGCACTTTGCTTCGAGTTTACTTAACCAAGGCTTCTGGCATCCGCGATTACGAGGGCTGGTGGCTCAAAAACGGTTACCATACAGGTAACCGTGAACAAAATCCATGATCTCGTATTGGCGGACAGCCAAGTAAAAAAATTCGCCAGTTAACTGTACGAGATTTTGGGCATGAGAAAGCTGTCCGCGCGATGGGTGCCACGTTTGTTTACACCGGAGATCAAGCGCAATCTTTTCACCACTTCAAAGACGTGTTTGGCCCTCTTTAATCGGAATCTGGAGGAGTTTCATTCATGGATTCATTAGTACATATCACAGACTAAAGAAAAATCGAAACAATGGGTTTAAACCGGTGAACGTGCTCCAAAATAAGGCGAAGACCGTGCCTTCTGCGAAAAAGGCCGTCTGCCATGATAATCATCTCCTAACTTCGTCTATTACCCTTTCGAACGTTGCTGGTGCGAGACATTAATTTACCACAACCCATTACCATTAGTAAAAGCCGTCTTTTGTTTATATTTGGAGGCCATTTCAACTTGTCAATAACCGCTTTGAAGATCTAGGGCCAAAAACCATTTGGAGGCGGCCAGTGTTTAAAAGAGGTCATCCATTCTGGGTATCTAAGCCGATAGTCGACACAAAATCTGAAGAAATCATCCTTCTTTTTGAATCTGATAATCGGTGCAGTCCAAGGGCTCTTAGATGTTTCCATTTCCCCTCTTTCGATTATATCCCTGATGAGCTCATCCATCTCCTGTCGCTTGTCTAAAGGAACTATCCTGCATCGTAGTTTAAAAGGTTTTGCGGACCCTGTTTTAACACGTTGAAGAGTTATGCTAGTCTTTCCGAAGTCCTTTACTTTAGAAAATACATACATCACTGAATTTTCTTATAAGAGTCATGGGCTTCATCACAAAGGTCTTGTATGTTGAAACACTTATCGGACGGGAACATTCTTGATTTAGAGGGCAAGAGGGCTTGAAATCCTTACGGATGATTTCTCCAAAAACTGGATGGACGAGAAGTAGGAAAAGACAATCCTTCATTTTGTCTGTACATGCCCAGCTCTCTCCCGAAGAAGAAAACTCCATTAAGGAGCTTTTTTCAAAAGGTTCCAAGAGAAGGAGAATCACAGATCTACGCGACATCATAATGTGCCAATAGGCCTTAGTGGGTGGGTTTCTCCAACAGCCACTCTTACCTAATCCTAACCTAAGGAACTGTGGATGTTGTTTTGAATGCAATTTGACTTTTGCAGCTGTGGCGCGTTGCCCCAGGCCAGGATTCTGTACCTCAGACTCCACCAAGCTGTAGTAACGATAAGTGAAAGAGTGCAAGGCCAAATCGTCTAAGTTTTTTTCATTAATATCTCTATATGGTGGTTCGATTTCAAATAGTGGTCCTTCCATTTGTTAACCAAAAATCACATTAGAAAAAGCTTGAGTTTGCTTACATAAAGTGAAACATTCAGTGAGAGTTCATAATTATTTCTGTTTCAGTTCAGCGGAATTCCGAATTCTTGTCTGCACAAAAAAAGATTTGTTAGCATTTAGCAAAATACTCTTCAGATATGAAAATCGTCCTACAACAGAACAACCATCCGAAACATCGTAGTCGTATCTATTAGGGCTTTAAAGAGAAAACCCACTTCAATATGTTGGATTATCTGTCTGAGTCTCAAGATGTCAATCTGATTGAAAATGTCTGAGGACTTATGAAGTAAAGGATCAAAGAAACGATGTAGGAACAATAAAAGAATTTTGCGACAATAACCGCAGGACTATGCCGAAAAATTGGTTGTAAGTTGTTGACAAGAGTGTGAGGTTATAATGGGTATGAGGGAGAAACTGAACAACAAAAGCACTTTGAGAATTAAAGGAATGTAAAAGGCTTTACATAAATAACTTTAGTTCTTTAGGTAAAGTGGTTGAAACCTTCCCAAAGGAGTCAGGAACGTTCTCTAAGCGTTCTAAGTACCCTAAGGGGTATGTAGAGATAAGGTAAATGTGGTTAAGTGTAAGACTATCAGTTTCGTTAATGTTGTTGTCAGTTTTACATTCTGCATCCTTAAAGTTCAGAACCTAAACTATGAAAAAATTCTGATAGTTTCCTTTGATATCTAAGAAAGCGATCAATGTAATCGTGCTGACGATCCATAAAAGGCTATTTTTCTTCATGTCGCATAGATAGAACTTTTTTTTTTTTTTTTTTGCTATAAAAGGTGTCAGGCCTATTGATTTGAGGACATTTATATAAGTGCCGCTGAGCTTGCCTACTTTAGATTTAAGACTGCTTTTTCCTCTCTCCAGCATTTTTACACATATGCTGCAGCCGAAGATTATTTTAGGATCGGAATCATTTACAATCACCACTTTCTGTCTTGACTTTTGAAACATGCCATAGTTGGTATGATTCTGTACAATCCAGGAGATTTGTTAGGGAATAAGTGAACTGCTCCTTTGTTTCTGCAGAATGCCGGCAAGCACATACGGGTAAACAAGGAGCCTAATAAGCGACACTGCAACTTGAAGAAAGCTACTCGTGAGTTTTACGAGCAGAAAAGACGGAAAAAACATCACGAGAAGCGCGCGATCGAATATACTGAAAGTTTGTGCCACAGGAATAAAGTACGGAAGTTTTAGCAATAAATATATAGAACGTGTTAAAGTAAGAAGACCCGTCCAGGAACCTGTAGAGATAAAAAAGGAAACCATATAGTGGAGTCACAGTCGGTAATGAGAGTATGGAAAATCTTTTTCTGTAGACCGTATAATAGTGAAGAAGTCCTCCAGGTGAAGCAGAATAGATGATGATAGCCAAAACTTCCGTCCATCTTATGAGTGAGGTAAGGATAGCTAAATCTAAGCTAAAATCCAAAAAATCGAGTGAATGATAGCCGAGGTATTCAAATATGCTGGAAATGACTTTGTGGTAAGCATGCACCAACTCATTTCTCAGATCTGATCAGAAGAGTATACATAGAGTCTCAGTATCTGCATGTTGTGTGAACATGCGGTTTCAGACCAGGAAATTCCAAAATCGACCAAATCTTCGATTAAACCAAGACCTTTTGTGTCAAAAAAGGGTTTTAGGCAAGATGACGCGCTGTCACGTGGGTTCTCTAACATCATCGTCTCTGGACGAAATGTGCGGTACTGACAAGCGAAAACTGTAGGCATAATATTTCAAAATTTTCACCTATGCTTTCACTAGTATTGAAACATAAACTGCAAAAATGGGGATGGCGGTATATGAGGCCACGGTCTACAATTATAGCTTTGAGGTAGTAACGGACATTGTCTACCTTGGCTCTGCCATAAATTCTGCAAAAAAAATCATTCTTGCCAGATGCTGTTTTTTTTTGGGCTAAGAATTCAACTCATGCATCATGGTCTCCATCGAAAACGGATGAAGATATCTTCAGTCGTTTCGAAGCAAAAAAAATATTTGAAAAATATTCTGTCCCGTTTGCGTTCATGGGCTTTAGAGGAGAAGTGAAGGAGAATATTCAACGACGAACTATTATAGCTGTACAGCGAGATTGACCTATTTAGAAAAACGCTTCAGTCGCCTGCGATTGCTAAGACATTTTTTTTATAATTAACGCGCGTCTAAAGGATTTGATTATCCTTTAAGCGCGGACAAAGGAAAATTAGGGAGGAAGAAAAGAAAGATGTTGATGTACATTGGTCTTAAATGTTTGCAAGTTATAATGAATAGGGAAAAGAGAGCTCAAATGAATTACGATATTTTAGAGTACATCTGAAAGTGGTCTTGAGGATATACTAATGAGTATTCATAGCGAGATATATAGAGTGAATAAACACCAATGCTCCGACCCCCAGAGTTGACGAATCTAACAACACAGTAGAGGAGATCTTACCTTATGTGACGCGCAAAAGTAGAAGTGCGCCTCTACCGACTTGGAGTGTGCAACTAGAGGGAGCTACCTAAAGACCAGACTAACTGGAGAGGTATGTTAGTTGAGGCCCAAATTCACCCCGAACCATAGCGTTATCTAAGTAATCAAGTAAGTAATCCGTTACGTCTAATAGTTAGAAGCTTTTCACTGTTTATAACAAGTTAAATTGTTATTTTAGTTTCTAAAAAGTAATGCAGTATCATTTACAATCATATTCCGGAAATTTTTACATATCTATTGACAATCTCTTCTATCGAATCGGCAAAATCTATTTTTAAACAATTTAAGTCGTAGCTTAAATCAATCCTGACAACCTCCTGCTCATGTCTGCATATTCCCGTCGAAATCCGTTTAGCCATTTTGGAGATTAGTCCGTACAAACAGACAGACAAACATTTTTTTAATTGTCATTTGAGTTATATTACCATACAAATAACCACATAAGCTTAGAAAAGAAAGCAACTTCGATATAATAGACAGACACTTATAGACACTATGTATAGATGATTAAAATAATTAAAAAATATTTGCCCCTTGGGGTTTCTGCTCGGCATCTCCTTATAATCCCGCTACTTACTACCGTCTCCACCCTTACAAAACAAGTACAGATCACCCTCATAATAGCTTCTTATATTCTCAAAAGTGCTGGTTGTTAACACAATGATAATTTGAAGTTTTTTTTTCTCAAAATCACTCCTTGCGATGAGTTGGGCAATTTTTCCACATCACTTTTCCTCTGACTGTTTCTGTCATCCCTTCAGTCTAAAAAGCATAACTCTTATTCCTCTGGGACACAAGACACAATGCTAAATCATCATAAATTTCCAATTTTAAATTTGTCCTCGAACCGGAACTACTGCGGCTATATCGGGAAAGACGAAACGACATAACACTCTTCCGTTGCTTGTGTCGTTGTTGCCCTGTATCCTCTGTGTACTGTGTGCACTGTGTTTGTTTGTCAGTTGTCCTCTTTATGATGTCCAATTTCCGCTGCCTACTTGTTTTGGGATTAAAAGCTGACAGGTCAATCTGTTTAGACATTATTTTCGGAAGTAAGAAAAATTAACGACAAACTTGTACCAGTAGTACGGGGCTAACAAGAATAATAGAACCTGCTAGGGATCCGATGAATGCAGTTAATAAGCGTGACGACGAACATTGTTTTACCATGAAATGCGTCAGACAACATCAGTACCATGATGTTGGAGCAAAACACCGAAGCAGGGTAGATCATGAAGGAGAAGTTCTCTTCAAAGTTGTTTCTGTACCTTGGGCTCGTTGAAAAAAGTTTCATCTTTTAGTGCTTTGCAATCAGTTCTTGGTGATACACGAAAAATGGTTATGGCGTTTGTAGAGGAAACCGTCAAGAAATTTTCTTTATGACGTTTTGAGGGTTGGTTTCGGGTTTGCTTGTGTCGGTCGGATGGTTGATTTCAGATTTCTTGGAAGGAAAACGCCAAAGTTATGGACAGCGGTCTGCTGGAAGCAAGACACAAACTGAAATTAATTATTTATACTATTTGTACTATACTTTTGTTGTGGGCCGATCACCGCTGGCATTGTTGGGGTTTATCATTGATTTCTGAAGTTTTCTGCCGCAGGACAAGAGCCTGAAGAGAGTGAGCATCTTAAGTACAGCAAATACACAATGGAGCGTAAATTAAACGCATAGATTGATGGGGGAGCACATAGTTCGTTATGCCATGCAGGTTTTGGTCTGGGTTTTGATTCCGTTTCGATTTCTGCGTCTTGTTATGGATCGAGGGGACGATAGGCTTTGCTATTGGTATTTATTTAGTTATTCTTTGCGAAATTGTTTTCGAAAGTTTTTACTTCGTGCTCGTAGTCTTGTTTGCTGTTGTCAGTAACCAACATGTCCAGAGGCTCGATGGTGACGATGATGATGAAGTTTCTATCATGGTTTAGACCACTATTACCCCTGGAGTGGTGGTCACTGATTAATATTACTCTGCATTTATTTATTTATTTATTTTTTTTTTTTTTCTATAGAAAACTTAACTGGAGCTTTGTGGAACTATGTGGGAATGTTTTAAGTGGTAATAAATTATGTAGCAGTTAAGTTATTTATTCGAAATGAAAGTGATTGATCGAGAGAACATTCAGTCAATTTGGAACGTACGTGGGAAATTCTTACAAAGATAAAGGAGAGAAAGCTGTTCGGGGTGAGTCAAAGATGATAAATCATATTGTTCTTTGTCATATTTGAAAAATTGGCATAAGTTTTCGACAAAAATCTTACACTTATTGTATATTGAGTGAATATTTATAGATTTTTCCTTAAATTTGTGTTATTGAGGGAATAAATTTGTCACATATATGTAAATATTGTCGCTACCGAAATGTCTGAATCACAATTCATTTTCTATTATTCTGTGAATCTAGGGTGATGTCTTGGGCATTTGTCTCTTCTTCGATTGATTTGTAAAATTTGGTTCTAAGCTAATTTTTGTTTTTAGTAAGTTTAAGATATTTTTTTGTTTTAAAACAAAGTCAAGTCTTAAAAATCTTAAGAAAGCTGCTTCATTAAGTTTATGTCGATCGTCTTGAATTCGAGTACGTAATAAAACTGAAAAATAATGCTAAATTTCCGGACTGGTATTCGAAAAGAAATGTCAACAATGTCCTTTTTTATTTCATTACTGGTTCTTATCTTATTATTGAAATATAACTTAGTGTATAGAACAGGTAATGTTAACAATCAATCCAAGCATTTTCACAATCTTTTTCCTTATTTATTTCACAAACATAGGTGTGTTCAAAAAGTAGGGTAACTTTTGAAATTTCGCGGGCAACGTAGAAATGACAACGCAACTTTTTTAGATTTTAACAATTTTTTTTTTCAATATATGTAAACTCATTTCAACTCGATACACTTTTGGCAGCGGTGTTTTAATTTTTTTAACCCCTCCGTATAATACGGCTTTTGTTGGCCTGCAAAATTTTAATCCGCGGCGGCGATAACTTCCTCATTCGACCCGTACTTCTTTCCGGCGATAGATCTTTTAAGGTTTGGGAACAAAAAGGAGTTGTAGGGAGCAAAATCCGGAGAATACGGAGGATGGGGGAGCAATTCCTAGTGCAATTCGACCAGGGCCTCCGCCCAATTATCAAGGCTTCGACCATTAATGACGTTGTCTAATAAACAGCGGGGGAAGAGCTACGATTTTACCAGTTACAAGCGGCCGTTTAGGGGTCCTGTTGGTGGCAGGACAACCGGTAGTCCCTACCATTGGAGTTCGATCCGGGCCTGACTTATAGAGGTAAGCCCCATTGTGGGAGCGTCAAGGTGGCTGTGGCTTAAGCCCAAAGTCGCGGGAAGGATCTTAACCCAATGTAGAGTTGCAAAATACTGGGAATTGTGACCCTAAGATCAGTAAGAGGTTTTAGGTCGGCCTCGACCCATACCAGGGGTAGAAATTTTTGCCTCCAACACGAGTTTTACTTTCGTATCAGTGAATTGACGGTGAACGATGGCAAGGCGTAGGTGTCCATGCTCGCATGTAGGTATGGGCAACCCGTGGAATAAGGCCATCATGGCGGATGTCACGTTAAACAACACGATAGACGTTCTGCAATTCAACTAGTTTGGCTGTGGCGTCTGGGGAAGTGTGAGCCGGTGCGTTATCGTTTTGGAAGAGCTCTTCTTTCTTCGCCAAATGTGGTCATTTATTCTTCAAATCGGCGTTTAATCGGCCCAATAAACCGACGTAATCGACGTAGTGTGATCCTGTGATTATTTTTCCTTTCTCCAAATAGTCTACGTGGATCACACTTTGAGCGTCCCAAAAAATGGTGGCCATCACGTTTTAGGCCGAAGGCACGATCTTTGACTTTTTTGGAGCACGTTCACCGGGTAAAACCCATTGTTTAGATTGTTCTTTGGTATTTGGTGTGTACCAATTAATCCATGTCTCATCAACGGTTACGAAACGACGCAGAAACTTTGAAGTCTTACGAATGCACTTATTCTACGGAGTGAGCAAACACGGCAACCATCACGTGGACAGCTTTCTCATGCCCAAAATCTTGTGCAGGATATGGCTAACGCGTTCAGTTGAGATGCCTGCTATCTCATCCAACTCCTGGATTTTGTTCACAATTTCCTCTCTGGTAACCATTTTTGGGCCTTCTGGGGGCGGTTCATCTAAAATCGACGGGCGGCCACGGGGAAACTCTGTGAACCGATGGTAAACGTTTATACGGGAAGGTGAAAGTGACCCATTGTGATGTGGGTGGGTTGTGGGTGGCCGTGGCTCAAGTGGTCGTGGACTGGCTTCTAGTCCTCACCCGAAAGACATTCGTTTTTTTTTTCATTTAAAAAAAAACAAAAAAGGTGTGTAGTTGGCTAGAAATCAACAACAAGCCAACTTCCATTAAATGTTGGATGTCACCCATGGACCGAAATAACCACTGAGCCTAAACATATTTTTCTCTCTTTCTAAGAGTCAGATTGTCACCAAATTTTGACAGGCGGGCTAAAAGACGTTATACTAATAGATGGTACACTCAATTTAGCTCAGTAGCGCCACCTATCCTCCAATCCGTATCAGGAAATGCAAATGTTGATTAAAACAGTAAATATTTGGAGGTTCTTTAATTTTTCTAAGCAAGCCAAAAATAGTCAAATATTTTTGAAGTTAGTTTTGACCCAGTTCGTATAACGAAAAAAATTTGTTTATAGTGACCTTTCCACCATTCAATTAAATCTAAGACCACGCATTCAGCTTGACTCAGTTCAGCTGTCAGCTCTAGTTTCTTTTTCTAGATAAGGTTGAATGTTCCAAATGTACGAAATTTCAGCACAAGTACAAACCTGAAGTTTCTATCTGTATTTCTCTGGGTTACTTGGCATATACTGCCTGATTGAGCAACGGCCAACCCGGTAACTGCTCGTCAACTGTGATTCATGAGAATGGGTTGTAGAACAGAGGAAGCAATTCAACGCTACGTATCGGAGCAAATTTTTCCGTGACTATTAGTCGATTTTGTCGTCGGTTGATATGATTATCGAAACGCAGACATAACTGCACGAAATATTGGTTAACCAAAATCTGCTTTAAACAAATCTTTCATTCGCTCTAGAAAAACATCTGTTAATTTTTTGATGTCTTCATATCAGCGGAACTGCTGATCAGGCAAACCATGTGCTATCAAATGAAACAAGTAATAATCGGACGGCGCAGTATCTACGGAATATAGCAGGTGGGGCAGAACTTCCCATTTGTGCTTTTCCAGGTAAGTCTACCGGGTTTGGCAATTTCAGGCCGAATGCTGACATGTAGAATCACGTTTTCGTGCCTCTGCTCGCATTGTGGCCGGCTTTTGCGCAGTGCAAAAGCTCGGCTTAATCGCATCAATTGAAGTCAATACCGTTCGACAGTTTCGTTTCAATAGTTCATTAAAAATAACACCGACCTGGTTCCACCAAATTCGTACCATAACCTTCGCAGCGTGCATATTCGGCTGAGCCGAAGACGTTTAACTCTTACCAGGACTCTATGGCTTTCTTCTCTTTGAGTTGCTGTAATCAATCCAGTTTTCATCATCCGTCATGGAGGAGTTCTTCACAGGCGAAAAAACGACGCTCAAAATCCCTTGGCTCCAAATCATAAGGAACCCAATTTTATCATTCTCAATACATGCAATCACTTGGAAATGATTTGATGGGTAACTCCTAATTTCCAAGCAAGCTTTTCTTGTCTTTGGCACGGATACTCATCAAACAATGCCACTAATTCAGCCCCTTCAAAGGATTTTAGTCTTCCTTCCGTCTTTAAAGCAACGGAACCAATCACGACACATTGTTTCACTTAGAGCAGCATCTCCAAAAACTCTATGGAGCTCTCAATGCGATTCAGTTGCCATTTTCTTCGAATGAAAGAAGAAAATCAACACTTTCCAAAAGTGACGGTTATTTGGCGAAAAATTAGATTTTTTAACACAACCAAAAGTATATGACGCCAAAATAAAATCAGTTATATGTCAAAACGGTTTGTTTACCATATGTCTAAGCTTGGCTCATGACGTTTTGAATATGCGAAAATTGACCAGTTATTGCTGGAGCCATCTCTTGATGGAGGGACTGGTAACCTATTTTGATAGCAAGCCTGTAAACATGTTGTTACCGTCTTGAAAGCTAGCCATTCATCACCAAAAGACAAACAGTACAGAGATATTCTTGCTCCTCAAGCTGTTGAGGTTTATAAAAAATATATGGGTGGCGTTGATTTACTGGATCCCACCTTTGTGTTATAGAGATCCTTTGTGGTCCATGATCGATTTATGAATGACTAATTATAATACATGGTGCCGTTTCTAAGAGAGGACACCACTTGCATTAAGTCCATACCATTCAGTTAGTACCAACCTTCAAAAGATACGTATATAAATTTGACAGCTGTCAAACGATTAGTTCTCGAGATATAGCGTTGTGAGTGAAGCAACCTTTGTTATTGTAAAAAAAAAAAAAAAAAATGGATTCAAAGCAATTTCGTGTGTTGATTTATCATTGCTTTTTGATGGGAAAAAATGCAGCCGGTGCAAAGAAATGGCTTGATAAGTGTTAGCCGGACTCTGCACCAGCCGAACGAACCATTCGCAAGTGGATTGAAAAATTTAAAAGTGGTTATACAAGCACCGAAGATGATGCACGCAGTGGACGTCCAAACGAGGCTGTTTCAGACCATCAAAAAAGTCCACAAAATGATTACGAATGACCGTAAAGTGAAGTTGATCGAGATAGCTGAGGCTCTGAAGATATCAAAAGAGCGTGTTGGATACATCATACACGAATATTTGGACATGCGAAAGCTCTCTTTTGATGATTCGGAGGAATGTTTAAAGCTGTTCAACCGTAATAAAGCCGAATTTTTGCGTCGGTATGTGACAATGGATGAAACTTGGCTCCATCACTTCACACCAGAGTCAAGTCGGCAGTCAGCTGAGTGGCGAGCAGGCGACGACCCTCGTCCAAAACAACCAAAAACTCAACAGTCGGCTGGCAAGGTTATGGCATACGTATTTTGGGATACACATGGAATAATTTTCATCGACTATCTCCAAAAGGGGCAGACTATCAAAAGCGACTATTACATTGCGTTTTTGGAGCGTTTGAAGGACGAAATCGCAGGAAAACGGCCGCATTTGAAGAAAAAGAAAGTGCTGTTTCATCAAGACAATGCACCGTGTCACAAGTCGATGAAAAGATGGCAAAATTGAATGAATTCAGCTACGAATTCTTTCCCCAACCACCAGCGACTATTTCGTGTTCGCAGATCTCAAAAGAATGCTCGCCGGAAAGAGATTTAAGACCGATGAATAGTAATCGCCGAAACAGAGGCCTATTTTGAGGCTAAGCCGAAATCGTACTACAAAACTAGTATCGAAATCGTTTCGATCAGTGTATCGCCCTCGAAGGCAACTATATTGATAAATAAAATTGAATTTTGCAAAAATTTTGTGATTTATTATAAAACGGCACTGACTTTTCAGCCCATGTCTTATATGTTATATAACTTCAAAACCAACCGTTTTTTGGGAATTTATGTAAAACAGCAGGTCAGCTGCAATCAGATTTGATAAATTGATAACTTAAACATTACACTGTTCTCGTAACACTTAACGCATATGAAGCCATATATGGCTTTTTTTTATAATTTTTAAATAAATAATCAATTTTATTTCATTTTAGTAAAAGTTAGTTAAGAATCGTTAAACAAAACCATTTTAAATGATGCAAATTTTTTTGTTTTTAATTCATGCACTAGAAGGTTAAAATTTAATTTAAAATTAAACAATTTAACATGCCTTAGATATATGTATACTCATCATCATACAAACTGAATAAAAAATTAAAATAAAAATCTTTCTGTCGTCTCTTGTTAAAGAAACCGTAAGTCCCTTCTCATATCGTCCTTTCTCTTTGTTCCTTCCTAAAAGAAATCCTAAATGAAATAACATCAAAAACATCCCTTGCCTGTGGTTGTTGCGGCACGATAACTTGATTATTTAATCAAAAACGCTCTTGTAATGACCCTTTTGATCTGAACCATCAATTTGTGGGACACACAAAAAAACATGCAATCAACAAAAACAACAATTGACCAAGCGGATGTGCATCGCAGAAGGGAGAACATAATACGAAAGAAAACACGTGCCTGAGTTCCCTTCATCATCAAATTGACTTAATGAACCAAAGAAAATACGAGTATTCCACACCATATATGAGCATCTACAACCGTTAGCAATCAATTGTGAGTATTTTTGATTCCAAAAAAAAAAAAAAGGGCGTCAGTTCTTCTGGAGGAAAAATCCAGCTTCCATCATTGATCGGAAAATCGATCGATTACGCCAAATTTGTAGCAGGCTGACAGAGGAAGCAGTAGATGCCACTCTTGAACAGTACTAATAAAATGAATTTCCTGAAATCTATCTTCCATGAGCACTTTCTCCATGACTTTTACTCTTAGTACACTGTCTGTTCACTGTAGGAGCAAGATCAGTTCAATTCTACTATAAATACGAGAATAGATACATGTTGTAGATAGATATTGTATATATGTAGAACTGTTTTGGTAACGTTTGCGTGGCTGTGTGTTTGTATTAATGAAAAAGAGAAACAAGAATATTGAGGCTTGTTGGAATATTTACTAAAAATTTTGTTCGCCTGGTACTATAGGTTGGTAGTTCGAATGTTTTGATCGACATTCTGACACGATCGTGTGAGCATCACAGAGAGAGAGATCCAGATAAGTTGCAAAAAGAATATTTTTACCGTCAGACCATGCAGAAAAAAAAATATGAAAACCAACCAATAAGCGTGGGAAGCAGATTAGACCGCGTTATGCTCTAGAAAAATTAAACAAATTATGAACGCCACCAGGCGCACAAAAAACAACAGAGAGATAAAAAGAAAACAAAAAAAAATGTATCTTCTTCCGAAGCTCAATAAAAGAGTTTGGTGAAAGTGAGGCAGGTGCATTTCATTGGAAAGAAAGATGCAGTCGTATACATGTATTTCTATTTTAGTTAAACTACATATTATGAGAGAGTGAAACGCTATTGTCCACGTGAAGAAAGGGAAAAAGTAGATAAAATAAAGCAAAAGAGGAGTCTGACAGTGCGGGAGATAGTGCCTAGATCTTTTCTGGGAGAAAAATTTGATTTTTCACTGAGCGGACAAATCGGAAAAAGTGTGCGCTCCGCCCACTACGAATTCTTTTTTAATTACTAGAGCTTGACGCCCTAATTCTAATTTACAAGATTTTTTTTTCAAATTACGAACAACCCTTAAAACTTATTCAAAAGAGCTCTTTACTAATTTAAATTGTAAAATCTGAATAATATTAATTCTTACGAAATATTTTTATTAGTAAAATTAACAGCTGTAGGTTCTGCGTACCATTGGGCAAACCCAATACACAACGACGTAGTTATTGTTTCATTTGCTAAATTGTAAAAGATTATTTTTGTTTTTTTAATACTTTTTATTGGAAGGCGTAGCATCCAAATTTCTCTCTTTTTTTTAACTTTTTATTGAAAATTCTAGACTCCAACTAACCGTGATTAGCGTCGGAAAAAGTTTGACTGGTTTCGCAAATGTAACATGCAGAGATCATCATTGCTACTATTAAAATATGCCATACAGCTACTTTTGCCATACTTCCTTCCACAAATGTAATTCATCGGAAGAGATGAAATTCGATGAAAAATTGTGCTGGCGATCCAACTTCCAGCTAACAAATTGGCGAAATCGTTGGTGGTCCAAAGGCTTCAATTGTGCGTAATTTGGATTTTTTAGGCATGCAAATGAAGATCAACTTTTAAAATTCGTCGTAAAGTTTCATACGTGAGAAACAGTTGTTGAATTCGGTGACGAATTGAGGTGCCTGGATATTTTTGAACACTTTCACTCACAGTGGTGATGTTGTGGCGTGTATGTGCTGGCCAAGCATGCTGATACGGAGTTCAACCCAATCTCGAACCATTTTCTTGAAAACGCTCCACCATTGCACGAATTCTGGACTCATAGGGGCAATTATGTTTACCGAAAAATTCAAGAATTGTTGTTACTTTACAAATGCCCATTTTCGTAATAAGATCGAAAATAAACGTGCAGTGTTGCGTAGCAAACGACTCCATAACTCAAATTGCCAAAGATTATATGATATTTACCGAAAAGATCAATCACATAAAATTCAGTAAGTGACAGTAATTGATAGCCAACATCCACACCCTCTGTTGGCCCATCCCTTAGTCCTTGATTTTTAAGTTTTCTTTGAATTTCATTTATCATGCCGGGCTAATTTAATGTGGAAGTTTTTGTGAAATAAAACACATATTTCAAGAGTAATCATGGTGGACCTTTATTGAATATTATTGCAATTAAGTATAGAATAGCCAATGGTTCATGTGACCACAAGAGGCCAGAATCCGAATCTTAACATTTTTGATGATTTTTGACTTTTTTCCATGTATCGCATCTGTGGCCATGTTTGGATCATCTTTTAGTGAGCAAGTGTTGCGTTTCATCTGGTGCATTCAGTTCTGAGGCAGAGAAGTGAATTCAGCGAGGAAACAAATTTGCTAATTTTTAAGTAACTATACCTTGTTCAACAAAAATCTACAGTATAAGCCTTATGGAAGGCCTACTACAAATTGCCATTACGTTTATTTAGTTTAATAATCGATTTTATTTTTATGTAGATGTGTACAATGATCAATACTTTAAAAATAGTAATATATGATTGGCATAAGATACATTTAAGAGACAGGAAGTAGTAGCTTGAAACTAAACAAACAAATGTACGAGTACGTATCTTGTATAGTAGTTAGGTCCGAATTCAAATTGTATCACCACCTTCTTGGGTTGAGGTTAATAAAAGAAGTTTCATCTGATGCCTTAAAGACTCGGTCTTATATAAGTTGCAGGAAGTTTTAAAACAATGAAATTTGATAAAGAAGAACACTTTTATGTTATAACAAATGCTCAGATAGCAGTAATATTTTTTCCAACTGTTATATTTCAGCAGCTGTCAAAGTTACCAAATACATCGAGCCGTCAAAATAATCGGCAAGATTTGTCATTTCATCATGCATCGTTTTACGCTTGGCGGACGTGAATTTCGTCATGAGATCGGTTGTGGTCGTGGCTGGCAATTCGTCGTACGCTGGAAAATTTTAAGCGTGACTACACTCTGTTGGATCTTAAGCCACTAACCAGATAAAGATTGTCGATTGTCGGCTTATTTTGTGGTTGGATTTGGGCCTACGTCTGTATAAGTTTGTGCTGATGCAAGAATTGAAGCTGGACGACCATAAACCCTGGGAAATGTTGACTGGAAATCCAGATTCTGGCCAAAAATTCATCTTCTCGGACGAGGGCCATTTTTTGGCTCTGCGGCTATATCAACAAGCAAAATTAGCAAAACTGGAGTGAACACGATTCACAAGTATTCGGCCAAGTATTAATGCATCAAAAAAAAAAATTGACTGTGCGGTTTACGGCAGGGCAGCATCATCGGACCTTATTTCTTTCGAAATTTGAAAGGAGATACCTCTACTGTCAATAGTCTCAGCTATGTTAGCGATATTAACTGACTTTCTGTGGCCAGAGCCCGACGACAAGCTGTAGCTTCAACAAGACGGCGCTCCATATCATACAAACGGCACAACGCTCATAGTTGTAAAGGAGACTTGATCATCTCACAGCGAGCGTTCATTAATCGGTTGCCGCGATCGTGCGATTTGACACCACTCGATTTTCTTTGGGGCTACGTTAAGTCCTTAATCCACGATAACAAGCCGACTGCTTTGAATGAGTTGGAGGAATAACGCCGCACATATTGGACCGAGTCATCCAAAACTAGACCAACCGCGAAGTTTTCTAATATAATGTAGTTAAAGCTGATTTCTTAGATTTTCTCAAGACAGAGTTGCTGCCTGACCACTTCGATAAACTTAATATGGGCTCAAGTAAAAGGGTTTTTTAGCAGCGCAATATAAAACTGATATATTAATTGAATCACTTAAAAACGGACAGTGAAAAATGTCCTAATTGCGTCAAACATGTTGAACTAAAAGTTGAGCCTAACATGGGGTGTAGCTTCTATTCCTTGGAGTGAAACTTTTCGATGCAGATCTGGATTTTTTTCGTTTAGCTCATGAACTATTGAAACTGACTCACTGTTGGTATTGTCTTCTTATCCCTCGAAGAATAGTTGATGATTATGTTTGGTGTTGCTTCGGACTGCTGCTGGTTATATGTAAACATATAGATTTGTAAAATTGCGCAGACCAATTAGACTCGTCTACTTCCCTATTCCTTCAGCATCTGCAGAAGTCGGTTTGTTGCGCAATTAAGCTCTCAACATGGGTACTATGGCACGGTACGCTCTGATAATAACAGAGAAGAATCGTGTAACCCAAATCTAATTACGAATAATGGATAGCGATTCGTTTCCGCTTTACGTCGACCTTGTGGTCTTATACATAAGTTATAGATCTTTTATACATAAGTAACAATAGGTGCCCCGTTTTAGAGTAAACATTACAATTTTATATTTTAATACAAATGCACCATTAATTTTTTTTATGATCTGCCAATGTCAAAGCGTCAGTCAAGGTTTGCGCTTTTATCATGGTGAAGTTTTCAAACAAGCGACGTTTAGAAATGATTCTAAAAGTTACTACCAAAATTCTGAGTCGATGGTCGCAACTTTAAGAGCGCTTACTTCAATTTTTGGTCGTAATAATCGTCCCACCTGGCAGACTCTGCAGGAATTGGGAGTCTCTCAGTCGACATGGTGGTGAATTTTGATAATTTAATCATTTGAAGCGCAATACCCATTTCGTACAGAGATTTTTCATACCCAAATACTTGTGCAAAATACGACGATATCTTTCCATGCGCCTTCCCTTAACAAACTCCTTATAACACCTTTCAAGCTTCGAGTATTTTTGAGTTTTAATAGTAGTTTTTCCCATCAAATAACAGTGTTTTACCAACGTACGAAATTTGTTTTTTCCATGCTTTTGAAAATGTCAAAGGGTGCTACACTTAAACTTCAATATCTCGATGATAAATGGTCGAAATGTCATTAAATTTTGACATGTATCTTTTGAAGGCTAGTATTAGCTAAAAAATCTTATAGAATTGTTATTAGCATCATGTGTATGTGTATAAGTCCCGTGACTTTTCGAACTACCTGTGAAATGCCAGCATGTTTATGAAAATAAATAAGCAGTTTGTTTTTTTTAAAACAAGCTGGTAAAATTCCATACTTAAACTTAACTTAACTTAACTTTGGGATGGCCGTGGTGTAGTATGCATAGACTCCTAAAGCAGAGGGTCGCGGGTTCGAATCCCGTGCGAGCCTGTTGTCTGAAAAAGTCTTTTCATAGAATTTGTAAGTAGTTACATGGGATTATAACTCTGAAATCAGCTCTGACATGAAGGCATAACACTGATGTTGGAGTGGTTGCTGGCTGGGCTAAAATGTAGCGAACTAACAACTAGCACGTGCTAAGACCCACTGGTTGAGGATTCCCTGGCTCCAGTTTAACAATCACCTCTGGGCAAAATATAGAAACCTTATACACCTGAGCGAGTAAAAGGGTATCCATATCCTCTTGGTGCGCGCGCGGGATTATATAAAAAAAAATAAATAAAACATATTCCGGGAAAGAATATCTCAAAAATAGCAAAAATTTTGAAGCCTACAGTTGTTTTTACCTAAACAAGTAGAAGAGCTTTCTCATTTCTCCTTTAAGGACTTCAAAAACGGATTCCTTGCTATTCAAACTACTAAGACTCTTCGAAAATAAAGCAGCTCCCCAGGAATCTCTTGAACATTTCATCTAGCACTCTGTATTTATTCCCAACCATTCAGGGATGACAATTGTATAAAGTAGTTTATCGTGACTCACGTCAGAATAGGGAAATAATAATGTTCCTTGACATGCCGTGTTGACATGTCGACAATTATATTCGACAACCGTCCTCTGTCAGAGGACAAAACAAAACATTTCTACTTAACGCGCGTGGCTTTTGTCTTGTCATTTTGCTTTTATCCGGTGACAGCTTTAAGCACAATTGAAATTCAACGCCTACTAAGGATACTCCATGACCTGAAATGCCATTTGTCACTTCAACTCTGATATCAAGGGTATCATGATTAGATGGCATGAAATGTTAAAGGGTCCTTAAGTTAGACAGTCTGCTGGTAACTTGGGAATCATTTAATTGATTAACATAGTTTCGCTATCGATTTTTTTTTTTTAATATCGGCACAGAGCACTCAGACGATGAACCATTGTACTCTTTGTAAAGTTCCTTTTAATGAAATTTTTCAGTCTTACGAAGAAAGTACATTTCAGTACTTTGCAAAATTGTAATGCCCTGTCACGACGCTAGTAAGCAACCTGCAGCCTTTTTCGCTGAGGGAGAGCAAAAAGGCCGCTCACCTCCTTGGCACGTCGGAGAACCGTGCCACCTGCAGTTATGCTTATATGAGACCCAACCTAACGTAGGTTGCACCAAAGACCACTTCTTTTTAGAGTGAAGATGGCTTTGAGAGTGCAGGCCATGATATAAATATCAAGGGGATGGAGATTCATCACTGCGTCTATATCAGAGCTAGGATTCCTGGGGAAAGCCTCCATGCATCGGAGATAAACCGTTCTTTAGAGTCCGGTAAAAGCAGCAATCACGTATTTCCGCTAGACCTTATGCCACCAGAGATCCGATGCATAGGATGTAATTGGCCTTATCACTATTGATACCTTATTCACCACCGATACGAATGCTTCGATTTCCAAGTGTTTTGTTCCATGGAGCTGATTTGATGCGTCCTGAAATAATCATTTAATTCAACAGGAACCAAACCACCGTATTTTTTTATGGGAAAACAATAAAAAAAAATATCAAAAATAAAAATAAGGGCTCCTTAGGCATTGGTTTATTATTAAAATGAAACGGAATCCCGGTTTTTTCTTTTTCTTTTTTTTTTGTATTCACCAGATGGTAGTCAAAGTAATTCAAATATTGTTGCGTTTTTCCTTTTTATTTTATGAGTGCAGCTCATAAAACCGGGAAAAAAGCGGCAAAAGTAGAAAAAAGAGGCAGAAAAAGGAGTGAAACTAGAGAAAGAAGTAGTAAACTCTTCCGGTCAAGGAAGATGAGTTAATTTTATGTCTGTAGGAGGTGATTTGCTGTGCCTTAAGTGGCGGCATTTAAATTTATTGCGGGCCGCCATAAAACTTTTAGGGACTAGGAACATCGTGCTGGTGGTGGTCACCGCCCTAGTCCTTTGCTCTTTGGCACTGAACCGGGTGATGTATGAAGTGGTACAGATATGCAGAGGGTTGCTCTTATTTTTGTATACTTTGCAAGAGCACGTTTTTTGTTTTGTTTTTTTGTATATTTTGTTAATTTATGTGAACAGAAGGCATCTACAAATTAGCTGCAATTTTTAGTTTTGTATAGCACACTTAAATGGCGCCCGACGTGAGCCAAACTGCTTTGGATTTCTTATTTATTTTATAAAGTTCAAATGGTCGAGTTTTTCCGCTACAGCATTCACTTAGTGTGGTAGATGGTTTTAGAGAACTGCTTTGTAAAGAGTTTTATTTAGTTTGCTGCTCCGTGAGTTTGTTTATTAAATGAAAATGCTTCGTTTTCCAAAAGGTTCAGGAAGAAATTGAAGGTTAATATGGAACAAAATTGAAGGAGCTTTGGTTTTGATAAAAAAAAATAACCGTTTACAAATATAAAAGAATATTGCATTGAATTTTCGAGATGACGTCAAAAACGGATTCAAAATCTTCGGCTAAACACTCACAATAGACTCAGAAAAAGAAGGAAGTAAGTGGAGGGAGCTAAGATTGTACAAAGGTGGTTCAAAATAATTAAATTCTTTTCGACAAGGCTACTTATGAGAAATTGAACAAAAAAGTACCACAGTAAAAATGTATCACTCCAACGATTGTTGTAGTGATGATTCGTAAGTACATTGTACCCCGAGGGGGAAATAAGCACGTTAAAACCTATTTTAGGTTTTGACTAGCACTTAATTCGTGTGGTTTGCTAAGAGATAGCGTAACTTGTATTATTCCATTGGAACATGCGTTGGAAAGCTACTGTCATTGTACGTCATTTCAGTATATGTCATTCATTTGAAGCGGAAACAACAATAATTTTTTTTCACTCAAATATGTCGAACTTTGTGCCTGAAAAAGTGTTTTTGTGGGGAGTTCTTCTTCATTACTTTAATATGAAGAAAACTGCTGCCGAAAGTCATCGTATTTTGGTGGAAGTTTATGGTAAACATGCGCTTGCTGAGCGAACTTGCTAAAAGTGGTGATTTTGGCTTGGAAGACGATGAACGTCCTGGGCAACCAAAAAAGTTTGAAGATGAAGAACTGGAAGCATTACTCTATGAAGGTTGTTGCCAAACACAAGAAGAGCTCGCAGAATCTTTGGGTATCACTCAAGCAGCCATTTCAAAATGTTGAAAAGCAGCTGGTCATATTCAAAAGCAAGGAAATTGAGTTCCACATGAACTCAAGCCGAGAGAAGTCGAAATGCGGTTTTGCATGTTCGAAATGCTGCTGGAACGCCAAAAAAGGAAGTCATTTTTGCATCGGATTGTTACTGGTGATGAAAAATAGATCCATTACGACAACCCCAAGTGCAAAAAATCATATGTAAAACCCGGATATACAGCCAAATGAACGGCAAAGACGAATATCCATGGCGCGAAGGTAATGCTCTGTATTTGGTGGGATCAGATGGGTGTGCTGTATTATGAGCTGCTAAAACTAGGTGAAACCATCAGTGTAAAACGCTACCGAACACAATTAATCCGTTTGAAGAGAGCCGTAGCCGAAAAGCGCCCGGAATATGCGACCAGACACGAGGCAATAATTTTCCATCATGACAACGCTCGGCCTCACGTTGCTATTCCGGTTAAGAACTATTTGGAAAATAGTGGATGGGAAGTCTTACCCCACCCGCCTTATAGCCCAGACCTTGCCCCTTCTGACTACCATTTGTTCCGGTCGATGCAGAACGCCCTCACTGAAATACATCAGAGCAGAATATCAAAAATTGGCTTGATTCGTTCTTGGCTGCCAATCCGGCGCAGTTCTTTTGGGATGGGATCCACAAATTGCCAGAAAGATGGGAAAAAGTCATAGCTTCAGATGGACAATACTTTGAATAATACTATTGTACATGTTTTTCTTAAATAAACGTTCAAATTTTGAAAAAAAAACCGCACGAATTAAAATATATGCCCAATAGTAAAGAGTGACCGAATAGGAACAAGAGGAAAAAACTTGAAATAAAACAAGAACGGTGTGAGATATAATTTGATTTTAACTTTATTTTGAAGCTGCGTTTATGTGTGGAATAGCACATCACTAAAATGTGCTGAGATTCCAATTTTTGATGATTCCGTCCAATGTGTGCGGCGTTATTCCGGTAATAATATGTCGAATGTTGACCTCGAGCTCGTCCAAAATAGTTGGCTAGTTAGAGTAGACTAAGAGCCTGACATAGTCTCAGCGAAAATAGTTTAGTGGTGTCAAATCTCATGATCATGGGGGCCAACTGATGAACGCTCGCCGTGTGATGACCCAGTCGCCAAATTTCTCCTTCACAAAGTCAAGCGTTGCATTGCATGCATGGCATGTAGCGTCGTCTTGTTATTACCAGATCTCTGACCACAGAAATTCTGTTAACATTGCTTTATACCTATGATGCCGCCGTGCAATAAACCGCGCCAAAAAGACACTCTTTTATGTCATAAAATCCTTTCTGGTTTGCAGTTTTAATGAGCCCGATTATATAATTGTAATTGTAAGGCTGAGCTTCCGCAAGCATTCATAAACTTTTGTCGAAGAAATTATTGTAGATTAAGTCAACAGCAACGTCCGAGTTCAATTCAGCTATTCAGTTACTTTATCATATTCGAAGCTCTGGTCATGTCGAAAGAGCACTGATTAGGAAGCAGTTCCCAGCAAATGAAGAGCCTATGTCTACGCAGGTAGAAGCTACAAGTAAAGTAAAGTGCTTCATCAATATAGCCTTGGATATGGATGATCTTCCTATAAGCGACCTTAATATATGAAAAAAGAACAACGAGAGTCGATTTTGCACATAAATACTCTGATCTTTAACAGACCACATGCACTGGGTTGGATTATACCAAAAGAATAGACAAGCTGTGTTATGCATCAGGCAGATGAGGGAGGAAAAATTGTCTGATTTGACAACAAATATTGGTATAAAGGCAAAGCTAGCTTCTAATTTGTATGCAATTTTGTCATCTAAGGAAGAGAGAAGTGGTCCTAAGCTTCTAATATATGTGCAGAGGTCCGATATTTGCCCATGGCAAAAGAATGATGATTTAGCCAACCACTTAAAGGAGCTCCTCGACGAAGTATACAAGAAATTTTTTAAATATTTTCCATCCTGATGGATGGACTTTACATGATTGAAATTTTCAAGGGCACAATATTGGCTAACATCTCGTAGCCTCGTAGAAAATTTCACGTGCGGTAGGAGCAACGACTAATCGAATCTCACACAACTTTTCGCAAATTACTGTGCTGTAGCAAGCCATCCGAGATGCCACAGCTGATGTGTTGTGTTTTCCTTCACCGGGACAGCAAAACCTCTGATTTGATGGAAAGTGCCCACTAAGCAAGCACCTACCTTGCTAATTGATTTTTTTTATTTTTTTTTTTTAAACTAAGAAGACAACTGAAAATAAATTCATCCCACAAACATCTTCGAAAAGCAAAGCTCTTTGAATAGATAGAAACGATTTTCAGGAAAGGATACTATAATGAGCAATTAGGACTGTACAGAGGCATTTCCTCGGTCAGAAGATGACCTAGATGAACTGGTCATATTGAATGAACACCAACGTTCTGGTTTGTATAATTTTTCGAATCCATTTCGGACATGTGTTAAAGTAATAGCTCACTACAATGGGTGTGCTTAAATGCCAAATAAGAAAATAATTTTGTTTAAAGTTCCATGAAATTTATTCTTCATGATCTATTCGCTAGAGATTGGGTAAGACATCGCCAGTTGATGGCATTCTTTGCACATCAAAAAGTAAAAAATCCAATCCATTAACTTCGTATAGTCATTTCTTTACTTCAACTTGCTTACTTATCCCATTTAAACGACAAATCGATCCAGCTAAGTTGCCAATTAGTTTGCTCTGAGTATCCACTTAGTGTACGAAACTTCGGGTAGATATCAACTTAATTAACAGCCATATACGAGTATGTAGATACAATAATTTATGCGCTTAAGCAATTTGCAATAGGAAATCTCTGAATATTTGATGCAGTTCTGAATTTTGGGGCTAACACATCCAAAAGCATTTCATGGATATCCTGAGATTTCCATCGACCACCAGTAATTCATACGATACGTCGCATAATCGTATCTAATCGTGATGGACATGACAATGTGAATCTCATGAATTCCCCTATTTAGTCTTTCTATGATATGGAGACGTAATTTAAGTATCTGATTAATGCCTTTAGTGATCGGTCAAAGAGAAATTGTGTTGAAAGACCTATGAGGAAAAAGACCTAATTTTAATGAAAATAAGTATGAAGGTAGTAGTACATTCAGATTTAAAACTAAAAATTAAATCTAGTCTAGTCCTAGCACCAGAGCAGATCTTCCTTTCCTAATTCAGATTTTGGCCGAAACCAGTTTTGGACATATGGAAAGTTGATTTTGTATTTTTCCGCAGTAGAACAGGCATAAGACAGTCGAAACGTTCACTGCGGGTTGTTGCAACGACCACTCTTTTTAAGTGGAAGAAGGCTTTTAGGGTGCAGTCTATTGCAATGCAACTAGAGCAGTGCCGAGCGTGTTAGAGAAGCCCCTATGCAGCCGAGACAGGCCGTTCTTTGGAGTATTGTATTTTCGTGAGACTTCTTTCCACCAGACAACCGGCGCATAGGATATAATTGGCCTTACCGTAACCGTTTAGATCAAAAAGATCCTTTTCGATGACGGGCTTCATGACATACCACATGACGTGGTAACATGTTTATCCTATAGAAGTTTGGTATCCAGGATAACACCCAAAAACTTAGTTTCTTTGGAAAATTAGGTGATGATGCCTTTAAGCATTAGATGAGCCAGACCTTTCTTCTTCTCGTAAGGACAACAACTTCAGTTTTGAGAGGATTGACTGAAAACCCATTTCTGGTGCATCAATCATCGATAACGTCTAGGACTCTCTGCTGTCTGTGATAGTCTCTAGACACGATTCAACAGACAGTACAGCTACATCATCCCCGTATGCGCGTGCATAGAATTCAGACCTATTGAGCGCGTTGAGCAATGTGTTTACCTCGACCATCACATATTGGCCGCAGTTAGCACCAGCATTGCTTTAATAAACAAAACTAATGGTTCGTCCGTGTTGTCTGACCGAATTATATATGCCATCAAAAGTTGCGTTGTCGAAATCACTCTCAATGTCGATGAAAATGTCCAGCGCGTATTCCTCCTTGAATAGTGGAGGGCACTCTCGCAAAATCTTCCGCATTGCCACATAGATTTCAGCTAATCTCTCCATGCTCTTCAACATCAAGGAAGTCCGACTTATATATGTAAGCTCTTGACGAGCATATAGTTTCCTTTTATCATTTTCTATATAAAGGCTACGCTTACTATTCGTCATGTTTTTTTTTTTTATGTACGCTAGTACCAGACAAATTAGACTTATGTGATCTGTTTAGAAGTTTTCTTGTTTTTTTTACGAAGTCGCTGCAGATAATTCAGCACGTGAGGGGCAATTACGTCTCGGGGATTCAAATAGCAGCGGTTTGTGGACTTCCACATAACCATAGTCATAGTCATAGTCACATGGTCATTGTAAGTATGCTACTTAAGCATAACACCTGCCACAAGTTTTTATTTCTTAAGTCACAATGAGCAAACATCCATCCATGTCGATCACATTACGATCCCCTGTCTCTCTTAATATCGGCAACAGACATCCATCAGCCGATAAAAAACAAGGATGCGATCACCATCAAAAGTAAATTTTTATTCGCTTTCGTACTGTATCCCTTAAAAAGAGTCGCTCAAACCTGCAACTTTGGCACGAATTAATATCTTAACTGATCGACATATATTCCGGATACAAATCGATGAGCGTACCGTTCTCAAATCTCTCATTTTAACCCTCTGCAGCATGGACATAGGAGATCGCGATAAGCCACAATATATCGGCTTCCTTGCTTTAAGGGTGCGAAGTAAGACAGATACGAAATTGGACTATCTTTAACAGCACCAAAAAAGCATTCATGAACACAGCTATAAAGAACATTAAGAGCATAGTTTCGATAGCTATCTTCTGATTACAGCTGGATTTAGAAAACACTTCGTTACTGTTCTTAACCTCTCAGACAATGGTGACATGATCTTGATTTTTAATGAATCTCTTAGAGCAACAAATGTCGAATATACATCAGACAGCCTTGTATAACACTGCGAAGTTAAAATCGTAGTCAAGTCCCTGAAAAAAATCAAAGCAGTATTAACGGCATCCCTGTCTGACTATATTATTTCAATCAGAGCCAAATAGGTCAGCAGATCTGATAGGTATACCTGGGCAAATGAGAAGTTTCGGTAGAATTGGAAGATCTCCAAGAACATTAGAATTCAACTTTCGACAACTTGCCGATATACTGTTCCAGATCCTTCTAATTGAACAATGCATTAAGGGGCAGATCTCCAGGATCTCCGTCCACTATTTATCTGCTTTGAAAAAGCTTTCGACTTGAACCGACATTTGCTATCTGGTTAGACTTGCACAGAAGTGGCATACAAAAAAAAAAAAAAAAAAAAAAAAAAGTTAACTCTTTTCAAATCTACATAGGAGGATAATCACGTCCTAGAAAATGGACAGGTGTCTGAGGATTTTTAAATCTAAAGATGAGTAAGTCTACGACTCATACTACCACCTCTGTGCTCATCAATTTCTTTCATGTAGCTGTAGGTAACAATGAAATTCGATGAACTATGACATCTAACCTTAAGCATTCCGACTATTTAAATTCACTTCGTTCAATGGGCCACCGTCTGGTGTGCAAAATCTAGAATACGAGGCAAATAAGGTTGACGGAGAATATATAATTAGAATCAGCCTTAAGTAATGTTTCTCGTCTTGATTTGGGGTATTTCGCCGAAGGTCCGTCTTCTAACAATCTTCGTAAACTTCTTCAATCTGTCAAAGAAGGCTTCCTTTCAACTTCTGGGATATGAAAATGAATATTCACGAAATGGTGTAAGTCAAGTCAACTTAGTCTTTCTGCCTACTTCAGTGGTATATGTAACGTGGCAAAAGCTTGTCTCCATCTCTATGTGTCCTATAAAACATAACTTTGTTTAGGACGCAGATAAATCAAATAACCTTACACCCTTCTTATACTTATGAGTGCTCTCCACGACACTTAAGTTGTACTTGTTAAAAAGAAATGAAAAGATGAATCAATCATTCAGCCCTTCAAGCACAAAATTAACATCATTTCCTTGTTCTTTTGTGTTTACACACCCCCATAAAGTAATTTAAATCCACAGCCTTATCCTTCCTACCACGTCAAGATATCAAATATTTGTAATTTGAAATTACGTGCTTGTTTCACTCGTTCTATACAGAGTAACCATGTTCTGCTACAACTGTCAACTTCTTTTGCAATTAATTCAGTACACATCATCTAGAGGGTTGAAAATGGAAAGGGTCTTCTGCTGATGAATATGACATTCTCACAGGGGTTTGTTTGTAGGTCTAAAGTTTCATACTCAATTTTCGTAAGACTAATTGAACGCAACCAACGAAACAGCCCATAATTCAACAACCTCGGCCATGAATGAGCGACTTAGTCCTTTGCCGACTTCCAAACGTATCAAGTACCATTTTAACTGACAATTGTTGGGATTCGGTCCCTTCTACTAGCCGCAAGGCGTTCTACGAATGACACACAAAAGGAGACGTAGAAATTTTATGAATGTTTGTCTACCTGTATGGGATTCATTTCCCCAAAAACGTATTTCAAATGCTACGCCTTGGATAGTATGTGACACGAATGCCAATAAAAAATGAATTACACATGCTTTTCAACAGGGGAAGAGAGATTTAGGTAACCTCTGGCCAAGATTTAAAGCAGAAGAATAAGAAACGCACAAAACTGAGAAACTTGTCTGTGATTATGTTTGGCTAAGAGCCTTTCGACGCACTTCACCACTTTGACAGGTGATATTTCTATAGAGAGATGGGTGTAATTGAATGACAGAAGCAGTACCCTGTTCTGGTCCCAGTAACAGCACCAGTTACAGCAACTCCTTTGGGACAATAAAACCAAAGCTAAACATATTTCAGTTTTCTTCTTTTCATTCTCAGTATGTTCGATTTGAAATTCCCTTCGGTAGGTGGAGTGACACCTTGGTTGAATGATTGTTTGATTGGCAGAGTGGCTTAGAAAATATGTTGGTCGTAGAAAAATCTTCTGCGTTCGTTAAGTTGTTTTACCTCCTGCTCACCAAAATATCCTCAGTCAGAATCATTTTAAATGGAATGAAAAAATCTTTGTATCTATTGTACATACAAGCTACTTCCAAAAGGATAAAGTGTTGAAACTACTCTCGACATAACTTTCCATTATCAAGAGTTCCAGACTAGTGCACATGTCAGTTCTGGTTTGGTGGATGGCGAAGAATTCTGAAGTATGTAATTGACAGGACACTCATTTATATGTACGAGTGTGTATGTTTGCTGCAATCGAAATTTATAGGAATGCCTGCCAGGATAGTTGAATGCTTGGATGACTGAATGTCTGGATAGCTAAAAGAGATGATTCTTGAATACCGAGGCTTGATATTCGAATAACTGAATAGTTGAATGCCGGTATAGCTAGTCGTAGATAGTAGATTGGATTAAATGGATAAAAGGTAAGTTGGAATCGAAGCTTCTGGTCTTGTTAGTCAGGCTGGATTAACAGACGAATAGACCCAGCGGCAGCGATAGATAGGTTACCTGTGTACAGTAAAGGATATTTGTTTCGATTTGGTATTAGACCATTAATTGGTTAAAGTGAATTCCAACCGGCTTTTCAATACAGGACAGCAAGATAGATGGAAATCATCATTTCAAGGGTCCATTACAGAAAATTGAAATTCTTTTCATCATGGCTTCTAGGAAAAGTAGGATGATATTGACCAAAGAAGTACATCCTCCGTTCCATGGTAGGAACGTCATCGACTAAAGTAAATACAACATGCTCAATTTGCTTAGCAAAGACCAGATATTACTAACAGCTGCTGCCAATATCCTTCCCATCCAATTGAGTACGATTGCAAATTGGAACTGTCACTTGCAAAGACGGTCTTACCAAGGAGTACGCTCCTACTGAAACAAACCCCTTTTGTTGCGTAGCTGAGCGAAGCATACAGACGCATAATGACACTATGCTCAAGTTTCTTATGTCCTGATGGGTAAGTTAACAGCTGTGAATTTTTCCGCAGTTTCAAATGATGGAATGCATTGGCGGAGAAATACGTAACTACTGAGGTGTGACATTGGCGTGATAGCATGCCATCAGAGCAGTGGTAAATTGAAAGGAAAAAAAAGAACAACCAACAGCCAACCAAATGGCACATTTCCGGTATGGCGGCGTTGATTCCTCTTGATTTGCATTTTTGGATTGATTTTATTTTTGGCTGTGTTGTTTCTTCCGGTTGGCTTTAATTGAACAAAAAATAAACCAAAACCAACGAATACCAAATAGCAAACAACATACGCCAAAAACACAGTCATAGCTCATACATATACGGATACCTATCTCCGTCAGATTATTAGACCGCACGAAAACTGCCATTGGTAAGGGGGATGACGGAAACACAGTTTTTGGCAGTCGAACTGGAAAATTGTAAAACTCAATCGAAATGGTAGCTCGTTGGACGCTTTGTGTTTGGTGTTGGAATTTTTTTATTCCTGACGACGAAATAGAAAATTCAATGGTCTATGAGTGGGTTGGTTGAGTTAAGCAAACAGCCCCACTTGGTTGTCCTGGGAGATGAGTTTCGATTTTGCCTATATACAGTTCAGTACCCGAGGGATGAGCGCTAAATGAAATTTTATTATACAAGTGCAATAACATCGGCAGTAGTATATACTTTCTTACTTAGTGGGTGTGCGATCCGTGAAGGGTCCCTCTCTGGTACTGACAGCACTAGCTGTAAGACATTTTGATGGTAGCCTATCCTTAGGGTATTCCCTTCAAACATACGTCTCCTCGATGCCAGATATTTTCGGACGAAATGGGCAAAGCGATTTCTTTGAATTATTCATTTTGAATTCGGAAGGATATCTCCCCAATCTTATTATACCCTAGGACCTGCTATTTTTGTGTGTTTTAAATTGAGGGAGGTAGGTAATAGTAAAGACCATTTTAACAACCCATATTGAATTAAGGAAACTGATGTGGCTACGAAAGGTATCAAATTTGGGCGGACGTGTGTGGACAGACGGTATGCGACCCTATCCAAAGGAAGTACAGAAACGTATGTCCCTAATCTCATGACGTTCTCCCTTTATCCCATGCGACTTCGTCCAGAGTAGTAAAATCGAAGACATCAGTTCGGCATCCCAGAAAGGCAAATTCCGCTTTGAAAGATTTCAGAGGTCTCTTTTGGTAGGAATCTTAATGAAGGAGATAACGGATAAGACAAAACAATACCAAAAGAAAGAAGCAGCTTAACGACTAAAGCGAAGGACTATTACGAGTGGATAAAGGCAAACCGAACACAATCAAAACACAAACAAATTAGAAATTACAAGACGTATTCCGAAGAAAGATGTTGAAAACTGATTACAAATTGAGCGCAATGTTGGCCACATTTCAAAGGCCATTATGAGTGAAGATGGATCAATAAAGTAAATGAAACAATCACAAAAAGACTACAAAAAGATAGTGAACACACTTAATTCGTATGACAATACGATTAACACTTACAGAAAGATCATTACCGATATGAACCACGGACGGTAGAGACTTTGCATATGGGGGGGCTAATATTGAAAAGTTTCATCTTCCATTCTGATACCCCAAAGGCAAAGAATTGAAAAACTTATTTCCTTACAATTTTTAATCGGAAACTGACATAACTAAAGTCACGATCTCACATTAGACTGGTAAAGTAAAATTAGAGCTTTAACCCCTGATGACAATGTTTGTATCCACAACAATACAAAACTTATAGTTCCCTATTCTACACCAATTTAATGATATAAAACGAAACAAAAGTCTAAGTAGTGGAAAAGGTTCTACTAGACATTCTTCCTCATTACAGTAAATACCAACAGTTTACCGAGTATTTCATCCGAATTGTTTACAGAAACTCGGAAGCAGCGAACTATTAGGTTTCAACCTGACAGACATAATAACCGTCAAACTATTGATGTCAAATCGTATGATCGCGGCAGCCAATTGATAAACGATCGCCGTGAGATGACCCAGTCGCCAAATTTCTACATCACAGCTTCGAGCGTTGCGCTTCTTGTGTGGCATGTAGCGCTGTATTCTGCCGCAGCTCGGCTATATCGATGTTGTCGAACTCCGACTACAGAAAGTCGGTTAACGTCGCTCTTTACTTGAAACTATTGACGTCAACGCGCTCTTCTTCCTCTTTTCGAAAGTAATAAGGTCCGATGCATTGTGGATGCATTGATGCTTTGCAGAACACTTGTGGACTGTATTCGCTCCAATAATGGCAATTTTCTTTATTGACATATCCACTAAGCCAAAAATGAATATCGTTCGAGAAGATATGCTGGAATGTCGATATTTTTTAATAATGTTCGCATGTTAGGCAAGCAAAGTTTTAGCATGACTTTACTGAATATTTTGACAGCTGGATGTCATTTGTAATTTTGACAGCTGCTGTAACATAAAAATTGGAAAAAAAATCATTGCTATTTGGTCACCCGTTAAATGCTTGCCTTGATATGCCATCTGATATGCAAAAAGCAAGAGTTAATGAATCCTCACTGATAAAAATTCGTCTCTAGCTGTAGATAGATAGCCCTTCAATAACATCCCTAAGTTGAAAGTTCTTAAGCACTTGCAAAGCTATCTCTAGATGTGCAATGCTAAGTTTTTCAATTCTTGCTGGCCATAGATTTATAGACCCGAAGTTATAGACTTAGATGCAAAAACCTTAAAAGATGATCACCAAATTTTAAACTTTGAAAATCTATCTTCACATTTTCAGCAATAGATTCTGACCCTGGCTGAGACCTTACTGGCCTAGCAATCGTGAAGGGTTACGATCCTGGTACCCAAGTCTAGGTACATATGACTTTGTACGAGTATGTAGTAATATACGAGAACACTTTGAATAGAAAAAGGATTTACGAAAAGTCCTCATTCGAAAAGATGGAAGAGTTTTTCTAATCTCTAGGAAACTTAGTAATAAATGTTAAAAGGCCGAACGCATTCAAATAGGACGCCTGGGTTGCCAAACGTGTAAGTAGACGTAATTGTCTAGCATGTGGTAGGCTCATTTAGTGTTCATGGGTTGTTTCGATATTATTCAAGTGAGGAGGCGAAAAGAAGCAGAGATGGTGCAAGAGATGGAACATTACCGCTTCGATCTACTGAGACTATGTAAGGTAAAAAAGAAATACAGTGGTAGGTGTCATAAGTCATCAGAAGGGACCAATCAAAGGGACTAAAGGGTCAAAGAAGGCTTAGGAGCTTAGTAACGAGCGCAGAACTGTAGACAAAAGTAAGCCGTTGGGAACGCGTTGAATCTTCAGTACTAGCGATATATGTTAACTAGATCAGGAGATAAAAGTGTCGTTTATCTAAGTGTGGTCGCCTGCGGAGAAGAGCTTAGTACTAAATAGGGAAGAGTTCTTTATAAAACTGCAGAGCAATACATAACTAACAAGAAAACACCGACAAGAAGAACACCAATTGTCCTTGGAGATCTAAATGCCAGAACGGAGAAGTACAAGAGTTAGGCCACGGAAATATGGGTAAGCATGGTGGGAAGATAACACTGTGTTCATAATCAGTTATTAATAGACAGCTTCTTTTTCTCACAGAAAACATTACAAAAGATTACATTGTACTACAATATATGCTGATGGAAGGTATGTCAGGAGCATATTTGACTATGGTATATCATCCATCCACATAACATAAGATGACGCATAAAGTAAACCATCAGACTAAAAGAACTACAAAAAGATGATAAAAAGCAAGTGCACATCGACAGAGTGTCATGAAGATTTCAAGAGAAATCTGGAGATGAAAAACTATAAAAGTAAATCGAACTGATGAAGCATGAGGAAAGCCAAAAGTCGATACTACGAAAAAGAAGGCAGAATGGTGGACAAACGACATATTGCAGAAATTTGAAGAAAAGAAGGAGTCGCGGAAGAAATCATACCAATCCGTTCAACGACTGACAGAATATTCTATGTGGAGAAAAGAAATGTAGTAAATGAAGCAGTTCAAAACCAAAAATTGTCTCCTGAGAAGAACTTGAGAATTCAGTTGAAGGAAGAGCTAAAGAAAAGAATACCAAAGACTTATGAAAAATAAAGGGTGAGCCAACAGATGATGTGGATGTTGGCTGTAAATTAATGTCATTTACTAAATTAAATGTATTTGGTCTCCTTGACACATTTCATACAATTTTTGGCAATTTTATTCATGGATTCGTTTATAACATAACAACTTTTTGGTCAACATAATCGCCCTAGTGAGTCCGGAATTCGTGCAATGGTGAAGCGTTTCGGTATCGGGTCAAACTCGCTATCAATTTAAGCCTTTGGACAATTTGTTAACTGAAAGTTAGATTGCCAGGACAATTTGTCATCGAGCTAGATCTTTTCCAATGAGGCCCCTTTATGAAGATGAGGCTGGAGAGACGGTAACAGTGAATGGAGAATATTACTGCAACATGTTGACCGGCTACTGAATAGATTGGGACCGGACGAACTCTGGTATCAACAGAATGGTGTTATCGCACAAACTACCCATCAACCAATCAGTTTATTTCTTAAGAAGACACCTTTAGACACCTTTAGACTTCTTCCTGATTGGTTATTTGAAGAGAAAGGTGTCTGCTAATAACCCAATTGACCCACTTATTTTTCGAAAAGTCATCGTCAATTTTGAACTACAGTTGGTCGCTCACAATAGAAGCCGTGATGGTCATATGAGCAATGTTCTTTTCTATTTATAATTGTCATAGACTGAGCTTTATAAACCAATAATATTTTATATTGATTTTGTAATAAACGTTTATTTAGGTAAATAAAAACTTCCACACTATCTCTTGGTTCACCCTTCAGTTAAAAATCTGAGCGAGTATTACGAAAAACAAACAAGAACATTCAAAGATGGAGACAAATTGATTTTAGAAAAGATAGAAGTGCTAGATACATGCCGAAAGTGTTTTAAGGAAAAAAATAAATAAGTGGAACCTCATACCTGGGAAGAACGGAATCGTATATGGGACATTCCCAGAAGTAGAAAACTTGTTAGAGAAAAGGAAGTAGAGAATGCCATACAGATATTGAAAATTATCAGGTGAAATAGTCTCGGAATTTTCTAAATACTCTAAAGAAAATGTGACAATACCAATTCCAAAAAAAAAAAGGGGATAGCAGCTACGATTGTCACTATACATACTGATAACGACCTCTACGATTACAATAAATAATTGACGGAGATTATAAATCATGGGACAACACTTGCAGACACTTCCTTGTAAAAATCTAGCAAACACAAAAACACTGATCTGGACCGTGGAAAATAAGTTTTCTTCTAAACAAAAAAACTTTGATGGTCTCGAGTTGCAATCGCTATGGTTGAACAATCGAACGGGCGCAAGCACAGATAGGTGAATTTCAGCTAGTCAGAGGCATATCGACCTCATTTCAGTTTCTTTGACGTAATCGGAGGATTATTCGTTTTCCAACCAAGTTGTCGAGATGACAAAGCAGTTTTAAGCGAACCTACTAGGCTACTGGGATTATCTGCCCCGTGTCAGTTTCGGAGTTGTGCTATCGGATTAACTGCCCGACCACATAAACCACTATACATACTATACAGCCTCGTGTATGGATAAACTTAATCTTGATTCCAATAAAAAAAAATTAAACTTTCGGCCTATACACATCGATTGTTTAGAGCCTCAACAGTCCAAATGCAGCCAAAAAATTAGCTAAACCACTACAAAAGGGTTGACGCTCAAAAACGCGATGAGATGAGGGCCACGCAAAAGAAATATGGAGGTGTACTCTTACTATGGTGATTACTAACGAAAAAGAAGCAGTTTATAGTGGGACGTGGATATACCATCAGAGGAAGATTTACTGAAGAAATCTAGAGGCTTATGCATCTGAATCATTTCCAGTAAAACACGCGGAGAATAAGACTTTGTCTTAGGTATCGCGCTCAAATAGAAAAGGACCTCAGTTTACCTAGTGTAAGCACCTGGATCGCGCTGAGTGGAGAGAGCTGTTGTTTGAATCCCAGGAGCATCTCGGACCTTAAGGAAATTTTACTTAAAGGTTACCTGTTGCATTGCCTGAACAATTTATGTATAATTATGCATCACCTTATAATTAGAGGTGAAAGAGATCACTTTACCGGTTTTTATCCTCTCAAAATTATTGCTCGATCTAGATAAGAATGCATGGATCCATAAGAGATCGACATTTCTCCTCATCGTTCACGCGAAAGTGAGTCAACTACAGGAAAGTCTTATCAGATTGCAATATGTACAGTGTATAAGTTATACACTGGAAAAGTGGCTTAGGCATTCAGACCGGGTCGACACATCTTTACATTAAGAACCTTCATAGAAAAATGGATTTCTAGGGGAACAAACCTTTTCCCAGCGTCCGTAGACTTAAAAGCGGCGCTTGATAGCGTGCCAAGACACGATAGACTGACAAAGCTGAAATGTTTCGGGCATCTGCATCGCATTGACGAGTCAAAAAAAGCCAAACAGAAACTGAAAATGACAACGAATGTACATTCTGCACCAAGACGAAGACTCCGAAGAACTTTGGAAAATTAAATCCACAATGTGAGAAGGATGAGTGGCAAAACCCTTGCAGAGAGAGAGTCGGAGCTTGTTGAAGAAAATGGATATCCCGAGGCTACCACGACGTCTAACAGCAAATGGCGATTAAAGACGTTGATTTTAGTACGGCAAACCAGGAAAATATAGAAGCAATAACATCTGTAGGGTTTCATAATGAGTTTAAGTTCTTTTCTTAATTAGAAGGTATTTACAGTACAATCCGAGGCTGAAATTAGGGGCTAAGAAGACCACTGATACACTTTAGTATGATTTAGTTTTTTTCGCGTAAAAATGGAAATGTGTCATCTAATCGTTCTTAACCATCAACATCGAGACCACTTCCATAATGTTTCAATTCTAAGGCGTAGAAAAACATATAAAAAAATAAACTAACAACAATTTTGTCACTTAAAAAACGCCATCTTCTCATTTGGCGTCATTTTCTTAAAACACTTTTGAATGAAACGTTGTTAATTACCAACTAACCCAAATGTTAATTAAAAAGAAATCAACATAAAAAAAAAGCTCGGAAAACTGCTGCCACAAACAAAAAAAACCCTAATTACTTCCTAAAAATAAAATTTCGCAAACACCAAACACAACAGCAGAAGACCGGAAAAAAAAATAAAATAAATAAATTCCACCCACTTTCATCATAAATCCTTAACTTCCCACTCACTGGTCCCTTAAGTAAGGCACCATTATCATTAAAATCGCCAGGCTAACCAAAATACAATTCTTTGGTTCAAGTCTTCATGCTCACACTCATTCGCATTCCGGTTTTCATTTGCTTCTCATTAAGTAAATAACTTCATTCGCTCCTTTGATCTGTCATCCATTGCAAGCCAAGTCGTACGCTCACTCCTATCTACCCTCCCAAGCAACGTAACGTCTTTAATTGACTTCAGTGCTAATTATCCCTTAGCTAGAAGTTAGCCTCGCATCTGACAATCTGCATTCCAATGACAATGCCTCCGAGTCGAGACCAGTCATACCGTGATACGACTACATCTCGCGTCACTAAGTTAGCCATTTAGATATATGTACTTACCAGTGCCACTACACTAACACCTTTATATGTATGTATGCATTCGTATGTTTATATCTCTTTTCCCTTTAAATGCATTAGCATAATTAATGCAGCGAAACAGAATCCTGCTTGGCATACGTAATTTAATCCTTCGTCTGAAAGATAAAACTGAAACCGTGAGAGGGATTAACACAGGATTCAGGCCAAACAGAACATAACAGAGAAAAAAAAAAAAAAAAAAAAAAAAAAGACAACATGGCACCGCAGAGAAAGCGGTCTAATATCTCTATATATGTACTACAAACCTCCCAACGTGAGTAGGATTGTAACAAAAACAATAGCAACGCAAACCCCTAGGAGCAAGCCCACATTGTAGCATTCATATAAACATTCGACAAGGGGATGGCGAATCAGTTGCCGTGGGAGCAAGATTGACATCCGTACTACTATAGTATACTACTACTCTTGGATTAAATAGAAGAAAGCTAAAGGAGAAACAAAACAAACAAAACAAAAGAAAAAAAAAAAAAAAAAAAAAACTAAAAAAACAAAAAAAGGCGCGAACTTCAATAGAACAAACTGTAAAAGGACACTGGGAAGGCATTAGGGGATGGAAGTTATACTGTACGAGTATGCCATCATATTATAGCTATCAAGGATCATCATCGTTACCAGGATACGCTGGCGATAACAATGAATTTGATGACGGCGATGAGCGATGGTGGCAGTTTTAGTTTGCCTGAGTCATTGGATGGAAGTTTTCTTTCATCATTTTCAGTTTTCAGTTCTCAATTCTCAGCATCATCACGGTTATCTACTGCCATCTCGTTAATGGAGGGTTACGGTTAATCTTTGCACAGCTTTTCCATTGTACTTATAGTTTGTTGTTATAACAAAAGTCCTATGTTTTGTCAGAAGTCGCAGAGTGGTTTTTTTCAATTTTCAGATGTGCAAGACCGGATTATACTTTACCTAGCATAATCGCAATACAAAACGCTTGCTGGACATACGTTTTTTGTTTTTTTTTTGTTTTTTTTTCAATGTTGTTCTCCAGTTGTTCTGTTGTTTTAGTTATGTTTTCGTTCAATTTAACTTCTACTCGTATAAATTTTTATAAGTGCTGCAGGGATTTCTCTAAGATTTCTGTTATAGATTGGAAAATATTTTATTTAAGACTTTCATGAAACCAGTGCCGGCGGAGTTAACTACAAAAATGTTTTTTTTTTTTTTTTTTAGGAAAAGTCAGATTTACGAAGGGCTCATCAAAACTTTTCGAAAAATCTTTGATAATGAAAGGATACTGGTTTTTTCAAGTATTTTTTTTTTTTTTTTTTAACGTTCTCAAAAAGTAAAAAGACAGTAGTCAGTAAGATGTGGCCAAGTTTTAGTAAAAATTTTGCACTCAGTTTATGATTCTAGTAAGCGGATGTTTTCAAAACGTCCTTAGTTATATAATGGTCATATAAATACTCTCCGCGGTTTTTTGTCACTAGATGGTGTTGGTGTCCATTTATCTGGAAACACTTATCTGATTGTGTCAAGCGAACACGTGTTTAAAAGGTGACAGGACATGCTATATTTTTTGTGAAGACAGCTGTGTAATTCGTTGCTCGTGTTAAAAGTAATACTGATTGGAATATGAGTGAAATATCTGAAGAAATACACTATGTGATGCTTTTTTACTACAAAAAAAGGGAAAAACTCTGCAAAAACATGCCAAAAAATTTATGCAGTTTACGGTGAGAATGCTGTGAGTGAGCGGCGGTTCTAGGAGTGGTTTGTACGATTCCGTTCCGGAAATTTCGATGTAAAAGATGCACCTTGCACTTTTTGCAATTGATTGAGCAAGACCGACACGGAAGTTGTCTGGAGAAAGCGGAGGCACTAAACATCATCCGTATGACAGTTTGGAATCATCTAAAACGAGCAGGCTACTTAAAGAAGCTCGATGTTTGGGTGCCACATGAATTAACGCAAAGAAATTTAATTGATCGAATAACCATCAGTGAAACGCTGCTGAAACGTTACGAAATGCAACCATTTTTGAAGTGATTAATTACGGGCAATGAAAAATGGATTAAATACGAGAATATCCAATGCAAACGACTTCAAAGCCTAGATTGACGGCAAACAAGGTTATGTTGAGTGTTTGGTGAGATCGGAAGGGAATTGTCTTTTATGAACTGCTAGAACGTGGCGAAACGGTCAATTCGATCCTCTACTGTGCACAACTCGACCGTTTGAATGAAACTATCAAAAAACACCGACCAGAATGCGAGTTTTCTTTCATCATGGCAATGCTAGGCCACACACATCTTTGATGACCCGGAGCATATTGATGGAGTTTGGGTGGGAAGTTTTGATGCATCCGCTATAAAGCCTGGATCTTGCACCCTCTTGATGGTAAAAAATTGGCTGATAAAACACAGAAGTTCTAGACCGATGGAATTATGAACCTACCCGAAAAATGGCAAAAAGTCATAGATAATAATGGCCAATATGTGCTTGAATTAAATTGATTTTGAATAAAGAAATTTTTTTGTCAAAAATGTACCAAAAAATCACGGAGACTTTTTATATGGCCTGTATTTCACGAATTTTATCACTCGCACATTAATGTTCTTGTCCTCTCGAGGTATTCCGTATTTTTCAGCATGCTTCAGTTGTCAATATACATATATGTATACAACTGGTTTGCGGCGATTTTCCTTACAAAAATCGTACACAAAAGCAACCAACGAAATTGTGTCCATTACTGCCTATGGCGCTATATATAAGGTTTTCTAATAACGACTTGACTACTTTTTTTTTTTAAATAAAAGGCAAACCATTTGAGATATTTCAAAAACTTTATTATTGGCTTGAAGTACAATCAAAACATTTATGAATGGAACTCGACTTCGCCACCGCGGGCACACATTTCGGCCGAAACGGCCGCTATTTCGCGTTCAATGTTGGCTCTGAGCTGTTCCAACGTCGTCGGCGTGTTGGCATAAACAAATGACTTAACGTAGCCCCACAGAAAATAGAACGAGGCGGCCAATCGACTGGCCCATGTCTTGAGATAACACGCTCACCATACTTACTCTTCAATAAATTGATTGACAGCGTGTGCTGTGTGGCTTGTGGCACCATCCTGTTGAAACCACATGTCGTTCAAGTCCACATCTTCCAATTCGGGTCAAAAATAATCGGTGATCATGGCGCGATAACGCTGACCATGCAAAGTAACGTGACGATCGTTATCGTCGACGAAAAAATATGGCCCAATAACTCCGCCGGCATGCAAACCGCAACAAACAGTTATTTTTTGTGGATGAAGTGGTGATTCATGAAGCACATGTGGGTTTTCAGCCGACCAATAACGCATATTTTGCTTATTGGCGAACCCACTGAGCCAAAAATGAGTTTCGTCACTGAAGATGATTTTGCGATGAAATTCATCATCTTGGCGCATCTTCTCCAGAACCCAATCGGAGAACGTACGTCGCTTCAAGTGGTCCATCGGCTTCTATTCTTGTGTCAGGTTGATTTTGTGTGGGTGTAAACCAACATCCTTACGCAAAATACGCCATAATGTGGTCTGAGCAATGCCCAATTCTTGAGAACGCCGTGGAATTTACTGATTTGGATCGTTTGCTACCGACGTCTGAACGGCAGCGATATTTTCGACACTTCGACCAACCCGTTGTCTCACTGGCACGGCAACATCACACAACGAATATGTAGACTCAAATTTTTGCACTAAACTTGTTATTGCCTGTCTACTAGGGCGAGAATTACGACCGAAAATTGGAGTTAACGCTCTTAAAGTTGCAGTCACCGACTCCGAATATCTGTAGAAAATTTTTATAATTTGCAGACGTTGCTCGTTAGTGTACTTTACCATGATGAAAATGTTGAGCTTACTAAATAAATTGACAGTGACAGTTTGATGATTAGTGAAAGAGTGCGTTCACAAATTAAATTCAATATTGTCAAGTCCCTATTGGAAAACCCTAAAGATACCTAGTTTCTTCAGCGCTGTGCACTGCTGCTTTCAAAATGTCCATGGAACGAGGCTGCCATAAAAGTGGAAGGTGGAATGAGATACTCTTGATCCGTAAATGAAGTAGCATAGCATAGTGATCACGAGTTAAATAGAAATTGAATGCTCTCAAGAAATAAATAACACGTAGCTCAAGCTGGAATATTTACACAATGACGAGTAAATGTTTCAAACTAGAAAACATATTACGACAACTGAAAACGATATGAAATATGCTTATGAAACCAAGTGGAGAAATGTTGTAAACAGGGACCAATGACGTAATGAATAAAGAGCGGAGTTGCCACCAAATAAATAGCTGAGCTCATAAATAAGATCGTAAACAAGAATTAGCGGCCAACTAATGGTATCAAAATTGATATTTGAACACCAAGCTTTGTATATTTTATTTATTTGAACAGGGTCACTGCCTGCTTGGTAAACAGAAAATTTAAAATTTAGGCACTACTTAATGAACCTTTAAAAAAGTATTACATGAGGGAAACCATTTTATAAGTGCACGTCAAGAAGCACAATTCAGTGAACTGAACTGAATTACGAAGAAATCGTCTTTGAAACAAGAAACTCAGCAGGAGAAGGTATACTAAAATTATACATATCACACGGCACAACATTATATTTGGACCCATTTTGAAAAGGCAAGGCTTTGAAGCGTAAATTAAGTACAGCGGATATATTGAAACTGATGAGCAGGCGGCCAGCAATAGAAGAAGTTGCAACACTTAAGTACGGGTAAATGAATAAATATTTCTTAAACTACGGCACGACCAAGAAACCAAACTTAGAAGGGACTTAATCCATGAAATATATTGTTGTTATTTCTTGAATTCAATTCTTGTTAGATCCTTTTCAAATTTTCGCTAATATGTGCCGAGCTGATCATCGACGCGCGAGTGCAGTGCAGTGCAATTAACATTTACAATCCTAGCATCTCAACCATCCTGCTTCTGGGCATACTATTGTCTGCACTCAGTCACTTCCGTTGATGTATTACATTGTCATACAGGCAGTGACTAAGTGTACATATGTAACAACCGATGAATAGAGGATTGCGGGTATGAATTTTGTTCGTATGCTGTTTCCTATTGCTGTAAAGGCATAACACCTGCAATAATTTGATTCAGTAAACCAACTCCGAATTTTTACTTTACAGCTGTGCTTAGTATCGTCGGTGTTTGTATATTTGTGTTTGTCTTTTTTTTTTTGTATAATGACTTGGGAATTTAAAGTGGATATAGCCAATATTCGCGGACTAAAATGTAATCACTTTTCGGCGTATGTCCACGCCTGTAAATACAGACCAGCTGTTTTGACAGTTAGTGAAGCACTAGCAATTTCCCGCCCACACCTTCAGATCACTCTGATCTGAAGTTACCTACCTACAAACTGGTGCCACTATTCTTCTCTCACCGTGGTCTTGTCATTTACGTGCTTAGTGATGTTGCATGCCAAACTCCACAATGTAACCATTGTTCCAATTCGGAATTCAATTTCATATGGTTAAAATTCCATGTCCAACTGGACAGTATTTCGACATTTAACGAGTCTGTTGGGCTGTCTAATTCTACCATATGCAAAGAATTGTATCCCTGTATCCTCATACTGAAATCCTGATTACGGGGAATTTCATTATACACAATTCTGGGTGGCTTCGAAATTCTGCGGAAAATAAATTAACCTAGCAGGTAATCGAAGTCACACAAATACCAATTGGAGCGGACCTAAAAGCTTCTTTAGGAATTTTAACTGGTCGTTATGTTTCCTCGATTACGATGTGGATGTCGCGGCTGGTATGATCACGGACACTATTCTTTTTGGAATAATGAGTATCAAGTCAAAAAAAAAAGCATGGTGCGACTCGAGCTGCCAGGGTTAGAGAAATATATTTCGCTCCTATGGTATAAAACCAACCCGACGGAGGAAAATCGAAAATAGCTCAAACGAGCCAGGAATGACTGCAACGTCTTTCTCAAGCGTGTGAAATTTTAATACGACCAAAAACTGAGGCAAAAAATTCTACAATGTCCCAAAGACAGTAAAAATCTTTGGTCGTTCGTCAAAAACATTAGAAATTCTGCCTTATTCTCTATCCCAACGCTCATTTACAATGACATTCAAGCGGTCAACTCTTTGTACTAGGCCAATCTGTTTGCTACAAACTCATAGGTGATAGTAATACCACTCGGGCAATGGACATCCTTGAACACCGACGTAATGTTTCGTGTCTCGCTCTGTCTTATCGCTATTTCCAGTAGCATTCCGCTCCTTCAAACTTATTCATCAGTACATCCTCAAGCCCACTTTCGGAGGTACTCTAAAATATCGTGATTTGTTTCTTAACCGTACAACTCGGTTATGGAATGCCCTGTTCCTAGTTCCTAGTCATTATATCCTTCTAAAATTTAAAACCAACGTTCACCGGTGCTTTTCTTTCCATCCTCCCTGATTTTCCTTCCTCCGCTCTGTATGCAAGAATTTTAAGGGTAGATACTTAAATCTCTTGGTAATATTTAAATATTAATTGTGATTCCGATTAGTTCTGTACAATTTAGAAAGAGTTCTCGATTTCTAGAAAAAAAAAAAAAATATTGTATTTTGTAAACTTGTATGCCTTTTTTTAATAACTTAAAAAATCATCGGCGGAATTTTGTCGAAATATAATGGCCGCGATTTTTTTGATCAGAAGACTTTTGAGATTTTTTTGTGCTATGCTTGATCAGTCTGTTTTCGGTCTCTTACAATTATATCATATCAATAAAAAATATAAGTGGAGCATCTGTATGCATAGTTTAGATTTGTCTTTGGAAACGCCAACGTGACAACAGTCACTTGATAGATATTATCGAATAAGTGCTTAGAGATCTTCGGAAGGCGATTCCAAGAATTATGAGGATATTTCCTTAAAGATTCCAATTTTTTTCTCGTTAACATAGCTGTAAATCCGATGTAATTTTTTTTTAAATTTAATAAACATAAACATATTCCTTAAAAATTAAATAAATTAATTTTATGAAAATTGATTGAGGCCCAGTTTAACCCCGGACAGTTTATTTAAATTTTTAATACAAACATATAACTTAACAAACTAAACTTAAAACTAAAGCTTATAATTAAAAACTATTTTTACTTAAACTAAAGTTTAATGAAGGGAAAAATGGTTGTTCAGGGAATTTCGAAGGGCTAAAATACTGCAGTGGAAATTGAACACTTGACGTATCTAATTTGTTTCACGTAGCAGTTGTCCTGTGGTTATTCGTATAAAAAAGGTGGACAGATCTTAAATGACAGGGGTTTGTATTGAATGGGAGTTTTGCGGGACAGTCGATGATGCCGCTTAAGAATTTGTGGATGAAAAGAATATCGGTGGACTCCCGACGTTTTTGCCAAAGAAAGGAGACTGAGTAGTTTGAGTCGATTAACATAGTGGGGTAGACCACGTAATGCGAAACGTAGATATTTCTGTTGAACAGCTTCAATGCGCAGAATATATAACCTATTGTACTTCGCAGGAATATTCGAGAAGTGGACAAACAAAGGTTATGTACAGGGATCTTGTGATATTGACAAATTCAAAAGCGGAGCTGGCTTTGCTAATTTCGGAGTCAATATGGAAGCGAAAATTATGATGTGTTACAAATGACATTCAAGTCCCGCATTGAAGTAACTGCAGCTGCTCTTTGAATAGAAAAATAATAGGTGCGGGTTGGGAACGACAAATGCCTCCGGATGTTGACATAAGTTGAGCTCAAGAAAGTTTTTATGGCACTTTATCGAGAATCTATAAAGATCATCTTGTAACAGTTGCGAGTCAGAGAGGCTTAAAATCTGTCTATAGATTTCCATATCATCGGCATAGATAGGTATGCGGGTGTGCTTTATGATGTTAACAACATCGTAAATAGTTAAGATAAGAAACAATGGACAAAAATGACTGCTTTGTGGGACACCCGAGGTGGCAAAAATTGGGTCAGAAAAAAAGGAAACCAAGAGCTTTGAGTTTGAATAGAATTAACTTGTGCGAAATTTTATCAAAGGCCTTATTGAAGTCCGTGGCGATTACATCAATTTCTTTAACTTGCCTTAGAGCGAACAATGTACTAGAAACAAACTCAATGAGGTTGGTGATCGTTGATCTACCTTTGAGTAAACATGTCGGTTGGTTAGAAATATAGCTTTACATTGAAAATATAGTGCACCATAAACAATACTTTCAAAAACCTGGGCTATGAAGGATAGTTTAGCAATGGGGCGATAATTGGTGATATCGTGTTTTGACCCTTTTTTGTGAATATGGGTAAAAATTATTTATAGTTAAGTTTTTTTCATCAACTTAGAGTAACAAACTTAATTTAGACAAATTAAAGTAAAAAATAATGATAGAATTTAACTAATTATTGTAATAAAGATTTACCATTAGTTTTCTTTGAAAGAGCTCCTAGAAGAGCTATCACAAATATCAATGTGATCAATTACATTGTTTGTAATTTTATGGGTTCATTATTGCCATAATTAGTTCTACAGAATGGCCGTCGAAGACGAAACCTCGTCCGGATATTTCTTGTAGGAAAATAAAGAGGTTTTCGCTCCAATAAATAGGGACATTTAATATGATAACTAATTGTATCCCTTATCAGCATATGTCTTCAAGGGTCAGTAGATTAAAGAGAAGGCATCTGGTAAGATATGGTAGTTCTACCTCAGCCTTTTAAAAAGAAATCTAATGAAACATTTTTGGACCATTTCTATCCTCTTAGAGTGGACACCGTAGTAGGGACTACAATAGTCTAAGACGGATCTTACTAGAGTCAAATAAAGAGACTCTAATGCATAAGGATCGCTGAAATTCCTTGTATTTCGCCTTATGAACCCTGGCTTTCTGAAAGAGTTACTAACTATGTTGTCTATATGCAGCTTAAAAGAAAGTTTTGGGCCCAATAGACCTTTTTTGGAACTCACCTTTTCTAAACAAGTGTTGCCAATTTTATAATTGTAAGATATCGAATCTATTGTCTTAGTGTAGGTCAGACTTTTACACTTTAATACATTTAAATATAGTTGATTGAGCTGACAGCAGCTAGCAAGACTATTCAAATCTTCCTAGAGAAGCCATGGCCAGGACCTAATTGAGTCTTAGGATGCTGTTTTTTCCGATCCAAAATGTTAACTTACTAAGGAGATAGAATTGAATTGAATTAAAATAGAATTTGCTTAATTTGTTCGATTACTTTACCATTATCGCATATCTACATATGAGGCAAATTGGTTTTTCCTATCTTAATTTTAAGAAGTCCCCAAGATCGGGAAGAATATCCATAAATTGTATCTTCCATAGGTTAAGTCAAGGAAAAATTGAAATGCTTTTTTTTTTAGTATTGATTTTATATCTGTCTTTATCGCATTTGTGTGGTGGGTTCTTCCTCATTGGCATTTCTACAGGAATTTCTTGCTTTCTTTGGCTTAGAAACAATCTTAACGCTCGCGTTTACATGACAGCGAAACAGGATGGTAAATTTATTTTTGCTTTCTAATTAGAAAAGTTTTGTGATACAAATTACATGAAATTTAATGTTTTGATTATGTTTTGATTATATGTATATACGAGTAGACACATATGCCAAGATAACCCTTGCCTCTTTCTTTTAATGTCACATAGCTTTTCTAGAAGATACCTTCTGGAAGATAGAAATCCTTCGTTGTTATATAGGGTTTTCCAATAGGGACTTGACAACTTTGAATTTAATTTGTGAATGCACTCCTTCACTAATCATCAAACTGTCACTGTCAATTTATTCAGTAAACTCAACATTTTCATCATGCTAAAGTACACTAACGAGCAACGTCTGCAAATTATAAAAACTTTCTACAGATATTCGGAGTCGCAAAATCATCTTCAGTGACGAAGCTCATTTTTGGCTCAATAGGTTCGTCAATAAGCAAAATATGCGTTATAACTTCATGAATCACCACTTCATCCACAAAAAAAATAACTGTTTAGTGCGGTTTGCATGCCGGCGGCGTTATTGGACCATATTTTTTCGTCGACGATAACGATCGTGACGTTGCTGTGAATGGTAAATGTTATCGCGCCATGATCACCGATTATTTTTGGCCCGGATTGGAAGATATGGACTTGAACGATATGTGGTTTCAATCGATTTATTGAAGAGTAAGTATGGTGAGCGTGTTATCTCAAGACATGGGCCAGTCGATTGGCCGCCTCGTTCGTGCGATTTAACGCCGCTTGACTATTTTCTGTGGACGTTATGGACGTTAAGTCATTGGCTTATGTCACCACGCTGAGGAAGTGGGAACAGCTCTGACATTGAACTCGAAATGTGTGGTCGAGTCATTGAAAATTGGGTGCAACGAATCGACCGTGGCAAACGTGCCCGCGGTGACCATATGAACGAAGTCGAGTACCATTCATAAATGTTTTGATTGTGCTTCAAGCCAATAATAAAGTTTTTGAAATATCTCAAATGGTTTGCCTTTTATTTAAAAAAAAGTTATCAAGTCGTTATTAGAAAACCCTATATAATATTACAATAAGATGACACAAAAAATCTAGTTCTGTCCAGTGACTAAAGAATGACTGGAAAATCCTTCTTAGTTAACTTAACTCCACTATTTCTTTGCTGTTTTTTTTTTTTGTAAATCATCTCCTATTCTCGCAACACCTTTCACCATCCTCGAATAATGAATATAAATCATAAGAGGAAAAAACACAAGTGTATCCATCTTTTAACTATGAAAAATCGAAAATCTGTCACATCAGCGAAATTCAAGGAACTTGTTATCGAATTGGCACAAGGAGAACAAAAATCAGACACAAACTAAGTAAGGTGAAAGAAGCCTTCATCTACTCATACACTCTAAGTTCCGCGACAAGGCCGCTCTTCCATCACAGCGTGTGTTCTTCCTCTCATCCTGATGATATTGATTAAGCACGACATGACGAGGATCTTTTATCTTGGCAAATCCTTGAAATGAATTGCCATGGAAAGCAAATCCTGATGATGGCGATTGGTGAAACCTTTTCTTCGTCCCCATGTCTGACAATGCTTAACAAATTGCCAAGGGAGTAGAGAATAGGTTCTTTTTTTTCCTTTTCCTTATATTCTTCTCTTCTTTTACCCTGATGTTTTGATTTTTTTTTTCTTCCGTTCAACAATAGATACGTTTACCCTTTGAAAATAAAGAAAATGAAAAAAAAAAAAAAACTGAAAAAGGCTCGAAATATGATAGATAGAAAAATACATAAACCATACAGCTGGGATAGACAATTCAGCGAGGAGTGTACTAATAACTCTCCTTTGGATAATTACTAGTGTAATGATGAATTAAAAATGTTATTGGTTTTATGCCTCTAAATATCTGTTACTATGGAAGAAATTAATATTATAATTTACTTCGTTAGCTGATAGTATATCATTTGAATACTTTTTGTTTAAATCTGTTCAAAACTTGGTTTGGGCTGGTAATGCAGGAATCTCATCGGGGTTAAGAGCTTTCTAGTGGCGGTCTTCGAGCAACTACAATAAATGTTAAAATTCGGCTTGAATTGCAAGCATTTACGGTTCTGCGGGTCTAGACTATGTGATATGTGTTGTGTAGGCATGCTATGATACTAAAATGATCCCGCTGCTAGAACTGAGATTACATCTCGTATAATAAACGCCTACACCTTGAAGCAACGACGAAAAAAGATTCCTGGGCTTGTCTTGCAAAAGAGGGACATATCTGATAGATTAATCGTTATTAGTAAACCAACATGTGTTGGATTAGAATGCAGACACTGTTTAACTTCCAATATCTTATGAGTAGCTAATAGCTATCGAAAATAAAAATTGAAATGGAAAACGACTTGTAATGGGCCTCGTAGGAGCTTCATTGCCAAATGAAAGACAGTAGGCGATGGTAGGAACGCAGACCCCAGTCCTATGAATCTGCAGAAAGCTTGTTTATAGAGACTGAAAAACTTATTCTTAATGCTAGAGACATACCACTTTGATCAAAAAGTTCCCGTTGGTGTCATCGTGTGGCGCTCCCAATGTTCCAATTTGAGTTCTGTTCTGACATTTCCTCTAAATCTTAGCGTCATAGCTTGACATTTCCAAAAGTTATATAGCCACGAGTACATCTATTACTGTTTGTGTTGGCGATTGTTTACAATTTTAGAAATGGATTTAAATTTGCAACAACGAACTTGTATTAAATTTTGCGTAAAAAACGGATTTAATGGTTCGCGAACGTTGGAAATGTTGGAAAATGTTTCGGCAACGATTCTCTAAAGAAAACGGTCGTTTACCAGTGGCACGAGCGGTTCAAAAATGGTCATGAGTAAATCGAAGATGATGAACGCAGTGGCAGAATATCGACATCGAAAACCGACGAAAACATTGATGAAGTAAAAGAAATGTTGGTCAATAAACGCAAATTAACCAGCAGAGAGATAGCGGAGGACTTGAACATTGCCTATGGATCCGTCCAATACATTTTGGTTAATAATTTGGGTTTGCTACACGACAGCAGACCTCAATTTCATGCAAAAAAGAGACCATGTTGACGTCGCAAAAGAGATGATTTGCGAGGCTGAGTCCGATTCCACATTGATCAAAAGAATCATTACTGGCGACAAGACATGGGCTTATGAGTACGACATGCAATCCAGACATCAGGCAAGTGAATGGCGTTCACCAAATGAGCCGAGACTAAGAAAACCACGTCGTTTTCAGTCAAAAAAGAAGGCAATGCTCACGGTTTTCATGGATTACAACGGTGTAGTGCATCATGAATTTTTGCCAAAAGGCCAGACATTAAACAAAGAGTATTATTTGGGCGTCATGAGACGTTTGCGTAAGTAAGTAATTCGGCGAAAGAGATCAGAATTGTGGGCAGAAAACTCTTGGATTTTGCACCGTGATAACGCACCGTCACACAGTGCCATCATTATTCGTAATTCTTTGACGAAAAATGCAACAAATACCATACACAATACCAACAAAATATTGTTAATTTTCTAAATAAATTCCGGGAATTTTGATCAAGGTGGTACTTAAGTCCTGTTCTTCTAATTGTGACAGGAAATCGACAGGAGGGCTTAAGGTTAAGATAAGGAACGCAACCATTATTCATTGTCACGCAGAGGATAACAAGGAAATTTTTAGAGCATACTGAGTCTAGCCAATAATTTAAGTTTAACGAAAATAGTGTTGGGAATATTGGTGGAAGTTTTAAAAGCGGAGGTAGAAAATGAAAAAATTACCATCAAATATGTGATGGAACCACACAGTCTAAAAACAAAAGAAATGACAACAACGACAGGTTTATTGTCCTCTGTAAGGTTATTGGAATCTCACTATTTAACAAGAAGAACTACCATAAGATCAATTGGGTCTCAATTCATCAATCATGATTGATGATCAATCGATCTAGGTCGTTCACTTAACAATTTCCGTTCCTTAAAAAACCCAAAACTTCCGTCAGAATAAAGAAGGACGCCTTTACTACATCTATTACTACATAGAGAGCGATTAAATTTTCTAAGGAATGGGGCAAACAACATTGTCGTCTGGAGATAGATCGACGGACGTAATGAAATCCAAACTTCGAATTGCAGAAGCCCTAGTAATAAAGCGCCCCGAAATAGAGGTCCATACCACATGAAGATGAAAGAAGTGCCACAGAATGAAGCGTCCAGGTAAATCTCTGGTGGTCCAAGCTTCAGCTAGTAAACGTACTAGACGGAAGTCTGCTGATATCGGATGGGAAGCTATTTGCCAAAATTGCACCAGCGCCTTACAACTTATTCAAAAGTTATTTAAACCCAATAAAGGTCAAAAGATAGAGGAAGAAGTTGCGGTGGCTTGGTCACATCTTACGAAGCGAAGACAAGTCCATTTAAGGTACTCCATGCAAAGAAATCGACTTACCCAATTAGGTAGACGAGTGGAACATCCTAGATCCTAGGTTATGGAGAACAACAGTCAAGGAAAACTCTAGACTTTTGGGAATAATTTAGAGGAAAGCTAACCTTATTATAGAACTCAGTTATTGTTTCATTGGATGGTGAAAAAAAAAAGAGCATGAGAAGCTAGTCATTGAGGAAATTGAGAAATGCTACTAAAGGAATGAGATTCGAAAGTTTTAACAGAAGATAAAAAAAAAACCCGCCATGGGCACAAAAACCCGAAATGAAGGGTGTAAAGGCGAACAAGGGAACATAATGGTAGAGTCGCAGCTTTGGAAATAGAATATCTGTAGACTATATAACGCCGATGTCGAACCAAACACCGCTATCACTCAGAATGAACCTTTCAACCTGAACGATATAGATCAACAATTCCGTTCACCCGAACTGGATGAAGTGATGATGGCCATATATAAGCTTAAGTCTTACAAAGCTGCTGAAGCGGCCGGCCTGACTCTGCCGAGCTCTTTATAGTGACAGGCGATGACCTGGAAAGGAGCATACACCAACTCATTAGCATTATTTGTCCGATCCTCAAGAATAGAGAACTTCTATACTGCGCCAGCTGCAGATGCATCAATGTTCCTAACATCGCTCACAAGATCCTATCTGCTGTATTGTGTGAATGCCTAAAGCCGTTCGCCAACAACTTTATTGGTCCATATCGGTGTGGTGTTAGGCCAGAGCAGTCCAGCAACGACTAAATACTCACACTGCAGCAGATCTTGGAAAAAAAGCCATGAAATCTAAGTCGACACGCACCACTTATTCCATCCATGGAGCTATAGAGAGCAATGTCTAGTTTTAGTGTCCTTGCCTAACTCGTCTGTTTGTGCAGGATGACGGCGGAGAATACACGCTGCTCTATCAAGGTGTGATGTCAGTGGCGCTTTCGCGATAATTTTCAACAATTGCGGCGAAGATAAGCCTAACGGATAAGACCAAGAAAAGTGTGATTCTTTTAGGTGTACTTTTTTCAGTGGATTTCATGTCAGATCACGCATGCATCGTGCCACACTGATGTGGTATTGTTTGTCATCTCATCATGGAAAGACTTAGCCTGGCACAGCATCTACAAGTTATTCAGTTGTACTTCTATTACGAAAATCAGCATACTTCGAGGAATGCGTTTCGTATTCTCGAATACGACATTTGGTCTATATAATCGGCCTACTGAACCCATAATTTGCTATACCATCGAAATGTTTAAGACCTAATTTTCATTATTGGATAACACGCTACCAAATAGACTTCTAGCACGTAGGAGTAGTGACAAAAATCAGCAGCTTTGTTGATATATTTTACATGAGAACCTCGGTGTAAAAGCTTACAAACTTCAATTCGAAGAATTGAAGCCGCCCGACCTTTCGACGTCTCCGCTTTAGTCGTTGGACTCTTGAAAAGTTTCAAGGAGACCAAAATTGTAGTCAGCTGTCCTGCTGTCAATCAGAAAGGAAACCCAACGTCGACGTTTCGAACAGAACGTCACTCTCAATAGGGTTAAGTTTAAAGTAGATAAGAACTTGGTCTATTTCGGTCCGGTCTGCATAGACGGTAGGGATTAATGGAGGATATATATACAACAATGAACTGTATGGTCTATAGAGCGACATCGACTAAGAACGAGGGTGTCGCACAGGTGTGCACACAAATGGAAGGAGACCTCAGCCAACTTAATGCGCGAAACTGGAGTCAGCTGGCTAGAGATCGAACTAATTAAATATGTTTGTAGGTTAAGGCCCAGGTCCACCCCGGACAGCAGCGCCAACTTAGGTAAGGATGAATACGTATATTGATGAAGTAAAAGAGGATGAATATATGTAATCTCCAAAGCCGATCATGTTATGCAGTGGAATCAAATAATTTAGGATATAACAACAACAGGTAGACTAAGAAAAACATGAAGAACATAAGCCGTGCACGGTAAATAAGAGCTCGGAAGTCGTAGGCGAATTACCCAAACACAATATTTGGTAGCTACAGGCAAAGACCTAAAAGGGATAAGTAAATAATAAATTGGTGCCACAGTCAGAATCGTCCAAGGTCTAACGTCTCCCGTTGGCTATGTTGTTCGTCTTGTCGTTTCATGTACAGGGAAAGCGGACCTACCGACTCCAAACAGCGGGAGCGTATTGTATAAGACTTTATCATAGGCAAAAATTTAACTTTCAGAGGATTATTAATGCTGACAAGAGGCGATGACCTCAGCAAAGTAGATAATGTGGTCTACGGTGTTGTGTACGAGTTTTGAAACCAGACCCTCTTAAGTCATAGAGTATACAGTCGCCACGGTATCACCACAAGTGCATAACAATACACATATGATCATATTCAACGGTTTGCAGATCGTTTTCTGAAAAATAGGTGGTCAGCTGGTCGAATAATGTCCTGGTATTATTTTCTGCTCCCTGCTTTTTAAAAGGGTCGATGTTTTTATGGACTCTTTTAATGCATAACAATAAAACCATGCTACCATTCGACTACATGATTTTTGATAATTACAATTGAGCATAAATTCGACATATGGCTTCACTATATCGATTACTCTTCCATTGAAATGCTTTAATTTAAATGACTTGATGCTCGAATGCTTGGACTACCGTACAAGTAAAGTATCCCACAATCCTTCTATTCTACGTAAAAACAAGCCAATAAGAAGTGTTTACACATCGTACTCGTATAATGGATCACTTTCAAGCAATTCCCTTAATTACCCCGAGTATGTACTTATGCATCGGTGATTCCCTCATATATGTTAGAAACACAAAACTCTTTACCCTTTCCGACAAAAACTCAAAGAAATACTTTACAACTTTCTCAGCGAGATATGATTACAGACCTATGTAAGACTCAGGGTAGCGCCATTAGTGTGACCATATACTGAAAACAATTGCATTTGTAATGCAAATTGATACTATGGCATTGATTTTTGGTTTGTAAAGACTTTCAAAATTGTAAAAGCGTCATCGAATAATAACTAGAATTCCCTGGACTCACTTAAACATATGTCACTTATGACTTCTGTGTTTCCTTCTACGAAAACTTTAATCAATCGGACTCAAATAATGGAGAAAGGTTATCAATGACGTCCGCCGTGCATAGTGTATCCGATTGACGATTGATGATTATAAATTTAGTCGTCAATATGAAACGTTTATTGCGACTAAAGTTTTTGTCGTTAGATGCAACTAAGTTTAAAAAAAATTATTGGAAAACCGTTTTTCTTCAACCGCTATCTATGAGTAACGAATAAAAATTTAGTCGTTTCCCACGATTAAATCGTTACACCCAACTAAAGTAAAAAACATTTTTTGTTGTTTGTTTTTTAATGCTAAGAAGAGCAAGAGGAAGTCCGGATCCGAGTGTTACGGCTCAACTGATTCTCATATGCAATATTAATAAGCCTTCCTAGGAAGAAGTAAGTTGCGGGTAGATTTTTGAATGTAGGAGAGGGGGGAGTGCAGCTAGCTAGTTTACTTGAGAATTATTGTGTCCAAATGATGTACAAGGACTTTATGTGCTATGTAAGCCTATACGAAGAACTTTTAAGGAAAAAAAGCAAGTGTTCAAAAAAATTTTTGCAATATGTACAACGAAAACACGAAGAAGTTTTTCTTAACAAAATTTTGACCATGATGTCTTCAAGTTCATAATTCCGTTAAGAACTGTAGAGGAATCAGTTTTTAAATTTATGTATTCAAACTTCACTAAGCTAGAAAATTCTGCATTTAAAATTTTATCAATTTTGCAAAACTGCAAGACGTAAAATACCACCCGAACTGACGTATAGATGGCGGTAGTTGTTTAGAAAGAATAACTATTGCAGAAAGTATCAACTTTATATTTTAATATTTTTTCGGCAGCTATCAATAGCGAACGCTCGTAATAAATTTTTAAATATAAAATAAAATGGTCATCGTTATGTGATACAATACTTTCATTTGAAAGGCCTTCAATCCAATCAACATTAAAACGAAATTGGATTCTACTCTGGGGGAATCTTCTTCTTCGCTTACAACAATAAAATATTGGGTGGTAGAGTTAAAGCGAGACCATAGGAGTTGCCAATACGAACATTGTAGTGGTCGACCAAATGAAGAGAGTTCACCAGAAATGTTGAAAAAATTTCCACGAAATGTTATTGGATGACCGTCAATTGAATTTGCACTATGAAATATGGTAGGTATTTCAAAAAACACTGTACATCGTATGTTGACTCCAAAATTGGAAGTGAGAGAGCTGTGCGCAAGATGAGTGCCGCGATTACTCACAATGGAACAGAAACAGCGTAGTGAGGATGTTTCAATTGAGTGTTTGTCGAAGTTTCACAGCAATAAAGCCACGTTTTTGCATCAATTCATCTCACATCCGAGCTGAAGAAACATTCAAAACAATAGACTCAAAGCGGAGAACCAGCTCCAAAGAAGCCGAAGACAGTTCAGTTTTCTGGGATGCGCGTGAGATAGTTTTCATTGATTGTTTTTGGAAAGAAAAATTAATCAACGGCGTATATTATGTGAACTTATTGCAGCGTTTTAAAGATGAAATCAAGAAAAAACGGCTGTATTTGGTGGAGAAAAAAGTTTTGTTTCACCAAGGCAATGTATCAGTTTACACTTCCGTCAACGCGATGACCAAAATCATTGTGTTAAAGTTCAAATTGCTCCCTCATGCACCCTTTTCGCCAGATTTAGCCACTTTGGACTATTTTCTATTTCCGAACTTGAAAAAATGGCTCGGTGGTAAAAGATTTTCAAACAGTAAAGAGATGGAGTCTGTGGTTGATAGCTATTTTAAGGAGCTCGAAGATTCTCACTATAAACAGTTGTCGAAGCCGAGCAAAGTATATTGAACTTAAAGGAGACTACGTAAAGATAATTTTTCCCAATTTTTTTGTGTTTTCTTTATAAGGTCGGACTATCCTCGTATCTGTATTTCAACGGACATTTGGTTAAGCATTTATTGGAGTCATATGCCACTGAATCTCCCAAAATTTCGAAAGAATTTCTGCAGCATTGGCGTGAAAGGGATTCCAGCGTTTCCATTCTCACGATATAATTATGGCTCTCCTTTAAGAAATCTACCTAGAATATATTCATCATCTGTGAACAAACGGAATATAGAGGTTATTTGAGATGATTTGCAGTATTGATAATTTAACACTGACTCCGTTGATTTTCAGATGTTCCTGTTAATGCATATACGCTGCTTAAACCATATCCTACACTTGTATGCTACTACGGATGCAAAGAAGTCCAATAGGATGTGACTTGCCACCATAATTTTGAGATGATATCATGCGTACTCTTCACAAATCACCGCAGCATTGTTGAAGGTAAGTTTTAATATGTATATACAGGTATACGGAATAATTAGTTCATTCTGTATGACATACAAATATTCATCATCTTCACAACTCTAAAGAAATCATTTGCCCATATCCCTTACTCTGACTGTCAGTTTACCTAGTCTTCTATTCCTAATTTGTTGACGTCAAACCAAGTGGTTCTTAGTGATGATTAGACGAAACATCAGAAGTGTCGTCTCTGACAGCTTATTGCCAGATTTGTGCAGGTTGGTCTTTGCCTTAAAGGTCTTTATACTTTCAAACTCTCTCACAGTATTGCATCTATTGCATGCCCGCATTCGTACTTTGGCTACAATAAGTTAGTTGTCCGATTTCATATTGGAATTCTCAAACATCCACGCATGCTTGAAATTTAAAACTTCCTGCGTTTGTCTCTAATAACAAAACCTCTTCAAAATAGTCGTTAATTATCTTTTTGGAAGCAATAACCTTGCTATCTGTCGCAGATTTGTATCCTGTTAGGGATATAGTCACAGATCTACTTCAATTCTATATAAATAGATAAAAAGTTAAAGACGGACAGGAAACATTTGTTTGAGACCATTATTTGTCAGCTCATGTAGGACTGTCCGGAAAATCGGCGAGATAAAAATTCAGACGCAACCAGAAATACCATATAGAGGGTGATTAACCGTAAGGTTCGATTTATAATGTAAAATAAAAGACATAACTTTGAAAGTGAACTTAAAATTTTTATTATCAGTTAAAAGAACAATCCATGGCATTTAATTTTTAAAAATGATATCATGTAAATGTTGACCACGACTACGTCTGAGGTGGTCCATTTGGAAGGTCTAATTTTCGGCGAATCCTTCGAGCAAAGCGACTGGTATCTCGCAGATAACACGAGTAATGTTGGCTTCCAAAGCGTCAATCGTAGCTGGATTATTTCTAAAGACCTGGGACTTTACATATCCCATTTTTGAAGAAATATGGACCAATGATTTCACCAGCCCATAAACCACACCATACCGTTGTTTTTAACGGATGTAATGGTAGCTCACAGTACATGGTACTCATCACTGAACAAAATTTCACAATAAAACACCGGATTTTCATTGAGTTTTTCCGGAGCCCATTCACTGAAAATATGACGCAAATTTAAGTCACCTGGCTTCAATGCTTGCACAAGTTGAATTTTGTACGCTTTTAGGCCGCGATCCTTACGTAAAATACGTCGAATACGCCAAGCCAAGCTGCTAAAAATGACGAAAAATCGATTCGTCACGGTCTTTGCGTACACTCTCAGCTACAGCTGCTATAGTCTTTTCACTACGTGCTGGATGTGGTATAACCGGTCGAGTGTCATCCACTTATGTCAACTGGAACTTAAATTTGTGAATGGTATTGGCAATAGTGGTTTAAGTAGGTCGATTATGTGCACCGTAAGTTCCTCGAATCGCACAAAAAACATTTCTGACAAAACGCTGATTTTCGTAATACAGTTGAAAAATAGTGTGAGTCTTTCAATGATGACTTGCCAAATGACACTAAACTAAAATGACAAAGCAGATTGATAGGAGTCACGCGTGATCTGTCAAAAAGCCTATTGAAAATCAAACCTTATGATGAATCACTCTATACATATGAGAGGCACAAGTGGAGTAGTCTAACTACTTTGGTCACACTGCACACCAGCGCATACTTTATTTGTATTCATTTCCTCGCCTAATGCACTTTACTACAGTACCACCCACCCCTTCATTAGTTTTCAACAGAGCTGAATAATTCAAAATAAAATAAAAAAAAAAAGTTTTTCAAAAAAAAAATAAAGTAAATCGAAAAGTTACTCCGACTCCGAATGTGTAATGTTTATTATTACGAGCGCAAGTATCTCACTCCGACTCGTCGACGATTAAATTACATTTTTACTTAGAAAGGGGTACGTCGTGTATAATACCACATTAAACATATGTACTCCCACTATTTGAGGGAAATAAGTATAACCATACAGTTATGATGAATGGCCATCTGGGATATGGAAATGGATACTGGAAACCCGCGCACATATGAAATATACTCCAACGTTTCACAAGGGCATCAACAGTAAACATCAACACGAAACGCTCTCTAGATGATCCTCAAAGGAAATATTTTTTATCTGAGTACAAAGTTATCATATAAATCCACTTAGGCGGCATTTTTGAGGCTCCAGATACAAATGAATCCCAACAAATAAATATGTATTCACAAATGTATCTAGCAGCTCCTGTGGCAGCTTAACTCAAGGGAAATGATAGAAAATTCGTTTCGTTTGGTAGGTATCTGGTATTTGCAAGAAAATGAAAGTTAAAAAGAAAGAAAAGTAATAATAATAATGCGAATACAAACAAATAAAAAAGGACTTCTGAAAGATCTGCAATTTAAATTAAGTATCTATGGCATATTACTACGTATTTCATTTTGCTTATATCTGATGCGGATAATCTACGTAAAACTCGGGAAAACCTTAATGTTAATTCCCCATAGTATATGTAAATTTTGGCAATGTAATCTCACAATTAATTTTTCCCCAATTCGAACTTCTTTTGGGGGCAGGACAACTTAGAAAACCGGAAGAAGTGAAATTATCAAAAAAATCCTTGGAGGGGGGAATAAAATATAAAAATCTTTGGATTCTTGTTATTTTTGTTTTTTTTTTGTTCTCAACAAACATGTGAATTCGTATGCACATATGTGTTTACATTGGTATCTTTCTGTGTAGAGGGAACAGATGAGTGTACTTTGTTGAGGGGTACTATAATCCGAATCAAATCGACAGAAGCATTCCTACAGTAATCCCTACTATGGTATAGGGTGAGCTTGGTTTGGGATAAGGAAACAGATAATTTCCAGATTTCTAAGTTCATTTGATTTATGTGTCCGTTTTTGATACTTAAAAGTGAACTTGCCAAGTTTGCCCTGGAGAAAACCGTTTGTAAACTAGAAATTGGAATACTCAAAAACAAATACCTTATTTGTGAAAATCACACAGCTTAACCACTTCAAATATATTTTAGTTGACAGATACAAAACCCAGGAAGATATTCATCTGTACTGGAGTTTTCGTCAAACAGTGACTGAAAGATTTGAAAATATTCTGAGCGTATCAATAACTAGTCTTCAGCGGCTTTGTTAAATCGGTTTTGGTTACTATAAGTAGTAAAGCGTAATTTAATACACTATTGTATAATAAGCTTCATATAAATGCATCGAAAACTCATTTCAGCTCATTGTAAGGAGAACGCGAAAGACATTTCGGGTGCCACGATCTGGCTCCAAATGCCAATTGACCAATTGGATGGATGAGCTCCTCGCCTGAAGGTGGGATTGATTTCATGAGACGATGAATAAAATTAGGCGGCCTGCTCATCCAATCAACCGCATGTTATGTCAAATGTTTCTTTTTTTCAGACTGATAGAAAGCGATAGCGCCTTGGAGGTTTTTGATGTGCTATGTCTAGTCTAAACAAGTTTGTTATCCAGAATAGCACTAAATATATAGCTTTATTGAAGGAACATATGGTGATGCCTTTAAACACTAGACTAGTCAAACTAGTTAGCTTCCTCGCACTTGTAAAGAGAAGAACCCCTGTTTCGAGACTATTGGCTAAAAGACCATTACTTCTATAGCTGGAGTGAAGTGCTAAGCTAAAAGTTCAAAGTCTCCCTTGAGTTGCCAGCAGCTGGTATATATCTGTTTGCAGCATAAGTGGACATTAGCAAATTCTCCACTGTTGCTGTATTTACAAAAGCCCCAAACTACACATTAGTTCAACCTTTAACGAGTTTAAGTTCAAAAGAACTATGACCCTGTATCCTCATACTGAAATCGATATTATACCCTTCGATTTCAATATATACAATTCTGGGTGGCTTCGACATTCTGGACAGAAAGCGAAGAAACCTGTGTTGAGACCTTCGTCTCAATTGGGAATATGATAAATCCAACTGGCGCAAGCTTAGCACCTTCTTTATGAATTTGAACTGGCCGTTGTGTTTCCGGAATAACAACGTGGATGCCACTTTATCAACATCATCCTTTATCAACGGATGATGAGGGCATGGTACGACTCGAGCAGTAAAGATGAAAACCGAAAAAAATTCAAAGGATCCAGAAATGGGGCAAAAAAACTACAATGCCCTAAAGGTAGTAAAAATTGTTGGTCGTTCGTCAAAAACATTAGAAATTCGGTCTCATCCTCCATCCCAACGCTCATTCACAATGACATCAGCTATTTAAACAAGGTCAATCTACTTGCTACACTTTTTGCGGCCAGCTCAACAGCTTCCGATTGTGCTTTGTCTCCATCTGCACTCGAACGCGCCAAATCTTCAATTGGACGAATCCACTTTCGCATTTGTGTACTAGGTAGCAAGAGTACTTAAAGACAGTACAGATGATATATCTCCCCTTCTTCTGAAGAGGTTTTCTTTCGAGATGGAAAAACCACTGCGTAAGCTTTTTCATCAATCCCACTCTTTAGGACTCCTTGCGAGCAGATGGAAAATAGATTTTGTTAGATATTTACTAAAAAAGACGGATCTTTTTTTTTTCCCTCCTTCTTCTTTCCAAGGTCATAGAAACGCTGATAAAACCTGAGCTCATGAATTATCATGAAACACGAGACCAGCAGTACGGTTTTCGAAGCAATAGGTGCACTGGTGATTTGATGGCATGTCCCACTGAAAAGTGGAATCAAAATCTACACCAAACTTGGGAAAGCAGGATAGTTGCACTTGATTTTTCTAATGCATTTCACAGAATTGGATCGATCACTCACTTTTTTAATGGACTAATTCAATTTAATGACTTCGAGTCTGATATTCAGAAAATAAATGATGGTGTGCCTCAGGACTCCGTTCTATCTCCATACTCTTTTAAAATTTCATTAATGATCTCTTGTCTACTACTTCTAATCCAATATATTCCTTTGCTGACGACAATACTCTGCTTTTCATATTCGTTTCCTGACTCACGCCCCTGCTTTTCGGTTGTAGAATAGGAACGTCAGGGTATGTTAAGCTCAATTCCGATATTTACAGCGCAAACAATTGGTGAACTATCAGCAGAGTGTAATTTAATGCTTCCAAAATACAATGCTGTCTGCTGTCGTGAAAGTGAAAAAACAAAAACTTTCCATTCTCGGTATGTGTGCAAGTAACAACTTACGATTGAATGACCATAAATTCGACGTCATCAAAAACGCTGCGAAATGTTTGTCGAAATGTCTGTTTCCTCAAGAGATGGAAGAAATACTTCACACCCTCTGATTAGGGCTCAGTACACAAAGCATTTATCAGGTGCCCCTTTGCACTTGTTAGATAAGATTTAGAATTGTGTTATAAAATTCATATTTGGCGCCAAAAGTGCACAGTCAATTCACACGTTTGAACACCGATGTAAAGTCCCTTGCCTCAGCTTGTTCTGTCGTTATTTTTACCACGAGTACTCCCTCGGATATGCCAAACTTTTAACAGTAACACCCGTCTCCCTTATGGAATGCATTGACGCGTTCTTTATTTCCTATTCATTATAACTTTCAAACATTTAAAACCAACGCACATAGGTATCTCTCTTTTTTCCCACCTTAACATCCATTTAGGTTTTATTTACGACGCCATGTTGATATACTTATAGAGTTTCTGCTTAAACCCTTAACAAAGTAGAATAATTACCTGAAATTCGATATGTATCCTTGGATTAATGAGGAATCAGAAATGCTTTGTTTTGGTACCAGGTGTTGGGTGATTGCCAGGTCAGACGATAGAATGAATTCCAGGGGATGATTGCTACCTACGTTGTTACTTGTTTCTTCTCCAAAAAGTATTCTGATCATAAGCTTAAATTACAATATTCGACGAGCTTGGGTATACTTGTTGGTAGTAGCAGATTACAGAAAAACTGATCTAAGCCAATGACGAGTTTGTGTCATCGTCTGTTCCATTTTTAGCTTATGTCTGCAGTAATTAAATCTTGAGAGATCGACAGTGAGAGTGAATTCAATAAAAAAATCACATTCTTGTCTATTCAGATTGTCATTTCACACCTACGATGCCTGTGTGGATATTGTGTGAGGTTATGTATTCGATACGGAAATCCTCCTATACTAGTGGAGTGAAAAGTAACCTCCTTGACTAATGCTAATGCTCCGTCAGATTGCACCGTCAAATACTATATTGGTTTCGAGAGTTTCGTGTTGGCTGCAAGTCCACTACCGATCAAGTCCGCAGTGGCAGGCCATCCGATGCGGTTACAGAGGACAATGTCAAAAAAATACATGAAATGGTCTTGGCGGACCGGAAAGTGAAGGTGCGCTAGCTGCAGATACCACAGAGATTATTACTGAGCGCACACGCCATATTTTGGGCAATATTCTGCATATGAAAAAAATAACCTGCCGCTGGGTGCCGCGCATACTCACGCCTGACCAAAAACACGAACGCGAGAGCACTTCTAAAGAGTGTTTGGACTTGCTGATGCGGAATCTGGTGTGCTTTTGGCGTCGATTGGTAACTGTTGATCACCAGAGAACAGAATGGGTTCCCGGCAATGATGTGAAGCTGGTACGAGTGCTCCGAAGTGGGGCTCGATGAGTGGAAAAGGTTATGGCGTCGGTTTTCTGGGATTGTCATGGTATACTCTTCGTGGACTACCTCGAAAAAGGAAAAACCATCAACAGCGAGTATAACTGTGCATTATTGGAGCGATTTAAAGCCGAATGCCTCACATGATGCGAAAAAAAATGTTGTTTTTGCAAGACAATGCACCGGCGTACAAGAGCATCGCAACCATGGCTTAAATCAATGACTTACGGCTATAATTGCTGTCGCATCCAACGTATTCAGCCGATTTGGCTTCCTCGGACTATTATCTCTTCCCAAACCTCAAAAGATGGCTCATCAATAAAAAATTCAGCTTACGCGAGGAAATCATCGTATTGAATGTTGATCTGACAAAATGTAATACATACTCGTAACTACTGCGGTGCTCCTTTCTTTCTTCATTTGGGAATGTTCCGTCCCGTCCCGTTCCAACCGGACCCTGTACGAGAGGAGAGCGCGATTTATACCGCCGCCATAATTCAGCTATTCGGCGGATAATATAATATTTTGTCAATATATTTGAGTACTTCGTCCTTGTTGGTTACACCACGAGTTTCATTCGGGCATTTCGTGCTGGAAAATCCATAAAACGAGATAATATCAGAAACTTTCTTCCTATTTTCCCCATTCCAGATAGAAGAAAATGATGTAATTTCAGTGTATACCTTCTCTGGAGCCCGTTCAATTTTTTTCGGTTTTCCAAATATTAGTCTTTTCTGATGAAACCGTAATAGGCTTAGCTTCTCCAGTACTCGCTTCATCGAGCCAGGCTAATCTACAAAACATGTCGTAGAAAGAGCAGCACGAGTCACCGAAATCAAAAATCCTGGCGCCATTTCAATTACGTTTTTTATTCCTTGACTGAGTTTTCCATTTGAAGAAACCAAAAATGCCACATCTAGTCGTGTATGTGGCAACAAACCCTACAAGAAGACATATAAAATCAATAATTAAACAGTAAATTCTGTTTATTTTATTGCTCTAAATTTAAGATTTATTTGCCTTCCACACATTTCCGAAAGTGTGATAATAAAATAACATATCCCATCACCATTCAATGTATCTCGTTTTATTTTTAGCTTACCAAACTATGTTATACGAACTCATCCCAAGTGTGTATCCGTCTCCATTCCGAATATGTTGTTCACTTTCACTTTGCGTTACATCGAGGAGTGATTTTGTAAATTCATCATAATTCCAGGGAATGCATTATTCGTAAGGGCACAAGAGATTTCTACGAGCACTCGTATGTGTTGCGATTGCGGTGATGTGCATTCCGTCCGTGTCCTATTTTTCAATTAATCCCTCCATTTGTTGGTGTTGCTGTCATAAATGAACATTTTAATAGGAAGATTGTCTGAATATTAAATTTGGTTCTTGTGGATTAAAATTAATGCGTCATAAATACGCTGGCTGTCAGCTAGGCAGCTGGGTAAAACCAGAGAACCAGTTGTGGGACAACTCCCTGACGGATGCATGAGTTATGGGCTGGATAAGAATTTTTTTTTTGAATTTTTGTTTTTATTTGGTTTTTAGTGTCGGTTGCTGGTGATGAGATGAGCCAGGAAATTGGATTATTTAGTTATTTTTTGAGATCCAGTCAATAGCTAACATGTTTCATGGTTTTTTGATGCACATTTCTCGCTGCAGGTCGTTGGGATTTTTTTTATTTTTTTATTTTTTTAGGTGCATGCGATGAAATTGGGTTTAGTATAACTGACACAATCATTGGCTAAGCTTAATAAATGGCTGTACAGGAAAAGTGTGGCAGGAGCGATAACACGGATAAAATGCCTCCTCTTTCATTTTGACCTTTTATTTCCAATTTATGAGCGCAAGTTCAACAGGTAGGGTGATTGATTATTCCCACTTGACAACGCAATATATTACCTAGACAAACTTTTAATATGTACAAAGCTTTTACAAGCCAAATGATGCCGCAAAATAACTAGATATTCATAGATATTCATACTACTTAGTAGATTATAAATTTTTTTGATTAATACGTAAAAGTTCTGCGTTTTAAGGAGAGGGCGATATTTTTCTTTAGCCAAAATAATAGATAACATTTCTGTCATACATACGTAATATATCAAAAACAAAAAAAAATTTTTTGCTTCACATGTTTTCACCATGTCCTAACGCGGATAACACATTCAGTTCTAAATTTGGGAGTATGATTTGCTTGTAAACTTGCTAAGATTTCAAAACTCGATTAATTTTGGTTTAGCAGGCTCTGACCAAACTCACTAAAAGGACTCTACTGGCTCTATGTTGAAACATCCTCAAAACGTGAGCAATGAGAATGAAATGGTTATGATTATTAGAAATCATTGATGTACCACTCAGAAAAAATACTTATTGCCTTTAAAAAACGAACAAAAAGCCACTAGAAGGTTACCAGCGTTGTTATGTAGTCATTAACCAGAGCAGAATGGTGTACGTCGTCGAAAGGGCTTCTGAAGCTAGAGCTCAGAATTTGTATCTAAACATGATGGACCACACGTTTAAAGTTCATTTGAACGTTTTGTCGCATCTAAGGAATTCCTTTTTTTTTATTATTTTTCGCGCTCTCAAGGGACTTGGGTGTCCATAAAATGCTTGCACACAGCGCGGGCAAAGGAAAATCAAGAAAAAAAAAGAAAAAGAAGGAGAGGTACCGATGAACGTAGGTTTTAAATATCTGAATATTACAATGGGGAGGAAATAGGGAGCTCGGCAGGACATTCCATAAGCGAGTTGTTGGGCTGATAAATGCCTTATATCTATTGAGGTCTGATGAGAGGGGATTAAGTATTTCTTACATCATTTGAGGAAATCTAGACATTTGGCATCCTAAGGACATCATCGAATGTGTGGTTATTCCAACGTAAGTTTTCATTGACACATATACCGAGAATGGAAAGTTTTTCGGTTTCTACGATGTAAGTGCTATTCTTGGATAATGGCTGGACAGAATTGAATTTTGGAAGCATAAAATTGCACTCTTCGCATAGGGAACTATCACTATTTGGTTAAAGCTTAACATACGCTGACGTATGTCAGGGAACGAATATGAAAAGCAGAGAGTACTGTCCTCGGCATATTACATATATTGGAGTATATTGGATTGGAAGTTCCACTTCCACTTTTGGATCCACTTTTCAGTGAGACATGCCATTAGATCACCAGTGGACCTATTGCTACGAAAACCGTACCGCCAGTCATTGCAAAGTTTTCGTGTTTTGAGACATTTCACTAGCTGACGGTTTATCAGGGTTTCCATGACCTAGAAACGAAGGGATGTAAATGCAATGGGTCTGTAGGTGGACAGAGAAGAAGATAAGCCTTTTTACCGGTGGACTCGCCCCATTAAAGATTCGACGCACTCAAATCTAGACGGGGACAAAGCACAATCTGGAAGTAATGAGCTGGCCGTAGTTTGTGCAATAAGCAGATTAGCCTTGCTTAAAGTGTTGACAACTGGAATGTCATTGTAAATAAGCGCTGGGATGGAGTATAAGGTGGTATGTATTTCTACTGTTTTTGACGAACGACCAACAACTTTTATTTTCGTTGGGACATTGTATTTGTTTTTTTGTTTCAGTTTTTGGTCGTATTTCACACGCTTAAGTGATGACGCATTGCTATCATTCCTGGCTCGTTTAAACTTTTTAAGGTTTTCCTCTGTTGGGTTGATCTTGAAGGGCTGACAAAACATTTCTCTAACCCTGACAGCCTCCTTACTGCTTGAGTAGTACTATGCCCTCATCATCCGTTGAGGGATAAACGATCTCATTCCAAAGAGAAAAAGTCTGTGTTCATATTATCAGCGGCATCCACTGCAGCCAGTTGGCTTTCTCGTATTGCCATATGGTTCTATTTGTATCATATGGTTAGAGTACGAGAAATTAGCTGACATAACTCAATGGTCCGACGAGCCTGGAGGAAAAGGCACAACATACTCATATTTATCATGGTGAGAAGTTAAAACAACTTTACGGCGGCGAATAGATGCTCCGAGCGTCAATAATTAATTAATGATTGAGAGCACCTTCAGAAAATTTTTGATCTCCGATTTTACTCAACACACCGTCCTTCGGGTGTTGTCTGTCCAGAATGTCGAATCCACCCAGAATTGTGTATATTGAAATTGGCCGTAATCACGATTTCAGTATGAGGATACAGGGATACAATTCTTTATATGGAGTCAGACATCGCATCAAACTCGTTAAAAGTCGAATTACTGTTCAGTTTGTATCTTCTGTAAATGAACGGAGATGGAACTTTAACCACATGAAGCTGAATTCCGGATTGAAACACGTATCACATTGTGGTGGGATTTGATAAGCTACATCACTTTGTACGTTAATTGCGAGATCGCGGTGAGAAAAGGATAATGGCACTAGTTCGTAGTCAGGTAGCTTCATATCACAATGATCTGAGAGGTGTAGACGAAGATCTACATGTGTTTCATTAAGTGCTAAAACGGCTTATCTGTATTTACAGACGTGGACGTACGCAAAAAAGTGAGTCACAATTGGGGAATAACCCTTAACTGTACGTTATTATTGGAACAATAAGCGATTTTACCAATTTTAGTTTGACTTTGATAGGGAGATTTTTGTTGGCAATAGAGAGTCATCGAAGCGGGAATATATTAGACTTTGGAGATGATACAGTTTATATGCTCATCCCAGTTTAAGTGTTAAGACTGTTGCGTGATGAAAACTCAGGAATAGCTAGACATCGTCGGCTTAGATATGATGATGATAATGAGATAAGACAGTGAATAGGTCATTGATAAATAAAGAAAAGAGTAGTGCACCGAGAATAGATCCTTGGGGAACTCCACTATTAAGAGGAGAGAGAAGGAGTATAACTTATTACACAAAAACAGCTTGAGTGTGGTTAGTCGAATATATTCCTTGATTTGAGTCCTCCGAATTGATTCAAAGGCTTTAGATCCTTTAGATAGATACCTTTGCAGTCAGTAAGGTTAGTTGAGGTCATCTTAATTGTATCATATTTGTGTTGTATAAATGTAAGGAAGTATAAGAGGAAGCAGTATTTTTAAGAAACCCAAATGAATGTTATCAGATTTGCTCTTTGCCCTCGATTATAAAAACGTTAACTTTTTTCATCGATTGACAATACATCGTATAAATCTTTGTCACATGTCACCCTCTGCAATTGGCACTCTTTTTTGGTGAGTCTTAAAACCATTTCCGCTTGAAATAACAAACTAGAATTACATACCTCCCATGCGACAGCGTCTACTTTCAACCGGATCGAAACTTTATCCTTTCTTCCAGTTAATGTCAGAAACAGCCCAGGGTTGTTTTTCCTATCTGAAATCTCAAACCACCCATCATCATCAATCTAACTGTTCCGTTGACCGCATAAATAACAAAAGATAACACCGTCTTCACGGCGAATGCCCATTGAACACAGCTCATCCATCCCCCGGAACTGACAATTGCCAAGAAGTCAAAGACATTCTTCGCACCAACGGCATACTTCCTCCTACTTCATGTACACATCATAAATAGGCCACAAACATAATTGACCGTGATAGAATTATCTAGGATTTCACACTGCTTGACACGCATGATCACACGCACGAGTCTTATTCGTTCACACACGAGTACAAATAGATACGAGTTTTTACACGCAACCCCAAAAATTCACCCTAATTTTAATCAAATCCTGGAATCCTTCAAATGTACATAGGTTTGCCTTAATATTCTCGTATTCGTAGATTTTTTTCTTCCCTTTAAATCTGTTGAAGAACACATTAAACGCTTTCTCTGTTCTCATTTACCTTTCTCCGTTCTTTTTGTCGCTTCGTATTTATTCAATAAATCACTTTCACAGTTTGAACCGCACCGTATGTTCAAGTCACATAGAGATGCGTTAAGATACCGTGCCAACGGCTACATCGACGATTTATAACCAAAAGTGACTGCTGGTTTGCGAGGGCTAGTTCGAGTAACCAGCTACTCGCTGATTTAATAGGATTAGTCTTGGCTGGACTTTTTGCCTCCACGAAAGTGGTGGGGGCTTTCGAGTGAGTAAAAGAAAAGCAAAAATCATTCCATTTTCTTGTGACTGACGCTTTTGTTACGTTTACCCCTAGTTCTTACCCTCGTCTTGTCAGAAAAGCGAAAAAGGATTACGAAACAACGTGTTCAATAGCGTCGCTTTCGGCCCACTCTATGGGAAGGATAAAAACACGAGATGGTGGCGAGTAAATGATGGCAGACACGGTTATGTAGCTGTTATCGCTTTAAGGGTAAATAACAAAAAAAAAAAAAAAATAAATAAAAATAAAACACGCTTCCACCTAAGAATTGTATTTATAACGAAGACTTACCAAGAGGATTCAAAAAATATTTAAGTCAATTTCTAAGATCCACGACTGTTGAGCTTTAAGGACGGAGAGAAAATTCGTTTAACCATTAACTTTAAGCATGAGATAGCTTTTTGATGAAGAAATCGGAAATCTATTCTAGAAAACGACCTAAAGATACGCGCCTTAAATATGGGTACTCATATGTAAATTTATAAACAAGCTCGCAGCTATTCAACTGAAATATGTATAGGGTGATTCATCGTGAGGTTTGATTTCTAATAGGCTGTTTTTGACAGATCACGCGTAATTCCTATCATACTGTTCAGAATAGTTTGGCAGGTCGTAATGGAAAGACTCACACCACAACGGCGTCTGTAAATTGTTCAACTGTATTACGAAATTCGAGGGATTCGAGGAACTCACGGTGCACATAATCGACCTACTAAAACCACTATTGCCAATACCATTCGCAAATTTAAGTTCCAGCACGTAGTGAAGAGACTATAGCAGCTCTAGCTAAGAGTGTACACGAAGACCGTGACGAATCGAATTGTCGTCGTTCTCAGCAGCTTAGCTTGGCGTTATTTACGTGAGGATCTCGGCCTAAAAGCGTACAAAATTCAACTTGTGCAAGAATTAAAGCCAGGCGACTTGAATTTGTGTCATATTTTCAGTGAATGGACTCTGGAAAAACTCAATGAAAATCCGGTATTTTATTGTGAAATTTTGTTCAGTGATGAAGCCTATTTCTGGCTCAATGGATACATTAATAAACAAAATTGCCGTATTTTGACTGATGAGCAACTCGTAGAGTACCAAGAGCTACCATTACATCCATTAAAAACAACGGTATGGTGTGGTTTATGGGCTGGTGGAATCATTGGTCCATATTTCTTCAAAAATGAGACAAATCAGAATGTTATCGTCAATGGTAACCGTTATCGTGCCATGTTAACGGACTATGTGCTTCCTAAAATTCAAGCACATGGTCTCGGTGAGCTCTGATTTCAACAAACCGGCGTCACGAGCCATACACTGCGTGAAACAATGGACTTGTTAAGAAATCATTTTGGTGAGCACTTAATTTCACGTTTTGCTAAGGTAAATTGGCCGCCTAGATCATGCGATATAACACCTTTAGATTATTTTCTCTGGGGATATGTAAAGTCTCAGGTCTTCAGGAATAAGCCAGCTACAATTGACGCTTTGGAAGCCAACATAACTCGTGTTATCCTCGAGATATCAGTCGCTATGCTCGAACGAGTCGCCCAAAATTGGAACCTCAGACGTAGTCGTGGCCAACATTTACAAGATATCATTTTCAAACAGTTAAAGTCATGAATCGTTCTGTTAACCAATAAGAAAAATTTTAAATTCACTTTCAAACTTATGTGTTTTATTTTATATTATAAATCAAACTTCAAGATGAATCATCCTATATAAGGCTAACTGCAATCACTGTATTACAAGAGATGCAATAGACGAGATAGCCGCAGTTATGATGATTTTTGGCAGATTAAGAGAACAACGTGACTAATGTTGCTTTTTACACACTTCTCTAAAAATGTACAAGCGCTTTCTCTGTGATGCCAGAGGTCGTCGTATTGATTCACTATTTCGAGGTACTAGGACCATATGGTACACCAAATAAACTGATTTTTGGTAGGCATATAACCACGATTTCAGTGCTATATAAGTTTATGTGATCGATGGTATATTAAAGAGGATTTGTAGTTGGAAAGCTGTAATTAACACGGATAACTGAAACAATCGCTAATTGGCCCTCACTTTTGCTACCATAAATCATAAATTATTTTAGCTGACTACACTAATAGTTGGAAAGCCGGTATCTAAATCTTCAAAGACGACAGATTCGAGTGATTTTTGCTGTAAATTATAATAAGATGGAACATTTTGTGTTAACGAACGAAAAGTTATATTCACTGGTCAGCCTAATCACAAGAAAGATGTCAGTAAAACTGTTACTTCAGTGCGAAAGGGAAAGGGAAATAAGAGCACTCGATGTAATAGTACTTTGTACATAGTTTGGTACTGTTTGGCGCTGAATCGTACGCATTGACGAACTATAATGAGAGGATATTAGAGGCGTTCACACATAAAATTTTTCGGAGAATCTGTGGATCATAAACGACGGTGTTCTACTACCATATCGAACTGTACAGGCTATAGGAGCTAAACGACTTATACGCCGGATGCATTGTCTGGTTCAGCGGATTGACGATAACTTTCCACCTATTCGAACTCAACCAGTTGGACTCTCTGAAAAAGCTGTTTTATTCACATTTAGAAAACACAATTGATGAGGACTATTATACAGAATGTTATCATTTATCACAAATTGCATTTTAGGGTAAACTGGTTAAGTCGTCATCCAAAGTAAAAGTGAGCCATCAGTCAATGTAACGATGCTAATCGATTTCAAGAGAGACGGTGTATCATTTCTTCTTTTTTATTTGATGACAAACCTCACATTTTTGTTTTTTGCTCTAACTGATCTTCGGATCTTTGCGGTTTCTGCTGTTCTAGTTGGTAATCTAACTGCATTCGGTGAACGTTGTTGTATGAAGAAATCTTTGCCGACTTTGAAGTAAATCAGAGTGGTTTTTAAATCTAACTATCTAGTGAAATTTCTCCATATTGATTGTCTTTCGTCGTTGAGGAGATATTTTTTGGATCAGTATCTTGAATAAGAAGAAGGACTAACTAAATTAAAGTTGTTACCATATCCCCTATATATTTGTTATTTAGACTTAGGAGACAATTGGGTAGAAAAGCCCTTTGTCGAGCAAAAAAAAGACATAAAAGACACATATCATTCCACTAATAAAGGAGGATAATTTTCGGTCCCGTTTGAAAAAAACGAAAATGGAGGAATCGTTTTAGTAAACGAGCTGTAGAGCGAAGCCGACCTCGTCAGGAAAGTTCTTATAACTCGGCTTAGAAGGCTAGGTCGTCTGGAGCGTATGAGCACCAGCGTCGGTGCCCAGAAAGTTTCGACTCCAACTCCGAGAGGCAACACAGAACACAATAGAAGATGACACCAGCATAAGGGGCGCACATAAGTGGAAAGGGACTTCAGCCACTTTTGTGTAGTCAGCTGTAGGCGTCTGGAGAGTCATATGAGCTGAGGCTCTGGTAATGAATGACCATGTAGCAGTGATAGATTTTCCAATTTTTATGTTTCAGCAGCTGTCAAAGTTACCAATGGCATCCAGCCATTGAATCAAAATTCCGGGACAGTTGTAAATAAGCAACGTAAATTTCTTCGTGAGGTCGGTCGTCATCATGGCTTCAGTGCGCGGGCAATTCGTCGCATCGTGGAAAAGTTTGAACGTGAATACACTCTTTTAGGTCTTAACTCATCAACCAGACAGAGATTGGTACTAAATGAAGAGAACATAGCCGCCGTAGCGGCCAGTATCGATGAATACCCAAAAATGTCGATTCAGCTCCGAACCCGGCTTATTTTGTGGTTGGATTTGGCCCTACATCCGTATAAGATTGTGCTAACGCGGATTTTGTCCAAAAAAACATCTTTTCACACGAGGCCTATTTTTGGTTCAGCGGATATCTCAACAAGAAAAATTGTAGTTATTCAAGCGAAAAAAATCACAAGTGTTCGGCCAATGCATCCACAAAGATTGACTGTTTGGTGATGTTTGGGGCATGGCCGCATAATCTGAAATTTTTTTGTTCGAAATGAAACACCGTTATCTTCGATGGCCGCAGGTATAAAGCGGTGTTAACCGACTATCTGTAGTCAGAGCTTGACAACATTAATATATCCGAGTTGTGATTTCATGCAAGCGACACAACGCTCGAAGTTGTGAAGGAGAAATTTGGCGAATGGGTCATCTCACGACGAGCGTTCATCAATTGGCCGCCGCCTCGAACTTAACACTCAAATGGGTATGAATGCATTTATGATGCCAAATCATGTGTTAAGTTTTTCAGAAAAGTAACAGAAAGAATGATATTTGGGCTCAGTGGCTATTTCTATCTATGGTTGGCACCCATTATATAATGGGGAGACTAAATTATTAGTGTAATTATATTTCATGTTGCATTCTATACAATCATTTATCTTACGTGATTTTAGTTGCCTGAAAAAATGAATGTCTTTCAAGCCCGGTTGTAATTGATCGGCGAACAGTCCAATTTGAGAGCCAATATACTACCACTTGACCACTTGAGCCATTCACTCTTTCCGATGCTTCATCTCGCCTACTCCAACTTTTTTTTTCGGCTGACATTGTTGTAGACAATCCAGAAGATCACAGAAGTTTATGCCCTTCGTCAGGTAAATTTCTTTCATCTCATGCGGTAACCAAATATCGAAATTCTTTACAAAGCCAAACGATTTCAAATAGAATGTTTCTAATGGAAACTTTTAGAACTGTAGCAAGTTTTCTAACCACTGAATGCTTATTTACTTGCACCAAACCTTTGAGTTTATAGTCGACAATCTTAGAAAGGCTAACGGAGCGATGAGCGCCTTCAATCGAAAAATCACCATCACTAAATCGGGAGAATCAGTTTTGGAACTAGCGTTTTTCGATGACATTTCTGCCTTAAACTTTGCGCATCTTTTTGCCTCCCTCAATTGTTTTCTTCCCTTTGTTGCAGCAATAAAGCAAAATATGGCAAATATGCTCTTAAAAATTCTCCATGTTCGAACCATAATTTTAATTACAAAACGCGGCCGATTCGCGACAACTTTGTTTTTGGTTTAAGGTTAAGTGGTGACGCTCAAATGCAAATAAACGCTGATAAAACCATTTCTTGCAAGAAACCGCAATGACTTTTTGAACAACCCAAAATTCAACAAAGGAATTACAAGCCTGTTTTTATGATTGTTACGTAGACTGATGCTTAGGTTAGACTTGAGCTGATAAACCGGTTTTTTGAGGTCCGACCTAAGCTTTTCGGTATATTTTTGTCAAATCAAATGACCCTCATTCTCAAGTACAAGTATGTATCTTTTATGATCTCAATATTCAGTTGCCAAAGTATGACTTGAAGCTTATTACTGGTTCAATGACTATTATATGATCTATGATTGTGAAAAGTTCTAGTTTTTGCTACGCTTAGTATCTAATTCCTAGCTTGACTCCAATCGCTACAATAAATGGATTTGTTAAGGTTTTGAATTATTTGCAATATGATGTCGTGTTTGTGGCACGAAGTATCTTATTTAAAAAAAAAAATAAAAAACCGATCCTAGCTTAAACTCAGTCCATAAGGGTAAATATCATTTAAACTGCCTCCTCAATGTTAAATAAAAGATTTTGCCTGCTTGCTGTCATTTTTCATCGATCTGATTGACTTTTATCAGCACATCATTAGCTAGTAATGGGAACAAAATCCACAAGAAAGGACGCACAACAATATCGACGATTCGAACAGAACAGCCATAATTGTGTTAGAAAGTTGGTTTATCTCAGCAGAAATCAAATGTAGAATTGCACTTGCCCATCAAAATATCTCTGGCCTAAGAAGCAATTGAGTTATTATGTCCTATCAAGAAACACTAAGGAGACTCAATGTCCCTAATCATCCAAATCCTACTCTATGACGTTGACGACATTGTGTTTTTATGGCATTTTTTCGAAGCACATCCAGTTTGTAGAGGCATTCTTAGGCATTCTCTTGAGCAATTGGGGCTATTTCTCACCAATAATGCGATGAATAACGATGGCATATAACGCCATCCTGCTGGAACCACTTATCATTCGAATCAATGTCATCCATCCATACTTTCGAGGAAATAATCATTGGTCATTGAGTGCAATGCGAGCTGTGCCACAATTTTCGAAAAAATAAGAACCGATAGTGCTGAAGATCACATCAAATAATGTACTTTTGCGGTCATGAGCCTCTTCTGGGATTGCCTCACTCCTGGAAGGCAATCTGGTACAGAGGCTCGTTGATGAAAGTTCCGAATATTTCGCCAACATTTTCACTCACAGTTTTGTTAGTTTTGCATCAAGAACAATGCATGGTATATTGTACAAAATTTATTCACGACACTAGCTCAGTTAGTCGATTATGAGGATGATCACGAAATGATCTAACCATTTTTTAAATTGAAAGCCAACGATAAGAAACCATTTATCCAGTGTAAATCTACATAAGGTGATTTGGGAAACAATCCTGTACCTAGCATGGCGTTCGGTTTACTTGAAAGATGCCCTGAGCCACATGCTCCGTAGGCATCTTGATAAATCTCATCATATTTCAAGTATCTCAACCAATGAAATGGAAATGAAATGGAGGTACAAACATTGAATTGGGCCACATTTTTCTTCCTTAGTTTGTGCGGAAGTGGTAAAGTTGTCGTACATCATTGCTAAATATCTCATTTCTCTGTGAGAAAATGTCAACCTTTCTTAAACAACATGATGCATTGCAAAAACTACTATTTTCTTATTTTTTCTTTTAAGCACCAACAGCATGTAAGCATTTATTGAAACATTTCTTTACTTCCTGAGAACATAATTCAAACTACTCAACCAATTCACAACCGCCTCCAATTCATCCTAATGACACAACATAGTGTCACACTCAATTAATACACATTTATATGAAAGACGGATGGAGGGATTAATCAGAACTATCCGTTCATTTCCTGCAATTAATTTGACAACAAAGTCTAGAAAAAAAAAAAAAAAAAAACAAAAACAAAAATTGGATGAAATCCAAGCGACAGAAATATGTGTCTTTCGTCCAGAATCAGTTCCTCCTGGGGGCGTCGTCATCTCCGTCACACGTATACGACTACCATTGCCAAAATGAAGCCAAAAAGGAAGAAGATTCGTTGGCAATTTAATTTGTTTTCCCTGCTCCCATCCTCTTGATGTGAAGCATATGAGACGTTAAAGTTGGTACGACGGAGAAGGCTCCTCTGAATGGAACCCCTTGTTCTTAGTCTCTACTGAGGGGAGTTGTCTGTATTATCTTGTTCGTGTTGCTTTCTTGATTTATTGATAGCAGGTGGAGCGATTGATGAAACTCATAAAAATTTCATAAACTTTTGTGAAATTAAAAAGGCGATGGAGTACAAATATGAGTCTTTTACACTCGGTCCTGCCGTACAATATTCGCTCATCAATTTATTCGTCACATATGAGTTTCTTGGGTAGATGGATAGGTGGCAGCAAGTGACAGCTGCAAAGGGCTTCCAGTTCCAACATGAATTTGTTGCCAAAAGTAGCCACCAGAGCGAGAGTGAATTCTTTGATTATTTCAGTTTTTTTTTTAATAGGATGTGTGTGTGTGTGGAGTCTTGTATCCGAATCAGAACGTGGGTGGTTTTTAAAGGGCAACATTTTATCAAAAGTAAGTTTTCTATGATGTATGGAAAATCAGAAAACCCCAGGGGAATGGCACGTGTAGTCTGAGTGTTGTGGGTTGGAACGATTGCCTTGTGAAAGATATGTATCTCTAGATGGACCTAATTAAGTAATGTAGTAATATATGGATGAACTATTTTAAAAAAGAAATTGACAAATGATATGCTGGCCACAATGTTGTAGGAGGAAATCAATTCCTTGAATAGACCGATTGATAATTTGATGAAATGAAAATCAAGGATTTCATTATAAGCTGACTTCAGGTACTTATTTTACAATGTGTTTTCTTGGAAGAAACCATTCGTTTGTTGTTGAAGGAAACGGTCCTGCATGATTAGTTGGCTGAGGCCCTTTCCCACTTAAACATGCGACCAAACGCGAGGTCTCCGTTTACCTGTGTTATTCTTTCGGAATAGATTCAAAGACATTATCCGCTTACGTCGCCGTGGTTTTCATCCGCTCATCATGTCTTAGCTCTACACAAAATCCAGTGCCTCCAACCAGTATAGCCCATACATCTTGTTGTTCTATATTATCCAAATTTTGTTCATGCTCACGGGAGCAAAAAGAACTTTTCTGTCAAAGTTTCCAAGGGAGCGTTCGTCTCATTTAGTCTTCTGCGTCACAGAGTAGAACTGGGACTATGTAAACGGTGATTCTATACAGCAATTTCTTCGTTGTTTCTGAGAGGAACTATTTTCTCAGTCCTCTTCTTAGTCCACAGAAAAAATGATCGCTGATCTTTAACGTGGAGTCATTGTTTGAATTGACAACGGATTCCAGGGAAATAAGCCTTTTTATATTTTTCCATTTCGGCGTGCTATTCAAGCAGTTGGCGTTGGTGTTTGGGTGTATATTGTATATTTTGTTTTACTCTTATTTGCCGCTAAACCCATTCTCACCACTTTTCTTTCAATGAACAAAAACAGTGATAGCTCGCTGATATCTTTCAGTGGAGACATTTGGAATTTATACTTTTGGTAGTCTTTCACAATCCTTTCAAGTATGTAGAAGAAGTCACATGACATCAGGTTACCCTTTTCTGACATTAAATGCCTCGTTGGTACCAATACCGACTTTCATGGAGCGAGTTTTCGCCATTGTAATCCTGAGCAGGTATGCAAGTTTGGCGAAAATGTAAAAACTGGATATGAGTCTGTAGTTGGTTTTTATGATAGTAAATTCCGTCATACGCGTATGCGGCCTCAAAACTATTTGAAACTCCAGTGTTTTTGTTTCAAGATCCTTAGTAAAGAGGACCTATCCAGTTTTTGATATTCTAAGGCATTCACAATGTACGCAATGTTAAGGAGACTGGTTTGTTGGTATTTGGCGCTGAGGTTCTCACTTCTTAAAGATTTGGCAAATGGTGGTGATGTACCACTCTTCTAACCTTACTATTTTTTTAGTTTTGATGTCCCTACCCAGACCTGTTCATGCTTGGGTTCACGAAGTTCTTCCATGTTGAATAGTTCATTCTACCTGAGAGGTCATCTTCGCTGTTTACAGAAATAATCCTTCGAAATTTTCTGCACCGACTTTGATTATTATTACGTTTCACTCATTTGTTCTTGGCAAGTTCTTTTCAAATTTCAAAAGAATAGCCGGAGATAACACTTACCCCCTGGATCGAACACATGATCGCTACTTCAATGTCTCTTATTTCTTTGCATGTGCTCTCCGTTTAGTAAATAAGATGTGGTATCCTCAATCGTTTTTTTTTTTTGTTTTTGTTTATAATATCACCACTTGTCCTCTGCGCTCGTAGTAAACGAGTTCATAAATGTTTTTAGAAGGATCGATCGGCACTCACATGCCATGTAATCTCACATTTCTTCATGAAACCTATTCATGTTCAGTCGTCCGGGATGTTTTTTATCGCATCTCGACTACAACAAAATAGTGGCCTGAGTCGATGATGGCTTCTCAAGACATTAAAGCATCTTGAATACTAGAGTTGCGATTTGATTGATGCTATTGTGGCCATCATCTCTAGGTCCTTTGCGTTAAGATATGGGAAATAAGCTAAGTATGATGACGTTTCTAATCACCGCGACGTATGGTGTTTTAACCTGCGTCCAGGTTTAGAGATAGTGACGTGTAGGCTATGTTTTCCAACAAAGATACAACGACAGTCTTAACACTCTTTAACAAACTCATCTTCTACTAAAGTGGAGGCATGAGTGCTCATCAGAACTATGTTGATAAATTTAGAAAGCGGTTGCTCAAAGTCCTGAATCTCAAGCCTTCTTGTATAGGTCTTTCTTTGAACCTAATACAAATGGGTGGTGTTTTTGCGATTTTGCGACCACTATGCTATATGCAGATATCACTACAAAAAACAGTCTAGTCTGTCTAGACTGAGGGGGCTTCTCCAGTACGTCAAATTTTGCCTTAGACGCACTGATGAATCTCTCTCCTTTCGGTATTCATATTTAAGATTAAGTTGGTCTTTGCAGAAGACGGTCTTATGGACATGTTGTTTTGGTGCAATGCTGTTGTTGCGAAAATACGAAACCGACATTCCTTGACTGTCTTTTCAAGCATGACTTCGGCCTGCAAGCCAGGGAATAACCGGCTTCGGTTCATGGAACATCGATACAGGATGCGGCGTTGATATGCTTTTGGAGGACAACAACGTTGTATTTAACTCCTCGGTAGGAAAGTTTGTATCTCTCTCACCTGGTGAGATGAGTACTCGTATATGCAAAGAATCAGTGGGAGGCCAAAGTATGGTATATGAGTCTGTCGACGGCTAAGCAGCGTTAAAGGTGATGTTCATTGCCCACACCATTCCCAATAAATGAACGTTATTCGTTTGAACAAGGCTTCTCTGAACGTAGTCGGAGTCCAATAAGTCTTATTTGGGCCCAAGGTTGGGATTGTTTGGGATTGCTGTTAATGAGATTGTCTCACCAATGAACCTATTAGGCATTACACAGAAAGATTTTCCCAGGACCTGAACCTACATTAGAACTACCTGCTCTCTCAGTTAAGGTTCAATTCACAGTCGAGTTTCGAGTGAGGCTAACTCCGAGATTCCGCAGGGCAAACTAATTCTTTTAGACCTTTCCCAAAAGTCAGTGACTTTTCTGCTATCGCTAAGTATAAAAATTTTTAAGTATCTATAAGCGTACTAGCAGAGCACTTCGCTTTTGCTAGTCAATGAAGTGTGCGATGTATGTTCAAGTGATGCCGATACCACGGATAATGACGGCACTATGCGCTGATGTAGTGAGCGCTTGTCCTGTAGACTGCGTTATGGATTATTATTGTCAAATTAAGGCTGGAAAATGGAATACAACATCATTCATGTGACTACCAATACTTCTGTTGCAAGCGACTATCATAAGGTCAAAATTATCGATGACTTTTTGAAGAATAAATGGGTCAATGGCCACAATTTCAGTTTGAATGTTTTGTTTGAGATTACTGAATTGTTGCTAGGTTATTGGCATAGACCTTACTCTTCAAATAATCCCGAGTGAAATAGTCTATCATAAAGGTGTCAAATCGCATGACCTTAGGATTATTTTTTAGGCGTGTAAATGAAGATCAAATAGCACGATTTTTGTTGGCCTGCAAACTACTTCCCCGCGGCGGCGATGACTTTCTCGTTCGACCCGTACTTCTTTCCGGCGAGCTATCTTTTAAGACTTGGGATCAAAATGAAATCGCAGGGAGGCAAATCCGGAGAATACGAAGCATGGGGGAGCAATTCGTAGTGGAATTCAACCAATTTCGCTGTGGCGACTTCGGAGGTGTGAGCCGGTGCGTTATTGTGGTGGAAGAGCATTTTTTTCTTCTCCAAATGTGGTAGTTTTTCCTTCAAATCGGCGTTGTATTATGTATTATGTATTATGATTGTATTATGCTATGATTGTTTTTCTCTTCTCCAAATAGCCAACGTAGATCCAACGTATTCCGTCAATTTCACGGTCTTCGCCTTCATTGGAGAACGTTCATCGCGTAAAACCTAGTGTTGCGATTGTTCTTCGGTCTTTGGTGTGTGTACCAGAATAAATCCATGCTTCATCGGCGGTCACGAAACGACTTAGAAACTCCTTCGTATTTCGATTAAACAGGGTCAAGCACGTTTTTGAAATGGTCTTATGATTGGGCTTGCTATCCGGTCGGAGCAAACGCGGCGTCCATTGTGCCCAAAAAATACCCAAAATCTCGAGCAGGATATGGCTAACGCGTTCAGTTGAGATGCCTGCTATCTCAGCCAACTCGTAAATTTTTAATTGGTAGTCCGCCAATACGAGATCATGGATTTTGTCCACGGTTTCCTCTGTGGTAACCGTTTTTGGACCACCTGGGCGCGGTTCTTCAAAAACCGACGTGCGGTCAGGCGAAACTCTGCGAACCAATGGTATACGGTTGTGCGGGAAGGTGAATGTCACCCATAAACACCATCGAGAATGGGCTTTATTTCCTCTCAGGTTTTCCCACTTAAAAACAAGTATCAGATCATGGAGCGATATTGCTCTTTTTCCAACACTAACACGATGTTTTAAAATGGATGCAAAACCAAAACAAAGCATCGGATTGTTATCAAATTTTGACAAGCGGGTAAAGAGAGATTACACTATGAGATTGACCTATGTTCCAATCCGGGTACTCATCAAATAGCCTTTGTAGACTCCTCATTAAGGAAAAGATAATGTTTGCATTTTTCTCTTGCATTTATTTTGTCAAATTTTGCATTGCAAATTGGGTGTTGCCTATTTTCTTCCTATCTTGTGAGCCCCCATTTGTTCAGCAGCCGGTGCACGTAGTTATATTTCTAGTCGTTGTGTGAACCAATGAGCCGGAAAGTGTTAAGATCGTCTTCTATAGTATAAAAATACTCTTAAAACCCAAATTTTTAAAAGAATACATTTTTCTACGTCCGCGTCGGTGTCATAAGCCAAGTTTACTTTCTCATTATCCGAATAAAATAAGTTCCTTTTGCTCTGCCGAAGTTTTCAAATAGTAATCGCGTCTGCATTCCACCTTATTAAAAGCAAATTAAGAGTAAAGCAAAAAATAAGAAAAAGTTACTTCACTCAAGGATCACATCTATGCACCTATCTAAAAGGAATCCAACACAATGACTTACACAATTCACTCTTGGATTGCAATTAATTATACTTTTCACTTCTACATCTTAAATGAGAAATCAAAAAAAAAAAAAAATATATATTTACGCCGTAAGCAAAAAAATCCATTTGCGACTCTCAAATTCAAAAACTTTCTTCCTTCAGTTTTGCTTTTCATCCTTTCCTAGTCCCGCATTGATCTTTTTCTTGCGTAGAATTTTACAATTTCTCTTGGCATAATGGCAAACAAAATGAAAAAGTAGACGCAAGGTGGTAGGACGTAGAAGGAGACGAACCAGAACAAAAAGAATAATAATAAAAAAAAAGGAAAAAAAGCAGTAAGAAGTGAAAACTCAAACTTAAAACAAAAGACATTCAACTTAATCCATTTCTCTTGTAGTCAGGATTAATATATCACACCGTTGAAAGATGTCTTCTCTTCCCTACAGTTAGGAGTCCATAAAAACCGTGACGAACAAAACATAACGAAACTAAAGGCAACAATAAAAAAAAAATAAAAAAAAAAATTAGAAATAAAAAATAATAGAAACCAAAAACAATAGCGTTTCCCTTTGCAGTCGTTTCCTTCCGGTCGCGGTCGTGAGCCACCTTTTTGGGTGGCCCTACCCATGAATAATGATTACGTGCAACGGTAGTTAGAAAACCGAACATTATACGCCCTATCAACTACGCATTCTATGCTCCGCTACGCTGAAGAACATAAAACACTTTCACGTAAAAAGTACGCGCCAAAAACCTCTAGTGTAAACGGGTTTAGGGGATGAATTATACATACACACTCGTCACAAACAAAAACACAATTAGAGTGAAAAACTTTTCATCCTTCCGGACCATCAGCTGCCCTTTGCCTCGCAGACTCTGTAGCTAGCCATCACAAGCTAATCACTAGAAATGGTTGGAACATTTTTCGGTAAAGGAATGGGGGATGTTTGAATGCACTTAATCTCCCAACGGCTTCATCCATAAGTTCTAGGTATCATTCGCTATCAGCATACCCACCAGGCTACCGGAACCGCCACCATTCCTATCATAGAAGTCAGGTAACAAACATTGGTTATTTAAAATGACCCGGGTACTATCGCCGTCGTTGGCTGGGTGGCCAAATTAAATTCCCTCGATACCTCGTCTCTCGTTAGAGTGTATCTGTACCTATGAGCCCATCGAAAGGGTGGAATGCAGACTCCATCAAAGTTGGGTGGCGAGTTCTAGATATCTTTTTGCATTGTAGACTGTAACGGTGACGCTGATGGTGAATCTCTGTCGTCTTAGATTTTTTTTTATTATTTTTTGGCTTATTTTTGTGCTCGAAAACTCTTGGTCCTGGGTCTGGGCTTTGGCTACAGCTTCAGCTGAAAAGTCACGTAAGCGTTGTAATTTCAGGAATAGGAGTCACGTTTTATGTCGATGTCTTATTTCATGAGGTGAGGGAATAAAAAGATAGAAAAGTACGTTATCTGCTAAAGAAAGGAGGAGAGGAAAGATGTTATCTATTTTTCAGTTCTTTTCGAGTGTGCGAGAACTTTATTCCGAAAACGAAGATAGTTTGTTTTTTTTCCCCCCCATTTTGGTATGGTTGACTTTGTGATAGATATTAAGTAAAGATTGACTGGAGGTATTTCTAGATTTGTGTACATACATGTAACGTATGTGTGTGTGAAGTTGAATAGTGGAATTTTATTTCAATTTTATTTATCCCTATGACAGTTACGATAAATTTGATTTGAGTGAAACTTTGCAGACTTACATGACACAAGGGGGTAGCATCAAACACTCAGTGAAAATGACATAAATTTTATAAGCCAACATTTTGGTTGTTTTATGACAGCAGACTCGGTTAAGCATCATGAGATTTTCAGAATTTGGGAATAAAAATGATTGGGAGACCTGCGAATGAATTAGAATGTTGTAGTTGCTTGACATTTGAAACTCACTTGGCGCTGTTATTCTTGAGAGCGTAGCAACTGAATACGAAAGATTGGTTTCTCAGGCATCACAGACAAAAATTTATTCAGAAAATTAAACATACAAGTTTGTTCATCTAAATCTATGTATATTGTCCAATTTAAAGTAATCCCCATCGACTGCAACACACTTATGCCAGCGCTTGATCCAATCCTCGAAACATTTTTTATATTCGGTTTTCGGTAGGTCCATCAGTGCTTCTTGCGATTTTTCCATTACTTCTCTCGGCTAGTGAAACGCGTTCCCCGTAGTGATTTTTTAACTTGACTGAACAGAAAGAAGTCACAGGGAGCCAAATCAGTTTAATTCGGTGCCTGTGGAATGGTATTTGTTGCATTTTTCGTAAAAAAAAAAAAAAAATTACGAATAATGATGGCACTGCGACGGTGCGTTATCATGGTACAAAATCCACAAGTTTTCTGCTCACAATTCTGGTGTCATCAACGGCCTCGCCACACTGAAAGCATCTTTTCCCACTAGATTACCGAAATCAAGCAGTGTTGGGCGCGGTAAGTACGTAGGTGGGGGACCACATGGGAACTCAGTACTCCGCGTGCTGTTGATAAAACGCGCCTCATGGGCATAGTACCCCGGCGTTAAGTCCCGGACCCTACAAATTAATTTGTATCGTTCCCTTGATAATAATAATAATTCTGGTGTCTTTCGACGAATTGCTTCATGCAAACTTCTCATAACGCCCAAATAATACTCTTTGTTTACTGTCTGGCCTTCTGGCAAAAATTCATGATGAACTACACCATTGTCATCCATGAAAACCGTAGGTATTGCCTTCTTTTTTGTCTGAAAACGACGTGGTTTTTTTGAACACGGCTCATTTGGTGAACGTCATTCACTTGCCTGATGCCTGGATGGCTTGTCGTACTCATAAGCCTTTGTCTTCTCTCCAGTAATGATCCTTATGATGAATCTGGGATCGGATTCAGCTTCGCAAATCATCTCTCTTGCAACGCCAACACGGTCTTTTCTTTGCTTGAAATTGTGGTCTTTTGGCACCAATTTTGTTGCTACACGAAACCCAAATCATCAACCAAAATGTCTGGGACGGATCCATAGGCAATATTTAAATCCTACGCTATCTCTCTGATGGTTAATTTGCGGTTATTGACCAACATTTCTTTTACTTCATCAATGTTTTCGTCGGTTTTCGATTGACTCACGACCACTTTTGAACCGCTCGTGGCACTAATAAACGATAGTTTTCTCAAGAGAATCGTTGCCGAAACACTTTTCCAACATTTCCAACGTTCGCGCATCATTAAATCCGTTTTCTACGCAAAATTTAATACAAGTTCGTTATTGCAAATTTAAATCCATTTCTTGTAAAAAAATCGTCAACACACAGAGAGATAGATGTACTCTTGGCTACGTAACTTTTGGAAATGTTAAGATTTAGAGAAAATGTCAACAACAGATGTCCAAATTTAACAAAAAAACCATAACTCAAATCAAAAACATAACACGGTGACGCCACCGGGAACTTTTTTAATAAAGGTGGTTTGCAAATACGTTCTACACAGTGACATTTCATTGATGATCTCTCAGCGAATTGTATGCCATCTTTTCTTTTGGCCGAAGCTTTAAGAGGAATATATATCTACTTTCTGAACAAACAAAATTTAAAAACAGACGCTTAGTCGGACAATTTTTTACCATCAAAAGAGTTTTGCAAAGACCGAAACAAATGGTAATTAGAGGGTGCAAGGTCCGGGTTATACGGTGGATGCATCAAATCTTCCCAACCAATCTTCGTCAATTTGTTCCGGGTCATCAGAGCTGTGAGTGGCCTAGCATTGTCATGATAGAAGACAACTCCCTTTCTGTTGGCAAATTCTGGTCGCTGTTTCTTGATAGCTGCATTCAAACGGTCGAGCTGTGCATCATGATCGCTTGCATTGGATATTCTTGTATTTAATCCATTTTTCATCGTCCGTAATGAATCACTTCAAAAATTGTGCATAGTAGAGGATCGAATTGACCGTTTCGTCACGTTCTAGAAACTCACAATAAACAATTTCCTCCCAATCCCACCAAACACTCAACATAACTTTGTTTGCCGTCAATCCAGGCTTTCAAGTCGTTTGTGGTCGGTCACCGACCTTTGATCATGATCGCTTGCATTGGATATTCTTGTATTTAATCAATTTTTCATCGTCCGTAATGAATCACTTCAAAAATTGCTCCATTTCGTTACGTTTCAGCAGCTTTTCACTGATGGTTGAAAAGCCAAACATCGAGCTTCTTTGAGTAGCCTGCTCGTTTTTGATAGTTCTAAAATGTCGCTTGCTCCGTGCCGGTTTTGCTCCATCAGTTGCAAAATTTCATCGACTTTATCAGTAACAGGCCGACCAATGCGAGGTTCATCTTTTACATCAAAATTTCCGAAACGGAATCGAACAACCCACTACTTGTTCCGGCGTTCACTCACAGCATTCTCAACGTAAACTGCACAAATTTTTCGGCACAACTGTCTTCAAAAAAAATGTATTTCGACATGTCACCTTTCAAACACGTGTTCGCTTGACACAATTAGATTAGTGTTTTCGGATAAATGGACACCAACACTATCTAGTGACAAAAAACCGCTGAGACTTTTTGGATGCATCCTCAGTTGTTGGCCAGTTCTGTATACTCAATACTGATTTTGAGCACTTTGCGCCTGCCCTCTTATCCACATCTGAATCCGTAACAGTAATTGTCAATTGCAATGAAACGAATCTCCACTGGGTTGCTTACACAACAGCACGAAGTATTGCCACTTCTTGTGTTGGGCTATCCAAATAAAATTTCTATGCAACAAAATTGAATACGTACCTACTCCTGAAAAAACTCTGGATACGCAAGATTGGTGTTTTTTTGTGGCAAACAGCTGTAATGCAGACGTGGAAGAATTAAATAATTATTTTCTCGAAAGTAGTGCCGCAGTAGGTATCAACAGTTTTAATTCCTCTCCAGAAGAAGAGAATATTACTTTGTAATTACAGAGATTGATGTTATTCTGTTGGTATTGTCAATAAAATCAAATGCAATAGGTGAAAACGGTATACCCATACGTTTTACAAAACTTATTTTGCGTTATATCGTCTCCCATTTAACTCATATCCTTAACCACTGCTTGATTACATTGACATTTCCCGAAAGTTGGAAAGAAGCAAAAGTCTTGACAATCGCAAAGAAAGCTAATCCCGTAACCACGATTACAGTTCTATATGCATACTGCCTTGCCTATCAAAGGTGTTCGATAAACTCGCCACATCGCAAATCGAGAAACATCTGGCTGTAAATAATCTACTCAATCCGCACCAATCAGGCTTCAGAGCTAAGCATAGCTGTTCTATTGCCATGATTAGCATTATCGATGATCAACTTGATCTGATTGATTTCTCGAAGGCTTTTGATAGTGTAGATCACGACTTACTCTGCTGGGAATTTCAAATTCTTTTTGGTGACGAACCTAGTTCGCAGTTTTCCGTCAAATAGGTTACAGAAAGTTATTACGAGCAGATCTATATCAGATCTTAAGGTGTTTCTCAAGGATCAATCTTAGCCCCAATTTTATTTTGCGTGTTTGTAAACGACCTTCCCTCTGTATATCAACATAGTTCAGTTCATCTCTATGCTGATGACGTCTAGTTTCATATAGGCCGACCCATTAATGCCATTCCTGAACTAGTCCAATGCATAAATGAGGAGCTTGATAGTATAAAGTCTTGGGCCTCGGAAAATGGTCTCTTACTGAATTCAAGATAGTCCCAAATACTGCCCATATGTTACAAAACAAACAAGCTGTCTGGGTATTCTCATATTTATTCTGTTATTCATCATGTGTATGGAAGTCTTCGTAAACTGTGGTTAACCGCGGCCTCTACTCCTGCCGCCACAAGACTGAAGCTCATCAAAACGCCTATTTTACCGCTTGTTACCTACGCTTAAATTGTCTACTATACTCTAGACCCAAGCACCGAATGCTTGTCGAGGCATATGGTGATCATGCTCTATCAGAAGCAACATACAAAAGATGGTTTCAACGGTTCAGAGATAACGATTTTGATGTGAGAAATGAAGAACGTGGAAGACCACCAAAAAAGTTTGAAGATGCCGAATTGCAAACAATATTGGATGAATATGACACTTTGAGTCAGTGGCAAATGGTAGAAATGTTAAATGTTGCACAACAAACAATTTCTGACCGTTTAAAAGCTATGACAAAGACAGATGGAAAACCGAAAAATCTCTTGTGAAATTTTGCTTCAAAGACACGAAAAAAAATCAGTTTTGCATCGCATTGTTACTGGCGACGAAAAATGGGTTTATTTTCAGAATCCTAAACGGAAAAAATCATGAGTTAATCTGGGACAAACATCAACTTCGACTGCAAAATCAGATCGATTCCGTAAGAAGACAATGTTGTGTGTCTGGTGGGACCAGAAAGGTGTACCACGGGCTCCTAAAATCTGGTGAAACCGTTAATACAGATCGCTACAGACAACAAATGATAAATTAGAATCACGCATTGATCGAAAAACGACCAGAATGGGCCAGAAGACACGGGAAGGTAATTTTGGTCCATGATTATGCACCTCCACACAAAGCAAAACTGGTTCAACCAACCAAAGCACTGCTACCCTTCCAGTCGTATTTACCAGACTTGGCTCCTTCCGACTACCATTTGTTTTCATCGATGGGACACACATTAGCTGAGCAGCACTTCGAATCCTACGAGGAAGCCGAAAATTCTGTAACTTTTTGGTTTGCTTCAAAAGACGAACAGTTTTATTGGCGTGGAATCCATAAATTGCCTGAAAGATGGGAAAAATGTGTAGTTAGCAATGGCCAATATGTTGAATAAAATGTTTTTTACTTTCCCATTAAAAATTTGTTTTTTATTTTCACAAAAAAATGGTACTGGTACACCTAGTATGTCCCAGCACCCAGCAAAGGTAAATGTTAAACTGCTCCGCCTTCTCCATTAGAGATGATCGACAGTCCATGACTGTTCTTGAATTTAGAGTGCATGGTTCCAGGGATTTGATAGTAGTCTGACTATTAGAAAAGATGCATATATCCATTGCAGATATTACATTTTTCTTCAGCCAGGATAGGGCTCCCTTAATTGCCAGAATTTCCACCTAGAACACGCTACAGTGATTGGGGAGTCAGAAGGTTAAGCTAAGGTTAAGCTTATCGACAAAAACACCACCACCAAACCCACTGACAGTCTTTGTACCGTCGGTGTAAAAGTGGATTGATTTATCATCCAGGAAGACATTTTCCTCCCACAAGGATCTGGAGGGAATGCTTACATGGAAGCCCTTGTCAAACCGTTGTTTGGGTATGGTGTAGTCGATTTTTTTCTGGTCAACATTTTTATTTGCCCACTGTGAAGTCGCTTTAAGGCGAATAGCTGCGTTGGCGGCTAATTGTCTGCTATAAATGTCGAGGGGTGTAAGATGAAACCGAACGTCCAGAGCAGCGGAGGGCTCTGGGTTAGAAAAGCTCATCTTTGGATCACTACTGATATTGTATTATTAGATTAACAGACAGAATACGTTGCGCAGAATGTATACGAACAATTATGTACAGGGATCTAGCCAAACTTATTTCCGTTCCTTTCTGCAAAACCAAAGTAATTCGGGTCAAGTTCTCAGAGTAAACAACTTTTCTAAAACTTTTAAACATTAAGCGCAATGCAACCAGCACCCGTAAAATCAGTTCCGCCTTTTCCAATTTCCTGTACAAAATGCAAAAAAACACACACACACACAAAATGAGATATTTTTAATTCCTAAATATCGAACATAGTCTTTCATCCTTGTAAAGAGGCAACAATTTGCCAAATTCAATGCTGCTGTTTCCCTTACAAATAAATTTCCCCTTAAAGCGATTTAATACAATTTCTAAGGATTCAGGGATTTCAAATCTCCTTAAGAACACTGTGTGCAAGTAACAAGGATTTGGAAAATCATTTAAAGATCTCCACAGCCACCCACTCAAATACCAATAAATTTGCAATCGATTTTGGAATTCGCACGCCAAGAAAAGGCCAAGAAGGAGTTGCCATTTCCTCATCGCAACATTCCACCTCATCTTGTTGAAATTTCCATCCATATTATCGTCCTTTGACGGGGTGAAAATGTCATGGAAATGGGCTTCTCCTTGATGGTAATTGAATCTAGTGCAAATTAAGACTGTGAATCGCTGGTTAAAGAATATTTGCGGCTCTGGGATACAAAGAGCAGTCAGAACAAAATCGGCCATGTTTTTGGGGGATTCTTTATCCGTATTTTTAGGACGTTGTGCTTACATTTTCGTTTATTTGCTGGTTGTGATATTTTGCTTTATTTTTCGATTTTGTGTACGAAATTGCGAATTTACAGCATTATCATGGTTTTGGTACTTTGTCTGGTACCACAAAAAGACCGATGAAAGGAGGTATGGGATGGATCTGTATGAGCAAACGACAGAAGTAGTGGCAATTTTGCATAATTTGATACCCGAACAACTTAAGGGCTTTTCCCAAGCAGTGAAATTCAATTCGTTTTTGTTTTAACTTTCCATGCGAATGTTGGGGGATGCGGTGAGACAGTTTTCTGTGTTTTTTTCCCCTTTTTTTTGGAAGAAAAAGGGTTGTTATTTGCGATGCACACGTTCTGTAAAATGAACATATAAATACAATTTGAAGTGGAAATTACTTTTGATCGAAGGGTGTTTTTGGTTTTGTGAAACAAAACAAAAAAAGGGGAAAAGTACGTGACATAAAAGATGCGAAAAGGGGCAACAAGCTGATGACGGCGCCTCATTTATTCACCAGGGGCTTAAACCTTACGGATTTTTTTTTCTTTTAAATTCTATGTTATTGCATGTTTAAAGGTTGACTACGGACTTCCTAAAGTTTAACCTGAACATTATATCAAAATCAACAAAGAAGATATGCGAAGGGAGCTTCAATGTCCATAATTTCTGTCGCAGTACTTGTATTCATCAACATTTAATATTGAATACCGAATTGGCGAAGGAACCTAAGGCTTTACACTATGAACTATATTAGGGATTAGACTTCAATAGAGAGGGACTTATTTCCCTGGGCAACCGAGAGTCAACACCATAACCTTTTCTTAGGTGATAAAGGATACTGTTTACTTAAGTTAACTATGTCAAGGCACGAGGGAGAAAAAATGTGGGTAGGAGTCCTTTAATTAAACTATATTCACTCTGTTGCTTAGGGCAAAGAATTTGACAATCATTTCATCTTAAATAAGTAGGACAAAACTTGTACAAGGGAGACGGGGATCAAGTTTCTGGCCCATGGGATACTCTCCCTCAGTCTACTCCTTTGGATCTTATCAAGTCAATTTGATAGCACTGAGTCTGCACCTCCCAGGTACTTCATGAAGTTGGTTTACCTGATCGCCTCAAGCAGAAGCAAATCGTGATTAGCTACGCCGCAAATACATACCAAATGCCACCCCTTAAAATGAGTCACTCTTTACATATGTAGTAGGTTCTAATCATGTAGTTCAACCATCATTACTTGAAAAACAATTCCTCAGACAAACTAAGAGAAATACAAGAAAATCGTTCCCATTCAGATGTCCCACAAGTTAGAACTTGACTTCTTCCATATTTAACCTATACCACACCTTATGCATTCGCAGTAATGCACGAGGGGAAACCTATACATCCTCTAGGATCTGCACAACTATTGAAAAGAAAAGTAAGGAGGCCTAACGTTAGTCCTGGGATAGGTAAGACTCCTAGCAATAAGTGAATCATCAGGACTACGACAGATTCTGTCCAAAATTCGACGAACTTGGAACAGAGTAAAGCACTCGATTCCGAAGAAGAATCTTTGGATCTGCTTTTTAAGCCCCCCTTTCATGACTGCACTTCAGAAACCGTACCTAAACCTGTTTTAAAAACGCCTGTCCACCTATAGTTAAACGAAGTTTGCACCTTCGACTTGATAATACATACTTCTCCTGCATAGTCATATACCTAACATGTTAGAACTACAGAACCTGAAAGCACGTCAGGTTCTTGATACTTTACCTAAATCATGGATTTAAGTTACCATGACAGAAAGCAGATAAAACCTCCCAACCAAAGGATCTCACACCTATGAGTCTGTCATCCTTCCACCTAAAGGCAGTCGACAGAATCCTTGATATTCACATTTGGTTGAGACCACCAAATAGTCTTCCTAACAATCCATTGAAAACTCACTCACTCTTAAGGATTATGCAATGGAGGTGTTCATTGTCTTAAAAAAAACTTTCAACATTATTGACACCTCCTGGATTATAAACTTTATCACCAAGTTCTCCAAGTAGGTGAACCCTATCATCTGTTATGAAAGTAGTCATCGACTATGCCTAGGGCATACCTTCCTTTTAGACAGGTTACTTCGAGCGTAAATTAAAACTGGCCAAAATGGTCCATTTCTGAAGAAAAAATCAACCCCAATTAACTTATCGCTGCAACTGTGAAAGCTGATGAATTGATATCTGTGCCATTGGAAGACAAGTGCAACACGCTTACTACAGGAAACTCCTTTCCAAGCGTCCTGCTTTGGCATCCATCAAAATGCAATTACTACTTCCGAGTTCCGAGACTTCTTTAGTTTCTGCTCAGTAAAAATCGAAGACCTGCGTGGTGATTGATCGAGAAACTGCTGACTGTTCTATAACTTGAATTGGGCATGCAGTGCGGCAATCAACTACGTAGCGAAGTTTTTGCTCACCTGCCAGTGGTGGTCCTCAGTTATTAAAATGGCAAAGGCATGGTCGACCAGTAGCATAATACTGGCTACGCCGTCATAAAGCTCACAACCCAATACCGAAGAGATTAAAACGACGCACGTGATGAATCAACAAATGACTTCGGGTAAAAATGGATTCACGTTGAAAAAGTTTAAAGTCCAACGAACTTCGGATCTGCTTGGAGAATCTTCGGACCTGCAGCGGAACAATTAAATTAGCTGCGGCGCTTAACTGCTATCACGCAGATGTTACTGCCATTCAGGAAGCGCAACGGGATGGGCCGAATATAAGTGATATATACTGCGGGGATTGCTATAGGGGTAAGAAACAGCGTTTATTCGGATGCGGATTTTCCTAATGCGGCAGACTTAGGCAAGCAGTCTTGAGTTTCTGACAACTGTGCGGGTGTCTTATGACAATCCGCATCAAGACTAGTTTTCTAACATAAGCCCCATATACCTCCAGAAGACAAGGACGATTCCACCAATGAATGAATGAACTCCTCGGCAAGATATATGAGCAATATCCGAAATATTATGTTAAAATCGGACTAAGCTATTTTAATTCCAAGATAGGAAAGAAAGGATAGGACAGCTGGTAAGCATAGCCCTCACGACACTACGCCTGGCAACGGACTTAGGCTTATTGATTTTGCGGCGGGAGCTAACATCACTATGGTATAGGAAGCACACGACCTTATCTCAATAAAACAAAGAGTCTCTGGATCGTCAAACGTTAACTCATGTTGATCATTTTGCAGGTTCCCCGTCCAACTATTAAAGCTTCACCCATTCAACGCCAGAATCCAACTACTATGCCGCCAGCAACAAGTACCCAACACCAGTGCCAATGCTGTCAAGGCGCTATCAGCACCTGTTGTGCAGGATTTCATCCGACCACCGCAAAGAAATCCCTGGTTTAATAAAGAATGCCGGAAAGCACATGCAACTTAATAGATAGCGTACAAAGCAGCACTGCAATGAAGGACGAGAAGTGCTCGTGAGATCGAAGTGCACTGTTGCAGATATTGTTCTTCAGGAGTAACTTACGGAAGTTGTATTAACAGGCAAAAAGAACGTGTTAAGGCAAGAAGACCCTCACAAAAACCTATAGAGATTAAGTGGGAGACGTTGTAGTAGAGACACAGTCGCTACTGAAAATAAGGAAAAACTTCTTTTGCAGACTGTATAATAGCGACGAAATCCACTATCAACAAGTTATTCAAAGCAGCTGGAAGTAACTTTGTGGTGAGCGATCCACAAAAAAACAGAGTCAGTTTAGACTGTGCTATAAGTCATTTTATCATGCCGAATGTGCAGAAATTATTTAAAAATATCAAAATTCCGGCTCATTTGTAAATATGCAACGTGAATTTCGTCGTGAGGTCGGTCTTAATCATGTCTTTAGTGTGCAGGCAATTCATCGTACCATGGAAAAGTTTGAGTGTGACTACACTTCTATCAACCAGATAGAAATTGATGTGAAACGAAGAGAACATAGCCGCCGTAACGGCCAGTATCAAAGAAGACCCAGAAATGTCGATTCGGCGCCGGTCAGCTGAATTGGGTATTGCCAAAAGATTAAGCCGCCTTATTTTGTGGTTGGTTTTTGGCCTACATCTGTATAAGATTGTGCTGACGCAGGAATTGAAGCCGTACGACAAAATGTAACGCCGTGAGTTCGCTAATTGGGCACTGGAAATGTTGGCCGGAGATTCAAATTTTTTTTTAAGAAATCATCTTCTCGGAGGAGGCCTATTTTTGGGCACAATCCACAAATGTTCGGCCAAGCATTAATGTATCCACAAAGATTGACTGTTTTGGCTGAATCATCGGAACTTATTTTTTTCAGAGCTCGACAACATCGATATATCCGAGCTGTGATTCCAACAGATCGGCGCTACATGCCATACAAGCGACGCAACGCTCGAAGTTGTAAAGGATAAATTTGGCGGGTCATCTTACGGCGAGAGTTCATCAATTGACCGTCGCGATCATGCCATTTGACACCACTCTATTATTTTCTCTGGATCTACGTCAAGTCTTTAGTCTATGATAACAAGCCAATCAATTTGAATGATCCCGAGACCACAATTCGAAGTCATCAAAAATTGGACCGACCGCTTGAAGCACACCCAGCGACTTGAATTATGTGCTATTCACACATGAATGTATCTCACACCGTTGTTGTTTTATTTAAATTCTTTGTATTTGTATGTGTATTTGTATTTTGGATTTGAACCCAAAATTCTTGAGTAATTTGCGACAAAACGATACAGCTTATCTAATGGTGCAGGTAAGTGTCAGTCCTACATCGTGGACAAGTGTGACAGAACTCCAAGCCTTCGTCATACTCGAGTATTTCAAATTTGTTTCTTGCATGACTACTAGATACTAGCAACAGCTTGACACAAAATCAATAAAAGTTCAACCTCCGCATTCTCATGGTGCTGTGGATGTAATAATAATTTTTTAATAACTAATTCCCATGCATCAGTTACGTGTTAATCTTGACCGGAAATTTTCGCATTTCCTGCGAATTTTAAGATTGAACCATGTTGCATGATGTTGCATGATGTGCTTTAAAAGTTCTCCCAGTCACATGCAACGTCCTTGTGACTTCATCTTTCTGCATTTTTGCATTTTTAAACCATTTTCTTTTATTTTTAAGAAAAACATAACATTTAACGAGATTTCACGGGGCGTTCGTGTAATTACCGCATAAACTGAGTTAAGTCGCTCTTTACCAAGCGGCTTTCATGCAATTTACGCCTTTTTTCACCAGTGAAGCCAAAAAAAAAAAAAATTAAAAAAAATAAATCGAAATAGTGGTGACGCTGAAAATGACCGTCTGGCCACGGCATACATATTCGCACATGCTTAAGTACGAATAGTATATGTCAACGGCGATCATGCAATTAATCACTTGCATAAGTGAAATGCGTGCCGACGGGCTGCAGAAGGAACAATTTACCGCTAATGGTGGCCGTATGCAAAAAATCCGATTATGATGTGAAAATATTCGTATAAATTGTGCACAAAGTTCGTTAGTTGATATTATTAATTAATTTTTCTTTATTATTATTTTATATTTTAATATATCATGACATTTGTGAGATTTTTTTTCCAATGGTACCAAGAGGATATTTGAAACTTTTTATATGTCTACTTCAAACGGGATATGGGGACAATTTATTTTATAGAGCTGATAATAGGCATAAGTATTCTTTTTATAGATAATTTCTCTACATAAAATCATTTATTTGGAATGGAATAGCAAATGAGATTTACTATGCGCGTTTGCTCTTCATTGTTATTATGTGGAAACAAAATCACTTAGAGTTAGTTCTCAAAATAATAAATTGATTGGCAAATGACTTTTGGATTATTTTTTTTGAGGAAAGACTTCAGTGTTCTTTACAATACAGTACAGCCGGAGGATGAATTCAAAAGGAAATTAAGCATTTAATGGCATTTTAATTTGGCAAGTTTTAATATTGGTTAAGATGTTAACACAATATGGTCAAAATTTATTCCAAATTATTGAAAAGTTGGAAGATATTTCACATCAACGGTTCCTTGCTCTATTGTTTTTCTCACAATATGATACTTGCAGTATACAGGGTGACTGACTCGAACTGCAACTTTTAAAAACGCTATTTTTTTTTTATTTTTTGATAAATTTCATTGCGTCAAAGTAAAAAATGTTGGAAAATACATCAATTTTCAAATTGTTTCAGTAGTTTTCAATATGTCCACCTTTGGCGCGAATAATGGCCTTGAGACGGCAGAAGAAAGCATCGCACGCTGCACGCAAGTGGCTCTGTGGTATTTTGGCCTATTCCCGGCGAAGTAAATGTTTGAGGTGGTTCAAACTTTGGTATTTTTTAGTGCCAACCTTCACCTTTAAAATACTCCAGACAGAGAAATCCAATGGATTTACATCCGAAGAATTTGCAATCCATTTTGTCGAAGAAATGAAGTGTGAAACATTGTTTTTTAACCAATCTTGGTTGATGCGCGCTTTGTGAGACGGTGCCGAGTCTTGTTGAAATGTCCACGGTCTCCGACCGAAATGATTGTTTGCCGAGGGCTTCAATACTGTCTCTAAGACAGTTTCACGGTAGACGATCGCATTAATTTTGACGCCACGGTCCAAAAATACGACCGGAGAGCGACCATCGGCGGTTGTGGCGGCCCAAACAATCAGTCGGTGCTGCCTGCTTTCTGGTGGCCGTCCGAAGATGTAAATTTTCGAAGGACCTCTCTGGCAAGTAAACTCGATCATTTTGTTTGTTGACATATTGCTCTATAACAAATAGCGGCTCATCGGAAAAAAACCAAATTCGGCAACACACCACTTTCGTGCAAGCGTAACAACTCTTTTGCTCTTTCGACTCTTACTTTTTTCTGTTGCGGTGTTAGATCGTGTGTTTTTGAGAACTCCAATGGCTTGAGCCCAAGCTCATTTTTCAGTATGTGTTGCATCCGTTCCAACGATATGCTGAGCTCACGAGCCATTTTTCTTCCACTTCGACGCGGATTTCGCTCAATTCGAGTCTTCACTTTCCGAATCATTTTTACCGATGCTGCTGATCACGGTAACGAGTTCGAGACACAAATGATTTATTCACGTTGAGGTGCTGGAGGGCTCTAACCATAGCTACTTGTGGTTTTCCAGCCAAATATAAAGGACTCACACTATCACCTTTGAATTCCATCGCAGATAAAAAATTTTCAACACAGCTGAGACGCAAAATTTGAGCTCACAGTAATGAACCGTTCGGAAATTATAGCAGTCTGAAGTTGGTTGCAGTTCGGATCAGTCAGAGTGTATACTGCCTTGATCAAAAAAAAAAAAATAATAATAATAATAATAACCACCGTGTGGCACTCCCATTTTTTCGATTTAAACTCTGTTTTTTTTTTTTGTTAAGTTGGTACATCTGTTGTTGACATTTCTTCTAAGTATTAGCGTCATAGCTTGACATTTGTAAAAGATACGTAGTCAAGAGTACATTTATCTCTGTGTGTGTTGGCGATTTTTTTTAACAACGAACTTGTATTAAATATTGCGTAAGAAACGGATTTAATGGAAAAGTGTTTCGGCAACGATTCTCTAAAGAAAACGGTCGTTTACTATTGGCACGAGGGGCTCAAAAGTGGTCGTGAGTCAATCGAAGAAGATGAACGCAGTGGCAGACCATCGACATCGAAAACCTACGTCAATAACCGCAAATTAACCATCAGAGAGATAGAGGAGGATTTGAACATTTCCTATGGATCCGTCCAAGACATTTTGGTTAATGACTTGGGTTTTCGTCGTGTAGCAGCAAAGTTGATGCCAAAAGACATCAATTTCATGCAAAGAAGAGACCGTCTTGACGTCGTAAAAGAGATGATTTGCGAGCCTGAAACTGATCCCACATTCATCAAAAGTATCATTACTGGAGACAAGACGTGGATTTATGAGTACGACATGCCATCTAGACATCAGGTAAGTAAATGGCGCTCAACAAATGAGCCGAAAGCAAAAAAACCATGTCATTTTCAGTCAAAAAAAGAAGGAAATGCTCACGGTTTTCATGGATCACAACGGTGATCATGAATTTTTGCTAGAAGGCCAGACAGTAAACAAAGAGTATTATTTGGTCGAAAGAGACCAGAATTTTGGGCAGAAAACTCGTGGATTTTGCACCATTATAACGCACCGTCATACAGTGTCATCACTATTCGTAATTTTTTGACGAAAAATGCAACAAATACCATCCGACAGCCACCGAATTCAGCTGATTTGGCTCCCTGTGACTTCTTTCTGTTCAATGGAGTTAAAAAACTACTACGGGGAACGAGTTTCAGCAGCCGAGGGGAAGTAATGCAAAAATCGCACGAAGCATTGATAAACATACCGAAAACCGAATATAAAAAATTTTTCGAGGGTTGGATCAAGCGCTAGCATAAGTCTGTTGCAGTCGATGGGGATTACTTTGAAGGGGAGAATATAAATTTGGATGAACTAACTTGTATTTTTAATTTTCTGAATAAATACTTTAAATACTTTGCGATGTGTTGTGTGCTTTGGTTATTGCAGTAGATTTTAATCGGCTTATTATTCGGTTCTTAACATCAACACCTGCAGCCCAACTAGCGTTGATAGCATTAAAAATAATCTTGACTTGGAACTTTCATATATTCCAGTGTTCAAGACATTGTGCATCGTGTCTATCACGATCTTAAAATAAGTTAATATTTCTCGTGTCACGCTGGATGATTACTTTTTGGCTAAAATTTTGTTGGATAGTCTGCTTGAAAACTACAAAGATATTCAAGCCGCGTTTGATGCCACCACTAATGTCTCGAAGATCGATATCTTGCAAGCACGTTTGTTAGAAGTGAGCCAAAGGAAAGCAAGTGATGCTGTTAGTTAGGCTAAAGATGAAGGTTTAAGGGAAAAATTTAAATCCAACGAATAGGTATGTAAAGTTCTTTTTTATTTAATTGTCATCGTTTTGGAGAAAAAAGGTCAAATGAAACGAGACTGTTGAGTAGGCTTCGTAGCAGCGGTCAACTACTTTGCTTATTACCCAGCTGAACCTGGCAGAACCGAGTGTGAAATTGCATTTTTAAGCACAAAAACCGACAAATTGGTTTCAACGCTATACATGCCCTTCAAGTTCAACAATTTTCCAAAAAGTTTACTGAAAACTAAAGATATAACTAAAGGATATGAGCGGTTAAAGAAAATAATATTCTTGAGGGACAGTTTGCTGAGGTGGTAGTCAAAGAAAGGCAGAATATCTTTAACTTAATGAAGCATTCTAGATATTGGCTTAAGGTGTCGGTAAATCGTTTTGTGGAGATTAACCCGGAAAAGTGGCATAGATCTAAGATTGGGTGGGTTGGTGTTAAAAGAAATAATTTGAAGTAAAGAATGACAAGATCTGATGAACAAAGAGAACGTCGACGGCTTTTCGGCGTATAGAAAGGGGTTGTATATTTATAAGTTTCAGCCGATCAGTATATAGTGATAAGTTTTGGCTATCATCCCAGGGAATACCACGTAAAGCAAATTGAAAAAATCTGCGTTAAACAGCTTCTATCCAGATGATGTGAGTTCTGTAGTAGGGTGACCAAACTTGGCTTTCATATACAAGAAGAGGTCTAAAAAAGGTTATATAAAGGGATTTAGTAACATAAGAATTGGAAAACTTCTTAGAGCACCGGTTGATGAAGTCAAGGACAGAGTTGTCTTTTTTTTATCATATTATCAATGTGGGAACAGAAATTGAGTTCCTTATCACAGATAACACCTAAATCACACAACTCATTCATTATATGAACAAGCAGATTAAAGACTAGATTGCAGCAAAGTGAAGTAGGGAGGCGTTTACAAGTATAAGTTATAGCCTGACACTTTATTCATAGTTATTTTGCGAACTTTTTTCACGTTTTTGTCCGTAACAGCCTCTTTCGGGCGTCCACTGCGTGCATCGTATTCAGTGCTCATTTCGCCCCGTTTAAATTTGGCAAATGGTTAAGTTTCCTGGTGCACTGAGTCCGAATAATGTTTTTCAAACGAAGCTTTGGTTTCAACAGTATTTTTTTCATAATAACAAACGTTGCTTAACTCACAATGCTGTATCTCACGAACCAATTTTCCCACATCTGTCATATTTATACACGTGTCGTTTGAAGGTTAGTACTACTATAAACCATATGGATTTAATTCTAGTAACACCATCTACGTGTTAGCCTATGAAGTTTTCAGCCAATCTGTTCATATCATCTGCGTAAACAGATATGTATGAATTTGAAGTGATGCATTTAACATCATTCATAGTCAGAAAAAATAATAAGGGACAGAGGTGGCAACCTTGAGGGACACCAGAAGAGGCTTTAATTTGGTCAGAAACCATGCACCTAAATAGAACATAGTAATGTCGATCATTTAAATAGGATTAAACCCATGTTTTAAAGCTTAGTTGGAAGCTAAGAGCCCTTATTTTTAGTGGGATTATATCTTTTTTTTTTCAAACGCCTTCCTGAAATCGGTAGCAAATAACGTCAATTTTATTTACAGATTCTAGTGCACATAGAGTGCTTCTTACGAATTTTGTTAGGTTGTTGGTTGTGATGCTTTTAAAAAATCCGTGCTAGTTTTGGGAAACAACAAATTTTACAATGGAAAATCATTATGTCATAAGGAATGCTCTTAAAAATCTTAGGTTGTAGGGGTGATAGTTGGAAATATCGACCTTTTTTATGTAGGGGAATTATAAAAGACCTTTTTCAGGGCAATAGTCCCTGGGTGATCGAAAGCTGTAAGAGATTAGGCTAGGTGCATTTCACTTTTTTTTCTTTTTTTTTTGTAAAACATTGGCAGCAGATCATCAGGTCCAACAAGACTATTACCTTGGGTTTAGGATTTTTATTTTATCTTCAACTTGCTCTAAGGTTATAGACCAAGATTCCAAAGTTGTTTATGAGTAGCTATTTAAGAAGGAAAAGTAAGAATTGTCCGACTCTTCGGTATGAATGGTGAACGCTAGCCGAAAAAAAAAAACATCTGAAGAGACTTGCAATAATTTGGGGATAGCCCGATTATTATTCGATTTACTTTTAGTTTTGATAAGCTAAAAGAATTATTTTTCGTCGGAAATGAGTGTGTGGCCCATTCGGATTAAAAAGGTTTTATAGAAACCTTGGCAAGTATAGAGAAATTAATTTGAACAGAAGAAATTGGCGTCGAAACGTGATTTCAAGAAAGTATACCAGAGCTTATTTATCTTATTACGAAGAGATTGCAGCTCATTATTATTCCAGGAAGGTGAAAATGAGGGATTATTTTTGGGTAGAAAAGGTACAGATTGGGAGAAACGATGATGAGATAATTGATGCGCCTCGTAAGCATTACTAACGCTATGTTTCTTCAATGCCGCAGTTTTATATGTTTGGGGCAGATCTATTGTTGATTTTGTAAAATGAAGCTCAGAACAAATGCTATTACAAACGCACGTACTGACAAACTACACTTTTTAGGGGCACAATAAGGGATGGATGCTAAAATTACAAAGGTTTGGGAATAATGAACGGAGGCTATGTTTTGGCTTCGCATAAGTCAGTTCCTCTGAGGTAGGCCCACTTCTGAAGTAGTAGTTGTAGCCGTAGTTCAAATTAAAAGTGCAGAACGTCTTAATACGATTTATCATTTTGATTAGTAGAGAATCTAACTACATGTAAAGTAAAGTCAATTTATTGTGCTCTAATAGCTGGTCAAGTCTAGATCAGACAGTTATAAGCCATGATCGTACAGATATTAAGATTTTTCGTCTTTATTATAAGCACTTCATGCTGCGAATTGCAATGAGGTTCAATATTGTATACCTACGAACACCGGAAACAGCCAGAGACTATAGAAAGCGCCTGGATGAAAAATTCTCCAATACGCCATTGCCTTCCACAGACGTCAACAACATGAAAGACGTCAGTGAGGAGGGCGTGTGGACAAGAAGACACAACCACGAGCTCTGTGTACTGTACGAAGCTGTGGACATCTTCATTGGTTCGACCACATCGAACGGATGGATGATTTTGCTCTATCAAAGAGGATCTTCGAATCTAAGCCACCAGGTTAGAGAAAAAAGGGCAGACCGAACCTCCGGCTTAAAGATCAGACGATCGTGGGTATAAGGCAACTTGGTCTTGCCAACTGGAAGCGACACGTCCGGGACAGTTATTCAACCCTCTAATGGTTGCCAGCCTGATAAGTAAGTAAGTAAGAAATTAGTACAAAGGACGATATCAGTGTTAAACTGACGATTTTATCGAATGAATCACTGGAAGTCATAAGACAGTACACAGATTTTGGAGTATAAATCCACGTTAATTTAAATTCAGGTTTGTTTCAAAAGGCACCGTAAATTCGATTCAAACGACCTCTGTAACAATGATATTGTACATCCCTTTCTCTAGTTATCTACCCACCAGAAATCTTCATAACTCCAACAGATTTGTGTTCCCAATTCAAAAAGACTCTTTCCATTGAAATGTCCATAGAGTTAGTTGAAGTTTATCAAATTAGGCTTTATTTAATGCTATATTTCGAAACACCCTAAACAGCCATCCTCAGAAGATGAAGAAGATGAAGAAGACAATGTGCTTTTATTTGCCTAGAATTCTTGCGAAATCATATATTTAGTGAAGTGAATAGCTATTCCTACATAATTTGATATCCATTATTTAATTCGATTTTAATTTCGTGTCAGGACGATCACTTTCAAAGATTCCTACAAGACTTTCATATTTCAACGCAGGAGTCTAAAACTTTTCACGGCAGTAATTGCAGGCAACGAGACGTATACTCGTTCATATGAATGTATGCGTACTTACGTATATATGGCAAAAGGAAACTAGAAACCCTAATGATAACGACAAGATAGAATGCCAGTTAACCTAAACGCTTTATTAACTCAATTAGCAATTGCTTTAGTTACGTATTACCACAAGAAATAGACAGAAGACACGTACAATGCACGAGACCCACTGTCTGATACCAATTTTCACGCACGAAAGCCTCAACTTCACTTACCTTCAATTGAATAATTAAACATTTCAACACGCACAATTTAATTACATTTAGAGCCGTTCATCCGCTAGTTCGTGGTAAACGAAGACGATTCAATGTTCTAACGCATATCTAGCCTTCTTACAAAAGCCCAAACTCTCTCCAGCACAACACAAACTGTGCCTTTCCAATCATAGACTTGAATAGAATTTATAGCATACACCAACTCCAATTACAGTTGGTTGTAATTAAATCCAGATGTACCTTGCCATGAGAAGGAATGACTTCAATTAAATCTCTGTCCCCTGTATTGTCGTTTCGGTTTCAATATGTGCGATTACATTCACCTTCACAGCCCCTGTTGAATTATTTTAATTCACCGTGTCATCAAGCTTATAAATGAGATTGTTTAGATGAGGACTTAAACAGACATACCATTACTGTACCGTTATTGGCTGTCCCACCTTCCAAAATTTATTATCTACCACCATCACTACAGAGCCCCATCGGGGCCCGTCAAAGATGACCCTTAATCTTTTGCGGTTAATTAATCGAGGGAGATTTCTTTTTTGTGTTTTTTGTGTTTTTTTTTTTTTTTTCACTTTCTTGCAAAAACCCCCATCATAAAGTATTCTTAAGGAAATGCGGTCGTCATCCTTGGATGTCGATGACTTAATCACCATCATCTCATCCCCTATACAATTACGAAATACCTACTCTTAACTCTGTGGTGGTAATTTGGATGTTGTCACATGAGCCCGATATAAGGGTGAAAACTAATAAAACCAACATCCCCCTCACCCCCCATAGACAACAGACGCTTTGCAATTTTCAGTATCTGGAGCATGAAAAAGAATTCCTTACTGCCGGAAAATTCCCAAAGGTAAAGTTCTCTCAACCTCAATTCTTATTGCGAAATTAAAGGACTTTTCGTTCAACCAATTTTGGGAACGAAACATTTTCGGGGTTGAAAATTGGGGGCACTTTTACCCTAACGGAAGTGAGTACAACTTATATTTGTGGTTTTCCAATTTTCGGTTTTGTGTCAACGAGCAGGTGAAAGGATATAAAAGAGAGCTCGATTAAAGTGAGTCTGTGGAGCGTATTAAATGTACGAATATGTTTGAAGTGACATCAACTTTCCTGCCTTAGACATAATGGTTCTAGTCATAGTCATTGACAAGAATAAGAATGAGGGAACGCTTTTATGTATTTACGTCTATAATGGAAGTTTTGTTGATTCGAATATCCGTATGTTGTTGCTTTTTCATTTGTGACCAAAAGTTAATGAACTATATGTTCACTTAACAAAGGATTAATGAAGAAAATATCAGGTGAACAATTTACATATATATACACATACATACCATATACTCGTATGTAAGCAATTGGGGTTACAGAGTTTAGATTTTAAAAAATTCTAAGAGAAAGTTCTTTAGGAACTTTACAATGAAAAGCAAAACAAGGTCCCAAGAACAATTGAAAAAAAAAAAAAACAAAAATAAAATAAAACCTATGAAAGGCTAGATTGTTTTTTGTTAGACAATAGCTATACGATTGGTGAAATGATTTCAACTCGAATATTATCTGGAAAAACCTACTTCAAAATGGTAGTCAAATAAGTTGAGAACTCGAACATTTGAACGAGTTTTTAAAACTTTCTTGCTTTGCAAATTGGGCTAAGAGCTTTCAGGTAATAGATGTTTCCCCAACTGATTTGTATCTAAATTAACTACATATTTTTGAAACAATTTAGTTTCCTCAATCATAGCTGCAAGCTGTAGCAGTTAACCTCAACCAAAGGTGCTTTAAGTTTCAGCACAAAATCAAAAATTTCTTAATTTTAAATTTTTTAAAAATGGCAATTATATCGTTTCACAGTGCAACGATTAAAGGAAAGAAATGCACGATTTGAAAAGTTCTCCGAATAAAGAGGGTTTAAAAATACTAGCTGCTTGATTTCTTTAAATTTAAAAAAATTAAGAAAAAGTAATTATAATATACCCTCCGCTGATGGAATAAGGAGGTCACACTGGAACATAAAGTTAACAATTAACATACATGCATAGATCCATTTTAACCAACAACAATCTAACGAGAAGGTTTAAGTATTTTTGAGACCGAATGAGTTTAACTACGGTTAAACGAGCCGCAGATGCCTCGAAGAAAAGTTCAGTTGCGGTTCCACTCATAACTAATCACTGGATCATCTGAAATTAAAAAATCAAAATGATTCTAGGAGCTAATAAGTTTCTGCAGGTAAAACTAAAAAGTCAAAATATCGATTTTTCATTAAAAAAAAAACTATATATTTTGTTATGAAAAGAGTGTGAAAAATTGTGAGAAAAACGCGTTCAAAGATTTCAAAGATCTGTGGTTGTGTACACAAAACGATTTTTTTTTTTTTTTTGTATATTTACACTGAATCATCAATGCCAGCTCTATAAAGCAAAGGGCTTAAAGCTAAGATGTCAAATGCATATTTTTGCTCTTGCTTACGCTAAACTCTGGTTTCTTTTCTTTCTTTGGCAATTTCTTGCTCCAATCGGCTTTTTTGACTGGTGTCTATTGTACGCGCCTTGCAAAACAGCCTTCATTAAAAATACAGGCTGCTGCATTTGGTGCAATTTGAACAACATAATATGAGGAACCACTAATAGTTTTGGGACTAATTTTTCATATAATACATGGGCCGAAAAGTCCATGCCGTATCTAAGAGAGGGCACCACTTGAATTAAATCCATACCATTTTCAGTTAGTACCAACCTTCAGAAGATACGTGTATAAATTTTACGATAATCGGACGATTAGTTCTCGAGATATAGCGTTGTGAGTGAAGCAACTTTTGTTATTGTGAAAAAAATGGATTCAAAGCAATTTCGTGTGTTGGTTTATCATTACTTTTTGATGAAAAAAAAAATGCAGCCGATACAAAGAAATGGATTGATAAGTGTTACCCGGACTCTGCACCAGCCGAACGAACCATTCGCAAGTGGTTTGAAAAATTTTAAAGTGGTCATACAAGCACCGAAGATGATGCATGCAGTGGACGTCCAAAAGAGGCTGCTTCAGATGAAAACATCAAAAAAGTCCACAAAATGATTACAAATGACCGTATAGTGAAGTTGATCGAGATATCTGAGACCCTGAAGATATTAAAAGAGCGTGTTGGATATATCATACACGAATATTTGGACATGCGAAAGCTCTGTTCAAAGTGGGTGCCGCGTTTGCTCACAGTCGACCAAAAACATCAACGTGTTGATGATTTAGAGGAGTGTTTAAAGCTGTTCTACCTCAATAAAGTCGAATTTTTGCATCGGTATGTGACAATGGATGAAACTTGTCTCCATCTCTTCACACCAGAATCAAGTCGGTAGTCAGCCAAGTGGCAACCAGGCGACGAACCTCGTCCAAAACGACCAAAAACTCAACAGTCGGCTGGCAAAGTTATGGCATCCGTATTTTGGGATACACATGGAATAATTTTCATCGACTATCTCCAAAAGGGGCAGACTATCAACAGCGACTATTACATTGCGTTGTTGGAGCGTTGGAGAGACGAAATCGCAGAAAAACGGCCGCATTTGAAGAAAAAGAAAGTGCTGTTTCATCAAGACAATGCACAGTGTCACAAGTGGATGAAAACGATGGCAAAATTGAATGAATTCAGCTACGAATTGCTTGCCCACCCTGGTCCTGTTCGCAGACCTCAAAAGAATGCTCGCCGGAAAGAGATTTAAGACCGATGAAGAAGTAATCGCCGAAACAGAGGCCTATTTTGAGGCTAAACAGAAATCGTACTACAAAACTGGTATCCAAAGATTGAAAAATCATTTCAATCAGTGTATCGCCCTCGAAGGCAACTATATTGATAAATAAAGTTGAATTTTGCAAAAATTTTGTGTTTTACCATAAAACGGCACTGACTTTTTAGCCCATGTGTTAGCTAGCTCGCGCACCTTCACTTTCCGGTCAGCCAACACCATTTCATGTATTTTTTTGACATTGTCGTCTGTAACCGCATCGGAGGGCCTGCCGCTGCGGACTTGATCGGTAGTGGAGTTGCGGCCACCACGAAATTCTCGAAACCAATATTTACCGGTGTAATCTGACGGAGCATTAGCCCCATAATATTTATTCAACTTTTGTTGGAAAGAATATTTATATTCTTTTGTTTCTTTCGCCGTTTTGCGTCTTTAAAAAAATAAATGTTTTATGAGAGAACGAAAATCGTTTTTGTGCATAATCAACATGATGCCAAACCCGTCAACAACAATCAACTGTGAAAACAAAACTAAGGCATCGTTACCTTTTTTGCAGTAGCAGCGCATTCTGGCGGTCAAGAAGGTTACTTTTTATTAGTATTGTCACTCACTGAATTCAATGTGCTTGATCTTTTTTGACGAATATTGTACAATTTTTGGCAATTTTATTTATGGAGTCGTTTACCACGCAACAACGTATTTTTGTTATTCAATCTTATTACGAAAATAGGCGATCTGTGAAATTTATATTTCGTAAAATTCGATAATTTTTAGGTCTACATAATCACCTTAGTCAGTCCGAGTTTGTAAAACTGGTACGATATTGGGTAAAACTTCATATCAACATGGAAGGTTAGCAGTTGTACCCAAAGACAGTCAGGCACTTCAATTCGTCGCTGAAGTCAACAATTGGGCCTCACTTATGGCACTTTATGGCGAATTTTAAAAATTTATATTACACAACAATTGAGGCCTTTGGACCATCTACGACGTCGCCGATTTGTTAACTGGATGTTGGACCGCCAGGACAATTTGTCATCGTAAATAAACAAAATTGCCGTGTTTGAGGACCGGAAAATCCATACGAGATTTACGAAAAAAAAAAAAAGCATTCCAAAGAAATCTCTGTATGGTGCTGATCATGGGTTGATGGCATCAGTGGTCCGTACTTCTAAGATGAGGCTGGAGAGACAGTTACAGTAAATGGAAAACGTTACCACAATGGTATCCTTCATTTTCTCCACAGAATCATGGTCTCGTCGAATGGCCGGACCATAATGTACATTGATCAGTTAATTTGTCAATCATTTTATTGTACTTGTAAGGTTACCTTCGCCAGAAAGATTTTTTCTTTTTATAACCTTTCCCGTTGCAGTTCGTTTTGCTTCAACAGTATTTTTTACTAAATCTCGCAAACGTTTGCCCATTCGCTTTTGAGAGTGTCCTACACATTCTTCTTTGTTGATTATAAATTCATCACAGTAAGGTTTAGAATTTAAGACACCAGACTACGTTTTTGAGTCACCTACACCGATATATGTAGTTACGAAACGATTTACTAAAACTTTGAAAAATCGTTTAATCTTCAATGTTTCTAGTGGGTCCAGTATGATTAGCATGACATTTTCCTTCATTTACATGAGCTCCATACCATTCTTCATACTGTGCAGTATCTAGTTTGTTTTTCCAAATTTTGCAATCATGACAATAAGCGCTTTCTAAACAAATATCTGTAACTTTTCTAGTGTTTTTCCAGATTCCGTCACCTGATACAGTGAACTCTAATGTATCTTCGATATTATTTGCTTCAGATGTTGCTTTTTTCTTCTTGTACAGCAAAAGAAAAAAATTTACTCGCAACATCTACTATATTCGAGCACATTTTCTTTACATACTCGTATAAACTGTACGTTAATTTTGATAAAGACGTACTAGATAAATCCATAAAGCCACAAAATTGTTCACATCCAGTTAATCCCAAGCCTAAGATTCGCATCACAAAACTAAATCGATAATTATTTTCGTATACTCTAGGTTGAATTTTTTCAGTAGATGGAATAATTCGAGGCTGTTTACATTTTTCGAATGCAACTTTGATGTTGAATCTAAGACCTTCCTTTTTGCACGATTGAAAAGTAACTTTTCCATCGCACTTTACACACTTCACTACAGTTGAAATGGTCGAAAAAACAGCGAAAAAATCTACGATTCTGTAATGTTTTTCAAAATCCTCTGCCACTTCATGAGAAGTGCTCATTTTTATTGTTTTTATTTTGTGTTACTATCGTATATTTCTAGGTTTTTTTGCTAGGTTTTGTTTTCGCTAAAAGGCAGCTGTCCGAAACAGATAGCAGCGCGAAACCGGACCGGAGAAGCGGAGACTCGCAAGTCCATATCTCAGTTAGTTTTACACCAATGGACTTCAAATGTTGACACAATAAACTTAACACGTTGTACAATCATATAAAAAAAAAAATACCCTACTCACCCCTTAAGTATCCGAAGTGGTACTTTGGAAAGTATATACCATATATGCAACGTATGCAATTAGCGAGACGAATTCGGCTCAAACTTAACCTACATTCGTGGTATCCTAAAAATAAAGGGTGAGCCAGCAGATGTTGTGGATATTGGCTGTCAATTTCTGTCAATTTTCAACGCGGTTGATCTTTATCACAAATGTCACACAAACTTTGGTAATTTTAGTCTTGGAGTTGTTTGCCACCCAGCGACGCATTTTTGTTATTCAATGGGCGATCTGTAAAAGTAACATTTCTGTCATCCTAATCGCCTTAGTTAGTCCGGAATTCATGCAATGATAAAGCGTTTTTTTTAGAAACTGATTCGGTATCGGGTAACACTCTATATCAGCATGCTCTGCTAGCATATCGTGTATATGCACATATCAACAGACACCTCAACTTGTCGCCGAGGTCAATAATTGTGCTTCCTTCATTTGCACGCTTATATAGGGTTTTCTAATAACGACTTGATAACTTTTTTTTTTTAAAGAAAAGGCAAACCATTTGAGATATTTCAAAAACTTTATTATTGGCTTGAAGTACAAGCAAAACATTTATGAATGGAACTCGACTTCGTTCATATGGCCACCGCGGGCACGTTTGCAGCGGTCGATTCGTTGGACCCAATTTTCAATGACTCGGCCACACGTTTCGACCGAAACGGCCGCTATTTCGAGTTCAATGTTGGCTCTGAGCTCTTCCAACGTCGTCGGCGTGTTGGCATAAGCCAATGATTTAACGTAGCCCCACAGAATATAATCAAGCGGCGTTAAATCGCACAAACGAGGCGGCCAATCGACTGGCCCATGTCTTGAGATAACACGCTCACGACTGTTGAAACCACATGTTGTCCAAGTCCAAAAATAATCGGTGATCATGGCGCGATAACGCTGACCATTCACAGTAACGTGACGATCACTATCGTCGACGAAAAAATATGGCCCAATAACGCCACCGGCATGCAAACCGCACCAAACAGTTATTTTTTGTGGATGAAGTAGTGATTCATGACATGTGAGTTTCCACCCGACCAATAACGCATATTTTGCTTATTGACGAATCCATTGAGACAAAAATAAGCTTCGTCACTGAAGATGATTTTGCGACTCCGAATATCTGTAGAAAATTTTTATAATTTGCAGACGTTGCTCGTTAGTGTATTTTACCATGAAGTTGAGTTTACTGAATAAATTGACAGTGACAGTGACAGTTTGATGATTAGTGGAAGAGTACATTCACAAATTAAATTCAAAGTTGTCAAGTCCCTGTTGGAAAACCCTATAAAATCCAAATTACAAAACTATTAAAGCCTTTGAACCATCTACGACATCGCTGATTGTTAACTGGATGTTGGATCGCCAAGACAATTTGTCATCGAATTTGTTCTTTTCCGATGAAGCACATTTTTGGATGGATGGTTACGTAAATAAATAAAATTTTCATTTCTGGGGATCGAAAAACCAAAATGAGATTCACAAAATACCAATTCATCCCAAAAAAAAGTCATTGTATGGTGCGTACTATGGGTTGGCGGCATTATTAGCCCATAATTTTTCGAAGACGAGACTAGAGAGACATGTGAATGAAGAACGTCTGGACGATCTGTGGTTTCAAGCCATCAATCAATCAATTGATTGAGACACCCGTCTCACGTATGGTTTTACAGCACAAGCGGAAAAAAGGCTTACGGTTGCGATCTTACTCTAACTATGTTAGGGTCGCTGTCTAGCTGGGATTTCTGCTGGTTTAGGAGGATAGGTCGTTTTTGCCACAATCATTGGGCTTGCGTCTTATCGCATCCATTTAATTTGGTAGTTTTCTGTTTGGTTTCTGCGGTGGGGTGTTTTTTGTCCTTTGGTTAACTTGCTTGTTGTTCTGTTCTCGTTCTCGTACTCGTTCTCTTCCTCGTTACTTTTATTCTCTGTTGGGTTTTTTTCTTTGTCGTCGCTTTCTGTTTGGTTTTCGATGTTTTTTATTTTTATTTTGTTTTTCTGTTCTCTTGTTTTTCGGTCGGCTCTTGCAACTGAGACGATAAGCTATCGAATGAGCTTATCACGCTCTTTTGCTATCGTCGTCATTCCCACACACAATAAGCACACACACACCCATACATGGGGTTCCGTCAATTCAGCTGTTAGAACAAAGTGAATCACAGCCTGAGCTCCAACAGCTTCTCACCAAATTCCCAGCCAGTCACACAAATCATATTTGTTCGTTTTGTTTGTTTTGTCGCCCAAGTGAATGCTTAGGTTCGAAGCCAGACATTTGACCTCCGACCCAACACATAGATCAACGAACGACCGCGGGGAATTGTAGGCTTTCCTTTACAATTTTGAATTTAGAATTTGAGGGTTTTGAAGATTTTACAAATGTATAACGCTAGAAGCAAACAATATCAGGCAGGTTTGTTTCTAAGGGGTAATCTCTGGAGTGGTAAGTAAAGATAGGGAACTGGATCTAGTGAATCCCACCTATAACCGTTAAGAAAAAACAAAAAGATACAACACCAAAAGGGGGAGAAAAAAGAATAGGCCCACAGACAACAGATGGACAAGAGAGTGGAGGATTTTTCACGCAAGGCGGTAAACTGAGTAACGCTGTTATTGCATGTTGCAACAAATTCGTGTTTTACAAAATTATTACAAAAAAAAATATATATATATAATATTTGAGATGATTTGAGATGTTTATTGTGTTATTGCTTGGGATGTTTACAGTTAATTATATTGAGTGTAGCAATTTTGTCGAAAACACGTAAATTTAGGAGAAAAGTAGCGATACGATTTTTGATCCGCATATAAATAGCCATGACGGTCAAGAGAACTGGCAAAAGGCGACTACGTAGTTTCACTTCCCTGGGACCTGATTATGATAATCCTTCAGTTAACAGTTTGATTGGGATGAAAGTATTACTCTTTCGGAAATTCAACAAAAACTTCCAAGGCCAAAGCTTCGTAACTGAACTTAAACTACTGAAAAATTTTACCGGAGTTCACTCATGAGTATGAAGTTTCTTATTTTATCAAAGTCATTGAGAGTCCGACACCCATTGATTTTTTTCAGTTTTTTTTTTTTCACGATAAACTTTTTGAGCATTTAATTTGTCAAACAAATTTATACGCGGATCGAAAGCACATGAATACGGGCAAGACTTTTGAGAAAACATGTGTGAAGGAAATGAAAATATTTATTGGATTAAGCTTGCTTGTGGGAATCAAGAAGCTGCTCAGCAAAAAAGACTATTGCCCTGCCGCTTCAGATTTACACGATTTCTATATCAGTTCCTGTATGAGGCATGCGCGGTATAGTTCGCTACTGGGTCATTTGAATGTTAATGATGTATGTCTTGTACCAAAACGAGATACTCCCAATCACGATAGGTTATGTACATACGTAGCTATACTCCAAATGGTCTTAGCAAATTTTGAAAAGTGTTCAAAACCCACTCGTTAATTAGCGATAGTCAAGTGTATGATAAATTTTAAAGGTCGGAGCTTTATGAAGCAATACATGCCAAAGAAACTGACATAAACGAGGTAGAAAGTACGGATGCTGGCATATAAAATAAGGTAGTGCCATAAGTTTGATATTTATGTATATAAGCAAATCATAACTCATTGTAAGAATCTTTATACCAGATTTCAAACATAAAGATCTGGCTGTGTATTTTGACAATTATTTCACAAGTGAGGATTTGAAAAAATATAAAATATTGGGTCTATAACTTGGAAGGCTATATTATATTATATATATATGGTGATTCTGGCTTGGAAGACGATAAACGTCCTGGGAGGCCAAAAAAGTTTGAAGATGAAGAACTAGAAGCATTACTCTATGAAGATTGTTACCAAACACAACAAGAGCTCGCAGAATCTTTGGGTTTCACTCAAGCAGCCATTTCAAAACGTTTAAAAGCAGCTGTATATATTCAAAAGCAAGGAAATTGGGTTCCACATGAACTCAAGCTAAGAGATGTTGAAAGGCGGTTTTGCATGTCTGAAATGCTGCTGGAACGCCACAAAAGGAAGTCATTTTTGCATCGGATTGTTACTGGTGATGAAAAATGGATCCATTACGACAACCCCAAGCGCAAAAATTCATGTGTCAAGCCCGGCCAACCAGCCAAATCAACGGCAAAGCCGAATATCCACGGCGCGAAGGTAATGCTCTGTATTTGATGGGATCAGATGGGTGTGCTGTATTATAAGCTACTAAAACCAGGTGAAACCATCAATAGACAACGCTACCGAACACAATTAATCCGTTTGAAGAGAGCAGTAGCCGAAAAACGCCCGGAATATGCGACCAGGTACGAGGCAATAATTTTCCATCACGACAACGCTCGACCCCACGTTGCTATTCCGGTTAAGAACTATTTGGAAAACAGTGGATGGGAAGTCTTACCCCACCCGCCTTATAGCCCAGACCTTGCCCCTTCTGACTATCATTTGTTCCGGTCGATGCAGAACGCCCTCACTGAAATACGGTTCACATCAGAGCAGAATATCAAAAATTGGCTTGATTCATTCTTGGCTACCAAGCCGGCGCAGTTCTTTTGGGATGGGGTCCACAAATTGCCAAAGTCATAGCTTCAGATGGGCATTACTTTGAATAATACTATTGTACATGTTTTTCTTAAATAAACGTTCAAATTTTGGAAAAAAAACCGCACGAATTAAAATATATACCCAATACAAGCTACACGATTCGCCGGTTCCTACCAGATAATCGAAGAGATTCAGAGTTTTTCTACTGGGGCACACACTTGAACACTATAAAATGGAAAGATAGCCAGTCTGTACATATTCTCTTCGTCTTTGCCTTTGCATTGAACTTCAAAACGGTGAAGTTCTACGCAAAGGCAGATCCGATAGAAATATCATGTCCAGCTGCAGTTGTAGACTGTAATAAACACATGAACTACATGTTTTGGCTACAATTTATCAGCTTATAATTCAGACAGACAAATAAAGAAATGGTGACACCGATTTTTATTTATTTTTTTTTTTTCGGTTGAAGACATTCAAATGCCTTTCGGCTTTTGAGAAAAGCCTTTCGTTGCATTGGAAATACGAACAACATCTGCCGCCTATCAGTCGGATTAATGATTGAAATAAAATGCAGAACTGGAGGATCTCTATGCTAAATTCATGCAGGAGTATGAATCACTAGGTCATGGATAGCATGATATCAGAGAGTCAAATACCCAAAACGTAATTCCCATCACTGTGTTTTGAAATCCGAGAAGTTCATCGATAAAACTTTGGATTTTTTTTTATCCATCGGCAAAGAGTGCCGGTACTCAATAACATATTGATGGTCGTTATTCTTCGTGGTTGTGAACTTCTGAATGCAAGCATTTCAAAATTAGAAACTGCGCTGGCTACCTGATCATTATATGTATTATTTTGATTTTGAATTAATTCACCAGTTGAACAGAGCACAACCTTAAATCACCGGAATCAAGTCATCCTAGTAAATCAATTCAAAATCAGAATAATACTTATGTATTGGCGGATTAAGACGTGACCAATGGAGAGTTCTGGCAACACTGAATCGATACAGATGCTGAAGTTTCCTGCATTCCACCCTTGCTCATCCATTAAAAAGGTTCGTCCAATAACCATGCAGATGTTTGCAGTGAATGGCTCGCCCAACAAAGTCTACGGAGAGGTCTCTCATGAGATCAAACTTGACTACCGCCGTCTATTCGTTTGGACGTGGTGCGAATTTCCTTCAGCACCACGACTTCATGGTGGTCGTAAAGGGCATGCCTCACCGATCCACGAACTAACCAGCTATTAAAATCGCTTCTCACTATAACCAGCTATTAACCGTCCCCGAAACTTATCGATCGGACCGCACCTTTCGCGGACATCATAATGTCCACAGTTTAAAGATGCAGTGGTCATAGAAAATTAGTTTACTAACCTGATCAAGTTCAGATGCTCGAAACGGCAATAAAGCGACTTGAAAATGACTTTAAATTCGCAATGAGGACTCTTCGTAATTTTAACAGATATCTTGTCACCGGTCTATGGCAAATCGAGAGTTAGAATTTGAAGATGCCATTGTATTAACACGTGAAACGTGCGTCAATAGGGGGGGGGGGTGACAAAGACAATTTCTATAGAAAACTGAGCACAGCCATCAACTCAACAGCTAACGGATATGTAAAATAAGCTGTCTCGACTTAACGACCACTCATATTACACCAGATTCATAATTTTTTGAATAACTGATGCTTTAGAAATTATGTTGAAATTATCTTTTGCTCTATGTCTTTTTCTGGCTTCAAATCGAGTTACGATTTTCCGTGCCGCGACAGCTTGTCAAACATGTGTGTATATTAGTTGAACAATTCTAAGTGTTAGATCTAAATTAGCCACCTAAATTTGTATTGTTTGTTTTTCTTGTTTAGATTACTAAGCATAAAATGGAGAAACTCTTAAAATTTTTTTGTGTACAGGATGCTTGTATTAACACCTTCCCCAATGTAATTTCATTTCTAGCTTCTTAAAAAAACAAGTTGCAGTACTGTCTACAGTTCTTAGTGTCATCACTCTTTCCGACTCCGACTCTTTTTGTTTGGAAAACTCTTTTTTTTTCGAAAGAAAACACTCACTCTGGCTTTTAGCCTTGGCCCCTTTGAACCTTATCTAAAAGAGCACTCATTACAACTTCAACTCAATTAACCTTCAAATGTATACAGTTCCGATAAGGACACTCTCTTCAACGGTTCTTCTATTCGTTTCATCTCCCCAATTAAATCATTCCAAAAAAAAAAACAAAAAAAAAAAATCCTCTTGAAGCCAATTTAAGAACCACAGACACCCTCGTGTCATCAAAAAACAAACCGACGTCTAAATAAATGCTCCGGCATCATAGAGATACTTGTGAAAAAATTCCCAAAAATTCTTCAGAAGGAACACGAATTCCAACATCTATTGAACCTAACATTTTATGTATTCTCATATCATATATGGCGTGGAGTTTCACTCGACAGGCGTATACATACATATGTATTGACTGATGGCACGCACGTACACTTTTGCGGTACAATTGCCATGTTAATTTGTTTATAATCACTGGCACTTAACACAGAGTGTACGCACTTGCATCGTATTCGGATGGCATGTGCCCCCAGTACATCTCTTTCAACACACTCCTCAGGCAGAAAACTTTAAAAAAACGGTGATTTAATTGAAATTCCAACAGTGAACATTGAAAACAGGGGAAACATGCCGCGACCTTACCCAGAGTTTACACGATGAACGACTGTACTTGTATGTATTATATGTACTTGTACGCCTGCCGGAGAATGGTGGCACATGCCTGAATCCGTAGTTATGCAGTGGCGGATTTACACCCCAGGTGCTCTCGTATCTGAGATATGCGCTTGTTCGAATAAATGCATCTACATGTGACTCGTTGGCTCTTTGACAGGATGCCTGCACCACATCGTGCGATTTCACTTCTTTAACGGAATCCTCAAGGACGAGCACAAAAATGAGGACCTTTAGCTAATTGAAAGAGAAGTTTAAAAATAATTGCAAAAAAAATTGTGATGGAAGGACAGCATGTAATATTAAGATGCAACAGAAATTATGTGAATGCTGCGGATTCATTGAATGCAAATGAGTCTTGGATGGGGCGTTTTCTTTTCCTGATATCAAAATATATAAACGAGTAAGTATGAGTATGGTTAATGTCTTGAGATAGACGAATTTCCGTTCTCCGATTATTTTTCGCTATTAGCCACTACCAAACTTTCCACTCAAAATGTGAATACCGAGCCTGAAAGAAAGCTACTTTCCAAATTAATATGAAATGAACATTTTACACAACCTTACCAAACAGAACTAGATTGAGTCCTAGATACTATTTATTTCTCCGAACCACAAACTAACAAAAGAATAGACACTTTGACGTCTTGTATAGCTATTACGTCAAAACCTTTTCAGGCTGATGGAAGGAGAAGATCAAAAAAAAAAAAAAACAAAAACAACCGTGATATGACGCAGATTGCCTTAGTGGGAGAAAAAAAACACCAACCTCTGATACCAAAAAGCAAATATCGAATATAAAATTATCTGCAAAGAAAATCACAGGCAGTACTGGCAAAATCTTACACATTTAGAGACAGTCCTGACTTTTGGAAACTATCGCTCTCGAATACAAGAAAAAGCAGAGGTGTTAGCAGATTATTTTGAAAATTTGCTGAAGCCCCCAACTAGCCCAAATCATCACTTGTTTGATTGACCTTAAATAGAAAATGTAAAACTAAATGCGGCAATCACACTTCAAGAGGTAAAAAAATATAGATCACGATTTCAAGGTGAATAAGGCTCCAGGAATAGACCGTATACCCAACGAATTTTATAAATACTCCACGGAGAAATTTCACCAATACGAGTACCTTACTGGATGTTTTAATAAGATTTTCGATGAAGGAGTGGTAGATGAAAACTTCAGGAAAATCATTATCTTCCCAATCTTAAAAAAAGGGAGTGCAAAGGATCCAAGCAACTACCGAGGAATATATATTTTTTTAAGCACAGTAATGAAAATCTTCTCTGCAATATCTCTCAAGCGTTTAACAAATTGAATAACGGATAAAGGACTTCTTAGTGAATTCCTAGCAGGCTTTTGAAAAGAATATTCCACTGTGGATAACGTATTTACGTTAAAAAGTATAGCTAAGACATACCTTGTTAATGGAAAGTATCCACGCTTTCTTCGTGGATTTTAAGGCTGCTTTCAATTTCATATATAGAAACGCTCTCTTCCCTAAACTAAGCAATGTAGGAGTTTCAACGAAGTATTACAAAGTATGTATGAACAAAACCAAGCGGCAGTGTGAGATGGGAACCAATTGTCTTACTGGCTTTATACAGCAAGGTTACGTACTGAGCCATTTGTTTTTTTTCAAAATTCCTTGATGACATTACCGCCTTTATTCCAGGAGTAATTGTTTTCAACGGAATAAACATCAAATGCTTAATGTGTGCATATGACACCGTCCTACTGACAGAAACGTCAAATATGATCCAACTCATGGCTAACAAATTACAGTAATATTTCAGCAAATAGAATTTAAAGTTAACCCAAGTTAAATCAAGAATTATAGTTTTTAGAAATGGCTCCAGTAGATACGCTAGAGATGAGAAATGGACCTGAGAGGGTGAGGAACTAGAAAAGGTAAAAAAAAGTACAAGTATCTAGGAGTTATCCTGACCCCCAAATTTTCTCTTGAAAATCAGTACAGATCCTAATTTCATGATGCTAAAATGACCACCATTAATGGAAAGGACTCCTTGGCAAAAATACGATGGCGATCCCAAAACTACCCGACTCAACAAAGAAAACACAAAAATTTTGGAAAAAAAATTTATTTATTTTGCAACCTATTCGCCTTTCAGCTCTATGTATATACTTTTCCCAGCGATGCTCAAAAAGTTCGATACCCTTTTTATAATAAGAACTGTCTCGCTCCTCAAAATAGCCATTAACTGCCGACACCACTTCTTCATCGTTGGAAAATTGTTGACCACTGAGCCATTTTTTCAAGTTTGGGAACAGAAAATAATCCGATGGCAATTCTAACTTTAATTCATTAATTTTGGCCATTGCAATAACGGATTTGTGAGTTGGTGCATTGTCTTGATGAGACGACACTTTCTTCTTAGCCAAATGCGGTCGTTTTGGCTTGATTTCGGCGCTCAAACGTTACAATAAATTCGCAAAATACTGGCCGTTGATAGTTTTTCCCTTTTTAAGATAGTCAATAAAAATTATCCCACGCGCATCCCAAAAAATTGACGCCTTGACCTTGCCTGCTGATGAAGCGGACTTCACCTTCTTTGGAGCCGGCTTTCCCTTTTGAATCCTTTGCTTTGATTGTTCTTTTGTCTAGGGTGTAAAGTGATAGACTTATGTTTCATCCATTGTTATGAAACGGCGCAAAAATGCAGCTTTGTTGCTGTGAAACTTCGCTAAACACTCAATTGAAACATCTTCACGACACGGTTTTTGCTCGAGTGTGAGCAAACACGGCACCCATCTTGCACACAGCTTTCTCATGTACATTTTCAAAAAATATGTCGACTTTCAGTCGACGATCATCCAGTACTGCGTTGTGGATTTTCTTCACCATTTCTGGAATCGTCAACTCATTTGGTCGACCACTGCGATGCCAAGACGAGGCAGCTCGTGCGGCCTCGTTTAAACTCAGCAACCCAAAATTTTACTGTTGTAAACGAAGGAGCAGACTCACCCAGAGTAGAATTCAGTTCAGCTTTTACATATATTGGTTGGGCTGAGGCCTTTCAAATAAAAGTATTGTATCACATAACGATGACCAATTTTCTTCATTTTCACAAATTCACTGACGACGTTCATTATTGATGGCTACCAAACAAATACTAAACAACGTGGCGCTTTCAAACTTGAAACATATGCTTTATAGACTGCGTACTTTCGAATACAGTGATATTTTCTAACACTTCTAATTCTCTGACCGCCCTCGTAACGTTGCAACAAGTGCAAAGTAAAAACAGTTTGAAGCAGTAATAAGAACCAGGTCTGGGAATGTAAGGCACAGGTCTGTGGATTTTTCCAGTATGATGACGCTGAAAAATTGTTAAGATACTTACATCTACCAGAAAATACTCCAATTTACATACTTCCTTTGGAGACTGGACTTCCTCATCTCTACGTATACACTCTAAAACTTCACTTCAGCTACATCAGAAATATAATGGAATACCACCCGCAAATACTTCCTAAAATAGTGGTATCACATATCAAGCAAAGCAAATCTCAATTCTTTAGCGAGTGGTGAAGATTGTGTTTGGAACATAACGTGCAACTAGACAACGACAACCCTGAAACATGGGAAAAAAACCCTTGGAAACCCTATGGAATATTATTAAGGCAAAGTGAATCCATAAACCCATATCGAAGGCTGGAGCACAACCTAACAAACTATTGATACTATTTCCACAATCATCATTTGTACCGATCCACTGAATGACACTGTGTAACCGGCATACAGCAGAGGATGTGATATTAGCGAGATACCAGCAATATGCTCGAAAACGTGATTAAAAATTTAATTCTCCGTATGGACCATTTAAAACGACTACATTCTCAACATTTACATAAAATAATCTTTAAAAAGTAAATGGCAAGCATTGGTTTACCTACTCAAATATAAATTTTATACAATTTTCCAATTTGTCTGCATAGAAAAAAAAATCACCCATACCAATGTTACAAAAAAAAAAAAAAAAAAAAAAAAAACGACCAACACCAGTTACTATTCTCTCCACTTGAATGAATACTCTAGTATCTGTCTAGATACCTCTTATTAAAAAAACGCGATCGATTTATTCAGAATTTTCTTTAAATCTGTAAAGGCAAGTTTTGAGTGCTTCGCCTATACTTGTACACCACATCTTCATGGTTCAAGTGTCGATATAAAAACCTCTTGAACCAGGACGCAAAGTAATCAAAATGAAAGGAATCACCTTTTTGAATGGAATTTGTGTTTATACAGCAGGGTGTGTTGCACTTTCTGATGTTGTGAACCTACCATCCGTGTCTTCATTGGAAAATTTCCAATCGTCAATTTCATTCAGAGGTGCTAGTAGACGGGTACTCTACATTACATAACAAACTTTCGTTGATTATTCATTTTACTATGGTTTGGCGTCTCCTCGTCGAACTTGTCAGGATTACGGTATCTCAACAGTCCTTTTGTATTCTGCACCATACGAGAAGAACACGAGTTATACCCTATCGTGTATTCATGTAGTCGTGTGAGGCTTTATATAATAAATCTTCTTGACTGAAGAGTATTTGATTAGAAGGAGAATTAATGAAATCGATCGATTGAAGAGTGAATGGAAGTTATTGACAGTATGATACAACACTGATAAATTGACTAGAAACAAGGTGTTGGAGTGACGACATGCGAATAGAACTTATGTCTCATTTCATTTGTTTGTGAAAATAAAATTCAATAAAGATTACATACGAGTATTCCCATATACTTTCATAAATTACATTCTATTTCATTTATCCTAATTTGAAAGTGCAAAGCAGATTTTTTCGGAGACCGTGCAATATTATATCCAGCCATCCATCATGTCATTGGTATATATCACAAAAAGCCAATTTATAAACAATTAAAATGCAATGCAAATTGTAAAAAACTAAAGGCCGACAAGAAGTGCTGGATATAGCACTTGTCTCCGACAAGCCTACTGAAATGATAATGAATTGCACGGTATCGTCGATTTCCAGATCACAGATACATCCAACTAGCCAACTAGCATTCCGAAATTTTTCGAAAACTAATCGGTCAAAATACTTTTAAAATCTCTTTCCTCTGAACACTAACATGCTTGACATGAAAGTCAAGTAACAGGTCATATATAGGGTTTTCTAATAACGACTTGGCAACTTTTTTTTTAAATAAAAGGCAAATCATTTGAGATATTTCAAAAACTTTATTATTGGCTTGAAGTGCAAACAAAACATTTTTGAATGGAACTCGACTTCGTCCATATGGCCACCGCGGGCACGTTTGCAACGGTCGATTCGTTGGACCCAATTTTCAACGACTCGGCCACACATTTCGGCCGAAACAGCCGGTGTTACACGTTCAATGTTGGCTCTGAGCTCTTTCAACGTCGTCGGCGTGTTGGCATAAACCAATGACTTAACGTAGCCCCACAGATAATAGTCAAGCGGCGTTAAATCGCACGAGCGAGTCGACCAACCGACTGGCCCATGTCTTGAGATAACACGCTCACCATACTTACTCTTCAATAAATCAATTGTAGCGTGTGCTGTGTGGCTTGTGGCACCATCCTGTTGAAACCACATGTCGTCCAAGTCCATATCTTAAAATTCGGGCCATAAATAATCAGTGATCATGGTGCAATAACGCTGACCATTCACAGTAACAAGACGACCGTTATAGTTGACGAAAAAATATGGCCCAATAACGCCGCCGGTATGCAAACCGCACCAAACAGTTATTTTTTTGTGGATGAAATGGTGATTCATGCTTATAGACGAACCCATTGAGCCAAAAATGAGCTGCGTTACTGAAGATGATTTTGCGACTCCTAATATCTGTAGAAAGTTTTTATAATTTGCAAACGTTGCTCGTTAGTGTACTTTACCATGATGAAAATGTTGAGTTTACTGAATAAATTGACAGTGATAGTGACAGTTTAATGATTAGTGAAAGAGTGCGTTCACAAATTAAATTCATTGTCAAGTCCCTTTTGGAAAACCCTATAAAAAGTCACGGTGGTTTTTTGGTACATTTTTGAAAAAAAAATTTTCTTCATTCAAAATCAGTTTCAATCGAGTATATATTGGCCATTGTTATCCATGACCTTTTGCCATTTTCCGGGTAGCTTCATAATTCCATCGGTGTAGAACTTCTGTAGTTTATCAGCGAAAAACTTGGCCAAGTGATTTTCAGCGTCTCTTCGGTTGGCCAATTTGTTACCATCAAGAGAGTTTTGCAAAGACCGAAACAAATGGTAACCAGAGGGTGCAAGGTCCGGGCTATATGGTGGATGGATCAAAACTTCAACGAGACAACTCCCTTTCTGTTGGCCAATTCTGGTCGCTGTTTCTTAATAGTTTCATTCAAATGGTCGAGTTGTTCACGGTAGAGGATCGAATTGAACGTTTCGCCACGTTCTAGCAGCTCATAATAGACAATTCCCTTCCAATCCTACCAAACACTCAACATAACCTTGTTTGTCGTCAATCCAGACCTTGAAGTCGTTTATAGTCGGTTACAGGCTTTGACCATGATCGCTTGCGTTGGATATTCTCGTATTTAATACATTTTTCATTGCCCGTAATGAATCGCTTCAAAAATGGTTCTATTTCGTTACGTTTCAGCAGCGTTTCACTGATGGTTACTCGCTTTCTTTGCGTTGATTCATGTGGCACCCAAACATCGAGCTTCTTTGAGTAGCCTGCTCGTTTTTGATGGTTCCAAACTGTCATACGGTTGATATTTAGTACTTCCGCTTGCTCTGTGCCGGTTTTGCTCCTCAGTTGCAAAATTTCATCGACTTTTTCAGTGACAGGCTGACCAGTGCGAGGTTCATCTTTTACATCAAAATTTCCGGAACGGAATCGAACAAACCACTACTAGTTCCGGCGTTCACTCACAGCGTTCTCAACGTAAACTGCACAAATTTTTTGGCATGTTTTTGCAGCGTTTTTCCCTGTTTTATAGTATAAAAGTATCACATAGCGTAATTCTTCAGATATCTCACTCATATTCAAATCAGTTTGACTTTTAACACGAGCAACGAATAACACAGTTGTCTTCACAAAAAATGTAGCTTGACATGTCATCTTTCAAACACGTGTTCGCTTGACACAATCAGATTAGTTTTTCCAGATAAATGGACACCAACACCATCTACTGACAAAAAACCGCGGAGACTTTTTATATTTGTAATACCTATTTCACCTTTGCTCTCAATCAGACAATAGCTGCTTTCCGTTCTCATACTCAACTTAGAGGCAAGAATAAGCCGCACTGGAGAACATCAATACAGGGACTGCCTAGAAACGTTTGCAGGTAACTTTTCAGCTAAGCAAAAATCACAAGAAAAGTAACACATTGGGACTGATATTTGTATTTAAATGTATATATAACAAAAAAAAAAGTTTACAATTTAACATAAGATTATTCATGCAGTTCATACATACAGAAAAGATACAAATGGAATAGCACCCATTGTGGACGCAGAATTGTAAGACCTAGAAATATTTCGAAATATTATTACAGACAAGTTAATGTAACTACAGCTTACTAAGATATTGCTTACTAAGATATTGTTTGCTAAGATATTTCAATATTGATTGAAATAGACTATAATAACCCCTCTTCAAAGTGTTAAGAGAGCTGTATATTCTGAGGAGAAAAAAAAAATACGAAAGCAGGAAAAAAGATGTGCTTGAACCAGTAAAAATTTTGATCTATGGTTACACAAAGATACTTAAAAGTATCTACACCTTATTGAAAGTTTGACTACCTTGGATTCTGCATTGATTGTTTAGAAAGTCATGACGCGCGCAGTCAGCAGTTTGAAATACTATATCTGAGTAAGGGTACTTCTGCTCAGTAAGACTGAGAAACACTAACTTAGTTTTGCTATCAACTATAAGTCTGTGATTGGCAAACCAAGAACTTTGTGGGAAAACGTCATGGTTTATGTCATCGATTAGATCTAGAAGACTGACTTAACAATATGCAACTTAAGGGTCATGGGTAAAAGGTGTAGTTTATATATTTATTTAAGAAAAAATTGGTCCAAGTGCGGAAACTTGAGGTTTTTACATAATGTATTCTATCCTTAAGATAGGACTCAAACCATTTTCATATGAATCCTCTGAATCCGGCATTATATAATTTCTCAAAGAGAAAGTTATATCCCAAAATGGCCAGCATAAAAATGTTTTTTATCTAGCCCCTTATAAGGGGGCCAGATAGGAAAAAATTATAATAACGGTGTATATATAAAATTGATTCTGGTTTTAAGCACTCGGTACAATTTTTAATAACTCGGTCCCATATGTGCGCGTTATTCCGGCCCTAGCTCCGTTAGAAGCCGCCGTCGTAAAATTTCTCTTTCACAACTTCGAGCGTTGCGTCTCTTCTATGGCATGTAGCGCCATCTTGTTGGAACCACAGCTCGGATATATCGATATTGTCGAGCTCTGGCCACAGAAAGTCGGTTTACCACGCTCTATACCTGAGATCTTTGACGATAACAGTGTCTTCTTCCCCATTTCGAAAGAAATAAGGTCCGACGACGCCTCCATGCCATAAATCGCACCAGACAGTCAATTTTTGTACAATAGATGCATTGATGCTTAGCCGAACACTTGTGGATTGTGTTCGCTCTAATGATGACAATTTTGCTTGTTGACATAGCCGCTGGGCAAAAAATGGGTCTCGTCCGAAAAAATGATTTTTTGGCCAAAATTCTAATTTCTGGCCAACATTTCCACCGTCGAATTAGCGAACTCACAGCGTTGTCTATCGTTGTCGGGCTTCAATTCTTGAATCAGCAAAATCTAATACGGATGTAGGCCGAACATAAGCTAGATTGGCTCAATGCCCAATTCAGTTGATCGGCGCTAAATCTACATTTCTGGGTCTACTTGAATACTGCCCGCTACGGCAGCTATGTTTTCTTCATTTCGCACCAATCTCTATCTGGTTGGTGGCTTAAAGTCAAAAAGAGTGTAATCAGGCTCAAAATTTTTCACGGTGCGAAGAATTGCCTGCACACTGAAGCCATCACGATGACCGACCCCACGTAAAACTATGCATGAGGAAATGGCAAACGTTACTGAATATTTTGACAGCTAGATGTCATTGTTAACTTTGACAGCTGCTGAAAAATAACAGTTGGAAAAACTATCATTGCTATCTGGTCAGCCTGTATGATTTATCTAAGAGGTTAACCATGTACAACCATGTCAAACAAGGTAGAGCAAAAATGCAATAGACCACCCTCAGTGGAGAGGCTAGTCCTGAAACCAAACTGCATTGGACTGAAAAAATTTATATGGTTAGGATAGGCTAAAATTCTCGGTTTAATTATTTTTTCAAAAACTTTTGACAAATTTTATTTGTCAGTCCTGTTACCCTTCTTAAATAAGGAAATAATTACGGCGCATTTAAGTACAGAGGGAAAAGTTCCAGACATAATTGTAATTCTAAATTAAAAAGGACATTTTGTCATTGAAATTACGAAGAGAATAAATAGTTTTTAGCAATTCAAATCTCGTAATAGACTCAAACACGAAGCTGTTTCTATAATCGTTGGTTTGAGTGGCAGCCTTAACACAACATTAACAAGAAATTTTCAAACTTTCTGGAAAAGCAAAGTAATTGATGAATTCGTTGGGTATTTACAAAAGAATTGAAATGTTAATACTACCTTTTTATAAATAAAATAGGATCTGCGTCAGTACAAACTTTACGAATAACAATACTGTTAATCACTTGCCACTTTTCTTCAGATTTCCACTTGCCTAACGTTTTTAACTTCATTATTCACTCCTGCGAATATTAAAAATAATAAAACGAAATTTTAAGATGTTTCCAACATTTATTTCTAAAGTTGTTTTTGCATTTATGTACAATTTATCCAAGGTGTAAGGCGATATTCCAATTTTTTGTTTGTTACAGTGCAGGTATATGAACTTATGTATTTTTTAAAAAATTCTAAGATATATATTATATGCTAAAGAAACATGGTTTGAGATGATATTGTACGTTTGGATTACTACATGTTATGTTTTAAAAAAAAAATTCCTGTCATACAATGATCAGTTATATGAAGATCCAAATTATTACCAATAAGCAAAAAAACAAGCAAAAACATGGTCGAGGCAGGTGCCTGAAATCGGTGTGGTAGGCTCAACAACAAAGGATAAAAATCCATGTTCAGCCATGAGCGCCTAAGGTAACAAGATTTCCAGATGAAAACATATCCAAAAACAAATTAGGAGGCAAAAAATTAAATCTATATACAAAAATAAAATTAAAAAATTGTTTATGAATATTGCAAATTTTTAATGGTTCTACAAGGTGCGCAAAAATAATCAGGCTACCGGAAGATAGTATAATCTTTGCAAACAGCGTCGTACTTCAATAATATTTGACATTTTTGAACTAGACAGCTGCAGTATACAAACATACAAGCAATAGAGCGCTATACTCGGCAGCAGCGTGGAATAATTGTTTTTGACTAACAATCGGACTGTGGTGCTAGCGCAGCGTGAATTTCAACGTCGATTTCCTAATCGTGTCGCGCCAACTGGAAAAAGATTCCGCCGCTTGGGTCCTTGACTCGAGTAGGGTAGAGCCACAGGAGACCATGCAGGATGTGATCGCCACCGGACTGGTCGTTCGGCCGAGAATATCGCAGCTGTCTCTGCTGATGTCGCTGAGGACGAAGAAACATCAACCAGACGACGGGCCACGCAATTGGGCAACACCAGATGGACCCTAAGGCAAATTTTAGTGAACATTTTAGTGAACACATGTTGCCATACAAAGTGAAAACAGTGAATCAGTTGATGCCTCCTTAACGTCAGTCGCGTGTAAATTACTAAAAAGCCATCCTCAATCTCAACAACGAAGAGGACGATTTTGTGTCGAAAACCATCATGAGCGATTAGGCGCATTTCCAACTTAGCAGTTAAATCAATAACCAAAATCTTTGTTTCTGGGGCACTGGAAATCCGGGTGTGATGCACGAGGAGCCATCGATTTTACTCAAAGCCACTGTGTGGTGCGGTGTTCACGCTGGAGAAGTGATTGGGCCGTATTTTTTTTCCGGACGTCATCGGCAATGCGGTCACTGTTACTGGCAATGTTATGTTACACTGTTACAGGTTCATGATAAATGACTTCTTACTGCCGGAATTGAATAAGCAGGGCTTGGTGAACATATGGTTTCAACGAGACAGTGCAACCGCACACACAGCACGAGCCACAATGGATATTGTGAAGGAAGCGTTACCTGGTCGCGTTATTTCTCGTTTTGACGATTTGGCATGACGATTTAATCATCCCAGTTTTCTTTTTTTGGGGGCTACTTGAAGTCGCCACCTTATGTCAACAAGCCTCAGACAATCGAAGCCCTTAAGGAGAACATTCGACAGGAATGCAAAAAATTATCACCGGAAATCTTGCGGAAAGTCATGGAAAATGCGATAAAACGGTCAAAAATGTGTATCAACACTGGCGGCAGCCACTTAGCGGATATCATCTTTTCCACTTAACAGAAACAAATAAATATCTTCATCTCTCAAAATCATTTTTTTTTATTTAGTAAAAAAGTAATTCAAAAACAAAATTAGATGATCAATTTTGCGTTACCTTGTACAATAATAGTTGGGCTGTCGCACATAAGATCAACGCTGTCGTTCATATTATTGCCCTTGGGGACCAGCTATATCATCAAACGATCTTATGACAACAGCCTTACTATTTTTAAATTTTCTCATCAAAATATGAGAATTACGGAACCCCAAGTTTATGAATTTATAGAGAATAATTTTAATTTTTAATTTAAGTATTCTACGATGCTTAACAATTTAAAAAAAACCGAAAGCTCGTCTCCAAGTAATAGATCACTAAATTCCTACTGGACATACACTTTCCAGGTAGCACCTTTTTCACCTCCAATAACCAACTTAGCAGGACTAGCTTGACCTAAGCCCCTCATTTCGCCGTCCAAATTACTGTAGCGTGTTTCAGGCCGATATTTTGGTGATTAAAGAAATACAGTCCTGGCTGAAGAAAAACTTTATATCTGCAAATGATATCCGTATCTCTTCGGATAGTCAGGCCTCCATCAAATCTTTGGACTCAGTCTCTGAAAATTCTAAAACCGCCCTTTATTTCTGATCGTCTCTCAGGGGGATGGCGGAGTACTTCTCTAGAAGTAGGGCTAACGAACTCGTCAAAATTGGAACGACTCTACCTAGTCTACCTTGAAAGAGGTATTATCGGTATACTAATCGTCACGTGCAGACTAAATTTAGATGCTGCAAGGGTCAACATGTCTGCGTTAGGCTGGATACGGATCGCTCTATGATTTTGATCTTCTAAATAGAAAACATTTCATCTCTATAACAGGAGTCATCACTGGACGCTGCCTTATAGGCAAGCATGCAAGAAGGCTTGGCGTTTTTACAGAGGACTTCTGCAAAAGCTGTTTAAACGAAAAAGAGGAGGAGACAATCCTCCACTTTCTCTTCACAAGCCCAGCTGTTTTCCCACTTAGGAACTACAATGACTTAAGTAATCTAATCAATATAGCCGTTAACAATCTCCTACGTTTCGTCAGAAGCCTAAATTGGTTACAAGATAAGGTGAATCACGGATCCCCGTGCCATCACAAAGGACCAATAGACATAAGTGGGTTGGATTTTCCAACAGCCACTATTACCTAACTTATCCTAATCTAGTTAGGTTAATTAGGTATTTGAAGTATTTGAAGTATATTGGATTCGGGCATTATTTAATCTTTAAGAAAACAATAATGTGTTCCGTTGTCAAAACCCAGCTGGCAGCTTATTGTCATACCAAAATTATCCATTACCCTTCCGCTACTTATCTATTCAACTCGTTTAGCAACATTTTCCATTCTATTCCTACGTTTCCGTAAAAGTATCTTCCGGACAACAGTATCCCATATCCTCGATAATTTTTTTTTTTTTTTATGAAACCACCACTTCATATCGATTTTTTTGTCATTGAAGCGAAACTTCAACTGACTGTAGTACTACCAATTCAGCACCACTGATGATGATGAATCTATTTCCACCATCACAACTGTCAAATCCAATGACTCGATACGGCCTGCAATGCGGGTCATTCGTTTTCCCATTTTGACGTCTGTTTCCGGGACAATGAGATATTCAGTTGCACGTCGCTGTTTTCTCGGTTGTCCAAATGATAGGCAAAAGAATGCTTCACTACCGAAAATTACTAAACGATGTGCATCCACCGAATAGATGTGAGTTAGACTGTAGCATGCTTTATCTCATAGAGATGCTCATCGATGAATGGCCGTTACCGCATCAGAGAGAATTGCGCCACATCAAATTGTGGTTTACCCGTTAAGGACATGCCCTTAACTATCCTCCAGTCACCATATACTATATTCATCCCATAGTCACCCTTAAACAGCTCGTTTGGGCACCCATTTACTCTCACTAGCCAGTCAGTTACTTTCGGTTCAATTAACATTAATTTTAAAATAAGGTACACAGTAAGGAAGCAAAGGCGAAAACACATCCGACCACAATGCCTAACGTTGTAGCATTATACGTCGCGCGTTTTTCCATCAACTACTACCACAAAAACTCCCAATGGGGTCATACTTTGGCATGGCAACAGACCACGCTCTCGCATGAAGGATATGACTTGTGTAGACCAAAGTCACTACGAAATGGTAGATAATTTGTTTGAAAGCCTACAATTGTCGCACGTTTCACATGTCCTTTACAGTCTCAGCTGGTCCAGGCCGGCTAGAAAGCTCAAGGATTCAACTCGTTGTCAGCTTGGATAATATTCGGGCAATTCACGTTGTCATGTCAGGCATTCTCTCTTCCACTTGGTTTGGCATTTGGCGGTAGGCAAAATGCTCACACATCCTAGGTGCCAGAGCGTACATATACATACATATGTACATGAATTTTGGACACAGGTGTCAGCCGCATTTCTCGTCCTCATTCTCATTCTCACCCCAGGAATGAGCGCTCCGAGTTGAGTGTAAATATTTAGCCAGAAGCTCTGGCGTTGGACAGCTGGATTGGCTGTAGTTGCTGGAACATGATTTTAACCGTGGTTCACACTCAGCATGGTACCTGTGGTTGGTGTCCACATGGTCGTAGTCGTAGTGGCTGTTGTGTTCTTTCAAAAGCCACCACAAGAACAAAGGGTTACCTCGCTTAATGCGATTAAAATAATGAGAAGTGTCCTCCCACAGCAGCTCTTCTGCGTTCCTTGTCGCGCAGTTCAAGTTACGCGACACGAATATCCAATATTTATTCGTTTACTTTAAGTTCGAATAGAGTTGCATGGATAGTCGCTCGTTGTGGCTATATGGAGCTGCAGACTGTGTGTGTTTTAGTTCATATTTGAGGGTTACGGGGCGGTATAAAACTGAATGGATTGCTATTGAAATAAATTATTTAAAAAAATGTAAACGTGCGGTTTGGTATGATATAAGTCTCACTGTATTGATGGCTTTCTTTGCCAATTTTAAACTATTGGAAACCCAAGATTTCCGGACAACTGAACAACAAGAAAACAATGATACCGAAATCTGACCTGAACTCAGATTTAGGATGTTGTCAGTAGAAAGTATCCTTTGTGAATTTTTTCGCTTGTCAGCTCCACAAAAAGAAGGACCATCTAAACTAATTTTTTTCTGTATGAACCTCTCAACATCGTGTGTATCTTTTTGATTAGCTCCTATCAGTGTAGTTATAGACTGGCTAACTTAACAATGGAGCAAATTTCCACACTATACTCACGATAGTATCACTGCCAAACTCGCTAGATACTTCAAAATGACGACAGATAATACGTAAACGTCAGAGGTAATCTCAAAAGAATGTTTAAACAAACTGATACCTTGTCATGTGACTTTTTAAATATTTTGGGGAAAATTGAGCGAAAATTCGTCCCACTACTTGTATTTGCTGATGGCATTGATATTGTTACAAATTCTTATTGTTAGCAGCGACATCTATTTACGAATAACACAACTAAAGAATGGTTAGCTACTACAGATAGTTCTCGAAAGATGGCTGGGAGTATAAATACCGGCGGCGAACAGGAATGAAATGAGTTCTTAAGTTGAACATGAAAAGTGAGTTACGATAAGTGATAAAGTGGTTTAAGTAAAAGATAAAGCAAAGTAAATTCGTTGATAAAATTGATAAAGCGATGGTTTAAATTAGATTGAACTAACACTTGTTGTTGTATTATGATTTTGATAAAGCGGCTGTGTTGAACGCACATAAACATTTGACATTGGTGTCAGAAGTGTATAAAAAGAGCGTATTTGAAGCTCCGACTTTAGGAGAAACCGTTTGGGAATGGCCACATGCTGGAGATTTACAAGGTTTAGTTACAAAACCGACATGAGTAGGTGTTTATACACACTTTTATCATATCCCGCCACAGGCCAAGAGACAATCAAAGAAATGGCAAAAGACGCATTCATTAGTGGAATCGTATCAGCAGTGAGGATGGCCGCCGGGAATAGAACTCTTACTGATGAACTTGCCTTCGCTGTGGCGATGGAAGAAGCCAATCAGCTTTGGAAACGAACGCATTTTGTTGGGAAAGTAGCATGTATTGAATGCTAATACGCAATACTACACCACGGGAGAGATGAAATATGTGCTGCTGGAACTGCGATAAAATAGTACACCTTCATAGGTACAATGAAAATGCGAAGGCAGTTTATAATTTAATTTCAAAGGTTTAGTTTTAAAATAGACATTCAAGGCTGTTGGAAGTGACTGATAAATGGAGGTACACCCTTAAAGGTAAGAATGAAACTTAACAAATCTAGTCATCATCATCAAAGACCAGGTACGTAATAATAATTCCGAATATAACTGCCATCATTGTGGCAGCAAAGGCCATATGAAAAGGGACTGCCGCGCTAACCTACATAAAGAAAAAAGTAGATTAGTTAATTTTTTTTATGAAAATGCAACTTTATTGTAAAAAAATGGTTACAAATGAATCATTCAAAGTATTGCCCATCGCTAATTATAACTTTTTCTCATCTTTCCGGCATAGCTCAAATACCGTAAGGATAAAAGTGTTCATCTTTCGAGGCTGTCCACGAATCAAGCCATTTTTTGATGTCTTCAAATGAGCGGAACTGCTGATCAGCCAGACTATGTGCCATCGAACGGAACAATTAATAATCAGACGGCGATAGGTTTTAACGGATTTGACAAAGTGAGTTCTACCATTGTCATGGTGTAGAATCACTTTTTGGTGCCTCTGCTCGTATTGTGCATCAATTGAAGTCAGTGATGATTTCGGTGGGTTTCAATAGTTCATAATAATTAACACCCACCTGGTCCACTAAATACACAGCGTAACCTTCGGCCAAGCCGACGACGTAGAAATCCCTTGGCTCATATCATAAGGAACCCAAGTTCCTTGTTTTTGAATCATTACCAACGCATGCAATCGCTTTTAAATGGCTAAGCGGCTAATTTCCAATGCTGAAGCAAGCTCTTCTTGAGTTTGGCACAGAGCCTCATCGAGCGATGCCTTGATCAAAAAGTTCTCATCTACGTTTGGCGCTCCCATTATTTCGATTTGAGTTCCGTTTCTTTTGTTAAGTTGGTACGTCTATTGTTGATATTCCCTCTAAATCTTAGCATTATAGCTTGACTTTTGCAAAAGTTACGTTGCCAAGAGTACATCTATGTCTGTGTGCGTTGGCCAATTTTTACAATTTTAGAAATGGACTTAAATTTGCAACAATGAACTTGTATTAAATTTTGCGGAAAAAACGGATTGGAAATGTTGGAAAAGTGTTTCGGCAACGATTCTCTTGAGAAAACGGTCATTTATCAGTGCCACGAGCGGTTCAAAAGTGGTCGTGAGTCAATCGAAGATGATGAACGCAGTGGCAGACCATCGACATCGAAAACCGACGAAAACATTAATAGTAAAAGAAATGTTGGTCAATAACCGCAAATTAACCATCAGAGAGACAGCGGAGGACTTGAACATTGCCTATGGATCCGTTCAAGACATTTTGGTTAGTGATTAGGGTTTCCGTCGTGTAGCAGCAAAGTTGGTGCCAAAAGACCTCAATTTCATGCAAAAAAGAGATCGTGTTAACGTCGCAAAAGAGATGATTTGCGAGGCTGCATCCGATCCCACGTTCATCAAAAGGATCATTACTGAAGACGAGACGTTCGTTTATGAGTACGATACGCAATCCAGACATCAGGCAAATGAATGGCGATCACCACATCGTTTTCAGTTTTTCTTGGATTACAACGGTGTAGTGCATCATGAATTTTTGCCAGAAGACCAGACAGTAAACAAAGAGTATTATTTGGGCGTTATGAGACGTTTGCGTGAAGAAATTCGCCGAAAGAGACCAGAATTGTGGGCAAAAAGCTCGTGGATTTTGCTCCATGACAACGCTCCGTCGCACAGTGCCACCATTATTCGTAATTTTTTTTTTCAAAAAAAATTGTGCCGGAAACAAGAAAACTTCATCATATTTCATCTGTTTTACAAGGTGTAATTAAAGGAAAATATTTTTCCTTTTTATAGGAAGAATATGTATATATGTTACTCTTAAAAGATATACTTTGACACTGGGATACAAGGGCCCCAGTGTGACTTTTTTTTTAAATGAAAATATTTATTACAGCATATTTAGTCGCCTTTAAAACATTATTTTGGCCGAACCCATTGAGATCCCAACTTGAAATTTGAAATGGAAATAGAGACAACAAGGTAAATGTTATCAAATTCTGATGAGCAGAGCTAAAGTTATAATTTTTTTAAATATAAAAGAAAGCATAAATTTTAATTTCTTGAAGTTCCGTTACACGCAAACTACTATATATCGAATTCTGCAAAACTTTTTTTGCCTTAGGATTCGTACCAATCCAATGTGTATTTCTACCACTTTTCAGCCAAATCGGAGGGATGTCATTCAGAGCTCCCCATATATCTTCGGCGATTTATCGTCACATTTCGCAGCGTTTTTGATGACATCGAATATGTTACCGAGAATGGAGAGTTTTTCAGTTTCAACGATGCAAGTGGACAATAGCGGAGTGTTTAGATTTTGCTTTAACGACAGCAGACAGCGTTGTATCTTGGAAGCAATAAATTCTATTCCGCTAGAAGTTCCCCAATTAGGTATGCTGTTAACATCAGAATTTAATGAGCTCGACATAGGCTGCCGTTCCCGTTTTATGGCCGAAGAGCACAGTCGTGAGTCACGGAACAAATATGAAAAGCAGAGATTACTGTCGTCAGCAAAGGAATATATTGGATTAGAAGTAAAAGACAAAAGATCGTTGATGAAAACGGAAACGGAACTTGAATTGAACGTTCCGAAAGGTAATTTCTAATCCATTGGAGAAGAGAGTCATCGATCCCAAAAGCACGCATTTCCGATAACAGAGCCTAATGCCTAACTCTGTCAAATGTTTTAGAAATATCAAGTGCAACTAGTTTTTTTTCGCCAGGTTGAAGTACGTTTTGGTTCCACTTTTCGGTGAGACATGCCGTCAAATCACTTGTGGACCTGTTGCTACGAAAACCATATTGCTGGTCAATTAGAAGTTTTTGTGTTTCGAGATATTTCATGAGCTAACAGTTTATCAGCGTTTCCATGACCTTGGAAAGAAGGGAAGAAAGTGCAATGCGTCTGAGGAAAAAGAAGAAGATTCACCTTTTTTAGGGAAGGGCTGGACAAACGCTGTTTTCAATCTACACGGAAAGAGTTGTAAAGAGTAAAATTTATGAAAAAGCTTACGCAGTGGACGGTTTGATATACCATCTGGACCAGTGGCTTTGTGAATGCTTAGATCTTTAAGAACTCTTGCTACTACTACACTAAAGTGTAAGCGTTGGGATGGAGGAAGAGGTAGAATTTCTAATTTTTACTAATTTTGGAATATTGAAGTAATTTTTGCCTCAGCTTTTGATCGTATTGAAGTTTTACACGTTTAAGAAAGACGTTGCAGTTTTCCTCTGTCGGGTTTGTCTTGAAGGACCGAAAAAACTATTCTCTTATCCTGACAGCCTCTTTACAGCCCGAGTCGTACCATGCCTTTTCTTTTGGCTTTATACTCCTTCATCGGGTTAAAGGATCTCATTCCAAAGAGAATATTGTCTGTGATCATATCAGCAGCGTCATCCACGTCGTTACCGAGGAAACATAATGACAAATTAAAATTCCTGAAGAAGGTGTATGGTGATATTACGAGAAATTAGCTCATATATCACAATGGTCCAACGAGCAAAGAGAGGAGAGCACATCAACGGTGTACTTATCAGGTTGAGAACTTATAAGCAAGTCCAAGGTGTTGGCGATATAACTATCAACGTCTTGTATTTGTGTGGGCTCATCTACAAGTTGGGTCAAGCTGTTTTCCGCAGTGAACACCTCAACACACAGTCCTTCGGGTGTTGTCTGTCCAGAATGTCGAAGCCATCCAGAATTGTGTATATTGAAATCGCCCGTAATAATGATTACAGTATGGGAATGTAGGGATACAATTCTTTGTATGGAGTCAAACAGCGCAATAAGCTCGTTAAAGGTCGAATTGCTGTCTAGTTTTGGGCTTCTGTAAATAAAGCAGTAGTGGATAATTTGCTTACGGAGATGAAATTTTATCCACATGAAATTGAATTCCGGATGTGGTGGAGTTCTGTAAGCTACATCACTACGCACGTAAATGGCGAAACCGCGGTGAGAGAAGAATAATGGCCCTAGTTCATAGCCAGGTAGCTTCAGATCAAAATGGTCTGACAGGTGTGGGCGGGGATTTACCTGTATTTCACGAAGTTCCAAAACATCTGGTCTGTATTTACAGACGTGGACGTATGCAGAAAAGTGGTTTACTTTTTAAATTTACTTTTAATTGGCTACATTCTTTTCTACATTCCCAAGTCATTATAAAAAAAGACAAACATCGACGATACTAGGCACAGCTGTGAAGTAAAAATTTGGAGTTGGTTTACTGGCTCAAATTATTGCAGGTGTTATGTCCTTAGAACAATAGGAAACAGCATTTCAACAAAATTCATAACCACAGCCCGCTATCCATCGGTTGTAACATACACTCAGTCACTGCCCGTGCTGTGTGACAGCAACGGCAATGACTGAGTGCAAGCAACAGTATAAGAAGAACTGTCAAATGTTCTTCAAACATTTTTCCACCCACGCATTTTTGTCCTCTCAAGCCTTATCGGAGATCATTAAAAAAGAACTCAGTCTCATCGGCATTAAAATTATCGTCGTCTTTAAATCCCTGCCGAAGATGGGGAATACTTTGATCATCCAATATTCGCAAACGACTTCTGACACGTTAGCAGCTTCCCGGTTTATTTTTCTGACGTACCCGAAACTTTTTATCCAAATCATAGGGTTTTTTATACCCAATATCTTTCCGAAATCGTTAGCCTTCCACTTGTGGGAACGTTCATATTTCTCATGTCCTTAAACCAATTAAATTAGGCATCTTCAATATCTACGAACTGTCCACTTCTCATTTTTTTTTTAATTTAGTAGAGCTCACCCTAAATTGTTCTTTTATTCTTTAATTGTTGGAACAGTTGTTTGGGATATTTCAAATTCTATACGAAAATCAGAAATTCTTACACCACTTTCAATTCTTGAAATAACGTCATATTTTTGGGCAAAGGAAAATGATTTTCGGTTATTTATTGTCACCATCAACACTTACTGAATTCTTCAGATACCAGATATGGAAATCGAACAGGGCATGTGATGGGATTACCTTTAGCAATAGATATGTAATAACATGCAGACCAGTCACTGCAGTCGCTACAGAAAATTTCACAATTGTGTAGATACTCGTATGTATGTTCTTACATAATGTCGATACATATTTAGAAGTAGAATGAAACTATTTAACAAGCCGTAGGCATATAGGAACACATTTTTTTATCATCGCTAATAACAGCTCTTAGACAAATCTGGTATATAGAATGGGACTCATAAAAATACCATTCGATTATTTTAAGTAAAATAAACAAGAGAATTTCTTTAGTCTACTTCACTTCGAAAAAATTAAAGTCAATCAACCAATAAATTAGTTCCTTTTGGGAAATATCTACTCTAAGTCTATAACAGCCCTAAGTTGCTAACAAAAACAGACGATCGAAAGTTAAAAGTTCCCAGAATTTCAGTCTGAAATACACTGACAAGCCCATAAAGTAGCGATTCCAGTAGCCAAACACCTATTCAATGTGTGTATCGGTTCTGCCTCAATAAGTGACACTGCAGCATGACTGATTTAGAGTACCTACTCGTACATTCGAGTACCCAGATCCATTCACTTTCATCCGACTCCATTTGGGATTGCCCAGGACAACATAGGACCACAGAATTTCAGCCAAAACAACCATAACCAACTCAATCCCTCCAATTTCACTTAGGATAAGCCCACCCACAGTGAATGTGCATAATTAACGAATTAAATCATAAAACTTGGACGTCAACATTGGATAAGGCTATTTTTTTCTGACTCGTCGGCATTTTCAAATTCAATTTCCATTTGCATAGTGCATCCATTCCCTTCCAGAGATGTCATAAAGTATTTTACGGCCATACACTCTAGTCTCATATGACATCGCCAACAGTAGGTACCACCAACGAAGTGTCAAGCGTGAGTCTGATGCTGCCGCTTCAGATCGAGGCCAATAAAGCTAAGTGCTTGTCAAAGGCGGCGCCACCGTCGGCCGCTACAGCTGCAGAGAAAATAATAATCATCACCACACGAGGAGAGTAATGCAGTTAAAGGAGATTTACGGTTTTCATTTTGTCGTCGTCACCAGAAGTTGGGGTTGTGTGCGAAGTGAAAATAGTTTTAGGTATCACTGAGACCACCACCACCATCAACATAGATTCCAATCCAGAAAGATATATTTTTTTTTTTATTTGTCCCCAACAAAGAGGACATAAAAGATTGTAAGTTGTGAATGTGAAATACCGACTATGTGCTATGCACACTGCGGCCAGGATGGAAGATACAAAGCGGACAATTCTCATTTGCACATGAAGAGAAAAATATTTTTCTGAGTTTTTCTAGCTCTCTTTTGTGAAGTGGGCTTGCGGTTTGTAATTCTAACCAATTCTTACAACTACTCAGTGCAAGCGGGATTTTTTACCTCCACATTTTACTAAGAAATAGATTTCTTTATCTGTCGTTGTTTTGAGGCGAAAACTAATATGACATACAGGTAGATGAGCTAGGCGATGGAAACTTTGGCTTAATATGTGGAAAAAGTCCAAGTCAGGAGTGGCCGTGGTGTAGTGGTATATGCATAGACTCCTCAAGCAAAGGGTCGTGGGTTCGAATCAAGTACGAAGCAATTCTGTGAAAAAGTCTTTTTATAGAATTTGTATGTAGTTATGTCATATGAAAATCTTGTCGGCGTCAACTCTGACATGAAGGCATAACACTGATATTGGAGTGATTGCTGGCTGGGCTAAATGTAACGAACTAACAACTAGCACGTACTTAAGACCCACTAGTTGAGGATGTACTAGCTCGTCCCGTCCAGTTTGACAACCACCTCTGGAAAAAATATAGAAACCTAGTACACCACCCGCCCGCGCCCTGGAAAAATATCCAGTAAAAGGGTATGCATATCCCCTTGGTGCGCGTGCATTGTTTACGTTTATTCTATGGGATGCATCTAGGAACAAAGTATCCCGAATAGAACCAGAGTGAGATAAGGCTTTTGTGATAGTATTTGGTGTACTTACGTATGCTTAAGATAATTATAAAATAAATATGTAGCATTACGTTCGTGTTATATGTTACATATGAACACTGTCTCTCAATTGATGTTGGAAGTGAATGCTTTAATTTGTACGTATACAACTCTCGGTAAAGGACTATCAAAACACAGTTTTCAAACCTTATACAAATGTTATTCTACAGGACTCACCCAATATCCTCTGAAGATCTTCCTCGCACCTATGTAAAACCATGTGAACCCACACCAACATTATCAATAAGCCAAAAAACATTTTGTCTGAGGAAATATTCACAAAAGAGTTTCATTCCAAGCAACATGAAAAGATGCTGAAACGAGTACAACATCAACTTTTTTCGCAATCTAATTGAAGTTCCGAAATTGAATTCAGAATATACTCGTACATCCTTTTTTTATTTTTTTCTAATAGAGCGCGCTCGAGTGGTTAAGGTACCCTTTAAATATTTGCACATAGCGTGGGCGAAGGAAAATTAGGGAGGATAGGCAAGAACGATATGTACCGATGTATGTTTGTTTTAAAGGTCTGAATGTTACAAGGACTAAGAGAGTTCGGCAGGGCATTTCACAAGCGAGTTGTTCGGCTTAGGAGCGAATCACAATATTTCAGAGTACGTCCGAAAGTGAACTTGAGGGTATACTGATGAGCATTCATAGCAAAGTTTGGTGTTACGGTTATAGGTTTGAAGGGGCGTAATGCTACTGGCGATTTCCAGGGAGCAAAGATGGTAAAAATATCGATTAAACAGAGTGCGATACGAGACATAACGTCGGTATTCAAGAGTGTCCATTGTCTGAGTGATATTAGCATCACCTACGAGTATAATCGTACGAATTCTATCCAGATGTGGGCATTTTACTCCAATTTTGGGCGGATAAATGCCTTATATTATGTATTGAGCGCAGATCAGAAGGAGAACAGTATTTCTTACATCGTTTGAGGAAACCTAGATATTTCGCAGCATTTCTGACGTAAGTTGTCATTGACACACAAACAGAGAATGGAACAGAACAATGGGCACACCAGCATGTATCTTGTAATATCAGACTTGAAACTATCCAAGATAACCTGAATTAAAGGTAATTTCTAATCCACTAAAGAAGAGATTCGCCGATCCCAATTGAAGGCATTTTTTAAAAATCGCCAAACTCTGTCAAATGTTTAACAAATATCAAATGCAACTATCTTGCTTTCGCCAGATTGATGTAAGCTTTGGTTCCACTTCTAGTGATTCATGCTATCAAATCACCAGTGGACCTGTTGCTATAAAAGCCATACTGCCGATCATTGAGAAGTTTTCGCATTTCAGGATATTTTATGAGCTGAGAAAGGGACATAAGTGCAATCTGTAGGTGTGTAGGATGAGAGAGAAAAATATTTGCCTTTTGTAGATATACCATCTGGACCAGCGGATTTATGAATGTTGAGATCTTTGAGTACTCATGCTATTACACGAGTGCGAAAGAGGATTTGTTCCATTAAAGATTCAACGCACTCAAGTGCGGAGATGAAGCACAATCTGGTAGTGTTGAACTGGCATACATTTATTTTTTCTGTATGCATCATAGAAGAAGATCCATCACTAAAGTAGGCTAACGGTTTTTTCATTTTAAAGCCTGAAAGGACGAGTAACAAGATACATATATTTCTTCTATCAAAAGAATACTGAAACAATGCTTCAGGACTCAAAACAAGCGCTTATGTTCCAAAACAAACTAAAGTGCGTAAACCTAAAATATGTATCTTATTAAACGAAATATGCTTAGATTACTAATTCAAGTCCTGTAACATTTTTTCAATTCTCTTCAAGTACCATATGTTATGTTTTCGACTCTTTCTTTCTCAGCGGAACTTCAAGATAAACCCAACTGCCACACTTTTTTTTCCTTAGTTTTATCAAAGCTTAAGGCGTAAGGCTTACTCTAAAAAATCATTAAGTTCTTTGCATGACTAGGCACACGTTTCAAAGTTCTAAAAAGTAGGTGAAAGTCAGTTTTGATCCTCAATAACTTTTTTTAAAGGAAAAAAGGAAATATTCCGAAAATTTCGCGCTGTATGAAGACTGTGAATCCGACTCTGAAATTGAGATTGATGAAGTAGCTGTAGTAGGTGCAGTATCTCCAAGATCTCGTTTTAGAATGCGTCATGAGAGTGATTGTTTAGGAGATGATATTCCTCTTTTACGTTTGCTACCTCGAGGTAGGTCCAGAGGGAAGAATTTTTTTTGGTGCGATTTAATCGCTTTCGCTGGTCATCTACACCGAATATCGCTCGCACAAGAACACCGCAGCATAATATCATACAGAAAATATATTATACAACAACCGACTTTTCATTACATTTGCTTACTAGATCCTCAACGCTATTGGATATTTTCAGTCTTTCATTTACGGATAGATGCTACAGAAAATAATTCTACACACTAATGAAAAATTAAGAAGAATCAGACCAAAATACAATATAAAAAGCAGACTTGTGTTCAAGATTTAGACCTTATAGAGCTTAAACCTTTTATTGGATTTTTGTTTTATACAGCAATATTTAAAGAAAATCACGAGCATTACAAAACATGGTATAGTACTGACGGTACCGGACGAGAAATTTACCGTGGCATTATTAGTAAAACTAGGCTGGAGGTTCTAATGAATACTATACGATTTGGCGATGCGGATACTAGAGACGTAAATTTGACTTGTCTGGTCCTATTTCTGAACCTTTAAATTGTTTTGTAAAAAAAACTGTCAAGAACTTTACACGATTGGAACTTGTGCTTGTATAGATGAAATGCTGAAGCCTTTTCACGGTCGCTGTAAGTTCAAAAGCATATCCAAAAAAAAAAAAAAAGCAAAATATGGTCTAAAGATTATGTGCATTACAGATGCAAGGAATGGTTATTTTCTCAATGCCTACATTTATCTCGGCAAAGATTCTGATGGCAATGATCTGAATTAAGCTGAAAAGAGACTGTTAAAACCAACTCAGGCATTTCTAAGCCTTGTCTCCCCAATCGAACGAACCAATAGCAACGTAACCGCTGAAAATTGGTTTTCATCAATAGAATCGATCAATATCTTGAAAGAAAAACGTCTCACCTTTGCGGGTATTTTGAAAAAGAACAAACGGAGGATACCTCCCGAGTTCAAACCATCCAGGCAGAGGTCAATTGAGTCATCGATCTTTGGGTTTACCAAGGATATTACCATGTCAGCTTATACGCCGAAGAAAAATAGAACAGTTGTAGACGAAAGAACTAAGAAACCTAAAGTAATATTATATCTACTATAACCAAACAAAATTAGTAGTTGATCTACTTCATCAAAGATGCTCAAACTACTTCAGTTTTCATAGTTCATAAAGGTGGCCTTTGACTATATTTTACAGATTGTTGGATATTTATATCTGCATCGAATGTTTACGTCATGAGTTTGAGCAATTAAACTCAGAAGACTGAAAGCCGACAAGTTTATGAAAAAATTGACAGAACAGCTTACAAAGCCTCACTTAGAACGTCGTGTAAGAAGTGATCACCTTCAGAGGGATACCAAGAACTCTATTCACCGTGTTCTACAAGTAGGTGAAGTTTCACCAAGCTTACCTAGTGTAGAATAGCGTGAAATGCGAAAAACATGACCCAACTGTGATCCACAAAAGAAACACAAGACCGTTTACTTATGTTTCATGTGCAAAAAACCAATTCGCTTAGAGTGTGCGAGCAAAATTTGCAGTAGCTGCCGCAAAAAATTGTGAATGTTGGTGGGTTGCAATCTTGTTGAGTTTTTTTTTTTTTTTTTGTGTTCGATTTTTTATTTTATCATTTGTTTTCTTAGTTTATAAGAATTAATACCAGGAATTCAAAATTTTAAATTCCTACTGCAAAAGATCTCATTGTCATTTTTTGCGCTAAAAATGCTAATATTTAAAGTTTTTAAGAAATATACAAAATGTTACTTTAATTTATATTATTTTAGTCTTTAAAATAAAGCTTAAAGATCTAAACAACAAAATAATTGATTTTTTTTTTATTTAATATAGGAAATTACGAAATAGAAGTAAAAGTCTGTAGCGGCCTCCAGAACCGTAAGTAGGTGGTTAAGCAACTAAAACAGGTGGTAAGTGGTTAAGAATTAAAGTTCTCATAATTATAAGTTCAACGATATCCCATTCTTTACCATACACGCATACATTTGAAAGATATTATTTTCAATGAAACAGTCTTCGTTTAAAAAAATTGTATCTCGAATAGAATGTATTTCTGAGCTCCCACTCAAAATATATCAAGGATGCTTGATTTGGATCGCCCATCAAAGATATTTGTATCCTTAAAATGTTACAGGTCAGAGAAAGATATTTTTCTTTAGCCTGTGCAGTGCTTTATCAAAATTTTGCTTTCAGCACAAATCAGCTTGGGCAAATATGTATATGGTAGCTCTGAATTTTTTTTGCACAAATTAATTTTGTATTTCGAGTATTAAATTCCAAATGTGAAAAACGACCTCGATAGCAGGTCCTATGCATTTGAAATATCACATTCCAATGCTACCCGTCCAAAGGTACCAATTTGTTTTATATCAAAAAAAAAAATATAATAATAAAAAAAAACAAAAAAGTTATTATCCCGGCTTTATTGGTTTTCTAAATGCAAATACTCAGTGTGATCTAATTTATAGCCTTCCAAAGAACCAATATTCATTTTTATCTTTTTAAAACACAATCAGTGACATTTATTTATTTATTTCCCTACTCGCAAGAGTACATTCCTTTTAAATTAAAAAAAAGGACTAAACATTTTTTTTTTTTAATTAAATTTGAATTGATTTCAATTCTATTTGTATTTCCGTTCTTTTATCTCCCCATTCACATCTTTCATTTGCGTTTTGTTTCTGCTATAGTAGAGTCCTGCCACATGGACACATGTATGTACATATGTAAATACATATGTCAGAGGAAACAACATCGAAAAGTAATTAAAGTATAGTAAGTGACCCATATTGTGCGCTGAAATGAATACATAAACAAAAACTAGAACAAAACAAAAAAAATAGCTGAGTTACATTTGTATCTTTTCACTATTATTTGGAAACTAAAGTAAACATGTCATATCACCATCAACAAGAAGAGAAAACATTTTTTTTTTTTTAGGACAAAAAGATGCCTATCATCGCTTTGAATGTCCTTATATTGCTTCTATCGTCCTTTTGATGGAAAAAAAAAAAAAAAAATTACAAAACAAAATGTGTTGTTGCTGGCACAAAATCAATTTTAAATGAATTCTTTCATATAAATGAAGATTACAGGAACAGAAATGAGGGAATCACGACGACTACCACAGTGAAACGTTATTTATTACATGCATATGTATCTTCGATGGAATAATATAGAACCCATCATGCGACCCCTTACGTTCGGTTGTCCAAAGTGTTCGCGAACACTTGTGTGCAGATAACATATGTTCTACTCGTACAAAAGACATCCACCAAGGATGAGCCATTTCCTAAAGCGATCTGGACCGATACAGTGCAAGCCAAGTGAGTTTGAACAGTCTCTATATTAAGGTTGGGAGAAAACTCACAGTATCCAGCAGACAAACAAAGTTGAACGATAAAAACAATACTCAATCTACATTGATTGAAGTTGGGCATGAGCTAGGGTGGATGAGGTTGGCGTGGGTGGTTGAGGTTTAGGTTTGTTATGATTCTATGAAAATGGACTTTGTTCTACCTAAATGTTAACATGTCGAAATATAGGGCAATATATGAGGATTAATTTCGTATTTATTCTGTTCTTTAAATACACCACCACTCTCAAAATATTTAAGCTAGAAAATCGTGATTTTTCGTATCCTGGGTAATGAAAATTTAAGAGTACGTCTATTAGATCAGGATTTTCTTTTGGGTAAATAATGTATGTATTACCAAAATTCTATAACATATGCTACTCTTACCTCCATCTCCAAACTAAATTGTCGTGTTTCCTACATAGATGTACTAGAAAAAACAAACATGCCTTATACCAAAGAAAGTCAGAGAAAAAATATGAGGCAATCTCCCGATTTGTTGTTACCTACATGAAGTCTTGCATTAAATCTCGTATTCTTTCATTACTAGTTTTTGTGTATGCATCCCAACCAATACAATCCGGCACCAGGACTATGTATCAATCAAAGTGATGCCTTAGTCATCAGAATTCGTCTACATAGAGCTCTGTATGATGAGTATTAGTGTCGATGACTAGCTGGCGAATTCTTTTTTTTTATGACGTAATACATTTACGATTATATGTTAGTGTACGGATTCACATTTTAAATCCTTAACATTCTTTCCTCCACTGGAAAATGAACATCTTTCAGGAAATGGCAGTGATGGAATCTTCACAATCGATCTGGTGTAAATGCCTCTAGAGGTTTTAATAGCTTCTCTAAGTAGTTGTATTGATTAAGTTTAATATTAGGACTTGAAGATAACCATTTGCCTCTGTCCTGTAAGCTAGTTAAATATTCAGAGTACCAGCATTTAGAAAATCCCTGACACATACCACCTTGATCAGTTCCCGGAATTTATTCAGAAAATTAAAAATACAAGTTAATTCATCTAAATCTACATTGTCCGCTTCAAAGTAATCGCCATCGACTGCAACACACTTATGCCAGCGCTTGATCCAATCCTCGAAACATTTTTTATATTCGTTTTTCGGTATGTCCATCAGTGCTTCTTCCGATTTTTCCAATACTTCCTCTCGGCTGCTGAAACGCGTTCCCCATAATGGTTTTCTTTAACTCGATTGATTAGAAAGAAGTTACAGGGAGCCAAATCAGGTGAATTCAGTGGCTGTTGGATGATATTTGTTGCATTTTTCATCAAAAAATTACGAATAATGATGACACTGTGCAACGATGCGTTATCATGGTGCAAAATCCACGAGTTTTGTGCCTACAATTCTGGTCTCTTTCGACGAATTGCTTCACGTAAACGTCTCATAACGCCCAAATAATACTCTTTGTTTACTGCCTGACCTTCTGGCAAAAATTCATGATGCACTACACCGTTGTAATCCATGAAAACTGTGAGCATTGCCTTCTTTTTTGACTAAAAACGACGTGGTTTTCTTAGTCTCGGCTCATTTGGTGAACGCCATTCACTTGTATGATGTCTGGATAGCGTGTTGTACTCATAAATTCACGTCTCATCTCCAGTAATGATTCTTTTGATGAAAGTGGGATCGGATTCAGCCTCGCAAATCATCTCTTTTGCGACGTCAACATGGTCTCTTTTTTGCATGAAATTGATGTCTTTTGGCACCAACTTTTCTGCTACACGACGGAAACCCAAATCATTAACCAAAATATCTTGGACGGATCCATAGGCAATGTTCAAGTCCTCCGCTATCTCTCTGATGGTTAATTTGCGGTGCTTGACCAACATTTCTTTTACTACATCAATGTTTTCGTCGGTTTTCGATGTCGATGGTCTGCCACACAACCGCTCGTGGCACTGGTAAACGACCGTTTTCTTAAGAGAATCGTTGCCGTAACACGTTTCCAACATTTCCAGCGTTCGCTCACCATTAAATCCAGTTTTTACGCAAAATTTAAAACAAGTTCGTTGTTGCAAATTTAAGTCCATTTCTAAAATTGTAAAAAATCGCCAACACACACAGAGATAGATGTACTCTTGGCTACGTAACTTTTGCAAATGTCAAGCTATGACGCTAAGATTTAGAGGGAATGTCAACAACAGATGTACCAATTTAAAAAAAAAAATGAAACTCAAATCGGAACAATTACAGCGCCATCCAGTGGTTATTATTATTATGGTTTTTTTTTTTTTTTTTTTAATCAAGGTGGTATGTTTAGCTGTCTTCCATCGTTGCAGGTAAGTGAAGTCCTTAAAAAAAAAAAAAATAAATAAATAAATGGCGCGACAGCCCGGTGTAGGCCAAGGCCTAGTTTCTTGCACTCATTTTTGCGTTTCTCACTTTATGAATTTTTACACTCCTGTACACTCTTGCACGGCTCTCCTGAGAAGCTTTTTCATACGCAGAATTTGACTTTCGGAGGATTGCCATTGCCCGCCGAAAGGGTGATGACGATTTTGAAAATTTTGCTTTTGTGCTCCTACCGGGATTCGAACCCAGGTAGTTGGCGTGACAACCAGTGAGTCAACCATCACGCTATTGCCACCATCTTATTTCATTACTTTCAATAAGGCACCAATAAGCACCAATAAGCACCAATAAGCACCACGAAAATTGGTACCAATATCCGAACATCTATCCAGAGCTCCGATGTATGCTTCAGTGGTCAAATTACCCACAAACTCTATATGTATGCCTTAACTTACTTGGGGTTTCTTCCTTTGCATAGCTTAAGAGTAAAAGGACCGGTGTAGTCACAACTTACCCTGCTGAATGGTTTGCATAAGTTACCCTTTCGCCTGGAAGTTTGCTCATTAATTGAGAGGGTATTGCCTTCCTAAATTTAAAGCAGGTGATACATTGACCCCGTATTCTCACTATCCAAAACTCTTGGCGGACTAAATACTATATATATATATCAGTTCGAAAATGTCAACATGTAAATGAGAAAGATTAAAATAGCGCACTATCATTTCGGAAACGATGTGTTTATGATGTAAGATAATAGGATGCTTAATCGAAAATGCTGCCATTGAGTTTCCTATGCATCCTCCTACGCGAAACAACCCATGTTGGTCAATGAATGGAGCTAAAGATGAAAGTTTGCTTCCAAATTACGTTGAAGTGTTAATAGGTCAGTCATAAACATTTCCTTTTGTATCTTCCATAGAATTTAGTTACGAGATTTTGACAGTTAAAAGCGATGAATGTAAGACAGATGAACGTTGAGGACTTGCGAAAATGCGAAATCAATATGCTATTACTCGAACCAATTTAACCCATGTTGATATTCGTGAAAGCCTTTGTGTAAAGGCTTTTCCCCTCTTCTTCTTTTCCTCTAGATCAATGCTTTCAAATTCCGTACCCGTAAGGAGTTGTTATGGCCTAAACCAAATGGGGCCTACCCAACAATTGTCCTTTTTGTGTAGAGATGTTAAATAAATTTCTCGGGGAGCATAGTCAGCCAGATTGTCTGCTGAGCGGACATGATTCCAAAGGAGGCGGCCAAATATTTTTAAAACTTCTGTAGTTCGACTTGAAATAAAAGTAGACAAACGCTTACAACTAATGTAATACAATGAGCGAATATGTCCATAGATATATTTGAGACAAATCGGTAATGAATATACCAATTTTACTTTTTACTTCGTTAAGAGAAGAGCCACACACAGCTCAAGACAAGGAATTGTTATGGGTTTTATCGGCGAAACTCTGCCCTTTGCAACTATAAAACGTATAGTGACCCCCTTACTGCGCTCTGATCTGCAGTATATGACAGCAGCTTAAGCACTAAAATTTTCCGGAAAGCATTTGAATCTAGCGTAGAATCTCCAAAGCGTCGGTATAAACAAATTCTGAGTGTATTTTAAGCCAACGATTTGCAACATTTTCAGGTCCAATCGGTGACAGTCTTCAACCTATAGTGGCTTACTTCATTATTCACTGTAGTAGTCGAAGTGATTTCCTTGAACCCAGATATTTCTAAACATTTTCTCTATGTCACCTGATCTTGCGTAGCGATGTCGTAGCGGAATCGAAGAATGACAGAAATAACATCTCTTTGAATTGGTAGTCCTATCACTAAGGTATTATTATCACAAGCAAGCTAGTGATTGTACTATCCTCTTTAAAAACAGAGTGATGTGGCAAATAATAGCACTCAGATGTGGGTTTATTTTTTCATCTCAAACGCAGAAATCTTTTCCATGTGACCAAGGTTATGATAGTCATTCATAAAAGAAAAATATTTTTCCTTTAATGAAGGATTGAGAAAGACGTTTAAAAGCAGCATCAATAGAATTTCCAAATTCAATAGGTGGGGTAACCTTAAAGGCTGGTGCAACGTAAAATTTATCATCACTACCGCTTACGTAATTTTCACGAAAATGTTCCTCTGCTTAAAAGAGAATCAGCTTTGAGAACGTCTTCCAATTCCCAGAATCGGGCCAGAGTTTCATCAATTTCCAAATTAATGTGATAAGCAGAAACCCCAGTATCGGAACGATTAATTGAAGAAATTGAAGAAATGTCTCCTGCTATCACCCACCCAAAGGTTGCTGAAATTGCATACGAATATCCTGATTTTCTGATAATTTAGATCACTCAAGTATGTAAAAAACTTTGTTCGTTCCTAAATGTCTATCGATTTCTGAAGAAACGTGAAACTGAGGATTTTCTAGCTCTAAAGTGATATATGAAGAAGTTACAGTAGGGAGAATGTAAGCATTAAGATCATGACTAAAGATTATAGACTACACATGTAGGCTGATGCATCCCCTGTTAAATGGTGATTCATCGTAAGATTTGATTTTCAACAAAGCTTTCTTTGACAGATCACGAGTAACTTCTATCAAACTGCCTCATCATTTTTATTCAGTATCGTTAGGCAAATCATCATGGAATAACTCACATCACAACACAACATCTCCAAATTTTTCAGCTGTATTACAAAAATCAGTGTTCCGTGAAAAATGTATTTCGTCGATTCGAGGAACTTGCATAATCGACCTTTTGAAGCCACTTTTCCCAATACCGTTCGCAAATTTTGACTCCCAGTTTACATAAGTGGATGATACTCGACCGGTTAGACCACATCCAGCACGTAGTGAAGAGACTATAGCAGCTGTAGCTGAGAGTGCACGCGAAGACCGTGACGAATCGATTCGTTGTCGTTCTTAGTAGCGTGGCTTGGTGTATTCGACAACTTGGCATATTTTACGTGAGGATCTCGGCCTAAAAGCATACAAAATTGAACTTGCGCAAGAATTGAAACCAGGCGACTTGAATTTGGAAAAACTCCATGAAAATCCGGTGTTTTATCGTGAAATTTTGTTCAGTGATGAAGCCTATGTGTGGCTCAATTGATACGTTAATAAACAAAATTGCCATATTTGGGCTGATGACCAACCCAAAGAGTACCATGAGCTACCATTACATCCATTAAAAAAAAACGGTTTATGGGCTGGTGGAATCATTGGTCCATATTTCTTTAAAAGTGAGGCAAATCAGAATGTTACCGTCATTGATAAGCGTTATCGCGCCATGTTAACGGTCTATGTGCTTCCTGAAATTCAAGCACATGGTCTTGGTGAGCTCTGTTTTCAACAAGACGGTGCCACTAGCCATACAGCGCGTGAAACAATGGACTTGTTGAGAAATCATTTTGGTGAGCACTTAATTTCATATTTTCCTACGGTAAATTGGTCGCCTAGATCGTGCGATATCACGCAATTGGACTATTTTCTTTTGAGATATGTAAAGTCTCAGGTCTTCAGGAATAAGCCAACTAAGATGGCCAACATAACTCGTGTTATCCGCGAGATACCAGTTGCCATCCTCGAACGAGTCGCACAAAATTGGACCTTCCGAATAAACCACCTCAGACGAAGTCGTAGCCATCAGTTACATGACATCATTTTTAAAAGGTAAATGCCATGAATATTTCCTTTAACCAAAAATAAAAACTTTAAGTTAACTTTCAAATTTATGTTTTTTATTTTACATTATAAATCAAACCTTACGATGAATCACCATATACAACTGTGATACGAGTATGATTATATAGGATTTTCCAATAGGGACTTGACAACTTTGAATTTAATTTGTGAACGCACTCTTTCACTAATCATCAAACTGTCACTGTCAATTTATTCAGTAAACTCAACATTTTCATCATGGTAAAGTTCACTAACTAGCAACGTCTGCAAATTATAAAAATTTTCGACAGATATTCGAAGTCACAAAATCATCTTCAGTGACGAAGCTCATTTTTGGCTCAATGGGTTGGTCAATAAGCAAAATATGGGTTATTGGTCGGGTGAAAACCCACATGTGCTTCATGAATCACCACTTCATCCACAATAAATAACTGTTTGGTGCGGTTAGCATGCCGGCGACGATACTGGGCCATATTTTTTCGTCGACGATAACGATCGTCACGTTACTGTGAATGGTCAGCTTTATCGCGCCATTATAACCAATTATTTTGGCCTAAATTGGAAGATATGGACTTGGACGACATGTGGTTTCAACAGGATGGTGCCACAATCCACACAGCATACGCTACGATCGATTTATTGGTGAGCGTGTTATCTCAAGACATGGGCCAGTCGATTGGCTGTCTCGTTCGTGCGATTTAACGCCGCTTGACTATATTCCACGCCGACGACGTTAGAAGAGCTTAGAGCCAACATTGAAAGCAAAATAGCGGCCGTTTCGTCCGAAATGTGTGGCCGAGTTGTTGAAAATTGGGTCCAACGAATCGACCGCTGCAAACGTGTCTGCGGTGGTCATAAGAACGAAGTCGAGTTCCATTCATAAATTTTTTGATTGTACTTCAAGCCAATAATACATTTTTTAAAATATCTCAAATGGTTTGCCTGTTATTTAAAAAAAAAGTTGTCAAGTCGTTATTAGAAAACCCTAAACATATACAAAAAATTGTATTCAATTATGATAATCAACTTCTTAATTTAACTGCCTTCGTCTACGGTTTCTCTTCAACTGCACTGATGTGTGTATTCTTAATCCTTAACAATTAGCTTGTCATTCAAGGACATACAGGTAAAAACAAATCTACAAAACCAATACATGATAGCATCATGAGGGATACTCTTCGATTCAACTAGATTATTGTTCATTAACAGCTCTAACCTTTCTTCTCTGGATATACTGAGCCTAACTGGATACGGTTCTAGTCCAAGAACTTAGGATGATATCTACGCCTCGTTAAGATTAAATTTTGAGGAGCCAAATAAAAAAGTCTGTATACTCATTGTTCAGACTTAATGAATCACAGTGATTTTGGACTGGATTTACATAATTCTTCCATGATTAAGTCCATTTCACATTACGCAGCATCTCTTAAAAATCGTCAACGATGTCATGATCGCTCTCATTCTTCATAGAGCTATCCGGTCGGCAAGCTGTCATTATTATCCACCTCGTGTTTTGTCATATGAATACTCATGAGTACGGGCTGGAGATTTCAAATATTTCTTCGTCTCAACAGAAGGAACACCTTATGACAGTTAATTCGATTCAATTATGTTGCACAATAAGCTTAAGACGAAATTTTTACAATCATTATAAAAAAAAATAAAAAAAGAAAAACGTATTTAAAACTCATTAATGTCCTTTAAAAAAGAGAAACAGGAAGTTAGTAGAGACTCATAACATCCACTCTCATCTTGAGAGCCTCACGACCTTGAGGATGCTAAAATTTCACTTCAATGGGAAATCCTTTCAAACAAATAATCTTCAAGTTTTTTATATGCATGACAATTGAACCAATAAACACTGACATGATCGTAAAGATAGCCTTTTCGTTTTCATCATCATCTCGTATCACGTTGCTTTTACTTTCTTTTAACGACTGCGAAGATATAAAACACAGCGAATCCAAAAATAATTTAAGATGTCTAAATAGGAGAATACTTTATGTAAGTTCTTGAAAAAATAAATAAGCAAAAAAATAAGAAAAAAAAAAAAAGAAACAAACAAATTTAAATAAAGCATCCCCTATCCACCTTCCACAAAGAGGAGGACATTAAATCGTTTTTTCTCATCGCTCATCCCCGATTGTTTATCATCATTTGCCACCCATCACTTGAAGATTCAAGAAATTTGCAATTATTCGCTTAATTAGCACTTGAAACCCGGCCGTTGTTTGGAACTGTTTTATTTGACAACAATCCACTTACTCTGTATCTTTTTTCTTTTGTCGTTTCCCCTGTTCCTTACGCAACTGACATCTCTTATGTATACGAATGACACCGACAAAGTAGCTATTAGTCATTCAGCTATAAGACATCGTCGCTTAACCTCAACCTCATCCTAGCCACAGAGCCAAACAAAGAAAGAAACACACATCCACAACATTTTTCCTATTGGAATGTATGTAGGTCCTATTACTACATTCCTACAAGAGCCCCGCTCGTACCGCAGCACTGTGAATGAGGAAAACCTCCTGAAGCTAATTACTTATCTGCCGGAGTGAAAAAGGCTCATTAAACATTCGCTTCAGCGCATTGCAGCACGTTTTTAAGCGGTGAAGGTGACATTTTTCCTTTCTGGATTTCTTATAGCGACTAAGTCGGCACCGGATGACAGCTCACCACCGTGTTTCTTTTTGATCTGCCCTAAATGATTTACGACACTAGGTAGGACAAAATTTAAATTGATGACGAGACAAAGTGTGCTATTAAATCACCGCCGAAAGCCGAAGAACATCCGAGTGAGGGTGCTATTTTTAGAGAGATACAGAGGTTGACTAGCACCATCAAGAGTGATAAAATAAAGTGTTTTGTACGACTATCTTTGGATTGGAATACTATTCCCAGTCTGTCTGTTGTATAGTACAAGGTACGTGCCTGTCATATGAGTGACATGGATTTGTTTTTCAATTTTCCAAACAACATGTTTCACTGAGTTTTTATTTTTGAAATTGAAACAATGAGGCGTTCTAACACCCCAACCCCTTTAGCGAAAATCATAATAATTGTTCTTTTTTCGGGAGCTCCGTGCAGGTCTAAGAAGAGCCGAGTAGGGGCCTTCGCCTGTTCAAAGGAAGCAATTAAAATGTCATAAAATTGGATGCGCCCGCTTAAGCCATGTTAAACATGCCAGAATTTATGTTTCAGACAATGTTTAGTGCTGTAGCGTTGGCGACGTTCGTTATTGTATTTTGGGCGATGAAACGACAACGAATACTTGGTATATGTGGTGTTTTTGTTGGTACAAGTGGTGCTGAAGGAATGCAACCTACCTATATGAGCTGTAAAGTTTCGGTGTCAGTAGGAGATAATTAAAATTCAGTTTCGTTTGTCAGATAGGCTTTCGGTGGCAGGCTTATTGATTTATTTCGATAAAATGTGTTTGGGATTGGCCAGAGGCAGTGGCCTAGATGACTAATTGGGCGATACATGTGTAATGTGTGCCCTATTGAAGAGTTGCACTGTTCATGTTCATGTGAAATACATCATTTGGATGGAATCCAAAAGCCGTCCATCCCAGTCGTTTTGTGTGTTTTAAGGGGGACGTGTGCTATGTCCGGATATGGGTTCGAGTCAGCAACAACAGTGCTGCTATGTGATTGTAAATTTTCGGAGGAAATACCAAGAAAGAATTTTTTTTATATTTTGTACTTATTTGCTTGATTGTTGTTTAATTTAATACTTAGCCTATAAATATATAATTAGAAAAGCGCCAGATTATTATTAGAAAATTTATAACTTCAGGAAATACGAAGGACTGAAAATCTGGGATTCGCAACCCAAAGTAGTTTTGGATTCTCACCACACTAACAACACCTCCTGAATCATGAACGATCAACAGAAGATCGACAAATTATATTTATTTCAATTTGGAGAAGGTATTACAAATTGAATTCTAATTCTCATAATTTCACATGAGTTCGTGAAGCAATAATGTCAATTGCGGGGTTAATATGCACCTTTAGACGCTGGTTGTGACGAATAGCGATTTTTTTTATGACCTCTTTGACTAGGTTAATCTGCAAATCACTATGCTAGCCCTTGTTTCTAATAAACCAAGGTTCCATGAAAAACTTTGGGTTATTTGCGCATTCGTTTTTTTTTTTTTTTTTTACAACCCCATAGCTAGGTACTATACGTCCAGATAGGCTTTAATAGTGAGTAACGATGAACATTGGTCTTAAATGTTAGGAAGTTATAATGACTAGGAAATACATAAAGAGCTAAACGGAGCAATCCATAAGCGAGTTGTACGGCTTAGGCACGAATCACGGTATTATGGTATAGAGTGCGACCGAAAGTGATCTTGATGGTGTACTGACTGAGTGAGACGGGTGTTACGATTTAAAGTTTCAGAGGGCGGAAGCCAAAAATTCTACTCTGTTATTGGTTCTTCAATTAATTCTGAGTTTATTATAATAATTGAAGAGCCGAAGAGCAGAGACGTGAGTCCGGGAACGAACATGAAAAGCAGAAAATATTGTCGCCAGGAAAGGAATACCATATTTTCGATAAGAAGTAGCAGACAAGAGATCAGTAATGAAAATAAAAAAGAGTATCGGAGACAGAACAGAGCCCTGGGGCACTCTAGCATTGTGAATATCAAACTTGAAACCATCCAAAAAGAACTTGAATTTAACGTTCCGAACGGTAACTTCTAATCTATTGAAAAAGAGGGTCGTCAATCCCAAAAGCACGCATTTTCGATAAAAGAGCCTGATGCCAAACTCTGTGCAACTAGTTTTCTTTCGTTTTCTTTCATCAAGTGATTGATGGTTCCACTTTTCGGTGAGATATTCCATCAAATCACCAGAGGACCCATTGATCTAAAAATACCATACTGCCGGTCATTGAGAAGTTTTGGCGTTTCGAGATATTTCATGAGCTGATGGAAGGAAGAGGCGTTTATGAAATGGTCTGTACGGGGCGAAAAAATAAGATTCGACATTTTACGGACGGGCTGGACAACTGCTGTTTTCTATCTGCTCGGAAATAGTCCTAATGAGTAGGATAGATGAAAATGCTTACGTAGGGGTTTTGTCAGTGTGGAAGAACACCTCTTCAGAAAAAGAGGCGATAGACCATCTGGACCAGTGGGGGATCTTTTAATTGGAGTCCTTTAAAACGTTTTGCACCCTTCCAAAGCGAGTAGTTAGAGGCTTTATCGGCAGTTAAACTGCAAAGGTATTTATTTTGAGAATTATTTTTAAATTCAATAATGATTTTTTTGAGCCTAATATATTACTTAACCGGTTATCTAGTCATTTGATATTTTCTTTGAGCTGTTCTCTTTTCATCGATTAATTCTTTAATTTCCGTGGGATACCCTACTGTCTTTTCTGTTGATAGGTTGGTGTACTATCTTCGGTTGTCTGTTGTATGTCAGCAATGAAGTGCTCTATTCTAATATCAATATGTTTTGCTATGGCCAAAAGGGATCTAAGGTCAATAAATCATTTGATTAATTATTTTAATCTCCCTTTTCCATTTTTTGTTTTTAAGTCTTGCATTACATATCTGTTTTACTGGTATGCCACTGACTGTTACGATCACAGGCTAAAAATTAGGTTCGACTTCAAACTGCTCAAAAGTCGAATTCATGGTCTTGTGGCTTTAGTTTCTGTATCACCTGGATCTAATATGGCTTAGGTTAAGTTAGGTAAAAGTTGCTGTTGGAAAGACCAATTTCCTTAATCCTATTGAGCCATTGTGATGTCACGTGGAGCTGTCATGTTGGAGGATTGTCTTTTCCTTCTTCTCGTCCATGCAGGTTCTGCAGAAATAATTTATTAGGACGCCAAGCCTTCTGGCATGCTTGCCTATAAGACATTGTCACCTATGGTGGACCACTTAAGGTCTGTTATTTTATTAGCATCCAGGCTTAAGATTGATTTGCACGTAGCGATTGATACACCGATGCTACTCTTTTCGGCAGTATAGGTAGAGCAGTTCCAATTTTGAATTCCCTGGAATCTCTCTTTGCCCGGCGTCTTATAAAAGTGAAAGATAAACTACTCTGCCATCTCCCTAAGAGATATTCGTCAAGGCAGACTGAGTCCAGGTATTTGATAGTGGCCTGAATATCCTGAAAGATGCGGATATCCTTTGTAGATATCACGTTTTCATGACAGAGCTTCTTTAATCGCCAAAATTTCCACTTGGAACACGAGATGGAAAGAGAAGTTTATCCGCTATCAGTCTTAGATCCTTCTGCGTAGAAGTCGATTGACTTGTCATGCATGAAAGTATCTTCCTTCCAGAAGGATCTAGATAGGAAGTTTACATAAAAGTCTTTGTCAAACCAATCTTCTTGTATAGTGTGTTGTTGCATTAATGGGAATAGCTGTGCTCGCAGCTACTTGCCTGCTGTGGTGTTTACCATAGTGAAAAAGAACAACTATTACCGCGGAGGGAGTAGAGCGTATGCAAAGGCATGCTGTTCTATAGACTCTGCTTAGTTTGCTACAGTTGATTGCATTATCTAAGGCCGTCCACTAGACAGCCATCCCGTAGGTAAGTAGGTTTATGTGGTATGAAGTCTGTCCATGACACAAGAAATACTATAGTGAGCTTAGTAAGTTGATTATAAAGACCAAAATACTAACGCAATGACTCGAAATGTTTTTGAATGATGCGGAAGTGGTTTTTTAGTGCAAGTCGATTTATGAAGATTTCTCAAGGAACAATTCAGACAACAAAGTTGTCGAAGCACTATCAACAATAAGAATGGAGCCTTACACCTATATGAAGTGTGATAAGTGTGGAAGTGATTTAAGGACGTTCTGTACTGTGGAGTATGACTTTATTGCTATTACTTAGGTGATTTCGTTTCATACTTCATCATTCGTGTCTATGTCACAAGGCATCTTAGTGGTACGCCCAGTTCAATTTTGTCCTCACTTCTGAGGTTAGTCTTGCTGGTTCTAGTCAGGGAAATAAAAGTCAAAACTTTCGTGATATCGTCCGGTCGTTATGTTAGCCCGTCAATGAAAGTCACAACTATGCTCTTCTTCCACAAGGAAGTAGAATGCATGATGGAAAAAATCAAGTACAGGGTCAGTATTTCAACAGACTTTCGCCTTCGTCAAGTGTGGCATTCTGTCAAATTTGTCGATATTGTGTTCTTGTTTTAGGACAGCATATAATTGCTTTTGCATGTTTATTTTATCGCCAAAAGAACTTCTGTCGTATTTTTTTTCTTTTCACAAAACCACTGTTGAAATTTGACTGAATGTGGCCAGCTTTAACATTGTTGTCGTATGCCTGTTATGTATTTTCCCCTTTATTGTATGCTATCCAGAAAACGGTATCCTGCATTGTAATAAGACTCTTATTGGGACGATATACGAGTAAGAATATCAGCTCTTCTAGAGAGTTTTATGCATTGGAATACACCCAGACTGATGGCTTGGTTGCTAGTACCTGAACAGTATTTTCTCTGCTTTATATTTTCGTACATACTTCTGGATCCCTTACATTCTCAAATTTCTTGAAAGGTCCACTTGTTCTTGGCAAAAACTCTTACTGATTTAATATAAGCTGAACGGTGAGTTTATCTTTCTTTATGTAAACAGATACACATGCATGTAAACTCAAAAACTCAAATCTGTGGTTATCTCTCCAACTTTTTGGACAGTCTTTAAAGGCTACTATACTAAAATCCAATGTCGGCCGGTGGTTGATTTACCTTTGGGCAAATTTGTGTGCAATTAAATCTAGCGTGCAGTAGTAACAAGCGGTAAATAAGCGGTAGACCATCGTCAAACCTATTACAAGAATTGACTAACTTTAATAACACAAGATCGACCCTTTTATTCCAACATAGCCAGCTAGAACCAAGTTATAGGAGCCAATGCCAAAAACATGTTCTTACTCTTCTTGTTTAAATGTAAAGTTTTTGCTAATTGCCTTCCTAAGCTGGAAAAATACAAATTCATTGCAGAACTACCAGAAAATATCTGCTAACCAAGGCAATTACCCATCTATTTGTGTTTGTTTATTTGTGTTCATATTTATTTGTGTATCCAAATGAATACAAGAACCGCAAGAGAACATGAAGTCTGCCAGTGCGAGTGTTGAAGATTATTTACTGAACTATCCCTGCCAAGTGGTTGTATCTTCGAAAAAGGAGTTAAACTATCATGCTAGTGTTACACAGGGTTGCCATTGAAGAGAAATAAAAATGTTTAAGTAAGTAACAGGAAATAAAATGGAGTTCTAGTTTGATATGTTCTATAACCTAGATTCAAAAAAAAAAAAAAAAAACACTCTGAAGTGAAATGACTTCATGAAATAGCTAAGTCGATTGCCTTTTTGTGTTTCATATATCTGTCTCAATTCAGACGATAAAGGCTTCTTTTTACCTATTTTCTATTCATCCTTCCACTGTGGCCAGATCCAATGAATGAACTCTTTTATAAAGCAATTGTCCATAGCATGCCCCCATGTTTCATTTGAAATTCTTAGCTAAAGTATGATCGTGCTTTAAAGGTAGTAAGCGATGATGGCAATGACTAGTTTCAAAGGTCACAATAAGTATAAAGCTTCGTAAGAGTAAGAGATCTAGTAGCTAGCTCTTTTACGAGACTATCTGGGAATTTCTTTGGAGAATAAGAAGTAAAAAAACAGAATAAGCTGACTATTTTCAAGCGAGATGCACCTAAAAGAACGCTTTCGGATGGATGATTTAATTGTATTTAGTTGTTAAATTAACGTATAGCAACATACGAGATGTGTTCAAAAAGTAAGGTGATTTCGGAAATTTTGCGGGCAACGTAGATTCGTAGCATATTGTACTTAGTTTGTTTTTGACAGATACAAAGATTAAACGCGTTACGGTGTTCTTAACGATTCTCAATTATTATAAAAGAAAATGGAGCAAAGAATTTGCATTAAATTTTATGTAAGAAATGAAAGAAAGTGCTCGCAATTTTTTTAGGTGTTTTGGACATGAGACGTGTCAAAAGCGAATTTTGTTTCGAAATTTCTAAATTTTGATCAGAAGAACCGTTGCATGCGCATCGATCAGGAGTTCTTAAATGACGTCAATGATGATCCTGACTTGCTCAAAAGGGTCATAACTAGTGATAAATCATGGGTATATGGTGTATGTAATGATGTCAAATCCAAAGCCCATTTGTCCCAGTGGAAGCAGCCAGTGGAGCCAAGACCGAAAAAAGCACGCCAAGTTCGATCATATGTCAAAGTTTTGATCACTGTGATGCAATAGGAGTTTTTACTTCAAGGTCGTACGATCTATAAGGATAATTACCTTGAAGTTATGCGCTATTTGCAAGTAGCAATACGAAAAAAACTTTCAGAATTGTGGAAAAACAATTCATGGCTTTTGCATCAAGATAATGCACCAGCTTATTCATCGTTTCTTATGAGAGATTTTTTGGTCAAAAACAACACGACAATCACGCCTCACCTACCATATTCTCCGGATTTTGCCCCATGCGACTTTTTCCTGTTTTCAAAAAAGGTGGTTATGGTGCCTTAAAATCCGTTCATATTTAGGCGGACATACCAAATTTCAGTCTTTAGTTTTGTTTTGACAGCTGATTGTTGTTGACGTGTTTGGCATCATGTTGAGTATGGACAAAAACGATTTTCGCTCTCTCATAAAACATTATTTTTTGAAAGGAAAAAACGTCAGGTTACACCGTCAAATATTGGTTTCGAGAGTTTCGTGGTGGTCGCAACTAACTCCGGTTACAGAGGACAATGTCAAAAATGATTTTGGTTGGTCGGAAAGTGAAGGTGCGCGAGCTAGCTGATACCACAAAGATTAGTACTGAATGCACACGCCATATTTTTGGCAATATTCTGCATATGAAAAAGTTATTCTGCCGCTGACTGCAGAGCATACTCACTCCTGACCAAAAACACGAACGCGAGAGCACTTCGAAAGAGTGTTTGGACTTGCTTATGCGGGATAGGGCGGACTTTTGACGTCGATTGGTAACTGTTGATCACCAGAGAACAGAATGAGTTTCCGGCATGAAGTGCATTATTGGAGCGATTGAAGGCCGAAATCGCTGCAAAACGGCCTTTTCCCAGGCCAGTTATTGTAACAAGACATCTTTTTTCTTAAAACGGAAAGGGGTCGTGCGGCAATAGTAATTTATTTTTTGGAAGACTTTTTTCGTTTTGGGGTTATTTTCGATACTTATTACGGCTCTATTGTCTTAGCCAACACCGATTTATCGTTGTGGGATTGAAAGTACTGTACTCCCTTGAGTGTCTCGCAGGCCTCTGCTTGAATGGTAGGCTTCAATTAGGCCTTGCTAGTATGATGTTTCGTTAATCATAAATTTGCCCCTGCACCTGCTTGATCCCTAAATAGGAGCTGAACTGTGAATTGAAATTAAGTTATTGGGTCTATAACTCTATGACTATATTCGTGCGGTTTGCTAAGAGATGGCGTAACTTGTATTATTCCATTGGAAAGCTACTATCATTGTACGTCATTTCAGTATATATCATTCATTTGAAGCGTTAACAACAATCATTTTTTTTTTCACTTCGTCTTCATAACTTTAATATGAAGAAAACTGCTGCCGAAAGTCATCGAACGTGTCAAAAGTGGTTTGCACGATTTAAAAGTGGTGATTTTGGCTTGGAAGACGATGAACCTCCTGGGCAGCCAAAAAAGTTTGAAGATGAAGAACTGGAAGCATTACTCTACGAAGATTGTTGCCAAACACAAGAAGAGCTCGCAGAATCTCTGGGTGTCACTCAAGCAGCCATTTCAAAACATTTAAAAGCAGCTGGATATATTCAAAAGCAAGGAAATTGGGTTCCACATGAACTCAAGCCGAGAGACGTCGAAAGGCGGTTTTGCATGTTCGAAATGCTGCTGGAACGCCACAAAAGGAAGTCATTTTTGCATCGGATTGTTACTGGTGATGAAAAGTGGACATTACGACAACCCCAAGCGCAAGAAATCATATGTTAAACCCGGCTAACCATATTCATAGCGCGAAGATAATGCTCTGTATTTGGTGGGATCAGATGAGTGTGCTGTATTATGAGTTCCTAAAACCGGGTGAAACTATCAATGGACAACGCTACCGAACACAATTAATCCGTTTGAAGAGAGCAGTAGCCGAAAAACGCCCGGAATATGCGACCAGACACGAGACAATAATTTTCCATCATGACAACACTCGGCCCCACGTAGCTATTTCGGTTAAGAACTATTTGGAAAACAGTGGATGGGAAGTCTTACCTCACCCGCCTTATAGCCCAGATCTTGCCCCCTTCTGACTACCATTTGTTCCGGTCGATGCAGAACGCCCTCACTAAAATACGGTTCACATCAGAGCAGAATATCAAAAATTGGCTTGATTCATTCTTGGCTGCCAAGCCGTCGCAGTTCTTTTGGGATGGGATCCACAAATTGCCAGAAAGATTGGAAAAAGTAATAGCTTCAGATGGGCAATACTTTGAATAATACTATTGTACATGTTTTTCTTAAATAAACGTTCAAATTTTGAAAAAAAAAACCGCACGAATTAAAATATATACCCAATACGTTATCTGTGTGGTCATATGTTTGTATGTATATAATGTATGGTGACATTATTAACTATTTCAAGCTTATTACCAGAAGATGCCATATTGGGCAAAGAGAGAAAGGACATTGCAGAATTTGAAATAGGAATTACCTGCGACCTCTTCGTATTTAAGGTTAATCCATTGGTTATAGACTAACTGTGAATATTGGCAAGCTTAAAATTTGTCAGATTTATAAGATAATACAATTGAACATCATCTGCATATAAGGGGACAGTGGAATGTTTACACACAGACGGAAGATCATTAATAAATAATGAAAAAAGGATAGGTCCCAGAATTGAACCTTGTGGTACGCCTTGGTTGACTGGTAAAACAGCAGAAAAACTGTCAGAATTAACAACAACTCTCTGGAATCTGTCAGATAGGAAGCTGTCTCACTGCACTGTCACTAAATGAGAAGAGATTTCTCAACTTCCAGCAAAGTATCTTGTGATTCACTTTATCAAAAAAAAAAAAAAAAGTCAAGTCAAGTAGACAAAGAAGTGAGATGTGTCTTTTATCAAAATTCTTTCTGATATCTTCCATGATGTTAACCATAGCAGTGGAAGTACTACATATAGTTAGCTCTGAAACCAGACTGAGCTTCATACCGAAGGTTATTAAGGAACAGGTGTTTTAGAACCTGTTTCGTTATGAGTTTCTCTAAGACTTTTGATAAGCACGGAAGGACAATGATGGGTCTAAAACCAGAAGTGGAAGTTGGATATAGTCGTTTTGCTACAGGCATTATACGACCTACTTTCCAAGATCGAGGAAATGTCAACACAATGGTTGAGAATAAGAGTTAGGTAAGATACTACGAAAGGTAGAATTAACTTAACAAATTTCCGTCCTCCCCAATGGCGTTATATTTTATTTCTCTAATTGAATTAATTACTTCAATTTCGCTAACCGTTTCCACTTCAAATTGTCTTATGTTCGAAAGAGAGTGATCTTCAGCAAAGTTGAAATCACATTCATTAGACTGACTTTCAAGAAAGAAATTGTTGAGAATGTCGGATCAACTTAACATTTACCATTAAGTTTTCTGTCGGAAACTCCAATGCTACGTAGATTAATCCAGAGTTTCTTTGGTGGAAGTGAAGTGTTCAACTTGGAGGCATAAAAATTGTTTTTAGCATTGCGTACAGCAACGGCTGATCTATTACGCATTACCTTATAAGCATGCCAATTTAAATCAAAAGGACTTTTCTTCCATTTACTATAAATAACTTTAATAGTGTTCATAACTTCAGTTGTGAACCAAGGACAGCAATTATTCCAAATTTTGACAGTCTTTAAGGATACAAATTTTATACCAAAAAGTGCTTCGAGGATTGGAAAAAGCTTTGGCACAAGAGTATTATATCTGAGGGGATTACTTTGACATTAATATTGAAAAATTAATAGATATTTTTTTAAAAATATAAAATCACCTTACTTTTTGAACATACTTCGTATTAAAGACAGAAATGCATATTTTTATTTAATACAATTGAGACTTAATCTCCACGATACCTGTTTTAGAAAACTCAATTTACCATTGGCTTTAAAGGGTATTTGGTGGTTTTAAAGACGCATTTTTTCAACGTTTTTCACTTTTAAAATATTTTTGTGTGTCCTCAGTTAAATTTTACTACCGAAAGTAATTTAATATTATTTAACACGTGCTCAGGTTTTTTAAATGTAGTAATACGAACTTGAGTGTTGGGTTCTTATAAAAAAAAAAATCCAATAATGTGAGGAAAAGTAACGTTTAGCATCCGCAATCACAATAAACCGCCAACAACTTTGCTGATTGCTTATGTTTCAAGCTTTCGTCAACGCATCTACTACCTGCATCAAGCACTGAAGACCAGGAAGCAACCTACGCAACCTCTTGTTTGATGAATAGTAGGGCTATTACTGTCATTTTGATCTGAAAGTACCTGTTTTATTGCTTACGAAAATCCAGAATTTTGCCCTAGTTTACATTTTAGATTGAAGATGTTCGTTATGATCTCTGCTGGACTTATGGCCTTTTAAAGCCAATATCAAAGATTTAGCGCCCAGGGCTGGGCTGTTTTCTTAATTGAGTCGAACATATTTTCTCGATCGAGTGAGCAAGATATTGGGCACAAGGCGTGGGTAAAAAGAAAGTGATTGCTGAAAAGAAAGTTGCATTTAGATTGCTATTGAGAGAATTGTCTTATTTCAATGAAAACTACATACATTTTCTTAGAATGGATGAAAATGTATTTATTGGGTTACTGGGGCTGGTTAAAATTAAAAAAAAAAAGGTTTCCGGTGCGTCCTTTCGTCCCGATTTATGATTTTCCATACATTTATTGATTTGTCATAGAAGTCATCGACTAAGTCGTTTTAGCATGTTGTGTTAGCACACAAGTACCTCAGGAGATGAAATTCAAATTACATCTAGGGTTTTGCAATACAACTTCTAAACAAACGCACAGATCGACTGAATACCACACATAATTGGCTTGGAAGGAAAAACTGTTCGTGTCCAATTTGTGCAGTACAATAAATATTTAGGGGAAGAGGGAGGTAACGTCAAAATTTGAAACAAATCCGAGCAAAACTAAAATATACTATAAGACTTTAAGAGTTCCTTGCTCCGATAGGATTTTGTACACCTGCCCAGCAGCTGCGAGGCGCACTTACCTGGCAGCTCTGTGTTCTTAGAACCCCTTTTTTTGCTTCTACAGTAAAAGAATAAAAAGAAGCTACGTGCAAAGCGAATAATATAAACGAAACACCAGAATTGACTGTATCAGGGAACACGAGAATTATCTTCTCTCTATGATGATTGCATTTCTTGATTGGTTATTTTACCGTTAAAGTCGTAGATATTTTTGTAAAAAGTTTATACTACCACGATTGCAAGACTTAGGAGAGCAGATTAGATTCTATAGAATTTGAAGAGTGGCATGAAGAGCATGTGAATAGCGGACAATGCAAACTAATCACGTTGGAATAGCTGTCAACATGGAAGTTGATTCTATTATCCAGGTGCTTCAATATTTGCTGGAAAATCTCGGAGTGACTTCACTCCTTGACTACATACATGACGCAGACTCGAAGACGTACAGAGGTGTTGTAAATTCGCTCGCTCGGACGAGCGTTCGTTTAAGCGAAATAGTTAAAAACACCGTTAATAATGCAGAAACGAAAACCGGGAAAAAGTCTCAGTAGTTAAGGCAAGCTTAAATGATTGATAAATTAACAGCCTTGCCATTCCACGCAATCACGATTCTGTGTAGAAAATGAAGGATGTCATATGGTTAAATTACTTTCACTACTGCTCCACCGAAGAAAAACCGCAGCACGATAAATGCCCAAGGGGCGATTAAATTTGGTGTGAATGCCATAAAGCTGCAGCTACAAAATCGCTAAACTCATTCAAACACAGTTGCTGAAGTAACCGCACGTACTTTTCCAAGGATGTCTTGAAGACTTTACTTAAAATAATAATGAAAATCAGTCCGAAATCAGTGAGTGGTACTTCAATTAATTTTTTAAATTGCAGCTTATGTAACACCATATACCTTCAGTAAAATTTGCTTTGCTTTGCTGACAGTTATCGGATCAGAAGAGCGGAGCAACAAGCTGCACACGACAGAAAATACGGCAGATTTTTACGTAGACAAAACCAAAAAGATGCTGCAGATATGAGTACTGGTATTGCTGCACTTTTTTCTGATATATAAAACTTTAAAGCGATTTTTGGACACCTGTCATTTAAGACAAGCTTAATTAAAAATCTACTCGACCTTTTTTTTAAATTTAAAATTTAGTATACTACTTCCTTACATAAATGACCAGGTATCAATGAGAGCTTTTTCTTATTTTTCAATTCAAATTGGCCCATTTTTTAGGCCATTAATCCGTGTTTTCACTTCTTAGTGTCACCAAAAATTTAAAAAATCCAGGGATACCTCTAATCTAATTTGGATTTTTAGAAGATCCAGTCATTAGTGACACTCTTTACTTTTACTGCCATTGTCGTAATAGCTAATATTTTGCTTTTAAAAATTAAGGAAATATTGTTCATATGTTGTACTATAACGTCATAAGCAATTTAATAAATTTGTATTTTAATTCCGCCCGAAACTGTTATAGTTTTAGTCTTTTGTAATAGTTTTTTGCGCAGTTTCTCATATGACTTTAGTTGCTTGTCCCAACGTTACTTGACAAGAACATTGAAGAGCCCACAAACGATCAATGTTACTTGAATGATGACTTAAGATTCAAGTATTATTCAAAAGTAACATTAATCGTGTGTTGGGCGCTGATAATATTAAAAAAAAAAAAAAACAACACCCTAAAGGTTAACAAATAAAACGGGATCAATTACTACTAAAGTGACCCAGTGGCAACGCTGCAATCAGACAATCTACACGTCCTCCATCGCATCCGATATCGTTAGTTCACATGGAAATTTCTCAGACTTGGCATTTTTATTCGCATGCGCGGGTAGGGATACTCACACTCATTTTCGCATTCGTACAACTTGTGTTCACCATACAATTTTCTTGTTTTTGTGCCATTATTTGTCTACAACGGGAATCCTTATGATATGAACAGGAACTTATAATTCTTGAAATTAAATTGCAATTGCTGTTATTGTTGCTTGGGATTGGACCTAGAGCTGGCGTTGATGTTGTCTTTTGGTAGACCTCTTGGTCCTATGTCTCCAGTTATAGAGCAAGAGTCTATATTCTCGTATCCAATAGTTTGATATCGTTTTGTGTGTACGAGTATGTTTTGTTTATTGTGAAAATGGTTTTAAATAAATGGCAAGCTGACCAAGTCTTTTATGGAATATGTATTCACTCCATCTATCGATGTCCTGGAAATTAAGGATATTTATTTTCGTGTTGCTTTCAATTTCGGTTTTAATTCAGTTATGGTTAGTCATGATTTCTTAGGCACACACACCCACAAAATTTGTGGAATTTGTGTGTTTCGGATTTATTTGTTTGTCTTGTGGTTATTGCTTAATGTCCTGCGGCAGAGTAATAAAAATCAAGACGCATAAAACTGAGTCGGTACTATTTTGGTTACTTTTGTTTACAATTCATCCATAGAGATGAAATGTACTGTACAGAATTTGTTTTATCAATGAGTTTATATAGCATGGTTTTACGATTAAACTGTACGAATGCATAAGTATATTTAAGAATTTTTGTTTTTGTGGGGTAGGTAAACCTTGTGTTGCAGATATTTCACGAAACTGGAAGGCAACAGGAGAAACTAAAAGTATATTGCAGGACAAAAATATAATGAAATGTTATAAAGAGTGGAACATAATATTATTTCATTAAAATTACTGCCTCGGCTGGCTTGGCAGTAGACCATCCTAGTAGCCTAAAACTTAAATAGATATCTCTAAATTATTCACGTAGAATCGATCTTTAATTGCACCTCGTAAAAAAAAAATGTCCAGGGGCGTTAAATCGCAGCTTTATGGCTGCCAAGCAACATGACCAAAACGGTTGATTACATGAATATTCAACTTAGTGACGGCTTGATTGGCACGTAGCCCCATCTTGCTGGAACTATAGTTCACCCAAGTCCAAATCTTTAACGTCTGGCTATACAAAATCGGTGATCATGCCTATATAGCGTTCTCTATTGACTGTAACGTTTTTCCATTGTCGTCTTCTTACATAGAAGTCGAAATCAAAATGCGCCTCATTAGAAAAGATGATGTTTTGGGCAAAATTATCGTCAAACAGAGACGCGATAAACAAGGCGGGTTGGCATTTTGCTTCAATTTTTGAGTCAGTTGGACATAGTAAGCGAATAATCCAAAATATTTATGCAAAATTCTCCTTAGGCTGGTGTGACTGATGTTCAGTCGTTGAGATTTTTGGCCCTTTAAGGTTCTCGAGTTTAGGCGCACACTTTCGGCAACAGCTGCATAGGACGAACAAGTGGATATGTTTAGTCATCTTTCAGCAACACAGCATCCACTTTGGAAACAACTTTGCAGCATTTTCCAACGTTGAACAAGCGCACATACCACGAGTTTCTGTAAATTTTTTGAGTGCATAAAAGCTGTCAGTGTGATTCAGTGATTCAAAAAGAAACCAGCAGATGGCCCACCCTTTACATAATCTGAAATTTTATGAGAGACTTAACGGGTGACCAGATAGCAATGATATTTAGTAAGGTTTGCCATTTCATCAGGCGAAAATATCGAAATTCTGGTTCAGTTATAAACACGCAACGTGAATTTCGTCGAGAGGTCGGTCGTCATCATGGCTTCAGTGTGTAGGCAATTCGTCGCGCAGTAGAAAAGTTTGACCATAAGTACACTCTCTTGGATCTTAAGCCACCACCACTAGATAGAGATTGGTGTGAAATGAAGAGAATATAGCCGCCGTATCGGCCAGTATCGAAGAAGACCCAGAAATGTCGACTCGGCGCCGATCAACTGAATTTGGAATCGCAAGACCCAACCGCCTATTTTGCGGTTGATTTTGAGCCTACTTCCATATAAGATTGAGCTGACGCAAGAATTGAAGCCGGACGATCAGAGACAACGCTGTGAGTTAGCTAGTTGAACATCATATTCTCGGACGTAGGCCCATTTTTCGCTAAGTGGCTATATAAACTAGCAAAATTACCATTACTGGAAGGAACACAATCGCCAAGTTATTGGTCAAATATCAATGCATCCACAAAAATTGACTGTTTTTCATTTCTCTTGAAATTTCTTTTGAAATAAGGAAGGAGACACCATTACCGTCAATAGTCTCAGGTAAAGAGCCATGTTAACCGATTTTCTGTCAATATATCTAAACTATGATTCCAACAAGACGCCGCTACATGCCAAGCATACAAGCGACGTAATGCTCGAAGTTGTGAAGGAGAAATTTGGCAACTGGGTCATCTCACGGCGAGTGTTCATCAATGCGATTTGACACCTCGACACTCGATTATTTTCTCTTGAGCTACGCTAACAAGCCAATCACTTTGGACAGGCTCGAGGCCAACATTCGGTACGCTACTGTCGGAATAACCTCGTGCATATTAGACCGAGTCATCAAAAATTGGACCGACCTCCAGAAGCACTGCCAGCGATGCCGAGTCGGCCATTTAAATGATGGCTGCTTCAAACGAAATGGCATGAATGTAGCTTCACAATAAAGTCAGAATTAAATTTATATCTTACACCGTTGTTGTTTTATTTAAAATTTTTTCCTATCGTTATTACCTAATCACCCCTTATAATCGATGGCAACATTGCTTCTGGGTAGCTTGCAAGGGCATTTCTGGGAAAGCTCTACGGTTTTCTTTTGTGATGAATGCAAGATTATCTCACTTTACATGTGCTTTTGACAATAAAATGCCAGCGATTCTAATGACTCCTACCAAGACGCATTCGCCAAAAATATTACGGACAAAATTGCGTTATTGAAAACAGTGTCAAAAGTGCTGAAGAGTTACGTAACTCCAAAAATCCAAAGTAATGTACACTGATAAACAAATTTTAAATCTAATTGAGTTAGAATTCGGGAGATCCAGAAATAAGGAAACTCGATTACGTCAATTTGGATATATCTAATAAGCTGCCCGCGTGATGACATTCACATATATTTCCAGTCCTCGTCGAACAAACAACTCTCTCCCTCCTAAATAATCTGATCCTATGCTCGAAGCTATCTTCGATAAAGTTAACGATGTCCTTTATGAACTATCGCATCGTTACATGGCAACAATAAACAGCAAAATCGATGACACACCAAACTTTCCACAGTCTTTCCAGAATGTTCACTATAATACATCGCTTATGGCTAAGTTAATTTAATCTGAAATGAATTCATGCTCACTTCCACATGTTAATTAGCTGCGGACCTTCCAGCCTACTGATTCCTGCTAAATTTCGTCCAACTTAACAACAGAAAATATATCAATGTCAACTCCTCCATTCGCGGTCCCACAGAAGCCTATCAATCACTTTAATTTAACTTGGGCACCTTCCGAATGATAACGTCGACTACACAATTGGTCTTCGAAAAGAAATGTGGCATCACCATTAGCCACTGCAATTTGCTTCCAACGTCTCATCACAGAAGCAAGCGTAGCTTCAAGCTCAATCTTCCGGCTAAATATGAATGGTTATTCCATAATCCAGGCATCAACAATTTCAATCTTGGTTAGATGCGTGTCTGCAAATACGACCAAGAAGGAGGAAAAACTCAAGCAATCCGTCATATCAAAACCAGCAAATAAGTTAGCAAGTAAATCTAAATTGCCCAGGGTTATCTCCTCTTCCCACAGCAAACCCCGCTAAGCCCTCAACAAACTTAGCTATCATTTTCTCTATATTAAAGCCTCAAACCCATACTCCAACTCCCTCTATTTCACAACAAACCAAGCCTCAACGTCAACACACACACCTTCCACTAATTTTGATCTCAAAACTGGAGCTAAGTATCCTAACTTCTGACATTCTATCTATTGTGCCACCAATATTCTTATCTACACGATAAATCCGACTTTTTATTTATTATTGACAAGCGTCAAGGTTTCCATCCAGCAGGTAGGCCTCTTCACCAATGTTACCAGTCTCAGTAAATTTTCTAGAAAGTATCACAAGATTTTCACTACGTCTCCACAAAAAGTTGCAAACGGTCTTGCCGCTCTTCGCCACTATGTACACTCTAAAAGAATCTCATTCCTTCATTGCAGTCGACTTGATCACAAAAAGTATTTTCGAACCTAAAGAAGTCATGCAAGTTAAGTCATTCTCCTACCGTTGTACCCTTTCTCACTTAAATTTTCGATTCTGCTGTTATTGAAAAAAGTTACTAAAACTTAAAGATGAATTTTTACTTCGCCCAGATAGTCTACCCGCCGTTTTTCTTAAGATATACTCTTCCAACCTGTCTCTCCTTCTTTCCTGCCTATTTCGTCTATCCCTTACACAGGTAGAATTTACCTAGAATTTGAAGACCTCTTCAAATTATAAATCCGCATACGTAAAAACGGATCTAGGCATGAAGTTACCAATTATCGTACTCTGTCATTTACCCAAACTCTTTGAAAGAATTTCATACGAAAGCTTAAGCTTCAAATGCATGCCTTTCAATTCCCCCGACCACATGGTTTTCTAAGATTAAATTCGTGTCTTATGCTCTCGCAGCCATAGAAAATGGCAAAGAAATTGATGTAACTCCAACTAATGTTGCAAAGACGTTTAATAAGATATCTCATTAACTGATCCTTTTTTAATTGCTCTCGGCTTGAATCCATTTTATTCAAATGGGTTTCTTCTAAGCCGGTAGGCCGACATTAAAGTGTTCTGTTTAGATCTGTCCTTTCCATTGCATTCCTGGCCTCATTTTTTTTTTAATTCTTATTTTAACAATCTTGAGAGTGTCATTAAACACCCTCTCCCTTTACGTTGGGGACACAAAATTTTTAAAACTTTTTCTTCTCCCTATTACCCTGCCTTTTGGTACCTGAAAAACTGCTTTGAACTTAATATTGTCAAATGCAATCTATAGCCTTTTCACGTAAAATTAACCCGTCTATGGTCAACCAATTCCCCTGGTTCAGTTTTTTCAGAACCTTGGCATATTATTCGACTATGAGCTTAATTTCCGTTCGCATATTGATAAGATGATCCTTAACCGTATGTAACCAGATCTCTGTATGTTAGCTTTGTCCGCGCCCTGTTCGAGCATGCCAGTCAAACTTGATCCTCCTTTCATCGAGTTCATGTTTACCGAATTGAGGTATACTCCGTGGTCTACCCTGAAATGACCCTTTAGTCTTACCTCCCTATCAGGATCGCTTCAACCTTCTCAATATGAATTCGTTAGAATATGCCGACATTCATTACATTCATCGACTGCTCTCAGGTTCCATCGACTGCACATGCCTTTTCAAATCTATTTCCTTCAACACCAACCAAGAAATCAACGTTGTACTCGTCTCTTATATCTACTAATCAACCGCACCCCTTATGACTCCAACCCTATCTTCAGTATACTACGAAAGGTCAACTCAAACCTCACCGTTTTTAATTTCAACCTCAGCACTCCTCGTCTCAAACAGTAACTCCTCCATCATTTGCTTGCTTCCTAGCTCTTAAGCCTCTCTGTTAGTTTTTAGTCCTAATAAATGGGGGCCTCAGCGCCCACCAAAACTATGTTAAAATGGCTGAACTATAAAAAAGATGCAATCTAAACCTTCAAAGTTAACTAATCACTGAGAGTATCCTTAGTTCTGACTTCAAAATATGTACTTGACCTATGTATCGTAGTTATCAAGAAAAGCAATATGTTCTCATTGAATGAGCCGAAGCAATATGAATTTCCACGAATTTCCATCCAAACGCACGCACAATGGACGAAAATGCTCTGATTGCCCCTACCATACCTAGTACAGCTGCAAGGCGAATAACTATTCACTGCTAAACTACCCTTCAACTTGTTCATACACCATATCTGAAAAGTTCAAAATGTTGCAAGCAATTTTACAATTTCCAAGAGCCAAAGTTTTTTTTTAACCTAAAATTCAAAATTCTATCAATCACTTTGACCTGGAGAGAACTTTTCCCCCGCAAAACATGGAAAAATTCTATCAAGCTGTTAGTGCGAGTACGTAGTACCTGTCAAATTCAAATCGAAAAAAGTATCTGTAGGGTTTGAGAAAAGTCTACAATCAACGAGTTGACGTGCCATTTCAATAAACGGAAAATAGTAATTAACAGAGAAAACTTTGAATTATCCTTGAGAGGATTCGTATGACAGATTCACAGGAATGCAATTAGATTCAAGTCGTTTTTTTTCTCTCTCTCTCTCTCTCTCTCTCTCCATCTCTGCTGACTATGATGGCTATTTCCGGCCTCATCCGACTTCCAACTAGCTGAGAGTACACACAGTTAGGTAATTGAAAACTTACTTCACCGACCAGTTTGATTTCTGGTTTTTTATAAGACTATACGAGTATTTCAAGTATTAATCCTTTCATCTGCACTCTGCCATAAAAAGGTCAAGAGGTGCTGGAGTTTCTTAATGCTTTGTCGTCTTGTTTCAACTTGTTTTCCTTTTTTCCTTTTGGTCCCTTCTCCTTTTTCCGCTTCAATTCACAGAGGTAAAGTTGCGGTATAAACTACTTGTCAACTCCATTGACCATAAAAATTAAAATAGTTAAAAGGGACACAAATCCTATTCATTAACTTACCCTACCTTCATCGACCTAGAAGTCTTAACTTTTACGTCGTTGAGGTTCAAAGATTGGCCAGGAGTGGGTGTTAGGTGAAGGTTAGCCTATAAGGATTTCCTTTTTTTTTCGTTTTATCGGTTGTACGTCGAACGAATGGAACAAAAACCCTGAGCGACTTAAAGCGGAGGAAGATACGAGTACATAAAAAGGGTAGAAATAGGTGAGAATGAAAATTACGAAACTACAGAAGATACCTAATTGAAGAATCCCTTTAGAAAGCAGTGATTGAGATGGTTTGAAGGTATACACAGTATTCCCTGCAAGAAACACTTAAAAAAAAAAAAAAAGTTAGTTGCTAGTGGTTGGAATGATGTAATGTCTTAGATCGTCTGATACTACGCCAAAGCATAACATTGAAACTATGGCTTATCACATCGCTATCCTTTTGCTGGACAATAGCACATCCCTGAAAGTCAACATATTTTCCTATGACATGCTAGCTTTAGGTGTGCAAGTTTGGATATCATATAAATTGCAATGGAAGCAGTAGATTTCAGCGAGCTTGGTAAAGCCCATATGAAGAAGCCCACAGGACGAGTAACAACTGGCATCAGCAGACATTCATTGCGACTTTTGGTGAAAGACCTGAAGGTGTTCCATTATAAAGTGCAAGAAGTTCACCAATTGCTGCCTGCTGACCATCAGGTGAGGTTAACTTACTCCAATGCTCTGTTAAACCACTTAAGTGCTTATGTGAATAAACAAAATTTGCATTTCTGGGATACGGCCATTGCATCAATTCAAAGTGACTGTTTACGAAGGCTGTTTGACATTTGAGATTAGAAATAACAACGCAACTTTGACAATTTATTTCTAAATATAGCTGATTCCCTACTTTTCCCAGCGGTGCTGTAAGTTTTTAACCACTATGTATAGTACGACTTTTGTTGGCCTGCAAAATTCTCCCCCGCGGCGGCGAAGTTCTTCGTTCGATCCGTACTTCCTTCCGGGGTGCGATATTTTAAAGTTTGGAAACATGAAGAAGTTGCAGGGAGCCAAATCAAAAGAAGACCAAAGATGGGGGAACAATTCGAAGTGCAATTCGACCAAATTGGCTGTGGCTACTAAGGAAGCGTGAGCCGGTGCGTTATTGTGGTGGAACACAATTTTTTTCTTCACCAAATGTGGTAGATTTTTTCTTCATATCGGCGTTGAATCGGCATAGTAATAAATTGACGTAGTATTGTTTTTCCCTTCTCCAAATAGTTAACGTGGCTCATGCCCTCGCGCGTCCCAAAAACGGTGGCCATCACCTTTCCGGTCGAAGGTACGCTCTTCGCCTTCTTTGGAGCACGCTCACCGGGTAAAATCCATTGTTTCGATTGTTCTATGGTCTCTGTTGTGTACCAATGAATCCATGTCTAACTCACGGTCACGAAACGACGCAGAAACTCCTCCGAATTTCGACCAAGCACGTCTTTGAAGTGGTCTCACGGTTGCGCTTGTTCTCCGGTGTGAGCAAACGTGGCACCTAAAATCTCGTGCAGAATATGGATAACGCGTTCAGTTGAGATGCCTGCTATCTCAGCCAACACGTGAGTTTTTACTCGGCGGTCCGCCAATACCTGCCTAGAATCTTCCTTTCTAACAGCTATCTCAGTTGGACGTCGTCCTTGGTCTTTTCTGAACGTTTTGAGTATATTCTTCGAATATCTTTTAATGGTTTTTCCTAATACTCGTACAAACTTCTAAGATAGTTCATAGTACTCGCTTGAAATCTCTATTTTGATGGGTGAAGCGCGGAGGGTCCTTGCTGGTTGACTGGCGAATTATATAACCAGTTCCCTCATATTGGATAGCTCCGATCCCCAGTCCATAACGAATGCTATCTTCTTGCCAAACTAAGATGACTCCCCGTGTCAATCAGCGCTTGGAAATCGTGTTCACACGGTACTCGTGTGAATGTGAATTTTTCCACACCCAAGATGTTCCAATCGCATATGTTTCGAACGCATGCAACAAGTTCTCTCTTTTGGTTGTATCGAATTGGTAAACCGCTTTTCTATAAGATTGCCTTAATTCTTTAACTGTAAGCTACAGGGTACACGCTTACCCAACATCGATCACTCCAACAAATTTAACAGCAACTTTAACAGTACCGTCGTTTAGTATAGCCCACCTGTCAAAATTTGGTGACAATCCGACGCTTAGTTTAGTTTTGATACTCATTTCAAAACATCGTGTTAGTATTTTTTGTGACCATGGAAAAGAGCAGTATCGCTCCGTGATCTGATTCTTGTTTTTGAGTGGCAAAACCTGCTAAGACCAATTCATCTTTCCGTACAACCGTTTACCATTGGTTCTAAGATTTTCGCCATGGCCACACGTCGGTTTTTGATGATCCGTGCGCAGGTGACCCAAAAACGGTTACCACAGTGGAAACCGTGGACAAAATCCATAATCTAGTATTGTCGGACCGCCGCCGATTGAAAATTCACGAATTGGCTGAGATAGCAGGCATCTCAATTGAACGCGTTAGCCACATCCGTTTGGGCATGAGAAAGCTGTCCACGCCATTGGTACCGCGATTGCTCACACCGGAGAACAAGCGCAATCGTGGGATCCCTTCAAAGACGTGCTTGGCCCGAAGGAGTTTCTGTGTCGTTTTTCGACCGCCGATAAGTCATGGATTCATTGGTACACACCAGAGACGAAAAAACAATCGAAACAATCAAAGAAGGCGAAGACCGTGCCTTCGGCCGAAAAGGTGATGGTCATGGTTTTTTTGTGAACGCGCGAGATGTAATCCACGTTGACTATTCGGAGAAGGGAAAAACAATCACTGGAATATACTACGTCGGCAACCACACTAAAATTGGTCGAATCGCACTACGAATTGTTCCCCCATCCTCTGTATTCTCCGGATTTGGCCGCTGTGACTTCTTTATGTACTGGTCCAACAGTACAAAATTGCAGCACCACTTGAAAGTGTGTATCGAATTTAAAGTGGATCATATTGAAAAATGAATTGTCAAAACCTCAAAAAGTTGCGTTTTCGCTTCTAATCCGGATATTTATCAAACAGCCCTCGTAGCGCCATTATTGAACTGTCAACATTCCCCCAGCAAACTGGGGGAGAAAATATAAACAAACACACACACAACGTGTTTAAACACTAAAAATCCACTACAAAAACGATGAAAATATCGTGGAAACATTTCGTAAAATTCTTAATGCTTGAATTTGACCTATAAATTTGAACGTCTCTAACAGGTTAATGATGTGAAGACTCCAACTCGTGTTCATCCGGAGAGGTAAACCGAAAATATCACCGCCGTAGCTTAGAGTATGGCTGAAACCAATGTGCATATCGCCCTGGTGATACCAGAATTGAAACCAATTGACCACGCAAAACCTCAATGGAGAAGATCATGATTGTTTACACAAAACTACTCTGAGTAATGAGGCTCATTTCCATTTGCCTGGGTAAGTAAACAAATAAATCTGGAGCTCCGAAAACTCAAGAGAAATAGTAAAACAACCTGCCCATCCACAACGAGTGACAGTTTGGTGTGGTTCTTGGGCCGGCAAAGTCATTGTGCTATGTTTTTTTTTTATTGGTGCTGGTGTGATTGCGAATGGATAGTGTTACCGAACAATGTGATTGACTTTTTTTTTGCCTTAAATTGGTGATATGCACTGGAACGAAGCTTCATACTACACAGCTGGTGAAACAATGGGTCTATTGCGTGACAAATTTCCTGGACGTGTGGTTTCTACTGTCGAGAACGTGGGACTCAACACCATTACACGTTTTCCTGTAGAGTTATGTTAAAGGTAAGTCAACAGCAATAATCCTCTAACGATTTATACACTAAAAGAAAATATTAAAGCTTTTATTGGCGAAATAAAGCAGCAATTATACGAAAACGTGATGAAAAATTTTATTAAAAGAATAACAATTTGTAGGCATAGCCGAGGTAGACGTTTGGGAATAATTCTATTCTATTACTAACCTCAGAGTTTGAACTCCTTAAATTAAAATAAAAACATTTCCACTTCTTGTAAAAATGTTGGGGTTTTCTATTGTTTTAAAATGACACCTCTTGTAGGATGAGTCTATACAGCGTGTATCTTCAATATGCTTCTTTTCCAGCCTTGAAAATAACAACAGAGACTTCTATTGTCAAAAAGGAATGATCAAAATAATCTTTAGAGCACTCCTTTTGTTTGCTTAATATAAAGAAAGCCTTCTGCGGATTATTTGCGATGGCTAGCTATAAAAAAAAAAAAAAAAAAAACACGGCCTACCGTAACACCAATGATGTTTTTGTAAATTAGCAGCAACAGGCATTCGTAAGAGGTAACAAAAAATCTGCGCTAGTATTGTATATATAACGGTGGACGTTAAGAATTCGTTGAATTCGGAATGTATAATATTAAGGATCACTTTTTTTGCATCGTGATCTTTCACGGTCTATTTTGTAAATAGATACTTCCCCTGTGATCCTGACGAATAAGTCAAGGTAGGTGAAGTCACTGGCATAGACTAGGCTCTTAGTGCTATGACCTGGCTGTATTTCATGTAAGGCGTCTATGTATAAGTTAAACTCTTTAGTAACGAGGCAATTACAGAGTATGATCAAGGAGCACTTGCAAATCATAAACTATACGCTCAAGGAGACAAGTGCGTTCAAAGTTATTGGACAATTAGAGCTGCCACATTGTGTTACATTGTTTTACATGCTGCTTTACCCGTCGCACGAAAAAACAGGAATCGAGTGTGGGAACTCGAAATGGCCAGGAAAAAAAAAAATTGTATTGTAGTATTGCAATCTGACAACAACAATGGAACTTACCCCCTACAGAGTTATATACGATTGATCGATGTATGGATATTACGGAATCACATCAAAGCGAATTTTGTCTGATTTTTCTCATTTCTCATAAGAATTGACTCTTTCAACGAATATCTTCTTAAACACAAACATGAAACCATCCTAAATTGCTCATATTATGAAACTTTTCCGCAAAGCGAGCAACACTTGTTCTTTCATTATCTACAATACCAAAGAATAGCACAATTTAAAGAGTGATCTACTCCGGGCTATACGTATCGCAGTTTTGTAAATACTTAGCGACTTTTGGCGCTAATGTAAAAGGAAGGATCTGTCTGATCAGGTGGAGATGGCTTGAGTTGGTTTGAATCAAACCCTATCGATAAGCGTCTGCCCATTGGATGCAGAACACACTGGTATGCTCGTCTATTTTTCATCAGGATTCACAGTGCTTAAGTTTCCTTGTTACCTATTCATCTTTGTATATCCTTGATTGGATTCCTGCCTTGTCATAGATACTGTTTGGATAAGTGTGCACATCTAAATGAAAAATAAACCACTCTCTGCTAGCACATGTCAAATTTCAACTCTCAATTAACCATTGTCCTGAGGTTAGATATTCCAACGAGAAGGATACAAGAAAGCCATTAGATATATTTCAGACTTTGCATTTTTAGTTTTAATTTTCCTAATCTCTTGAACTTACCAGTGTCAGTTCAGTTGTAGGGTGTACACCCTGCACATTGCCGACCGCCTAAGGGTTATCTCATCTCGAGCAATTAGAAAACCCTGGTCTTTTACTGAGTTGGTCCTTTACTATTCTATTTTTTATCGAACCTCTCCCCATCTCTGTGCTTTGTTTTATTTTTCCTGAGGTTTCTTTTATTTAATTTTCTTTTTTTTTTATTTTTTTTTGGAAAATTACATTCTAAAACCGAATTCTCGAAAATGCTCCCAAGATACCATTTCCACATCATTCAGAGTGTGCAGGGAAATATCCATTTCTCTGATGGTGCTGATGACTATGGTGACTTTAGTTAAGAAGAGATTTTAATTTTTGATAGGTAAAAGGATATTCTCGTTCGGTCGGGGTTTGGGTATATCTGTCTCACAACCAGGATACAAGATTATCTTTGCACAATTCAACTGAAAGAGGTGAGCCTGAAAGTTGGAGTTCCTTTTTGGGACTGTGTATTGTTAGTGAGCCCAGCTTAGGTAGGTAGAGATGCTCGTATATGAACAAGAAGCGGAATCCTATGGAACTGTGGTGCTGTAGAAGATATGCAAAATAAAGGACCGATGTGCCAACCCTGTTGATTGGAGTCATTAAGAATGTAAATTAGCTTGGGCTTTTTATTCTTCTGGTTGCTAGTGTTCATTGGTTTTGTAAGTGCTGGAAGGTGATGGTGCTTTAGTTACGGGAACAACCAAAAGACAGTACAAGTCGATGAGAAAGACTTTGCTGTAGCTAGTTTTTGGGGTTAAATTGGTGTGGAAAGTGGGCGGTGATACAGTTAATTGGGTGTTCCTCTCTGTTGAAACATTGTAATTGGGTTTTTGCTAACAACTTCCGGTGATTTACTTAACAAAGTGAGGATAATTTGTTGTGTACCGTTGTATGGGAATATAAATTAGAGGTTCACACGGTTCTGAGTTTGTCCTTTATGGAAGGGTGCTAAAAAAGTATACACTCTGTACTTTTAATTGGGTATATGTAGATGGGCCAAGATAATGTGGGATTAATTAAGTTTCGCTTATCAACGATTCATCTTAAAATATAGGTTATGTAAGGGTGTAATTAATTGTTCTGCTCTCCAAATGGTTGGTGATTTTATGCGATCGGGTTTGCTGCAGAAAAAATGTCATATTGCGACGGATTTTACCAATAAATACAAGATTAAGTTTTACAAGTTCTTTTGAGTTTTTAGCATCAACGATCTGGTTATATGATGCGATATTGTCTGATAATTAGAACAGGATAATCTGGTTTTAGTTTCAAAGAAGTTCATTGGTTTAGAGAAATAAACTTAAATGGGTTAGGTAGCTGTGAAGGCGAAAGTATGACCCAAGTCGAAGAATTTTGGAATAGTTGCCTAGTACACTCTGAGTAGCCGCAGATGAATTCCTATTGGAAGTCTTGGGTGGTCCGGTAAACATAGTTAGGGTTTCATGGTAGAATTTCCACGTGGACACTTAACGTTCATCCAATATCTACGAAGGCCCTCAACTCAACACGTAATTTTACTACCCAAGGAATGAGTTTTCATAGGCGAGGCAGAAAAAGGATGGAAACTGTATCAATTTCACCTTAGGCTGGCAGAGGTAATGAATAATGAACTTGTTGTTATATCACAAACCAGCTATGAACCATTCGGTTAACGCTTTTGTGGTTACAAACTGCTCGTAAAAAATTTAATCGAAAAATCGTCGGAAAATTACAACATGGTGTTGGCCAAGTGTTGAAACATGCCGTTAGCTTCTATAAAAATTGAATGGTTCTGTACCATTGAAGCGAAAGATATTATCTGATTCAACTTTTCCTCAAGAATTTATCGTATGTCCCTCAACTTCTTTGGCATTGAAGTAACTCCACGACTTCTCTTGCTTCTTCTTTTATGCACTTTTGCATCCGGAAAACATTTTCCACATGAGTGTATTTTGGCATATTCGTGGACTCGAGCAACGCTGTGCAGAACATAAGCCACTCTTCTCGTTTTCCATGGAATTCGGGTTTGTTTAACGGGCTCCCAACCTGTAAAGAATCTTTGCTTGAGACACTGCAGTCTTCCATCCTCCGGACTGGCCATCGAATACTCTCTTAGCTGGAGCATTATTGTCCATTCGCTCGATGTGGCCTAGCCAATGTAGCCGACGTATTTTGGCTGTATCCACATCTTGATACAGCTCATTGGGTTCGCGATTGTATTTTCTTCTCTATTCGCCCTCCTTGCCCACACGACCAAAACTCCGTCGGAGAATTTTTCTTTCGAAGGAGCCCAATATCAGTTCTATCTTTTTGCTTATCGTCCAGTACTCTTCGCGCCATACAGCAGAATTGGAGTGATAAATATTTTGTAAAGCAAGCTTAGGAAGTTAGGAAGTTAATTCTTCGTCGGATCTATACTAGGGTATCATTTGTGGAGTTCACGTTTACTCCGAGGTAGGTGAACTCCTTAATTTCCCCGAATTTGTTGCTATCAGTAGTGACAGAGGCTGATTTGTTTGTTAGTTGCGTGTACTTAGTTGTGTCCTCGCTTGTTTTTTAATCGCCATAAAAGGCTCTATGGCAGCAATGTTGTCAATATCTTCCGCATATCAAAGTATCTGAAAGGACCTGTTGAAGATAGTGCCTTCCGTGTTGACACCTGCCCTGTGCACTATCTGCTCCTGGATGAGAAGTCACATGATAGGGCATCTCTTTGCTGATATCCAGTGAATGCTTAAAATAGTTCGGAATCCCGAATTTGACCATCGCTGTATAGAGCTCCTAACGATGAATACTATCATATGTGGCTTTAGAGTCGATGAATAGAAGGTGAGTCTCGACCTAAAATTCGTTGGTCTTTTCCAGGATTAGTTTCAGTGTGAAAATTTGGTCTATTGTCGATCTGCTTGATCTGCAGAACGGTTGATACTGCAACATTAAGCAGTGAAGATGGGGCATATGAAGCTGATAGTTCAGTCTTCCGGCATGCTTTCTTCCACCCATATACAGTTGATGATTTGGTCAATGCGCCTTACCAAAGCATCGACATTGTATTTGAAGAGCTACGCTGGTAGGGCTTCAAAGCCTACGACCTTGTTGTTCTTAAGCTGTTTTAAAGCTAAGCCAACTTCTTTTATACTGGGTGGTGGAACTGATTCTTCATTGACTGCATGTCACATAGTACTCTCTCTAAATGATGCCTATTTAGCAGCTACTAGAAATGCTGCTTAAAAACATATGCTTTCCCCTGTGCTTCAATAATTAAGTTCCCATCGTAGTTTAGAAGAGCCTGTGTCCCCTTCTTGAAGCCAGCCGCCAGTTGTTTGGCTTTCTTGTTAAACCTCCGGATGTTGTTTCGATCGCGGATCAATATCTTTGAGCTGCGAAGCTGCGTAGGATCTTATTCTCCTCTCTTGGCTAGATACTCTTCCCTCGCTGCCCTTGTTTTGGCGCTGCAGTCTTTTTGACGTGCATCTTCTGTCACCTTTTTCCGGTTACCCATTCGTCATCATACCACGGGCTCTTTCTCTGGGATGGCTGGTACCCTACGTGTTTGTGTGTGTGGCTGCGGCTGTTCTTGTGTTTACGTCTGTGTCTGTTTTTTTGCCTGTGTCGGTGGCTGTGGCTGATGAGAATATAAGGTGATAGACCAAGGCTTTTGGCGTACGCGATTACTTGATATTTGTGCCGGAGGTTCGGTCTTCCTTTTTTTCGTCAGCCAAGTGGTTAAGATTCAACGATTCTATTAGCTGAAGTATTCTTGACTATTTTCTCGATGTGGCCGACCCAGTGCAGTCCTTCTACATCTTTTATACAGCCCGTAGAATTCGTGGTTATATCTTCTCCTCCATTCGTCTTCCTCGCAGATAAGACCAAATATTCGTCGTAGAATTTTACTTTCGAAGGATCCCAAGATCTGCTATTTTGCATATCGTCCAGCATTCAGCTTCGTAAATCTAGACTTGCAAGATCAGGGTTTCTTAGAGCATGATTTTGGATCTTCGAGTGAGTACCTTCGAAGTTGCAGCGGTTGCCTAAGGTTATCCTTTGTCGAATTTCCACTAGAGTGTTATGTGTGGAGTTTATATTTGCCCCGATGTAGATAAACATCTTCACTACCTCAAAATTATATCTGCCGATTGTTAGGTTCTCTCCTAACAGTGTTAGACAGATCGGTTTTTTTTCGAAGGCACGTGAATTATGTTTTATCCTCATTTTCCATTTTTGTTTGCTATTTCTTGCATTTTGACAATCTACAGCATTGTTCTAATATACCATGTTCCAATTTGTATTTCGTTGTTTCAATCCCGGTAGGAGCACAACAGCAAAATTTTCAAAAATCGTCATCACCCTTTCGGCGGGCAATTGCAAACCTCCAGTAGGCCCTGCTCAGAAGTGTAAAAATTCACAAACTGAGAAACAGAAATGAGTGCGAGAAGTAAGGCCTTGGCGCACACCGGGCTTTCGTGCCACTTATTTCTTTTTTTTTTTTTTTTGTTGTTTTCATTCAGTATCCGAAGCTGATTCTAGAGCAGTCAATGCATAACATATGAAGGTGCTACCACTGAAGAAATAAATCATAGCAGCTTGACTATGCCAACAATATTATGCTATTGGCTACTAAACCTTCAAATAAATAATTATCCCTCAAAGGAACTAATCTTGATTACCTTCAGGGGAAGTTGGAAAGGCCATGAACAAAACAATAGTATTTACACATTGAATTAATCAATATTTCTATCCTGACTATTTTAAACATCATCTAAACAATGACACCTGATTGGAGTTTCCACTATAAGTAAATGTGTTATAAGGTAGAGATAAACTGTAAACCACTGAAACGAACTCTCTTATCAAAGAAAAATCCACCCGGTCGAACTACTTATAGATAATTGGAAGCAGCATACCTAAAAAAGAATAATCGTTTCAATTTATTTTGAATTTTCTAAGCGTCATTGAGAAAGTTCAGCCCTTCTGTTATTTGAGAATTAAGTGCAAATTTTTGCCTATTATCCCACAGTGCAGGAAAATAACTTGGTAACGCAAAAATTTCAGCAAAATCATCCCGGATATACTTCTTACTTGATCGCTATCTATCCATTTTCAATACCCCTAACAAATTTTCAAAACAACTGAGCATAATCCAAATTGCAATGCAAAAACCACTTCTAAGTGGCAGAAAAAAAAAAAAAAAAATTGACACAAACCTTGAACCAGTTGATCGATGATGCTGCAATTAGTCTTCGGTTTCTTCAAACCTATGCTCTTACTAATGATGACGACTTCTTCTTACCCTAACCCCATCAACCCAAAAAAAAAAAATATATCCACCAAACCATTAATCATTCCAAGGAGCATCAACAGAAGCCCATCTGGCTATTCGCTTAGAAAAAAAGGATTGCCGCTTTCTGCGGCTAAACATCCCATCTATTGGGTTGAATGCTCGGCCGGTATTATTATTCTACTCACCTGGTCTATAACCTCAGTTGGTTGTATCCATCTATAAAAGGTGAATATCTTTTGCATAAACAAAAAAATCAAGTGTTTGATTGGGAAATTGAAAAATCGTGAAATTGTTTTCAATTTATTGCGCATTCATGCGAAAACCTCTTGACCAAAAGCTGACGCCTCATTATTAAACCGCAACACGATTTTCCTATATTTACTGAGTTAACATGAATTTTTTGAAAAATTTTCCAATGATATTTATCCACAAATGAAGTGAAAATATTTTGAGTCTTATTTTTTAACGGTTGTTTGGTAGTTTTATTCAGCTGCCGCCGACCGAGCTTGCTAGTCCTTCACGCGCATATAAATCGTTGAAACGCTTTATGCATGCAATTTATTGTGCGAGCTTTTATTCGCCACCGCAATGGATGGTGCCGTACCAGGCTACGCACGAACACATATATTTCAATCAGTGGTTCAATGAAAGATCCAATAAACGACAATGATAATGGAAATTAATGAAAATATTCAATCACTGGTGAGGGTAGTTTTTCCGGAGTTCTTCTCTGCTTTTTTGGGGGTTTTATCTTATTTGAGGTCATGAGGCTGTAAATTGGTTGACAGTGGCATGTTGGTCGGTGATGTAAGTGGTTTTTGTTTACCAAAAGGCAAATATTTACTGAGCTGTGTTATAGCTGTGGTTATGTAGACGTCAGGCTTGTTGCCTTACAGTCTGATTTCTTCCTTGAAATATGCAAAAATCCTTATAAATGATTGTAAACCGAGTAAGACTTTTAGAAGTAAGATTGTTTGATACAAATATTTTAGACTGCAACTTCGCGGTCTCTAAAACTAATTTAGCGAATAATGTTACACCGTGGGATAGTCAATAGGCTGACATGTACCATATATTCAAATTAAATGAGCCATATATACATAAGTGTATATATAGGTTGATTCATCGTGAGGTTTGATATTTAATAGGCTCTTTTTGGCAGATAACGCTTGCCTCCTTTCAAACTGTTTCGTCATTTTTTTTAAGTATCGTTTGGCAAGCTATCATAAAAAGACTCACGCTACAATAGCATCTACAAATTGTTTAGATGTATAACGAAAATCAGCGTTCTGTGAGAAATGTTTTCATTCGATTAGAGCAACTTACGGTGCGCATATTTGACCTACTGAAACCACTATTGCCAATACCATTCGAAAATTTAACTCCTAGTTTACATTAGTGGATGATACTCGAACGGTTAGACCACATCCAGCAATTAGTGAAGAGACTATAGCAGCTTGGCTTGGTGTATTCGACAGCTTGGCGTATTTTACGTGACAATTTCCGCCTAAAAGCGTATAAAATGCAACTTGTGCAAGAATTGATGCCAGGCGTCATATTTTCAGTGAATGGGCTCTAAAAAAGCTCAATGAAAATTCGGTTTTTTATCGTGAAATTGTTCAGTGATGAAGACCATTTCTGGCCAAATTGAAGTATTTGCGCTGATGAACAACCCAAAAAGTACCAAGAGCTACCATTACATCTACTAAAAACAACGGTATGGTGTGGTTTATGGGCTGATGGAATCATTTGTCCATATTTCTTCAAAAATGAGGCAAATAAGAATGTTACCGTCAATAGTAATCGTTATATCTGTTAACGGACTACGTGGTTCCTGAAATTCAAGCACATGGTCTCGGTGAGCTCTGGTTTCAACAAGACGGCGCTACGAGCTATATAGCGTGTGAAACAATGGACTTTTTGAGAAATCATTTTGGTGAGCACTTAATTTCACGTTATGCTATGATAAATTCTCCGCCTAGAACGTGCAAAATCACACATTTGGACTATTTTCTCTGAGGATATATAAAGTTTTAGGTCTTCAAGAATAAGCCAAATACGACTGACGCTTTGGAAGCCAACATTACTCGTGGTATTCGCGAGATACCAGTCGCTATGCTAGAACGAATCGCCAAAAATCGGACCTTCCGAACGGACCACCTCAGACGTCATCGTGGCCAATATTTACATAATATGATTCTTAAAAAATAAATGCCATGAATTGTTCTTTTAACTGAAAATAAAAATTTTAAGTTTGCTTTCAAATTTATGTACTTTATTTTACATTATAAATCAAACTTTACGATGAATCGCCCTATATGACGATAGTTTTTCCAATTATTATGTTTAGCAACTGTCAAATTTACTAATGACATCTAACTGTCAAAATATTCAGTTAGCTTTGCCATATCGTCGTGCATCGTTTTACGCATGCCGAACGTGTGGAAATTATTAAAAAATATTAAAGTAACTCCGGCTCAGTTGTAAATACGCAACATCAATTGCATTGCGAGGTCGGTCCTCACTATGGCTTCAGTGTGCAGGCACTTTGTCACACCGTGGAAAATTTTGAACATGAGAACACTCTTTTAGATCTAAGGCCACTAACTAGACAGAGATTGGTGCGAAATGAAGAAAACATAGCCGCCTTAAAGGCCTATATTGAAAAAAATCCAGAAATTACGATTCGTCAACCTGGCTTATTTTGCAGTTTGATTTGGGCCTACATCCGTATAAAATTGTGCTAGCGCAAGAATTGAAACCGCACGAACATAAAAAACACCGTAAGTTTGCTAATTGGGCGCTGTAAATTTTGACCGGAGATCTGAATTTTGGCCAAAAATCATCTTCCCGGACGAGGCCAATTTTTGGCTCAGCGGCTATGTCAACAAGTAAAATTGCCATTATTGGACCGAGCACAATCTAAAAGTGTTAGGCTAAGCATTAGCGCATCCACAAAAGTTGTGCAGTTTATGGTATGGTGGCATCATCGGACCTTATTTCTTTCGTAATGGGGAAGAACACACCATTACCGTCAAGGGTCTCAAGTATAGAGCCATGTTAGCTGACTTTTTGTAGTAAGCGCTCGACAACATCGATATATCTGACTTGGGTTGTTACAAAATGGCGCTACTTGCCATATATCATATCAAGGCGAACGTTCATCAATTGGGCGCCGCGATCATGCGATTTGACACCGCTCAATTATTTTCTCTGGGATTACGTCTAGTCCTTATTCTACCCTAACAAGCCAATAACTTTGGACTAACTCGAGATCAACATTCGACACGCTATTGCCGGAGTGATGCTGCAAATATTGAACCGAGTCATTTAAAATTTCAACGAGTTATTTAAAATTGGACCGACCGCTTGAAGCACTGAAGCAAGCAAAGCCGAGGCGGCTTTTGGAATTATATGTTATTAAACTAAAAAGCACAAAAGCTTCAAAATAAAGCCAAAATCAATTATATATCTGTCACCGTTGTTGTTTTATTTAATTTTTTTTCCTATCGTTCTTACCTGGTCATTCTTACTTGAGGAGATTTCTACGAAATTCACAGATTAATGCCGTAGCACAAAAGTCTGTAGAACTGCTGACAAATGTTGGGGGAAGAGATCACAAGAGAAAGTCTCTCATACGAACAACGAAGGAACCATCATGCAAAACTGCTATTATGCCAGTACTAATGCGGATGGGAGGATTTTACCAAAAGAGCTCGGACATACCACTCACTTGGAGAAAGAAGTTTTTCGAATGATTTTCGGCTAAGACACTAGCTCTCCGGCATGGGGCTTATACGCATTAGAGGAAGATTTTGAGAGAAGAAGTACGCTCAATTGCAGAAGGATTTTAACCAAATTGATGCATGCAACAGGAAGCGACGGGCGCAAGATCCCGAATAATATAGAAAACCTTTGGTTGAGGTAAGCAAATGTACGCTCCGGGCCATATTATTTGAATAAAAGTGAAAAGTAAGAGACTCAAACAAATACCAGTTCGCAACATCAAACTTTTTGGGATCTGAGTTTACTTGGTCCAAGAAACAGTGATTAGATATTCCTTTCTGTTTCGAATTTCGAAATTGAAATTCGAAGACTTATTTAGGTGAAGTGTTGCTTTTAGTTCGCTTGATGTAGGACGGCGATTCAAATCTCAGGTTCATTCGACGCAATTGCCAATATCAGGGCCTTTTAAAGCAGGGTCTCTTAAAACAGGGATTTGGAAACCACAGTTGTACAACAACAAGTCCTGTTGAAAACAATAACTTCGGCTTGCTTTGATACTTGCGTCAATAACTTTCTGTAACAGCATTGAGAAAATTACACAATCATAGTTAAAGTCACGATACGCCCACGAGGAAGACAACTGCACTGAAGTTTTTACTTGAACATAAATTTCACAGGCTCCCTACCTTCCCTGATACCAGAATATATGTAGCATCCGGTTGACTCTGACCAGAAAATAATTGACGTCGACATTTCAGCTTCTAAAATTACATGCCAGCAGTTATTGAAAGCATGTTTTCCGTCTGAGCAACAGAAGGGAATACTTCTGGTAGATAGTCGTCTTTTTATGCCAATGATGAAGCCTCGGTGTGCGTCTGCACGATGCTGGCATGTTCTATAACTTTTTATTGGTTATAAATAGTTTTATTCTATTCTAATTATCTTCCTTTCCCTTGCCAAAATCTCAAAATACCAAAAATAAATTTAAATTGTGCTAAAATTGCAACATTGTGTCTAATTTTAAATCTCCCCAATGGAGCACAATATAAAACTTTCCACATCGGCTATTCCCTCATATCTCGTCGATCTTCAATAACTACGAAAAGATTTATCGGCAAAATATTCATTATTTTCCCATTGTACACTCTTGGATGGCACTTAAAATCATTCCGCAAATGCAACTCTATTTAAACTCCCATCGAATCAAAAAACTTTTCTTCTGAGGTTCTGTCCTTTTGTACGTTTTTTTCATACTGCCCCGTTGGCATTTTGTTAAATGCTTTCTTAATATCCCCTTCACCCATTTGAAAAGACACAACAAAAAGGAAATATTTCAACCTCCTCTCCATTTTATTACAATAGAGCCTTGCGATTACATCTTTGTTATATCTCTGTGTCTTCCAAAACCCCAGTAGCAACACAAAGACTGCCGGTTCAAGTGGATCTTCTACATATAAACGTCCTCCCTCCGATACACCTAGTGCAATTCCCGTCTGGAAATTAAGAAATTCTATCGCGGAACAGCATCTCGAAAAGCAATTTTCTCTCCACTTCCTCTTATGACACTATCGGCGAGAAGCTGCCTCACACCAAGACAGTTGGAATTGTCCACGAATGAAATACAAAAACAGAACACAAATCAACAAACAAAAGACGAGAAGTAACAGAGGAAAAGAATCTAACAAACGTTGCGGGAGAGAAAAAAACTTGTGTATCCGTACGAAGCAAAGCCACTATCTTCCTTGGAAAAGTAGAAAGAGGCAAAATTTTCCCAAAATTGGAATTTTAATATCCTCTTCAGGTAATACGAATAGTGGCTCCACATTGACCAGGATTCGTGCATTTAAACTGCCAACTTGGATACTAAAGTTGGCGACGACATTCACAAACGCCGCCGTCTGTCGGTCGCCGCTATAGTAATACCCCGAGCTGAAAGTACAACTTTTGAAGTTTCACTCGGAATGGCTGTTAGTTCGATGGTTACTTCGAGCTATGCCAACTGTTCCAGGGAATTCAACATTGGAGCTAGAAGAGCTTCATTAATGATAAATGAATTGAACTTTCTGGTTATAATTCATTTTCGATTTTTTTTTTTTTTTCTTGTTTTTACCTTTTTCACCTCTCTTCCAGGACCGCTACCTCTGACATAATCCTGGATAAAACTTGTTATCAAATTTGATTATGTTTTCGAATTGGTCCCTGTCGTTCTAGGTGGTTGAAGGGGTATCCTTTGGGTGGTGGCGAAAGTCATTTGGCAATGGTGGGAACTCCAACGTCATTTGCACGTTTTTCAACCACCCACTAACTGAAATCGGAATCATCCCCCACTCTCAGTCAGGGGTAAAATTATGCAAATTAATTATATTTTCGGCAGGAGAATACCCGTAGATCGGTAGTCGTACACAATACATAGCAAACCAGCCAACTCTGAACGAAGGAATTAAAGACATCCTTCTGGAGGTTGTCGTGGTTGGTAAGGATGGTTGGGCAGGAGTTAGTACTATTGGGTGTCTATGGCCGATGTTAGTATTTGGGTATTGCCCGACATTCTGCGGTCAATGTTGGAAAACGACTTCTCGCCTGGTCAGGAGAAAGCCTGTGAATTATAATTAATTGGACCAGGTTCGATAGGTTCATTGGTCGACGGCAAGTTGGCTTGGGGTGTTTAACGGTATAATGGAGTACAGGAGGTTTGCCTGGTTAAATATGAGCGAAAAATCTGCCTGAATTCACAATTCCGGTTGATAATTTATGAAGTGCTGTGTAAAAATTGGACCGGGACATTGGCAATTTTATGGTTTCACAAGGGACTTTGTTTGTTTGTTTTTTTTTTTTTAAATTGTGTACATATACATACATATGTATCCGTAGTATGGGTGTGCCAGGTTTTTATTTTTCGTCTCCTGTCGTTTTCGTTTTCTTTAATAATTCATTTTGACTTTGCAATTTACTTGGTTGAATGTGCGGTGGTGGCTATGAGTAGGGGATGGTATTTCAGGCGACGCGGAAAAGGAGGTGGTAAGTAAGTCCTCGTTTAAATGGTAAAATATTTATGCGTGCTTGTTAGATAGGAAAAACGTTGTAACGATTGGATAAAATAGCAACCCCAGTCAATTTGTATGGTACGTAATACTTGAATACGAAAAAGTGCCTTTTTCCTCCGCTTTTATACAATTTTATCTCAGTAAAAGGATTTCATATGAAATCTTATAATAGAATGGTGCAAGGTATTTTTTTCTTTTATTCAGACATTTTGGTTCTCTTTTTTTAATTTCAAAGAAAGTTTTTATTTAAGCTTGACAGCATTACGGATTGAAGTCTTTCTCTTTTTTGGATAAAAAAAAAATGTTTCCATTTCCGATAAATGTGCCAGAATATTATTATTGCAAATAGAAGGATTATACTACACAATTTGGAGTTAAACAGGGGGTTCTTTTAGACAGGAGTCATCTTCTTTCAAATCTTAATTTTCATCTCAAACCCGAAGACATAATATTTTAGCCAATTCCAGTTCTAAACTTTTCTGTGTAAGTGATCTGACTTCCTTTCATGCTAAGATCTTATTGTTTCCCACAATCCGTTCAATTTCAGCCTTCAATGAGTTTTTCGTCATCTCTTCCAGACATAAACCAGTTGAAAATGTTTTTTTTTTTTTTTCTAAATTTGTTTAAGATCTTTAAGCTTACTGACAGTTTCCTTGAAGGTCCTTAAATATTGACAAATCTGTTTGTTTATATCTTCAAGCAGTTATCCGTGTTTGCTACATATGCTTATGGGTCTACTTGTCTTACCTACGCAGCTGTACACAAACATTCTTAATTCTGGTAAACATAAACTTAGCTGCTTAGTCTTGATCTACTTCTCATTGCTCATTTACTTAATTCTTAGTTACAGTTCCCTTATCCTGAGAAAAGAAATTTAACAATGTTTTGCTTAGTAAATAAGGGTTAATCGGCCGAAATCCTGGTTTATACAGAGAAACTTATTTGTGAATATACGAAGTCCGTTCCAAAGTAAAAAGAACTTCTAAAAATAGATACTTCTAAAGAGGTGATCTATTGGCATTACATACCGCAGAAAGGCAGATCTTTCACGGATGTAACGTCAACATTTCATGATATTTGGGCGAATAGAAACGAGATTAACTGACGGCCAAAAATTGCTCAAAATGTATATTTTGGATGCTTGTACATTCCTTCGAAAATCCAATGGTCAGTGGTTACTCTCATATTCTCGAAACGGGTTATTGGTACCGGAACAAAGGCTAAAGTCGGATTAACTACTTTACCCTCTTAAATGGCTGCGAGGCAACAAAAAGCTTCGGAAAAAATAGGATTACTGTTGACAATTCAGCAAAATATTGACTTCGATTTTCGCATCAGATATAGAATCTTGGCAACATGAACCGGTCACGTGCAACTAAACAATATCAGATTTTTGAGCTTTCGGAGCCTGAACCAACTCATTGAAGCAATCCACAATAAACCTATAATCGCTAATCGGATTTCTCTTATGTTGAATCCAAAGTCTATCTGATGCCACAAGAACGGAGAAATATCAGAAAACTTTTCCTTTTCGCCATCGCGTACCCCCCAATATTTCGTCTTTGGCTTTAGATGCTCTAAACCTCTACTAACTCGAAACCTCTAGTTCGGCCAAGAGTGAAGGCAAGACCAAGTAGAGAGAATTTTCGCGGGGCTCAATTAAAGATCGAGAGTGGCTCGTGTGCCTTACGACAGTTTCTTTCCAGCTTCTTCAGAGTAAAAACAGCATTTAGAAATTTTACCGAAATTTAAAAGCGAGTCAACTAGTAGATTTCATTTCAGTAGGGTGATTCATCGTAAGGTTTTATTTTCAATAGACTTTTTTTGACAGATCACGTGACTCCTATCAAACTAATTTGTCATTTTTGTTAAGTATCGTTTGGCAAGTCATCATCACATTACAACAGCGTCTCCAAATCGTTCAGCTGTATTACAAAAATCAGCGTTCTGTGAGAAATGTTTTTCGTGCAATTCGAGGAACTTACGATTGCGCAAAATCGACCTACTGAAACCACTATTTCCAATACCATTCGCAAATTTGATTCCCAGTTTACATTAGTGGATGATACTCGACCGGTTAGACCACATCCAGCACGTAGTGAAAATATTATAGCAGCTGTAGCTGAGAGTGTATGCGAAGACCGTGACGAATCGATTCGTCGTCGTCCTCAGTATCTTTGCTTTGCGTATTCGACAGGTTGGCGTATTTTACGTGATGATCTCGTAATTCGTTTATAAACAAAATTGCCGTATTTGGGCTGATGAGCAACCCAAAAAGTACCAAAAGCTACAATGTTACCGAACTATGTGCTTCCTAAAATTCAAGCACATGGTCTCGGTGAGCTCTGGTTTCAACAAGTCGCCGCTACGTGCCATACACCGCGTGAAACAACGGACTTGTTGAGAAATCATTTTGGTGAGTATTTTATTTCACGTTTTGCTACGATAAATTGGCCGCCTAGATCGTGCGATATCACACCTTTGGACTATTTTCTCTGGGGATATGTAAAGTTTCAGGTCTTCGGGAATAAGCCAACTACGATTGACGCCAATATTACTTGTGTTACCAGCGAGATACCAGTCGACCTCCCGAGTGGACCACCTCAGACGTAGTCGTGGCCAACATTTACATGATATCATTTTCAAAAAGTAAATATTAAAAATTTTAAGTTCACTTTCAAATTTATGTGTTTTATTTTACATTACGATCACCCTATATTATGAATACCAATTCGGAACTATGTTAGGCGCACAAATTACACTCGTGGTGTAAGTCGTGACCGATTTGAAACCCTCTACATCGGGTCAAAATCAACTGGAAAGCTCTTCCTGCCTAAAAGTTTAAGCCACAGTCACTATAACGCTTTCACAAGGGGGCCTACCTCCTCAAGTCCTGCCCAGACCGAAATCCGCAGGGCTCCAGACTAAAATAGTACCGTGATTTACGTGGGTGTGTGTGTTAATAAAACGATTTCTCGAGGCATTCAAAATAGGCGTTTGCTAATCGGCGATCTCTTCATTTGACCCAAAACTCTTACCATTGAGCCATTTCTCAATATTTGGAAACAGGAAATAGTCGTAGGATATGCTGGATGAGGGAGTAACTCGTAATCTAATTACTACAATTTTGCCATTGCGACTGCTGACTTATGCGACGATTCTTTATCCTAGTGGAACAGAACTTTATTCTTCGCCAACTGCAAACGTTTTTCTTCAAATCGGCGTCGAATCAATCCCACAGCTCTACGTAATATGCGCCGGGGATCGGTCTCTTCAGTAAGTCCGTTCTTTAACTAAGGTGAAGTTTCCATTCGAAGACTCTGTGAGCCTGAGCATAGGTATTCATTCGCTCTGTGTGTCTTAGCCATCTCAGGCGACTTATACGTTTTTCAATGCAAACGACACCGAATATTTTTCGAAGTATTTTTGTCACCCAACGACTGAGGGTATCTTCATTCTCATCTTAATAGAGTCCATGCTTCAGCTCCATTAATTAGGATTGGGATAATCAAGGTCTTATATAGAGTCTCCTTAGTTTTTCGGGATAAAGCCTTACTCAATTGCCTTATTAGCTAAAAAACACAGCGATTGGCAAGAGTGATTCTTCGTTTCATTTTCACTGAGGAGTTTGTTGGCAAAACTGATAGCAGAGCTATGGAAGACATAGTACCTCTAAATTAAAGTTGTCGACTTCGAGGTTCTATCAGGTTCGTTAATCTTGTGCGTCTCTTCTTGTTGACAGCATATACTTGGTTTTGCCCTCAGCTAAATCTATTTTGATAGCTTTTGTTTCAATACTTGCGAATTCACCGGTGACAACCCTTTGAGTTCTGCCAATAATGCCAGTATCATCAGAGTACACTAGTGGTTGCACAGATCTGAGAAATGAGTGAGAAATTAGCTTTGGATACCTCGGCCGGTAAGTCGCCATGTTAAGCAGCTTTGTTGGATGTTAGTTTAGATATTGCTATCCTTACAACATTTGCATCAGGTGGATGAAAGCTTTCTCTTCGCCGTTATGCAGTCTGCGAAAAAAGTTTTTCCGTATTCTCAGCACATACAGTGACTCTACTAAAAGGTTTCTCTATTCATCTCTCTACATCTTATCTACATTACACGGGTCTTCTTGCCTTGACACGTTCTTTTAACTGTTGGTAAGACGTCCGAATGTTATTCCCGGAGTACAAGTTCCGAATATTTTCCATCGCACGCTTCTTGCGCTCACGAGCGGCTATCATCCTTCGTTGCAACACCGCTCTGTGCGCTTCTTGTTTAATTGCATTTGTTTCTGGCATCCTTTTTCAAACGAGGGCTTTCTTGCCGTTTATCGATTAAAATTCAGCCCATCAGTTGCGGAGTCTCTGATGGAACGTTAGCACCGTTGCCACAGCATAGGAGTTGTAGATAGATTTCGGGGTATGCGCTCGGCAAAGATTCTGGTGAGCCAATCTTCTATTTCGGTGATTTCTACGTAAGAGCAGTCAAGGCCCTCTGTTAATTGTTCGGAAGCACAACTTTTTTTTGAATAAAAGGCAAACCATTTGAGATATTTCAAAAACTTTATTATTGGCTTGAAATACAATCGAAACATTTATGAATGGAACTCGACTTCGTTCATATGGCCGCCGCGGGCACGTTTGCAGCGGTCGATTCGTTGGACCCAATTTTCAACAACTCAGCCATACATTTTGGCCGAAACGGCCGCTATTTCGCGTTCAATGATGACTTTGAGCTGTTCCAACGTCATCGGCGTGTTGGCATAAACCAATGACTTTCCGTAGCCCCACAGAAAATAGAACGATTGGCCCATGTCTTGAGATAACACGCTCACCATACTTATTCTTCAATAAATCGATTGTAGCGTGTGCTGTGTGGCTTGTGGCACCATTCTGTTGAAACCACATGTCGTCCAAGTCCATATCTTCCAATTCGGGCCAAAAATAATCGGTGATCATGGCGCGATAACTCTGACCATTCACAGTAACGTGACGAGAGACCAATACTGCATATTTTACTTATTGACGAACCCATTTAGCCAAAAATGAGCTTCGTCACTGAAGATGATTTTGCGATGAAAATCATCATCTTGGCGCATCTTCTCCAGAACCCAATCGGAGAATGTACGTCGCTTCAAATGGTCTATTGGCTTCAATTCTTGAGTCAGCTTGATCTTGTATGGGTGTAAACCAAGATCCTTACGCAAAATACGCCATAATGTGGTCTAAGCGATGCCCATTTCTTGAGAACGCCGTCGAATTGACTGATTTGGATCGTTTGCTACGGACGTCTGAACGGCAGCGATATTTTCAACACTTCGATCAACCCGTTGTCTCACTGACACGGCGACATCACACAACGAATATGTAAACTCAAATTTTTGCACTAAACTTGTTATTGCCTGTCTACTAGGGCGAAAATTACGACAGAAAATTGGAGTTAACGCTCTTAAAGTTGCAGTCACCGACTCCGAATATCTGTAGAAAATTTTTATAATTTGCAGACGTTGCTCGTTAGTGTACTTTAGCATGATGAAAATGTTGATTTTACTGAATAAATTGACAGTGACAGTTTGATGATTAGTGAAAGAGTGCGTTCACAAATTAAATTCAAAGCTGTCCCTATTGGAAAACCCTATATAAGACTAAAAATTCCATGTTCTGACCTAAGATTCGTTGTTTTTTAAGTGCTTGCAAGGGTACAGTGAATCCATTTTTATCCGAAGCTATTAGTTGGTTCGTCACGTCATTATAATTTCTTTAAATAAGGGTTATGACAGCAGTGAATGACAGCACCAAGGGGTTGCCTAGGAACACCACTAAGAGGTAAGACAAGCATTGTTTATTGCGCTGCTGGCCCAACCCACGTTAAAGGATCAATCGCCTTACTTATTGATGAGAGTAGTTGTGCCTTTTAAGAGCAATAAGATATGTTCAAAAGATTTATTGATCTTGATTATGTATATTGGTTATGTATATATAAAACGCAGTTTCTTTTCTTAAAAAAAGGTAGTAATAAGCTTTTTGACATATACTTTGGATCTTAAACTCCCAAAGGCGTTTCATTTTTATCGTCCAAACGAGAGTTTTACGACCAGGGAATTTCTACAGCAATAATGCTGTCTTCGAAATCCATACCATTCATTTGAGGCCAAATGACTTCAGTGGACTATCTCTTCCCGGTATCATTCGCCATTAGCTATTCGTGTACTATATTTGTGGCACGGTCTTCTAAGAAAGGTAGTCGCCTCTAGCGAAAAATATTCTAAAAATGCGTTTCCTTCTCATTTTTGTTTTTGTCACTGTGTTGCTTTTTTACGTACCCATCAACGGATAAATTCTCATCGTTCGCTTTTGCTATTTGATGAACGACGAGCTCTTTTTGCTGGGTATTATAGGCTATAGTTTGTGAGTCAGTTGAATTTTGATAGTATGAATGGATGAATTGTTTTTGATGTTCTGAGCTGATATTCTGAGTGTTGACGTCATTCATTTAAAATATAAAATAATTAAGATATCAGCGGTTAAGTATGGAAAAGCAACGTATTCGACCAGATAGAGACAAAGTAATTCGTATGGATACAACGCTTTTAAATGCAATTTTCATGATTTCCAGAAAGTTGAATTAACGTTTAACAGACAACATAGTCAAAAACCAAGGTGTAATGGTATGGGTTAAAATATCAGACACAGTAGAGTTAAATTTTCAAAGTTTACGAATAACCAAGTTCCACATATTGTGTGAATATTGGTTTAGATTGATAGTACAAGGATTCCTTACACACTGTAATGGTAACCAAAGCCTGGATTATGGGTAAAGATGTGAACTTTCTACTGTGCCTGCAATAGTTCGCTTGACTTGAAATATTTGTGGATGAGTACCATGAAGAATGAAGATATTTCAAACAGAAGAAGCCTTAATTGAAATTGAAAGTTCATCTTAGACAGAACTTTAACTTCATTATTTGGGTTCCCTTATGGCTCACAGTATTATAGATATCTGAAAGGAATAGAACATTCTGGGAATAATACTCAACACCAAATGTAATACAATGTCAAACAACTAAGACTAGATTTCAATTAGAATATTTTTTTAATTCTTATAAAATTCATAAGAGTATGTGCGAGATAAGAAAGCATCGTATTTAAATTGGTCAAAGTGTCTTCAAACTACGCAAAAACTCTTTCGACAATTACCTCCATACCGAGCTCAATAATTTTTCTATTAAAATTAGCCAAAGTTAAGAAAAAATGAACTTAGACAAAGAACTAGTCCATTGTGCTCCTTTATCTACAAATGTTCAGTTTTTCATAAAAGGATGAGTGATAGCTTCCTTGACAAGTAAAATGCATATAGTACCAGCGCAGAATACCTACATACCTACAGCCTGATACGAGAGTAAAGTCGGACACTCACAAGATAGTGATCTGCGGTGTGGTTACAGTTACTAATCGACAGTCTCTTCTTCTGAGGGATTGCATAAAAATCACTAACCTCTAAGAGACGTTCGGGAAACAATTACATATCCGGTTATGCTTAAATGAAAATCAACTATCAATGGAAGTCGTAACCGAGGACGTAGGCAGTCCTCATGCAGTTTCAGGTCCTGAGAATTTCTTCTATCAAATTCATCGACGAGATCCTTTTCACTGGTTCCAATATGACATGCGATTCATACTACAATTAGCTTCGTGACCACGCTCATAGAATTCCTGTATTGTTTAAGTAAAAGGAGTTTTTTTTCTTTCAAGAGCTACAGATATTTTTTTGTGTGGCTATTAGAACAGTAATTATGTTTCAATTAGAAGTTCATGGGGTTATGTTTTATACACGACTGCAAGCATATGGCTTTTCTGGCTGTCGTGATTAACGAAGCGTATTTTGTCGGTCCCATTTTGGGCCGCTGAATATTGGCTTCGGAGCTGTACAGTACTTTACGGTATATCAGTATACGAGTACATCAAATACTATTCTCAGCCCCAAAATAAGTAGTGAAGCGGCAAAAAATCACATGATCTCGGAGTTCAGTTTACTGGTCCATTTCAGGATGTAATGTTGTCGCTACATCGAGTCATAAGTAAGTCACTGGTATTATAGGGAGGATTATACATTCCACCATTCTGCTGAAACTCTATATCGTCCGTATTTTCGACCACAACTTAAGCTACATTCTTGAGAACTTCTTCAGGACGAATGATACCACCACACCAAACAGTCCATTTCTGTGGGTAGCACCAAGTCCTATGATATACTTCCGAATTAATACCAAACCCAATGAGTTTGATTAGCCTCGTTTTTCGATAAGAATAAGGCTCGACTTCAAGCTTCTCAATAGCCGCAGAATCCATGCGCATACTTTGATCTTGCGGTTCAAGTTATTGCATCAGCTGAATTTTACACGGTTGTAGGTCGAGATATTTTAACAAAATTTTCCACATTCATAGTTGCCATACAAAGTTCAAACTGTTAGGATTAGTGATTGAGAAGCAGGAGGACTACGTCGAGAATCTCTAAAATAAATTTTAACTTCAGTCAGCCAACGAGTATTGTACCTAAGTAAAATGTACTAATTTAGTTGAATAAGCATACTTAATCAAAGTAAGCCAGCAGCTTAACCGTAAATAAAAAAAAAAATCTTTAATCTTGCTTCTAAATTAACATTTCATACTTTCTGCATACACATTTTCGGGCTAATTGAAAACACAAAATCCACTTGGATCTCTCTGGGTTTGTAAGAATTCATAATTTATCGTGCTCCACAATCAAAAAACATTCGAAATCAATTAATTTTTATTTACATACAGGGGCAGTGCAAAATCGGCTTACTGCTGCTCAATATTGACTTCAAAGCAAATTCAGTTGTGTATGCGTTACTGAATTTTCCAACAAGAATTCATATAAAGTATGCAAATATCCCGGCTTAATCCATACACAGTACTCCATCAGAAATAAAAAGAAAATAAAAAAAAATTTTTAAACTATCAGGCAGGATGGGACTGTATGATGTGTGCACCTTAATGAAGTATATGGGCAATCTCTTCACAGATTTGCATACGAAACCGCCACTGTATAGTACTGCAACATCAATATCCGACCAAAAATTCAGAATCTATTCGGTATTCGGGGCCAAAAATAAACAAAATTATCCAAAATATTGTTGAACTTATCGAAAGCTCAGCGCAAAGGCCAAATGAAGCCGATTCACAGTTTCATTGGAGCGTTCTTTACTATATTTACCAGCATGAATGTAGATCACTGAGGCGTACACGCACCGTAGATACACAAATCCCTTCTGACCAAATTCAGAACAGCCACAAGGCGAATTCATTTAAATGGTGTTTCCATTTTGCTTTTCATTTGGTTCCCTTCTCAATTTGTGTATATTTGTGTTCATGCAACATATGTAGTTTGTATTTTTTTTGTATATATAGAGATAAATATCAATTAAGATATCACAAGCTTATAGAAGGGATTTTAAGGGAAATAGCGAAGGAAGTGTATTGAACGTGGTGTGAAATTTTTTGTTTGCAACATTTGCAACATTTTATTGTCGCTTACACTGATATATGTATTAGAGACTTACTAACATCGACGAAACTACACTTCACAGCCTCGTTTAAAAAACCTGTCAAGTTAGCGCAGTTCTTGGCTAACTGCATCCATATTGCAAACTCCAAGATGATTGAGGTTCCCTTTCACTTATGTGCGCCATCTAAGCTGAGGTCTTTCTCTGCTTCTTAGCTCTTCCGGTAATAATCAAAGATCCATCGGGTCCGAGTGTCAATATTGCGCCATCTAAGCTGAGGTCTTTCTCTGCTTCTTAGCTCTTCCGGTAATAATCAAAGATCCATCGGGTCCGAGTGTCAATATTCGTTCGCTCCAGATGTCCTTGCCAACTGAGTGGCAGTATTCTGACCAAGTTAATATCTGTAAAGCACGTAAGATTTAAAATCCGATCACTTGATTCGTCACTCTAAAAATCTCCTGTTAAAAAACGACCAGGAATGTATCCATCCCTCTCCACTTATGTGCGTTCTTTTATAAGTTTTATCGCACGGTTTAGAATCCTATCTAGCAGCTGCAGAGATGTTATAGGAGTACCTGGCTAGATGTGGACAATGTACCTCAATTTTGTTCGGATGAATGCCTTATATATATTCAGGCCAGATCAGAAAGGTGAAATATTTCTTACACTGCTTGAAGAAACCTAGACATTTCACAGCATTTTCGGCGACATCGAATATGTGATCACTGACACATATACCGTGAATGTAAACTTTTTCGATTTCGACGATGCAAGTCCATTCATGGATAACGGCTGGGTATTTAAAATTCGCTTTAATGACAGCAAACAGCATTGAGTTTTGGAAGCAATAAATTCCACTCTGTTGATTGTTCCCCAATTGGTTATTCTGTGAGTATCGTCATTTAATGAGTTTACCATATGCTGCCGATCCCGTTCTACAGCCTAAGAGCAGGGACGCGGGTCCGGGAACGAATATAAAAAGCATAGAGTACTGTCATCAGCAAAGGAATACCATATATTGGATTAGAAGTAGCAGATAAGATATAATTAATGAAAATTAAAAAGAGTGTCGGCGACAGAACGGAACCCTGGGGCATACCAGAATTTATTTTGTGAATATCAGACTTGAAACCATCTAAGACAAGACAACTTGAATTGAATGTTTTGAAATATAGTTTCTAATTCATTGAAGAGATAGATGCTAAAAGCACACATTTTCGATAAAAGTGCCTGATGCCAAACTTTGTCGAATGCCTTAGAAATATCAAGTGCAAGTAGTGCTGATCATTGATCTGATAGTTTATCATTGCAATGTAAGTGCAATGGGTCTCTAGGAAAAAAGAGAAAAGAAGATTCACCTTTTTTAAGGACAAGCTGGAAAAATGCTGTTTTACATTTTTTCGGAAAGAGTCCTAACCAAAAACAGCAAGAGAGGGCAGCAGTTGAGTAAATTATATACATCTTAGCACATATGACATGGGCCAGGAACATTAGCCAATTGTTTTTGTCCATAGATCAGAAATGCCACATTCTTATTCCAATTATGCCAAAGGTGAACTGATTCTGTGCAACTAATTGATATTTGCCTTTCGACATAAAACTTTTTAAGAATTTCAAATAATTCCACAGTAGATTCAGTCAGTAATATAATGTTGCCATTGTGTTGTATATTAGTGTTGTGGACTTTGAAAAAGTCCACATCCTGCAGAAAATGGAAATGTAAGTTATTGAAGAATGTCGGCCCTTTAAGAATACCAATATTCGTGTCTTGTATGTAAGGTATTGAACCTTTATTTGCGATATCAAATTCTGATTATTCAAGTCTTGCCTCATGGCGCAGAAAGTGGTGAAAATGAAAGTTCTTCGAAATATAATTTTCGGTCCCATATGCATCAATAAAGTATGGAGGAAACACTTTAACAGCGAACTGTACGAGATGGAAAGCGATGCCGACCTCGTCTGTAAAACTCGGATAACTGGCTTAGATAGCTAGATCATCTTGCGTGTGTGGACACCAGCGTCCTGATACAGAAAATTTTCGACTCCAACCAAGAGTGACAATGCAGTCGAAAATGGCCTCTAATGGGAGGCGACCTCAACAACTGGAGGCAGTTGGAACAGACCGCGCTAGCTGGATACTGTAGCGCCAGTGTCACACAACCATTGAATTGCAATAAACATACTGATACTCTTGAAAACGCCACCCATTGTTTCTATTCAGATATGAAATACCCTAATTTATGGTTTATCAGTTTCAATATCTGTCGTATCCAAGAGCATATAAGCTCTTAATCATTCTAACAAAAGGAGCGCGAACATGGTGTAATTATTGCACAGCTACACCAAACCGGTCAAGCGATTAAGGAAGGAAGATTATCGATTCCCTTACTGTTGTAAACAACATGTTATGTTGTTTGTATGTACGTGTAATTGGAATTAAATTGTTCCATGAAGTGTTTATTTAATTATTTTTCCGTTCGGCAACGGGTTAAATATATTTAGAATAATGTTCTCAGTTCAACGTATATCTAGTCTTTCTGTCGTAAAATTCGAATAAATACGGAAAACTGGCAGTTTCATATCAAGAATGAGTAGAATTCTTTATGCTTGTGCTTGAAACAAACGTTTAAAGGTTACCTTTGGTTCAAATTATCAGCGACACATATATAGGAGGAAGGTACAAAAGTACGGCAACATGAAGGTGAACATATAATGCCTGATGTCTCAAAAACTTCGAAAAGCACACAATTTACAGTCATTTTCAAAGATATTCGGCAAACACCATATACTGTCGGATCTAAATTACAATTCTCGCAAATCTCAACTCATGGATTCCATTTTGGCTTACGAATCTGCTGAACTGTTGCGCATCTGATTGACTCAATCAAATCTGCCGGTACGCTTTTTAAACATAGGCACATGTGACACAAATGCATCTATAAACAATCAGTGAGCGTAAGCAATTTCGTGAAACTATGCCATTAACTTTAAACCAAAATTCATTTAACTAGTGAATTTCTCTCGCATTTTCCAAAGAAAAAATAATCCTTTTGGTAGAGGAAAATAAATTACCAAATTTTTAAGGTTCTAGTCCCGAAACCCTGTCGACTAAGCATAAACTTCCCTAAGCACAACAAATAACTCGGAAGGAAAAAATAACAACAACAAGTCTTCTACTCAAAGTGATAAATGGTTTAGCTCGTCAGAACAACCAAGTAAGATGATTCGTTGGAAATCTTTCAGTTTGCCGGTTTTATTTTGCTCACTTTCATTTTAGTCGTTTTTCATTGGAAGCCTGTTACAAGAAGATGGATGGCTTTCATTTCTTACGATTTTTCTTAATTCTCACACTCACATGTGAGCTAGCAGTGGTTAAAGTTTAGTTCCACACATGTGGCAGAAATTTCAAAGTTCACCTAACAAAGGGTTCAAAAAAAAATTTTTTTTTTTCGTTCTTCTTTAAAAGGATTTGAAAGGGAATGATGATACAATGGTATTTAAAAGGACAATCAGGAAGGAATTTAGATACTAATAAAATTAAGCCTTAAAGGAACATGAAGAATTAAAAGTAAAAGGGCGGCAGCAACTGAATGGCAAATCCTTTCTGAAAAATCACATATAAAGGATAAACATCTACCTACGGTTACTGGTCACCCTTCAAATACTATGTTTTGAGATTTTATTTAAATCGATTTATAACCATTACCTAAATTAGACCATATAAGTCAACCAAATAGAATGATCCGCTGTAAATGCTACAAGCAAAATCTAGTCAATCAAATTTTAAAAAACTTACTCCTTGAAGGGGTATATTTCGAAACATCGAAATAAAATTTAACATGAGTCCTAAAGTAAAAATGGTTTTGGTATATCTAAGGGAAAAAATGTGACAGGTGGTTTTATATTCTCCTTCCGCCGAGCAAGAAAGATTTGTATACATAACATACGCGGTATGTTCAGAAAGTAGGGTGACTTATTATTTTTATAAGAAATAAAATTATAAATTATACAATATTGTCCCCTTCAAAGTTTTGCCCCTCAGATATTATATCCTTGTGCCAACGCCTTTTCCACTCCTCGAAGCACTTTTCATAAGCATTTTTTGTAGAGCCTTGAGCTCAATAATCAAATGTACGTTTCCCGTGAAATTTCAAAAGTCACCTTAATTTTTGAATACACCTCGTAAAGATGACTCGTGCACAACTGTCCCATTTATACAGAAAATAGCAGTGTTTCGTATATCCACCCGAGGTCCAACAAGAAGCGCTTTAACTTTTAAATCTCCACAGATGGACCACTTATAGTCTTTATACTGAATGCGTTGCAGTATATATCGCATATTCTCGTCTGATTCCTTCATATGAACAGCGTTAGCTATATATGTCCATGTTTCAGAGCCCCTTCTTGAGCCAAATAATGTGCAAGTCATTTTTCACGTTTACGGAAGTCACTTATATGTGTCACCTTCGAGGAGATTTCACTCTTTATATCTGGATGCTAGGAATTCTGATTGTAATTTCGCTATCCAAATCATTCAGTTTAGAGTTTGAAATTAAATGCAGCTTTGTTGAACATTCTGGTGTTTGAAAGTCTGGATCATTGTCGGTTTTCTGTTCGAATTGCATATCATCATTAGTTGAATCACTCGCACATTCAAGTTCTTCATTTAAACTCTATAATTCAGGTGATTTTTAAATAGGATATTCCTTATTATGTTCGGCGAGGCGTAAAGCTGATGGTAAGCTGTGATACTACACAGTATGCTTGGACTTCGAGCCAATGTCCTGTATGTTGGTAAGACAAAAGTATGAATCTGTGCCGTATTTCTTCCAATTTCAATTAAACCTACCCACACGATTGTCATTTGGCATTAGCTGTCAATACTACCCTATTCAGATTCTTTTCGAAAAATACGCGTTAAAGAAATGGACTGTGGTTTTAGGTTATCGACTTGCGTACAGTAGCTTTATTTTCTTTCCTTCATTTCGTTGCCTCATTTTTATAAAAAAAAAAAAAAAAATATAAAAAATAATTTATAAACTTTTTTGAATTGTATTGTACAACTTTGTAAGATGGAACCGTAGCTAATCTGAAACACAAAAATGATCTGACAAAATATGATATGCGTGTCAAAGACAAATGCAGTTTTAAAAATGGTGTGCATTAGGAAACCTTTTAAAAGGCGACCAGATAAGAACGATAGAAAATAAAATTAAATAAAACAACAAAGGTGTACGTTCATGCCAATATGTATGGAATAGCACACCAATCAAATGGTGCTTCAAGCTTTCGATCCAATATGTACGGCGTTATTCCGGCAATAGCGTGTCGAACGTTATCCGAGCTCGTCCAAAAAGGTTGGCTTATTAGCGTAGACTAAAGACTTGACTTGACTTGAGAGAAAATATTCGAGTGGTGTCAAATCGTTTAACGCTCGCCGTGCGGTGAACCAGAAACCAAATTTCTCCTTAACAACTTCGAGCGTTGCGTTGCTTATATGGTATGTAGCGCCATCTATCCACAACTCGCATATGTCGATATTGTCGAGCTCTGACCACAGAAAGTCGGTTAACCATGCTCTATACCTCAGACAATTGGCGATAACGATGCCTCCTTCCTCATTTCGAAAGATATAAAGTCCGATGATGCCTCCATTTCATAAACGACACCAAAGAGTCAATCTTTGTGGATGCATTGATGCTTGGCCGAACACTTGTGGATTGAGTTCGCTCCAGTAAAGGCAAATTTGCTTGTTGATATAGTCGCCAAAAATTGGCCTTGTCCGAGAAGAAAATTTTTTGGCAAAATCAATAATTCCATCGCCCAATTAGCGAACTCGAGGCATAATATTGTGTAGATGTAGGCCCTAAATCCAACCGCAAAATAATCCGGGTTGACTTTCTGGCGATGCCCAATTTATCTGATCCGCACCGAATCGACATTTCTGGGTCTGCTTTGATACTGGCCCCTACGGCGGCTATGTTTTACTTATTTCGTACCAGTCTGTCTGATTTGTGGCTTGAAATCCAAAAAAGTGTAGTCACTCACAAACTTTTCCACGGTCCAACGAATTGAATGACACAAAAATAGGGTCGTAGCTAAAATTGTAAGAACACAGATTATGAATTCTTTTGCAATCGAGACACAATAAAATCGTACAATAGCAGGACCATAGTGTCGAAAGATCAAACACATGCACTGAACTTGATCGATTAAGCTGATTACAAGAATCTTAAACTTGCTTCGAAATGCTCCATAAAAACTACGTTTTACCAATAATGTGCTCCAGTTATGGGTGGGCAACATTGCTATCAAAGATCTACCGACATTTGTCCTCAGAAGAAAATAGAGTAAATCAAACCTTCTGGCACGCAGTTATTCAAGCTCTCAGGATGCAATCCGATAGGATGGCTGGCTTTAAATTATTCCAAGGTGATAAGGTGATAGTGCACGTCTGTTTGTAAATCTATGAAAAATATAGGGCCGGAAAAATACTTCTAGGAACTGTTTACACGGGAAATCAGTACGTGGACTATACACCCATAAGCTGCACATTAGAACAATTCTCTTGTAGTGCCCCTTACGTTGATCTATGTGGTGACCTAAATTGTAACTTAATCGATGCTTGTGGTTCGTCAAACTTCTTAAATAGCCTCAAAGTCCTCAATTTATTCCCAGTAAACGCAACTACCCACACTCATTTTCAGGGCGGCACAAGTACCCTTATTGATCATGTTTTTGTCAGTAAGGCACGATCTTCTCTATTTAACCATGGCCTTAAAAAAAAACCGACCGAGATAAGGTACCAGTTTTGAGATTTCAAAACCATAAATCTTTATGCCTTGGTGGGTGACTCAGAAAACATTAGCTGGAACAACATATTGTACTTACAATCCCTAAATGAAAAGGTGGCATTCTTTGAACAACAAATAAGATATCTTTTTAAGAAATATGTACCATTAATGACAAAATTTTCTCGGACAGCTGCACCACCTTAGCTAACTAGCGATATTACGCAGTTGATACAGCGGCGTAATGCAGCATACAATCATTGGAAACGGTTAAAAAAAGAATCATGTCCTGGAGGTAAGAGCTGCAAAAACTCTTTACTATGGTAATAGATTGAGTGAAAGTTGTCCCGTAAAGAGCATGTAGAAAATATTAAAAGAGCTTGGAATAAGAAAACAAAACCCCAAAATACCCGACGACGTTGACTACGAACTCCTCAATAGTCGATTTGTTACAACACCATCATCTCTCTCTCTCGAAACAGGGCACCAAATTTTCGAGGCAGCAGACAGTCGAATCGTTCTGTCTTATTGGTGCAAGTGATGAGGTTGTTGTTGAGGCAGTCATATCAATAAAATCTAATGCAACTGGCATTGACAAACTTGATCCCCGGTTTATAAAACTCCTTCTGCCATATGTATTACCATACCTGACCAACATTTTCAACAACATAATCACAACTTCTACATATCCAGATGAATGGAAAAGGGCAAAAGTAATTCCTATACCTAAAAAACAACTGGAGACTGAAGGCCCATATCGATTCTGCCCTTCTAGAGTAAGGTGTTTGAAAAAGTGGTTATGAAACAATTGCAAACTTGCAAACTATCGGAAAATAATGTACTGCGCTGCTGCCAATCTAGCTTTCGTCACAAGCACAGTTGAAAAGCAGATTTGTTATCTGTAGTTGATGGCATTAGAAAGTCGTTAGACAAAAAGCATGTAACCCTTTTAGTGCTATTAGACTTTTCAAAGGCGTTCTATACAGTAAACCATATTCTTCTCTGGAAAAACATTTACAGTTTTTCAAAAGATTTTCAAAAATCTGCGAAGCTTATGTACTTTTACTTAACACAAAGACAGCAATGTTTTGTTGTTAAGGAACGAAGTTCTTCTTTCCGCAATATTTCGAGTGGTGTTCCTCAAGGCTGGATTCTTGGACCCATCCTATTTTCCTTGTTCATCAATGAGTTGCCGGATATCGTTCAACATTGCCATGTTCATACGTACGCCGATGATGTGCAGTTGTTTTTAAGTGGGCATATTCATGCCTTGGGCAAAACCGCTGCAACGCAGATGTTCGCACTAATAACTACTAGAAGAATGCTAGAATACAGGACTGTTCTATCTTACCACCGATACAACTTGGCCAAAAATGCTAAAAACTGCTAAAAACCTTGGACTTGCCTTTAAGAACACGTTTACTTGGATAGATCATACACTATAAACGCTATCATTGGAAAGGTTTACGGAGGACTCGTGTACTGTGGTTAACACAGATGTTTACACTAATAACTACTAGAAGAATGCTAGCAAGATTGTGAGATCTATGGTAACGTTGACGGTGTGAGTAGGAGGAGGCTTAATGTTGTATATAATAACATTGCTCGATACGTTTATGGCCTTCGATGGCGTGATCACGTATTTGATTATGTAAAAAGTATCGCAGGGTATCTATTCGCCTATGGAACTTCCTTCCCTCTGGATTGTAAGGAGTCAGAAATGCGAAACGATTTATACTCTTACTTTTTAGGTTCTTGGTTCTTGAGTATAATTAATCTTTAACTACTCACTTACTTAATATTCCTTTAGACTTAAGTTATTTATAAATATTCCTTTTCTTTTCTCTTTTTCCCGCTTTGTTTCCCCCTTTTATATAGTATTTTTCACCGTTTTTTCTCTACTTATTGTATATTGATCAATTTATGTATAAACATTAAATTAGGCTTTCACTATTTTATAAAATGTATCTTAGTGTTAAGCGATTGAATTAAAAAAAAAAAAAAAAAATACAATAGAAATGGAAATAGGATTCTCTCTATCTTGTAGAGGAGTAGGTTGGAAAATCTCAGTCAGGGAGACATCTTATACTCTGAAAAGATGATGTTGGGAGGTGAGAATTGGTGGAGAGTCCGGAAAGCGTTATTTATTTAAAGTAGACATTTACAACGATAACTCTTATATTTTTATATATTATTGCAAACCAATTTTTGAATTAAATTAATAAGAGCTTACTTAAGGTGGCAGGATATGAATTGGCCTTACCTACAGAGGAGCTATAATAACATTCTTTACCATCACACTACAATCTCTTACTCTAATTCGAAGTTCTTGACCTAATTGATCATTTGACATAATAAGACCGAAGAACATGATTCACAGTTTTCCCACTTTGGGGTTCATAAGAGAGGAAAACATTAAATTACCTTTGCACCAAATCCATTCTTCAACTGACAAGTAAGATTCTTGAAATTTGAATCTGAAAAGCTCTCCTACCTCGCAATCAACGCTCTTGTAGTCCTCTTGGACCAGCTTTGTCGAATTCAAGTGCAAACTTCAAAGACACTTATCATTTTCTCGAAATCATTCGTACTCATAGCTCTGCATCTACTCCAGCTTGTGTGAAACCATAAAGTTTCCAACTACAAAGTAATTTATTACAAACATGCTCACACTGATACTCATATTGAGGAACCAACCATATACTATACATGTGGTGTAAATGTGAACACACATTCATAAATCCTTCACTTCCAAGTTAAAATACTTAGGAGTTCCGTAAGTTTCCTCAAGCGTACTGCTCCTCCACCCATGACTGAGAAGTTGTAGTACCTTTACATTTTGCCACATCTATCTACAAAGTCCTTGAACCATGAATCGAAAGAGTAGAATGAGAAACCATTCCTGTAAAAACAAGAGCTGTCGAACATTAGGTTTTGGATTGCTATCATCCTATCATAGTGCTTATGGTGTCAGTAAGTCAACAAACCTGTCTTTCCGAATTTGTTTAAATAAGAAACTAATTTTCCTCCCATCAATGACATTGGAATGATAAATCTTGAAGAAGCCACAAACATGACAGCCAATTGTAACTAAGAACAAATAATGTACATTACGTGTCCTTTTTCGTTTTTGGTTCCGGTTTTATTGTAGTTTTATTTGCCTTGTTTTGGTCGTCGATGAGAAGTTAGACAGAGTGTGGTTAATAAACCACACGATGAAGGAAATTTGTTTATTTTCTTTTCTTTCTTTCCAAATCCTTGCTAAGTCCTTTGACAATTCTCAAGATTGTCTTATTTATTTATTTTTTTTTTTTAATTTCATTTTTTTGCTTTTTTCTATGAAAAGCAATATGAATAGGACTAGATCCAATTGAAGTATCCTTTTCAGAGATTTTTTTTTTTTTTTAAATTTTTATTCAAATTAAGTAGGAGAGAAGACCAACTTCTAACTAAACAAAGCAATAAAGACTATGCACACAGACTCGTGCAAAAGTATGGAGAGGGAGAGAGATATAGAGAGAGGAAGACAGAATAAGACATTTTTGAAATTAAAAAAGTATTTTTGAAATACGACGGGCTTTGAGGAATGTCTTGTGAATTAGAAGTCAGCGGTGCATGGCTTAAAAGCCTAACGAAGTGGTTACTGTTTCTTTGGAAAACTGAAAACATGGTACAAATCACGTTCTAAAAATATTGGACTAAATGGCAGCCTTGAATATAGGAGTTCCCCCAAAGTTCTACTCCCAAAGGCTGTTGTTTTCGAAGCTTGAAGTGATGTAAATGGTATCCTCTGAAATTTTTTGAGGATTGCTTTGATATTTTTTTTGAAGAATTGTGTAAAGAAGATGATAAACGTGCAATTTAAGTGAGTTGTAGTGTGATTGTGATAGAGTTTGATACTGTGTATCTGTTATGTATCTAAAGGAACATTATGTTTAAGCCAAAATAGTTGTAATGATGTGAGTTGTCAAAAGAAATGTAAATTGTGACGTCTTAGACATACATAGCAGGCTATCTGAACCGATAAATCGCATTCCTCTGATTTATTTTGGCTTCCGTTAATTAAAATTTATAAATACTTTATGAAGAAAGTCGGTCGTGTTATTGAATACCTAACACCGACATTTGAGTATCGCGTGACGGTAATAAAATAGAAATAGCCGACATTTGATTCAAAGTCTTATAACATTCTAGCGATGAGTATTTGAACACATTTAACCAAATCTTCTGGTGATTTTTAGAGCTAGACATAAGTGTTTTCAGTGTTTGAGCATTTAAAAAAAGTTGTGGTTCCAAAATTATCCAGAGAGTGCATTAAAGTGGGCCAGACAAAAGAAATATGAAAAATTGTGTACTCCACTACGATGATAACTAGAGTGTGCACGTGTTTTTTTTTAAAAGATACATCACAAGTACCAGATCATATAAAGCAGTCTTAAGCTTTCGGTATGTGAACGGACGCATTATAATAATCCGTATCAAGGCTTAATTCAGTACAAGTCTGAATTATGTGCTCATCCTTGCAGAAGAAATAGAATATGCTTCCAATTAATATTTCTTCAATCTCCTTACGTATGAAGTTAAGATCGTTTAAGTTGATTTTAGGACCAAATTGGGAAAGAGTATATTTTTTATGAATATGCCTACGGTCGAAAGGACCATTTAACTTGTCCGATGAAAGTTAAGATGCTCACCCTCACCCAAAATGAGGTAAAGATAGCAATATCTAAATTTAAGTATAAGGAGGCACCCGGAGCGTGAGCTTCTTAAGTTATCATGAGAACATTTAATAGAGAGTATAAATAAAATTAGTTCTAAGATTTAGTCAAAGCAATGTGTACCCGATGAATAGAGCTTTATCTGCGTCTGCCTGATCCACTAGAAAGGAAACCCTTTAAACTGCGCCAGCTACATATAGAGGTGTCATTGCGTACAAGTTCTTGTCATCCGCAATAAGTAAACTCCCATCAGATCTAAGAGAAAACATATGTTCAAGCAGATACACACTAGTTCTTCTTCGATTTCAAAGACACACGCTATGACAGACGAGTATGTCTGGATTTGACATCCTCGTAACGCTGGATGTAAAAGTCTGAAGCATCTCACCGAGACTTTTGATGATTAAAAAACATTTAAAGAGCGTGATGCGCTGTCATGCGAACTCTTTAACAACCTGGTGACAGGTATGACCAAAACTTGCCATCCAGCAACGTATCGGACATGATGTCATCAACTTTCAAGTAGTTAGAAATTTAATTTTTTTTTTTATTTATCCCGTCTCATCCACTAACTTTGATAATGACACCTCATCAAAAACAAGCGCGAAATTACACACTACAGTAGGTTTTTAATTGCTAATTGAGTAATAAAACCTAATCAAGAAGCACTAAGGTAACTCTGTATAAGAACCTCAGTACCCAAATCCCACTATGTTGGCCTTTAGTGGGTTTTTGGTTCAGCATTTGCAATTGTGCACTACTTTATTCTATGACTTTTCGTAGATAAGTGTATTCTATTTACGTTGACGAAGAGGAATGAAGAAATCCGTAATAATTTTGGCCGCAATATTGCTGGAATAACTTTTGTTTCATTTGCATTGACAGGTTTAGTAGGGGGGATATAAAGACAAACTGCACCTTAGTAGAAAATTGCCCATCAGTCACTTGAGATGGTTAAAACATGTGAAACGTATGAGGACATGTGCTCCTATCAGAAGTCCGCGGTGGACCTAGGCCTCAAAGAACAAAAGTTTCCAACGATCTCGATCTTTAGCTAGCTGCCTCTAATTTCGCACACTAAGGTCCCTTCCTCTTGTGTGTGCTTTCTGAGTCGCGGTCTTCCCCCACTGAATTATCCCTCAGAGGCAGATTCCAAGATATTTCGAAACGGATCATAAATGTCCATCAAATCTACATGATCCAGCCAGCTCAGCCGTTGAACCATCATGCTTCTGGTTTAGTTAATGTCGCAGTACAGCCCGTAGATGGGACTGAAAATCACCGAAAATCCTTTCAAAGAAGCAAGAGCATCCTTATCCATTTTTGATAAAGTCCATGCATCTGCGCCATAGGATAAGACTGGGATTAATAGGTTCTGTTAAATTCAATTAGGTAAAGAAAGATTTTTAGGTTCAGTGGTTATTTTCCGCTCCGTGGGTGGCATTTAACATTAGTGGACGTTGGGTTGTTGTTGATTTTTTTAACTAAAAAATTAATGTCTTGCCGACTTTGACCGTTAAAAGCATCTTCGTCGCTTCTGTCACACTACTCATGAATGCGCCTTTCTTCCGATTATGTCAATATTATTGGCGTATGCGAATAATTGGACAAATTTCTGAAAGATTGTGCCTCTTGTATTGGTGTCTGAGTTTTGCACCATTCTTTAAAGAATAATGTTAAGAAAATCCCATGAAAGCGCATAACCTTCTCTAAATAATTTTTTGATATCGGTGAGTTCTCTACAGACCTTGATGGGGCAACTTGTATTCTCCATCATCATCCTACACAAACGGATGAGTTTGGAATGGATGCCAAAATGAGACATTGTTCTATACAGCTCGTCTCTATAAACGCTGTTATACGCGGATTTAAAATCGAATAGGTGGGGTGTATCAATTTGAAGTTCATGAGTTTCTTCCATGATCTGCCGTAGTGTTAAGATTTGGTCAATGGCGGTCTTTATGTCCTAAACTTAGACTGATGTGGAAAGGCTTTAGGTGTCCACATAATACGTCAGAAAGAATCTTGAAGGTAATGCTAAGAAAACTGATGCCTCTGTGGTTGGCGCAGTATAGAAGGTCTCTATTTTTTAGGATCGGGCATCATCGCCTGCCGCTTTGAAGAACTCGGCAGTCTGGCCGTGCGTTCCAACAGCTTTGTTGGACTTTAGCTTAGATATGGTTGTCTTCACTTTATCCAGGTTGGGTAGACGGAATTTTTGGTCTACATCGTCCAGGGTGAAAAGTTCATTCTGCTTGACAGCAGTATTTGATTCTCTTCTATAGTAGAAGAAGACCGTCGAATGTCGCTCCCTTGTTCGTCTCTATAGTTTTTGGCTTGAAGTTTGTTTTCTTGACATGATTTTTTTTCCAAATCTCATTTCTGGAGTAGCATGATTCTCAGGCCCGGTGTTCATCTCTCCTCTTTTGCCTGTAAAGCTCGTGTGCCACCGTGTTGTTGCGTCTAACATGAAATCCGCATCCAAATAGGTGCTGCTTTTGCCGTCGATAACAGCCGCCACTGTAGATGTCGCAGTTTTTCACCCTATTTTCGTCCATTCCATCGCATTTCTTTGATGGCGGTAACATCTGCTTGGCTGCAGTCCAGGGCCTGCACTAGTTGTACAGCTGCACATGGCATTTTAAGAAACTAGAGAACCTTAAATTCTACATATACCATAGATCCGAATTTCATTTGAAGAAGTTATCAACAGTAGGTCTGTCCGTATCTGAGGTTTGCTGTTGCTTCGTAACTGTAAGCTTTGTTCCATGGGTGGGCAAACCCAACGATCAAAAAAGACACAGGGGTAGTGTGTTTTTGATTTCCGTATTTTGACAAGAGCCGTAGTCTCTATGCCTGTCAAAATATGTACAATGCTTGCATAAAGAAATTTGACATTTATGGCAAACAAATTTAGAGACTTTTATTTAAGGTGGTTCCACACAATAGCTGCCACATTAGCAATTTCCTAAAACCACGAGCAATCAAATTCGAGGCTTCACAACCACATAACCAAATCCGGTAAACACCACAGAATTTGGCATTCCACTGGTTAATAACCAACAACTATCCTTATTGATATACAATATGCTTTAGAGGGAAATCCTTGTTAACCGCAATTAGTATGCCAAAACGGCTGCCTTTGAAACACTACCACCTTTTCTACCACTTGTGTCATCGGTGACTTTAGCTCGAAGAGAGCAGACCACGAAATCTGTACATTTAATTCCACATTTTATGCCTTGCACATGAACTGGAAATTACCATGCAAACTGCCATTCCGTTCTGCTTCAATTAAATCAACGGATGAAGAGTTTGAAATTCTCAATATAGTATACTCATACATCCATTTATACATTTATCCCAAAACTTCAACACCACTGTTCTCTCACCCATAACTCCAAACACCGATACAAAAGGACGAAGAATAAGAAAAGTTTTTTCGTATATAATCGAGGCAAATACATTGGCACTCAAGCACCCCCATGGCAATTCAACTTTTACCCTTCAAAATAATGGCGTACTTATCGAGTTTAACCTTCGATTTTACCGCTTTTTTGGTATTTTCAGTTCTTATTTTTTCTTTTCTGTTTCATTTCATTCCTGAAAGTTTAATCCGTGATCTGGTTATGTCAGAGCCTGCGAAAATTCTTACTCCCCTCACCATCTAGGATGGATAAAACAATAAGGATGCATGGGTGGATTATGTATCCTTGAGTCTCAAAAACGAGACCAACGAATGAGGAGATTCAACAATTGTCGACTGTTTTTAACATTCGAAAACAAATAAACTTACAAAAGGACGAAAGAAATGAGGGAATAAGAGGAATGTGAAGATTACAACTCGACAATAAAATGACCGATTTTTTTATTACCAAGCAATGAGGCGTAAATTTAAAGCTAACTGAGTCCATCAGGGATATACTAAAGGAAATGACACTTTGATGCCATTGGTCGCATTAAATTTTAAAGGCTCTTGTTGTTTTCTTCTTTGCAAGTCGTAAAAGTACATCGTTCTAAAGGGTGACCAGATAAGAACGATAGGAAAAAAAAATTTAAGGAAACAAGAACGGTGTGAGATATAAAATTGATTCTAACCTTATGTGTGGAATAGCACATCATTAAAATAGACAAAGTCGAAGTGAGTCGGTCCAATTTTTGGATAACTCGATCCAATATGTGCGGCATTTTTTCGGCAATAGCGTGTATCTTTGAGCTCGTCTAAAGTGGTTGGCTTGTAAGCGTAGACCAATCGAGCGGTGTCGAATCGTATGATAGTGGCGGTCAATTGATGAACGGTCGCAGTGAGATGATTCAATCGCCTTCACAATTTCGAGAGTTGCGTTGCTCATAACATATGACATGTAGCGCCGTTTTGTTAGAATCACAGTTCGTATATATCAATATTGTCGAGCTCTGACCACAAAAAGTCGGTTAACATCACCGTTTACTTGAGACCATTGACGGTTATGGTGTCTTATGGTCCAATGATGACGCCATGCAATAAATCGCACCAGTCAATCTTTGGAGATGTATTGATGCTTGGCCGAACACTTGTGGCAATTTTGCTAAGTCGCTTAACCAAAAATGAGCCTCATCCGAGAAGAGAATTTTTTGGTTAAAATGCGAATCCCGGGCCAATATTTGCAGCGTCCCATTAGCGAACTCGCGGCGGGTTCAATTCTTGCGTCAGCACAATTTTTATGTGGTTGTATGCTCAAATCCAACCGCAAAATAAGCCGGGTCAACTCTCTGGTGATGCCCAATTCAACTTTTTTTTTTCATTTCGCACCAATCTTTGCCTGGGTGGTGGCTTAAGATCTACTCGAAGTACAAATTCACCCGGAACTGTACCACCACCTAAATATGTAAACAAATATTCCATTGCATTGGCGAGTCCAGAGTTTCTGTATCGTTGAGATGGATTCCTTAGTCATGTGTTGGAGGATAACACTGTTACAGATTTATACTCTGTTATGTTGAATAAAACATGTCGTATTGGGACATGCCACAACGACATATGTGTATATGACCCAAAACCGTCTGCTGTGTGGTATATGCTAATGCAGCTCTTTGTTTTCTACAACTTCCGCTTAAGCACTTTATTACTTCCTGACTCGCTGAAATCGAGAATATGTCAAAGTTATTTTGAATGCACCAAAGGTTATAGAAAATTCGAATCTTTACTTTGTAAAGAAACTAGCTTTCTTCAAAATCATTGATTGTTCCCGAACGGAACCATATATTCGAAATTAAACCTGTCAAACTGTCCAACAATATATTAGACTTCCTCCAACATAAAGCAATCTCCCAACTAAGAACTTAGAAAACACTTGAAATTCAAGTGCTGCACATCTACGTTCTCTTATACCGCCATTCCCTTCTAGCCAAAGTCAACTAACCCAACACATGATGTGTATTGACAATACCTCTCCAAAGCAATAAGTGAGCAATATTTTGAACAAAACCCAATGTTTGCCCAACTCTCAAAACAAAATAGTAAAAGAATGTGTTTGGAGAAGTTCACGACACAATCAACATAGCAGGGCTTCCTCCTCCAACCAAAACGGAGCTGTTCATTTTTATTTTTCAATCTGCCACTCCTCTCGGGAAGCAACCGAATCCTTTGAAGTATCCTCAAGCAAATCAGAACACATTCTGAGGTCAGCTAGTTGGGTAAACAATTGAATCCTGACCTAAAATGCATCAACAACTTCAATGAGACTACAGGGACTAGAGTCCCGTTTAAAACGAACTCATTCCCACTCACTGGGAGTTCCTCGAAATGGTAGTCTGGAACAAACATCACTACATATACATGGAACAATCTAAGAGCAAGAGGACTAATTATGACCCACAGGCCTATTCGTATAACGTCGGTCGTGGCAAATGATGGGTCCTTGAAACTATGCCTGCTGAGGACTACTGTTACAACATCACTGTAAAATGAAATAAAATATTTGATCAATATTTTGCAATTCTATTTTTGAGGATGGAAATGAAAATAGAATGTGGTTGTCAGAGCCTATTATGCGGTTACGATTGACACCCACACATGAGTTTGTGTCGCTCTTCAAAGGAAAATAGGCCAGAAGTCACGTTTTGCTTTCGTCTTCACAATATAAGTGACTTATGTCATTGTCCTGTTGTCACAGTCGGAATAGCAAGAATGGTATGCAGTTGCCAAGTGAAGTATTGACAACGTGGTTATTCTAAAATTTTGCGAATATATATGCAAATATATGTCAAGTTGAATGTATTTTGAGATGTAGTACCCCCATGAAGCTTCTTTGAAGCTAGTATTTAAGCTTTGCTGGACATATATCCTATTTTAAGGCTTCATATGACGCCTTGACATGTCCGTAAGACAGTCTTCCAGTAATCAGAGTTTCGAAATTGGTGCCATAGATATAATTTAATATGACTACTCGGATAGACAATAAAACAGCTAGAATAATGGGCAGAAAAGCTTTTGTAGTTATCACTTAGCAACTCATTCTCAGAACACTGTCAAACGAATAAATTTTTGGAAAACACAGTAGGTATTGTACAAATATGACCTGTTTCAAGAGTTCTGATTTTTTGCACAAAAAGAAACAAAATTTCACTTTTCACTCTTCTCTTCGAACAATTTATTGAGACGATTAATATGGGGCTTTAAATATTTTCAACACTATCGACACCCTATACACCCTTACGGCACGATAGCCGCTCTAGGCTCGCCGGACCCTTGTGCCATATCAGCTAATTTCTCATACTTCGACCACATAGTTAGGGAAAAATACCTGAAAGAACGGTATGGCAATACGAGAAAGACATTTCGACCGGACTTAACAGCTTCTTTAGGAATTTCAACTGGTCGTTATGTTTCCTCGATAACGACATGGATGCCGCTTCTAGGTTAGGTTAGCTTAATTTAGAGTGGTGGTAAGAAAACCAACCCACTTAGGCCTATTGGCCCGTTGTGCTGCCACGTAAATCTATGATCCCCTCACTCGTGGAACCAATTTGAGCTTACGATGACGCGCAGGAGACTGTTAACGTCTGTATTTTTTTTGGATCATTTAAGTCGTCGTATTAGAAGGCTCCTAGGTGGAGTTTTCTTCTCTGGGAGAGAGCTGGACATGTACATAGAAGGTTGAGAATTGTCTCCTCTTCCTCCTCGTCCATGCAGCTTCTACAGAAATCATTTGTAAATGCGCCACGTCTTCTTGCATGCTTGCCTATAAGGCAGTGTCCAGTGATGACACCTATACTGACGCTGAGATGTTTCCTATTTAAAAGAATCAGACTCTTAGAGCGATTCAGATATAGCTTTGGCCAAATCTGTTAAGTCGCTAGACCTACACATGTTGGCCCACCGGTCCATCTAAGGTCTGTTCTTTTATTAGCATCCAGATTAAATAGTAATTTGTACGTAGCGATTGGTATACCTATGCTGCCCTTTTCCGGTAGAATAGGTAGAGTGGTTTCAATTTTGGCGAGTTCGTCAGACCTGGAATGTCTCTGCCCGGCATCCAATAAAGGTGAAGGTTGAAATGCTTTGCCATCTCCGTAAGAGATGATCGATATTCAAGGGCGGTTTTAGAATTGAGTGAGACCGAGTCCAGGGATTAGATAGAGGCCTGATTATCCGAAAAGATGCGGATATTCCTTTGCAGATATCACGTTTTTCCTCAGCCAGGACAGAGCTTCTCTAATCGCAAAAATTTCCTCCTGGAGTACGCTACAGTGATTTAGAAGACGGAAGGAGAGCCTTTAATTTAGCTTATTTGAGAAAAAAACCTCCAACAACTCCTCTATCTGTTTTAGATCCATCTGTATAGAAATGGATAGACTTGTCCTCCATGAAAGCATCTTCTTCCCAGAAGCATCTAGAGGGAAAGGTAGCATGAAAGTCTTTGTCAAACCGAAGTTTAGGTATGGTGTAATCGATGTTCTCTAAGTGGATTCTTAATAAATTAAGAATATAAGCGGGGCCAAATAAATTATTTGTTCACTGTGGAGTCGCTTTAAGACGAATAGCTGCAGTCGCAGCTACTTGCCTGTTGAAGATGTCGGTGGGTGTTAAGTGAAACAGAATGTCTAGCGCCGCGGATGGAGTGGAGCGTAGAGCTCCGCTTTTCATAGACATGTTGTTCTTTGAAATGACATTCTTTATCCCTCACCGGATGAAGTATCCGAGAAATGTTTTTTCGGTCCTACAAGACCAACCGCACTGAGGAAAAATGAAAAAACGAGCCAGGAATGACTGCAACGCCTTTCTTAAGCCAATACGGCCAAAAACCGAGTCAAAAAATACTATAATGCCCCAATGGTAGTAAACATTAAAAATTCTGCCTCATAATTCATCTCTTAGCTCTTTGGACACAGCCTACCTGTTTGCTGCACACTTTGCGGCCAGTTAAACATTTCCAGGTTGTGCCTTGTTTCCAACTATATCTGGGTGCGTTGAATCTTCCGCACTTCGTGTAGTAGCAAGAGTACTTATAGATCTTAATATACAAAAATCCTCTGATCTTCTGAAGAGGTGTTATTCCACGCTGGAAAAACCACTGTGTAAAATTTTCCATCGATCCTATACTTTCTTCTTCGTTCCAAGGTCATGGAAAAGCTGATTAACCGTCAGCTCATGAAATATCTCCAAACAAGAAAACTTCTCAATGACCGGCAGGTATAGGTACTGATGACTTGATAGTATGCCTCACCGAAAAGTGGATCCAAAGCGTACATCAGTCTGGCGAAAGTAAGATAGTTGCACTTCGTATTTCTAAAACATTTGACAGATTTTGGTTCTTTTGTCTAAAATGCGTGTTTTTAGGATCGGTGACTCTCTTTTTCAAAAAATCAAAAACTACCTTTGGGAACGTTCAATTCAAGTTGCCTCGAATGGTTTAAAGCCTGATATTCACAAAATAAATGCTGGTGTGACCCAGGGCTACATTCTGCCTCCGACACTCTTTTTAGTTTTTTTACTGACCTCTTGTTTGCTACTTCTAATCCAATATATTCCTTTGCTGATGCCACTACTCTATGTTTTTCATACAATATTTATCCCCGGATTCGTGTATCTGCTCTTAGGATGTAAAACGAGAACGGCAGCATATTTTAAACTCATTAAATTCCTATATTAACAGCATAACCAATTGGGGAACAATCAACAGAGTTGAATTTAATGCTTACAAAACTCAATGCTGTCTGCTGTCATTAAAGCGAAATTTAAATACCCAGCCGTTATCAATGAATGGCATTTGCATCGTCGAAACCGAAAAATTTTCCATTATCGGTATGTGTGTCAATAACATCTTACGTTGGAATGACCACATATTCGATGTCGCCAAAAATGCGAACCAAAAACGTCTGGTTCTGAATGTTCATCAGTATACCTTCAAGCTCACTTTCGGACATGTTCTGAAGTGTCGTGATTCGTACCTAAGCCTTACAACTCGCTTATGGAATACTCTGTCGAGCTCCCTTATTCCTATTCATCATAACCTGCAAACATTTAAAACCAATGTACATCGGTATTTCTCTTTTCTTCCTCCCTGATTTTCCTTTGCTCATGCTCTGTACAAAGATTTTAAAGGTGCTCAAATCCCTTGAGGGTGCGTTAATTATAAAAAAAAAAATCAACAAAATCAAAAGCCTGCATTACATTTAGTACAAGTATTACAATATGATGAGTTTTTTACGCCTTGCAATCTAAAGTGCTTAACAATACCACAATGCTCTGCTTCGACGCCTATAAGCTTTCTGATGACCTCCAACTTGATGAAGAAAGGAGAGTCGTTAAAGGGTTTGGGATACTGGGAAGCATTCGTTTCATCTTCCAGCACTATGGAGGTTCGTGCTATCTGCAGCTATGCTCAAATACTCATAACCTAGTTGCCAATAGCTGTCACCAATTATGCAGGCATTCCCTAGCAGGTTTAGACCCTGAGAAGCACTTCCTTAAGCCCTAGCTTTAGATTTCATCCACGATCTTATTTCTCGTAATCCTCTTATGACCTGGGACTCAAACTAAAAGAGTCTAGTCTTCAGCGTGTATTCATTACAGTTGAAGTTGAAATTAGATTTTGTGTATTTAGATGCCCTGTAACGACAATTCACTTTGTGCAATAGCTCATTGTCATCAGCGCTTGGAAGACAGACACACGGTTTCCTAACATAACGTAGAATGATATGTAACGTTGTCGTCCTCCCAGAACATAGGTACTAGCCTATGTTTTGGAGTCCACCGTAAAGACTAGACTACGTTATTTTTTTGGCTCATAATCTAGTCTCTCCTCTGGAAATTTCTCAGAAAGGGCTCATTTCTTGTCGTCAGCTGCCTTACACCATCTAAAACATGACAGGTTTTGCTACATGTTTGACTCAAAGAAGTTTAATATTCAGGATGAAACTCAAGTACTTAGTTTCATTGGAAGAAACTGATGTACCAATTTACCAATTACATTCCTGCCTTTCGTGAAGACAACAAATTCTGTTTTAAGAGATTTTACTGAAGGCCTAGATTACGTCTAGGGCAGCCTGTGACTTAGAGCAAACCGTCGCAAGATGTGGTTGAACCGAAAACGCAGATACATCGCCTACATATGTCTGGACATAGATGTTAAAACTATAAAAAGTCTCTGCTTAACGATTGTTATATATTTTTTTTTTAGTTGTTTAGCATGTATCAAGCAGTGAAGAAAGGTCAGAAGTCAGCATATGCAATCCAGCGTTGCTTTAATTCGCAAAATTAGTCATTTGGGGAAAGAAGATCGCGAACTTTTACGCGTTACTCATTGACGGGTTCTGAAGCGAAACCATTCCCTAGGCTTTCTCGCACGGGGATCAAACTGAAAAAAAAAAAAATAAATAATGACCCGAAGCCTGCAGCCGGTTTACTTTGGTATAGTTGACTACCGGAAACGATAGCTTATGATTTTGTTCAACAAAATGATAAAGTTCGATCGAATAACCCAATTTCTAGAGGCATATGAGACACGCAAATCTGCAACAATTACCGAAAAGGAATCTGCTATAAATTATTCAAGGAATTCCAATAAAGTACAGAGTTAGCGTGTATTGATATCATAGGAAGAATTGGGTTGGACAAAAATTCTGCTTAAGCTCAAAGGATAGTCTTACACTACAGTCTATTGCTCTGGGAGGTAGAAAGGTAGGGTCACTTACTGAATTTTGATTTATTTTTTATTTTTTTCTTAACATACTGTAATATGCGTTCGAGTATATGGCACATCGCATCACTAAGCTTCTAGAATGAAAATCGAAAATAGAAATATACTGAGAGGATGTTCGAGTATGTACATATATCTTTCCTTATTTGGAGATATAGCCAAGTGTACCTAAGTTTTTCACAATTACGTACACCAAAATGTACACACTACCAGTGGTACATATTATGTGGGAATAGTATGTCGCCACGAATATTTACTCTGGATTTTGTATGCCTGGTGTCCGTGTGTACCATAGTTTATTTGCAGTTTTCTCTGTAAGCTCTGCCATTTATTTAGATATTTACAGTTTACATAACAGACACATGCAACTCCAGAATAAAGTTATAAAAGCAACAAATATCATTCTAATAAGGGTATTTATGTATGTCCTTTGCTGAAAAGTGCGTTGTGGGTTGAATTGTATAGAGTAAGCTGACAAATTAGAAATTTAGGACGCTAAACAGTAATAACATTTCCAAAAACCAAATGAGTACTCAAGGAAAGAGGTGTAATACTTCAGTGAACAAGAGGACATCGCAGGAAAAACATTTACAATCCTGACGACATGAACTTTGAAAGATCTTTACTCATAAGACGGATTAGTCATAGAATTCGGAAAAAACAAAAAGCGGAGAAGCAATAATTAGAAATGCCCTATAATGGTATTAATTATCTTAGAAATCACTATTATGAGATATGAAAATCGAAATCAGATTCAATGGAGCAAACCAGAAAGAGATGTGGACATCCTGGTCTTCTGAGGAAATATTCGTAAATGACTCCACGGGAACTGTTAAATTAATTTGTACGAGTATAGGTATGGGGTGATTCATCATGAAGGTTGATTTATAATGTAAAATAATACACATAAATTTGAAAGCAAATTAAAAATTTTTATCATTTGTTAAAGCAACAATTCATGGCATTTATTTTGTAAAAACAACATTATGTAAATATTGGCCATAACTACGTCTAAGGTGGTCCATTTGGAAGATCCAATTTTGGGCCACTCGTTCGAGTATAGAGACTGGTATCTCGCGGATAACACGAATAATGTTGGCTTCCAAAGCGTCAATCGTAGCTGGCTTATTCCCGAAAACCTGAGACTTTACATATCTCAAGAGAAAATAGTCCAAAGGTGTGATATTCCACGATCTAGGCGGCCAATTAACTGTAGCAAAACGTGAAATTAAGTGCTCACCAAAATTATTTCTTAACAAGTCCATTATTTCACTCGCTGTATGGCTCGTAGCGCCGTCTTGTTGAAACCAGAGCTCACCGAGACCATGTGCATGAATTTTAGGAAGAACATAGTGCATTAACATGGCGCGATAACGCTTGCCATTGACGTTAACATTCTGATTTGCCTCATTTTTGAGGAAATATGGACCAATGATTCCATCAGCCGATAAACCACACCATACCGTTGTTTTTAATGGATGTAATAGTAGCTGTTGGTACTCTTCGGGTTGATCATCAGTCCAAATACGGAAATTTTGTTTATTAACGTTTCCATTGAGACAGAAATAATCTTCACCACTGAACAAAATTTCACGATAAAACACCGGATTTTCATTTAGTTTTTTCAGAGCACATTCACTGATAATATGACGCCAATTCAAGTCGCCTGACATCAATTCTTGCACAAGCTGCTGAGAATGACAACGAATCGATTCGTCATGTCTAATGTCAAATTTGCGAATGGTATTAGCAATAGTGGTTTTAGCAGGTTGATTATGCGCACCGTAAATTACTCGAATAGCATGAAAAACGTTTCTCACGCTGACGCTGACTTTCGTAATACAACTGAACAATTTGGAGACGCTGTTAAAACTTGAGCCTTTCCTTGATGACTTGCCAAACGATACTAAATAAAAGTGACAAAGCAATTTGATAGAAGTCACACGTGATCTGTCAAAAGAAGCCTATTAAAACTCAAACTTTATGATGAATCATCCCTTATTTATTTTTAATACCCTAATCTGTGTTCTGGATATGAATATCCTTACATTCAGACTACAGAAAATACAGCTACAACCTGAATTTACTGCCAGAAGCAGAAGAAGTACCTCAAAGGGGAGCCAAACCCCTTCTGTGGAAGTTTATGTCGATTCTGGATGAAACACAATATTGTTCATGTGACTACTACGATTTCTGTTGCAAGTGATCCGAAGGTCAATATTATCGATAACTTGGATTTTATGTTTGAGATCCTGAATTGTAGCTAGGCTATTGGCATGGACCTTACTTTTCAAATAATCCCTCAGGAATAAATTCAAAAGTGTCAAATCGCATGAACTTTGAGGCGAATCAACTTGTCATCTAACCGAAGTAATGCGATCTTCAAATTTCGTACGCAATAATTTGACTGATTGTTGGCTTGTGTAGGCGGTAGCATTACCTTGTTGACACCGGAGATCGTTCAGACCCAATTCATTAAATTTTGGGTAAAAATAGCCGGCCGACATATTGCGGTAACCTTCTTCATTCACTGTAACTGTCTCTTCAGCCTCATCTTCGAAGAAGTACGGTCTAATAATGCCGTCAACCCATAATCCCCAACATACAGTGTTTTTTTTGGATGCCTTAGTTTTTCGTAAATCTCGTATGGGTTTTCCATACAACAACAATTTTGTTTATTTACGTACTCATCTATCCAAAAATGGGCTTAATCGATTGCAAATTGTTCTGGTGATCTAACATCCAATGCACTTTTATTTTGTTTTTGACTATTCATTCAAATGACTGTAATATGTCTAGACAACAGCCGTGAATTGAAGAAAGCCATTACTGGAACTGGAAGCATTAGTCCAATGCTGTAAATTTCGCTAGTACCTGATGAATCTCTTCTATCCTGTCCGGTAAACACTGTCAGCCATTGGGAGCTCCAATTGAAGCGTTGAAAATGTTAACGGTAGCCTGCGAGGACTCGACAGTGTCGAAAACACAAGCATACGAGTGGTGTTCCAGTCTTCCATCCACCAGTATAATTGACATAAACATCGAAAAAGGTAAGAAAGTTGCCACGCAGATCTTCGTGTGAGCATCAGAGCAATAGCAGCCGATCTTGGTGTTTTGTTCGGATCGGTGCAGAGAGTGCATACATTCATACGGTTCCACAAGCTCTTTATTCACCTGACATCGCTCCTTGTGACTTTTTCCTATTCCAACGACTTAATTACCACTTCGTGGAAAGCATTTTGGATGAATGAAGCTGTAAAGGAAAATTCGTAGAAGGAGCTGAAGAATTTTGATTGAACCGTTTTCGTTTTAGAGAAGAATTATGTGTACTTTTCGATGAGAAGGTATAACTCGTTTTGAGGCTAATAACATCAGTTAACCAATTTAAAAGTACTAAACCTCCTTTTTTTAAAATTATTTTGTAACATTCTAATATTTTTTACTGCTCCAGGAATTTTAAGTTCTACAATAAAAAAATCATGTTTAAGGTTTGCTATACTAATCCTTATATTTTAATTATATAGTCCCAATGGTCCAGTTGTACCACAGGGACAGGAAAAAGAATTATTTCTGTCTTCACTGCACACATCGCAGAAGGCAATTTCACCTTCTTGATGTCCATATTGGAATACCCAACTCTTCGGCTTCAGTTAAGTACACTGTTCGATAAAAATATTTGTTTAGAGATAAACTCATTTACAAAATTAATTTCAAATTATAAGCTGTCTCTACAACGTGTTGAACAAGAAAAAAAAAAAAAAAACAGAAGAACCAACTCTGTCATGTATGACAGTGACATAACAAAAGGAGAAAAGATTTAAAGATGCAACAGATCAATGAAGATGTAATAGATCATTCCTCTAGCCGCAGGTGGCAATCACATTATCCGTAGAAAACCGAATCCCAATCTCAAACATCCTGCTCGGTTGAACCGTCAGGTTCATAAGTCTCCACCAGTCGACACAGTTTCTGCACTGCCCGTGTACAAACTCCATTTTCCGTCTTTAATTTTGCGTTGCAATTCAGTTCATCGCAGCCCGGATGAGTGTTCGTGATACGGTTTAGTCGCCAGTGGATTGGGGGCAGATTCTCCTGCTGAATCAGGACGATGTCATCCAATCTGATGTGTCCTTTGAGGGCCGATGCCAGTTGTTTCTCGTTTACAAAGTTAACAAGTATGTTACTCGTCACTCAAGCGTTTACAAAAGTGTTGATGGACCTGGCGCATCATACCACGACCTGCCATTGTTTGAGACGATTGGGGAGAACCTCAGAGAGGCTGGGCTCTAGAACCACGATTAGTGGAGCACCGATTAGGAAGTCTCCTAGTGACAAAGCGAATTTATCCCCCAGGTCAACGTGCAGTGGTATGAGTCAGCGGGAATTAAGGCACGCCTCGATGCGTACTGCCAGGTGCTGTCCTCCAACTAACCGGACCAAGTGTCGCTTTGCAGACTTCACCGCAGCCTCCCATAGTCCACCCTGATGTGGAGCGCTGGGTGTGATGAAATGCCACCTCGTACCGTTGTTCAAGCCGCCAAGTTTTGTCGAAGCATCCGATTAGCGCCCACAAAAGCTGTGTCAATTTCGCTGTATGGATCTGGATAAGGTCCCCGTCAGTCAGAAAATCGAGTAAAGACATCCAAAAAAGCCCGAGCCGAAAGATCATCCACCACTTTAATGTGTACGGCCTTAGTGGCCATACATATGAAGATTGCCATATAAGTTTTCACGGTTGCCTGGGATCGCTTCACTTTAATGTTAAGGGTAAATGGACTACAGTAATCAACTCCTGAAGCCGAAAGCGTTCGAGCCTGAACAACCCTGTGGCTCCGCGGTGGCGCCGACAAACGACACATTTGTGCCTATAACATCTCATAGCTTGTCTACCATGAAAAATCTAAAAACGATTGCGGAGAGTCTGAAGCATGAGTTGCGTACCACCATGGAGCTTGCGATCATGAACATCTTTGATGAGCAGACAAGTTAGAGCACCAACTTTCAGTAAGATGACGGGATAGCGATAGTCATAAGGTACCGATGTTTTGCTACTGCGATCACCAATGCGCAAGAGACCATCTTTGTCCAGGTAAGGGTTCAGTGGTAGCAATCTGCTGGAACTGAGTAGACTAGTTTTGTTGCGTAGTTGATGAATATCATTGGAAAATGCTTTGTGTTACTCTATGCGCAGGAGGACCCTGCGTAGATGGCGACGACTCGGCAACCAACGTAAGATGAAACGCTCGCTAAGAGAAACAAGTTGACCATATCGCCTTTTCGTTGTAAGTTTAAGTTTCACCAAAGCGACCATTACTCGCACGGATATCTTCACCTCGCCAAACACGGAATGTTCTTCTTCCTTTGTAAGATTGTTGCTATCTTCTGTAGTGAAAGAGTCATTTTCCAACTAAAAGATTCAGTAGTTCTTCCGCTCCAATGCCGCGACTGGTGCAATCAGCTGGATTCTGTGCCAACGAAACATAATAAAGTAAGTTCTTGTATTTGTCAACCTCGATTTGCTACTCGATGCTTACGTTACCAACACAGCACGACCACAAATAGTACGATGCATCCTGTAGTTCTAGTGCAATACGGACGTTCTTAAGAGTTAATGCCAAGATGTGCGCTGCGCACAGCTCCCATAGAGGTTTGATAGCGAGGATTGATGTAACTTCTCCTCTGGACATACCTAGCCATCTAGGCACCCGAAATTGGTTAAGCTACTGCAGTCCATTGCGAAACATAAGCCAAGTTCCTAGCAGCTCTGATGGTAAGGGGGCATCCCAGGTAAAGCTCGCTGATCAAAGCGTCTGAATAAGAATCTTTCCAGTAATAATGACCGGTGCGAGCAGTCCTAGCTGAGTACACGTCGCTTCGTAGTGGATTTACCACAACACATATATTCTTGTTGTAATTTTGCACTTATTTTTACATTTAAGCAAAAACTACTTAAAAGAAGCATATCCTTTACAAAATTCTCTCGCTTAATCTCGTTTTTTTTTTCCTTGAATTCTTTTAAACATCTAACCCCTACAAAAGCCGTTTCTCCTTGTCAGACAAAGAAAGTGCTCACAATTAGAACTCGCATCGCAAGTGGATTATCTCTTCAAGAACTTGTTTGGCATGAAAGAAGGAAATCCAAGGTTCTGAGAACTGCTTCCAATTAAGTAAGTCGGTGTATTATTAAACTAAGACGACTTGCCCAAAGCGGCACGCGTCATGATTGCGTTTAGTAAAATTGTCTTTAGCGCCATCCTGCAAGACAGCACATTGATGCCTTTATAACGAGATTTTGATGGTGGAAAACCCCAATGCTTACGACTTTGTAGAGGCACTTGGGCTTCTTTGAATTCAGGGTGAAAAAATTTGCATAATTACTTTTCTCGAAGGCAAAATGAGGAAGGACGTCTGGCGAAACGTATTAATGAAGTTTATAGATTCAAAAGCTTTCTGAGAAAAGTATCTATAGAGCTACTCCTGTGTATTCGCATGCATAGATAATTTTTTCGAATGTTAATACGAGTATATGAGTATTCATGCTTATATTTCTCAGATAATTGTTGAGAAGAAAAGATTTTCACTTAGCGTTTGCTCTGGCTGTCGTCAGAAGGATGTTCTCAAACTTACAATGATTTTGTAAACAAAAAGGTGGGCATTGAGCTCTGCGAACTGGAACCTAAACGATGGATAAGTTTGCAATTTTAATGAGATTTTCCAAGCCAATATTTCGCTAAACAAAATGACAATGTGACAAGGATATTACTTTTTGTGGTGCGTTGGAGGATTGGTTTTAATTAATATTTTGTTCCTTGAAACAACAGCAGACGGGAGATGGTACGATGGTCGTTTGAAATTTAGAGAGTGAAAGTGATATTACGATTGTGATACTCTTCATGGATGCAAATCCAAGGGTGTGCTTTAAGTGATAGTCATGCGTAGTGGCGTTGACAAATTGTTATAGTGTTGGACTAGAAGTAATTATATGGCAAAAGGGTTTGAGAAGGAGATGAGACTGAAGCAGCGGAAACAAACGAATTAGAAGAATGCGTATTTATTACATAGAAGGCTTTGTGTTAAGAAACTGACAGCAGTAGTAGTTTTCAGCTGAGCGCAAATATTGTATAAAAAACAACCACCGAACAATAGCCTGTATCTTTAAAAGAGAAAGCAGTTTGCGGAAGAAAAACGAACATTCCCTCAATTTAAAACAATGATTCCGTGGAGCAAATTTCATCACAGAATCAAATACAATTACCAAAACCAACAACGTAATTGTCTTTATTGTCTCTTTCAGAAGAAATCCAACTATTGTGTGTCATAAAGGAGTTTTTCAATTTGTATTCAATCATTTGTTGATTTGCCCTTCCATTAGCATTTATGTTACATACACAATCGCATAGAAACTTTTCTTGTTGTTTTTTCAACCAGCTCCTGCTGCTCTACCCGCCTCCTTATGCCTATAAGGACTTTCCAATTGAAAATGCTGAAACTCGAAACTCTGTCTCCTGTTGTGATTCCATTTAAAGTCGAATTTTAATGATTTATAAAGCAAGTGAATTAGGAAATTCGTGACTGGAATCCTTATGATGGAATCGAATGAGGAGTTTCCTTTTACTCCCTGAGAAGAGGTCACTGTTTACTGGTGTTACTGGTACTGTAAGTGCTTTGTATTTATTTGGTAGAGGAGCTAAGCCCTCTGGATCGAGGGGATACTGCATACGGGAGGGTCAGCGCCTTATTGTAAACTCAACAGATTGTATAATGTTTGACCTTTGATGGGTGGGTAACAGCTACGAATGGGTTTTTAATGATGCATTTAGTCCTTGGGACTACTAATGGCATTTGGGGAGTGCTACTACAATGGAGTGGTCAGTTCTTGTCACGTAAACGACAGAAAGGAGTATCGAATTTAATGTGTTTTTTATGTATACTCTACGTTCGAGCACCAATGCTTAATATGACACTTGATTTCAAAATTCTTTACACTCATTTTGGCAAGGGATTGTTTTATAAGAAATCCATTGTTGTAATGATATTGTAAATGAAAATGTGAATCTATGGATTTGAAGGGTAGAAACATATATTTTTTTTAAAAAGAACTAGGCACTCAAGTGAGTATGACTGCAATTAAAATACCTGAGCACATGTTCAGTTTTTAGAAAACAAAGAAAGATGTTCTGGGCTTAGTGGTTATTTCGCTCCATGGGTGGGATCCGATATTTAACAGGGATACTAAATTATTTGGGTAATTGGGCTTATTGTTGTACCCTATTCTATTCGATTCGGTTGAGATTGAAAGCCGAACCGTCCGATTTGGAAGCAAATACACTACCATTTTAGCCACAGCCACCAGCAACAGAAAATATGTAATATATACTTTTTTAAGCATATTCCGGCAGTCGGTTTGTTTTTAGAAAAACTAAAAATCGATACAGTTGACAAAACTTTAAGAACTCGGAGTAATCGGTTCAATCAATCTTTGAGAAATCTCTAATGCACGGTGCTGAGGCCGACTCTTACTTATGAAATAAAGGTTTGGTAGCCAGCACTGGAAATATAGAGTAATATCAACCTGTTAGCAAAAAAAAAAAAAAAAAAAAACTCAACGAGTTACCTGCTTTAGCATCACTAGCGCATCAAGAACCTTTCAAACGGCGGCTCTCTAATCCAGAGATGAAGAGGAATCTGTAGTGCATATTCTTTGCAACAACACTGTCTTAGAATGCATAAAAATACAATCACTTGGCAGTAACCAATTCCAACATCTAAATGAGTATGAATTACGAGTATCTTGAGAAATTTATTAAGAAATCTCTTTGGTTCCAGAACTAGATTGGGCATCTTCATCGTCATCGGCATACAACTAGTCTTAGTGCACCTCAATGAAAACCATTCTAAACTAATCTAACCATGCTGAGTCTGATAATGCAAATGTATCCGCAAACACTGTGCTGTGAACTTCGATACAGAAATTCAATTCAAGCCATGAAGTTGATGGAGAAGTTGAAAAATGTATTGCACCGCTGGCACTGTTCTTTACGTATGAAAATTTCACCGTGCGTCGATTAATCTTCCTCGGCCTCATAAGATTACCAGATTCTACACATACATATATGTACATATGATCTTATTTATGTATTTGAGGTTAAACATAAAGAGGACAATACTCGGTACTCTCACAACTACTTGTCCCCAAAATATTGGATCAAGAAAACAAAATGTGCATTTGTGACATAGAAAAGTAATCTTTAGCCTTTGGTATGTGAGTAGACCAACATAAAAATGAATTTGCAATTGGGTCTTCTTCCAAACATAATACCAAGGCACTAAGCGTTTTCTAATGAAGGAGGTTGCCCAAATATGTCGAAAAATGTAAGCCTGCTAACAGAGAGTGTTAAAAACAAATGGCGATTAAATTAGCAAGCCATTGAAAACGTCGTATCTGATGGCAAAAACAATTAAACCACTGAATATCTGAAAAGTACTGGCAAGCGCATGCTGAAAAATAAGATACTTTCAGAGTGTCAATCAAAATTGATTACATAAGATTAGCTCACAAATCGTAGGGGCAAACAAAGATACATAAGTAGCTCCTCAAACAGAAGAAGAAAAGAGGTTTGTAAGCGCTCGATCTAGCCTTACCTTGTTTTTATAATTAGCTCGAGCTCAAGAGGCTATAAGCATCCTTAAAATGATTGCACATAGCGCCGGCGAATGATAGCTAGAGAGGAAAAGAGGAGAGATACTGATTGTATATTGGTCTTAAATGTTTGTTGATTGTAATGACTAGTAAATAAGGTACTCGGTACGTCCGAAAGTGAACTCGAGGGCATACTGAAGAGCATTCATAGCGAGACGGGTGTTACGGTTGTTGGTAGCGATGTTGATATTAAATATTCCTCCAGCATTTTTGACGACATCGAATATATAGTCATTCCAATGTAAGTAGTCATTGGCACACATGCCGAGAATGAAAAGTTCTTAGGTTTCGACGATCCATGTGCCATTCATGGTTATTGGCTTTAACGATAGCAGACAGCATTCCACTTGATAGTTCTCTAATTGATTATGGTGTTAATATCGGAATTTAATGAGCTTAACATATGCCGTCATTCTAGTTCTACAGCCAAGGAACAAGGACGCGAGTCAGGGAACGAATATAAAAATCAGAGAGTACTGTCATCACCAAAATAATATGTTAGATTATAAGTAGCAAATAAGAGATTATTAATGACAATTAAACAGAATGTCAGAGACAGAACAGAGCCTTAGGACACACCAGTATTTATTTTGTGAATATCAGACTCAAATTCAAGACAACTCGAATTGGAACGTTCTAATCCATTGAAGGCTAAAGTCATTGAACCCTTAAAGCATGCACTTTCGGCAAAAGAGCCTGATGCCTAACTCTGTCAAATGCCTTAGAAATATCAAGTGCGACTATCTTGCATTCAGCAGACTAATGTACGTTTTGGTTCCGCTTTTCTGTGAGACATACCATCAAATCACAAGTAGACCTGTTGCTACGAAAACCATACTGCCGGTCATGGAGAAGTTTTCGCGTTTTGAGGTATATCATTCGCTGACGGTTAATCAGCGTCTCCATGACCTTGGCAAGAAGGGACGTAAGTAAGTAAGCGTCGTGAAAATTAGGATTAAAGAAAAAGCTTACGCAGTAGTTTTGCCAGCTTTGAAGATCAGCTCTTTAGAAGAAGGGAAAATAGGATAACTGGACCAGCGAGTTTGTGTGTGCTAAGATATTTAAGTACTCCTGCTACTAAATGAGTGTAAAAGTGGATTCGCTCCATTGAATATTCGACGCTCTCAAATGTAGATGTCATAAAGATGCACTAAGTAGGTTGCCTTTAACCGAAGAGCTGATAGCTGGAAGGCCATTATAAAAGAGAGGAAGAGTGAGGCAGAATATCTGACATTTCTGATGTTTATTGTATATTTGGCTCAGTTGCAGTCATTCCTGGCTTGTTTGAAATTTTTTCGGTTATCCTTTGTCGGGTTGGTTTGTAGGTCCAAAAGAAAAAAATATTTTTCTAACCCTTCTCGGGTAATACCGTGCCTTTCCTTTTGTTTTGACACTCTTTATCCGATCTCATTCCAAGCAGAAAAGTGTTTGTAATCATATCAGCAGCGGCGGCCACGTTGTTATCGAGGAAACATAACGACTTACGAAAGAAGTTGTAAGGTCCGCTTCAATTGACTTTCTTGTACTGCCATACGGTTTATTCAGGAATCTTCTTTCTAACTTTGTTTTCAGTAGAAATTTACTGATATGACATAATAGTCCATCATATTACCCGTTATGGGTGAGAAGTTAAAAACAAGCCCATGGTGTTGGCGGTTTGATTTTCGACGTCTGGTATTCACGAGGGGCTCAAGTTGTTTTCCGCTGAGTAGATCTCAACACACCGTCCTTCTAGAATGGGAAAGTGCTACACTGTGGAAACCATTTTAAGGTCTATCATTTAAGTTTAACCCAACATGTGAAGCAGGTACAAATTCCTAACAAAAGCATGCAGTCCAAAAGCGAAAATGCAAACCTGATGAGAAGAAATTATCGGGCTATCACTGATGCATTCGGAAGTATTGAAACGGAAATGCCAAATATGGCCATAGTGGTTAAGAGGGTAATATAAATTATATACTTCCGATAAGAAATGACGCCCAAAACAAAGTTATAGTACACCATACAGTGCACCGCTCCGCTACAAACTAAAGCTGCGATACAACAGAAAAGATCAGAGGAAAAGTTTTCATCTTCTTCGACAGCTTTGATACTTTATTTCGTATGTTCCTTACGAGATACTGAAAAGCATGACGACTGACTTGAGTAAGGACTTTACTATCTACATACATTTCACTTTGGTCAGGCGAAGCGCAGTTTTCGGGGTATTCGTTCGGCTTGAATGGTAATCCTGCTACTTTAGCTTTACAAAGGTGGCTTTAAGGTTTTTTTAGGTTTCATTCCTTCCTCCTTTCCTGCACTGCTGGTAACTACATAGAACAACAAGAGACCTTATCTTAACCATCGGATGAAAAGTCGCACAGTATGACTGATCACAAGCATCTACAATATCAAAGTTTCCTCTACTTCTTGCTATAAGTGCTGGATTTTGAGATAGGTTAAAGGGAATGTGCACAAAGAGAATCTGGCGGTTATAACTGCTCATTGCCAAATATTTTTACAGCAGTTTCCCTGCCTTGCACTAGGTACTACTAGATACAAATTGCCTCTTTTTGGCCTCTTCGTATGAAATGTCGCAGTATTTTGTAGTCCCCTCGTCTGGACCTTCATACTGTATAATTTAGATAGAAGCCATATCAACTTTATAGACGTCCATTGTCTCCCTAAGGTGCTTGAGAGCACCTAGTCTATTCACAGTTCGCACACTCCAAATTATATACATATTCCAACGTCGAATCCTTGTCAATTTAGATGGGTTGCCGAGATTAAAATCAATCTTCACAAGACTGAATTGCTATGCTTTCTTTTAACTGTGGCATTGAGAGGGTGTTGGCTATTGTTAAAGTTTTCATGGATACAAAAAATCTTCGAAACAATTTTATATTAAAAAGGAAGCAGATAAAACAAAGTCAAGACGTCGCAATTTTGAAAATATTTTCGACCAAAACTCATAGTGATGTGGTCAATGCTAATCCCTATGTATATAAGTATGTAACCTAAGTTTTTCGAAAACTTCTCAAAAGGTTTTCCGCTGTTAGACTAACAAAAAAAAAAAAAAAAAAAATGAAACAAACTTTCTTCTATCAGAAAAGGATAATATGTTGTATCAAAATGTCTGCCAAGTATTCTCGATGCAAACTTATTTATCGAATTAACGTATACCACTTTCAAGCCTTCAGGGCAAATGACACGTCTTCGAAACATCCGGAACATGTCCATTACCACTTCAACATTTGGCGCAAAATTAGATTTAACTATCGTACAGTCAGTTACCATCACCACTACTGTATCTCACTTACTGCCTTGTCTCATCCTTTTTACCAAAAGTAGTGCTTTAAAAAGGACATGAAACTTTTTATTTTGTATTCCGTAAAAGAATTCTGCTCTCCCTTCGAGTAGAATGAAAGTTTCCACGAGAAAAGTTTAAAAAGAAAGTTTCGCCTTTCCTACATTGTACAATCAGGAGACGTACATACCATAGTTGGTAGAAGCAAACACCCAACTCAGAGAGAACTTTTACTAGAATAGATGTGCAAGGCATAGAGTTTTCCTTTTATTTCGTGTTTGTCCTGTTACTGTTTTTCTTTCCTATGTGAGATGGGATAAGAAAAAAATAAAAAAAAAAAAATAAAAAGGAAGAGAAGCAGAGTGGAGTCTCAAACAACTAAACAACTTCATGATGTGTCCTTTTTTTTAAGAAAGCGGGTGAATTTGAATTCTTAACGCTTTCTTATCTTTGGAGAGCGGCTAAAAAGAGGAAAATTGAAAGAAAGAAAAACACGAAAAAAGGACGATCTAAAAGGAAAACAAAACAGAAGGTAAAAAAAAGATTGGTTAGAAAGAAAAACACAAAAATTTGCTATTTGGACGATAAAAGTTCAGCTTCATGCATGAAGGAAACAAATGGAAACCCATTTTGTGTATTCCCAGCGACAAATTTACAATTTCAGTCGGAAAGTGAGAATGAAAGGATCGAAGAAGGGCTGTACGTTGAATGTAAGTGTTGCGGTTGTAAAAAGAGAGTATCCTCGAAAGCTTTCGTTCCCATCTATCCCATTTTTTGGGTAAACCAATTAAGCGGAAACACGACAAGGAAGTTGTTCTTTACTCTCATAACAGAAAATTAAGAAGAAAACTACCTTGTTCTCTACCTTCCCGACGGATCAAGTTATAAATGATCCGAAGACCTAAAATAATGAGTGAGTACATAAGAAAGACCAAGTTCAAAACGACTAACGTGAGAAACAGTAGTTTCTGGGAACGGCTTCCTGAGTAAGTTCCTGAGTAAGATGGACACTTTAAGGACGCTTCGTACCTCTGACTGTTTTGGAATTTATACTCAAGTTAGATATGATCGATAAACCCAATGTAGAATGGTCAGAAAAACACTCATCTTGAAGACGTGCTCTTCGAGACCTTCTTCATATTTCACATTTACTGATTCTGTATTGCCAGTGATATAAAATTATGCAAAAGTAGATTGCATACGATTACGGTGGAATTTTTTTATGAATGAAAAATTTTGGTTCTGCTTTTGGATGCTATCGGCTAAGAAAATGATATCGGCTAAGTACCCGCCAACAGAATGAATGACCATTCGGGCCCGATTTGTTGCATCTTCCATCACTATTGCCAGAACTTCCGGCCATAGGTCCTTGCATTCTTGACGGATATTCTCTTTGAGTTCTTCAGGAATATGAGGCCTATTCACATAGACCTGTGACTTCAAAAAACCAAAAAAAAAAAAAAAAAGTCTGGAACGGTTAAATAGGAGATCTAGCGGCCAGTGCAAATCACCAAAACAAGAAATTAGGCGACCCAAAAATGTTGCCACGCAGCCCTCAGAATTTTGGTTGTGACTCGTGAAATATGCACCCTTGCTCCATCCTGTTGGACCCACTTGTTTTCCAGTCCTAACTCATCCAATTGAGGAAGGAGAAAGTCGGTGGTCAAGGCTCTGTAGCGTTCGCCGTCCATAGTAGTCATTTGGCTCGCGGAGTTTTCGTAAAAATAAACCACTGCATACCATGCAGTAACTTTGAGCGAGTGTAATGGCCCGAAAAGTGATCATTTTGCTTATTCACATTTCCAGAAATGGAAATAGGCCTAGCCGCTCATGATGATTTTCGATGAAAAGTTGTCTCTCTCGTGGTCGAGATTCAGGATGGCTTGAGCGTAGGTTACACGCACTTGGCAGTCAACAGCTAACAGCTGTCAACACTGTCAGCTCTTTGAAAGGGAATATCTTACATTCTTTCACCAAAATTCTCTGTAAGGACCGCCGATTGATGCCCAATTGCATGACACGTCGACTGGTCGATACTCCGGGCTCATCTGCGACATCTACAACCACAGCTGGCAGCATCTCATGTTGTCGCATAATCATCTAGGCAAGCGGCTAAACGTCATAATGTTTGTTCAGTTGGTGTCGGACGACCGGGAAATTTGCGCCGAAATTCATGCTGCTCCGATACCACCGAAGTATTATTCTGCGTTCTTTGGGAGTATTGCGATTTATGTCTTGTTGTTTTCTTCACAAATGTCAAACTAGAACTGACATTTGCTGTCATTTGCAAGCATTTTAAAATTTTCCGATTAGGTGATGACTTTCCCGCCACCTAGTAATTTCGCTTCAATATGTTGTAATAAAATTCACCTTGAGGTCTTCTTCATCACCGCCTTCTACATAGTTCTTACTTTAAATTGAAGATTTACTCAACCTTGTTCCATTAAAGGGAAGAAACCTTGAGTCAATGGATATTATTTTAACGACTAAATGGTCTATGGACGGGTATCTCGAATATTTGTTTTAGGGCTGTTTGCTGATACCCATCTTAGCGCTTTAAGTTGCACATAGCAAGTTAACATGCACTTACTATACACATTTGCACAATTTGAAAAGAAGATCTTAGTCAAGTTAAACTCAATTTACGATGAAGAAATAGTGGATCATAAGACGTTAAGTAGTACTCAGGTAGTGACAGTGAAATAGAGTTTTAAAAAAAATTCAGCACCTTCTATACAATTATGGAATTAGGATTATTTTTGAAGATGATGTGGAAATCCTAGAAATTATAGAGCAATATTCACGAGCTTTCCTTTTATAAACATTTTCGCCCAACCAAGGACATAAGCATGTTGGTTTTGAGAGCAAGCGAGCGCTGGTGTTCTTATAATTCACCGAAGCAGATGTTTGTTAACTGAGGCGAGAAGCCTCTTAAATATACGAGTACTTCGCACAATTATTGGGTCGTGGTCCTTTCAACAGGTATGGTGGTGAAAATCTATTTCCTGATTCAAATCATAGTGAACGTAGATTTTTCAGGAATAATTCGATTGCATCTTCAAAACAACTTCTTGCCACGCTGAAATTTTTCGGAACTGACACTCATCTGCAGAGTATTGCTGATTTTGAAGAAATGCTCGTTTCGACAATATTAAGGATTGTTTTGACATTTTTGAAAACAGTAGCAACTCTCGCTCACATTTGGAGATACATAGTTTTTTTTCCAAAGGTATTTTTAGACCGAGGACAGCCCTTTTTATTGCTTAAAATATAAAATTCTGTCTAATTCCGGGTTTCATAACTAGGGACCTGGTGGCAGTATATATAGTAAAACTAAATATGGGAAACAAACCCACATTCAGAAAGTCTATAAGAGAAGAAGTCGTAGACCTATGGTGGAAGGTTGGCACGTGCCCGAGGAGGCATCTTTATTAGATCATATGCACATTGTTTTCAAGATAAGATGCAGCAACGAATACGCGCCGATTCGATATGACAATAGATTTACGGACTGCAAGACATATTGCGAAAATTTAGCGGTCAAAGCTGTATTGTTGCCGTCCGCACAGTCAACAACAGTGAACGCAGATGATACCCTATTCTAGCTAAACGACATCATTCTAAGTTCAAGCAAACTGTGGTAAAACGGCGAGTACCATGGCGGTGGGAGGTGCTCTGACGAAGCTGTAAAGAAATTGCTCCATATCACTCCATTTTCCATATCAAATGCTCCATAGAGACATCGATCAACCTAACATTAACTGGGTCAAAGTGATGCTTGAAAGCCGGATGATTATAACTTCATCAGGGCCGACTTCGGGATCAGTATCAGCCGTAAGGGGCTGCCCGTAGGAAGGCGTATTATCATCCCACCTGTAGCCTATGGTTATTGATGATTAACTTAAAAAATTAAGCAACTTAGGCTACAACACAATTGGTTATGCTGATGACCTAGTCATCATCCTCAGAAGGACAAACGCAATCACTACAAGTATGCAAAATCCTCTTAAGACGGTCCTAGACTGGTGCACCAGAGAGTATCTCCCCTTAATCCAAATAAGGCTGTCGTAGTTCCCTTCACCAAAAAAAAAGAAATATTAACTTAGGTATACCATAGTTTTACCTAACGATACAAACGTTGAGTACTTCAACGAGGTCGAATATCTAAGAGTAATCCTAGGTAAAAGGAAGCCTCACATAAACAACAAAATAACTAAAGCAACAACCTATTAGTGAGCCTGCCGTCGTCATGTATGGCAATGATGGTCAAGCCCATCATAATATTATATGCTTCTTCAGAATGGTGGACTAAAGCCACGCAAAAGACCGCCAATAAAGTACAGTGTCTTGCACATCTGGGCATTTCCAGAGCTAACGCCCCTACACTGATATATAAACAAAATCAGCGAGTCTGGTACAAATTAAAGAGCTAAGTCTTAGCGAACATTCATACCTAGGGATCCTGCTGTCCGAAATACTGGATCTTGATATGATCTGCGCGGTAACAGAACGCCTGCTATTGTGTTATTTTGTTAGCAATAACGCATCAAACAGCCAACATAGCATTAAGTGCTATACACATGGTTCTTAAATGAAATCGGGAGTTACAGCTGGTATACATGAACTAAACATTACCTCGCCTTAACAATGGGTAAAAACCAAAGTGTTTTTCAACCAAAACTCTAAGCCATTCAAAAATGTGCCGATCATATTTACAACATCCATGTATTCATAGACAGTCAAGCAGCGATAGATGCCCTTAGCTCGCACACCATTAACTTCAAATCAGTCACGTACTACTTCAGAGTCCTCCAAAAACTTAGCTCTAGGAAAAAGATCAAACTGCGGTGGGTTCCTAGTAATGAGGGCATTAATGAAAATGAAAAGGCTAACGAGCTGGTCAGAAAGAGCTCAGAAAATTGCAGAATTTTAACCGCTTCTCTGAGTCTCCGGATTATAGCTCCTGTGCTGGTAAATGATGAAATACTATACATGCGTGGCATCTTAATGTAGATCGAGCAAACAAAATGACGACAGTCATGTACAGACTTAAGTTTAACAAATTTGGCTATACTAACGACCTAGCTACCGAGTTACACAAGGCAGGAAGGGAGAATTTGCACCAAATCATCTGTATAATGTGATCGAACGAAAACATGGCAAGCGAATGGAATATCAGTATTGTAAGCCCGATACTGAAGAAAGAAAACCTTCTAGGCCACGCGAAATATAGATTCACCTCATCAACGTCTAAAGTATTAGATCATTTCTGTCGTCATTTGCAGTCGCCTAAATTTTTTTATCAACCAGAACTTGAAGGAGATCATTGAAACTGATACCCACAATATGGTATTTGCCCATTTAAGGGACAGCTATGATAGCGCATATGGGGAAACATTTAACAAAGTCATATGTTCTAGTTTTAGCATTCCTTGTAAACATGCACCGCTCTGCAGGATAGCTATGGAGAGAGTTTGCTGCTCTATGGAGGTCGACATCTAAAACCTTGGACGTCGAAAACGGCTTTCGACCCACTATCATAGGTTTTCTTGGGCTCAGAAGTCAAGTGATTAACTGAGCCTTCCTTCAGACAACCCAAATAACGTTCTATTAAATTTTGAGTGTTTCAGAGCCATAGACATTATTTAAAAAGGATGTGGAGGCAGTTCAGTGCTTCGAATGCTCTGCGGTCCTGTCTACATCGACGTAGAATGCAGGAGGAATGTTAACCATGAACTATATACCTACATGGACATTCATCGACCTCGACAGATTAAAAGGTATGGCCTGCGAAATTGAAAGCAGCTAGCGACCAACGGGGCTAGAGAAACATGTTGGTTAAAGCCAGTCCTACCCTGGACTTTATGGGGAATCTTTTAATATGTGGCTTCGATATCATTTAGCTAATTATTTGTTCTTTACCAGCAGTCCTGAAGGACGTTCGTCAAAGGATGTAGATTTTTTCTAAAGCACACTTGTGCCTTCACCTCTATCCCAGAGTGGTCATCGCATTTGAGATTTAGTGCTCACTAGGGAATTCCATCTGCGCAAAATTAAACACCCTATCAGAGCGTATCGATGTATCGATATTTTTACCAATAATCGGTCGGTGGTGTTAGCGCAGCGTGAATGTTGACGTTGATTTCCTAATCGTGTCGCGTCAACGGGGCAAACATTCCGGCGCTTAGCTACTCGACTCGAACACAGTGAAGCAACAGGAGAGCATGCAGGGCGTGTCCGCCACCGGCTGCAGATGTCGTTGAGTCGAAGAAACTTCAACCAGATGACGTGTCACGCAATTGGATATCACCAGACGGACCCTACAGCGAATTTTACTAAAAGACTAAAAGACATGTTCCCGTAACAAGTGCAAACAGTGCATCAGTTAATGCGTCCTGACCGTCAGTTGTGTGTGAATTACTGTAAAACCATTCTCAATCTCAACAACGAAGAGGACGATTTTGTGTCGAAAATCCTCATGAGCGACGAGACGCATTTCTACTTAAGCGGTTACGTCAATAAGCAAAACCTTCGTTTTTGACGCACTGAAAATCCGCGATGATGCACGGAGAGCCAATACATCCACTCAAAGACATTGTGAGATGCGGCGTTCACCCGGGAGGAGTGATAGAGCCGTATTTTTTTGAGGACGCTATCGGCAATACGGTCACTGTTACTGGGAAACGCTACAGGGCCATGAAAAACCATATCTTACTGTCGGAATTGGATGAGCGGGGCTTGGTGAAAATGTGGTTTCAACAAGACGGTGCAACCGCACACACAACATGAGCCACAATGGATATTGTCAAGGAAGCGTTTCCTGTTCGTGTAATCTAACGTTTGGCGATTTGCCATGGCCAGCAAGATCGCCCAATTTAACCATCCCAGACTTCTTTCTGAAGTCGCGGGCTTATGTCAACAAGCTTCAGATAATCGCAGTCCTTAAGGAGAATATTCGACAGGAAATCTTGTGGAAAGTCATGGAAAATGCGATAAAACGGGCACAACGGTCGATCAACACTGGCCACTTGGCGGATATTATCTTTTACACTTAAGAGAAACAATTGCTAAGATCTAAGTAAAGACTTCCATCACTCAAAATCATTTTCTTTTATTTAGTGAAAAAGAAATTAAAAAACAAAATTGGATGATTAATTTTTTCTTTAAGGCTAAGCAAGGCACCCATTGTAGGGTGATGAATTGTTTCTTGTTATACAGAAAATTACAGAAATAGCCTTTAAAATAGCCCATTGGCAACACTACTATAAGTACTGAACGCATCCTTTTCGTTCAAATTATTTTTTGTTTTCATTCTTTTTTGGCACTCAAATTGGAGTTTTTTTGTTTTTTTTTTTTTATCGTATTGTGCAACTAAGGATGAGAGGAATGAGCTTCATACATATCTAGAAAGTAGTGAACCAAATATTCAAGAATTCAAAAAATTTGAATATCGCCGGGACTTGTCTGTCGGAACATAATAAAAATGCATTTAACCAAAGTAGAACAGGTACTAACGAGAGATTTGATTTTTTTGAAAGCATTTAAGAGGATTGAAATGGGTGGATTGGAAAAGAAGAATCTGAATATGAAAGGATAAAAAGCCAGCAAGTGGATACACGCACACTTAGAGCTGCTCTATAACTACCAAAAATTGATGGGGATGAACACACTTTATGCCAATTTTTTGGAATTTTGTTATCGAGATTCAAATATGTTTACAATTTCTCACATATGTAGATTTCGGTAGAGTGATGTAGTCAATATAGTAGTGTCAAAATGGAATATTGAATTGATGCTATCTCAAATCTATGTCGCAACAGGATGTTGTTGAATTGTGTTGCAGGGCGGAAATATTTCTGTTTTCATTTCGACTTAAAGGTAAGGCAATCGAAAAGGATTTGAATGACTTTAGCCTGAAATGTTTTGTGTATTGATGTGTTGTTAGTGACTTTGCTTATTTGAATAAAGGACCATTTAGATGAGGCTACTTTAAGATTCTTATCAAAAGAAGGGATACGAAGAAGTCAGAACTACCAAGGTCCAATATAAGCTTGCGTGAGCTTGGGATCGAAAACAACTTGATTCGTAAGCTAGTGAGCTAGAGCGAAAATGTAAGATAATCGAAAATGTCTAACGAGTCTCATGAAATAATTAGGCTGTTCAATGTAAATAAATGAGTTTTAGTTAAGAAATAAGAAAATTATGGAGTATGGGTTCTTTGTGGGTCAAAAGCAGCTGCATAATACCCAAATTTATAGCTCAAATTTTTGGTGTCTAACCCTCCTGCTTAATTGCAAATTCATAAAACCGGCAGAACTAAAGTAAATATTCATCAAGTCCCGGTATGGGAACGAGCATTACAAAGCACGGGGGGGGAAAAATGTAAAAAGCGTTCTAAACGTACTGATACTGATCATTTTATTGTATTGCAACCTCCAGGTTGCTTACTGGCGTCGTGACAGGGCATTACATTTTTGCTAAGCACTTAAATGTGTTGGCCATAGGTAACACAATATCCTGCGATGTTTGCTGTGAAAGTGATAACGATAGCGCCAGGTACTGTAGGCACCTTACTAAAGAAGCGCATTCTTCGTAAGACTAAAAGATTTCATTAAAAGAAACTGACAGGAAGTACAATAGACTAATTCCCTGTCTAGTTATCTATTTTGCTATAGTAGTGACAGGTTAGAGTTTTTGCCAAATGAAGAAGAAATTATTGTAAAATACTTCTAACTAACATAACCAAGATAATGCTCTTTACAAATCTTATCCTGCTAACTGTAAGAGGGCTGATTGATAAATACCCGGATTAGAAATGACAACGCAATTAAATTAGGCTTTGACAATTTATTTTTCAATATAATCCCCTTTCAACTCGATACACCTTTTTCAATTTTCATCGACGGTCATTAAACGAAGCAGAAACTTCTCCAAATTTTGATTAAACAGGGCCAAGCAAGTCTTTGAAGTGGTCTCACACTTGCGCTTGTTCTCCGGTGTGAGCAAACGCGGCACCTATTGCTCGGACAGCTTTCTCATGCCCAAAATCTCGTGCAGAAAATGACTTACGCATTCAGTTGAGATGCCTGCTATATCAGCCAACTCGCGAATTTCACATTATGATCCGCCAATACGAGATCATGGATTTTGTGAACGGTTTCTTATGGGGTAACCGGTTTTGGGCCCCCCGGGCGCAGTTCATTAAAAACCGACATGCGGCCATGGCGAATGTCTGCGAACCAATGGTAAACGGTTATACGGGAATATAATTGGGTCCCATACACACCATCGTGAATGGACTTGATTTCCTTGTAAATTTTGCCACTCAAAAAGAAGAATCGGATCAAGGAGCGATACTGCTCTTTTCCATGGTCGCAAAAAACACTGACACGATTTGAAATATTGACAGGCCGGCTAAAAGTAATTATACTAAATAATTGTACACTCAGCCCTCGTACTCAACAGTTTGCTTAACAATAAGTAGAAAGGAGGAGCTGTAACAGGAGTTCTTCGAAATAGGACTACTTCGTCTTATACAAGGTGGCACAAAATTAATCATCCAATTTTGTTTTTGAATTACTTTTTAACTAAACAAAAAAAAATAATCGTGAATGATAGAAATCCTTACTTAGATCTCTACAATTATTTCTGTTAAGTGAAAGAGATGATATCTACTAAGTGACTGCAGCCAGTGTTAATAAGCATTTCTGCCCATTTTATCGCTTTTTCCATGACTTTCCGCAAGATTTTCTGTCGAATATTCTCCTTAAGGGCTGCGATTATCTGAAGCTTGTTGATATAAACCCGCGACTTTAAGTAGTTTCAAAGAAAGAAGTCTGCGATCTTGCTGGCCATGCGAAATCGCCAAAACGGGAGATTACGTGTCCAGGAAACGCTTCCTTCATAATATCCATTGTGGCTCGCGCTATGTGTGTGGCTGCACCGTCTTGTTGAAATCGCATGTTCACCAAGCCCCGCTCATCTAATTCTGGTAGTAAGAAGTCCTCAAAAAATATGGCCCAATCACTGCTCCCGCGTGAACGCTGCACCACACAGTGACTTTGAGTGGATGTAGTGACTCTTCGTGCATCACACGGGGATTTTCAGTGATTTCCCAGAAACGAAGACTTAGCTTATTGACGTAACTGCTTATTCGACACAAAATCGTCCTCTTCATTGTTGACATTGAGAATGGCTTTACAGTAATTCACACACAACTGACGGTCAGGAAGCATTAAATGATGCACTCTTTGCACTTTGTACGGGAACACGTGTAAGTCTGTAGGGTCCGTCTGGTGACCCTGGCGTGACCCGTCGTCTGGTTGATATTTCTTCGACTCAGCGATATCGGCAGCCAGAGCCGCAATATTCTCAGCCGAACCACCAGTACGGTGGCGACCACGCCCTGCATCGTCTCCTGTGGTTCCACTTTGTTTGATTCGAGTAGTTTAGCGCCAGAATGTTTGCCCAGTTGGAGTGACATCATTAAGAAACCGACGTCAAAATTCACGCTGCGCTAACACCACCAACCGACTATTGGTAAAAAATATCGACACAATTATTCCACGCTCTTGCGAAGTATAGCGCTCCGTTGCTTGTCTGTTTGAATATCACAGCTGTCTAGTTGACAAATGTAAAATATGATTGACGTACGATGCCATTTGCAAAAATTATACCATCTTCCGATAGGGTGATTCATTTTACCACCTTGTACTAGGTAAAATATGTGACGAGGATGAATAGACCACAAATCTTTACCTCTAGAACTAAAGCTTTCACAGCTTTGGAGTTCATTGTGCAAGTAACTCTATTAAGGTAGCTAATTCCAACTGCATTTGTTCAAACTAAGCATTAAAACCGTTTTGTATAAAACGATAAAAACTTTATCGTGACCAGCAGTTTTAGATCATTTCATCAATCCACTGTCGACAAAGAACACTCCTCTACTTGGACGAAAGTCCCCACCGGACTTAAGTGTCACACTAGAGTATACAAAACTTTCATTGGAGATACGTTCTCAAAAGTTAGGAAAATAGTCTTAAAAGTTCAAACGCTGCTTCTCAGGTCATACTATACTTCTTCAAACAAATACGTTGCAGCAGTTAATTCAAATTGAAAAGTCTTAAGTAACAATTTTCATTACCTATATATCCATTCCACGTAAATCAATCAGCACTCAGACTTCAGCAAATTGATATGGCATTTTCTATTTATAAGATGCAAAACTTTAGCCTTTATGCAGCTACAAAATTTCATCGCTTTTCAATACGTCACCACCGAACTAATAAAAACTTTGCATCTCCATAAATATCTGACTTTACCCAACAGTTTGCCAATTCAATGAAATTGCATTCTGTTCAAGGAACTCGTAATATTCGTGCTTCCTATTCGTACTCGTAATAAACTTTCTTGTCAAAGTACTCGTATGCAACAAACCATTAAAGTGTTGACAAACTTTTGCCGGCAATGTGTCGCTGTTGACACGTTTTGGACATGCATAAAATTAAACTATCACCCACCACATTAGTATCACAGCATAGGCAGGTACTCATAGAGCTAACAAGGGTAGAGTTTCCGCTTTAATCATAGTCATAATGCAGGACTGCCTGTAAAACCTATCTGATACCCGAATCAGTATTAGCCATCAACACCGAAAGAGCCTAGAACTTCCGCCAACTGCATCAACACCCCAGCTATTGCCAAAATGACAGTATACCGTTGCGAGGATATATTGTATCTTTCTGTGTTATGCAGATATGTGCACAAAGATATGTTAATTTAGTTATTAGTAGTTTGCTCGCATTTAGAAACATGCAATAGAAATTGTCATTCAACTGTACTGTACGACACCACCACTAGGTATGTTCATTCAGCCTTCTAGTAACCTTCTACAAATACTCAAATGCATACATACTCGTATACTCGTACTATATACTGACAACGTGTTGCTATGTGTGATTTTCTACGTACAGGTGAATAAATTATTGCCTTCTATAAGGATATATGTTTGTGTATCCTTTGAACAAACTCATCCTCAGATTTGTGAACTGATACTGCATTAAGGATGTGCATTTGCATTTGCATTCCAAACAGTGCAGTGTTGGTGAATGAATACGAAAATGGCATACAAGGGTAAGTGATATAAATTTCATGCTAAACGACAGGTGAGTGAGTCTGTGATAGAGGTTGACACGAAACAATTGCCTCTAATGAGCGTAGACTGCTTTGATTGTGTACGACTCGAAGATATGTCAAATGAATATTTGAATTGAACGTCATGGTATACAGTTCGAGTTCTAGGAGTACAAGTATACACATCCATGGAGACCCACTAATCATGTACAGATAATCTTAAATGGTGTTTGCTGCGGTGAAGTGGAATTAAAATTATTAAAATGACTAGTGTGATTCATAAGATAACAAATTTGTTGAACTTAATTCGGGGTAGATGTTGATTTAAATTAATTGGACACAAATAATTGTATTTAGAGAGGAGTTTTGAATGTAGCATGAGAAACTGCATCTGATATTAAAATTTACAAACTTGATGTCGACAGAAAGTGAGAGAAACATGGACCATTTGAACAGGAGCATCCACAGTAGTTTGATCTTTGTGCGGTGAGTTCGTCTCAATAGTCTGAACTAATGAAATCGATGTTGAATGTGGAGAGGTCGAATGTTTTGGACACGTCACACAATTATTCAGTAGCTGTTGTGCTGCAGTCCTACTTTCATCTTAACCTACACCAACTTATTAAATGGAATTAACGTCAATCTTGAGAACACCTAGTTGCTGCAAAGTAAGTGTTCATTAGGACTTTGACTGAAATTCAAACATTTTACGTATTATCTACATGTCATAGAAACAAGTGTAGACGGAGAAGGAGGTGAATTCCTTCAAAATAGTCAATAGAGTTGAAGGTTTTGCAGAACCCGAAACGCGTATTTTGGCATCAGAAATATAAATGTTTATGGACTTTGGGCTAAATGAATGAACCTCTACACGATATAAGCTTTTCTTCTAATACCCACTGGAATTCGTTCTCGTGCAGTAAAATTTAGATAAAGTCGCAATTTGTAAAAAACAGATCTAGGTAAGAAAAGATGATAAAAGTGACGAATTTTTTACTTTTCTGAGTTTCGTGGGGTGCGGTTCTTTTTAGAGAATTTCTAATTTTCAAAATGAAGTTCTGTTGATAGTACAAGAGTCAATTTGTAACTCAAAGCTGTCCACTTCATGAATTGTCTTCCTCCTGCCAAACTATTTTTTCTCTCTGTTTTTGTATTCTTGAGGCTAATCCCAAAGTTTTTCTCAACAACGTTTCTGGAGAGCGGAGACCCGAAACATTTCAAAGCATCAACTAGAGAAAGAATCTGACAACTAGTCTGGATATGCCGAATAGGTAACAAACCATAATGAACAGGTTTGGAACTTGGTTGTTGGTGAATAAGCCAACTAACCGGCAGAAATGGGTTTTCAAAACTAAATATCTAGCAGATGGTACAATAGGGCGGATGAAAGCTAGATTTTTAGCAAAAGGATTCGATCAGACTTAAGGGTTCAACTATATAGACACTCTCTCTCTCGTTTTTCTCAACAAGCGTTCTTTTTGCTCCGAAAAAATGGGTTTCTTTCGTATTTCTTGCATTAATATCAAGGAGCAATTCCAAAATACTTTCATGGAATTAAGAGCTCTAAAAAACTATACCGCGTCACAAAAAGCATGGCTTAACCATAAGAGCAAGCAAAAATGCATTGATGAATCTTTACTTACTTACTTAAGATGTCGCTACAGTCCGTTGTGGAATTGGACCTCAATTAACAATCGTTTCCAGCCAGCTCAATCTTTAGATAGCTTTCTCCAGTTTTGCATGCTAAGTTGGCTGAGGTACCCTTCGACTTGCGTACGCCACTTGAGTTGTGTCTGCTCTACATGATCCAATCATTTCAGTCGTTGGATCTCCACTCTTCAATCTAAGTCGATGTCGCTGTACAGCCCGTACAATTCCTCCACTCGCCGTCTATGCAGACCGGACCGAAAATCACCAGAAGCCAAGACTACCTTTTTTGATAAAGTCTATGTCTCTGTGTCACAGAGCAGGATTGAGATTATTAAGGTATAATATGTATAGAGTCGCTTTGCTAGTCAATTGCCTTCTTAGCCTAAAGGAGCAGCGATTGTCACGAATTATTCTTCGTTTGCTTGCACCGCTGATGTTATTGTCTGAATTGATAGTGGAGCCTAGGTAGATTGTGTCTCTTGTGTTGGCGCGTGAAATTTTCACAATTCTACTAAAAATTCTGTTACGGAAATGGCATGACTTCGCATCGACTTGTCTAATTCCCCTTTTGACACCAAAGGTCTCGGTGAGTTGACTTTGATTGAGCAGCGTGCATTCTCCATCACTATCCTGCAGAAATGAATGAATTTGGCATCGTCTCTATATGGTAGATGCTGTCATACTCGGCCTCAAAATCGATGAGGTGGTGTGTATCGATTTGGAGCTCATTTTTTTCAAGATCTGCCGTATGTGAATATTTTGTCGATGATGGAATTTCTTGCCTTAAAGCTACACTGATATGGACCAATCAGGAAATACCACCTTGATCAAAAAAAAAAAAAAAAACAAAAAAAAATAAAAATAAAATAAAATAATAAATAACCACCGTGTAGCGCCCCCATTGTTCCGATTTGAGTTGTTTTTTTTTTTGGTTAAGTTGGTACATCTGTTGTTGATATTTTCTCTAAATCTTAGCATCATAGCTTGACATTTGCAAAAGTTACGTTGCCAAGAGTACATCTATATCTATGTGTGTTGGCGATTTTTTACAATTTTGGAAATGGATTTAAATTTGCAACAATGAACTTGTATTAAATTTTGCGTAAAAAACGGATTTAATGGTGCGCGAACTTTGCAAATGTTAGAAAAGTGTTTCGGCAACGATTCTCTAAAGAAAACGGTCGTTTACCAGTGGCACGAATGGTTCAAAAGTGGTCGTGAGTCAATCGGAGATGATGAACGCAGTGGTAGACCATCGACATCGAAAACCGACGAAAACATTGATGAAGTAAAAAAAATGTTGGTCAATAACTGCAAATTAACCATCAGAGTGATAGCGGTGGACTTCAACATTTTGGTTAATGATTTGGGTTTCCGTCGTGTAGCAGCAAGATGTGCCAAAAGACCTTAATTTCATGCAAAAAAGAGATCGTGTTGACGTCGCAAAAGAGATGATTTGCGAGGCTGAATCCGATCCCACATCCATCAGAAGGATCATTATTGGAGACGAGACGTGAGTTTATGAGTACGAATGTATAGAGGATTGCATCAAGCGCTGGCATAAGTGTGTTGCAGTCGAATGGGGATTACTTTGAAGACAATATAGATTTAGATGAATAAACTTGTATTTTTAATTTTATGGATGAATCATATTTTTGATGAAGGTGGTATACATTCCATCCAATCACGGATTTTCAAACAGGCAAAATTTCTGGAAACGATCCTCGACATTTGGCATGCATCGATATACAGCTCTTTTGGCGGTAATAGGTTGTGTTGTCTCTCTTTTGTATTGATAATCAAGCATTTATTAGATCCCTGAAGCTAGAACTAAACATTTTAAAAGATTTAACAAATACTACCTGCCGAGACATCGAGATATTCGACGAAACTATGAAGACGATGAACTGTTGAACTTGGCACGACACAACTGTAGACATCCACTCAATCTCTTAATGTATATGAATGCCACTTGCTTCATGTAAAGTCATGTCCAAGCTACACATAGTATGTACAAACTGTAATCCGTCAAAGCAGACTCGGTCAAAGGTGGATGGTAGACTTGGATTCCTTCCAACGATTTTTGTAGGAGACATATATGGTAGATAAAGTCGCAAGAGATACTACCAATCATTTTATGTGCAGCTGATCCATCTTCTCAATGAGAATATAAGCTCATCTGGGTGATTTCTACTTCAATAATCTTGCAGATCTCAAACTCAAAAAATGTTGATAGTTTCTAACACTCGCCACCACCCGGTTTTCATCTTTAAGGTATGAGAACATAGAGATCCTGTGGTATAAAATTTTGTTTGGACACTCACCATACCAAACTTTCACTGTAAATGTTCATTCTTTGGCCAAAGGTATCTGGAATTTCAAATACTTTCATTGTTTTGTTGAACACTTGCACTTTTTTGGTACACATAGGTCGTAGAAATGTTTTTGGTGCAAGATGGTCGACAGTGGATTCCTCTAAGATTAAAACAAAAAAAATTTAGCTATCATACACATATGTTACATACTCACACTTATATGCTTATACTCTCCTGCCAAGTGTGGACTTTTTTGTTCTGGAAAATAATTATCATTTTCGTTCACATTCAACTATTATGTTTCTGCTATTTGTTTTCTTCAGCTTTACAAACTTTGCTATAGCATATCGTTGGTAAACTTTCCAAAAACTTTTCAACCGTAACACAATCCAAAAACTATGATACAGAAATGAAAAGAGAAAGGAAAAATTCGGTACATAACATATATTTGCTGACCGCTACTTGGTAACAGCCCCAATAGGGATTCCTGCACTTTACCTGGTTCCAAGCCATTGCGCATAAAGCAAAACTTGAGAATTATCCTTGCTACAAATTAAATGTAGAATCTTCCTTTGACGGGCGTTACATTTGCTACACTGCATTTCAACTCCTAGTATTTATTATTATTTTGTTCCTTTTTTTTGTCATTCGCTTAGCTTTCCTCCCTATTCGCCCAAGGGACCATGTTGTGGGATTGCAGCAGTCGTAATTTTTTTTTTTTTTTTCTCCCCGTTTTTTCTGCTCTGTGCGATGTGAAGCACCTGAGGACGAAGAAATGGTCGCAAAAATTATACACATGTTAAGAAGAGCAACAAAATTGCAGTTGGAGTAGTAGAGTCCTGTGTCCTGGTATAGAGTACGATAGAAAAGAAAGTAGAGAAATTGTGACATTCTGCTAACAGAGCACAGGTGTGAAATTTAATTTTGTTTCTGCCAAATACAAGGATGTTCTCGTCTTGCTATATTTATGCACTTGTGGCACATGGCTGGAAAGGACTCGGTAAAAGCAAAAAAAAAAAAAACAAAAACAAAAAGAAAAAAGTCCAAACAACAAGGAAAAGTGCAGTAAAGCTGGAGTTGAAAATATGGCCAAGGCTGTGAGGAGAAATGTATGAGGACAGGCTTAACATCAGCCAGGTGGAATTGATATTGAAATTAATTTCACCATCTGCAGAAGGAAGAGTTGTTTTGCATCAATTTACTGACAAAGTGACTACACAAAGGAAGAACGGTCTTAAGTTGATATGAACTACATTTAGTAGAGTGCAGAATGATTTTTTTTTTTTTTTTTTTGTTATTTCTTACAATTGAGACTTTTAACGAAGTAGTGGCAACGGTGTATATAGTACATTTTAAGTATCGGATAGGTACCGATTAAAATATGAAGTTAATTTAATGTGTTTTGTAATTTATAAGTACTTCGCTTGAGGTATTCGAAGACTTTAAGGGGAGATTTTTTGACGTATTTTGAGAAAAAAAACGTGAGGGAGGTCGGAAATGCATCCTCCTGAGATATAGAAGTTTTAAATAAATCCTTACACTGCCCTGTTTTGACTTATATTAAAAATAACATCTTTCAAATGTATGCATGTTTGGTAATACAGGGTCTTCCATTTTGTGGTTTCAAAAATAAATTTAAATAAAAGAAATTTATGATTTAGATGTCGATCAAGTTCTTATTTCAATATATTGTTTTCATCTTGCCATTATGAATGGAATATTACAACATAAATTAAACGTTCTTCAAGGGAGTTCTTGCAGGACTTGATTCTGACGAGGTAATTTTCGACGATTTTTTGACACAAATCGAACCATAACTTGACGAGTATTCATTCTCAAAGCGTCAAGAGTTTGCGAATTGTGTGAATAAACACGATCTTTTGTAGAGCATTACAAAAAGAAATCCAACGACGACAAATCACAGTTAACACCATCAAAACACGAAATAACTCGTCCAGAATTTTTTTCTTGCAATAAAGTCGAAACAGTGAAAAATGAGCCTCATCGTTAAAGAAAATGTTGTGTGAATGAAAATGAATAAGTCATCCAAAGGCTAATATTCAAGCACCTAATCAGCTTATATAGTTGAACTTTATAAGGACAAAGTAGTGGGCTTATGGTAACGGTTTTCTGAATTTAAAGCCTCTGAAGGTTACTATGATTCGATCAGTTACAACCTGCCGGTCATAGATCTTATTGGTGGTAGGACCACAGGTAGTCCATATCAGGATTTAAATCACGATAGTAAGGTAGTTAGGAGAATCCCGGACCTCGGTCCGTGTCTGACTTGTTGAGGTAGGCCCTTTTTGGGAGCGTCATGATAGCAGTGGATATAACCCAAATAACGTGAAAGATCCTCCTTTTGCTTTAGAGTTAATGTATAGTTGCAACAAGTACTAAATTCTGTGACCCTAAGATCAGCAAAAGGTTTTAGATCGGCCGCGACTCATACCGAAAGTGAAACTTGTGCCTCCAGCACAGTTCTCATTGGTACTCAGGAAGGCGACATGCAATGGCAAGGCGTATCCTTGCTCCCATGGATGTATAATCCCGTGAAATTAAGTCTTTTATTATTATTATCAAGGAAACGATACAAATTTAATTTGTAGGGTCCGGGATTTAACGCCGGGGTACTATGCCCATGTGGCGCGTTTTGTCAACAGCACGCGGAGTACTGAGTTCCCATGTGGTCCCCCACCTACGTATTTACCGCGCCTAACACTGCTTGATTTCGGTGATCTAGTGGGAACCGATGCTTTCAGTGTGGCTAGGCCGTTGACGTCTTAATTGACAGGTGTTCACGTTAAACACATTAGATGTTCTGTTTGGGATTAATCCCAAAGAGGACCTCTCTTCAACAGGAACAAACGTTATATTTTCCACTTCTGTTGACTACTACCTAATATCAAAGATAACAAATTTCCCGCTTTAGATATGGAATGAAGTTTCTCAAAAATTTTTCTTTGAATTGGATACTTTCTCGTACTGGTGATCGATCTATGGAAGATTGCTTCGCAACCTAGGCAAACTCCATATTTTCTGTCTTTGGAACAGTAGAAAGCAGAATATTACTTTGCGAGCCCCTTACAGCCAGCATTTAACTTGTGCGTAGTCTTTATTATCGCTATAGATTCCAGATTGCAACCTTCGGTATCTAACTATACCACAAGATCTTCTTTCTTCTGCAAGAGAACCACATTTTAAGGCATTATTCTTTCCTTTTGTCTGAGAATTAATTGCTCCACCTGCATTAGATGCAGTTTGACTTGTAATCTCTGAGAATTGATATGCAATGCATTGGAAACTCAGAAAAAAATGAATAAGCGGCCTCTTTGTTATCCTCCTATTCCAGAGCAGAACATAATTTAAAATGAAAATAACAATTATCCTAGAAAATCCGAGACGGTATACGTTAAAAAGAGACTCTTGTACACAGTGTCGGTGCAGTACAACTTTTTGCATTTAACTTTCGTTAAACATTATAGTACATATCACTTACCATTCTTATGTGTGCCTCGGATACATGTCGTTGTACAAGACCAACCCGATAGAGGAAAAGCGGAAAAAAAAATCAAACAAGACAGGCATGACTGCAACACCGTTTTCAAGCTTGTAAAACTACATTATCTCAAAGGTGGTTAAAGCTGTAAGCCGTTGGACAAAATCATGAGAAATACTGCCTCATTCTCCATACCAACAAGACAAGCCAAATCTGCTTGCTGTAGTAGCAAGAGTTCATAGAAATCTTAACATTCACAGTTTTCGTAGTAACAGGTCTACTTGATGGCATATTTCACCGAAAAGTGGACCTAAAGATTACACCAATCTGGTGAAAGTGAAATAGTTGAACTTGATATTTCAAGGGATTTTGCAAGAATTTGGCATCAGACTCTTTTGACGAAAATGAGTGCACTTGGGTTCGATAGATCTCTTCTTCTGTAGTTCTAATCAGAACTCTTGCAACATTTAATTGTAATAGTATATCATATAGAACACTATAAAATATATACATCTTAATATATGTACAATAATAATTACAACAAATGAAAATCGAAATCGAATTGATATCCATAAGATAGTATAAATGATGGTGTGCCACAGGGCTCCGTTCTGTCTTCGACATTCTTTTTATTTTCATAAATGATATTTTGTATGCTACTTCTAATCCAATAATAACAGAAGCAGTACAAAAAGAAACCGAAATAACCAGAATAAATACTAGCTTGTGGCATTTCTAGACTTCTATCTACCTATGCCAGTGGAGTCCCATCAAATTTCTCGATCAAATTCCTCGATGAGACGCAAAGCAAATTCGAGAAGGTTTTAACGTCTTGAAGGAGCGTTTGCGATATTCAAAATAATAACGCAGAAATAAAGGTTAATTAACTACTGTTTTACATAGGTCCCAATGCATTTAACCTTCGTCGTATTAATTTGCAATGGTAAGTGAAAGATTTGGGTCTTTCTTAAATACACTTACATATACCTCGGCAGTGAAAGTTGGAACAGTTTTGTCCCATATTGAATCAGATGTGTTTTTTTTTTTAGGTGAGGGGACGTTAGAAAAGCTGGAGGAAGATCCGCTTTTTTATCAGAAAAGTATCTTCAGCGACGAAGCTTACTTCTCTTTGAATTTGTATTTGGTCCGATGAGCACCTCGATCTGCCAATGCACCCAGAAAAATGCACTGTTTGGTGAGGCCTATGGTCAGGCGAAATCATTGGCCCGTATTTTTTCAAAGGTGACCGTAAGAACAACGTTACCGTCAATGGCGTCCGTCATCGTTAATTTATTTCGAACTTTTTTTGTGGCCAAATTGTTGAACCTGGTCGACATGACATCGCGCACATTAATGGATCAATTGAGAAATAAGTTCGGTGAGCAATTTATCTCTCGTTTTAGACCGGTGAATTGGCCGACTAGGACGTGCGATTTGACGCTTTTCGACTATTTTTTTGTGGAAATATGTCAAATCGTTCGTATATGCCGATAAACTAGAGTATCTACGAGTACTTCAAAGGGAGTAAAGTCGCATTGCTGATTCTCGCACAGTATCTATAATTTCTGGGACAACGATTTTAGCTTACCTTCACGAAATTCATCCTGGGACGAACGACGACCACAATTGAGCTCGCAATACATGTAAAACACGTTGGCCCGGAATGATGCTTCATCACCAAGAATCCAAGCGAATCGATGGGCGCACTTAATTCCGGTTTAATTCCATTTTTGGGCTGAGTTTAATTTTTCAAGTTTCTGTAAAATACGCATATAGCACATGTATGACAAAGTGTTTTTGGACACGTGCAGCATTAAAAACGTCAAACTTTACCAAACCGATGTCAGATTTGACGTATCTACACCAGTATTCCCATATCTCCATAGTATTTGAGCAACGGATACATGTACCAAATCCGGTGTCCATTTCGAATACATCCGATTGTTTCCTTACCAAAGCATAAAGTTGCACAAATCATGACGAGTTCTTCTGAAATTAAGCTCGCGGAGCCTGAATGTACTGCGAATTTCATCTATCCTACATATTTTTAATACAATCTGACTGTATTACGAATTGCCATTTTTTTTAGTTTCGAGTATATATGAAGTCATGTGAAGTCAATGAGAGGATACCTATGCATACGAGTCCCTGAAGACACTGCCACCTGGATATGGTAATTTTTCTTTCGTCTTACTCTACAATATTGTTGACTATCATTGTATAGATCGAATGAGTAAATTTTCCAGATGTCCCCAAGGTCTTACAAACATGCGTCTACTTGCTTATATCTTGTTGGTAGCTTTGATAATTTTGTTGCTTATATATGAGTTAAGCTTCTGTCTAGAACTACTAGTAGATGTTTAAGATCATTGGAGAGCTCTATAACTGTATCGTTCAGAAAGATCTGGTCAAGCCTCAGCGTTCTTTTACTACTGAAGGATATTAGTACAGCTTTTCATGATTGATTGGGAGGTTTTCTCCACCAACCCAGTGAAACACTTCTTTAAGGACATAAGCCAATCACTTGTTGCCTAAACTTTCTAGTTTGAGTAGTAAGTCATCCATGACACGTGAACACAGAAACGGTGAAATAACACCTTTTTCTGGACCTTCCTCTGGCTGCTGGAACAGTAATTACTGGTTATTCTATGAAATTTGAGTATCGTTTTCACCCAATTGAATCTTGATGGAGAGAGATGCCTAATTGGATTCAGTATACGTATTCTAACAAATAAGGATTTATTGAGCCGTGAGACCTGTTTATACATAAAGTATTATAGTCAATGCTCTCTGACGTAACCTGGTTGTTAATCCGTTTTATTTTTTTCTCAATATTCTTAGCTTCTCCAACTTTTGTTGGCAAGACATACTCGTACACTTACAACACTATCTGCACCTAAATATACTATAGTTTGTTACATAAATTATTCAGAAACATCTCTGTTCTAGGAAAACCACAAATAAATTCAAAAAAGCAAAATAATTTCACTTCCTTCCTGAATCAAAACGTTTGCCAAAATAATGATCGAAGAAGAGCGCTGTAACAAAGTGCAAACAATACCTTTTAAAAATAGGGAACCGCATACAAATTGTAAACAGTTATTCATTGTATTTTCCATTTCAACAACTTCCGCTTAATTTTTGTACCATTGAATCTACACAAACAGCCTTCGTAAATATTGGCATCCACGGCATGGACCGTTTTATTCGCGCACATCCACTTGCAGAAACAATGTCCGTAGATAGAAATCAGAAAATTCGAAAAAATTAAAAAAATATATATATATCTTTGGAAACAAAACGAAAAATATCCTCTTCATATTCATATCACGTTAACGAACTGCAATTTTGAACATACGTTAGTTGGCTTGATTCCACAGAGATGCCGCATGTATCTGCCGAGTTTCTTTCAGTTATCCCAGCACTCCCAGCTTCCGTCAGTGTTCTTTCCAAATTTTCATGGTTTTTACCAGACCTATCGCCTTCTAAAATGGATATCTTTCCTCCATTCTGGTATTTCGCTTTTTTTTTTTCGAAAAAATGTTTTCCTTTTCGCATGGTTTTTCTGGGGCAAGTTTCTTTTGTTGTTCTCAATAAGGCGGTCGGGTGGTTCGTTAGCCATCATTTATTGGCTGTGGCGCCATTTCGAACAAATGTCGGGGATTGGTTTGATAGCCGTTTTTTTCGAGTTGCCACATACATACGTAAGAATATTTCCACAGGCAGATAAAGAAAAAGTGTACAAAGAAGAACATCATTTTCGAGATTGGGATTCTGACGGCAGCCAAAAACTTGAGGCTTGGATTTAATTGAATCGGCAGTGGGAATGGTTTGATGTAAGTCCTTTATGCGATGTTCTTAATGAATTCCTAATTGAAAAGGGAGTATTGTGGAAGCATATAGAAGACGACTTATGAGTTGGAGTTCTGTTGACACATTTAGCCAAAAGCAATTCGTTGCTATAAGACCTATATATTTTGATACTTTCGGTAGGACATTTGGATAAGCAAAGTTCATATGATAAATATCAGGACCGGGATGAAGAGGTGCGATTTCGTATAAGTCATGAGTCCATAACCACCTCAAATTTAAAGGTGTCTTTTACGACACTCTGTTTGATTCTTCGAGGTTGGAAAAATCCTTCCAATTGACAGCATACATAATAGTTATTTGATCCACATTTTTTCAATACTTGGAAACATGCCATCCCATTGCGTTCTGGGAATCTGGAATGGAATGATTCGTTATTCTGAATAATCTGGCTAGTTTGGCTGGGGTGCTGACATAATTCCTTATGGCTCGTCTCAAGGGTTGACATTATATCGATAAAATGGTCACAAGTATTGATCTGCACTTCTTGAATTGTTACAGTGGGGGTGAATATTTTATCAATTGTGAGCTTATCAAGCCTAAAACAGCACGGATATTTCCAGAATACGACAAACGATTCATACGACATAGTTGATTGTGGTGTCTAGAAAGTCCTCTCCTACTACCTCAAGTATTGCTTTTTCCACTTACTTATGTGTACTACAGTCCGGGAAGACCTCAGCGGTAGCCAATAAGCTAGTTCTTTAGTTAGCTGCCTCCAGTTTCGCAAACTAAGTTGGCTGAGGTCCCCTTCTACTTTCGTGCGTCACCTGAGTTGCGGTCTTTCTCTACTGCGCTATCCTTATGACTGATATCACACTGCCTTCTTCCAATTTTGTCAATATCTTCGTGGTATGCGAGTAATTGGACAGACTTTAGAAAGATTGGCCGTCTTGCGTTGGTACTATTCTTTTAAGAATGATGTTAAAGAAGTCGTATGATCGTCTCGGTGAGTTCTCTCCCGAGTTTGGCAGGGATTTAAAAATAAGACATTGTTCTGTATAACTCGTCATACGCGGCCTTAAAATCCATAAGGATAATATGGACCAATCAGATTGTTGATGAACTGTGCCTCTGTAGTTAGTTCTGTTCCGATGATTCCTTTCATGAGGATCGGACAAACAATGCTGAGGTTCCATTCATCGGGCATACTTTCATCCGACCGTATTTTATATATGATTTGGTGTATGATCCTCACCAAGTCATCGCCCGCCGCTTTAAGGAGCTCTGCAGTCAGGCCGTTAGTTTGAGCAGCTGTATTAGATTTAAGCTTAGTATGGCTATTTTCACTATATTCAGGTCATGTGTACGGAATTGTTGTTCTACATTGTCCAGATTGAAAGGTTCGTTCTGCCTGATAGCAGTATTTGGTTCGTCGTTGCCGTTACACAGTCTACAGAAATGTTCTTTCTTAATCCTCAACATCAACAACATCAAGAGACTTCGGTTCGGGGCTTGTGTCCGTTGTATGTTTTTTTTATCTTTTGGTTAAACTTCCGAATCTGTAGTAGCATCTCTGAATTTCCTCGACTGAGAACTTTTCATGCTCCTTCTTTTCTTCTTGAGAAGTCGGTGTTCGTCTCTTCTCTTCTGCTTATAGAGCTCGTCGTGAGTAACTCTAGCCCTTCTATGCAGTGCCGATTTGTATGATCCTTTCTTAGCTGCATGCACTTTCCGGCAATCGTTATCAAATCATAAGTTTTGTTGTGGTGGCCCAGTGAATCTCAGCATATCAGAAGCAACATCGCTGATGGCTCTTTGCCATTGGTCTTCTATAATTGATGCAGCATAGGACCTCTTAAGAGAATAAGGGAGACTCGATCTAAAAAGGATTTGTTAATCTCATGCGATTGTAGCTTTTCGATGTCAAACTTCCTCACAGCATTGACTTGCCATTGTTCGGGATATTCTCAAGCGTACCCTTACTACAACAAGATGATGGTCCGAGCCGATGTTCGATCCTCGGTACGTTCGGACATTCATAACACTGGATAAGTGCCTTGCGGCTTCTGCAATATTGTCAGTCTGGTTGACTGTTGATTGATCAGGAGTTCTCCAAGTCCCTTCGTGAATATCGATATGTGTGAAGCTATGATCATGCTTCGCTCCACCGCAAAGTCAATTAGCCTGAATGCGTTATCGAAGGTGGTGTCGTGTAGGCTATACCTTCCAACATTTCAACTAAAGATGCTCTCTTTTCCTAGGTTTGCATGAAAATCGACGAGGACAATCTTAATGTCACAACTAGGGGACTGCTCGTAGGTCTTGTCAAAAAATTCGTATAAACTACCTTTGGTGTCGTCATATTTCTCCTCTGTGGGGGATAATGTTGGCAAATTTAGCCTTAATACCGATTGTTACGGAGTTTTCCTTTACATGTCAGGAACTCAAGTTTTCGTGCCTAAGTCTGCCTTCTAACAACTTATCCGCATACAAATAGGTGCTTTTACCATTGATAATGATCGCCGTAGTAGATTTCGCAGTTTTTCATCCCCTTTTTCGTTTGGCTCATCCCATTGCATTTTTTAGATGGCATCTAGTCCAGTTCAGAGCCTCTGCTAGTTATACGGCTGCACATTTCCCTTTAAGGATCTAACATTTGTCGTTGTCCTTGTTTCGTTTGCAGAAGTCGTCAACAGTAGATACGTATGTATTCGCGGCTGTACTAGTTGCTTTTTAACTTAGCTTTCCTTTCCACGGCTGGTGGGACAGCACCCAGCCTTGTTCGTACTATTCATTTTCCCTAAAGCTTATGAATGTTGAGTCCAGCTCATCCTACCGTACTTCTTGTATGTGGGTGATATTTACTTAATCCTGTCTAGGGTCACCATTAGTTGTTCGGCTAAACATTGCGTATGCTGTTTCAAACGTCATTCACTTTTTTTTTTTCGCAGTGTCATCAGCTGGAAGATAGTCCTTATAGTACTGGTTGCTTACGCTATCGTGTTAAAGAAACTTTTTGCCACGGCAGATGTTTTTTTATGAGATTAACGAGCTTTTATATCATCTAGTGTACAATTGAAAGGTTTGCATGCAGCGCGGGCAAAGAAATATTAGGGAGGCTGAAGTTGTGATACATCATCAAAGTTTTACTCAGTCTTTAAACAGTTAAAGAACCACATACCCTAAGGATATGATATGACATACTATGTATACTCGGCAAAAAGGAACTCTGAATAACTTTTAAACCACAAAACAAAGTCGGTGTTATACATACTAGAGCTCATATTTTTGTTGGTTTCTAATATATGTCAACTTTCTGATGACTTTTTAGTTGGATACGCCATTTAGACTTCACTCTATTTAATCACTTACAAATCCTTTCATATTCTTCAATTCTTCACACTACTACTTGGCATGTTAATCTGATGCAAATCTGTTTACACGTTGCCACACCTGCAGTCTTGCGTATGGTAAGATAGTGACATATTTAACACTTCCATGCGCAAGATTGGATTACACCATGAATTTCATTAAACTCAGTGTCACCACAATCCCAGGGGATTACATTTTAAAATTGAATAATCCCTCGAGTGCATCTGCTGAGAAAATTCCATTACACCCAGAAGGTTCTGCAGTAGGTAGCACTGTCGCCATCCGTGGACACATAAATAAGGGCACATACGATACAAGGATTATGAAGGAGATACATTTTTCTTTCTTGTTGCCATGACACCTATAGATGGTGACGAAGGACGGTGAGTTGTTTTAGCCACATGCCTCGTTATCCGTCTTACGTATCCTTATAAAATGCCAAAGGTCACCTTTTAGGTCACACGAATTTGAAAAGTTTCTGCTGCTTTCGAATTACGAGCAAAAATTTTAAACATAAATTATATTGGACATTTGAATGTCAGGGACGGTATTGCCGGTGCTGCTATGTACAAAATACTATGCTTAGAGTTGTTCTTTCCAAAAAGTTGCCACTGGTTGCCACAGTTGCAGCCTTGCTCAGAAAAAAAAACCACTGGTTTGAAATTTTGAAATCAAAGTGATAATGCTTGCGTGTTACAAGGATACCTTATAGCTAAAGATTGAGTCTGCAAAGAACTGTACTAAATTCTGAAATAAGTTATCCCTTTAAATTTTTATCCATTTAGTCAATCTGTTAAGAAAATTCCCACTTTCAGTCACTGCAATATCAAAGTTAATAAAACTTCTCACGGATCAGCTCTTGGCCTCTATTTGGACAGCGTACCAAATAGGGCAATCTTTTTTCTTTGTTGCACGCAGGACTGATGGCATCGGATGCAAAGTTCCGACGTGAACTGAAGAACTGGAAAAAGTGGAGAATCGGGAAAACAAGGACGGCTCGTATCTTGTTGTGGGCTTAGATATAGCTTCTGTCGAGACCATTAAGTGTATTTTCGGAGCGGTTTCACACCACTCTATGACGAGCGACCGAAAAGGCCAAAAGCTTTGTCTTAGATTTATTTGCAGAATGGCACAAATTCGTCTTTGCAGCTGCTTGTGATTATGATTGCAGAAAGATGGAACTTCACATATGCTGCGATGTTAAGACTCAGAAGTGAAAGGTAATCAACTCCTGAACTTCCGACCTGGCTGCCAACAATGCTGGCTCAACCAACTTTTGTTACGAAAGTAAAGAAGAAATCGACTTAACTTTATCCCACAGGTATACTTAACATAGGAGACTACTAGCTGGAAAGTACTATCGGAGATCTCCATGTAAGACCATAGATACATCAAATTCAGATCAAATGCGATTTTTAGACCTTGTTCAAGAGAAGGCATTCGCATAAAACCAACTGGACACGATTTAATGTGTCCAAAGGGCGCCCCTAAGCTCAAGACAAAATAAAAGCTTGAGGAAGCTGTTCAGAACATGAACGGCACCCTCACCAAGTGTTTCTATATGGCATGTCCAGCTAGTAAGCAATCCTGCAGGTCGCCATTTCCTTGGTGGAATGCAGACTTTCAGTGTCGTCGTAAAGAACCCAGAAAGCTTCTAAACAATACACTTAGGACTAACTTCAAGGCAGTTTGGAATCTTTACAGATTAAAGCAAAAATATTTTAAGAGACTTATTCGGGCTTCGAAGATCGCCTCTTACAAAGATTTTTGCGTTAAAGTCCCCAAAATGAGACTGAATCCACTCAGAAAATCTGACGGTACCTATACCGAGTTGAAGGCAGAGACTCTCCGTCTTATGCTTGAGTAACCTAATCGAAACCATTTCACAACTAGCTCCTATCAACGAAGCTGGTAGGGAGCTGAACAATACAACACACCGTAATTGTTATATCTCATCGGTTTTGTTACAAAATGGTATAGACCAGCTTCTGGCAACTGTGAAGAGAATTTTCACTGCTAACCTGGCACTGGCATACATACTGGCATACCGGCTCTAAAGCACAGGCAGCTCTAGACGTGATCGACGAATGGTGCACAAGTAATGGGCATTCAGTAAATCCTCTCAGAACTGAGGTTGTACTCTTTACGAGAAGGAGGAAGCTACCTGGTCTGACTCATCTAGTGTTTAAGGACACGACCATACAAAAGCATCTAGCCTTTTGGCAGTGCAGAAAAGCTGTCAGCGAAACATGGGGCCTGTCACCGAGAATGGTCCTTTGGATCTACATGACTATGATAAGGCCAATTATATCCTATATGTCGGTTTTCTCGTGGAATAAGCTCTCGCGAAAATACTTTATTTCTGTCTCGGATGCATGGGGGCTTTCCTCAGGCCTTCTGGTTCCGCTTTAGAAGCATTGATGAATCTCTCTCCCCTTGAGCGGCACTCTCAAAGCTATCTTCCGTCTAAAAAAATAGTGGTCTTTGGAACAACACGCACTGGGGCTTTTATAACGTTGCGCGCCGGATATATTATGAATCCGGTCTAATGGACCGGAACTCCTGTTGCAAAAAAAAAATACGAAATCGACTTTTCTTGTGTCCAGGATTGGTTTCGCTCTGAATCTGAGTTAGGAAAGGAATGTAATCGTCTCTTTACGGATGACTCCAAAACTAATATTTCGTTAGATTTCACTTCATGTTAGGAAAGCTTGCATCTGTCTTCCAAGCAGAGATTTACGCAATTCTGATGGCAGTGAACTTATGAACTAGGCATAAGTGACACAACATTCTGCGATGCTTGCCGCGAAAGTGATAAACGACACCGTAGAGCATTATCTCTGTAAATGTCCGGGATACGCTCGCATCAGGCTGCACGAAATTGATTCTTACGTGGTGGGTGGTGGTAATAAAGGCACATTATCACTGAAGCCCTTACTTATCTTTCTTGATAAGACTGAAAGATTTCATTACAAAAAAAAACTTTACGAAGAATTCCTTGTTTGGGAAGACACATAGCAAGAGCAACGACCTCGACAAATTATCTGCTCCCAGAGGCTTTTCTCCATAATTATTTGGCAGCTGAATTTCCTCAGAAATATTGTTCTATTTGGATATGAAAGGGCTATTCAAACACTTGCTACTGCTGTTACAAATAAAGGTTCGTTCGTCTGCATATTGTTTCGTTTATTTAGTTACTTCCATTCGCCATAATTGGCTTTAGTGTTTTGTACCCATTTCCATCATTCATTAACTACCTACAAAAACCTTAAATTGGCAACAGTGTCCGTTTAATCTTAAATGGAAATAAGCTAATAATATTTAATGCCTAAGTTCTTTAACGTTGGCTTTTATTCATAACGAGGTGATATTTTAAAAAGTCATAAGCCTAACAAATACGAGTGTTGAGGCATCAAAAATCTGTCCATTAAATTTTCTTTAATCTACCCACGATATTCGGTGTGAACAGAGTCCTTATACAAATAATCACGATATCCTTATCCCGGAGACTAGTAATTTGTTCATTTTATTATTATTTTTTTTTTTTTTACGATTCAACATTTTTAGAGCGCAAAGTTTCGCTCTATTTAATAGGCCTAATGCAGTTAAAGAAGACGGAGTTGCTTAAGGAACTTCCGCGATACTCTTTTTGTTCATTATCCTGGGGTGTAAGTAGAGCATGAAAGAAAAGGCTTTTTGCATATCAACGTCATGTCAACCATTCATCATGAATGTGATGGGTTCCACACCGAATGTACTGGGTTTTTGTTAAATCCTCTATGGAGTGATGACGTGAATAATTCCTCGCTTTTCATTTTCTTCCTTTTTTGTTCGTTCTTCTATTCCACGTGTTTGGTTTAAGCGAAAGAAAGTGTTTTTTTAAAGAAAATTCCAGTCATTCCATGCCTCGGGACTACTACGATTTTGATATACCTATACATCAACCCCTCTGCGTTGGTTATCTCTCACTTTGACAGCAGGATAATGTTATTCAAGAGCATTTGTTGGTGGGAGGGTAACAGGAAAAATTCCAATCCACGCCCGTTGCACTTTTGACTAGAACTCAAGCTCATTGTTTCCATGCTTTCGTCATTTTTTAAATTTTTTCGGCTTAACAGAAACATGAGCGTAAACACCCCAATCGGTGGTTACATCCGAGTATACGTCTAAATGTGCAGGATTTTCGGATTGACACATAGAGGATTACGAAACAAAATATTGAAATGTGCGCCACAGAAAAGTAAGAACGGATTTTGTTCAGTTGATTTTCAAAAAAAAAAAAAAAAACTCAAAATTTGGCAGCAGAGATTTTGACGTATTTATTTTTAATAACGTGAACATGTATGGATATGTGTTAATGCAGACTGGGGTGGCTTATTTCCTCTGAGCTGTAATCTAAACGGGATTAAGGAGATATTGAAATCAAATGAATGCGGGGTTTTGAAAATGCTCAAGTGCTATGTAAACTTTGGCACCGTAGAAAGGAGACAAAATAGCAAAAGTCAAGAGTGTCAACTGCATGTGGGGGATAATGGGATTTTGAAAGGTGTCACAGTTCTGATGTGCCAATTCGGGGTGTCTTTTTATGGCAGATACCTTCTTGTTTTGAAATCTATTTTTGTTTTTAAATGATTTTGTTCATGTGGATGAACAATAATATGCAGATAATGGAAAGCGATTTCATTTAAAACAGCGGAATAGACGTAAAATTAAATTGTTTTCGATAACTTATTTCGGTGATTGGATTATTATATTTTGTTTCACGCAGTTTGTCCTTGACACAATATATCGTGCACAATTCAGCAACATTTAAAAATTTGACGTAACTTAATTCCTAAGAAGATTCATCGTATCTTTGTTCATATGCTATTGGCATCTACAAGGTGGAGCAAAAGCTGTCACCCGATGTTCTTTAGCTTTAATTTTTTTTTATGAATGAAAAACTTCTGTTGTGCTTTTGGATTATGTTTATTTGATGCTTTAAATGTTTGAAGTCGAGAAAATGATATCGGCTAAGTGGCAGCCCATTCGGGCCGATTTGTGGTATTTTCCATCACTCTTGCCAGAACTTCCGGCGATAGGTTCTTGCATTCTTGCAGATATTCCCTTAGAGGTCTTTAATAGTCTGAGGCTTGTAGACATAGAATCGTGACTTCAAAAAACTTCACAAAAAGAAGTTTGGAATGGTTAAATCAGGCGATCTTACCGGCCAGTGCAAATCGCCAAAAACGAGAGATTAGGCGACCCGGAAATTCAGCCCTTAGAATTTTAGTTATGGCCAGTGCAGTGTGTGCTATTGCTCCATCCTGTTGGAACCACATGTTCTCCAGTCCCAATTTGTCGAATTGAGCATAGCTCTGTACTACTCGCTGTCCACAGTACTCATAATTGTTTTCGAAAAAATAAGGCCGATGACGCCTCCAGCATAAACATCACACCATGTGGTAAATTTGAGAACGTGTAATGGCTCTTCGTGTCTTATACGGGGTTTTTCGGTGCCCTAGAAGCTATAATTTTGCTTATTCACCTTTCCACAGAGATGGAAATGGGTTCGCCCCTGATGATGATTTTCGATGAAAATTAGTCCCCCTCGTGGTCAAGATTCAGTATAGCTTGAGCGTAGGTTACACGCACTTGGAGGTCAACAGCACTTTGTAAGGGAACATCTTAAAGTCTTTCACATAAATTCTCTGTAAAGATCGCCGATTGATGCCCAGTTGTATGGCACGTCGACTAGTCGATACTCCGGAGTCCTCTGCGACATCTTCAACCACAGCTGCAATATTCTCAGCAGAACGGCTGCTCCGGGGCAGCATCTCGTGTTGTCCTATAATCTTCTTGGCGAGCGGCTTCCCCAGTTGGTGTCGAACGAGCGAAAAATCTTCGCCGAAATTCACACCGCCAACAAATTATTCCGCAAAAAACGTTATTAAGGAGTACCATATAGCAATTCATGTCTTGTTGACGTGTATTTTGTATCTGTTTACTTCACAACTATCAAAGAAGAATTAAAATTTGATGTCATTTGCAAAAATTATAGCTTCTTGCATATTAACCCAGCATACAATAACTTGTTACAGGACTTAACGTTGTTATACCAACTAAGGCGGTTAAAGTAATAATAATGGCTTTCCTGTTTTTGGCATTTCATTTCTTTTATTTAAGTCAGGAAACAGTAGATAGGAGTGTCTTTGGGGTACATTTTAGCAATTCCCCTTCGAAAAGAGTATATTGCAGATCCAATTGAATTGAAACAGATATGACAGACACTTAAATCTAAATTATTTCCTCACTGCTAATTGTCTGAACACTTGACAGGTAGCTAGAATAGTGAGATCTGCAATAAGGCCTACAGAACAGACCCATGACTAAGAACCGACAAATAAAATAGAGCTCTAAGTTATATCTTCAATGCTTCACATCCTTAAATTTGCTTACATCTATGAGCCTTCAAAAAGCCTGAGAAGTTGTTTGGACATATCTAACTCTGGCTGCTTTGAAATAATTTCTATATGAACCGAAACTATGGACAAAAATGTACATTTTTAATCAAAAACAAAAAAACCATGGAGTCTTATCATGGAATCAGGATCTGAACACCACAGAAATAAACGCTGTGGCAGATCAATGTTCCAAAGTGCAGCACTACTAGCTCCTTCGCAACTCTCATTGTGTATGTTCGAGTATTTAGTAATGTGCAGGAAGTTGTAAAGTTTTAAGGTGATTACTTTGAAAAAAAGAATAGTCACACTTATAAGAAGGCTTAGTACTTTCCCACCAAGAATCGTTCTAGTGTTATTGCATCAGAGAGCATGTCCAGAAGGCCTAAGCCAAAAACGATTTATCCTTAAATAGAAGATAGTTTTTAGAATGCAGCCCATGATATTAACCGAGTCTGGTGATGAGACTGGCTTGATTGCGGACAACATTTACGGTCCCCTTCGTTGTATAGTGCATAACGACGAGAATGTATTTGCTGCGGCCGAAAGTGTTCGACTTAATCCAGGAACATTGAGTCGTCATCGATTTCTACAACTCAACATTTCACGCACCAGCCTGATGAGAATTTTACACAAAGATCTCGGATTATTCCCCTACAAAGTGCAGTTGTCTCATCAATTAAAGGCAAAGCACCATCTTCGAGGCACCAGTTCGAGCCTTACAGTAGTTCGAATTGGAAGACGAAGACAATTTTTTTTTGGCGAGACGCATTGCAGCATCTGGAGATCGGAGAGTGGTGGTATCACTGATTAATTTCATCTTGAAAATGCTGCAAGAATACCATTTCGGTCAACGGTGAGCGCTACAGAGCTATGATAACCGAATTTTTATGCGCTGAAATTGAATCATGAACTTGAATGACCTTTAGTTTGAGCACGATGCACGTAATGCCACATAAGTCGGCAAACAATTGATTTTTTGTGCTCTAAGTTCGGTAAACGTGTTATCAGTCACTCTAGCGATTTTACCTCGTTAGAGGTGGAGTGCCCTCAAAAACGGATATTTGCGGATAATCTACAAACGATTTAAGCTCTTATAGTGAATATCGTCATGAGAGGGAGCCAGAAGCAGTCAACAAGGTCTTGGAAAATTGGATTTACAGGACGCGCAATTGCGATGTAAGCTGAGGCAGCCACATGATTCATTCATCGTATTCTCTAACTGATGGGAATGTTTGCTATTTTTAGTAAATCCAACAAATAGAGAAAATAATTAGTTTTTGTTCATTTTGCATTATTTTTCGAAAAAAAAACTTCTTCTTGGACCACCTCGTAGGTCAGTCTTGTTAACGTTCACATTGTGTTTATATCTCCTGCCACCTTTGCGGTTGTTTCGCAGAGTAAATTTGACCACATTAACCGACTTTCGCTCCCTAGAACTATGTACGACCTTTACTAGTTTCATATTCAACCGGACATAGTGGGTTAAGGTGCTCCATCCAATTTCCATCCACTGGAGCTGAAGCCAAAAGATTACTCCGTTTTGACAGTTTTCGAGACAGAAGTTAAAATTCTTCGAGCTTGATCCGCGTGTGTCACTTGTCACCTATCTATTCCATTTTATTGTCGCCACTGGAGGTAATCGTCTAGAGCATGGCTCTAGTGGAGCATGTTTGATATTTTATATTTCCCGGAACAAGCCCTCAGAAGCATTACATAGACCAACCAACTATGATGATGGAGATTAACTGTAACAGCAGAAGTCGCTCCTATACTTTTTCCATCAATTGAACGCATGTATCATACAAGCACCTTCAAGAGAGGAGGTAATTGCTTTGATATTTTTAATGGTTTTACGTTGAGTCAAGTCGTCTTTGGTGATTAGTGTGATGGTTCTATTGTGTCTTTTGGTCAGGTCTTTGGGATTTCTGAGTCTTAAGGCTTTTCGCAAAGGCAAGACAACTAAAGAAAAAAAAAAAGGACGAGCAACATTGTAGCAAAATAACAGCGAAAAATTAAACGAAGATGTTTCGGCAACAGGCACAAAGGCAATGGAAACAGTAGAAACATCACTAACAACTGCAAGAACAGCAGCTATGCAAATTTTTTCCCGAACATCTTCCTTAGCTGTTTTCTGGTGGTCATCCAGCGTAAGTGCGGTATTTCTGGCCAGCAGCTCTAGTTTTACCGATTTTAATATGGTTCAAGTCGGAATAGTATGGCGGTAGCCATCTATCAAATCAAAATCAAAAACATGTATCACCTTCGACCTACCCCAGCACCATCTAACAGTTGGTAGGCTTAATTTCATGGAAAATAAACCATTTCTACCGCAAACTAACTAAAAATAACGAGCGACCAGATAGCAATGATAATTTTTCTAATTGTTATGTTTTATCGAAGAAGACCCAGAAATAACGATTCGGCCCAGCTAAATTGGGCATCGCCAGAGAGTTAATCTTGCTTATTTTTCGGTTAGATTTGGGCCTATATCCATAAAAGGTTCTACTGACGCAAGAATTAGAGCCAAACGACTATAGATAACGCCGTGAGTTTGCTAATTGGGAGCTGCAAATTTTGGCCGAAGATCCCGATTTTGGCCAAAAAATCATTTTTTCGGACAAGGCCTATTTTTGGCTCAGCGGCTATGTCAACAAACAAAATTACCATTATTGGAGTGAACACTGTCCAAAAAAGATTGACTGTTTGGTGCGGTTTATGGCATGGTGGCATCAGCGGACCTTATTTCTTTTGAAATGAGGAAGGAGACACCGTTACCACATATGATCTCAGGTATAGAGTGATGTTAACCGATTTTCTGTGGTCAAAGATCGACAAAATCGATATATTCGAGCTGGCGTTCCAAAAAGATGGCGCTACATGCCATACAAGTGACGCAACGCTCGAAGTTGTGAAGGAGATATTTGGCGACTGGGCCATCTCACTGCGAGCGTTCATCACTTCGCCATTATTTTCTCTTGGGCTACATCAAGTCCTTAGTTAACGCTAACAAGGCAACCACTTTGGACGAGCTCGAAGCCTGTACTTGACACGCTATTGTCGAAATAATGCCGCACATGTTGAATCGAGTCATCAAAAATTGAACAGACCACCATTTGAAACATTGCCAGCGAAGCCAAGGCAGCCATCTGAATGATATGCTATTCCACACATAATGGCATCTGTCAAATCAGAAGTCAAAATCAATTTTATATCTCACACCGTTGTTGTTTTATATAATTTTTTTCCTATCGTTCTTATCTGCCGACCCTTTATTTTTTAACATTTTGTTGTTAGGTATTAAAAAAAAAAAAAACAACTTACTTACATGTCGGTCGAATTTTGCCTAAAAAAATGAAACAAAGTTCCATGACGTCGATTTCGAAAATGGTCAAAAATACATGACACCTACCCTAAGCACCACCTAATGTGGTCTTATCAAGTCGTCTATTTGACTGATTTTAGTCCTGGTACTTAAATTGAAAGAATACTCGGCAATGGCTCTGCATGAGTTAGCACGACTGATCGGATAGGAGGAAAGCCAAGGTTCTGTCAATAGTTGAAAAGAGATTGATACAAGAAAAAAAAATTCGCTTAGTCCGATGAGCGGAGTATCAACTCTTAGTTCCTCATTCAAAAGAATGGTCATCTTATGCAATTCAAAAACAACCAAATCGTATCCTTGTTAAATGTCGCATAGAAAATCCACGCCAGCGCACTATAATTGTATGAACATCATCCCACGAATATGGGATATGGCCTAACAGGTCCTAAAAACTTAGAGTACATCCTCCTTAAGAAGTGCTTTCGAGTTTTCTTCTCACAGTTGCGACAATTCCGTCCCATATCACAGACAGCCTTCAACTACGTAATTGGTAGCCAACACCTGCCAATGCCACCAAAACCAATTAGTATACCAGACCGCAACAGTGGTCATGGCAGAAGCTTATTTCAATTATCTCCCAATAAGGTCTCGTTTGAGATAATTTACACAAATTTCGCCATATTCAAGATGTTATCAATTTAACAAGTTTATTGATACGTTTACAAATTGAAACGTTTTAATGTAAATCGACATAGCTATGTGACTTACCACTGCCGTTACTCCCGAGAATATGAATGACGTAAATTCGATTACCTAACTGTTCGAACTCTTAAGCCGAAGCCACTTGTAGCTTAAAGATACTCTTATTCGTACCTGATGAATTGAAACAACACTTCCAACACTTCGTGTGTTGGAAAAATTTAACAACCTAAGAAACAAAAAAGAACTGATAAAATGTAAATACGTAATCACGCGATGTATTTGCAGGTAGAAGCACGGATATGAGTACCTACTTACTAACAAAAGCTAATACTCGTTTAAATGAAGTCTTCAGGAAGAGTATACATTAACATGAACTTCCTGACAATTTCTACGAGTACTTTCCGTAACATGCCTTTAAGCGTATATTTCCATTTTACCAGTTAACGAGCACTGCTTATATTTGCACTTCTGAGATGCGAAAGTATTCAGCGATCAATGGCTTAATACCGCCGCCACCATACTTACATGTAAATATTATGGATTAGCGTGACTTGTTTAATGAAAAAGAGCAGGTAAAAAGTCTTCCTACTGTTGATAGATTGCATAGATACAGTGAAAAAGCAAAACGGAACCTTTTTAAAGCAATTTTAAATTGCAAACAATGAGATACAATAATTTTTCCAGAAATGAATATTAAGATTTACTTTACAAAATATGATATGTATGATACTCGTGATCTTGGTACCAGGAAAAAACAGCGACGTAAGTCCAGATTCCCGTCCGTAACTTACAACATTTTTTTGATATTTTATGTTAACGATGAGAGAGATTTGCTTTGCAGAAAAAAAAAGATTTTCTCCAAATTTATTAAGAACTTGCTTGTAATTTCGACAGGGAAACAGAAAGCTTCAATTCTTTACATAAGACGATCGCTTAAATTACATGCAACATCTGTATTCATAAATTCAGAGCAACAAAAAAATAATCAGCAATTTTTAAACGATCGAGTTGACAGCATATTCAAGTGTATCTGCTTTCCATCCAAGCCCACTACCACTCTATTTATCAACGAGAATTGAATCGCCGATAGATGCATAAAGAGTCTTCTCTATTAGATACAATCTAGGTCTGTTATAGGGTTGATTAACTTACGACATTGTGCTAAAGGTTTGTCTCAGCAGTATATGAGTATACTATGTGTATGATCGAATCATGAATCCTTCTATTCTTAGTGGGGGCATGTATTTATTATATTCACTATGGATACTATTGCATATCACACTAGATATAGTGAATCATTTCATTAAGTTTTACGTTTCCTGACCACTCCTTCGTATCGGACCACTAACATTTCAATTCCCCTTTCAAATCATTGATCGTATTCGTATCGAAGAAAAAACACAACAACTTAGTGACGAATATGAAGAAAATTTCCTCAGGTTTGGGAGATTGATGATATCTTCATCCGCTTTCGAAAGAATCAGTTCTTCAGCACCATAAAGTAGAACTGGGATGATAATAATCTTATAAGAAGTCTCGTTAGTTTTTTTTTGGGATAGGGTCTTACTACTCAATTGTTTTCTTAGCCCAAGGAACCAGCGATTGACAAGAGTGATTCTTCGTTTTATTTTTAATGAGGTGTTTCTGGCAAAATATCTATCGAAAGATAGTGGGCATCGATTTATATTTCTTGAGTTTTTTTCAGGACCTACCGGAGTATTAAGGTTTATTCGATTGTGAACTTTCCTGGCCTCAACTGGTGAAATATGGCAGATCAAATCCAATATCCGAGAGACTAATGCCTCAGTAGTTGGCGTAGTTAAGTGGTCTCGTTTTTAGTGGCTCAGATGCACTATGCTAAATTTCTATTCATAAGGCATACACTCTTATGACCAGATCTGAGAAATGGAAGGGTGTATACTCACCACAAAATATTTCCAAGCAGCTTTGAGTACCTCAGCCGGTAAGCCATTGGCTTTGTTGATGAACTGCTGATATACCTGAAAGCAAAAGGTAGCAGGGTGATTGCCTATGCTGATGACATTGCTTAAACCTTCTCAGGTAAACATCTTTATACCATCAAAGAACTCCTTCAGCTAAATCTTAACAGATTAACCCATTGGGCTGATCGCTGTGGATTAGGTATAAACCTCAATAAAACTGATCTCCTCTCTTCCAGAAAATATATATATGGACGACCTTAGACAATGCACTCAACTACAACAAACTGACCAGATTCTAAAGAACAGCATATCTATGCATAAGCGGAGTTCTGCGTTTTACTCCCTCCACGGCTTTAGACATTCTGTTTCACTTAACACCACACGACATCGTCAGCAGGCAAGTAGCTGCGACTGCACCTATTCGCTTTAAAACGACTACACATTGGACAAGTAATTTATTTAGCCACGCTAATATTCTTAAAATATTTGAAGTCCTCACAGAGAACATCGATTACACTATACCTAAATTTTGTTTTGACAAAAACTTTCATATAAGCTTTCCCTCAAGATCCTTCTTGGAGCACGATCCTTTCACGGAGGGACAAGTCAATCCACTTTTACACAGAAGGATCTAAAGCCGATAGCGGAATTGGTGGTGGTGTTTTCACAGATAAGTTTAGTCTAAGCCTCTCCTTCTGTCTTCCAAATCAGTGTTGCATGTTCCAGGTGAAAATTTTGGCGATTAAAGAAGCTCTATCCTGGCTGAAGAAAAACGTGATATCTGCAAAGGATATCCGCATCTTTTCGGATAGTCAATCCACTATTATGTCCCTGAACTCTGTCTCACTAAATTCTAAAACCGCCCTTGAATGCCGATCATCTCTTACGGATATAGCAAAGCAGTTCAACTTTCACCTTTTTTGGGTGACGATCCACAGAGATATCCCAGGGAATTGAAGAGCCGACGAACTCGCTAAAATTTGAACTCTACTTACATATTCTTCTGGAAAAGTGTAGCATCGGTATACCAATCGCTACGTGCAAATCAGTATTAAAGCTGGATGCTAATAAAATAACAGACAACATGTCTAACAACTAAACAGATCAGGCCAAAGCTGGATCTGAATAGCTCTAAGAGTCTCATCCTTCTAAACAGGAAACATCTCAGCACCATCACAGGTGTCAGCACTAGACACTGCCTTATAAGCTAGCATGCAAGGCTTGGAGCCTTTACAAATGATTTATGTAGAAGCTGCATGGACGAGGAGGTAAAGGAGACAATTCTCCAATCTCTGTACATGCCCAATTCTCTCCCAGAGAAGAAAACTCCACCTAGGAGCCTTCTTCTACAACGACCTAAACGATCTAAAAATACAGACGTTAACAGTCTCCTGCGCTTCATCGTAAGCTGAAATTGGTTCCATGAGTAAGAGGACTTGCGTTATACAGTCTCAGCACCGACTAGGACTGACTCTATTACAAGGTTACCTTCTTCGTGTCTGAAGACTTTCTGAGTGGGATTTTTTTTTTTTTTTTTTGTCTTGACCCATCTTTTTCACCTATTGGCTTTTAGTACGTATAATAATAATTAATATCTTTTTACCAGGAAAATTGTTGTTACGAGTTCGTTTTAGAAAAGCATTTTGACTATTTTTAGCCTTATGCGGTGTTCCACAAGACTGGCACCTAGATCTTCTACTTTTTATTCTCATCATAAAATATCTTAACAGAGTCGTTAAGTACTCCCCCTTCTCGCTCTACGATCATGATAACAACTTTTTTCAATTATCACGGCAAGATACCGTACTTCTTCTATATGATCTCGATAGTCTGGTACCTCAAAAATTCCTAACAGCATAACACCGCCAAATGGCAATCAGTATTCTTATCACGTAAGTGCTGTACGTTTCCTTTTGGACTTTCGACTATCTCAATCCTTCCCTGACTTTAGCTTTTTGTACAAAAAGGAGCATAACATAATGGCTTGGCTTTACCAAACAGTGGTCCTATTTAAGTAGGCCAGCCAAATGCAGTCAGTAAGTTCATGCGTCCAAAATTGAGAATATTCAACGGTTTTCTTTAGTCTGCTCCTAGGAGTTTATCCTAAAACGAACCTTTTATTTACGATGTCCTCTTCTTAACTAACTTCCGACCTGCCGAACTTCTGGTAATTTTAATGAATCAAGCTTCCGTATGCTGCTTAACATCGAATCACCTTCCTCTTAAACTAGGACATTCTCATGTCCATGTCATGCCCAATATAATTAGAAGCATCATCAAATGTCATCAAATGTCACAAAATGTCGCACAAGTACTCGTATGTATACGGAATCGTGAGTGAAAAATTGCTAAGATCGGAGGTCATTTATATTTAGCCGATTAGCGATCTCTTGGCGGTAAACCGCATTAAGAAAAGGTTCTCAAATTGAAGCTTTATTAGTGCACACGCACCTTCCTATGAAGCTGGGGGCCCAATACTTATAAAATTATTTCTACGAATTTCTGGACAGAGCGTTTCAATCTTGTCTGGAGTAAGGTGTGGGCATCTTTAGGGGAGAAAGTCACAGAATCCACGAAGCGTCTACAGATAACAATTCCCTAGTTATTGCGTTTTTGGAAGCTAGTAATCTGATGGTGATTTCCTCACAAGAAAATCATCACAAAAATCTGCCTAATTTCAGTTGTACGAACTGTCACTTAAGTCGACCAAAGTTCTGATTGACACTAGACTCGCGTCTTGTGTAAATATCGAGTCTGATCAATATTTCATGCAGAACTATTCATAGCTCGACTCTTCAATTATAAACAACTGTGCCAACCATAGAGAAGGAGGTTAAACATGGAATTCTTTTAAAAAGCCAAGAGCAAAAAAGCATGAAAGAGAACCATCAGGGATGTTAGTATCAGCGACAATCAAGCCATAGGTACATACATCGTATTCAGAATTGGATCTTTGATTTTGCTGAGGAGCAGTCAATATTCATTACAAGCTCAGAACAAGTCAGAACGATTAGAAGGCTACTCACAACCCGAATATTTTAAGCTGACCTGACTTGTCAGAAAAAAAACTAGAAATTTTCTAAAAATCTAATAACACCTACATTGCGTTGAAAGCAGAGACTCTTTCTCGCATGCTCAAGATACACTTCACACTTAAGTCGCCTGACACTAATGACAATTATCTGCTACAAAAAATATAGGCCACTAGTTGGTCACTGTAAAGAGTATCTTCATTGTTAGCCTGCTGCAGGTATAAATACCGAACACCTAGTGAAAAGAAAGAGTCTCTAAGGGCCTTTAAGTTTGGAGAACGCGGAGAGATTTATTTCATCACCTTCTTCTGTTTAGATATAACATGCTCTGGAATTGGTCAATTGGCCAAGCAGACAGTCGATTTCTAGGGGTCTCGCTGGTAGTCCAAACACGAAGTCTAGCATACACGATGACTGAATTGGTACTGGTCTGAATGGGTTTCCACAGAATGACCAAAAGATTGAGAATGGGAATTTATTGTAGATCAGTGTGTTAATTGACAAACTTTAGTCCCGATTTGAGTGTAGACGCTTTTTGGAACATGGCCATACATCAGGTGTCCACGTAAAATCCTAAAGACGTTCTGTTCCTTCGCAGAAAAAACTGAAAATACCAATTGGCATCGCGACGCTTTCTTTTAGTTTGGTAGGCATATCTGAAACAACATTCTTCCATTTGGTTGCAGGTAAAATGAATTAAATATGGTGGGTGCTTAAACTAAAGGTACTTAGTACTTATAGAAAGACTATCATACAACCAGTATAATAGGCTAGATTCCGACAGAAAAAATGTGTTTATATTCAACAGCTTAACAGCTAAACACTTCCTATTCTGTTAGGCAACCAAACATCTAGTTACTGCAATTTGACCCCTCATAAGTCATGACTGTTATTGCAGAAGAAACAGTCTCTAGTAAAAAAGTGGAAAAAAAATTCCTTTCGCCATCGCAAGCCTGAATTGTCAGCACAAAATTCCACAAACTCATCAACTTGTCACCTTGCTAAAACTACTTGCCCCCCTAGAGCTAAATTTAAAATCTGCACGACCTCCTCCGTCTGTTTAATTAAATGTTGTAACTGTAACATTTAAAGGTTTAAGTTTCCTGGCAAGTTGTCTCCCACCATGTTGCAACCCTTGTGTATATACATACACACTCCCATAGAAAGAATGGATTTATACTTAACTCTTTGACCCAGTTTGGCGCCTACAGATATGTAAGTCGCCGATTTACCATTGCTACATACCCGGCCTTATAGTGTAATTCTCTGTCAGATTCTTCTGTAGCAACTTTTTAAAGTCATTCTACAGGATAACTTAGAAAAGGATATTTTATCCATATCCTCTGTCGGGTGGTAACACACCCACACAACACCACCAAAATTGCCGACAAGCCATGGTACAACGAAAGGAGAAAGGAAGTTCATTAAATGATCTCCTCGCTCCTACACCCGGTCCCATACCATTATGCACACGCTTAAGTTTCGAAAGCCCACTCATTACAATTGCAATTTATTTCCAGTGTATTGGGCTTTGTCACAAGGGTTAAGGGCTTCTGCTGAACGGTAGTAGTGGCGGCGTCGGCGGCGACAGAGATTATGGTATTGGAGGAGAAGGAACTAGATTTGGTACCCTCATCAGTAGAACAACTACTCGTATGTGCGACGACGACGAAGATGAGGTGGAGGATGATTATGAGAACGTTGGTAATAATGACGACGATCTGGGATAAAGCACATGTGCTTCTGTCAAGGAAAATTTTCATTTCTATGTCAGCAGTGTTCCAAGAAGAACAACTAATTCACGGTGCGGGTGAGTATGTAGTGATGAACAACCGGATGGGGAATGATTATGAACGTATTTGACTTTGCAGGAAGTTTATTTTCAGACAAAAATGAGCTCATCCTTGGGAGTAGTGGTTTCGTGTAGGAGTACATGTACAAGTAGATCATAATTTTGCCCCGAATACAGTGTTTTCTCGTTTTTGAAATGTTAATGGATAGTTGTAAGGGGAGTGTGAAGTGTTGGTTGCCCTTGTAAGGAATTGTACTTGGCAAAGGTTTCTCCAGAATCCTCGTCGATGTATAGAAAGAACAAGGAGGCTAAGAAATATTTGGACTTATAGTGATTAAACTTATACACATATAACGATCCATTTATTTCAGTGATTTTAATCTGTTACAGCGCTTGACGGGTACAACTGATATGGAGTTTTCTTTTTCTTAGCAAAGGAACTAATCAGTTTATTGTAAGATTGGAAAGGGATCTTAGGCGTCAGATTTAGGTTAGGAACCTTGTCAATTTTAAAGATGCGTAAATTAACAGCCGAGATATGTTATATTTCGAAGAATTCCAAACAAATTCTTTCATGCTTTTCTTAAAAGCAGAGCAATAAGCTGGGCGGTATCAATTTGCATACCAATCTCTTCTTCGTAGAATATTTTATAACAGAAATTGCTTATACTAAGAAATCTACGAAGAAAGGATGTAATTCCTTTTTCCAAACACGTGTAATCTGCCTTCTGGGAAAGTGTATTACGAGAGTGACAGATGAGTAGTTTAACATTGTAAAAAAGTGTCAATTTGGTGAAGAGAAAGCTTAAAGTTTAGCTGCGTCAGTTAAGCCCCTGATAGACGATGAAGAAAATTGTAGATCAATACATAAAAAATTTTTAAATTGACCTTAACCAGAAGTTTTCAAATTCTGAAAGGGGATATTCAAAAGCAGGCAAGAGATTTCAGTTTCGGATGATTAGATACTTTTCCTTCTTTTTGGTATTGGCTGACTTTTTAGCCTAGACACACTTGCTCAGCTTATCTCTGGTACAACAAGAAGTTGCGCTCGTTCCGTAATAACAGAAACGTTGTTGCGGCACAAATTCCTAAGAACTCGATCTAATTCTTACTAAAGTAATTATACAATCGTATAGGACGCTTTGTTCCTTAGAAGACTGTGATGAAGTCGCATTCAGATTCAAGCAAGCGATCGATTCTCAAATTTTCAAACTAAAAAAAACTTGGATTTTCCTCTTATTTTCTGACACGGATCAAATCTTGTTTAGAAGACAGAGATTACAGAATCATCTTCAGATCTTCAATATTGGACCCCATTAAAGCATCATCTGGTGTCTCTCAGGGTACTAATCGTGTTTATCGTAACGATTACCAATATAAATCTCATTTAAATGGATTCTAATCATTCTATTTTCGCTGATGACATGAGAATTTCTAAAGTCATTTCATCTGACTCGCATTTCTTGCAAAATAACTTAAATAAGTTTTCAGTATGGTGCAAGCAAAATTTTCGACTCACGTACTGACAATATTATAAATAAAGCTAACTCTGCACTTGTTTTTATCAATTTTTCCAACCTCTACGTATGTTACATTACTTTTGTTAAGCCGCTTCTGGAATATTGCAGTCAAGTTTCGCCACCCTATAAACAAATCCACATTAAATAAATTAATGCTGTCCAACGCAGGCTTATTCGTTTCGCATTTCGTTGTCTACCTTGGGCTGATCCATATGGATTACCTTCCTATTAAAACATAGGTTTTGGGTCATTTTGAACCAATATCTTCAATGTTGTATATAACAACAACTACGCCTAAGTCTTTGACTTAAAAAGCAAGAAAAACTAAATAAAAAAGCAATCCCTAAACATCTCCCCGACCACCATTTCTCCACGCCCTATTAGGTTAAGAATATCTTTGTTAATTTTTAAGCCTAGCTTTAAGATTTTACTTAGTGAAGGCTCTACCTCACCAAATTGTTGACTTCATCAAGCAACACAACAACTCCTCGTTAGAATTCCGCCTCTTAACTTCAGAAGTTCCTCAGGTTTCTATATTGAGTCCGATTCTATTCTGTCTTTTTGTCAATGATCTACCAAAAGTCTGTTCAAATGTTTATATTCACTTACTCGTATATGCTGACGATACATAGTATATTTTGCGACCAATTGAATTTATTGAGGACCTAGTCGTCGGATTAAATGAAGACATGTACAAAATTTATGACTGAACTATTTATATCGGACTTCATCTCAACCCAATGCAATCATAGCTAATTTTAATATCCAAACAACATTTTGACACGGACGGAATACTACCAGTATTTCTGAATGAAAAACAACTCAATTTTCTTGGAATACAAATTAAATAGATCACTTTTCGCTGTTGACCACATAAATTATATAATGAGGCGGATTGCTGAACTGCCTAAACTCTGGCTCCCTTCTAACCCCAAGCCTATAGATATAAAGCTCAGACTTATAAAAACGCTATTTTTGCCTGTAATTTACCACGCTGTTGTTGTCTACTGCAAACTTGATTCTCATTCGCAACATAAGTTACTTGTAGTCTTTAATGATATGATAAGGTATGTCTACGGACTGGTTGTTTCCTCAAACAATTTCTCAATTTAAGATATTGTGTGTTTATGCACAAAATTATTAAAAATAAATCCCCTGCTTACCTATAGCATTAAGTGCGATATTCAAAACACATAATCTCATAATCTCTGCTAAATTATTCAAAAATGCAGCACTGGAACACGTTTCTACGTTTTCTTCTTTTCTACTTCTTTTTTTTTATCCACTCTATCTCCTACTAATATCTTTTATACCTACCTCCCATTTTGTTTCTCCTTTTATTATTCTTGATTTTATTATATTATATAAAGACCATATAGGTCTTATCTATACTATTCCAATCAAATAAATTCAAATTGAAATATGGTTACAAGAAATGCAAGAAATTCAAATAGAAGCAGAAAGCCACTGGACCTTATTAAGTTCCTTCATAAGAACACATAAGCCCTCTTCAGCGTCTGTATTCTACAACGAGTCCTTAAGGCGATTACAGTCGATCAAACTCTGCAGGATGAAAATGGAACATGCATTGTTACTTAAGCTCGCTTTTAGAACTATTATGCAACAACTGCCTACTTATTAGGTACGCGATGCGACTTTATTATGGAAAGATAGTTACAAATGAATCATTCAACAACTACAAATTTTTCCAATCTTTCTGGCAGAGCTTGAATACCGTTACGGTAAAAGTGTTTATCATTTGAGGCTACCCACAAATCAAGCCATTTTTTCAAGTCTTCATATGAGCGTAACTGCTGATCAGCCAGACCTTGTACCATTGAACGGAACAAGTAAAAATCGGACGGCTCAATATCTGGAGAATATAGCAGATGGGGTAGGACTTCCCATCTGAGCGTTTTCAGGTAGGTTTTAACGGGCTTGACAACGTTAGGCCGCGTGTTGTCATGATGAAGAATCCCTTTTTCGTGTCTCTGCTCGTATTGTGGCCGTTTTTCGGGCAGTGCTCGGCTCAATCGCATCAATTGAAGGCGTTACAATTCCCCAGTGATAATTTCGTTGGGTTTTATTACTTTTAATAGTTAAACCGACCAGGTTCAACTAAATACACAACATAACCTTCGCAGCGTGAATGTTCGGCCGAACCGAACAAGCAAGACCGGGCAGTCCCTATGACTTTCTTCTCTTTGAGTTGCTGTAATCAATCCATTTTTCATCAATCCTTCCTTATTTGCCGCTGGAGGAAGTGTTCATAAGAGAAAAATCCAAGTCCCTTGTTTATTTAAACATTTTCAACGCATGCAAGCGCTTGAAAATGGCTTGGCTGCTCTTCTTGCGTCTTCGAAGGATTTTGGCCTTCCTTAACGCGGACAATCGTCAACATCGAAATTATCGTCTTTGAAGCGAAGGAAGCAATCACGGCACGTTGTTTCATTTAGAGCATCATCTCTCTAAATTTCTTGGAGCTCTTCAGCAGTGCCAAATGTCAATTATTTGGCACAAAATCAGATATTTTCACACAATCAAAAGTACTAATGTATCAAAACAGTTTGTTTACCAAATATCTAAAGTTGGTTTATGACATTTTGAATATGTCAAAATCGACCAACACTTACTGCTTAGTTGCGCACTTATAACTGACAACAACTTTGCTGATAATATTCCAACCCTATCAGAGCAACTACTATCGCCTCTTACATTATTTCCATTATTGATTTAACAGAAATTAAATTCAATTTAAGGGAAAATCTAAAATCTAGTATCCATGTACGATGTGATCAGAAAGTAAGGTGACTTTATATTTTAGAAAAAATGTCCCCTTCAAGGTAATTCCCCTCAGATGAAATACACCTGTGCCAACGCTTCTTCCAATCTTCGAAGCGCTTCTCATAACCACAGCCTTGAGCCTTTCCAACGATGTTGTTTTTATTTCCTCAGTCGTTGCTAATATCCGTGCTTTCATAGGTCTCCTCAGTCTTGGGAGCAGTAAAAAGTCGCATGGGGCCAAATCCGGTGAATATGGTGGCTGAGGAATGATTGTCATGTTGTTTTTGGCCAACAAATCTCTCACAAGCAACGATGAATGACCAGGTGCATTATCGTGAATTGTTATTCCACAATTCCGGACGTTTTTTTTCGTATGTCTTCTCGAAAACGGAACATAACTTCAAGGTAATACTCCTTTTTGACCATACGACCTTAAGGTAAAAAATCCTGATGCACTACGCCACGCTAAACGAAAATAACAGTGATCAAAACTTTGACATTTGATCGAATTTGACGTGCTTTTTTCAGTATTGACTCTCATGGGTGCTTCCATTGAGACGATTGGCCTTTGGTTTCGACGTCATAACCATATACCAATGATACGTCACCACTTATGACCCTTTTGAGCAAGTCAAGGGATCATCATTGAGGTCATTCAAGAGGTCTTGAGCGGTGCTCATGCGACGTTCTCATGCCGTGATAACTACTACCACAACCTTATGGGAAAATCCCGAGGAAACTTGAAACAAGAGTCAAAAGTTATAAACAGCATTATTAATCGCAGCGTTAAAGATTAGCATATATCTATAGCACTTAAGAGCAATGATTTTAATATCATTGATCTCATAGCAGTAGCGAATGAGTTCAATGACCATTTTGGCTCAATTGGAGACAACCCCTTTCTGTCAAATTCCACTGTTCATTGTAGCTGTTACAATAGTACTGCTGATATCCATTTGTGCAGATATAGTTTCTTTTTAACACCAATAACTGGCCTTGATACCCTAAAAATTATTAATTCCTTGAAAAATGCATATTCTTGTGATTGCGATGATGTTTCTAACTTTGTGCTGAAAAATATTGCCTTCTACATCATTAACATTTTAGCATATCTCTTTAATTTGAGTGTTATGTCCAAAGTTTTCCCCGAAAAACTTAAATGTACCCTTGTAATACCACTTTTTAAGGAAGGGGATAAAAAAGAGAAAAATAATTAAAGGCCGATTTCTAAAATTTTTGAAAAACCGGTTAAGAACAGGGTTTTGAAATACCATATTTAGGTTAAAGGAATTTTTTAGTCCAATGCAGTTTGGGCTTAGAATAGGCCTTTTTACTGAGAATGCTCTTCTGAACTTTTGCTCTATTATACAGAAGGGACTGGATGACAAAACTTTGCGCTGGGTTCTTTGTTGATATAACCTAAGCTTTTGACATAGTTGATCAGAGTATCCTTTTGTATAAATTACATAATGCAGGCTTGCTTGGATTTATGTACAATTGGTTTGCATCGTATCTGAAAGACAGGACACAACAGGTGAAAATAGGGATGAGTCTTAGTCCCACTAAGACTCTTCATCTTGGAGTTCCTCAAAGGACTATCCTTGGACCTATCTCGTTTCTGATTTATATCAATTCCATATTTTCACTGCCTTTTAATGAAAAAGTTATGCTGACAATCTGGGAATCGCATATGGCTCTTTCAACCCTTTGAACCTAGAAGTTGTTATCAACCATGCTGCACATCTACTGAGAACCTGGTTCACTGAACATAAGCTAGTAGTTAGCAACAAAACAAAGCTCATGATTTTTAGCTTAAGTTCACAGGAATGTCCCGACATAGATGTTACATTTCATGCCCCTAACGGCCGTAGGTATATACTGTCGATGTACTCTGCTCTAAACGTTAAGAAAATTTTTGATGATAATCCCTCTTGTCCTACCGCATGCTTTGGAGTGACAAATGATAGAAATTTGAATTGGTCCGAACACATTTCAATTTAAAAACAATTTCTTCTTTCAACCTTTCGATGCTTTTATCGAATTATTTTGCGATTTCCTATTCAAAGCTGCTGATGTGTGCTTACTTAAATAAAATGCAGAAGTTATACATCTTTCAAAAATGTGCTATAAGGTAAGTCTGCAAGTTCACTCGTAGAGCCCATTCATTAGAACTTTTTAGGCTTATGAAAATTCTACCAGTGAGGCATTTGTATTATTATTTTCTATATGAAATGTGGCTACATGCAGAGACCAATCTCGGACGCTTATAGCTTGCGTATGAATATACTTTCTATCATACGTATCCCTGCCTTTCGTACCACTAACTTTAGGAACTCGTACGGCGTTTTATCTTGTAAGTTGTTTAACAATCTCCCTGCAGAAATACGGTGCATTAGAACTTTATTCGCTTTCTTAAACAAAGTTAAACTGTTAAACTGTTTCTTAATTTCGATCATGATGACATTGAAATTTTGGTTCGCTATACTGTGTTATATTTAAATTGTCCAAATCTTTTATTTTTTTTTTTATATTGGTTTCTTTGGTTTGGCGTTGGTGATGGCGATGACCTGATGGTTGGTTCACAGGCTGTCATGACAACCTACTTGGGATCGAATCTCGTTAGAAGCTCGACAGCAAAATTTTTAAAATCGTCAATACCATGTCGGCGAGCAAAGGCAAATCTCCGAAAGTCAAATTCTGCCTATGAAAAAGCTTCTCAGGGACCCGACCGGAATCCATAACAAAACAGTAGGCTATGCTCAGGAGTATAAAAATTCATAAAGTGAAAAAAAAATATGAGTGCGAGAAACTAGGCCTTGACCCACACCAGGCTGTCGAGCTAAAGTATTTATTTATTTATTTTCTTTGGTTTGAATTTTGTTTTTTTTTTTTTAAACATGTTCACCCTGCAACATAAATAACTATTTGAAGTGGCATTACTATATTCTTTTATAACATCTATTGCCACTAACTATTCTGTACATTATTGTTAGCTTAAGTTTATATCTGGAATCACTAATACCGTTGTAATAGAGAATAATGAATAAATAAAAATAAACCAAAATGAAGAATTTTCGGTACAAACTTCCGAACAAAACATCCGAAGAAACTGCACAACATGAGCCCACCGATATGCTCACATCCTAAGCAACTTTTCTAATGATAATTCGATGATTTTCCAAAACAGTTTTCTTCAAACAATGTGCTGGGGCTTTCAGAGCGAGTTTCGTCATTTTTTTTAAATGATGTATGTGATTGAAAATGTAATTTTTTTAATTAGAGCAGACTCATCGAATGTCACTGTCAGCATTTCTATTTTTTTAGAGCACCTGATTCCATTTTTCACACAAAATTTGATGCGAATTCTTTGCTTTATTTTTTATGATAATTGGAAATCGCCATGCACGGCAAAACACGGTTAACCTTTCTATCTGTCAAAAACAAACTAAGTATGCTATATATAGGGTTTTCCAATAGGGACTTGACAACTTTGAATTTAGTTTGTGAACGTATGGTAAAGTACACTAACGAGCAACGTCTGCAAATTATAAAAATTTTCTACAGATATTTGGAGTCGGTGACTGCAACTTTAAGAGCATTAACTCCAATTTTCGGTCGTAGTTCTCGCCCTAGTAGACAAGCAATAACAAGTTTAGTGCAAATATTTGAGTCTACATATTCGTTGTGTAATGTTGCCGTGTCAGTGATACACTGGTTGCTTGAAGTGTCGAAAATATCGCTGCCGTTCAGACGTCCGTAGCAAACGATCCAAATCAGTCAATTCCACGGCATTCTCAAGAATTGGGCATCGCTCAGACCACATTATGTCGTATTTTGCGTAAGGATCTTGGTTTACGCCCATACAACATCAAGCTGACTCAAGAATTGAAGCCGATGGACCATTTGAAGTGACGTACGTTCTCCGATTGGGTTCTGGAGAAGATGCGCCAAGATGATGAATTTCATCGCAAAATCATTTTCAGTGACGAAGCTTATTTTTGGCTCAATGGGTTCGTCAATAAGCAAAATATGGGTGAAAACCCAAATGTGCTCCATGAATCACCACTTCATCCACAAAAAATAACTGTGTTATTGGGCCGTATTTTTTCGTCGACGATAACGATCGTCACGTTACTGTGAATGGTCAGCTTTATCGCGCCATGATAACCAATTATTTTTGGCCTAAATTGGAAGATATGGACTTGGACGACATGTGGTTTCAACAGGATGGTGCCACAATCCACACAGCACACGCTACAATCGATTTATTGAAGAGAAAGTATGCTGAGCGTGTTATCTCAAGACGTGGGCCAGTCGAGTGGCCGCCTCGTTCGTGTGATTTAACGCCGCTTGACTATTTTCTGTGGCCTACGTTAAGTCATTGGTTTATGCCAACACTCCGACGACGTTGGAAGGGCTCAGAGCCAACATTGAACGTGAAATAGCGGCCGTTTCGGCTGAAATGTGTGACCGAGTCGTTGAAAATTGGGTCCAACGAATCGACCGCTGCAAACGTGCCCGCGGTGGCCATATGAACGAAGTCGAGTTCCATTCATAAATGTTTTGATTGTACTTTTTGAAATATCTCAAATGGTTTGCCTTTTATTTAAAAAAAAGTTTTCAAGTCGTTATTTGAAAACCCTATACTTGAAACTGTGAACATATGTTCAGGATATATGTACCAACACACCAAAAAAAAAAATCCATAATCGAATGTACGTTGCCCGCGAAATTTCAAAAGTAACCTTACTTTTTGAATACACCTAGTACATACAAACATAGTTAATCTTAAGGTCCATGTAAACATAGGGCGATTCATCGTGAGGTTTTTTTGTAAGATCACGCACGACTTCTATCAAACTGGCTTATCATTTTTGTTTAGTATCGTTTGGCAAGTCATCATGAAAAGACTCACACTACAACAGAGCGTCTCCAAAATTGTGCGATTCGAGAAATTTACGGTGCGTATAATTGACCTACTTAAGCCACTATTGCCAATACCATTCACAAATTTGAGTCCCAGTTTACATAAGTGGATGATACTCGACTGGTTAGACCACATCCAGCACGTAGTGAAGAGACTATAGCATCTGTAGCTGAGAATGACGCGAAGACCGTGACAAATCGATTCGTCGTCATTCTCAGCAGCTTGGCTTCGCGTATTTTACGTGATGATCTTGGCCTAAAAGCGTATAAAATTCAATTTGTGCAAGAATTGAAGTCAGGCGACTTGAATTTGCGTCATATTTTCTATGAATGGTGTTGAAATGAAAATCCGGTGTTTTATCGTGAAATTTTGTTCAGTGATGAAGCTCAATGGATACGTTAGTAAACAAAATTGCCGTATTTGTTCTGATGAGCAACTCGAAGAGTATCAAGAGCTTCCATTACATCCATTAAAAACAACGTTATGGTGTGGTTTATGGGCTGGTGGATATTTCTTCAAAAATAAGACAAATCAGAATGTTTTCGTCAATGGTAACCGGTATCGAGCCATGTTAACGGACTATGTGCTTCCTGAGATTCAAGCACATGGTTTCGGTGAGCTCTGGTTTCAACAAGATTTCGTTACGAGCTCATTTTGGTGAGCACTTAATTTCACGTTTTGCTGCGGTAAATTCGCCGCCTAAATCATGCGATATCACGCCCTTGGATTATTGTCTCTGGGGATATGTAAAGACTTAGGTCTTCAGGAATAAGCCAGCTACGATTGACGCTTTGAAAGCCAACATTACTCATGTTATCCACGAGATACCAGTCGTTATGCTCAAACGAGAAGCCCAAAATTAGACCTTCCGAAGGGACCACCTCAGAGGTACTCCTAGCCAATATTTACAAGATATAATTTTTGAAAAGTAAATGCCATGAATTGTTCTTTCAACCGATTCATAAACCTTACGATGAATCACCCTATATAATATTTCTCTTACCCTGACAGTCTCTCTACAGTTTAATTTTTATTTTATTTATTTATTTTTTTTTTTTCTTATTCAAATCATGTATGTACAAAAGCAAAAATCAAGTATAGCATGGCAAAGCGGTCTGCCAGATTGACTATTAAAATAAATTACATAAATGCATTCATTGTGTCTATATTTCTTACACATCAGTATCTAACACCAATCTTTGTTATTTATTTTGAATTTAGGAGATTTTGCTGAGAATTCTGTTTCGGTAATCTTGCGCTACTTTGCAGTACACAAAAAGTTGTTACACCACCATTTCGTTTAAATAAGATACCATTTCCGTGTCAATTAAATAATTGCAGCCGAAGAAGGATCGCCTTCATCTTCCCTTTACACTTCAAGTCATGCCACGCCTTTTCTTTTAAATAATCCGAAGGACCTCAATCCAAAGAGAATAGTGTGTATGATCATATCAGCATCGGCATCGAAGTCTTTTGATTCCTGCCGTATTTTGAGCCTTTCGAAACAGAGCATTGAAGTGAAAGATTTGTCATACCCAAAAACTCATAATTATGAGGCTTTAAATGTCTAAAAATTACTTTTGCTCTACGTGAGAGTAATCCTTAATTAAGCAAATTGAAAACGATGCCAATCAAGTAACAGCGAGTATAAGTTACAAATTTTTTGTAATCACTTTTGCTTATACGCATACGTATACAAAAGTTTTTCATAATTTTCCCTATGTGGTACGTTGCATATTTATCCCATGTAAAGTGCAAAATTCAAAAGTAACATTTCACCAGAAAACTAACATATTCATGCAATTCATCACGAAAATAATCTTAAACATACATACGTGTGTTTATGTTGGTATATATTACGTACAACAAAACAAAGCTTATGACTGCACATTTACCAGATTAAGTTTATCCTGGCTAAGAATAATAAGTTTTTTTTTTTCTTTTCGCTGATTAAATTTAAAATTATTCCAACAGCATATTTCCGTGGATACATATTGTTATTTATATGTGTAGCTGTGCCTGAGTATGCTAATTAAGTCGAGATAATGGACTGGAAATTAATTAGCTTTCCTCAGGATGAAAAAATAATTAATTTCGCTTAAGGTAGAACCATTCTAGAGTTCGGTTTATTGGAAACATGAAGCAGGTTTCCTGAGTGAATTTTTCATGCCACCCACTTAAATAATTTATGTGAAGCTAGCTAAGGTCACACATTAAAGTGGGAAAAGAACACCTAATCTCTAAGTAGCCTTTTTGCTTTAATAGAAAAAGCCGATTTATATTCCTATGCCTGGTTTGAGAATCGGACTGATGTTTGTATTATAAAGAGGTTACAAGGTGTAATACAGTTAAAAAGCAGAGCCATTGAACATCTTTTTTTATTAACTATATGTATGTAACGAATATAATTATATCCGTTTTCTTTCCGGTCTCAACTAACAAACCTCTTCAGTTAGCCGGGCTTTAACTAACTGAACCTAGTTGTGCACACCAAGTCGACTAAGGACTTTTTCTATTTGTGTGCGCTACCTAAGGTGGAGTCTTTCTCTGCTGCGTTGTCACATCGGGTTGGATTTGAAAACTCTATGGGCCGGAGTGTAGACGTCCATTTCCATGGACGTTATCTTTTCAGAACCTTAGGATCTTTGACTCTCTAGCAAACAATAGAAGGTGAAGTACCCTTTAAAAGAGATTAATTTGTTTCTTTTAAGGCGACTTATGTCGATCTTTTTGTTTCGGTCAGATTCAGATATACAGTCTATCGATCACATTGTAATTGTGAAAGGAGCCTCAAAAATGATCGAAATTTTAGATCTTCTGCTCCTGATGGTATAAACGAGATGTGTTCAAAAAGTAAGGTGGACAACGTACATTCCATTTTTTTTGTTGTATTGATGCACATGTTCCGAACATATGTTCAAAGTTTCAAGTTTACAGTATACTTAGTTTGTTTTTGACAGATGGAAATGTTAGACATGTTTTGGTGTGTTCGGCGATTTTCAAAGGAAATGGAATCAAGTGCTCTAAAATACTTGAAATATTGGCAGTGGCATTCGGTGAGTCTGCTCCAAGTAAAAAAATTATTTACAAGTGGTACGAGCTCTTCCAATATGGCCAAGAAGATGACAATGACGAACGCCATGAACGCCTCAGCACATCAACAAAAGATGATAACGTCGAAGTCATGAAGAAAATTGTTTTGAAAACAATTACCGAATTACGGTATATCGGTTGGCTCGTGTCATGCAATTTTTTTCGGATGTTTTGGGCGTGAGACATGTTTAGGCGAAGTTTATTCCGAAACTTCTTAGTTTTGAGCAGAAGAACCTTCACATGAGCATCGCTCAGAAGCTCCTAAATGACGTCATCGATGATCCTGACTTGCTCAAAATGGTCATAACTGGTGACGAATCATGTGTATGTGATTATGACCTTGAAACTAAAGCCCAATCGTCCCAACGGAAGTACCCAGGAGAGTCAAGACCGAAAAAAGCACGCCAAGTTCGTTCAAATGTCAAAGTTTTGATCACTTTTTTTTTTTTTTTTTTTTATTACCTTGGCGAAATGCATCATTCATCATTACTTTAAGGTCATACGGTCAATAAAGAGTATTACCATGAAGTTATGCGCCGTTTGCAAGAAGCAATACGAAAAAAAAAAACGTCAACAGCTCATTCATTGTTGCTTGTGAGAGATTTTTTGGCCGAAAACAACGCGACAATCATGCCTCAGAGACCATATTCACCGGATTTGACCCCATGTGACTTTTTATTGCTCCCAAAGCTGAAGAGACCTATGAAAGGATGGAGATTTGCAACGATTGAGGAAATAAAAACGGCATAGCTGAAAGACCTCAAGAATATATAGACCTCAATTTGATGAATAAATAAATATTTTTTTTTTTTTATAAAAATTGAGAGTCACCTTACTTCTTGCACACATTTCGTATAGACGTTAACAGTCTCCTACGATCCACTTCGCATCATAATGGGCCAATAGGCCTATGTGGGTTTGTTTTTCATTTTAACCTACTTTCGCAGAATAGGACCCCTTCTACTCACTTGAGTTCCTAACTCAAGTAAAAAACGTTTGGCAAGAGTGATTCATCGTGGCCAAGGTAGCCTCGATATATCGACTGTGACATTCTGTCCAGTTCGTCGACATTGTGTATTCCTTCTTGCTGTCAGAATACGTAATTTTGACAGACTTGTGTTCTCCCAATTGTGTCGATATCCTTTGCGTATACTAGTAGTTGCACAGATATTTGAAAGATTGTGCGTTCGCTTGTGAGATCCGCACAATTCATTTAAGGATAATTTTAAAGAAGATGACTTAAAAAAGTCCCCAAGTCTAAAACCCTATTTGACTTCAAAGGTCTCGGTTAAGTCTTTACCGACTTTGAGGAGTGTCCTCCATAGTCATTCTAATGGACGAGCCTGGTAGGCAGTAAAACTAGACGAGCTTTATATAGCTCGTCTCTATAAACGCTGTCATATGCGGCCTTAAAATCATGTACAATCATGACAAGAACATGTATACCATATGGTGTTGACGTTACATTCCATGTCACAAATTTCTTTCAGGTATCTGATTGCTACTGTCTAAATTCGTAAGCCCTAGTACCATCCTAATGACCAGAGTTTGCTGACAAAGGGTGGCCAAAATTCACGCAATTCGTACGGTAAAGTGTCGTCAACGACAAAGACAGCGTGGGAACTCAAGGTTAATAAATATTAAGTGTTCCATTGCTGAGCAATATTTTAAAAATAACGAAGGTTTGACAGCTGCAGTCCGCAATTTTTATACAAAATAAGGTCGGAATAGTGATTAACCTTCATCAACCGTGAAGAAGGTAATTCAAAAATTCAGGGGGACAAGATCAATTTGTAACCTTAGACACTCTGGCCATCCTGCAACAAATTGTTTAACAGAGAACATCGAGGCAGTTCGTGAGAGTATTACTGAGAATCAGGGTAAAGATTTGCATCTTCAAGCATATAAATTGCAATTTACTCAAGACCTACGGACCACGCATAGTGAATAGATTAAGGAATACCAAAAAGGGGATGCTGATTTTTCAAACAAAATTAGCTTCTCCGATGAGGCTCGTTTTCATTTTGATGGCTTTGTTATTCGTTCAGAAAATCCACTAGTGATTGTTGAGAAACAAAACAAAAGGGGTTGGTGTGGTGGTATATGCATACACTCCTCAAGCAGAGGGTCGCGGGTTCGAATCTCGTGCGAGGCAATTCTCTGAAAAAGTCTTTTCGTAGAATTTGCATGTAGTTATATGAGAATCACGTCGCCGTCAACTCTGACATGAATTCATAACACTGATGTTGGAGTGATTACTGGCTGGGCTAAATGTAACGAACTAACAACTAGCACGTACTGAGACCCACTGGTTGAGGATGTACTTGCTCGTCCTCAGTTTGACAACCACCTCTGGGAAAAATATCGAAACCTAATACACCTGTGTTTCAAACTACTACACCACCCGCCCGCGCCCTGGAGAAAACCAGTAAAAGGGTATTCATATCCCTTGGTGCGCGCGCGGGATTATAAAAAAAAAAAAAAAAAAAAAAAAAAAAAAAAAAAGATGCATCCACAACGTATGACTGTTTGGTGCGGATTTTGGGCTGAGCTTGTCTTCTAATACTAGGTGCCGACTCTATTAAGAAAACAACAGAACCACTGTTACAAAAATACTTTTGGGCCGTGTGGCTCTTTAAGGAAGCATTATGACTCTTTTCTAGTGAAAGTTAAAAAATCCCAGAGGTCCCGTTGATGATGTACAACAAATCAAAACGCATCTATTCAAGACTATAACAGTCAGCTGTTCGTAGTCTACGGAGAACCATAGAAAAGAAAGGAAAGAAGAATCTTAGTTGTGTAACCTAATTCTGCAGAAAAGTCAATAGGTCTTGGGCGGGATTTTTTCAACTAAACGCATGAGTAGACACAAAAAAACTGAACGCTTGAAACTTAGAACTTGTTAGTACTGACGCGTCGTATCACACATTGAATTTATGTTTATAGGTAGGATGCAGTCTGAAAAGGGAAACAAAATAATAAGCAATTTTTTGTTAATCCAGGATATTAAGTTCTGTATGCAAGTGCAAGCTAATTGTTTGACCTAAATGGCACGACTAGCTTTTGAACAAGAAATCTATCTCTGAAACTTACCCGGTTATTCTTAGGCCAACAGAGTGCACCGATGCCTTATACTCCAAGGCCACTTATAAGACTTTTCAAAAGCCCTTTAGAATATATCCCAATCGGGGGCCTCTATACTGAACCTTTCACTAGCTGCCATTCCTACATCATATACATTACATCAATCTAGTCATTGAAGTTTCGACTAAAACTCCATGAATCAGCAAAGTTTTACTAAAACATTTTATCCATTCATCGAACCAATCAATTCCAATTTTCTATTCAAACTTCGATGACGCAGATGCCATAAAATAGGCAAATTCCGGCTTCCTATCCAATTGAAAATTTCCTCTTTAACCAAAGTTCTGTTAAAAAATTCACGTTCATACCTAAAACTCTGTAGTAAATAACCATACCCATCCATACCTCATTATTGGTAAACCATCATCCATAAATCATTTTCCAATTATATCCTTCGTCCTTAAGTTATAACCAAATCAAATTACCAAATCCATTAATTGCCAAACAATTTTCGATAAATCCTTTTAACACTGACACACAAATCACAAAGCGTCACAGTTATCGATGACATAATACACAAACCTTCAAAACATTGATAGCAACAGAGTACGAATAACAGCAACAGGGGAGGAATAATTTTCTTCTACTACTTCCCCCTCTTTAAGGGTGACATTTATATGACCCCCGCAAAAGGGACCAGAAGCAATACAAATACGAGTTGGGATACGAGTACTTGTACATGCAACTGGGCGACTCACAGCGACTCACAGCGACTTCAAAGAGACAAGTGAGAGTTTTCGGAAAACTATTATTTAGACGTTTTCCTGGGTGTTGTTCTGGAATCCATTTGTCGTTACACTTTTGGAAAAACCACACACCATCGCACACCAATCCGACACAACTGGGTGGAGAGAAAACTATCCATTTCCGTTTCCTTTATGTAATTTTCTATGAAAGGAGTTGCCTCCTACTTCATCCACATGTGGATAATGTGGAAAGTTTTGTGGAAACTTTTTCATTATCAAATTCGCAGTGAATCACGTCACGATGAGAGGATACGAGTACGAGTACGAGTATTTCGACGGACAACTAATTTTGTATCTGTGCGCTGGTAGACGTTATACGCTGGTATTTGTAGGGCCGCTTAAAATAGACTTTATCCAGAGATTTGTTTTGTAATTGGGTAAAGTTTCTATCTCAGACAGGATAATGTACAGGAGGAAGCTACTGTTTCAGTTACAGTGAAATGATGTAATTAGATGTATGTGTAATTGGCTTAGAAGCGAGTAACAACTTTTGCTGATTAGTTTTATATGTCATCGTGGTTATTAGAACTTTATGCAGGACGGGAGTAAAGGTTGATTGTTTAATTGACCTTGATTTGGAGCATATATCATAGTGATGTCTATAGGGTTGGTTGATTGGTTAGTAGTATTGGTGTTTTCTGCTTTCCGGTATAGGTTTTATTATGTTAAGGACGTAAGTGATTGAGCTTTGTTCAGGATGTTATTCAAAGTCTCCTTGCTTAGCTGTTGGAGAAGGATTTCACCCTATAGCCGCTAGAAGTTAGAGCTTGTATCGTTTAACATTAATCTTAACATTTATCTGACCACTCCGTAAGTTCTTTAATCCTTCCAGCGTCCGCTGAAATTATTTTAGGTCCTTAGTTGAGCTCAGAATGAGAGCAAAATAGATAATCGGTCTGCGAAGTGTGCTTGATAGGGTCATCAAAGCCATAATGGGAGAAGACTAAATTGAAGCTATCATTAACTACAGTAACAACTTGGATGAAGATGGGTGGCTTAAGTTAAAAGTAGAGCTGTGTCAACAAGTACCATATATAACTTATAGATATCGGATATAGGATGCTTGTATCCATTTCAATTAATCGAGCAGTAACGATTTAAGCACGATGAGAGACTTTTCCCAGGCCAGTTATTGCAACCAGACATCTTTTTTCATAAAACGAAATAAGAAAAGAGAAAGGGGTCGTACGGCAATAGTAATTTATTTTTTGGAAGGCTTTTTTCGTTTTGGGGTTATTTTCAATGCTTATTACGGCTCTATTGTCTTAGCCAACACCGATTTATCGTTGTGGGATGGAAAGTACTGGACTCCCTTGAGTATCTCATAGGCCTCCGCTTGAATGGTAGGCTTCAATTAGGCCTTGCTAGTGTGATGTTTCGTTAATCATAAATTTGCCCCTGCACCTGCTTGATCCCTAAATACGAGCTTTAACAGTGAATTGAAATTAAGTTATTATATTTTGAACACTTTTCAGGCAAATGACTACCTCGGCACAATCTCAATGGTCAACTTATAAGTCATTTTGCCGTGTAAGGTCCTCGTTGAACTTAGTCCTCAGTAAGACAATGGTTTTATGGGTATTTTAGCACGTAGCGCTGTCCATACATCATCTAAGTCGAAGTCGTCCATATTTCAAAAGAAATATTCACTGATTACTGCACAGCTACGTCAGCCTTTTACTCGAATGCAGGCTCTAACCGCATTAAAAAAAATGTACTGATGCTTGCACAAAAGTAAACACCGTACCAAACACTATAATTTTAAAGGCGTTTTTGAGGGAGGTTCATCGCCCGGAAACACTTGACTGTCCACTTAATCGGATTAGGCCTGCAGCGCAATAAATGAGTTCGTTAAGAAGGGCTTGCCTTACCATCCAGTGGTGGTTACCAGTAAAATATTTAATTAAATGTGACGAACCATCTAATGACCTCGGATAAAAACGGGCTCACTGCTACCGACCTATGTGCCGGACATAACGAGGACGGAAAACTGTGTTATATATGTTACTGTAGTGAATGCTATAAGGAACGGAAACAGCGCTTATTCGGATGCGGATTTGTCATATGCGGCAGACATAAACAAGAAACCTTTGGTTTCTGACACCTGAGCAAGCGTCTAATGACAACCCGAATTGAAGCCAATTTTGCTAACATAATCCTAATGTGCGAGCAGGACGAGGCCACCAAAAAGTGCTTCTAATATCTCTTCGACGCCACATATGACGAGGTATGATGGAATTATTACCTACTAAGCTGAGATGATCACTGAACTATTCGCGCACTACGGGTTCCTGGAGTCTGTCGGTATTATACCTGGGTATAGTGATCATGTGGGCAAGGTTGGTAGTCACTAAATAAAAAAAAAAGATTTTGAGTGAGGGAAATCTTTACTTGGACCTTTGGAATTTTTCATGACTTTCCGGTGACAACTGTTCGCATTCCTTTCCGAATATTCTCCTTAAGGGCTGCGATTGCTTGAAATTTGTTGGCATAAACCCGCGACTTGAAGTAGCCCAAAAGAAAGAGTTCTGGGATGGTTAAATAGAAAGATCTTGCTTACCATGCCAAATCGCTAAGAAGGCAGATTACGCGACCGGGAAACGCTTCTTTCAAAGTATACATTGTGGCTCGTGTTGTGTGTGCGGTTGCATTGTCTTGTTGAAACCACATGTTTATCAAGCCCCGCGCATCCAATTCCGGCAATAAGAAGTCGTTTATCATGGTCCAAGCAAATACCGCCCAATCACTCCCGCGTGAACGCCGCTTCACACAGTGGCTTTGAGTGAATTTAATGGCTGTTCGTACATCACACGCAGATCAGTGACTCAGAAACGAAGATTTTGCTTATTGACGTAACCGCTTATGTGGACACATCGACACAATTATTCCACGCTCCTGTGTGGTGTGTATACCACATTCACAAATGTCAAATATGATTGACGTATGATGCCATTTGCAAAAATTATACCATATTCCAATAGAGTGATTAATTTTGCGTCACTTTGTAGTACGAATGGGTTTTTATCTACCATAAGATGGTGATCGCGCTCCATTTCGATATCGGCTCTAGGCCTGGTACGGACGTCATAAGGATAGCTTCTAAATCGTCGGATTATACCGAGGTGGTCTGTGTGCTTTAATGTTCTCTGACTATCAGATAAAACCCAATTGATCTTGTAGTAAATCTGGTGCTCAAACAGATTGCTTCCAAAAATCAACTCGCCATTGTCATTTCGTGCTAGAGTTTCATGAACACCTGTTACGTATCTGAGCACGGTGTTGTCACTATCACGATGTCACCGCTAAGCGATAAATTGTTGGGAGCACCTAATTGATGAAAGAAGCTATACTCAGTCGGGTATTCAGTTAGTGTGTAGCATTGTCTGATGATTACTTTTCTTACAGTACTCTGGAGTCTGGCCGTTAATATCCGGTCATTATAAGGCCCCCATGATAAGAAGCTCTTCTTTACTGCTGATGTTAACATAACCCCTACATCGGACTCGCTCTCGCTTCCATTTTGTGTCCCAGAGTAAAGCAGCAAAGTATTTCGTATTGGTGAATTTCGTTATCCCACGCCTTACCATCTTATTTCACTCAGTGCTAAGATATCCAACTTATACCGCGCGAAGTCCTTCTCCAGTTAGAAGAATCTGACATTCTGAGGAATTTTTTGTTGAGAGCAAAGGAAGGTCTTCACGTTTCAGAATCCGATCGTTTTACCTAATCGATAGACGATAGCCATAGGTCGTCAAGAAAGTATTCGTCTGTATTTCCGTTACGAAGCAAACAGTTTTTCTATGATTGCGGCTCGATGGGCCACAGATCTACGAATTGTCCTCTCCGCAATCGCAATCTCTAAAAAGACACGCAGATGGCGTCAAGGAGGCAAGCATAGAGCTTACGAGCAGAGATGCAAGGTGTTCGGCTGCAGACTCTTTTCCTCGTTTGTAAATGAACCAACTCCCTCCGGAAGATGTTACTTCTAAGAAGCCAATACTAGTCATTTCTCTATACCTTGAATAGAAAATTGAAGAATATTAAAGTCTCAGAAATAGGATTTGCCGCTGTAATCTCTACTGATGTTTACTGCGATCAGATGAATTGAATTCCATTTTTTTCTTACGGCAACCCAACTCGTAAGCTCAATATACTTGAGCTTGACTTTGAAAACTAAAATAAAGATTAAGGACTAAGCCTAAAATTTGTAAAAAAAAAAACAGCTGCAATATAGCATGTTCCATATTTTCAATCTAACGTTACCATATTTCCATTAACCATATTGGTCAACATAAAACTTCCCCGTGTTGGTCGAAAATCAAATCAAGTGACTAAGGGTCAAAGTTTCAACAATAATTTGAGACACCCACATCTTGACAGACTTAGTTATGTGCTCGCATCATGTCCATTAGAAATATCAAAAGTTTTCCTCTCAAAAAAGAAAAATACAAAAAATCCGAACATGGGATACAACAGAAACTTAATCCAAAGACCAGCCATTAGAGTAAGTTGCGTGTAACTTGTAAAACTCCCCTAGAACACCACTTAAAATGACATTAAGACCAAAAGCAGAAGCCATCAATGACATGGTTATTGACTGGTGAGAGAACTTCTTTTATTTCAATTTTTTTTTTTCCTTCCTACCCCTCTTCATGCCTTTGTTACTCAGCATCAGCGGGTATATCCTGAACCGAACCAACTAAAGGACATCATGTTAAATGAACTGATGATTTTTACGATTATTTGAATATTGTTGCTATTAGCCCACCGAGGCGTAACAGCGAAAGTTCTTTTATGTTGAGAAATTGAAACAAAAATATTAAAACTTTTCTTCAAAAAAAAAAAAAAAAAAAAAGATATACGTTTCCACTGCCAAGGATAACATACAGGACCTTCACCCACAGACATGGATAGAACGGGGCCAAAACAGATTGAAGTGGTTTTTCAACATTCTTCTTCTTGATTCTTGTTGGTCTTGTTTTATGTGCCTTGTCCTCCCCGCTCGGCTTCCATGGCTGGTATAGTAATATGATTTTCTGTTGCCAAATTTGTTTGAGATTAATGAACCGTAAAACGAATAAAATTGATGTTAAATGGATAAAACATCAGTAAGAGTTGAATCCGAGTTCGAGATCAATTTGAAGTGGATAGAAAGGGTTACATTGCCCGTAGAAAGGAAGCTGCAGATCCAATGTAGGGTATTGTATGGGGAATTGATGGTAGGAATCGATTCATTTATTGTTGAAAAAGTTGACCTTAATTGCATTGTATTTCATTGAAAAGTCAATTTCATCTGCCTGTAAAACTCATTCGGAAGAAAATAATTGGATTGGAAAGTCATGGGAATTGTGTAGTTAATTTCAACCAATTCTTACCCGCGATTTATGAGTTTTCAAATTAAGCAGGAATTTGTACTCGTAAATTGGAGCGAGTTATACAGATCGGTATGAACCAAAGTTGGTTTAAGTCCCGTATAGCCGGTAAATTTGAAATTAACAAAACTAAAAATATATATCTTCGCGGAAACACACATCAAATTTAAACTCGATTACTAAAGACTATTTCCAAGATTGGTCAGGATAGTCTTAAGGCAATGATTCTTAGAAATATCCTCGCGGACAAAATTCAAACACCAAAAGTTATGGACTTCATATTTATTAAGAACCAGGACCAGGATACTAGTGAGAAAGCTTTTTACTAACCCAAACGAATCAGAACTTGATAACAAAAGAGGATAACCCTTTTAACCTGCAAAGTTTAAAAAGAGCTTCTTGGCGTGCTAACTGTAAAAAAGATCATTCGTATTGCATGAGATTGTTAATCAAACCAGATAGCACAATCACACGCGACCGTGTGGCGCATCGATTTTAAAACCGATAAAATAGCTGTGGATGCACACAACATGCCATATTTTTTAAAACCCGAAACAAGGTTTTCCGAAACCCTATGCTCGTTAGATAGGGTCAAGTACTTTAACAAAGATGGGAACTTTTCTTTTGACAGCGATTGTACATTTTTGCGTTGTGTGCCTTTCCAGTTGTCTAAAACCGATTTCCGTTTTCTTTCCGGGCATAGAAAGCTACATGAAGTGGCTAACAAATGTGGGTGGAATTCTTTGGAAAGCATATGAATTTGAAGTTTTTTTGTTTTGCAGCTTGTATTACTTCCACTGAAAAGTGGCTGACCAAATTATCCACTATGACAACTGCCTCTTTCTTAAACTGCCTGGTCTCAGCTATAAAAGATTCCTACAGGTGCATTGCTTTATATAACAAATACGGTGGAAGCAATTTTTCTGTTACTGATTCACAAAACATAATGGATATGCTACTCTTTGACGAATCTATTATATGTTACATTCAGGATATTTTTTGCCTTTCTTAAAAATACACTTTTCTGTCCCGGGATCATCGCACAAATTTGTTTCATCAAAATTAAAAATCCTAATAAAATTTATAAAGAAAATATCTTTAGTTACCTACCTACCCACCCACACTTCCCAAAAAACATTTTGAAATTGGTATTTGATAAAGTTAAAAATACAATCGTATCTATCTTTAGACTTTCTTTTCTTTCTGCAATGTCAAGATCATTTTTGCTCAATAATCGTACCATTCTGAAGTCAAATGGAAATCCCCAGTCGCTAACAGCTAACAAGCCATCTACAATAGCCTTCTTTTCTTCTTTACTGAAGAATCTGAAACGTCTAACCTTGACCACCCGGTCAAAATTAAGCCCTTATCGGTCATAGTTAGCTGTTGTTAGGGTTTTCCAATAACGACTTGACAAGTTTTTTTTTTTTTTTTAATAAAAAGCAAAGCAAAGCAGTCGATTGGATTGGACCCAATTTACAACGACTCGACCACACATTTCGGCCGCTATTTCGCGTTCAATGTTGGCTCAGAGCTCTTCCAACGTCGTCAGCGTGTTGGAATAAACCAATGACTTAACGTAGCCCCACAGAAAATAGTCAAGCGGCGTTAAATCACACGAACGAGGCGGCCACTCGACTGGCCCATGTCTTGAGATAACACGCTCAGCGTACTTTATCTTCAATAAATCGATTTTAGCGTGTGCTGTGTGGCTTGTGGCACCATCCTGTTGAAACTACATGTCGTCCAAGTCCATATCTTCCAATTCGGGCCAAAAATAATCGGTGATCATGGCGCGATAACTCTGACCATTCACAGTAACGTGACGACAGACCAATACCGCATATTTTACTTATTGACGAACCCATTGAGCCAAAAATGAGCTTCGTCACTGAAGATGATTTTGCGATGAAATTCATCATCTTGGCGCATCTTCTTCAGAACCCAATCGGAAAACGTAGCTCGTTAGTGTACTTTACCATGATAAAAATGTTGAGTTTACTGAATAAATTGACAGTGACAGTTTGATGATTAGTGAAAGAGTGCGTTCACAAATTAAATTGAAAGTTGTCAAGTCCCTATTGGAAAACCCTATATTAGGTGCGCAACTAAGTTATCGTGGATAATGCAACTTTATTGTAAAAAAAAGGATTCAAATGAATCATTCAAACTATTGCCCATCCCTAGCTACAACTTTTTCCCATCTTTTTGACAGAGATCGAATACCGTTGCGGTAAAAGTGTTTATCTTTTGAGGCTATCACGAATCAAGCCATTTTTTGATGTCTTCACATGGGAGGAACTGCTGATCAGTCAGGTCGGCGCAATATCTGGGAAATATGACAGGTGGGATAGGACTTTCCATTTGAGCGTTGTCACTTTTGTCACTGTAGAAAAACTTTTTCGTGTCTCTGCTAGTATTATGACCATTTTTTTTACACAGTGCACGGCTCAGTCGCATCAATTGGAGTCAGTACCGTTCGCCATTGATAGTTTAGTTGGGTTTCAATAGTTCAAAAAAATACCGACCTAGTTCCATCAAATACATAGCATTACCCTTCCAACGTGAATATTCGACCGAACCGACGATGTAGAAGCATGAGCGGGCATTGTCCATGAAGTTCTTCTCTTCATCACCCTTTACTATGCGGTGAAGAAACCCTTCGTTTTTTGCCGCTGGAGCAGTTGTTCACAGGCGAAAAAACGACCCACAACATCCTTTGGCTTCAAGTCATACGAAACCAAATTATTTGTTTTTGAGTCATTCCCAATGCATGCAATCACTTGGAAATGGCTTTGTAGGTAACTCCTAGCAGCAAGCTCTACTTGCGTTTGGCACGGATCCTCATTGAGCAATGCCTCTAATTCAGCGTTTTCTAAGGAATTTTACCTTCAGCATCGAAATCACCGTCTTTAAAGTGACGAAACCAATCGACGCACGTTGTTTCACTTAGAGCCCTTGATGCACTTCAGCTGCCGTTGTCTTCTAATGGAATTAGATGAATGTTTTAGATGATGTTTTGGATACGTCAAATGTCGACCAGCACTTATTGCTGGAGCTATCTATTAGAACGATCTAGAGAAATTAGTTGCGCACCTGATACTTTGTCCATTTCTTGACTTAGAGGATGCTTTCTAGAGCATTGGGTATGACAAACATCGATCAATTTACTATCAACTGAGTTAAACTACTATCTCAACAAAGAAGCAAATTAGCAATAACCCACCAAACAGCCAAAATGGCATAAAGTACTATACGAATGGCTCTAAAATGGAATCGAGAGTAGAAGATGCTTTACACGTACTAAACAAGGGCCATTGAAGAACATTGAAGAACAACTCTGGTATTAAAAGTGCAAACATCCATACCCATATACTCATGGACAATCAAGCAGCTATAAGTGCAAATAGCTCGCATATTATTGACTCCAAATCAGTCATGCACTCCATCAAAATCATCCGAAAACGTAGCTTTAGGAACAAGATTAAACTATGGTGAGTTTCTGGTCATGAGAGCATTGATGGGAATGAAAAGACTGACGAACTTTGCCAGAAAGGACTCAAATCAGCAACTAATTTAGCTATTAATAGCTGGAAGGTCTACGACAAGCCAAACAAGCGATTCTGGCCTTCAATAAAAATTCCAATAGATGTTTAAATCTATATCGGCATGGTATCAAAAACTTAGTAGGTTACTTCACAGGACATCACAGTTTAAGATAACATCTCAACAAAAAAAAATCTATTCGACTTTCCGGAGTGCCAACTTTATGAACTTCCAGCCTTCGACATCAATGAATTAGTAAATTCCTCTGCTGGTGTGTTATCAACTTCATTCGGAAGTTAGAAAATCCACTAGGTTAACTGCAGTTCTGCCAAAGCGGTACAAAAGATCTTTTAGGAGAAAGTGCCTTACTTCGCAGCTGGGGCTTCAGAAATTAAAAAAAAAAATTGAGGACCAAACATTGTAAAGCCAGCATTCAAACTTGTACGTTTAAGGATTTTAATTTCTATAGGCCATCATTATAGGTCCGGTGTTTACATTATCAAATCCCCCTTCGATATTTGTAGATCTGCGTCCCAACATGAAACCGATTTAAGTTCTCTGCTGCTCTCGGCCCATATAGAAGTCTTGCGATTGTCTAGGAGCCAACATTTTTGATAACCAACTGAGACGGTGATAATGAAAGAGGCTAAGAGGCTTTTACCACTTCGATCATCATTTTCAAGCACGTGGAAGGGAAGCCACACCACTACAAGATATTAATCGGTTTCACTTATGGTGACTTCCTACTACCAGCTTCTCTTCGCAGTTCTTCTTTCAAAGTCAAGCCTATGTTCATCGATACAAGTGTATGTTTATGACGTACATTCAAATCATATAATGAATAAATACAAATAATATACTCATATACATATATATATCATTAACCCTTCAAAGTTTTCAATGAAAGACCTCCCCAGCTTAACCTTAAAATTAAAAATACATAACAACCAAAGCAAGACGATTAATTGCATCCGTATCCCCAGAAAAGATTGATGAGTGGCACATTAACGTCAATTTCATTGCAATTTTCGTATCTGTATCGACACTCAACCACTTAAGGTTGTAATACCTCCATTTATTGATGCGCAGAAATAACTACCACGCACTCACACGCACACACAATTGGGATGTCAATTCACTGTCAAAAACCGCTATTGTCAGGGCTCACTGAAGCTTATCCACTTGTCGACATTGACGGAACACAAGAGAGTTAACTTTACGATTTTGATGTTAATTGCTTTCTCAAGTGGATGGTACTACTTGCAAATAATATTGGCAGTCTCAAGTGCACCACCAGCTCTTGATCTCAAGGTAAGTAAATATTCGAGATACAGTCGATTTGTCATTGACTATCACGGGGATCGAATGACTTGAATATCTATGATATTTGCCTTCCATCCATAGAGAAAGCCACTTCTAAAGAAAGCAATGTCATCGATTTGTATTAAAGGTTGTGATTTCTCTCGAAATATCTATACTTATTCAGTATCCTTGAATCCACGAAGATCTCGTTTCAATAAGCCCCTCGTTATGATACATTTTTTGCACCCTTTTAACGTGGCTGATTTATTTTTTATTCATTTTTTTTTTTTACACTCACTAGCATAAGTAAACGAAGAAAGAAAAGAAAAGAAGAAAAAAATGAAACAAACTGCAATTTTTTTTAATTAATTCCAACACTGCGCGCATTTAATCAGTTTCCCACGGGATAAATGCAAGTAACATGGTAAGCAAAAAAATATGGGCTAAGCCATCAGATAATAGTAATTAAGGGCTTCATTCTACATTTTTGGAGGTTTACAGTGTTTTTTCGCCTTCTCTATGTCATCATCTTCGTACTTTCGCTTTTTTTTTTTTACTTTTTAAATGTTTGAATTTTCATGAGCATAATATTTAATGAGATCCTTGGGATGGAAGATGGAAAACTGGAGCGAGATTTAATTTTACCTCGGTAAAATCATTCACAGGACAGAAACAGAAACTGGAAAAAGAATGAACGTGATCGTTGACGTTGGTGCATCTGGTGCAAATCATTGTGGTGGAATCTGATGCCTCGGTGGTTTTATGTTCTTGATGTAATCGTATACAAATGGGCCCTTCGTTGGCAGTAGTTGAAAAATTATTCAATATAGTCAAGGGACACTTTACAAACTGAGTTGTTTACTAGAGAAGTTCTTTTACAGATAAAAATTTTACAACTTCTTGCCAATGCTTATATCAAAAAACTGGTATAAGGGGGATGTTCAACACTAATATTGCAATTAAGTCTTGATATGGTCCCGTTGACTCGGTTTTATGTAGAAGCTACCATTACATTGAGATTAGTTCAAATCACGTCCTATTGGTTTTAAATCCAAAATGGATTTAAAGCTTAGTTGTCCATCTCCAAACCTGGCCAATCGCTTATAGAATGCCGTAATGGTATTTATATTTCTTTGGTTTTATACCGTTTGGATTAATGGTGTGCATTTTTTTTAAGAAATTATATACTGGTAATGGTCCAGTAATGATCTCTTTCAAGAAAGAGGTGAAGTTTGGTGAAGCTAGAACCTAAACAGACCGTAGGATTCACGTTTATACTTTACATTTATCTTTAACCAACATTCGGAGTCGGTGAGTGCAACTTTAAGAGCGCTAACTCCGATTTTCGGTCGTAATTGTCGCCCTACTAGGGCAGGACAGGCAATAACAGTTTAGTGCAAAAATTTGAGTCTACATATTCGTTGTGTGATGTTGCCGTGTCAGTGAGACAACGGGTTGCTCGAAGTGTCGAAAATATCACTGCCGTTCAGACGTCCGTAGTAAATGATCCAAATCAGTCAATTCTACGGCGTTATCAAGAATTGGGCATCGCTCAGACCACATTATGGCGTATTTGAAGCTACGTACGTTGCCAAGATGATGAATTTTATCGCAAAATCATCTTCAGTGACGAAGCTCATTTTTGGCTCAATGGGTTCGTCAATAAGCAAAATATGCATTATTGGTCGGGTGAAAACTCACATGTGCTTCATGAATCACCACTTTATCCACAAAAAATAACTGTTTGGTGCGGTTTGCATGCCGGCGGATGGTGCCACAAGCCACACAGCACACGCTACAATCGATTTATTGAAGAGAAAGTATTCTGGGCGTGTTATCTCAAGACATGGGCCAGTCGATTGGCCGCCTCGTTCGTACGATTTAACGCCACTTGACTATTTTCTGTGGGGCTACGTTAAGTCATTGGTTCCTTCCACTCCGTCGACGTTGGAAGAGCTCAGAGCCAACGATGAACGCGAAATAGCGGCTAGTCGTTGAAAATTGGGTCCAACGAATCGACCGCTACAAACATGCCCGCGGTGGCCATATAAACGAAGTCGAGTTCCATTCATAAATGTTTTGATTGTACTTCAAGCCAATAATATCTTAAATGGTTTGCCTTTTATTTAAAAAAAAGTTGTCAAGTCCTTATTAGAAAACCCTATATCTACTAAGTCTACTTAGATCATTAAAGTCTCGTTTGTGAGCTTAGATTTACTCCGAGTCATTTGAAATCCTTAACTACTTCAAAGTAATAGCTGCAAGAATCAAGTTTTGCTCCAATGGTGGGGGACAGATTCCTTGTTTAATGTAAGATACAGTGAGTAGTCGAATTATTGCGAATCAAAAACAACACTGGAATCCAGTTGTTTCAGACATGATTTCCACCAATATAACCGTTAAACATGGGTAAAAGTTGGGCGCCACGAAGAAAACAGAACGATTCAAAAAAGAATAAGTATTCTTCAAAAGTAGGGACACGAAATAAATAAAATAAAAAAAGCGAGTTTTTCAGCTTTATGGTTTATTACTTTATGCTTTAGCGGGACACTCTTTGATGGAGTGACTCGCTATCTGCACATTTCTGGACGCTTACCATTTATTTGCGTGTATGCACACGCGCTCTACCTGAGTCTCCATGTTACAACACACAAAACACTTATGTTAAAATTTCTACACTTTTTATTAAAAAATTGGCTTGCGCTCATGGAATATGAGTATTCTTAAAATGCAGGCACACAGCGTAGGCGAAGGAGAGAGGGATACCGATGAACATTGGTTTTAAATGTTTGCAGGTTATAATGGCTAGACAGAGCATTCCATAAGCCCGATATTTACGGTGTTTTAAAGTACGTCCGAAAGTGAGCTTGAGGGGTATACTGATGAGCATAAATAGCGAGACTGCTGTTACGGTTAAAAGATCATCACCAGATGATACTGGTGATTTTTGAAGAGCACTGGTGGTGGAAATAGCGATAAAACAGAGTTAGACACGAGATATTACTTCGGAGTTCGGGTGATATTAGTATAATCTGTAAGTTTTATTGCACGGTTTTGAATCCTATCTAGCAGGTATGCACATGTTTTGGGCGCACTCGACCAGAGGAGGGCATTGTACTCCAATTTTTGGTGGATAAATGCCTGTTATATTAAGCCAGATCAGAGGGGAAACAGTTTTTCTTACATCGCTTGAGAAAACTTAGACATTTCGTAGTATTTTTGACGACGCCGAATATGTGGTCTTTCCAACCTAAGTTGTCACTGACACACATACCGAGAATGGCAATTTCTTTGGTTTCGACGATATTTAAATTTCGCTCTAACGACAGCAGATATTATTGTGTTGTGGAAGCATTGAATTCTACTCTGTTTGTGGTTGCCCATAATTTAATGAGCTCTAAACACGCTGCGGTTTCCATTCTATTACCGAAGGGTAGGGACGTGAGTCAGAGAGGAAATATGAAAATCAGAAAGTACTATCATTAGCAAAGGAACACACTAGTATTGGAATAGACAAGAGACTATTAAAGAAAATTAAAAAGAGTGTCGGAGACAGACCGGAGCCCTGGGGTGTACCAGCATTTATTTTTTGAATATCAGACTTGAAATCATCCAAGGCAACCAGAATTGAACATTCCGAAATGTAATTCCTAGATCGAACTTGGCGTGCTTTTTTCAGTCTTGCATCTCCTGGTTGTTTCCATTGGGACGATTGGGCTTTGGTTTCGGCCTCATAACCATATAACTATGATACCTCACTAGTTATGACATTTTGGAGCAAATCAGGATCATCTTTGATGTCATTCAAGAGCTCCTGAGAGATGCTCATGCGATGTTTCTTCTGATCAAAATTAAGAAGTTTCGAAACAAACTTCGCTAAAACATCCGAAAAAATAACACGAGCCGACCGATGTGCCAACATCCTCAGCAACTTTTCTTATGGTAATTCTTCGATTTTCCAAAACAATTTTCCTTACAGCTTCGACGTTATTATCTTTTGTTGATGTGCTGGGGCGTCCAGAGCGAGGTTGGTCTTTGGTATCTTCTCGGCCATTTTAGAAAGGTTTTTACTACTTCTAAACATTTTGCCACTGTTAACATTTCAAGTGTTTTAGATCACTTGATTCCATTTTCTTTGCTCAATTTTTTTATATTAATTTAAGATCGCCAAGCAATCTAAAGCACGTCTAATATTTCTATTTCTCAAAAACGTACTTAACTTTAAACTATGAACATATGACATGTGTACCAACACAGCAAAAAAAAAAAAAAATAAATCGATAATTGAATGTACGTTGCCCGCTAAATTTCAAAAGACACCTTAATTTTTGAACAAACCTCGTAAATGTAACCGTCCTCACTGTCGTGCGAATAACAACTAACTCATACAGATACGAATGTAAGAAATAATTGCTGAAGGATACACATACAATGGAAAGGGCTAATTAGGGATATTAATGGTGTCACGTATGCGTTGATGACAATCGTGTCACGTATGCTTTGGTGGCATGGTTACATGGTTCCACATTACTTATTCCCTTATATTAAGAACTGAAGCGTTCTTCCTTCATAAAATAAACAGCCTATCGCCACATTTAGGATATATTGCCGAATTAAATCGCTAGTTGCTTTAAACCAATATTTTCGATACTCATCCGTTCAATGCAAATTATTTCATTTCATTTATTTTACCACTTCACCTACTCTGTCTTCTGAAAAACCTTCTGTGGTACGTCGTGGGAATTTTTCGTTGAGTATACGTGAATATATCAGCACTCCAACTGCCAACCTCTCAAATGTGGGAAGAGATTTAAATTCAAGTCAATAATTTTCAATAAAAGCACATCCAGATATCTTTATTTGTTTTAACGTTAAAACAAACATTCATCCATTCCACTGAAATGAAAATTTGCTCCTCGAAATGTAAGCCCATATGTTCTACTGCATAAACGGAAACAAAAATCATACAGGCAAGCTACTAAAGAGAGTACTTGTTTATGTTAAGGCCTTACAAGAAATGATGATATCGACTGTAAAAACTAAGACCTTCATTCTAATACGTGTATGCAACAGCTAAGATGAAATTTCATTGAATGGCTAGCTGGCTAGCTTTCGTATCTTAGTGCAAGTTACCCAAACGCAACTTTGACAGTTTTAAGCTTTTCTTATGAGCAGTCCTCTCCTTCTGGTACATCCTTCAACCAAATTGCAACTTTTGGGCCAATGAGCTCAATGGAGTTTAAATTCCATGTCAATTTCAATTTCAACCAACAATCGTCCTGTTCTCCAATTTTGTCATCGATGTAAGTCAAATTTAGAGAAATTTAAATATATTGTCCAGTGTCCACATCAAAAGTGATAGGCACCATGTAAATCGTACCCTATAATCTTTCGTTTAACATTCAGTAAACAACATAGAACACCACGATAATTAATGTTCAATCAACAAAGGACGAAAACGTACCCTTGTTTGCCGTATCTGTGTTTCCTTTTCATATTTGTCTCTTACGCTAACGAACTGCAATTTATTACAATCCGTTCAACGTCATCGTTGGCTGGCATCCATTGTAACTTAGATGCCAAATAAAATAAAAAAGTCAGATTTGGATGGACAACGTAAAGCAATAGAGCTAAACTTAATGTATATGCTCGTTTAGTGTTGGGAGAAAAACAGCTGAAAATTGTCAAAAATCCAACGATTTTTCTTTATTTTTTACAAACTGTTTGTTATTTTGTTTTAAGTGCTGGCGCCATTAATTCACTGACAAAACCATAAGAAAGATTCTATAAAGATAAACTCGTCTACAGATTGTCTACAGATTGTGTTACAAATAAGCAGACATTACGAGTACAATAACATTTGACAAATTTATCTGAAACTGAAATTCATTTCAATGGCAACATACAAGTTTCCATATAGAAAAATTTCAAGGCCTAGATTTCGTTTTTAGCTAGCGATAGTCCACTGAATTTTCACAATCACTATCAGACAACTACAAAATTGATGAGGCTAACAATGAATTTAAAAGATCTCGATACAATCTTCATAAAAAAAAACAATAAGGCCAAGTCAGCTTATTATCGGGTTTCTTAATAAGGACATACCAATTTTGTACTTAAATAAAACCCAAAATAATTGGGACATCTGGCTGAAATTTATTCCAGGAGTAGTACACGTCTTCAATTAAGATATGGAATTCGATCTCATTCATATGACATATGGAGTCAATGTTCCACCACTCTTCTACACATATCGGCCGGAACGTTGGCAATCTCGCTATCGATATTGTTCCTGTACTCCTCAAACGTTGATTTTCGAAGGAAAATCCAAAGGCGTTAAATCACATGAGCGAGGTGGCCATCAAACCGGACCATTTCTTGATATTACACGATTACCTAACTTTTCCGTCTTGTTAAAACCACATTAAACTGATGTCAAGTCCATCCAATTCTGGCCAAAAATAGCCTTCCAACATGGCAAGATAGCGAACTTCATTGACCGTAACATTGGGATCATTTTCATCAACTCAACAATACGGTCCATTTACACCTCCGATATGAATTCAACACAACGCGGTCACTTTTTGTAAATTCAATAGAGACTTCTTGAAGCACATGTGGCTTCGTTGCTGTCCAATAACGCATATTTAGCTTACGGACAAATCTCTTAAGCTAAAAATGAACTTAATCGCTGAAGATGATTTTTCGATGATATTCAGGATTTCCTTTAAACTTTTGTAGTACTCAATCGCTTCAAATGATCAAGAGGCTTCAGTTCTTAAGTTAATTTGATCTTTTAAAGATATTTTACGATCTGTACGCAAAATTCCAACAATGTGGACTAAATGCTTCCCAATTCCTGTGAATGAAGTGGAATCGACTGATTTAGCTCATTTTGAAATGAAGTAAATGGTAATCGTATTTTGGGTACTTCGACCGATGCATTGTCTTACTGGCACCGGAACATTCAATAGTGAATATGGTATGTTGACTCGACTTGACACAGTCTGTCTGGGAGAAAGATTGTTACGACCGAAAATTGGAATAAGCGCTCTTAAAGTTGCAGCCACCGACTTAGCATGATAAAAATCTAAACTTTGACTGCCGTTTTGACATTGACAAATCATAAAAAAAAGTTTAAGGGTGCGTTTGTACTAAAATACAAAATTGTTACTAAGGCTATTTGATGAGTACCCGGATTGGGTACCCCACCTTTTTTGACATCCATTCCAAAACATCGTGTTACTTATTTTTGTGAGAGAGAGAGCAGTATTGCTCCGTGATCCGAATCCTGTTTTTGAGTGACAAGACCTGTGAGGAGATCAAGCCCATTCTCGATGGTGTGTATAGTGCCCATTTACCTTCCCGTACAACCGTTTACCATTGTTTCTCAGAGTTTCGCGGTGGCCGCACGTCGGTTTTTGATGACCAAGTCGCCCACAGAGTAAACCTAGATAGAACACGTGATCTCGTTTTGGCGGTCCATCGAGTGAAAATTCACAAGTTGGCTGAGATGCCAGGATTCTCAATTGAACGCGCTAGCTGTATCCTTCACGAGATTTTGGGCATAAGAAAGCTATCCGCGCGATGGATGCCACGTTTGCTCACACCGGAGAACAAGCGCAATCGTAATACCACTTCAAAGACGTGCTTGGCATTATTTAATCAAAATCTGGAGGAATTTCTGCGTCATTCCGTGACCGTCGATAAAACATGGATTCATTGGAATACACCAGAGACCAAAGAACAATCAAAACAATGGGTTTTACACGGTGAACGTGCTCCAAAAAAGGCGAAGATCACCGTTTTTTGGAACGCTCGAAGTGTGATCCACGTTGATTATTTGGAGAAGGGAAAAACAATTACAGGAGCATACTACGTCGATTTATTGGGCCGATTCAACGTCGATTTGAAGATAAAACGGCCACATTTGGCAAAGAAAATCACAAGTCCTATTTCGGTCCGTCAGGTAGCTTCCAACGTTAAGTGTTATTCTGTGAAGTCAGAACGGAAGAAAATTTCAAGACGATTACTGCGTAAAAGGAGAACAAGTCGGCTGGTTAAGATGCTATAAGGCATAATGAATACTTTCGTGTTGAAAGTATTCAACAAGGCGGACCCTATTTCTGACATTTTTCCACTTGAACGCATCGATTTCACATTGCTCCAATACGCTTTATAGTTTGAAACTTTTGGAAGTCGTAGTGTCAACTTTACGGTTTGCAATAGGTGGTCTATTTATGAAAAACAGAATATTGGGCGTCACTGCAAACCTTCGAGGTCAGACATGAATACTTCTGTTCACGCCTGCATCACTCCTTTTTGTCTGGACGAAGTGCCATATTTCTTCTTTATGATGTACTTTCATGCTTTGTATTCTCCTTTTGTCCATGCGGATCTGCGGATAGCGTGGCTTAAACATCCGACGTTTCGTTTGCCCCATCGTTAGGTTGTCTCATGAGATGCTCATGTACCTCCGGCCAATCCTAGGTGTAAAAGTAACTGAATCTCTTATAAGTTGTGTCAATTTTGATTGTGCTACATATTTGCACTCCAAAAGGACAATTTTTCACTGAGCACTGTAATGTGGAAGATCCGGAATAGATAATTCGGGGTCGATCGTGTTAATTTTGTCCTTGTCTATACAGTCTACAGCCGTATAAGACTCAGTTAGAGCAGAAACTTAAGCCGTGATATCAACGGAAGTTTGTGGCTATGACTGGAATTAGCTTGAGGTCGACTCTTATTTTTGTCAAAATTCGTGTTTTGTGACAGGGCTAACTTCTTAAAGAGAATTACGGGATTCATTATACCCGCCAAAGTATAATACTTGTTTGGAATCTCACTCTGGTGGCATCATTGGATCTTATTCTTGTTTTTAAAACTGAGGCCAGAATTCGTACCAGTCAATGCTCACGTGACCAGATAACGATCGGAGATTATTTCTTAGAAAATATGGAGGACATTAATCCGGAAGTTATGTGGCTCCAGTGTGGCGCTACTTGCACAAACTGCCAATGAAACCATTGACTTACTGTAGACTTGATCCAACGAGAGCATTATTTCACAAAATTGCCGCCAAAGCCATGTGACTTAATTACATCCGATTACGAGGGTATTAATTGAGGCTTGGCGTGTGTAGACAGTGGACCGTAATTCGTAATTCAAGCCTAAGGGATGGCACACGTCCAGGAAAGCCAAGAACATTAACTCGATAAGCGAAGTGTGAAGATATTATCAAATTTTCTTAACACTAGTCTATAATTAGTTTTGCGATGCTAATCTGATTTTTGGTGTCAATTTGACGCAGGGTTTTACAGAGCCGATTGTAGAGTCAAAAAAAGCTATAATGTGCTGGTTTGTTGCGGAAATTTTCAATTTTTGTTATTTTTATTTTGAAAAAAAATAAGAGTTTAACTACAAATATAATAAGAAGGAAAAAAAAGGACAGGTCGAATCGAATCGAGAATGCTGAAATTTCATTTGCGATGAAGTACTTCGCATTTCTCGCAAAGAATAAAACGATGTTGGTCTCACGCACATGTCACAGCGAACACTGTGAACATTTGCGTTCGGAGTTCAAGGGAACAGGTGACATCTAGCTCGTTTTTTTGGTGGTAGGCTGATGAGTCAATGTGTTGACCGCTTTCATTTCAAACGATGCTGATGCTTGTGATGATGTTGATGGAGAATTCAAGCAAGAGGAAATCGACGAACTTGGATGTCATACACGACAAAAAAAACTTCTGGCGCATGTATATCAAGTGGTTTTTGTGCCCAGCTTTGATATTGTCGTCATATAAGGACTCGCCCAAGTTCAACAAAAACAATCGTCGGCGGAAACTTTTCTAACTCTTGTTCCATTCCGAGAACAACTGAGTGAAGATCAGGAAGTCATTCAAAGCCGAAATGTCAAGAATGTTGTAGAACAACGTTAGTGACCATCGGCTGGTCCAGCGCTTTCACCAATAAGTGCCAACCATCTGTCCAAGAGTGTCGACACCAGCCTTCGTCTTACTGTTAATGTGAATTATGTTGGGCTTTTTCGCCTGGTAGAAAGCAAGATATGACGTACGACACCATCGTGACACGATCTGCATGGTTGTAGACGATTTCAGTATGCAGCACTAGTTTTTGTTTCATGTCAATTAGCGCTGATGGTATCTCCTTGCGATTTTTTCTTATGGTGCCGACAATCGTCATTTTCTGCTTCTTCAGCTCTAGTGCCAAACTATAAGATGTAAAAAAATTGTCCCAAGTGACATTGCGTCCGTTCATTCCTAAAAATGAAAAAAAAGATCACAGATCAGAGAAAAATAAAGGCATGTACACGAAGAAGAAATACCTTGGCACAAATCCAGACAACACTCTGACCTTAATTAATTTCTGCTGAACAGTTTCTCTCATGTCCCCAGTAGACTTGAATATTGGAGGCATACAACGATCCTGCGTCGGCCAGAATCCAAAGTTTGATGCCATAATTTCCAGGCTTAGACGAAATGTATTGTCGAAAACTGCATCGTCCACGAAATGGCAGAAATTGCTCATCGACGGACAGAAAATTGCCAGGAACATACATAACTTTCAAGCGCTGGATCCACAGATCCAACAAATTGCTCGAAAGCGAATAAGTGACATAGTCGCTGCGAAAATTGGTGGCCCATGCTTAGCAGCCACCGATATGCCCCAGCCAACAACAAAAAACCATAAATGGCACGCATTTGAGACACATCAACCGGCTTCCTATGAAAATATTTACTTTCTCTTCAGTTACTTGTTTTACAGAATCTTTTACATTGGACTTAAGTTGAAGTCTATAATTTTGAACAATTCATATATTGGCGGTTAGAGGAATTTGGTTTTAAAAACACTTTATTCCCCTGATTGTTGAGAACTGCCAAAAGAATCTTCACTTCAAATGGCAAAATCTATTCACTATTTTATCTTTCTTTCACCTCATACTGTATCGCCGTTTTACAGCGCTGTAACAATTATTATGTAGAAGCAATAAAATTCCAGTGAAAAATTTTGCTCAATATCCTTCAGGATATCTGTACACATTCAAGTATTGTGTTTAAACGTAGAAAAAACATGGCAAGCTTCAATGGGTCGGTCGGTTACGCAAAATGTTCGTTAACCCATGTTACCGGGACTACAACCTATACTCCCAATTTTCAACACCTCAAGCAATCCTTTGAAACACTCGTAACTGCAATAAACTACTTTACCTGTATCCTTTCCAGTAAAAAGGTTTTATTTTCCACGAAAAAGAAGCATGTACTTCGGGTAAGAGCGGCGAAAGCTACAAAGCCAAACAGTGAGATACGTGAAATATAGCGCGATACAATCCCTGCAGTCCGTGGTCTTTGGCTATTAAAACTAAAGTTTTCGCAGGATTTTTCCCAATTTTTTTTTATTTTTTTTTTTTTTTTTTTTTTTTTTTTTTTTTTTTTTATTTGTTGTTATGTTAGAACCGTGTATGGCATTTCCGATGTTGGTAGTTTTTACGTTTCTTTTTGTTATAGAGTCAATTTGTGGCACTTTTATGTTCGTTTGATTGCAAATTGTGTGCATGGTTATGGGATTGGAGAAACTTTGGAACTTTGGGTGAAATTTTAAAGGAAAAAAAAAATTACATCGGTATATACAAATATACAAATCCTTTGGGTATAAAACCTTATGAAAAGTTGTCAGTTAATTTAAAGTGAGCGTTTGACTAGCCCTGCTCTATTGTATACACAGAAAACAAGACAAAGTTATAGACATCTAGAATCAAGCATGTTTGGATCTTTCTAAAAATACCACACACTTCTGAGCCGTTACCGTGAATGAATGCCACCTGGCTCTTTGACTTTTTCAATAAAGGCCGAACGGATACAATGTGAAGCCAAACGGTTGTCCGTATTCTGCTTCGATATTTTGTACTAAATTAAGAGATAGACAACAAACCTCTATCTCCCACGGATTTGTCGAACGGGTTTCAAAGTCTACATATCCTCATTGAACAATCCTTTTAAAAATGATGTAGAAGAATCCAACGGGTAGCATGACGTCTATACTAATCGCTGATAATTGATACTTCAACATGAAGACGCTGGACACACGTGGACTGTTCATTTGAAGTACAGCTTGTCTAGAAAATCGTATGAGTAGATTTTCGATGTGTTTCATTGTACTTTCTCCATAAGGAAGTATTAACTCGACTTATCATGGTTCTATAATCGACGGTTTTCTTATTATAATTTGAACAGTACATCAAAGAAGCTTTTGAATTTGCATTCGTTTGCTTCCGGTCCAGCAATGTTCTATTACAGTAAAGGAGTAGCTTATATCCTACTCCGCTTGCCTAGGTTTCTAAGAACTCGGTCATTCCTTGAAGAGATGTTACACTATGTGAACAATTATCATAGTTGTTCTGATACTTCCAAAAATTGTTCATTGGATTTCCCGCCCCTCTTAGGCAGTGGTGTGAACATGGCATCACATATCATCCCTGTTCAAATGAAATGGAGCCGAAATGAGCTCATATGTCCGCACGAACCTACGATATAACCTACTGAAAGGGTTCTCGATGACGATGAAAATTAGGCAAATCAAAGACTTATACTCCAAGCATTACTCGTACTGATCCATCAGCTGTTAGTATTGTCAATGCAAGAACGTCCAAAGCGAAACATTGAAAATTTGACCCAAGTGTTTTGTCCTATCCAGAATTATCTACAGGGATTTTCTAGCAACCCCCGGGAGGACACTTATACCTAAATAAAGGAATAAACTTTCGGACTCCATTAGGTCTCGACGCCCATCTCTTCATTTTGCTTCTCTACAATGCGCTTTAAGAATATTACCGATATACCTAGCGAAGCTATGAACTGCTGATATACCTTGAAGCAGGTGGGTATTACCTATGCGGATGACGTTGCTATAGCCGTTACAGGTATGCATCTTAATATCATTAAAGAGCTCCTTCAGCTAAATCTTAACAGATTAACCTGTTGAGCATACCGCTGTAGGTTGTGAGTAAGCCCCCATAAAACTAATCTAATCCACTTTCCCAAGAAATATAAAATTCCAATCATAGATTTTCCCTCAATAAACGGCATGAGCTTAGCCTTTTCTAATACAGCAAAATATCTGGGTCTCACTTAACTGGAAACCTATAATAACATCCAAGAAAGATGTAAGAAAGTTGCAGAAGCTTAATTTTTTTTGCAAAAATGCCATTGAAAATAAATGAGTCCTTCAATCTCGCATAACTCACTAGCTATACATCTCGACTATAAGGCCGATTCTCACCTACGGATGGACGGTCTAAGACAATGCAGTCAACTGCAGCAAACTAAGCAGAGTCCAAAAACAGCATGTCTATGCATAAGCGTAGCCCTAAGTTCTACTCCCCCCGCGACACTGGATATTCTATTTTACTTGACACCCCTCGACGCAGGTATTCTATTTACCTTAAAGCGACAACACGTGGATGGCCTTGGCTCAAGTGGTAGTGGACTGGCTTCCAAATAGGAATGTTTGGTGTTCGAATCCCAACCGCGCCCGAAAGACATTCATTTGTTCAGTTAACAAAAATCAAATTAGATGAGCAATTGGCTAGAAAACAACAACAAGCCAATTTTATTAGCAATTTATTCTCCCCATTAAATGTTGGATGCCACCTATGGAGCGAAATAACCACTGAGCCCAAACATCTCTCTCTATCCCATTTTCCAAAACTTAACACATGCTGAGGCATTATAAGTGTATTTACACCCACTTGAGTGTTAATTTCTAAAAAAAAAAAATTAAAAAAAAATCAAATAAACTATTTGGCCATGCTAATATTGTGGTGGCGGTATTTTCTCACACAAGCCTGTCCTTCCGTTTTACAAATTGCTGTAGCGTGTTCCGGGCACAAATCTTGGCGATTAAAAAAGCTCTGTTCTGGCAGAAGAAAAACTTGATATCTCCTAAAGATATCTGCATCTTTTTGGATAGTCAGGCCGCTGGACTCAATCTTACTAAATTCTAGAACCGCGCTTGTCTGTCGATCTACTCTTAGGGAGATAACAGAGCAGTTAAACCTTCACCTATGTGGAGTGCCGGTGCACAGAGATATTCTAGGGAATTGTGGGGTCAACGAACTCGACAAAATTGGAACCAATCTACTTATTCTACCGGAAAAGGATGGCAACTGCATACCAATCGCTACATGCAAGCTAATATTGAAGCTGGATGCTAACAAATGTCTAGCGACGAAACAGATCTGACCAAAGCAGAGCTCTAAAAGAACTTTCATTGGGTTGTTCGGAAAGTTGGTTTTTTTTTTTTTTTTTTTTTTTTGAAAAGGCAACATAATTTTCTTATAGAAGCTAAAAAAAATTATTAATTTGGAATCCCACCAAACAGATAGCATCACCTTTTTTTGGGGAATATCGGCTTTTGAAATTTTTTGAGCCAGTTCATTTATTTCTCGTCCCCAGTGATGATGCGCTTCAAAAATGAATCATTTAATCGTTTAAGCATTGTACCTATACTCCAATTTTGGGTGAATGAATGCCTTATATATAAAGACCAGTTCAGAGGGGCTTGAGCAAACCTAGGAATTTCGCATTTTTGACGAAATCGAATATGTGGTCATTCCTACGTAAGTTGTCACTGACACACATACCAAAAAAAGGATAGTTTTTCGGTTTCGGCGATATAAGTGCCATTCACGGTAAGCAGTCTTGTAGGTGTGGACAAAGCACAAAATAAACGTGTTGAGCTGGCCGCAAAGTGTGCAGCTAGCAGATTGGCCTTGTCCAAAGAGCTGACAGATGGAATGTCATTGTAAATGAGCGTTCTGATGGAGGATGAGGCAGAAATTCTTATGTTTTTGGCGAACGATCAAAAATGTTTAACCTTACATTCCTATATGTTGAAAAAACCCTACGTGCTTATTTCGGATGGTAATCAACTTAGGAGATGTAACGACCACTTTACATGTTATGTTATTGAAACATATCGATCTTTTTATTGGGTTGCTCGGAAAGTAATTTTGTTTTTTTCCCCAAGAAAGGACCTAATTGTATGTAACTGGTCGTGAGATCGCTAAAAGATTAAATCTATCGAATTTGTAAAACTTCGACATGTGGGTTCCTTATGTTCTTACGAAAAAAAAATCACATCTGGTTGGAGGCTCCTAAAACATATATGCACCTGCTAGATAGGATTCAAAACCGTGCGATAAAACTTAGAGATGATAATAAAATCAGTCCGGTAACACGAAGAAGCGTATCTTTTCTCATTTTATTTTATTGCTATTTCCACCACCAGTGCTTCATAAAAATCGGCAGTAGTATTTCGCATTTAACATGCTCTATTTCCCTCTATTCCTGGTCGTTATAATCTGTAAACATTTAAGAACAATGTACATCGGTACCTCTTCTCTCTTTTCTTCCTCCCTAAATTTCTTTCGCCCGCGCTGTGTTCAAACATTGGTAACTAAGACGGATAACTTAACCTTTTCTTGCGCAATCAAAGCGTTGGTGCGCTAAACTGTTTGATCATTCTCAAACTCTGGTGACTAACTGTCAATAACCTTTGGTTGCAATATTTCTATGATACAAGTCTCTTCCTTGCTGCTAGTGTTAGATGAGTTCTATCTCGAATTCGTGCGCTTCTTTAGCTAGTTTGCCATGTTGTCCAGTATTCCAATATCTTATATCTATCAGCTCAAAATATTTGTATTTTTTACTGTTCAAAGTGTTCTTCAAACTAAAAAGTCTGGCGTTCTGGGATGGTTTTTATGCTTCAGATACAATAATCAGCAAACTCATCTGTTTTTAAGGGGCACAGTTACAGTGGAGGGTATTCATTCACTCATTTCTCTTTGCAATTTCAAAAGAAATACCCAAATGGCACCTCGGCGATACGTAAAGTATTAATAACAATTCAAACTGAGGTAAAAAATAAGAGCAAGAAGATGAAGCTGGCAGCATACAAGTATTTCAACTTTTGCCTCTTCTTTAAGATTGACTATTAAGTAGATATACATATGACCTTTATTAGAAGAAGTTGCTGATAAGGATTTGTAAAGAAGATGGAGTAGTTTGAAAAACGCCAATTTCTCCTAACATATGTTAAATGAATGGAGACTCCAATTTCACACGTTTTAAGTTTACTTCCTAAACGTTTCTTCCTCCTTCTGATGGCTTTGTTCTCCTATTACGTACACATTCAACATAACAGATACGAGTATCATCTCCTAATTGCTGATAATATTGGCATTAACATTCGAAATTTTGGGAGACCTATGATGTCTAACGTCAAATTCTTGACATTGTACATAAAATATTGGAATTATACTGCTGAGAAGATAACATGAAAATGTACACAAGGACTTCAAATAAGTGTACTCCAAGCTCACTCTACTACAGCATCCCGTATGTCTCTTTTGTTCTTCTCAACAATAAACAATAACTTGTCCAAATTCGGTCCGCATCACATGTCACATATAAATTTCATTAGGAACATTAGGACAAATAAAATCCGCAGAAATTTTCTATTTTACTATAATTCCTGCCCATAGCTATGAAGTATCTACGGAGTATAAACTGAGTATCTACCTGAAGTGAATTTTTACTCTGATACAAGCTAGTTATGTGGAAGCTTCCTAATTGGAATACGTGTCAGATGTTCATAACCGCACAACATCAGCATGTGCTTGTATATGCTAAAATATGCTACAAGGCTGCATGTAACCATGTGAATACTATGTATATCGGCATCAATGGCATTAAATTTCATTAAATAGATCCTAGAGGTTAGCGTATAAATAAAATATTGGAGACCCAGACCGACACGGCCCAATGATACTCTCATGCAATGTATCTGGCAGAGAGAGAACCTTTTTTTCGGTTTATGATTATTCTAAAATCTACCTAACTGTGATATATTAATTCAAATTCTCTGTTTACCAAATGATGATATGCAAATTTCGAAAACACAGCTGTTTTCTCATAGCAAGGGAATTGCAATTTTGTTTCTCTTGCTGTTGCTACATACCAGTATGTGATGGGTGGAATTTTTCATTTAAAATTAAAGCTTGCTACATGTACGTACTCGTACGAGTATTTTAATATTTTTAAGTGCAATTTATATCTAATGGTGGCGGTAGATTTTCGTTAAATTCTGCTTTAAAATTTATGATAATTTCGCGATAGATTGTCAAGCCAATCATGCATTAAAAATGGTAACCAAACATTGTTTGTTTGATTTTACTAAGAGCTTTCGTTAGGTTCTACACTCGTATATGTATATTTATAGATTGAAGTATGAAGTAGCTGCGATTCGATATGTAGTATCAAGAAACGTTTTCCTGCATATGGTCTCATTCTCTCATCTGCTGGTTTTACTGAACTTTATGAAATATTATCTAAGAGGATATCTTTTGAGGATTTCTACCCTTCACGTTTTGTAGCACGACGAGTTTGACAATATCCAAGAGCTGCAGACAATGTTCGATATACTTGATATTTAAAAAAAAAAAAAATCATACTTCTGTAGTAACAGGGGGACTGTCATAAAATAAATAATTCAAGGGCAAACGCAAAAGCCTTACAAAACAAATAAAGGTGACGTTTTGCTTCGATAGCCCCAATTCTAAATGGTCCATCCTCTCTTGAACTGAAAGAATGTACGCATCAGTATGAATCTTGATAAATGCGTAACGACACTACTAAGAGACCGATGCCCTCCCTAGCTACTCCTGTAACTTTCTTGTTTCTTGAGAAACGTCTCTAGGTGACATTAATAGAGTAGAGATCATTAGGGTATCTCAAGTGATAAATAATATGGACCGTCTACGATTCTTTTTTCCTCTTCGTCTGTGCAAATACTGCAGAGATCGCTGTGTTGCGCATGCCTTTCCTTATAGTTTGGGATCGAATATAGGTCATAATAATCTATATGTCTCATAGTTATCCCGGTAAGTCCATTTAATAGCAGTCTTAGAGAACAGTTGGCGGCTTGACCAAAGTTCATCCTGATGAGTAGCTTACATTCGACGTGAAAGATGAATCAGCATATGGTTAGACAGCCTTTGGCTGTTTTAAGGCTGACTGTGAAAATCGAAATGAAGTTACTGAGAATAAAGTCGCATAGTCCTCACTTGATCCTCTACTGAATAGAGTGATTGAAATGAATGCTAGTGAAATACTAGTGATACTAGACATCAATCTGCGGAAGCAGACATCTACATCTCTGTCACGATATAAAGGATTTTTTTTATTTTTCGGACGGCCTTTGTGCAGAAAATTCGAACAATTTTAATCCGCATCCATCCTAAAGTGTAAATTAATGTAGAAATCGTAAAAATTTTGAAATATTAATAAATATCCGAATAGTTGTTCGTTTGAGTGGAGTCACAAGAACAACAGTCGGTTGATACCGAGATGATGCGATTCAACGTAACACATTCCTAAGTGTCTTTTAGTATAAGTAGAGATAATTGCAATCTCCATACCGAATAAGTCTATATTTAGCAACTGAGGAAATTTTAAACGCGTTTGTGATGCCTGCCTAGTACATCATTCAATTTTCAAACGCGACACTGCATCTCACGAAAATGGCGTAGACCCAGTGCAAGACTTGTAGATAGAAGTGTTCGCTTGTTCACTTGTAGTTTGCGTATTCTACTGATATCTTAACAGGCTTAAGTAATGCACAACGAGGTATCCCGACATTCTGAAAAGCACTCTGCAGTTGCGCAAGAAGATAATACCGGGTCCCAGTGCTTTGTATCTTTCAATGCATTGGAAGGTTTTTCCTTAAATTCATATTTATATTGATTTTCATGTGTTAAGTGGGATTATTCCTTCTCCAGCTACTATCTGAGTCCCTTTGTATGGTTGAAATTCATGTTGAACATGTGTTGAACAGAAAATTGTGCTGGTGAGACTTTCACAGAAACTTTGCCTGTTAGTTTGACAAGCTTCAAGATCTAGTTGCAATATAGAGGTGAGAAATTTACATCTGGCCAGTCTAGCAGAAGTGATTTTGGTGTGTGTTTTTTCCCCCATCTACTGACGATTGTGGGATATGGTAATTGGAAATAAATGCTTATTCGATATAAGGAACTATTGGTATTACCAATCAAAAAATATTCGTTTTCTATTAGACACTCGTATTCATAGATTCACTCAGTTCTGGGGTTGATATCGTAGTGCTCATCTTCATTTTAACCCAAAATGATTCAGATTTCTCCTGCATATAGGTAGCAGGCAAGTATCCAGATGTCCAGAGATCAAATTATAATCTGAAAAGAATGCGACATCTGGGTATGACAAGCCATGGTTCCTATACTCGTATATGGTTCCTATATATGCTCAACACTATATGTAATAAAATAGTGAGAATGATGAAGTCATTCAGGCATTTTTAGAATAATCCGTCCTAGATTGGATTGATGTATGATTTACACAGAAAGGGAGGTACTGACTTGACAAGTCCCGATGAGGTACCCTTCGAGAGTGACTCTATGGAGTTAGCCACAGGATTCTTTTCTTTCTCTGAGCTGCCTCATCACCACACGTTTGACATCAAAATCAATTGTTACATTTCTAACTGGGGTCTAAAAAATTTGTTAAGCTTGTAGGTGAGTAAATAACGTTTAAACTTTTCATAGAAACTTCATATTTACGTTATCCAATAGTGAGGTCCATGCGTCTGAAAGCCCTACTTCAGGCTTAGAGCTTCGCCTTGCGTATGTCAACCGCATAAGCGAAAACCTTATACAACCCTCGCTTGATTATTTTGTTCGCTACCATCACCCAAAATTTTAGTGAAAGTTCTTCCTAGTGAGGTGCCCTGGAATGTCGACATGTTTCTCGCACGACCTTCGGTTAAACACGAACCATCCTGGTTTTCAGCCCAGTATCTAGCTGACATTTAGATCTTCAGAGGATAGCTCTTCTGAGTGATTTAAGTCGTGAGTGATTGTCAAAGAGGATACAAAACAGATAACACGACATCTGAAAAAATATCTTAATACCCATAACCGATGCAAGACTGCTCCAAATTATTTTTGCAATTAAATCTCGAATATCAATCAAGTACCCATTCTTGTGCACTCAATACATTTAATTTCCAACAAATATCTGCCATCATTCGAAAACAAAAACTGTTGTACTGGGTATTGCAAGTTTTATAATTACTTTCACAAGCTTTTTCAGTTAAACAATTTCAATATCCTTGGCATCCACAATTTGTGCCTTAGGGATGAACTTCTCAAAGTTTCTGTTGCAATAGCATTCCGGACATTGCACTCGACCGTCTTGTAAAGTTATGTATTTTGTCTTCAAAGAAGCAACAGCATACGAAAACAACATCGCCTTCATACTCTTTTTATGGTGATGAATTTTCTAAGAAGATTCCGTTTTTCCACTTTACATACTCTGAAAGTGGAGTATAGGAAAGGTGCTTACATTTAGATATTTCTTTGTTTTGTTTTTGGTTACGAAACTTAAGCAGTGAAAATATAAACTTTACATAATGATATTTTGAATTAGGACCTATTATACCTGGTGGGTACCAAGCAAGACAAGATACTTTCAATACGAATATTCAAAATCTTAAAGTAGGTTCTGAATTAAAAACTCACTTTTTAATAGAAGACAGCATGTGGCTGACAAGACCCTCCAGTTCTCCATCGTTATTCTGCACAAACGGATGAGTTAGGGAGGGCTGCCAGAACTAGACATATCTTGCCACTATAATGCTGTCATACCTGACTTTTAAATCGATACAAAGATAGTGGGTATCGATTTGTAATTTTTTCGAGGATCTGACGGAGTGTGAATATTTAGTCAGCTGTGCACTCAGATGGTCTGAAACAGCGCTAATAGGGACTAAACAGGTTGTTGGCGAAGGGTTACAGATGTTCGCACAACATAACAGATAAGATCTTGTATCTTGTATCCGATGTTGAGACATATACTTCTATAGTTGGCACAGTTGATCAGGTATTCTTTTTTGTAGATTGGGCGTACGGTGCTGAGATTCCATTCATCGGAATGAGAAATGAATTGATGTATGCTTTCCACAAAGTTATTTCTAGCAATTTTGAATACCACGGTCGGAAAGCCGATAGGCCCAACTGCTTTGTTAGAATTCAGTTTCAATATTGATATTCTTACTTCATTTTGATCAGGCGGACGCATGTTCTGGAAATCATCGTTTAAGTTGAATGGTCTATTCTGCCTGACGGTGGGATGCTGAGCTTCGTTGCCGTTATACAGTTTGCTGAAAAAGTTTTTTCATATTATCAGCACCGACTGTGACTCTACTACAAGGTTTTATTTCTACAGCCTTCTGTATGGGTCTTCTTGCCGATGTTCTTCCCGTTTTCTCTGCACGGTTCTGGTGCTTCATTGCAGTGCCTCTTTATACGCTTCTTGTATAGCTATATGTGCTTTTCGATATTGTTCATCCAACTAGAGATTTTTTGGTAGTGGCCACTTTAGGTGGGGCAACTCTTATTCCACTTTGGCAGCGTTACCAATGGTCTTCTGTACATGATGCAGGCAACAAAGGTGTAGTTGAGAAATTTCGGTTGACGTATACCTCAAAAATTCTAAAGGTTTTTTGCGATTTCAGCTGTTCTACATTACATCTTCTCACAGTAGTTTTTCTTTCTTTCTTGTAACTCTTTGGAAATCCGCATTCGCACCTTGGCTGCAATAAGGTATTAATTCGAATACTTGTGGCATGCCTAAAGTCCATCGCAATGTAATCAATTTTATTCTGCGTTTTATAATTTGGACACCGCCATATCCCATTGTGTATATTAATATGAGGTGACCTTGTGCTTGCTCTAGTATTATTTCGCCCCGTTGCCAAGTCAATAAGCCTTAGTCCATTGTCGGACGTAGTGTCGTCTAGTCTCTGCTTAATAGTCAATAAGCCTAAGTCCATAGTTGGACGTAGTGTCGTCTAGTCTATGCTTAATAATTGGCCAACCGAAAATGTACTCCTTTCCTATCTCATCCATACTAAGACATTGCTCATATGTCTTGCCGGGGATCTCGTAGAAACATTTTCTGCTTGCATCTTCCTTGTCTTTCGTAGGGGAATAGGGGCATATTAGGCTTATGTTAACGAATTTAGTCTTGATGGGGATTGCCACAAGGGGCTCGGGCACTTACTTTTCCTGATACCAATCATCATACTATGATATATGGTATATGACAGTTTTTCATCTTCCTTATGTCCGACCCGTACTTCCTGGAAAGCGATGATATCTGCGTGATAACAGTCAAGGAACTATGCTATTTGCTCGGCTACACGTGGGGGTCCAAACATTCCATGTGCAGATCTAAAGGTCATTGCTCTTTAAGCTTTTGCAACTGTTTGTCAACTGTAGTTGGTTCGTCAGATCTTTTTAAATATCTGTGACAGGGTAGGTCTGTATTGTGCTACTGGCCGAGCCAGCCCTTGCTATACAGGCCTGCATCAGTAAGGGGTTGCTCATGCAGTTACTGAGGACCATTATTCGGAGGTAAGGCAAACACTTCGCTACGCTACCGTAGTCAGTGGTTTAGCGATCAATCGCTTACCAGGTCCGCAAGCTCTGGGGCAGTAGATATAAAAACGAAACCTCGTTCCCGGAGAGCGATGAGAAGGAATTCAGTGAACTTAAGTATCAGTATTAAGTTATCGACGTAATCAGCGAATCCTACTCCCCAACCTTTCATCTCGATCAATTTTTTACTGAGTTGTAATAGCCAGAGTAGGGCCGACAACATGCAGGCATATATCATATATCGGCATATATCGGCTTGCATATATCAAAATAATCACCGCAAAATTATTTCTAATCGTAATTCTATTTTTGATCATTTAGTGATTACCTGATCCATCTTCAGGCTTTAATTGACTCTTAAAGGTTATTCAAAGCCACGCTAATATCCAGAAAATCAACAAATGTGCATTTCTTACCAGCCAGTGCTCTCTCAAATGCTTCACACGTATAAAGTGCAGTTTTGTTGCTTCACCTGTCGAACACATCTGGAAGAATACCTTGGTTCTCATCTGTCCGGAATGAAAGTCTTCTTCCAGTCCTTATGGCAGCCTTCTGAATAATCCATATTATGCAGAATGAATCGTTCTTCATTGTCCAGATGGATCACTTCTTTCTGTTTCGAAGCCTGGTTTTCTCTAACGAGCAAGAAATTAGGGTTCACATGTGTCCCTAAAATTTGGAGTTGAATAACTGGTAAGAATCGGTCAGTCAAATCAATCAAATCAAATGAACCTATGTTCATTGGTCTTAAATGTTTGTAAGTTATAATGACTAGGAAATAGAGAGCTCGGTAGGGTTTCCATAAGCGAGAATGAGCTACGATAATTTAGAGTACGTCAGAAAGTAGACTGATGAATATATGAATGTATATGCATAGCGAGATGTATGTTACGATTGAAAGTTTTAAACAGCTGTCTATTTTTGTGTGTTGAGACTTTTCCTCATTAACTTTGGTGTTCAAATCGCTCAATGCAAATTTAAGAAAATACACATTCCGTCGACTTCCTAACGTGCAATCAGATTGTCATACGAATCCTCCTGGATCTCTAGCCTCGTATGCCTTAGTGCATAATTCATGGCTTGTTTAATTATGTGTAAGAGCCCTACCAAATTTTGCCGCTCTCTGATTTATTAGCTATTGATTAAAGTAGAAAGTAAATCCATTTACGCTGACATCATTTTCGGTGATGGGAAAAAACCTTTAAATTATTTATCAGATGCGAAAAGAAAACTTTCAGCAACAATTCGTTCAGAAAGTAAACAACCATTAAGACTCTTCTGAAAGCATCTTCATAGATATGCCAAGCTCCGGCAGCATCTTTATGACAATCGGAGATACTTCCAACTGATTGCCTAAAACGGAAAGTATGTCAAACTCAAAACCATGCTACCAATATGTTTAAAAATTCAAGTCATTGGCATGTCTGCTGCCTTTCAAAATACCCTAACATCCTCATTCGTTATCGTCGTTAGTCATTAGAACACATAATGTCATACTCTGATGGATTATTGACGACTTTTTAATGTATCATCATGTATCATGTGTACCCCTCCCATCACCTACATGCATACATGCCATAAACCTATCTGATATAAAATATGATGTTTTGCAAACGACAGTGTGACATATCATAAACCAGAATCTAACCGAATGGCTTTCACTTTAGTCGGCAAAGCACAACAACCGCAGAGGCAGATCAAACACTCCCGAATTTGAATGGAAGCGTTGTCGCGAGTTGGTAGCGGTGTGTTTGAATATCAATGAAAATTTGAAGAGTACTTTCCGCAAATTATGCGACAAGCAAACAGGGACATTTTAATTAACGCCACAAACTGAATATGTGGCGCAAACTTGAGATGCTCCTGGCCATTGTATACTTTCAATATGCAATTAGAACACATGCATGAAACTGGTTTCGGTTCCGGGGTAAACTGGTTAAAATTCGAAATCAACCATACTACGAATACTTATTACTGTCGAGGGCTTGTTTGTGCCTACTCAAAGCTAATTTGCTGAGTTTTATTTGTAATCATATTGGAACCTATAACTAGACAACCGAATTTCTGTTTAATAAATTCGATATTCGATTGTGGTTAACAAAGCTGGCGGATATATGTAGATCCTTAAACGAGATTGCCCAATTATAAAATGAAGCAAAATACGTCACACCGAATGGAATATTTGCTCGTATATATGTCACATAAGACTGAGTTTTAAAATATTTAATACTCCGTCAATACATCTGCTTTCTCAACACTTGCCACTCCCAAATGATGGTTCAGTTTGTAGCGAATACATATTCTAAAACATTTACAGGTAAACTTGTCAAGCACAAACCTTAATCGAATATGACAATTTTGATGTTTTCATCTTCGGATTGCAGCCATATCCTTGCAACTCCGGCTAGTGCTCTGATAGGTGTAGCTTTAGTTTCACTGTGGTCTTATCATGTTCCCGTAGATTCTATAAATATTATGAGTTTGGTGCTCTAGAAGGACATGAAACCACCTAGTTCTAGCTTTGGGGATTTTTCACTTTTTCGGGCTGAAAAGCCGTTTCTAAGAGAGGGCACCACTTGAATTAAATCCATACTATTTTCAGATCGCACCAACCTTCAAAAGATACGTGTATAAATTTGACAGCTGTCGGACGATTAGTTCTCGAGATATAGCGTTGTGAGTGAAGCAACTTTTGTTATTGTGAAAAAAATGGATTCAAAGCAATTCAACGCTGTTTCAGATCATCAAAAAATGATTACGAATGAAGTTGATTGAGATATCTTAGGCTCTGAAGATATCAAAGAGCGTGTTGGATATATCAGACACGAATATTTGGACATGCGAAAGCTCTGTTCAAAGTGGGTGCCGCGTTTGCTCACAGTCGGCCAAAAATAACAACGTTTTGATGATTCAGAGGAGTGTTTAAAGCTGTTCTACCGCAATAAAGTCGAATTTTTGCATCGGTATGTGACAATGGATGAAACTTGTCTCCATCACTTCACACTAGAATCAAGTCGGCAGTCAGCCAAGTGGCAAGCAGGCGACGAACCTCGTCCAAAACGACCAAAAACTCAACAGTCGGCTGGCAAGGTTATGGCATCCGTATTTTGGGATACACCTGGAATAATTTTTATCGACTATCTCCAAAAGGGGCAGACTATCAACAACTATTACATTGCGTTGTTGAAGCGTTTGAAGGATGAAATCGCAGAAAAACAGCTGCATTTGAAGAAAAAGGAAGCACCGTGTCACAAGTCAATGAAAACGATGGCAAAATTGAATGAAATCGGCTACGAATTGCTTCCCCACCCACAGTATTCTTCAGATTCCAGATTTGGCCCCCAGCTACTATTTTCTGTTCGCAGACCTCAAAAGAATGCTCGCCGGAAAGAGATTTAAGACCGATGAAGAAGTAATCGCCAAAACAGAGGCCTATTTTGAGGCTAAACCGAAATCGTACTACAAAACTGGTATCGAAGGATTAAAAAACCGTTTCAATCAGTGTATCGCCCTCGAAGGCAACTATATTGCGATGTCTGTGATGTCAAATTTTTGATTGCATCCACGGAATCTTCCATATATTAATAGAAACCACGTGAAGCAAAGGCTTAACACTGTTTTCTGCTTTTTAAATGCTTTGATTTTTGGCAGATTTTTTTATGGCCGCTTTCATTTTGTTTAAGGATCCCATGTCTATATGGACTGTTTCTCTGAACCTGGTGTATATTGATGCCCTTATTTTAACTTCCGGATCGATTGGTATTTTGCCGGATACTAGAGTTGTAGGATCTATTTGATCATACCTAGACGTAATCGACGGCCAGAAACGCTTCTGTTTATCCTCCCAAACCTATGGTTTTTCTTCTTATGAGAAAGGGGAAGCTTAGTCTGACGGAGCTAAATATTTGGGTATCATCCCCGTTAAAAATCTCCAAAAAGCTATCATATCTTTGGCATGGAAATAAATAGATATTTAACACCAAAACCGATCTAATACGCGGTGTTTATATCTTTCTGTGGAACGAAAACTTTAGAAGTCACTTAGATTTCCTTAGATTACACTCCTTCTAAGCGGAGATCTACGCAATTCTGACGCTAATGAACTGTTAAGAATCGGTAAAGAGAACGAGTATGTGCATCTGTTGCTAAGATGCACTTAAAACTTTGCTCAACCCTATCGTGACTTCCAAACTAGATCGAACATACAATACTACACTGGACGCAGTCGGAAGTGTCGATCCACTGAGACTTGTTTGTTTTCCAGGATGTTATGGGATTACGGAAAATCAAGTCACCGATGAACTTGCTAGGCAATTTAAGCCTGCCTCCATTCATTGCAAGCTGGTCTTATATTGTAATTGTCAAAATCAATAAATCAATGCTTGCCATTTAATTTTGAAAGATCATGCAAGTGTTGACCACGATTACGTTTTAATTGGTCCATACGGAGAGTCCAATTTTGAATCAGTTTTTCGAGAATATTGTCTGATATCTCGCTAAAAATGTGTGTAATGTTGTCTTTCAAGGGCGCAATTGATGCTTGTTTATCGGCATAGACGAGTGATTCGACAAATCCCTATAAAATGTAGTCTAAATGCGTCAAATCGCACGATCTAGCCGGTCAATTTACGGGTTCAAAACGGGAGATAAATTCCCTAACAACAGCAACGTTGTTCTCACGGTCATCTTTGAAAAAATACGGGCCAATGATTTCGCCGGACTATAAACAGTACCATACAGTGTATTCTTCCAATAACGGGTCCAATAGCATGAAATTGGTGCGAAATTTGGTCATTATGGCTTGAATTACTTGCTTAGTAGGTCGATTATGATGACCGTAAAATGGTTGAAGTACGCGAAAAACATTCTCCACAAAGCCCAAATTTTGACAATTTAATTCAATAATTTGTAAGCGTTGTTCGGGTGTAAGTCTTTCCAAGATGAAATGGCAATGCTAACTGAACATGTTTGACTTTAAGAAATGTCACGAGTAAAGCGTGAGCTAACAAAAATAAAACGCTGACAAACCAAACAACAAAAATGTCATGCAGATGGTATAAATTCCATCTTCCCGATGTTTTTAAGCGGTCAATGACTTTCCTGAAATAGATGGCAATAGTGCGGAGCGCTGTCTTTGTGTAAGGACTTTGGAGATCTTTCACCCCTAAAGCGTTTACTCGTCTTTCCACGAAAGACTAGGATATTTTTGTAAAAATAACATACAAGTAGTACTCTGAACTGAGTGCTCTGTTCCAATGGAAAATCCGGCCTGGTTTCTCGAATTAATAGCGGTTTTTGTATCAAGAGTCTTGCTAGTGCAATATCACATACGAGTATTGCTTGTTCATACAACATATTGTCAGCTGAAAGGACCAGTCTTTTCCAGCACTCCCTCTTTCTAAGTGTCTTTATGACGATGGTTGCTTTGAGAGTTTATCATTTTCGTGATGAATCACATATAAGCCTCTATCATTTCTGTTATAATGGGAATTTTCCCTTTCGCATACATCTAGTATGGAGGTACTGCAATGCATCTGGTTTGGTTGGCTTTTTTTTTTTCTTTATCACGAACCTTAGTATTCCCTCCATTATGGTAGACTACTTGACTTTCATTGAGCTCTCTGATGATGAGATTTCTGCCTTTTGATTTATACTATTTTGCTTATTTCCTAATATTTTTCGAGCATTATTGGCATTGTTATTCAAACTGCTGTTCTTCTTTCGAACTTAGAATTTGCATATCCTATTCATCAGCACGTTCCATTTCAGTGCTTCATTATTGAAATGCTGTTGGATGGCAATGTTTGGAATGCTTTTTTTTCTACTCTCGGTTAGTTTGATGGCTGACAATTCATTTAGTGCCATAATCTTATCGATCAACTATATATCTTGTTGGCAATAATTTTCTCTGTTAGTCCTGGAATCGATGGCAATGTTTGGAATGCTGTATCGACATTATGAACTCTGATCTTGTTAATTTGATGGCTGAAAATTTGTGATCTTATCGATCAATTAGTTTATTAGGTGCATATTTCTATGGCCGCCGCCTGTGGCCATCAACCAACTTTCAAACTGCTAAGGAAGTCTGTCTTTCCGTAGCCTCTAGTTATGTTACGATATGTAGCCACTTACGGTTATCAAATAGTGAAAACCTGCGAACTCTTGTAGGATGTGATATCAAAGCCAGATCCATTCTTATCAAGAATATTCTATCAGGACCAATACCACCAACTTTAGGGAGACGAAACAATAAACTTTGAGACCTGCCAGTCTAGCTAAAATTGGTTTTCAGCATGCCGTGATCGAAACCTTACTGGACTTGTCATTAATGTCTACAGGTGGTTCTGTGGTTGTTTTATAAATGTGCAAACGGACATAGTTGAACAAATATTCGATACCTATCCAGTAAGCACTGCGAAAAAGTGATGTTGCTAAGCGTTTAAATTAGCTTAACTTTATTAATCAACGTTTTATTACACTAGCTGTCAAACACAACTATTTAGAATGTCGCAAACACCAGTTATGATCCCTCTTATTATTCGAGTATGCACAATCAACTAAAGTAGCATTATATTCTTAAACTCAAAAACATAACCTTTAAAACACAGGACCCTCAAAAAAAAAAAATACACTTAAATATTTCCGGCTTAAGTACAGTATAAAGCTGTTAACCTTTCAACTACTTCTCTTTCCTTTTACCTCATTTAACTGGCCGACAATTTACCACCACCGCTGTACAACGGCATTACCTGTTGAAAGTGTAATTAATTTTAATAATTGTAGTGAGTCTCAAGCCTAACAAGCAGACGAGGAAGAAAAAGTTAAATTTATGAATTTAGCTTCGCAGCGACCAGGTAGTGACTTAATTTATTGTCTTGAGCCCGATTGTGGTGTGCTGCATTTTAAATGACAGTTAATATATAATTAAGTCTTAAGTAAAAGTTTAAAGTGGGTTTCATTACAGACGAAGAAAGGTCCTTTACAACACGACCTAATTATATGCCACTCAAATCGTTGTTGCTTTTGAAAACCATAAATCTAATTCACTAAGCCCTCACATACTCGATAAGTCGTCAATTCTGTTTTTTCTGTGAAAGGTGATAAGCTTGAATGACTTTTCTCATAGAGACTCATGATATTTTAAAAATATGCTTTCTTACCAGCCATATGTGGATCTCTGATATTCATCTCATTATAAATTCATCAACTTCAACATATCTCGCGGTGGTAGGGGATACCACAAAAATTATGATTCAGCACTAAACTCATTTATCCGGCCCTAATTACGCAAACAGGCACATAAAGCGGTCCTACTTTATCATGCTTCTTGGTTGACAATTTAAAACAGAGATATTTACCTTTATACAACCATTTTGAGCAATATGTTCTAAGTTAAGGGAGCTTTAAATTCTTAAAGATTAATCAGTGTGTCATGTTCCATATACGCCAGAGAAGCAAATTAAACTGTAACTTGATGAACATTAAGTTACGGACACGAACACGAAATATCTATGAGTATCTAAAATTCTATAGAAACAGTTCAGTGGATGAAAAAATTATGAACATGTGCGAAAACCAAATAAGTGAACTGGGTCCTTGAATCTTGTAGCATAATAAGAGCATCTATTGCCAGTAGGCTGCGTCCCTTAGAAATAGATACTACCATGTGCCCCTTGGCGCAACGAAAGTGACTATTGTCTCATCTTCAGTATCTTGCGTTCAATCTGCTCTTTATTTTCTTGGAAAACAGAATAAAAATTGACAACGGTTTGACAGTATCCTCTTTTAAACGCAGACGTCCATGCAAGCGAACTTTAAAAACTTATCAAAGGAGATACTAAAGACCTTTTGGACGGTAGCCAGACAGTCTTCTAAGGCACGAATAAAAGAGATTCGATGTATGTCTCACATACACCTGTAGTAAGTACAAGCACCCTCAACAAATTCCAAAAAAATCGTCAAGTAAGTGGGGATACAATATTGAACTACAAACCACCCCCTAGAAGACGTAAGGGCGCTCAAAGAAAAGATATAATAGATACAGACAAAAAACTTATGTGATTTCCCGACTCTGTATTAGAAAATTACACAGGTGACAGGAAGTGTTCGGCCTACAACTAGGACTCTAAAATTTGAAGACGAATTGTAGAGGATCACATCTATAAAATAGCAGCACTATGAACGCGATAGCGGACGAATTTTTTAGAAATCCAAAGTAGCGCCACAGCTTCAAATGGAAGCAACAAACAAACTTTATCTAAGCTTCTTCGACATTTCTGGATGAGCTTAGATCGAATAAGTCGAGTTCTTGGAAAAGATATGAACCCTTAATGGACCAACAGCAGCACTCACATCCTGAAAGTGAAAGAGGTTTTCGCAATGGAACTGGACAAACATGTTAGGATAGGGATTCGTCACGCAAGATCGGCAGAGCGGGTACGATCAATGGTAAGTGACTTTAAGCCATTATTCCATTATTGAAGACTCTATCAAGGAGGAGTTCTATGACCTCCTGAAGGGAGCCTGTTCGCAGTATAATGTCAAAATTGTACTCAGGAACTTCGATGACAAAATCGGTGAGGAAAATATTTATCCGAAAACACACCCTGCAACAGCAGCTAGCATTGGGTTTCAGAGTGAACTATCACGGGCGCGCTCCAGATGGTCAAACATTCAACCAAATTGACCATCTGATGCACGCATCAGACATTATGAATGTGAAAATATTCAGAGGGAAAATCGTCAGCTCTGACCACTTTCTTGTTGGAGTCAAATTTAGACTTCGACTATCCAAAGAGAAGAAGCTACAAACCGTTCAGAAAATGAAATTGAATATTGGAAGCCTTAGCACGATAAGGGTGAATACCCAGAGGCTACAGAGAGCTTTTGACATTGACGTACGCCGAAAAAAGGTAAAAGAAAATGTACACCTACAAACGAGAATCGTAGCCAGAAGAAGAGTAAAGAAAAAGATCTTGCGCAAGAAGAAAAGGGCCTACACAGTGACTCAGCTCAAGGATATTTAAGAGTATCGCAATAGAATCAACATCCAAGAGTTTGGAAGAAAAGCTTAGCAACTGGCAGCTGGTTTCCAGCACGGAACGCAGGCTCTTCGAAGGGAAGTAGACACCGAATAGGGAATACAATAGCAGATAAATTTAAGCAGCACTTTTAGCAGCTAACTAATGAGCATCAGGTTGAGACAGTGAAAGGGTCCTACCCAGCTTCAGCTATCAAAAATCTGAAGAACTACAAGGCCGCCGGCTACGATTGTCTACCAGTAGAGCTCATCAAACATGGAGATAATATTTTGATAGGGATCATGCTCCAAATTATCAACTAGGTATTGGTGTATGAAGCCATGCCCTATAAATGGACTGCCCCATCTTCAAGCAAGCCGATCCTATGTCTTATAAAAGCTATCAAGGCATATCCCTGCCAAGTGTTGGATATAAAATCCTATCCAATGTACTGTGTTTACAATGTGACTTTTGACCCGGCAGATAGACAATTGACCAAATTTTCACACTAAGGCAAATCCTGGAAAAGACCAATGAATTTTAAAGACTCACCATCGACTTGAGCTCTACACAGCAATGGCCGATTTCGAGATCCCGGCAAAACTGATGAAGCTATGCCTCGTGATGCTTCTGAGACACGCAGATCACATTGACACCATCGGTTGTTCTGAGCGCGCCTTCATATGGAAATCGAAGAACAAGCAAAACGATTTGACCTTGAAGTTAATGAAGAAAAAACCAAGAACATGTTGTCGACAAATAAAGAAGCATCTGTCCACCTCCGCCTTGGATAGAACGTCCCTGTACACAACGGTAACTTTAAAATGGTTAAGGAATTTACCTACCCCCGAGTAAATGTCAACTACAAGAGTGATACCCTAGTAGAGATTCGACGAAGACTTATTTTAGAAAACCACTGATATTTCGGATTGACGAAACAAATGCTCTTCAAAGCATTGGTTCTGTCTGTTCTACTCTAAGGAGCCGAGTGTTAGACGATAAACGGGAAAGCGCAGCATTGAACACTCAAGGAGGGTAAATGGAGAAGAAATTACAACCGCGAACCCTATGAGCTGTATCAAGATGTTGATATAGTGCAAAAAGCTAAAACACTTCGACTTCGCTGGCTTGACCACATCAATTGAATGGACACGGTCTTCAAATCATAGCCCCAGGTTCGAGGCGACTAGCAAGACCGAAGCTCCGTTTTAAGATACAAGCCATCGCCTGGGATCGATCGGAAGACTGCTGTTATCAAATGATAACTAATGATACAGAGCTTGGTGGAAACAGTATACCCGGAATCTGTTAATAAAGTTCCTCTACAGAATTCTTCTCTGATCATTTACAGACTTTATCACTGCATGGTTAGTAGCCAACATTTTTCTGACTATTCACATAAATATTGTGCCAAACCGGATAAACAAATCAGCTGTTAACTGGAAAGATTAATGTTGAAGCGCCAATACAAAGACACTACATTTCGGTGTGAACCTAGCCCTCAATCAATATATCTTTCAAGTTAGAAAGGTTGTTGCTCAACTTTATTTAAGTTGCATACTACAAATTTGTTGAGGTCTTCTTTCACTTAAACCCATCATCAAAGGCGATGTCTTTCTCTAGAGCGTCATCTCTCGAAAATTTTTCCTGGTAAATATTTATTCGTTACATCTCATAGTGCAAGGTCCGATTCCAAAATAAGGAGGTAGTGAGTATCGATCTGTACTTCTTGGGTTTTCTCTGTAATCCACTGCAGTGTGAATATTTGGCTAATTATGGACTTATGAGGTCAAAAACTGCACTGATATTGCGAACAGATTATTGTAAAATGGTTTCATATGTTCACATAAAACAGTAGAGCTAGTTCTGCACGCGATATTAGGAAGGGTGATTCCGCTACAATTGGGACAGATTCAAGGACCTCCTTTGTCACAGCGATGTCCTTGTCCTTTGGACATGCGATGCTAATTTTTCATTCATCAGCCACATTTAACCCAGACAAAATCTTGTAAATCAGTTGGTGTATGCTCTTCTATTATCCAAAAGTTCACCCCTCGGTACGGCAGACTTATTGGGCTTAGAGTCTGCTATTCTGCCTTCATTTTAGTCGGTTGAGCAGAAGTCTTAGCTCAAGTTGGATGGTTCGTTTTATATAGAAACGGAATTTGAAAAGTTCCTGCTTCGAAGGATATATTCTCATCTCGATAAGTTTCTGTTTGAATCTTGTTGGATTGGCATGTTCTTTTCAGCTTTTGGTAAATTTTTTTTAACCGCGCTTTTCCATTATCTCATGGTCTTTCCTTTTTCATCGAAGAAAATAATGTTATTTTTGATTGTAGAGCGTATAAGACGCTCTATGTCTTCTTTTTAGAGCCGGTTTATGCACGAGTAGCTTTCTTACATGAGCTCTTCTACGCTCTTAACCAAACCAGAGGTTCCGTGATTGTGAATGAAACACAGCACATCAGTTTTGAAGGCTGTTAAGACATCGATGCCACTGATATTCGGCACTGAATACACGTTACCAAGGCCTTGAGGACAGATTAGCGAACACGCGATAAACAAAGATTATAAAGGTTTGTTGTGATTATAGCCGTTCCACGTTAAAACACCTCTCCTTCATTGTGGCGTCTCAGATATCTATAGGCTGGAACTATTCACTATTTGCACTTCCTCTAAAGTCTTCGTAGATTTATAATTTTTATAAAGCAAAGCGTGATTGGTTTGATTAAGAGGTCACCTAAACCTAACCAGGTTATTAGTTGGATTCTTTTCTAGAAGGACCTTATCTCCTGCTCAGCGTATTTTTTGTGCCACTGTTTTGCTGCTCCCAGGTCATTGACATATTTTCTAGATATCCGCTAGATACATACCCGTATCTTCATAACGTATATGTACTATGTATCGATGACTTCCTGATTTTGTGACACAGCACCAAACTCATGACTTAATCGGCTTAAAATATTCATTTTTATCAATCAAACACGTCTAATTTATTCTTTTTCCGTTTGACTGGTGACTGCTAAAAACAGGATAAAATCACAGCTCACTCATCGTCTTGCTGCAATGTAATGACGTGTTGGTACCTCAAATCCATTAAGATTCAATCAGAAGTGAAATGTTGAAAAATCAGACTACCGTGTCAGATGTCACTCAGTTGTCAATTGAGTCGTATCATTTTTGCACACTTCAAACGCAAAGCAGGATGCACCTGTTAAAGTATTGAAGATATCATGCTGCATCGTTCTATTTGTTGAAATTTGTCCCCACTAACGTACGAAGGTACTTCCATCGAATCCTCGTTAGTTGCTCGCAACCATCATCATCAAAGAGCTATCATGGAGGTGGAGAAGTTTTTACATCGCGATGGTGCAAACTAAGAGCTCTTGTAAGATGCTCTGATTCTTCCACATTCTGAAACTGCGAGTTTTCTTTCGTTCCTTATCCACGAGCAGCTCCTTTTCTTGCCCATTTGAAGATGATTGATGACTTTCGTTATTGTTAATGTATAATATTTTTACTTAGCGGAGTGAGGAGGTATTCGCGTACTCGTAGGCGCCAAAAAGAAGATGTATCTCAGGATTGAACTGAAAACTTTTATCTTAAGCTGTTATCCTAGGTTTGCCGCCATCTGGAGTTATATTCCCCGACTTGGAAGTTGTTTCGCCATTCTTTCTTGTCCTTTCTGTCGTTGTCGCTGCAGTACTGATGCTAAAACCAGGGCTGAGGAAATTGCTGGAACTGGAGACAGATAAAGTTAAATTTAATTTCGTCATTCAGAAAATTTATTTTTCTTGTTGAGAAAGTTTGCGTGTGTTGTTTTTTGTGCTTGGGAACTGGAAACGCTTCAATGTGATCAATGAAATGGTTCCGTGCCGGTTTCTCTTAGGATGACAGGTTATTGGCACGCTGTGCTAAAAGTTGGTTTTTTACTTTTTTTTCTTTTTTTTGCTAATGCAAATAGTTTCGCTTATGAGTTATGACAGTTTGAATGGAAACTTGACGTTTAGTTGGAAAGTTTTTTTTTTCTCGTTTAACGTGTGGATGAACTTTTAGAGTTTTTCTCTTCGTTTTGTCTTTTTTCCAGCTTTCGATTTTGTAATGGCATATGATGGGTTAATTTGTAAATTTCACGGTATTTTGAAAAGATGCCAGTGTTCTAAAATCGTTTTGATGAAACCAGGGGGTGAATATGGTAGTCTTTTCACTCTGTGGTATACCTGGGGCAAAATAATGCAGTCTTGAGGGATTTTGGAAATGCTTCTCTGTTTTTTAGTGGTACTTTCGGTTTACATCTTTTGAGGAAGTACAAATCTGGCCGAAATTGGTCGCAACGAACATAAAGTAGTCATTTCAGGTCATTTGAAACAGCAGAATTAATAGCCAAAATCTATTAGGGATGCATAAAGAATATTCAAAGCAAATCTTCAAAATGCCTGTTGTTGACGCCGAGATGTGAAACAAACTTTAATGCTTTGCAGGCATCAAAGAACAAAGAAGAGTATTTTGAATGATGCCTACTTTCCACTACAGGCCGGTGTGAACTTGGTCTCAACCAAGAGTTCTTTGCAATTAGAGCGATATTACGTTAATCGCGCGCAGCTGTGCACACCAGATGAAATCCCTTTCCATTTCAGTACTCTAACTAAAACGCGGTCTTGCTTCATTGTATTATACCTCCGGCCAGCGAAAATTTTCCGGCCCGAAGCAATGCTGTTTATGCGCTCGATCTACCTATTTGATATAAAGTCTATACTTTCGCGCCATACAGTAGGACTTGGACGATAATGTTCCTAAATAGTGGTTTCTTCGTTTACTTATATCTCAGTTGCTTTTTAGACCAAACCAACAGTGAGTATCATGAGTTATTCTTGACTAGGTCCCACACTGTAATGTCATTGTTTAAGTTTATAGTGTAGTCCAAGGAGATAGATAGAGACTTTTACCATTTTAATTATAAATGTACACTGTATATGGAGCAAATGCTCCAGTGACAGCTCGCTGGTTTCCTTCTTATAATGTTAAAATCACCAGGGTATGCAAGCAGATTTAAAGTCTTTTGAAATATCTCGCCTGTAGTGTTGACCTGTGACTCACAGAAATCACATTACTGTCTGTCGCTTTGTCGGAATCCTTGGCATCATATTCCATGGTTAAACAGTGTTTGTTGTCCCTTATAATCCTTCATAGACAGTTGAGTTTGGCAATTCGTCTCAACGTGGAAAAGTTTGAGCTTGAGTACACCCTTTTGGATCTTAAGCCACCAATTAGATAGATATTGGTGCGAAATGAATAAAACATAGCCGCCGTAATGGCCACTATAGAAGAAGACCCAGAGATATCCATTCGGTGCCCATCAGCCGAATTGGCCATCGCCAGAGATTGAACACGGCTTATTTTGCAGTTGGATTTGGGTCTTGTGCTGACACAAGAATTGAACCCGGACCACTATAAACAATGCCGTGACTTCGTTAATTGGGCGCTGGAAACATTGGCCGGAGATTCGGATTTTAGCCCAAAAATCATCTTCTCGGACAAGGGTCATTTTTGGATCAGCGGCTATGTCAACATCGGACCTTATTTCTTTCGGAATGAGGAAGGAGACACTTTTACCATCAGTGGTCTCAGGTCGACCTTCTGTGGTTGCTAGCATCGATATATCCGAGCTGTGGTTCCAACAAAATGGCACAACATGCCACACAAGTGATACAAAATTGTGTAGGAGAAATTGGCGCCTGTGTGATCTCACGGCGAGCGTTAATTAGTTGGCCGCCGCGATCTTGCAATTTGTCACCAGTCCATTATTTTCACTGGGGCTACACTTAGTCCTTAGTCTGCGCTAACAATCGCACTACTTTTGTCGGAATAACGCTGCACATATTGGAAAGAGTTATCAAAAATTGGACCGACCGCTTGAAGCACTGCCAGCAAAGGCGAAGCTAGAATCAGTTTTTTATATCACACCTTTGTTGTTTGTATCTTTATCGTTCTTATCTATCAGCCTTTACAACAAATATTTTTTTATCGCCTTGAAAATATTGAATTTTGTGCCAGATAAGGACCATTTGCAGTTTCATTAGATTTTTTTAAAAATTTTGTTCATTTTACGGGTAAAAGTGGTGATGTCTTGCACAACAAAGACCGTAGAGCTTAGAAAGCCAAAGAAAAAAATGCGAAGATGCATTTTATGCATTAGATACATCTAGCATTAGAGGCATTATTATATGACTCGATTCAAGTATAAGAATAGCTCGTAGAAACATTGAAAGTTAACCGTACAGTTGTTTCCAAATGTTTAGAAGGGTTCCATATCAATTTTAAAGAAAGAGACATCGAAAGGCCAAGACCTATTTTAAAAGTTTTGCTTGATCGGCACCAAAAAAGGTTTTTTTTTGTATCAAATTGTTACTCGCGATGAAAAGTGGATCTCTTTCGACAATCCCAAGGACAAACCAGTACGCAATATCAACGAAAAGAAGATTATGGTGTGTATTTAATAAGACCAGAACTGAATGCTATACTATGAATTGCTAAAACCTAGTGAAACGATTACTGGGGATCGCTGCCGTCAATAATTAATAAAATTGAATCGAGCATTCAGAACAGCACTTTCATTCTTACGAAGAAGTGAAAAATTGCCTTGACGAATGCTTGGCCTTAAAATTTGAGCAGTAGTACTGGCGCGGAATCCGTCAATTGCAAGAAAGATGGGAAAAAAACATAGCTAACGATAGCCAATACTTCCAATAAAATGTCCGCTGTTTTAAATATCACGGCAGGGTGGTTGTCTACTTCTGCAGCCTTAATGATCTTTAGTTCTAATATGGGTATCCAGACTTGTTTTTAGTCAGCCGCTGAACTATTCATTCTATCTGTCAGTAAGCTGAATTTTCATCACTGGATGTGACACTACAATTACGTTTTCATCCTTATCAATGCATGTTTTCGTTCAGCATTTGTGTTCTTGGAAAGTTAATTTCAGATTTTGATAAAACTTCCGAATATCGTTTCTGCAGAAACATCTCTTCATGGCCTCAAGCATTCTCTGGATCTTTCCATTTTTTTCGGATGGGCCGATGTTTGTCCGCCTCGTTTTGTCATTGAGTTGCAAGGTAGCTCTTGTTCTTCTTCACGGTGTTGCTTTTTATGCCTCTTGTATCGTTGTATGGTATTACGTTGAAATCTACAACATCAGATGCGGCGTCTCTAATGGTTTCCTAACTTTTTGGTTGGTCTTGAGAAACTTGATTAAAGACGGCTCTGACAGTCTCTTGGTTACTTAAATTCGTGATACTACGAGTACCTACTCTTTCAATATCTATTATCCGGGATATTCGCTTTTACACCTTGTCTACATTGGGATCTGAATTGACATTATCTCTTGGAAGTGTTTGGAATTCAAGAATACATACAATACATACATTCAGCAGTGCGATAGGTAATCTTAGTCTGAATTCAGGATTCCTGCCAAGCCCATCCCAATCACCAAATCGGAAAGGATCCTCCAAGTATTCGAGGTATCTAAACTGTGATAACTTATCATATAATTATTTTAATTTGGCAAATCATCTACATATGTTGCAGATATCAACATCTCCGGAATTATATCCTGAAAGGTTATCATATTAATATACTCGCTTGTGATGCTCGAATGAATGATGGCGATAAATCAGTTCATGCAGCAGTTAAGCCCACATTATCAAGTCTACATCTGCAACACTTTAGATAACTCACTACTATTGACAACTTTTTGGTTTTGAATGAACCCAGAATTTACAACAATAATAATGTCAATCCGGAGACTCAGCGAAAAACAACTCCAGTTAACTCATGGCTGGTAAGCCACAGTAGGCAAGCGAAAATTCCACAGAAGTAATGCTGGAAAAATCACCATTTCTTCTCATTTTGTATGAAGATCAACCCTAAGAGAATATTTCCAGAATCTGAAATGAACACTTTTTAAAAGATTCACATCTTCATGATAAACAAATTCGGCATTGGATGAAACCATTTGTTTTATACCGGCTTTAGCTAGTTACCACTACCGCCATTTGATAAAATAATTTCTCTGAGCTACTAATCCGTGTTTTGCTTTGATTTCTCACAAAACATGGGTGTTAAACAGACAGAAATCGATGCCGAGTATTTACCACAAGCACCAAAGCAACAGCAAATTTTTCTCTTCAAACTGATTTTGAAGACTTGGATGATGTTTTTTTTCGAACCGCACATTTTTTTGGACACCACTGAACGAAGTGGAAAGGGAAGCATATCAACAGATGACACCTGCACCAGACCAGCTATTTCTAGTGATAATCCCCCGTGGGCTGATGCTAAAACAATTGCTTAAAGGTTTCTCCTACAACCTCAATGATTTTTAAATCGCAAACCACTCATATCCGATAAAGAAGACACAGCTCTGAATTTAGACGACACATTCTCTGAACTCTTTGTAAAGAGTAAGATCCTCCAAGTTGGTGTCCTTCTAGCAGGAATAGAAGGCACCCCTCAAACACACTGTCACTAATCATAATACGAAATAAGATTTTGAACACATTAAGGTTCATCAAACTAGTCCTAAACAAAGAGAAGATACTCGAACTAAATTCCAATGCAACTAAATCCTTCCTTCGTATAAAATTTGGAAAAATCTCTTGGCGCCATTGACCAAAATAAAGGTCAGCGTTAGATGATAAAGAAGCTGAGAGGAAAAGGTCACCAAGTGCGGGCATTAACTACAGAAGAAACAGTCCATGATAGTTACTAAATGTCTTATAGAGGATTTTTCTATAAGAGAACTCACATGTGTTTGCTCCTATCAGTGGAGTCTTATTCTGAAGAAAACCCAGAATTTCGTAATACCACACAGAAAATTTGTGACATCCACAAGACAGCGCCAGAGACGCACAGTCTGAAATATCGACTTGCCTCTCTCAAATTTTCAAAATATTATTCTCTTTCGCATTTAAATAAATAAAACGCCTCCATAGGATTGTTTATTCATCAGGCAATTCATAGACAAAGATGACTTCAATAGAAATATGAATTAAAGAAAACAGTAGGCTGACTTTCGGCTTCTTATCCAACTGAAATGGCAAACTTTTCAAATAGGAAAACTCCTCAAAAATTCAATTTTCGTATTTAATCTTCAAGAACAGTGGCTCTCAAAATAAACGAAGAGAGAGGTAGTTATGAATTCATGGCAAATCTTTTAATTTTTCTAACAATATCCGCAGAGAAATTTGAATTTTAATGATTTCCATTCCACATTTCCTTCAAAAATTGCTTATTTGAAGTCTTTTACGTATGTACTTACGCCTAGCTCATTTCCATCTTCAAACAGAAGACTTCATCTTGAGTGGAAAAGTAAGACTTTTCAGAAGAGTGCTATACAAAACGAAGAAGTACATATGGATAAGCGAAAGAACGCCTTACAAGTACCATCATACTCGTATGTATGGTATTAGGGAAGTAAAAATCAAACAAATTTTACCTAAACATTTCGATGGTAGTTGTAGTCGTTCTATAAGCTTAAGCGCAGGCCAAAATCTAACAGATATGCAGATAGGAATACAAGTTAGCTGTGTGCGGCAAAGTAAGCACTTACATCGTGGAGAAAATGGAAAACTTTTCCAATTTAACGGTGAAGTACAAAGGAGATTTATTTGATTTTCGAATTTCAAATATCTTTTTGTTGCAAGTAGCAAGAGTTTCTCTTCAACTGTTATTCGTATATGTACATGTTAGTCTGCCTTCTCTTGCGTATTGATACAAAACCATTTTATAGTCCGTGCAGAGCTTGTACTGATCCGAACTACAATACATTAAACTTTGCCGAATATTGCTTAGCAGTGCTAATAATTTTTTTTTTTTTTTTTTTTTGCGAGTTTTGTGCTAAAAATCATAAGGTGGAATGCTTTGTATTTATTTAATGAACCTACATCCGATTTACCAATTTGCAGTTTAGATACTTTATTCGGATGAGGAATTTAAAAAGTGCTAACGCAGAACGGTTTATATTTGGACCGACCGTTTGTTGCTACTGCATATCGGACTAAATGTGTAGGGCGCTTAAACAGCCTTAAAGTGAGGGAACCATGTAACGAAACAGCCATTCTCTTTTCCTACTATCCATCGTATTTAGTCTGGCATCTGGTAAACCACAGTTCTCCAGATGTATCGCTTGATGTGCTTACTCAACCAACAGCTTGTTCTAGTTTTCTCTTCTTTCAACTGAATTTTGCGCCATAAAGAAAGACGTTCTTCGTAGTTTAGACAAGGAAACGCTCAGTTAAAATCATTTCTTGATAGTATTTGACTAGACGGAAAGTTGGATTTGTGATGTCCAGCATAAGGTGAGGACGTCATTTTGTATACTTCCTCCCCTTCCATACACACAATTGGAATGCAACCTTAAAGCTTATAATCGATGAATTATTTTGTGTGAAACTGGAACGAGCTAACAATTTTATATTGCTTCAATTTTTACGACAAAAAAGCCTAAAACTTAACGAATGGAGGGTTCTGATAGCAACCAATGTGAGACATTGCAAAAAACTCATTTTTAGGTTATGGGCAAAAGGTATCAACTGGGTAGCAATACAGATCCAGCAATGAGCTCATTTGAGCGATATCGGCACATTGAAAGCTCAAACTCTGAATTTCATTGCCATACAAAAAGTGAAATAGAAAATGTCGTACAAAAGAAGGAAAATTTTAATATCTGCTATTGAGAGCAGATGAAGAACTAGGCAACAAGTCTTCAGCTTCAGGCACCTGAGAGAAAGCATGATACATGCATACGTATCCATTTCGTAGTCATATCTCTGTTAAGCCGGTTCCCTCGACGACTATGAATAAACACTGATGTAAAAATAACATGTGGCCTCGAAAGGAATAAGATCTCCTTCTCTTATTTTTGTTGTCTCCTCTCCGCGCCAAAATTCGTATTTTGATGTAAATTACATATTCAATGTTGAATTTTTTGAATTAGCATGAACAATGTGAGAGTAAAAAAATTGTCTGGATCTTCAATAAGCTCTACTTCAGCTAAAACTGATGGTTGATTTGAGCGGTAGTGGTGTTACAGATTTTACAGCCAAATTTTAGAATCTAACGTCCATCTGTCCGTGAAGTGTGACAGCAGCTCCTTCACGCAATCTTTGCATCCTTTTTGCAGCTCCTTCACGTTTAAAGATTGCACGGAAGGCGGCTGAACTAAGTTGAAAGTAAAAAGGTTTCGAAAAGAAGCACATGAAGATTGTGATGGATAACTTGGAAATCTCATTAGAATGGAACTTGTGTGCCTTTAATTATTGCCCGGGGTCTAATCGATGCACGTTGGCACTCGTAGTTCGTAGTGCCGGGAAGTTCCCCATTTATTGTTTTTTTTTTTTTTTTTTTTTTTTTTAAGAGAACTTAACACTGAAGCGGGTATTCCTACAAATAAAACGTCTGAACAGAGTCAGAAAGAAAGATTTCTGGGCTCTGTGGGTATCTCGCGCCATGGATGGCATCTAACATTTAAGGGGGCGACTAAAGGAATCTGGTACAAGGAAGTTCTTGGTAAATGATTGTTTGGAAAATGTAGCAAAAAAGTTTGCGATGGTAGGAGGATCACTTAAAGAAGGAGGAAGAATTAACCGAATTATCGGTTGTTAAGAAATTGGATAAAGGACTTGGGGTAATTTGTTAGACTGGCTTATGCACTATTCAGTACTCGTATTGGAAGCTAGGTGGCGCTACTGAACCAAAATGAGTTAGTGTTGTTTGCGACCATGGAAAGAGAGTAATATCAGTCCGTGATCTGATTCTTGTTTTGAGTGGCAAAATTTGCAATGAAAGCAATCCCATTTTCAATGGTGTATATGGGACCCATTCACGTCCCCGTACAATCGCTTATCATTGGTTGGTAGGGTTTCGCCTGGCCGCACGTCGTTTTTTAATCAACCGCTCCCAGGTGGGCCGAAAACGGTTACCACAAAAGAAACCGTGGATAAAATCCATGATCTCGTATTGGCGGACTACCGATTGAAAACTTACAAGTTGGCTGAGATAAGCAGGCATCTCAACTGAACGCGTTAGCCAAATCCCGCACGAGATTTGCATGAAAATGCTATCCGCTGGAGTTTAGGCATCGTTTTTTGACCGTCGATATGACATGGATTAATTGGTACACACCAGAAACAAAAAAACAATTGAAACAATGGGTTTTTCCCGGTGAACATGCTCCAAAGAAGATGAAGGCCGTGCCCTCGATCAGAAAGGTGAGGACCACCGTTTTTTGGGACGAGCGAGATTTGATCAACGTTGAATATTTAGAGAAGGGAAAGGCAACCATAGGTGGTTACTACGTCGATTTATTGGGCGGATTACACGTCGAAGAAAAAAGTGCTCTTCCACCACGATAACGCAACGGCTCATACCTCTACAGTCGTCACAGCCAAATAGATCGAATTGCACTACATATTTATCCCCCATCCTCTGTGTTCTCCAAATTTTGCTTCCTGCGACTTCTTTTTGTTCCCAAACCCTAAAAGATCGCTCACCAGAAAGAAATACGTGTCGAAGGAGGAAGTCATCGCCACAGCGGAGGAGTATTTTGCAGGTCAACAAAAGTTGTGCTATACGGAAGGGTTAAAAAAGTTGCACGGGGATTATACTGATAATTGTCAAAATACAATAAAACAATTTAGTGACTCATCATAATGCAAAATTTACAGGAGCTGTGGACACGTCCTATCAAAAAAGAGAGGTCATCAGAGAAACGTTACACAGCAGGCATTTTTAAATAAATTATTCTTTAAAAATTATGTTTTACAGTCAATCGATTTAATTTAAATTTCTCTTGAAAAAAAATCTCGAAAAAGCCTATTTTTACGGTCTCTAGAGTGGCCTAACGCTTAAAAGTAAATAGAATCCTTATTCCTTGTTAATTTCAGTTGAAAGATATTTATGTATAGCATATACCTGTATCGTCAATCGAATCTAAAAAAATGTAAAGTGTCCTTTGTATTTCATGATGAAGCCTTTTTCCGTAATTAGCCATTCTGAAGAAAAAGAATTCAATACTTGCAAATGCAACAGTGTCACTCTTCGCATTCAGCCAATGATATCAATGTCAACAGCGTACGCAAAAAGCTGCGAAGATTTTTGAGAAGTTATAGTTCTGGTATCAGCCTGCGAGTTTAGTACAATTTTCATTACATTGTCGACCAAGGACAAAATTATGAACATGAGTTGGTGTATGGCCTCTACCAAATCATCTCCTGCTTCCTTATATAACTCGGCAGGGAGGTCGGCACTCTTGTATTACGTACATAAGTATGGCTATTCCTATATCTGGTGGATCGAAATCTTCTCTCAAATTGGATGGTTCATTGTTAAGTACCAATTTTATTTGATTCCCTATCTCGTCGGGTTTCTATTATTCCGTTGATGCCTTGACGAGTTTATTCCAATTAAAAATTAAAAGTCCTTTTTTTATTTCTTCAAAAAAAAGGTATATTTTTCCATGCTTTTGAACATGAAATTGAAAATCTGAAAATCTCTACCAAGTCGACAAACAATGTAACTACTCCGACATATGGGCCAGAAATTGCTAACTCTCGATTAAATCCAAAGTGATTTACACGTAAAATTACAAAACTCGCTCTCAAAAGCGAAAGACGAATCGCATAATTCATGTTCAGGATTCAACCAACTAAACATACAAACAGATTCACAGCCTTACGCATACTGAATGATGAAATCGTCCGTAAAATATTCGTTCTGAATCGCCCTAATGTACAAAGCCAGTATAACCAACAGTATATTCACCTTCCTGTCCATAATTGATTTCCTACGTTGAACCGGCATAGACTGCGATACGTATGCGTTCGAGAATCGTTTGTTCATTTCGAAACTTTTGCTGCGTGTGTAATTTGACTTTCAATTGGCTGTGGGATAAAACCACAACATGAGTATATTGTCGGTACTCCTTGAAGTCTAACAATTGAAATAATGCATGCAGTTCCTTGTTAATATTCCTTTGGTAAAAACATGGATGAAGCAGTGTACCTTTGGGCTTATCCATTACACGATTTAACCGTTTACATATATGTGTTGTTATGTCGATACAAAAAGTTGAATGAATATCCATTTGACTGCATCATATAGCCAAAGAGGGTAATTGTGCGTAAATTGAATGCTTTTATAATTCCACGTGTTTTACTTTGGTTAAAAAGGCGAAAATAAAGGAATCCAACATAAATTTAAGATGGTTTTTCAGTTTAATCCTTAAACCAACAGAGCAAGGTATATCCATGCAGGTGATCCTTGAAGCATGTTATTGAAAAATCCTAAATAAGTACAGCGATGCTAATACCCAAAGCCGTTAGCCCTCCCATCTTACCTGAGCATTTGGCTTTCTAACACCCTTCGGAGCCCAGAAATAGTGGGGCATGATTTGAGGTTTGAGCCCCTGTCTATGCTTTATTTTATTCGGTATCCGAGAGATAACTAAAAATAACTTTATGTGATAACGTGATGTGAAGTGTATTGTAGTTAATCAACGTGACACAAGGCAAATCACTAGCTTTCGACGATGCCAGAAAATCTTTGTAAATTATTGTTACAAAGTAGCAGTTCGTGTTTAAGAGGTTTATCTTTTGACCTGACAACGCTTTTTCCAGTGACAGCCAATTTCACAGCAGATTCTTGTTCAATTTTACCATGAAATAGACCTATAGCAGAACATCATCTGCAAACTATGTAAATTTATAGCAACAAACCAACCTGGCAGTACGTCTATCAACACTTTCGTCCATCTGAACAAGTAAAGCGAACCACGGCCCCAGCTAATATGGCTCTCCCGATAGCACTGCTTTTTACAAACTACCTCCAGTCACTTTCCATTTCCTTTCTTCACTGCGATGTCCCTCTGGGTTAGAGTCGAACATTTTTCAGGCCTGTATGATAAGCCGGGATATTCGAGGAACATTTTGATGTGGTCGGACGCTGCACGTACGCTGTTAAAACGTCACCCCATTCTTCATGATGCAAACGGAACCGAAAATTTTTTCTACGAAGCGACCGAAATTTCATCCGCATTGGTCAGTGTTAAGGCTTTTGCGCCTTGGGATGATCAATGGCTTGTAGAATGTCTCATTGGTTGCTGAAGAGAGATCTTAACCAGTCGTTTGCCTTCCAAGCCCAAAGAAGCAGCTATTATCAAGAGTGATTCTTAGCATGACTTCCATGGTGGTGTCGTTGTGGGAGTTAAGGTAAATAAAGTTCCTTCACTACCTTAAAGTTGTACATGTTCTGTACATGTCCCTCTTTGTTGATGGAATATACGTACATATTTTGCTGTTCCCTCATCGGTTCGCCAAACCCACCTTTTCCGCTTCTATTCCAATAGCCGCAAATGCTCCATTTACTGCTCGCTTCCTATTATGTACCGATGTCATCTGCATACGCACGTGTATATGGGTATGTCTGTACAGACTTTTAGAAGATGGTATCTCTGATGTTAATCTGCGAGTTTCGCACAATTGTTTTAAGAGCAATGTTGAAAAAGTCATATGAAGCTGCATCATATTGAAGGAGTAGTGTTCATTTTCTGTCGATCTTGCATGATTGGCAAGAATGTCAAAACTTCTTCTCGCCCGCGCTATGTGCAAATATCCTAAGGGTTCATGAAATTCTTTGTGTGCGTGCCAATCACAAAAAAAAATCTTGGTCGGATGGACGGAAATCTTGTTTGTCTTCGTCCGAATTGAATGGTTCATTCTGCCTACATAATCTTTCCAAATACTCACCACCGATTGTGATTCTTCTATGAGCTTTCCTTCTTCATCTTTGCAAATTTCTGTTCGGGCTTCGTTCAATATTTCGATAGACCTTCTGAACTTTTTCTTCTGGTAGCACCTTTAGTTCTAACTAAGACGGATAAAAACCCAGTCAGCCTGGCTAGCGGCGTTACACGCGAGTCATGAAGAGCTTTTACTCCAGCTTTTACTTTGGCGAAGCAGAATGTGCTGAGCTCAAAAAAATTCTGTCTGTCTCTAAACAGAAAGATATGTGAAACTCCTTGATCATTGAAGCTATATCAAAATCCAGAGGGGATGTTAGTAGAACACATCAAAATGAGAATATTTTCAGCTGGGCTATTTGTTCATTCCCTTCCTACAAATCCTCTGAATTGGACAAAGTTATACCGATATTGCTCCAAAACTGCATCTTAAATCACGGATATGTCTTGAAATGCTCTAGGGAACTGAAAGTGGTCTATATATCTATAGATTTTAGGCTCATAAGGTGGACATCGTTCCACCAAGAAGATTTAATCCCCAACTAGCATGCCCATATAAAAGGAACCGGGAAAACCGGGAGAACGTCAGCAACGTTGAAAGAGTTTAAGTAATACAGGGTTATACATTCTGACTTCCACCACTTCAAAGTGGTGGTGGGATGGCCTTGGTGTAGTGGTATATGCATAGACTCCTCAAACAGAGGGTCTCGGGTTCGAAAGGGTTCTATGAAAGTCTTTTCATAAAATTTGTATGTAGTTATATGTAAATCCCGTCGGCGTCAACTCTGACATGAAGGCATAACACTGATGTTGGAATGGTAGCCGGCTGGGCTAAATGTAACGAACTTACTACTAGCACGTACTCAGACCCACTGGTTGAGATATACTGACTCGTACTGTCCAGTTTGACAACCACCTCTGGGAAAAATATCGAAACCCAATACACCTGAGCTTCAAAATACTAGACCACCCGCCTGCGCCCTAAAGAAAAACCAATAAAAAAGGTATTCATATACCTTGGTGCGCGCGCGGGATTATAAAAAAAAAAAAACCTCTATATGATGCTACAGTAACACCAACTAAAAGAAACCCTTCCAACTCGTTTGAACTAGAGCTGTTTAGTATACAGAGCATGTAGTTCTCATTGTAGTTGCGAAGCTATGCAACACACAAAACACAAAAATTGTCATTTTTACAACTAAGCAGAAAATTCCGCAGGATAGCCCTCCAACTATTCAATAGCTCAGAATAACAAGTTATTTGCGGTATCTGCTACTAATTTAGGAATCAAAGTATCAAGACTTTACTATGACAGATTCAGAACGAAGCCAAATTCTTGTGAAACGTCCGTGTTTTAAGTGTTACATGTTAGGAGCGCTAAGGTTCAATCTTAATGACTTTTTCGTTCTGTAATTAGGTAGCATTAATGTGGAAGAGTTCTGGTTTTAACAAGACGGCGGGACAAGCCACGATCTGTTACATTCGAATCTGTGGATTCGAATTTATTATTCAGCCATCATGAACTTTGTTTTTCATTTTTGGGCTTATGTTGGTCTTGTGAAACAGTGCAAAGTTTTGCATGAACGTGAAGGATATCGGCTCACATTATTTCAGGCCAAGTTTTCAGAGTTCCTTTTAGGACTCTAACGTGATAAACAGATGCATAAGTCTTGACGTAAGGACAAGAGTACCATTGGCATGCAATAAGTAGTTGACACTGCGGCCCACACTATTTCGAAAAGTAGTTTTGAGATCTGGTCGCTAACTGAACGCTCAAGCTCTCTAATAATCTATCCACTAAACAAACAACTAACCCGATTGTTTTGTTTGTTAACGACTTGCTGAATCGCAAACATGTAAATAGAAATAGTAAACGGCACAGAAGCGTCGAACAATATACCACCTTGTGGCGCTCCCATTGTTCCGATTTGAGTTGTTTTTTTTTTTTTTTTTTTGTTAAATTGGTACATCTGTTGTTGACATTCCCTCTAAATCATTTGCAAAAGTTACTTAGCCAAAAGTACATCTATCTCTGTGTGTATTGGCGATTTTTTAATGGATGAAATGGATTTAAATTTGCAACAACGAACTTGTATTAAATTTTTCGTAAAAAAAACGGATTTAATGATGCGCGAACGTTGGAAATATTGGAAAGGTCGTTTAAAAGTGTCACGAGCGGTTCAAAAGTGGCAGACCATCGACATCGAAAACCGACGAAAACATTGATGAAGTAAAAGAAATGTTGGTCAATAACAACAAATTAAACATCAGAGAGATAGCGGAGGACTTCAACATTGCCTATGGATCTGTCCAAGACATTTTGGTTAATGATTTGGGTTTCCGTCGTGTAGCAGCAAAGTTGGTACCAAAAGATATCAATTTCGTGCAAAAGAAAAGACCGTGTTGACGTCGGAAAAGAGATGATTTGCGAGGCTCAAGCCGATCCCACATTCATTAAAATTATCATTACTAGAGACGAGACTTGGATTTATAAGTACGACACGCAATCCAGACATCAGGCAAGTGAATGGCGTTCACCAAGTGGGCCAAGACCAAAAAAACAACGTAGTTTTTAGTCAAAAAAGAAGGCAATTCTCACGGTTTTCATGGATTACAACGGTGTAGTATTTCATGCATTATTCCAGAAGGACAGACAGTAAGCAAAAAGTATTATTTGGGCGTTATGAGACGTTTGCTTGAACCGATTCGCCGAAAGAGACAAGAACTGTGGGCAGAAAACTCTTGAATTTTGCACCATGATAACGCACCGTCGCACAGTGGCATCATTATTCGTAATTTTTTGACGAAAAATGCAACAAATCCGATCCAACAGCCACCGAATTTACCAGATTTGGCTCCCTGTGACTTTTTTCTGTTTAATCGAGTAAAAAAATCACTACGGGGAACGCGTTTCAGCAGCTGAGAAGAAGTAATGGAAAAATTGAAGGAAGCACTGATGGACATACCGAAAACCGACCATAAAAAATGTTTCGAGGATTGGATCAAGCGCTGGCATAAGTGTGTTGCAGACGATAGGGATTACTTTGAAGGAGACAATATAGATTTAGATGAATAAACTTGTTTTTTTAATTTTCTGAATAAATTCCGAGAACTTGTTCCGAGCCTTGTAGATACGTACTAATGTACTGTCCATCCAACACATCTCCCAACATTTTCAAAAATTATCCCTTAACCAATGGGAACCATCACTGAATACTGTTTCAGCTTTCATTTGACCTTAAATACGACAAAGTTTCGATAGAAATTTGAATACTTTTCCACAAATTAAATTCTGGTTCTGCTTGAGTACCGCAAGAGCCAGTGTAGATTGCAATTGACATAGGTCCAAGTTCCTCACCATTTCCAAATATTTGAAAAAAGTTTACGAGTACCCTTCCAAGTAGTAAGAAAGGCAAAATAAACCAATCAGTCCAGTGCCACTTCGCCTGGGTAGTTTAGAACTTCATAACAATTCATTTTACTTGAAAATCAAAACTACCACTGACAGCAGATCACATATCCCAAAAATTGAATTAACCACATGGGATTCAGTGTCCATATTCGTACAGCTATAGCCTCATTAATTCCAATACATATGCGAATAGCAGATGATGCCAACTTGTGCCTTTAGGAAAAAGCAATGGAAATATTCAAACTTCCTCTTGTTGAAGCCAAATTGAATCTGTTGGGCACTCAACTGAATCCAGTTCCAAACCATCAGCATTTAACATTCATACCAACGGTCATACCAAACAAAAAAAATTTGATGATAAAGAGAAAGCTTGGCAACATCTACTTCCGCCATTCAAATCATTATTTCAGGAAATGGCCCAAAATGATGTTGATGAGCTGTAGTAAAAGTTAATTGTTCTCACTATTCACAGGATCTGGCCATACTTAGAGTGGCATAAGTATCCCTACTCGCTCGCTTACTTGTATATATTCGTAGTAATGCCAGACAATACTACTAGTGATATTCCAACAAACATTTCTGGTTAGCACACTGATGGTGCGTGCTATAACCAGGGTCGCCATATGTGCCCGTTACAGCTCTATGCCTATGGGTCGGTATACTTGTATCTGTGAAAACTCTAAGCGAGTAATTAAGATAACAAATGACCCAGACTACGAGTAAATTGAAGTTACCCTCACCATTAGAGGGAATTGCCCGACTTTTCAACTGACTGATATCATAGATGACTAGAGTCAATTGAAGGTTCGTTGCAGTTGATGTCAGGACAGTTTTGCTCTTTTAATCCAATTTCCACTTCAGATGCAGATCGTTCTATCACAACTCGAGAGAATTCACTTCGACAGTAGTCAGCGAACTTAATGCTGCTTGGTATCCCTGTGGAAGTAGGTCCTTCCTTCCATTGAATGCATTCGATTTCAGCTGTTTCTTATTTAACGAACCAAATACTTTAATTGGGTTTTGTTTTTCCCACATGAATCCCGACGCACGAATTTAATGAGTAAGAAATGCCAGTTCCTTTGGAAGGATTTTGCCTGGTCTGGTCCTGGTCGTATTCGTTTTGTATGGCCTGCGCCTCATATATTGCCCTGATGAATGGTGGCCATAATGTGAAGGAGCGAAATATGTTTGGCGTGGAATAATTAATGAATCGTCATCAGTCAGTGGCAGAGAGTAGTTAAGTGCTGTAGAGATTTCTATCAATATTTATTGTGTAATTACCGGAAGACAGCTGTAATCAATTAAAGGGTAGTTGTGCGGAGTGTGGGTGATGGTGGTGGTTATAAAACCCATTTCGACTTTTAATGATGCATATGAAGGAGGCTCTTCAATTCATTTCTTTTTATTTTCAAGAGGGAGCCTGTAATGAGATGTGACGGTTGTAGTTTTTATTCGAGTTCTGTTGAAGCGATTCTCGAAAGTGAGTTAAATGAGGCTGTATCTCTAATTGAACGATTAAGAGATGTCAACATAAAGAGGTGGTAATGGTAAGTTGTTTGAATATTAGTTTATATAATGAGGTTCTGCAAGTATGTGATGGCCCGCGAGGTGGCCTATCCGTTGGCCTATCCTGACTTAAAAGTAATTCTTTATACAAATATGTTACAAAATGTTTTTGAAGGCCACTGCTTTGACAAATTATTAACATTTATGAACCAAACGAGAATTTGGGCTGTGTTTGCATTTCTCGTCTGAAGTCTAAGGTCTGATGGTCTAAATCGTTTTAATCTTCTTCTTCTGGTTATTTCTTTTAGAAGAATTGAATTTGTTTCGTTGTTGTGATGTGTTAGCAGTCAGATTTGGTGTTTCATACTCGTGTTTTGTATCTCCGGCATTTTTGTCGGTACTTTGAAGTCTTTTTTGAATATCGTCACTGGAAACATTCCATTGTGCATTGACTATCATTCTTAAGATATTTGATTGTTGTTTTTGAATAATTTTTGTTATTGATGTACTCACTGTTCCCCATAGTAAATGTCCATATGTCCTGTTGTCTACTAACACTATAAAATTTCTTCCTAGCATCCCGTAGAGTTGTCTAAATTGGTACTTGATTTGATTTCGTTTCTTGATTATTTGTTGTTTCCAATTTAGCTTTTGGTCTATGTGTATACCCAAGTATCGGGTGGGACAAAAGTCCTTTTCCTGTGTAAACCTGGAACATCTCTTGAATGAAAAGATAAGAACTAGTGAAATAAAGCACAAATCAAAATTTATTTCATGGACATTTGTTTATTTTGTATGGACAATTAAATCGGTTAACATAAGTGGTCGCCATTAGAATGCAGGCACTCATGCTCTCTTTTGATAGCAATTTCCATGACTTTTTGGAGTTTCGCCGGAGTCTCGAGCCGACAGATCAGGCGATCGCGATGGCCATCCAATTTGGATAAATTCATTAACCGCTCATGAGCGGTGTGAGCGGAAGCTCCGTCTTGCTGTAACCACATGAGCTCAATATTGTTGTCTGCTTGCATGAGTGGAAAAAAAGAAGTCCTGAAGCATTATTCTGTAGCAATGCTCATTAACTGTAACGCTTCAACCTCATCATTTTCAAAGAAATATGGCCCATAAATCTTCCGCGAGGTCATTCCACACCAAACAGTAGCACGAAGTTGGTGTAAGGGAGATTGATGGAGACTTTTGGGATTCTGTGTGGTCCAAAATCTGCAATTTTGCTTATTAACAAATTCACTCAGGTAAAATTGTGCCTCGTCCCTCATCATAAAATTTCCTAAAGATTCTTGATTCCAAACGTTTTTCTGGGTCACCAGGATTGAGTTGTTGGATCAACTCGATTTTGTAAAGGCATAGGTACAGATCCTTCCTCAAAATCCGACGAAACGTGCCACGCGATATGCCTAACTGTGTTGAACGTCGTCGTGTCGATGTTTCAGGATCGACTGCAACACTTTCACAAACGACCTGAATGTTTTCGGCCGATCGTCCAGAGTTCTACCGATACGCCTCACTTTTGCTCAAATTTGGCCATTATTGCACGACTAGTGTTATTTTTCCTTTTGATGTGTTTATGACTAGTTCTGTCTTATTTTCGTTGATTTGTATACCCCAGTTTTTGAGCCAGATTGTTAATTCTCCTAGTTCGAGATGCGCTGTCTGACTCCATTCAAAGAATTGTATCCCTGTGACCTCATACACAATTCGGGGTGGCTTCGACATTCTAAACGGACAACACCCGAAAGACGGTGTGTTGACTTGACTTAAACTTGACCCAGTTTATAAACGAGCCCATAGATATGTCAGACGTTGATAGTCATACCGCCAACACCCTGAACTTGCTCATAACTTCTCATCCTAATAAATATAAGGTCAATGTGCTATCCCCTCTCGGCTTGTCGGACCACTGTGTCATATCAGATAATCTCTGTTACATCGACCACACAGTTAGAGAAAAGATTCCTAAAAAAACCATATGGCAATAGGAGAAAGCCAATTGGAGCGGTCTTAACACCTTTTTTAGGAATTTTAACTGGTCGTTATGTTTCCTTGATAACGACGTGAACGCCGTTACTGATATGATCACAGACACTTTTCTCTTTGGAATGAGATCCTTAATCCTTCATCAGATGAAGAGTATCAAGCGCTTTTTTTTTTACCAGAATGACATTCATTCAAGTGCATTTAAGACCTTGCTGATGCTTTTAATTTTTTTTTTTTTTTAATTTTGCTGCGGGCTAAGGCCCTCATTTATTTGGCTTAATACTTACAAGCCTAATCTGGCTTAAAATCTAACAGAAAGACTAAAGACCTTGGAACCAAGGGAATGATGGACAACATCTTGTTTGAGATGAGGAATGTTCAGGTTGGAATCAAACACGGTGAGATTTTTAGTTGATCTTTTGAAGCATACGGAAGATTGGTTTGGTGGTGCCGTATGAGGTGCGGTTAACCGGTAGATAGAAATTGAATTGGTGTTGAAGGAAATAGAGTTTAAAAGGAATGCGCAGTAGATGGAATTCATATTGAGAAGTTTGAGGCGGTCGTAATAAATAAGTACGATCGAAGGGTCCCTTCAGAAAAAACCACGGAGAGCATATCGGACGAACCGACGTGAATACCCTCGATTCGGGAAACATGAAGTCAGCAAGCGAACAAAGGTAACATTGAGAGATCTGCTTACATACGGATTGAAAATTCCTTAGATGAATTGGCTTTAAAGATCATCGGATCGATATGCGAACGGAAATTAAGCTCAGAGTCGACAGAAGAGTGTTTAATGTCCATCTCAAAATCGTTAATATTAAGAATGAAAAGAAGAGGACAGAAATGGCTGCTTTGTGGAACTCCAGATAAGACCAATAATTGAACAGAAAGGGCGGATCTAAACCGAACACTAAATGTCGGTTTACCAGGTAAGAGGAAATCCATTTTAATAAAAGAGTTTCAAAGCCCAGAGAAATTCAATCTAAGGCTGCGAAAACCTGGTCGTTGATATGGCTCTAGAAAACCATGTTGTTGAGGCGAAATAAAAGGCTTGCATTTGAAGCTTTTCGTATAAAATGCTTTTAAAGAGGTTGTGTATACGAGAGAGTGGCAGTGGGACGATAATTGGTAACCCTGTGAAAGAGATAGATTCAAAAGACTGGGAAAGGAGAGACACAGGTTAGAAGATACTTTTTTAAGAAAAACTTTTAGTAACTTTTCTTCAATAACTGCAGGATCGAAATTTTGGGTGAAAAAAAGGACCAAGCGGAAATTGGGTAGGTCATTGAAGTTAGAGGGATCTGGTACGAAGGAGTTATTGACAAATGTTTGCTTGAAAAATGGAGCAAAAAAGATAGCGATGCTAGGAGGGTCACTAGAAGATTTGATTTCAAAAGCGAGGGAGGAAGGATACCCATCGCTGTTACTTTTATAATTGACAAATTGAAAAAAAGCACATGGGGTAATTTATAAGATTGTTTTGCACACTATTCAGGTAGCATTGATAGAGAGAGTTGTAGGGTTCAATGAAATGAAGAAATGTTCCTATTGTAGATAGTTTAAATAGTCGGAAGAAGAGTGAGTGCGAAGGATGTAAAAAATGTTTTATGTCGGGAATATGGTACATGAATTGAGATGGATTTGAATATTATTTCTCTGTAAAAATTGCTACCAGATATAGATTGGTAAACTCGAAAGAACCCCTGCTTAGATAGGTGTTATTTTTACGGAAATAGGCTTTGTGAAAGTTGTTGAAAGAAAGAAAAAATATTGGTCTTCAGACGGAGTACATTTCAGCTGAGGCAGACTAAAGTCGCAGAAGATAATGATATTATCAAGCGAGGTCGATAAGTCGATTAAATTCTCAATAACATCAATATTAAGGACTCGATAGGTTGGATAAGTTTCAGTCAGAGCGTAGATATCAAATGAGAGAGCATGAGATTGACGCAAAACGACGTAGAGCTTAGGAAAAAATTCTCTTACTTTCTGGTAATAGAAGGTAAGAGAAAGGTTTTTGCATGACTTTTCAGGTTGGAAAAAAAATTATCGTGGTCAAGTTGACTACGTTGGAGGTATAAGACTCTTTAAGAATGTACATAGTGGTGAAGAGCTGGAAGGTTGTCTGCAAATTTTTGCAGAGGCGTATTGAAAATGTCGTTATACTTTATATAAACTTTCCTGAGACTGGTAACATCAGTAGGGAGGCCTTCCTGCTGGATGAAAACCAAGATATTTTCTTTTGTTTTACCCTTGTAGTACACCGAGTGGAACGTATACTCTCATATATCTTTTTATCCCATAAAAAGAAAGCGCATAAAGTCATTCGGTAGTATCGCTGATTTGCTGCGTCAATTTAACATTGGGTGGCTAAAGAGGGTCATTAGAAGGGGAAGTGAATAAGGAATAAAATGTCAGAAGTGGGGTTTAAAATTTGAGAGCTTATAAAGTGAAGATTCTAAACTCCAGTTCTAAGGTCGAAATAAGGGAGTTTTAGGTGTTGAATCTAAAGAGACACGTCGACATTGGAGATTGGTTTGGCGTGGAATAGAGGGAGTAAGAGTATGGGTAGGAAGCCTAACTTCTCTCTACTTCTAAGCTAGTTCAAGAAGACAAGGCCTCACTTAATGGGATCAGAATTGTGAATTCACAGGGTTTTGTGTGAGTTAAACTGAATTAGGAAAATAAGAAACCTAATGAAATTCAAGGCATCCATAGAGAAGAATTTATCCGGTCCTGAAGCTGTGTTATAACTATCTGTTGAGCATAACCGCAAATGGCATCACTCTGTCAGGATCCTGGCAGACCTAACGAATGTTGTCATGCAATTTTCTTGTTGCCCCTCAGCAGAAAAGACTATTTTTTTTTTTTATTTGTTTTGGTGGCTGAGACCCCCGTGTATTCGTCTTAATCGATGTTTAATATGTTGCTTACAGCCGTGGTATGTTGTTGTATAAATTATACAACATCCTTCGACATTTGGTGTAGGATTGATGATGACACCACTTGTCCTTCTCGATATTTGTGTTTTAATTGTGTCTCATGGACCAAGTTGCAAAAAAACTTTCTGCTGCTATTAGCACTTCTGTTCTTCTTTCGTTACAAAATGAAAGTAACCACATCTCAAACCTTTCTTATCAAATTCCTACTCCCAATCGATGTGCAAAATTTACCCACATTGAAGTATGGGTGCTATTTTTGTCAGGATAAACTATTAACTTCCCGAGTTCAGAGCTAAAAGGATTTTCTCCGCTTCGTCATGGTTTCTGCAAAATAAATGAGGACATGTGAGCTCTTTTCATGCCGATTGGCATGAGGTCGACAGAGGAAAACATTGTTTCTGCATTTGTTGCAAAATAGTTGACTTGGAGAGTCCGAAGCCTATTCTACACTATTCTTAGTAAGTTGGATCGGCTGCTGTTAACAGATGCAGTAGAAATACGTGCAAATGTAGTAAGAATCATTAGATGGTGGTCTTTATTCCAATTTTACCTCCATATTTGTTACGGATACCTTATTACGTTTTAAAAATAATTTCTTGAGTCCCGTAATTGTTATCGTAGTTAATTGTTATGTTTTTGACCTTACCATTGATCGTCACCGTTAAAACTCTGTCACTCTGTCGGACAAAATACTGTTTCTAGCCACCGTATTCGGGAGTTGTGTTCATTGCTTTTCTAGAGGAGACTATAAAGTTTCGAACCGTGTTTCCACTATCTATTTTCGCTGTCATTATGATATGCGTTTGAAAATATTTTAAGAGATCAACATGGCCAGTATCCAACTTCTGTGATGGTTTGATGGTTAGTCGCGATAGGGTCACCGACCAGTGGAAAATATGTCAATGCATGAGGTGCATATTGGAAGCAATGAGCGCCCATACCAGCTTCGCTGTTTCTACAAGGCAAATGGAGAGCATTCCGAATAGGTTATTCTACAATCTGTAGCCATTGAGTGACTCAATAAACAGAAAAAAAATTTTGCAAAAATATTCATTCGTTTTATTAACCAAGAACTGTGTATCAAAATATTTCCCAGTACTAAATAATAGCGCAGGACAATCGTCATTCATTCCCTTGCAATTTCCGAAAAGGCTCTAAGGAGGCACTATATAGTGGGTTTGAAGTATTATCTACTAGTAGGTGATCTTCTACGAAGTACCCATCTTTCAGAAGTCCCATTACCAGTCATTTTCTATTGCAAATCTTAGAAATGCAATATAAAAAAAATTTCAAAATCCGACATCAGTACTTGTTTCACAAATTATTTTCGGGAAAAGTTAGACACGTATATTCTGTACGAGTATTTCATGAATTTGGATTAAGATCCAATCATCTATTGTATTTATTATCTGTTGTAACAACTCCTCTTCAATTCGTGGATCCCCACTATTTTAACAATCATCCAATTGTTCTGATAACATATCTTCTTTCTTCCTCAAAGAATAAGAGCACACCTCAAGTAGCTTTTCACAAAATATCCTCTTATCAAAGCTGCGAATGCGAAAACAAATAAAACACTCGCTGCAGCTTATGATTATCTCAAATTCATCGGCAATATTCTATTTTTGGTAATAATTTACGATCCAATAGCGGTCTGACGGAATTCCTCACCGCAAATGTGTCAACGAACGTAATCTTTTCGAGTTCCTTCCTTTTGGCATTTGAGTGATTGATTCCATTTGATATCTTCTTCGAGCGTCCCATGCCAAAAAGAGTGAGAAACGGGTGGGTGACTAAGCCCGAGGCCAAATTTTACGATATTCTTCCACAAACCGTATATTTGTCTGTAACGAGTATAATCGCATTTCAAGTGTTATCGTCTGCCACATATGAGACCCCAAATATTTACGACATCAGCCTAAACGAATATAGAAAAGGATTCACGCACGCCACCATCTATCTGAAGTACCTTCCTTAAATCCAAATCTCATCCATTGTGGCTTTTCGACTTTCGACTTTGTACGAATTTAGTATGACAACATTCCAAGGCACCAGCATCGTCACCCCTACGACCAGGTGTTCCTTCCATCTGATATCTTTATTTTTTTCTAACTCTGAAGACACATAGGATTTTAATGGATGAAGATGTAGTCATCTGCTTTGATATTGACTGGTATTGTACATACATATACCGAATATCAAATGGATGACGAAGGAAACAAACAAAAATAATTTCAAAGTGCTTGAGTTTGATTTACGAGTATTTGTGTTGGTGGGCGAGCAATGGTAGGAATTCTCTATATGTATATCAATCTGTGGAATAAGGAGGCAATACACGGAAATTAAGTGGATGCTTGGTCCTTACAACGTCTTCGGGACCTATCTTAGATAAATATCCGTATTTTTGCCATGAAAATTGCCGGATAAGTGCTGGAAAAGATAAATACATTTCATTCTGAAAGACAAGTATATTATTTGCATATCCCATTTCATAGAGACCAACAACAATAACATTCAGGCAAATAAATGCAAAAGGAACAAAAGCCTAGCAACGGTAATTTGTCTCTATGATTGAATTTTTACCTTGAGGAAAATATCTCATGGGAAAAAGCCCTCTAGGCATTAGGTTGCATGTTTGTTTGTGTGGCATCAGGTTTTGTACGAGTCCCCCCTGAAAGAGGGGGATCTCTAAAGATTCGCACGAAATGAGTGTTTTATTACGTTTTTATTTAAATTTAAGTCGTTTATTTTAGATTAGTACTCAAAGATTGTCAGTGACGGAGGTGGGGCGGTAACCAACTTTGAATACGTGCAGAAAATTATGACAGTGATAGATTAGGGGGAACATAAGCTACTGAGTAATGTATCTCGTTGCAAAATGAATAGGTAAATGGTTTTATTATTTTTACAATTGGATATAATACAACACATATGGGCGAGGGATGACTAAGGTCCTTTAAATGATTCAAAGATAATGACCATGCAAATTTTCTCAGACGTTCGCATGCCAAAAGTGTAAGGTCTACCTAGGCAACTAACTTCATTCATGCCCTGAGATTAAATTTTATGAATTACCGTTGGTTTTTCTACCTAAATATTCCACCTGAACAATACACAATACATTCAGATAATAAAAGTCGAATTTTACCCGCAGGTTTTTGAAGAATGGGCGTTTTGTTTACAATTGGTGAACAATCATTTTTGTGGTGTATTCAGAAGTGTTTGCAGTTGTTTGTGACTCCTTACATGAAAAGGGTTGTCAAATTCCAAAATTTGTCAACCCGTATTGCCAGGGCCACACTTTGAAGTCATAAGAATTTATTTGATATTCTTTTTTTTATAAAGAACTCTCGAGTGGGTATGAATACACTTACAATGCCTCAGCATGTGTTGAGTTATTTTGAAAAATGAAAGAAAGATGTTTTGGCTCAGTGGTTATTTCGCTCTATGGGGGGCATTCAACATTTAATGGGAAGACTAAATTGTTCATGGAATTTGACTTTTTGTTGTTTTCTAGTTAATTTATCATTTTTCTCAACTGAAAAAATTAATGTCTTACGAGGGCTGCCGTTAAGATTCAGAAAATGAATCTTCCGACTTAAAAGCCGGTTAACTGCCAATTGAACCACGGACACCCACGTCTTCAGGTCTTGAGTAAGCAACTCGGTAAAAATTGGAAAATTCCAAAACTAAATGCTGTCTGCTGTCGTTAAAGCGAAATCTAAACTCCTAATAGGATAGCCTTCAACAGATGCAGAGGCGATGGCATATGCCCAAAATTGTTTTTAAAACCTAAATGCCATAAAATTTTCTAGATAATTAAGCCAAAATATTTGTCATTTTGTTCATTCTTCTATATATTATTTTTCATGAAAATTCTACACTTCTAGAAAAAACACTCGATAGTTATACTCGTTAGGCATTTCAATCCTTTATAAAGGAAGACATCATCCAACCCTGTGAAATTCAAGTAACAGTTTTAGATCACAAAGGACAATTTAAAAATAGATCCAAAGCAAATTATTGTTTCCCATTTGGACGTCAGTAAGCACGTTACAATGATACCAGGAAAGACACTAACATTTAAGAGATATCGGAAAGCGTTCATTTGGCCTGCCAGTATCCTGGTTATACTCACAAGAAACCCAACTGTCAGTGGGAACCTCAATCGAAAACGCAATTAATTCCAACGGTTCCTGAGATACCCTCTTCTATGCTTACGCAATAATTCGTTGTCGATTTCATTTCCCCTGATGCCATTATGACATGACACTCAAATGATTCAGTGAATTCAGCCCTCTTACTGCGCCCATACAACTTTTCACAACAAAATTTTTTCCCACCAGGATTACGTATTTTTCCACTTAAAGTATAAGACAGACGCACGTTCTCCCAGTGAGGAGTGGTGTTTTCCTTTTTTTGGCTCAGATTCCGGCTGATATCATTTCTAAGCATAACTATTCATGGGAAGACTGTTCAAAAAGTATACGGGCATAATCTATCTTGGCAAAACAAACAAAGTTAGGGGAACGAGGCTTAGTAATAATTATTGAGCATACTTCTTGCACATTTTTATAAGGACTATAACACCACTCAGTCCCCAACACAGCGTTGTACGCGTACGTAATAACCGTCGAATATTATTTTCGGAAAGAATGGCAGAACAATTTTAGTGTACCAAATTTAGTTTAAGGCTTGGAGATTATCAAGTGGAAACAGTCTCGGATTTATGGGTACGACCCAAAAACCAAGTTACAGTCATGCAGTATCCCAGAGGCCCAAAAAAGTGAGACGGTTCCTCAACAATGTGAGTGTCATGCTTTCCGTTTTTCTTCACTCCATTGGCGTGGTTCATTATGAGTATGCCTTACACGTCACTACTATCACCCAGGAGTACTATCGATAGCTTCTACGTCTGCAGTAAGACGCTCACGGCCGGACCTATGGCAAATGGCGGTTGGCAACTTCACCATGATAACGTATCCGTTCATATTTTATACAACTGCCCTTCGCCGACTTGTGACTTCCGTCTTTTCCCAATTTGAAAATGACTTTAAAAAAGATCAAATTTGAGACCACACAAGACCAAAACAGACTTTCTAGGCTTAATTCTCGTTGTAAGACGCGTGTACAAGTTAACAAATCGCCCTTCAAATAGCATCAAAAGCTTTTTTTTTTTGGTAAATCTGCTATCCATTGTCGGAAATTTTTGCGTGATAGCTTTGTAAACAACTCAGTTTTGTTTCGTTGTATTGTTTTCTGTTTCTAACAAAATGTCATGTACGGAAGCATTGAAAATGTTAACGGTAGCCTATAGGGATTCGACAACGTCGAAAACACAAGCGTAGGAGTGGTAAAAAGAGTTTAAAGCGGGCCGTACTGTGGTTGATGGTTTACATCGTTCCTGCCGTCCATCCAGTTTTTTGACTGACGTAAAAAAAAAAAAAATTAAGAAAATTATCCTCGCAGATCGTCGTGTGAGCATCAGGGAGATAGCAACCCATCTTATGTCTCGTTCGGATCGGTGCAGAGCGTTATGTACAAAATTTTAGGTATTAGACGAGTTAAAGTGCAGCTTGTGCCGAGGGCGCTGAATTTGTTACAGAAATATCTCATCTACACTTTTCTATGAGTAGCGTGCAAAATCAGTGCAATCGAACAGTTTTTTATTTGAAATAAGAGGTGATCAGTGCATGAGGTGTGTCGTACTGACAAATCTTACGAATGCACAGGGTCAGAGATGCACACGTTGCTGAGAATCTTTAAACAAGATAAAAAATCCTACACGAAACTTAAGAATATCGACGGCAAAGCCTTACCAGAGAGATCAAGGTAAGGGCTATATTGAGGATTGGAGAAAATTAAGGTGATCTTTGTCTCTCCGGACATATCTTTGACGCGGAGTTATGATGATTCAACTAGAAGATAGAAGTCTTGTGAATGATTTGGCCCATAAATGAATCAAGCAAACAAAGCCGCTCTAAATCCAATAGAATACCACCTTGTTCCCGGAATTCATTCAGAAAATTAGAAATACAAGTTTAATCATCTAAATCTACATATATTGTCCCCTTCAAAGTAATCCCCATCGACTGCAACACACTTATGCCAGCGCTTGATCCAATCCTCGAAACATTTTTTTATAATCGGTTTTCGGTAGGTCCATCAGTGCTTCCTGCGACTTTTCCATTACTTCCTCTTGGCTGCTGAAACGCGTTCCCCGTAGTAATTTTTTAACTCCATTGAACAGAAAGAAGTTACAGAGAGCCAAATCAGGTGGCTGTTGGATGGTATTTGTTGCATTTTTCGTCAAAAAATTACGAATAATGATGGCACTGTGAGACGGTGCGTTATCATGGTGCAAAATCCACGAGTTTTCTGCCCACAACTCTGGTCTCTTCCGGCGAATTACAATACTTCATGCGAACGTCTTATAATGCCCAAATAATACCTCTTGTTTACTGTCTGGCCTTCTGGCAAAAATTAATGATGCACTACACCGTTGTAATCCATGAAAACCGTGAGCATTGCCTTCTTTTTTGACTGAAAACGAAGTGGTGTTTTTGGTCTCGGCTCATTTGGTGAACGCCATTTACTTGCCTGATGTCTGGTTTTCATGTCGTACTCATAAACCCACGTCTCGTCTCCAGTAATGATCCTTTTGATAAATGTGGAATCGGATTCAGCCTCGCAAATCATCTCTTTTGCGACGTTAACACGGTCTCTTCTTTGCATGAAATTGAGGTCCTTTGGCATCAACTTTGCTACTACACGACGGAAAGCCAAATCATTAACCAAAATATCTTGGACGGATCCATAGGCAATGTTCAAGTCCTCCGTTATCTCTCTGATGGTTAATTGACCAACATTTCTTTTACTTCATCAATGTTTCTGCGGATTTCGATGTCGACGGTCTGCCACTGCGTGCATCATCTTCAATTGATACACGAGCACTTTTGAACCGCTCGTGCCACTGGTAAAAGACCGTTTTCTTTAGAGAATCGTTACCAAAAAACTTTTCCAACATTTCCAACGTTCGGCCACCATTAAGTCCGTTTTTTACGCAAAATTTAATACAAGTTCATTGTTGCAAATTTAAATCCATTTCTAAAATTGTAAAAAATCGCCAACATAAACAGGCATAACATAAATGTACTCTTGGCTACGTAACTTTTGCAAATTTCAAATTTAGAGGGAATGTCAAAAACAGACGTACCAACTTAACAAAAAAAAAAAACAGAACTCAAATCAGAGCAATGCGCCACACGGTGGTTATGCCTTTTTTTTATAAAGGTGGTATTCCTTGAATACCAAAGTGCAATCAGAAGTTAGAAGGGCGCAATACGTAAAAGATTTTCAAGGATATATTTATAATATCGCGTTATCCTTATCATTGTTACTATTAGTATAAAAAACCTTCAGAAACTTCAAATACAACGAAACGATTGCATTGGGATATTTAATTGGATGTATGAGGCTTTCAAGTCGAGGGTAATAATGAAACGTAATCCTTGCAGCACGTTAAATCAAAAATCAAACAAAAAACTTTATCAACTCCCCTGAAAAATCTGCAGATATATGTAGATCTCTCTGAAATTATTAAATCGAATCACACTTACCGCAACGCTGATTAATTTTCAATATTCAGAAAGCTCCGTGTCTGCCGGAGTGGCATGTCAAATAACATATGCAATCCACCACGACCACGGAGAACGAAACCACCCATTATAAGGATTTAAGAACTTTCGTCTAAATTACGGAACGAATTTACCATAATTCGCGAAATGGGTTTCTGGGGTTTATGTATTCGTGCGTGCGTATCAGCCCTAACCACGTATGCATGTGGGGTACTGAAAATATTCTCATCCTTGCAGATGGAGGATAATACCTGTAATCTTTTATCCAACTTATGAGCCTCACCAAGATGCCTGTAGACCACTTTTGAGGTTTCAAGTTGAGTTGGATTACCATTATGTATGACGTTTAAGAAATAAAACGGTATAAAAGGATTGAATGTTTTAAGAGGAAATTTCGAGAGAGCACCTAATCAGACTTAAGGAAAAGAAGGGAAAAAGGGTGCAGATATTAGATATTTTGAATTTTCAAACCTGCACAAATAATTGAAGGGCTCCGAAGTCTGTAGAGACCAAAATTGAAATGTTGTGTAGATGTTGACGGTGCGACGAGTTGTCTTGTCATTTCTTTATTGTTATTCTCGAAAGAAAAGGGTTTTGTATACCTGAACTCAGCTCTCAATTCTAATAACGGTATACTACAGAATTATATCAATAACAAAAAAAAAAAAAAAAAAAAAACGACGCTCGTCAAATTTTGGTTGCAGTATCACCCAGTCTTAGATGATGGGAGTGAATTTATCAAATAAAAGCGAGTTTTCGGTCTTTTTTATCGCTCGTCAGATAGTGGTGAAAAGCGGCAGTTGGTGTTGTCGGCAAGACAACACGGCGTAGAGGAATCACTAGTTTTGTGAATAAATTCACTGCTACTGAGTATGACCATTCTTGCGGATGCTGGCAACAGCCAATATATGGTGGCGGTGGGGTGCTGTAAAGCGCATGCAGCGCTGGACGTAATCGAATACTGTGGCACTAATAGCACTTAAAGCACAAAACTGAGGTTGTTCTTTTTACGAGAAGGAGGAAGTAGCCTGACCTGACTCATCTAGTGCTCAAAGTTACCATCCCCTTCTCCGAAGAAGCTAAGTATTTAAGTGTTATCCTCGATAACAAACTTCTCTGAACTAAACATGTTACGTCGAGAGCCTCTAAGTCGCTATCAGCCTTCTGATAGTGCAGAAGAGCTATCAGCAAGATATGGGAAATGTCACCGAGAAGGGTCCTTTCTGCTTTTACCAGATTCCAAAGAAAGGTTTATCTCGGATGCATGGGAGCTTTCTGCAGCACACCTGGCTCTATTGTGGACGCTTTGATGAATCCATAAAATCGACTTTCCTTGTACCAGGCCTGGCTTCGGCCAAAATGTGAGCCAGGAAAGGAATGCATTCGGGTCTTTACGGACGGATCCAAAACCAATATAGGATGTGGCGCTGGTGTCCTTCTGGAGGACGACAACGTAAGATTTCACTTCAATTTAGGAAAGCTTGCATCTATCTTCCAAGCAGAAATTTACGCATTCCTCATGGCAGCGAACTACATTGTGGATTACCGGTGGAGGGGACGAAGCATTTGCATCTGTAGCGACAGACAAGCTTATAGCCTCACTGAACCTTCTTACGACTTCCAATCTAGTTCTAGAATGCAAAAGATCGCTGAACGCGGTCGGTAGAATAAATTCAATGACCTTTGTCTGTGTCCCAGTTCACAATAGAATCGCGGAAAATAAAATCGCTGATGACCAACCTAGGTTCAGTGTAGTGATTTTCAGGACCCGTACCTACATCGCTGTTGCATCCTTTGTTCAGACTTCCATTGACAGTTGGGTCTCATATGAGCAAGCAGACCAAACGAATGTCTCTAGGCAGTCAGCGGCCTTTCTGATGTTCCTCAGCAGGAAAGACTGCAGGTTACTTACTGGCGTTATGACAGAGCATTATACTTTCGTAAAGCACTTAAATGTGCTGGGCATAAGTGATATAACACCCTGCGATGATTGCTGTGAAAGTGATGACGACACCGTAGAACATTATCTCTGTGAATGACCAGCTTATGCTCGCATGAGGCTGTAGGTACTCGGCGCTGACATTATAAGCGCTAGTATTGTACGCACCTTATCACTAAGTGCTTGCTCATATTTCTTAGTAAGACTGAAAGATTTCATTAAAAGGAACTTACAAGGAGTACAATGGACTAATTCTGTGTCTGAGTGTCGTTGTCAGAATTGAAGGCAGAGCCAAGGCAGCCTAGACATTATGGCTATCGACTGTGACGTTCTGTCGTATTCGTCAATGGACGATGTTAACATTATATAATATATTTTGACAGCTTCCGTTTTAATACGGGCAAACGCTACGGTGACAGTTGGCTGAGTTTTGCCTTTTATGTCGATGTCATCGGCGTACACTAGGAGATGCACAGAATTTCGAAAGGTTGTGCCTCTAGTGTTTACTTCTTAGTTCCGCACAATTTTTTTACGCGCATCACCTTTATGGTGCAGCCAGTGTTCTCCGTAGTCATTCTATAGGGTTTTTTAATGACGACTTGACAACTTCTTTTTAAAATAAAAGGCAAACCATTTGAGATATTTCAAAAACTTATAAATCAAAACATTTATGAATGGAACTCGACTTCGTTCATATGGCCACCGCGGGCACGTTTGCAATGGTCAATGTTGGCTCTGAGCTCTTCCAACGTCGTCGGTGTGTTGGCATAAACCAATGACTTAACGTAGCCCCACAGAAAATAGTCAAGCGGCGTTAAATCGTACGAACGAGGCGACCAATCGACTGGCCCATGTCTTGAGATAACACGCTCACCATACTTACTCTTCAATAAATCGATTGTAGCGTGTGCTGTGTGGCTTGTGGCACCATCCTGTTGAAACCCCATGTCACCAAACAGTTATTTTTTGTGGATGAAGTGGTGATTCATGTAGCACATGTGGGTTTTCACCCGACCAATGAAGCATATTTTGCTTATTGACGAACCCATTGAGCCGAAAATGAGCTTCGTCACTGAAGATGATTTTGCGCTGAAATTCATCATCTTGGCGCATCTTATCCAGAACCCAATCGGAGAGCATACGTCGCTTCAAGTGGTCCATCGGCTTCAATTCTTAAGTCAGCTTGATCTTTGTATATTTTGCCAAAATCCTTACGCAAAATATGACATAATGTGGTCTGAGCGATGCCCAATTCTTGAGAACGCCGTGGTATTGACTGATTTGGATCGTTTGCTACGGACGTCTAACCGGCAGCGATATTTTCGACACGTTGACCAACCCGTTGTCTCACTGACACAGCAACATCACACAACGAATATGTAGACTCAAATTTTTGCACTAAACTTGTTATTGCCTGTCTACTAGGGCGAGAATTACGACCGAAAATTGGAGCTAACGCTCTTAAGTTGCAGTCACCGACTCCGAATATCTGTAGAAAATTTTTATAATTTGCAGACGTAGCTCGTTTGTGTACTTTACCATGATGAAAATGTTTACTGAATAAATTGACAGTGACAGTTTGATGATTAGTGAAAGAGTGCGTTCACAAAGCTGTCAAATCCTTATTGAAAAACCCTATATATACACGTACGAGCTTGGCAGGGATGTCAAAGTTAGACATGGCTCTATCTAGCTCTCCAATTATGACCTTAAAATCAATTAGAAGATTGTGGGTATCGATTTGGACTTCTTGAGTTTTTTATCCAGGATCTGTGGGAGTGTAAAAATTCTGATGACTGCAGACTTTCTTGGTTTGAAACCGCACTGATGGGGGCCATTCAAATTGGTGACGAAATGTTTCAGACGTTCACAAAATATGGCAGATAAAATCTTAAATCCAATGTTGAGGAGATTAATGTTTCTATAGCTGCCGCAGCTGAAGAGGTCTCCTTTTCTGTGGATCGGGTAAACGATGCTGAAATACCATTCATCCGGTATACACTCTTTTGACCAGATCTGAGAAATAAGTTAATGCATGCTTTCCACTAGTCATTTCAAGCAGGTTTGAATACCTCGGCCGTTAAGTTTAATCGCTTTGTTGGATTTCAGTTTTGATATTACAATTCTTACTTCATTTTAATCAGGTGGACGGAAATTTTGGCGGAATGTTGAAATTCTTTGGCGTTGTACGAGTACAGTGTGCAGAAAAAGTTTTCCAAAATTCCCAGCACCGACTGTAACTCCAAAATAAGGTTTTCTTCTTCATCTCTACAAGTTTTTCGCCTTGACACATTCTTTTTGGGTAAAACCCAGTATATCAGTGGCACGTTTCACGTTTCCACTAGTCTTCGATACTTGATGCTAGTGGCATAAAGTTGGTAATAGATTTTGTCATACGCGTTCAGCAAAGATTCTGATTTTGTTTTCGTTAATATGCTTTACTGTCCAGTTTTCAACTACTAGACTGCAGTCTTTGTGGGTTGCAGCACCGGGTTCATTTGAACCCTTTGATAGAGAGAATCAGATCCTGTTGGAACATCACTAAAGCTGATACCACAGCTCGAGTTGACCAACCCACCGAAATTTTTGTTTTACCACTAGAGCTAGATCTTACACAAATTGGAGGGGGACTACGGCCGATTGAAAAGTAATTGGCTTATCAGGATTTTAACTTCATGATTCTTGTTGCAGAATTAAAGCGGCTCCTTTTCGTTAATTCCAATTTTTAATTATCTCTTTCGTTGTTGAATTACATTGTTAAAATCTTAGATTCTAAAACGAATACACTTGAAACTAAACTACTGCCCTTGGTGCTAGCGGTTTTGAAATATTTTCTCACAAACAGGAAGCAACATAATTCGTGGAACTTATCACTGAAATTATTCAAGTGTATTGTGCAATTAAATTTTGAATTTTGTTTCAGTGCAACCGAACTCTGATCCATCCATAGTATATGTAGATACGTCGTACCATATGTGTGTAAAGGATCCTTGCAGAATTATTCTAGGGATGAGCATAACGCAGTCAGACAATGAGTGACTGTATGGACATATATGCGAGTCTGGCTTCAAACTAATATTCCAACTTGAATGGATTTAATTTCGCAAAATTCCTTGAAGTAAAAGTTTCTAATTGAGTTTCTCTCGTCGAGGGAAGGCAATGTGCCAACATATGGCAAAATTTTATAATTACGAAAGGATGCATCATCTGGTTGAGGTCAAAGTTAAATCTCTTGAAAGAATGAAGGCGTAGAGATTTTAGATCCATGAGCTAAATCCTGAACTAGACCAGTTGGATTTATGAGATTTGGAGTAGTTTTCGATTTTTGCAAATCAAAATTTTGGTCTGTGAGTTATGACATTATACATTCACTAGGGGACTTAAGGGTGAATCCGTACGGCTTTGAGTTTTGTAAAAGTTCGCAGTCCATACGAATTGAATATTTAAACGCGAATCATATTTAACTAGGCTAATGTACTCCTGACACCCACGAAATTCGTTAGTGTATCTTCTTTTCTAAACTTTTGTTAGCAGAGAATAGGTTTGTTTGGCATTATCGACCATTCCGCTCATAACTTTAAGATATCTTTCGGACATATGCAAAGTGAATTATCTCTTTAAATTTAGCCATACCTCCGAAACTATTAAAGACCTCGAAACGACATTAGAATGATTTGCAAGTATGCTGTTCGAGTAGATTCAGCCCATCGATTAGCTCTATCCTACTATAGCGCAACGTCATACAATATTCGTAGATACGATGAGATAAATGTGTGATATTAAAGATAACAAAAATTTGACGCCTAAAATAGTCATTGCAATAAAAAGAATAATCACTGCCTAACAGTACTCCGCATGAAAGTAAAGTTCGCAAATATAAGCCCAATATGCGATCATCTATTCACAAAGGAAAACGAGAAATACTCCTTGAGTAGATATGTGCAATATCCTAATCACGACGTTGAGGACGTCCTGAGTTATTTTAACATCAAGCCGGGAAGGGTTAGTTTTCTGGCGCACCAATTGGAAAATATAGCCTATATGAGACTTGTTTCTCAGTATTATTATCTTCACACACGTTTGCAATATCTTAACTTCTACAAAGGGACATAGCAGTTATCTGAGTAAAATCCATTTGACCAGATTGGATGGCAAATATCGATAAAACAAAACGAGACCGGAGACAGGACGTCGGTGTTTAAAGGTGTAAATTGGCTGACTGATATTAGTATCACTTATAAGTTTTATCGCATGGTTATGAATCCTATATAGAAGGTGCACACATTTTTTGGACGCCCCCGACTAGAGGGAGTGAAGTATTTCTTACATCGTTTGAAGAAACCCAGACAATTCGCAGCTTTTAAGGTGACATCGAATCATCATTCATTAAACATAAAGGTTGTCACTGACGCACATATCGAGAATAGACAGTTTTTCGCTTTGGACGACCCAAGTGCCATTCATGGACTTTGGCTAGGTATTTAGCTGTTTTAACGACAGCCAACAGCATTGTATTTTAGAAGCACTAAATCCCACTCTGTGAGTTATGCTATCAATATCAGAATTTAATGAGCTTAACATACGCTGGCATTCCCGTTCTACAGCTGAAGAGCAGGGACGTGTCAGGGATTGAACATGAAAAGCAGAGTCTGTTGTCAGCAAAGGAATATATTAGATTAGAAGTAGCGGACAAGAGATCGTTGATGAAAATTAAAAAGAATGTGGGAGACAGAATGGAGCCCTGGGGCATACCAGCATTTTTTTTTTTTTTTTTTGGAGTATCGGACTTAAAATTATTAAAGACAACTTGAATTGAACGTTCGGAAGGGTAATTTCAAATCCATTGAAGAAGAGAGTCATCGATCCCAAAAGCACGCATTTTCGACAAAAGTGCCTGATGCCAAACTCTGTCAAATGTCTTAGAAATATCAAGTACAACTATCTTACTTTCGCCAGATTGATGTAGGCTTTGGTTTCACTTTTCGGCGGGGCATGCCATCAGGTCACCAGTGGACCTGCCGCTGCGAAAACCGTACTGCCGGCTTATCAGCGTTTCCATGACCTTGGAAAGAAAGGACGTAATTGCAATGGGTGGTTTTTTTTCAGGGACGAGCTTGACAAATGCTGTTTTCTATCTGCTCGGAAAGAGTCCTAAAAAGTAGGATTGATGGAAAGCTTACGCAGTGGTTTTGCCAGGGTTGAAGAAAACCAGTGGATTTCTGAGTGTTAAGATTGAGTGGATATTGAAGATTCGACGCACTAAAGCATAGGCGTGGACAAAGCACAATGTATAAGTGAACAGTAAGCAGATTAGCCTTGCCCAAAAAGCTGACAGCTGGTATATCATTATAAATGAGCGTTGGGATGGAGGATAAAACAGAATTTCTAATATCTTTTAAGAACGACCAACAATTTTTACTATCTTTGGGACCTTGTAGTATTTTTGCTTTCAGTTTTTGGTCATATTGAAATTTCACGCGTTTGAGAAAGACTTTGCAGTCATTCATGGCTCGTTTAAATTTTTTTTTTTTCTTCTGTCGGGTTGGTTTTGTAGGACCGAAAAAATATTTCTCTAAGCCTGACAGCCTCTTTACAGCTCTAGTCGTACCATGCCTTTTCTTTTGGCTTGATACTCTTCATCCGATGAAGGATAAAGGATCTCATTCCAAAGAGAAAAGTATCTGTGAACATATCAGTAACGGTATTCACGTCGTTATCGAGGAAACATAACGACCAGTACAAATTCCTAAAGCAAATGTTAAGACCACTCCAATTGGCTTTCTCGTAATGCCATACTGTTCTTTTAGGAATCTTTTCTCTAACTCTGTAGTCGGTGTATAGATTATGACACAATGGTCTGACAAGCCTAGTGCTCATTTACCAGCTGGGACAAATTGTTTTCCATGGTGGATATCTCAACACACCGTCTTTCGGGTGCTGTCTATCCAGAATGTCGAAGTTTTCCAGAATTGTGTATATTAAAATCGGCCGTAATGATGATTTCAATATGAGGAAACAGAGATTAAATTCTTTAAATGGAGTCACATTATGTAGAGTCTAGTAAGCTATCGTAGCTAGGTAGCTTCAGATCAGAGTAATCTGAGAAGTGTGGTAGAGGATCTACCTGTGTTTCACTAAGTGCAAAAATAGCTAGTCTTACATGTTTAATTTTCAGCCCGCGAATACTGGCTTTATCCACTCTAAATTGCCGAGTCATTTAAAAAAAAAAAAAAAAGACAGACACGAAAAACACAAACACCGACGATACTAAGCACAGCCGTGAATTAAAAATTCAAAATTCGTTTGCCAAATCAAATTGTTGTAGGTATTGCACATCAAGTGCAGTAGAACACTAGTAATATGCTGGTTTGATGAATTAAGCAGAGATCTACAAGGCTGCCTTGCGATGATCCGTAAAGATCTAGAATGACACTGTCAGGCTACCACTAGAGCCACAATATTTCTAGAATTCATAGCAGTAACGATGATGAAAAAATTGGCCAGCTGTCATTAAAGCGCTTGTGAGCACAGAGGTAAGATCGGCAAAGATGGGTATAGTGTTGAAAAAAAAAACATAAGCTGCAAAAAAGGACACCCAAAACGAAAGTTTTGGAAGCTAGGCCACAACGCCAAACTATAACCTTTAGGTAGCAAAAGACTTTGTCTTCCTGGCCTTCGTCTTCCAGTCGCTGTTTCTAATAATTTTTACGAAAAACAAAATTATAAGGGACTGTAATAAGACTGAAATTTATCTAAAATGGACGAAAATGTCCTTATTTGCTTTAAAAAAAGAACTCTATGGCCTGTATAGCGACACCGACCATGCCAGACTGGTTTAAGTTCACTGAATTCGATAGGAAATGTCTGAATCCACAATGGAGGGGGCAGTGCGTTAAAGGAACACATCGACTTAAGTGGTGTGCTTAAATGATACAGGATCAAAGCCAACTTTATGTGGACAACTGAAGGCAAATGCTGCCAAATGCTTTGGAGTCTATCGTGCACCTGAAAAAATAATCAGAAATTCGCTTTCGTGAATTGTGAAGATGTATTTTGTCTTTTCAGTATCGCATAAGTAAGCACAGTCTTATAGTGTATGCAAATTTCAAAAACAAGTGCTGGGTGGAAAGACCCAAAAACTTTTTCAAACGACCATCTCCAATTGGATGGTACACCACAATACTGAATAGGCATAAGCCTAGAAAATTTCTATCAGGAAGTGTGTATATCTATCTAGTTTGTTTTATCAACGTTATATTGTATGATGAAACCTTTCGCAGACTCGTTTTACCCATCAATATCTTTGAAATGATGAGACCACCATAACACCTGTTGAAACTCTAGAATCATAAATTTTAATAAATAAATTGAAAAAAAAATAAATAAACAAGAAATATTCAACACGTGTCAGAACTCTTTTTAATGAACTTCACGTTATGAATTGTGACAAGGGAAAAAGTTTGAAATGATTAACGATGCTGAAACGTGATCCTTTTTAAAGCAGCAGCATTCAGCTAACAGAAAAACGAGTTAATGAAATAATTGCTTTGTGGTAGGAAATAGGGTAGAAAAGAAGTCCCTTTTCAAGTATTTTATCAAATTTGAAAAATGACTTTAGGTGTGATAAGGTTTACTTCAACGCTCACACCTTATTGTTAGTTTATTAAAGTCAATCTTAGGACTGCCCTTAATCATCAATAGCATCTGGTCTAAGAGGTTGTTTTCAAATTCTTCGTAATTAATTGGAAAATGTTTACTTGAAATTGCAAAGATGGTTTCAACCAAGGCCGGTGTGAGATACATACTTTTATACATGGCGTACAATGGAATTGAAATACTTTTATAAGCATAAGATACGAGTACGAGGAGTTATCATATTAAAGTACAATCAAATTTGAAATATTTTTACATGGCATTCTGCAAATTTACCCAAGATTCTCCACCCGTAGAAAAGAATTTATTGAAAAATGCTTTAATATATATTTTTTTTCTTAATTTTAATTAAAAGTTAAGATCTTCTAATGATGAATGGGCATAACAGCTTGATAGCAATGTTTGTCTTTTAAGGGTTGCATATTTTGTTGCCCAGATATTTAACAACTAGCTTCCACGTAATTGGGTGTCCGTTAGATGGTTAGCCAAATGAACCAAGGTTTTCGTATTTTAGTAAAAAAAAAAAAAAAAAAAAAAAAAAAAAAAAAAAAAAAAAAAAAAAAAAAAAAAAAACTTGTATATATAATATTCTTCCAATATTTTACAAGTATTGAGACTGACATCAAGTGATGAAAATATTGAAAATCCTGAAAGGTTTGAAATATCTAAGTGTACACATTGTATTAAACTGAGCCTTGCGGGGAACCAGGGTAAACATTAACTAATTAGGAGACACAACTAGTAAAGCCCACTTTTAAATTTTTTCACGATTTTACAAAGAAATAGGGAAAGTTTTAATTAACATTTTATAAACAGTATTGTGGAAAACCTAAGCAACCATCTGAAAATGACACTGCATATTACATCTTTTCAATTTTCTACCAACAACTTGGTGTTCAAAAAGTAAAGTGACTTTATATTTTTTTTTATAAAAAAATATTTATTTAACAGGTGTACCGTTTTTGAGCGTTGTTTTTTTTTTTTGTGAAAACAAAACACTAATTTTTAATGGGAAAGTAAAAAACATTTTATTCAAAGTATTAGCCGTTGCTAGCCACACATTTTCCCCATATTTCAGGCAATTTATGGATTCCACGCCAATAAAACTGTTCGTCTTTTGAAGCAAACCAAAACGTTACCCAATTTTCGACTTCCTCGTAGGTTTCGAAGTACTGCTCAGCAAATGCGTGTCCTATTGATGAAAACAAATGGTATTCGGAAGGAGCCATGTCTGGCGAATACGGCGGGTAGGGTAGCAGCTCCCAGCCAAGTGCTTTGGTTGTATCCTGAACCAGTCTTATTTTGTGTGCAGGTGCATTGTCATGAAGCAAAATGACCTTGCCGTGTCTGGTCCGGTAGCGATCTGTATTAACGATTTCACCAGGTTCTAGGAGCTTGTGGTACACCACACCTTTCTGGTCCCACCAGACACACAGCATTGTCTTCTTGCCGAATCGATCTGGTTTTGCAGTCGATGTTGATGGTTATCCTGGATTAACCCATGATTTTTTCCATTAGGGATTCTGTAAATAAATCCATCTTTCATCGCCAGTAACAATTCGATGCAAAACTGATTTTTTATCATATCTTTGAAGCAAATTTTCACAAGTGGTCTTTCGGTTTTCCGTCTGTCTTTCATTCAATTCATGTGGCATCCATTTTCCAGACTTTTGGATCTTTTCCATAGCTTTTAAAGGGTCAGAAATTGTTTGTTGTGCAAGATTTAACATTTCTTACTCAAAGTGTCATCTTCAATCAATATTGTTTGCAATTCGGCGTCTTCAAACTTTTTTGGTGGTCTTTCACGTTCTTCATTTCTCACATCAAAATCGTCATCTCTGAACCGTTGAAAGCATCTTTTGCATATTGCTTCTGGTAGAGCATGCATCAACAAGCAAGTCATCATTTTCTGGTACAAAATTCGACATTTTTAACGCGATGAAAAAATATGATGACATCAATAACTTGATGTATACTAAATATGTTTGACAGGTGTCACTGCAACCAAACAAGAAAAAAAAAAATTAGGATCCATTCACAACAAATGTTCCCTATCGAGACATTTGTATCTTGACGCTCACTACATACCGGTACACGTGGTAGCCTTGAGCTCTTCCATGATGCCGTTTTTATTTCCATAATCGTTGCAAACCTCCTTCCTTTCAAAGGTCACTTTAATTTTGGGAACAGGAAAATGTCGCATGGGGCCAATTCTGATGAATATGGTGGCTGAGGCACGATTGTCGTGTTGTTTTTGGTCAAAAAATCTCTCACAATCAACGATGACATCATAGTGAATTGTTTTTCCACAATTCCGGACATTTTTACGTATTGCTTCTCGCAAACAGCACATAACTCGAAAGTCATACTCTTTATTGCTCATACGACCTGAAGGTAAAAACTTCTGATGCACGGAATCACGGTGATCGAAAAAAACAGTGTTTAAAACTTTGACATTTGATCGAACTTGGCGTGCTTTTCCCGGTCTTGGCTCTCCTAGGTACTTTCATTGAAACGATTGAGCTTTGATTTCGACGTCATAACCATATATACATAATTCATCTCCAATTATGACCCTTTTGAGCAAGTCAAGATCATCATTGACGTCATTCAAGAGGTCCTGAGCGATGCTCATGCGACGGTTCTTCTGATCAAAACTAAGAAGTTTCAAAACAAACTTCGCTGACACATGTCTCATACCTTAAACATCCAAAAACATGCCAACATCGTCAGCAACTTCTCTTATTTTAATATAATTCGGCAATTGTTTACAAAACAATTTTCTTCACTACTTCGACGTAATCATCTTTTGTTGATGTGCTTCGGCGTCCAGAGCAAGGTTCATCTTAAACATCTTTTCGTCGAACATAAATATATTCGGAACCAACAACCCAAAAAAAAAGAAACGATAGTCAAATGTACGTTCCCCGCGAGATATGTATATGCAAACATCTTCAGTACAACTTAGAACGAAAAAAGATACTCAAACTCAAAGTTAGCTAAAAACCAATTACTTTTATATTCCACTTGAAAAGAATATCTTAAATTGTGCATTCACCGCCCCATTACGCAATTCCCAAGGAATGTCCTTATGGATTCATTAATGACCCTAATTTACACTTGAACACCAATCGTTTGTCTTCAGATATATAACTCGCACAGCAGACGCTATTCAAATGCTATCACATTAAAATTATAGCTTTCCCGCCCTAGAAATGCACAATAGCCTTTGGCATCGTCTGTTCCTAATGATTATTACTCTTTTCACATAAAATCTCTGCTATTCCTCGGAAGAGCTGGCGCCGTGCATTTTACCAAAGCTACGAATCAAGAAGTAGAACACAAACCATTTCTTCTATCCTCTACTGTACTCGAAAGGAACATCTGTCGGTATCCTCCTACATCAGTAGTGTTCGATTGCAGTGGAAATATGAAATGCTATCTCTCTCGGTAAGTTCCAATGATTACGACTTGCCATGTCCAAGGGTCTTCTTCAAGTTGTCTATCTTTCCAAACGACGAACGTCGAACTTTCATAAAATACCACTCCTACCACACTCGGAGTGAGAAGAAGAATTAAGAATTAATAGCAATTTGCATTTGGCACACAAACATTCAGAAGGAGAACACAATCTGAATGCAATCAATGGAAACGGAAGCATCAAGCAAACAAAAATTTCCTTTAAAAAAGGTCTCGAGAAATATTCAAATATTCACACAAATGATTTCCGAAAGGATAATGAGGGTAGAGGGTTGAGAGCAATCTCAAAGGTTGTTAGAAATTTTATTAGTTTTCCTCCTTGGGATATTGAAATAAGAGACCTACATACGAATATATATGTTCTTGTACATCCCATGTACGTATGTGCAGTATTCTTTCTCTAAAATTGCACAAATAACCGGCATTTCTCTAAATCGAACCGGAATTGGTTGTCGAAGCCATAAAAAAATTAATTAGAACAAGGAGAGTTGTTGAATGTTGGCTCCTCAGCAGAACACGAACAGTTGCTTTCTAGTTAGTATGACTTCGCGATGGTGGCCAGAGGATACCATTTATGCAAATTCAGATTTCTTATTCGATAAGTGATGAATTGCAACGTTATAAGCTCAAGATTGTCCTTGAAAATTAAAACATAACATAGACCTTGCATATAGACACCAGAAAAATTAATATAGAGGAGGAAACGATGCCTGAAGCTTTAAGACCGTACGCTGCAAGGCATTTTCAGGACAGAAAAACTCCTTTAGAGCACCATATTCTTCCTGTTGTCAGTTAATCATAAGTGCTCCCCAGCAGTTGAGTTGGCCATACCACAAAAAAAAAACGATTCGCTAAGATCAACATTTTTTGATGAACGTATTGAGGTGTACGTCAGAGAGTGTAATGATTTTTCTTTACGACTCTCATTACCCAAATGCCCTGTAATGGAATAGATTTTTTTTTTGTGATTCTATCTAACAAATGCAGAGACATTTTGGGGTACCTGGCACCAGATGTGCGCATTATACTTCAATCTTGAGCGGTTTCGAAGCTCCATTCATCGATTATGGCTGAGTTTGTAAATTTTTCTTAAATGACAGCGGACAACGTTGCGCTTTGATAGTAATAAGTTCGAACTGTATGGTAGCTCTTCAATCAGCGGTCAAAGGAATACAGAGTATAGAATAGCAGACAAGAAAATACGAAATGAAAAGATTATTACATACACTCAGAACGGAGCCCTAGCTTAAGACAGTTTATACCTAAATGACAAATTCCTTTACACGACCAAAATGCCGGCAGCGTTTTGAATGTTTAATAAACTGAAGACAGGTCCAAAGTCTTTCCAATCATTGGAAAGAGAAATGCAGGAAGAATCGTCAGCCTCCAGCATGGATATTTTTCAAAGCGGATTTGACAACATCAACTTAGTTCCATCCACCAGAACTAAGTTATCTGCTGGTATTTTCTGAACATTTGTAGTGTGCGAGAAAATCATTTGAGAAAAGAAGTGTCAGAAGCTTTCTTCCTCTTGGTCCTGTTTGTGTTGAGAAAAGGACAGAGTGTCATATCTGAGATCAGATCTGGGTTTCCGCTGTCCGTTTTTTTTAAACAGTATTAACTTTTTTGACTCCGTTCTCTAGGATTCTTGAGACACAGGTAATGGATTTTCCATTTCTTCACATACCTTTCCGTATCAATAGGTATACTCGTATATTCTCCACTAACAATATGTTTCCAAGCATTCTTGCTGTTCAGAAACATTCCAGAATCGTTCTTGGGTAGGTTTTCGGCAAATGATAGTCACTTTTATGAGGACCCTGGGATTCACCGCTCCTTAAATAATGCTTCAATTACGTAGTTGCCGACAGCTGAATCCTCAAAATATGGGCGTCGAACGACACTTTATTCCATATTCCTTAGTTTTTGGTTATTTACAAATTGTAATTTGGAGATTTTCCATTAGACACTGATATGCACTTTTTAACGCTAACCTACGAACTTAGTTACTTGATGACCCGTGAAGAGATTCTGCTGCTTCCAGTTATCAAGGCTAAGCGTTCTTTGTGTCCGCGATGGCATGGCTCTTAAAGCGGAATTTCGCTCTTAATTATCGCCTCGAACATATTTGATTTGAAGACCCTCTTTGTTGAAGAAATGTTGTTCTTCGCTCGATGTAACCGAGCAAATGTAGTTGACGTGTTTTAGCTTTTTGCACTACATCAACCTCTTGATACAGCTCATAGAATTCACGGTTGTGTGTTGTCCTCCATTTGCCTTACTCGCGTACCGGACCAAACGTTTCACGAAGAATTTTTGCCTCGAAAGTGTTCAGTGTCTGCTTTTGGCTCCAATGTTTTGTAGAGCATGCATTTCGACATTCGAGTTAGTAGTTTTAAAGTCATTTGTTTCACCAAACTGAAGTTACAGTGGTTTCTTAGGTTAAGTCTTCGCCGAATCTCCAGTAGGGTGTCATTCGTGGAGTTGATGTTTACTCCGAGGTAGATGAAATCATTAACCACTTCGAAGTTAATGTTGTTAACAGTGAAATTTTTTAATTTTTTTTTTTTCTTTGTTTTTTTTTTGACAACATGTCCTTGGTTTTGTCCTCATTTACTTCAAGAAAATGAAATCAGATGCCCTGCGCATCTGACAGTGCATCTCCTTGTTTTGGATAACAGCTTTGAAATAGTTCGGGAAAATTGTTTTCATATTGCACATTGTACCGCGTGTTTTCCAGAGTCATGCGATACAACTTGATTATTTTTACCGGGATCCCGAATTCTGTCATCGGCACGTAGAGCTCAAAATAATGAATGCTGTCATATGCGGCTTTGAAGTCGAAAGACTTCAAGATGATGAGTCTCGACTTGGAATTCATTAGTTTTTCCAGGATTTGCCTTAGTGTGAACAGTTGGTCGATTGTTCATCTGCTGTGGCGGAATCCATACTGCCACGTGCCATTTAGTGTATCGCAGAAAGGCTTGAGATGTTTACATATTTATATGCTACATTTAGCAGGGATAATCCTCGATAGTATCTACAAGAATAAGGATCGCCTTTCTTGATGATGGGGCATATAGAGCTGTTAGTCCAGCTATCAGTCATAGGGTCATCCACCCATATCTGGTCGATAATTTGGTGCATCCACCCTACCAAAATATCACCACCATGTTTGAAAAGCTTTTTTGTTTGCTGAGGCAACCTCTTCTACACAAGGGAGGGGATGGCTTCTTTATTGACTGGATGAGGGTTCTCTTCGTGTCCTATCAATCTCCCTACCCGATACCCATTAAGTAGTTGCTGGGAGAAAACTAGGTTTTCTTTACTCCAATAGCCTGCGTTCTCTGAAAAACTTCCGGATGCGGTACTCTTCAATACCCCTGAGCTTGGAGACTTTTCTTTCTACGTAAGATTTTCTTATTTTACTTTTTTATGGCTCAATACGCTTCCCGCACTGTCCTTGTTTTGTGCTGCAGCGTTTGCAGGTTTGCATTTTCTATTACCGTTTTGCGGCGCACGTATCATCATATGAAGGGCCGATTTCCAGTGGTGGCTGGTAGCCTAGGATGGTCTTGACTACTTCTTCGATAATATCGTGATACTAGTTCCAGAGATTATTGGCATTTGTGGTTTTTGAACGCTCAGCTGAAAGTCTCTCGTTCAGAAGCTCTCTGTAGACTCTACATACTTCAATCGTACTAAGGCTTCTAATGATGGATTTCCTTTCCTGGGCGGCTCGCAGATTTCTTTCGTTGGATAGTAGAGTTCTGAATTTTCAACAAGAAAGTGGTTTGCACATTCAGTATTTCAATACGTGAAGTGTCGTGGAAAATGTGCTTTCGAATAATCCGAGGCAGATTTTTTCCTTACCGATTTTGGCATTGAAGTCCCCGAGTACAATTTTGACATCATAATCCGGACAGGCTATGTAAGCTCCATCCAGAGGATCATAGAACTCTTTGATAGTCTTCAGGACGAGGTTTTAAAATAATACCGTCATGCTTATCACAGTGAGGTTATCACTTCTCGGCTTCTAGTCAACTACCATTGAATGTGACTCATCGCCCACGATAAAGCCGCATCCTAACATGTCGCAATTTTTTGGTTTTTGCGTACTTGATCCTATTCATATTATGTCCTAGATCGAGGTGATACTACCCTTGTACCGCATGACGACAGATTACAATTTTTGTACGTATCTACATACATCATAGGCACATACTCTCAAATCGTAGTTCGTGAAAGTTTTGTGTCACGAGGTTTTCGGCTGACATCCGAGACTGGTGTCTCTCCCATAACCAGCTGCTTTACACTGTATGGAAGTTAGTCCGACGGCACAAACCTCAACCTAGAGGACGAGTTCCAATGTGAAACACTCTATGAAGAGAGGTCGGTTGAACCGATGACAGTTTCCCACTTCGGGGATGTGAGCGCTGCCGTTGCCTCATTAAGAGCTCATCTGCCATCATATCGTTTGCAAGAACCTAACTCATTCTTGGAGATCTCTACTGGCCTGAACTTCAAAAATGTCGAAACAGTCCAGATAAAATTTGGTTCTTGCTTCCATTTGAAGCCCTCATTGGATGGGAATCCATCCGCTGTCGTGTTTATGGTGCTGCTATTTTTGTCACTTGTTCAATACTCGGGCTTTTAAGTTTAGCAAGTCGGGTCCAGGTGGACAACAACCAGTGCACAATGGCAACTACTTGGAGTAGTTAAAATAAGTCCAATTGATAAGAAACAACATTGGAGGTTCATGCACTAAACCTCAGACTTTTCTACTACAAAATACATCTCTAAATTTTTTAAAAAGCTATGGAAACAAGTTCGAATATCTTTGAAGGAAACATGATCGATGAGATTTGTGGATAAGCCCCATATACCCTCATTGAAAGCCTCTGGTGAATATAGACTCACAGATTTGAGGGTATACTCACTAAGCCATTTTTCCAACTTCGTGCTTAACTTCACACTTAAAGTGAAGTTAACGTCAACATACTGATAGATACATGTCTTCACTGAGTCACCATGACGCGACGTCGAAAAAAATTCATCTAAAAAACCAATATGACTACAATTACTATTTTCAACCCAAAAGCATCTGGTTAACTCAAAAATAATAAAGTTTCTTAAAGCGAACTATGTTAGACAACGGTAATGGAAATGCAATTAAAAATAAAACCTCCTTCTCAATCAAAAGTGAGCTCTCGTATTCATTTCATCGAACAAATCACCCAACCATCAGTAGAGCATCTCTGAAGCTAAATTTTATTCAAGCTTGCGGCCGATAAGACAACTCAAAATGCAACGTTTCCCATAATTGAAGAAATTTCGATTTAAATTCAAAATGCTTTCATAAAATTGCCCTGGGTGGTCATGTGGTTCTCTGTTTTCGTTTCCATGAGTGTCTCTTCTGAATACCAAAAAAAAAAAATAAATAAAACTAGGAATCAACCTAACTACTACCTCCAATCTTTGCTTTTTCATCGAACTGGAGCAAACTTGATGGTACTTTTTATGTTCGAAAATGTCATGTGCATATCTTGGTTCGGTTCGCATTTGTAAGCCACACATTTCGGTGCATTGCTTTCACAATGCATACCCATAACCATCTTACAATCATACTCGTAGATAGTCCTGAACACTGTATGTGACTGAATGCTATAATATCTATCGTCGTACTCGTATTCGTACCTATTCATTTTTATTGAAGGGAAGGTCCGTCCCAAGCGGTTTTCTGTTGAAAATACTAAAACACTCCTGTGGCGTTATCGATGCCATTACTGCTCACTTGTGTTTCTTATGATTCCTGACCATGGCTTTCGGATGGAAATAACGGATGAGTGTCAGTGTGGAATTTCTAAAGAAATGTCCAATGATTGTACATGTTTGGATGGCGTTCTTGTTTGCATTTTCTTTTCCAGGATAACTGATCAAAGGTCTGCAACTAATGGAATCCATTAAGCGCTTTCAAAGTGAGGGAATATTACCCCCAATTGGATATTACGATTCGGACATCGAGATGTTTGGTCAATTTTAATTACAAATTTGTGACTAGTGCTATAAGAACTATAGTTTCGGAAGAGATTGTTGGTTTCTTTGTTGATGTGTACACTTAAAAAAGAAAATAGATGGCTTAACAGCTCTTGCTTGCTAAAATCTAAGTTTTAATGAAAATATCTAAGACCTGCGGGCCGACCCACACTAACCATCGGCCTATATATTTTGGCGAGGCGATTCACTTATTCCTAGATAGTGTGTCAGCATCTAACCGGGATGTTCAAATGGAGTTGGCTTAATTGCCGTTCATATCAATTTGCTAAGTAGTTTAAAGTAAATATGGATGCTGCATACGGATAGCGTGGAGTGGACGAACTTGCAACACGCAGCCGAACATTTATGATCGCTACAAGGTGGGTATCTATCAGCCAAAGTTCAGATGAGATAGACAATTTCAGCAAGCATGACAAATTGTGATATACACTCGATTGTTTGGATCCAGACTTGCCATTAAGACTAACACATAAGATGTGAATTGGCTGGCATTGAGATAATGTTTTATTACAGTCCGTGCTTAGGTCACAAGAAAGAAGAAGGAGGGTTTTGCCAAAAATTACTTTTACAAGATCTTCGACCGTAAATACAATCAATATCTCAAAGTCGATACGAGTATTGGACCTAGTGATTTTAACTCCAACGAAATAAGACATCTTGCCATCCAATTCCGAAAAAGCGCATACTTCTTTGATATTAAAGGCCTCAGAGAGATTGTTTCCGGCCTTTACAAAGCAGCGAGCATCGTTCATGCTCATTCTACACAATTTGTCAAAGAAATCAAGGTTAACTCGTCTCTATAAGTTCCGTGTTATGCGGCCTTAAAACCAATGAAGAGGTTGTAATAATCGATTTGGTATTCTTGCGTGCATAGAGTGCATATTTGGTCGATTGTGGACTTTTCGGGCCTACCTCACCGAAAGAGGCCAGTCAAGTTGTTGAAAAATTGCTTCAGGCGTTCACACAAGAGGGCAGATAATATCTTATATGCGATGTTAAAGACAGTTATGCCTTTTAAATTGTGTGTCTCTCCTTTCTTGTGTTTCTGGAAAACCGTGTTAAGGTCTAATAATTCAGGCAAGCTTTCTGCAGATCAAATCTTGCTAATGACTCAGTGCATGATTTCTACGAAGTCATTTTCCATTGCCTTAAATAGTTCGACAGCTAGCCCGTCGCCTCTATCAGCCTTATTGTACTAAGCTTGTACAAACGGATACTTCATTTTGACCGGATGGACGGATCTCTTAAATTTTACCGTCCACATCAGATGGTTCATTTTGCCTAACAGCGGGGATTCGGGTTTTCCTCTGTAGAAGTGGTTTTTCCATATCCTCAGTACCAATTGTGAGTCTACTACCAAGTTTCCTTGTTTATCTAGACAGACCTTTCTTCGGGTTTTGCTGCATTGACATGCTCTTTTATTTTTTGGTTAAAAATTTGAACATTGTTCCTGGAGTATCACTACACCGTTTCTCGTTCTTTTTCCTACGTAGAAGGCCGCTTTCGTTTTTTGTAAGCAGTACCTCGAGTTGTGGTCTAGTTAAACCACAAATCTTTAACACTTGATGGTAGTTGCATAGGATACGAGTATGTCGAGAAGTTGAGAGATACGCGATCGGCAAATACTGTGGCCGTTTGTTGCGATTGCAGTCATCCAACGTTTAATCTGCTCACAGTATTTCTTTGTTGTTGTGGTTCTCGAAATATCCGTAAACGTTTCTAACTGCAACGAGATAGTGGTCCGAGATTATTTTCGAGGCTCAGGAAATTGGGACATCTATAATACTACAGAGATGTCATGTCTCTTTCTGGATAACAGGTTTGGAAAACCGTATTCCAGCTGAAGTGATATTTCGCCACGTTTTGAAATCAATTAGACCTAATCCATTTCCAGACGTGGTATGGAGCAATCTATCCTTCCCGATGCCAGGTAGTTAACCCCGCGCCCAAGCCTAAATACGCAGTGTCAGGTCATTTTATGACCAATTGAACGCTAGGAGCCGCAACATTCAGGAGTCAGTAACCGAATTCGAAAAGCTGCCGTTGAGTCATTTTGAATTCATCTGCCGTCAACTCTAATTCAGTACCTCTTATCGGAATCTTTATTACAAAATAGTTCGGAGTATTGTTGTTTTTTCTATCTTAGGAACAGTGAGAGCCAACTGTCTCGTTACGCTGAACACATCATAAGACTAAAATGGTTAGCAATAAGAACTTGTTCGAACCGAGAGGAATCCTTAGGGATGCATGGATTGAAACGGTGATTTAGCCCTCTCATTGCCACCCATGAGTCTTTTTCTTATCTTCAAGGAGAGTGAGACAGCTTTGCAATGTATCTGTTGAAATCATATCTATGATCACTGCTGTAGTCTTCTTTGATTTTTTAAAGACTTCAAAAACTGTTGTTCGAATATCATTATTTAAAAGTTTCTTTTTCGTTCCTATGGCTTTCTATTTAGATGTTGAAGACTCCAACTATTGCTGGTCAAGAGAAATATGAATGCCATTTCCAATCGTTTTAACAACACGAATTATGCTCTTTCAAAATTATACTCTTCCTCTTATATTTCATAACAAGGGGACTATCTTTTAACTTCATCTCATTTGCGAAAAAATTCCTTTGCCGAAAATGAGTTTGTCCTTAAATTCTTTATGTATACGAGTAAGTTCTTGCGATCCGTTAAAACTTATTCATTGCATAAGTCTTCTTTGCAAATTTAGAACGAATAAGAGAGAACCTATCTAAAAATTCATAAATCATTATTGGATTCTTAACTTAACCTCAAATTCATGTGGTTGAAATAATTGAACAAAAAACAAAAACGTAGGTATATCACATATGTACGAGTATATCCATCCTCATATTCCCAATTCGTAAAGACCGTTGTCCGCCAGAGTACGCCTTTTATCAGTACTAAATGTCAGATAAAAAATCTGACGTAATACCAACAACATTCATAACCAAAGGACATACATATTGCGATAATGGAAAGAGATAAAATTCATTTTCATGTCGCATTCGCATTTTTTATGCCAACAAGTCCTGTTCTTCTTGTTTAATATCACACCACGATGAAGACAAAGGAACAAGCATTCGAAAACTGCATCATTGCTTAGCAGACCTTACTTTTCCATATCCTGCGACTTAAAAGACAATATTGCGAATCAGCGTTTCTTTCCTATCTAGACAGACGTGCAGGCACAGATACAGAATTTACTAGTACAGGAAATTGGCAATAGCGTCTGTTCTTTCGTTGTTGTTTTGTTTTTCAGTTTCGCTTCAGTTGCGTCAGCTGCATAAGTTTATTGCATTGCAGTAATAAAAATGATATCACCCCGCAGTATGGTGTGAATATCTTCTTTGTTTTGGTGGATAACTATACGTAGGTACTAGAGTATAAAAATGAAATTGTTATTGGTGTACATACAAGAGTCAGTCAGTCAGTTCAAGGACCTTTTGTATGTTGAAAGTAAGTAGCAATCTTCTTTGAACTTTTCCTTATTCACGCATTCTAGGGCCCTGGTTCGGTTCATTGAACACTCAAACTCAACTCAAATTTCGGTCACACAATCTGTGTGTGCCTTTTTGAGTGCATGTACATAGAGGATATGGGTTCTTTTTGTTTTACACATTGTCGATTTAAATAGGCTCACTCACGCAATTGACTGAATCTTATACTGGACAACACAGCGGCATATGGTATATATGATCGGTGTAGTCACCTTCAAAGAAGGACAATGATGACAAGTGTTACAATCTCTTCCACGTCAATCACCTAGTCACTCGAAATGTAAATAGTACACTTACTTACTGTAATATCCTATAGTGCATATACATAAAGACTCCGTTACATCACAAGGATTCCCAGGTATATACAACGTAGAGCAACTAATGAACTCTTTCGTGAGTCAAAAATTCAGGGAACATCTTTCGCAAAGATTGGAAACAGTCAGCAGCAAGGAGCTGCAAAACCTTTAAGCACATTGGACTGCTGTAAAAAATATTTTAACTTCTGAACGGAAGATAGTTTTGAAATATGGCAAATCAGATGGAGTACGTGGCCTTCTGTCGAAACCGCGTCTTTCAGCAACCTCAACAGCAGGGTACTTGTACAGGTACAAATGCCATAGATGCAACAACAGAATCATTAAATTTTTAAATGGTTTATTGCTTGTCTCAGGTAGGAACAACTCAAGAGATAACGAAAACATTTCGCTACGGTTTATAGTCATGTATTCGCCAGAGATATGCAATTAATTTGGAATATGATGTCCGAACCATTTCGACCTACATAAAAGCGGATGCAATTATAGTAGCAGATCTGACCACGCAACTATGGACTATCACTGGAGAGAGCAGAGGTGATTCGGAAGGGATGTTTATTGCTATCAGGATTCATTAAAGTTCAAATCGCGATAGTTTAAGTCCAATGTGAAATATAGAAAAGTATATAGTTGGGTAGGAGGCAACAACAGCAAGCAAAGTCTATTCTGCTTCTCGGAGAAGCAACTTCAAACATTATCCTGTAAAGAACTTAGATGGTTTCTTAGTGAAATTGGAGGACAATGAGGGTTGTCTCAGAAGATAAATGCCACTATTTGGTGGCAGAGTTGAGAGAATTTGAATGAACTGTTGTTGCTGTTGTTGTCGCTGTTGCCAATTATCACCAGAACGTAGGCAAATCAAATGGTCAACGACTTTCTACATGAAACACCTGAACTTAGCCGATATCAACCTGCACTCGAATTGAACTATGGAATTTCCCAGGATAAATTCAAGCCAAACAACATAAAGCTTGTGACCAAAACGTCAAAAACCAAATGCCATTAGCTTTTTAAGTTGTTAAACTCTAGTTTACGTCTGAACTTCTAGAATCCTGGTAATTTTCTATATCTGGGAACTAAAATGTATGCTGATGAAAGCACCCAGCTTGATATAAACAGGAGAAATAGAAAAAGCAGCATTTAGTCATACTATGTCCGTTTTGACCTAACTTTGGGTCTTTGAAACTACGAGCATATTTAGTGTAGTACGAGAATATTCAGTCAGAAGATTCTAACAAAGTATCTATGGAAACAAATTGAACACACACAGAGCAATAAACGGATGTTGTTATGTGAATCGGATAATCGTTCCCTTCCCAACGGTAATAGCACCATATTACCTTGTTTCAAACTAAATATGTACGAATACATACGTGTCAATACGTACATGCATGCCTAAATTTCATCACCCACTTCTCACATGGGTTGCCATTAACTTTATTATTTACCAAAAATTCCATTCAGTTTTAACCTCTTAACCAACTTATTATCCACTAATGACAATTTTGTGAAACGGAAAACAATTTTAGCGCCGTAATTTAATTCTTACCCCTGCCATTGGCACTATTTTCACCGCCGCTGCTGATAGTCCCGCCACTACCACCAACTACCACACCATCACTGCTGCTAAAGCGCGCCAAAAAACTATTTTAATTAGTTTGCATTGTTACGCCTCCGGTTTCCGAGAGAGTCCCATTATTTTCATGGTCTCATTAGTGGATATCCTAATGGATTTTCAGTGGTGTTTTGGCATTTTACGAGTATATGGCCTTAGATGAGATGGACCTTTACACGCCAGCCAAGTCGACGAGAGTAATTAAAATTGCTCAACTTACCAAATTGTGAAAAATCCTACTCCTGACCCGGCTCCATACATCCACAACTCACAAAAAAAAAAAAAAAAAAAAAAAAACGTTGCTCTTGTTAGTGAATTGGGAGTTGTTCCAGAAAACTAAAAAGCTCCGGATAACAATGCGGAACGTGTTGCATATCGATACCATATCCGATTTTCTAAAGAAACCTCTTTCAATGGGTTTTACCTTGTTTTCAAAAAACAAAAAAAAAATTGTCTCCAACTCCAAAAGGTAACATAAAAAAGGGAGGAAAAAAAAAACTTAACGCAACCATGACTAGCACTATAAATTCCACTTTCCGACGATTTAATCTGTCAATGAGTTTCTGAGAGTTTGTGAAGGTAGTGAAGAGTGTCAGGATGTGAGCTGTGAACGGATAAACCGTATCCATGATTCTGGCTTTGCTGGCTTTTTCCAACTCTATCTCATAATCACAATAAATCATCAAATGCAATCCAATATCCTTTCGGTCGTCCTTTTTTTTTTTTTTTGTTTTTTTTTTTACGGATATTATTCGATTCTGCTTTCTGTGGAGTTGTTTGTGACGTCAACGATGGGTTTGGTCAGGCATACACAAGCCAACGGACGGACACACTAACACGACTAACTAACCGACAGTTCGATTCAATAAAATCTCTTTAATATCCTTTATCCGATCCATTTGTTCGTTTGTGTCTGGCCGTAACCCATTAATATCACTTTTATAGAATATTCCACACACTCGCTTGGAGTGTGTGTGATTGTTTGTTTGTATTTGCGTGCATGAAAGCCTCACACCCTTCTAAGGGAATTTGATACTATAGCCATAGTCAGAAAAATGGAGCTAACCCCAACAAAAAAGGGACATCAATTGATATCCCTGTATGCTGTTTAGTGGTAGTAAATTTCATTAATAGAGTTCGAGCATTATGCTATTAAGGGTTCATGTTGAGAGCGAAATTAAATTATGAAGTTCGTTATGGCTAGGAAGAGAAAGGGGTTCTATCTAAGTGTGTGCGGATAATATAGGAGCACCACCATTGAATTGAATGTATGACAATTAGACACCACCAGTTTCAGGCAGGGCCTACCCATTTGGGGGTTTTTGTCGCTATGGCAGGGGACAATTAATTTTATAAAGAGCTCATTAAGTGATTTCTGTGCGGTGGCTTCAATGAAAGGGTAAAGTCTGCCATGTTTTTATAGAGAGCAATTAGAGAGAAACAATAAAACAGAAAGACAAAAGCATTTCAATCGATTAAGTCATATTGTTTGACAATGTTTCTATAAAATATTTTCAGCTTGTCTGATACACTCCGTATCTATGCAATTAAGGTACTCTTAATTCGAAATGTAATCTGATGCGAAAGCAACTGCGAAGCTAATTGGCTCAATGAGAAAAGAGTCAATTATTGTTTCAATGTATGTAAAAAATTTATGTAAGACTTGTACAATACTATATATTACGCCACTTTGAAATCTAAGCTTTTAAGGTTCTTTTCAATCGGAGCAGAGCACTTACAAAAAAGAATCAATCCATTGTAAATTGATAAACTGAGACTCATGTAAATGGACATTTCTTGGCTTTTAGATCTTCTTCAACATCTTCGAATCTCAGCTCTACAAGAGCTTCAAAGGCTCTATGAGTTGCATTTGATAGAAATATATTAAGATGCTGACTAGGAGAAGGTATCTTCTCAAATCAACGGTCATACACTTTAAGTCGATCTGCGATCGTATAGCTGTAATCCATATTAGAACCAAAGTCGTACGACCTTTTCGACTAGTTTTGTTATTGAATGCAGTATTTACAGCACTATAAGATAGCCTTACTTCAAGGGTTCCACGGACACTCTATTTCAAGGCAACACACTCCTTGGGTAGAGGCGGATACTTTGTTAACGACCATTGGCCTTCGACCACGGACAGCGATCGGATTCTTGAAAGCCAACGACAATTAATAATAGGGTCCCCAGAATTTTAGATTCCCTCAACTAGAACGGGACTTCTTGGTGAAAACATGGCGTTCAAACCCGTGAAAATGACAATGGCTTCTTGGTTGCCTCTAGAAAACCAATGAATACCGCTTGCGAATATTGAATAAGGCTCTTATTTACCCCTACATCAAAAGACATCCTTATGCCCTTATATCGTTATGGTGGTAGGGAAATAATGGCGAGTTACAATGGAAAGGACATAAACGACATCGCCAAGTTCAAATCTATGATGCGCAACACTACGATCTCGGGTGCACTAAAAACGACAATTGCGGAAGCTTTAGTAACTCTTACAATGACAGCTGCCTGGTCATCTGGAATCGATTGATCAAGAACGTACATACATCAAACCAGATTAATTACTCTACCGATGTTTAAGAAATTGCATCCAGAACTTCCGTAACAACCTTGGAACTGTTGTTAAAATAGGGAGGTACGACAGAAGGTTCTATACGTCTTTAACAAACATCTAAGGATTTTTTTTCTATTTATAATCTGCGTGCGCTCAAGGGATTTGAGTACCCTTCAAATGCTTGCACACATCGCGGGAAAGGAAAATTAGAGAGAAAAGAAAAAGATGTGCCGATTTACATTGGTCTTAAATGTTCGAAGGTTATAATGACTAAGCAATTAAGAGCTCAGCAGGCCTTCCATAAGCGAATCGATGATGAGCATTCATAACGAAATGAGTATTGCGGCATGAAGGGGCAGACTGCTACTGGTGATTTCATTGAAGCACATAGATGTTTGAAGAGCACCTGACCAGATGTGAGCATTGTACTCCAGCTTTGGGCAGATAGTGGTAAAATATTTCTTACATCACTTGGGGAAACCTACACATTTCGCAGCATTTTTGACGGCATTAAACATGTGGCATTTTCGACAAAAGAGCCTGATGCCAAACTCCACTATACGCCTTAGAAATATCAAGTGCAACTATCTTGATTTTGCCAGATTGTTGTACGCTTTGGTTCGACTTTTCGGTGAGACATCTTATCAAATCATCAGTGGACCTATTGCAACGAAAACCATATTGCCGGTCATTGAGAAGTTTTCGTTTTTGGGGTATTTCATGAGCTGATGGTTTATCATTTCCATAACCTTAAAAAGACGAAAAGCTTACGTCGTGGTTTTGCCACCTTAACACCTATTTAAAAGAAGGGGAGATATACCATCTGGACGAGTGAATTTGTGTCTGTTAAAATCTTTGAGTACTCTTAATACTTCACTAGTGTGAAAATAGATTCGTCTAATTGAAAACTAGACGCACTCAAATGACGGCAGGGACAAAGCACAATCTGGAAGCATTGAGCTGGCCGCAAAGTGTGCAGCAAGCAGACTGACCTTGTCTTAAAAGCTGACAGCTGAAATGTCATAGTGGAGGATGAGACAACATATCTGATGTTTTCGAAGACCAACAATTTTTACTACCTTCTGTACATTGTAGTATTTTTTGCTTCAATTTTTGGTCGTATTGAAATTCCACACGCTTAAGAAAAGCGTTGCAGTCTTTCCTGTCTCGTTTGAACTTGGTTTTCCTCTGTCGGGTTGGTTTTCAAGGACCGCAAAAACAATTCTCTAACATTGATGGCCTCTTTACAACTCAAGTCGTACCAAACCTTTTCATTTGGTTTGATACTCTTCATTCAATCTTTTCTCTATCTGTGTTAGAGAATAATTCGACGAGCATAGAGGAAAAGGAAAAAGCAGAAATAGTATCAACTGGCTTCGGGATCTCCTAGTGGGCCAACAAATACAGGACCACCTTGCCAGAATGCAGAAATAATCAGCAGCCTCTCTCCAGAGGGCATTGAGGAGCACTACATAGCAATGAAAAATATTTTTTATATTGCTGCAAGCATTATTGTTAGCAGAAGGCGGAAATCCAAAGCACTTGGCTGACAGCTGATGCCTACCGAAAGATCGATGAATCCATTGAACTCTTTCTACGGCCTAAGCAATAGATCGCTCCTAATTAGAAGTTCAGTGTTGCATAAAGCGAAAAGAAATTCAGTTTGGCGTTAGACGAAACAAGAGCAACTATATCAGCGTCTGGTTAATGGTGATGGTAAATCCCCCCGAGATACTAAACCTGACGGAATTTAACAAACGGAGATATACTCATAGATATTTGTTTTTTTTTTGGCTATGACTCAGCTAATACCTAGAATAATTCTGTATGGACTGCAAGAACATCTTGATTCTCTCTCAATACCGAGACATACAGACTTTTAAGCTGTATCCAAGTAGCTTTATCTACAGGATACATGAAAAGGATATGGAATATAACATCATATCTTAACTATTTTGAGTACGGTGATGATGTTTGTCTGCTCTCACACAAGATATTGGACCAGCACCGATGGCCCGCAACTTAGAGTCAGAGGCGAACAAACACTTCTGGAAGACTTCTTAACGAGACAAAGAAAACTGACTGCTTAGATGGTATCACAAACCGTTTTGCCATCAAAGAAATTATTTTCCTGTTATCCTAGATAAAAAAATCTCTTTGAGCTTAAGATGTTGTCTTGAAAACCTTCAAGGCACTGTCGGCTTTCTGATAGTGTGAAGAAGTGTTTTTCATGGCATAGGGCTTTACACCGATAACATATTACATATGCGTTGGTTACCTAGTGGCCCTACTCTAGATGCACTAATTAAGTTCGTAGGACAGTATTCTAGAACTGAAGCCTGCGTAGGCACTGCCTGCACTTTCAATTAGATAACATTGACAGTTGGGTTTCATGTAAGCGCAAATGCAGATAGTGTAACTTTCAGGCGGCCGTTAGACCAAACTGATGCTTCGCGACGTCTCCAGAAATTCATCAGGCTATCTGCTGTCTCTCAGTAGGAAAAACTTTGAACTATGTGATTGGGCACTATCTCTGTGAGTATCCGCTCGCATCAGGCTGCAGATAATCGGCGCTGATGTCTTGGGTTCTGGTACTTTAAGCACTTTACCACTGAAGCGTTTACACACCTATTTACGAAAAACTGAAAATTTTCAATATAAAGGATACACAAAGAGTAGAACGGACTAACAACGCAACTTTTAAACACAACCAATTGTACTCTGATACCATAACACTTTAATCCCTTACGGGCGAACCATAGCGCACCAGCTAACAGATTGCACTCGAAACGATAGCTACAGACCTGGATTTTGTCACAATACACGCACAGTGCTCACAAGTCTTTGTAAGTCTTCTCGCTATCCGGAATGTCTCTTGTACCACAATAGCCATTGAATAAACATTTTCATTGGTCAACAATTTAATCTGCACTTACATCCTGGCTGTTTTTCGATTTTCACTATTATCCTTTTCCGCCCTTGTTAAGAACGTCGTCCTTAAACAAGGCAAAAAAAATCTCTTTACTCTCCACTTCAGTTCACATATTTCAGCGTATTTCACTAGCTGGTAGTTTCCATGTCCACAGTTTACCCACCAGCCCTCGTCACTAGTAGCTTGGAGTGGCGTATCTTTGTATTTACAGCTGCTATGTTAAGTCTTGTTTTTTTTTTTCAGTTGCATAATTAACTACACCGGAATCGCTCCTAGGAAACTACTGATATAAGTATCAAAGGTACAACTACCACCACTGGAAGTGGTTTTTATGCTCTTCTCCCAACGTAAATTGGTTTCATTGAGTATTGGCTTCGAGCATGGTTCAGTACTGCAGTGGTCAATTAGAAATTCATTGACACTGTAATTGTGCAGGTTGGATGAGGATTGAGTAAGCCATTCACCTTTCAGAAAAGCAATTTGGGAACGCCACTTCTCCATGTAACATAAGGTTTAGGTTTACAAACATGTTTTTAGAGAATTTCGAACGTGGGTCCTCTTCAAGTTTTACCATATTCAGGACTCAAATTTTAAAGTTTCTCAAAATGGAATTTAGTTTAGTTTTGTAACACACTTAATTCGAAAATGTTTATGGTGACAGCTAGGTGACAGCTAGTCGACGATCTCCACTTCTGATACAAATGTAAGATCATAATTTGTGAAACGTTACCTTAATAGACTCTTACATCCTAATCTCTGCGGCCCCAACATAACCATTACTAGACTGGAGACTGCCCAGGGTATCTTCGGAGAGACATCAGTATATCTTAGCCAGGACTACATTGGCCTTCGACCTGGTGGCTAACTAGAAAGGTTGAACTTGGAAGCTGTAAGTCGAAAAAATTGGCCTCATCGTCAGCTGCGATCATCACACGGTATGAGAAGACAGAAATCCTCTCTATCAATCCTACGATGCCTAGGTGTTTGATGAATTACTCAACTTACTACCTTAGACCCACTTTCCAGGTAGTTTCCTATTCATGACCAGTAAAAATCTAAGAAGCTGTCACGACTAAAATTCACGGTCTGAATACAAGCCTGCACTGGGCGCTGCATAGCTTCAAACGGTATAATACCTACAGAGCTAGAAATATCCTCAGTTATCATCCTGTCAACGAGATGCGTAGAAATGATTCACATTCCCTTAGTTAGTGTTCATTACCAATGCAGAAAAATATTCTCATGTTGTCCAAAGGGCCTCAGGCCAATAAGTTTATCATCTTTCGTGCTGAAAACTCTAGAACGCCTGAGAGGTACCCATATACGATGTAGAATTGATCCGCGACTTTTGTCTACGGCTCAACATACCTACTGTAAAAGCAAGTTGGTGGAAACTGCTGTACAATCACTGACTAGCCACACTAAATGATCCCTACATTATAGAGGGTACACAAGATGCCTTCATTCACGTGCCACGCAATCACAAGTTGACTGTCAACTTGGGGAGAGTTGGTCAGTCTTATGCTAAATAGCTGGACTATCAACTCCAAACTCAGCGGGAACTAAGTTATCAATTAATTGCTAATATACTTAGTAGCGGGTGGTAGCTGGGCGGTTGCCTATGCATATTTCGTTGTAATAACCTCAGGAAAGCATCACTAAAGAACTCTTATAGCAAAGTCTTAACAGATTAATCCGTTGGGTCTGGCGATATTTCTCGGTAATAAAACATATGGTATACTCAGCTAGGCGGTTGTCCGGTTGGCGGCCTTTGACAATGGAGCTTACTGTAGCAAATTAAGCTAAGACTAAGGAACAACATGCTTGGCCATACCCGGGGCCTTACTACTCCCTCCGCGGCAATGGTTATTCTATTGGTTATTGCACTTGACATCCCTCGATATTTTCAGCCGACAAGTGGCTGTGACTGCAGCTATTCGAATTGAGGCGGCTATAAAATGGACAAATAAACTATTTGGACACTCATAATACACAAGGAAAACTTTAAAAGATCATCGACTATATTATGGTCCAACATTGGTTTGACAAATCTAGATCTTTCCGAAAGAAAGATGCTTTTATAGACGACAAGTCAATTTATTTCTGCACAGATGAATCCAAGGCTCTTTGCGTCTTCCAAATCACTGTTACGTGTTCCAGGCGGAAATTTGGCGATTACAGAAGTCCTGTCCATGAAGAAAAACGTGATATCTGCAAAGGATATTCGCATCTTTTCGGATAAAAGGGCCGCTATCAAGTCACTGTAGTCAGTCCGATCACAACTTAGAGATATTGCAGATTAGTTCAAGTCTCACCTATGTTGGGTGTCGGGCCACAGAGACATTTCAGGTAATTGTAGGGCCGACAAAAGCTAGATGCCAACAAAAGAACAAATTTAAGATGGACTGTTGGATCATCATGTCTAACGACCAAACAAATCTGGCCAAATCTGAATCTGAATTGCTCTCAAAGTTAAAACTCTCTAAATAAGATTCACCTCACCACTATCATAGGTGTCATCACTGGAAACTGTTTCATAGCCAAGCATGCAAAAAGGCTTGTCGGTTTTACAATCGACAGTCGATCATACCCATCCCTTCCCTAAAAAATAAAACTCCACTTAAGGCGTAACAGTTTGCTGTTTGCTTCCGAGCGTGGAAGGATCACAGATCCACGTGGGATCCCAATCAGCCTAAGTCTAAGCCTTTTTCCAACAGCCACTGTAACCTAACCTTCCGCCCGTTGTGATAAAGATATCGAAGAATGTGATTCAGGAAGATTCATTAAGACTAGGCCGGAAAATCTAATTAAAGCCTGCTGTTTCATAAATATCTTTTTAAGGTTTGTTTCTGATTGAAGCTCATCTCTTGCTGAGTGCTATTCGATGCAATTTCATTTTGCGTACCATTGTACTTGATGCTTACTTTACCAGACCATTAATTCATATAGGATCTCTGCCTGAGACACAGTAATATTCGGACCTCTTCAATCCGTCTGTTTGAACTTTGTGAACAACTCGATATCCTGACACTTAAAGAGCACAGAATTACATATTTATCGAAATATTCTTGCTTTGATGCCGCACCGTAGCTTATATCCTCAAAAACGTACAGATCTTGTGATTGTACCCCAAAGTACACGCACGTTAAGAGCTTTACACCAAATAGTCTGATGTTTGAGCTTCATGTGCTCAAAACTAAGATACATTACGCCACCCAACGCGGACAGAGTTTTTTGACTGCCCCATTAAAATCTGCTGGCCAGAAATGAAGTCTCACTCAGCAAGAGTTGGACCAAAAATGGAATGTATGCAGGTCTTCACGGACAGCTTCAAAACCGATATAGGGGTTGGTGCTGTACATATAATGAAGTTGAAGTCCCCTGATCTATGTGGTACTTTGAACATATTCGAAAATTGATTAAAACAGTACAAGTACCTGTATATTCATCAAATTTGTAAAGCATCCTGCAGTTGACTTCATTTCCATGAACTCCTATTTCAATAAATTGTATGCATTAGCTACGTTGTGCAAGGATATACTATATGACACTCCTGCATTTTAAAATGATCATGCCTATTGTCCATATTTTGTGTTAAATTTCCATCTAAACTACACATAGCGAACACATTTTCCAATTTTCTAAAAACCCATATTTACAATGCAATCCTCTCTAGCCTTACACAGAGAACATAGTAGGTAACTGAGAATAATCAGTGCACCTAATGTGTTTAATGAAGGCAATGAAACTGCCGAATACCATAATAATTCAATTACACGCTTCGTAGTGTCCTTTTACCAATGGTGCCAGCCATTTATCGCACTCGTGCTCCATGAGAAACCGAACCGAATGTGCACGTATAAATTTCTATCTAATTTAAATTGCCTCCAAATACAATTAATTAATGCGAGCTACCCATTGCACACCGTTGATAAAAAATAAATTAAAAATAATCTTATTGAGGTCTAGCTCCGAGTGTCTGGCTCAGTCGGGACCTAACCAAGCTTGGAATCATTGGTGCTTTGGAAATTTAATTTTCCAAAATACTAAAATGGAATTTACATTTTAGGAGTGAAATTTTCATTGAAATTGTATATTTCGATTGCATGGAATACCATATTAGCCTAGAGAAACAAAAAGGTTAAATGTAAATTTGTTGGCATCGGCACTCGGGGAATTCTATTCATCTGCCCAGCGAACTTGATAAAAGTCTGAAATTCGTGAACAGTCAAAACTGGCATTTGTAGTTAAATATTCTCCGACAAAGGAATTCCGCTACCATGAAATGTCATATTTTATATGTACACATCCTATTGTGTACTGATTTTTTAAAGGAGTAAAGGATATTTTATTTTGTCGGTGTTCTGACAAACGGACCTCAACCTAACATAGAATTTAAGAGCAGGAAAAACTAGAGATAGAAATCATGAGAAGTTTAGTCAGCACTAGCTTGTATGATATATACAATAAATAAACTAGGACTGCAACGACCAGATTTCGGTCTCAACTTCAGGTAGAAATGATAGTTTTGAAAGATATGTGAAACCTTATCAGTCTCAGGAATGCAACTAACTTGCAAACATGAATTAAGCAACATTTAATCAGGCAACTATCACATCACTTTGCTCAATAACACCTTCTGTAAAATTTAATTTCCCAATGACAGACTCAGATACTTTTACTAGTCCAAAAGAGTCAACTACCTAAGTATGTATGCGTAATGAGTTTACACCACTGTAGACTGCCAGCCGGTCCAAAGAAAAGTAGGATAAGCAATCGTACATCATGAAAGTGATGTGGAATAATTTTTGGTGGTGTGGTGCAAAATAACTGCACAAAGGGCTAACTTAAAAAAAAAAAAAAAAAAAAAAACTCCAAAGAAAGAAAAGATGTAAGCCAATAACCCAAGAGTAATTCCTGAACTGAAGGACGAGATTCGACGTGCTATTGATAAAATTAAGCCGACCCTATGCTAAAATTTAATCGAAAATTTCGTCAAAAGGGCCAACGTGTGCCACCGTGCCACGAGGCGGCTATTTGTCGGTATTTTTTTAGCTGCATGAAAAGTTTCTTTCTCTTCAATAAGATTTGGCAATTCATCATAAATCTATTAATGCCATAACAACGCTTCCAAATTGTGGAAGTTTACTTTGAAAAAAATAAGTCTGCTCTCGAAGTTCTTAGAGCATTTTGTCAACATAGTCGACTTAGTAAGCAAGCAATTCGTGCAGTTACTGATCGTTTTCGCACTAATTTTACTCTTCTCGATTCAAAACCGTCAACAAGACAAAGATATGTGCGTACCATAGAGAATATTGCCGCTGTACCGCGAAATGTTGAAGAAGACGCCGAAATGTCGATTCGTCGTCGTTCTCAACTTGTTGTCCTTTGTCCTTTGATAAGGATCTTGTCTTATGTGCTTATAAAATACAGCTCTTGCAAGAATTAAAGCCAAATGACCATCGTTCACATCGCATTTTTTCTGATTTTGCTAGTTTGAAACTGGCCGAAGATGAGCATTTTTATCGAAGAATTGTGTTTATTGATGAATCTCATTTCTGGTTAAATGGCTTCATCAACAAGCAAAATTGCCATATATGGAGCGAAGACAATTCTCAAGCTGTTAACGAATCACCATTACATCCATTAAAATTGACTGTTTTTTGCGGTCCTTATCATCGGTCCTTATTTCTTTCGAAATGAGAAAAGAGCTGCCGTTACGGTGAAAGGCGAGCTTTATCGAGCCATGCTGACTGATTTTTTGTTTCCAAAAATTAATCAGCTAAATATCGAAGACATTTGGCTCCAACAAGACGGCGCAACTTGCCATACAGCGCGCTTACTCATCAATTTAATGCAAAATCACTTTGGTGTCAACTTTATTTTCAGAAGTGGTCCTGTTAACTGGCCCCTCGTTCGCGCGACTTAACGCTCCTCGATTACGTTTTATGGGTCTATGTTAAATTATTGGCTTATGCCGACAAACAAGCAGCGATTTCAAATCAATTTGAGGAGCGATCAAGAACATTACAGTTTTCGAGGTTATGTCGATAAGCAAAATCACCGCATTCGAGGTTTATAGAATCCAGAAATTCAATTGCCAACGTGTTACTCTCTTTCAGGTAGCGGGCATCATCGAACCTAATTTTTCCAAACCTTATTTCTATCGGCCCATTATCAATGGATTTTAATAGTCGAAAGCAACGTCATTGCCCTTTTGCCTGTATCCTCTGCAACAGTAACATCAATTCAATACATTGTAACATGATATTAACGGTCACTACCTCGAGGTAGTGGACTAATGTCTATGGACATTAGTTGTGAACGAAATAGCTCTAAATGGAGGGAATAAAAGCCACTGTATACGCGGATGATGTGGTTCTTATAACCACCGGCAAGTTCCTATTCTAAACTATTCCCTTAGAATCCTTGAAGAATGGTCCAAGTTCTGTGAACTGGGAATTAATCTTCACAAAAAAAAGCTTGCGGATAATGCCACAAGTTGACCTTCATTCCATATTGGAACAACACTCCGACCGTCCAACAGTGCCAAATATTTATGTGTAACCGTAAACTGTTTGGAAAAAGTGAGGTACCGTTATACATTGTTCTTAAATGTTTGTAAGTTATAACGACTAGGAAATAGAGTGCTTGTCAAGGCTTTCCATAAGCGAGTTGTACGGCTTAGGAACGAATCACCATATTAATTAAGAGTACGTCCGAAAGTGGGCTTGGGGTATACTGATAAGCATTATAGCGAGACGGATGTTGCGGTATAATGCTATTGGCGATTTTTATGAAGCTTTGGTGGTGAAAATAGGGATAAAACGTCCGAGTTCGAAATGTCAATTGACTGACTGATAGGTTATAGTATCACCTATGAGTTTTATCGCACGAATTTGGGTCCTATCGGATCCTTTGGAGTGAAGAATTTTAAGAATTTGTTACTTTCGCAACCCGTCAGAGCTATCTACTACGTCACTTTCGTCTCTTTTTAGATTCGCGGAGGCAACGAAATGGCTTAGACCCGCTCAAGGACTAAACGACAATCAATGCCAAACGAAAACAGGAAATCGAAACCCTTCCCAATTCCCCCACCAGGTAATCACAATGGATCTAAACAGACTTAAATGTAATAAGGTGATGCATTGGGCTACAGACAGACCCGCTTACCTAACCAAATCTAATACCATCTGACTTTAGATCCATGTGAAAGAGAAAAGAAGTCAATGCAGGCACTCAAATCCAAAATCCATTCTGTTATCGATGAAAAAGTGCCGTAATTGTGCGAAAATGTGATAAACAATTTCAGCAATAGATCCTAGATGTACAACAGAAATCGTGAAGATCACTTGACTGATATTGTTTTTATTTTGAATAACAACCCTTCATCCTTCGATTCAAATGCAAACCAGATTCTATTTTTTAAAAAAATACCTTCTTTCTTGATGAATCAAAACGAAACCTCTTATTGGTAAACCCTTTTTGGATGGTTCTCAAAATAATCTCGGATATTATAGAGCCGTTCTTCTTATGTAAGTTTGTGCATGATGGTTTGTCAAACTGAACATACATGTCAAAGAACTGCCAAAAATAACGACATGGCTTGAAACTAAACCCTATTGAAAGAAATAGCAATTTAAAGAAAAAAAAAACATTGTACATACCATACCCACATCTATCGGATTGGATTGGTATTTCAAGAAGACGATAAGAAATGTTCAAGCAGGCTCCATTTGGCCTATTGAAAGAGTGTAATTGAAGTAAGATCGAAACATATCTAGTCATATCTCGTTTTTTATTTATTCAATTGAAGCGATCTTCACAGAATATGAAAGGCTATAAGGGGTTCTACGAGAGGTGTTAACAACATTAGTTCCTATGGCTGGGAAAGTCACTATGTATCTTTATTACTTTAGGTTGTTAGATTTTATTTTAAAAGTCTGTTTTTTACACACAAATTCAGATAAGAAATGCTTTATCACATAAATCATTCGCTAACTACAGACGTTTTCATGGTAGCATGCCATATAAAAACATTTGAAAATACAAATACGACGTGTGTTCAAAAAGTAAGGTGACATTATATTTTTTATAAAAAAAAAAAATTATTTATTTATCAATATTAATGCTGTCCCCGTCAAAGTAATCCCCCCCAGATATAATACACTTGTGCCAACGCTTTTTGCAATCCTCGAATCATAAGCTCTTCCCGCGACGCCGTTTTTATTTCATCAATCGTTGCAAATCTCCCTCCTTTCATAGGTCTTTTCAGTTTTGTGAACAGGAAAAAGGGGGGCCAAATCCGGTGAATATGGTGGCTAAGGCATGATTGTCGTGTTAGATTTGTTGGCCAAAAAATCTCTCACAAGCAACGATGAATAAGCAGGTGCATTATCGTGATGGAAAATCTATGAATTGTTTTTCCACAATTCCGGATGTGCAAACGGCACATAACTTCAAGGTAATACTCCTTTTTGACCGTACAACCTTGTGGTTATCACGGTTATCGGAAAAACCGGGATCGAACTTGGCGTATTTTTTTCGGACTTGCCTTTCCTGGGTGCTTCCATTAAGACGTCATTGGCATTTTCTCGGCCATTTTGGAAGAGTTAGTAGCACTTGGGAACATTTTTTTTTTTTTTTACTTAGAGCAGACTCACCATATGACATTGTCGACATTTCAAGTGTTTTAAAGCACTTGATTCTATTTTTTACATAAAATTTTCTCCATTTGTTAATCTAACCTTTTTATCTGTCAAGAAAAAAACTAAGTATGCTATATACTTAAAATTTTGAACATTTGTTTTGGACATGTTAACCAACAGAGCAAAAAAAAAAGTCGAAAATCGAATGTATTGGGTTGTATCACATGAAATGTCCGATTTTCGCTCAGTCGGAAGTAAGAAGTGAACGTCTGTGCCAAACAAAGTGGTACAAGTACAGGTACAGCTATTTTTTTCTAGGCAATGAAAGACATTAATGAGGATGTAACGGTAAATGAACGCACTATTCTACTTTGGTTTGGAAAGTTCCGTTCGAGAGATTTCAGCCTCGAAAATGAACCACGTGGAATGCCGGAAATGTTAAATGACGACGATGTTTCTAAGAGCGACGATGGATGCAGACCCAACAAAATCGGTACGGGAGATTGCACAAAGCATGGGAGTATCCCCCAATGACAATAAGTCGACACCTTTCTCTCATAGGAAAGGTAAAGAAATAAGTGGGTACCCCATAAGCTGAAGTAATTCCAAAAATTACGGCGCATCGCTTACATAGTCACCTTAGATCTGGTCAGTGTTTGGATGCAGATGAAAATCTAAAACACATCACCAAACCCGACCTTCAACCAAAAAAGGTTATGGTGACAATTTGGTAGACATCGAAAGGACCAATCCACTTTTTATTTCTTCAACAAGGAGAAACGATAAACTTTATCAAATGTTGTGAGGAAATCGATATATTGAATGTCAAATTGGATGAAAAGCAACCTGCGTTGGTCAATAGGCACGATCCGATTCTTTTGCACGACAACAATAGACCCCTTACCTCACAAGTAAAGGTGAAAAAACTGTTGCAGTTGGTATTTAAAATACTTCCGCATCCACCGTACTTTCCTGATATTTTCCGCAATTTGGATTCATCTTCCGAAACCGTGCAGAGGTCATAAAAGTCTTTGAAGACTGCATTGCCTCTAGAAGTCAGTATTTCTACGAAAAAGGAATATTCGACCTTGTATCACGATGGAAGAATGACATACATACCAACGGATCCTATTTTGATTGAATAAAAATTTACAGGAAAATAATATTGGCTTTAAAATTTTTTACCATAAGATTTCAAAAGTCACCTTACTTTTTGCACACACCTCGTACAACCTCTCCAATCAACCTGGTGTTGCCAGAAAAGTAGAATAAAATTTCTAAATATCAGCCAACACAAGTTAAACTATCTGAATCCTGAATTACATGAAGTTATAGTGCCTTGTCAGAATATTTGCATTACCTTCAATTTAGCATAAAAGTGATTTGTTTTTAAACTCATCATCACAATTTACTTAATAACGTTTACATTAAAATCATATATTTCCACCTTAATGTGCACAAGTAAACATATCCCAGAATTGATTAATCTGACAAATTGATTGGTTTTTTTTTATTTTTTTTTTTTAAATTTAATTCTCCATATTACCAGCGTTTTATACAGAGCTATGACAAACCACTACTAAACGACTCGTTCTCACAGATGGTGTTGTCTTTTTATTTAATTGGATAATTAATGACTGCATGAAATTGAAAAGCATAAAACAAAAAACATAAAAACACACTCAAACGTACAAAAAAATACCAGCAGTCAAGTCTATAAATTATATTGGGACTATTTTAATTAATTCCTGATTACTCAGGGACCAAATGATAATCGAAATAAGTGTTACAATTAAATAGAGCAAATTGGATTGCAAAACTTCATGGATGAGAAGAAAAAAAAAACAATGATCCCACAAATCATGACTGTTTTGTTTTGTTTTTTGTTAAAATCATTTGGAAAATTTTAATCTTGTTAATGTGAAAATAATGGTATGTATAATTGTTCGGTGTTGAGAATCAAAAAGTACGATTTTACTTTTGATTTTTACTTAATATGCTTTGAGTAGTTCTATCTCCCACATATATACACCCTGACTAACTCGAACCGCAACCAACTTTAGACTGCTTATGACAGTGAGCTCAAACTTTGACACATGACAGGTAATTTTATTATTTACATGCAGTTGTGTTGAACAATTTTTATCCGCGATGGAATTCAAACGTGATATTGTGATTGTTTTATATTTGGCTGGAAAACTACAAGTAGCTATCGTTAGAGCCCACCAACACCTCAACGTGAATAAATCATTTGTGTATCGAACCATAGCTCGTTACCGTGATACTGGCAGCGCCATGGAGGTGGTCATAAAAAAACAGCAACATCGGCAGAATTAGTTCGGAAAGTGAAGGAATGAATTGAGCGAAATCCACGTCGAAGTGGAAGAAAAATGGTTCGTGAGCTCAACATATCATTGGAACGGATGCAACACATACTAAAAAATAAGCTTGGGCTCAAGCCATTGAATTTCCAAAAAGCACACGATCCTACACCGTCGAAAGAGTGGTGAGTTGCCGAATTTGGTTTTTTCCGATGAGTCACCATTTGTTATCGAGCAATATGTCAACAAACAAAATTACCGAGTTTACTTGCCAGAGGGGTCCTTCGAAAATTACACCTTCGGACGTCCACCAGAAAGCAAGCAGCACCGATGGTGATGGTTTGGGTTGTCATAACCACCGATGGTCGCTCTCCGCTCGTATTTTTGGACCGTGACGTCAAAATTAATGCGATCGTTTACCGTGAAACTGTCTTAGAAGCAGTATTGAAGCCTTGGGTAAACAATAATTTCGGTCGGAGACCGTGGACATTTCAACAAGACTCAGCACCATCTCACATAGCGCGCGTCAACCAAGATTGGTTAAAAAACAATGTTCTACACTTCATTTCTTCGACAAAATGGATTGCAAATTCTTCGGTTGCAAATCCGTTGGATTTCTATATCTGGGGTTTTTTGAATATGAAGGTTGCCACTAAGAAAATACCAAAGTTTGGACCACCTCAAACAAGCACTTCGCCGGAAATGGGCCAAAATGCCACAGAGCCACTTTCGTGCAGTGTGCGATGCTTTCTTCAGTCGTCTCAAGGCCATTATTCGCGCCAAAGGTGGACATATTGAAAACTACTGATACAATTTGAAAATTGATGTATTGTCCAACATTTTTTGCTTTGGCACAATAAAATTTATCAAAAAATAAAAAAATTATAGCATTTCAAAAAGTTGCAGTTTGTGTCAGGCAGGGTGTATGTTATATGTTTAGGGTTTTCCAATAGGGACTTGACAACTTTGAATTTCATTTGTGAATGCACTCTGTCACTAATAATCAAACTGTTACTGTCAATTTATTCAGTGAACTCAACTTTTTCATTATTTTCATTATTACGTCTGCAAATTATAAAAATTGTGATGTCGCCGTCTCAGTGAGACAACGTTGGTCGAAATGTTGAAAATATCGCTGCCGTTCAGATGTCCGTAGCAAGCGATCCAAATAAGTCAATTCCACGGCGTACTCAAGAATTGGGCATCGCTCAGACCACATTATGGCGTACTTTGTGTAAGGATCTTGGTTTACTCCCATACAAGATCAAGCTGACTCAAGAATTGAAGCCGCTGGACTATTTGAAGCGACGTACGCTCTCCGATTGGGTTCTGGAGAAGATGCGCCAAGATGATAAATTTCATCGCAAAATCATCTTCAGTGACGAAGCTCATTTTTGGCTCAATGGGTTCGTCAATAAGCAAAATATGCGTTATTGGTCGGCTTAAAACCCACATGTGCTTCATGAATCACCACTTCAACCACAAAAAATAACTGTTTGGTGCGGTTTGCATGCCGGCGGCGTCATTGGGCCATATTTTTTCGTCGATGATAACGATCGTCACGTTACTGTGAATGGTCAGCGTTATCGCGCCATGATCACCGATTATTTCTGGCCCGAATTGGAAGATATGGACTTGAACGACATGTGGTTTCAACAGGATGGTGCCACAAGCCACATAGCACACGTTACAATCGATTTATTGAAGTGTAAGTATGGTGAGCGTGTTACATCAAGACATGGGCCATTCGATTGGCCGCTTCGTTCGTGCGATTTAACGCCGTCTGACTATTTTCTGTGGGGCTACGTTAAGTCATGGGTTTATGCCAATGACCTAGAAAGTCATGCTCACACGAAACACAATTTTAATGGACATCCTAAGCGAAATCTCGGACAGTCCTGTTACAAGTTCGGATAAAACCCACTTCTAGGCCTTGCCTTGAAAGCTCATTGGCTATCTCATTTCCCGCGATCCCACTGCAAACTAAGCCCCAAATAAGAATCAGTCAACTCAGCCTTCCTTCGGAGAGAAGCCTGGCATTCTTTGCATAGAAAAAAAGTGATGATTTTAAGCACTGAGGCGATCACCATGAAGCATGGCATTTACGGGCTACTTTATTTACTCCCGCCATCACATATTGGCCGCAGTCCGAATCGACAATCAGGGTTCTATTCAATTTCTCAAATTTCTCTGATTAATCTAAGCCGTATTGTGTGGCCTGTTGTAGTGATTTGTGTCGCTTTAGCTTCGGTGAAAGAAACTAGTTGTGAACCATGCGATCTGCAGGAGTTTTTTTCTGGTTGGACACGAAAAATCGTTTTGGTTTTCATTTTGTTCTGTTTTTGAACAGCTTCTGTACATTTTGTTTCATACTTGGCTTAGGTATAACATTGACGGAATTCACATCACATTCACATCGGAATTCGCTTCACATCAACATTTTTCCAATCAGCATTTATCCAGTCCGTCACTTAACACCGCGAATCTTCTTCTCTTTCCTCCTACAGACCCCATTGCACTTACGTCTCTTCTTTCCAAGGACATGAAATGTCTCGAAACACGAAAACTAGCAACAGGTCCACTAGTGAACTGATGGTATGTCTTACCGAAACTTGGAACCAAAGCATGAATCAATCTGGCGAAGCCAACGTATTTGCATTTGATATTCCTAAAGCATTTGACAATGTTTGGCATAAGGCTCTTTTGCGAAAATGAGTGTTTTTGGGATCGATCAATTGATTAGAGATTATCTTTCGGAAGGTTCAACTTAAATTGCCTTGGATGGTTTCAAGTCTGATATTTACAAAATAAATGCTGGTATGCCCCAGGGATCCGTTCTGTCTCCAACACTCTCTTTAATTTTCATCAACGTTCTCTTGTCTGCTCCTCTAACCTCTGCTTTTCATATTCGTTCCCGGATTTCTTTTGGCTGCTCCTTTTGGGAGCAATAGACAGAGTCTTATTTAATGCGTCCAAAACACAATGCTATTTGCTATCGTTAAAGCGAAATTTAAACTAGCTGTTGACAATGAATGGCACGTCGAAATCAAAAAACTCCCCATTATCGGCATGTATGTCAATGACAACTTACGTTGGATTGATCACATATTCGATGTAGTCAAAAATGCTATAAAATGCCCAGATTTCCTTAAGCGATATAAGAAATACTTCACCTACTCTGATAAGACATTTATGCCTCCGAAATTGGAGTACAATGCTCACATGCCCAAAACATTTCCGCACCTGTTCAATATGACCCCAAACCGTGTGATAAGACTCTTAGGTGATACGAATATAACTCAGAAATGGACACCTCGGAACACAGAAGTAATGTATTGTGTCTTTCTTTGTTTTATCGTTATTTCTACCAGCCGTACAACTCGTTTATGGAATGACCTCCCCAGGTTTTTATTTCCTAGTCATTATAACCTTCAAACATTCAAAACCAATGTTCATCGGTACCTCCGTTACTGCCCCAAACAGTACTTAAGCATCGAATAGTTATAATAGATAGCAGAAAAATATAATCCGAGTACCCGAGTTTATACCTATAAATAGATCCTTCTTTTCTAAAACCAATTTGCTTAAGTGATTGGTAAGACTAGTTGGGAATATAGTGTCTTAATTCGGAGATAATTTATAGCTTCTGTACTTGAAGCGACAAGTCTTCTTTCATCAAAAGGATACTATGTTGGCTATAACTGTCCTCTTTTCGACTATAAAAATAGTTTAATAGCTCACTACTCAAGTTATGTGAGAACCATAAACTTTGGCGTCGCATTTTAAGATTTCTTATAGTTTCACCATTACACTTTGCTATTCTTCTTATATAATTCCTTTTGAAATATGGTTTTCCAAGTATGCAGCAACTAGACATTCCATTCCCTACTGAATGCAATTCTTGAGCTCTACTCTATTTCTATTCTCTACTGCTGAAGAGAATGTATCTCTTCGTTTGACCCATTTCCCTGTAGCCTAATGTTAATTTTGGAAAATTAATAACCAAGTGACACGCGGTTGTCCCATTTTCGTTGGTAATGCCCTGAAATTTATTTCCAGTATCGCTATCTTATACTCGCACAACGCAACCACTTGGACTTGGCATACAGGGAAGGCCTCTATAACATCATCCTAAGTGTCGCATAATCAATTTACAACTCCCTGTACTCGTAACCATGCCAAAGGTTGAAACAATAACACTCCCCCGACCCTTAACATTTAAAATCCTTTCTCTCTAGTTTTAAGCGTGCAAAGTACTCGAGTAAATACTCATTTCTCTTTTAGTTATCTAAGTGGTACCAGGCAAACGTTTTCAACGTTTTCAACGTTTTTAACGTTTCCAACTCGCACTGCATAGGACCTCAAAAGAAGGGTCGTGGAGGAAAGACAGAACAAAATTACGCACGAATAAATAACTACAAGCAGGCAAACCAGAGGATTTTGCGCGACATTTCTCCATGGAGAAATAGAGAAGAATAATTAACCAAAAACTTATTCATCATCACCACCACAACTGCCAGCACCACCAATACTATCTCATCTTCAGCCCTTGTTTGACTCATTTGCCAGTCATTTTTTAGCGGGGTTAGTTTGGTTTGAGTTGGCTGAGAGATGTGATTGTGTAATGAACACGCTGCAATAACGATAAGAACTCAAGCCCTCACTATGCAGTGTCCTTGCTTGATCTTTGCTCTGTGCATGCTTTTCTCAGATTGTGTGTCGCCGCGCGTTGGTGCTTTATCACAGTCATGAATAATTTAATTTCTTAACGCGCTCACCCATCCACCCCTAGTTCGTATCGTAGCGTCTTAGTCTAACAGCCTACCCTCTAGAATGTTCTTGAATATAAAATCCGAGAAAACGTATAAGCGCTTGCATGCCATGCAACGGTTTATCGTCTGAGGTTCTATGTTTTTTCAGGTCAAAACGAAGTGTTAGCTTAACACAAGCCTCAAAGAGGACCAACTAAATTGACTGGCCGAACCAGGAACAATAAATGTTAAGCAAATAATTACACGCACTATGCAGGTATAAGGATATGGCATTTAGGGGTTGTACTATGAGTTGGTCGGCTTGATATGGCTTCCTTTGTATGCAAAAACCATCACAAAGAGTTGTGTAAAGATGGGAAATTAATGAGCGGAAGGAACTCATTGGGCCAAAAAGGATGTGGAAGTTGAGAGTTGAAAGTTGGATGGTTTTAACTTGTATTACATCTACGAGTACTACTCAACCCTTCCTATGGATGGAAATTAATTGTTCTTTCATGAATGTGTAGTTGGGGGTGGTACAAAAGACAGCTATTTGGATTCGGATTATTAAACGCAGTCAAGAGGAAAGTCAGTGAAAATAATCATTTTTGTTGGAAAAGTTAATTTGTAACAAAATATGTGACTGAGTGTCTGAGTAACATGGGAGTAACACAAAGAGATTGAAATATGAAATAAAAGGATGAACTCCACCTACGAAGATAATGCTTAACGAATCGAAACGGTTCTGAAGAAATTCAAAGAAAATAACATAACCCGCAGAAAGAGTAATTGAAGTCCTAAAAATAGAATCAAAAATCATGAAGATGTTTTCTAGGAAATCATAAATATAAATCAAACTTAAGAATGTAGCTCCCAGCATATAGACAGGATTTCTGTTCTCATCTTTGTAAAGGGACTGAGTTTAAATCAAAAATGTTTATTCGTTATGAAGGATGGTTCATCACATTCCTCGGATGTTTTTGAAGATGTGCATCCTGTCGGTCCAATTATGAGCCAATATTTCAAGAATTTGAGGCCCTATCTCTTCAATAACGCGCTAGATGTTGGCTTCCAACGCCTGAGTATTCTATCAGCTTACACCAAATGTCTTACGTAGCCAAGAATTAATCGAATGGTGCTCACGGTGAACAATAAACTGACCCATTTTGCAATATAAAATTGTCGCTGGATCAGGTCCTCAATAAGTCAATGATTTCTTATCAATGCTGTCCATAATTTGGAAGAAATATCCACTAATCGTTGTACAGTATAGCTGAACATTAACTCTAACGCAAGCTCCGGTCTCATTTTTAGAAAATAGGGATTGCTAATGCCACTAACGTGAATATCACACTAAACAGTGCACTTTTGTGGATCTAGTTGAAACTCATCCACCTAAAGCTACTCAATCCACCTTACTTACAATATCTCAGACATTTTTCGATTCCTAAGGCTGGAATCAGCAGAGATTTTAACGCCAAACGCAGAGTTTGGTTAACTAATATACCAATGACTAGATGGAACCGGCTATTCAATCGATGGAGCCAGTACAATATTATGTACCGACTGAGCTTAAAAGCTACGGATAGTCCGTCATTTCCCAGACACGGCTTCCATCTGAATTTGTTTGAATTTGTTGACGAATTTTTTCAAAAGTATTCCTACAACTACAGTAGGCTACGTTGGACACACTTCTCCAAAATATTGACGAGAGCCATTTCCTCAAATTCGCTCTACCTGCCATTAAATAACAATCTGTCCAAAGAAGAGATTGACAGACACTTCAAATAATCGAACGATAGACAGCAGAATACCTCGGTACCAGGGACGCACTTCACCGCCACCAAAGTAGATTGCTGTCAAGACTAAAAGTCTTGTACATACAGGTTGCCATGGTATTAAGTTTTGCAACTCAGAGACTGTACAATCGCATTAGGCAGTGGATGCATTTTTTGGTTGCGAACCAGTAGAACGGATGGACTTCAGTGCCTCTATCGCCATCTGTTTCAAACTCGAATCGCAGCTGGTATCTGACGAAGATGGCGAGATCACCAGACATTAAGGTGACACCAATTCCCGCGTATTACGCTCGCCAAAATCCAGTAAAAATGTTTAGTCGTCGACATGAGAGTTCTGAAAAAGGAAAACAAAGAACACATGAATAATTCTGAAACAACAAACCAATAAATGTGAAGAAATAGATACCAATTCCATAGACGAACTCCATTGGGTAAACTGCAGAACTTTATTCTTCTTTAAAGTCCAACTTTATTCTTCTTTATTATACTTCCAACAACATCATTGGCTTGAAATACTTCCTGAAAATAAGAACTGAATCGCTAGCACCTTGACCTGATTTTTTTTTTTTGCCTGCGCATTCAGTATCCCACAAAATTTGTTCCTGGGACCATTCACTTTCAACATTTTTTTGATGGGATTTTTGAATTTTTGATTTTTTTACAGGTTTACGCTTTGTCGGCGACTGCGAAAATGTTGAAACGTCGACGTATTCATCATTTAGTTTACTCATCTTCACAAAATAACCGAAACTTCGTTTTACTCATTCGAATATGAAAGTAGCTTAAGGTTTATTGACTTTGCGACGCGGCGAAATATCACCATTGTAAGCACACGATTTCTTCATCTCAGTATACACACGGGGACATGGCAGTCTCTGGATCATCAAATGTTCAATCAAACTGATAATTTCTCATAAGACGTAAGGCATGCCTCCAGTATTCTGGACGTCCGACCGTTCCGAGCAGCCAAGATTCATTTGGATCACAATATTGTTGCAGCTAAGGTGAGAATGCGGATATTGTAAGCGCCGCAGCAAAGAACAACTGAGGTATAACGTATAAAAGCTGCAACCGTAAGAGACCACCAGGATCTTTGCGCTGAACTCGTATACCGATATGCCGCCAGCATCAAGTACCAAAGACCAGTAGCAACGCTGCATACATGTTATTCGAAACACGGCAACTGATGTACAGGGTTTCATCCGACCGCCACTAAGAAATCTCTGGTTTGATGAAAAATGCCAGCAACCACATGCAGCTTAATAAGAAGCCTACAAACAAGCTGCAACGAAGGACGTGAGCTCTTTGAACAGAGGGGTAGGGAAAAACATCGACTTCTCCAGAAGAAGGAAAAACATCATGAGAAGCGCGCGATCGAAAATATTGAAAAAATAACGTGTCAAGACCCGTACCTATAGTGATGAAGAAGAAAACTAACTATAATGGCGAAAAAGCTCAACATCCCGCCGTTAGACATACTAGGTCTACTAGCGAACGCCGCTGATATCTACATAATCGGGAGAACTCAGCGTGCTGTCACCGATGCATTTGCTAGTATTGAAACGGATTCTGGCAAACCAGAATGAACAGACAAAATTGATGAATTTTGACAGAACGTCATAGTCGACATCTATAAATTCGAGGTAGTAAGGGACTTTGTCTACGTTCTCAGTTATAAATTTTACCAACAATAACTCAGCAGAAACAAAACGATGAATCACTCTTGCTAATCTCTGTTTCTTTGGGCTAAGAAGGCATTTAAACAGTAAGGCACTTTCCCGAGCAACTACGGAGACTCTATATAAGACCTTGATCTTTTCAGTTTTACTTTATGGAGCTGAATCGTAGACTCCATCGAAAGCGGATGACTCAACTGCACTTGGAGTGCACAACTGAAAGCAGTTAGCTAAAGACTAGGTGGACTGGAGAGGCTCGTTAATTAAGGCACAGGTTTATCCAGAATTGTAGGCCCACCTAAGTAAGTTAGTAAGTAATCGCCGCAATTTTTTATGCAAGATGCGGTGGACCAAGGTGTGTCCAAGCGACAGTCAATACCGAACGTAAGAATTTTTTCGGACTCTGACAGAGCGCCTGTCGTGTGGTTTTACTTAAAACTGGGAAGCCATTCGTAGATTGATCAGTGGAATATGGTTTTTTTCTGGACGCGTGGTCATATTGAGTGATTGAGTTAAGTCGCTGTAAAATTGATTATATCTAAGCTGCGTTATCGACACTGAATACAAACCGTTGGTTTCGTCGATACCACATTGTTATCTTTTGTCGTCAAGCACACCAAAATAGCTCAAAAATGAGTCCAATAATTGGATGTATAACATCCTCCATAGTAAAACGCCATGCGGTTTCCCTACGCAAATCTAGGCTGAGGTTAAGGGGCACTGTGCTTTAAAAATTCATAAAAGTATAGTTGGACGCATACAGCTGGTATGTTATACGGAGATAAATCTGAAACGAAGAAGTGGGAAACTTTTAACTGATAGTTGTATACCGAGTACTCCAAGAACTTGAAACTAGTTTGTCACTTCTGTTCATTTTGAGCAAACTTAGAATGTTATCAATGAAATTGTGAATTGCGTGGTACTTTCCTGATTTGAGGGTTCCTCCTGGATCTTTCAGGGTGTCCTCGGTTCCGACCGTAATACTTGATTTGAAATTTGAAAGGCGGTAATTACCGAAGAGAAAGCGGCTACCTGTTTTGCGATGTCAGATCGTGTTGATGAAGATCAAAGGTTACTTCTGCGGCTACATTGTGCTACATGCAAATTTTCGGAAAGTTTTCGCTTTGTTGTACTGATACTAGTGATTTTTGTAGAGTTTATGACTGTAAGTAATCAAATTGTCAACTTCGACTGCCGGAACGCTCATTATTAACGCTTATGCAGCGACTAGTAAATTGGACTTCTAACTATGCAAGTCATAACAGTTTTTTTTTTTGAAACAAACGACGGAGATCTATTGTTTGGTTTTTCTCACTTTTTTTTCTGTTGGAACAGAGCACTAACACAAAGAACTAGTGCATTGTACTTTTTGTTAGTTCCTGGAACTGTCCTCATATGAGACCCAAATATCAATGAAAGACTTAACCGAGGACACAGGCGGATCCAATTAAGGGTTCGATTTCTGAAACACTTTCCTCTGGACCTTGACTGGCAAGTTTGTAAGCAATATCATTTTCCGTGATCCCATTGTGACATGGGACCCTGAAAAGAGTCACTGAATATGTATATGTAGTTTGCTGCCATCGGGATTGCGTAAAATTCTGCTTGGAAAACAGATGCAAGCTTTCCCAACGTGAAGTGAAATCTTACCTAATCGTCGAGAAAGACACCAGCGCCACATCCTAAGTTGTTTTTGTAGACATGGCTCCGACTGCATTCCTTTCCTGACTCAGATTCTGCTCGACACAAGTCGAATTCATATTTTTTCCGCAAGACCAGATTCATAAGACAGCCGGCTCGCAAGGTCATAAAAACTCCAGTGGTTTTTGACACACACTTCTTTTTAAACGGAAGAAGACTTTGAGAGTGCAGCCCATGATATGACAATCAATTGGAAGGAGATTCGCCGATGCATCTAGAGCGAAGCCAGGAGTGCTAGGGAAAACCCGCATGTATCCGAGACAAACCGATCTTTGGAGTCTGATAAAAGCAATCACGTGTTTTCCTGAGACCTTATTCCACCAGACAACCGACGCATAACATATAATAGGCCTTATCATAGCCGTGTAGATCCAAGGCCATGTAAAAGGCTGACAGCGCCTTAGAATGTTTCGACGTAACATGTTTAGTCCAGAGAAGTTTGTTATCCAGGATGACACCCAAATACTGAGCTTCTTTTGGAAATTGGAAGGTGATGCCTTTAAACAATAGATAAGTCAGACCAGACAGATTCGCCCTTTTCGTAAAGAGGACAACCTTAATTTCGAGAGGATTGACTGAAAGCCTATTACTAGTGCACCAGTTGTTGATCATGCCTAGGGCTACCTGCGCCCAAGAGAATACAGCTACATCACCCGCGTATGCTTGTGCATAGATGTTAGAACTATTCAGCGCGTTAAGCAGTGAGTCGACCAACATGCACCATAACAGTGGAGACAGAACCCCCTCGCCGTCTCTTGTCTCTTGTCTGCCCGAGATACACACGCCGTTAAAAGTTGCGTTGTCGAAAGCACCCTCAACGTCGATGAAAATGCCCAAGGCATGTTCCTTCTTGTTGAGTGCGACTTCAATTTTACCTACTAAAATCTGAAGCACACTCTTGCAGGATTTTCTACATTGGTAGGCGTGTTGTATCGCCAACAGAGGATACATTTGCAAGGCTGTTTTTATATACACACATGAATCTCGGCAATTCTTTCGATAATTTTCATATTATTGCCACTTCCACATACGTGTTTCTCTTCTGCGTTGCCGTTGGCGGAGTGGAACTATTGACGCTAGCGCCTTCGACAGCACATGCCACATTTTTGAGCCGCGTGTTTGCCTCGCGTCTCTGTTGCCTCTTCAGCTACGCCTTAGACTGTAGTCCTTCAGAATACAGTATCTAACCATCGGTCTATTTTGAAGGAGTTTAACCGTAACACGCAACAGGCATTTCCGAGACTCTCTCCGTCGTTCCAGCTTAATCTACCGAACGTGTCACAGAAAGACCCGCTAGAGTCGTCGAAATCAAGTATTTTAGTAGCTCATCGGTCAACGCCGAAATCGTCGGGGTTGCAAAGAGCACGGATGGGTTGTCGCTATTGTGAGTACCACCTGGAGAATAGTCTTTTGGAGTCGTCTCCATACTGTTAACCGTTTTATTTCTAGCTTAGACGTCTTTGAGACTTAGTTCGTCGTTCACCTGAGTTCTTTTCAGAACCTTAGGATCTTTGACCCTTAAAAAGGAGGCTTCCCCTTAAGTAGAAGTTACCATTGTAGAAGCAAGCTTAGGACGGAGAGGTTAAAACAAAAGTATCGTCGCCAACAATGTAAAGATTGAATATGTTGCCGTTCGATGCCGAAACCGAATTTTGGCGATCACCCGATTTCGTTGCTTGTTCTTTTGTTATAGACCTCTCGATACACTCATTCCTTATGCATTTCATCACAAAATGACGTCCATCTTTTAAATGGTAACAAGTGATGGTCCCCAAGATACAGATATAAATGTATTTAAGATAAAAATCGATGAAAACTTTATATTTACTCTCGCCACCTTAAGACTTTACCCTTTTATCCTCTTACTTTACCCTTTCTTTCAAAGTTTTCCTAAATGTCCCTGGCTCACTAATGATTTTTCTATTTCTTCCTCCCATTCGTATTGCAAAAACGAAGGGCAAAAACAAATCCCATTCAATCTCCCAATGGCACAAAGTTTTGTGGCAAAAGGAAATTTCCATCCCTATTCTAAGATTCGAAATGATGCATTGTAATAGTGTTCGTTACGAAGGTATAAAAAGGAGATCGTGACCTGCATCCAAATCAGCAGATTTAATCGAGAGAATTCTATTTTTTAACCCCAACCCATTTCGAATGAAACTCCTAACAAATAGTCCTTTAAGTCTCCATTTGAATATCAATGTTAGTTGCAGGCCTTCCAACTTCATCCTTTGTCGTCCATTTATGTCCCCAAAAGTCCAATATTTGACCTTTTAATGGATTTGCTTGTTAATAGTTGAATTACCAAAACATCATTCAATCGGATTCTACTGACAGTCGGCACATATTCGATTTTCGATGGTAGGTATCGGCATGGATAGGTTAAGTCATATACCTACCTTTCTGTGTACCCTTCGTTCATGTCCTCTGTCCAATGAAAGTGCTTAAATTGATTTTGCAAATGGCTTAAGCAAATCTATGACTGTAATTTTAAATAATTAACTACTTAGGGAATTTGTTTACGGAGCTACGACTTTCTCAAATTGTTTTATTTAACTATGAGATTAAGCTGTAGAAATCAACCTTTGCAATTGAAATGGGAAAGGACTACACAACTTCTGGACATGTACTCGTAAAATTATATGTTCATACCTAGGTCCTTGACAAATGATATTTATGCTCCAAATATACTCGTATCTTAGGCATTCTAATAACACAAATCATGCAATAACAATGGTCATGCAGAGTAGTAGAAAATAAGATATCCTTTAGCAAGGAATTACATTTGAGAAAGAATTATGTCACCCTAAAGGATACCAGTACAAGTACCTTTTCTTGAGTTACGAAAATACCTAACAGGATGACAATGAGTTTTCCCATAAAATGGTGCTACTTATTCGTAGATGGAGTACTTCTATTCCTACTCAGACGTTGTTTTTGAATGTATTCAAAGTTTTAGGGATAGAAAATTGCCTTAAGGACGTTGGATGAACATTTATACATTCATCATGAGATGTAGATTGCAAATCTCTTGTACTCTTTTATCCATTCAAGGCTCGAAAATGCAATTTGAAATAGCCTTTAAGTTGCACAAGATTTAAGCTGATCAAGGGAATGCCATTTGTAAGATAGAAATTCTGTTTATCTGTGAAAATTGTGTCACTGAAATTGCCCGTTCGCCCAAATGACTGTTTTTGAAATTAGTCCCAATGCTACAAAGCCAAGTCATCAGGGAGATGGACTGAAAGACAATTTATTGAAAATCCTGAAATATTGGTTTAAATGTCGACTTTAATAAACGAAGACTGTGAGGAGATATTAAATCAGGTCTCGGGTATGTAAGAATCATAAAATAGAGAAACGTTGCCTTCACCTGGATTAATGACGAATATCTTCAATTTGAATTTGCAAATCTTACCGAATGTGGATTAGAATTAATTGGTTCAACCTATCTCCAGCTACCCATGCTCTAATTCCAAAACAACTTGTAGAATAGAAGTAGAAGCAACAGTCTAATAGATTCTAGCTACTTGAACTAAACATGGGCATCTTAAATACAATAACACTATACCCTCCGAGAAATTGGAATCCCTGTTCATATGATAGAAAAGATCAATTACTTCAAAAGGCAAAATTACACCATGTAAAACAGTTTCCTTTGAAACCTAGAAATGTGCATATTTTAAGACATCATTGCTCAAATCAACACTGGGAGTACCCTCCCACTAGAGGATAGGGAACAATTGTGCCTTTAAGCAACATTCGAAGATTTCAATCTCCATTTCAGTACAGAAAAAGTTGGCTTAACTATGAAGGGCGCTTAACCCTTGCATTTACCAAATCAAAAACCAAGTTATGCTGGTCATAATTGTGCAGGACTATTGAAGAACGTCTACAGATGTCTTAGATGTACAACACCGGAGAAATACTGTGAGTAGATTTAACGTTAAACGACTGCAAACAAAACAAACTGCCAGAATCTGTATTCTTTAAACTCTATTCAACGGTTATATAAATCAGATTATGCCAAAAATCCATAGAAAATGACGCAAATAATGTCCGGCTTTCAACTCACTATATCCACGAAACGGCTGAATGGTGAAGGCAAACATTAGGCTTCAACCACCTTAAGGAATTTCTTTGGAAAAATGCATAGTGGATAGTGCATGGAGGATAAGTGTCGGTTGGGCTAAGACCCAGTGAGTTGTATTGCTTCCAAACGCCACGACAAGACTCGAATCCGAACTGATATTTTGTTGACGATCTTTGGCTCCTATGTATGCCAGTAGGATCGCAACAGCAAATTTTTCAAAATCATCATCACCCTTTCGGCGGGCAATGTCAAACCTCCGAAAATCAAATTCTACCTATGAAACAGCTTCTCGGGAGAGCCGTTCGGAACCGGCAATAAACAGTAGATCCTGCTCTGGAGTGTAAAAATTCACAAATTGGGAAACAAAAATAAGTGCGAGAAGCTAGGCCTTGGCCCACACCGAGCTGTCGCGCCACTTATTTATTTATTTACCTTTGGCTATCGACTACGGACAACGACAGGATTCTGGTATATAAAAACCCCACTCGACTTACTAGTCAAAGATCTTCAAAATGCCAAATTCTTCCAACTTGAGTAAGAATTCTCACGATATAATATGAACATAAGATGGTTCCATGTTAGGGAATACCATTCACCCTCAAAAAGCAACGTAGCACTGATGCTAACACCAACAGCAAGAAGCAGCCTCATATCTTGGAAACCGTACAGTGACGGGTTGTTGACGGCCATATTTCAGTGTAGGGCAGTCAACAGTAACCGTTTAAACTTGCTTTGAATTATTCGGTACAATACCGACAGACTTCGTGATCCCCTAGTTCGTCAACAATTCAGGGACTCTTTCACAGAAGCAGAAACAATCAGCAGGTCAACGTATGAAGACATGGATGACCATATAAATGCTGTGAAAAATGTTTTTACATCTGAGGCAGTCACAGCATATGTCTGTTAACAGATACCTGGAGACGTATCGATGAGCGTATTTCACTAAATGCTCAGATTTCAGGGGCATAAGCAGTAGAGAAACCCAAGTTAGAAGCCCAATATAGTGTAAAGAGGAAGGAAGAGCAACATAGTGTCGGACGTAAAGCACTGTCTTCGAAGGCTGAAGAAGTAGCTAGGAGTTGTGATAGCACTATCGTCTACTTGCTCACTTACTTAACGGGCTCCCTATCCGTGAAGAATCTCTGTCTGAGACACTGCAGTCTTTCATCTTCTACGATCCCTGGCACGCTGCTTCCAGTTATGCAGACTAAGCGCTCTACACGATGGCTTGATCCTTTAAACGGAGGTTTAGCCTTCCTTGTCTTCTTGAACCTGGGATCTTGGAGTCAAAGATACTATTAGCTGGAGCGTTATTGTCTATTTGATCGATGTGGTCGATCCAATGTAAACGACGTATTTTGACTTTTTGGACTACATCCACATCTTGATATAACTCATAGAGTTCGCGATTATATCCTCATTTCCATTGTCATTGCCCTATTCGCACACAGGAACAAAAATCCATCGAAGAATTTTTCTTTCGAAGGAACCCAGTATTTCCCTTCCCGCTTTTTTCGTCTAGCACTCAGCACCATACAGCAGAACTTACAGGATAAGGGTTTTGTAAAGCATACTCTTCGTCATTCGAGTTAGGAGTTTTAAGCCCAGTTGTTTTGCCAGACCGAAGTAACAAGGACTTTCTAGAGTAATTCTTGGTCGAATCTCTCCACACGGATATCATTTGTGGAGTTCATGTTTACTCCGAGGTAGGTGAACACGTTTGTCTTAGGCAGTGAACAGATGCTTGTTTGTTTGTTGATAGACTATTTAGTCTAGTCCTCGTTTAATTCAAAGTCAACGAATTTTGTCTTCTCTTTATCTCTTCTATAGCCTCTATCACGGCATGCTTGTAACGACCGATGATGTCAAAATCGTCTGCATATCTCAATAGCTGAAAGGATTTATTGAAAATAGTGCCTTCCGTGTTGACATCTGCCTTGGACACTTACTGCTCCAGAAGTAGATTGGCAATTTCACTCGATAACGCATCTCAGCACGAATATAACTTTCTGGTAACTGGAGTTCTTAACAACATTCAGTGAAAAATTTAAATGGCAGTCTGCTAATGTCGGATGAGGAAATCAGCATCAACAGATGGAGGGAACATTTTGTGTAAGTACCAAGTAATTTAGACGAAAGAGTTCCGAATTCCAACGAGCATGCCGCATTAACAAATTCCAAAATTCGAAGTGGACCTCCCAGCAATGCAGAAATAGTAGCCGCTATCTGCATTCGCATAAGGATTCTGTTCACCAGCATTTCTCTATGCCATAAAATTAGTCATTCGTCTATGCCGTCTCGTATGGCCAAATTACAGCCTTACCAAAATTTGGTTGTTAAAAGAATCCCCAGTGCTGAAAAAAGTGCCCAGGGGGACTCCTTACTATCGAGTGCGCATTTGTTCGCAGGTTCTTTCACGTTGGTTGGCATGTAGCATAATGTATTTGCAAAGCAGTGTAGGGTACATAGAGCTCAAGGCATGTAAGGACCAATAGCATTTAGTCCTCTTTTCTGAATCTTGCTATAAAAGCTACTACAGTGAGGTTAGCAGCACTAGATATATGTCATCGGTGACAATTGATTTGAAATGACCTGAATTTAATGCTCTAAATCCATAATTTCAACCAAAGACAGATACCAGTTACGGATCAGCTGGGGTTAAAAGCTGAATTTTTATTTAATGACTGAGAGCAGTCGGTGAACGAAAAGGATGTCAGAGAAGTTTGAGGCGGTCCTGATAAGAAGGTACGATTAAACTGTCATTCCCGAGCAGGCCATGCAGAGAAAATCGGATGAATCGACATTGAATACCCTTGATTCGGGAAACATAAACTCGGTGAAAAGAGGACTGGCTTATTCAAGCAGGGGGCGAACAATGGTAGATCTAGTTATATTTGGGTTGGGAAATTCCTTGGACCATCGTTTAATAAAGCCAAGTGATGATTTGGCGAATGCAAATTAAGCTCACAGTCGAATAATATGCCGAGGTCATGAAAAGACTGAACCAGGGAAATGGTTGACCAAAGAGAAAATAAAATCGGCAAGGAGACGGGTTGCTTTTACGAGAGAAGGTTAAATGTTGGCATTTGGCTATATTAGGTTATAGACAAATTTTATAGCACCAGATTAAATATCGATCGAGGCCTTCTTGAAGGGCACAGTCATGGGGAGAAGAAATAGTAATGATTCTTTTAAGTTAGTTAATAGTAAGAATAAAGAGAAGAGGACCAAGATGACTGCCTTGTGGAACTCCAAATAAGGTCAAGAATGGAATGGAAGGTGTATCTAAACCGAACACTATAATATCGGTTAACCAGGTAACAAGAAATCCATTTCAATAAAACATCGATAAAATCGATTTTCTAAGACTGTGAGAGCAAAAGACACGAAATTCAACCAGGTTTGTGGTAGTTAATCTGCTTTTTTAAAAAACCATGTTGTCGATATGAAATGCTTTCAAAGAGTTAAGGCCTTACTAATGGGACGATAATTGGTAACTTCATGCTTAGATCCCTTTTTGTGTGTCGGGATTATAAAAGAGGTCTTCCAAATTTGGGTAGATTCTCCCCGTGTAAAGGAGCTTTCAGTTTCAGTAAAAGCATTTAGTTTAAAGCCGGTTCTGGAAAACAACTCACCTTAGGTTTCATCAGATCTTCTAAGTGTTTCCAGACTGGTTGATTTGTCCTTTGTATGGCGTTGACCAGGCTACTGGTTTCATCGAATGTTTCGATCTTTTCACAAAAGGCTTTATAGATGGCTCTCTTCGAAACCTTAATAACATTCTCACATTCCTAAGTCGCTACAACTTTGCGTTCTATTAACAAGTTTACCAAACTACTCCTCAAAATGTGTCCGGCTGGTTTTTTTCGAATTTCTCTTGTTCAGATTAAATAAAATTTTCGCAACCGAATTCGGTATACCTATGTGTACCTGTGAGATAGCGTTAAGTATCCTCTTTTTCGTAAAAAAAAAATTAACTTAGAGATAAAATTCTTGACACCCATGTCAAATGATAGTATGAACTTCAAGACATGTTTGTCTATCATGTTACATTTGCTACAGCCTCAAAAATTAGCATCGGATCATACTCTGATTCTCATCTTCCTAGAATCACAGTTTTCAATGATTTTAGCGGCTGCCTTCAATGTGGACGTATTGCGAAATTATATGGAATGCAAACTGGCAGGCCGATGAATTTGAACTATTCTCCGTTCCTTTCACTTACAACAAACCCGCACATAATTTTTTCTTCTGCCTTCTGTAAAATTTCTTAACATCGCTTCTCAATTCTCTTTTTTATTTATTCAAAATTAAAAGCCTATTCTACAAGAGTATAGGCCTGTAGTTCATTAATAGCAAAAATCACCAGGCTTATTTGGCTTCCGTCATCGGTATTATTTCGCACGAGCATTCATTTTTCCAAGAATTTCACGGACCACTGATTTAAGTTAAAACCCATTTTATGCATGGAAAGTCGCGCATTTTTCGAGTTCTAATCTTCAGTCGATCCTATCAGCTCGGGAACAAAAATAAACTCCAAACCATCCTTTATTCAACACTTCCTTTTTGTTTATTCCTCAGATTGGAACCTTGTTACGCATACGTATCACGATTACAAGTAACCAGCAAACAAACATACAATGCCTATCATATAACAGCTATTTTTAAATATTTACATATTAAGTCAACCAGGACGGTTGACGTTTCTGAGAAAAAAAACAGTAAAGCAAAGTAATAAGGATATCTACATACATTGCACGCACGAGTGCTATTCTTCTATGAAGTAAAATATTGTGTTTCCTTGTAATTTTTATTGGCAGTGGAAATGGTTTACGATATAACACCCCTTCACCAAATAAACTCAAGCACAACCAGATTTACAAGCACACCCTTTAATGTTCCACAAGACGATTTGTGGTTGCCGTTTTGGCTTATCAAGCATTTGCCAAAGTTCCTTATACAATATCATGCATCACAGTACGAGTAGCAACCGAAACGAAAATAAGTAAATAAATTTTGAATACTGAATTTCAGGATTACAGGAATTTGTTGTTTATGTATCCGAATTTTGAGAATACTTGCTTTTGATTTTAAGAAGCCTCTGCTTCCACTCAAACTATATTTGTTCGGTGGTACAAAAAGATTTTTATGTAAATTCAAAATATTTACCTATTTAGCTGTTGAACAAATTTACTGCTGCCAAAGATAGCTGGTTATTGAGAAATTTGCGGAAAAACAATTTTTGACAGAGGACACAAAATTGAAACTTGAATCCTGCCTTGCTTACAGATAGGTGAATATAAATATAAAAATCAGAAAAAGAATTAATTTCAATACTACACGTAAACTACTCGTAAAATTGGAAAAAAGGCACTTTTAAGCGGACGTGCTTAAAAAGGCTTTTTTCATTCGCTTGATTTTTGTGAGGCGAATATTTACGATTCAGGGTGTAGTGTTGCATTGTCAGGACCTACATTTTCGAATAAATCGGTTGCATGAGGACAGCAGCACTCGTCAACAAAAGTTGGCAAGTAAGTTTGAGCAGCTTTGAAAGGTACTCGCCAAAATTTCAGCCATTTTAGACGCCCAATTGTTGTTTGACTTTTAAGTAAGAAATTTTGTGAATATAAAAAAAAAATTAAGAATCGTGATGTTATTAAATATTGGCTTACCACCGTGAAAATTGTGGTAGTTGAATTTAAGCGTGGCCATTCCAGTTCGGTGACCATGAACGTATTAACAAGAGAAGGTTATGATTTAAGGGACTCCTTTGTAGCAGAAGGGGGTGAAAGCCGATATATTGAAGAAAGGAATTCCTTTAAAGAAGTATCTGTAGATGAACACGTTGCCGCATCAGAAGGCAAAGTTGATTAAAGAGCTGACAGATAAAAGGGAGCAGAAAAGCAACGAGATCAACAGAAAAAAACAAGACTTGCCTCATCAACAAAAACAACAACAGAAACAAAAGCAGAAACCTATGCAATACAACATACAGTGGCAAAAACAAAGACAAGCGAAACAGCAGCCACAATAACAAATGAAGGAGTAACAACAACAAAAACGACCACGACAACAGAAACAACAAAAGCAACAACAGAAGCAACAACAGATAGGAAAACTAACACCAATTAACGTAAGTGATTTAGAAATGAATGATTGTAGAAAGTTATGTAGTTTAGTAACTAAGGACTTTTACTACACATTATAATGTGTAAGTAGCATAGAGGAAATAAAAAAATACGCACCAAAGGCAGAAACCAAATATTTCACATACACTCCTAAGAGTGGAAAATTAGAGACGGTGCTGTTGAAAGGCATTGACCCTTCAATAAATACAGAAGAACTCGAAACAAATCTTAAGAGGCTTGAGAGCGACCACTTTAAGTTAATGTGGGAGTTAAGAAGTTAACACCGACTTGGACAAAGGGTGACTTCCGAAAATTATCATTCCTTTTAGTGCAACTAACACCCAACTGATAGTTTACGAAGTATCAATATCATTCTGTTAGTTGGGAAAAATTAAAAAGGATAAACCGTGTACTGCAATGTATGTTCTGCCAGAGATTTGGGCACGCCGCAGCCAGCTGTAACATGCAGTTCAGATAGGTGAAGTGCTTTAAGAACCACAAAAATGGAGAGTTTCCATTATTCGATAATGTTGAGGTAGAAGATTTGAGTCAACTCTTCCGCCAATTATATAGGTTATCCTTAGTTCCAGGAGTCGAAAAATAAAATTCCAAAAGCAACTGGCAGTAGTCCGAATATGTTTCCGCAGATAAATAAATTGTTCGGAAGGAAAGATCACAATGACATCCAATGTATTCGACAATGACGACAGAAAACAGACAGTTATTACTGACCGGTGTAAGTTCAGAAAGTGTCGACTCAGGAGACAGAATTAAGTCCAGAACAGAGAACAGAACTTGAGCAAATCATTGCTATTTGCGCAACGAAATCCATAATTGGCGATCTAAAAACCACGGCTAGCTCAATAAAGAAAACGCTGCAAATGTCAAATGTCAAAAGGTCGGCGGAAGTATTTTCATTTCATACGCAATGGTATACCTTATTCCAAAGAGGGATAAAATAAGGATCAGCCCTGGTTTTATTTGGTTAATTAGTCTACTTCCGAACATTAATAAAGTATTTGAAAAGACAGTCAACAGAGCACTGTTTGAATGGATCAGGGAAAACAATATAATCCCGTTTTAGGGCAAAGCAAGACACCATTCAAGCGGCATCAAAACTGGTCTCCGACATACAGTAGAACAAATGCAAAAATCAATGTAATGATGCATGTCTGGTTGACTTGGGGAAGGCCAGCTTACCAGAATGGTCATGCGGAAACCTTTGCTATATATAATTTGTGATATGCTTATGGAAAAGAACGTGATTTCGAGTAAAGTTTTTAAGATTAAAAATGGCTTACAACAGGAGTCGGTTATTTCTCCGATACTGTTCAATATTTACACGAGTGATCCTAAAGATACTCCCACTCACGATCTAGCTTATGTAGATGATTTAGTGGAGTACAGATTAGGACCGAAAATCGAAGTCATAAATACCGTTTTGCAACGTGACTTCGATCATATTAGAGAGTATTGCGATGATTCGAAATTGAAAGTTAATTTCCAAAAGTCAGAAACAGTCTTATTTAGAGCTCTATTTAGAAGGGTCTTTTGGGATACCAGAAACAACTGGCAAAATTTGGCCATCATTGAACAGGATGGATTACCACTATACACTGGCTTGATAAGATGGCTGGGGACAAAAAATGCCAACGCCAAAAATGCCAAAGTTTTTGCACCGATTATTGCCTGTAAATGAAACTTGGATATATCATTATACTCCAGAAACAAAAATGCCGTCAAAACAGTGAACTACGGAAAGAAATAGGCTCAAAAAAAGCAAAGGCTGTTCCTTCGGCGGGAAAGTTAAAGCGACCTTTTTCTCGGAATACTATGTAGTACTGTTTCATGCGTGCTACATTTATCCTAAAAATTATTCCTTTCACAGAAGTTGTGATTTAGGCTGCTAAAAACCATTCGACGAAGTAATAAGCAAGCTTGTTTAACGAAGGACGAACTATCTTTTTCATCCCGTTTTCGTATGTTTTGTATTAAGAACGAAAGAAAATGTATTTTTCCGAAAACGGAGGTCATCCATTCTAAGTACATAAGTTTTAGGATCTTCGTATAGAGTAAAGCTCTCCTAATGTAAAAGTATATCAGCTTTTATTCGTCTCATATATTTTAACTTAGCATAATCGTACTTGTGTTGCATAGAATCTGATAGGATCTGCTACTGTTACATATAATTTGTACTTACAGATGTGGGCAATAAGTTTATTGTTGAAACATTTGTACAAGGCTATGTCAATGACTATTCTATTAGGTCTATAACTTAATTCGTTTGCTAAGAGATGGCGTAACTTGTATTATTCCATTCGGACATGCGTTGGAAAGCTATTGTTATTTTATTGTTATTTTACGTCGCGTAAACAACAATATTTTTTTTTCACTCAAATCTGTCGAACTTTGTGCCTGAAAAAGTGTTTTTGCTGGGAGTTCTTCTTCATAACTTTAATGTGAAGAAAACTGCTGCCGAAAGTCATCGTATTTTGGTGGAAGTTTATGGTGAACATACACTTGCTGAGCGAATGTGCCAAAAGTGGTTTGCACAATTTAAAAGTGGTGATTTTGTCTTGGAAGACGATGAACGTCCTGGGCAGCCAAAAAAGTTTGAAGATGAAGAACTGGAGGCATTACTCTATGAAGATTGTTGCAAAACACAAGAAGAGCTCGCAGAATCTATGGGTGTCACTCAAGCAGCGTTTAAAAGCATCTGGATATATTCAAAAACAAGGAAATTGGGTTCCACATGAACTCAAGCCGAGAGACGTCTAAAGGCGGTTTTGCATGTCCGAAATGCTGCTGGAACGCCACAAAAGGAAGTCATTTTTGCATCGGATCGTTACTGGTGATGAGAAATGGATCCATTACGACAACCCCAAGTGCAAAAAACCATATGTAAAACCCGGCAAAGCCGAATATCCATAAAGTGAAGGTAATGCTCTGTATTTGGTGGGATCAGATGGGTGTGCTGTATTATGAGCTGCTAAAACCGGATAAAACCATCAATGGACAACGCTTCCGAATACAATTAATTCGTTTGAAGATAGCAGTAGCCGAAAAACGCCCCGAATATGCGACCAGACACGAGGCAATAATTTTCCATCATGACAACGCTCGGCCCCACGTTGCTATTCCGGTTAAGAACTATTTGGAAAACAGTGGATGTTAAGTCTTACCCCACCCGCTTTATATCCCAGACCTTGCCCCTTCTGACTACCATTTGTTCCGGTCGATGCAGAACGCCCTCACTGAAATACGGTTCACATCAGAGCAGAATATCAAAAATTGGCTTGATTCATTCTTGGCTGCCAAGCTGGCGCAGTTCTTTTGGGATGGAATCCACAAATTGCCAGAAAGATGGGAAAAAGTCATAGCTTCAGATGGGCAATACTTTGAATAATACTATTGTACATGTTCTTCTTAAATAAACGTTCAAATTTTGAAAAAAAAACCGCACGAATTAAATTACACACCCAATAGATGTTTAGATTCCTTGTGAAAAAGACTTCTAGGTATTTATATTCCTTAACCACTTCGATTACCTTGTCGTCGTAGTGCCACTTTTCTTTTCGACTGAGTTTACCTCAACCTTTTTTAAAAATTATAATCAGACGGGTAGGCAATAAGGTGCAACAAAATATAGTACTCATGATGTCTATTTATCATCAGCACTATGACGCCAGCGAAGAGAGACGTTTTATACGCAGTTCAGGCAGCTTTTCCACAATATACTCTGTATAGTGTGAATAGAATAGTTCTGAAAGTACAGTCCTGCTTCACTCCCGACATCGTCTCGCAAAACGGCGATATTTCCACGATATTCCATACACATGGGTTGGTATACTCGCTGCCGCGCTTAAGGGAAAGATTGCTCATTAGATCAGGATAGAATTGTTTGTCAAACGAGGAAGAGATGAGAGAATTACGGTATTAAGATATGTTAGCCATATGCACACGGCCTAGGCATACCACTGTATGTTACCACGACGTGTTTATTCTTATCAGTCGGTTGCGAGGTCTTTTGACAAATAGCCAGAGAATAATGTCATCTTCTTTTAGTCGTTATTGTTTTTAACTCAATCGTTCAGACCATGCAATAATCGCTGAGAAAAGTGTCTGGTCCTACAACTATACTATGTCCTGTTTCTTTGTTAGGTTGGAAACTTTTCAGACAACGCTCGTACAATCAATGGAGACTCTTACTTGCTGAAAGCGTTTTTCTTCTCAGAACTGTACCAAAAAAAGAACACTTTTCAATTCTATGTGGTTTCAATTATCAACTTCTGGTGCAACTTCTGGTGCAACTTCTCACTTATAGCTTGTAATGACAGAATCGGATCACATGACCTGATAGCGTCTGATTTTTCGTGTGGACTTTTTGCAAACAGCAATTGTGTTAAACTAATTTAAACAATTAAATTGAATCGCATCAGAAGATAAGCGAGAAAATCCGTGGCTGGCTCCAACTTGACTTTTTCGTATAATTTTGCCGATATTTTAGCAATTGCACGTCGAATGTTCGCATCCAAGGCGTCGAAAGATCTGGCAGGTTGACATATATCAAAGACATAATGCAGCCTGAAAGTAAAAGATCTGAAGTTGTTGAATCGCACGAGAGAGACGGCCTTTTGAGATTTGAAACCGAACTCCGTCTTCAATAAATCAATGATGTTACGCTTTCTGTAACAAGTAGCACAGTCCTGTTGTATTCCAAAAACTTTGGTTAACATTAAGCGAAAACGATCTCCATGCTCAGCCAAATGACAACATCGCCAAATAATTTATTTTTCGCATATAATGGCTGCTCTTAGAACACCTCCAACTCTTTGTTTGACCAAATATGCCAATTTTGCTTATCAATGAAGCCATTCCACCAAAAGTGCGCTTCGTCACTAAGAATGATATTCCCAAATCTTTTTTTCTCTTCAATAGAGGCCAATCAGCAAATGTTCAACGTACATGATGGTCATTTGGATCTTACTCTTGGGTCTTGAGTCAATACGATCTTAATTGGACGTATGGCCAAGTCTTTTCTCAAAATACGCCACAGGAACGGCGTTTTGCTATTTTACTATATAATGGAGTGAATATGTTAGTTGATTTGAAGTTTTTTACTTAGCGCTCAATTTCACACTTATCCGCATGATTATAACCGCTGAAAATTGGGCACGTAACGCTATTATGGTATCTGGACCTTTTACTTTACCTAAAATATGGCTTTTTAATCGTTTCACTACCACTTAAGATAATCCGACAGCTTCAAAACTTTTCATCTACTTGCCACATAGTCCTCGGTAAATTTTAATTTAGATACGAATTTCATATTAAGATAATTAGCTGTTTTCAGGTCTCGTCGAAAGCTCACAGTGGTAGGAAACAGAATCGTACAATTACCTTCGTCGAAAAAAAAAAGAACGGACATCTGACCAAACAGTTTTATATAGCACTTCGCGTCTTAATTTCCATAATGAATAGACAACTTTTCTTCCTCAAAAATGAGAAGATAAATTAAATTTTAAGCTATTCACCAGTGCTTGTAACTCCTGTTCCTAAGAGCTTATCGCTTCTTCACTTGTAGAAAACTTCCAGAGGCAACATTTTCCTGATTTTTTTACCGTGGAGCAATTAGCATTACAAAGCACTCAGGGGATGTCCTTTATAAAACAGCAAAATATGTCCAAGTGGGCTACTTTTGGCAAGAGAATTTTCAGAGTGGATCCTAGAAAAAACAAATAAATTTTATGGAAACTACGAATTAAGGCAAAGGATATTGGATGGACTTTTTGCCTTCACTGGGATCACATAAATGTCCCTTCTTGGTGGCTTACTTATAGAAAATTCCATTGAGACCTCAAAAATTGCCTTCATTTACACAGAAAGAGAAAAATAGTGACTGAAGCGTAGGTTGAGATATCTAAGCATAGAATTGTAAATTAGGATTGACTTTGATTCTTAATTTTTCTCTTGATATTTAGGAAAGAAGATTTTGTCTAGACAGGGAAATTTCATGCTGAAGCTATGAATTTTAATATATTTTTGCAAGAGGGGATGAGGAGTTGTATGCTATTCTACGAAATTCAGTTGAGCTTTAGTACCTGTTTATTCATTCATAAAATGACATAGCTCAATGTTTAGATTTCTTTTATTTTTAAAGAATAATTGCTGTCATTTCTGTGGACTTAAACTTGATGCTAATGTTTTGTGTCTCGTGACCATGACATTTCGGATTTGGAAAACCTGAATTTTGACTAACCTAAAACATTTGTATAAATCCTCACGGATGAGTGCTCTTCAAATTGCTTCTACGAATTTTAATAATGTATAAGGTGCGCAACTAAGTTATCGCTGTTTTCTTTTCATGAAAATGGAACTTTATGGTTAAAAAATGGTTACAAATGAATCATTCAAAATATTGGCCATCACTAGCTACAACTTTTAACCATCTTTCTGGCAGAACTCGAATACCGTTACGGTAAAAGTGTTTATCTTTTGAGACTATCCACGAAGTAATCAATCTGGAAACTGGAACTAGAAATATGGCAGATGTGGTTGAACTTCCCATCTGAGCGCTTTCCCAGGTAGGTTTTAACGGGCTTGTTAACGTGAGGATGAGCATTGTCATACTATAGAAACTTTTTTTCGTGCCTTTACTCGTATTATGGCCTTATTTAAGCAGTGCTCGGCTCAATCGAATCAATTGAAATCGATACCGTTCCCCAGTGATGGTTGGGTTTCAACAGTTCATAATAAATAACACCGAACAGGTTCCACCAAATACACAGCGTAATCTTCGAGCCGACGATGTTAAAGCATGACTGTGAAGTCCCCATGGTTTTATTCTCTTTGAGCTAAATAAATAAAGAATCCATTTTTCAACACTCGTCATGATACGATGAAGAAAATCCTTCATTTTTGCCGCCGTTTCTTGTTCTTGAATCATTCCCAACGCATGCAATCGCTTGGAAATAGCTTGTCGGGTAACTCCTAATGCTGAAGCTAAAGCTCTTCTTGCGATTGACACGGATTCTAATTGAGAAATGCGTCCAATTCAGCGTATTTGAAAGATTTTAACTGTCCTTCACGTTGACGGTGGTCAACATCAAAAACACCGTCTTTAAAGCAACAGAACCAATAAGAGCGCATTGTTTTACTTAGAGCAGCATCTCTGTGAACTTTTTGGAGCTCTCGATGTGCTTCAGTCACTGAAGGAAGAAAATCAACATACATATCGATTATTTGCACAAAATCAGACATTTTCACACAACCAAAAGTATATGACGCCAAATTAAAATTCCTAATGTGTCAAGACATTTTGGATATGTCAAAACCGACCAGCACTTATTGCTGGAACCATCTATTGGCAAACAGCTACTTCTTCCACAGTACAAGACAAGAAGCTTCTCCATTATATCTTTTAGTAGAATTTCTCAAGACAGTGTTTGGAAGATAAACGCTTCACTGAAAAACTACCGAGCAAGCAACCGCTAAACATTAGCCAAATAAATACAGACTAATACGGGCGAAAGCCTGACACTGACAACGGAAGTGCCCGCGGTGTCGCTTTCAATTACACGACATGCTACTAAAGCCTAAGCATACGATCCAATTAAGTAGCTTGCAGTCTTTCTTACTGTGCAACAGCTAGAAAGTCGCTGACATTTAAGTGATTTCAGAGAGAACTCGTTTGGTTGTCCATCATCCTGAAGAGTAACGCCAAATCCAGTTTTACTCACAACAGAACCAATTTTTTATAGAGGACTTACCGAGGATGCAAGTGGTCCTATTTCAGTTTCGTATCCTGAAAAACACTCTTCTCTAACTTTACAAGTTTTTCGGGAATCTCATTGTGGCATGGAATCTGAACAAGACTGAACAAGGCTTTCTGATGTGTTTGAAGAAATCAATGACAGATGAGTCCGTTACCGGTGACATTTTCTCCGAGACATGGGTGTCCTTTTTATTTGATAGCATATGCTTTGCCTTGTCTTTATTGGCCGTTCAACCCATCCTTGGCACTTCTGCCTTAATACTAATACTACTATAATACGCGGCCTTAAAATGGTAAAAGGTGGTGTGTAACACCTTGAAGCTCAGAGACTTTTTCCAGGATCTGCGGTGTATAAATATTTGGTAGGTGGCCTAAAGCCACACTATTATGGAACAATAAAGTTGTTGCCGAACGGTTTCAGGCGTTCACACGGTACGGCAAATGGGATCTTGTAAGCGATGTTAAGAATGCTGATGCCTCTGTAGTTGGCGCATTCAGAGCATCTCTCCAATCATCTGTCATACTTTGATCCGACCATATTTTACAGATGAGTTGGTGTATGATCCTTACCAAATCATTTGTCTGATATCGGTATTTGGTTCGTCATAGCCATTATACAGTTTACAGAAATGCCATTTTTAAATTCTCAGCATCGAATGCGATTCTACTACCACATTCCATTGTTCATCTCTACAGAATCCGGTTCGGGATTTGTGTATGTGGCATTTTTCTTTTACCTTTTGGTGAAACTTCCGAATCTCAGTCCTGGAGTAGTATCTCTCAATTTCTTCCACCGCGCAATTCGCATTTTCTTTCTTTTTCCTTCTGAGAAGCCGGTAGTCGTCTTTACTCTTCTGCTCGTAGAGCAATGTGCCGCTTTCTATGAATCTTGCTTAGGTGGATTAGTGGCCGCATAACACGAAACACAACAGAGGCGGGATCTCTGATGGTTTTTTGACAAGGTTGCTACTGGTCTTCAATACTTGACGCTTCCGGGATAGGACTACTTAAGATATTCTCCATTGGGAAAGGATTTGACTCGATTTGTGATTGTAGCCCTCGAACGGGAAACATCTTCACAGTATTAGCTTGTCTTTGCAATATTGGTCCCTAGGAATGTTCGGACATCCATTATAATGAAGAAGTGCCTCGCGAGATCAATCTGGTTGACGGTTGATTATTCAGGAGATCTCCAAGTCTCCTTATGAATATCGAGATGCGGGAACTGCATGCTAGCAATCAGTCATCGGAGGTGGTGTCGTACAGGCTTTTCAATCCGACAGTACTATCGAATTTGGCCTGTCTTGCCACCTTTACATTAAAGTCAGGGTGGTCACTGCTCATAAGTCTTGTCCAAAAGCTCCTATAAGCTACCTTTGGTGTCGTTATATTTCTCTTCTGTGGGGGCGTGCGCGCATATTAGGCTAATATTGGCAAATTTAGCCTTAATATGGGTTGTTACAAGGCGCTTGTTAGCATGCCAGACTCTAATAATAAATCTGCATCCGATTCCAATCGCCTTAGTAAATATCGCAGTTTTTCGTCCGCTTTTTCCCGGCCTATACCATTGCACAACTTTGCTAATCATTCGACTGCACATGGCCTACTCGTATTAAGGGAGGTCCCTTAAGCACTCAACGTACAGATCTGAAGTTTGTTGTCCTTATTTCGAATGCAGAGGTTGTCAACAGTTGAACCTTACGTATCCGGGGCTTGGTGTTGCCTCGTAACTCGGCCTAGGACTAAGGTTTGGTTTGATCGAAGCCAGTAAGCCATTCCTGGATGTGAGCATAGCTGTTGGTTCTCGAAAATCCTTACCGGCCAAAGCTCTAAATATATCGGAGTAATTCGGATAACATCTCATTTGTGTGCTAGCAGACTCATTTGTCTGCTGGTCAGCATTCGCACTGATGGACAATGGACATCAACCAGCACCTGATAAGTAGAAACATTTACAGCACTTGATATCGCCAAGTTAACACCTCTCAGCGCTTACCCTATTTCTACAGCACATAATCAATCTGAAAATGATTACATTTTTCTTTTACAGAAGGTGTTGTTTCGAAAGATGAGCTTTACATATTTTTCGTGAACAGATTCCCTTGACTTTTTGAAGTATCGTAAGTACAAGGTTCTCGAAATGCTTGTCTTTTTTATAAAACAGATTGCGGAGACTATCGATGTCCTTCAGCTGACAGTTTTTTTTTTTAATGCAGGTCCTTTATCTACCCCCTTATCCAGGCGTCAGACGTGTAATCCAACTTGAGAGAGTCCAGTTTAAAGAAAAGTGCCTCCATCACAACCAGCTCGGTTTAAGTATACGTGTTCATAGATTCCAGACGTCCAGTTGGTGTTGCATAGTCTGGGCTGAAAATGTATTGTAAAGCAAAGTAAAAATGGGGAAAAGGGAACTTCTACCTATTCCGACTTTGTTTTTAGTGCCAGGAGAGATTCCTTCCTTGTAATGACGTCATGCCCATACAATCTCCGCAAGAACACTTCCAAAACAAGGACCATACTCAGCGGTTCTCAAACTTCAAATTCCTGTATTGTGACACCATTCAAGTGCAGATTTACAAAGTCCACCCGCCTGTTAGCGAAACATCTCACGTAAGTACTTTGTTGCACAAATCAATGCGACTTAATGGCTTTTATCTTAAAAACCACACAAAAGAATGTTCGTTGGTCTTTAGGTATTCTCAAGACAAACTGTGTTTCAATTTGAGTCATTAAATTGATATCCTGTCTTGCAATATCGAGGTAAGTGTAAGGTGCTTGTGATTGCTTTTATACGAGTATTTCTGTTGTTGAGCTTGATTTTTGGTGTGCAACTACTACATATGATGCAAACAGCGGATATGGCAATGCCATTTTCTACCTAAATGACCCAATTAAAAGTAGAATATTGGCAGAGCCACTATCGTGAACCATTACCATTGGGATTGCCACCAGAGCCAGTGTTTTCCCTTACTCATCCACCTTAGATAGTAGAAAATGTTTTGGATTTCCATTAAATTGGTTTCGTGTTGTGCAAAAGGAATTTTCTTTTCAACAGTGTGGCTTGCGGATATTGCGGTAAAGGAAAACGTTCATGAGCTGGTTGAAGTGTTAATGAATCGATCTGGAATTTGCTCAGTGGTAATGGTGGTGATGGTGATATCAATCGGATTTGAGCAGTAAGGAATCGGGATTTGATTGAAGAGTGTAGTTTTCTAAATCAGCAATTCAATTGACTATCTGGAACTTTTAGTACCTATTAACAGAGTCTATGTCGAAAGATGGGATTCTGTGGCTTACAATTGGATGTAGAAATCACAAAGACTAAAATATCGTGATGTATTGTATAATGAATTGAAATTGTAGGATATCATTAGATCGTTAAACAGCATTATGCTGGGAATATTTTTACGATCGGCAAAGAAATATTTTTTCAGAATTTGTTTCCTGAAGGAAGAGAAAACATATTAGTTAGCACACTTCTACGGAATGGCCTCACATATAATGAACTTAGCTTAATTTAAGCCAAAGTAGACCGGAAATATAGCAGGTTTTGTGTCACCTCATGTTCAGTGAAGCACTCTTTCGAAGTGCTCTCGTGTTCGTGTTTTGGTCAGGAGTGAGTATGCGCAGCACCCAGCGGTAGGATAACTTTTTCATATGCAGAATATTGCCCAAAATATGGTGTGTACGCTCAGTACTAATCTTTGTGGTATCTGCTAGCTCGCGCACCTTTTTTTTTGACATTGTCCTCTATAACCGCATCGGAGGGCCTGCCGCTGCGGACTTGATCGGTAGTGGAGTTGCGCCCACCACAAAACTCTCGAAACCAATATTTGACGTCGTTATCTGAGGGAGCACTAGTCCCATAATATTTATCCAACTTTTCTTCTGTTTCCTTCGCCATTTTGCCTCCCAAAAAATAATGTTTTATGAGAGAACGAAAATCGTTTTTGTCCATACTCAACATGATGCCAAACATTTCAACAGCAATCAGCTGTCAAAACAAAATTACAGATAGTATTGCACTGAAATTTGGCATGTTTGCCTAAATATGAACGGACTTCAAGGCACCATGACCTTTTTTGCAGTAGCAGCGTATTCTAGCGATCAGGGAGGTTACTTTTCACTCCACCAAGTACACAAGATAGGTAGATTCATCCTACACGGCTAATATTTTAAAGGAAGTAGTTTCTTTCACAATTTCATCTTGTACAATATTTACTCGATATACATGCTGTTGTAGAAGTAGTTTTGGTCTTCTTCCTCTTAACTGGTGTTACAGCTTGGGGTGAACCTGGGCCTCAACCAAAAAGCCTTTCCAGTCTTTAGGTAACTGCCTTCAAAGGTAATGTTTTCCTCTACTGCGTTATCGCTCTGGGTTAGATTCGAAGACTCTACGGGCCGGACAATTGGTATCCACTTGCTCTATATATTCATGTCATCTCGTTGTTGAATCTTCCCCTCCAAAGTCCGTCAACGCAAACGAGCAAACGAGACAGAATATTTTTCGAAGCGTTTTTCTCTCGAAACGGCTGAGGATATCTTCATTCGCCTTTGACAAAGACCATGCTTCAGTGTCATAAAGTAGAACTGAGATGAGCAATATCTTATATACTCGTAACATAGAGTCTTCTTAGTTAGGATATGGCCTATATCCAATTGCCTTCTAAGCCCAAGAAAACAGCGATTGGGAACAGTCCAGACAGACAGAGTCCCTTACTGTCTCTAAATTAATGCAAAATCTTAAATCTATGCAAAAATGGTGGGTATCAAATAGGACACTCATTTTGAGCTTGTTCCAGGATTTGCTAGAGTGTAAAGATTTGGTCTATTGTGGATTTTTCTAGTCTAAAATCGAACTGATAGGCGTCAATCTGGTTGTTGGGGAAGGGTTTCAGACATTCACACAATATAACATATAAAGTATGACGTGGTCTCTTCTTTTGTAGATCAGGCAGAGATTTCATTCATCAGCCATACATTCTTTTGACCAGATGTAAGTTGAGAAATATGTTGGAGCACATTCTCCACAAAGTCATTTCCAGCAATTTTAAATACCTCAGCCAGTCAGTTGTTAGATCCAGTTGATTTGTTGGATTTTAGCTTAGATATTGCTATTCTTACTTTGCTTCGGTTAGGTGGATGGAAATTAAATGGCGTATTCTGTCCGACGGCGAGATGTTGAGTTTAGTCTGAGGAAAACGTTTTTCCACCGTTTCAGCACCGACTATGACTCCTCTACAAGGTTCCCTTTTTGATCTCTACAGGCTTATATACGGGTCTTCTTGCTTTGACAAGTTCTTTGTAAGTTATCCCTGAAGTAGAACCTCTCAACATCTTCGATCGCGTGCTTCTCATGCTCTTTTTTTCTTTTTCTGGAGAAGCTAATTTCTTCCCATATCATCTGCTCGTAGAGTTCTCGTCTTTCGTTGAAGCGCCGCTTTGTAGGCTTCTTGTTTAGCTGCACGTGGCTGGATTTCTTGCTTAAAATCAGGTGAAACCCAGCACATAAGTTGAGACTTGCTGCGTTTCTGATGGCGCGTTAGAAGCGTTGCCACTGTTCTTCGGTAGTAGACTCAAGCGGTATAGGAGTGCTTCAGATCTTTGGAAACACGCGTTTGACGAAGATTCTGAAGTTCTTTGCAACTTTTCTATGTTATATCTTTTCACAGCACTTCTTCTTTCTTGACGCTTTTTTTATAGCAACATTGTGGTGATTCGAGTCAATATTGGCCTTTCGGAACGTTCGGACGTCCAGAATACTGGAAGCATGCTTTAGGTTCATCGCAAATCAATCAATTTCATTTAGCATTTGATGATCCGGAGATTATCACATACATCACATACACATGAGGAAATTATTTGCTTGCTATAGTGATAATTCGTCCCGCCGCTAAGACATGTAGGCTATGCTTACCAACTACCCTACCAAAGATTTTCTCCTTTCCTATCATGCCATTAATAGTTCTATGTGATTTTAACGTTATACTTCAAGCATTGCTCATTTATCTATCGAGGAGCTCGTAGAAACTTCCTTTGGTGGCGTAATCCTTGGCTTCTGTAGAGGAATGTGCGCATATTAGGCTCTTGTAAGCGGATTTAACCTTGATGGGGATTGTCATAGGGCGCTCGCTCACGTGTTAGAAACTTAAAACATATTGCCTAAGTCTGCCGGATATAGTAAGTCCGCATCCGAATAAGCGCTGTTCCTTTTCGAAAGTTAATCACCATAGTAAATGTCTCAGTTTTTCATCCTCCTTATATCTGATATCTGCGTGATAGCACTCAAGGACATCTGCTAATTGTTCAGCTGCACATAGCATGTTAACTGTCCGAATATTCCAAGTGTAGACCCGAAGCTGGTCGTCATTTAAACGTTTGCTGGGCTTGTCAACAGTGAATCCATTTCAGGCTATTAATTGGTAATCCAGTTATATGTCACTGGCCGAGCATGCCCTTGCCATTTTAGCCTGCATGAACAAGGACTTACTGCTTGTGTCAGATAAATCAATGCTCCGAGCAAAGCTAAGAAATATAGGGTTTTCTAATGACGACTTGACATTTTTTTTTTAAATGAAAGGCCGGTCGATTCGTTGGACCCAATTTTCAACGACTCGACCACACATTTTGACTGAAACGGCCGCTATTTCGCGTTCAATATTGGCTCTGAGCTCTTCCAACGTCGTTGGCGTGTTGGCATAAACCAATTACTTAACGTAGCCCCACAGAAAATAGTCAAGCGGCGTTAAATCGCACGAACGAGGCGGCCAATCGACTGGCCCATGTCTTGAGATAACACACTCACCATACTTACTCTTCAATAAATCGATTGTAGCGTGTGCTGTGTGGCTTGTGGCACCATCCTGTTGAAACCACATGTCGTTCAAGTCCATATCTTCCAATTCGGGCAAAAAATGTAATGTGACGATCGTTATCGTCGACGAAAAAATATGGTGATGAAGTGGTGATTCATGAAGCACATGTGGGTTTTCACCCGACCAATAAATATTTTGCTAATTGCCGAACCCATTGAGTCAAAAATGAGCTTAGACACTGAAGATGATTTTGCAATGAAATTCATCATCTTGGCGCATCTTCTCCAGAACCCAATCGGAGAACGTACGTGTCTTCAAATGGTCCATCGGCTTCAATTCGTGAGTCAGCTTGATCTTGTATGGGTGTGAACCAAGATCCTTACGCAAAATACGCCATAACGTGGTCCGAGCGATGCCCAATTCTTGATAACGCCGTGGAATTTACTGATTTGGATCGTGTGCTACAGGCGCCTGAACCGCAGCGATGTTTTCGACACTTCGACCAGCCCGTTGTCTCAATGACACGGCAACATCACACAACGAATATGTAGACACAAATTTTTTCACTAAACTTGTTATTGCCTGTCTACTAGAGCGAGAATTACTACCGAAAATTGGAGTTAACACTGTTAAAGTTCCAGTCACCGACTCCGAATATCTGTAGAAAATTTTTATAATTTGCAGACGTTACTCGTTAGTGTACTTTACCATGATGAAAATGTTGAGTTTACTGAATAAATTGACAGTGACAGTTTGATGATTAGTGAAAGAGTGCGTTCACTAATTAAATTCAAAGTTGTCAAGTCCCTATTTTAAAACCCTATATAAAGGGAGCTATTTTCCAAGGTACAGGGAATATGTACTTTATGACAATAAAGTCAGTGATCCAGAATTGTGTAAGAGACGTAAAATCTTGCTCCAAGCCATTTTAGAAGACCTTTTTATAGTCCCGATGCAAAACAATCAAGATATCGCTAGTTCTGCAGAAAGTTTTCTAACCTTCATGAACCCGTCTAAGGATTACACTTATGTCCAGACGCAAGAACGTCTATATTCAAAACACTTACATTATAAAAAAAAAAAAACAAGAAAAAAGTATTTTTTATTGTCCGGCAGTGGAAAACCATTTTAAGTCAAATCCTCTCACTTACTTTGTGTAAAATGGCAAGGCGAACGACATAGAAGTGGTGTGCTACTAGGCTTTGACCCAACCAAGACTGTGGAGAAAACAATTTTATTATTTTGTTTCCCCCCAGTTTATCGGCAAAAGCTATGTGACACATGTCCATTCTTACTTGTAAGTACCTTACCTTTCAACTTCATGAAAAGTAATAGGAGATAAATGAAGATCTATCCCAAGATTTGATAATGCAATAATTTATTAAACAGAAATACAAACGGTACGTAAACTTCTCTAGTGCCCGACTTTCCTATTAGTTGATCAGTCGAACGTTCAGAGTTAAGCGGATAATTTTGTAGACGTAAGATTCACCTGTTTCCTTAAATATATGCTGACAGCTCCTTGAAATCAGCCACATGGTTAAGAACCTTCATCTGACGTTTCAAGTGGATGACTTCAGACAAACCTAATAAAATAGCTGACCTTTTTTTAATATCCAGATCCTCGCAACCGCATAAACACGCATCCCCCACTTGGATTCAATCATGTTTGACCTTATCATTGTCCCTAACGTAGGCGTCTTCTGATGTAAGACGTTCTTGTTGTTTTCAATAATTCCTTAGTTCAAAAAGAAGTTTGCCAATTCTCTAAAAGCAAAATTGACATTTTTATTATCAATTCCGACAATCTGTCAATTGCGCTTATTCGCACCTAAATCACAGCCCTAAATACGATTTAAATATTCACAGCCATTCATTCTGGAGAGATTTGGCAATGCTTTTAAGCAATATACCCCCACAACATATCCTCATCACTCATCGTTGATTTAAAGCGATTTACCGCTCTGAAATAAATTTCCCGAAAATCCATTGATTCTACTACCCACCCCTAAAAGTCAAATACACAAACTTTCACATCCGGATAGAACCGATTGAAATCATTTTCATCCCTTTATCGATTTCGTTCAAATGGATCCTTTAGCAACGTTCGATTTGCTCATGCATAATTGTTGCGCGTTTATGTGTATGTATACTCCTATGTGTACGCGTACGCCCCAACAATTATCCGCAAACAAGAAGTACCAAGTGCCAGAAAATTCATCATTATTACGGGATTCTCGGAAAATAATTCATTTCCATGCATACGAATACACGAGACATCGCAACATAAATCAAAAAGGACTTAGGAGGTCTTCCTCGACCACGTCCTGCCATATCCTGGCCTTATCATTTGTTGCTATATCTGTTTTTATTATTATTTTTTTTTTTTTTTTTTTTTTAATAGACGCCAGAGCATAAATCATCCAGTAAAACGTATAATACAATTTTTTTTTGTTTTTTTTTTTTGTTCCTAATTTTCCAAAAGTCTAGATAGTCAAGAGAGAGCGCTTTTTCTTGTATAAATAGGGACGAAGGAATATCGTGCTACCTTAAGAATAGATGTGTCCTGGGAAATTCGTGTGTATTTATTTTTCATTAATCACCCGAAATGAATACAGAGGAAGTTCTGCAATTGAATTTTCGGTATACTACAATTGTAAAGCAGGAATCGGAAGTATAGAGAGGCAGTCGACCTCCGAAAAGCAATTAAAATTGTTTTTATTACATTCAATGTGGTTCTCCTTTACGTTCAACGTGTTTTTGCATACAATATCATACAAAATGGGATACGTGCTATTGATGAAGATAGTCCCTAGAGGTTTGCTTGCATATCCTGTACCGTTTGATGTGTCGTCAAGCTCTATATTTCAAATTTCGCTTACGTATGGATCTACATATTATGTGTTACGTAATCACTTTCGATTAGCTTTATTCCGCGTTCCAAAAACTAATTTTGGCCTTATCTTCGATAGCAGCTTTCCGAGACACATCACATTAGTGCAGTACCAGAAGGAAAGTTTGGATAACGTTCTCCAGTGTCGAATAATCTCTTAGCCTAAGTGGTGGCAGAATAGTACACGTCCTTAACATACTTCTTTCGTTTTACGTCTTTGATGCAGGAATTCAATTTCATGAGGTTACATTTCTATCTCCGTAAGCAAATTATCCATTAATACTTCATTTACAGAAGCCGCAAACTGGACAGCAATTCGACTTCTAACGAGCTTGAGGCACTGTCTGACTCCATTCAAAGAATTGTATCTCTGTATCCTCATAATGAAATTGTTCTTACGGGCGACTTAAATATACACCATTCTGGGTGTATTGAGATCTTCCATACGGATAACAACTTGACTCAGCTTGTAAATGAGCCCACTCGAATACCAGATGTTGATAATCATACCGCTAACACCCTGGATTTGTTTTTAACTTCTCACCCAGGTAAGTAAACAGTTTATGTGCTCTCCCCTCTAGGCTCGTCGGACCATTGTATCCTATCAGTTAGTTTCTTGTACGCCGACCACACAATTAGAGAAAAGATTCCTTAAAAAACCGTAATACAATACGAGACAGCCAATTAGAGCGGACTTCTATAGGGATTTTAACTGGTCGTTATGTTTCCTAGTTAACGACGTGGATGCCGCTGCTGATATACTCACAGACATTATTCTCTTTGGAATGAGATTCTTTATAGAATCATCCCTCATCGGATGAAGACCAAAAGGAAAAGCGTGGCACGACTCGAGTTATAAATAGGCTGTCAGGGTTAGAGAAATATTTTTTTCGGTCCTTTAAAACCAATCCGACGGAGGAAAACCGAAAAAAGTTCAAACGAGCCATGAATGATTGCAACGCCTTTCTTAAGCGTCTGAAGACTTATGACTAATAACTAAGGCAAAAAATACTACGATGTGCGAAAGGTGGTAAAAATTGTTAGTCGTTCGTTAAAAATATTAGAAATTCTGACTCATCCTAATCTGCTTGCTGCACACTTTGCGGCCAACTAAACAGCTTCAGATTGTGCGTCGAATCGAAGATTGTGCTGAATCCACTTTCGCACTCGTGTAGTAGCAAGAGTACTTAAAGGTCTTAATACACACAACGTTCAATTCCAGTTGTCCTTTTCTGACAAAAGTACTCACTGATTTTTTTTTTCGTTCCCGGACTCATGTCCCTGCTCTTTGGCTTTAGAACGGGAACCGCAACGTATTTTAAGCTCATTAAATCGCGATATGCGATATTTGCAACAGAACCAATTGGAGAACGATCAGCAAAGTGGAATTTAATGCTTCCAAAACTCAATGCAGTCTATTGTCATTGAAGTGTAATTTAAATGTCCAGCTATTATCCATGGATGGCACTTGCATCGCTGAAACCAAAAAACTGTCCATTCTCGGTATGTGTGTCAACGTTAGAATGACCAAATAGTCGATGTCGCCAAGAGGCTGCAAAATAAATGTAAGAAATTTGATACCCCCTCTGACCTGCCCTCAATAGAACTCATAGGTGAAACTTATATCAGTCAGTTAATTAACACCCTTGAGCCTCGCCAGTAGCATTCCGCTCCTTCAAACCTTTAACCGTAACGCCCGTCTCTGTATATATCAGTATACACTCAAGCCCACTTTTGAACAAGTTTCATGCCTAAGCCTAGCTCTCTATTCCTTAGTCATTATAACCTTCAAACATTTAAAACCAACGTTCATCTAAGTCGATATTGGGTTCAACAAACGTTTGGACATCCGCATCTCACGATCGCAAGGGCTTCCAGGTCTATTTGTATATTTTCATGTTCGGGAAACGTCTGCCTGTTACTCGTGTGATGAGATATCGAGCGTCACTAAATCGATTAGCCTAAGACCATCTATGGAAAATTTAAATAAAACAGCAACTGTGTGAGATATAAATCTGATTCTAGCTTTATTTTGAAGTTACGTTCATGTCACTATTTGTGGAATAGCATATCATTCAAATGGCTCCCTCGGTTCAGTATGGACAGCGTTATTCCGACAATAGAATGTCGAATGCTGGCCTCGAACTCGTCCAAGCTCGTTGGTTTTTTAGCGTAGACAAAGGATTTGGCGTACCTCCAGAAAAATAATCGAGTGTAACACCGTGTTGTTGGAACCATAGCTTGGGTATATCGATGTTGTCGCGCTCTTTACCTGAGAGTATTGACGGTAACTGTGTCTTCTTCCTCATTTCGAAAGAAATAAGGTCCAATGATGCCGCCATGCCATAACATAATCCGCATCAAATAGTCAATCTTTGTGGATGCATTGATTTTTGGCCCAACACTTGTGGACTGTGTTCGCTCTAATAATGGTAATTTTGGTGGTTGATATAGCTGATGAGCCATTATTGGGCCTCGTCCGAGAAGATGATTTTTTGGCCAAAATCCGGATCTCTGGCCAACATTTCCGCACGGCGTTGTCTATGGTCGTCAGGTTTTAATTCCAGCATCAGCAAAATCTTATATGGATGTAGGCCCAAATCACACCGCAAAATAAGCCGGGTAAACTCTCTTATGACGCTGAATTTAGATGATTAGAGCCGAATCGACATTTCTGGGTACTCTTTGATATTGGCCGCTACAGAGTCTACGTTTTCTTCATTTCGCACCATTTCTGTCGGATTAGTGGCTTAAGATTCAAAAGAGTGTACTCAAGCTCAAACTTTTACACGGTGCGACGAATAGCCTACACACTGAAGCCATGATGACGACCGACCTCACAACTGAGCTTTTTTTATTAACTTCCGCACGTTCGGCAAGCGTAAAACAATGCATGATGAAATATCAAACCTTACTGTATATTTTGACAGCTGAATGTCATTTGTGATTTTGACAGCTGCTAAACCATAACAATTGGAAAAACTATCATTGCTATCTGGTTAGTCTAGCTTCAGTTACTTTGACGTGTGGCTTGGGACAAAATTTGATTGGAAAACTGCATTTTCGGTCTGGAACTATCTTCACATTGGTACAAACATCAGCGTATTTGACGCTACTCATCATGCCTTACATCAAACTACCCAAACATTACTTTGGGTTGGTATTATGGAGCCTGAATAAGGTGCCCATTGTCGCTCCTTCTCATGGCACCAGGTGCCTTAAATTTTGAAGTGCCTACCATCTGAAAAAAAATTATTCTTCCCCAACCTTCTGCAGACCAGTCCTTGTGCTTCTTTCCACATAAAAAGCTGTTTTCTAAGTAGCCTTGCCCCTGAAGGGACATTGGTACACCAAACGAGTCCACCCATCACGCGCCGAGTTTTTTTTTTTTTTTTTTGAATGTCACCGCCAGTCTTCAAAGGACGAATTACGCTGTTACAGATCAAAATTTCAACATGGCCCGTAGTCTTTTGCTTTCGTTCGAAATCACCCTTACGACCTGCTGTAATGGATCCGGTAGGTGTGTACAACCATTAACTCTAGCCAAGGGCCCACCTAGTGAATTACTGGTTGTCCGTACTTTTCAGACTTCGTAGATTACCATATAAAGAATCTTTTACGTTGATTCATTTAGCGGCACAATTTAATAAATTACGCTTCTACGAGTCTAACATGAGTACAAATTGTTCGCTACGAACGACCCCGTATTATTGAGTGCTTGGCATCTGGTTTCACTCAGTTAATATCATCGGTAATGGATGAAGCTAAAAACATCCTTCTTATGCATCAAGAGAAAGTAGTCTTCTGAATTTTTTTTTTTTTATTTTAAATATCTTTGAATTAATAAAAACATCGAGATGGTAAAGGCACTTGATGACTACGCTACTATTCCCTTATGTCTTTCTTACAACTTTTGGTAGCATCGTCGAGTTACTAAGAGAAATGCTGCATTCACTACTAAACGTTGAACAGAAAGTTTCTTTCTATTCATGCAAGGCTTCACTTCATTGCAAATGAAAATAAAATGCTTCTTGGCATTCAAAGGGCACCCAAATTTGTGTACCTATATAGGTCAAGGTTTTGTTCAAGAATTCTACACTGACAAGCTTCTAAAGAGTCATTTTAGAGATGTAACACCGTTTGCTGAGATTCCAAAGTGAAGACCAATTAAAGCAGATTACCATCTCCTAGTACAAAAGACAGAAATAAAAATGTTTGCTTTTGATTTGAAATATTGTTTCTACACAAACCGTTAACCAAATCAACCTTAGCTATGGGCTTTCAAATAATCCTTGAATGATTCGTTTCATTAATTTAACGAATGCTGCTGGAAAGACCTGAAAACATGTTCCGTCTATTCCGTGTTGGTGTTTTCAACTTTGATCATAAGGACTTACCACCCAGCACTGTATACAATCTGTTCTGTTGCCGATGCTGTGTGATACTCTCTCTCTTAAAGCAGTTGCGTGAAGTACCCTCAACTATGTCCGTTTGTACGCACAACCCATTACTAACATGATTTGCAAACTTTACCAACATTGTGTTCTCCGGACAAAGCTACTCAGTAAAGCCACTAGCTCCGGCTATCACCACAAGACTGTGTGAATTTGTTCAAGTGGACGAAGGGAGAAGACCCATTTTGAAGTAGTACTACTACTACTATTGGTAGTATTCATACACATAGTTGTAGTCGTTAGTTGTTTTCACATTACTCTTGGAACTGGTACTATTGGTGCTACCCTACAAACTACCACGACTATTGCCCATGTTTAAACAATCGTTAAGTTTGAGCAGCCGGAACTCCGGAAGAGTAGAAACTACATACATAACAGGATTACTGGTCGCCGCAGTGGGTATGCAACACTTACTCATACTCTAGTTCTTCTTCCAGCATCTACTGGTATTCCCAAGTCCATTATATGAGAAGCATGCAGTTTTGATGCACGGCTTCACCAACAGCATATCTAATGCAATTACATTACCAAGGAACCAAAAGAGGGCGAGATTTTTACATTTCATTTTTTATCTGGCCATTTGAGTCCCTCGAGAAGACTCCCTATTTCTGCCTTCTTTATCCTCATCGTTATTATTATTTTTTCCCCTCTCTTAACCACCAACACATTGCCGTAGGACATCCTGAAAACTATTATTTAACTGATATTCAGCACATTCCAATGAAATTTGCTCCACCACAATGTTGTGCTACGATGAAACTGTATAAAGCAGAGACAGTGAATTTTCGCCTGCGAAAAAGGGAAAGGACATTAAATACACACACATACTTGTATAAATATTTATATATGTACGTTAGCACGATAGACAGGGGAATGTGGTAAACTTTTCGATAATTTTTCGGAGAGAAAAAGTTGTCCGTTTAAATTTTTAGTCCATATAAAATGTTGGCCTTGTAGTCTTGTTACAGAATGCTTGAAGGATAAAAGACAAAAACCTCTCGCTTGAGACGAAGGGCATTTTGTTTCTGATTCAACTCAACTTTTTTAAATTTTCACGTTGAAGTAAGGTAATTAAGTTTGTGGCAATTGTGTGAGTTCCGAATGAGTACTCTCGTTTAATGGACACATTAACTTGCATAATGAATGGATACATATTTGTTTGAAGGAGAGGTGGATCAAGTCAAAGATTTGGCCTTAAGGCTAGAATAGTTAGACAAAATGGTTTAACTTGAGTTTCGTTAAATCAAACTTAAAGTCTGTCATGCGTTGAATGAAGAGCACAACCCTCTTGTTCAAAGATATTTAAGTGTCCTGGCGGCAAAACAATGTCAAGAAATGAAAAGAATGACAGCCTATATATGAGCAAAGATAGCGAACAAGATTTTAATTATTCTTGCCGGATGAGCATTTAAAATGTATGTGTCATATTTCAGTGAGATACTAGTCTAAGCTATGTATCTATGTAGACTAAGTTGTCTCTACAGTTTGCTTTTCTATATGCAAATGATTATCATCGGCTGCGCAACAAAGCTAATCCACTAGTGCCTTATACTTATGAGGATTTTTTTCATTCAAAAAATGTTTGCAGATGTCTTGTGCAAATGAAATGAAAGGAATCTATGGTGTAATGGTCTGCAGTGAATGGATCGTTTTTTCGTACAGAGCTTAGCTGTTTGCATTACTAAACAATCTACAAATATGCTTCTTCAAGATTCGATTGAATTGCGACTCTACACTAGGTTTCCTTGACTTTCTATACAAATTTCTGTAAGAGCTTCGAATCCATGGCATACTCGTCTTTTTATCGGTTAGTATAACCGGTCTACTCCCTCTCGATATCCTGCATGTTCATCGGCGTCATGTTTGCTGCATTGGTTCCTAACATTTATCATTGAACCAATATTTCATTGTTACCCATCTGAGGCTGGTCATCTATCCTTGAAGCTCGTAAAAGGGCTCCCGACCCGTGAAGAGTTTCTACCCGAGACACTTAGTTTTCCATTCTCTGCGCTGTCGGACACGCTGCTTCCGTTTATTTAGATCAAGCACTCTGGCATCCACAGTGGCTTGGTTTTTTAAACGGAGGTTCAGCTCCCCTTTTCGTTTCGAAACTGGGATCTGGGAATCGAAGATTCCCTAAGCTGGAGCACTATTGCCCTTTTTTTCTTTTTGGACTACATCCAGGTCTTGGCTCTCGGTTTCATCTTCTTCCCTATTCGCCTTCCTCGCACATAAGACCAAAAATCCGTCGAAGAATTCTTGTTTCGAAGAAGCCCAGTATCACTTCTCCCCTTCTGCTAAGCGTTCAGTATTCGGCGCCACACAACAAAACTCGCAGGTTTAGAGTTTTGTAAATCATAAGTTTTCGTCCTTCGAGTTAGAAGTTTTGAACCGATTTGTTTTGACAGATCGAAGTAGCAATGGTTTCCTAGGGTAATTCTTCATTCGTAGAGTTCACGTTTGCTCTGAGATAGGTGAATTCCTTTACGAAATTTTTTTTTATACTTTACGGTGAACTGATGCTATTTTGTTTGTTGATAGCATATACTTGCTATCTTGTCCTCGTTTACTTCAAAGCCAAACAATTTCGCCTGTTCTTCAACCGCCGTGAAAGACTCTGTCACGGCATGCTGGGAACGGCGGATGATGTCAATATCTTTCGCATATCTCATTAGCTGAAAACAGATGTTGAAGATAATGCCGTCTATATTGATATCTGCCCTGCGCACTATCAACTCCAGAATAAGATTGAAAAAGTCACATGATAGGAGTCTACACGTCATCTATACGTCAAGCGATACATCTGGATCAGTTTTGCCGGCATCCGGAATTTGGCTTTTAAGACGATGAATAGCTCACCACCTATGCTCGACCTCTAAAATGTGAAAATTTGGTCAAAAGTTTATCTGCCGGGCCGAAAGTCACACTGGTACCTGCCGATTAGTGCGTGTTTGAGATCTTCACGCAATACTTTGGATAGGATTTTACTAGTATATGCGACATTAAGCAAAGATATGCCTCGTTAGTTCTTGCAATACCTAGGATTGCCCTTTTTGTAGATGAGGGATATGGAGCTGTCATGTTTTTCCTTAGGCTTTATAGAGCTAAGCCAACTTTGTCTATACTGGGTGGTGGTTGTCCATTGGCTGAATATGGGCTCTTTTCTTGCCCCAATACTCTCTCTATATGATATTCATTAAGAAGCTGCTGGTAATGCTGCCTTAGCACATCTACTATCCCCTGTGCATCAGTGACTAGGTTTTTTCGCAGTTTCGAAGAGCCTTGAAGCCTGCCCCCGATTGCATGGCCTTCTTGTAAGACCTCAGGACGTTATTTCGATCTCAGGGCCACCTTTTTCTGGTATATGTATTCATCATCATACTACGGGCTCTTTTTCTGGGTTGGCTGGTACCCTACAGTGGTTTCGGCTACCTTCTTATTGACTTCGTGATATTGGCACTATTAATTGTTGGCAACTACAACTATAAAACCTATCCATCTGTCAGCTGTTTTAGGTTTTTGTTATGAGTTGTTGGCTTCAATAGAGACAAACATCATTCTGCTCGCCATGGGTGGAATTTACCAAAGACTTTAACTTTTTTGCATGTTGTCCTCCTATTGGAACTGAATCGCAAAGTGACAACCCCTTGACAATTCCCGATTCAAAAATTCCCAAACCACAGTTCGTTTTTTAAGACACTACACTTAAGTTTGTCATAAATTTTACTGAGCTATACCATTTGTCAATTCAGATGTACAGACCAACAATTTAAAGTAACCAATGATGCTGAATTCTCAGTAGTTAATGCTTTAAAAACACAAGACGGTTTCCACAATGGCCTTTCAACCTTCTTAGTACCACGTAAGCCATAACTCAGCAATAGGCACGCAAATCATTCGAATATAAATAAACGAGAACATCTGTTTCAGAAACCAAAACTCTCAGTTTTGTCCATGAATTCTCTTAACAATTTTAATCATCTTTTCTGTAGAAATGTTTCAAAGTCAACAATTAAGCCAATAATTAAGTAACCACGAGTAAGTCAAGTTAAGAAAAAGTTCATGCTTTGGTGGGCAGCAAGACATTTTAAACTTCTAAACCTCGTCCTAACAACGAAATTTTATTTTATCTGTGCTGGCAAGGACTTTATCATGAAGTAGGTTTCAGGCCAAAAATATTCAAAGTAATGTCTTGATGAAGAAGTCCAAATGACTTTCTTTTCCAATAGGATTATTGATTTTATTCGATTCACACAAATCAGTGTGTACAATAGGGGACGCACATCAATGATTTGAGGCCATTGTTGGAATACGATTTGAAAGAATCGTATTGAAAATTTAATAAGTCCGCAGACTTAATGGTAATTGCTTTGAGAGCATTTGTTTTTGTTTATTTATTTCGATGAAAAGAAAAGTATTCAATGTGAAAAATGAACACTTGCTTTTGTATGGTCTACCGTCGCCCTTATTCAGGATATTTAATGTCTGCGCAATTTAAACAAGGACTTTAACTGAAAAGATGTGAACAGCTATATTAAATTTTCTTTGGCTCCCATGTTATGCCAGAAGACCTAAAATTCAAGGCAACTCTTTACTGGGATACACTCTCCTAATGCCCGTCGATCACTACGTGCGCAACAGATTCAACCAACATCAGCTACGTCAATTCAACACAAATCGATACCCTCGTCGTTCTATAGTGTTCAAACACATGTTGCTCTAATTGAGCAACGCAATTTGACTCGAAATTATTTTGAATTCGTTGCAAGCCTCGCATACCTGGTTAATCAACTCATTCCAATGTTGAATTACTTCGACTACCTTTCTCTTGCCGAATTTCTTCTTCACAACTTCGAGCGTTGCGTGGCTTGATGACACGTAGCACCGTCTTGTTGGAACCACGCCTTGGATATATCAATGTTATCGAGCTCCGACCACAGAAAGTCGGTTTACATCGTTGTTTACCTGAGAACATTGAGGGTAACGGTGTATCCTTCTTCATTTCGAAAGAAATAAGGTCCGGTGATGCTGAAATGCCATAAATTGCACCAAACAGTCAATCTTTGGGGATGCATTGATGTTTGGCCGAACACTTGTGAACTGTGTTCGCTCCAATAACGCTAATTTTTCTGGTTGATATAGCCGCTCAGCCAGTAATGGGCCTCGTCCGGGAAGATGATTTTTTGGCCAAAATTCGGAAAAACTGGTTTCAATTCCTGTGTCAGCACAATCATGTATGGATGTAGGTCCAAATCACACCGCAAAATAAACCGGGTTGACTCTTTGACGATGATGAATTCAGATGATCGGTGCCGAATCGACATTTCTGCGTCCTTTTTAATATTTGATATTTTCTTCATTTCGTACCAAATCTCTGTCCGATTTGTGGCTAAAGATCCAAAAGAGTGTACTAACGCTCAAATTTTTCCACGGTGCAACGAATAGCCTGCATACTGAAGCCATTATAACCACCGATTTTACGACGAAATTTACGTAAAACGATGCATGATGAAAAGGTATATATTTTGACAGCTGAATGTCATCGGTAACTTTGACAGCATAACATTACAATTGGAAAAGCTATCATTTCTATCTGGTCACCCGTTACATTGTTCTTAAATGTTTGCAAGTTATAACGACCAAGAAATAGAGAGCCCGGCCGGGCATTTTATAAGCAAGTACGACTTAGGAACGAATCACGGTATTTTAGAGTACGTCCGAAAGTGAGCTTTGGAGTTTACTGATGAGCGTTCATAGCAAGACGGATATAACGGTTAAAGGTTTTGAAGGGGCGTAATGCTATTGGCGATTTCTATGGAGCACTGGTGATGAAAGTAGCGATTAAACAGAATGAGACATCAGACATTTCGTTGGTGTTCGAGAGTGTGATATTGTATTACCTATGGGGCCCCCGCCCAATTATCAAGACTTCGCCCATCAATGACGTTGTCTAATAAAAAGTGGGGGCAGATGAAATGTACTGGTCTTATCGTAATGGTTTTCGATACCTACGCTTCCGAATGCTGCTAGGATTTGACCAGGTACAAGCGAATGGTCAGAGGTCCTGTTGGGTGGCAGGATCACCGGTAGTCAATACCAGGACTTAAAACACGGTACCATTTTTTTTTTATATGATCCCGCGCGCGCACCAAGGGGATATGAATACCCTTTTACTGTGGTGTAGTAGTTTGAAACTCAGTTGTATTAGGTTTCGATATTTTTCCAGAGGTGGTTGTCAAACTGGACGAGACGAGCCAGTATATCCTCAACCAGTGGGTCTTAGTACGTGCTAGTAGTAAGTTTGTTACATTTAGCCCAGCCGGTAACCACTCCAACATCAGTGTTATGCCTTCATGTCAAAGTTGACGCCGACGGGATTTTCATATAACTACATACAAATTCTCTGAAAAGGTTTTTTTTGCACGGGATTCGAACCCATGACCCCCTGCTTGAGGAGTCTGTTCATATGCATATGCATATACCACTACACCAGGGCCACCCCCAAGGGAGTCAGAAGCCCCCCGGATTTCGGTCTGGGCCTGACTTGTTGAGGTAGGCCCCCTTGTGGGGAGCATCATGGTGGCTGTGGTTTAAACCCAAAGTCAAAGACCCTTCTTGACCCAATGTAGAGTTTCAAGACACTGGGTGCTGCGACCCCAAGAGCAGGAAAAGGTTTTAGGTCGGCCTTGACTCCTATCAAGTGTGGAACTTTTTGCCTCCAATACGAGTTCCGCTTTGATATCAAAGAAATGTACGATGAGCGATGGAAAGGCGTATTTGTTGCTCCCGTGGATATATGGGCATCCCGTGAAATTAGCCCTTCAAGGCAGGAGTTCACGTTAAACACGAGAGACGTTCTGTATCACCTATGAGATATATTGCAGGGTTTTAAATCCTATGTAGCAGGTGCACAGGTATCTTAGGAGCACCTGACCAGATGTGGGCATCGTACTCCAATTAGGGGCGGACGATTATCTTATATATTGAAACCAGATCAGAGGAAGTGAAAAATTTCTAACATCGCTTGAGGAAACCTAGACATTTCGCACCATTTTTGGCTACATCCAATATGTGGTCATTCCAACGTAGGTTGTCACTGACACAAATACTGAGAATAGAAAGTAATTTGATTTCAACGATGTAAGTGCCATTCATGGATAATAACTGGGCATTTAAATTTCACTTTAAAGTCAGCAGATAGCATTGATTTTTGGAAGAATTAAATTCTACTCTTAGTGGTTCCCCAATTTGTTATCCTGTTAATATCAGAATTATAGGAGCTTAACAAACGCTGCCATTCTCGTTCTACAGCCGAAAAGGAGGAACGGGAGTCAGGGAACAAATATGACAAGCAGAGAGTACTGTCGTGAAATAGCACAAAAGATTGTTATGAAAATTAAAAAGAGTATCAGAGACAGAACGGAGCCCTGGGGCACACCAGAATATCTTTTGTGAAGATCAAACTGACATAAGCAACTTGAATTAAACGTTTCGCAAGGTGAGTTCTCTTCCACTGAACAGAGAGTCCTCGATCCCAAAAGTAGGCATTTTTGATAAAAGATCCTGATGCCAAACTCTGGCAAATACCTAAAATATATCAAAAGTAATTGCGAATATATTTCTTTCGCCAGATTAACGCCAGAAGAACGCTTTGGTTTCACTTTTCGGTAAGACATGCCATCAAATCACCAGTGGACCTGTTGCTACGAAAACCATAATGCTGGTCATTGAGAAGGAAGAAGTTTCGCCTTTTTTAGGGATGGGTGGACAACTGCTGTTTTCCAACTTCTTGGAAAGAGTCCTAAAGAGTTGGATTGTTGAAAAAGCTTACCCAATGGTTTTGCCAGTGTAGGAGAACACCTCTTTGGAAGAAGGGAAATATACTAGCGGAACCAGCAGATTTTTTTGTATTAAGATCTTTAAGTACTCTTGCTACTATACGAGTGCGGAAATAAATTCATCCCATTGAAGATTTGACGCATAATCTGGAACTGTTGAGCTGGCCGCAAAGTGTGCAGCAAGCAGATAAGCCTTCTCCAAAGAGCTGAGAACTGGAATGTCATTGTAAATGAACGTTGGGATGAGTCAGAATTTAATATTTTTGACGAATGACTAACAATTTTTACTACCTTTCGCACATCGTAGTATTTTTTGCCTTAGTTATTAGTCATAAATGGCTCGTTTGAACTTTTTTCGGTTTTCCTCTGTCGGGTTGGTTTTAAAGGAGCGAAAAAAATATTTCTCTAATCCTGACAGCATATTTACAGCTCGAGTTGTACCACGCTTTTCCTTTTGGCTTAATACTCTTCATTCCATGAGGGATAAAGAATCCCATAACTAGGAAACATAACGACCAGTTAAAATTCCTAAAAAAATCCGCTCTAATTGACATTCTCGTATTGCATTATGGTTTTTTTAGGAATCTTTTCTCTAACTTTGTGGTCGACATACGAGAAATTAGCTGATATGACACAATGGACCGACGAGCCTAGAGGGGAGAGCACATCAACTGTGTACTCATCCGGGTGAGAAATTAAAAATAAGCCCAGGGTGTTGGCGGTATGACTACCAAAGTCTGGCAATTGTGTGGGCTCATTTACAAGCTGAGTCAAATTGTTTTCCGTATTGAAGATCTTAATACACCGTACCTTCGGGTGTTGTCGAAGCCACCCAGAACTGTATATACCATATTAAAATCACCCATAGTAACGATTCTAGTATTAGGATACAGGGATACAATTCTTTGAATGGAGTCAGACAGTGCATCAAACTCGTTAGAGGTCGAGTTGCTATCCAGTTAGGGCTTCTGTAAACGAAGCAATAATAGAGAATTCGCTTACGGAGATAGAAATTTAAAAACATGAAATCGAAACTCCGGATTGGAACAGAGGTTACGTTGCGGTGGAGTTTGGTAGGCTATATCACTACGCACGTAAATGGCGAGACCGTGGTCTGAGAAGAATAGTAGCACATGTTCGTAACCATGTAGCTTCAGATCGGAGTAATCTGAGAGGTGTGGGTGGAGATCTACCTGTGTTAACAGCTGGCCTGTATTTACAGATACCAAGAATAACAGGGAGGAACTAACAAAAAATGTCAAACAGTAACGTCGTTAGTACTTCAATTCGTGTATAAACATACATTTTTTTGCGCTTAATGCAACCCACGCCACGTGTGCCAACAAATAATGCGCAAAAAAATTTTTCAAAATCGTTGCAACACGCTTTACGAAGAATTGATCAAAGCACAATACGAGCTCGTTCACTAGCCGTCCACTTGTTGGTCAACAATGTTAAAATCACCTTAAGTACGCTCGTTGAATTCAGTTCAGTGGCTCCTTCAGTAGAGTTGAACACTTCGTTAGAAGTACTGCGCATATGTATACTGGACGACGGGTATAAGACAGATTATGTGAACAGATTTCATTGAATTACAAAGAGTGACAGAGAATTATCTTAGTGTAAGTCAGGTAAGTCGGCTTGGGGCTGGAACATTTCAAAAGCTGCGTTTATCATCAATTTCATCGCTTTGACATGGGAAAACCACTCAAACCTTTCATTTCAAGAGTTTTTGTACTAGTTTTTTGCGAGCAATAAGCGAAACTTTACAATCGCGCCCTGTTCGCAAGAAACTTCTATTGCAAAGACGACGGAACTTTCTCTTCCGACGTCGCTTTTTTTTTAATGTCGGAACAGAGCACTCAGCCAAAAAAAAAATCTTTCAGTTTTACGAAGAAAGATCAATAAGCGCTTCAGTGATGAGGTGTCTACAGTACCAACACTTACCATGTCAGCCGAGTATCTGCAGTCTGATGCGAGCGTAAGCCGGACATTCACAGAGATAGTGCTGCGCAGTGGCGTCATCACTTTCGCAGCAAGCATTGCAGGATATTGCGCCATTTATACTTATCGCATTAAAGTGCTTTGCAAAAGTGTAATAGCCTCTCACGACGCCAGTAAGCAACCTGCAGTCTTTCTTGCTAAAGGACAGTAGAAAGACCGCTGACTTCCTAGAGACGTCGGGAAGTATTCTTTAGATCTGCCTACATCCCGCGGAACTGTGCCGTCTACAGTTGTGCTCGTATGAGACCCAACCGAAAATGAAAGCCTTAAACGGAGACGCAGGCAGACCCAACTTAAGTTCGTGTCCTGAAAAACTCTCCTCTGAACCATGTCTGCCAAGTTCATCGGCGATCTCATTTCCTGTGACCACTAGATCAACATCACTGAATTTAACCTTTCGACTGCGTTCAGTGATGGAGCTTGGCTGTCGCTACAGATGCAAATGGTTTCTTTTGAATACCCCATCGTATATTTATTTTACAATCCGCTGCGTCTTAAGGAAATTGACGCAGCAAGAACTACCAGTCAAGCTACAACCAAGAGAAGACAAATGCATGTCCCGGTTGTTAGCCCATCCCAGCACATAGGTTTGGATTTAAAGCCCTAAGATTCTAACTCTCACCAGATCCTCAAGATTCTTGTCATTGATTTAAGCTTATGATTCAAAGTTGGAGGACTTAGAGCCAGATTTTTAATCCATCTGTTCAACATTTGTGCCCTTAGCACGACTTCCGAACATTATTTCTCTCGATAGCGCGCTTCTTTACTTCCTTCAAAAAGTTTACGAGCAGCAGGATTTCGGTATAGTGGTCGGATGAATTCTAATACATCTAATGTGTCGTGTGTAATGGCTTTCTGACAATGACGACACTTGTCTTCAACGCTTCGACTTCTCGAAATGTTGTTAACAAAACTCCTGTTGTCTGAGATATTTGCATTAGAACTTGGCAGCACCTTCACAGGAACAGAAATATTTTCCTGTTGTTGAGGTAGATCTTTTTAATATAGAATAGCTCTTCTTCTAGTCTTCAAATTGAATATTTTGTAAATGGGGTGTCTAAGTATTATATGTACATATGTATGCGATTGCAATCTAAGGGCTGATACTTTAAATACACTCTATCTGCTTGAGCCAATCAATCTTTTCGAAATGGCAAACTTCTAGGATTACACCACAGTAACCGGTATCATCTTGCGTCGTCTACTGTGCAGCATGATTGATGAGACTATGTCGTTGCTTTGCTAGTTTTCTTTTCGTGTTCCCATTGTCAAGACATATCACCGCTGAATTGAAAAACATTTTTTGCTTTGAAATTTGAACTTTTTTTCTTTTGATTATCTTTGGCGAAACGATAAAAGGGTTTTAGCAGTCTACTTTCACTGGTATCACCACAGTGTCGGAAAATTGCACCAAAGATTAATTTAATAAAGTTTTTGTGCATTCGAGTATAAAAGTGATTTTTCCGTTCCCGTTCCTGTAGGATTAAGCGATGTATTCGTATGTGGAGGTTTTTAATTTCTCAATATCGATGTTATACCCTGTGGATAATGGTATTTATTAATTTTGAAGTACATATAAGGACAAACATTTTGGGAATCCTTTATAAACTCAACACATATCCATACCAACTGCTCCCCAAATGCCACTTACTGTGTTTATTCTGAAAAAAAAAATTCACTTAACTGGATTACAATCCGTACACAGATAAAGTGAATTCTGTACCCGTCGTTAAGCTGAGAGTAGATATAAATAGAAGATATCCATGCATCAAGATTGATTCCATAAACATTCGCTTCGATTGTTTTTCGCTGCAAATCCTCCCCGCAAACCACACAGGAAAATTGAATGAAAAAATTCCCCTGTGAGCTCGGAGGATCAGTGCTTTGCATGTTGTCATGATGGAGGATTGTTTGCGGTTGTACTATCACACGTACAGATTTTATGCTTATTATTGTAGATTTGAACTCGTATTGAAAAACCTCGTTCAGAAGAACCCTACAGCTGACTTCATTTAAGCGTCAGGTCTCAATTCGCCTGAGGAAATTCGACTAAGAAAAAATATTTCAAATATTTCATGGGAAATACACAAATTCGTCAGGTAGACTAGACTAGACGTCAGCTAAGTTTTGGTAAACATAACATCACCCAAGAGAAGGAATGCATCGCTCAAAGATGGAAAACAAGCACTGAATCTTATTATCTTGGGAAACGGACTCAGGATAATCGACTTCGTGGTGGCGCGAAACTTCTTCATATCAAACACATTTAGGTGAGAAAAGTCTATACGATTACAGTGTAATACAAATATGGGTTCGATCATATTCGATTAGTTTGAGAACGAAACAGGGCATAGATTTCGTAATCTGAATTTCGGCGCATTTTGAGAATTGAACACCGTCCTGCGTGACGATTAGTCGGGAAACTGCTGAGCATCCTATAACTTGAATAAGTCCAGCATTGCACATAGGAAAGTGCTTGCCCTACCTCCCTGTGGTGGTCCCCGGTAATGCTCAAATGGCAATAACATGTTTGGCCAGTAGCACAAAAATAGTCTATGTCGGCACAAGACTCTCAACCCTTACAGAAGAAATTAAAAAGATGCGACGAACCAACGGGCGTTCTCGAATAGTCACTGCTGACAAACCTAGCAAACGCTTAAACGACGACCTCCTTCGTATCTACACGTGGGATACTCGGACTCTTAACAGGCCACGTTCAACCGAATAATTAGCAGATGTCCTTAACTGCTATCACGCTGTTATCACCGCTATCCAGAAAGTGCAATGGGATGGCCCAGACATAAGGAGAATTAAAATTTGTGACATTTGCTATAGTGACTACTATTGGGAAAGGGAACAGCGCTTCATATCCGGATCTACCATATCCAGCAGCCATAGTTTTGAGCTTCCGACCCGTGAGCGAGAGCCATCTGACAATCCGCATCAAGGCTAAATTCGCCTATATGAGCTTTATTCGCGCACATGCCCCTACAGAAGCCGAGGACTACGAATTATGAGCAATGTTCTTAGTATGAATCGTACTACTTTCATACGGCAAAATGGAAATGAAGGACATATTTGATGGGATAGTTGGTAAGCGTAGCCTACATGATAGCACGTCTGATAACGGACTTAGACTTATGGATTTTGCAACGAGACGAAATATGACTGTAGCAATCACACGGTTTGATCATCTCAATATACACGCTGAATAAATTGATGATTTGGACGTCCGAAGTTTCCAGGTAACGTACAAAGAACTTATCAAGGCAAGAAGACCGGTAAAGAAATCTGTAGACATGAAGAAGGAAATCTTGTAGTGGAGTCATAGTCGGTGCTGTTATGCTGAATACACCATTCAATTTCCGTATACCTGACCAGAAGGTATGGATGCAATATCTAAGCTAAAATCCAACAAATCAGCTGGCTTCATAGAAAACATGCACCAACTCATTTCTCGAATCTGGTTGACGAATAGAATCTTAGCACGTTACGCCCGATTTACAAAAGAGGAGACTCCTTCACCTGCGGTATCTATAGGGGTATAAGTCTCCTCAAGATCGGATCAATACTAATACCTCTGCCATATTGTTTGAATGTCTGAAACCCTTCGTCAATAACCAGATTAGTGCCCATCTGTGCGATTACAGACCAGGAAATTCCACAATCGAACAGCAAATCTCGGAAAAAGCTTAAAAGAAGTTCTAATCGATATCCACCATCTTTGTATAGATTTTAGGCCCAAATTTAACAGCATTTACAGAGACGACCTATATAAAGGCATGTCTTGGTTTGGCATAATTTCCAAACTCCTACTCTGTGTAGAATGAGGATTGAGAACGCTCGTCAAGGACGATATCGAATTTGAGGTCAAAAGAGGTGACTTCTTCCATACTTGAATGAATTGTGAGGAACTCAGTAATGAACACTAAAGGCATAATCTTTCAAAAGTCTGTGCAACTACTAGCATACAGGAAAAAGATCGACGTATTAAGCGTTTCCTAATATTGAAATGGAAGTTACCAAAGTGGATAAATGAGGCAAAACCAGGTATATGCTGTAAACAAGAAGTGACACACAACATCGACGATTTGGACAGGACGTCACAATCAACAGCCATAATTTCGAGATAATAAATAACTTTCCCTACATCAGCAGATATAAAAAAAAAAAAATCACACTTACCAATCGCTGTTTCCTTGGGATAAGTTGAGGAGTAAGGGCCTATCCTGAAAAACTGAGGGATATAAGATCTTGTTCATCCCATTCGTACTTTATGGGTCAGAAGCATGAACTCTATTGAAAGCGGATAAAGAAATCCTCAATCATTGAGAGAGAAAAATCCTTCGAAAAATATTCGGTCTCCTTTGCCGTAATGGGTTTTGCCGGAGAATATTTAACGACGAACTATACGAGCTGTACAGCGAAAAACTTCAGATCAGTCGCCCGAATGGCTAAGACATGTAGAGCGAATGAACACCACTGCTCCGGCTCGCAAATTTTTCGAAAGTAACCAGGAACAATAACGTAGTAGAGGATAACCTCACCGTAGGTTGAAATAGTCTTACAAAATAATACAAAAGGCAAAATATTTCAAAAGTGTGAAGGATTTCGGAGCAAAAGCATCAACTCTGTCTGTCAAACAGAGAATGTATTACTTTTAATGGCAGAGACATATTGAGCTCTTAAACACCACCACTTCGGTATCCTTGAATTTATTTCGGACGCACATAGAATACCTGGAACGTCGCGTTCATCCAATTTGTTGTGCCCGCTTGGCCTAATTTTGACCCTTTATCTCACCACTAACGCTCTAAATATTCGCTTTCAATGCCTGCATAGTATGGCAAGTAGTTCAATACTACGAGGTCTACCTATCGTTTCATCCATGTCGGGCATATCTTCAATGAAATAATCACTGATCATTGTCCGGTAACGTTGGCCGTTGACTGTAACATCACCAGCGTCAAGACTGTTACAAAAAGTGCACTTCTGTCGGCGCAGCTGTGTCACGAAATTTTGTTTGCAATTTCTTCACTCCATAGATTCTGGGAACATTTCACTTCCCAGCTTTGTTTGTTGATGTTTGCTAATCTCTAAATCATCTCTGGATCAAATTGCAAGCCAGTGTTTCGTCGGCAGTGTGAGCTAATATTTCAAGAGCTTGCCAATGAAATTAATATCGTCCACAACGAACCCACAGAAATACTACATTCAACCGTAAGAAATGACGATATATTAAAGATTTACTTGTCCCTTCTCCAACATTGCCAAAACAATCAATTAAACCATCGTTTCCATTCTTAATCCAACTACAAGTATATCAGCTACTGGTGTCTCTTGGAAATATCTTCATCGAAAAAAAGAGCTAACTTACCAATGTTTATTCATTCAAAACCTATGCACTTAACTTGTCCTGTGTGTGGAATTAAGGGTTCACTCCAAAAAAAAATGCCCAAATTTCACCACAAAGAGGCCTATAATAGGCTTTATTAGCAGAGCTTCGAAATTCTCAGCACCTAAAAGATTCATTACCTAATATGAATATCCCGGATGAAATTAACGTCATTATCTGTACATTTTCATAGATAAGCCAGAGTGTTAAACAGGGGTAATATAAGCCACAAACTTGTACTCTAATGTTACCTTCCTAGAACTCAAGGAGTTAAAGGAATGTTACGGTTTGAATACGAATTGATCCTTGAGCACTGAGTATTTCGAAAAATGCTTCAACAACCACTAAGATAAAATATATTCATTGCAACAATTTTGTGAGTACATGTTACTCTATGTAGTCCCCCACATGGCATGGCTAAATATGTCACATCTTACAACCAAAGCGGTTCCAATTACTATATCATCTCTCCGGTCAAAATTTGTAATTATTTTTCTCCATGTTTCAAAGAGGGTCTCACTAACCAACTGACCATCAAATGGTTACAAAACAAAGCGACAACAGAAACTCATTACAAAAGCCACTATTCACAAAAACTAAAACAGAAACAGTCATTTCCATGACTTTTATCCTCTTGGTCTTTCGTGGATAGGAAGCCCGTCGACCAACTCAGAAATTAAAATGAAATCCATTCAACTGCAACTGCAGCTGCTACTTCCACTTCAACTTCATCTAAAACTGGAACTGAAACTCCCATGTTGCAAATCTTGAATCTATTTAAAATTTTCCCATCCAACAAATGAACCATATACCCAAGATACTTCCCTTCTATTCACTATTTCACAAAACCGAAATAGAAAAATTTCAAAAATATTCTGAAGGTTACCACAGTCGAGTACTCATAAAGTTGTTCAAAACACCACACCATATCGACCACGAGCAACCCCAACATCCCATTGAGTAAAGTGAAATACATTTTCTAGAATTATGAACTTAATACTGTGGCTGGCCCAAGTTCGGCTAGGATGCATGGCCTGCATGCTAAAAGACGCTGCAAGAAAATCCTCTGAAAACTTCATCTCAAAAAAAAAAAAAAAAATTATGAGTATCCCGTCAATGGGATTGGGGTAAGAAGAGGCATGACGAAGACGAGAAGTATAAGTACGAATACAAGTAAGTGAGTACAGATGCCTTTTCGAAAACTAGAATTCAGAATATGCTTTTGATGGTTAACCCAAGGTTCTGGTTGGAAATATGTGTTCTCGTATACCAAATGGTTGCTATACTGGGTGGCAACTACTTCTATTTGAATGTTCTGGTTTCCCTGCAACTTTCTTCCATCAAGTGGCAAACGAAAAGCAGAAAGTGTTTTTATATTTATGAACTGCAATCAAAATATGGTTTACAACTACTGGAAAGGAGTTCTTCGAAGAATGACCTTAATTTGCGGTTTGGACTTTATTCTCAGAAGATACTCTGGATGGTACTGTTTTGGAAAATGATTTATTCGAGAAAACCTTGCTCCATTAGTTATATTGACTTATTAAGTTACCAGTGAATGTAAGGAACCACTATTACCATACAGGTTTGGAAATAAAAATTCAACAATACTTCAATTGGCTGCAGAGTTTACGTAGGCATTGCTGGTTTAAGAATGAAACTATGGTATAGCTCCAACCAGATTTTTGAATTATGTCCAGTCTAGCTGATTTTGTCCTTTTGAAGACCTTTTATAGTCTCTTGATTTCACAGAAAGTCCACTACGAAATTCAATGAACCCTTTTATCTGCTTTTAAGGATTCAAGTCTTCCTCAAAATTGATCTTTATTAACTGAGATATGTACGAGTACTCTTATATGTAAGAATTTTGATTCTTTTATGAACCCGTTATGAATCTGCGTAGAACAGCCGTTCCTAGCATGACACTTCAACTCAAAACTTTTTGTGAGGGCACCATTCACGTTGTCCAAAGAGTCCTCAAATTTCTGCTTTGTACCTGGGTAAGGAGAGGTTTTAAAAGATATTATCGGCTCCGTCTTATAGCAGGGCAAGTCCAAATCTCGCATCTTATCCTGAATTTATGGAGAATCTGTCTATATGTTCATATACATGCCCCTAAAGTATGATAACATTTTCAGCTGTATTCATTGTTTACTTTGTCTGTGGCAGCCGCTAAGGTACGTGGTTGTATGAGGTCGGCGATTTTCGTTTGTTAAAAGAAATGGATCAAAGAATTTGTATCAAATTTTGCGTAAAAAATTAAATAAGGTGCAACAAACTATGCGAAATGTTAACAAAGGCCTATGGTGAGTCTGCTATGAGTAAAACAAGAGTTTAAGAATGTTAAACGCGTTTCCAAAATGTCATTGAAGACGTTGAAGATGCCCCAGCACATCAACAACCGATGAAAACGTGAAAAAGTGAAAGAAATGGTTAAGAACGATCGCCGAATCACAATCAGAGAATTCGCTGATAATGTTGGCATATCGATTGGCTAATGCTATGAAATTTTTTCATAATTCCAAAACGATGCCCCAGTCTCCATATTCGCCAGATATGGCTCCGTGTGACATTTTCCTTTTTCCAAAAATAAAGAGAACCCTAAAGGGCCATCGTTTTACAAGCTTAATGAAGCTGTTCCAGAAATTTTGTCTTGAAAAAACAGGCGATTTGACTGACCAGCGATTGTAGAGGCCTCACCTAAAATTGCTGATGAGCATTTCCCTATTTGTAAGTATTCGTACATGCGGAACCAACAGTGCCCATGAGTATTGCTGGGTTGATTTTCTTCTGACTTTTGAAGACCGTTCGCTGTTGACTGATGAGTAGATTTTGACTGTTGCTTGACACGCTTAACGCATGCAGCATGTCTTTTATATTTTTGCTACCAAAATTCTGTGATATTTAAGATAGTGGTTGTCCGAATGTTCCGAGGGGCCAACATTGACTCGGACCACTTCCTTGTTGTAGCCAAGGTAAGATGTCTCGAACACCGCCAAGACAAGTAAATACTATGAGAAAGTGTAACGTCGGATGGCTAAAATTGCAAGAGATCACCAGATCTTTCTCCGATCGGGTACATCAATCTTTCAAGAAGCTCTATGTAGCCAGCATCAAGCATATAAGACCAGTGGCAACTCTGCCAAAAAGTCATCGGAGACGCCGCCTCTGAGATGCATGTTTCACTCCACAAGGAAACCGCTGATTCGACGACGAGCGCCCGCAAGCACATGCAGTGAAACAAGAGGCATACAAAGCGGCGCTGCAAAGAAGAACCAGAGCTGCTCGTGAGCTCTACGCGCAGAAAAGAAGAGACGAACACCAACTTCTGAGGAGAAAAAAGGATGAGCACGAGAAGCGCGCAATCGACTTAATAGAGAGATGTTACAGCAGGAATGGGGTTCGGAAGGTAAAAAGAACCTGCCTAGGCTACAGAGACCGAACTGAAGCCTGCGAGGACAAACAAGGGAACATTATAGTAGAATCGCAGTCGATGCTGCAAATAAAGAAGACCTACTTCTGCAGACTGTAGAATTAAATCCCGCTGTCAGACAGAATGAACCATTCAACCTGAACGATGAAGACCAACAATTTCGTCTACCCAACCAGGACGAAACATAGATAGCCATATCTAAGTTTACGTCCAACAAAGTCACTAGTGCAGATGGCCTTACAGTTGAGCTCGAAAAACGACAGTCAATGACTTGGTTAGAAACATGCACCAACTCATCTGTAAAATATGGTCGGAAGAAAGTATGCCCGATGAATGGAACCTCAGCATTGTTTCCCCGATCCTCAAGAAAGGAGACCCTCTGAACTGCGTCAACTACAGAGGTATTAGTCTTTTTAACATAGCTTACAGGATCTTATCTACCGTGTTGTGTGAACGCCTTAAGCCTTTCGCCAACAACCTGATTGTTCCCTATCAGTGTGGCTTCAAGACAGAAAAGTCCACCATCGATCAAATATACAATGTGTCAGATCTTGGAGAAAATCCAGGAAGTCCAAATCGAAATCCATCACCTTTTCATTGACTTTCAGCATTTATAGAGAAGAGCTATACAGAGTAATGCCTAGTTTTGGCATCCCTGCCAAACCCGTCCGTTTATGCAGAATGACAGTGGAGAATGTACGCTGCTCAATCAAGGTCGGTAAAAAACTCACCGATACCTTCGATGTCAAAAAAGGATTTATATAAGGCGACGCGCTGTCACGTAACTTCTTCAACACCTTTCTTAAAAGAATAGTGCAAAACTCAAACGCTAACACCTGCGGCACTATCTCTCAAAAGTCCGTCCATCTACTAGCCAATGCCAACGACATCGACATAATCGACAGAATGCAGGAGAACATCAGTGGCGCGTTCGTGAGTATTGTGTCGGAGGCGGCCAAGATGGGTTTGGCGGTCAATGAGGGCAAGACAAAGTATAAGCTGTTATCAAGAAAGAACACCCAACACCGACGTCTCGGACAGAATGTCACTATAGACAGATATAACTTTGAGGTGGTTAAGGACTTTGTCTGTTCCGCTATGAACTGAGTAAATGACACCAGCGCTGAGATTAAACGAAGAATAACTCTTCCCAATCGCTGTTTCTTCGGGCTAACAAAGCTTTATAATTATCACAGTCCTTATCTATGGTGCAGAGTTATGGACTCTATTAAAAGAAGATGTGGTTACTCTTGGTTGTTTTAAGATGAAAATTCTTCGAGTAATTTTCGGACCCATCTGCATAGACGATGAATAGAGGATGAGATACAGAGATGAACTGTACGGGTTGTACAGCGACATCGATCTAGCCATGTCATGTGGAGCAATGGAAGCGAATGCTCCGGTCCTAAAGATCCGAAGTAGAGGAAGACCGCGACTTAGGTGGCGCACGCAAGTGGAAGGAGACCTTAACTAACTTATCGTGCGAAACTGGAGACAGCTGGCGAAAGATCGTGCTGGCCAGAGACGCTTGTTGGTTAAAGTCTAGGTCCATCCCGGACTATAGCGCCAACTAAAGTAAGTAAGTAAAAATTGTGGTGGTATCGCAACAATTGATGTAGGTGAGGAAGAGTGGCTTATGATTTTAGCGGCCACAGCAGCAAGGGTATTAAGGTTGCATGTGATAGATAAGAGTTTCACCCTCACATGCGAAGGCAAACTAAATAACCACATAACTATGTCTGGTTTGACTAAAGATTCGGAAAGATTGCGGATGTACCAAAGAAGCTGAGAGGATTATGAGCCGCCTAGATTGAATCCTTCTAAGAAGCGTTGCATTTGTTGTTCCACATTTTCTTCATACAACTTGATGAGCCTTTCTTTTATCTAAATGTATTTGTTGGTAGCTGACAGAGCCAGAAAAATGTCGGAGATTTGTTCAAAATCATTTTGATCGAGATTGGCAATAATAAACTGGAACTTTGTGTCGGTATTCGCCAAACTTAAGGAATTCGTACTGTCACAGAAAGTCCCTAGACGGCCATTGTAAATGAACGGTCAATGAGTGTTTCCCTTTTGCTGGGATCGACCTCAGTTTCATTCGGCATACTTCTGGTGAAATAGGTTAAATTTTTTTTGGAAAGATCTCCTATCAGATTACGAAATGATTTGGATGTAAACAAATTATTTGAATTTTGCAAAATTGCGTTTAAATAAAGAGAAAATATATTAACAGGGAACAGGGAACAGGGATTTTTAGTAATATTGTCAATCTGGGGAACGGCAAAGCCATACTAAATTGATTTTGTAATACCTTATGTAAAGACAGTATATGATAAAATAAAATCTACTGTCATCTAAATCTATAATGTCTTTAGTACCTATAACGGTCATAACTTGTAGAGGTTACTACTTTATTTACGAATTTTTGTTCACCGAAGCTTTAATTGCCTTCACATACTGGACTAAACTTCTCTAAGATTGATCATCCTGTATATGTATTCCAACCATGTTTTAATCTGCATTTTAAATGAAATATATTTAAGTGTTTACATTAATTTCGAAAAAAAAAATCTGCAAGACCAATTACCATGTCATTTAAACGTCCCTAAGTACGCATCGGTGTTTATATAACAAAATTCACTAAATTATCATAAATTCATGGAGCGAAAAGTAAAATTGTATCTTCTCTTTACCGTGTTTTTAATTCGTCGTTTTTTTTAAATTTGCAATTTCAATTAATTCACCTTAGGTTGAATTTTTCTGGGAATTTTCTTAGGAATACCAACTGTTTATTTGTAGCTTTTTCAGTCTTGAACTCATAATTACCAAATAAAAGAATGGAAAAAACAATAAGGAAAAGTCATAGCTTTTCTATTTCCTAGGTTAGAAAACGTTTTCCAAAAAAAAAAAAAAAAAACTTTACCACCCTTCTAATGAAATGACTGGCAGTCAATAATGATTGAAAAATTCAATTAACATTGAAATTACCACAGAGGAGTAAGTCCTTTAATTGAATAGGGATTTAAAATTGTGCCTAATCGATGACCTATAAGCTAGTAATTTATCGAAATAAGGCAATTAAGGATTAAGGCCAGTTTGGAGTCACGAAAATCGTAAACATCAATTATATTCAATTTCATGTCCAGTCATTCAGCTTGACATGTTTATTTTGGAAATCAACGTATAACGAACTGGCATTTCTATGTGAATTTGTTTTTTACAAAATGCATTGCTTGACGAATTTTCTGATAATCGGTCAAATACCTTGTTAAATCGATTTTGTCATTAATTATTCAATTATTGGACACAGGGAGTTGAAGTGAATGACTAGATATTCACATTATCGAATTTCAATTGCTCGTGCAACAATTTATTGTTTTTTTTTTTTTTAAGTTACGGTGTCCTAAATTACAACGGCCCCTGGTTGATGTCCAATATGCCTCTCTATTCCGATCGAACCATAAAATTCATTGAGGTAATACTCCACTTGAGTGCATCACCTGAAAAATTTTTTCTCTGAGGTATTTTCCGATAAATTTTCCAACTAAGTGTAGTCCATATTACTATGGTATGTGTTTAACTCTTTGTTAAATCTCGTCCTTCATCCTCAATCGAAACAGACAAATGCCTCTAAGCCATAGAAAAAAATTGGGACGGTAATGTCTAAGAAAGGGTTCTGCTATTCAATTGCCTTCTGAAACCAAAAGGAATTGCGATTAGCAAGAGGTCAGTGACTTTCCTGATATCCATACGTCCACGTCTATAGATACAGACCAGCTGTTTTGGCACTTAGTGAAACACAGGTAGATCCCCGACCCAACTCTCAGATCACTCTGATCTGAAGCTGACTGGCTACGAACTAGTACCACTATTCTTCTTTTACCGCAGTGTCGCCATTTACGTTTGAAGTGATGTTGCTTACCAAACTCCACCACAATGTAGTCCCTGTTCCAATCAGGAATTCAATTTCATGTTGTTGAAATTCCATCTCCGTAAGCAAATTATTGCTTTATTTACAGAAGCCCCAACTTGAACAGCAATTCAGCTGTCTAACTTCATACAAAGCATTGTACTCGTATACCTGTATCTTCATACTGAAACCATGATTACGGGCGATTTCAATATACATAACTCTGGGTGGCTTCGACGTGCTGGACACACAACACCCGAAGGACGGTGTGTTGAAATCTTCGCTGCGAAAAACAACTTGACCCAGCTTATAAATGAGCCCAAATAAATACCAAACTTTGATAGTCATACCACCAACAACCTGGGCTTATTTTTAACTTCTCACCCTAATAAATGCACCGTTGATGTGCTCTCCCCGCTAGGCTCGTCGGACCATTGTGTTATATCAGCTAATTTTTCGTACTCGCACAACACAGTTAGAGAAAAGATTCCTGAAAGAAGCAATTGGAAGTATCTTAACACATTCTTTAGGAATAACGACGTTATTCACGACACTATTCTCTTTGGAATGATGTCCTTAATCCCTCATCGGCTGAAGAGTATCAAGCCAAAATAAAAGGCATGGTACGACTCGAGCTGTAAAGAGACTGTCAAAGTTGAAGAGAGGTTTTTTCGGTCCTTCAAGACCGAAAAAAGTTTAAACGAGCCAGGAATGATTGCCACGTCTATTTAAACGTGTGAAATTTTAATATGACCAAAAACTGAAGCAAAAAATACTACAATGTCCCAAAATTTCGTCAAAAATATTGAAAATTCTGTCTCATCCTCCTCATTTATAATGGCATTCTAGCTGTCAATTCTCTCGACAAGGCCAATCTGCTTGCTGCACATTTTGCGGGCAGTTCAAAACTCCCAAATTGTGCTTTGTCTCTTAAAGATTGTCTTTGTTCTTAAAGATTTTAGCATTCACAAATCCGCTAGTTCAGATGGTATATCTCCCCTTATTCTAAAGAGGTGTTCTTTCTCACTGACAAAACAACTGCGTAAGCTTTTTCATCAATCCTAATCGTTAGGACTTTTTCCGAGCAGATGAAAAACAGCATTTGTCCAGTCCGTCCCTAAAAAAGGTGAATCTTCTTCTCTCTCCTCCTACAGACCTCATTGCACTTACGTCCCTTCTTTCCAAGGTCACGGAAACACTGGTAAACCGTCAGCTCATAAAGGTGATTTGATGACATATCTCACCGAAAAGTGGAACCAAAGCTTACATCAATCTGGCGAAAGCAAGATAGTAGGAACTTGATATCATATTTCTAAGGTATTTGACAGAGTTTGGCACCAGACCATTTTTTTCGAATATGCGTGATTTTGGGATCGATGACTCTCTTTTTCAATGGAAAAGAAATTACTTTTCGGAACATTTAATTCAAGTTGTCTTGGATGGTTTCAAGTTTGATATTAACAAAATAATTGCTAGTGTGCCCCAGGGCTCCGTTCTGTCTCCGTCACTCTTTTTAATTTTCATCAACGATCTCTTGTCTGGTACTTCTAATCCAATATATTCCTCTACTTACGACAGTACTCTCTGCTTTTCATATTTCTTCCCTGACTCACGCCGCTTTTCTTCTTCTGTAAAACGGGAACGGCAACGTATATTAAGCTCATTAAATTCCGATATTAAGAGCAGAACCAATTGGGGAACTATCAACAGAGTGGAATTTAATGCTTCTAAAACTCAATACTGTATACTGTAAAGTGAAATTTAATTGCCCAGCTATTAATTATCCATGAATGACACTTGCATCGTCGAAACCGAAAAACTTTCCATTCTCGGTAAGTGTGCCAATGACAACTTACGTTGGAATGACCACATATTCCGTGTAGTCAAGAAAGCTGCGAAATGTCTAGGATTCCTCACGTGATGTAAGAATAACTTTACCCCCTCTGGTCTGGACTATAAGATATCCACCACCCGAAATTGGGGTACAATGCCCATATCTGGTCAAGTGCGCCCAAAACATCTCTGCACCTAATATATAGGATTCAAAACCGTGCGATAAAACTCATAGGAGATACTAATATCAGTCAGTCAATCGACACCCTTGAACTCCAACGTAATGTCTCGTGTCTCACTATGCTTTATCGCTAATTCCCCCACCAGTGCTCCATTGAAATTACCAGTAGCATTCCTCCCTTCAAAAGTTTTAACCGTAACACCTGTCTCGCTATGCATGGTCATCAGTATACCCTCAAGCCCACTTTCGGATGTACTCTAAAATATCCTGGTTCGTTACTAAGCCGAACAAATCGATTATGGAATTGCCTGTCAAGCTCTTTATTTCCTAGTCATTAAAACCTTCAAACATTTAAAACCAACGTACATCGGCACCACTATTTCTATCCTCCATGATTTTCCTTCGCCCGCGCTCTGTACTAGCATTTTAAGGATACCCAAATCCCTTGAGCGCGCGGAAAAAAAAATCCCTCAGAAGGGAAAACTCGAGAATGTTTACTGGCAACGTTACCGGTCTCTACGGTTTAACTTAACACTGAAATTTGCTAAGTGATACTACATTTTGCGCCGCTTTCTGTGAGAGCTATGACGACACTGCGTAAAACTCTGGAAGCTTCCGGTCTACATTCGAATCAGGCCTCGGTGTTAGGCACTTCTACAGGGATACCTGCGGCGTACATCATAAACATAAGATAGCCAAAAATGAGTCTAACCCTTGGCATGAGAATATTTAAACCAATTTGTATTTTGTATGCCTATCACATTCATTTATTCTAATTGTATCTTGATAGACGGTATCATTTGAATTCTGACAAATATAGTACATCGCAAAAAAAAAATGAAATATTGCAAAAATCCAAAATAAATCCCAATGTCAGTAAATAAGCCTGTAATCATCAATTTACACCCACATGCCGTACAAGATATGCCTACCCATAGAAGTGTTCGTTAGTCGTTGATATAGTCATGTGCCTTTTGTAATAATACAACCGCCAAAATGGAACCAAGCAAAAAGAGGATGCATGAACAAGCAAAAAAAAAAAGAAAGATACTTCTCACAGCATCCAGCTTAGACGTCAATCGATTTGAGAACAACACTCCAAAAACCTTTCGTCAGTGAAAATTTGTTGGGGTTGGCGATGGTTACACATTATAGGGACTCTTCCATTGGAAGATTGATTTACGAACACTGTGATTCCTTAGAGAAAGCAATATCCAGTCTCCAATGAAGTCTGTAAGAGAATAAGACCTCTTTTAAAATTGTTAAAGAGAACTACCAATAGAAAGGATGAAAATTCTCCAAAATACAGGGAAATTTTTCGAAATCCTCTCATGTTGGCAGTCCACCTAAAGAGCAAAGTAATTTCGTGGTGAAGTTAACCGAATTTATTTTCTCGAAATCCTTGCCCGTTCAAAATAAATAGAGTTTATCCTTGGAAATGTATATCAGGACATGCTCTTAGTACGTTATACCTTCAATGGAAGAGGGAATTAGTCTCATATACTGACCTTCTGGCTGTGAAAATTTACAATTTTACTGATGGTAGGTGACATTTAGGGTGAAGCGCGAAGTTGACATAGATACGTATCATACATCAAAGCTATGGACTCGCAATACTGCAGCCAGAAAATCGAAAACTTTGTAAGTATGAGTGTCGAATAAAAATAGATGTACAAATTGGGTAATGTTTAAAGGAGCGGTTTTTAGCGTACGAATATCTTAGAAATTCTCAAGTATAGTTACACTTAGGGCGACACTCAAAGTGGCTTTCGATTTAATTAGAAACAAATGGAACTTGAAGAGGAAAAACCCTCTATCCTGATTCCTGATTCCAGTGTTCAAGTGCACAAAATCTTTCGCATCAGGTTGACCATCAGACAAGAAAGTGATCCCGGGAACGGCGTTTGAGACAGTTATGCGGAAAGCTTTAATAGTAACGAGGGCAACTTTTTGTTAGGAGTATTTTATGGTGCACAATTGACCGACTGTATCCATAGTTTGGCTTCAAAAAGGTACCTTCTTGGGGTGTTCTTGGCAGAGTCACAACCGTCCTTCTTGTATTGAGCGCAACGAGCAGCAAAGTTATCGAGACCTTGGGTGGTGTATTCATCTTCAGATCAGTGTACAACACCCTTGTGGTCTTTAAGTCCGGGAATAATTCCAGTCTTCTTCAACAATTCAACAAATGGGGTACCATCATCAGCCTTTTGTTACAAGGCATCGTGGAGCAATATCACACCGAAAATAATAGAACTTAGTTATAAATCAGTCGAGAACACCCATTGACGGTATTGACGACGGAGTTCACCTGAGTTCTCAACACTAATGTCCTTTAGACGCTTGTTCATGGTGGCAGCATTTTCATCAGCAGCAAGCTGATTATGCTCAGTTCTTCTTGCAATTCCTTGGATGAGTATTTGAAATTGGAATCATCTAAAGATTCAATTTCTGATTTCAACTTGATCGTGGACCAATTGTTTCTGGTGTGTTTACTTGAGAGTGGACAGAGTACGATTCGTCATCTGCATATGCCTTATTGTAGACGTTAGAGCCAGTGAAATACAATATTTACCTGTCGAGTTGGTATAAGCACCTCATCAGTGTAGACATCACGCCATCATATACTGGCCATATAAGCCTTAGCAATCAGGGTGCTATTTTTGTACTTTGCTTACTTCACTCTTGGTTAACATTGCTCACATGAAGGTAATTCCCCGTATATTTTTCAGTCGCTTGCAATTCAATGGAATCCAGTAAGGATGTGGATATGGACACTCTTAGACTTCACCCAATATCCTAGTACTAGTCAGCTCTTCGTTGTAACAAGGCAATCCTGGACCAGCCCCATTCAGTGGCGGATGGTATCAACGCAATGTAAGGTTCATCCCTTGGCATGCTGTCATTGGAATGTCAGCTGATCTTTCATTCATGGACAAAATACTGCTGATCACTGATCGTTTAACTTAGTAGCCTTTGAAAAATCAGCATAATCCAATGGTCATACGTTTAGCCAACGTACAGTGTGGTTACATCGTGGGACGACTTGGACAAAATGATCAGCATATTTGTATTTTATCAGAGCAGTTCGAACTACCCTCAGTAGCACTCGAATTTATATTTCATTTCATACTCCTCGACATTGTTTTGTTAGTAGGCAAACGACTGCCGTCCACAATATAGCAATATCACAGCGAACCATCAAAGCAATTGTCTTTGATGCTATCCTGAATGCATACAAGATCATTCAGCTTCAACATCACATAGACTATATCATACTTTAGTCACAATTCAGGTGACTATATCAGTATTGATTTTGATCGATCCCATTACCTTAAGTGTAACCTAGCTTTCGATATAGATTAGCTCAGCTGCCCTGAAAACATCCATAACCTCTGATTGGAAGAAAGTGCTTGCGTCCCGCAATCTTACAGACACTCTCAATTCTGGATCTTCTGAGACCTCCTTTGTTTTCGAACCATCTGTGAAAATTGCAATTTCATTTGACCAGATTATTGCATTTTTTTGCCATTTTGCCATACATATATCGGACCATACCGTGTCTGAAACTACTGCTCTTGAAGTGACCCAAATTAGTAAATGCCAGGTGCAGAAAGGTGTCCAATGCTGCCGTATCGGTAATACGGAGCGCACCTATAATGACAATGGAAACCGTTCTTTAAACCGCCGCTAATTTTCCGAAAACCGTTTTCTAGTTTTCTATATGGATCTTACCATCACCGTATACTGCTAGCGAACTACAGCAGGTTCTAGGTCTCAAATTTTTCTACCGTTCTTTTGCAGATAAAAAGAGTATTATACTCGCATGCTTTTGTAATTTTTTCCGCTGCCTGAAGATTCGAATTCAGTGTTTTGTTTAGAATTACACCCAGATACTTTGTGATGTCCGAGAGGGACAATTCCACTCCGTTAAGTTTTGGAAGTTTGAATTGCGGTATCTTGTACTTTCTGGTGAAAATAACCAGTTTGGAAGGGTTACCCATACAGACCACAGCTTTTTGACCAGGTACTGGTCGTCTTCAGAGCAACCTCCACAATCTCACTTAAAATATTTAAGAATTTTCCCTGCACTATTATGACCACGTCAACAGGAGTTATGGAGTTGCCCTAGTTACAGACGTTCTGACCGAGCTTTGTCCAATATAACAGTTTGTTTTTCTATTCTCAAGCATGTTGCAAACCCAATTTGTGATGCCCTGTTCAAAATTAAGATCTGGTTTTAATGGCGCTGCACTTTCTCTACCAACTCGTGCGTAGCGGTTTCTACAGACTTGCCTTTCATATATGCATGCTGCGACTCAATGGAAAAGCCACTACTGCAGCTGTCCCTAATATGAATCTCTAATAATCGCTCTATGGCGGGGTTTACTAAACTATATGCTCACACCACCATTGGAATCAGGTTTGACAGTGCTTAGTGGAGTGGCAAACCTCGGCACGGACCATAATCGGTTTAATTTTTTCGTTTTGAGCTTTCGCACCGGGGAATTCAAGTTGACGTTCACGTCAAGGTGCCTGCCGACGTAAACAACAACCAACAATGAGGTGGGTGGCAGTATAATTTTTTTCCTGATTAATGTATCGTGCTAAAAGAAGTCTTATCTTGGCTTAAAAAACTAGATATCCGCTATGGATATTCGTATCTTTCCCTGGAATCAGTCTCTATAAAGTCAAAGGTTATCCTAGACTCCCGTTCATCTCTTAAAGATAAACTTAATACTGGCTTCTATCAAAATAATATAAATAAATCGATCAACACGGCTAGCGACTAAGCAGATCTACCAAAAGCTGGATCTGAAATCTCCCAATAGATGGCATGTTAACCCATCAATAGGTGTCATCACTGGAATACTTTCAAAAGATTTGTAGACAACGTTGTTGTTCTCTCTCAGAAAAGAAAACTCGGCTTGATTTCTTTACCATGATCTGAGAAATGCGGACATGAGAAGTTCACTTATGTCCATCGAAAACTGCAGCTGTTTCAACGAGTAGAAAGAGGTCTTCCTTCAGATTCACATGGCACCACATGGACACCCGGCAGGCACTCTTGCCTAACTTAACCTTAATTAAATAAAAACAGTGGGCACCTGCTATGGTATAATGGATTTGTTTACGCATTCTACAGAATCTGTCATACACGGTGTGCTCGTATATCAACAAATCTAATTTTTAAAAATCTCTACAAGCACATCGATGAAAACACCTGGATTCCAGTTATGTAATACTGATGATACATGCATGTCCTGTGGTTTAATGTTTCATAATATCACTTTTTGTAAACAAATTAATAATTTATCGGTTCGTCTGTTATGGTTTTAATTGCAATTTGATTAATGTTCTATCACACATGCAATCAATATTTGTTTACGTATGGTTGTGTTTTGTGGGATGGAAATGTTAGAGGGTTCTAATTAAAAACAAATGTTTTTTTCCAGCGAAGGATGTACACTGGTCGCATTATTTTCGAAGCAATTATACCATATTATGCCTTGTAGAAAACAGATTAATTCCATTGACGTACAAGATAATTACAATTTTATTTGGAAAGCTAACAATACGAGTACTTCGCGGTTTTGTTTTGAAAAGCATCTGAAAGAAAAGATATAGACATGAGTCCCTGTAAGAGACATAACTCCTTCTGAATAGGGATTATATCATTGACAATCAAATGTGTTGTCTTTCCACTTTATCCTTTCTATTAACTTTTAAATTAAGAGACGAATAGAACAATGAGAAACAGCCTTTTTGAGAAGATTTCAAAAGTATCTTCGACAAAAGTTTGACACTCTCAGAGGTGATGAGAGTGCACGCAATGCAAGCAAAAGAGATAGAAATTTCCCGCCGTCTTTCACTTTGATATACAGAAAGAACAGCCTCTGACCTCCTGCAGATGGTAACCATTATTTGCTTTATCCGCATAAGACCTGTGAAGCGTATCAAGAAGTTCAGTTGTCGAAAGGTGGGTCTGGCCAAAAATCAAAATTTTGTATCAAATATGCTCTTGCAGATAGAAGAACGTTATTCGAAAAATCCTGGCTACCTACTTTTACATTTTTCTTCGAAATTGTTCCATACCCCTCACGCGGTTAGATCTTCATCTTTATGGCATTTTTGAAGCATTCATGCCAATTGCTGTTATGTTTACATGAAACCCACCTAACCGAGAACGCAGGCAGTCCTTACGAAAACTCGACGCCTAATGCTCTCCTTTGTTTAGAAGGTTGTTTAGAAGGTTCTTCACTGATTTCGTAGTTTTTCCTCAGGTCATCAAAACTATGGTGCGTGTTGTACCAAAGACCACTTCTCTTTAAATATGAAAGGGCTTTGAAAGTGCAGCTCGTGGTATAAGGTGCGGCAAGATAACTTCCTTTTTTGAAATGAGTGCCCAGGAGTTCCAGGCGGCTATGCATGGTCTTGTTCTAGATTCGTCATAATTCGTTGGAGTAACGAGCGGCGTGCGTTTGCTTTAAGGACCTAACTTTCCAACTGCTTGCCCTCCGAAATCGGTTGAATATTACTCCATTGGATCTTGTCCCAGACCAGAAATCAATTCTTTTGTGGGGCACAACGTTCTAGGAAACTAGTTCTGTGTAGAAAAGAAGAACTGGAGACGCACGTCCCATCAGAACACCTAAGAACATCTAGGCTGTAAGAATTTCAGTTTCGCGATCCATGAGTCTGCTCTTGATGGAATAGATTTATAGGACAACAACAGGACACAGCAACGACCCATACTTCAGGGGCTTCGGTGGCTGTATTGCGAGAACACGAAACGAGTGCTTACATTAAAATCAAAAACGGAGAGGCGTCAATTACCCTTTCGGAGAATACGGGAAATTGCAACCTGAAGAGGTGCGACGCGTTGGTATACAGAAGAGATAAAGACATCGTTAATTGCGAGGGTAAGAGTTGAAGGAATCAAAATTTTAAATTTAAACGTTAGCTACATCCCCGTGTTCTTCGATAGTATTCAAGTTTATAAGTTGGAGGCGGCCACGATAGATTGGTAAAATAAAAAATCTAATCTAGGGTAGTCCTCAAAGATCAAATCGAAGAAAACGAAGAAGTTTTCCTATTCGTGATCTAGGAAATCGCTGCAAGGAGGAACATACTTGGATGGCACATTCGAGAAGGAGCCGCACAAGAGTATTATAAAGGGACCTAGTCACACAGGGGTTGGAAAATTCTTTGGACCATCGTTTGATAAAACAAAGTTTTGAGCAAAAGGATTAAAGCTGTTGGTAAAAGTTTCAACTTATATTTAGTCCAAAGAAGAATTTTATCCAGGACGATAACACCCAAATACTGAGGAATGGATGATCATATCTTTAAGTACTAGATGAGTCAGACCAGCCAAATTCCTCCGCCTCTTAAAGAAATAAACCTTAGTTTTGAGAAGATTGACCAAAAGCCCATTCCTAATGGACTTATCTTCAGTCACGACTAGAGGTACCTGCGCTTTTGAATGGAGAGTATAATTATATGATCTCCATATGCTTAAACAGTATGTCGGTCAACTACTTTGCGCTCAACTCCATTTACTCCGCAATCACATATTGGCCAGTTCCACCACCCAGTAAAGAAAAAGTCGTCTTAGCTTTAAAAAAGCTAAGAAACAACAAGGTCACAAGTGGCCGCGGTGTAGTGGTATATGCATAGAATCCTCAAACAGAAGATCGCGGGTTCGAATCCCGTGCGAGGCAAATCTCTGAAAAAGTTTTTTCATAGAATTTGTATGTAGTTATATGAAAATCTAGTCGGCGTCAACTCTGACATGAAGGCATAAGTCTGATGTTGGAGTGGTTGCTGGATGTATTTATGTAAGGACCCTTACAACTAGCACGTACTAAGACCCACTGATTGAGGATGCACTGGCTCGTCCCGTCCAGTTTGTTAACCACCTCTGGGAAAAATATCGAAACCTAATACACCTGAGTTTTAAACTACTACAACGCCCGCCCGCGCCCTGGAGAAAAAGCCGGCAAAAGGGTATTCATATTCCCTTAGTACGCGCGCGGGATTATAAAAAAAACAGGCTCTGATGGCCTACCAGCGAAGTTCTTCAAATACGGTGGCGATGTTTTGGTAAGACGCATGCACAAAATCACCAACAAAATATGGGTGGAATTAGCTCCATATGCCTCATCTACAAAAAAGGCGATCCTATGTATTGCAATAACTGTGGGTGCATATCTTTGCTTAATGTCGCATATAAGATTCTGTCTAACATACTGTGTGAACGTTTTAAACCGCTCTGCAACTAATCGACACGGATCAGTGTGGCTTCCAGCCCAGCAGATCGACTACAGACCAATGAACTTCAGGTCGAGACTCACCTATTCATCGAGATCACCTATTTGAGATCCCGGAAAAACTGATCAAGATGTGATGCTGGATATCACGTACTGCAATGTGCAATTTGGAAGTAGCTCCTCCGAACTATTTCAAACGCGCACCGGATTTCGGCAAAAAGATGTGACTTTTTCAATCTTGTTCTGGAGAAGATAGTAAGCAGGGCAGTTATCAAAACAGGCACTATCTTCAACAGTTGTTTTTAGGTATTGAGATATGCGGACGATAATGACATCAAACAAACCAGCATCTGTTCACCGCCTAGGATATCAAAAAAATTTATAAATTTTCTACCTATCTCGGAGTAAAAGTGAACTTCACGAATGAGACCCTAATGGAGATCTGACGGATAATTACCCTAAAAAAACAATTGGGTTCAAAACTCCTAACTCGAAGGACGAAAACCTATGATTTACAAAACTCTTATCCTACGAGTTCTGCTGTGTCGCTGAGAGCTGGGCGCTTAACAGAAAGGGAGAACTAATACTGGGCTCCTTCGAAACAAGAATTCTTCGACGGATTTTTGGTGTTGTGTGCGAGGAGGGTGAATAGAAAAGAAGATAAAACCGAGAGCCAAGACGTGGATGTAGTCCAAAAAGCCAAAGGGTATTCTCCACTATTTTATTGACACTTATTAAGGTATTCCAATTTAACGTGGCAATAAAAACAGGCAACAACTCACTGAGCAATGGTCACATGAAATTCATAAATTCATTGAAAAGGATTACCCCCGTGCATCATTCATAAAGCCTCATTAAAGGACACCAGTTCAGTGGTGGTCATTATATTCATTACCACGTGTCGTATCTATTTTTGAATTGGAAAAAAAATTATAAGAAGAAGAAGAAGAAGAACACAAATAAAAATAGACCTACTGTTCAAAATGTTCGTATGTCACATTGCCATGAATATTTAATCGTCCTTACTACGATACTACGATTATTCGTTTTTTGTTTTTTTTTCAAAAATGTATAAAGAAGTGAATAACAAATTAAGTAAGTCAGGTTTTATTTGAACAACAATTCGAATATTCAAGTATCAATTCAAAACATCCATGAGGGTGAATTTTTGCTTCAAATTGTTTCAATTGAATTATTTTACCCCATCATGCCGACAGAAATCATGACATACGATTTTATATTATCCCCTTGCCGCTCCTTTAAAAGCACTCTGATGCTGCATTTCACTGTAAAATCGAATCCAATGGAATTGATTTAGTGTCCTTTTATCCTATAAACCGTGATTTGCTGGTCATACATATACTGAATGTCCGCATTCCTAGTAGGAAACGATTTCATTTTTTTCAAACTTCAAAGTACAGGCGGATGGAGTCTCCAATAGCTAGGATAAGCGACCACAAGTAGATACTCGTATACATACTTGTATGTGTAATAAAGTGTCCTTTGCCCATAAAATAAACAAATGGTCTGTCTGAAAAGGATTTTGCTTTTAGTTTCGGACATGAGCTTACAATTGTGGGTATAAAGTTCATCGAGTTCCCGATTTTTAGGAGTTCTTTTATCAAAAGACCAAAAAGAGGGGAATCAACTAAAAAATTAATTGGAGATTTACGGAAGAAGTACATGGATAAGATAGTTTTTTTCACAAAATCTTGTAAGCCTCTGCTGACTGACACATGTGTACATTCATACATGAAGCAAGGGTACTGGTAGTTTAGGGACTAACGCCCAAGTATTTTCTTTATAAAGAGTTTTCTGGTTTATTTTGGAAAACGAAGGAAGGATAGGGACTTGTTTCCACTGAGAGAAAGGTTACTGATTTCAATTTTAACTCAATTTAGATTAACTCTCCTTTCGTCTTCTAAATCACTGTAGCGTGTTCCAGGCGGAAATTTGAGCGATCAAAGAAGCTCTGCATATTTTGGGATAGTCAGGCCGCTATTAAGTCCCTGGACTCAGTCTTACGGAGATGGTAGAGCAGGGGCCAAGGGCTTGGCGTTTTTGGAAATGATTTCTGCAGAATCTGCATAAACGAGGAAAAGGAAGAGGCAATCCTCCACCTATTTCTATACATGTTCAACACTTTCTTAAACTCCACTTAGAAGTTTTCTTCTACAATGACTTGAGCAATCTAGAAAATGTAGACATTAACAATCTCCTGCGCTTCGTCATAAGCTCAAGTTGGTTCCAATAGTATGAGGATCATAGATGCGCTTCGCATCACAATGGGCCAATAGGTCTAAGTTGGTTGGTAATTCCAACAGCCACTTTTACCTAACCTAACCCAGGTTTATTTTGATAGAGTGCTACACAATGGTTTCATAACTCAGCCGACATCGAGGAACAGAGAGGCAATGGCAAAAGGCTCTGAAAGTAAAACGTTCCACCTGTGAAGAAGTTTTTCACCCTTCCTTCGTTTGGAATGGGTAAAAACTCATAGATTCCCTCTAGTTAACAAGGCGTAGAAGAATGAGTGGAAGATTCTAGGTCGGAATGTAGCTTCAACAATTTATTAGCAACGCAAATCTTTATAAAAATATGGATCAAGATCCATCTACGATCCGGACATCGTAGTATCATTACAAACGTTAAACACGCATCGTGAAAACCCAATACTTTCTCTCAAGGTTAGATTTGAAGGGTCTCCCACTTGAGGTATTGGTGTCCATTCTCTCTACATTCGTCATCTCATGCAACTGATACGCAGTTTTCTGACTTGGTCGATGTCGAAGTACAACCCCCGCTATATGCAAACATTATAAGAGTAGCAAAGCCCCCTCGAGAGCTCGCTAATTGTTAAAAGAAAAAAACTCGTAGAGTTTCCCCCTTTGAAACTCGGTAACACAAACTTGAACGAATATGTTACGAAGAATTTCCTTTTGAAATGACCGGAAATATATTCATCCTTTTTTCGATAGAGTCCATGCTTCAGCATCATAAAGTAGAACTGGGATGATCAAGGCATTCTATAGAGCCTGCTTAGTTGACCAGGATTGGGCTCCGCACAATTCTTTCAAATATGATGCTAAAGATAGAGCGATACTTTTGTACAAAACTTTTTTTAACAGCAAAGGTCTCGGCTATTTCGTTACCGATTTGACGGAGCAGTAAACATACTCCGAATCGGACAGCATCCCTGCCAAAAACTAGACAAGGTGGTATATAATTAGATAGTGATCCGGGTCAATGTTACCTATCCGGAAGATTAGGACGTCCAGAATATTGGAAGCAGGTTTTAAGAAAATCAAAAGATGATCAATTTGGCTTAGCGTTTTGTAAACGGGAGACCGACATGACTACTTGTGTGTATTGAGACCTCGCACTTGTTATGGTGGCATAACCTCCCACCGCAAAATCAATGAGCAAGATTCACATTGCCGGACGCTGTGTAATGCACGATTCACTTAAAACAATTTTAACGTCATGCTAAGGACATTGCGCACATGTCTTGTCGAGGAGATCTAAGAAACATTATTTCGGGGTGTCGTGCTTGTGTTCCATGGAAACATGGGCGCATATTAGATTTAAGCTAGCGAATTTAGCTTTTATGTGGATTGTCATAGGATACTCACTAACGTCACTCAAGTGCCGGAAGAACAATACTTTTTGCGGCACTGCTTCTCCTCCCTATAGTTGATGTCACAAGTTTTCATCCTCCTTTTGCTCGGCCCACGCCATTGCACTCCTGATTTCCGCATAACCGCAATCGAACTCAATTATTCGAGTTAAGGGTCCAAATAACTCATATACAGTTTGGAAGGCCGTTATATTTATTTCATTTATTGGTGGCTCAAAAACGAAACTTTTTGCATGTTGCCTAAACTGAAGGGCCACGTTATTCGTTCGTAGTGGATCGGCCCCCAGATCTGACACTGTTTACATTTTATGTATTTCTTGCGACAGTAAATTACAGTCGTTGACTTTGACATTTATCGGAATCACGACAGACAATCTTGTCGTCGGAATAGTTTAATTTTACCGAGATCTTAGGCATACCGATAACCAAAGATAATCATCTGTGTGAGAGATATGCTTCTGTTGTTTTACGATTTGCATCTCTTTGGTCTTTTCATTGCCAAGTCGACGGCAACTAGAAGATATCCCTAGTGTTTTACGTGAGCTTCTATCTGTGAAGACTTAATTTCACGAGATGCCCATTCATCCATGAAAGCAAGAATATACCTTTCCATCGCCCTGTCCCTTCAAAGACTACCAATTCGTAACTGTGTTGGAGGCACAGGTTCCACCCTTGATATGAGCCGAGGCCGGGCAACAAGATGAACGTCTCTCGTGTTTTACATGAACACCTGTCTGCAAAAATTCAAGCTCACGGGATGCCCATACATTCATAGTAGTAGGGATACGCCTTGTCATCACCTGCTGCCTACCTGAGTTCGAAATCGAAAATGTGTTGAAAGCACAAATTCCCCCCCGCCTCCTTTTTGAACTAAGACCTCATGGTGATCTTAAGGTCACAGCACCCAGTACTTATTGAAATTCCACATTAAGTATAAACCAATTGGAGGACTCTTCCCGTAATTTAGGGTTTAAACTAAGACTACCTACCTCAACAAGTCAGACTCGGACCTAGATCCCTAGCCCATGGTACCGTGATTTAAGTCCTAGTAGGGACTACCGGTGGTTCTGCCACCAACAGGAACTATGACCGGCAGTTATAACTGGTCAAATCGTAGCAACCTTCGGTGGCATCATCTGAAAACCCTTAGGATAAGACCATTATTTTGCTCTGCCCTTGCTTTTTAGACAATTAGACAACGTCATTGATGGGCGTCCTTTATAATTGGACGGGTGCCCGGCAACTAAAGGTTGTCGGATAACTGTGCAGGGATATTATTTCACTGGTAGTGTACTTGCACGATGGTATTCTGCGCCTACCTGGAAAGCAATTTTTTCGCCATCTGTTGAATGTTTCTTAATTTTATTCTTGTTAGTTTGTTTGGAATGAATTTAGTATAATTTAACGGAAGTGAATACATAGATTAAAACTGCAACAGAAGTTCTGTTTCAAGTAAATGGGGGGCGACAGTTGTTTTGCTTAAAATAAATGGCCGGATACGCAGATGTTAGTAACAACCTACTTCTAAGATGTGAGCGCTTGCGTTGGCTGATGAAGGGATCTGTTTTTCCTAAGACCCTGCCTCAGTCTTGAAAGTATCTTATTGATCTGAGCTGGCTGTTGACACCATCGTTGATTCTATAGAGTTAAATTCCCCCGCAGACATATGAGAGCACTTGTCCTCAGCTCAGCCTCGTGTGGTATATGAATTCTGAAGTTCACTCGGTTACAGTCAGCATTCGCTCATCATTTTTTCACTATTAGAAAGCTATTTAGCTATCAGATGCAGATTTTCCCACTGCTTTCGTTGAAATGCCAAATAAAAAAAACAACGGAAGGACTGTGACACATAAATTAGAGAACAGCCTACAAAAGATCAAGGAAAAAATAGAAAAATGAATTATATTTCCAGAAAAAGTCACAAACCGACGCGAAAGCTTTATGGAGACGCCTGGTCACATAGAGGATACAAAACATAGGTAGCTCTCCACCACAATTCAAGCCATTGAATCGATAAAGTGTTCGCAAACTAAGAAATATAAATAGAACACCAAAGTCTGGGAAAATTTTCTTCTCATCAATTTTACCCAGCTATGACGCAAAAGCCCTTTTTAATCCTCGTGGTTTCCAAACATGCTCCAGGTTAAATATAGCAATGTGACCATTCAAACGTTATTAAAATATTAACATCAGATACATATATGTACGAGTATATTAAAGGTCATATCTATAAAATTGCATTTTATTGATTTATGAGCACAAGGAAAGCAGAACATCCTCGGAGCATGTTCCATTTGCAGTGGACAGACATACGGGTGAGTAGGTGAACCCTTGTCGATGGCCTTTAGGCAATGAGTGTCACAATTTTGCTGGTTTTGCTCGCCATTAATTAACAATTTCAACAGAGCTTGTCACTCAATAAGGTCATTTAATATGACGATGTGAATAAATGCCTGGCAGACACTAATAGATAGATTTTAATATTGAAACGTTCTCCCCCTCCCCTCCCTTCTCACTCTTTCAATATTGATTACTTAATGTAGTGTGCTCTAATATAAACTGAAATTTCCGGACCCATTCTCTGTTACGTATTGCAGTTTCCATAAGCTATAATAAGATCTCAATATCTTTGGCTTACGATAGAATTGTAGGTGCTATGCAAAGCTGCTTACAAATGCTAGATAGAGTTAATTACCTTACAGTACCGAGATGAAGAGTAGAACGAACGGGTATATGTCCTGTGTTTTAGTTGCAAAATATCATATAATGGCATCATCGGAATTGCATCTAGATATTGCTTAAATAATCCCAATTACTTATTGCTTTCTTCGAGTACAGAGTGCGAACTGATTGAGATTATGAAGGAAACATTCAGGATCTTTTAAATAAACTTTAAAATCAAGAACCAGTAAGCGAGCTAATGCTCAACATAATTACGCGCGTGTGCATAAACTTAAGATATCTGATGATGAACAGGGTGTGCCTAATTTTCGAGAGTGATATCAGCTTTCAGTTACATAAGCTTGTCGAGAACCTTCTCAATTTTGTTTGCCGAATAATCGCCCGTCTGAACGGGCAACTAGGTGTGTTGTTGATTGATTGCCACAAGACATTAGGCTTACAATAATAATAACGACTGCGGCGTTCTGAGAAATATATTACCGTTATTGAAGACAATGTTAATGGATAACTGATTTTATAAGTTTATCCACAATTCAAGTGGATTACATCCACAATCAGTTGTGATTTCTTTAAAAACGGGGGACAAACTCGCATGTAAGGTACATTTCAAAATTTAAGTGACAAATGCTGTCTCATCCGGATGAAACTATTAGGATCCTGATGGATCCTAGGAACCGATTTGACCTTCTGTCGAAGAATATGGGACTGTTGACGTCTGTATTGTCAAGATCGCTTAAGTCATTGTAGAAGAAAGCTCGTAGGTGGAGTTTTATTAGTTGAGACAGAGCTGGGCATATACAGACTATGTGGAGGATTATCTCCTCCTTCTGGTCCTTGTACATATAGCTTCCGCAACAGTGTAAAGTGATGAAACTAATGATGGCTTTGAGATTCTTCCTATTCAGACAGATCGATCAATTCAGATCCAGTTTTGCCCAGGCTTACTTAGTCGTTCACTTGTTATCATATAAGGAGCGTTCTTCTAATTGCATCCAGCTTAAGTTTTAACTTGCAAGTGGCGATTGGTATATCCATCATACTTTTTTCAGGTGGGTGACTCTAATTCCTCTCATATCTCATAAAGATGCAGATATTTCTTGCAGATACATATGGTATCAACTAGGACAGGACTTCACATTGTGATGTGATGTTTATTTTCACCTGCAAGGATCTGAAAGGCAAAAGAAAAACTTAGGTTAAGCGTATCTAAGAAAACACCGCCACCAACCCCCGATACTTATCCTGGATCCATCTGCATACAAATTGATTGACTTGTCTTCCGTGAAGTATGTTCCTCCCAGTGGAGATGCTTACATCAAGGTCTCTATCAAACCAATGTTGGGGTATAGTGTAATCGATATTCTTTGGAAGGATTTCTAGTGTGCCAAGAATATTAACATAGCGAAATAGCTTATTTGCTTACTGTGTAATCGCTCTAAGACGAATAGCTGCGTTATCAGTCGTTTACCTACTGACTAAGCTTGTGAGAGATTTTTTGGCCAAAAACAACACGACATGTGGCCGATAGGGAAGAGCACAAAATGAATCAAGAGCCTAAATTCCTAAGTCCATGTGTCTTGAAATACGTGCCGAGGACTGAATAGTATAGGAAACTGAAATATGTGCATCGTTGATGTAATGTCTTTATGAGGTACTAGGAGATCTCTCATCAGCCTTACACCTGCATGGGAGCTCTGCAGTTGCGGATTCTTCATTTTCACCTTACTTGTGGGACACACATGAATAACAAGAAGCGAAAAAAATAACAAAACAAAAAGAATACGGAGTCAGATGAGGAATCTCTACTTCGTTCATCAATATCTAAGATGGACATAGAATAGACGCACTTATCTCATTGCAAAAAAATGCTACACGGCTCTCATCTAAAATCACGGACAGGACTAATGCTCAGGAAATGAATTCACTTAGCAACGAAATAGTAACAAATACTGATGAGAGCAAGCTTCAGTAGAAATACGAGTACCTCATTGGAGCCGAAAACCGTCGAATTGCTTATAAAAAATAGAAGTGAACCCGAAGAGGCGAAGTAGATAGAAGCAACTGAAATAAGTTCTCGTGCAGAGAAAGAAAGAAAAAGAAGAACAAAGTAGGCCCAGCACCAGCAAACGTTGGAGGTCAATATATAGCACTCTTATGGAAGAAACGAAAAAGAAACATAGAACACACGCAGAGTTACGTAAAGATATGTGCAGGAATGCCTGAATATCAATAGCTCAAGTGAAAGCAAGATAAAAGAAAGCATGCTTAAAACGATGGAAACTGCACAGAAACGACCCATCATCATCAACATCAGGACTATCCCACAAAGATACTATAGCCCAATGTAAAGTCTCTATCATGCACTCCAGGCTTCCACAGTAAATCCATACGGACCAGAAGATTAAGCTAATGAGGAAGAGCCTACTGGAAGCGATGGACAAATCCTAAACAAACTGTCCAATCCTAATATTTGCAGCCATTTTTGCTGCAATGAAAGAGTAACCAAAACTTGGCTCATGTCTGCAGAAGACCTGCTTAACTGTAGAAATATCAGTGCTACATGGGCAGTGACAGAATCAGCGACACATCTGCGAAATATGATGTTCTCTCTTTCCTATTATAATCCATCATAGTAAATGAACTACTAAATATACTCAGCTATGACGGTTTCTGGGTCCTTCTTTGCAGTCCACCTCGTTGCTAACTGGTGCAAAGAAATTGGCCTAAAGGTCAACCCCAGAAATAACACCACACTTCCTCCCTTCAAATTGAACAAACTTAAAGATCATAAAGTTTGAATGTTTAAATGAAAGAATTTCAAAATGTGATACCGCTAAATCTGGCTCCAACTTCTTTCTAATAACTCGTTCGTACTCTACTTTATCTTGGTCAGGATTAAGCTTATACAGTTGAATTCACCTAATTGTTCTGACGTCAACTCGACGTGGCATAGAATAAGATGTCAGTGGTAATGAATACAATGTTCAGCAGTTTTTTTCTACCTTAAGTGGTTCACAAAATGTCAAAATGCTTACTAATCGTCAAGTTTCATTACATTACGTTCCATACTGGTCTATACGTAGTCTGTGATATCCTTTTTTTATTTCCCCTACGTTCCTTATTCACATACATTCTCCCGGATATAAGTCTGCTGCTGTTGTAATAATGCTTCAACTCTACCATAAAAGCTCACATTCAGTGATTAGCTGCAACAGAACAATAGTTTACATTTTTGAAGAAAAAAAAAAAAAGTTACATCTCATTCTCAAGCTATTGAAAAGCTGTTAGTTAAACGCAGTTGCACTAATAAAATTCTGCCCGCCCAAAAAAGTATATCTCACAATGTTATACGCCAAGGCTAACCCTTCCCAGCATAAAATTTAATAAAACTTGTTCATTCTACTTTCTGCAAGCATACAATGCCAAATTACCTTCAAACTACCAAAAAACATTAACTCATTCTATTCGTTACCCACTTGCCAAATTGCTGCATACCACATATCCTTGGCATTCTTCTCTACTAACATGAATCTTTTGCGAAAGCTCATCTCCACCTCCTTAAATCCCTTAACCTAATTAAAGTACGCACACATCTTACTGTGGTTTACAGGGTTTTCATTGCTCATTACAAATTAAAACAAAGTCATGATCCTTTTATACTTCCAGATACATATGTACATACGAGTACATACAACTCGTACATCCTCTACTGCATTTACTTCACTGGTTTCATGTCCTTTTGTTTAGGTTTCTGTGCCACGATAGCGCATCATGTAAAGTATTTTGGGGGAAAATGAAAATCAATATTCCGCGTACTACACGTTGAATGCCTAAGGAACTCCATTACAAAGAAACAGGGATAACATGTGCAGGATTTTCTTGAACGGGTTTAATGTTTCCTTAATTAACGCCATGTAATGGCACAGAAACAAGAAATTAAATGAAACAAGTACTGGACGCATTGAAGGACGAAACTTGGTTAGTTTTTATTTTCACTTTTTATGGTTTTATGTTTCAGGATGGAGCAGAACGTTAAATTGCAACCTCCGCTGGCCAACACGATTCATGGCTACCTTATTAAAATTTTACCAATCAGTATAATTCAAACCTGTAACTGTGCTGACCACCTGAGGTAGGATGTAAGTATTTTTGTTTTGCCGATAACTTGGTGTATACTCCTTAACAGCTCGTAGCCTGTTGTGGGTCACCCACACCAGCAGACTTGTTGGATGATTTTCACTTGGATATTTAACTTTTACTTCGTTCAGGTGAGAGCTAATCATCATACTACAGATATTTTTCTTCAAAAATCTTAAAGCAGCACTTTTATAATGTAACTCTCGTTTATCCTGGGGACATTTGTACATACCATATCAGGGTTAGATTCTGAAATTAGCCTTTACTTACCTATTTATGGCATGGACACAGTAAAGGAAGAATTTATTATTTATTTCGTAATAATGTTTATCCTTTAAAAAACATTCAACATAAAGGACATTCGGAATAACATATTTATCAGCAACAAATTCCATATAAAGGAATATAAATGCAAAATCCAAGCTCCCTTTAAAAAAAAAAAAGCGTCATCTTCGAAAAAGTACGGGCCCATGATGCCGCCAACCCATAGACCGCGCCATACAGTGACTTTTTTGGGATGAATTGTTTTTTTGTGAATCTCGTATGTGGCTTCCAGTCCACAGAAATGACAATTTTGTTTATTTACGTACTCATCTATCCAAAAATGGGCTTCATCGGAAAAGATTAAATTCGATGACAAATTGTCCTGGCTTATATACGGATACGGATGATTTTGCTGTCGACGGACCACGCAAAAGAAACTAGGACAATGAATTTCGGATCTATACATGGAATGTTAGGTCCCTTAACAGACCGCGTGTAGTCGAACAGCTAGCGGAGGCCCTGAAATGCCATAAGGCCGACCTAACCGCCATACAAGAAGTGCGTCTTGGAATTGTTGTTGGCGGCAGACCTAGGCAAGAAGTCTTAGGTTTCAATTATGTGAACGAGCGCCTCACCATAACCCGCATCAAGGGTAAAGTCGCCAAAATTAGCCTTTAATGCGCGCATGCCCCCACGGAGGACAAAGACGACGACACCAAAGAGAGGTTCTACGAGCTCTTACCATAAACAAGACATTTAGATTAGACATGATCAGGTGATTTTGATGCAAAGATAAAAAGATAGGAAGAGAGGGCATCTTTGGTAGTACTATCATAAAGTACAGCTTTCACGTAACCACCTCCGATAATGGATTTAGGCTGATGTCATGATAACTCATGATAACTCCCGATCAATCAACCGTCAACCAGATTGGCTACATTGCGATTGAAGCAAGGCAGTCCGCGAGTATTATGGATGTCCGAACGTTCCGAGAAGACAACATTGACTCGGAGCACTACCTTGTTGTAGGTACGGCTTCGGATATCCCAAACACCGAAAAGACAAGTAAATACTGTAGAAAGTTTGACGTCGGATGGCTAAAATTGCAAGAGATCACCAGATCTTTCTCCGATCGGGTATCTCAATCTCTCAAGAAGCTCTATGCAGCCAACATCAAGCATATAAGACCAATGGCAACTCTGCCAAAAAGACATTTGAGACGCCGCCTCTGAGGTGCTTGGTTTCACTCGACCACCACAGGAAAACCGCTGATTCGACGACTAGTGCCGGGCAAGCACATGCAGTGAAACAAGAGTCATACAAAGCGGCGCTGCAAAGGAGGACCCGAGCTGCTCGTGAGCTCTACGCACATAAAAAAAGAGACGAATATCGGCTTTTCAGGAGAAAAGAGAAAGAGCACGTGAAGCGCGCGATTACATCAGGAATGAGGTTCGGAAGTTCTACCAAAAGGTAAAAAGAACCTGACAAGGCTATAGATCCCAAGCCGAAGCCTGCAAGGACGAACATTGGAACATCATAGTAGAATCGGAGTCAATGCTGAAGATATGGAAGACCTACTTCTACAAATTGTTAAGCGGCGATGACGAATTAAATTCCGCTGTCAGACAGAATGAACCATTCAACCTGGACGATGAAGACCAACAATTTCGTACACCTGACCTGGACGAAGGGTGGATAGCCACATCTTATCTTAAGCCCAATAAAACTGCTATAGCAGATGGTTAGGAGCATGCACCAACTCATCTGTAAAATATCGTCGAAATAAAGTATGCCCGATGAATGGAACCTCAGCATTGTTTTCCCGATCCTTAAAAAAGGCGACCCTCTGAAGTGCGTTAACTACAGAGGTATTAGTATTTTTAACATCGCATACAAGACCTTATCTGCCGTATTGTGTGAACGTCTGAAGCCCTTCGTCAACAACCTGATTGTTCCATATCAGTGTGGCCAGAAAAGTCCACCATCGACCAAATATTCAATGTGTCAGATCTTGGAGAAAACCTAGGCAGTCCAAAGGGCACCAAACACCTACGTCTCTGACATAATGTCACTATAGACAGATATACCTTTGAGGTGGTTAAGGACTTTGTCTACTTAGTCTTCGCTATGAACTCAGGCAATGACACTATCGCTGCGATTAAATGAAGAATAACTCTTGCCAGTCGCTGTTTCTTTGGGCTAAGAAATCAACTGAGTAGCAAAGCCCTCTCTCGAACATCTAAAGTGACCCTTTATAAGACCCTAATCATCCCAGTCCTTCTCTATGTTGCAGTGGCATGGACTCTATCAAAAGCGGATGAGGTTACTTTTGGTTGTTTTGAGAGCAAAATTCTTCGAGTAATTTTCTGTTCCATCTGCATAGACGATGAATAGAGGAGGAGATACAACGACGTGCTGTACAGCTACATCGATCTAGCCAGAAGAGTGGCGACCCAACAATCAAGGTGGCTGGATCATGTAGAGCGAATGGAAGATCTCGAATCCACACCCGAGAGACGGCGCAGTAGAGGAAGATCGTGACTCAGGTGGCGAACGCGGGTAGAAGGGAATCTTAACCAGCTTAGCATGCGAAATCGGAGACAGCTGGCCAAAGATTGTGCTTGCTGGAGACGCCTGTTGGTTTAGTCCCAAGTCCAAGGCTGTAGCGCCACCTTAGATAGGTAAGTAAGTAGGAGTGAAAATGCTTTCTATCGATGGTGATGGAGAGGGAAGAAGACTGTCATTGTAGAAAATGTTTAGCAACAACGAATTCAGCGGGAGAAGAACTAGAGAAAGTCCAAGGAAATCCAGCATCAGTCCCAAAAATAAACAAGCACAACATGGAAAATGAAAGATGACACATCAGGGCGAATAATTTTCGAGAATGGAAACATAGTAATAGGAGACGATCGGATACGTAACCTAACGTAAGTGGAGTAGAATCGGTGATTGCGCTCTTTTCTACTAATGAAGCAATTAAGGATAATAATGGAAGAGCGACGATTCAAAAGATCTGGATAAAAGTTCTCAGAATGTACCTGAAACGTAGATAAAAATTAAGAAGGAGGTATTCTATTTTCTATTGAAACAGCAAATTGATGACTTACATCACAACTTTGTGGCAGCCTTCACAGGACAAATGGGTTGAAGTATAAAGCGTTATGAATCAATCGCACTTACTTTCACGGTTGTCTAAAAAAAATTCGTATTAAGGAGTTTGATCCTTTTCTCTCTCCTATTTAATTCTCATTGAAAATTTTATTACTGCTATACATTTTCAATTATTAGTAGTTTTCTGGTTTCTTTTTGAACAGACTTGATTTTAGATGCTTTTAATACGGCTAGGCAAAGTTCTATCCAAAACTGAAACAAGCCAGCTTTCTAGTAGTCTGTACCCTCTTCTGTAAACTTCAGACACTAGTTGAGCTATTGTATTCAAGTATCAACGTTCCTCCTCCCATTCTAATCCCCCGAATTTTCTTTTTGATTTAAACTTATTCAAATTAGAAATAACTCTGTCTAATCAATAGTATGTGTTATACTTATATATAAGTTCTTTTGAAAAAAATTGTTTGTCCTCCTTACTTTATTCAGCAGAAGCATCAAGATTTTTCTGGGAATATCCTTTTCATTTTTCTGAATGGGAGAAACGGCATGCAAACAATTTACACTTCACTTCGAAAGAATGATCCTTGAGAAAAGACGTTACTTACGTCTTACATTTTTCAATGTCTCGATGACAGTGAGAAATAAAGTCCGACAAGGAGATATTTGAGAACATACTTGTAATTATGACACCTACTTGACCCTGAGGTACGTTAACTGAAAAACTGATAGATGGTTGGCTCAAAGGAAGAAAAGTTATTTTGAAATAGCAAGTCAATTTAGAAGATCTATGTGGAGAAACACTCTAAGGTAAGAGATGTTGTGTTGTTCGGGAGCAAATATTTTTTACTATTGACCTTTATATATACATTAAAAAAAATTAGCACAAATTCATAAGGAAACCTTAAGTTTAAATAGAAAAAACTTATAATACATACTTATAAGGAGGCTTTGAAAAAAATGAGTTCTAAATATGTGTTTTTCTCTATTTTAAAAGAGCTTTTGGGGCTATAGATACAGCAGTTCTAATAGAAATACTGGAACACTATCGTGTGTGTAACAAAGCATTAAGCTAGATAGCAACATACCTAAAAAAAATAGATCTCAAAGAACAAATCTGAATGGTATAGTCAGATATGGTAGAAAATAAGTGTATACACCGGTGTCCCACAAGGTTCGGTTCTGGGAACTATGTTATTAAATATTTTTACAAAAAAATATGACCAAGGTAATTAAAAATTGTAAAATGTAAGGTAAAACCTTACAAGAAATGGAATTAAATTTGAAGAATAAGTTGAAAATAAATCAACTGAAACTTAACGTTGGAAGAACTTAATTAATGGTTATGGGTAAAAGTGATGCATCAGCTTTTAATATAAACATTGAGAAAGAATTACTAAAGGCTGTTCTGAAAATTTAATGAAACAAATAGTGCAGTAAACATTGGGTTGCTCAATAAGTTCTGCGGTTTTTTAGGGTTGAAGTTAAACACACATTTTTGGTATAAAAGCTTATATTTATTCTATCAGATACTAATACTATTTTCCAACGATCTGGAAGTGAAATGATGCCTCTTTTGTAAGACTCAACAGACTTATGGGTAAAAAAGTTTTTCAGGAATGTTTTGGTCTCATCTTTGGAATAAAATGGTAAAAAATGGCAGAACAGATGGTAGTCAGAAAGGTCTGGAGAGTACGATGGGTGCTAAATAACCTTCCAGCTAAAAGAACTCACTTTTTTTTGTCACTTAAGTTGTGCGTGGTCTGGCGTTGTCATGATGGAAAACAATGCCTTTCTGTTCACTTACTCTGGCTTTCTTTTTTCCACTACCTGCTTCAATGTATCGAGCTGAGAGCAATATTTAACGGCATTTATTGTCTGATTGCCTGGAAGGAACTTGAAGCTGTTGTTTCTCCAGGAGCGCACCATGACCACTTATGCCGAATGTTATAATAAACCATCCATTTTTCATCTCCCATAACCACTCTTTGCAAGAAAGTCTCAAGCGAGTTCCATCTCATCTCCAAGCCTTTTCAGTATTTGCGAAACAGTTGTATGGGCGATGCTAAACAGCTGAGCGTATTCCCGTGTCATCAAATGCCTGTCAACAGTAGCTGCAGCCAAGATTTGAAATTCGTCTATGTGGGTGGATGCCCAGAGCGAACAGCATCAGCAAGGTCTATTTTTTCTAGCATGTTGCGCCTCTGTTACATTAAGACCTTTCTTTAAAAAAAAAAAAAAAAAACAAAATCTGCCGAAAATGCACTTTCCTATCCTCTGTTCTAAATATTAGGTGCTCAAGCAAAACACGTCCGATCAAAAGATGTAAAGGATAACCCACTCTATTGGAATAAACAACAAAAATTTCATCACAGTGTAGACAGAGGTTTTCTTAAATGATAAACCCTAGTTCTAATAAAAAAAACCGCAGAACTTGTATTCTGCCAATAGTTTTTAGATAACTTCTGCCCACTTATCAGACAACTTTTTAATGTCGTCACTAAGAAACTGTGACCCCTAGAGCCCCTTAAACAAAATCCCGATATCCAAAATTTTTTTTTATCAAGGAAGTTTTGCTGACTTCGGAGCAAGTCGAAATTAGAATTCTAATTCGGGAGTATAAGGCGAATGCACCACTTTTTTCTCAACCGAAGTTCTGTATCTGTGTGCAGATGGTTCTAGATGGTTGAAGTCGACCAAACCTTGCCATTTCTGCTCTGCTACCGACTTTAATATGCGCAGATGTTGACAGTAAAAGGTGATAGTTAGTTTCGAACACAAAATGGATTATTCCCTCAGCATCCCACCATACAGATTTCTGCGATTCTTTACTGACTTCTTTTCTGGACTAAGCTATAGTGGCATCGTTTAATGTTTTGTATGGAACCCAGTTTTTGGCTTTAGTAATGATTGGGCTCGAAAAGAGCTCTTAATAGTGACGAGACAGAAGAGCAGTGCAACCTTCGGTTCTATACTGAAGATTATAAAAGGAGACCAGATAAGAACGTAAGAAAAAAAAATTGAAATAAAACAACAACAATGTGAGACATAAAATTGAAAATTGAATCTACGTTCAAGCCATTATTTGTGGAATAGCATATCATTCAAATGCGGTGCGGTGTTATTCCGGCAATAACGTGTCGATTATAGATCTGAAGCTCATCCAAAGTAGTTGGCTTCTTAGCACGGACTAAAAACTTGACGTAGTCCCAGAGAAAATAATCAAGTGGTGTCAAATCGAATGATCGCTCCCACCAATTGATGAACGTTCGCCGTGAAATGACCCAGTCACCAAATTTCTTCTTCACAATTTTAAGCGTTGCGTCTCTTGATGGCACGTAGTGCCGACGTCTTGTTGGAATCACAGCTTGGATATATCAATATAGGCGAGCTCTGACCACAGAAAGTCACTTGACATCACTGTATACGTGAGACCATGAACGGTAACGGTGTCTCCTTCTTCATTTCGAAAGAAATAAGGTCCGATTATGCCGCCATGTCATAAACCGCACCAAACAGTGGACTTTTGTGGATGCATTGATACTTGGCCGAACAATTGTGGATTGTGTTCGCTTCAATAACGGGAATTTTCTTTGTTGGTAAAGTCGCTGAGCCAAACATTTTCCCCGCCCGAAAAGATGATTGTTTTGGTCAAAATCTGGACTGTTATCCTAATTTCATAGCAAGCCTGCAAACATGCTTTCTCAGTGTGTTGGAAGGAAGCCCGTCATCACCAAACACCGAAAAGAAAGACAATACAGAGATATTCCTGCTCCTTAAGCTGTTGATGTTTATAACAAATATGTGGGTGGCGTTGGTGATATGACCTTTAATGACCTTTGTGGTCATTAAACTGCTAAAAGAAATTTTCTGTTGGTGATATTTGACGTGTGACTGTGAAATAGCAGCCAAAATTACATATATAGAGTGACCAGGTAGCAATGGTAATTTTTCCAATTGTTATGTTTCAGCAGCTGTCAAAGTTACCAATGACATCTATTTGTCAAAATATTCAGTAAGGTTTGCCATTTCATCGTGCACCGCTTTACGTTTACTGAACACTTGGAAATTTTTAAAAAATTATTATCAAATGCCGGCTCAGTTGTAAATAGGCAATGTGAATTTCGTCGTGAGGTCGGTCGTCATCATGGCTTCAGTATGCAGGCAACTCGTCTGACCATTGAAAAGTTTGGGCGTGAGTACACTCTTTCTGATCTTAAGCCATCAACTAGACAGAGATTATTGCGAAATATAGGAAACATATCTGCCGTAGCGGCCAGTATCTAAGAAGAACCAGCAATGTCGATTCGGCGAGAATCAGCTGAATTGGGTATCACCAGAGAGTCAACCTAGCATATCTTGCATTTGAACTTAGGCCTACATCCGTAAAAAATTCTACTGATGCATGAATTGAAACCAGACGACCAAAGACAAAGCCTTGAGTTTGCTAATTGGGCGCAGGAAACAAACTTCTCGGACGAGGTCAACAGAGAAAATTGCCATTATTATCAAAAATTGACTATTTGGTATGGTTAATGGCACGGCGGCATCATCGGAACTTATTTCTTTCAAAATGAAGAAGGAGACGCCGTAATCGTTAATAGCCTCAAGAATAGAGCTATGTTAACCGACTTTCTGTAGTCAGAGCTCGAGTACATCGATATATTGATATCGATATAGCGCTACATGCCACACAAGTGATACAACGCTCAAAGTTGTCAAGGAGAAATTTGGTAACTGGGTTATATCACGGCGAGCGTTTATCAATTGGCGAGCGCGATCATTCGATTTAACACCACTCGAATATTTTCTCTAACAAGCCAACCTCTTTGGATGAGTTCGAACCCAACTTTCGACACGCTATTGCTGGAATAACGCGGCATATATAGGACCAACTCATCAAAAATTAGACCGACCGCTTGAAGCACTGCCAGCAAAGCCGAGGCTGTCATTTGATTCACAGCGTAGTCGTATCTGCTAGAGATTCAAAAAGAAAAATTAAGTTACAACCCGATGTTAGGACAACAAAATAACAGAAACATCTTCTGGCTTCAATTACTACAGAAATATGCAGAAAAATTGACCGTGAATTGTCGACAAGAGTAGAAGAGGCTAAACAGCACAAAGCACTTTGCGTTTAAAAGAAAATGTTCAGCTTTAAATGGATCTGGTCAGAAAAGTGCCCATAAGTGCCTGAGATAGTTAGGACATGTAGAGCGAATGAATATTAAAGTTCTTGCTCGTAGAGTAGAGGAAGGTATTTCGAGGAGCTAAATATGTACTTTATAGTATTTTTCATTCAAGGCGTGCATTTATTCGCTGGAAAACCAGATAGGGGCAGAGGAGTTAACAGGGTCCTTAGTATACATCCATATTCCTACCCTCAGTCAAACTCATTCGTTTCCATTACATGAAGTCCTGTGAAGATTCTTTGAAAATTGTTTCTATGAAAGTCCATCTTCATCAGCAAATTTGATTGCAACATTACTGAAATGATTAGCTACACAAAAAGGATACTAACTATAGCACTCACTTATCACATTTCCACTACTCGTCGGAAATTAAGTTGACCTCAAAACAAACCTCCATCTACAACAACAACAATGTAGATACCCGTGGCTATCCAAACTCACTGCTCAGGAATGAGCCACATCGATCTGAATGGCATCAGCTCATTTATTTTCGATCAGCAACTGTTTAAATTTCCACTTAGCATTTGTATTGAACTGAAGCTTAGCAACAACAAAAACACTATACAGCAGGGACAATATTGTAGGAAAACTCTCACACTTACTCGTATATAGACATTGCCTCAGTGCGAATAGCAAATTAAGTACGGCATAGGATAGTGGAGATGCATACAATGAACCCGAAGCACCAGATACATTTGAAATATTCCCTTTAGTCAGTCGAAATTGTGCAATTAATTAAGAATGCAATTAGTTTTCGGGGCGAGAATTGAAAATTTCATGTGAAGTGTTGGCTGCGCCTCCAATACAAGTGGAGGTTGAGTTTGTTGTTATTCTGTGGTGATGCAATTTAAAGTAAATTATAAAAGACCAGCAAAAGCAGACCCATCAAGGATGTGGGGATAAGTTCAGACATGAAAATCAGTTGCGACACACTTATCGTTGAGTATGTTTTTTTCGGTGAGCAATTTGGCGAAAATTGTTATGTCTGGTGGACAGTAGCGGACCAATGTAATGCGGTAAAAGGTTATTTCGTTAGGACAGTAATTTAATCTAAGCCACCAGCTGCTAACTTATCCTGCAGAAGTAGTAAGAGAAGCTAGTAATATTCTGATGGGAAACTTGATGGCAGTTCTTTCATCATTGGTGGAAAAACTTATGCCGCAAGACTCCGCAAACTTTTAGACTAGTCCAGATATTTTAAGTACGCTTCGGTCTTCTGCTTATTTAAATCAGTACATCCCATAGAAGTATATGTATGATAGCTTTCATAACAGCGAAGATCTTGTCAGGAATGACTTTTCGGCGGAAGGGTGTCCATACGGACTTGCGTTTAACGCTGTTGAAATTCTCCGATGTCAATATAAAGCAGGTATACTATATATAGGTATAGCTGCAAAATCTATTTTAAACGCATCTACAAACACTCATTTTACCAAGCGTCAGAGATGATCCAGGATAAGTCTAGTAGCTCTGCCAATATGTAGAGATATCCAACAAGAGGTGTCATTCCAAACTTTTAGGAAAAGACAACATTTTTACAAAAAGTGGTAACATTTTTAGTTTGATTTAAAGAAGAAGCTCTAAGATTAGTAATAAAATACAATATTTGTCAATTGTGGGCTTTAATTCTGCTTGCAAATAGTCATTCTTTTATTAAAATTTTTCATCACATAACAGCTCTGATATTTTATTTTAATGCACTAATCGCTGGTGAAGAATTGACATAGACTTTGTCCTTAACATACCCTAAGATGAAAAAATATAACTGTGCAAGATCACGACGGCCAATTAAAGTCTCTGTTTTAAGAAATCGCACGTTCAGGACATTTTTCACTCAATAGATTCATTATTTTACCAACTGTGTGGCATGTGCCACCATCCTACTGAAAATAAATATTATCCATGTTCGTCTATGTTTCACTGAAACGGTCGCACCAACATTATATTCGAAGACATATGGCTAACGAACGCGTAGCCCAAACACCGCACGAAACTATCACTTGTTGTTGATGGAGAGGGTGCTCCACCATTTTTCTTGGAATTTCCAAGCCCCGAGTGTGATAATTTTGAAACCAAACAAATGGAAATAAGCTTCATTACTCAGAATAATTTTGTGTAAAAAATCAGGAATTGCTCACTACATAAATTCCAGCACCCAATCAGCGAAAATACGGCATTGAGCGTGGTTTGGAGGCCTTAATTCTTGTGTCAACATCACAAATGGATGTAGTCCAAGATCTTTATGCAAAATGCGATGGGTTTTCAGCAGCACTCGCAAGCTATTGCGACGATATTTTAAGCTACAAAGTTAGCATCTTTATATCACTTACCTGTCCGAAACATTCAAATTTATCGATATAGCTGTGCGAGAAGGCGCTTGATTATGACCAAATACTTTGCAAAACGTTTCTGCGATATTTTCACCCTCAAGTCCCTACGACTTTTCACTACCTTAACACGTTGTGCATGTACGTATCGATACATATTTAATAACCTCCTGCTTTTTACTTATCAAAAATCCTCGCAATGATAGTTGAATATTGACAGTTCAATAATGTAAAAATGACACCTTTTGAAGGGGCTTCATCGTGGATGAAGTCTCTATAATCGTAAGGGTCCCAACGAGTATTTGTGATTTTTTTACGTGACCCGGTTAGCTTTTTAGTATGATCCTACATTCGCACCAGTTTGCTGCATATCCGCCACGTGTTGTATCATAATATTTGCGCCAATCGCATCTTTTACCAAACTACACTTCATTTCTTTTCACACGAACTGATCAACGAACTACAATTTGAAATTTTGGTGAAATACGGTCTTCGATTCGTTTTAAGGTGTCTGCTGTTGAGCATCAATCGTATCTGCCAAATCGTCACACGTCTCCCTTTGGCATCAACTACGTACTCAAATGTTGATTGTTTCGACTTCACTTGGAACATTATAAGATTTCGGGATCTGTTGGTGTTGTATCCTGTCATAGTTAGCATGTAGACATACTTGAGCTACACCTGATATCAGCCCTAAACCTGTTTCAGATGTCGGAAGACCAACTATATAAAATCTAAAACCTCGAAACCTTGTTTGAGTTGTGTGTGGCTCAAGTGGGAGTGTTCACCGCACCCAAAAGATATTCCTTTTTTCAGTCAACTAAAATCAAGGGAGATGAGCTGTTGCGTAGAATACAGTGTCAAGTCTAATTACACTAACAATTTAGTCTCCCCATTAAATGTTGGAAGCCACCCATGGGGCGAAATAACCACTGAACCCAAAAATCTGTCCTATTTTCCCAAAAGCTTAACACGTGCTCAGGCACGTTAAGTGTAGTCCTACTCACTTGGGTTTTAAGTTCTTAACAAAAAGAAAAATTAATCATTACGATGTCGTAGGGAGGATTACAATGTCGAAGGCATTAAGTTCGTTTAAAAGTTCTTCTTTGATTCGTAGCACTGTGCTTTCGTTATCTTTCTAACTCTCCTCTGAGATAAAGCAGTGATTCTACAGTCAATAATGGTTGAAGCATAAGTCCTGCTCAAAAACCATAGAGAAAGCCGCCGCATAATTGGCTCCGTAAGGATTTTTTTTAAATAATAACTGAAAAAGTGTGTTTACATATTATTTCCAAAATAATTTTATTAAAAAGATGATTAAGACGTCAACATGGAAAAAAAAATAAAAGTCCATTATACCTTGGTGCTGGGGCACAATGGAGACAGGTGTGGCATGATGGTCACAAAGCTAAGCTGGGTTATAGCGCGAGCAAATGTGACTGGATTCATCGTCATCATCGTCCTCTCCAGCACAAGAAAAATGTGCCCACTTACCACAGGATCTGCAAGAAACCTATCCTTCTGTAGACTGGGACTATGAGTACCCACAATATATGGTAGACCCTCCTCATGCTTCTCGTTTTCTTATGAAGATTCTTCCTTCCTGGTCATTTTCCTTTTTGTTTTTTTTTTTTTTTTTTTTTTTAAGTGAGGGGATTGGACTTGGTGGATTTATCCTCAAGCTGCGCTTTGTAAGGAGAACTTGTGATTACAGCATACTTTCGCCGGCGTTTAGAAATCCTTTTTTGCCGCTGCTTTCGGAACAGCTTCAATATGAGATGGGGAAAACTTCTGGAAAGATTAACAACCCATATTCCAGCCCTTTGAAAGCCGTTTATGACAACTGACATTGTGGCAGCTCTTAAATAAGCTTTATCGATAGTAGGTAACTGTTCTTCTAGGGTTTTGTCTGACCCATTTTTTGACTTCATCTCCATAATATGAACTAACAAAAGTATCCAAGGGTTACAACAATTGAGTACAATGAGATTGGAGACATAGCATGACCGTACCCCTAGCCCTTGCTACATCTATGACTTCTATGCTTCTTACGACGTCTGCATGTCCATCTAAAGATACAAAACTTGATGATTTTTGTTGCGGGCGAACATTCAATAAACCTTTTCAACCACTTTAAAAACCAAGTCTTAGGTAATCCATTCATTTTGGTTACACTCGCCCCATGAATTAGGTTGTGTTCCATCCATGATTCCAACTTTCATTCTTTTCCGAGGAAAAATAAACATTGGTGGCATGTACGAACTATCAGCGTTTATATATACTTTCACGGTGAAAAGCTGTTTTCGCTGAAGAAAGTGATTCTACTTGTTTCCTCTATTTTCTTGCCAAAATTTTCCCAATTTTCTTCGAGATTGTTGTGATGCCCGTTTCGTCAACGTTGAATATCTTTTTTGACAAAAAAACCCTCGATGCACTCTTCCAGAACTTGAAAAAAGTTTCCAACAGGCGACGAGGTTAAATACCATAGCCCGAGCTAAAGGTGTTGCTTCCGATGAAACGTTGCATTCCGTTTAAGAAACAAGTATGCCCAATCTTCTTCAAACATGCGTGTTTCAACATCAAAGTTAGTTGGCTAACTCATTTTTTCTTGGCTAGCTCACACGTTAATTCTCGTTATTCCTTTATATAAAAGAAAAACAGGCGCCCCTCGATAAACTTAAGATGTTCGGCTAATTCTTTTCCTTGATCCACCAAAAAAACCGTCTTAAAAAGTCCTACTTTTCGAAGATCGAAGTTTAGATCTTCTTTTAGCCAAAACACCGTACACGTGTCACTGTTCAAAAAAGGATTTTCCCCCAATAGCCACCGATAGATTAAAGCAGACAGATTTACTTTCCATGTTGTCACTTTGCTCAACGAGGAAATACGGAGGGAGCCTATCATGCCCTGGGTGAATGTTATGCCCCGGATTCATCTACATGCTTTCAGCTTGCCTTAGTAAGATAACACAATATGTTCGGTTGGAAACTGTACTTTTCAGCACACTACCTTTGCAAGTCTGACTCTTGTCGGTATTCGCTAACCAAAGATTGCAGTGACTAGGGTTCTATATTGTGTCTCCCAGTTTTCTGCGTCTACGATGACTCTTTGTCGGGGTATTTATCGATCTTAGAAGTCATCTCTGTTAAAATCGCCTTTCTCCTTTGTCAATATAAATGAATCGCACACAATGACGATTTTTAACAGGCCTGCGCTCAAATTCCTGAAACTTGCTTCACTACCAGCCCGATATTCAAAATAGAAGTGTTCTGCGAAATCGTCATGAACCCTTATGTACTTAACAAGAGCAAGAGCAATCTTTTTATCAAAATGAAAGTAGGAATGCTGCTAAATTGTTAGAGACATCACCATTCTTTTGATCTTCATATCTGGAGACCTATAAAATTTTTAGATGCGCAGCTAAGTTTTCCAGTTCCAGTGCTCCAGCAGTAAGTGCTGGTCGGTTTCGACATATCCAAAACGTCATGAACCAAGATAAGACAAACGGTAAGCAAACCGTTTTGACACTTTAGTGATTTTTTTCTTGGCCGCATATACTTTTGGGTGTGTGGAAAAGTTTCATTTTGTGCCAAATAATCGTCATTTGCGGGAAGTCTTGATTTTCTTCTTTTACGGCGGCTGAAGCGCATCGAGAGCTCCAAAAAGTTTACTAAGCTGTTTCTCTAAGTGAAACAATGTGCTGTGATTGATCCGTCGCTTCAAAGACAGCAATTTTGATGTTGACTACCACGTGAAGGAAGGCAAAAATCCTTCGAAGACGCTGATTTGGAGACATTACTCGATGAGGATCCGGACCAAACGTAGGAAGAGTTTACTTCAACATTAGGAGATACCCGCCAAGCCATTTCCAAGCAATTACGTGCATTGGAAATGATTCGAAAACAAGGAAATTGGGTTCCTCATGATTTGAAGGCAAATGACGTTGAGCGTCGTTTTTTCGCCTGTGGACAGCTGCTCCAGCGGCAAAAAAGGAAAGGTTTTCTTCATCGCATCGTGACGGGTGATGAAAAATGAATTCATTACAGTAACTCAAAGAGAAGAAAGTCAAGACTGCCCGACCATTCTTCTATGTCGTCGGCTCGGCCGAATATTCACGCTGTGATGTTGTGTATTTGGTTGGACCAGGTTGGTATTATGTATTCTGAAGTATTGAAACCCAACGAAACTATCACTGGGACGTGGTATTGACTTCAATTGATGCGATTAAGCGGTGTTTTCTTAGATAAGTTTAAGTCTCTGGACTCAGTCTCACTAAATTCTAGATGGTCGAGTAGTTCATCCTTCACTTATATTACCGGACCACACAGACATTGCAGAGAATTATAGGGCCGACTACTTACTTACTTACTTAAGGTGGCGCTACAGTCCGAGTGGACCTGGGACTCAACCAAGAAGTGCCTCCATCCAGTCTCCAGTTTCACAGGCTAAGTTGATTAAAGTCCACTTTCATTTGCATGCGCCACCTGATTCTCGGTCTTGATTTACTGCGCCGTCCCTTGGGAGTGGATTTGAGATCTTCCATTCGCTCTACATGACCTTCACTGTTTTAGCTAGATCGATGTCGCCCGTACAGCCCGTACAGCTCGTCCTTGTATCTCTTTCTCCATGGACTGCCTATGTAGACGGGAACGGGAATTACTGAAAGAATTTTCCTCTCAAAACAACCAAGAGTAACCACATCTACTTTTAATAGAGTCCATACCACTGCATAATAGAGAAGGACTGGGATAATTAGGGTCTTATAAAGGCTCATTTAAGTTATTCGAGAGAGGGCTTTGTAACTCAATTGCTCTTTTAGCCCAAAGAAACAGGGATTGGCAAGAGCTATTTTTCATTTAATCTCAGCGCTGATGTCATTGCCTGAGTTCACAGCGGAGACTAGGTAGACAAAGTCCTTAACCACCTCAAAGTTATATCTGTCTATAGTGACATTCTATCCGAGACGTTGTTGTTGGGTGTCCTTTCTTGATGACAGCCTATACTTTGTCTTGCCCTCATTGACCACCAAACCCATCTTGGCCGCCTCCGATACAATACTGATGAACGCACCAGTGACATTTCGATGTCATCGGCGTAGACGAGTAAATAGACGGACTTTTAAAAGATAGTGCCTCTGGTGTTAGTGTTTGAGTTTTGCACTATTCTTTTTGAAGAAGTAACATGACAGCGAATCGCCTTGTCTAAATCCTTTTTTGACATCAAAGGTCTCGGTCAGTTCTTTACCGACCTTGATGGAGCAGCGTGCAAGCGAACGAGTTTGGCAGGGATGCGTCTCTATATAGGACCTATATATATAGGCGGCCTTTAAATCAATGAAAAGGTGGTGCCGCAATGTTAATATTTAATCGAAAGTGAACTTTTCTGGCCAAAAGCCACACTGATAGGGACCAATTAGGTTGTTGACAAAAGGCTTCAGGCGTTCACACAATACGGCAGATAAGATCTTTTAAGCGATGTTAAAAAGGCTTATACCTCTGTAGGTGACGCAGTTCAGAGGGTCTCTTTCTTGTGGATCGGGGAAACAATGCTGAGGTTCCATTTATCGTGCATACTTTCTTCCGACCATATTTTACAGATGAGTTGGTGCATGTTCCTAACTAAGTTATTGCCTGCAGCTTTGCAAGCTCGTCTGTAAGGTCTTCTGCTCCAGCAACTTTGTTGGGCTTAAGCTTAGATATGGCTATCCACACTTCGTCCAGGTTAGGTGGACGAAATCGTTGGTCTTCATCGTCCAGATTGAATGGTTCATTCTCTCTGACAGCGGGGTTTAATTCGTCATCGCCGTTTAACAGTTTGCAGGAGTAGGTCTTCCATATCCTCAGCATTGACTGTGATTCTACTATGATGTTCCACTGTTCGTCCTTCGGGCTTCGGCTCGGGCTCTGTAGCCTTGACAGGTTTTTTTTACTTTCCGAACCTCATTCCTGCTGTAACATCTCTCTATTTTTTCGTTTGCGCGCTTCTCGTGCTATTTCTTTTTTCTCCTCAGGACTTTGTGTCGTTTCTCCTTTTCTGCGCGTAGAGCTTACGAGCAGCGCAGGTCTTTCTTTGCAGCGCCGCTTTGTATGGCTCTTGTTTCGCTGCATGTGCCTGCCGGCAATCGTCGTCGAACCAGGGGTTTCGCTGTGGTGGTCGAGCGAAACCAAGTACCTCAGAAGCGGCGTCTCTGATGGCTTTTTGGCAGTGCCACCACTGGTCTTCAATGCTTGATGCTGGCTGCATAGAATCTCTTGAAAGATTGAGAGAGACTCGATTGGTGATTTCTTACGATTTAAGCCGTCCAACTTCAAATTTCCTCACAATATTTACTTGTCTTGGCGGTGTTTGGGATATCCAAATCCGTACCTTGGCTACAACAAGCTAGCGGTTCGAGTCAATGGCCGATTATTTCACCAAAATTGGTACCATAATACCTATTCTACCGGAAAAGGGTAGCATCGATTTAGCAATCGCTACATACAAACTAATATTAAGGCTAGATGCTAATAAAGGTGGTGGCAATAGCCTGATGGTTGGATCACTGGCTGTCGAGCTCAACAGCAAATTTTCATATCGTCAACACCCTTTTAGCGAGCAACGGCAAACCACCGAAAGTCAAATTCTGTCTATGAAAAAACTTCTCAACAGAGTCGTTCCAAGAGTTTAAGGATCACAGACACGCGTGAAGGCCAGAAGGCTTAAGAATATTGGTCTTTCAAACAGCCACTTTTACCTAACCTAACCGAATTAAATGTCGAAGTATCAGTTCAATCTATTCTAAAGCTGCATACTGTGCAGACTACCTGCGATGACATCAGAACCAATATGGTTAATGTTTGCTCTGCAATTTTCCTGAACTCATATGTAAGTACTAGATCCTGTGCGACTTGGATGGCATACTATCATATTTTCCATTATTTATCCCCCACTTTCCTCCCATATTACATTTGCTTCTATCTTCTCCCATTAAAATTGGTTCTTCGAAGTCTAGCTTCCTCGCATTCCATGCCATATGTGGATAAGACGTTAAATTATCGTCAAACTTTCTCCATAGAAGGTAGCATTAAGTGCGTGTCAAACCGAAATGCTTCCAGCTATGTGAGAATCATGTCAAAAGATTGCGAATATAAATACCACGCATTAATAAAGTGCAAAAACTTTATCTCAAACATTCGTAGACATACATGTTTTCAAGAGTTTTCCTTCATCGCTCTCTCATCACCATTCCCATTCAATGTAATCATTCAATGTAGAACTATAACTATTTACACACTTGAACGGATGCGAGTACGAGTATTAATTAGTCTTTCTGGTGTTCCTAGTTTGTGACACTTGTCGTCTAATGCGACAAGTTTCTGACCTAATGTAAAAGTTTTCCAAAGCAATTACGGCTTTCGAGCAACGTGGTAAGGTGTTACATCGCACACAAGAGGAGAAAAAAATAATAATAATTACCAAACCAGAATTTATTTATTTTTATTCGATTAAACACCCTGTACAGTGGCAACGCATTGAGTAACCAATTACCAAGCTGATAACACCGAATTACCCACCCGGGTAAGCCATGAACCAATTAAAAATCTCTTGCCTCCCCATACTATAATTGGCCAACTCATAGGGAAACGACTTTTAGTCCTCGTACTTCTGCTCGTAAAACCCTTATATGGGGATTTACTAATGCAAGACTATAGCTATGTTGATGATGACAACACAGGGGCGATATCAAAATTTATTTGACATAAAAAATACCGTTAATTGTCGGTCATAAATTTAGTATCTCTGTTGGTGCAGGTTGGTTTCGTCCTTTAATAGACACATTTCGACACATTTGAACACATTTCGACACATTTCGACACATATTTACGGCTCTACGCTTACTTTCTGTGATAGTCGTCTAGTCTGCAGAAGAACACGACATGTGTATGTGTATCCTGCAGGACATGATAGATATGCTTAACCGTACAAAGAACTTGGTATACATAGAATTGCCTGATTTTATTTGCCATAGGCTTAACATTGTGGTTAATGTCGGTTTTAGCTGATAAAATTGATAGAAGAGCATGGAAATAGAGACTCTTCCTTCCAACCTTAACAGTTGACTCAGGATTTGGTTTATGATGAATGAATTTTGGATGTCTTTAAAGACACAAGAAAGCGTGTGCAAAGAAAATGACACGTTAATACTACGAAGAAAAAGGAAACGCGATTTGGCAAAAGGATGTCGAAAAGATCTCGAAGTTAAAAATTGAAAAGATGCTGGGTGGGATTATGAATATCCTTTGCAAGGCATGTGGAAATTGATGTAAATCTCTACAGTGTGCTTTCAAATTTAAACAGATTTGCATGTTAAAAGAAAATAAAATTCGAATTCGAAATATTTTCTGTTGTTTTGACGTGAGAATCGCTCACTTTTTTGAGTCGATATTCATTACTGTGTAAAATCAATATTTTCTAACTAGCACTGATCTGAATTTAGGCTCACCACGGTCCGCTTAAGGATATACTCGGTTTGAAAAACATCTCTGGAAAAATATTCCTTTCGAAAGACTGCTCTGAATTTCATGGTCGTATGTGTATGACCTGTTAAGGCTTTCATCATACGTTGATAGAGCATTCAGACAAAGAACTAGTCCACTGTGCTCTTTGTAAAGTTCCTTTTTAAGAAATCTTTCAGTATTACGAAGAAAAATGAATAAGTGCGTGATAAGTGCTTACAGTACCAGCACTCACCACATCAGCGCCGAGTACTGGCAACCTGATACGAGCGGAAGCCGGACATTCACAGTGATAGTACTCCGTGGTGTCTTCATCACTTTCGCAGCAAGCATCCAAGGATTTTGTGTCTTTTATGTGCAGCATGACCCCAGTAAACAACCTGCAGCCTTTCTTGCTGTGGGACAGTAAAAAAGCCACTGACCTTCTAGAAACATCGGGAAGCATTCCCAGGGATCTGTACCATCTGCAGTTGTGCTTATATGAAACCCAGTTTTCCAAGTACGTAGGTAGACCCAAAGTAGGTTCGAGTCCTCAAAAACTCTCCTCTGAATCATCGGCGATTTCATTTCCAGTGATCCTTTTGTAACCTGGGACCCAGACAAGGGTCACTGATTTTAGCTTTCCGATTACTTTCAGTGATCTCTTGCTTACTAAAGTAAGCTTTACTTACTAAAGCGTAGCAATGGTTTGGAGTAAAGCTGGGCCTCAACCGACAGACCTCCTCAAATAGCACGATCTCTCGCCAGATATCTTCGCAGTCCAAGTCAGTTGAGGTCCCTTCCAATTACGTGCGGCAACTTTAATACGGTCGTAATCGAAACGTACAAATGTTTCTTTATGCACTTTCGACAAGGTCCATGATTCCGCGCCATAAAGCAGGACCGGGATGATAAGCGTCTTGTGTTAAGCAAGTTTAGTTTTCCGACAGAGGGCTCTGTCACTTAATGCCTCCTGAGCCCAAAGAAACAACGATTGTCAAGTGTAATTTTACATCAGATCTCTATATCTGCGGAGCCAAAGTTGACAAACTACCGCGATGGTGTGTGTCCTTTTCTGATGACAGCTTGCACTTAGTTTTGCTTTTGTTTACATCAGAAAAATTTTGATTTAGAAGCAAATGCACTACCACTTAAACGACGGCCAACCAGGCCAACGAAACTGTTCATGTATGGGGGCCCCAGCTCAATTATAAAAACTTCGCCTATCAATGACGTTGTCAAAGTACTGATCTTACCATATATTAACGGTTTTCAGATAACGCCATCGAAGGTTGCTACGATTTTACCAGTTACAAGCTACTGGTTTTAGGTCTTATTGACGACAGGACTTAAGTCCCACAGCTAGACCCCCTTGTGGAAGCGTCATAGTGGATGTAGCTTAAACCCCAAGTTACAGGAAGAGTCTACTAATTAGTTTAAACCTAATGTAGATTTGCAACAAGTACTAGGTGCTGTGACCCTAAGATCAGCAAGAGGTTTTAGATCGACCACGCCTCATACTAGAGGTGGAACTTGTGCCTCTAATACAGTTCCGAATTGGCACGATGACAAGATGTATCCCTGCTCCTATGTATTATGGGCATCCCGTGGAATCAAGTCTTCACAGACAGATGAACTCAAGACACGTTGTTCATATATGTTTTCAGATGCTTTATAGTTTGAGCTGGTAAAAGGACCTGCTTTCTTGTAAATCGGACAAACAATACTGTGAGTCCATGCTCCAGACAAATTTTTCTCTGACCATATCATAGATGATATGCACGCTTCCAACCAATGCATCTTCAAAAGCTTTAAGTAACTCACGAGGCAGAGTCTAGGCCAGTGGCTCTATTAGACTTAAGCCTCTATATTTCTACCAGTACTTCATCTAGGTCTTACTTACTGATATAGCGCCACATTCCGGGGTGGATCTCAGCATACAAGCCTCTGAAGCTAGCACGGTGTTTTGCCAACTATCTTCATTTGCAAGCACAAAGTTGACTGAGATCCCCTTCCACTTCTGTGCGCTACCTAACAAGAATTCGTCACTTACTACATTGTCCATCTGGTTTACATCTTTCTATTTTAGCTGCGTTATCTCAACTTTTCTAATGAAGTCGGCATCGCTTAGCAGCACGTACAGCTAGCTATTGAAATGACTCATACATTGTTCATTGATGCAAACGAAACCGAAAACTACCATTTTCATCTGTTTTCGTCAGTGTCCAAGCATTCTGTTGTTCGAGAGAGGGCTGTACTACTCCATTGCCTTCTAGGCCCAAAGATAGCATCGATTAGCAAGACTGATAGCCCAAACGAGATGCGTAAAGTCCCTTATTTAGCCAAAGTTAAAGCTGCCTATCGTGGCCTTTGTCCTAATTAATCCATAGATGCCGCTTCTGATACGACAGTTCATTAACAGACTTTTAAAGGTTGGTACTTCTGAAGTTGACTTATGAGTTTCGCACAATTCTTTGAAAAAAAATGTTGAAAGAACCACATGAAAACGCATCGCCTTGATTTCTTTGTTTGGGACGATTTAAGCCCAGTGCATCACAGGCAGCCACTCTTAGGCCGTTTTGGCAATGATTCCAATGGTCTCCTACGTTCGATGTTGACGGACTTCTCGAGTGATTAAGAAAAACTCGATCGGGATAGGACCTGATAGTCATATCTTCTTGAGATTGTAGCTGTTCGACCTTAAATTTCATCACAATGGTTCAGTGGTATCGAGCTGTTACGGATATACAAACGAAAGTTAAAGATACAGAGCTCGTAAAGCCATTTTAATAAACTAATACTTGGCCCCAAATTTATAACAAAAACAATAGAGAAATAGCCTCCTGGAAAATGTGCATCAATTGCCGCAAATAAGTCTAAGTTTTCCACAAGTTCACTGCCGCTTTGATCCTTAACAAAAACAAAAATAAATTTACCCAAAATATTAACCTCCAATTCACTTCCAAACTACCACTAGTTTAGTACTAAAAACAAATCCAACAAATTCATTCATTCCATTCAACCCTTCCAAAAAGTTTGTAACAGTTGCATGCAAAGCAACAATTTTCAAATTATTTCAATATACCCAAACCCGCAGTTATTTTGGGTCTTCTCACACAGAACCTGTCAACCGTCTCAAATTGTTGCTTCTTCATCATGAGCTACATCAAGAAAAACATAAACCCTTAACCATTGTTCCTTGAGTATTACCAGACACTGTAGTGTAGTGTAGTGCGAGTACTATCGGAGCCATCATTTGTATTGAAAACCTGAAAAACTGTACACCGAGAGTATACCATCTGCTAGCGCTCGAAATGAATAATTGACGATACTCGTATCTTAAGCGTAATAATATCATATAATTTCGTTTGGGAAATTCAAATGCGAATACCTATCAAACGCGCTCAGAAGGATCAAGCTATCAAAAAATAAAAACTTCCAACACTGCATTCATGATACAGATTTAAATCATACTACGTCGTCCACATATTTTTGTGGAACGCACTCATAATAATAGGTTTCCAGTTGGATGGACCTAAAGTCAGCAAATCCGATTGTCCAGGATTTTTTCTGCCTTCTATTTTCTGGGTACAGATTCTCGTCGAAAAACCATATCAGGCTGTTGTGTTGTGAATCCTTTGCTGATGTATTCGATTCACAGACTCGAAAGTCAATTTCATTACTTGCCCCTTGAATATGCTGAATATAAGATGAGAATATATTGTATTTATTGTAGAAGAGTTGAATGCGTAGGGTAAATGTAGATGAGGATAGATACCTAGGAGCGTTAATGAATAATGAAGCAGGTAGTTTTGGGGTTAGAATTATTTTCATCCATCTGTTGTGAATTCTTCTCTGATTCAGTAAAGGTGTTTTTCTGGCGAAGGAGTGCCAAGTTTTTGATTATGTTAATTACGGCTGATTCCTATTGAATTCAAATCAATCAATCATCTTATCTCGGACTTCAGAAAAACGACAAAGCTATTGATTTGAATTGTAAATGTAGACACCTTGACAATACTGACACTACCAACTCGCATGCCACTTATCTTTATGCTACTGACATGACTAAATATTTTCGAGTTATCAAACTCAGGAATGTTAATACTTTGTCTAAACGGGAGAAACTAAACGACCCCTGGGCAAAAAAAGGAAGTAGCTAAAGGAAACTTTAGAAGTGGAGTTATTGTATCGATAATTAGAAGGTGAACGCACCCACCCACCTAAAATTGGAGTAAAATACCCACATCTGGTCAGGTGCTCCTAAAACATATCCGCACCTTCTAAATAGGATTCAAAACCGTGCGATAAAACTCATAGGTGATACTTATACTAATTGACACCGACATAATGTATCGTATCTCACTTTGTTTTGTAGCTATTTCCAATACCAGTGCTCCATTGAAATCGCCAGTGGCATTCCGCCCCTTCAAGCCTTTAAGCGTACTATCTGTCTCACTATGAAACTTATCAGTATACGTACTCTTAAATATGGTGATTCGTTCCTTAACCGCACAACTAGCATATGGAATGCCCGACCAAGCTCTCTATCTTCTGGTCGTTATAACTTGCAAACATTTAAGACCAATGTACATCGGTACCTCTTTTGTCTTACTTCCTAAATTTCCTTCGCCTGCGCGATGTACTATACAAACATTTTAAGGGTACACAAATCTCTTGAACGCGAGTCAATTATAAAAAAAAAAAAAAAAGTTATAACATTGTCCAGATAACATACCCTTAGAAAACTTGGGCTGAAATGGCTCACGATTTTCTTATAGTATAAGTGGTGAATGTAATTAGAATTGTTCCACTGTAAGTGCAGCACTAGAAATCGCAACAACTACAGATCGGTGATGCTAATGACCCACATAAAGATCCACAAGAGAGTCCTATATATAAGTCGATAACGTTATATTATTAAACACCGTGGCAAGTCGACAATTCATTCAATTCAAAGCAAAAAATGGCAGAGAAAGATCAGAACGCATCGAAAGATACCAATATGGTCTCAATGAATTTTAAAAAGCATTCAATTTACATCCCAGAACTGATATGGACACCATAAAGGTATTTAAATGCTCCCGGGACATATGCTACGCGATATATTGTACGAGGTGTATGTACGAGGTGTGTACAGAAAGTAAAGTGACTTTTAAAATTTCGCTGGCAACGTGCATTCGATTATTATGTCGCTGTATGGTCACTGAGAGTGCTTCAAGCGGTCGGTCTAATTTTTGATAACTCGTTGGCGAATGTTGGCCCCGAACTTGTCCAAAGTGATTGGCTTGCTAGCGTAGACTAAGAATTTAACATAGTCCCAGAGAAAATAATCGAGTGGTGTCAAATCGCATAATCGCTGCGTCGTCGTAAGATGACCCAGTTGCCAAATTTCTCTTTCACAACTTCAAGGTTTGCATCGCCTGTATAGCATGTAGCGTCGTCTTGTTGAACATACAGCTTGGATATATCGATGATTTCGAGCTCTGACCACAGAAACTCAATTAACATTGCTCTAAACCTGAGACTATTGAAGGTAACGATATCTCATTCTTTATTTCGAAAGAAATAAGGTCCAATGATTCCGCCATGCCATAAACCGTACCAAACAGTCACTCTTTGTGGATGCATTGATGCTTGGCTGAACACTACAGGATTATGTTCGCTACAATAATGGCAATTTTGCTTGTTGACATAGCCGCTAAGCCAAAAATGGGCCCAATTACCAAACTCACTGCGTTATCTATGGTCATCCGGTTTCAATTCCTGTTTCGGCACATTCTTATATAGATGTACGAGGGCTGTTTGGAGAACACCCAAATACCCGATACACTTTTCCCAACGGTACTGTAACTTTTTTAACCCCTTCGTATAGTACGACTTTTGTTGGCCTGCAAAATACTCCTCCGCGGCGGCGATGACTTCCTCATTCTCCGGTGAGCGATCTTTTAAGGTTTGGGAACAACAAAAAATCGCAGCGAGCAAAATCTAAAGATTACGGAGGATGAGGGAGCAATTCGTAATGCAATTAGACCAATTTAACTGTGGCGAATGCAGAGTTGTGAGCCGGTGCGTTATGGTGGTTGAAGTGCAGAAGAAAAAATTCTCCAAATGTGGTTGTTTTTTCTTCAAATCGACGTTGAATCGGCCAAATAAATCGACGTAGTATGCTCCTATGCTTGCTTTTATCTTCTCCAAATAGTCAACGTGGATCGCATCTTGAGCGTCCAAAAAAACAGTGGCCATCACCTTTCCGGCCAAAGGCACGTTCTTTTTTTTTGTCTCTGGTGTGTACCAATGAATCCATGTCTCATCGACGGTCACGAACTGATGCAGAAACAGCTCCGGATTTCGAATAAACAGGGCCATCGTGCGGACAGCTTTCTCTTGTCCAAAATAAGATGCCTGCCATCTCAGCCAACACGCGAGTTTCCGCCCTGCGGTCTTCCGATACGAGATCATGGATTTTGTCCATGATTTCTTTTATGATGACCGTTTTAGGGCCACCTGCTGTACAGGAAGGTGAATGGATCCCATATACACCATCGAAAATGGACTTGATTTCCTCACATGTCTTGCCACTCAAAAACAAGAATTGGGTCACGGAGCGATACTGTTCTTTTTCAATACACTCCCCCTCTTATACCCACTTTTCTAAATATTAGGACAGCTGGATGCCATTGGTTACTTTGACAGCTGCTGAAACGTAAGATTTGGAAAACTATCCTTGCTATCTAGGCACCCAAAATATTGCTCAACAAAGAAAATACGTTATGTTGTCTTGTGATTCATTTTTAATAACCCTAAACTGCCAGCCACACTGTCTTTTTTTTGCCCGTGACAAAACTTTACCGCACTTTCTGGGATTGCTTAACCAATACATATACGTTTATATGCATATGTACATCCTCAATGCTGGAATATAATAAAAAAGAGTGAAGAAGTCGACATGGATCGGCGTGAAAATATACCCTGAAAGTTTGGGTTTTTAATTTTTTTAGGAAGATGATGTTGTAATATCTGAATCTGGTTCCGTGAACCTGTTGTTTTACTATCCACGCTCTTAGTTTTAAAAATGTATTTCCTTACTACATGCCATACTACATACCATAAAATGGCAGGAGGAGCATTAGAGTCGTAGTGAACGTATTAGTAGTAGTAGTCAGAAAAATTAACATCCACTACGGTGAGATAACCAGAGAACGATTTGAAATATTTTAAAAGAAATGCAAGGAGTTTACGTTGAATACAAAATTTTATATACTATCTATACAGGAACCATGGGTGAGGAAAGGATACATCAACGGTTTTGAATATTTTAAAGATTTCAATTTACTGTATGACCATCGATCTGAAAGACCGAACTTTTGTTCGGTCTGGTCTTTCCAGTGTCAGCTATTTTCTCTATGATTCGGTATGCTGAACCCATTCAATACTGTAATTTCAGGAATATGGAACTTCTAGATGATATTTTATTATCTGATATGGTCACCAACACTATTAGCAACCGGCCAGCATCTGCTGCGAACATTGCAAAAAATCGACTGTCGAATCTACCCAGTAGGTCGAATACTGTAAGGAGACTACCACCTGGACAATATCAGAGATTTCCATATCAAATCATAGGTACGTCGGATGCAAAGCCCCGACTTTTTTGAAGAGGAAGAATCTAAGAAACACCAAGCGGATATGCTTTGAAAAGAAGCTTGGCGAATACGTCAATGAGGTGCTGATATGGTTTGTGTTAGCACCGCACATACCTTATGATTTCAAGGCTACGGCAATCTAATATAAGGAACAATTTAGAAGCCATTAGACTACTTCTTCGATTGAGTCCTTTCAAGATCCTTTTAAAAAAAAAGGTATTTTTCTATAGACGATACCTGTCCAACGAACTAAGTAAACTCAATTATGCTATTAACAGCTGTACAAATTGTTATAGGAATGTTAGTAGGAAATTGCTCACAAATTTTATTAATTTTACCAAGCGCTTAAAAGCTTCCCAGAAGGCATACCTTCCTATTTAACGATATATTTTACCCTTGTTATCTCAAGCCCTTAACCCTATTTATATCATATCTGCGAACGAAAACCAACCAAAGAGGGATCAAATGAACAAAAACTAACTTCCTGTATTATCCCACGTGCTTTCAATGCTCTCCACTATCTCCAAAACATGTTCAATATCCAGGAATTTCGAGGAACGTTAAAACTTACCGGAACAACAATAATTATCATTAAAATAATAATAATTTCCCTCGTTAAATGTTTGAAAAGATAATTTTATAAATACATCCCACATATGAATACGAGTAAGCGTATGTATCTAGATAAAACCAGAAAAAAAACGACACCATCACATGCAGCATCGATTCAGAAACATTAAGAGGAACAATAATACTGCAGAAGCGGCAAAGAGCTAATTATCGACAGATATTGTTGCAACGACAATTACGAGTACATTTTATACGAAATGATAAAAATTAAAAAAAAAATAAAAAATCAAAAATAACAAGCGTAAAAATTCTACGAAATAAATGCTCGATGATTGCACTAATTATTGAGCTCTATACGGATTGTGTCGTAGTTGCATTGGCATTCGATAATGAAAATCCCAATCGAACGTTACTCAGTCGGATATGAGGTCGGATTAAAATATTATCCTTTTGCATGGACATTAAAATTGGAAACAACAATCAGGGATGAGTTTTAAGTAATATTGTCAATTGATCATGCATCAATTTCCGTCCTTACCAGTTACTGAACTCAACAATCTATGTTTGACATTCGTCTGAGATCTTTTTTCTTAATTTTTTATTTTTTTTGGAAATAATGATAAAAGACAACAAGGCGCAAAGAAGGACTACCACCTTGATCAAAAAAAAAAATTTCGGAATTTATTCAGAAAATTAAAAATACAAGTTTATTCATCTAAGCGCTTGATCCAATCCTCGAAACATTTTTTATATTCAGTTTTCGGCATGTCCATCAGTGCTTCCTGCGACTTTTCCATTACTTCCTCTCGGCTGCTGAAACACATTCCCCGTAGTGGTTTTTTAACTCGATTGAACAGTTGGTGTGTGTTGCATTTTTCGTCAAAAAAATTACGAATATTGATGGTACTGTGCGACGGTGGGTTATCATGGTGCAACATATGCCTACAATTCTGGTCTCTTTCGGCGAATTGCTTTAGCCAAACGTCTCATAACGTCTCATTAAATAATACTCTTTGTTTACCGTCTGACCTTCTGGCATTCACCATTCACTTGCCTAATGTCTGGATTGCGCGTCGTACTTCTAAACCCCCGTCTCGTCTCCAGTAATGATCCTTTTGATGAATGTGGGATCGGATTCAGCCTCGCAAATCATCTCTTTTGCGACGTCAACACGGTCTCTCTTTTGCATGAAATTGAGGTCTTTTGGCACCAACTTTGCTGCTACACGACGGAAACCCAAATCATTAAACAAAATGTCTTGGATGGATCCATAGGCAATGTTGAAGTCCTCCGCTATCTCTCTGATTGTAAATTTGCTGTTATTGACCAACATTTCTTTTACTTCATCAATGTTTTCGTTGGTTTTCGACGTCGATGGTCTGCCACTGCGGTCATCATCTTCGATTGACTCACGACCACTTTTGAACCGCTCGTGACACTGATAAACGACAGTTTTCTCATGAGAATCGTTGCCGAAACACTTTTCCAACATTTCCAACGATCGCGCACCATTAATTTCATTTTTTACGCAAAATTTAATACAAGTTCGTTGTTGCAAATTTAGATCCATTTCTAAAATTTTAAAAAATAGCCAACAAAGACAGAGATAGATGTACTCTTGGCTGCGTAACTTTTGCAAATGTCAAGGTATGACGCTAAGATTTAGAGGGAATATCGACAACAGATGTACCAACTTAACAAAAGAAACAGAACTCAAATCGGAATGATTATTCCGTTTTTTTTCTATTTTTTTATCAAGGTGGTACAATTTGAGAGTATTGTAATGGAACGTTAGAATCCTTTACACCACAGGAGCAACTCAAAACATGGAAAATGTCCTCAAGCAGTATAGGGCGAATATTACTACAATCCAGGAAGAACGCTGGATAGGATGGTGTATGATAAAAAGAACAGATTGCGACATTTACTTGTATTACAGCTGTCACAAAAGGTTAGGACCGCGCCGAACTATCAAAGCTTCGCCCATCAATGACGTTGTATAACAAAAAGCGGTGACAGAGGAATGTACTGGTTTTCTTGTAACGTTTTCAGATGAACCAACCAACCACAAGAAGGTTGTTAAAATTTGACCAGATTCAAGCGGCCGGTCATAGATCTTGTTGGTGGCAGGACTACTGGTAGTCCCTACTAAAGATCAGAGATCAAGAGATTTTAGATCTGCTTTGGCCAATACCAAGGGTAGAACTTGTGCCTCCAACACAAGTTCTGCTTTCATATCGAAGTGAATTGACGGAGAGCGATTGCAAGGCGTATCCTTGCTCTCATGGATGTATGGGCATCCGGTAAGCTAAAGTCCACACGACAGGTGTCTCAATTGAAATCTTTTACTCAATGTCACAAAAGGTTACATATATTAGGATGCGGATTCGTCGTGGGAAAGCGGCTCAAATCGACGGTCATCGGTTTTAATCCTATTAGATATCGCTTCATATATGCTCACGCCCGAAGAAGAACTCATCTAGGAAAAATGTTTTGACCATCGGGACGGTGTATATGAAGCCCGTCCAAAGTATGATGTTAAAACTGTACTCGAGGACATCAATGCCAAAATCAGTAAGGAGAAAATCGTTGGCGAAGCGGTCGGAAAAAAAAGCCTCCCTAACACGACAACAGACAACGACTTCCAACACGCAGACCTTGCGACAGATACTAATAATCCGCAAAACAACCTGGCCAACTCCGGATGGTCGAGCTGCCAATAAAATCGGCATTGTCACTCACAAACGTCACTCGTCAAATGTCCGGAATGTCAAAACATTCAGAGGGGCAAACGTCGACTTTGACTATTATCTGGTAGCAGTCCAATTCCGTGCTCGAGTGTTGAAGAAAAGAAAGCTGCAACAACGTCCCAAAAGGAGATTCAACACTGGACGCCTACGCCTACAGGCAATAGCCAGATACTACAGAGAGCCCCTAAATTAAAAACTCTCAAATACCCAATTGCCAACCACAGACAACAACAACAAGTGGTCATATTGCTACACTTCCATCATGAAGGTGGCCAAAAACACCTTAGCCTACCAACCAACCCCAGAAAATAAATCAGTGGTTTGATGATGGATGTGTGCAAAAAAAAAGGCAACAAATGTGCCATACAGCATAACGCTGCAACGCGTCACCAGAGCAGCGTGAGATGAGTTTCAGTCTTGAAAAAGGGAGGAGAAAAGACTACTGCGGAAAACCTAGTCAATGGCTTTAAAATGGGTCTCCAAGCATTTCGAAATTGCGAAGGTAATCTTGTCACGGACCAACAGCGAGTTGTAGATCTACTTAAGTAACACTTCCAGCAGTTGCATAATGGACACGACGAAGTGGGAGTGATAGGATAAGAAAAGAACACGTCTCCAGACTAAAAATTAGTTCTCCCGCCCAGCTAAGTAAAAGTCAGAACAGCTATGCAAAATCTGATAAACAACAAAGCCGCTGGCTCGGATGGCCTGCCATCTGAGCTTTTCAAAGCCAAAGGTAATGTTTGACAAGGAGCATACACCAGATCATTTGCAAAGCATGAGAGGACGAAAGCATGCTCGATGACCGGATTATCTGCTGCACATGCCGCATCTACAAAAAAGGCGATCCTATGTCTTGCAAAAACTATCGAGGCATTTCGCATATAAGGTCCTATCCAGTGTAATGTGTGAACGTCTGTAACCGTACTGCACTGCACATATCGGTCAATACCATTGCGACCTCCGGCCCAACAAATCGACATCAGTCCAAATTTTCACATTAAAACAGATCCTATAAAAGACCATCGAGTTCCAAGTCGACACATACCACCTCTTCACCGACTCCGAAGCCACATATGATGATCCAGATGTGTCGCACAACACTGGAAAACTCGCGATTCGATTATAAACCTGCACCGAATTTGAGCAAGGAGATACGCTGTCGTGTGACTTTCTTAAATTAGTACTTGAGCAAATAGTACGACGGGCAAAAGTCAACATGGAAGGTACTATTTTCCCCAAGCCCTTTCAGCTTCTGGAATACGCGGATGATATTGATATAGTTGCACATTCCCAGCGTTCCGCAATTGAAACCTTCATTGCAATTGAAGAAGAGGTGAAACGAGTCGGTCCTAAAGTGAATGTTCCGACGCACATCAAATAGGACAAAATGTCACTATCAAAAGCTGCAACTTTGAGGTAGTCAAGGAGTTCACCTACCTCGGGGTTAATGACTTCTTAATAGACTTCTTTATCGGAAAAGGAGTAAACGCTAGTTACGTCAAAGTTGAAGAGGGCTTCGATCTTTCCTCCGATCATTCTCCAGTTATCCTCTCACTGTGCGAATCATTGGTTAAGAAACAAGGACCACCCAGATTAACTAACAACAAAACTAACTGGGAAGATTTCCGAATAGACGTTGTAAACAATACTGAGTTGAAAGTAGCACTTAGAACGCCGTATCAACTTGAAAAAGAAGTTGAACGTTTCGTTGAAGTTATACAGCAAGCGGCCTGGAAAAACACTCCCAGCGAATCGAACAAAGTTCCCAAAGTCGGCATAAGATATCCACCGGAAATCAGAGAAATGATAAGGAAGAAACGAAGAGCGCGGAAAAAGTGGCATAAAACCCGGGCACCACAAGATAAAACGTCCTTCAATAGGCTCTGCAACTTGTTGAAAAAATCGATCAAGGACTTCAATAAGGTATTAATAACTACCTTGAAAGACTCACAGCGACAAAGGATATCAAGGATCAAGGATCAAGGATCAAGGACTTCAATAAGGTATTAATAACTACCTTGAAAGACTCACAGCGACAAAGGATATCAACTACTCCATATGGAGAGCCGTTAAAAGTGTTCGAAAGGCCAAAATACACGTGGCGCCAATAAGAAGAAAGATGACTGGGCGAAAAAAGATAAGGAAAAAGCTAATGCTTTCGCCGACCATCTTGCAGAAACGTTTTAACCATTCGATGGGGGGTTGCTTCCTGAGAATGTCAATACGCTAGACGTGACGATAAACTTTCCAGTAGAAAAGGCTACACTTAGGGAACTTAGACAAGTTATAGACACGCTTAAGCCCAATAAAGACCCCGGGATATGACTTAATAACGGGAGAGATACTTAAAGCGTTGCCGAAAAAAGGTTTGCTAAAGCTGCTCTATCTTATAAATGCCAGCATTAGATTAGAGCACGTACCGCACCAATGGAAAGTAGCCGAAGTTATTATGGTTCCGAAACCCGGTAAACCGCTGACTGAAGTCAAGTCATATAGACCAATATCGCTTCTTCCGGTTACATCGAAGGTCTTCGAGCGAATCCTTCTTGAAATCAAATACAGAGATATTTACTGGCTTATTGGAAAGTATTCCAAGCTTAGCTTAGAGAACAAAGTGCTAAAACCGACCTGGACATTTGGTGTACAACTTTGGGGTTGTACTAAAAACAGTAACATTAATGTATTGGGTCTATATCTTTTCGTGCGGTTTGCTAAGAGATGGCGTAACTTGTATTATTCCATTGGCACATGCGTTGGAAAGCTATTGTCATTGTACGTCATTTCTGTATATGTCATTCATTTGAAGCGTAAACACCAATAACTTTTCACTCAAATATGTCGAACTTTGTGCTTGAAAAAGTGTTTTTGCGGGGAGTTCTTCTTCATTACTTGAATATGAAGAAAACTGCTGCGGAAAGTCATCGTATTTTGGTGGAAGTTTATAGTGAACATGCGCTAGCTGAGCGAATGTACCAAAAGTGGTTTGCACGATTTGGCTTGGAAGACGATGAACGTCCTGGGCAGCCAAAAAAGTTTGAAGATGAAGAACTGGAGGCATTACTCTATGAAGATTGTTGCCAAACACAAGAAGAACTCGCAGAATCTTTGGGTGTCACTCAAGCAGCGTTTAAAAGCATCTGGATTATTTAAAACCAAGGAAATTGGGTTCCACATGAACTCAAGCCGAGAGACTTCGAAAGGCGATTTTGCATGTCCGAAATGCTGCTGGAACGCCACAAAAGGAAGTCATTTTTGCATCGGATTGTTACTGGTGATGAAAAATAGATCCATTACGACAACCCCAAGCGCAAAAAATCATATGTGAAACCCGGCCAACCAGCCAAATCAACGGCAAAGCCGAATATCAATGGCGCGAAGGTAATGCCCTGTATTTAGTGGGATCAGATGGGTGTGCTGTATTATGGGCTGCTGCAGACGTTCCAAAACAAAGTCCTTCGAGGTATTGTTAATGCGCCGTGGTACATTACAAACGATGATACCCACAGAGATTTAGGAGTCGAAAACGTTCAGAACGTAATTAAAATGTTTGCGCGGAAACATAATAATCGATTACAAGATCATACAAATATTTCTGTTCAACAGATCCTTGATAAGACAAATTTATTGCGCCGTCTGAAAAGGACTAAGTCTCGATCTAGTGCGGTGATTAGCAGCGCGTAATTTTTCTAAAGTACACAGGAATTTTCAATGGAAAATCGCCTGCAGGATATCTTATAAAAACAAAATAAAATGCGTTAGAAGAACTGCTTGTTGAGTGTGAACTCTGTCGTGGTTTGCATAAAGAGGTGTTTTTTAGTGAGTAAGAATTTCACACTACTATAGGCTCCGGGCCTATAGTGTCTATGAATAATAATAAAAAAAAAATAGTACCTTTTCCGGACTCAATAGAAGTATCCAATATTTCATCAATTTTTTGATTCCTTCCAAATAATACAATATTGTTTGCGAGGTCCTTGAAATATGAGTTTGTTTGAGGTCTGGAGCCAAATTTCTTTGCTAACAGAAAACCGTCACTTTTAAGTCTGGAGAATATGGTGGCTGAGAGAGAGCGATTTGTAGCCCAGTTGATGAAATGACGCAACTTTGTTCAAAATGTTATTGTAGTCAATTAACAGAAGGTAGTTGTTTGCAAGGATGTTTTCTATCAAGTTACCACAAAGGGAATTCTAAAAGTCACGGACTAACTGACTTACATACGTAGAATAAATGTACACTGGATTTGATCTATAAGATACCTCACAACAAGCGCATCACATTGAAGTTCAATTAGCAAAGTATCAAGGAGTTCTTAATTGTAACATATATATGTTATGTGGAACCCAATATGGACTTTAATTTCGAACAGTTTGTTATGTTAATAAAGTTCACTCAAGTATTGGCCCATAGATTCTAGAGGGCTCAATATACATACATATTTTGTTAATTTGGGGTCTGATACTGCTATTTGTCAACTGGTCTGCCACCTTGAATGCATCGGTTTCCAAACTATCATACACACTAAAAAGGCATGGGCATATTTTGTACTATAAAGCTTGAGATTCTAGGATCTAAACTTGTCTTGTAGCTCAGCAGGCTCCGGAGTAAAATCAAACGCCCAAACTTATTTGCCCTAAACACATCCATTCGTCACTTTCCACAGCCACATTGAGCCGAATTTTGACGAAATAATTCGCTCGCCATGGGTACAAGGTCCAATTAAGGTTAGACCTGAAGAAAATAACTGAAACCGGCCGACAATCAGGTGCACCATACCGTTTCGAATTGGGGCCTGGAAAATAAGCAAAATTACCGCATCTGGGACACGAGAAATCCAGGAATGGTTCAGTAAATGTACTGAACCAGTAAATCTTTGGTGTGGCTTATGGATCAGAGGTATCATAAGACCGGAAAAGCCATTACGATCAATGGAGCGCGCTACCAAGACATAATAAAACATTTTTTGTAACCAGAGCTAAAGGTTATGAACACGGACGACCTCTACCATACTATTAACAAGATTGTACTACGTGAAATAAAAGTTGCGAAGCATTCAAGATATTGCACACGAAGTTTCCTGGGCGCATTTTAAAGACACCCTGTTATTCACATCTTTCACAAACGAGCTAATGCGAGTCCTTACAAATGTCATTCCATTCGTGGTCGCGAATGATACAGCGATAGTCGTTAGATATAGGTGTCCTGTCACTGGGTTACAAGAAATGCAGAAGGTGTAATGATAATGGCCTAATTTTAAATGCGGCGAAGATGAAAATGATGCACATCCAGGGACCTCATCACAAAGCCACTGACCTGAGAATAATCATACATATAACATACAAATACCATCGACAGCCATCTTCTATGGAATGTGCACATAGAGAAACTCCGCTCCAACCTCAGGCAAGCACTTTATGCTGTGGTGTACGTTGGATACTGCTCCACATTTGAAGTAAAAAAAAAAACAGGTATGCTATGCTCTTGTGGAGCCTAAACTGAGATACGTCATCAGCTACGCACTTTAATAAGTTGCAAGACCTTCAAAACTCCATTGTGAAGAAAATGCAAATTCCACATCACAACAATAACACAGGACATAGAAGCTCAAGGAATGTTAAAAATCCCGATGACCTACAATGCATACGGAAAGAGACAACTACAGGATAGCGTCCCAAACGTATTCAACCAAATACCAAACTCACTGAAGAACATCCGAAACCCGAATTTGCGAAAAAAAAATTAAAAGAATTTTTCTGCTCATAAAACCAAAAAAAAAAAAAAACAATTCCAACTCTGAAGGCAAATAATAAGGCCACAACCGAAGAAATAGAGCCCCAATTATGTGAAAGAGTGATTAAAAAGTCCGACTAAATGCTTTGCAAGCAGGTGATCATGGGCTTTTACTACCAAGATTTGGCTGCTGCAGTCATAAGATATGAAGAAAAGAAGAATCACACAAGTTCTCCATTACATCCCATGGAATTCATACAGACATTAAGTACATATCTTACCTTTGACCAACAGATGCATTAAGGATATTCCCAGCTGAAAAGACTTTTTGAAAGCAGCCACGTCAATTCAAATTAAGATTACTCTCCAAACTTATTTCCCGGTTAATTAGAATAAAAGTGGCTTAAAGCTACCGCTAGTACTTGCTTCAACTATTATTTATAGCTATAAAGCTCATTACTTCCCAACCATCAGCGCGATTTCTCTAAACGACAAACCGATAACACTCCAAACCAACACATAACCAGTTACGAACTACCGAATCGAAAATGCTCGCATTTAACAAATCATAAAGACAAATCAGAAAGTGTCCTTTAAAGACCCGTAACAACGTAATTCTACAATTTTTTCTGGTTTCCTTTCATTCAACAATATCCAACTTTTCATTCAAAAATTCTCGTTTTAAATGTTTCGAACAGCTTACTCGAAACATCGTTGTCCACAATATTTTGACGAATTAATGATGGAAATTGTGGCCGACCACAAATGCGAAGCAGACGGCAACGATGGAAATGACATTGACGACAACTTTGATGGCGACAGGAAGTTGAGGAGACTCACTCAAGTCATGGCAGGGTAAAACAGACAACTTTTGATAAATAATTTGATGGTGAAGTAACTAATATAGTGAAGGGGAGGTGGCTGTAATTAAAATGTTCAAAGGTATACAATTTTCGGTGATAGACTAATTTGGATACGAATGAAGTCCAAGGGTAAATTGAAAACTAAATGGCTGGGATTGTCGGCTCCTTAAATTGGTTGTCAATAAACGTTTATGTCAAACGAATAGTAAGTGCTAACAGCTCTGACATGGTGGAAAAAGAATCTGATTATCTTGGCTGAAACAAGTGTCTGGTTAGGATCATTGCAGAGTCTTATGCGCGATGTTTTGGGCGTGAGAAAAGTTAGAGCGCGGCTTGTGCCGAGAGTGCTGAATTTCCTGCAGAAACATTTCATTTTGTACGGAACTATTTTATATGGAGCCGGAAACTCCATATTTACTTGGCATGGCTCCTTGGGACTTTTTCCTATTCCCACGACTCAAGTTACCATTTCGCGGAAAGCGTTTTGAGACAATTGAGGCGATAAAGGAACTCGCAGAAGGAGCTGAAGGCAATTTCAGAATCGGCCTATGAAAAGATTTTTAAGGATTAGATGAAGCGTTGGAATATATGTATTGCTTGCAATGAAGATTACTTTGAAGGGAATAAAATGAATAATGAAGAATTCCTGGTACTTTTTGATCAGAAGGTAAGGCCAGTAGGTTGTTTCCATCAATTATTTTGCAAGCAACTTGTGATAGCTGGAAAGTGCTGTGAAAGATAGTCAGTATAGGGCACTCATATCAATAGACGTTAATAGGTAACACCATTTTTTGTTGCACTAAAAAGGCAGTTGATGTTCTTAGAAATAAGATGCAGTGGTCCGTGATTTTCAGCCAACATAATCATTAAATGCAGGCGAATCTAAGTTATCGTCGATATCTCAGCAACCGGTACCAGTTATAAAAAGTACCAAGAGGTCAAGAAAAAGTGTTAACCACTTTCAAGACTAAAGAAAAGCACTTGAAAGGATATGCTAAGCGGAACAGATCCTTGCACAAATCAACGCATGCTGCGAAGAAAACAAGGCCGTCACTACTCTAACTACTTGTATATATCACGTATTTCACATCAATGGGCCAAATTTGGCTTAAGTGTGCATGTGTTAAACAGGTAGTTCAACTCCAACCAATCAAGGAAAGTTATGCAATATCTGCTGCTATAATGGAAATGCTATTTATGTGGAGGTTACTTATGGTCAGCGTGGACATGTGCCCCAGGAAGTAAAACCACCTAATTGAAAGGGTATTCACCCAATTACTCCCAGATGTTTATCCCTTCGGGTAGAAACCAAAGACTCTTCTGAGCGAATTGTTTATATTTATTCACTCTACAAGTCTTCACTATTTCAGAAGACTAATGCTGTATATCATAAAGTTCGCTGCCACATCTTCTCCTTGTCAGCTTGCCTAATTAGTTTTTTGACATTAATGGTCAAAGTGAGATTAATTTCGAACCTCATGGAATAGAAAGCATTTTTCTTCGTCCTGCTGCACAATCTGACGATTTTTCAAGGAAATCCTCAAGACTACTAGAAGTTCTTCAGCACCCGGATTGTAATTGGGCTGTCTTTGTGGAAGAGTCCCTGGATCGCTTCTCTTGCTGCGCTTCAGAAATCCGACCTCTTTTGAGTAACTCTGCATCCTACAGAACAACCTGGATATGATCTCTGTGAAAAAGTTTGTTTGATTGCTGCCTCAAACCCCACAAGGCAGCAGGACCTAACAGTATACTTCCTACACAATTACAGATTCCAATTTAGCTGTCAGTAAAAATACACAGTGCCGTGATTGCAGTGGTCATATTTTTTCATATCCAACTTCCCACATATTCCTGAAAAAACCACCTATCCCACAAGAAGCCTACTTTTCAAATCAAAGAACGCTTATGAGATGTAGGTGTCGGTCGAACTCCAACAGACAATCTCTAACATTCTGCAGTACACCTTAGACATACTAACCTCTTGAAACTGCTGAGTAGTTAACGTAAGTCCGCCAAACCAGAGCTTTTCCTCTTCACAAGAAAACTTAGGATACACTACATCATCCCACCCAGTTTAACTGACACCACTCTAATCTTGTCGATAAGGGCCAGGTATACTGGACAATAAACTGAGGACTTATGACCTAGCAGTTACGTAGCCTGTACCTGAAAAATGGATTCGACCGATTTTAAAACAAAGCAATGGACTGTGTGTATATGAATATATCAATGAATGAAGGAAACACTAAATCATTCTTAATGAGACGGTGTCTATCTAAGTCTTTTCTGAAGAGCTTCTGCATACTCCAGTACTTCAATCTACTCACATACTGTTCCGCTACTTGATTTAACCTTAATCCAGTATCCTCGTTTGATAAAACAGTATGCATAAGCAGTAAAACAGCCATCACATTCCTATCTTCGAATGTCCAACAAAATGGCTGGACACTCTGCTGGGTTCCGGTGCACTCGTAAATTCCTAGAACTGCGACGCTGATGAACTTGCCAAAGTTGAATCCTTAAAAAGAAATTGTAGCTGCTTGACAACGCTAGGCCATCAATATCGTAAAGCAAAGAAATGACACATTTTCAGCTGCTCTCTGTCATTGGCAGACTCAACTAGATAATTGTGAGACATACCATACATGCTATAATAAACCGTAGGAGAAGAGATATCTTATAACTCTAACCTCACCTAACTTAGGCTCTGAACCTAGGGTGGTGTAGCTCCCAAATAAATCTTTCGAATTAGACATACTCTATGGATTGAAGATAGATAGGCAGGAGGTATCAAATTCTTTGGAATGAACATGCTAATGTAAATTAGTGCCTGAACTAAACAGTGTTTTCTCCGTATTCAAAGTAATTCGTCTTAAGTTATGTCCTTGGAAATTCTACTATAAAAAAACCATCTAAAATCCCTCAAAAGTAAGTCCTCGTGGCAATTTAAATTCCGATACTCAGCATATTCTCTACATTTGCCTCTCATTCTGTTCACTAACCATTACCATAATTCAATTAGCCATTGGATGTAATTCAACGTTTAAGTTCCGTAAGTCCACTTGGAATATTTATTACCACAAAACGACCACATAGAATGTCACTTCTGACCATTTGTTGGATTATTAAGCAAAAAATATTGTATCCCAGTAGAAAGAAGTTTCCTACTATATACAAGGAGAACTTCTGTTGCTCTAAACCTCTTTTTAATGTTTACCATCGGTTTGCTCTATTTTCCGTTTCTTAACTCATTTTATAAATTATTCAGAGAGACGACAGTGAACTGGAAAGAATAAAAATAAAGTTACGATGAGCTTAGAAAAAGGAGGAAACTGTCAAGTCAAGGGACTCAGGGAATATAAGTTGTGTAATAGCAAGATGAAGTAATGAAGTGCTGAAGTCTTATAGAAGCAAAAAGTCAATTCATAGGGCTAGTGGCTAGGGAACTCAGTCAATGCTGACATCTTCCTTAAGGAGTTTTAATTCTTTAGAAAAAAGTTATAAGTTTCCTTAGCTTTTTGATTTTTTAGTGTTGCGTATCAGAAGACAGTGAAGGAGTCTCCTGGTGAGGATATATATAATTTACGGACCATCAGCTTTTAACCATATAGTATATCATCAAAACGATTTATTGATAAAATTGTTCTAGTAGATACTATTAATGCGACCCTCTCTAATAAATTTAAGAGCTCCTTAAAAGGTGCGGCTAGGATTTTCCCACTTTTACGTAAAGTCTGCCTTCTGGGCAGACGAAATACATACTATTCCTGCATTCTCTCAAGCGCAAATCTAAGCCTAGTAATATTTTTTAAGACGAGATACGATAAAAAGAGCAGTTTTACACGACGATATTACCATATTTATTGAGAATCAACCTCTAAAAACAGTGACCGCTGCCATCGGAATAAGTTTGGACTATTTATAGTATATACTTGGTTCCTGAGAGGAGTGATAGAAAATCAAGGTGGAAGTGGGTTGGTTCGTTTTAAATTTGACTCACACAACAAAACATATCTAATTTAAGGCTATAAGTGAAAGAGGAGAATGTGTGAAAGAACACTTCCAATTACGGCAAGAGCCAAATTCATCCAAATCCAACTGGCTTTTCCTGAAAGACAGAAGAACAATGTTAGCGTTATTTGGACTACTGACAGTCTTAGTCTACTTAGACTACTCTCAGTCCTAAGATACACTTCATATTCAGTCCTGAAATTTACTGCATGAGGGCACATGGGAGGATACATTCCAGTTTCAATTTTATCTAGACAATATAAAGTAGGGATCCCTAAGAAGATACTTCTTTCATTTCCTCACTAACATATCTGGTTTTTATTATAACGCTACGCAACTGGATGAATATATGGACTTAGAACCATCAACTACTATGTACGTAACAGTAAATTTCATAATGAGTCCCCAAAGATCCCGGTGTGAAAAAGTGTAACGAAATTGTATAAAAACCCACAGAATCCAGCATGTGAAATCTTAATACTTTCAAGAGGTCATGATCTAGCAAAAAGATATTTAGGCAATAGTTACAACGCTTACCTTTTTGAGCTACTTTTCTTTATTGTATATATAAAGTCACGGACGTCACGAAAAATTGTAACAACTAGCGCTCGGTGAAACTAATTTGGTGTAGAATGAAAAGTTACATATGGGTTCAAGAATCACGACGTTTGAACTTGTTCTGCTTCTGACTCAGCATACATAGATTAGGTAAGGTAGTAGTGGCTGTTGGAAAGACCAATCCACTTGGGCTTATGATGAAACGTAGGAGACTGTTAATGTCTATATTCTCTAGATCGCTTAAGTTAATCTAGATGAAAGCTCCTAAGTGGAATTTTCTTCTTTAGCAGAGAGCTGGGCATGTACAACGTAGGTGGAGGATTGTCTTTTCCTCTTCATCGTCTATGCAGCTTCTGCAGGATCATTTGTACAGTCTCCCAGCCTTCTTGCATGTAGTGTCCAGTGATGGCACCTAAGATGGCACTTAGATATTTCTTATTTGGGAAGGTCAGCTTTAATATTGTTTTGCACATAGTGATTGGTATACCGATGCAACTCTTTTCCTGTAGAATAGGTAGAATGCTTCTGATCTTGGAGACTTCATCGGCCCTAAAACTTCTTGGAAGGTTTCTGTGGCCCGGTATCCAACATAGGTGAAGGTTGAACTGGTCTGCATTCCAAAGGAGATGTTTGGCAGTCCAGGGAGGAACTGATATCCTTTGCAGATACCAAGTTTTCTTCAGTTAGAACAGAGTATCTTTAATTGACAAAATTTTCACCTGAAATATGGTGCAATGATGATACTCAGGATGCACACAGAACAAACAAACACTTCTTCTCAATATTGCTGAATGTTCAGCGAAAATCTTGGTAGCTTTCTACAAAAAGGTTAACGCACTGTGACTTCCGGTATCTTGATGAACTTAAAGTACTAATCTACAATTTACAAAGACTTGTTATCTATATCTTTTTGGATACTGAAGAACGTATTAAAGCAATAAAGATTTGGGTAAGTACTTTCTGCGTTATTAAGCATTTTATTTAGAGTAGAAAAATAATAAAATATTTGAAAGGGATTATTATCATTCTTTTTCTGCAGACGTTTCTGTTGTTTCTGTTGCTGACTCAGATGATGTGTCTGTGGTGGTTGATGCTTGGGATGGTGCTGATTCTGGTGCTGGGCCTGACACTGGGGCTTTTGTTGTGGTTGTTGCTCGGCTTGACGCTGGGGCTTTTGTTGTGGTTGGTGCTGGGCTTGACGCTGGGCTTGACGTTGGGGCTGCTGTTGTTGCTGGGGCTGGTGTTGTGGTTGGTGCTGGGCTTGACGTTGGGGCTTTTGTTGTGGTTGGTGCTGGGCTTGACGCTGGGGCTTTTGTTGTGGTTGGTGCAGGGCTTGACGCTGGGGCTTTTGTTGTGGTTGGTGCTGGGCTTGACGCTGGGCTTGACGTTGGGGCTGCTGATGTGGGTGCTGTTGTTGCTGGGGCTGGTGTTGTGGTTGGTGCTGGGCTTGACGCTGGGCCTTTTGTTGTGGTTGGTGCTGGGCTTGACGCTGGGGCTTTTGTTGTGGTTGGTGCTGGGCTTGACGCTGGGCTTGACGTTGGGGCTGCTGATGTGGCTGCTGTTGTTGCTGGGGCTGGTGTTGTGGTTGGTGCTGGGCTTGACGTTGGGGCTGCTGATGTGGGTGCTGTTGTTGCTGGGGCTGGTGTTGTTGTTGGTGCTGGGCTTGACGATGGGGCTGGTGATGTGGCTGCTGTCGGTGCTGGGGCTGGTGTTGTGGTTGGTGCTGGGCTTGACGTTGGGGCTGCTGATGTGGGTGCTGTTGTTGCTGGGGCTGGTGTTGTGGTTGGTGCTGGGCTTGACGATGGGGCTGGTGATGTGGCTGCTGTCGGTGCTGGGGCTGGTGTTGTGGTTGGTGCTGGGCTTGACGTTGGGGCTGGTGATGTGGCTGCTGTCGGTGCTGGGGCTGGTGTTGTGGTTGGTGCTGGGCTTGACGATGGGGCTGGTGATGTGGCTGCTGTCGGTGCTGGGGCTGGTGTTGTGGTTGGTGCTGGGCTTGACGTTGGGGCTGCTGATGTTGGTGCTGTTGTTGCTGGGGCTGGTGTTGTGGTTGGTGCTGGGCTTGACGTTGGGGCTGGTGATGTGGCTGCTGTCGGTGCTGGGGCTGGTGTTGTGGTTGGTGCTGGGCTTGACGTTGGGGCTGCTGATGTGGCTGCTGTTGTTGCTGGGGCTGGTGTTGTGGTTGGTGCTGGGCTTGACGATGGGGCTGGTGATGTGGCTGCTGTCGGTGCTGGGGCTGGTGTTGTGGTTGGTGCTGGGCTTGACGTTGGGGCTGCTGATGTTGGTGCTGTTGTTGCTGGGGCTGGTGTTGTGGTTGGTGCTGGGCTTGACGATGGGGCTGGTGATGTGGCTGCTGTCGGTGCTGGGGCTGGTGTTGTGGTTGGTGCTGGACTTGACGTTGGGGCTGCTGATGTTGGTGCTGTTGTTGCTGGGGCTGGTGTTGTGGTTGGTGCTGGGCTTGACGATGGGGCTGGTGATGTGGCTGCTGTTGTTGCTGGGGCTGGTGTTGTGATTGGTGCTGGGCTTGACGTTGGGGCTGCTGATGTGGCTGCTGTTGATGCTGGGGCTGGTGCTGTGGTTGGTGCTGGGCTTGACGCTGGGGTTGCTGATGTGGCTGCTGTCGGTGCTGGGGCTGTTGCTGGGGCTGTTGCTGGGGCTGGTGGTAAGCATGGCACTAGGCTTGATCCTGGGGCTGGTGTAAAGCATAGCAATAGGCTTGATGCTGGGAAGCATGGCACTAGGCTTAATCCTGGGGCTAGTGTTAAGCATGGCACTAGGCTTGATCCTGGGGCTGGTGTTAAGCATGGCACTTGGCTTGATCCTGGGGCTGGTGTTAAGCATGGCGCTAGGCTTGATGCTGGGACTGGTCCTACTGTTGGTGCTTCAGAATGCATTAAAGTTGGTGGTTTTACCGTACTCTGCTGAATCGTTACGGTGCAGTTTCTGCAGATCACTTTAAAAAAACATCTCTACTTAGCTAAACTAGTAACGGTTTTATTTCTTACTTACAGGGTTTTTCTTGCTCTTCAGAGTCGTCCTCGTAATAATCATAATAGTAATAATCATCAAAGAAGTAATCCAGCAATGAACCAAAAATATCAAAGAATCCATATTTTGTCTTTGTCATCTGAAATTCGAAATCGAAATCTTTCTTCAAATTGGATGCTGTTGACCATTTTTAAATATCTAGTTACCAAAGGCATAGATTCTAAGTCGTAATACAAGGGGTTTGGATTTCCATTCACTCCTAGAACTACCAAACTGATCACAAAAGATATCCGTACGTTAAGCATGATTTCTATAGCGAAAATTTGCTGTATGACATGCGGAACTCTATTAGATTTTGAGAAGCCTCCCTAGACTGAAGTATCTTTTATACTTTCGACTTCAACGTACTGATTGGTTATTTTTATTTTTGTTGCATTGTAGAGAAACGTGCGTACTGGCAATAAAGACTACTGCGATCTTATCAGCTTCAGGAAAAAACCAATACCAGGCACAGCAAAAGCTTTTATGACTGGCTTTGAAATTTATGAAAAGAAAATTTAATGCGAGGTTATTGTGTTTGTGTAATTTCAAGCTGGTGACTGATAAAAATGAGTTGTCAACGGGTTACGAAAAGTTTTGTATGATGTCATGAGGGTTGTTTCTAAACAAATATTCAAGTTTATATTTACGAGTAACTTCATTTGTGCACACCTGAATGGGTTGATGCGTTAAGACGAACGATTTCAATTGTTTTTTTTTTTTTTTTTTTTTTTGCAGTTTTCAATGCCTCAAACAGTTCAAATAAATTGAAATTGAGATAAGTATACCACCTTCAAATGTTTGAAAACTTATTAAGATTCTATAAAGGATGAGTCAATTCCCGTAGAGGTATCGAGGTGTGATTGAAACCAGCTATGCAGAAAGAGCAAGTGAGTGGAAACCTCGTCCTCGTACCGGAGAAATGCCTGATTCATCAAATCATAAATGAGATTTTCATGATTGGAATGAATAAATGCCCTCAAGTAAGCTAATCAACCTTATTTGCAGTATAACAAGGTAAGCAATGAATGGAGGGTTCTTCGCTATTGCCCACTTATGCCCACAATATTTTCTGGCATTTTTCGAAGTTTTATATTACACAATGGATGATCGGATTTTATCAGGTCTGATAGTCGTTCCATTAACCAAACAAAACCAAACTTGTCTTCTGAGCTTTCAGCATATGGTGTATAGCAGTCAAAACAAGTAGTTCGGTTTGCAGAACTTTTTCAAAGCCATATTAGAGGCAGTACCACATTCTAAGCAGTTCAACCGAGTCTCTTCGAATTCATCGATTAAGAGATGAGTTGGGAATATAAGATATTCTTCAAAGTTTGTCAACGCAATTGGGACCAAAAATGCCCTGAAGAATATTGTGTTTATCCATAGATAAAGATTGGGATTATTAGGGTCTTAAACAGAGTCTCGTTAGTGCTTCCTGACAAGATTTCATTACTCAATTGCTTCTTAGTTCCAAGAAGCAACGAACAACAAGTTGCTTTTCGTAGTAGACAAACTCTCTAACTATTGTACTTCAAAGTTTCAGCCATGATTAGTGATGTTCTCTACGATTGATTTGATGTATGCTGTGCAATCTGTTTTATTGACTATTGTCTCATTCGCAGCTTGGTATATTTTTGCCATTTCTACTTCAACACTTGGAATGGAACCAGTGACAACTTACTGCATAATACCATGTCATTAATACATACATCAATCTTCATTCTGCATATTCTAAAGAGTTTGATAGATATGCTGTCATAGAACTAGACATGGGTCTATATATTTCATCTCTACATCGTAGATAATGTCATATCCGGCTTTGAAATCAACAAAAATGTATCGAGTATTGATCTTAACCTCTTTGCTTCTCTCCAGGATCTACCGTAGTGTGAATATTTGGTCATTTGTGGACTAACCCGGCATAATATCGCAATGATAGTGTTGAAAAATGATTTCAAAGGCTAACAGTGCTGGTTTTCTATTCATCAGGCATACTTTTCTCATCCCAACACTTTCAAATAAATTCTTGTTTCCTTGTAGCAAGCTATCTTACACTGCCTTAAAGAATCCAACCCTGTAGTTCTTTATACTTAAAATCAGATATTACTCGTACAATCTCTAAAGGTTCAGATTAAAGGAGGTAATGGGCGAAGAAATTCTTCTGGGATTATAGACGTCAGAAGCAATGCCACAACGTGAGGCTAAAGTATGTGTTGAAATTATGTGAAATGCGCTTATATCGATACGGAGGATCTCGGCCGAACTCTTTGAGCATTATTCAGCTCTTCATGAAGTGCAAAATGCTGGGAATTGTAATATGAATTCGATGGAAAATTCAACAACATCGACAGCAGATCGTAGTCTGCTTGCTTTGTACATCAAGGAACAATCACCCAGTTCAGATATTTTAGATTTGGATTCGCAAAAAATATTGTTGGTATTGGAAATTCTCGCCTGCATCTAATACAACGCCCCATGACATGGCCTCAGGGAATTCATCCTGCTTATATGACTGCATATATATGCAAAGTACACCAGATACTATCCAAAGCAAGATTTCACTTCCATCAAAAGTCAATTCCATCCAATCAAGTCGGGATATGTAACGCCGACAAACTTTGAAAATTCGACTTTAAAATCAAGCGATCGTACGCAACTGATCGCGTAACCTACCCGACTTTAAGGCATTCGTTAATGCAGACTTAACAAGCGGAAATAATCCTGTCTTATTGAGCTTATCGAAATTTCTCTCAACAACATTGCATCAAGACAAATTATCTCAGTACTGAGGCATTGAGCTATCAACATCATCGCTGCCAAGCAGTAGAGGGGTGAGAAAATGTCCTACCTGGAAATCAATTGAGACACGTTTGCTAAAAACCTACAACTATACTGCAGACAATAAATGGTTTAAAAGTTCTGGACATTTAGAGCGTCATTACAACACCATTCCATGAAATCAGATTCAGGTACTATGCCAATCGATGCTCGTTATCGTCCAAGTCTTGATCTAAATTCGAAGCATCACCGTAATAGTTAATCGAGGTAGCAGCCAAACAGATTTCTCATCATAATATACAACACAGTCTCCAAATTGTACCGCAGGTATAGCAACAATCGCAGGCATCCAACAACAACATCCACAAAGCAATTTAAACTCTTCCATGACCGGTCACTCAAACGAGCTAGCAGGTCCCTCCATCCAAGCCTTCAAACTGATGTGCCTGCTGAACATTATTAGCACAGAAGTATACATCACAGTTCATGAGGAAGTCTAACTTTACATCAGCAAAAGCTAACAGAAGCCCACCATTTTCAACACAGCCACCACTATCCACAATATATAAAATCAACAGCTTTGGCTATCAATTCTACCACCCCATCATTTCAACATCTACAATATGCAAACACGGAAGACCAAACGAGCTATCACACCATTACTCGCATTGGTACTGACGGTCAAACCATAACCAACAATCCTTAAGATGGTATGCCAACATTTAAGGGAGCACCAGCTCCCAAATCATACTTCAGTCGAATGTCAGCCTCTACACAGCCTCTGGTCCACAAAACGATCAACATCCATATTATCCGACTGTATCATCATGGATTGGAGCATGAGTCAAAACGGGTTGTGCTCAAGATATCATAAACAAGAAAGGTGAGGATGGTTGTAGCAAGGGATTCTATAGTATTTTTGTTTTCTTGGATGGGGGTAGAAACCCTGCCTGGTAGAACCACTGTCTTGTTAATAGCATATTCATTCTGAGGTCAACTTTGTTATTTTCTTCGATGAATTATGAAGAAACACCGGGTGAAACCAAAAGACTGGTCAAATTCCTTAGAAGCGACAAATCAGACAGATTGGGAGCCCTCAAAACATGTTAGGACACTTTCACTAGGCTTAAAGCAGATACTCTCTGCATCTTGCTTGATACTCACTTTCTAGATAACCTGATCAGAACCAGCTCACAACCAGCTCACAACCAGCTCACAGCCAGCTCCTCTCACCGAAGCTACAAGTAAGCCGAGTAACACCAGAAGCCGTAGCTGGTATTTGGCATTGGTTGTGATAGTGGATGAGAATATTAAATACCATGTTGCTTCCTAATGCTGATGATTTCACTTATGTTGAAGGCCATGGTGAGATTAGTCGGGCTTTATGTTTTGTTGCAAGTTGGTGCACTCGATAAAAATGAGTATGCGCTATCGACAAAAAGGGCTATATGGGACAGCTCAGAGTTTGACTTGTTTTGTGGATGATTACGAATGCTACCTGTAACCGATATCTGATGGTTAACCGCAAGGCGGAGTCCTGTGTTGGTCAACTCACTCTAAATAGTTCTAACGTTCTACACTCAGGCCTAAGCAGATGAGCTAGTTTGTTGGATTATGCCTAGCGACATCTGTTATAGTTGAATGTGTAGTAGAAAAAGGCATTCAGGCAATCCTCTAAAAAGCGCCGACTATTTTCTGAGTCTGGTCTTTTGGCGTGCCATCTGAAGCAATGATACCAAAAGTCGTAGTGCTACGCACATACAAAAACGGTTCTCCCATCACCCGGGAATGCTTTCGGTTCGAATCTGGGTCAGCAAAGGAATGCAGTTAGCACATTCGGTGCAGGTGTTATGACTGCCTGGGTCCTAGATTATAACTTTTATTTTATTTATTTAAAGTGAACAGATGGCATGAGTTTCCACCAAAGAAATGCTTCTCGACGGGTTTTAGAGTTCCGCAAGTTTTCTGTTGTCCGATAATAGAAAAAACTATAGATTGTTTGCTCTACATGAGGCTCTGCGTTCTTGCATAGCAGCTAAGTGTGCTTGGCATAAGAAGGACACGGTCTACGGTTGAATCAGTTTACTGTGAGGCATAACTTGTTTCAAATCAGCATCCGAAATTTTTTATCTTATAGGGTGGCTTACCCTATCTTCCATATAATGAGCTTGTTAATAGTTAAAATATCCAGCAAATTAAGTCTAAATTGCACCTACTTCTAGTGCGTTTAAAAACCAATGTCAAAGCAGTCTCCATACCGCTTACAATAAGTACCTTTCATATCTCTTAGCCGTAAATATGTTTTACGAGCGCTTTAAACTGGCGAGACAGGTTTCTTTTATCGTATTTTCAAGATATGTGGGATATGAGACAATCATACGATGATACCTGTTACAAATGTCACCCGCAACCAAGCCAGCGGTTGGAACCTACCACTCTTGCCGAAGAAAATATCAAAAAGCCATAAAAATCGCCAGATTCTGTACAATATATTGATCCCCTGGTAAAAGATACAAAAAATATGCATCCATAAAAGCATGCGTTTCTATGAGAGAATTCTCCATTGGAACTACAGAGAACCGAGAAACTTCTTCGGGATTACATGAAAGAGGAAAAAAGAGCAACCCCCATCAGCACTTTACTCCATTGGCTTTCTTTGAAAATACACAAAAATACTAAGAAGACACATATCTACGAGTACTTTGTTACTCAAACTCGTACACGAACTCGAAGCCTTCAAATCCCTACAGCTCGGCACTTTTTCACCATTCCCTCGCATGTTTTTTATGTGACAACTCCGCGTGAAAAACTTTATCTTTCCCCTTTACCCAGTGTGAGATCCTTTTTTCACAACATTTTCGCTAGTTCTTCTTCTATTTTGAAATAACCAGACATGGATATAAAATTCTTCTTTTCCCAATTTTTGCAATATCTTAGCCTTCTTTCAAGAACGACGACAAAACAGGGTGACAAAAACCCAGACAAAATAAAAAAATACAACAAAAGAAGGCGAAAAACCAACCAAAGCACAAATGAAAAACAATTTTTAACACATGTACGTGTAGAATCTGCAATTTTGCAAATTGTCCCTATCGGATCGCTGGGTCCGCATATAATAAGTGTCAAAATGTCACCACAAATAAAAGGACTAACGATTTGGCAAAACAATACGGGACATGCCATATACGAGTACTTATACTCCTAGCACTCGGAGGCACGACCAACAACACGACTACATCAAACATGAGAACGACAAAAAAAGAACAAAGGACGAAGTGAGGTAATACACACAGTCTTACTTATGCATACGTACGAGTACATACATATGTGTTGGAGAAGGAATGTGTCGCAATGGGTATTGAAATTTTGTGGCACAATTGCGTGATGGGAATATTGAGAGGGCTTTTTTCGCAGCCAGGAAAAGTGCATTTTTATTGAATTCCACATGAAATATGGACGAATCGATAATAGAATATGAATTCGGGGCCTTTCTTGGGATTCAGAGTACCGACAGGGTACGTAAACTCGTAAGCATGTCATCATGAAGGCAAAAATTGTGCAATGTGTGACCTTTGGTTAAGGAGTTTGAAATGTCGAGACCTTGGCTAATGGTACTCGTGTCATTGGGTTTCTTGTTTGTGGATTTGTTATTGCAGATTTATTTATTTATGACCAACGGACCGGTACCTTACCTCAGCTGAATAAATTTGGACGATTGTCTTGCGGTTTGGGTTCTGGGTAGAAAAGCAAGCCGCAAAGTTTATTCGTACAACAAGGGAGTGCTTCGAAAAACGAACTTTTTTGAGAATTTACGTAGCAACGAAACAGCGAACCATCTAATACAGTTGCTTAGTGACTCTGCATACAATCAAATCTGCTCCCACAAGAGATAATCGTAAAAAAAATTAGGCAACCTATCTCCAAAGACTCTGAACGAGTTATTTCCCGAAATAAAAAACGCACAGAAGAACAGCGAAAATTAAGGCAAAAAGTGTGATTTAATGTTCTGCAGACTATTTACTTGGTTTGTCAAACTGCTGCCATGCTGAAAGCATCGTTTCCCAACATATCACCAAACTCAAGCAGAGTTTTTCGCTGTAAATACCTCGGAGCCATTCTTGAGTACTATTGGCAGAACACATACAATGGACCAGTTTTGCGTATGTGTGCTTCCAAACCGATTATTATTATCTACTGGAGTTTGAAGCGTATCTATTAAGATACCTCCACTACGAGCGAATGGTTTGATACACGAAATGAACACATTCAATCTCAAGAAACAATGACTCAAATTGGATGGTTATTTGACAAGCGGCAGTTTTATAAAGTTCCCGCGTATAAAGTCTTTGACGTTAGTTGTTTACAATTATAGAATGGGACTCGCTCGAAAATGGTCTGCAAAAAAGCGGCTACAAAAAAGGTAAAATCTTTCGGTTGTTGCGGCCACCGAAAATCACACGAAACTTTGGAATATTCTACTGTGTAAACTCCGGCCGTCCGCGCACTGTGCCAACGCCACAAATCATTAAAGCAGTGGAGAATCAAATTCGTCAAAATCCGCTGCGCAAGCAGAAAATCATGTCTCGGAAGACGGACATCAGCATGGACAGCATGTGGCGTATATTAGAACGTGACTTGGGACTCAGCGCATACAAGAGGCACACCGGCCACTTATTCAGCAAACAGAACAATAGAGTTTATGTTCTGACATTACAACATGCATCTGAACTTATTCTGAGAGATCAACGTGGCCACCACTCAGCTTCTCTGATGGTTTAGTTGGGAGTCACCTCGGCGAAAACTGATGTTTTAGAGAACTTTTTGCGAATATAAACCGATAACCTTTCAACAAGATTCCGCTCCACCTCATAAGACAAAAACGATTGAAACATGGCTCAAAAACCACGTAGCGAACTTCCATTTTCCGGAAGATTGGCCATCTGGTAGCTCAGATCTCAATCCATTAGACTACAAGACTACATATGGTCCGCTCTGAAAACTGTGGCCTGCACTACTCCACATCCAAGTATTGAGTTTGGGAAGTGCGCCCTTGTCTGAGCAGTAAAAAATTTTCAAATGCATGAGGTGCGTAAATAATGCAATCGATGAATGGTCAGAACGACTTCGCCGTTGCTAGAAGGAAAATGGGTGCCATTTCGAATAAGTCGTTCTACAATGTGTAACCATTGAGTAACCCAATAAAAAGAGAAAAAAGGTCCGCTTTCTTTTAACTAGCCAAAAACTGTTTACCAAAACATTTGCTAGAACTCGGTATATTCTATCTTCTAAGTTTTTCCAAAATTTACACCAACCCAAAATATTTGCCATCCAGTACAAGAAGAGGATGTTGCTTTTCAAGAAGACACTGATTCAAGAGTCGCACCGAATGGTCCGATTTTTCGTCGACTCGTAGTCTGATTAGGGCCGAATCCACGTTGCTTATGGATTTTTGATATTATTACCACAGAACCAGCTATCTATGGAAAGTGCAGCATGTGCATAATTGGCGCCCTTAGGACCAATTCCTCCGCAGTTCTGGGCACCATTATATCTCTCACCCACTAGACATATTCTGCAGACAACTAACTGCCACTGCATCCATAAGACTAAAAGCCTCTTGACAGTGGTCCTACATCCACACGAAGCACTCTACAATCTTAAATAATCTACGACGAAAATAACGACTATATGACTACCAAATACTGCTTTGGTACATCGACAAGACTGGGTAGATGGCACATTACCTGATAAAAAATCCACATTTATACTGACGTCTCAATAACCGAAGAAGGGGTGAAGCTAGTATCTTCTCTGAGAAATTAAATTCTTAATTTCTCCCATCGCCTCAAAGTCCACTGCATTGTCTATCAGGCAGAAATTATAGGTATCAAAGAAGCTCTCTCCTGGTTAAAATAGAATGCCATACCGGCCAAAGATAGCTGCATTTACACTGACAGCTAGGTAGTTATTATGTACCTGGAATTAGTAACTTTTTAATCAAGAAACACCTTCGATTGCCGCACATTTCTTATAATAATTGTTGAGCAGTTAAATATTCACCTCTGCTGGATGTCAAGTCACCATGACATCCCAAGAAACAATACAGCAGATGAACTTGCTAAGCATCGTACAACACTGCAGATTTAATTTCCCAAAAATGAAATCTTTGCTCATGCCTCTGACTACTAGCAAAAATATATTTCCACAGAATAGGATTGATCAGGCGAACTAGACAAATAGTGCAGCATGCCATGTCATCAGAACAGATCTGCCTCAGAAATGCTTTCGTAGCCCAATTATGTTTAACCGTTTGCACGTCAATGCAGGGCTTGGCATTCTTTCAAACGACTCCTGTAGAATCTCTAGGGATGAGGAAGAAGAGGAAACGATTCTTTATCTCTTCTGCGCTTGCCTAGCCCTGTCTCGCACTATGAAAACTTTTCTGGGCTTGTGCTATCTAGACAACCTCAATGGTCTCCCAGAAACCAACGTTGCCGATCCTTTTCGCTTCATCTGAGCTCAAATTTATTAAAAAAAAAAAAAATGTTCTCTCTAAGTTTTAAATTTTTTGCACGTGGCAGAAATGGATCAAGATCCAGCAGTATCACAATGGACCTAACATACTCTGACCTAAGGCAACCACGCCAACCAACCATCAACGTCATAACCCATACCCATAAAACAGAATTCTTTTGATGCTATCCCCGCAAGAGGATAGGTGTAAAGTCTACTCAATTTGATGTACTTAAACTGCAACCGCTGTTGAATACATTGAAAGGAGGAAGCTTCACGAAGTGATCAATGGTTCTTTCTTGTTATCTTGCAACTTACACTTCTTCAAGTTGAATAATCATTCCTGGTTAGCTTTATTGATTAGACTGTAATGAGTTCATTCTTACCAGCTAGAGTGTGGATTCGTCTTAGTCCAGTTCATCTCAATAATATGGTCCATGGCGGCATGCTTACCCTCCGGATAGAATTTTGTACAGCGCATTCATGTGCAATTTTTTTATAATTGGCACGCGCTCAACTAAATTCAGTAAAATTTTTGCACACAAAGCGGGCGAGTGCATCTACACTGCATTACATCCGCTGATATAAAGCTTATGGGCTTGTGTTTTGTAATTTGATGGAGCAAGATTGCTGCTTTTAAGTGGTACAGTCCATCTGTCAAAGTCCCCTGAACTGAACGAAAATAGTAACCCAGAGGGCACCTGGGGCAGGGGAAAAGTCTTAGCAAAATAAAGGACACATATTTTTAGACCTGTCAAACAGTACTATACACGTTAAGCTGTGGTTCAAAACTGACCTGTTCTCAGGCTCGAGAGACATCCTTTCGAGAGGATTCTGGTTAATATCTTTGGTCCAACTCCATGAATCAGATCACTGAGTTCGTCAACCCCCTTTAAAGAGATTGGAATCTATTTATAAAACCAGCTTTACTGGCTTGTCACGCAGCAGAGTGCAATATTGACCTTTGGTAGAGAACTGAGCTGCCAATTGATATAGGGCTCAGATAACCAACAGATATAGGAAAAGCCGTCAAGGTTACATAGCATTAGGTAGCCGACTTTTCAAAATAGACGAAGTGAGGCGAGGAAATCCTTAAATAAAATCAGAATCGATGTGACCCAAAAACAAATACTATAAGCCTCGCTGTAGAAAGTGACCCTAAAGGCAAAGAGTTGAGTTGAGCCAGCGTTACTGCCGTAGTGGAGTTCCTAGAGATCTCATATGGAAACATGTAGCACCAGATTTTATTTTTATTACATTTTGTCCTTTTGTTCCTTACAGTCTGTAGCAAGATTTAATTCGATCACTTCAATGACAGTATCATAGTATCATAGATCAGCCAAAAATATTCACTTCACTTCTTTCTGGAAGTGAAGAGTGACTGAAAATAAATAACGTACTGTCTAATGTGTAATATTTTCGAAGAGCAAACCACTTTTCGTTAAATTTTTCAAATACAGTCAATTCCTACGTAATACTTTGGAACTAATACCAAGGACTACCCTATAACATCGTTCTCTAATCAGCAGTCAAGCTTAAATATGTACTTTTTCCAGCAGTTCCAGTCACGAGTTTTAAGTATCGTCCACAATAAGACAACCCCACGATACTTAAATCCCCTATACAGGACCTTACTTGACATTTTAGTTCCTCCCTCCAACGTCGCTTAACTAAATCACATCACAATTTACATTAGTTCAACTCAACTTAATTGAATCTAGACATTGTAGGGAAAGAGAATCCTTGGTATTGTGCCATCACCCAAATTGCCATAAAAGGACGTAAATTTCTGTCGACAACTTCGTATCAATAACCATAAAGACGACAGTAAAATCACCATAACCATCTTCAGGACATTAAACATTATGGTCCTTGTTGGAATGTTCTCTATGCAATGAATTTTTATTTAACATTTTTAATGTTTCAATTAGTATACGAATACAAAATAAGATGCTTTCACATAAATTTATAGATGTATGTGAGAGCATTTTTTTTGTGCTCATACTTGGGGCAAGAACTTCCTTTGGTGAGCCTCAAGATGAAGTAAAGCATCTTAAAATAGCTTTGAAAATTCGGGGAAAAAGTCAAAAAATCCATCTCAACAATTCCGATTGAAGTGGCAAACTTTGGTCTCTTAAAATTAATAATTCTTCGGCGAGGAACTCTTGATAGACCAAGGAAGAATAGAATGCCTACTGAATGAATTTAGTACAAAGAAGATACTATTTTCTGGAAAATTGTTTAGAAATTTTAAAGTTAAAAAAGTTATTCTGGATGAATTTGAATGATTTACTCTTTATTGGGGTCTTAGAAACGGCGCTCGTTTGAAAGCTGGCACCGTACATACGCGTAGATTTGTAGGTATGATGGGTTTAGATAGTTTTTAGATGGCAGGTTTGTTGTGGAAGGCCATCGTAGCCACATACTTCCACGTTTGTGCAATATTAAATTACGAAAACCGGTCAAGCCTCAGTCTAGAAGTCTCTAGTGTTTAACGTGGTTGCCTGTTTGGAAAACTTAAGACAACGGGATGTTCATACGACTTACCATCGCTCAACGTCAATTCACTGATACCAAAGTAGAACTCGTATTGGAGGCAAAAAGTTCCACCATTGGTAAGGGTCAAGTGCAACCTAAGACCTCTTACTGATCAAGGAGGCCTACCTCTACAGGCCCGGACCGAAGCTCGGGGGGCTTCTGACGCCCATGGTAACGTGTTTTAAGTTCTGTTAGGGACTACTGGTGGTCCTGCCATCCAACAGGACCTCTGACCGGCCGCTTGTAAGTGGTCAAATCGTAGCAACCTTCGGTTGCTCTGCCTCCACTTTTTATTAGACAACGTCATTGATGGGTGAAGCCTTGATGCCTCAGATGATGCAGAACTTTATATCCTTTTGAATCACCTAGCACCCTGAGACATTATCTCGGCTCTGAAGTTAGGTAAAGCTATCAGATAAGTCTGCCAAATAGAGGACGAAACCATGTAGTATGAGCTAAGTTAAGTTAGGTTTACGTGATGATGTGGTATCTGGAGCCGATGGCACCGTAACTCCTCAACATATATAAGTAGGTGTAGACCCATGACGGGGAATTTGAATGCGATTGCAAAATGTAGTTTCCGTTTTCCGTCGCAAGTTTGCTGAAATTTGGTACTTGAGCAGGTCTTAGCTATCCTATTCATTCACCTGAAAGTAAAACAGAAGATTGCTCTCATAGAGGTCATGGAAGTTGTAGCTTCCTTAAATTCTTTATCCCAAATTGTTAAGGTTGGGAAATTGGAATAGAGAGCGGAAGGTATTCCCACAGCCACTGCGAAGGTCTTCGTCGGTAACATGCAGTTTAATTGCATGCGCACCAAAAATATTATCGCCTGTGAGTAATGCAACAAGCACGGATATTTTAACTCTGCTTTCCAAAGAAAGAATCTAACTTGATCTAAACTTTGCTGAGTCCCGGCAATAATTGTGTTGACGTTTAATAGGTTTGAAGATTTTTCCTTAGAAGGCAAAGTATAGGTTTAATACTTTGATCAGACTGTTATTTATTAAAGGAATATCATCTTCGAGCTAACTCGTCTTTTAGTCTCGTCTCGCATATAGGTTACCTTTTACTTCTTTGAGGCCAGAGACCCAGCACAACTTGACCTTATGCTGAGTCTATAGAGCCTAAAGCTTTTCACAACAGTGCTTTACAAGCTTTAATTTGATCTCGACTGCAGAGCAATGGCCTTAATGGCAGCCTGGCTATCAGTGAGCATGGTAATATCCTCTTGGGATATTGCTTTTATTGTCTTAAGTTTGGCTGTTTCTGCTGCAGCCAATATCTTTACCTGTAGTCTGGTTAGTGACTTAATCATCTTAAGTTCAATAAATCGAAAAAGATGCATGCGCAGCCGGTATTTATCTTATAGAGTCCTCTACTTTTTACATAGTTCCTGTAGTTCCTGTTCCATGTCATTTTAGAAATACATTTTGAACAGTATTTAGGTAACGTAATAGGCCGTATTGGCATAAAGAATTGAGGTGTGCCATTTCGGATTTGGTTTTCATCCATTAAGCTAGCTCAAACTTAAATCAATTTTCGCTGCCGATTCTTCTATGTAGAGTTCTAGAGGCAGGTTATTTTTGTGAAACGAGTGACACGCAAAGCTCTGTACTTTTATCATTAACTTAAAGTTGACAGTGTTATTTGAGGATAGCCAAAATACTAAGCTGCCGTAGATTAAGATAAGTCTAACGATAGCCGTTGTCATTGTAATCATTGCTTTCCCTGCGCAACGCGGTTGAAAAGGACCTTATCTTAAGTGATACGATCACATAGAAATAGATCTTAGCCAATGACAAGGACATGCCCGCCATCATAGAGCTCAGAATTCTATACGGAAGGGGTTAAAATATGTGACGAACTCACTGATGTCCCTGGATAAAAATGGATTCAGTGTAAGTGACCCTTGCAAAAGACAACGACTTCCAAATCTGCACTTGGAAAATTTGCACTCTTAGCAGGCCACATGCAGCCGTAGAATAAGTAGAGAACCCTAACTGCTATGTCGCATATATCAACGCCATCCAGGCAGTACGATGAGATGGACCCGACATAATGAGCCTGAATAACTGGGATATACTGTACAAATACTCGCATTGTGGTGATTGATATAGCGAAGAGAATCAGCTCTCATTCAGATGCGGACTTGCCATATGTGGCACACTATGACAAGAAGTCTTGAACTTCCAAAACGTTAGCGATCGCCTTATGACAATCCACATCAAGACTAAGTTCGCTAACATAAGATTAATATGCGCTTATGCATCAAAGAATGTTTCTACCAGCTCCTCACCAAGGCAAGAGTAAAGTCCAAAGTATGACAAAGAGATTTTAACACCAGGATGGGAAAAAAAGACGTTTTGGCACCACGTCTGGCAACGGAGTTAGGCTAATTGACTTTGCCGCGGGACGAAATATTGCTATAGCAATCAAAAGGTTTTCTCATCTGCATATACACAAGGGGACATGGCAAGATTGACTCAGATTACCACCTATTCGCAGCTATGGAGAGAATGCTCCACAAGAAAAAGTCAGTCTACTTGGAGACGACATATCGTAGAAAAGCTGCAATCTCAAAAGACCTCCGGAATCTTTGTTGAACGCGTATCCCGAAATCTCTCAGCAACTCATATGCCGCCAGCATCAAGTACCGAAGACCATTGGCAAGGCTTCCAACGTGCCATCGTGCAATGACAAAGAAGCCCTATACACCGTCTTCAGGGAGGTTAGACCATTAAACTTACACGATTATAGTCAAGATTCCGTCCACCTGACCAGAAAATAAGATTTGCTATATCTAAGGTCGAATCCAAGAAATCAGCTAGACATGACGGCTTACTGGTCGAACTGTTCAAAGCTGCTGGAAATGACCTTGTGGCAAGCATGTACCAACTCATTTCTTAAATCTAATCAGAAGAGTAAATGTCTGATGTATGGAGCCTCAGTATCGTTGCTCGATCCACAAAAAAAGGACACTCTTCAACTGCGCCAATTATAGAGGTATAAGCCTCATTAACATCACATATTGTGTGAACTTCTGAAGCCCTTCGTAAACAATCTGATTGACCCCTATTGGAGCGATTTCAGACCAGGAAAGTCCACAAACACGCCGACAGATCCTGGAAAAAAAAACTAAAGAAAAGTAAATCAATACCCACCATCTTTTCATCGTTTTAAAGGCCGCGTATGACAGCGTTTTTAGAGACGAGGTAAACATAGCCATAGCAACCAAGCCAAATTCGTCCGTCAAAGCAGAATAACTATTGAGAGAGTTTGTGCTCCATCGTCGAAGTGGGCAGAACTTCACAGTTGGGGTAGTAAGGGACTTTTTCTACCTTGGATCTGCTATGAATTCTGCCAACAACGCCTCAGCAGAATCATTAATCACTCTTGCTAATTTAAAGGCTAAAAAGGCAACTAAGTAGAAAAGCCCTATTCCAAGAAACTAAAAAATCTCCAAATATGATCCTTATCATCCCTGGCATTGAAACATGAACTCTAACGCATGAACAGATGAAGATATCCTCAGTCGTTTAGATAGGAAAATCCTTCGAAAAATATTCGGTCCCATTTACGTTGACGGGCTTTGGGTGCGAAGATTTAACGACGAACTCTACGAGCTGTGCAGTGATATGAAAACTGCGAATTAATCGTCTGATATGGCTACGATATATAGAGCGCTCGAATCAAACTGGGAGCGACAAAGTAGTAGAAAATATCTCACATATCTCACCCGCGCACAAATAGAAGAACCGAATTGGAATATGCAATTGAAGGCAGTCAGCTAGAGACCGGATGCCCAAGTTTACCACGAACTGTAGCGCCACCTAAGTAAGTAATTAAGCTCACTTTTCTGATCATCTGTCTGAAGATATGCTCTTTGTCTGTGAATTACTTTTTAAGCGATCAGTTTTCTGAATCTAAGATGATGTTAATGAATTTGCTCTTATTTTATCCAACCATTCATCTACCAAGGAAACTTTAGCATAAGCCTTTAAGACTTTTTTTCCGTGCCAATTCGTATATCAACTGTATAAGGTCCTACGGTTTATTCTTTGAAGCAGCTCTGTCCCGAGCATTTTATCCCCTGATTATGTTAACCTCACAGATATTTTATAAGAGGTGTTCTTGATCAGGGTCTTAACCCTAGATTTTCTGAAATTAATCTTAAATAAGGATTTTAGGTAATGGCTGTCCTTAATAGGCTGCCTCAGATGTTTAAGTAGTTTCCCATCAATTCTAAACCGATCCACTACAAACTCGTTATTTATTTGTTACTGACAAAACTTTTCAATCACCATATGCCAGCTTTTCATCGACCATCCATGAGATTTTGGCTTCTAAATCTTTAATTAGGAGTTCTTCGTTCCATGTCCTGGAAGAAAACGGATGACAAAAGTCATGCCCGATGAACATCTTAAAAAAATCCACTTAGCAGGATAATATTTCTACTCAAGCGGACAGCAACAAATTCAACAAACAGGACTGTTCAAAAATGTAGCACTGCATCGAATCCTTTTAGAGAAAACTCTACCCTCGGGTTCACAAATTAACGCGTTTAATATTCCAATGGCAAGAGCATTACTCAATGTAAAGTTCATCTCAATCCAAGAAGCATTCACACCATTTCAGGTCTTTTTCTGCTTATTGGATTCACTGCCATCCAGCACTTACTTCAGCTTTAGGATCAAAGTGATTCGGATGCCATTATGCACGCTTTTATCGAACTTTCACAATCTGAATGCAATCTTGTGCTGGTCGTAGTGGTAAAAGGTTGTTCTCTGCCAATAGCTAGCATAAGAACTATGTACGTACCAACGTCTTACGTTCCATTGAACTTGTACGACATGCAGCAAAAATAGCTAAAGCACCAAGAGATACATAGATAGATATTCCTTAAAAGATTTTTCAGTTCATTAAATAGTAACGAAATGGTAGCATACTATTCGTCGTACCACGAACTGGGTAATGGGGCAGGAGGTGGGGGGTCTACAACATGATTGAATGAATGGGGAGTGTTACTTGGGTGGATAAATGCAAACGATGAGAAAATTATTCCTTTCCCCATTTGCATCCGCATAAGCGATGTGAACTTTTATCTGATTGAGTGACAAATAAAAAAGGAAAGGACACATCCGTATTCTGAATAAGCGAACATCCGTTGGTAGAGGTGTCGAATTGCTTTCAGATATTGACAATCTGAGTTGAGTGGGTCGTGTAATGGCAAAGTGATACTGAAAAACTGGTGGCATTATCCTTTGCTAATGTTCACTTGAGTAACGAAAGATACATATCTGTGCCTGAAGTGTTTTGTTATCATTTTAACAGAACAGGAAGGGTATTACTGTCGTACCATCAGATGTGGCTGAACATTCGTCTTCAATAATATAACCGGCTAATGAATTAATGGTGAATTGAAGCCCATTTATTTGATAAAATGTCCATTAGGGGAATGAGGAAACGCTGTATAGAGTTTATGATTTATGTAACTGTCCTCTTAGAATATTTTACACGCTCATTACTTCAAGATGGGCAAATCGCATCATCACTGTAGTCAAGTGAATTGCAGATGAGCAGTATCAGGTTTGGCAATACCTTTACAGTCGAACACTCGAAAATGGTTTTGCCCATCTTGAGGATAAGGTTAAGGTGATAGTAGTACCAACCCATCAGAGTGGTCAAGTGTATCTCTGGCTGTAATCGATGAGAATATACGGCAAGCGGTGATTACAGTGTCAAACACAAGCCCGCGCTGTGTATCAACATTTTAGGGATACTCAAATCCCTTGAGAGCGCGCTAATTATAAAAAAAGAGCCTATGCCAAAAGGAACCCAAATTGTGGTCAAGACAACAACAGTTTATTGGCTCAGATGTTAACGACCAATGCAAACGTGACAAAATCAACGACATTCAGATTGTATCTGTAATGTGACGACTCTTAAGAAATCGCATGTCCCCAACAGCGGACGGTGCTACCTAGGACGAGTTTGGCGAACTTCTAGGAACAACCTATGAGTAGTATTCTATGTATGACGTAGAAATCATACTTGGCGACCTTGATGCCGGAAAGGAAGATATCTTTGACAGACGACAGACATGGCCAGCTCGTATGACATCTCATTGAGAAACGGACAAAAACTGAAGGAAAGCACGCGCTACCCGCATCTGATCGCCCACCAGGCCACATGGCAGTCTCCTGACATGATCACACGAATTATTATCCAAGCCAAGTTTAGAACGAGGCTATCAAAGAAGATTTGATATCAGACAGCGGATACTCTTCAAACGGATGGCTGTATATGAGTACGACTGCCAAGTTCACCTCGATTTCAGTACTTACTTACTAACTACGCTCCCAGGTAGACCAGGGCCTGAGCTAACTATAAAGCCTCTCCAGCTAGAGTGATCTATGGCCAGTTGCTTCCAGTTGCGCACAGGAAGTCGCCTGTAATCACATTTTCATTACATATGGTACTTATATAGGACTACAGTCCAGAGTGTACCAGGGCTTCAGCTTACCACAAAGTTTCTCCAGCTTGAGCGATCAATGGCCAGCTGCTTCCATTTGCGCACACGAAGTTTACTGAGGTCACATTCCACTTTTCACCGCCATCTGACATTAGGTTGTCCTCTACTGAGTTATCCCTCTGAGTTGAAGTCGAAAACCTTCCAGACTGAAACGCTTTTGTCCACGCACTTAAGTCGACCCAGACATTTAAGCCGGGTTATCCGATCTTTTCTGACGAAGTCGGTATTATTCTACAGCCCATACAGTTCGCAACTGAAACGGGACCAGAAACTACCAGAAGAAATTTTCTCTCGAAGTAACTTGTTTGGTTATTCAAAAGAGGGCTTGTCTACTTAATTGCCTTCTTAGCCCAAAGAATCAGTGATTTTTTGCATGATTTCTGCGCTGGTGTCATTGTCGGAGTTGATAGCGGGATTGAAGTAGATGAAACCCCTTACTATCTCAATTTTGCAGCTGCCTATAGTGACGTTAAGCCTTAAGACGTAGACGGGCTTCTCTTCAATAGACGGCGTTACTGCTGAGTTTTGCATACCTAGGGAACATAAAGATGGACCAGCTCATCTGTAAACTTTGGTAAGAGGAACATTGGCCGATGAACTTGGTCTCAGCTTCATATATCCGGTTCTAAAAAAGGAGACCCCTTCAAACTGCGCCAATTTAACAAGCATTAACCTACTAACCTAACCCTACTGCCGTTTTATCTGAACAGCTGGTATTTAGAACGCGAATCGTTGACCATCATCTTGTTAAAGAAGATCCAAGAATAAAATATCAATACTGGCCACTTTTTTATCGATTTAAAGATTGTTCATAACACAGATGCTATATAGAGTCATGTCTGTTCTTGGCATCCCTTCCCAACTCGGTCGGTTGTACAGAATTTCGATGGAAAGCTTCCGCTGCTCAATAAAAGTCAGAAAGAACATCGCCAAATCGTTGGTGTTAAGAAGGGTCTTTCATACATCTTCTATAGCAGCGTGTTTGAAAAAAAAAACAACACATCACAAGGCACAATACTTCAAATATCTATCCACCTTCTCTGGTATGGAAATGACGTTGAAATAAACAGGAGGCACCCACAGGATGTCAGTAGGGATATATGCGAGTATTTGCAACAGAAACGGAAAAATAGGGTCAGGCCGTAGATCAAGCAAAACGAAGTATACCCTGTCATAAAAAAAGACTTCGGTGCTAATGAACGGCTTAAGCAATACTATGTTTTGAAGGAGGTAACAAAACTTATCTTATAGGCTCTGTACTGAACTCTAGTAATGACAAAAGCGAAATAAAAAGATCAAGGTCTTAAGAAATCTATTGAGCATCAAAGCCCTATCTCAAGCAACGGAGAACACGCCATACAAAAATCTCAGTATCTTGTTATGCATGCATAGGCATTAGCACTCACAAAATCAGATAAAAGCTCCTTTAGAAGGTATTATGCTAGAACTAGTCTAGGGCGATACACTAGAAAGGATTCTTACTGTACTGACATCGCAGTACAGGAAGACCTTTTCTAAAGTCCGGTGACGGACTTCAACCTACTTCATTCATCAGGCTTATTTCATCATTCGTCCCCTGCTTGGACTGTTCAGATACCAGTGAGTGTATTCAATGTTTTAAAATCGGGTTCAGATCACAGCATTTAGGTCATCGAAATCTCAATATTTTAAGTGGGGTCCTGAGATTTAAAAAAAATGTACTCGTATTGTATACACATTTGTAGACACCTTTTCATGACCACAAATGCTCTGAAGGTTTGAGCCACAAGACCAATTGAGACATCGGCTTTCAACACTGTCAAAGGAACTGCATCCTCGTACCTTAGAGCAATTCAGTAACAACTTCTGATTCAATTTTATCCCATTCGTGCCTACTCAATCCTACTTTAATGTGAAAGCAATGCACATATCCTGCATCAACTCTGCATCCAAGGGAAAGTCCACTAGGTCAAATAGTTAATTGAATCTTTCGTTGACGCAATAATTGATGCAATTGCACTCAATTTCTTAGTAAAAGTGAGTTTGAATCGACGGTCTATAGCTAATGCGGACCATTTGTAGATCGATGGAATTAACATCGATGCCTTACATCTGCATGATGTCTATAAGGATATGGCATAAGAGTGACAGGATATATGACAACGAAATTACAAATTGAAGCAAACCAACGTTTGCCTAAATCGTTTGAGTGGACTAAGTCAATAAGCATTCCTGAGGCTTTTAGAAATGTTCAATGGAATTTACATTGCAGTGAGACCGTAGGTTACGTCAGTGTAATTGTAATGGTCAAATCAGAGGCCTTCAAGCATTTCATGTGTGTAATAAGATTTGTCCAAAGGTAAGCACAAATACGACTATGCTGTCGGTATACTTTGACAGAAGGCAATGGTAAATAATTCAGCGACTGTCGTTCGTTTGGTAGTTTGGGTGGATTGACATTCTTGATGATTCATGATGGCGGTGATTAAGTGCAAGGACTTACGATTCAATTCCGGATACACAGAGGAGATCAACTTGGCGCATTGAATCGAATCTATAGGATTAGGGGGTAAGTTAAACTGTTATTTTGACAGGAACTGTCTTTTAAAGTAAGGGAACAATGTAAAATCTGACTGATGAAGGATAATTCCTTGAACTAAGAAAGAGCCCTTCTTAAGAATAAAAAAACAATCGAAGGACGCAAGTTTTGATAATTGCCACAAAAATTACATCAGCAATGATGGCGCACTTATGAATTTAAATTATACTTCAACAGCCTTACTAGAGTGACAATATCTTGAGGAAGCGCGTCCAGTTGGGGTTCTGAAGAGATACCTATAACGCGCTAAATATTGGCTTTTAAAGTCTGAATTTTGGGGGTCCACCAGCGGACTTTACATGGCCCTACAAGATGTAATAAACTGGCTTCAAATCGCATGATCTCGGTGGCTAATCCGCTGGACCATTCGCGATGTAATGTTGTCGCTAATCACGGTCCTGCTGTAACAACATGTCGTCCGGATCAACGTTGTTTGTATTTTGGAAGAATTAATCACAGATTATTGCTCGACTGTAAGGAGAGCGGGAAGACCATACCAAATAGTCCACTTTTATGAGTGCAATTAAGTCTCAAGAGAATTTTTTGGATTTTTCTCATTCCAGGAATGACAATTGTACTGGCCCACAATACCATTGACCAAAAGTGAACATCTTTCCTATACCCGATTTTTTGATAAAAGTAAGAGTCATCCTTACCAAACTGAGAGCCCAACCTGCCAACACTCATCGCAAACCAGTTTCAGAAACCTTAGCTTCCACACCAGTTGAATCTTATTCGGGTGTAGGCCGAGACCTTTCTACAAATTGTCCACAAAACGAACGGATAAAATTCAAACGTTTGCTTTCGACTTCAAATTGGCAATCCCAGGTCTTCATCCACACTTTAAACATATTCACAGCGGACACATTTTGTTCTGTGAGCACATTACGCTAACGCGTTGTTGCCTTTGCATCTTGGTGAGTGTGCTTGTCTACAACACCTTGAGCAGGGTGAGTGCGGTTGGTCGACTATGGGGACCAAAACAAAATTTTGTAAAATTCTATACTTTTGGCGAATTGAAAACCGAGGTATTCGTTTGTCAAAAAGCCAATCTAAATGTCAAAGAACTTTTCAAAATGACAGCAAGGCTTAGAAATGATCCCTATTGGAGGGTATATCAGTAAAAACACATCACTAGTTGCAACTACCGCAACGTCACCTTATATTTACTTGTTTACTTATCCGGCTAATGGTTCGGTCTTTCCTTTTTTCGTGAACTAGGTGGCTGGGATTTGAAGATTTTCTTAGTTTGTAGCATTCTCGTTCATTCGCTCGATGTGGCCAATCCAGTGCAGCTTTATACAGCTCGTAGAGTTCGCGGTTATATCTTCTCCTCCATTCGACCTCCTTGCAAACAGGACCAAATATTCGACTTAGAATTTTTCTTTCAAAGGATCCCAATATCTGCTCCGTTGTCTTGCTTGTCGTCCAGTATTCAATTCCATAAAGCAATACTGGCAAGATCAGGGTTTTGTATAGCATAATTTTGAACCTTTCAACCCTAGTTGTCTTGACAAACTGGAGTTGCAATATTTGCCTAAGTTTATTCTTCGTCAAATATCCACTAGGGTGTCATTTGTGGAGTTAATATTTGCCACGAGGTAGTTAAATCACTCACTGCCTCAAAATTATAGCTGTCGATTGTTAGGTTCTGTCCTAGATGGTGTTCAACGATTTGGTCAACAGCATGTACTTTGTTCAATCCTCATTCATCATGAGGTCAACTCATTTGGCTTGTTCTTCTGTAGTACGAGGGCTGTTTGATGAATACCCGGATTAGAAATGACAACGCAACTTTTTTAGATTTTGACAATTTATTTTTCAATATACCATAGTCACCTTTCAACTTGATACACTTTCCCCAACGTAGCTGCAACGTAGCTGCAACTCTTCCGCGGCGGTGATGACTTCCTCGTTCGACCCGTACTTCTTTCCGGCTAGCGACCTTTTAAGGTCGCAGAGAGCTAAATCCGGAAAATACACAGGATGGGGGAGCAATTTGTAGTGCAGTTCGACCTATGTGGCTGTAGCGGCTACGATGGCGGGAGCCGGTGGATTATCGTGGTAGAAAAGCACTTTTGTTTCGCTTTTGGTCGTTTTTTCTTCAAATCGGCGTTGAATCAGCTTAATAAATCGACGTTGTATGCTCCCGTGATTGTTTTTCCCTTATCCAAAGAGTCAACGTTGATCACACCTGGCGCGTCTCAAAAAACGGTGGCCAACACCTTTCCGCCCGAAGGCACAGTTTTCGCCTTTATTGGAGCCCGGTGAACGTTAAACCCATTGTTTCAATTGTTTGAATCCATGTCTAATTGACGATCATGAAACGTTGCAGAAACTCCTCCGGATTTCGATCAAACAGAGTCAAGCACACCTTTGAAGTGGTCTCACGATTGCACTTATTCTCCGGTGTGAACCACGCGGACAGCTTTTTTATACCCAAAATCTCGTGTAGAATATAGCTAACGCAATGCCTGCTATCTCAATTTTCACTTAGCAGCTGTCTGCCAATACAAGATCATGGATTTTGTCCACGGTTTCCTCTGTGGTAACCGTTTTTGGGCCATCTGGGTGCGGTTCATCAAAAACCTAACCAAGCAAACCAAGAATTGGAACTGCCCGATACTGCCCTTTTTCATGGTCACAAAAAACACTAACACAATGTTTTGAAATGAGTGTCAAATCAAAACTAAGCGTCGGATGGCCACCAAATTTTAACAGCCGGGCGAAAAGAGGTCAATTGATGGTACATTTTGTCTCAGTCTAGTTTTCCTATCTTTCAATCCGGGTACTCATCAGACAACCCTCGTACCTTTCCATGATTAAATGACAGTCATTTCGGAAGAACACACGATGGTGGGCCCAGAAGTATCCGACCCAACAAAGATTTTCAACATAATCGCCATACACTTTTCCCAGCGATGTTCAATAAGTTCGATACCCTTTTTATAATAAGAACTGTCTTGCTCCTCAAAATAGACATTCACTGCCGGCATCACTTCTTCATCGTTGGAAAATCTTTGACGACTGAGCCATTTTTTCAAGTTTGGGAACAGAAAATAATCTGAGGGGTCTAAATCTGGCGAATAGGGTGCATGAGGTAGCATTCAAACTTTAATTCAATAATTTTGGCCATTGCAATAACAGATTTGTGAGCTGGTGCATTGTCTTGATGAAACAACACTTTCTCCTTAGCCAAATGTGGCCGTTTTTGCTTGATTTCTTCGCTCAAACGTTACAATAAATTCGCACAATACTGGCCGTTGATAGTTTTCCTTTTTCAAGACAGTCAATGAAAATTATCTCAAAAAAATCGACGCCATGACTTTGCCTGAAGATGAAACGGTCTTCGCCTTCTTTGGAGCCGGTTCTCCCTTTTGAACCCATTGTCTTGATTGTTCTTTTGTCTCGGTTGTAAAGTGATGGACCCATGTTTCATCCACTGTTATGAAACAGCGCAAACATACTGCTTAGTTGCTGTGAAACTTACTAAACACTCAATTGAAACATATTTACGACACTGTTTTTGCTCAGCTGTGAGCAAACGCGGCACCCATCTTGCACACAGCTTTCTCATGTCCAAATTTTCAAATAATATGCGATGTATAGCATTTTTTGAAATGCCTACAATGGTCTGCTAGCTCGAGCACTTTCTTCCCGCTTCGTGGATTTTTTTCACCATTTCTGGAGTCGTCAACTCATTTGGTCGACCACTGCGATGCTCGTCTTGGCAGCTCGTACGGCCTCGTTTAAACTCAGCAACCCAAAATTTTACTGTTGTAAACGAAGAAGCAGACTCACCCAGAGTAGAATCCAGTTCAGCTTTTATATTGGTTGGGCTGAGGCCTTTCAAATAAAAGTATTGTACCACAGAACGATGACAAATTTTCTCCATTTTCACAAATTCACTGACAACGTTTACTATTGATGGCTGCCAAACAAATACTAAACAACGCGGCGCTTTTAAACTTAAAACATATGCTTTATAGACTGCGTACTTTCCAATACATGTCTTGGTCAGGCCGGGTACTTCTGAGACCGTATCTCGTATCTATCAAAAGATGTAGCACATAAGTAGTTTGATCCTTGAGCAACTTAGACAGTTTGGTTCTTCGTTCTATTCTTATCAGTGAATTTGCATTCAATGCATGTTCATACTCTTTACTACCGAAGGTGTAACTATGCATAGATCTGAACAACGTGCGGAGAGTATTTTCTGACACAGTATCCACGGAGTTATTCAAATCTGTATATGGTGCTGCGATGAGATTAAATACCAAAGAACCACTTGTGCACGGGAATATGAACGCAAGCTTTTTGAACCTAATTCTTTGTCGATCAATAAGAATAAGAAGGTAATAGAGACATTTTCTTGGCAGGACACTAGATATGGACTCTAAAAACACCCACATTTGAGAGACTAAATCTATGAGTAGAGCAAAACTCCCGGATTTTGTTTTTAAATGGGTTCTCGGTGAAAAAGCAAATTGGTCAGGAAACGATTCTTTCAAAATGGATTTACTACGGATGATGTTCTCACTTTGTCACATTTTCAATATGAAGCTTCAATTGGGATCCTCAAGACATCACAATTCGTTAACAGATATTACTGTGGATTTGGTAACTAAGAAAAGGTGACACCTTCGTTTGTTGTGGTTGCCTTCTTTTGAATTTCCAATAACACATTGTGTGCCACTCATAGAAATCACTCTTATCTCACATAAAGAATATATTCAACAGACATCCAACAACCTTTGACGTCAAACACATCATTTGTCTGGCATCGTATCTTGTCCAACTTTTCCATTTAATCTTCAACCAAATGCTCACTGTTAACCGTGCTAATGCCGTGCAAGTACTCCAAAAAGTATTTATCCGTTTTCTGTCAAAGGATTCAATTTCGTTTCAATGATAAGACCATGTAATCTGTGGATCATTAGTTTACATGCAAGAGAGAACAGCTACGATAAGTCTAAGAACATAGGACATTAATCCTCCTAATTAACAAGAAAACGCTAGAGACCATCGCTTTGGGCCAAACTGACGGGTGGTGGCAACGATGTTGAATGGGACCATAAACGATGGTAATCATGACGGGTGTGTGAGTGGGATTTAATGAGTCCAAAGTATCATTAGAGCTAAATAACTTGATTAATTAGGGGACCGGTTAATAACCTCTGGCATTTTACATTACTTAGCTTCAGGAAGTACATACATATTTTTTGTTTTGTCTTTTACTTTCGTTTGTCAACAAACTGAATGGCATAGCCTTGAATTGAGAATTCGCCCCAAGCAGACAAGGAAAAATGAGAGAAAATCTGTTAATGTTGAATTTTACTGATAAAATAGGATGACAAACCAAAGGATACTTAATATAACACGATTTGCCAGAGTTGTCAGAATTTGGATATAACAAAGTATGAGGCAGGTTATACATATTCTTTTGGGACTGAGACTTAGACTATTATCAACGAATTCAATAAAAATGACAAAAAAAATGTACATCATGTTTGCATACGATGTAGCCAAGTTTAAAGGTCCATTTCAAGACAAAAAAGGACTTACAACCAGATGAGATATAAAATCATGCTGAGCTGGAAGGCAGAGCAATACTAAACACTACAATGGAACTGATGATCCCAGAAAATATTGTAACAAATTTATAGATACATATCCCTTATACTTGGCATACAGTCAGAGCACAAGCTCTTTGGTTAAAGAACTACGTATGGCTCTGAATAAAACAACCCTATCAGCTGCTTCATTACTTGATCCTCCATCCATATTCTTAACTTCAGATTCTTTTCTTTCAACATAAAACCAGGCAGAAGGTCAATCTTTAAAATATGGATTTTAGACGACCTGGTAGGCCCTTTTGCATTCGTCATATGTAAATCAAATACCTCATGGATCAAAGGATCTACCTATACAGAAACCTAGAATGACAGTTAACATATACTGCTTTGTGATTATGAAGAAATAAAAGGCCTCATTTCACACGTACAATTTACTCGTCAAAATCTCATGAACGGTACTTTCGGGAATCTTTAATGTTTGCGCTACGAAAACTCAAACGACTCGTCTCTCACACGTGTCATCCAAGTTTGTCTTTGAATTACTTTTTTACTAAATAACAAAAAAATGATTTTAAGTAATGGAAATCTTTACGTGGATCCTTACAATTGTTTTTGTTAAGTGAAAAAGATGATATCCGCCAATTGGATTCCCCCAGTATTGATACACATTTGTGTCCGTTTTATCGCATTTTTTATGAATTTCCGCAAGATTTCCGGTTATAACTGTTCGCATTCCTGTCGAATATTCTCTAAAAGGGCTACGACTGTCTGAAGTTCAATCGAGCGATCTTGCTGGCCATGCCAAATCTTCAAAACGGGAGATGACGCGACTAGGAAACGCTTCCTTCACAATATCCATTGTGGCTCGTGCTTTGTATGCGGTTGCACAGTCTTATTGAAACCACATGTTCACCAATCCCCGCTCATCCAAATACGGCAGAAAGAAGTCGTTTATCATGACCCTGTAGCGTTCGCCAGTAACGACCCAATCACTAGTCTCGCCTGAACGCCGCACCACACAGTGGCTTTGAGTGGATGAATTAGCTCTTCGTGCATCACATGCGGATTTTTAGTGGCCCTGTAATGAAGATTTGGCTTATTGACGTAACCGCTTAAGTGGAAATGCACCTCGTCGCTCATGATGATTTTCGACACAAAATCGTCCTCTTCATTGTTGAGATTGGAAATGGTTTTCCATGTGACTGACAGTCAGGAGGCATCAACTGATGCACTGTTTGCACTTTGTACGGGAACATTTGTAATTCTTTCACTTAAATTCGCTATAGTGCCCGTCAGGTGATGCCTAATTGCGTGGCCCGTCATCTGATTCATGTTTCTTCGTTCTCAGCGACATAGGGAGCCACAGCCGCGATATTCTTTCGAACGACCAGTCCAGTGGTCTCCTGCTAATACCACCGACCGATTATTGGTCAAAAAACTCAACACAATTATTCCACGCTTTTGCGGAGTATAGCGTTCCATTGCTTGTCTATTTGTATACTGCAGCTGTTTAGTTCACAAATGTCAAATATGATTGACGTACGACGCCATTATACCATCTTCCGATAGGGTGATTAATATTGCGCCACATTGTATTTGCAGGAATTAGTCGTTGATGGTCGTTCAGTGCGTATTTCATCGCTGATATCCTCACGGCCTTCTTAAAAGGCTCTATGCCACAGATAGATTGTACGTTGTGACAAACGATGCAGACTTGCTGGGTTTCACACAAAACTTGATGTAAATCTTTTGATCCAACGAGTGCTGCATTACGGATTGCACAGTACAGGAAAACGGTCCTTACTTTCCGGGTAGTTTGGAGGTGATTGAGCTCCTTCTCTATCGATCTGAACCAGTGTGAGCGCACTGCGACGTATAGTCGCTTCTCAATAAAATTACTGACATGACAAAGTATTGCGGTAAAAGTGTTTATCTTTTGAGTATGTCCATGAATCAAGCCGCTTTTTGAAGTCTTAATATGAGCGGAATTGCTGATCAGCCAAACCATGTGCCATGGAACGGAACAAGTAATAATCGGACGGCGCAATATCTGACTTCCCATTTGAAGGTTTCCAGGCAAGTTTTAACGGATTTGGCAAAGCGAAGCCGAGCGTTGTCATGCTGTAGAATCACTTTTTCCTGCCTCTGCTCATATTGCGGCTGTTTTTCGCGCAGTGCTCGGCCCAATCACATCAATTGAAGTCAATACTATTCCTTAGTGATGGTTTCGTTGGATTTCAACAGTCCATAATAAATAACACCACCACCACCAATTACGGCAAGTTGTTTCAAGACTTGCAAGGTTTGTGCTCTTTTGTAGTAAAGGCGATATTTCAAAACGCCCTAAAACAAGAAGTCTGGTGCGGTATGATCTGGCAATCTGGGCGGGCAGTTCAAATTGACAAAACGTGAGATCACACGGCCTGGAAGCTGATGATTCAAAATCTCAATCGAGCTGTGTGAGCGGTTATTCCGCCCTGCTGAAACCAACAATGCTCGAGACCTAATTCAGCAACTTGCGGCAAAAAGTACTTATTTAACATCTGTCTGCAGCACTTATCAGTGGGCCAATCACTTTTTCACTGCAAATATCGCATCAATCTTTCACTGTAAGGGATGCGGTGGCTATTCGCGCATTTCATATGGATTCTCTGAATCTTCTCAGAAACGCCAATTTTGTTTATTCACTTAAGTGGAAATGGGCTTCGTCGCTCATTATGGTTTTGGATACGAAATCATCTTCTTCTTGCACCAGGCTTAACAGACCTCACCTGACGGTCAACAGATAGCAATTGAAGAACGATTTGCACTTCACAAGTGAACATCTTCAGTTCTTTCATCAAAATTCGACGAAACGAACGTCTTGTTTTTATGCCTGCTCCAGAGGGATTGTAGTTTTCAAAAGATACTAGCAGCTCCATCCACTAGTATGCACGATTCATACCCCTGTATGTTAAAATATCAGGAGTATGCCTACGTAATAAACCTCGCCCTGCACACTTTTACCACTCTCCCCACGGTTCTCAATTGAGGTGTTACTACGCAGGGCTAGTCTCAATCTATGCTCTCTCCTGAGTCCTTTTTGTCTTAACTCGTCGTACCTGTTTCTTTCTGAACACCGGTTGTAAACTAGCAAACATAAACGTAACATACGTTCGACGAGGGATGGTGGACACGGTACGTTTCTTCTTCTTTCTGCAAAACGACTGCAGTAAAATATTGCATGCTTCGCATCTTCGTCGTCGTTTGGACAATTGGACAGATATTTACAGAACCGTGTTGTGCCATCTACAATATTCTGCCATCTAGTTATTGAGGTGTTGTTGTATACCCTAATCTGTCCAATATGTCAATGGGTACCATTCCAGCTATAACATATTCTGCCTCATCCGAAATCGTTCGAAAACCACATATCGTCCTTAACGCACAAAGTCTGTATGCCGGCGATTAGCATCCTTTCTGATCAGTGCAGTGGCACAAACCAGGACAGCGTAAAGCAGAACCGAAATGATCACTCTTGAAAGTAACACCCTTCTAGTGTAACCAGGTGCACCGATATTTGGTAGAACTCGTGATAATACCGCTTTTAGTAAAGATGTCTTCTCGTTGGCATAGAAGACATGTGATGCAAACTGCAGTCTATTATCTTACATTACTCCCAGGTATTTCAGTGCTCCTTTAGATCAAATTATTTGGCTTCCTCCACGGAAGGTTGAATATTCCGCGGTCTTACGACTGGTTATTAAAATCGCCCCAATATTGTGGTCAGCAAAATCAAGTTCAGTTGCATTTGTAGCAGATTATACTCCGTATGAACACATACATAATGCTCCCTAATATTGGTCGTAATACTGATCCCTGCGGTACTCCTGTAGAGACACTCTAATATTTAATACCATCTTCCGTTTGATGTTGCAGCAGCCTATTGTTGAGATAGTTTCTTACTATTTTGTGATGTATCCATTGTAGAAAGAGCTATTGTAATGAGTAACCAGTTTATGGAGTTAATTTTTAACATCAAGCGTAACCACTGCGCAATATTCCTTTGTGCCCCATCGCAATACTTCCCATTCTATAGCCTTAGTCGCAATGTTTACTATCGCATCTATGGTAGACCGAATAAGCGATTTGATATAGCTCCTCATTATTATTCCTCAGCTATTTTTCTTTCCACGGCTCAGGAAAAATTTCTTCTTCTAGACATCTCTGGTATGTTGTTATAACCGGGTCCAGGCGCCTAGATCAGTTCGTTAGTTGTTTTCTGTGGGATCTGTGGTTCCCTGTGCGCTTTCTTGATATAATGAGTAAGAGATGGTCTTTGTGAGAAAAGGTGCAGTTCAATAGATGAAAGCAGAGTGGGGCATGTTATTTGTAAGCGGCGTTTCGCCTGTCTAAAAGAGTTAAGGTTTTTTTGAAAATCTGGCCTTCTTCTATCTCGCTGCATTCTCCGACGAGCATATAGACACGTTGCCCTGATTAATTACATCATTCCATCAAAGACAAGGCGCTCTTTTGTCGTTGGCATTCTTTAGGGTAAACCTGCTGCCCCACTAGGTTGGTCATGCATTGGAATCCCCTCCTATAACAATAGGATATCTTCCACGTGCATCTTCAACTAGATTATCTAGCATTTCCTCAAATTCACCCATTGTGTGAGTGTATATCCATGAGTGTAGGTTTCTTGGAATGCCTATTTGCCGCATGTCCATATTACCGCCAGCTTTGTTTAGTCGCAGATCCATACGTTGCTGTCAAGAGTTTTATTTGGTTCGCTGACCAGGATTATGGCCGCTCCTTTATATTTAGCTGTCCGCCTCAAAATATCCTAACCTGTCTCACAATGATTGAGATTTAGCCGTATGATTTTTATGGGTGTCTTCTGGTAATAGCTTCCTTGAAAATCTAGCATCGACTGCAGCCGGCTACATATTTTGCCTCTTAACGGAAATCTTTCTTGCAAAACATTGAGAAGGGGTATGTATGTCCTTCGAATCTGCAGATTGTGTATAATTTAGAGCGGTCTTCTAAACGCATTTGAAAACGCAACGAACGTCTGCTGATGGCAAATTGTATGCACCATTGTCTCGTCGATATTTGTGGACTCTCTCGAATGTCTTCGGCCACAGCAGTGATATTCTACGTCGGACGAGTAATACGGGGCTGGGGACTTCTTGCATGAGACGCTTAACCAAACGCTTAATTGTTCACGCACATGGTCCAGGACGACATGGAAAATGACAACGAAATTCACGCTGCGTTAAAACAACAGATCGAAAATTGGTCAAGTAAGCAGTAACAATATTTCCACCGTCTTCAGCTGTATATTCCATCCCATCCATTGCTTGTTGCCAACGCATTCCCTACAAACAAATAAATAACAGTGACACTTGATGCCATCTAACATAAAGACATTGCTTTTGCCCTGTTCAATTCATTAGCTTTAAGACTAAAGAAAACGACTTATAGGAGTTGAGACACAACTATTTAAAAATGGGTCCAATTGGAAATTCCTTTAAATACAGGAAGTCGGTGCTTCCTGAAAAAAATAATCTTGATACACGTGTCCACTAATTTTACGTATACAAGTGGTATTCCCACTAATTGACTGGTTCTTTCTCAGAAAATACACAAACGTAACTAAGCAACATTTTTTCTGCAAACATCGTCCTAATCCATAAGATGAGCGCTCTAAGTGCTTTTACATGGTTGAGTTCCCATAAATCTTAACACTCCTTCCAAGGGGATACGTACACATATTTATGTATGTCATAGGGCTCAACAGCCTTTTATCTCTCAAAAGCCCTATAGCACCTCTCGTTTATTTTGAAAATATTCTTCTTTACACTTCATTAAGTGAAAGCGCATCACAAAGTAAACCAATTTTATCGCTGTGTCAGAGAAACAATCTTCGTCAAAAGTCATTGCTTCTTCAACCTGGAACCTGGAGCTCTACCTAAACCGACCCTAGAAGAAAAACATATTGATTAAATCAATAATGAAAATGAATGGGAATAACGCTGCAACTTTCTTCAAGATTTTGTATACCCAGGCAGCCAGGCAAGTCGTTGAAAAGTTTCAGCTAAGGGTGGTCACAAGGGTTGCTGTCGGGTGGGAACAAAATACCTCAACATCGGTGTGGCTAAACTTAATTCAAATCGACGGAGTTTATTGCTGAACTTTTGTTAGAATAATAACGTTTGGTACTTCGGCACCCTCTTCACAGGTTTCCATCAATACGATAACTTTTGTCGAACTTCTTTTTCGTTTGGATTTTTGTTTTTGTTTTTTTTTTTTTTTTTTCATTCTGGGGTAAATAGGGCAACACCACAACCCGATAAGTTGAGTCAAGGCGAAGGAAGGAATATTGCGGAAGAAAAGTTGTATTCAACAACTTTCGGTTGAATTCATTTGAAGAAAGGTTTTTCCGCTGCTGTGGCGTCTAAGGGGTTTGAATGATTACCGACCTAATGGAGAAAATGTTACTCTATGGAACGCGGTGAGTACCTGGTACGAATGTTCGTCGCTCTTATTTGCTTATTTGCGTTCAATAAGTTCCTCGAGTGGGTCTAATCATCGAAATTGGTTTGGATATTCATTATGCTGGGATTCGAATACCTTGTGTTTGAAGCGGGAAAGATTTTTCATGTTGATTTCCCGTAATCACGACTAAATGAAGTTGGAGTCGCCATAGATTAAAACAATAGGATTTCGAAGAATGTCCTAACACGAAGAGGAATAACTACAGCGACCCAAAGAGTGATGTTATATTAGGATATAACCCTCATAAATATTTTAATTAGAAGTAACGGCAAGTTGAATGACATTGATCAGGATCTTCTAGATCTAGATTAGCATTCCAGAAAATCGGAACAAATATATGAGCGTCTAAGCGGCGGTTGAGTGTCTGAAACGTGGATAAGGCCAGTTCCACAACGTTTCGAACACACTCCAAATGCTTTTTAAACCTCTTTGTGATGGCTCCTGGAAACTAATACGAGTCAGGATTCAACTTTGAATAAAGCAACGGCGAAAGAATATCCCTTTCGACCTGGTGATATAGACAAGCAGTAAGTATTTGGACGCAGATTTTTCATTGAAGACAGACATTTAGCAAGAAATCAAGAGCTTAGGCCACGTGAAAGAGCATCAAGTTTAAATTCGTCAACTTCAGCCTTATATGCATGCAGCCCATTAATGAAAGATGGCATCAAAGGCTGTTTGACGGAATATATGTTCAATGTCTCAAGCTGAATATTCAAATCGCTTTAAGCGGTTCTAACGCAAAGCTTGGAAGGAAAAACAATTTAGGAGAACCATCGGTTAATATACCCTGCACTGCACCTTCCGACAATCGATTCAGGTTTATCGACTTTGCTTCGGACAAAATGTCATTAAAATGCTTAATATCTTGGCATTCTAAAGGGAACCCTGCAGTCTCTTGATAATAAAAATAAATTGAAAACATTGTGATCCTCGCAAGATGCTCCACCGGTTTCTTACTTTCCGAGTACCCATTTCTTTATTGTGACCAAAATACCAATGTGGATAGCCCTAATGTCATCTAGAAATTCAATACTGTGAAGAAGCAGTGTGAAATCATGATAAACCGCCAGCGCTGTTGCCAATTAAGAGTCTCATTATGTCGGGCGCGCCCTATGCCGCAATTCCAAAGGTGCCAACAAGTCATCAAAGATGCTGCTTCTGATGGGCAAAGTTTCGCTAAGCCACCATGGCGAAACCCATACTTTAACCAACAATACCGTCTGGCGCATGCAGAGAAACCGCACAGCAGGGCTACAAGAGAGGCGGCTCGGTAGCTGTACGGCCAAAAAAATTTCGAGCACAGGTTTAGAGATGTAATAGCAGGAAATAAGTTTAAAAATTTTAGCAGAAGGTAAAATGGACATAACAAGTAAATAAAGTACGAATCGTTGTTGCAGGCGACTAAGAAACCAAATGGTAAATTTGCAGTCATTGTTGAAGATATGGAAGATTCATTTACGTAGACGCTTTTAAGCAGAACGACACATTTCATAAACCAAATTTCTACAAATCAGATAAAGCCATGACGAAAAGTAAGCCTAAAAATCCTTCTGTAGTGACGAATTAGCTGCGGAGCTATTTAAGGCGACGGAAGGTAACTTTATGAAGAAATCATCTGCTAAATATTGTTGGACCTTCCTATCATGTAAAACTGAAAACGTCAACATTTCCTTTGTTCCATTTTAATGTGGTTTCAGTTCTTAAGAGTCCACCATCGACCAGATACGACCGATCTTGGAAAATACCATCGAATTCCAAATCGACACTCATTAAGTTTTTGTCGCTTAGAAGCCGTGTACGGTCTTGGCATCACTACTAAACTTGTCCTACTTTCCAGGGTGACCATGGAGAATGTTCGCTGTTACATGGGGGTCGGCAATAATTTTACCGAGACCTTTGATGTTAGGAAAGGCTTCATATAGGGCGTTTCAATGTTATGCGATTTTTTTAATAACGAGCCAACACAAAATTCGCCATCACCATGACATAGACACTATCGGAAGAATAGAGCCAGGATTTTGTGAGACACTCGGAAGTGTTGACACAAAAGCGGTGAAGGTGAGTCTGGTGACAAACTTCCGGCGTGGAAGATGTCTGGAGAAAGTGGAGACACTAAACACCAACCGTATGGGAGTTTGGCGTCATCTAAAACAAGCAGGCTACTCAAAGAAGCTCGTTGTTTGAGTGTCACATGAATTAACGCAAAAAAACTTAGTTGACGGAATAACCATCAGTGAAACGCTGCTGAAACGTTACGAAATGGAACCAATTTCGAAGCGATTCATTACGAGCGATGAAAAATGGATTAAATACGAGAATATCCAACGAAAGCGATGATGGTGAAAGGCCGATCACAAGCCACTTTAAAACCTGGACTGACGGCAAACAAGGTTATGTTGAGTGTTTGTTAGGATTGGAAGGAAATTGTCTATTATGAGCTGCTAGAACGTGGCGAAACAGTCAATTCGATCCTCCACTGTGCACAACTCGACCGTTTGAATGCAGATTTCAAGAAAGAGCGACCACAATTGGCCAACAGAAAGGGAGTTGTGTTCCATCATGACAATACTGGGCCAAACACATCTTTGTTGACCCGGAACAAATTGACGGAGCTTGGTCGGGAAGTTCTGATCTATCCACCGTATAGCCCAGACCTGAAACCTCTGATTACCATTTGTTTAGGTCCTTGCAAAACTCTCTTGAGTTGGCCAAGTTTTTCGCTGATAAACCACAGAAGTTCTACACCCATGGATGGCAAAAGGTCATAGATAATAATGGCCAATATGTACTTGATTGAAATTGATTTTGAATAAAGAAATTTTTTTTTTCAAAAATGAACTGTTATAGTATATGCTGTCGTGAAGAAAAAACACACAACATCGACAACTTAGATAAAACGTCACCTCACAGTAAGCAAGAAAACATCGGAGTAGTCAAAGACTTTTTCCTATGAAGGCTCTGCCATTAATATTAACAACAACATCGACTTCATTTCTTTCGGCAGAGAAGGTAATTTGATAGCTAAACCATCTCTGGGATATTCAAAGTAACACTCTATAGAACATTGATCCACCCTAGTCTTCCTCTGTTGCGCAGATTCCTGGGCTTTATGTCATCAACAGGGATGAGAAGACGCTTGATCGTTTCGAAATAAAAGATCTACGGTTGTGTCTGCATCAACGGAGAGTGGAGGAAGAGATTTAATCAAAAAATGTAAGGGCAGTGACATAGACTTACTTAAATGAGAGAGAATTCATCGATTTACTCATTTAAAGTGGGTAGACACCAGCGCAACAGATCAGAAAGTTTTTAAATTCATCACCGGTGGAAATGCGGTAACGAAAGACGCTACCACAAGTGGCGCATGCAAATGGACTAGGACCCCAACTTAGTTTGCAAACTTAGTAGCAGATACCAACCAACGGGATGGACTTGAGTAACATATTTGTTGAGGCCCAGGTGCTCCCAAGACTGCAACGCTACCTAAGTCAGTAAGTAAGTGTGGTTTACAGATAGATGCCTGAACATTCCAGAAATGTTATGAGAGAAGCCCAGATCAATCATGTGAAGTTAGAAAAACTTCAGAAACTTCTGAGAAGTTATTGAGGAAACGTTTGCCTAGGCTGCGATGTCCGAGCCCATCAGTTGGTTGTTTTTGGAAAGATGGGCTGTGGCTTCCGTGATAAAGTATCTGTAGGTCACATCGATAGTATCAGTTTAGCCCGAGCAGGATAGATCAAGCACTCTATTGTGTAGCCGTCACCTTTACATCGCAGAAGGTGTTTTCGCTCATACCTAATACAGTTAAGTATTACGTTTTTACAATCGTAAAGGCAATCGTTTGGTGTGCTTGTGAACTGAAGAATCATACCCAATATAATAATAATCAAAAGTGTACCCAACGGTCTATGGAAAACCTAACACACTGCCCGAACAGGATCAGATAGAATGGATATGCCATCACACAGACACCAGGCACCAAAACGGACCCATCGGTATAACACCCAATATCTTTGCAAAAGCCAAGAAGGCTCTTGAAATCCGTGCCGTCTATTTCCTCAAGGTTTTCCAAAAATTATTTCCCTAAAAATTTCCTTCGACTATGCGAAATTGCCTCGCATTCACACAGTATGTGTGTTATGTCCTCAACTGCTTGCAGATCACCTCAGAATTTGCAAATATCTGACAATTTGAGTTTCGTTGTGTGTTTCCGCAGGAGATTGTGTACTATCAGGAACGCGGCGATAGACCTTAGATACTCTGTGTCTTTCAAGACAATCTTTGTGATTTTTTCCTCGGTAGTGCCCTTCACAGAGGAGTGGTTTGATGCTGGCAACCTCGAACAACCTATTGTCGAGTAGCCCTATTTTCATTGCAAACAATTTTACCCGGTTCTGACTACATAGCGCCTTAAGCACTGTACGATAGCCCTTGACTGTATCAGATTTGATGTAATCAACTTTGAGCGCGGCCTGGCTATCAGTGCAGATAGCGATACCCCTTTCGAATACCGATCTCATCTGCAGTAGCTCAGTCCTCATTCCTTTCTAGGGCAACGATGGGACATCTGCAGGCAAAAGCTCCGCTTATTTGAACAACTTCGCCTTCCAAGACATGTGCTTACATCCGTGAAAGTGGTACAGTTACTTGGCTTTTCGGATTCATCGTCAAAGGTTTGCTATGCTGTTGTTTACAGTTCCTGTGAAATGGAAGACAGAGCACACTCGTATAAACTCATCATAATTGTGGCTTAAACCAGTTTCACTTCTCTGACTATGAGACGGATTTTACCAATATCTCATTGGCTGTTATAACCATCTTGGGCTTTTGATAACCGTTATGGCAATACTCGAAACGATTCCATGACAATCATGTAATAGGAGTCAAGTCCTGTGAATTGTGCCTCGATGGGTGCAACTCCTTTCAATCTAGCAACTCAGAGCTAATGGAGGAATTCCTTACGAAATTGCAGATCTACTTTCGGAACAAATGATATAGATCTGCAAAACATTTGGTAAATGTACAATTCAGGTGCCCTTATAGTCTGTCTTGTAATATTTTTTTATTAATTTGTCAGCTTTTAACCAAACACGTCTACTAGCTATTTCTTGGATTCTTTCTCTTCCGCAAGTTCGAGGTTTTGTTTCAAAATTTTATATACCCATGGTATGCCATTGGAACTTGCTATAGCTACACGATTTGCCAGCTGCCAGGATGAGGTTAATTCGATTACTTACTGTCCTAAGTAAAAGTAATAGCAGCCAACCAGTTTTCAGGTTTCACTTGTTTCTGCCTTAGGAAATATTTTGGGCATACTCATAACAACGTCCTATATTGCTGGAATCGCAGTATTTATTGAGTCCGATTACTGCCCACGGTATACATGGCAGTTCCGAATCATATGAGCGAAAAAGCTATTTCTTGGAATTGATTTCTATAAGACCATTTGTGTAATAGCCGTACATTATAGAGCACCAAACCACTCCTTAGTAAAAGTAACTTAAATTAGAAGAAGGTAGAACGAGGGATATGTTAACAAGCCAGAAGGTTAACATATTCCTTATTCTGCCTCCTTCTTCTGCGCCACTTAGCAATGTAAATCAAAACACCCTTTAACAGACCTTTCTTAATTATGAAGGTATTAGTTTCAGTCAAGAAAGTATATATCACACTTATAACAATCCTTATCTCAAGAACTTCCCTATTTCTCGTAAACGTTTTTGTCATTTCCTTCTTTCGACAAACCAACTCCTGATTAAGCACCAACTACGTATAACTACATACGAGTATAGCAGCGATAAATAATTCCAAAGGATTGTGCTATAGCAAATTGTATTCGCTTATACGTAAGCTGCCATTTGGAAGACAAACACTGACATCACCACCGTTTTCTAAGAACTCCCAAAAAGTGTATGTTCTATAGAAAACAGAAAACTTCCACTAACCTTCACCAATCTCAGTCTCTTTAAAATATTAGAACCATTTGTCCACCTTTAATCACCCAATTGCATACGCCACTTAACTCAATTTACATACCCATCTTTGGTTTATTCATAGTAGTGGTTGAGTTGGGTTGGTCCGATCCACCAATGTTCTTAGGTGGATTCCTCAACTACCGCAACGAAAGGAATCCAAAAAGGGAAGGGAATGAAAGAAAAGAAAAATGACAAATGTAAGTTGTGCTCAATTTAAAATGGAAATCTCTCCACTGAATGGCAGCGATAACTATCTCTCTGGGTATCGTTCATAAAGGAATTGAATAGATTTTCATTTGGGCACATAGAAGACGATGCACGATGGTCAGGACGAAAACGAAGACGAAGAACGAATTCTCTAGAATAATAACATTTCCCTATTCTTGTGAGCCAGTGAATGGCACAAGGACATGCGAGAAATTACCATTCAAGCCATAAGCGGTGGTGATGAATCGATATAATTTATATTAGGGAATTATTTCGAATGGGCGCTGCCTAAGTGGGTGATGGTGACTGTGAAATGGGGACCGTATCGAGGTTAAATGAATTCAGGAACATTGTCTGAAGGAGCTAAATGTGAAATTTTATGCCCTTGATGTCCCATCGATATAGTGTGAAATGACTTTTGAATTTTCTTTTTTTTTTTGTTTCCCATACATCAATAGATGTATCCCAAGAGCGTTGTTCCTACTCGTATACTATATATTATGAGTTAGTAGCTTGTCAATGTCAAGGTTTTTTTTTGGATTTTTCGTTTGTTCGTGTCAGATTTAAATGAGATTATGGGGTCAAGTAACTTTAAACTAAATAAATATATTATGCTTTACAAATTGACAATTGAATCATGCCTTTATTACACATTTTACCTTTACGAATGGCAAGCGAATTGCTAGCGAATAAACTTAATTTATATCTGCATAGAGTACAAAGATCACTTTCTTATCATTTTTCCCACTATATATGTAAATGTGACATGAATATAGAACAGTCAAATTAAAATAGCACTCAAAAAATATTTGTTGGATAAAATTAGGAAACGATTTTGTTGGAGAATAATCAACAATACCAATCATTCCCAGGTGACATAACAGAAATTGCTTCAACGCCAAACTACGATTCGTACGTGCACTGAATACCACATTTAATTGATTTGACTTTGATTGGAAATAGAAAATGTTGGTAAGCTATTTTTGGGTTATTGACTAAACAAAGGACATTGTCGTCACTGTCACTGAACGACTTTACATTATCGATTGTACCTATAGGTCCGAACAATTTTTGGTTAATGATATAATTTATTTTTGACTAGGCTTTCAACTTAAAATAACTCACTAAAGTCAAATTAGTTTAATGGCTATTAGAATGGAATTTTCCGTACAATTATTGGCCTGTAGTTTCACAAATGAGAAAATCATTAAAAATTATACTGAATGTGACAGAACTGATATGGAGTGGTAGCAAGGCTATAAACTACAGCATTTTATTATTGTACATAACTTGAACCATAACCATAACCATTCACAATGCAATTTTAGTGAATCACTGGTGGTGAAAATAGCGATAGAACAGGGTGAGGCAAGAGGTTTTACGCCTGTGTTCAAGCATGCCAATTGACAGCATAATACGATATTAGATATTAGTATCATGTACTATGTCAGCATTTTTGGCGACATCAAGTATATAGTCATTCCAACGTAAGTTGTCATTGATACACATACCGAGAATGGAAAGTTTTCATTTTCGACGATGCAAATGCGTTTGAAAGAACTCAACTCTACTCTGTTAGTTATCCCTCAATTGGTTATTCCGTTTTTTATCGGAATTGAGTGAGCTTAACAAACGCTGCTATTCCGTTATATATAGCCGAAGATCTGAGACATGAGCCCGCGAACGAATATGAAAAGCAGAGTATTGTCGTCAGCAAAAGAATACATTGGCTTAGAAGTAACAGACAAAAGATCAATGCCTTAAAATTAAAAGAATGTTGGAGACAGAACGGAGCCCTGTGGCACACCAGAATTTATTCTATAGATATCAGACTTAAAACCGTTTAAGACAACTTGAATTGAACTATTGACTCATCGAGACTAATGTGAGCCATTTGAGACATATGTTATATGCCAGCATTAAGAATGGCTTCAACCAAATCGGTAGAATAGGGAGATATGTTCAAAAAGTAAAGTTATTAGGAAGCTCTATATTAGTCCGAAGCGACAGTACATGGAATGAGTACTACGAATGTAAGAAACAATTCGACTACCTAGTAAGAGGGTCAAAAAGAGCTTCATGGCAGAAATATTGCGAATCTATCGCGGCGAAGCTTCGACGTTAAGCAAAATGCTTTAGAAGGAAGCGAGCATTCGTAGCTGCCTCAAGGAAAATAGCGGAACTTGGGCTGAAAGTAGCCAAGAGGCTTAGGCACGCTGGTGGAAACCCACTTTACGGGATCCACAGTATCAGACGACCCTGGCGTGCTACGGCAAACCGAGAACATTGATTTCTTCCTATTTCCGAAGAGGAAATAGGTTTTCTAATTAATAGGAAATGTAGTTACTGGGCTAATAAGCTCTTTAAGCCGAGCACCGGAGGTAGCAATCCAAAAAAATTATATAAATTCTTCGATACAGTCCAAAAACAGGATAAATACATACCAATACCAATACCATACTATACAGGTAGTGGAGAATGTAGAGAAGAGTCTACATTTCGGTCAGCTTGCGATGGCGGCCTTCCTCGATATTAAAGGAACCTTTAATAACGTAGAGAGCACCGCCATCAAAAATGCTCTAGTAGACGCTTACATTGAACATGGCATTACAAACTGGGTTTGAAATATGCTTGCAAGTAGGAAAATAAATTGTTCAATTGGGCAAAGCTCGGTTAGAATGTCTGTGGATGCTGGTTATCAATGACTCCCTTTCAAAATTCAGTAAAATGGGTAAAAGTGCCACGGCGTACACAGATGACGTGGCCATAATAGTGCAGGGAAAATACTTAAATACTTTAAGAGAGATTATGGAGGTTGCCCGGAAAACGATCAGAACTTGGACCTTAAGCTGTGGTCTCAATGCCAATCCTTCTAAAACGGAACTGGTTCCTTTTACAAGAAAATACAAGATACCGCAATTCAAACTCCCAAAACTCAACTGAGTGGAGTTGTACCTCTCGGACAGCGCGAAGTATCTGGGTGTAATTTTGGACAAAAAACGCTATTTTTATCTCCAAAAGAACGGAAGGAAAAATCTGTTGCTTAAAACCAGCTTTGGTGTACTGGCTGTGTACGGTGGAAGTAAGACCCATACTTACATACGGCGCACTAATATGAAAATATGGAAAGCAAGAAACAAGATAACGGCTTACGAAAAATTAGCGGCGGATACTTTTTTGCACCTTACACCACAACAGTGCGGGACGACTCACTAATCTGGGTTGCTTCAAGAGCAGTACTTTCGGAAATCGCATGATCTTTGCAGAGCTACTGTCAGGTATTCCAATTCTAATGGATGGAATGGAAAAAAAATGCAATGATCAGGTTAAAAGAAATTGCAATTTTCACATACGGCCCGAAAACAGAGGAACAGGTTCTGGTATCTTCTTAAAAAACCCAGAACTAAGAGTGTCTATAGGGCTACCAGACGCAAGCAATGTCTTCGAATCAGAGGTTCTGGCTTTCCTTAGGGTAGCCTAGCCGATAAGATCGGTATCCGGGAGAGATATGGCTGTAAACATCGATAGTCAGGCCGCACTTAAGGCAATGGAATCGATCATAACTCTGTCCCACAGTGCTCAAAGCAATATGAAATCAGAACCGGATGAGACTATGGTGGGTGCCAGGACACTGCAGTATAAAAAGAAATGAACAAGCGGATGAGCTTGCAAGAAGATTAGGACTACTCGATGAAAGTGAGATTGCTAACATCAAACCACCCCTTTGCGTAGTAAAGGCAATTTTGAGAAAAAATCATGGACTGGCAACCTAAAGTGGTCAAGTCCTAAAGGACACAGAGTATCCAACGCTATATGACCACTTTTTGACGGTCCTTCTGATCACCTGTTGTTGGTCTTATTTATTGCATCTAAGTTTAATATGAACTTATCTGAACCTATACTCGTAGATATTGATAGGATTTCTTGGACTGAACTAGTTTTGGCAAGTTCTTCGGCTTAACAGAGTCTCTGAATATTTAAATGTTCAGGTACCCAGTAAATGTGAATTATAAGCTGTTTGGCCATTTTTTCAGACAAATAGCTGCTTGGCTATCAATGATAATGCACGTATCCCCAACAGTTTCAACATTCCCTTTCAACTAATAGAGTGCCTCTGGAACTTCGAACTTGCCAGGTAAAATATATTGCATTCCAATGGTTTAAAAGCCGAAAAAGATACCCAGTGCGACGTATTCGAAGTATACCATTGCTCTCATTCCTTAAATCGTTTTGAGTCTTATATGGATGGATAAAGCTTTCGAAAAATCTGACACATCTAGTCTTCTTTGCTGGGAATTCTAGGACAAAATTCATTTTTAGCGATGTAGTCGATATTTGTTTCGAGACTTAGAGGACACGTTGGGGAATCGGACTACGAGCATGAAGACTGCTATGAAGCAGTTTCAGACAAAGAAACTCAGCGGGAGCAAATCACACCATCTCGTTGTGCTAAATATTCTACTTATGAAGCCAGTGACATTTTATAAAAAAAACATCAGAGCACATCAAGTCCAGGTAGAAAACGAGATGCTGGAATGACGAGTTAAAGATTCTGAAGTGATTTTCGACAAACTTTTTCGACTACTTTTTTGACAAGTTTTTTATTAAGAAAGCCGAGAAAACCCAACAAAAATTGCTTTCAGTCAAGAAAAGTAACTGACCAAACTTATATAAGCAAAGGGCCTGCTTTGGGTACTCTCGCAAATGTCATAAACCAAATGGTGTCAAGGGCAAAAAATATGCAAGCGGAAACATCTCAATCAATAAAGCGCGATATTTGAACTGAGGTTTAAAGCCATCAATGCAATAGACTTCATATCCGTACGCATTATGATATCAAATCTGATCAAAAGGAGAACCGACTATTGTGCGAAGTAGTAATACTCAAAAGTCATATGACGAAAGGTTCTTTAATTATACATCCAAATACAAAGTCTGCGTATCACAAATCAGGAAGAGCACTGTGGATGAAAGTGAAGATTTGGTTCATGAAGATGTTGAACTTCAGTCGAAAGTATTAGGTATGCAACTAAGTTACCGCTGTTTTTAAATGTGAAAAAATAGTTTCAAATGAATCATTCAAAGTATTGTAAATCGCTAGCTACAACCTTTTCCCATCTTTCTGGAGTTTGAATATCGTTACGGTTAAAACGTTTATCTTTTGAGGCTATCCACGAATCACGCCACTTTTTGATGCCTTCATATTGCGGAACTGCGGATCAGCATGACCATGTGTCATCGAACGGAACATAATCAGACTTCCGATTTGAGCGTTTCCAGGTAGGTTCTAGCGGATTTGTCATACTGTAGAATCAATTTTTCAATCCTCTGCTCGTGCTTTGCTCAGTTCACTCGCATCAATTGAAGTCGATACCGTTCCCCAGTGATGGTTTCGTTGGGTTTGAATAGTTGATAATACATAGCACCGACCTGGTTCCGCAAAATATACGCCGACGAAGTAGAAGTATGACTGGGCAGTTCCCTTGACTTTCTTCTCTTTGAATTGCTGTAATTAATGAATGATGCTATGAAGAAAACCTATCCTTTTTTCCGCTGATACAGTTTTTCCCAAGCAAAAATACGATGCTCAACGTCTCTTGGCTTCAAATCATAAGGAACCCAAGCTCCTTGTTTTTAAATCATTTCCAACTCATGCAATTGCTAGAAAATGGCTTGGCGAATAACTCCTAAAGCTGAAGCGAGCTCTTTTTGCTTTATTCACGATTCTCATCGAACAATTCCTCTAATTCAGCGGCTTCAATGGATTTTGGCCTTAACCATCGGAACCAATCACAGCACGTTCTTTCACTTAGACCAGCGTCTCCGTAAACTTTTTGGAGGTCTCGACGCGTTTCAGCAGCCGTAAAAGAATAAAATCAACACTTCCCGACAACAATGACGTTTATTTAGTACAAAAACCGACATTTTCACACAACCAAAAGTACAGGGTAACTGACTCGAACTGCAACTTTTTAAAATGCTATGATTTTTTTATTTTTTGATAAATTTTATTGTGCTAAAGCAAAAAATGTTGAAAAATACATCAATTTTCAAATTGTATCAGTATTTTTCAATATGTCCACCTCTGGCGCAAATAATAGCTTTGAGACCGCCGAAGAGAGCATCGCACGCTGCACGCAAGTGACTCTGCGGTATTTTGGCCTATTCCTGGCGAAGTGCTTGTTTGAGGTGGTACAAACTTTGGTATTTTTTAGTGCCAACCTTAGCATTCAAAATACCCTAAACAGAGAAATCCAACGGATTTGAATCCAGAGAATTTGAAATCCATTGTGTCAAAGAAATAAAGTGTGGAACATTGTTTTTTAACCAAACTTGATTGACGCGCGCTTTGTGAGACGGTGCCGAGTCATGTTGAAATGTCTACGGTCACCAACTGAAATGATTGTTTGCCCAAGGCTTCAACACTGCCTTTAAGATAGTTTCACGGTATACGATCGCATTAATTTTGACGCCACAGTCCATAAATACGAGCGGAGAGCGACCATCGGCGTTTATGGCGGCCCAAACCATCACCATCGATGCTGCCTGCTTTCAGGTGGCCATTGGAAGGTGTAAATTTTAAACTCGGTCATTTTGTTTGTTGACATTTTGCTCGATAACAAATGGCGACTCATCGGAAAAAACCAAATTCGGCAACTCACCACTTTCTTGCAAGCGTAGCAACTCCTTCGCTCTTTCGACTCTAACTTTTTTCTGTTCCGCGGTGTAAGATCATGTCCTTTTGGAACTTCAATGGCTTGAGCCAAGCTCTTTTTCAGTATGTGTTGCATCCGCTCCAACAATATGTTGAGCTCACGAGCCATTTTTCTTTCACTTCGACGCGGATTTCGCTCAATTCGAGCCTTCACTTTCCGAACCATTCTGTCGATGTTGCTTTTTTTTATGACCACCTCCATGGCGTTTTGCAACGCTGCCAGTATCACGGTGACGAGCTATGGTTCGAGACACAAATGATTTATTCACGTTGAGGTGCCGGAGGGCTCTAAGGATAACTACTTGTGGTTTTCCACCCCAATATAAAGCAATCACACTAACACGTTTGAATTCCATCGCGGATAAAAATTTTTCAACCCAACTGAGGCGCAAATCGTTTAAAAGGCATCTAAATAATAAAATTACCTGTCATGTGTCAAAATTTGATCTCAAAGTAATGAACAGTTTGGAAATTATAGCAGTCTGAAGTTGGTTGCAGTTCGAGTGAGTCAGGGCGTATATGACACCAAAACAAAATCACGTCAAAACGGTTTTAGATTTATCAAAATCGGCCAGCACTTACTACTGGAGCTATCTACATACTGAGAATGACAGAAAAAAAGGTTGGCAGTAGAATGTGGCTATGAAAATTAGAAGAGCCATAAACCTACAGGTAAAAGCCGCAAAACACCAAAATGAATAATCAGACCAATTTCACAGAAACCAAAAGGTAGAATACCATTTCGTACGAGTATCAAATCAATCCTAATTTGCTAACGGTATGATTCACAATGAATTTATCACTGTCATGGTAAATCAAAATTGATAATAATACCAATAACATAAACATTTGAATTGAAATGCCTTCCGAATTGAAAAGAATCATCCTGAGATACATACTCGAATATGCTAAAAGAATGAAAAACAACAAAAACGCACGAGAACAGTTTGACAAATTTAAAGGACTCCCTTTCCTTAAGCCCAAATATTTTGTTGAAATCAACAAGAAATTTATTTCCCAAGGATACAAAAGCATATAAGCACACATTCTCCTTTCATGGAGTGGAGTCGATATTAAATTTAATTCAAATTAGGAAGCCATCTCAGTTCCATTGATAGACATTGACATTTCTGTAAGGATACACTTGAAAATCCAGATAAGTAAATTCCAAATTGAGAAACGCAAATGCAATCGAAACAAGGAATTTCGATTGGCAAGAGATTTGATTACATTTTTCGTCCTTTATTCGGAATTTACTCATATGTACCTCTACATAAGAGTTAAGTGTTTTGATTGATGCCGGCCGAATGTGAAGTTGTCGTTTGGAGTTATTTCATCAAAATAAGAAGGGTGTGCGTGTAATTAAAAGCAGGTCGTTCAAAACCAACAATCAGAACAAACAATGTCAATTTTTAAATATTTAAGCTTGAGAAATGATCAAGAATCTCTCATTCGTTTCCTTCTGAAGTCTGGCAACATGTCCAGCCTTTTAGCTCACTAAAGAAGCTTTCTTTTATCCTTCAAACGATACTGTTCAAATTCTACTTGAATTGTTTTTTTTTTTCATGGTACTCCTTTTACCTGTGGTTTCCTTTTGTTGAATTGTTTTAGTCCCTCGTAAAAAGACAGACAAACACTTCAGAGTTTAAGTGGTGTCCGTACCTACCATATCGGCACCGAATATCTATCGTCTAATGCGATCGTAGGCTGGACGCTCTCAAACGAAGCGCTTCACGGAATCCTTATCACAATTACTTATGCGTACCAAACTTAAGGGTTGTCCAAGTACTAGTTTCTTTTTAAAAATAAAATAAAATAAACAAAAATCAAAATATTTTCGGTACGTTGTGGCTTTATTGGGAAGAGAAAATATTTGAATATTCGGCTTGCTTCGCAGTAGCGCATCCTATCAACCACATCTTCCAAGACCTTGTTGACTGTTTCTGGGTCTATCACACGAATGGCTCAGACGATATTCACTTTAAGGGCTTGATTCGTTTCTGAAATATCTGCACAACGTCGATTATTTTAACGAACTCCACAAAAAGAAGTCGAACCGGGTCGAATCGAAACTCCGAGGCAGCCAATTGCCATTGCCAATGTTGCATTGCATTGCGCGATATAATGCTGAAACCAATTTCAACCCACAAAAATTCGGTAATCATATCTCTATAGTGCTCACCGTTGATCGAAATGGCGTCTCCAGCAGCATTTTTGAAAAAAAAAACATGCCCCAGAGATACCATCACTCCAAAATCATCAAACAGATGCTCTTTGCTGATGTCATTGCTTGTCGACGTTTCTTGTCGCTACATACCGTACGATGACGAAAGTCATGAGTGTTGTCCGCAAGCAAGCCTGTCTCATGAACTTTTTGCACAAACTTGCGTACTTCATTCGGCCAAAACTTATTTTTATTTGGCACTTTCGTTTCGTTCTGGACCACACCTGTTGAGACCCCTTACAACGCCATTAGGTAGTCTACAATCTTTCCTACTGAAAGCTTCATGAATGTCGCTGACCCCATGAAACCCAACTTTCAATGGAAGTCTAAACTGATTATTTGGAAGACAGGAGCAAATTCTTTTAACGAGGAGTGAAATCTAACGTGTTGTCCTTCAGAAATACACCAGCGACACTCCCTAAATCGGTTTGGAGCGATTCTTGAACTTGAGAGTACATTTCCTTTCTCGTCCCAATTGTGGCCAAAATCATTCTTGGAGACAAAGATTTTGATTTCTAATTTCCCAACAACAAAATTTCTGGTGTCAATGTCTTACACAAGACATCCACAAAACCAGAGTCAGAAAAATGCGGCGGCAAGGTTTTTAATACCCCAGTACGATTTGTATCAGGGAACTCTTCTTTTTAAACAGAGGTTGCCGTTGAGAGTTCAACTCATGATGAGAGAGATTCATTAGGGCATGTAGTCAGTACCAGGCGAAGGAAGCCGCCATGAAGCTGTTTAGTGAAGTTTGAAGTTTCACTGCCTTATGACATTTTTTGTGAAAGCTCATTCCACAGGACAACCGACGCACAGGATATGACAGCGCCTTGATGTGCCAGACTAGTCAACTTCCTCTTTCTTGTAAAGAGATCTATTCCAGTTTTGACAGGATTGACTGAAAGCTTATTTCTTGTGCAAAGATGCCAATCACATTTATGTCTGCCTGCACCTAACCGCAAACAGTCACTATAAATTCCGCGCGCGCATCTGGGAGATATAAATACCCTTTTACTGGCTTTTCACCAGGGAGCGGACTGGTAGTGTAGTAGTTTTCAAACTCAGGTATTAGGTTTCGATATTTTTTCCAGATGTGGTTGTCAAACTGGAGCCAGTTCATCCTCAACCAGTGGGTCGTAGTATGTGCTAGTTGTTAGTTCGTTACATTTCGCCCAGCCAGCAACCACTACAACATCAGTGTTATGCCTTCATGTCAGATTTGACGCCGACGGGATTTACATATAACTCATAAAAACTCCATGAAAAGACTTTTTCAGATAATTGCCTCTCACGGGATTCGAACCCGTGACCCACTGCTTGAAGAGTCTATGCATATACCACATATACGCATGCCTAAGCGTAGACATTCAAATTATTGAGAGCGTGATTCGACCAAATTGTAATATAGGAGTGGAGACAGAACGCCGCCTTGCGGCCAATCCCTCTCTATTGCATCACCCGCAATCAGGGCCCTATTTACCACCACCCTTTGCTGTCTGGCCAAGCAACACGTGGCGTCAAAATTTGCGTTGTCGAAAACGCACTAAGTGTTGGAAAAAATCAACCATCCGTTATCCCTCTTAGTGGAGCGGCGAAGATGGGTTTAACGGTCAACGAAAACAAGACCAAGTATATGCTGCCTTGCATAAAAGACACCTAACACCGGCGTCTCGGAAAGAACGTCATCCTCAACAGATATAATTTGAAGTGGTAAAGGACCATGTTTACCTAGGCTACGCTATCAATTTAGATAACGACACCAACGCACAGATTAAACGAAGAATAACTCTTGCCAACCTCTAGGCAATTGGCTAGGAAAGTCTTCTCTCGAACAACAAAGTGACCCTATATGAGACATTAATAATCCCAGTCTTGCTCTATGACGCAGAGGCATGTTTTGAGGGAAAAATTCTTCGGGTGATACAACGACGAACTATACGGACTGTACAATGACATGGCCTTAGCCAGAAGTGTGAGTCATATAGAGTGGATCAGCAAAAATGCTCGGTTTCGAAAAATCTTCGAGTCCGCCCTTGAAGGACACCGCAGTTGAAGAAAATCGCTAGTCAATTGATGCACGAAAGTAGAAGAGGACTTCAATCAACTTAGCGTGCCAAACTTAAAGCAGTTAGCAAAAGATCAAGCTGACTGGAGACGCTTGTTCGTTAAGCCCGAGGTCCACCCCGAAGTAGAGCACCAACTTAAGTTATTAAGCAAGTAGCACTCATGAGGTCAATTACACAATGTGCAACATTGCGCTTACGGCAGCCGCGGATCATTGATGGTTAAGGGTGAGAAAGAATAAAAGAATAACATATTACTCGATGTCAAAAACTCACTTAACTCAACCAGATGGAGATTTTAATTTTTACGTGGTGAGAATAAGAGGCAGATGCTTAAGTGACAGAGTCTTTCATTATAACACAGAAATGCTAGTAGAGTTCCACAGGGCTCAGTACTAGGACCAGTTCTATTGGAATGTTATCTATTATGACATATTGCTAACGCCAAGGTCACGTAAAAAGAACGCCACTGATAACACTGTTGCCATTCCAGTCACCGCCATCTAAAAGCAAATGCCTATAAATGCAATTAGTTCTCTGTTCACTATGAACATTGTCAAGCAAAAAATGCGTGACCACAGCTGAAAGCGTTATAGGTTCAAATATAAACCACATCTAATGTACGGATGGAAGAGGCCTCCTGGGGCAGTTTTGTCACTGCCGACAGGAATGCTAAATGTTGACGAACACAGATAGGTAACTAGGAATATATTGAGCAAAGTGAACAAGTCAACCCTTTTATGCGCATTCTCTTTATGGATGCATGGATCCAAACCCAAACTCCCGACCTAAGAAAAACAAAATATAAAATTATATTATAGTTACTGTTTAGTCTTTAGCTACACATTCAATAAACAAATGATTAAGGAACAGCCTTCCTTTGCGATGTGTGTCTAGCAATCAGTAGCAAAATCACCGAAAACAGATGTCGGCATAGGAAAAGACTAAAAAATGTGACTTTGTTGAACTGTTACCATCATTTTCAAGGCACTTGCAACTAACAAACCAGATAACATGGTTGCTGACTACTGCGGTTGATATGTTCTGACAGAGATAAGGTGGTGGGTGCCTCAGCTGCATGTCAGTTAATTTCCTACTTAACGATCTCAAGAACTTTAGCCTCTTGACCCAGTCGTATGCAGATGATTTCCCACCTGTATTATCTGCCGAACAGCCTGCATATAAATAACTGAAGATGTGTGCACGAGAAATAGGTTTTCAGTCAACTCTTTCAAGAAGGATGTATAAGGTTTTCTAATACCGACTTGACAATTTTTTTTAAATAAAAGTCAAGCCAATTTTCAACCACTCAGCCACACATTTCGGCCGAAACGGCCGCTATTTCGCGTTCAATGTTGGCTCTGAGCTCTTCAAACGTCGTCGGCGTGTTGGCATAAGCCAATGACTTAACGTAGCCCCACAGAAAATAGTCAAGCTGCGTTAAATCGGAGGAACGAGGCAACCAATCGACTGGCCCATGTCTTGAGATAACACGCTCACCATACTTACTCTTCAATAAATCGATTGTAGCGTGTGCTGTGTGGCTTATGGTACCATCCTGTTGAAACCACATGTCGTCCAAGTCCATATCTTCCAATTCGGGCCAAAAATAATCGGTGATCATGGCGCGATAACGCTGACCATTCACAGTAACGTGACGATCGTTATCGTCGACGAAAAAATATGGCCCAATAATGCCGCCGGCATGCAAACCGCACCAAACAGTTATTTTTTGTGGATGAAGTGGTGATTCATGAAGCACATGTGGGTTTTCACCCGACTAATTATTAGCATATTTTGCTAATTGACGAACCCATTGAGCCAAAAATGAGCTTCGTCACTGAAGATGATTTTGCAATGAAATTCATCATCTTGGCGCATCTTCTCCAGAACCCAATCGGATAACGTACGTCGCTTCAAATGGTCCATTGGCTTCAATTCTTGAGTCAGCTTGATCTTGTATAATGGGGTCTGTGCGTTGCCCAATTCTTGAGAACGCCGTGGAATTGACTGATTTGGATCGTTTGCTATGGAGGTCTGAACGGCAGCGATATTTTCGACACTTCGACCAACCCGTTGTCTCAATGACACAGCAACATCACACAACGAATATGTAGACTCAAATTTTTGCACTAAACTTGTTATTGCCTGTCTACTAGGGCGAGAATTACGACCGAAAATTGGAGTTAACGCTCTTAAAGTTGCAGTCACCGACTCCGAATATTTGTAGAAAATTTTATAATTTGTAGACGTTGCTCGTTAGTGTGCTTTACTATAATGAAAATGTTGAGTTTACTGAATAATTTGACAGTGACAGTTTGATGATTAGTGAAAGAGTGCGTTTACAAATTAAATTCAAAGTTGTCAAGTTCCTATTGGAAAACCCTATAGTTAACTGGTGCGCCTTCTTGTTTTTGAGGACAAAGTTATTTGAACTAAACACGATGCATCGGGAGCCACCGATTTCCTGTCATCGGGTGGCACATACTAAACACTGATGTAAAGGGTGTTGATTTCTGAGAAATTTCAGACTTGACTGGACAAAAACTAAACCCGATCCAATGTACTAACCTCAACTCTATTCAACTAGCCGACACAAGTCCACTTAATTTAAAAAATTTTACTGAAAAATTCTAAATAAGAAAACCAATTGATGTGAAAAACAAAATCATCTACAGTCGAATGAATTTGTTTGCAATCTATTCTATTCTGACTCACAAATTCTTTCTCCCCTTTTACACAAAAAAAAAAAAAAAATACGTATCCGTAAAATAGCAAACATTTTAGTTGACTTCATACTCGTACTCGGGCCATCGGGTATTCTCTGTCAACTCAGCAATGAATATTTAACAAAACGGAAAATAGAAACGACGTCCTAATATAACAGAATAAACCGTCAGGATTTTTATTATGTATATACGAATGGACGAGCATCATGCACCAAGGCTTTCAGACGAAAGGTCCAAAACTCCAAATTCCGATCCTAACCCTTTTTTTTTTAACAAATAATTTCGAAATATTTATATGTGTAAACGTATCCGAATCTGAGAACATAAATACGGCCACACAAATATTTTGTATCTTTTGTTTGGATTTTTTATTAACAAGTAAGGTTCGTGTGGTTGGATATGGTTTTTAGCTGAATTTTGATATTTTCCATCTCTGCAAAATCATTGAATTGAAAATTTTATTTAATTAACTTTGTAAGCAAGCGGAAGCGCAGCAAGAAATTATGTTGGGCGTGGGTATCCTTTTCTTTTTTTTTTTTTTTTTTTTAACTTAGTCCTAGTCCTGCTGAAGTGAAAAACATACAATCTGACTGAATTGATTTGTAAATAACTTATCCCGTCAAATAATCTTTTCTCCTATCTACGAGTATATAAAAAAAAATTGGCATTTTTCCACTCGATTTTGGTGTAAAAAATTCAGGGATGGGAAAGACAGTTTATTTGTAAGTTCCGGAGTGCTTTAAGTATTAGAAAAATTACAGAATTTTCAGTCTTAAAGAATGGTTAACGTTCTCCACTCCCTCTGGCTTTTTGTTGTCTGTTTCACTAATCTGCCCTCTTGCATTTTCTCGTGTTGTCCCCGTTCTTCTATTCTTCTCATACTCAGGATACTACGGTACAAATGGGATTTACTGGATTCTTTGAATCCAGTTCCCTCTCTTTGCTTACAGCCCCAGAGATGACTATATAGGTAGCCCGGATAGAACCAGGCGGATGGCTTAGAGGATCTAGCAGGGGATCTAGTCTTTTCTTGATGCCCTAAGATGTCAACACTCCAACAATAGCCGAAAGCCTACCCTAAATCCTAAATTGTGTGCTTCCGGCGACATAAATGTGTAAAAAAAAAAAAAAAAATTGTGAAAGAGAGTTCACGATTCTCTTCGATCCTTTCCCCACATTCGTTTCTGTAAGGACTCTTACTGCTCCCTTAACATAGTTTTTTGGAAAAATTTTCTTCCTACTTGACGGTCACTAATTGAGCTCCCTTAAATTGGCCCCAAAATTATCCTGGATCCAAAGGTGTAATATGGACCAACGCAGCCGCTCGATAGATAAAACGAACAGGACGAACGCGACAAAACACCGATGGGTGTGATTGTGTGGTTCCACAGGGAGGCTGTCAGAGCTCTGGATTTGAGTCCCTTTGCACTGGCAACTAAATTGGTGGAACAATGTATGAATGTGTGTGTGTGCGTCACAGTACAAGAAAGACAAAAGTCAAGAAAAAAGGAAAACTACTACTACAAAACGAACGAACAAGAAAAAAAAAACCTACAAGGAAAGAACGCTCCAAAAGACAAGAAACCAACAAACGAAAGTGGCGGGAAGTACACACTCCCCTCATCTTTCTAACCAAAATTGTTTTAAAATTCTAAAATCGGGGAATTTTGCAACAAGAGGTTTAGAACCTTGGATATTGCTGGTTCTGCAACAAAACAAGCCCAGAAAAAGGAGGTGTTGTACTGTCAATTAGTCCGCATGTTCGAGGTTTGGTAAGGTTAGAGTTATGCTCGTAGTTACCACGGAACGAGCGTTAGACGGCAACACCCTAACCACTGGAACCAAAAAATGTTTTTTTTTAAATTTCTCAGTCAGTGATTTTTCATAGAGCATAGATCATTTATGTCTCCAAAGTGGTAACTGCATTGCATTCTGATTCCTGTCACCGTAGGGTAGCTGCAGAGGAAGTGTATCACAGATTTCTTGTTCTCATCGTCATTACACTTCCTGCAAGTAATCACTGTGACGAATGCACAGCACATGTGTTCCAACGACACTTTGTCGCGTAAAAATGCTCGTGACTTTCAAGATATCTTCTGCTCTGAGGTTGAGTAATCTCTAAACATCATGAAATCGAGTATAGGCCATAATAGAATTAATCTTTAACCGACCTTAGAGGCCCCTTTAAAGTTTTTCATCTGTTTAACATTGTTGACCTGCGTACCATTTTCACCAAGAAATCCAAGTCTGGCCAACTCATAAGCAACGGTTCCCTGTTGTTTTTTTTTTTTTCTTTTTCTTCGAAGATACCAATAGGTTTGCTATCAACATACACAATCCGCAAGCTTGATTGCTAGATTCCAGGAACATGCCTACGTACTTAATCACGTACTTAAACACTCTCCCCGCGTTAGCTACTGAGTATGTTCAAAAAGTAAAGTAACATAGATTCGGTTATCGTTTTTTTTTTTTTTTTTTTTTGTTGCTGTGTTGGGAACATGTTCTGAACATATATACTAAGTTCGTTTTAGACCGATAAAAAGGTTAGACGTTAACATATCGGTCAACTCGTGTCATGGAATATTTTTGGATGATGATCTTGATTTGCTCAAAAGGGTCATAATTGATGACCAAACACGGGCATATGGTTTTGACGTCGAAACCGAGGCCCAATCGCCCCAATAGAAGCACCCAGGAGAGCCAAGGGAGAAAAATGTCAAAGTTTTGATCACAGTTTTTTTCGATTACCGTGGCGTCGTGCACCAGAAGTTTTTATTTCAAGGTCATACAGTCAATAAGGAATATTACCTTGAAGCAATGCGCCGTTTTCGAGAAGCAATACATAAAAAGCCTCCGGAGTTGTGGAAAAACATAGTTGTTTCATCGTTGCTTGTGAGAGTTTTTTTTTAGCCAAAAACAAAACAACTAACATGCCTCAGCCACCATTTTCACCGGATATAGCCCCATGCTACTTTTTCCTATTCCGAAAACTGATGAGACCTGTCTTCGACTTTTCTAGTCTTGGATTGTCGGTATTAATTTAAACGTCCATCCGCCTTTTGTTGTTTTAGTCCAACGGGCCTATTAAATAGTTATTAACGCTGCCTTTTCTTCGGTTTTATATGTTTTGATGCCATTTCCATCGTGCTGGCTCAAGATGTCAATGTGACCATCCTAGCCAACTTCGTCTCATAACTTTTAGACATTCAAAACAAACGTACATCGGTACCTCTTTTTCTTTCCTCTTTTCTTTCTTTTCCTCGCTAATTTAAAAAAACAGAAATATGGTTCGAAAACCGCTATTTTTCTTTAGCGCAATGTTGACGATAGTCTCCTTTTAGGATCCTTCGTTCTTACTGGCCTTGCCCAGACTGGGGCGCCATCCAAGAGCGTTGATATTGTTACTCTTCAAAGCCAATTTTTTCTATTGTGTCCAAGTCCACCAATATAAGGTAATATTCGCGCGACGGAATTGCCTGTAAGCACAATAGAATGTGATATTATGCTGCTTAAGAGATGTGACAGTGTCTAACTTTACTAACTTACTTAGATGGTGTTACAAGAACCTCGCTTACATGCCCCTACAGCTAGCGCGGTCTTTTGCCAACTGCCTGTAGGTGCATACACGAAGTTGACTTAGGTCCAATTTCACTTGTGTTCGCCACCTAAGATAAGGTCGTTTCCAACTGAGTTGTCCTTCTGGGTTACACTCGAAAACTTTCCGAGCCGAGGCGCTGGTGGATATTCGTTTAAGGTTACCTAGCCACCTAAGAAGCCGGATTATTCTAACTTTTCTGACAAGATCAGTATCAGTGTATAGCCCGTACGTTGCTGTAACATTTCCTTCATTCTCTATCGATGCGAATGGAAACGAAAATTACCCGAATCACTCCCGCTCGATAACGTTTGCATCTGCTTTCTTTAGTGTCTAAGCTCCTGCGCTGTAAAGCAAGACTGGGATGATCAGTGTCTTGTATAAAGGCTTTTGTTTTATTACTCAATTGACATTTTTCCTGGTGTCCTTGTCGGAGTTGATAGCGGAGCCGAGGTGGCCGATGTCCCCCACCTCAAAGTTGTATCTACAGCCATGTCGTGCATCCCTTTTTGTCAACAACATGTACATTTTTAGACGCTAAAACAATCATTGCCGCTTCTGCTTCAATAATTGCGAATTCATTGACAACTCGATCCGTTCTTCCCAATATGTCAATGTCGTTTGCGCATGAGAGTAATTGAACAGATTTTCAAAGTTGATGCTTCTAGATTGGACTTACGTGTTTCGTATAATTCTTTCAAAAAACGATTTTGAAAAAATCACATGACAACGCATTGCCTTATTTAAGTCTTTTTTTGATATTAAAGGTAAAGTTGCGTTCTTAGTGGTCATCCTGGTTAAATGAGCTTGAGAGGGATGCCGAAACTAGACATGGCTCGGTATTGTTCGTCCCTATAGATGCTGATACAGATTTTGAATGAATCACCACCTTCCCTTTTAAACAGCTCCGCACTTATGATATAAGATTCAGCAGCTTTGATAGTCTTAAGTTTGGAAATTGCTACGTCTTAGATAGAATTCTTGTGTGTCTTAGTCCAAGTTGAATGGTTCATTCTGAATTCGCCTTCAACGTTTAGCAGTCTTTAGAAACAATCTTCCAGATTCCCAGCACCAATGTGATTCTACTGTGAGATTTCTTTCTTCATCCTTGCAGATTTCTGTTTGGCCATTACAACTTTGACATGTTCGTCCTTACTCCTGGTAAAACATTATTCTTCTGATAGCACCTGTCTAAGGCCTCGCTCTTTTCTTCACTTCTTTTCTATTCGTAGAATTTTCGAGCCCGTCTTATTCTTTTCTACAGGGCCACCCTATACGCCTGCTCTTTTTTTAGATTTGCCGCTCTGCATTCGCTCTGCCATCGAATCGAGGGATTCTTTGTTGAGACGGGTTAAAACCCAGTACACAGGAGGGGTCCTATCTGTTTGCCCTTAGGCAGCAAAGCCACTGGCCTTGTATCCGAAAAGACATCGGACTTTTTGAGAAGTTAAAGGGAACTCGATCAAATAAGACCATAAATCTCTCCCAATGGTTCGCTGGGCTTGGGCTGTCACAGATATTCGCATCTGTATCTTGGTTACAACAAGATAATGGTCCAAATTGTTGCTCGGAACGTTCAGACATGCACCAATCGCAGTATGACGGTATGTTGATCAGAAGCCAGTCAGGTTTCTTTATGGATATCATGGCGTACCAATCCTGTGCTGGTTATAATTAAATTACGTCCCGCCACAAAATCAATTAGCGCTCGTCCGTTTCTGGAAGTGATAGCATATTATTAAAAATGCCTTCCTTGCTCGCTTGACATCAAAACCGTCACGGACGATTTTCACTTATAGATTTGGCATTGCACGTAGGTTTTTTAGAAGAACTCGTACATAGAAGCAATCTTGGCAAGGCCATCCTTCACCTCTGTCGAGGCGTTTTTGAGGCTTATGTTTGCGAATTTAGCCTAATTGTCTTCATTTGTTTGTTTAAACTGTAGGTTCGCATCCCAATAAATGTTGCTACTGCTGTCCTCATCGCGCCGGTTGTCTGTAACATTCTTTTTTTTTCGCGCCCATCCCATTGCACTTCTTGGAGGGCGGTTGTGTCTGCTTTGTACTAGCTCGTCTCTAACCACTCTCGGATTTTTACCATTCGAAGCTAGGGATCTGATCGCTGTTTGGCTATTAATCTCTAAGTGAGTCAAGCACTGGCCTGGTGATTATCTGAGACGGTACAGTATGCAAATAGACAAAAGAACTAATGAATCAAAGATTGCGGCGAAGCCTTTGGCTGTCTTAGAGCCGTCTGTGAAGATGAATATCTACTAACTGAGTAAAACTTGGCATTATCGGCAATCGTCCCTATCTGTAATCGAGTAAATGAAGTCAATGTTGATTGATTCGGTGAGGCCGTGATGCAGGATAGATGCATTGACAAGCCCTATATTTAGTTCTTTTCATTGCTGAGTGTTTTTCGGCTTGAGGGCAGAGTTGATTGCACTCTGCACAAATGGAGCTACCGTTGGTGGTGCTAAAGGGTATACAAGTAGACCTTTGCATTTTTCCTAACAGGGTGATATTAGTTTACCTGTTCAGAGCAGCCACCAAATGGCTATGCCATAAGTGAGGATTTGTCTTAGTATCGTAGTTCAGACCCAGTATATGGCTTTGGGTTGCAGGCTACTTTTTGAGATTACATCCCTCTCACATGATTACAGGGCAACTTAAGTTTTTCATTTCGTCTTGCATCATTTGCTATCCTAGATAAGGCCATATACCTGGCACATCTGGGTAAACTTATTTAACTTGAGTAAGGTGAAGCAGGGAATGTTTTTTTTTTTTGTGAAGAAGACCAGCTCCGATCTGGTTGGATTCACGCTAAGCGCACAGGTTACAATTCCGAATTAAGCTCCCATGAAATCGGCACCAATATCAAGGAATGCCACCATACTCCACGATTTTGAATAAATCGTGACAAAGTGTTTAGTGCGATCGATCTACCTTCTTTGTAAGCTGAGACTGAAGTAAATATTGAGGAAAGATGAGATCATTTGGAAGCATGTTGGACCTTTTTGCCTGCTAAGGGTAGGAAATCTCAGTTACTTCAGTCCCTAGTATTCATAAGTTTTGAAACAAGTTCGCATCTGTAAAAATCTTGGCACAAAACATTTGATCAAAACTAAATTAGAACTCGTGGCACCGAATGAAAATGCTACAAATTGAATTAACTCGTAATGATATTAGCACTCAAGATTTGCCAAAAACTTTCCGAATACGAATACAAACAATTTCGAAGCAAACTTCTTCCTTTCGAAAATGACTTGAAAGAAGCAAAGAGCATTTTTGTGTTAAACGAATAGTTCAAGGAATGCGAATGCGAATACGACTTTGGGTGGTTCTTAACTTCATTAGTTGCATGTACATTTGGATTAGTTAAAGAATCCATCGTACTTCGTAAAGGAAAGTCCATTAAATCTCCATCTTCTGATAGAAATTCTTGGTAATGTGTGATGCTGTTGATAGTGTGCACTTAAACTGTAAAAAGTATCTCAAAGTTTATTTAACTTTGAAAAACTGATTTCATTGAAGAGGCCTTGATTATCGTCAGCTAGGTTCCAACACTGACTTTCCAAACTCATTTTGTGTTCGATTAATGGAATTTTAAATTGTTGTAACTCGGGCGAGTGGAAAACAAGTTCACAGAAGTTTGTTACATTCGAAGAAAATTGCTACATCACTTCTTAATGCGGACTACAACTGGAGGATTAACATGAAAATGTTCGTTAAGTAAGCCATTACATAAAAGAAGGCTAAATTCGTCAACATAGACAAGCCCAACAGGGATTTTCTTTCTGCATACTAAACGTGGACACTCCTCCCTCTTGTTCTATGCTAAATTCTTCAAAACTATGGCAATTTTTTTTAAATGGCTTACTGACTTACTAACAGTCCGTCGTGAACTTGGGTTTCAACCAAAAAACCTCTTCTGCTACCATAATCAGTGATTAGCTACCTCCAATGTTACGCTCCAAGTTGGATAGATGCGGTTGCTACTACTACGCCGTACTTTGACTCGAAAACTCTTTGGGCTAGAGCTGTGATGACCATTTGCTCAACATGGCCCACTTTCCTTACACATAACCACCTGTCACATCAGAGGAGCTTTTCTGATGTCTCGCAGGCAGAATTCCCTTTGGTGTTCTGTGGAAGATGTTTGGGGCTAAGATTTCGAGAGAACTTGAGTGTAACACGATCGTTATAGATTCAAGAGTTCTTATGCGATTGCAACTAGTCGATGTTGCCTCCTTGGAAAATTCGGATATCCAGACCTTGCTTCTAGCTATTAACAAATATGATTGAGATTTTAAGAGAATCATGGTTAAGTCTAGTCTTCTGAAGACTACAATCGATTTCCTTGTCTAAAAAGTGAGCAGAGAACTGCCTCAACTTAGTGTTCAGAACACAGTTGCAATTTCTTTTCCAAAGCCTAAAGATATCCACGAGGTCTGGTAATTCCTTGATCTCATGAGACTGCTCCGCAAAATAGTGAATAACTATGCAGATTGTGCAAATCCATTGATAAACCTCACAAAAATAGATTATCGGTTCGAGTGGATAGAAACTCCAGAAAGAGTATTCCAGAGGTTAAGTGAGATGGTCATCAATCCACCTGTACTTACGTTATTCGACCCGTAATGCGTTCATAAAGTGCACACTGATACTTCATCTTCCAGTTTGTGCGAAATTATCCTGCAACTATGGCAAAGACTACAACTATCTAGGTGCGGTAGTCTTCTACGGAGAAAAAGAAGCTCTCATATGAACTTGAAGTTATTGCAATAGTGGAGTGCCTGGACAGGTTCAAAGTGTAGCTGCTTTGTAATCATTTCAAGGTTGGCACAGACTGTGAGGCCATAGGTGAAACCAGTGAAATTGATTCTCCGTGTGTTCCACTGGTGGCTCAAACTACAAAACGTTCGACTACAAAACGATGCACCAGCCTGACAAAAGTCGGAAACCACTTAAAGATGAAAGTTAAATGAAGGAAGCGTTTGGCTTGATACATATTTCTGACAAAATTGGGTGGCCGCTATGCAATGGTAAGACTTGAAGTTACGAGCCCTTATTAAAACACTCAACAGTGTCGAGATGGCACCTGTAAAGGAATTGCTCCAAAAAGACTATATTATCAGAGGGTATCGCATCTTTCACAAAATAGGTGAAAACGAGAAGTAGTAGTCCCGAAAATGATACGAGAAAGTATCTCCCTCTTGTTTGACACAGTGCAGCTTGTCCATCTTGATTTCTTTATAAAGGAAAGGGGAACGAGGTACATCCTTACCTTTGTCGATAATTGCACGAAGAACACAATTCTACTATCCATGAAGACCACAAAGAGCAAGGGAGTGCTCGTCATCCTATACGATATGGCCACCAAGAAGAATTGTTAATAAACGAAAGACTGACTTTAGATGGCGGAAGTTCAATCAGCTTTTTTTTTTAGGAGAATTCAATCCATTATATGGAATGTCACTGATTTCGACCGATGCAAAAACATCGTCCTTCCTTCACTGAAATGCATGCATACCTCTGAGGAGGCAGGAGACTTGGCCCATCATCTACGAGCAGTTCAATGGGGTCTAAACACCGCACAAATTATAAAAAAAAGAACACACGAACCTTTATTCGCATTCACACCGAGAAGTATCCTGTGCGACGGAGCCATTGAAGTATCAGCCAGGAGAACTCGTGTTGGTGGAGAATAATGCTGCAGCCACATGTGGGTCTTGGAAATTGAAACCAATATGAGTCAGTGACGAAGAATACTCCGATATCGAAGATGTGATTGATGAAAGGAAGATCATGTATATAAATCAGTGGCGCAGACTGTAGCAAGGTAGTCAAAAATTGCCACAAAAAGTATATCACAACAATAATACAACCAATGGACTTTCTTTTGTTTAATTTCACTCTTATTCTACTAAACTGTCATTTTGTCTTAAGCACAAACTTAAAGTTCTTAAGGGTATGCTTGACTCTTTAAGAACTTTCAAAGCGAATACACTCGTAATACATTGACTATTTTCCATCTTCGTATCTAAAAACATTTTGAACTTTTACATTGTGTATGCATACATCATCATCCCACAGTATTTTGATATCAATTGAACTACTGAACAGCTTTAGCTAGCAGCCAACTTGACTTTCATGAACTCAGCAACAACTATTTTATAGAACGTGTTCTTCCAAGATGTCAACTGTCAGGAGACAGTTTTAATTTCGTTTTACTATTATACTTCACAGATGCAGGAACCATCAGAGTGTATATATTGTCAGGGTTTGAATGCAAATGCATAGCATCTGTTATCCTTTCATACGGTTTTCTAGGACACGGACACAGAAATAGTGAAACTATTGCATTGCATACCAGGGTCGTTATTGTTTTCCGATCCAGTAAAGTGTATGTTATAAGTTATTCCCAGCGTTTGCCCTCTGAAGCTATGATATTTTTGTGGATGACTTGACAGCCTTGAAATGAATAACGTTCTAGATGAGTGTTTGTTGTGTCTCATGAGGTATATGCTAATTTAAAATTCGGATACTATGAGGTATTGCGATAAGAAATGATATTTGACTTCTCTGCTGAACAATCGAAAGGTTGAGGTTGTTTTATCACCACCAACAATTATCAATCATCCTGTCCTGGCAGAAATGACTGTACCTGAGAAATGGAAGTGGGTTTATGATTTCGTGTGAGTGAATCAAGCTTGACGTTAACACTCGGCATGGCAGACGCTTTATATGAGCCACTTTAATACATTTGGAGTTTGGGTCGGTAAGAATTTTCAGGATTAGTCAGGGGTGAAATTGTATGGAAGCTTAGTAGGTAACAAACAGATCTTGCATTTCAAAACGTACTACTGACTCCAGAATACCTGGTCTATTTGATGAAGAGCTCCTAGTACAGATTTGGGTGGCTGAATTTCCGGTTACGTAAACTATTGCTAATAAAAGACAAAGTCCTTCAAATCTGCACATGTTTAAACTTCAAACCGGGTAGGTGCAGCCAGACAACTAACCGATATCCGCGTAGTACGGTGACCAGGCAAAACTTGGTGACTGAGTGCTGATTTATTGTTAGCTGTAAAGAAAAGGCAAAATTCTTGAGCTGTCGTCACTTGAGCGAACGCATTGTAACAATCCACATCTCGACACCGAGAAAAAGGAAGAAGATGTAGACGATATTACCATGCCCTAAGTATAGGGAAGTCATAAACTAATGATGTTGCGATCAATGTAAATTATATTCGAACTCTGTGAACTGAAGCGTTAGTTTCCCTTCGCTCAACATGTCCTAACGGTATACAAAGGTATACAAAGTCTTTTACAACCTCGAAATTATAGCTGTTGATAACGACGTCCTGACAACAGACACCTGATTTTGCCCTCATTTCGGTAGGTTCCGTTTTAATATTAGCGAACACACCGGTGACAGCCCGCTGAGTTCTCCCAATTATGATACGTCGGTATCATCACCAGTAGTTGCACAAACTTTTGAAAGATTGTATCACCAGCGTTCAATTGTGAGTTCCGCACATCGATACCTCTATATCTTTTCTCCCCGATTTTACTTCGCACGCGCTGTAGGCAAACATTTTACAGGTACTCAAATAGCTTGAGTGCGCGGAAATTATATTAAAAAAAAGTCACATGACAGTGCCACACCTTGTCTAAAACCTTTTTTGACATCAAAAGTGTCGGCTAAGTCATTACCGGTACCTTGATGGTATTTGTTCTCAATTATCATTCTGCGCAGATGGACGAGATTAGCAAGAACGCCAAAACTAGACTTGGCTCTATATAGCTCGTCTCTATAAATTCTATCATACGCGGCCTTAAATTCAATGATTCAGTGGTAGGTATCGATTTGGACTTCTCAAGTTTTTTCCATGATCTTACCAAGTTTGCAGATTTGATCAATTGTGGATTTTCCTGATTTGAAATCGAACTGATAGGGACCAGTCGAGTTTTCGAAGATGAGGGGGTTCCCTCTTTTGTAGATCGGCTATATGGTGCTGAGATTCCATTCATCAGGCATCCACCCTTCTGACCAGGTCTGAAAAAGGATTTGGTACATGCCCCCAACAAAGTCATTTCCAGCAGTTTTGAATACCTCGGCCGGTAAGCCGTCGGATGTGGCTGATTTGTTGGATTCTACCTTAGATATTGCTATCGCTTTCATCGTCTAAATTGAATGGTTTATTCTTCCTGACGGAAGAATGACGAATCTGCAGTAAAAGTGTTTCCATATTTTCAAACCAACTGTGATTCTACAGGCTTCTATACAGGTTTTCTTGATTTGACAAGTTCTTTGAATATTATTTCTGGAGTACAATCTCTCAAAGTCTTCGATCGCGTTCGTGTTCTTTTCTTCTTCTAGAGCAGCCTATATTCGTCCTGTCTCTTCTGGGAGCGGATCTCGTTCTTTGTTTTAGCGCTTTTGTACGCATCTTGCTTAGCTGCATATGGTTGCCGGCGTTCTTCATCAAACCACAGGTTTCTAAGTGGTGGTGAAGTGAAACCCAGCACATAAGTCGCGGGCTTTCTGAAAGCACATTGGCAGCGTTGCCACCGGTATACGAGTTTTTGGGAAATTTGAAGATACGTGTTCGGCAAAGACTCCTGCGGTCTTTTGCGTTTGCAACTTTTCTACGTAGTAGTAGGTAGTTGCGAAATGCGCTTCACATCTTGGCTGGAACAAGGTGACGATCCGAGTTAATGTTGGTCGTGCGAAACGTTTGGATATTTAGAATACTGGGGGCACTCATTACTTTTATCGCAAAATAATCCATTTGATATAGGGTTAGACGATCCAGAGTTTGAGAAATTCTCCTTTAAACATTTACAAGGTTCGTTAACAGTGAGTCCATTTCTATTAGAGGCCATTAGGTGGTTCGTCATATGTTTTAAGTCTCTGCTGTATAGAATTGTGAGCCCTTTGACAGCGTAGGCCGGTCATATGCTTGCCATTATAGCCTGCATGACTCGCTTGCAGATTCTACAGTCACAGATTTTCTATAGCCTGGGCCATATGGAACACCATGAAATCGGGTCTGTAGCGGCCTGGGGTCTTAGTTTATAAAAAAAATATCTGCATTTGGTCCGTTAAGGGCCGATCGTTCTACCTGCATAGTTGAAGGGTGGTGTCAAAGGTAATATCATTTACATATATTCGAAGTTGTTTGTCGCTTCACAAGATTTACGATGGTCAGAGAGTTAAATCGGCATAATCTGGTTGATCGGAACTTTTAAAGAGTATTGAAAGTAGCCTACTATGCGGATTTTAGCGCCATTCACTCATCTATCATCATCTCTATTTCGACGTCCTGAACTATCTACTGAATCTGTCCTTGAAGCCAGCACCAAAAAGTTCCCAGAATGTATTCAGAACATAAAACATACAAGACAAATCTATATTGTCCCCTTCAAAGTTATCCCCATCGACTGCTGCACACTTATGCCAGCGCTTGATCCAATCCTCGAAACATTTTTTATATTCGGTTTTCGGTATGTCCATCAATGCTTCCTGCGATTTTTCCATTACTTCCCCTCGCCTGCTGAAACGCGTTCCCCGTAGTGGTTTTTTAAGTCGATTGAACAGAAAGAAGTCACATAAAGCCAAATCAGGTGAACTCGGTGGCTGTCGTATGGTATTAGTTGAAAAAAAAATTACGAATAATGATGGCACTGGTGCAAGATCCACGAGTTTTCTGCCCGCAATTCTGATCTCTTTCGGCGAATTGCTTCACGCAAACATCTCATAACACCCAAATAATACTCTTTGTTTACTGTCTGGCCTTCTGGCAAAAATTCATGATGCACTACACCCTTGTTATCCATGAAAACCGTGAGCATTGCCTTCTTTTTTAAGTTTTTTTGGTCTCGGATCATTTAGTGAACGCCATTTACTTGCCCGTCTCGTCACCAGTAATGATCCTTTTGATGAATGTGGGATCATCCCTTTTGCGACACCACAAAAGGCTCTGTAACTTGTTGAAAAAATCGATCAAGGACTTCAATAATCAAGGTATTAATAACTACCTTGAAAGACTCAAGTTAAAAGTGTTCGAAAGCTTCAAATACACGTGGTGCCAATAAGAAGAAACCAGGATGACTGGGCGAAAGAAGATAAGGAAAAAGCTTATGTTTTCGCCAACCATCTTACAGAAACGTTTAAACTATTCGACGGGGAAATGCTTCCAGAGAATGTGAATACGCTAGACGTGACGACAAACTTTCCAGTAAAAAAGGCTACACTTAGGGAACTTAGACAAGTTATAGACACGCTTAAGCCCAATAAAGCCCCGGGATATGACTTAATAACGGGAGAGATACTTAAAGCGTTGCCGAAAAAAGGTTTGCTAAAGCTGCTCTATCTTATAAATGCCAGCATTAGATTAGAGTACGTACCGCACCAGTGGAAAGTAGCCGAAGTTATTATGGTTCCGAAACCCGGTAAACCGCTGACTGAAGTCAAGTCATATAGACCAATACCGCTTCTCCCGATTACATCGAAGGTCTTTGAGTGAATCCTCCTTAATCATCTTAAACCAATTACCGACACAAATTCCCTCTTTTCTGATCATCAATTTGGCTTTAGAAGCCAACAATCTACAGTTGACCAAGTGCATCGAATAACCGATGTAATTGAACGAGCAATTGAGTGTAAGTTAGTCTGTTCAAGCGCATTCCTTGACGTTTCGCAAGCCTTTGATAAGGTGTGGCATGAAGGCCTAACATATAAACTCCGACAAGCCCTACCCCAGCAATTGTCTTGTATTTTAGGTTCATACCTGGAAGACCGACTCTTCCGTGTGAGACACAGAAACGAATATTTCACTTTTAAGACAATAAAAGCGGGGGTGTCGCAAGGAAGTGTACTTGGCCCTCTGCTATATCTGCTTTTTACCCGTGATATACCGCAAACGGACGACACTGTCCTAGCCACATTTGCTGATGACACTGCCATTTTGGCAACGGCTAAAACAGTCGAAGAAGCAACTGCCAAGTTGCAACGTGCCCTTACATGGATTAACAATTGGACAAAGACTTGGCGAATCGCGCTTAATGAAAACAAGCCTGTCCACGTGAACTTCACTCTCAAGAAAATTGAGAATCCACCGGTGTTTATCAACGCAGTACAAATTCCTTACGCGAACGAGGCCAAATATCTCGATATGACACTGGACGCTAAACTAAAATGGAGAGCACACGTCAAGAAAAAACGTGAAGAGCTTGAAATCAAATATACAGAGATTTACTGGCTTATTGGAAAGTATTCCAAGCTTAGCTTAGTATAACTTAGCTGTTATACAAGCGAGTGCTAAAACCGATCTGGACATATGGTGTACAACTTTGGGGTTGTACTAAAAACAGTAACATTAAAGTATTGGGTCTATATCTTTTCGGGCGGTTTGCTAAGAGATGGCGTAACTTGTATTATTCCATTGGAACATGCGTTGGAAAGCTATTGTCATTGTACGTCATTTCTGTATATGTCATTCATTTGAAGCGTAAACAACAATAACTTTTTTTCACTCAAATATGTCGAACTTTGTGCCAGAAAAAGTGTTTTTGCGGGGAGTTCTTCTTCATTACTTTAATATGAAGAAAACTGCTGCCGAAAGTCATCGTGTTTTGGTGGAAGTTTATAGTGAACATGCGCTAGCTGAGCGAATGTGCCAAAAGTGGTTTGCACGATTTAAAAGTGGTGATTTTGGCTTGGAAGACAATGAACGTTCTGGGCAGCCAAAAAAGTTTGAAGATGAAGAACTGGAGGCATTACTCTATGAAGATTGTTGCAAGACACAAGAAGAGCTCGCAGAATCTATGGGTGTCACTCAAGCAGCGTTTAAAAGCATCTGGATATATTCAAAAACAAGGAAATTGGGTTCCACATGAACTCAAGCCGAGAGACGTCGAAAGGCGGTTTTGCATGTCCGAAATGCTGCTGGAACGCCACAAAAGGAAGTCATTTTTGCATCGGATTGTTACTGGTGATGAAAAATAGATCCATTACGACAACCCCAAGCGCAAAAAATCATATGTGAAACCCGGCCAACCAGCCAAATCAACGGCAAAGCCGAATATCAATGGCGCGAAGGTAATGCCCTGTATTTAGTGGGATCAGATGGGTGTGCTGTATTATGGGCTGCTGCAGACGTTCCAAAACAAAGTCCTTCGAGGTATTGTTAATGCGCCGTGGTACATTACAAACGATGATACCCACAGAGATTTAGGAGTCGAAAACGTTCAGAACGTAATTAAAATGTTTGCGCGAATCATACGAATATTTCTGTTCAACAGATCCTTGATAAGACAAATTTATTGCGCCGTCTGAAGAGGACTAAGTCTCGATCTAGCGCGGTGATTAGCAGCGCGTAATTTTTCTAAAGTACACAGGAATTTTCAATGGAAAATCGCCTGCAGGATATCTTATAAAAACAAAATAAAATGCGATAGAAGAACTGCTTGTTGAGTGTGAACTCAGTCGTGGTTTGCATAAAGGAGGTGTTTTTTAGTGAGCAAGAATCTCACACTACTATAGGCTCCGGGTCTATAGTGTCTATGTAGATTTCTCACCTTCCCATGAGAAAAAAAAAATCTCTTTTGCGACGTGAACTCGATCTCTTTTTTGCTTGAAATTTAGGTCTTTTGGCACCAACTTTGCTGCTGCACGACGGCAACCCAAATCATTAACCAAAATGTCTTGGACGAATCCATAGGCAATATTGAAGTCCTCAGCTATCTCTCTGATGGTTAATTTGCGGTTATTGACCAACGTTTCTTTTACTTCATCAATGTTTTCGTCGGTTTTCGATTTCGATGGTCTGCCACTGCGTTTATCATCTGACTCACGACCACGTTTGAATCGCTCGTGCCACTGGTAAACGACCGTTTTCTTTAGAGAATCGTTGCCAAAACACTTCTCCAACATTTCCAACATTCGTTGTTGCAAATTAAGATCCATTTCTAAAATTGTAAAAAATCGCCAACAAAGACAGAGATAGATGTACTCTTGGCTACGTAACTTTTGCAAATGTCAAGCTATGACACTAAGATTTAGAGGAAATGTCAACAACAGATGTACCAACTTCACAAAAAAAAAGCGCCACACGGTGGTTATTCCGTTTTTTTTTTTATCAAAACATATTGTATCCATCTTTTTCAATACAGCGAGCTGGGACCTATAGGTGTACCTAGGTCCGTACCTTGAAAGGTGACGATACAAAATATGAAGACATTTTCTCTTTGTCGTAGTTTCTTTGTTCAACGGTTGCTTCCTTAATAATTGTATTTGATTGCCATTTGCCAGTTGGCCAAATTTTTCAGTATTCCAATCCTATTTGCACATTCTAATATTTCCCTGAGGGCATTTGTCATGAAAAGAGAAATCCTTGTTTATACCTCTTTTGGCGTGTACCCGTATATAAGTACGAAAAACCAATAAACATTCACCTCCTTCTAGGCATGCTTTCCACTTACTTTATCATTACCTCACGCACTCATAAGCTTTCGCAATCGTTTATTTATTGTGCCAACCTATCTTTCTCTCTCTGTGCATAAACGATAATTCTTCATTATGCCCTCTGGCTTAAAGGAACAGATTCAGATTCCATAGAAGTCATACATATGTACAGGCTTAGGGGTACACATTGGTATGTATCTATGTGTATAATCTCATAGCTATTTCGGTGTTTGCGTATCTTGATGTATCGCGGCTTTTGCCGCCAGTGTGCTTGCTTATAAAGTGACTGAATTAATATTTTAAAAAGTTTCGAGATGATTGCCGCCAGGTAATTGGTAAAAATCAGTGAACATGACAGGCAAATGATATCCTGGCGGGAAACTCTGCACAAACAGGATTTAATCTCTTTAAAGTAAGTTAAAGCTAAAGCAGGAGGGAGGATAGAAGCAGAAAACATGTCAAAGCAAGGACATTGGCAGTAAATATATACAAAACTGACTGAAATGTGAAGTATTTTTTGGATGATGTTGAGCAGACAGACGGAGTCCTCTAGCATTCACGAAAGGCGAACCGTTCTCTGGAAGCATTTTCATGCAAAAATTCATCTTAATTTGTTGAATTCTATCAACGAATGGCGCAACAAAAATGTGGCCTTTTATAAAGGTAATTTAATTTAATTATTTCCAGACGATGTGGATTTGTTTGTCGTTTTTCAAGTTTTGTTCTCCTTTAGAAGGATCACTCCGGAATAAAAAGAAATGGCGAAAATTATTTTTAGCTAATGTACCCTATGTTTGGAGAACGTCTATTTGTATTGTGGATATTGTGAGTGGGTAATGAGTTACAGATATTTGTATTCGGTAAAATTTTCGAAGGTGACTTCTTTTCAATCTGACAAAAACGTCGAAACCAATGAGTGTTAATCTTGTAAGATATTTTGTAATGGTGGGCATTTCTGGTAGAAGCCTCGTGATTAATGAGAAAGGCACTGAAGCAATAAGTTACCCAATGTATTGGTTGTAGGTGAATAACAGATGAGATGTCATACTGCCTGTATTTTTCGAAAAATCTCAAGAAATTCAGCACCGGCGCAATACCAAATGTAACTTAGACCTGGAACCAGAAGCAATAAAGGCACTTTTTGTGATGAAGAAAATGGATAATACCACTGTTCCAAGTAAGGTTGTACATATATGATGGATGTATCTTTGCTGTGTGAGAAAGAATTTTTCCTTTTTTGGGTTTAGCTCGCATAAGCTTCTGTAGTTCCCCAACTAATTAGTTTCCCTTATTATGAAGGTAAGGAGTCTATTTCTAACAGAATATGAAATATTGTCCATTGCCTTCAGCTACAATCACAAGAGAATGTTGACTTTTGGCCGCAAATCTCAGCACTGACATACGACATGTAGATAATCCATAATACCTTAGGAACAACCGTACAAACTTAAGTACTCTCTACGCAATCTCTCACCTGGTTTCTTCTTGGTCTTAGCACTGATGAACCTTAGACTGATGTGGTGAATATGGATCTGCGAATGCGAAACTGTATGTGAGTTTTCAAGAATAATAGTGATCACTATGGACTCTCCGCTAAAATTCTGATCATACGCAGCTGGAGTAGTATGATAACGTATACCCATACTCGTATGACTATCGCAGAATACAATGGTTGCTCGATTAATAGAAATGGACAACATCTTAAATAAATCATGGAACGAACTACCTTTCGGGTAGAACATTCCTCCGATTACCAAACAAATAAGTACTGTCACTGTACACTCACAGAAGTAAGTACTTTCGAGGCTGTATCAGCACATTTTTTTTTTTTTTAATTTTCAATGACAATCTCTGTCAAGTTTTTACCAGGAGAATAGCTCCAAGGATAGGATCTCTCATAGATATACGGATACATTTAATGAATCGCTCAAGCACTTATATACTTAAGAGATCCTGAAAATCTTATGATATCTAGCCCCCAAGATCCAGGTCAACGACTAGAAGTTTCTCTCCGATCTCCGCGTGGTAAGTCATGGAATACCTCTGTTTTTGCATACATTTCTTTGCACCGAGCAAGGAATTTTACCTTTATTTGGGTGTTAGAGGTGTAGATACAACGATGTTCCTAAAAGACGAAGATGACATCAAACACAATTATATAACCACATTGTCAAGTTAAAACACTCTTTTTGAAAGAGTACATCAACCAAGTCATCCTCAGAGCAAAATAAAGCCGGTCTTAACCACTACGCCATCTTCAGGCGGAAAGGCCAACGGCCTTGGCAAAAATGCATTGCCCAAAACAAATACGGGATCCCTTGGCACGAACAAAATATCAGTCACCACGAAACCGAACACATACCTCAAAAGTAATTTACATCTAATGTTACATATTTCTTCCACGTTTCTGCATTGCTACTGTAGTGCTTGTGGAGTTGGATAAATTTGCGGAACTCTATTTTGGAACACCTCGTTAGTGAGTACAAGAATTTTCTGATGTTTTTGCTTTTTCAGGTAGGAACCTAGGTTTCTGTTGCTTTTTGAACTGGATTTTCCGACGACTATGACATATCAGACTAATTTGCTCTGTTGTACATTCGAACACCAGTCGCAATACTTAAGAAACTTGAGGTCGAAATCCAAATAGCAGATCTGTTTGGTTCGGAACAGCTTCGAAACGATGAAAAAATTGTTTGTAGGCTGGGTCCTACAATGTACTAAAAAAAGTGAGAAGTCAGTGTAGGGCAGGTTATTTTTTCATTCTAATCCAACATAATGATACCAATGAGGCCAGACCTTTAGGTATCAATATCACACGCGGTGCTTATATAAACAGGCACTTCGGAGTTGCTATATTCTAATCCAGATGAGAGTCATAGAATCTAATTGAAAGTGTTTGCCATAACCACCTTAATTTCAAAGGACAAGATCAACATTCCATCGCTTGGAAAAATAACCATCTGCAATTGATTTAGAGGTCTAACGTGCGTAAATGATTGTACTTTAAACTGGGTTAAAGTCAATGTAAAGAATAAGGATCCTCCATCAGCACATGCGCCCTGAAACGCTGGTTCGACGTGATCGCCCACTGGCAATTGATCCTTCATAGGAATGAGACTAGCATCGATTGGTAGTCAATCGATCACGCTATGCCTTCTACGGTGAAGAAAATTGTGGTCGACGTCAATCTGTTTCGAGTAATTGTAGACCCAAAACCACTGACGCCAAAGGGGATGAAAAAATGACAAAAAAGTGCCGTAACCATCGTAATAACAATCATTGCGCTTTATCAACTGAACTTCCCTCACAACAAAGCGGTTTGCTTCAATTCACGTAGCAAAATACACACAAGTGCTGTTGTAATTTTGGTAAAAAAAAAAACAATTAACAAAGCCTTCATTTTCAACATTTTAGGTAGTAAGGGCCTCGCAACTATGACGCTGCCATTATGCCTCTCGTCACCACCGCCTCAATCTTTCATTAGATGGTGTTTGGAGATGCGGACGTAACCTGGCTCTACTTGTTATATATACTTGTCGCTGCTGCAATCCGCATTTCAATTGCAATAAACTTATCGATCCGTTTCCAGGTGTTTGTTGATGACCATATAACCATAACGCTTTTGGCCTTTAAACCAAATACTCGTATCTCTGCTGCCCGGTTGTAGAAGCAGGGTCATTGAAGCATCCATGCACAGTGCTACTGAGTGCTTGTATGATTTATTCCTGATAGATACAGCGAGCGCACGCATCGGTCATATGATAAATGTCAATTTGATCTGATGTTTTTTGCCGGTCAGAAAAAAATCTACAGACTTGGTAGCTAATGTTGTGATCAAATAACGTTCCTACACTGACCATTACTAAATGATGGCACTTAGGTAGCTACAGAGGTTTACTTTTCTGATGTAACCTATAGAATGCAATAGAAAATAGTAAGGCTCCTTCGCGACTTTCACTCAACGGTCCACTTGCAAAAATCAACTTAGAATTACGATAGTACGAAATTATCTGGTTCCAGATTTAAGTAAGCGTAACTCACATGGAATTTATTCTTCTTTACCTGAATATGTTCTAGCGGGACTTCATTAATATGATGGACTCATAATGGCCTCACAATTTACTTCAATTTTGTATCTACATCCACATAGTTGATCTCCTCATGCAAAATTTGAAATGAAATTTACCACAAACTACACGATGCGCATTGAATTCCAATTCATAACCATTCAACTTAAACCTCTTGAACTGCTGAGTTCATTTTAAGCTCATTTGTCTAAATCACGTCTCAACTAGACGTTGTTCTCTGCCACCAACATTGTTCCCATGACCAAATCGGAACACAAAACTACAAACACTTCAATTACAAAATCAACTTCAAACTTGTACTTCTCTCATTACAAGTGCATTTCGTGCAATTCCCAACAGCCAAACTATCCGTAGATTTTATTCAGAATTAATTCCTCCAACCCCAAGTCACGCTTCGAGAATTATTATATTTTCGTAGGTTAAATGGGTTTATGGTCTATAAGGGGTAGTTTAGCCCAAACTAATTATTTATATTTGTTCGTCTGCGTCTTCAACATGAAAAGAAATAGAACAACTACTAGTCACACTATGTTTTGTAGAAAATTCTAAACCAGATCCAACAACAGCATTAGCATTTTTTTTCTGTTTCCTTGGTGAAGAATTCCTTTTTTCATAAATTACTAGCTCAAAACAATCCAAAGGAAATATGGTTAATGAATGGATTCAAGGAACCAGTAACCGAATTTACTCAGCCAGCTGATGCAAGGTTACAGTTTTTCATCGCGCGGAAAATTCTGATGAATAAAGGATGCTAGATGCTGGATGTTGGATGCTGAATGCTGGATGCTGGATGCAAATGCCAGGTTGGAGATGAAGATGATGTTCTTTTTTTTCTTAAATAATTAAGCATGGTCTCGGTCAAGGGAAAAACGCCAACAACATTATGCTAAGTGATTCACCAAAAGAACTGCCGTAAGCTTTTAACGTTGACAGAGGAGCTGAAATAATTTTATCACTAACAGGAAAACAAATTTCTAAAGAATTCGATTTTACGGTACACAAAAAATATATTTTCATAAAATGGCAGTGCATTCATTAACATGACTTTAAGAGTGGAATCCTAAGTGGTTGTAGGTTTTCTGGTAAATGTACTCAGTCTCTCTAAATTCTAGAATTGCCCTTGACTGCCGATTATCTCTTAAGGAGATGGCAAAGGAGTTCAACCTTCATTCGTGTTGGGTGCCTGGCCATTCCAGGAAATTGTAAAGCCGACAAACTCGCCAAATTGTAACCACTCCACCTATTCTACCGGGTAAGGGTAGCATGAGTGTACCAATAACTACGTGCAAATCAGTATTAAAGCTGGATGCTAATAAAAGAACAGACCTAAGGTGGACTGTTGGACCAATATGTCGAGCGGCCAAACAGATCTGGCCAAAGCTTGATCTGAATCGCCACAAGAGTCTGATCATTCTAAACAAGAAGGTGTCATTACCAAAAAATTTGGCAGAGGTTGCATCGACGAGGAGGAAGACAATCCTCCACCTAAACATGCCAATATCTCTCCCAAAGAAGAAAAATCCACTTAGGAACTTTCTTCTACAATAACTTATGCAATCCAAAGAATATAGATGTTACAGTTTCCTAAGCTTTATCAAAAGCTCAAATTAGTTCCACGAGTGAGAGGATCACAGATCCAATGGTTTGTCTTTCCGAAAACAACTCTTACCTAATCTAATCCTATTGTCAAACGCCGAAAACTGGGCAGCAATTTGACTTATCACCTGTTTAATGCGCTGCCTTACGTCATACGAAGAATTACAAGTATATCGCTGTATTCTGGGCAGACAACAGCGGAAGGATCTTAATGTTGACAGTCATGCTGCCAACACCCTAAACTTGATCTTAACTTCTTATCTTGATGAGCCCTTTCCTGGGCAACTGTGTCATATTTCGTACATAGACCATACGGTTAAACGTACAAACTGAGTGGAAAAAACGTTTTCTGATAGTTGTGTTTCCTCTCTAATGACGCAGATGCTTCACCTGAAATGATCACAAATACTACTCGCTTTGAAATGAGATATCCCTCACAAGGTAAAGAGTATCAGGCCAAAGACAAAGTCATGGTCCGACTTGAGCTACGAAGAAGCTGTCAGGGTAAGAACTGATTTTTAAGGAAGAGCGCTCAAGCGGTTATTATATCCTTAAAACGTTTGCACACAGCCCGAGCAAAGGAAACTTAGGGAGAAAAAAAGAGAGGTTCCGATGTATGTTGGTTTTAAATGTTTGCAAGCTATAACGACTAGGCAATAGAGATCTTGGCACTCCATAACCGAGTTGTACATATGGCTTAGGAATGAATCAATTTTTTAGACTACGTCCGAATGTAGGCTTAAATGTATACGGGTGTTACCATTAAAGGTTTGAAGGAGCGGATTTCTACTGGTGCACTGGTGGTGGAAAAAGTGACAGAACAGAGAAAGACACGAGATATTATGTCGGTGTTCAAGCGTGTCCATTGTCTGAGTGATATAAGTATCTCCCATGAGTTTTATCGCACAATTTCGAATCTTTTCTACCAGGTACATGTGTTTATCAATCCTGACTAACTTCTCTTGACATATTGGGCCTTCCGTGATCTTTCCCCTATGCAGCTATCTTTGATGAATGGATGGATTCGTCTTAAGCAAAGTTTACAATTAACCTCAGACTTAGTCAACAGGTTTCTTCAATAAATCTCTTGCTACCATTGTCGCCCATACCCATTTCCTGGTCACGTTCTGAGTGCTAGATCTATTGAGCAATAAGAATATGATGCAACATGGTTATAAGAAAAAATGAGAACCAACAGTAGGCTCAAGCACGATCGCCAACAATTATAAATGGATGGGTTCATTGCTGTAAATACAGTCTGTATCAGTCAGTGAAGTACATGTTATTCTTGGATCATAAGCCCTGTACTAGTTGTTCGATATCACGTGACCTGTTGAAGGTCCGAACATTCTACATCCAGATTCGAATGTTGTTTCAGTTTGCATGATCGCCAACAGTAAGTTGCTCCTTATTCCAGGATCTTGGTTACTCAGCAGCATTAGGGTTCTTACGTGGCCCGATATTTATACCCACACACAAAACCCAAACTAAAGGGCTCGAACTTTGTGGGGCAAGTAATCGTGCTATTGACGCCTAAAGAGTTTCTCCGACACTATTTGTCAGCACTCTTATTGAGCTCGGCTCAATATCAGTTAAAGTATGTATCTCATGCAAAGATTCCTTAAAAATGCCTTTTTCCTTTCCCGAGCTATATGTACAGTCTGTTACTTATTTACCTGACTCTTGTGCTTATGAATTTGGTAAGTCAAACCCGGTTAGACGAGACTGCTACAAGGATGTAATATGACCTACATACGTAGGTTGCTACTTAAGTATCTACTTAAGCTACTCTCTATAAAGGTCAATACACTTTTGCATGCATTTAATCCAATTTTCGAAGCTCTTTCTCCAATCCGAACAAAGTATCTGCAAAACATGCATTTTAAACACATCAACCGCTTTTTCATGCAACAAAAAATGTTGACCTCGCAATTTATTTTTGATGTCCGGGCATAAACAGAGGTCATTGTGTGCTAACTTGCATGTACGGCGGATATTTTGAGTGCTCAAAAAGTCAGTAGCTTGAGCTGACCTGTGAGAGCTCGCACTGTCGTGGTAAAAAATGGTCAATTCTTGGCGGCTCTTTATTTTACCAAAGCCCTCAGGCAAACAAATGGTGTTGTACTACTCCGAACTGACCGCTCTATGTTGCTCTAATGGCATGGTATTTCCGGTTTTTCTGAAGAGACAGGCGAGTATTTGCTGCACTTGCGACGTCTTGAAAGACCCATACAGCCTGTTGTGACCTGCTATGATTTTATAGATTCCTTTAGAAGCAACGCGACTTCTTTGTGCCAATCGACACGAGCCTTTTTTTGATTAATTGTCAAGTTAAACGGTATCAAATGCAAAGAAATTTTTTTGACGACCAAATTTTCATGCAATGTTGAGTGCATGCAAGTGGAACTAATGCCCAAGCATGATTATTTTCCAATATCAGTTCTATCACAGGATCGGTGTTTTCTAGCACAACAATCGATTTTGAACAAGCTTCACAAATTTCGTCCTGGAGAATTCGACGTTTACGATTCAATTCGGAAAACTAACGGTGTCGGGGCGAGTTGCTAGGTATACTGTTTTTGAGTCAAAAATCACAAAAAATCATCGCATGAAAACGATCACGATACAATTCCATTTTTAGGCTGAGATGAATCGCTGTAAAAGATGCAAACAGCAACCGTATCACAAAACGTTCTAACCACATGTGCCATTAAAAACGTCAAACTTCACGATGCCCATGTCAGATAAGACCTATCTACATCGGTATTGCCATATCTGGTATTTGCATCTCTGGTCATTATTAAAGGAATAATCTCGTGGCCAGTTAACATATGCCCAGATCCAAAACATAGATCTCATTTGGGGTAAATAATTTTTTTTTTTTTTTTTTTTAATTGTTAATTGACTTCGACAGGTTGCTGTTTAAATCAATTTAAATGTGACCTGGTTCTAGGTATTCAAATTTATAACAACCAAAGAGCAAACGTATTCTGACATGAAGGCATTCATGTGCAGTTCTTTCATTTACCAGCGGATGTGAAGTATCTGCTACAGGATTACCGAATAAACGATCCTTTTGAATGCTTTGATAAGTTTTACAAGTTATTTTTTTCCACATCATATGAATGAATAATTATATTAAAATAATAAAACGAATGGAAAAATTATTTAAGAACTTGTTTGCCATTGAATATAGATTCAAATATGAATTCGGATTAAAAGTTGCCATTGACAGCCTTAACATAAAAAGAGAGCAAATCCAGTGGGATAGTCAAATTTAAAGGAAACATTAATCCAAATTATCTGAGTTTACAAAGTACAAGCATGGACAGTAAAGCGAATAAAATGAAAAGGAATTTTAATTTTTTTTTTTTTAAATTTAAAACTTAGAAAATTACAAAAGAGAAATGGAATTTAAATTGACATTAACCAAAGCAAGTTTCTGTTGTTCTTTCGTAAACAATTTTACTGAATTTTTAGAGGTCACTTTACTATGATTTTTTTTTTGTATTAAATAGCCGTAAATTTTAGAGGAAGTAAGGTACAAAGAGTGTTTTTGCGTGGTGCGATTTGTAGACTTAATTAAGACTATAGAGCCGTTTATGAGTTAGTGTCGCTTCATATACAATCACAGTACTAGCTTATTTAAGTTTTACTTCAGTCCAGCTTATGTCTAGCTCTTAACTCAAAATCTTATCTATATTCGTACAATATAAGGGAGGACCTTCCTCTGCCGGGCTTTCTCTCGATGGTGGATTCAAAAGCGTTCTGCAGTGGAGCGCTGGTGTCCATTTCATCCACACGTCCCAGCCTTCTTGCCGATGAATTCCAACTCTTTTACCTGAGATGTAAAAGTTACAGTAAGTCACTGTAGAATCCTTTAATCTGCTACTCTCAGTCAATACAAATAGGGCCGTTAGCACCAGGAACACCTTTCTCCATGCCTCAATGCTATAAAGGAACATTGTGACGCTTATTGTTTATAGGACGCAGTTTTCTTATTCAATTAGGAGCTCTTCCAATTGCCTTCTGACAAGAGGTACTCTTTAAGTGATCTCCAAGATGACTCGTGTTGTTTTTTTATAATAACTTCTGAATCTAAGTAGACAATATCACATATAAAATACATATACGGGATGTATTCAAAAAGTAAAGTGACTTTAGAAATTTCGCGGGCAAGGTACATTCAATTATGGTTTTCTTTTATTCCGCTGTATCGGTTAACATGTTCCTAACATATGTTCACAGTTTCAAGTATATAGCGTACTTAGTTGCATCAAATTTTGTGTAAAAAATTTAATCAAGTGGTCTTAAACACTTGAAATGTTGTCAGTGGCGCATACGGTGAGACTGTTCTAAATAAAAAAGCGTTTACAAGTGATACAACAAGCTCTTCCAACCTCGCTCTGGACGCCTCAGCACATCAACAGAAGATGATAGCGTCGAGGCTGTGAAGAAATTTTTTTTGGAAAATCGTCGAATAAAAGAAGTTGATGAGGATATCCGCATATCGATCGGCTCGTGCCATGCAATCTTTATGGATGTTTTGGACATGCAACGTGTGTCAGTGACGTTTTTTTCGAAACTTCTTAGTTTTGATCAGAAGAATCTTCGCATAAGCATCGCTCAGGAGCTCTTGAATGACGTCAATAATATTCCTTACTCGCACAAAAGGGTCATAATTGTTTCCTGTTCCTGTACCTATTCCCAAAATTGAGATTTAGAAACGATTGGAGAAATAAAAACGGCATCGCTACCTCGAGAGTTGGAAAAATCGTTGGCCCAAGTTTATTATATCTGAAAAGGATTACTTTGAAGGAGACAACATTAATATTGATGTTATTCATCTGTTTTCATATTTTTTTTTTATAAAAATACAAAGTCGTTTTACTTTTTGAACACACCTCGTATGTCACCAGACTATCCGATATCCAATGGATTTGCTGAAAGAAACGTGCAAACGGAAAAAGCCGTTCTTAAAAATTCCTAAACAATACAGACCCTTATTTTGCTATGTTGATGCTTCATAACACACCGCGAAATGCCGTTTTGAAATTCCCGCGCCAAAGTCTGTGCAGTAGAAAGACGAGAACTACAGCACTTGAGTGCTGTTCCTCAAGAACTAACAGAACTACGTCTGAACCAAAAACAGCAGCAATTATCTCACCACTGACTTATGGAAAACAGGTGTTCCTGAAGACGACACATCGTGAATGGAAAATTGTTACTGTGGTTGTAAGGACGGAACATTCGCAATCAGTTATCGTAGAAACGAACAGCTCAAAGCAAACACAATTCATACACACAAAACAAAGTCGTCATACATTCACAAGATACTGAAGTGCCATATGAAGTACAAACGTGACATTATAAAGGAGTTTAAGAATGGAAAACTGGTCGAAACCATTCACTTTGGAGAATGTCCCAGGAAAACTACACTCCGAACCGAACGGCAAATTAAGAAAATGATTCTTTACGATCCTTTCTTGTCTTCAAGAAAGATTATTAGTGAGCTCAATCTTTCAATTAAAGTAAGTACCATACGCATGCGCTTAAGAAAAGCTGATTTTTGTTCTTTTCGACCAGCAAAAAACCATCTACTTACTGCAAAGCATAAGTAAGTCTTTGATTACTTTGCTAACGTTAATCGTTTTTTAGACTGGAACTCAGAAGAAACCATTTGAATTGGTCTTCAACGAAGTGTAAAACTTTGCTTTTTAGCGACAAGAGTTCGATGGAATCGTGTCGTCAATCCGTCAAGCATGGAGGAGGCTCAATTATGGTGTGGCGATGTTTTTTTTGGTGCGGGATGGGGACCAATACCTAAAATACGGATCGTTTTCAATATAGGGATGCACTAGAATCCGTAATGCTACCATACGCTGAGGATGAGATAATAAATCAGCATTGGGAAACAACGATACACGTGTTATTATCGAGATACCAGCCAATATACTCGTGATTCAAAATTGTACTCTCTGAATGGATTACTTTAAATGTAGTCGTGAAATAATCTTCAAAAAGTAAATGGCAAACATCGATTTATCACCTCAAATGAGAATTGTTTAAACCTATGCAATTTTTCTGTGTTTTTTTACAAATTAAAACCTAAAGCTTACCCATTATAAGCATTTTATGTAAGGACAAGACAAAACAACCGTGTTAACCCATGTTCGTTACTGGAAAAGTCTTCGACTGCCCCAAATTCGTTCTTGTTTATTGTGATGTTTTATCTAAACCGTCGATGATGCGTGTTTTATTCATAATAACAACAAGTATGGTACTTTGGTTTTCCCCCGTATACCGACAGACCCATCTTCGAAGCCTCACAAGCAAACTGCACTTTTCTGACGGCAGGAAGTTGTACAGACTTTTACAACATTGTATCTAGGCTGTTGGATTGCAGTAATCTCAAGTATGAACGTGATAATAGATCGGCTTATCGAAAACTCGATAAAATCACTGCCGACCATCAGTGAGGAGTGAACTTTCTCTGCAGAACTGACACGTTTAACAGGGATGCCAAAACTAAACGTGTGTTCTCATAGATTTGTGCTCTCATGGGCGAACTTAGAACGCACTGATAAACACGCAAAAGTTGGTTGAAAAAAGTCTTAAGTCGATTACATAGTCTTTCAGATAAAATCGTGTAAGCCACTAGAGGGTCTCCTTCCTTCAAAGTCTGCGATATATTGCTAAATTTGCATTCGTTTGGCATGCTTTCGCCCGACTATATTTACGAAATAGCTTGATGAATGCTCTTCATATTGTCATCTTTCGCCACTTTGAACATTTCTGCATATGAGTCTAAAGTACCGAGGTTGGAATGGTTAGTTTTGACTGGCAGCAGAATGTTTATCGTCATCGAACTTTATTAGTAGTTCTCCCCTCATATCCTCAGCACTTATAAAGGCTTCCAATTGTACTCTGTTGAGCATTCACATTCTGGTAAAATTATTTTTTCCTTCTGAGAATCAAAGGATTCTCCTCCTCCTTCACAGCTTCCGTCGATATGTCTTCTGTTTATTTTTTGCATACCCTTGGCGGCACTTATTGTCAAACCACACAGTTTATAGTGGTGATCGGGTGAAACTTTCACATAAGACAACGCACCTAAGTCAAGCTTCTGGGTGAATTTTATCTCTTCGGTATCATCAAAACAGTAGGGGCGCACCGGTCGATCGCCACGTATCAATCTGACTGGAGACAGAAAATTTCTCAGGAAACCGTCAGGCTCCCTGATATTTCATTATTTCGATAATATTTCATCCAGGGGCGGAATCAATAGGCCAGTAAATACGTATGTTATTTACCAACTATCATGACATTAAGCATATGTTTTGTCCCCATGAGCTATTCGGCTATTCGTATTCTGTTAAAGTATCAAACATTCTACGAATATCCTTTGCCTTCTTCAGTGCTACCTGGTTGTCAATATTTTGTACCCATATATATATATTTTTCTTACATTTTCGACGAGTAACTCCCAATTTGGAGAAGCAGACCCTTTGTTGCATACCTAAGACACAGAAAACACGATCTCAGTAAGTTATGACTGCTTGTTTTCCCAGTTTAGGTTCTTTCGGCACCATCTTGGCTTGCCACATACAAGCAGCTGGTCCCATGTCCCTTTCATGGCTTTAGAATATGTCAAAGTATTCCTTAAAAAGAATCACCAGGTCAATGAGGGTTTATATTTGCAGTTTCTTAGGACCACCGCTATGAGGTAAAGCCAGTACTTTGATCTGAAGTGGAAATATTGCAAGAATCTGTTTAGGCTCGTCTCTCAATCTTCTCAATTTTCAAAATTTCAATAAATTCTCTTCACGATATAGAAACGGCGAAAATTGTATATATCTAGGTGTCTGTCGATAGTCACATTAGCACGATTTGAGGAAAAATGTTTCACGATATTGAAATACTAGGTGTAAGGCATGGGTACGCCAAGGCCCTTAGACCATTCAGTCTGGCTATTATGTCCAGTCATACGAACAGGGAAATATAGTTAAGTGAAGTTTCAAAACTAATAGATAAAGTGGAATGCGGACTCAATTAGAATTGGTGCGCCATGGGAAAGACTGCAACATAGATGGACCAGTAGCAGAACTAATAACCAGCCGAGAGTCAAGCAATCTGTCTTCCGGCCGCTCTTGAATGTTCTAATGTCTATAACAGATAAAGGGTCAGCTAACGTCTAGTGTGGAAGTTTTCATTGAATTAAACACACAATGTCGTTCGTGTGACTACCGTGGTGGTCTGTTGCAAGCGACCATCCGAAGGTCAAAATTATCAATGACTTGTTGAAGAATAAGTGGGTCAATGGGCACAATTTCAGTTCAGATGTTATGCTTGAGATACTAAATTGTCGCTGGGTTATTGGTAAATATCTTACTCTTCAAATAACCTCACAGAAGTCTAAAGGTGTCAAATCGCATGACCTTGGAGCCAGTCAACTTCTTCTCTAATCGAAATAATGCGATTTCGTATGCAATAAATTGATTTATTGATGACTTGATTGTAGGGGGTAGTACCATCCTATTGAAACCAGAGATCGTCCAGACCCAATTCATTCAATTTTAGTTCACTATAACTGTCTCCCCAGCTTCATCTTCGAAAAGTACGGGTCAATAATGCCGCCAACCCATAAACCGCACCATACAGTGACTGTTTTGGATGATAATTTTGTTTACTTGCGTTCCCATCCATCCAAAAATGGGCTTCATCGGAAAAGATCAAATTCGATGACAAATTTTCCCGATGATCCAACAACCAGTTAACAAATCGGCGTCAATTGTTGTGTAATTCGGATTTTATAGGCGTGAAAAAGAAGGTCAACTTTTAAAATTGGCCGTAAAGTGCCATAAGTGAGGCCCAATTGTTAACTTCGGGTGCCTGTCTAGTTTTGAACACTTTTGTCAGCTTTGGTGATGTTGTGGTGTTTACGTACTGGCCGAGCATGCTGATATGGAGTTTGATCCGATACCAAAACAGTTTCTTCGGACTCACTAGGCCGATTATGACGACCGAAAAATTTTACGAAATGTTACTTTTACAGATTGCTGATTTCGCCTAAGACTTTATGATATTTGTCAAAAATATCAACCACATTGCATTCAGTAAAATGACAGTAATTTACATACAGATGTTGTAGCTCTTCTGTGTGGCTACTGTGTTTTACAGTATAAACAGTCAGATTGACGAATTGTGGACTGGAAATGAAATTAAGTTGACTTGCCCGAATCATCTTCTACTAAAAGCAAACTTTCTAAGCACTTCTCTGACTCTCAGAGAGAGTTGCCTCAGAAACTACGAAGGCGCTATCAGATTCCTGGCAGTGTTAGTATTCTCTTGCTATTACAAGCGACTCAGCGTTCGTTTCTTGGAATAAGCTTCTACGTAAGTACGTCACTTCTGCTTTCACTAAAACGACTGGTTCTGCCCTAGATGTACTGACCCATCGACCTTCATTCTTTATCCCCAACGATGGCTCTAAAAGTAATTTTTCGTGATTTTTGGTTCAATCCGCAATTGAGTTTGTGAACTTGCAGGTTGACACTTTTTTTGTATTTTGGCCTAATAAACACGCTTTCTAACGATCTGACACAAGATATCCAATTTTTTTGCGAATATAATATTGGGTCTATTCGTGCGGTTTGCTAAGAGATGGCGTAACTTATATTATTCCATTGGAACATGCGTTGGAAAGCTACTGTCATTGTACGTCATTTCAGTATATGTCATTCAATTGAAGCGTAAGCAACAATAATTCATTTTCACTCAAATATGTCGAACTTTGTGCCTGAAAAAGTGTTTTTTCGGGGAGTTCTTCTTCATTACTTTAATATGAAGAAAACTGCTGCCGAAAGTCATCGTATTTTGGTGGAAGCTTATGGTGAACATGCGCTAGCTGAGCGAACGTGCCAAAAGTGATTTGCAAGATTTAAAAGTGGTGATTTTAGCTTCGGAGACGATGAACGTCCTGGGCAGCCAAAAAAGTTTGAAGATGAAAAACTGGAAGAAGTACTCTATGAAGATTGTTGCCAAACACAAGAAGAGCTCGCAGAATCTTTGGGTGCCACTCAAGCAGCCATTTCAAAACGTATAAAAGCAGCTGGATATATTCAAAAGCAAGGAAATTGGGTTTCACATGAACTCAAGCCGGGAGACGTCCAAAGGCGGTTTTGCATGTCCGAAATGCTGCTGGAACGCCACAAAAGGAAGTCATTTGTGCATCGGATTGTTACTGGTGATGAAAAATGGATCCATTACGATAACCCCAAGTGCAAAAAATCATATGTGAAACCCGGCTAACCAGCCAAATCAATTGCAAAGCCGAATATCTATGGCGCGAAGGTAATGCTCTGTATTTGGTAGGATCAGATGGGTGTGCTGTATTATGAGCTGCTAAAACCAGATGAAACCATCAATGGATAACGCTACCGAACACAATTAATCCGTTTCAAGAGAGCAGTAGCCGAAAAACGCCCGGAATATGTGACCATACACGAGGCAATATATTTCCATCATGACAACGCTCGGCCCCACGTTGCTTTTCCGGTTAAAAACTATTTGGAGAATAGTGGATGGGAAGGCTTACCTCACCCTCCTTATAGCCCAGACGTTGTCCCTTCTGACTACCATTTGTTCCGGTCGATGCAGAACGCCCTCACTGAAATACGGTTCACATCAGAGTAAAATATCAAAAATTGGCTTGTTTTATTCTTGGCTGCCAAGCCGGCGCAGTTCTTTTGGGATGGGATCCACAAATTGCCAGAAAGATGGGAAAAAGTCATAGCTTCAGGTGTTCAATATTTTGAATAATACATACCCAATACAAAGCCTAAATTCTGAACTGAGGACTAGTTTTAGAAGAGCATGTTGTCGATTATTCATGGACGGCTAAATAAAAATATAGCGCTGGAGTCTTCGTCAACAACCTAGGTGAGGTAAATGTGAGAAAAAAATAGGTGGGGAGAGCGAAGTTAAACAGTTATTTAAATAAGCTGAGTCTTGTCTGGTTGTCAGATCACGAACCGATCATGGAATGAGTGCGCCGACGAACACACTAGCCTAGGTGAGGGTTGGTCGTAGGCTTTTTTTTTTTCAAAGCACTATTTCCCTCTCATACTGACCCTGCACAGTGTTGAGTAAGTCCTTTGAGTAAACTATGGTATATCAAAGAATGGAGCTCTGCGTGATGTCATCCCGAAAGACGAGAATGCTTTCTAGTCGCTATTGATGTCATCATCATAAACTTTAATTAATTGGACGGCACATTGTGTTATTGTGTTGTCTACCTCTATTATACAATAAAAAGTCAATTTTTTCTCTTAAATTTGGGCCGCCGAGTATTTATACAAACATTTGAATGAGTAGCAGGTTGGTGGCACGTGTTGAACCATTAACATTTGCAAACTTTTCAGCTCGAAAATTGGAAGTGGTTTTGAATTGTGTTCCGAAACAAATGATTTCGAGTTATTTTATAAGGTCACCACCCCAAACCTTTGTATTAACTTTATGTGTCCACACCCACTTATTAAATGTTGTTCTGACTGAAATTCAAATTGAAGCCAAGTTGTTTAGTTTTGAGTGACTTTTATTCATTTGGTTGCTGCTGTATCATTGTTATAACCACAACAACTTCTACTAACTAAAAACCGCTAATGACTCCAACTGGCTTTGTTCGTTTGCAAATAGTTTAAGCAAAACTTTTCATAAATTGCCAAAGGCAGTGAAAACTTTAATTTTAAATTACCCACAATGATGGTGGCCTACATCGTATCATCATCCTCCCTGGGGATTGTCGTACATTGAGCTTCATTCTTAGCTTAATATGAGGCACGAAGCATCCCTAATTGACGTCATCAAAAACGTCTGCTTAAGCAAAAATCAACGAATTCAAGCTCATTAGGGATACATTTGTTTCTGTGTAACACGAACCAAGAATGTGGTTTAACCAGGAACCAGGACCTGAGTACCTATTAACATTTCTTAGAAACAATTTATATGTTTACTCGTTCGTCTTGGTTGTAAGAGGTTGTTTTTGCCTTTCGGTAGGTCTTTGTCTTATATTGCTGGCAGTGCTACCACACTGCTACTCCCTATATGCCTAACATGTGTCCTTAATTATTGTCCTACTGTGCTGAATCCACTCGTTTCGTGTTATTACCGTCGTTATCTCTTTGTCGTGTAGGAAGTTCTTTATATGACGTCGTGTAGGATTTGTGTTGTAAATTAGAAAGATTTATGTTTGGCCCATGGCATCGACCTGGTACAAAGTTGTCAGCGTTTTGCATAAAATCCGAGCGCTACGAATGGTCGGATTGACTGTGTGTTCAAATGAACGAGAATAAATGTAATTTATGATTAGAGTAAATGTGTAATCAGTGAAATCCATTTGAACATTAGTTAGAGCTGATTGCATTGAGTTGGGTAGCTACAGTAGTGTATCTGACATAGGTGTTATGCCTCATTAAGAACAGAACTCTATCAAGCCTCGGGATAAAAAAACAAAGAATATAACTCCTTATGTACTATACCGCTATAGGGATTCGAAAAAGTCTTATGAGTAGCATTGTATCTACTCGTATTACATGCAATTCCTTTCACATGTTACTTATGCTTTTCTGCCAATGTTACTCGTATTTGACAGTAATTCATGTCCTTCTTTATGTAAATGTTATGTGGATTTATAATCAACAGGACATTGTCATTCTGATTGACTGAGAAGTGGGAAAAAAATTCAAAAATGGTTCTTACTTTTTGATAAACGAAATTCTTTGTAGTCACTCAGTATCTGGCTTTCATCTATCAGACGAATGTACCATGGAATAAGTATTTTTTCCATTTTTGTATTCTATTGAGTTTTGATTTTTTATTTGTAGCACTTGCAGGGATCATGATTTTCCTCCACCTTTTCGGCTTGCCTACATCATGAAATATCGGGCTTTCCAATAACGACTTGACAACTTTTTTTAAATAAAAGGCAAACCATTTGAGATATTTCAAAAACTTTATTATTGGCTTGAAGTACAATCAAAACATTTATGAATGGAACTCAACTTCGTTCATATGGCCACTATGGGCACGTTTGCAGCGGTCGTTTCTTTTGACCCAATTTTCAACGACTTGGCCACACATTTCGGCCGAAACGGCCGCTATTTCGCGTTCAATGTTGCCTCTGGGATCTTCCAACGTCGTCGGCGTGTTGACATAAACCAATGACTTAACGTAGTCCCACAGAAAACAGTCAAGCGGCGTTAAATCGCACGAACAATAAATCGATTGTAGCGTGTGCTGTGTGACTTGTGGCACCATCCTGTCGAAACCACATGTCGTCCAAGTCCATATCTTCCAATTCGGGCCAAAAATAATCAGTGATCATGGCGCGATAACGCTGACCATTCACAGTAACGTGACGATCGTTATCGTCGACGAAAAAATATGGCCCAATAACGCCGCCGGCATGCAAACCGCACCAAACAGTTATTTTTTGTGGATGAAGTGGTGATTCATGAAGCACATGTGGGTTTTCACCCGACCCATAACACATATTTTGCTTATTGACGAACCCATTGAACCAAAAATGAGCTTCGTCACTGAAGATGATTTTGCGATGAAATTGATCATCTTGGCGCATCTTCTCCAGAGCCCAATCGTAGAGCGTACGTCGCTTCAAATACTCCATCGGCTTCAATTCTTGAATCAGCTTGATCTTGTATGGGTGTAAGCCAAGATCCTTACGCAAAATACGCCATAATGTGGTCTGAGCAATACCCAATTCTTGAGAACGCCGTGGAATTGACTGATTTGAATCGTGTGCTACGAACGTCTGAACGGCAGCGATATTTTCGACACTTCGACCAACCCGTTGTCTCAATGACACGGCAACATTACACAATGAATATGTAAACTCAAATTTTTGCACTAAACTTGTTATTGCCTGTCTACTAGGGCAGAACTACGACCGAAAATTGGAGTTAACGCTCACCAACTCCGAATATCTGTAGAAAATTTTTATAATTTGCAGAAGTTGCTCATTAGTGTACTTTACCATGATGAAGATGTTTAGTTTACTGAATAAATTGACAGTGACAGTTTGATAATTAGTGAAAGAGTGCGTTCTCAAATTAAATTCAAATTTGTCAAGTCCCTATTGGAAAACCCTTTAGTTTAGAAAATTTTGTGTTGTTCAATAAAGGATCTTTATATCCAGCGTGTGGTAGTTATGAGTCACATCTGTAGGGAAGTTGTGCCCGGCTAAAAGACTTCACTTTTGCACGGCTATTACCTTTGTGATAGGCGTGAAAACAGTGGTATTCATTTATCCAAGCGAATTGGATACCAGGTCAAGGCTAAGACACCTAGTGCGAATGCGACGAGCTCTCAAATTATTCCCTCTCCATTCCGCAAAGGTTTGAATAATCGTTTGTTTCTAGGTTGTCAAATGATTACAAAATAAGTACTTTGGAGGCAAGAAGGACTATGAATTAGAGAGGCTGACTAGGTCACCAGAAAAAAATAAAGAAGCCACGCAGACGAAGCCATAAAAGACACAAAAGAGTGACGAAAATAGGGCAAAAATTCAAACGTATAATAAAATCTAAATTGAAAAGAGTCCCACGTTATAGATACATCCCATAACTGCAAAATTAGCATTTCTTTTATATAAAAAGGAAGATCGCTAATAAGACAAAAATACATTCAAAATGTCTCTAAATAGCTACATCTAGCACAACGTTATCCTGTTCAATTAGGGTAAAAAATTAATTCAAGGTAATCAGGTCGAGATAATTAACCTCAAGGAGTCAAGGACATTGAAATGACTTACAATTTATTTTTTATTTTCAATTTTTTCTTATATATGTGTGGGAATGGATTCACAAGGCGAGTTTTTGAGTGCGGGTTGTGGATATTAAAGAGAATGCATCTGAGAAATGTAAAATGAGTGGGACCAGCCGATATAAGGAAAAGAAAAAGACAGAAACATTGAAAATCAATGCTCCAAAATGTCCCGTACTTCGTAAAAATGGACATGAGGAGTGAATGCATGCACAAAAAAGTCTTATTTAGCCAGGTACTGACCATCTTAACCAGTTTTGTAGCTACATATAAATTGTGATTATTTTGTTACGTTCAATTGGACTTTTCTTACCAGAACAAAACAGCAACCCTATAGTCTCCTGTCAGAAATGAATGAACCCCGGAAAAATTACGTATAGCGCGGATAAATTTGCTTAACTAAATCAGCGACGGTGACAAAGTCAAAGACTTGGTAAATTAGCTGAGGTGAATAAGCATTTTTTAGGGCATATGTGCCAATGGAAGTTCTCACATCCTTGAAATATATTGCTGGTATGAACTCAAGTGCACCAACGCTTATTTCGTTAATATCTTAGTGCTATGCCCTAACATTCTAAGAGAAGATGGATGAAAGCGGCAAAGATTGTTGCTTTGAGCTCTTCCACAAAACCTACGAGCATTGCCCTTTTAATGACTTTAAAATTATTTTTGCTGTTTGCAAAGTCAAATTAGGAAAAGTAGACATATTTGGCAGTACAGCCAGATAGCATAGCCTTCACGGCACGAGGCACGTCTTTCCCAAGAATCTGTCAGAAGTACAGCAACTGATATGAATGGTTTAACCTGCTCACTCGTATGACACCGCTGGTGTGATGTAGGATGAAGTCAAGCATCTGAAGCAAAAAAAAAGAATTCGCTAAAAAAGATAGAGAACGAGAGCGGATCAAAGGCTCTCGAAGCAAATGAACAGTAAAGAGCATCGGCTTCACCAAAGAAAGAAGACAGAGTATGTGCTCACTCAGAAGAGTAATCGAGGAATTGCCTTTGAGGCAAGACGAACCCATGCAGTACTACGAGTTGAAACGTAAAACAATTGAACAGTCCTGGCAAAAGTTAGAATGCCTGAACTACACAATATGGGAGTTGACTGACGCACTGATGCATCAACTGGCGTGACAATTCAGAATTCGTTAACCTTACCAAAGGTAACAATTACAAATGGTTGACAAGCAACCAATACTCAGCATACAAAAGATGTGGTATCTCAAAACTCATCTTAGCGAAGAAGCCGAGAGCCTCATCTGTCATTACAAAATCGCATGTGCAATCCTTTAAAATCGATACAGCAACAGTAAGGTACCCACGTCAACCCTTGTGCAAAAAATAAAAAAATCAAGTCAAACGCAAGCTCAACCATCCGCACTAGTCATTAAAACCCTTCACGATACGACGCAAGAATGTTTGATGGCTTTATGCAACATCGGCGTGGACACTTTAACATGGGATTCTCTTCTGCTTCATTTGCTAATAAAATCCGAAGGAATTGCGATCAATTAAGGTATTCCCAACGTTTCTTGAGAACCAATTCCAATCACTGGAATCAATCGGACAAAGGAAGAAAGAGACTTCACCTCTACATCATTGACGTCCAGTCACAGTAATAAGGCCCTTTGCAAGACTTTTAGAACCAAAACACACCCGTAATTTGCCTGCAAACAGTTTATACAACTACAGCCAGTGGAACTACTTAAGAAGTGGCTTTGGGGCGAATAATTGTGTTTAAAGAAGTTGTTCATGGTGCGATAAAAAAAAAACACAACACGCTGCTACATATTGAGAGCAACGCCAACGTGTCGGCTAGCAATAAACATCAAACTAATCCAGCTACCAGCGGTTGTAAGTGAACAGGTTTAAGTGCTTGTTTCACAGTACTTTCAACACAATATCAAGTTTATGTGCTTGATATACTAGGTGGAGTGAAAAGTAACCTCTTTGATCGCCAGAATGCGCTGCTACTGCAAAAAAGGTTATGATGCCTTGAAGTCCGTTCATATTTATTTGGACATGCCAAATTTCAGTGCGATACTGTCTTTAGTTTTGTTTTGATAGCTGATTGTTGTTGACGTGTTTGGCATCATGTTGAGTATGGACAAAAACGGTTTTCGTTCTCTCATAAAACATTATTTTTTGAGAGGCAAAACGGCGAAGAAAACAAAAGAAAAGTTGAATAAATATTATGGGGCTAATGCTCCGTCAGCTTACGCCGTCAAATATTGGATTCGAGAGTTTCGTGGTGGCCGCAACTCCACTACCGATCAAATCCACAGCAGCAGGCCCGTAGAGAACAATGTCAAAAAAATACATGAAATGGTGTTGGCTGACCGGAAAGTGAAGGTGCGCGAGCTAGCAGATACCACAAAGATTAGTACTGAGCGCACAAGCCATATTTTGGGCAATATTCTGCATATGAAAAAGTTATCCTGCCGCGGGTTGCCGCGCATACTTACTCCTGACCAAAAACACGAACGCGAGAGCACTTCGAAAGAGTGTTTGGACTTGCTGATGCTTAATCGGGCGGACTTTTGGCGTCGATTGGTAACTGTTGAACACCAGAGAACAGAATGAGTGCCCGTCAATGGACTGAAGCCGGCACGAGTGCTCCGAAGCGGCCGAGGGAGGCTCGATGGGTCGGAAAGATTATGGCGTCGATTTTCTGGTATTGTCATGGCATACTTTTCGTGGACTACCTCGAAAAAGGAAAACCATCAACGCGAGTATTACTGTGCATTATTGGAGCGAATGAAGGTCGAAATCGCTGCAAAAAGGGCCTCACATGAAGCGAAAAAAAAATTTTGTTTTTGCAAGACAATGCACTGGCGCACAAGAGCATTGCCACCATGGCTAAAATCAATGACTTACGGCTCCAACTGCTGTCGCATCCACCGTATTCGCCCGATTTGGCTCCCTTTGACTATTATCTCTTCCCAAACCTCAAAAGATGGTTCATCAATAAAAAATTCAACTCACGCGAGGAAATCATCGACGCCACGGAGGAGTATCTTGCAAACCTTCCGCTAGAATAAGTGTATCAAACTAAAAAAAATTTTTGTTTTCATTCCCAAGGTGGTAACTTTTCACCCCATCTAGTTATTCAACTCAGAAAAACGCTTCTCAACAGAATACATCCAAATTTAAAAAACGGGCTTCAGCGACGACCGACGTCGACTTGAACAATTTCAAAACTGGAGAAATAAGACACAAATATGGTATATGATAATTTGTAAGTATAGGGTTTTCCAATAGGGACTTGACAACTTTGAATTTAATTTGTGAACGCACTCTTTCACTAATCATCAAACTGTCACTGTCAATTTATTTAGTATACTCAACATTTTCATCGTGGTAAAGTACACTAACGAGCAACGTCTGCAAATTATAAAAATTTTCTACAGATATTCGGAGTTTGTGAGCGTTAACTCCAATTTTCGGTCGTAATTCTAGCCCTAGTAGACAGGCAATAACAAGTTTAGTGCAAACATTTGAGTCTACATATTCGTTGTGTGATGTTGCCGTGTCACTGAGACAACGGGTTGGTCGAAGTGTCGAAAATATCGCTGCCGTTCAGACGTTCGTAGCAAACGATCCAAATCAGTCAATTCGACGGCGTACTCAAGAATTGGGCATCGCTCAGATCACATTATGGCGTATTTTGTGTAAGGATCTTGGTTTACACCCATACAAGATCAAGCTGACTCAAGGATTGAAGCCGATGGACCGTTTGAAGCGACGTACGTTCTCCGATTGGGTTCTGGAGAAGATGCGCCAAGATGATGAATTTCATCGCAAAATTATCTTCAGTGACGAAGCTAATTTTTGGCTCAATGGGTTCGTCAATAAGCAAAATATGCGTTATTGGTCGGGTGAAAACCCACATGTGCTTCATGAATCACCACTTCATCCACAAAAAATAACTGTTTGGTGCGGTTTGCATGCTGGCGCCGTTATTGGGCCATATTTTTTCGTCGACGATAACGATCTTCATTTTACTGTAAATGGTCAGCGTTATCGCTGTGTGTTTATGTTTTGATTGTACTTCAAGCCATTAATAAAGTTTTTGAAATATCTCAAATGGTTTGCCTTTTATTTAAAAAAAAAAATTGTCAAGTCGTTATTAGGAAACCCTATATATGACGATCTGGTTTGACTCCAATCATAATCTCGAAGCTATTTCATTTGGAAATGCATAAATATTTGTAGTACGAGTATATCGTACTTGTCGATTATGTAACTGCTTTCCTTGCACCTTCCTGTTGAAAACGAACCACATTTGAATCTTCGATTTAAATCACATGGATACATGTACTGCAATTTCAATCAATTTGTACCAGAGGCATGAAACTGTTCTGCATATGTAAATGTTGTTTTCAACTCATATTTTCCAATGGGTGCAAAATATTGATATGCAACGGTCTCGTCTGTTAGAACTCCGGAGTGATCCAAATATGTACGAGTACATATTAATATAAGTACATTTCACATGACTTGTGGCCCATTCCAAACTACTCCTGGCCTTCTCCGCATGAGATTATATGTATTTCATGGACAGGGATGTAGAATATCATTTACAAATTCAGATATTTAACTCTCCAGCCAGCAAGAGTGATGTTTCGCATTACTCGTATGTTTGACGAGTGTAAACTCATTTTTTTGATATATGTAGATACTCATACATAAATCTATCCGTAAAAGTTGATGAGTTGTATGGGTCTAATCTTATGGCAGTCAGGTGGAAATTTGTTATCTCTCGATTTTCTGGTCAAACGATGGGTTGGATGTATGTTGAAGGACATCGTTTGGTAATTCTTAAAGTTCTAAAGCCCCTGATTTCTTGATAATGAAAAGGACACTGTAAGGGATAATAAGTGATTGGACACACAAAGAAACTAATACGTACATTGTTGAATGGTCTGGTGCACAAGCCCATCAGCTTAACATGTTATTGAAACCATTTTTCGAGGGAATTTGTTTTGAGGATGAAGATTGTTCTTTTGGATAATCGTTTTGCAGTGGTTTTATGGAAAAGTTGAATACCTTTTCGACTTTTGATTTTCGTAGAAATAAGGTAGACAGTGTGTTCTGAGTTCTCGCACTGAAAAAGGATATAAGGTCAAAAGAGTTTCAGAAGTCTGTTTTGAAACCTCATTCGATGTGTTTCATTTTAAGGCATTCGCTACTATCATCATTTGTAAGTTATATAGGAGGTACTGGCGTTTGTAATAACAGCTTCGCAGAAATATTGAATTGTCATTCCCTGTTTCTAGTTTAAGTTCCATAATTACGACAGCGATATAATTTTTGTTACAGTTTGAGGTGGATTTCTTTAAACTTCAAAACTACTCCTTTTTCGTTTTATTAGGGCTTCATCTGAAATAAGACTCTCTGCTTCTTTGTGCTTTTTATATTGTTTAGAACTGTGACCAACTATCAGTGATCTATCGATGATAGTCTCACTTTTTTTGCAACTTTTTCTGCTTATGTGTTCAAATACTCTGACGAATGTAGTAAAACTGTACACATACGTCTTCGATATACTACTCCTGTTCCGTAAAACCGACCGTTCGCCACTCGATCTGTTCCTATGAGGCTTCAGAAACCCACATATCCCATGCATATCCACTCTTCTGCCATTTCGATAATACTCTTTGCTTTTTCCGAGTCACTGACTACATCCAGATCTAGAAAATATGTTCCACTTCTATTCAACTACTTACGTGATGACCGATTGCCCGGCGATCTATCTGAGTTTCTAAGAATACCAAGCTGATTTTATAGCAAGTATGGTCCCTTCCAACTTACAAAAGCTCTTGCAACAACATATAGCCCACTAAGTGAATATAGTGTCCGTCCGTGGTCCGGATTTTGCTTAATTCTAGTTTAAATCCTAGAAATTGTCAAGGCATTCGTTGCTAGAAAGGATGTTTTAAATCTGTCTTTGAGAGCGAACACCATTGGATCCATTTTACCCGAGGCCGGTTTCGTTGAAATATGAATGTTTGTTTGCTGGAAACCTAACCCACGTTTCGTAAGCTAGAGAGCTCTGGTCGGAATGTACCTAAAATATGAGAAAGCATAGGAAAGAGTTTGTATATAGTATGTGGTTTCTTCCGTGAGTATCTCCAGGTAGCCGATAGAGGAATGTCATATGTTCACTCATATGGAAGAGGTTGTATGCCTCCGCAGACCAAAACCAGTGGATTACATGCCGAGGGCTGAATGGTGCACGAAATCAAATTTGTCCCTATAAGATACCGGAAACCCTCTCACAATAACTAGCCTTACATCAGTATAGAAGTTTTCTAGGTTCGGGCAAACGTTTCTCGCTGTACTCGTGAGTCCAGAATTGAACCAACATAAAAAAAACACAAACAACAACATTAGAAAACTAACATTCAATGTACGGAGTTGGAAGAAGAATCTTCTCTTCTAGTGGTCAGTATCTCATTTCAACTCATCTCATCTCCAATAAAGGTCAAACAACCTTTGACTACAAACGGCAACGCAGGTGCTCAGAGACAAAACTCTAAAGTCAAGCAGAGGTGAGGTTTAAATTTACGAATATTACTGGAGCTTAAAGGGATGGAATATGGCAAAGCATATGCAAATGATCTTGCCGTAAGGACAACAGAAACTGATGAATGATAATACAGCCTTCTTCACAAGATGTAAGTCCACTACCAACTCGCCAAAGGACCAAGAAATAAACAAGTAGAAGCAACACTTAGTGTAAAAGAAAGACTCGACCATGACTCGGTCAGAAGCCAACAAGCGCACTTGTGCAGTAAAGAAAGTGGATACCTCTTTAAGTGCCAAAAAGAAGCTAGGAGCGCAACCAACTACACGAATGCTGCAGTCCAATGTAAAGTTGCCGTATCCAGTATAATGTATTGAAAAGGCTTACTGCCTCCTAAATAAGTCCAGTAAATCAAGAAAAACCTGCTGGTTACCTGCTGATACGAGACCTGTTTATTGAGTACCCGGATTGCAAGATAGGTGGCCCTACTGAGCCAAAATGAATGTACCATCATTTATTAGTATAACCTCTTTTATCCCGCCTATCAAAATTTAATGAAAGTCCGATGCTTAGTTTTGTTTTGCCACCCATTTTAGTATTTTTTACGACCGTGGATAAAGGTCAGTATTATCCGTGATCCGATTCTTGTTTTTGAGTGGCAAAACCTTCGAGGAAATCAAGCCCGTTCTCGATGGTGTATATGGGAGCCATTCACATTTCCGTGAAAATGTTTACCATTGGTTCGCAGAGCTTCGCCGTTTACAGGAGTTTTTGGGCATGAGAAAGCTGTCCGCACAATCTGTGCCGTTTGCTCGCACCGGAGAACAAACGCAATCGTGAGACCACTTCTTGGCCCTGTTTAATCGAAATCCGGACGATTTTTTGCGTCTGATATACACCAGAGACTGTTTTTTGGTCGAAACAATGAGTTTTAAGCGGTGAACGTGCTTCAAAGAAGGCAAAAACCATGCCTTCGGGCGGAAAGGTCATACCACCATTTTTTAGAACTCGCGCAGTGTGATTCACTTTGACTATTTGGAGAAGGAAAAACAATCACAGGAGCATAGAATCTAGATTTATTAGGCCGATTTAACGCCAATTTGAAGGTAAATGACCACATTTGGCGAAGAAAAAGGTGCTCTTCCGTCACGATAACACATCGACTCATACCTCACACCTCAAGATGTAGGTATTTATTGGGTCACAGTTTCGCCTCCTGCCTTGAACCAAATACTACTTCCGTCGGACATTGCTTAATGCATAGAAAGTCAATCAGCCAATCTTCTGTCTACCAACATTCTGAACTAATCCGAAGTTGCAGCTATTCATCGTTGCCTCAGGCTGAATCCAATACTCTCATACTGGGTGTTGCAATATATATGGACAGCCATAGACACGATACGTCTGATAGTAGTTATCCCTCAACAAAATGGATAAGCAGCCTAAGGACACACTCTGTTGGAATCAAGGACTCTCCAACGCCTAAGGAGCTGCTTTGCTGATGAACTGACCAGACTCAGAACCCTAGGAACAAATAGTACACAGTCGAACCGTGTATTAAACCAATATTAAAGGAATGACACATTCAAAGTCTCTCTATCTAAGACCAACTTCGATGTGATTACCGAAATAACCATACTCGATCCCAAGCGATTAAGAACGTTGAATAGTCAAGGAGAGGTTTCTAGACTTACAAATCAAATCTTAGAACATTGTCCTCAAGACAAGGGTAACCATCGAGTATTTTTCGCGATAATTTCTGCAGAAACTGCAGGAGCCAAGTGCAGTGAAAGACTTCATGCACTTCCCGTGCAAGCTTAAATAAACATCAGGATTCCATCGATCCTGTATGTTATCCATACAGCAAGGAAATCACCGACTTTAACAATAACTCCGGGCTCTGTGGCGTATACGTACTATTTTCAGCATAGAATATCGGGATGATGAACAGAAATTTCGTTGTACCCTTTCATGTAATACAAGGACAGCAAATACCTTATCTGTATGTTAATCCTGCAAATGAACATGAAATGATTGCTTTTACCATCATTTGCATCAGAATGTTAAGAATAAATTTAAGTCCTGTCGACTGAAGAACTCAGCTGCCATTTGCTATCGATCTTCTTGTTTTCTTTTCATATTTCTTTGTTATTCGATTTACTATTCACAATACCTTAGCTTTTCTAGTTTGAAAAGACTTTTGGTTTTGAACTCTACACCCGGCGAATTCTTCTCCGCTTGAGGGACAATAACAAGTTCTACAACCTGAAAGAAACACAAGCTTAAGTTGTTCATAAGTACTTAAGTCAAAAGCAAATAGAAAAGTGAGGAAAAACTCTGACCGTGGTACAAACGCCTTTTTGCCTCTCATACCAAGGCAGTAACTCACTTCATGTAGCACAATATCACCCCTAAACTGGTTGAACGACTGAATAAATTCCAGCAAATACCATCAAAAACAGGAAACAATAACAGTAAATACCAAAGCAGTACGGTAGAAGGAATAGCATAAAAAAAAAAAACCAAACAGTGTCTAGTCCTGTGCTGGTCCTGGGCGTCTTACTGAAAATCCTCCTTCTTTAAGTTGCCTCATAGCACAACAACATCTAGATCCTCTCATTCATTATCTTGGTTAACACCGTCTTCATATGGAGAGAATAAAGAATATTCTGAAAATCGGTCGGAAAACATCGACAAGGCAATCGTTTGTTGTGTTGCGGAAATTGAAATGATTTCTCCTTGGAGTTAAGTGAAATAGGTTATGGAAGTTGCCTTATGAATTTCAAAATGGAACCCTTCAGTAGCGATGAAATAGAGTTCGATTACGTAGTTGCAGCTTTCAGGTCTTACTTGAAGTTTGAAACTAAAATGAAGTCCTCATTTACTTAGTTTTTAAGGCGTCACCAAAGAATCCGTCAGCATGCCTCCTCAGTTACCTAGGCCTTTTGTTTGTTGCCTGTGGTTGCTCTAGGCCGTCTTCAACACCACATGGATGTTCCCACTACGCAGAATTTTGTGCCGTTGCGTTGTTTCCCTTGGTTGACTTTAAAGACTTAAACACATGTCTTAACCATGTGAAGTGGAATATTTATGTGCTTTCTGACATGTCCCCAGCTCATGGAATGTTGGCTCCCACATTTTCCTAAATACACGTTTTGGGCATAAGGGAAAAAGTTGATTACAAGTGGACGAAAATAAATCGGCAATACACAAGTTTGCACAGAACTGCACGTCAATACAGAGTAGTACTGTCATATGGCTAACGTCTACGGAACTAGTTTTCTGGCAGCCTCTTTGTGAAAAGATTAATGGTGCTGGTTTTCAGACAACAGAAACGACACGTTACCTTGATATAGTGTCACTTTTAATCATTAACTGAGGGCCATTTTCAAAACCATACCACACGTACCCACATTCATTGTGATGCGGGACATGACTGTCAATATAGGCAATACTGACGATAGGATAAATCATTCATGACAATCACAATGAGGCTTATTTATAGGAGTTCCTATGTCTGAGCACAAAACCTTCAATAAGGTCGGATGATTACCCCGATAGCAACCTTTAATAAAATTTGATCCGAGTATTTAGTCGTTACCACTTTCGAAGTAGTTCTACAAAACGAGAACACCATCCTCTTTGATCTTTGATGAACCCACGACAATAGAAAGTTAACCAGGCTCTACATCGACAGACTATAAGATCCCTCAATATGCTAACAACTAAGGGAGTTAGTGGTGTGAAAACAGTCGCAGCTTACTGACTGTCTTGATAGCTGTTTTTACATCCGACGGTCTAACAACTGGAATATCTTGCCTGTTGTCCTTAGGTCGAAACAAGGGCTTGGCCCTCCAGGTTGGGGAATGTGCCGTCGGGGTAATATCCCGACCATGTCAACAAAACTTAGTTGTGAGAGAGACACCACCATCCTCAAATGGGAACTATACTCGGAACGTCAATGGAATACGATTTGAGAATATGTACCTGGATGTACGAACACCGTACGCCCCAAGTGCTACTTAATCTGTCCTCACGAGGTACAAGGTAGATATAACCCCGATCCAGGAGATACGATGGCCAATAACAGATAAGATGGAAAGGAAAAATTGCGACACTTATTACAGCTGCTATAAAAAATTTTATGAATTATGATACGGATTCGTAGTCAGAAATCGGCTTAGGGAAAGTCATCGACTTCAAGCCGATAAGTGATCGTCTGGATGTGATTCGTATCCTGACGCTACCTGACGTTCTCCATACGGCCGAACTGCGAACCAAGTCAACCATGTGCTAATCTATGCGACAAAAAGAATCTGAGAGCTGCCCAGAATAATAAATTCAACGTTGGACGCCTAAGCACACCTAGACTAGTGACTACCTACCACATATGCCAACAATCAATCGCGAATTCATTAAGATGGTAGCAGAGGCTACTATATGATGAATGCGTATACCGAAAAAAGGTGACACAAGAGGCACAAAAGAAAACCTCGCAGCGCAAAACAAGGGCAGCGAGGAATTAGTATCGAACCAAACCCAGCTCAAGATGATTGAAGAGTCCCGTGATCAAGACCGGAACACAGACTCTTCGAAACCGCGAAGGAAACTTAGGCACCAAAGCACAGGGGATAGTAGAAGTGTTAAAGCAGCATTTCTAGCAGCTGCTGATGGACATCATGTTGAGAGTATGAAAAGGAACAGCCATTGAAGAACGAGTTCCACCAACCAGTATAGAACCAGTCGGCTTAGCCATAAAAAGCTAAAGAAAACCAAGTCCGCAGGCTCTAATGGCCTACCAACGGAGCTCTTCAAATACGGTGACGATTCTTTGGTAAGAAGCTTACATCAAATCATCAACCAAGTATGGGTGGAATCAGCTCCATACGCCTCATCTACAAAAAAGGCGATCCCATGTCTCGCATGAACTATTGAGACGTATCCCTGCTTAATGTCGCATATAAGACCCCATCCAACGTACTGTGTGAATGGCTAAAACCGCTCTGCAACACACTAATCGGCACGTACCAAATTGGCTTCCAGCTCGGCAAATCGGCTATCAACTTCAAAACAGCATATAATAGTGTTCATCGTAAGGAGTTCACCATCAGGCGATGTCTGAATTCGGAATCACGGCAAAACTCATTCAGATGTGTCGCATGACGCTGAAAAATTCACACTGCAATGTGCAATTTAGTAGTAGCTCCTCCGAACTATTTCAAACGTGCACCGGATTTCGGCAAGCAGATGCGCTATCATGTGACTTCTTCAATCTCGTTCTGGAGCAGATAGTGCGCAGAGCAGGTGTCAACACAGAAAGCACTATCCTCAACTGGTCCTTTTACCTACTGGGATATGCGGACGATATTCACAGCTCGAGACGACAAGGAAGGCCGAACCTTCGTTTTAAAGACCAAGCCATTGCGAGTGCCAGAGCGCTTTGTCTGGATAACTGAAAGCAGCATATCCATGATCACAGACGATGGAACGCTGCAGTGTTTCAGGCAGAAACTCTTCACGATTCGGGAGTTCGTTAAGCAATTAAGTAAAGTTTAACAACTGCCAGTCAGATGTTGATTATGGCTTTTCAAAGATACGCACTTGTACTACAGCTACTCTGGCAACAGAGACAGGAGAAGTCCCTATATCGGATCCATCTGTGATCTGAGTTGTTGAAAACGGCTTAATAATGTGTCAGATATTTGGCGTAGCGCATTTATGGCTTTACGTTGCCAATCTTCCTGCTACTTATTCCTAGAGACCCGAATTAATTGCCCGTGACTTTGGCTTCAAACTTGGTTACAATAGTGAGGATAAGCTGAATGCCAATGCGTTCGGCTGAAAACGAAGCTTCACTTACTGAGGACGACTTTGCGTTGGTCCTATTCGTTCCTAAAATAGGGTCTATGTTGAAGTTAGTTTCAGCAAATAAGTGCTCGGTTGATTAGAGAAGATCGCGGTGCAGCATAAGCAGACTTACTTAGGCAGTAGAGAAAGTTTGTGGCAAGGTAGATGCCGAAAATATCAATCACTAGTAAGTGAAGCACTGCTAGGGCCTATTGCGTTTATTCTAGTAAGTACCTATGCTATAAATAAAAACTAATTGTGAGTTGTAAACCCCAGGTACATAACGTAGTGTGGATAAGATACAACACCACATCCAGCTTCTTCTAATTTCATAAGCAACGCGTTGAAAACTAGGTCTGAAATCGTTCAGAAGTATGTGAAACGTTTTATCAGATCAAACACTGGACACTGTATCAAGGTCCAAATAGGCCTTAAGAAACATTGAAGGATGTCTCTGGCATTTTTAATAGCATTCCGTAGATTCTTTCGGGTCTCAAGACACATTGTCCATTTAAGATAAGTTATTCTCAGAGATCGTGTCTTAGTTAATCTGGAAGTGAGAAGATTTCTTTCGAAAAAATCTGATTGCCGGAGTGCGGCTTGTGTTCATAAAGAAATCCAAGGAATTTTCCTCACGTGTGCTTTGGAACGTTTTTGGTCAGAAACTGCCATTGTTTTGAGGTTTCTCCTTTGTAGATGTTTAGGTGACATTGTTAGTTTTATTCACGTAGAAGGAAACCATTATTAAAAATTCAAATTCACTTGTGCTCTCAATATGAACATATGCACTAGTATGTACAATAGTTTCTCTCGGAAACTGAAAATATACAGCCTTTTTTCTAGATCCATTTTTGTAATCAGAAGGACTGTAACTAACACTTGAAACAACACGGTGTTAGACCGGAAACCACAATAGTCAGAGTCCATCATTTAATGTTATTTTCGATAAATATATTGCGAGGTTCTACTTTAATACTAAAAGTCATACCATCATAAGGATCAGTGGACTAAGTTCTTTCCCACCAAAGATCTCTGCCAAAATTGATATTCCTGCGATTCAAGTATTCGTATAATCCTGGAAAATCCGAAACTACTGCGTAATACCCAGAAATGTGTCTCAACGAAATTTGCCTTTCGCAAAGTTTATCTAACCCATGCTGTGAGAAATGTGCCACCTCTTACAGGCAATCTGTAGTAAATTAAATCAAATGCAACACTAACAGCGACACCATTAAATCTGAATATCTTCATCCATTACGCCACATAGATACCATTCGGGGATGGAGTTAACTCGGAAAAGAATTAATTTAACTCCAAGTGTCATCGGGGTAATAAATTCGAATGTTTAGGAGGAAATTCCATACCAAACCACAACCTCTGCTATCAACACCACTACGAATACCATTCTACTGCCATCCTTATTTCTAAAATAGACTACGAGTATCACTCCTTGATATCTCCTCCATTTTGTTGTCTGCTTACAGTTTCTTTAGCAGTGGCACCGATGATACTTCCTCTAATCCCTAGTCGGCAATTATTATGCTTTGTATCAGGACGCCACCCTGTATACCTCCTTTTTAATGCATATTTACTTCAGGACATGTGAATTATGGATGCCACCCTTTTTCACATGGCAAATCGGTTGAGAGTGGGTAGTAAGACCCACAAAATAAATGTCGTTCAGTATTTCCTGTTTCTGGTTGAGATAGGGTTTAAACGGAAGATTTGCAGAATAGAGAAATTCCTCTGTGAGACTGAATCCTTTCAACACCCCCAAGAGTTTAACTCCTTTATGCTGTTGGTATGTGGGGTAAGGAAAAAAGAATTTAAACTCCAGATAAACTGAGAATAGCTGGATTGTTGCGTAGTAGCTCTGAAAGGAAGATAAATGATTTAAATTCTCGCAAGTGGAAAGCAAAGTTATTTCTTGTGTTTTTCTTCTAATAAGCAATTTTGGACAATCCTTTGGAAGATGCAAGGGCGGAAGTCAAATCAAGTCAAATATTGAGCTCTGGATTGCTTGGTTAAGCTTATTAGTAGGTTGATGAGTTAATCTTAAATTAAAGATCCGTCTTGAATACAATATAAGGCTCTTTTGATGGTAAATAGTCTTTTTTTAATCTCAGAACTTACTTCGTTTACACATAGTGATTAGGATAGTTGCGTTCCTTTCTAAAGTCGGTCTTCGGTGTCTAACCACTAACAGTCGTATACTCTACTTTTACCTGCACTTATCCCTCTTCTTGGTAATTTTGAGGATCAAATGTAAACATAATGACCCGTCAAATTCTTTTGAGTTTGCGAGTACTAATGGCCAGTAGAAGAATAAGACATGAAAGCCAATAAAGCAGCATATTGGGAGTGACCGATGATACCGTAGCCGTAAGCATATTTCAGCGAATTTTTGAAAAATAATATCTTCTGCGTTAAAACCTGCATCTTACTACTCCTACATCTTACTAGCGCCACCTAACCAGAGATCTTCCTCTGCTGGAAGCAACAAATCTAAGAACTTTAGGGTTGGAACTTTAATATTTGCTCGCTTTACATGTCCTAGCCATCTTTGGTAATTGATACGCATTTTTCTGACCAGGCCCGTGTCCGTGCCCGTGTACAATTTGCTCTTACATCCCTTCCTCCAAGTCTAACCACAAACGGGACTAAGAACCTTTCAGGCAATCTTGTGTTCAAAATGATCAGGAATAACTATATTCGCCTCCGCTAACGCACATACTTCTATACCATAGCTCTGGACCTGGACAGTAAGGTTAATATACCAGTTGTACCGGTATGAAGTGAACGTCAAGATACAAATGTCTCGATAGGGAATATTTGTTGTGAACGAGCCTCAATTTTTATTTTTTTTTCTTTGGTTGCTATGACACCTGTCAAACATATTTTGTATACATCAAGTCATTGAGCAAACAATATCATATTTTTTCATCGTGTTAAAAATGTCGAATTTTATACCAGAAAATGATGACTTGCGGAAAGCATCAATTTTTTGTTTTCATTTGAAGAAAAGTGCTGCAGAGTTGCGTCGAATGCTTTTCGAGGCATGCTCTATCACAAGCAACATGTAAAAGATGCTTTCAACGTTTCAGAGATAACGATTTTGATGTGAAAAATGATGAACGTGGAAGACCACCAAAAAATTTTGAAATGTTGCACAACAAACGATTTCTGACCGTTTAAAAGCTATGGGAATGGGGATTGGGGATTCAAAAGTCTGAAAAAAACCGAAAAACCATTTGTGGAATTTTGCTTCAAAGACACGATAAAAATCGGTTTTGCATCGAATTGCTACTGGCTATGAAAAATGGATATATTTTCAGAATCCTAAACGGAAAAACCAGATCCATTCAGCAAGAAGACCAGAAAGGTGTGGTGTACAACGAAAACTCAGTGAAACCGTTAATACAGATCGCTACCGACAACAAATGATCAACTTGAACCATGCATTGATCGAAAAACGGCCAGAATAGGCCAGAAGACATGGCAAGATAATTTTACTCCATGACAATGCACCTGAAAACAAAGCAAAATTGGTTCAGGATACAACCAAAGCACTTGGCTAGGAGCTGCTACCACACCCGCCGTATTCACCAGACTTGACACGCATTAGCTGAGCAGCACTTTGAATCCTACGTGGAAGTCGAAAATTGGGTGACTTTTTGGTTTGCTTCAAGAAAGGAACAGTTTTATTGGCGTGGAAACCATAAATTGCCTGAAAGATGGGGAAAATGTGTAGCTAGCAATGGCCAATACTTTGAATAAAATGTTTTTTACTTTTCCATTAAAAATTAGTGTGACGCTACACCAGTATAGGATCGTCATAGAGGTTCTTGACAATGTTTTATTATTGAATTGCCTTTTTAAATCAAAGGTTGAGCCAACAGATGGTGTGGATGTTGACTGTCAATTACTGTCATTTCAATGTAGTTGGTCTTTTTGACAGATGTTATATAATTTTTGGTAGTTTTAGTCATGGACTCGTTTACCACGCAACAACGTATATTTGTTATTCGATCATATTAGGAAAATGCGCGATTCGTGAATTTTTCGGTCAATATAATCGCCCTATTGGGTCCAGAATTCGTGCAGTGGTGAAGCGTTTTGAAGAAACTGATTTGGTATTGGGTCAAACTCCATATCAGCATGCTCGGCGAGTACGTACACGTGAAAACATAGTCACTGTTGGAGGCATTCAAAACCAGTCAGGCACCTCAATTTGTCGTCAAATTTGAAAATTGGCTCTCACTTATGGCACTTTACGGCAAATTTTAAAAGATTATCTTCATTTGTACGCTTACAAAATCCAAATAATACAACAACTGAAACCTTTGGACCATCTACGACGTTGCCGATTTGTTAACCGGATCTTGGATCGCCAAAACAATTTATCATCATAAATTTACGTTGTTGGGGGATTAGAAAACCCATACGAGATTCACTTTTCGAAGATGAGGCTGGAGAGACCAGCTATTTTTTTCCAAAATTGATTGAATTTGGTCTGGATGATCTCTGGTTTCAAAAGGATTGTGCTTCCGCCACACAAGCCATCAATCAATCAATTTTTCATTTAGAAGAGAAGTTGATTAGCCTACAAAGTAATGCGATTTGACACCTTTAGATTTCTTCCTGTGGGGTTATTTAAAAAAAAATCAGAATCTCAAACATAACTTCCAAACTGAAATTGTGGTCATTTACCCACTTATTTTTCAAAACGTAATCGATATTTTGACCTTCGGATGGTTGCTTGAAACAGAAACTATAGTAGTCACATGGACAATTTTATATTTTATTCGTAATTGCCATAGACCGAAATTTATTAATCAATAAATTTTTTTTATTAATTGGATAACAAGTGGGTATTTAATTTAATAGAAACTTCCACACCAGCTCTTGGCTCAGCCTTTACCATCGGAGCTAGATGTAAACAACAAGTCCAGAATGTTGACGACGTCAGTTTCAAGAAGATCTCAACACACCTTTCCTCACATGTATCCAATCACCTGGAATTCCATATACTCGTACTAAAGTCAGCCACAATAACGATTTCAGTATGGAAACACAAGGAGATAGATATTACATCGGCAAAGCTGACAACCAATCTCCCGACCTGGGATAACAGATTCAAATACTAGCCCTAGGTTGTGGTCATTGTGTGCATTTTTGTCATAGAAACGACCGATCCTATCGCATCTAATTTTGTTTTTTTGTAAAAACTATGTCAAAACGCTTCTTCTACCAGCAGATTTGACAAACATTTCCAAAAGCGTCGAGAAGTGCCATATTTTTCTTTCTTTTTTTTTGTGAATTGTCAAGCACTGTGGCACAAAATGACTGCAAAAGAATCAAACATTTTTTTTTTTTTGTACTTCAAACAAATTGTTAGTAGTCACGGTTGCAATTTTTGACGACATTGCTCAATTGATTTGCATGCCAATTGCCAAAGATTCAGTTTGATGTCCTGCAGTATGTATTTGTATCTAATGAAAAGCAAACTGCATAACGATAGTTTATATACCACACGATTTCAACATTTCGACTGACAGGATATCTGGGTCAATTTCCAGTAATGTTCGGCCGATGCATTGCCAGTTGAACGAAAAAAAAAAAAAAAAAAAATCACCGATGCGGCAAATCCTCTTTGTTTACTTGTGGAGTGCAAGCTAGTGTACTATGTATCTGAGCAGAACAATTACCATTTCACTAAGTACCAGCGCTTCGTTGATTTTTATCACCCTTTCGACACCAAACTGTGCGTTTGAATGCATAGCAAAAAAAAAGAAGCCTTGGTCTTCAAAAAAAAACTTTCAGAATGGGGATAGAAGTATAATTGTCGTTCAACGAGTACCATTAAATGCGTTACGATAGAAAAAAAGAGGGCCTACGACTAAAAAAGTAGAAAATGGCCAGTTAAACAGGAGCAGGCCTTCATCCATACTAAAAAAAAAAAACGAACGCATTTGGTTCAATAGTATGAGCCGTATCTGTTCGGCCTCTTTATTGAGAGTGCTCGCTCACCATACCGATTCTATCATTCATCTATTCGGATAATTGCAGATACCATAAAATGTGTATTTACAGTTCACCCGCGCACAATACTAAGCACGTCGTAAAGGAGGATTTTATTAATTTAAGATCATATAGGACCATTATCCTAACGACCTTTCTTTGAAGCAAAAATAAACTTCAGTATTTCGTTCTTCCTCCTTTAAAAAACAATAAAATTTGGTGTGCACAAGTATATGGTATAAAAGGAGTTGCCAAGTACCTAGCCACGTGCTAAGTCAATGAATTTTTTACGGCTAATGAGGGTAAGGCTGAAGGTGAAGAAACTCATACAAGAAATAATGGCGTAATGAAATTTGATTTCAATTTTATGATTTCGCGTTTAGAAATCATAAAAATTTTTCTCACATAAATAATAATTTTATCGTTCGGTAATTGAAGAACCAAAAATCGACATATACACACATAAATGGTATTTTGAGAATAAAATTAGAAAACAGAACCACCATAGCATAAGGCCAGATAGGTGATGAAGTGCTTGTAGGCCGAAACTGGATAGGAATCGGCTTTTCTTAAATGACGTAGTTCGGCATGCTGCAGAATTTTGATTTTATTTTTTTCAATAAAACCGAAAATGCACATCGGAACTAGAAGTGATCTGACTACTAGTTCGTTTGGTATTAAGAGTGCTGGTATTCCTTTGAAATACTCGTACGTACGTTCCTTTGTACGTAATTTCTCATTTATTTACAGAAACATTATCAATTGCTTTAGTTACAAACTACAAGTTCACACGGCATCGTTCTTATGCATCATACCAGATCTCAGACAAAGTAATATCCTTTGTTGTTGGTCAAAAGTGTTTATATAGACCTTTTTGTTGGCCTTTAATTATCTCCGACTTTTTAGAGACATCTGTTTTACCTGTGTCCTTGAGAGTCATCCCACCTACTATTGTGTTCACGATAGACCTGCCTGCCAATGGAAGCTCTAAACTAAGACGCATCTTATCTAAAAGCAGGCTCAGATCATAATAAGACCTATACTGAGCCGTGTCTAGTAAATTCATCGACGATCTTATGATCATTATCGTAACCTGGGAAACAGACAAGATTCACTGGATTTGCGGACTATCTGCCGAGCTATCATATTTAAGGCAGCAAGAGATGACTCGGTAGAGCACAAACCCAAACTCATTTCCACGATTCGGTCAGAGGAAAGTGATCCTGATGAATGGATGTTCAGCATCGTACCACATGTGGAGGCATCAGTATTCTTAATATTACGCACAAAGATCTGTCCAATACCTGAAACCATTTGATTGGTGCCAATCCACCAAAATCCAAGAAGATACTACTAACTTTATATCGATTTCGTGACCACCTATAAGAGCATGCTTATAGACGAGCTGCGAGTATGACATCTCTGCCAAAGTCATCAGATTGTGTAGTATGATGCTGAGTTGATTCGTCCATAAAGTTTGGAAACAATCTCACCGAAACTTTTGATATGTAAAGATGGTGATGTATAACAATTTGCATATGCCTAGGGCATGGATATAACTGCAAGAATGCACCGAGCTGTCACTTTTACATTTGTAAGTATTAAGATAGAAGCGGCTTAAACGACTATGCAGTCTCCCAGCTTATGGACATCGAAAATTGCTGAGGAAGGAAAGTCACCAGGAACTTTTCAAAGAAGCCAAAAACATAGTCAATGGCTTTAAAACGGGTCTCCAAGAACTTCGAAATTGCGAAGGTAATCTCGTCACTGACCAGCAGACATGATCTAGAGAAAGTAATAGAGCAAGAAGAGAAGGCATCTCCATTAGGTCTCCCACCTAGCTTAGAAAAAATCGGCACAGCTATAAGCTGAAGAATAACAAATCCGCTGGCTCGGATGACCTGTCATCAAGCCGAGGGCAATGATTTGACAAGGAGCATACATCAGATCATTTGCAAAACATGGGAGGACGAAAGCACGGCCGTCGACGTTATATGTCCTATAACAACTATCGAGGCATATCCCTACTTAACGGCGCCTATCAGATCCTGCCCAGTATACTAGGTGAATGTCTGAAACCGTATTGCACCGCACAAATCGGACAATACCAGTGCAGCTTCAGGCCCAGTTATCATCGACTTCAAAGCCACATATCACACTACCATCGCAATGAGCTATAGAATGTGATGGCCGAATTCGGGATCCCGGAAAACTGATCCGAATGTGCCGCACAGCACTGGAAAACTTGCGATGCGCCCTGCAGTGTGTAAGTAGAACCTCCGGGTTTTGACAATTAGACGCGCTATCTTCAATTTAGTACTTGAGCAGATACTACGATGTATAGTACTATCTCCAGCTTCTGGAATACGAAGATAATATTTAAATAAGAGGCTAGACGAGTTGGTCTTAAAGTGAATGAGGAAATCCGTAGCCGAATTCATTCAATTTTGCAATCGTTTTCATCGACTTGTGACACGGTGCATTGTCTTGATGGAACAGCACTTTCTTTTTCTTCAAATGCGGCCGTTTTTCTGCGATTTCGTCCTTCAATTGCTCCAACAACGCAATGTAATAGTCGCTGTTGATAGTCAACCTCTTTTGGAAATAGTCGATGAAAATTATTCCATGTGTATCCCAAAATGCGGATGCCATAACCTTGTCAGCCGACTGTTGAGTTTTTGGTCGTTTTGGACGAGGTTCGTCGCCTGCTCGCCACTTGGCTGACTGCCGACTTGATTCTGGTGTGAAGTGATGGAGACAAGTTTCATCTATTGTCATATACTGATGCAAAAATTCGACTTTATTGCGGTAGAACAGCTTTAAACACTCCTCTAAATCATCAACACGTTGTTGTTTTTGGTCGATTGTGAGCAAACGCGGCACCCACTTTGAACAGAGCTTTCGCATGTCCAAATATTCGTATATGATATATCCAACACGCTTTTTTGATATCTACAGAGCCTCAGCTATCTCGATCAACTTCACTTTACGGTCATTCGTAATCATTTTGTGAACTTTTTTGATGTTTTCATCTGAAACAGCCTCTTTTGGACGTCCACTGCGTGCATCATCTTCGGTGCTTGTATGACCACTTTTAAATTTTTCAATCCACTGGCTTATGGTTCATTCGACTGGTGCAGAGTCCGGGTAACACTTATCAAACCATTTCTTAGGACTTAGGACAAATATCACTATAGACAGCTTCAAGGTAATCAAGGAATTAACCTACTTCTAGGCAAACGACATCGGGATGGAGATTTGACAAAGAGTAACCCAAGCCCAAACGGTGTTACTTCGGTCTGTCAAAACAACTTGATTCGAAATCACCTCCAAGAAAACTTTTACTATCTCCTCCCTGATACTTAGACCTGAGAAGGCTTGCAATGACAACGTGTCACAACGCTGAGTGCAAACACCGTTACTGTTACTGTGGGAGCTAACGAAAACTGAAAATTTTTGTATTCCAGCAGAGGGTTGCAATAAAGACTCTTTGAATGACTACGCTCTACAAAGCGTCTATCTTACCAGTCCTGCTTTACAGATCCGAAAGTTGGACGTTAAGTAAGACAATGGAACAAATTTTAGGCTCTTTTGAAAGAAAAGTCATTCATCGGATACTTGGCCCAGTCAGTGAGGAGATGAAGACACAACCGCGAACTCTTTGAGCTGTACAAAAATGTGGACATACTACGGAAGTCAAAAATCCGTCGACTTCATTAGTTTGGTCACATTGAGCTAATGGACGATAATGCTCCAGCTGGGAGGGTCTTCGAACCCAAACCACTAGGTTTAAGAAAAAAAGGAAGATCCAACCTCCGGTTTAAAAATCAGGCGATAGCGAATATGAGGCAGCTTGGTCTTCCCAAGAAGCAGTACCACGCGTAATAGATTGAAGACTAGAGTTGTCCAGGCTTTAACCCTCTAAGTGTTGCCATCCTGATAAGTAAGTAAGTAAGGGAAATGAGTTTGATTTTTGTATACCCCGGCTTCCTTTTACCTAGGAGACACTATATAACTCTAAGAACTTGACAGCGACATCGACCAGTTAAGGAAAGTGCGCATCAGTAACCTGAGATGAGATCACGGCTTTAGCACAGCCTTCACACACTTCAACAGTTTTTACGCATCAGTAACCTGAGATGAGAGCAAGGCTTTAGCACAGCCTTCACACAGTTCAACAGTTTTTACCCATTTAGCTCATTTCAATTTGGGTACCCATATTAGTTTTGAGGTCCCTCATGAAGATTCGATCATTCGACGGTCTTTGATTCAGATAATCAATTTGTTGTTTCCACAGCAATGGGAGTCCTGCGTTATCTGGTGGTTAAAAGGCAAAACTTCACTATGAATACAACTGATGATATGAATAATAAGGAACTAAAATTTATCTGTTCCTAAGCAGTCGATATAAACCGTTTTTTGGGGCTGGTCAATGCAGCGTGACTCTTTCTTGTGAAAGCATACTATACCAAGCAACTGATGTATAAGATACATCATACATACAAGATTCTCACTATAGATGTGGAATCTAGGCCTTACTGGTAATTTAAGAAAGAAATGTACCCTCTGCACTGCTAAAGGATTCAGGATTCTCAAAGCTTCAGCTCCGAACGTTTTCTAATCCGTCATCGAGGGGAAACGTTGCCTCGCCTCAGATGGTAGTAGCTGGGAGGAGAAAATACAACGTATATCCCTAACACACATTCTCGGAACAACAATATGTAAATCATAACCATCCAATGTTTTTGACGTGTGCAAACACAGATGTTAGCTCAGCAAACAATCCTTTATATAGAAGACATATCCTTAGATCACTCCGTCGACAATTCATGTTTAGAAATACCACCTTGCCGGTTTTCAATTTCTCATCTCTTATAGTCAATACTAATGTCATGACATCCCACCTAATTTGACTAAAATATTATCGTCCTTATCTTTCTGTTTACACCCCTATATGACAGTATTTTTCGTAGTAGAATTCACCATAAATACGGGTATATAGAGTAGTAGAAACTATTCATGGCCTCCATTATCATCTGGAGCACAAATTACATTCACACGTTCGAACATAAGCTCATTGTGGCCACAGCTTTTCGATAAGGATACATGTTAGTCGTCTGTTATCCTTCCCAGTTGCCTCGATAGATCCATCACTGCATATATGTACATCATAAACACGAGCCTTGTATTTTGTCAGTTCGGATCTAAAGTAGAGAAGCAACAAATTATATTCCTGTCACATAACTCATAAAGCAAATCAAACAAAATGAAAATGGAAAACAAATGTGAACAAAGCATTTAGATACACGTACGTGTATATGTGCTGTAGTATCAAACACAGGAAAAACAACAAACACCAAAACCAACAAACGCATAAACTCACAAAATACATATTGCCCCTCGTATTCGTCCTTGTCCGGGGATTCTATGTCTTTGTTCAAGTCATCGCCGTCCATCCGTAAAGAGTTAATACTGTTGGCGTAGAATGAAATGAAACAAATTTCAGATGATTATCTAAGCAGTACGGAGGATTTCTTCTGGAACGTTAGTCTGAGGCTTATTGGTGTACAACTACACCACCTTGTGGTACCACCCAGCAACTGGTGGGCAAAACTGCCGGCCGCTTTCAATAAATCATATCGAAGAATGAGCACTCACTTGGGCTTTCTTTGGGTAGTTGGATGGGAAGCTACCAGTGAGGCCAATGGCCAGCGGCCACTAGATGCTACTGTGTGGATAAAACATTGTGTACATTCGTTAAGTGGAATCGGTTAATAATTCATAGTATGGAAGTGATTTCTTTGTTACTCCTTGTTTCTCGTTTTCGTTTTCGTTTTCCCTTGAGTGATTCATTTTTTATGGACAAACGGGATGGCAACGAAAGGACGGATGTGAGTTATCGTTCAACTTGAAAAGTTCGACATATCACGGACGGAATTACGGATATCAAGGTCAGAGGATACTAAGTTGCAAAAGTAAATTTCCATTTCCATGAGTCGGTAGTCGCGTCGGTAGAGCAGAAGGAAAATATCTGCGTACGTCATGTGTTCCTTTTACTCGTGTTAAGACTTTGGTAGGGAAATGGATAATCCCCTTAGCAAAGCTGGTTATAGAACCATACACTTTGTTTGCTGTTTGGATGGCAGAACACTGCGGTACTAAAGGAAATAAACAAGCGGATAAGCTTGCAAGAAAAGGGGGTTACTGAAAAATGATGTGATTGCCAATATCAAACCACCCCTCTGCACTATTGAGGAAAAATTCACAAAAACTGTCACCCTAAGGTGGTCAAGTCTTGAAGAACCCAGGGTATCTAAGGCTCTCTGGCCGCTTTTTGAAGCCAAAAAATCTAGAAACCTAATAAAATTTAACAGGGCTAAGCTTGGGTCAGCAATAAGAATTCTGACAGCACACTGCTTCCTGCGGAAACACGCAAAGAGACTCAAGTTGTCAGATACGGATATTTGTAGATTCTGGGATGATCTGCAAGCAGATAAGAACATAGTACAGATACTGTGTGAATGCGAGACAATTTTGCGTAGTCGAAGGACATTTTTAGAGAAACACGTTTTCGAAAATCTAGAGAAAATAAATTTGCAAAGAAATTGGGTATTTTACCAAGGAGACTGTTTAGGTTTTCACCATTTGTAGTCAAATTCAACTGGTTCCACAGGGATCGCGATGGACCCGTTTTGGTGTCTGGTGTCTATGTGATAGCATATCCATCTTACCCCTGTTTAAACTAACCTAACCGACTTGTTTGCTTCACGTTGACGCTCTAACCGTCTAAGGACGCTGAGTATATGCGTTGCTATTACTAACAAGGGTCCAGTTTTCCTCATATTGAAACAGACAACTCTATTTTCGGGAATGAGCCACTCTCCAATTTGTTTCTGTAAAGCTGTGCTCTCATCTTCGTACTGTGGACAATGAAAAAAATACGTCTTCCGCAGTTTCCGAAAACAGATTCACGAAATGTTTTCGTGTTCAAGTTGAATCAGATACTCTCTGAAACAACCATGCCCCCGTCGAAAACTGAGTAAATAGAATTCTAATTCGCCGTGATTCCGATTAACTCATACATCAGTCCCTGGAATGAGATGATGTGTCCATCTTCTCTTTTAGGATATGTTCCATAGCTGATGCCAAGTTGCAATACTACGAGTCCTTTCGTATTTAATTTTTTCATTGCTTACTCGGTCATTTTGGACTCGCCGGCTTTTGAGTCTTTTTATTTCATCAGCAAGTATGCCGACATGAAGCATTGAAGATACGGCGAGTATAGCATCATGCGAAAAAGTTAGTAATGCACTCTCAACTCTCAGTGCGTTAAGGCAGTGGACTGATTTGATTCCCTTCATGTAAAACTTAATCTTTGCGGCATTTGAGCATATTTCCGCTGAGTACATGAGTATAGAACTCGCAGTTCCGATATAAGTTATCGATCTTGTAAATTCACTTGCAGTTTTCACTAGTTTGTCACATACCTGGGTGATGTTTAAAACTTAGGCGACTGTCAACTGCAACTCCGAAGTACATAAGAAATGCTTAAGAAAAAATTGCGTTCCCTCCGAATCTAATCATTATCGTTTCCTGAATTTTCCTACTCGTAATAAGCGCTGCTTCAGTTTTATGATAGGTAAGTTTCAAGCCGTTGTTAGTTAACCAGCGATTATTTCATTGCTATAGAGCTGGACCCCTTCTAGCGTTTTTACTATAACCACAACGGCAATGTCATCCTCAAATCCAATAATCGACGCATCGCTTGGAGTTTAGACGTAAAATTTAATCGTATATAATTTTCAATAGTAGGGGGCCTAGGACCGAGCCTTATGGCATACCGTCAGTAACTTGGCAGAAGAGAATTCTATTCGAGAAAAAGCACGTTATCATTTTACGGAGAAAATTCGGAGTTTCGAATTGATCCATGATGTGTTCCCAATTCGCCGGGTAAATGATCTTCTTCAAGTCTAAAGTTATAATGACGCAATATTTCTTGGTGGCTCCTTTCCAGCGCCTGTCCTATATTTCATTTCGAGATAGGACCACATCGGAGTTCGGATAGACGTCCTGTACTTCAATTGCTGACAAACGTCTATTGTAAATGATCTCCTCAAGAATTCTTCTGAGGAGATTCTTCTGAGAATTCTGACTTAAAGTTTTAAGGCTTTAAGATCCCAACATTATCGGACATATTAAACATTGCATGCGAATGTCTATCAGTCTCATTGATACAATTTGATAAACTTTATCCCATACGTCGTGATGAAGTCGTTCGCAAAGATCTGTAAAGCAAAAGCGTTTTTTTTTTTTTTAAATTAGCGAGCGTTCAAAAGGTTAAGGTACCCGAAAAGATTGAAATTATCGGTGAAACCAGTGTCTGATCAAAGCCCTCAAAAGGGAAAAATCATCCAGCAGTTTGACAGTACCTATATTGAGTCGAAAGCAAAACCTCTCCGACTCATATTTGAGTTTCACTTCCCAGCCAACCTTATCGAAACCAGCTCACAACTAGCTCCTATCAACGAAGCTACTAGTGAGCTGAACAACATAACACGCCGCACCTGGTATACCCCATCAGTTGTGGTGGCGGATGAGGCCTGAAAACAGACCTGTTGGGAACTCTGAAGAGAGCTTTCACAGCTAACTGGAATACGCACCTGAACCGTGGAACAGTGAGAATGGCCTTTATACGCGAAAATCGGAAAGGATCACTATTCGTCGCTTCATGCTAAAAAGCATCGAGAAAACGGTCAAACGGTCGAGATCCATGTGTGCAATAACGCCTTCCGAATGCATCCTCTGTCGGTGATGCAACACGCCTATAAACAAGGAAGTTCCTGCGGGAGCGCGCTTCAGAATCTGATAGGCAGAATTGAAGGCGCACAACACAAGAAGGAATACCCCTTGGACATTTTTATCGACATTGAGAGTGCTTTTGACAACGCAACTTTTAACGGCATTTGTAACTCGGCCAGATAACACGGCTTAGACGAATCACCAGTTTTGTGGGTAAAAGCTGGTGAATAGAACATTGATTGCGGATCCTGACTGCAGTAAAAATGTGTTGGCGGGGGTAGACAGGGGTTCCCCGCAAGACATCGTCCTGTCCCCAATAGTTTCGGTCCGGTCAATAGTTCTAACGTCTGTGCATAAGCATGCGCGGATGATGTCACTGTACTGTCTGTTGAAACGTGTCTAGGCAGCCCTAGACATGAGCAACGACTGGTGCACTAGCAATGGGCTTTCAGTCAATCCTCTGAAAACTGAGGTTGTTCTCTTAAAAAGAAGGAGGAAGTTGTGTGGTCTGACTCATCTAGTGGTTAAAGGCAATCCAATTCTACAAATAGGCTAAGTATTTGGGTGCTATCCTCGAAAACAAACTTCTCTAGACTATACATGTTACATCGAAAGACTCTAAGGCGTCGGCAGCTTTCTGGCAGTGCTGAAGAGCTATCGGCAAGACATGGGGTCTAAATCAGAGAAAGTTGCTTTGGATCTACACGACAATGATAAGACCAATTATATCCTATGCTTCGATTGCTGCCTTTACCAGACTCCAAAGACAGTTTGTCTCGGATACATGGTGACTTTTCCCAGTATTCCTGGCTCCACTTTAGACGCATTGATGAACTACATTGCGGAGAACCGGTGGAGGAGGCGAAGCATTTGCATCTGTAGCAACAGCCAAGCTACACTTAGAGCCTTGCTAAGCCCTCACACGACTTCCCAGCTAGTTCAACAATGCAAGAGATCATTGAATGCAGTCGAAAGGCTGAATTCAGTGACTCTTGTCGAGATCTCAGGTCACAATAGGTTCACGGAATATGAAATCGTTGGCGAACTTGCTAGGCAAGGTTGATTCAGAGTAGAGTTTTTCAGAACCTGAACCTACATTGGGTCTCGGTTAAGACTTCCATTGACAGTTGAGTCTCATATGAGCAGGTAGACTAAACGAATGCTTCCCGACGTCTCTAGGAAGTCAGAGGCTTTTCTGCTGTCCCTCAGCAGGAAAATCTGCAGGTTGCAGTGGGCTTTTATATACAGGCAACCAATCGTCTGTCTATTTAAACGTTAGTTAACCATTAAACTAGATCTCTCCTTTAAGTCAACCTATAGAATGTGTCGCAAAGAAATTGCAGAAATCAAAGGGGTCAAACTGAAAGAATGATGGCTAATACCCTCAGAGCTTTATGTCATCGAATGTGCCTTATTTAAAGTCCTCGCACTTGGCATATGAGACAAAAAAAACACAAGTCTAGAGGCAAACATGTGCACTAAATGGTTTCATCGAGTGTAAACTTAAACAAAGTTTTCTTTCTGAATTCGTTTCTTTCAACCACAACCTCTCCACTCTCGTAGAACCTTGAAAAGCTAGAACAAAAGGCGAGCCATACAACGAATACTTTTTTCTCTACACCGTTAAATATCAACCAGAAATCTAGCCAGGGCTATTATTAAGTTAGCGCCACCGAAACCTTCTAATTATTCTTGATTCGATAATGTTGGTGTTAAAAGAAACAAAAAAATTAGCACAAAAACAGCTCTCCTGTTGTTGTTGTTGTGTTATTGAACAACAAAACCCTACATCGCATAGGGTGTACAAGCACATTGGCACTGCCAACTAAAGTAATGGGAAACAATTACTCAGAGCACTATCACATCACATCACTTACATATGTACCTACCATCTAGACCGATGGGAGCTCCTTTTATTGTAGCACAGCGCCAATTTAAGTCAAAACCAGGACCAGAGCAAAATAAATAAAAAAAAAACAGCAACACCAACAACCAACGAATAACAACAAGAAAACTCGCATTGAAATCAAGGAGCAATTATCCTAAGTGGCTTTGCCATTGTTGCCGCGCACGACCTACTTCAGAATAAAAATCTTACTCCAAGAGAGAGTGTGCTGAACGTGAATGCTTGTACATACGTATGTATATGTGTATCTGCTATACTTAGCGCTTACCCGATCTGAAACCCTACTGCCCTACCGCCTTATATTCAGTGTTGCCACTGCTTTTGTATGCAAAAGTGTGGCTACAGTTAGGATAGGAAGAAGTTCGCAGATACATAACCCATCACCTCTTCCATGAGAATATGGAGCGTGCGAAAAGAGGGTAAGACAGTTGTATAAAACGCGCTTCCCAACTGCTGTTGAGATTTTGTACTGAGACGTTGGTAATTTTCAGATACCATTTCGAAAGAGCTCCTACAGATATCGCTGCGAGGAATTTACTGGCAAAGTGTTCTGTGATTATGTGTGTGACCTTTGAAACATTTCTTCCTCTGAGATTGATCAGCTCTCTTGATCGCTTAGGACCATGTATGGGCCAAATAAGTCATAATGTCTGACAGTTCTCTTAATGGGTCCACCTATAACTAGACTTATAGAGCATTGTCAAGCTGCCTACTATTTGTTTCTGCGAAACTGAGCTTAGCCGGTTCATCAGCTATTTCTTACGACTCCACAAAGTGGGATTTTGGGCTTCTTAGCCATCTCGAGAATCGTGGCAGCTTCTGATCGATGGCTGAGGTCTAGGAGAGCAAAGAAGCGCGATCATTAATAGCTGGGTAAGTACAATATGTGGGCGGAATAAAGGATTTAAAGGTTTGTGTATACAGAGGCTTTAAGAGTAGACTCTTGCAGTAACGGTTTCGGCTGACTCAAGCCCGTCTGTCCACTTACTGAGGAAAACTTCGTCTCCTTAAGTATCTGGTGATTGAAGTCAACGTTGAAGTAAAATTCTGTTAATTATGAGAGTCCGCGACGCAGTGTATATAGACTGGAATGTCCTACATTTAGCTCTTTCAAAGCCTGGAGGCAGAGGTAATGCCGAACAATTCTTGGAAAATAGAGCAAACTGCGCTAATGACGTGCATATAGTGCTTCTTGCCACCAAATGTCTATACCGTAAGTGAGAATCGGTTCCACGACCGTAAGTCAGACCATATTCAGCCAACAGCCTTTTTTCACTTGTGGATAGCAAATAGATGCTTTTTTATTGCGCTCTGAAGCGTTTTCTTCCCACCTCGGTTTGCTCTCTAGGATGGGGCATACATTTAACCTTGGATGAGATGATACAATAGGAGACAAGGTGTATAAGAGGTGCTGCCTCTAAGATCAAGCAAGCGGACTATTATTTTTAAGTTTCCAGCACAAACGCCGAAATATATTGAAAACGAGTAGAAATGTCCGCTTTGTATATAAATGGCCCGCTAGCGAAGCTATAACAAGTATGAACCAGAACCAGCATGCAGTTGAGTCCGATCATATACCCTCTGAAGTATGGACGATATTTGGAAATCTTGCGTTTAATGGCGAGCGATTTTGTTCAATAAAATGACTACAGGCGATTGATTGGCCGCGAAACCAGGGGACTATATACAGAGGCAAAGGCGACCTGAGAAATTGTAAGTTTGAATGGAGAAGATATCCTTTCTTGCAAATCTTGACAGTTCGGTGGTATTGCCAGTTCAACTGCTTAGCTACCGATGGTAAAGTGGGTTCGGGGTTTTAGATTATGATTTCGGAAGGTAGTGGTGTTACAGAATCCTAGTCAGGAAGAAAATGCAGTCGGGTCTTCACGGACGGCCAGATTGTGGCTTCTGGAGGACGAAAACTGCGACAACTTTCACTGCCCATTACGGATGCATCTGTGCTCCAAGCGGAGATACTATTAAATTATAGGAATCGGTGGTGTAATTGCGCAAAGTGTTTGCTTCTATCATATATAAACAGCCAAGCTGCGCTTAATGTCTTAATAAACTTTTTTACCACTTCAAATCCACTTTGAAAAAGACTTCTTTAAACGCATTGGAAAGGCTGAATTCACTGAGTGCTATTTAAGTCGATAAACTAACAAAGAAATGCTTAGATGAAAGATTCTCAGGACTCAAACCTGCGTTAGGACTACCTGTGTCCGCAGCTAAGGATTTCATTGCCATTTGGGTTTTGCTTCAGCAGATGGCCTGACTATCTGTATGCCGGTGTACCAAGCGAGTGCTTGACGAAGTCTTTAATAGGTCTGCAACCTTCCTTCTGTAACTCAGTAGGAAAGATAGTAGACGGTTTACTAGCACAGTGATGGACACTAAGTGTTTGCTAAGCACCTAAACTTGCTTGACTTAATATTTTGCGACACTCGCTGTGGAAGTGATGGTAGCACTTTTAGAAAATAATATCCTTCGCCGCCTTTCAATTACCTTTTCTCAGTTTTGCGAACATACTATGGCTTTATGCTCCACATCTTTTCCAATTATCAACACGTAGTGAATTTGGTTGGTCGTTCGACCATCTGAAGTTGCACTGGTTTGTTCATAGGTCTTGTTCGGTTTTGCCAGCTTAGTTTGTCGTTTCTGAGAGGTTATACTTCGCAAGAAGTCTTTCTTACCGATAAAAGCATCCCTGTAGGATTCCTTGAACTGTTGCACTCTAAACAAGCTACGTTCCTATAGGTTCAAGAACAGGCTTCTTCTTTTTTTTACTCCGAATTGTAAGCATCACATCTGCCTACAATATCACAAAAAGAAAGCCAAATAAAGGAGGCAACGGTCTATCCTATATCGCGACAATATATTCTATCTAGCAGATTATGATATTCCTTTCACACAAGTTGAATATTGTGAATGGTGAATTAATTGAACAGCTAAGGACACCTTCATTTCAAAGAGAAGGAGTATCATACTACGTAAGAACCACACAAGGTCATGAAGCAGTAAACAGCACGCCCGTGGAGCAGGGAATAGTTGCTTCAATAACCGTGTCCAAAAAAAAAAAAAAATTTCTGGGAAAGGTACAAACACTACTATGAGGAATATCATTGAATGTGGAAACGATAACGCTGGCTCCAATACATTTAAAGGAAACACTGAAGTCATTTGTACCGTCTCCCATCGCGCTCCTGAATGGCCTGAAAGGATTTGCCTTCGCTTTTTTTCACATTCGCTTTGCCTTTTCATCATCGTGACTTATACAATTAGGAAGTCAGTCTTAATTGGACTAGAAGTTGGTGAGGAAGGCCACACCAATGGACACTTAACAATGATTTCCAAATCCCAAGTCAAGGCAACTCTAAATAACTTCAACCACATACGAGCAGGTGTATATCCAATTGGTTTTCAGTTCGCGACCAGAAACGTTATGGTTAGGATTGGGGTTGATGTTGGGATAGTCCATTGTAGCCAACAAAGAAGTATCGACCGTATCCATATCCGCAGTGTTGGCTTTGAAATATCCTAATTCTACCAGCTTTCGAGTAACAACGACGGCGTTAATGAGTTGCGTGCTCGCCAACAAAGTGGAATATGAGACAATCGTCTTATTGTCGTTGACGTTGTTATATTGGTGTTGCTTATGTTGTCGCATGATTGGAATACTAATGCCCAAACGGTTGTCAACAGTTTAGGATATACGATATGTCACACATTTAATTAGGACATCAACACCAGAACTGATGATAATGACGGGTGGTATAGATGCTTATGGTGGCATATACTGATTGGCAGTAGTTGTTCACTCAACCGCATACAGAAAGATAAGCGTTTCTCGTAAAATTCATTTACCCCTACGTATGTACAGCAGTCAGTTGAAGGAAATGCAGATTTTATGAGCGACATTGCTTAAGGACATTTCATATGACGACGATGAAACACAAACTTGTCAAGTCATTGTTTTGAATGAAAACCAAGCAAAATCTCCGAGGTCTGCAGTGAAAGTTTGTGTATGTAGCATTTTACAGTTTTTCAATGGTACCATTGTCTCATTTTTAAAGGACATCCGTTGTGTCATAAACATTACTGGTTGTGATACTGCCATTGTGCGAGTATGAATACGAGCAGCAGCTGTAGCTGACTTTAGTGCGCATTAAAAGAGGATTTCCTATTGCTGCAACAAATCCCAGTCGGTTTTGTCGGTAGTCGGTAGTCAGCAGTCGGTAGTGGTATTGTCAAAAAAGGATTTCTTACTCGACGGGATGAAGAGCAACAATTTTGAATGAGAACTGGCAATGGAAAGAAGACATTATGCTGACGTGCTTGCGAGGAAATGATATGGTTTTACAATTTAGAAAGAAATAGGAACACTTTTTGGGTAATGGAGTGTTAATGGGAGCATAGAAGTTGGTTAAAGTGGCAGAAAGTTGGTGGTATAATCTACTGTAACTTTGAAAGAAATTGTCAACTCGTGAACTCAACTCATAGTTATGCAATTCTTTGATGTTGAGAATTTTAAGCTAACCTGATAATTTAAAACTTTTATAGAGAAAAAGTCAAGTCATACAACTAAAATTCAGGACCTGCACGTGAAGTTAAACAATTGTGACGTGAAGCACACAAGCTTCCTCTGAAAATAATGCTTGAGCACAAGATGATATCACACTATCAAAGAGGAGACCGAAGCATTTCTTGAAAAAACCAATGTGAGAATGGACGTTGAAACCTAATAATCCAAAGCTAAAAACAAGTGACCGAAGAGTACATTTCCAAGAGCCAGAATCTTTTGACTAGACAGTCGCCAAGAAGTGCCACAATATAAACCAAGCAAGATGCTGTTGTTACTTTAATGTCTCAACTGTCTTATATGTATTGGTAGATACTACTTAATGTAAGAACATACCTCAAACTGGAAATAATTCAAAAAATCTTGTACAGGAACAGTGGATCCTGTAAAAAAGGATAATTCAGTAAAGTTTGATGGATTTCTGAACATTACACGGAATTTTAAAGAGCCCTTTCAAAAAGACAGAAGGTCAGGACAAGGGTTCCGGGAAATAAAACAATAGTAGCATCTACAGTCAGCATCGCAGAATCCTTATTTAATCTGCTTAAAAATATATTTGGCTTAAGTCAATTGGGATAGATACGGATTAACTGTATCCATCCCCCAAGACAAAAAAAGGAAGATACATGGAATGCCCAGAGTTTGAAAAGGGCAGCTGCGAACGAACAACAGGCGAAGTACCGAGACTGGTATGAGGTAAGTATGTATCACTGCCAACCAGGAAGTGCAGTAGAACAATGCGACGGTGGTAAGAAACTACCTGAACCTTTGAAAATCGCGTGTCACTCAAGCTCTCGTCAACGCTTTTATAACCAGATACTAGTAGCAACGCTGCCAATATGCCATCATAGACGCCAGTATTGATTTTCAGGGTTTCACCCGATTACCACCCAGAAATCCATACCTGGTTTGATGAAAAAAGCCGGTAAGCTCATGCAAAAGAATAAGAATCGTAAAGAGATGAGCTGCAACGTATTACGAAAGCTACACGTGACGTTCGGGAGTTTTACCAACAAGTACAAAAAACGTGTACTTGAAGAAGAAGAAGAAAGAATAAATATATCTAAGCTGCAGTCCAACAAAGCAGCTAGACCTGACGGACAGCTTTGTGGAGAGCATACACTATCTAATTTCTCAGATCTAGTCTAAAGAGTATATGTCTGATGGATGGAACCCCAGCACCGCATGCCCGATCCACAAAAAAGAAAACCCCCTCAACTGCACCAACGACTAAAGACCAAATCTTCATACTCCGGCATATCCGCCGTGGTGTGGTGGTATATGCATAGACTCCTCAAGCAGAGGGTCACGGGTTCGAACCTGTGCGAGGCAATTCTCTGAAAAAGTCTTTTCGTAGAATTTGTATGTTGTTATATGAAAATCCCGTGGGCGTCAACTCTGACATGAAGGCATAACACTGATGTTGGAGTGGTTGCTGGCTGGGCTTAATGTAGCGAACTAACAACTAGCACGTACTAAGACCCACTTCTTGAGGATGCACTGGCTCCAGTTTGACAACCACCTCTGGAAAAAATATCGAAACCTAATATACCTGAGTTTCAAACTACTGCACCACACGCCTGCGCCCTGGAGAAAAGCCAGTAAAAGGGTATTCATATTCCCCTGGTGCGCGAGTGGTTTTAAAAAAAAATCGAACACCATCTTTTTATCGATCTTAAAACTGCATATTCTGCGTATTTACAGAATGACGAAGGAGAGCACTGCTGCTTCTTCAAGGTCGGCAACGACTTAGCCAGGACCTTTGATGTCAAGAAAAGGTTCTAAACAAGGTGAAGCGTTGTTATTTGATTGCTTTAACTTCATACTTGAAAGATTTGTACGGTACTCACAAGCGAACACTGAAGGCACAATCTTTCAGACGTCTGTGCAACTACTAGCGTACGCGGATGGTATTGACATAATTGACAGAACCCAGCAGGCGGTCACCGGTATATTCGCTAGTCTTGAAACGGTTGAAACCAAGTATATGCTGTCAACAAGAATGGACATTGACAGTCGACACCTGTAACTTCGAGGTAGTAAGGGACTTTGTCTACTTTGGCTCTTCTATCAATTCTACCAAAAACACCTCAGCAGAAAAAAAAAAAAAACGAAGAATCACACTTCTTTCTTTCGGCTAAGGAGGCAATTGAGTAGCAAGTATCTATCCGAAAAACTAAAGAAACTCTATATAACACTTTGGTCATCACAGTCCTATTTTACGGCGCTGAAGATAGGGCTCTATCGAAAGCGGATGAAGATATCCTTAGCCATTTTGAGAGAAAAACCCTTCAAAAAATATTCGGTCCCATTTGCGGTGACTGTGAAGAAAATTCAACAACAAACTATACATGTAGGACATGTAGAACCTAACCCGAAAGGACAACACAGTAGAGAATGATCTCACCTTATGAGGCGCGCACACGGGACCTCAACCAACTTGGTGTGCGCAACTAGAGGCAGTTAGCTAAAAAGTGGAACAAGTGGAGAGGCTTATTAGTTGAGAACAAGGCTCATCCCGAACTGCAGTAAATAAGTAAATAACCTGAGAATTACGTCTAGCCTATACAAAGAACGATGCTACCTAAATAGATCAAATTGTAATCTATTATCTCTTGGTAATTCCGTCTACCTTGTAGTGGTTCTCGATAACACCTCGGAAAATGAGTAACCAGTAGGAGATTAATCGTTTCTTTACTGTAATTGGTAAAGGAGTCACAACGTTGGCTTTTAGTATTTTTTAAAGTTAAATTAAGTCAAGTTACTCACGGGAATGAGAAAAACTTCTCTAACATTTGTCATAAGACGCCGGGAATTATGAAAATATATAAGAACTTGTCAAGGAAAAGGAGTTTTTTAATCAAACAACACAAACGAAAGAAATGGCATCATTAGAGGACGACGAACCCGACTTGCAAGTGGATTCATGGGACATCATCATCATCTATGATGACACAAAATCTACCGACCTCAACGTAATAATTATGGAAAAAAAAACTGGACAAAACAAAGAGAACTAGATGTCCGTTCTCTCGTCAACCCGTGTTCAAAATCGCTGTAAATTACGGACAACACACCGCTCGGAAAGATAAGATCTATTTCATACAGCCATCCTACATGAAATTATCCAATTGGTATGAAAACTGTTACATCTATCACCATCCGAACCACTCATTCCTACGCATCAACTCAAAATACAATACAAATAAGCAACACAAAAAGGGACACCAATTTTCTTTTTTTTAATAATTTGACGCTCAAAGGATTTGAGTATCTTTAAAATGCTTGCACACAGTGCTGGCAAAGGAAATTAGGGAGTAAAAAGACGAGTTACCGATGAAAGCTGGTTTTAAATGTTGGAAGGTTATAAGGAAAAACAAGTTCATATTGATAAATACTAAGGGTTTCACCAAGACTTTCGCCTTCAGGTCTGTGACTAAGCTTCTTCTGGCCCTCCGAACGACACCGTACGAATCTAGACACATAAGGTAGCTTCGTTCCACATTCCGGCATCTATCTACATGCATCCAAGCACCCGTTTGAAGTGCCGAACCCGGTATGCCAATAGCCCAATAATTTCAATTAGATTGGCTTCTTTTAGGAAATATATACATGTCCTTGTCCTTAGACGCTAGCAAAGCCGGATGAAGATACAAGTATCCTAGTTTGTTTTAAATGCAAGATCCTTTGAGTTATTGTTGAACCCATTTGCGGTGACGGACTATGATTCTTACGACCTGCACAGCGATATCAAATATCGATAAAAAAAATGGAAACTGCTATTGCTATTTTTTTGACAAAGCAATAAAGGATTACCTCGCCTTCGGGGCCAATTTATCCATAACTACGCTATCGTGAGATGTTAATTGTAAGTAAGTTGTATAGATGTTCGCCGCAAAGTTGCCAATCGACAGACTAACGAGCTCCATAGCAGCAAGAATAACAAGATTTACTAAGCAAAGTATTGTCTCATGCACACGGGAGTAGTTGCAAGTTGAGACTTCAATTGATGGCAAAAAGTACAAAGTGGGTCGAGAAAATAAAAAAATTGCCTAAAGCCCGACGTAGAACCACACGGTATAGAAGCAGAGCTAACGTCCTAGATGTGAAGGCGTTATGTGAAAAGGCAATGAAGGGCAAGACAAAGTGATTCAAATGTTTGGAATATTAGGCCGACTAAGCCCTCGAGGCATGGCACACACGATATTTTTATCGGAACATACGCCAATCTATTCTATATAGAGATGGAATTACGCAGACTTTTAAAAGCCATCAAGAAACATCTGTTTTGCTTACCTGCATGATATTTTAGAATCATGTATTCTACAGGTGTGCTCACTAAGAACCCGACAGTCAGCAGAAAACAAAGCCGCAGAACTTACGAGCATTGTGATTTGGAACGTAAAATTCAACTCAGTGAATTAGATCTTTTCTTGGATTCTCGAATAAGGTTGAAAGTAGTGAGCAGGGTTGATAAGGCATTAAGCGCATGTCTCAGTATCTTTTCGTCACAGCATAGTTTGTTTCCATCACACAACGACAAGTTAATCTAACGAGGAATGCAGTCTTAATTAGGATGAATCTGAAAAAAGCTCAGAGTGCCACATCCAAGATCAATTCATTGGTGAAAAGCACTGTTTGTTTCTAAACGGAATGGATCGATCAAAATAATAACGTGCAGAAGATTATTACTTAATAATACATTTAGAACAGAGCCAGTCGTGCTAAACAAAGCCTTCATGCACCAACACAAACCGTCCTTTGGAATCTGATTCATATAATAGAATTGGTTTTATTTTGACAATGTATTGAAGATTAAGAAAACTATTCCCCGTGATACTGCCGAAAAACTGACAGCACATCAGAAGTCGAGGAGTACAAGGAAAGCTTGCATCTGTCTTCCAAGTGGAGATTCCCATCTGTAGCGACAGTCAAGCTGCACTTAGAACCTTGCTAAACCTCCTTACGACTTCTAAGCTATTTCAACAATGCAAGACATCACTACGTTGGGTCTTCCTGCATCCTCAATTAAGACTTCCATTGACAGTTGAGTCATATATGAATAAGGCAGACCAAACGATGGATGTATCTAGGAAGCCAGCGGCCTTTCTGCTGTCTACAAGCAGGAAAGACTGCAGATTGTTTAATGTCATTGTGACAGGGCATAACACTTTTGATTAGTACATGAAAGTAATGATGGCACCGCGGAGCAATATCTCTGTAAATGTCCGACTTATGCTCGCATCAGGCTAAAGGTACTCAGATTTCATAAAAATGAACTTCAAAAAGGGTACAATAGACTAATTCTTAGTCTGAGTGCTCAGTTCCGAACGAAAAAAAAAAAACACGGCCTAAGAACGATAGAAAATAAAATACAATATTGGCCTAGACCTAGTCCGAGAAATAGATAGTTTTCATCTTTAAAAACTGCTAACAATCAGCTGCCATCAACAGTTGGTTGAAATACTCCTTCTTCCGTTGGTCAGTTTGATATTGAATCAGAAGTATTAACTCTTTTCTAACATTTTAGACTTGCCAATGATTCAATTGGATGCTTTGCTGAAATGAAGTGTAAACACACTTCTGAGTCTCCTCATATAGAAACCTGAATCGTTGATTTAGCAATTCAGCAGTTTATCAATACTGGATCAAACTCCATCAATAATGTTGATGTTTGAAAGTACTCTACCCGACTTACTTCTCCATCGTAGCATGAAGATAGATCTCCATGGGTCAGTTCATAAAAATATTCAACTTCAACAAAAGCATTTTTCTGTATCTGCCCGTATGCTGCATGTGTGCAACTCAGCAATTTGTCATTTCGAATCTCCCAATGAGATGTATGATACTTGAAGTGGATTCGATAATTCAATTCAATTTCGAATCATATTTATGGCGTATGGTCTTCTCAGAGCATTTCCCAATTACTGACCGCTATTAAATTTCAAATATTCATATCAAAGCATTAATATTGACTCACCTATATAATCCAATTCCTCCTTCTCAAATAATCGATTCCAGCAAATCCTTGTGCTATGTCATAATCAATAATCCAAGCCCTACTCCAATGCCATCCCTAGGAGATTACAGCTTTACAGTAAGTAATGTTTGTCCCTGTTTTCAAATTCGAAATTGGATTTCTCGTCATGGCTACACCATATTCTCCCTTCTTTACCATCAGATGATTCTTTCTTTTTTCCTTCTTAGATTTGCCTGGCAGAAAACTGTTTCCTTTCCTTTTGGGCATACGACGTAGCTGAATCACAGAAGCAGCCACCAGAAGAAAAAGAATAGAAAAATCAATTGTCTGCCCCGATTCCCAATAGAATCATGCCTTAGGTCTCTGGATTTATCTATTTAGAGTACTCGCACAAAAGAGAGAAAAAAGGAAAAAAAAATTCTACCGGAAAGCGGAAAAGTAGTCAATCCTGGATATGTTAGCCGAGTTGGATTAAATTCAGAAATTAAATTTAACGGAATTCAATTTATCTATTGCGGTCGATGAATTGGATGGTAATATGGAAATGGAGCCAATCTGGGGATTCCTTGATATTCGCGAGTTTTTTGTGTTGGTTTTTTCGTATCAAATATTTACAATAGTTTGGAAATCAGAAACTGGTAATTGGAATTCTCAGTTTAGTTGCAGCATAGGCTAAAAATGGTTCTTGCTATTGCTCTATGTAGGAGTATAGTATGTATATATAGGGTGATTCATCGTAAGGTTTGATTTATAATGTAAAATAAAAACCATAAATTTGAAAGAAAACTTATAGCTTTTATTATTGGTTAAAAGAACAATTTATGGCATTTACTTTTCAAATATTATATTAGGTAAATAATGGTCATAATTACGTCTGAGGTGGTCCATATGGAAGGCGCGATTTTGGGCGACTCGTTCGGCATAGCGACTGGTATCTACCGGATAACACGAGTAATGTTTGCTTTCAAGGCGTCAATTCTAGCTGGCTTATATCTGAAGATCTGAGACTTTACATATTTCCAAAGAAAATAGTTCAAAGGTGTGATATCGCACCGTAGCAAAACGTGAAATTAAGTGCTCGCCAAAATGATTTCTCAACAATTCCATTGTTTCACGCGCTTGATATCTCGTAGCGCCGTCTTGTTAAACTTGTTAAGCACATAGTCCGTTGACGGTAACATTCTGATTTACCTAAGTTTTGAAGAAATATGGACCAATGATTCCACAAGCCCGTAAACCACACCACACCGTTCTTTGTAATGGATGTAATGGTAGCTCTTGGTACTCTTCGCGTTGCTCATCAGCCCAAATATGGCAATTTTGTTTACTAACGTATCCATTAAGCCTGAAATGGGCTTCGTCACTGAACAAAATTTCACGATAAAACACCGAATTCTCATTGACGCAAATTCAAGTCGCCTGGCTTCAATTCTTGCACAAGTTGAATTTTGTACGCTTTTAAGCCGAGATCCTTACGTAAAATACGCCAAGTTGTCGAATACGCCAAATCAAGCTGCTAAAATCGACGACTAATTGATTCGTCACGGTCTTCGCGTACACTCTCAGCTACAGCTGCTATAGTCTCTTCACTACGTGCTGGATGTAGTCTAACCGATCGTATCATCCACTAATGTAAACTGGGACTCAAATTTACGAATGGTATTGGCAATAGTGGTTTCAGTAGATCGATTATGCGCACCATAAGTTCCTCGAATCGCACAAAAAGCATTTCTCACAAAAAGCTGATTTTCGTAATACAGTTGAACAATTTGGAGACGCTGTTGTGCTGTGAGTCTTCCCATGATGACTTGCCAAACGACACTGAACAAAAATGACAAAGCAGTTTTATAGGAGTCACGCGTGATCTGGTAAATTCAATGAAAATCAAAATTCACGATAAATCATCCTATATATTTTATAGAAGTCTGGAAATGTTTAAAAAAGTCTCCTGGTCTTTAAAGATTTCAAGGTTGGATTTTCGCATACATTGATGTTGCATTTCTGCACGGTGCCTCTTTCCACTCTCTAAGCAGGTGAGTCGCGATTATAAAGGAAACCACTAGATTCCGTACATTTAATAATCACTAAAATGTTTCAACTATGTTTCTATAGCCTTAGACAATGTTGTAATGGACACGCTACGCATTGTGAGATGAAACATTGGCAATGAATCTTTGACAGTTCACATTCCGGGCGACACAAATTATTTAGTTGTTGTTGAGATTGTAGCTTGGTTCTTGCTTAGCAAAAGATCTATTCACTTACTTAATGTGGCACTAAAGTCCGGATTGGGTTAAGGCGTCAACCAAGAGCAAAATACCTCCAATTAGCTTGACTTTGCGACAACTAACTCCAATTATATACAGCAAGTTGACTTAAATAATTTTCCACTTGAGCATGCATTAGACGCGATTATTCCTTATCACTTTGTCCTTCCTGTTTGGATTTTTGGATTCGAAGACACTCCAGACAAAGCGATGTTGTTCATTTTCTTAACAAAGTGAATGTCATTGCAGAGCCTATACAGTTCGTTTTTATATCTCTTCTCCAAATTTCATTTATGCATACTGCATCGATAACCAGAGAACGAAAGGGCATTTCACTCCGCCTTAGATAGAATCTTTGTTTTCATATCCATTCCATACATCACTGTGACTACACATTGCCTTCTTATTTTTTCTTCAGTTTCATTTTTATTCCAGAGAAATAGTGATTGGAAAAGTCATTATTCTCAAGATCTAAGATAGAAATTGGACGGTAGTTCATCTGCTCCTGCTGTTATATTGGTCTTAAGCTTAGATTTCGTTCGCCAGACCTCTCTTAGTCGGGTGAACGATTGTTGTCGATCATTGTTCACAGTGAATGATTTATTCAGCCTGACAGCGGAATATTAATCATCCTTGCCGTTAACAATCTTCTGAAGTAGCCTTTTCTTATTTCTTAGGCATGATTAACTCAACTACTACGTTTCCAACATTATATGTGCATTCTTCGGTTCTGTTTTTGTGGTTTTGGAAAGTTCTTTTAACTTTGCAAAATCATTTCATCTAAAGTACCCCTCCAAGGCTTCTATTAAGCACTTCTCTTCTTGTATGCCTTTAAGTACACTAAATTACAGATCCAGAATACTAAATCGCAATGTGATCAATCTGGTTGACGGGTTTTGATCAACTGACTGTCAGGTTCTTTAATGTGTGTTAAGATGCGGGAAGAATGCACAAGCTAAGATAGCATTTCACCCCTCCGCGAATTCGATTAGCCTGTGTCCATTTTCGGAGCTCATGTCGTGAAGGTTATGTCTCCTAACTGTCCTACCAAACTAGATTTCACTGTTTTCTATCCTACTTTTCCGAGCCTCTACCATTGCACCGTTTAGGGTCTCTGCTTATCATCCGTCTGCTTACAATTCGAAAATTCCACAAACATAACTAACACATGACCTGAGTTCCGAATATGTCGAAGTAGCTTACATGCTAGCTTTATCCAGATATAATACTGACTGAGTTTGTGATCCCGCGAAAATTCAGAGACTTCCTCAGCTAAGGAGCGGGAAAGATGATGGGAAAGGATCTACAAACAAAACTGTAGATCATCAACACTCACTAGAAAATGAATCAAGGAGCATAAGACTACAATATTGTAGAGATAGAAGATGAATCACATGAAAGCTTTAACTGCTCAGTACGAATATGCAATAATCATTGCTTTATCAAGAATCTTACAGGATGAAGCAGTTCAAATTAATATCCCGTGACAAACATGGAAGAACTTTACCTGATGTCAAATAAGAATCGGCCTTAAAACTGAAGAAATCACTTCGCGATGGTATCTTATCATTGGGATAGCAGTGTGATGATCCTAAATTTTCCAATTGGTTCCAATTTTGGCGAGTTCGTCAGTCCTACAATATCCTGGAATATCTCTATAGCCCGCCAACAAACTTAGGTGGAGGGAGAACTGTTCTGTCATCTCCCAAAGAGATGATCGGCAGTCAAGGGCAGTTTTAGAATTTAGTGAGACTAAGTCCAGGGAGAACTTCGGTTTTACAAAGACTTTCATATGAGCTTTCCCTCTAGATCCTTCTGGGAGGAAAATGCTTTCATGGAGGACAATTCTATCCATTTCTATAAAGACGGATCTAAAACCAATAGCAGGGTGGTTTGTGGAGGTGTTTTCTCAAATAGGCTAAATTTAAGCCTCTCCTTCCGTCTTCCAATCACTGTGGCGTGTTCCACGTGATATCTTCAAAGGATATCCGCATCTTTTCAGATAGTCAGTCCGCTATCAAGTCCTTGGACTCGGTCTCGCTAAATTCTAAAGCCGCCCTTGAATGCTGATCATCTCTTACGGAGATGGCAGAGCATTTCAACCTTCACCTTTGTTGGCTACCGGGCCACAGAAACATTTCAGGGAATCGCAGGGCCGACAAACTCGCCAAAATTGAAACCACTCTACCTATTCTACCAGAAAAGGGCAGCATAGGTATACCAATCGCTACGTGCAAATTATTATTTAACCTGGATGCTAATAAAAGAACAGACCTTAGATGGACCGGAGGACCAACATGTCTAGCGACTAAACAGATCTGGTCAAAGCTGGATCTGAATCGCTCTAAGAGTCTGACTCTTTTAAATAGGAATCATCTCAGCGCCATTATAGGTGTCATCACTGGACATTGCCTTATAGCCAAGCATGCAAGAGGGCTTGGCGCTTTTACAAACGATTTCTGTAGAAGCTGCATGGACGAGAAAGGAGAGGAGACAATCCTACCAGTGAAGAAAACTCCACCTAAGAGCATTCTTCTACAATGACCTAAACGATCTAAAAAATACAGACGTCAACAGTCTCCTGCGCCTCACCACTCTAACCTAACCTAACCTAAGTCCAAGGATTTCATAGCGGCCTGCCAATCCGAAACGATGCAGATGCATCCTTTGCAGAGACTTAGATTTAGATTTGAAACAGAATATCCAGTGCCGTGGAGGGAGTAGAGCATAGGGCTCCGCTTATTCATAGCCATGCTGTTCTTTGGACTCTTCTTATTTAGCTATAGTTGGCTACATTGTCTAAGGCCGTCCACTAGACAACCACCCAGTAGGTGGGTATTAGTCTAACAACCAATGGGCTATGCGAGGTTGAAGGCCCCATTTGTTCCCAATGGCTTTTTCGCAAGAAAATAAATTGACTCTTTCTTGAATGTTGGTTGTCTGAGAGGAGCATGGCTCAAGATGAATTGGATGTATCTGTGGTCTAAACATAAGTGTTCAAACGAGTAAATCCAGTTCGTTAGCATTTGAGTGATATTTTTGGAGACAAGAGTGATATCTAGTACTTCCTGTCGGTTTATTGTTAGAAAAGTGGTCTCATTGCCAACGTTGCAAACAATGAGGCTACTACTTAAAATGTAATTAAAAAGTGACTCACCTCTATCGTTGATGTCGGTACTACCCCATACCCGATGATGAGGCCAGTTTTTAGCCTTCCAGCTTTCAGTGCGACGCTTTCTAGGTTTTCATCAGGGAGAGGGCCCACAGTGCACAGAATAAGTATGGCCGAAGCCTCTTTTGAGTCGGAAAAGACTAGCCTCCACCACGGTAATGTTCGAGTCCTCCGATTCTGAAGAGCTCATCTTCCTTCTCTGATCGTAAAAGATCTCTTTTTAAATCGTTTTCATTCCCAACAGAGTGTCCAAGGAGTCAGAGAAGGAGACTGACGGCTTAGTTGTCGCCTCTGGTAAATTGGAATTCTGAAATCTTAATTTTCAGGTCAAGGAGAAGTGCCTTACTTGGCACTGTCGTATTATCATGCATATGCTGAAGTAAACTCAGATTTACTATTGCAGATTTAGGTGTTAGATCTTACATCCATAGTTAGCTTCAGTAGACACTATGTGGAGTTAATAATAATGCACTCCTGACGCAATAGTCAACGCAATAGACGCAAGTTTTAAGCATTTCCTGAAATTTCGACATTTCCTCGAATAATGTTTTGATTTTTAACATTGCCTCTTCTATGCAATCCTATGAAGTTCAGTATGCTTGCCTTCAATTAGCAAATGGTGCTAAACAAATTTATTGACAACTGCTAGTCATGTTAAATTTGCTGTCCATAAGCTCTAAAGATACAGTTTTAAGCTCTTTAATATTTGCACCTAGTTTTATGCACATCATTTCACAAATCGACAACGGAAATCCGTCATCTGATATCTGAATCAGTACGGATATTCCATGTCGGATACATGTAATTCCAACATTTGTGAAATGAACCTTAAGTCCCACTCATGAGCTTCTTCATGTGTAAATTGTCACCATTTGGCAACTAGTAGCAGCAGTTGTGCTGCTGCCAACAAAGTATTAAAAACCATTTACCGTCTTTATGATGGTGATTATAATATGAAATATTTTCTCTGCAACCTAAATTTGAACGCAGATCACTAAAGCCCATTCGTTCAATGCCATTACAACGAATTATCTCCCTTAATTACCCAAATCGCTTTCCTTTCATTAATAATTCACAAAAGGATAAACATCTTAAGGTTTTCCGCCACTTTCAGTCCTCGGGCATCTTCGTCACCATAGTCGTCGTACGTTCAAATAAAAAGAAAACGCCTTCTGACCTTTAAATGGCAAAAAAAAAGTTTCCCCATCAGGCTAATGGATGAGCAGAACAATCAATTTAATTTTCTAAATTGACTCAAGTAATTAAGTTTTGAGTTAAAATTATTTCTATTGCCGACATTGGTATTATCGTTTAACTGCCATCAGAATTACCCCGTACAGATACTTAGATACTTAGATACTTCTCCCTCAATTAAGTTTGTAATTGTATACACCTCTTTAGATTCTGCAGCCGTACTCTCGACAATGACGACAGCAACTACTACAACGACAACGATGATGTCAAAAACGATCAAGAACCAAGGACTAAGGACTACCGCCACCAGTATCTGTCAGGATGGTTCAACTTGTTAAAACTTGACAAGCAATCAACATGAGATTATTTAAATTGGCCCCGCTTACCCTCTTTTGTTTTATTCCTTTCCTCGAGAACTTACGACTACCGATTTACTTTGTAGAATTCGTAATTCGTCCTTTTTTAGTTTATTTCGTTAATGGACGAAGAGTAGCAATTGGCAACGCAACTCTATCCCTTTCAATGCCGTGGATATGAAAAGGCATTAGGGCGGCTGCCAAAAAATATGATGAAAATAAATTTTCAAGATACTCTTCTTAAGTAAACTTTCTTGGAACAATAGACCTAAAGGATGAAGCACACCGACAGCAACTAATGTCGTGATTGCCGAGAGCTGTCATCAAATAAACAAAAAAAGGACTCTCTCTGTACCCACGGCAAATTTTCTCTTCCTCCTGACATGGATGGTGTAGAATGGGCTTTCAAGTAGACTAAAAGGATACTTGTGAATATTTATAGAATTCGTTTTCAATTTCAACTAAGTGAATTTGCTTTGGCTTTGGATAATGATTTGGTATTCAGGAAGAGTTGCTTACAGTCCACAGTTTTGTTATTTAATTAGGTAAGTTGTAGAGGAGATTGGAACGACAGACCAACATCTATTTAATTTATTGTGTCGCATTAAAAGATAAAGTCACTTCGCTGTGGAAAGGAGTTTTGATCATTTGGCATTATTTTCCTTTCATTCTTAGACACGTGCTGGGTATTTTTGGGTTGCAAATTCAGCTTTGTAACCACAAAATTGTTCCAACTAAAATAATTTTTGAGTTATAGCTGTCATACGTAATACGGTGAGCAAGATTCAATCTCATCTGTCATCTGAGAATTATAAAATATAACGCGTTCGGTACACCAACTCCATGTACTGAGGAGCTCATTGCATTGTACGACATTGAAAAACAGGAACCCTGTACACTGTCCTGACACTCTGGTAAGAAAATCGAAACAAAACTACCTACCGCGCTTACTTAGTCCAGCGAATAAATAAATATGGGACACTACACAGGTTCAGATAAGGACGGATTTACTGTCCTCGAAATCATAAAAAAAATTACAACGGCGTTCTGAGGAGTATTCGGGCCTCGAATAGGCCACATGCAGTCAAATAACTATCGCAGGCTTTAGGCTGCTATGAAACAGGTATCACTATCGTCCAGAAAATTCGGACGATCCAAAACCCAAAAAACTGCAATTACTATAGTGACTCCTGAAGAGAAAAGAAGCAGCAGACTAAGGTCTAAGCTTACGTAACGATCCAATACAATGAGGCAAAAAATACTATTGTTTGACAAAAATATTAGAAATTCTGCCTCATTCTCTAACCCAAAGCTCATTTACAATGTCATTCCAGCTGTCAGCTATTTGGACAAGGTCAGTCTGACTTAATAAACACAAGTCCGCTGGTCCAGATGGTCCTTCCTCTTAGGATTCTTTCCGAGCAGATGGAAGACAGCATTTGTATAGCCCGTCCCTAAAAAAAAAAACGAATCTTCTTCTATCTCTAAAAACCCATTGCACTTACATGCCTTCTTTCCAAGGTCATGGAAACTCTGATAAACCGTTAGATTATGAAATATCTTGAAACACGAAAATTTCACAATAACCGGCAGTATGGTTTTCGTAGCAAAAGATCTACTGGTGAACTAACATCAATCTGGGGATATTTCTTAAGCATTTGACAGAGTTTAGGGTCGACTATCTTTCGGAACGTTCAATTCAAGTTGTCTGGAATAGTTTCCAGTCTGATACTCACAAATTGAATGCTCGTGTGTTCCAGGGCTCTGTTCTGTCTACGACGCTCTTTTTAGTTGTCTGCTTTTACTCTTGTCTGCTATTTCTAATCTAATATATCCCTTTGCTAACGATAGTACTCTCTATAGACAGTACTCTCTGCATTTCATATTCGTTCCCTGACTCACGTCTTTGTGAGCTGGTGGGGAACCACTAACAGAGTAGAATTTAATTCATCCAAAACGAAATACTCTGCAATATCTTGATTTTCACTATTGATAGCTCTCTATTTCCTAGCCATTATAACCTTCAAACATTTAAAACCAACGTTCATTGGTACCTCTCTTTTTTCCCTCTTCCTAATTTTCCATCGCCCGCGCTGAGTGCAATCATTTTAAGGGTACTTAACTCCCGTGAGCGCGCGCAAAACAATATGTGATTGCAGCCAAAAACCAGTCAGTTTGATAGAACGCGGCCCCGGACGACGTCAGGAACTAAATTAAAACTCACATGCGCCACGATGAAAACTACCCAAAAACGTATGGTTGATCTCATAGAGACCATTAACAGGACGATTATATTGATGCATTAAGTCTCAAAGAGTTGTATCACTAACATACATGCTAGGAGAGGTTTTGAGATGAATGATCCAATAGAGGACGTTGATGGTTTTCCGAATATGACAAGAAAATGACGTGACTCCGCGTATACTAAAATCGGATGATGACAGCGGTTATGATTTTTCCTTGTCTCAAAAACAGTATGAATAAAAAGCGCGGTGTCTCGTCGCTCAATCTTTCCCAAAACTTCTGGCGGACCTGTTGCAACCATTGTCAAGACTTGGTTACGAGCAACCTCGGTAAGATTTGGTTCCAGCACTGCGATGTTGGAGAACCCAAGTCTATATATATAGAGATAAATAGGTCTTGACGGTTAACCGTTTTGCTCCAGCACACAAAAAAAATGGGCTACAATAGACAAAGCCTGACGCACTAAAGGGCGAGCAGCTGTAATTCTTTGTCTTAGTAACGTGGCCATTTGTTGTGCAAGAATAGCACCACGATGACATCGGCAAATGGTGCAGTTGTGCAGAAATATTCAAACAGCTTATTTAGCGTGCAAAATACAGTAACGATAGCAGAGGGTCTGTAGCATTACATATGTCTGTAGCATCGAGTAGTTGACTCGAGTTCGATAATCTGGAAGCATTCTGAAGTTTAAGTTTGTCATTAGCAAAGCATTTATCTTGTTCTTCAGGGTTAGTTACCAATCTTTGCAGAAGTTCTCATGGTGTCGGCTTCCAGCGTCTAAAGCGCGTTACAGTTCGTACACACGTTCAATCAGTGAAATGATTTCTTAAATTGCTTCATGAATGGAACTGTACCCGGGCAGTCCTGAAATTGTATTGGCTGGTAGAGTTTTGCCAGGCAGGATGTTTGAGATTTGTTAACCCCATCGACCAACTTTGGTCATAACTGACACCTGAATTTGTTTCTTTCATTTTCATTTTCCAATTTGTAAGGATTAACATCAGAATCATTGTAAAGTAAAGTTGAAGACATAAAGATATAGAAAGTTTCAAGGTGGCTCGCCGCCGTACGGTACTCTATTCGTACTTACAGGACTAAACATTAAACACCAAGCAAACTCTTTATAGAGAGCTCTGCATATTTAAAAACCAGAAATTAACAGCTGTAGCACCTGGCTTCCCATTTGTGGCAAGGTGAAATAAAGTTGCCCCTCTTATAAAGCAACTCACAACCAGGCACATCCATTCTCCAACTTCGAATAAATTACAAAAACCCGTTTCGAAGCCATTTAGGAAAATCTGTCCTAATAAACTAAGAAAACCTCACCTTAACCCTTCAAACTATCAAATAAAAGTCGAATAAAGCTTCTACGTTTGGTGGTCCCTTTAAAGGACACTGCACTCCTCTATAATCATACCTCAATAAGAAGAATAGTAAAAGGGACAAACATGGGACGACTATGTCTATAAGAAGGACTCTAGTTAAAAATAGGAATTCATAAATCTCAATTTAGGTCTCAAGGAATTCCATAAATCATAGCTGCTACGGTCCACAACCCACAATAAATCATTTAACGAAGTCAAATATTCCTTCCGCATATGTGAACAACACCCGAGGCATTATGTTGAATTCGACTTAATACCCTACCAGGCCTTGTCTAACATTTACTAAACAGCATCCCAAAATTGACCTGACCACAGCATTTTGATTTATTAACTTTTCTATAGTGCATTCTTCGGGTATCTGTAGGATTAGCGTGACTTGGATTTTTCATTTCAAATCAAATCAATTTTAAAGGATTTGAATACCGGTATTTGGTGACCTTTTAAACCTCAGCCCTGGGGGTAGAGGTAGGCTTATAATTCGTATTCGTATGCTTGTATTCCGTAAGCCACGTGTGTTATTTTTTACAACAGGAGCAGAGGTGTTTGTAACTTAAAGTACGAGCATTTGGGGTTACGAGTGCGAGTAACTAGCTCTTTAAAATGCGAATATGTAACAATAGTCATACCAAGGCATCTGAAACGCGTGTGTTTTTTCAAGGATCTGTAAATAAATAATGCACCCAATGGAGAATGTAAATTCCTATTTAATATTCATTAATTTAAAAGTCTAAACAAATACGAGTACGAAGAAAACACAATCTTCTATGGGATGTGCCCTGCTATCATGCTTCGTTGGATTACTGAATTTATTTTAACAGGAAAAAAAATTTTGCAAAAAAAAAAAAAAAACAATTCTTATAAGGAATGACGGGATGGTGCTCCCATAAGAGCATGGAAAAAAAAGTTGAACTGCAAGCAAAAAAATTACATAAACTCTGTCAAAAATGCACGATACTTGAATATACAGGGCGTACAAAAGATGATAACGTCGAAACTGAGAATCATCGAATTACAACAAGAGAAGTTGCTAAGAACGTTGGCATATCAGCCGGCTCGTGTCATGATACTTAGGGCATGAGACGTGCGTCAGCGAAGTTTGTTTCGATACTTCTTAATTTTGATCAGAAGAACCGCTGCACATACAATAAAAAAAAGTTGTAATGCCTCAAAAAAATTACCAAAAACAGCAACAGAAGAGCCTGTGTCAAAAACAAAAGCTGAATCACAAACAGTTCAAACAAAGCTTCGCGATTTTTGCACAACTAACAGAAGAAATACGGGCTCTGAAAGAAGAAAACCAAAAACCTTAAGAACAAAAGGAGAATAAAGACGGACTACCTATATCCTAATAACGACTTGACAACTTTTTTTTTAAATAAAAGGCAAACCATTTGAGATATTTCAAAAACTTTATTATTGGCTTGAAGTACAATCAAAACATTTATGAATGAAACTCGACTTCGTTCATATGGCCACCGCGGGCACGTTTGCAGCGGTCGATTCATTGGACCCAATTTTCAACGACTCGGCCACACATTTCGGCCGAAACGGCCGCTATTTCGCGTTCAATGTTGGCTCTGAGCTCTTCCAACGTCGTCGGCGTGTTGGCATAAACCAATAACTTAACGTAGCCCCACAGAAAATAGTCAAGTCCATATCTTCCAATTCGGGCCAAAAATAATCGGTGATCATGGCGCGATAACGCCGACCATTCACAGTAACGTGACGATCGTTATCGTCGACGAAAAAATATGGCCCAATAACGCCGCCGGCATGCAAACCGCACCAAACAATTATTTTTGTGGATGAAGTGGTGATTCATGAAGCACATGTGGGTTTTCACCCCACCAAGAACGCATATTTTGCTTATTGACGAACCAAAAATGTGCTTCGTCACTGAAGATGATGATGATGAAATTCATCATCTTGGAGCATTTTCTCCAGAGCCCAATACTCTATCGGCTTCAATTCTTGAGTCAGCTTAATCTTACATGGGTGTAAACCAAGATCCTTATGCAAAATCCATAATGTGGTCTGAGCGATGCCCAATTCTTGAGAACGCCGTGGAATTGACTGATTTGGATCGTTTGCTGTGGACGTCTGAACGGCAGCGAGCTGTTGTCTCACTGATACGGCAACATCACACAACGAATATGTAGACTCAAATTTTTGCACTAAACTTGTTATTGCCTGTCTACTAGGGCGAGAATTACTACCGAAAATTGGAGTTAACACTCTTAAAGTTGCAGTCACCGACTCTGAATATCTGTAGAAAATTTTTACAATTTGCAGACGTTGCTTGTTAGTGTACTTTACCATGATGAAAATGTTGAGTTTACTGAATAAATTGACAGTGACAGTTTGATGATTAGTGAAAGAGTGCGTTCACAAATTAAATTCAAGTCAAGTCCCTATTGGTAAACCCTTTATAAAGATGTGCGGAAAAATGTTAATGATTTATTCGATTAAGAAAGAGCTTACACGGAAAACCTCTTGGCTAACCAAAACAACTATGAAAAGGAAAATTGTGTCATCTCCCGAGATAGCACCGCAAAATTTTAAACATCCTCAATTATCATCAGGCGTCTCTATCTCTCACTATGCTCCGCCAATCATCGTAACAGATGTACTTAACTATCTGAACCTGTATCAGAACGCTAAAGAAGCATACTAAGGAAGAATTTACTATCAAAACTCTTAATAAAAATAATTACAAAGTAAATTGTTATAATATTGCTGATTATAAAAGCCTCACAAAAATCTTGTCATAGTCAAAAACAACTTAGTACTCATACGAGGACAAGCAAGCAAGGAAAATCAAGGTCATAATGAAAAATTTGAACAATAGCTGCGACCCAGAACAGATTATTTCATATATAAACACCAACACCAAGTTCTAAAAATCGTAAGTGTTCTAAACATACTTAAATGAGGCACGAAAGAACCTCTAACTCTTATGGATAAATCGGGATATCACTGAGCTGATTTTCAAGAGAAACTTAACGTACTCTAAATGGAAGCGGTGTAGAATTCCTCAGCTGCATGCAATCTACTCCACCTTCGGAATAAAGTTGTGTATAAAATAAAATTGGCTAAACAAAATTACTACGCAAACTATTAATATCTGGAAAACTTTAAGAAATTTAGGTATCGGTAAACAAAATCGCAAGGTCCCCGACAACATTGATTATAATCTTTTGAATGCAAAATTTCTGGATCTAAACAAAACCAGTTCAAATGTACCTGCTGATTTGTTGCTTGACCCACCCGAAGAAGCTAATAGAACCTTTAGCCCTACCTCGCTTAATGATACTGATGTTGTTGTAGCATTACTGTCAGTTAAATCAAATGTCATAGGTTTGGACAATATAACATACATAGATCCCATGTTCGTCAAACTGTTGTTACCCTTTATTTTGCCGTATCTCAAACATCTATACAACTCTATCTTAACAATCTCTGAGTTCCCAGTTGATTGAAAAAAAAACCAAAATTATTCCAATTCCGAAAGGTAGCAACGGTTCAGTAGATTTTAGACAAATTTCTATTTTAACCTTTTTGTCAAAGGTTTTTGAAAAAGCGATTTCAAGACAGATACGAAGGTTTCTCGATGTCAATAATCTTCTTAATGGTGCTCAGTCTGGATTCAGAGCTAAGCGGAGCTGTAAGACCGTGTTACTTATTATTTTGGATGAAATACGCATAGCAATGGATAGGAAAGAAGTAAGTTTTCTTACGCTTCTCGAATTCTCCAAGGCTTTTGACTCAGTTGATCATGCGTTCCTTTGTTCTTAACTAAAAAGCTTATTTCGCTTCTCTTTTAATCATACACTACAGGGAGACATCAATGTGTTGGAGGTAAGACGTCAGGTCTTCTCTTCTTTTAGGCCCTCTTTTTCGTACTTTACATTAACGATCTCCCCCAGCCGGTCAGACACTCCACCGTCCTCATGTTCCACTAGCTGAACTTTCCTGGGCATCCGAAGCAATGAACGATGAACGATTTGTACTGCATATAACAGTGGGCACAGAGTAATAATCTGAGTCTGAATCCAGCTAAATGTAAATCGATTGCCATAAACCGTACCAAATAAGATAGATCGCTGCTTGCGCACATCAAACTAGGTGACTCTGTGATCACTAACGTTGAAAAAGTAAGGAACCTTGGAATCATCTATAATGACACGCTTACTTGGTCCGACCACATAAGAACTACCATTGGTAAAGTTTATGCTGCCATTCGCGTTATATGGGCCACAAAACACTTCATCCCTATCAAAACCAAAACTTTACAAGCTAAAGCTCTTCTTCTACCTACTCTGCTGTACTGCTGCGAAGTTTATTGTAACACCGACTCTAACTCGTTAAGAAATTTATATGTTATAAAGGGTGATTCATCGTAAGGTTTGATTTATAATGTAAAACAAAATACATAAATTTGAAAGTTAACTTAAAATTTTTATCATTTTTTAAAAGAACTATTCATGGCATTAACCTTTCAAATATGATATTAGGTAAATATTGGCCACAACAACGTCTGAGGTGGTCCATACGGAAGGTCCAATTTTTGGCGACTCGTTCGAGCGACTGGTATCTCGCGGAAAACACGAATAATGTTAGCTTTTAAAGCGTCAATCGTAGTTGACTAATATCTAAGACATAAGACTTTACATATTTCCAAAGAAAATAGTGCAAAGGTGTGATATCGTGCGATCTAGGCCACCAATTTAATGTAGCAAAACGTGAAATTAAGTGCTCACCAAAATGATTTCTCAACAAGTCCATTGTTTCACGTGCTATATGGTTCGTAGCCCCATTTTGTTAAATCCAGAGCTCACCGAGACCAAGTGCTTGAATTCCAGGAAGCAGATTATCATTGACGGTAACATTCTGTTTTGCCTCATTTTTGAAGATATATGAACCAATGATTCCACCAGCCCGAAAACCACACCATACCGTTATTTTTAATGAACGTAATGGTAGCTTTTGGTACTCTTCGGGTTGCTCATCAGCCCAAATACAGCAGTTTTGTTTATTAGCGTATCTATTGAACCAAAAATGGGCTTCATCACTGAACAAAATTTCACAATAAAACACTGGATTTTCATTGAGTTTTTCAGAGCCCATTCACTGAAAATATGACGCAAGTTCAAGTCTCCTGGCTTCAATTTTTGCACAAGTTGAATTTCGTATGTTTTTAAGCAGGCCGAGATCCTCAGGTAAAATACACTAAGTTGTCGAATACGCCAAACCAAGCTGCTGAGAATGACAACGAATCGATTCATCACGGTCTTCGCGTACACTCTCAGCTACAGCTGCTATAGTCTCTTCACTACGTGCTAGATGTAATCTAACCGGTCGAGTATCATCCACTAATGTAAACTGGGACTCAAATTAGCGAATGGTATTAGCAATAGTGGTTTCAGTAGGTCGATTATGCGCACCGTAAGTTCCTCGAATCGCACGAAAAACATTTCTCACAGAAAGCTGATTTTTGCAATAAAAGTGAACAATTTGGAGACTCGGTTGTAGTGTGAGTCTTTCCAAATGATACTGAACAAAAATGACAAGGCAGTTAGATAGGAGTCACGCGTTTTCTGTCAAAAAAAGCCTATTGAAAATCAAACCTCACGATGAATCACCACTTATTTAACAAGATTACCAGGTGTATTTACAATCTTCGACGTTATGACTACGTATCACAACACTCAATAAAAATCTTTACCTGTTCCTTTGTTAACTTTTTGAAATTCAAAACTTTGTGTTGCATCCACCAAGTCATGCGAACTGGCCAACCAGACTATCTCTATAGAAAATTAGACTCTCCAGTTTCTCAGCGATCACATGTGATTATCCAACCACGATTCTCCTGCTCTGCATCCGAATGCACTTTTTTTGTTTGTAACACAGGTCAGTGGAATTCTCTACCAGTCGAAATAAGAAGTATCGCAAATCACCGCACTTTTAGAACCTTCCTCCTGAAATTCCTTTCATCATCTTAGTCTCCCTCTGAACATTAGCTTTAAATTTGTATACATCAATAGAGTTCTGATAGCATCTGAATAATAATCTCATTTTCTAACTTTCCTTCTACTATATCTTAGATTCATAGTACTTGTGTGCTTTTACTTTTATACTCTCTCGAATTTTTCTTAAGCCTTACGCCCCTGACTTACACCATGGCTTCATTTTGTCGCTCGTCATCACAGTTGAAAACTTTTCTTGTTCTCGGCCGGTTTCGATTCCACTCAGAACATAACGATTATGTCGAAGACACTTCTCCACAAAGTACGGTCCTTTGTACTTCGGCTCCAATTTGTGCTATTCACCAGTGAGCCATGAAACACTTTCCACTTCTAATAAGTCACCTTCGTTGTATGTGTTTGGCGTCGAACCTCAACTTCCATTTCTCCTTCTCCTCGTGGATCCTACGAGATACATCTGCCCGACGCTGCATCATGTTGACTGGCTCAAGGTCTTCCTCATCATGAGCAGACTTTAAGAATTAACACCGATGTCCTTCAGCTTGAAGTCAAAAACTATTTCATTTGGACTGAATCCAGTTGTTGAATTTCACTGCGTATTAATCGACCATTGTAACTGCCGTATTTCTAAGTCCCAATTGTGCTGTTCATCGCTTGACGTCCGGAGATACTGCAAAATACTTTGGTTGAGCCTCTCGATTTGGGCATTGGAACTCTGCGTCCGAACGGCGGTCCGTATGTGTCGAATTTCATTATCCCGACCGATCGCTGATGATGACATCCGGCAAACCAAAATAAGTCGCCTGATTGTTTAGCATTTCGATCACAGGCTTCGTTCTCGTGTCCCTTACTGCTTTAACAATTATGTACTTACTGAAAGCATCGGAAACACCGATGATGTAGGCTTTACCTCGTCGACTTCGTTTGAAAGTACCCAAGTGATATACGTGAATCGTCCTAAACGGGATGGGAGTGACATCTACCAAGTGCATCCTTCCTTCTACCGCACCAAGCACTCTTTTGTAATAACAGCATTCGTCTGAACCACAAGTTCTCTTTAATTGGTTGCAGAACCTTTTCACACCGAAATGTCCCATGTCGTCCTGGAAATACTTGACGATTCGCCATCGTACGGCTAATAGCACGACCAGTTTCAGCTTTCCTTCGTCTTTCCGGGACAAACGGCCGTCCTTCAAGCAGAATTGTTGTCGTAACTGTGCACTTCCGTCGATCCGTTCACGCCCTAGCAATGCCTCGACGATGATTGCAAGCCTTGGATCTTGATGACAACAAGGATAGATGTAACTTTGATTGAAAAAGTTTCAGCTCCTGCTTCGCTGCATATATTGATCTGTACTCAGTCTGCTGTTCCATTTCTGTATAAAGCAGGGAAAGTATAAGTCCTCTACGTGGTGGAATATCAACGGACTAGTCTTCAGATACAGACACAGTTTTGGTATTTTCAGTTACAGTATCGGCAATTGCTTAAATAAGGCAGAAATTTTCGATTGATTTAAAGGAAGATGCAATACCCTAGCTGGATGCACTTAAAGTTTAGTCTCATGCGGAGAAAATTTACTCCATACCTGCAAGTATCTAATGTACTATCCAGTAATGACGACATTCAAACTATCCAAAATCTAGAGAACATTTCAAGCCCTCATGGACCCCATTTAACAAAAGACCATGGAATAAGAGAAGTGTCACATTTCTATGCCGAAAAAAACGTACTATCCGGAGTGTAAAGCCCTCGGTCGCGTTGCATTGGCGTCTCCCTGTCACCAAACCTAACGCTTCCCATATTTGATTTACCACAAAATAATTTAATTTAACGCTTCAAATGCCGAAGTGTAAATATTACAAAAAGCATACTCCTCGTGGCTGCATTGCATTGTATTGTGCTACGATAGTCAAGTGGAATAGGAAAGGTGGACGCTACTCTTATGAATGTAAATATTCAGATGCGTGTGATGTGGTTACACCCACATGTGCATACAGCCAATTGTATGAATTTGGTCTCATTCACTAATTTATTTATTTTTTTTTTTTTTTTTTTTCGTGTCACTCTGCAGTAGATCTACTGAAGCGAATTTTATTTAATAACCACATACCGGCCTTTCTGCTCTTAACACCAGATATGGCAGCAACGATGGAAAAATGTTTAAAATTCAATTGCGCTAAACTAGAAAATGGTATCGGGCCGTTTAGCTGCATCACTACATGGCCGTTGTAAAAGGATATTCCCAGGACATGTGGCTTAGTGTAACGTGGTCATAAATTACACAATGGTTGACTGAATTTGAATTATGTATGCGAAACGAAAATCGCATTTGCATAATAAAATAATATGGCGGTCTGTTATAGTCTATGTATAGACCGCTAAGCGTTTTCGTCTGGAAATTGAATTATTGTGATTCCAAATGAATGCCCCACTAGCTTAGAGTAGATCGAATTTTGGATATATCCTTTCACTATTGAGTCTGGGTGCTCTGATGGAAAGCCTCCGAATTAGCCCAATGAATTTGATTGTCCCTTTTGATTGAATTATTTATACGATATATTCATTGTCTAATATGAAAGGCTAGTTTTGATCAAAGCGTCATAAATTGTGTAATATCCATATCGCTGCTCTGAAATAGCAATTCCATTTATAACAAATTGGCGGTAAAACGTGCACAGGTCTACAAAGCGACGTAGGTTTGTCACATTTTCTGGGGTCGACCAGCTGTTAATCACCTCAATTTTCGCTAGGCTCGGCGGAAGGCCGTAACTGCTTACCATATATTCCAAAAACTTGACTCCTTTACCAAACAAACTGCATTTTGACGACTTTAGCTTTAGACCGATGTCTCTTAGATGGCTGAAAACAGAATGCAGATTAACTAACATCTATTCAAAGGTCTTACCATGCACGATGATATCCTCAAAATAAGCAAGAAAAACTTTCAAGATGAATCCTCTTAACACAATAGATATCAGGTGCCTAAAAGTGAGAAGAGCATTCGTCAAACCAAAGCTCATCAGTCTAAACTCCCACAGACCATCTCTCATTACAAGTGCCGTTTTTTTCCGGTCGTCTGGATGAACTTCTACCTGCCAATATCCTAACTGGCCATCGAGCGTGCTGAACCATGCTGAGCCTGACCATGAGTCTTAGGTGTCATCTATTCTGAGCAAAGAAAATTAAGTTCAAGTGGCGATAATCAACACAGAATCTCGTTGACCAATCCTTCTTTTTTATCATTACGATGGGAAGTGCCAATGGGCTGGAACTAGCCTCTATGATCCCTCGTTGCAACATGTATTGGTCTATTTTGCAGGCTCCTCGTGTTTTCCATAAGTAAGTCGACGGGAGGGTTTAATTGTTTTATCGAAACCCTCGTCAATCCGGTGTTCAATGACTTTAGTTCTCCCCAGATTATCTGGGCTCATAGAAAAGATGTCTTTAAATTCCCATAGCATATTCTTAACGGCTAACTGTTGCGGTGACTCGTATTAACAAGTTGTGTTACAAGGTAAAACCACGAAGAACAGAACTCCATCGCAGTTTCTCATTAAGGATGAACCGATCTACAATCCTTTTGGAAGCAAATGTTCTATCGCCTTCTGGAAGATTTTCGAATGGCATAGATGTCGAAATCATTGCTTCCGATTAGGGAGGGATAACAGACTCATCCAACGGTGTTTCTTCAGCCAAATACCTTGCTTTGTCACGATTCTCGCAGGTTAATGAAATTTGATTTTTGCCTATTACCATTACCAAGGACGAAAAGTCTAACGTTCGCTTAGTTACTTGAAGTATATCGACACCTAAGATGATATCGCATCCAGCGTGAAGAGACAATTCGACCACTAGCAACTTTATGCGACGTTTAAACCTACCATGTGTAATTTACGGACGCCAACAATGAGATGTCGGCTTACATTTCCAGAGATAAGACGAGTATTGGTAGAAATAACAGATCGACTCAAATAACAAATCGACACCGACGAACTGCAAAGCCACTGTGTAATTTCTTCGAGTGAATGTTGAAAATTGTAAGCCGAATGGATATACTAGTCAGTGTTGGCCACTTTTCGCTGACTGATGGTCATTTCCCGACGCCTTTACGGTTTGATAATTACATCGGTTTCTTCTGGTGAATTGCATTCAATTTTGTTTAGCAGAATGTATGAGCTTATTATTAATTTCGATTGATCGAGTCTAGCAGATTAATTGAATTGCCAAACAACCAGCTTCTACCATCGCTTTGGTAAACGTTTTTTGATCTGAAAGTCTTACATTTTTCTGAATGCTTCAATCGTAGATTCCGTCAAGAAACTGCATAATGTAAACGCGCACTTGTGCATTTAATGGACAGCCACTTGCAAATATACTTGTGCCAGCTGTCGCCTAGAACGAAAAGATGCGTGAGAAACGTGTTTTTCTCGACTAACAAACTTGAGCTGTAGGGCTGAAACCATTAGTACGATCATTAGCATCCACATATGACAGGACGGCTATGCGTTTTCCATGTAGCGACGTAAAGTCGCTAGTTTCTGAGCTTTTTCGAGCGACCTCCACTCGTTAGCTTCGGCGATAGTGTCGAATTGTAACTGATAATCCCTCCAACGTATGGTGCTGCTATCAAATGGTAGTGGGAAGAGATTGCACACATTTGGAAATGAACTACTGTGACGATGCTGCTAAAAAAATTGAATCTGATTCTCCTCCTGCGTCTGGATTTTGGTTTAATCTTTTGGAGTATCACTTTCAGGAGTAGAACACTCTTAAACTTTATTTGCAAAAGCTGTTGCGGTCATGGTTTTAAGCTTCTCAGATTGTCACTGATGACCGTGTTTTGTTTTGTTAGAACTTCGGACACCACTGTTGCACATCGGGACTTAAGAAAACAATGGCAGAACAATTGGCAGATTAAACAAAAGAAAATATTTTGCTTATTCAATTTTACCAATTGATTTATGCAAACGGCACAGGTAAATCTTAGGCATGGTTAAGATGACCACCTAGTCTGCAATACCCTCACATTATACACACTATAATTGCAACCGAGACAGATTAAACTCTAAAAGGTTCCTGTCGGTCCTATTTTGTATATTAATTTCTATTTAAGCTTTTGTTAGCATTCTAATCCTAAGGTCTTTCCCAACAGATCCGATTCAAATGGGTCATTGCTAACCGATTTGTATCCTTTATCTTTTTTTACGAAGAAAAAATGCAATCCCTATGCTCAATCCCTGTGCTTATAAAACCACAAGCCAACCCAGATCTACAAACAAATAAATCCTGTCAAAATAATATAATTAATGACAATTTTGCTGGATCAATTCGGACTTGATTTGTGCTTCGGATTATTTCTACCTAGCTTGGCATCCTTGTAGTCGTATGTGTCTGACAGTGTGTGCGTTTGCATAGCCTTTGTAGTTAATGGGCATAGAACCCAATACAATCCACTTCCGGTTGGGGATGATGTTTTTTTTATTGGATAATCGATTAAAATACAAATTGAATCCCATTGTGCAAGGTGTTTTTTTTTTTTTTTTTTTTTTTTTTTTTGCGTGTGCATCTGCGTATGCATTTAATTGCTTTAGAATAAATCACAGACATACTGCTGTGGATTTTGTCTGGCATTTTATGTGTACAAATATACCTCATCCTACCTCTAACACCAAGTCCAGCTCCTGTATGTCCTGGAACTGGAAAATTTTAATTAATTGATGAAATGTGACATTAAACGATTGGAGTCGTACCATATGATCGTTGTAATGAAAGCGATTAATTAAGTAACCTTTATTGATGCCATAAGCAGCTTATTTAGTTGCCAGGACTTGGTTTTTAGAGTTTTAGAATTAAAGGTTTTAGTTTACATTTTTAGAGCGGATGTCGTAAATGTTGGTTTTGGAATTTGTTTAAATCGGAAATCGAAATTGTGACTATCGTATTCGTAGGTGGACGTATCTTTGAGTGCTGAATATTGCATGTGATAATCCAGAAATAAATCAGATTCGATCCGTTTCGATTATAATTTTAAACCACTTACAGGTGATGAAATAGGAGCTCTATCCCATAATCGCTCCATGATGTTTTGTTCGTGGTTCGTAAATGAACAGAAAATAAAACTTTGAGCTTAAACCTGCTTTCTCTGAGAGTGTACATTTGCTGGATAAGATGCAATAAGTTTTAATGTTCGTCTCTACTAGAGGTCGTGATGTGTTCTTACCTAACAGCCAGTCATCGTATTACCGGAACCACATTTGGGTATATTAGCCGAACGATTTTATTGAATACTTCACATGAGAGAAGGTACCAAGAGATATCTCCTTAGATGGGTCACTTCTATTTTGACACAGTTAGAACAGTTTTCTGGAATCCTAAATTCAGTCATCCGCTTGTATAGCTTAGGACGACCACGACTATGGGACGAATTTTGGAAGCTCTAAATAGCATAATGCTGAACTCGTTTGCCGATTTAGGTGCTGACTTAGAAGTTGCTAGAACTTTTGACTACGATGATTCATCCTGCTCTTTCTACGACACTATTGGTAAATGGAGCTTAAATGATGTAGGCAATACCGGTGAGGGTCTGCCTATTAAGGTTATACTCTATGTACTTCTGAACCTTACAAGGCAGAATAAAAATCTCAGCGTACGTGAATGATGTGGTTCCTATGGCAGATAGATCAATAGAATTTTTTACGATCAATTTAATCTAAGATGCTCACTTCACCCGCCGGCTGACAGCAGTGGCTTGCAGGCTGAGATATTGGCTGTATCAAAGCGGTCAGACTTGTGGCAATTAAGGAAATATCCCACGAGGATATAACCATATTCATTAATAGCCAGGTTGCCATTAAGGCCATCGCTGCAGTCGAGATTAGATCAAAGTTTGTGAAACGCTGTCGTAAAGAAATTAAGGCTCTATGCGTTCAGCGCAAGTTTAAGCACTGCTGGATCCCTGACAAGAAGGAAATTTCTGGCAACAAGTATGCAGAACCTCCACTCTGCACTCTAAGAATGCAAGTCGAACAAGTGATACAAATAAAGTAAAAATTATTGGTCGTTCGTCAAAATATTAGAAAATTTGCTTATACTCTATCTCAACGCTCATTTATGATGACATTCCAGCTGTCAGCTTATTGGACAAGTCCAATTTTATTGCTGCAAATTTTGCGGCTAGTTAAACATTTCCAGATTGTGTTTTTTGCCTCCTCATTCACTTGAGTGCGTCGACTCTTCAATGGGATAAATCCACTTTCGCACCCGTGTAATAGGAAGAGTTCTTAAAGATCTCAAATTCCGCTAGTTCAGATGGTATATCTTCTTCTGAAAATACGTTCTTTTACGCTGGCAAAACCACTGCGTAAGCTTTTTCATTAATCCTACTCTTTATGACTCTTTTCGAGCAGATCGAAAACAGTATTTGTCCAGCCCGTCCCTTAAAAAGGCAAATCTTCTTCTCTCTTCTCTCTTTGTCCCTTATTTCCATTGTCATGGAAACGCTGATGAACCGTTACATTATGAAATATGTCGAAGCGCAAGAACTTCTCAATGACCAGCGGTATGGTTTTGATAGCAGCAGGTCCACTGGTGAGCGTACGTCAATCTGGCAAAAACAATATACTTGCACTTGATATTTCTAAGGCAATTGACAGAATTTAGCATCAGCCTTTTTTGCTGAAAATGCGTGCTTTTAAGATCGATGATTCTCTTCTTCAATTCAGTAGGAATTACCTTTTCGGAACGTTCAATTCAAGTAGTGTTAGATGGCTTCGAGTCTAATATTCACAAAATAAATACTTGTATACCCCAGGGCTCCGTTCTGTCTTCGACACTCTTTTTAGTATTCATCAATGATCTCTTGACTGCTGCTTCTAATCCAATTTGCTGACGACAGTACTCTCTGTTTTTCATATTCATTTCCTGACTCTCATCCCTGTTCTTCGGCTTTTGAACAGGACTGCCAGCGTATGTTAAGCTCATGAATGCTTCCAAAACACAATGCTGTCTACTGTCGTTAAAGCGAAATTTGAACATCCAGCCATTGTCCATGATAGGCACTTGCATCAAAATGTCAAAAGTTGCGAAAAATTTAGGTTTCCTCAAACGATGTAAGAAATAGTTCACCCCCTTTGAATGTCAATATATAAGACATTCACCCGCAATTGGAGTAAATTTTCCGCATCTGGTCGGTTGAACCCTAAATATCTCTGCACCTGTAGAGATGCACACTACCAGTGCTCTATAGAAATCGCCAGTAGCATTCCGCCTATTCAAACGTTCAACTGCAACACCCGTCTCGTTATGAATGCTCATCAGTACACCTTCAAGCCCACATTCGAACGTATTCTAAAAGTTTGTGATTCCTTTCTTAGGCATACAACTCGCTTATCGAATGCCCTGCCGATCTCTTTATTTCCCAGTGATTGTAACCTTCAAACATTTAAAACCAACTTTAATTGGTACCTCACTTTCTTTTCTCCTTGTTTTTTCTTCGGGCGCGCATGTGCAAAATTTAAAAAAAAATGTTTCAGTGTTTTTGAGCTGGAAGATTACTCACCGTAATATCCTCTATCGCTATTTGATATCCTATCAAGTCGCGGTATAACCCAAGTTGTTGGCACTTGCAGTTGACAAATTTAGCAAAGTCTTACTTGCTCGCTTCAGTTGTTGGCAAATTTGTTTCTGTTTAGACGTCCAATGGCTAACATGTTTCTGTGAATGGTGAAGCTCGCCTTGAGCTCTGAATTTGACTGCATCATGAGAGTGGTCAGATTCGGAGATTAACTCTTCGAATGCATTCCTAAAATCAGTCCATCCTTTGCCTACTGGCTCACATTTTCGATGAAGTTGTTTATAGGTATAGCCTCGAGCATTTATTGCCATTTTTGTTATTGAAGTGCTTAATCAAAAAATGTTTATCTCTATATGCTATACGTCCAACTTATAAAGCGCACTTCGGGTATTTAGCATTACATCCGTGTAATATCCAGCTCATATCCCACAATCGCAAACTTAAAATATGTATGTTTGAGAACCTGTTCAATATATGGTATATGGTACGTGTACCTTTTAACGGAATCACTTTTATGGATTGCTCTGGCCTCTGGAGCATAGTGGAGAGATAAATAATACGATTTAGCAGGATTTTGAAGTAAGCTTTGAAGAAAATTCCGTTTAAAGGAAAAAGAAAAGGTTTGTTTCAGACGGAGCTGCTTATCATGGAGCAATCAACTTATACTTGGCAGATTTATGCCACTGACTTCACAATTTTCCATGTAAAAACCATACCTGGTGTAGGTATGTACGGAATTCTATATTTTTCTACTCTAACTTCACTAAAAAAAAAAAAAAAATTTTTTTGTTGTCCGCAATCACTTTAATTTGACCCAGTTAGAACGACAATGGTTTCAATCAAGAAACGATTGTCACCCACAACTACACGAAATGTAACTAAAACCTTAAGAATTTTTGCTATTCCAAGCTCGTGTGACATAGCCAAAAACACCCTTATCTTTGGAATTTTTTTTTCTTTTGCAGATACAAGTTTCCGTGATGTTATTGAAGGCAACAATCCGCCCGCTGGTACAACTTTCTTTGGTTTCACTTTTGTATTATACATATAAATTTTTTGTTTACTCATTTGCACAAAACTAATTGAATTTTATCCCGCATATTGCCAAAAATCCATTCCCAGGACACGAGATGAATTCATAATCGTTGTTGGTTCTGCCCTAGAAATTCGAATTGCTGGATCGAAGCATTTACCAGGAAACCACACTAGCAAACCTCATTTTCCCTGGGTAAGGATATCTCCGGCCAAAATCCCATTAACTTGGAAATTCTGCCTTTAGTTAGCTATTGTGCTCCACATTTTCACTTTTTGGTTAGGGTTTCCATTGTTGTTGGCCTGTCTATGAGTATGAGTATACTGGGGAAGGTGGAAAGTTTTGGAAATTAGATGGAAGGAGAAAAGGACTGAACTGAAAGGACATGACTATGGTAGATTTAAGTGTATAGGAGGAACATACAATAGTTCTCATTGTATCCGAATGTCATTCAGTATCTGTATATTTAGCTGTGGCGGACAATGTTGAGCCTTAGAGGGTATATAGATATCATTAGAAGATATTATGGCAGTTAAGGGTTATTTAGTGGTTGATGATTGCTGGACGATTGATATCGGCAGATGAGTTTTGATAATGCAGATTTGAATGAGTGTTTTTCATTTCGCTATAGATCGATCCTGATTAACTCACACAATATAGTGGGGAATAGAGTGTGCAATAACAATTGAATTTAACTCTTTTGGAATCATGTTAGTGATGTTAGTTTGTCAAGAATTTTGTTCATGAGCGCACCCAATTAATTGAGGGACTATTTCTCCCCACGTATCTGTTGGTTAGTTAAGTTATGGGACCCTTGTACCCTTCTACAGAATGATATACTTTGAATAACCTCATACGTGAGGCCAAATAGTTTTCCGGACTGGAACTTGACCGTCGACTTAAGTGATTTTTTCAGCCAACACCCAATCGGTGTTTTATCGTGGAGCCTTCCTTGAATGTGAGTATAATTTTCATTTTACGTTGCTGTCATTATTCTTTTTTATTTCCTGTACATTGTTCAATTTTTCTGACAAGTTTTCGTGCTTCTTAAGTCACCTTAGCAACTAAGTACGATATAATAACACAGGACCAACGCCAAGGCAAATAGTCTGCATTAGTACGGATGCTTTATAACTATATCTTTAACTCTTTATCTCATTCACCGGTGTTTACTGGATCACCTGAAGGGTTGCTACATTGTTGCTTATACAAGAAGAGCACTTTGCTGACATTTTGAGAAATTTCAACGGATAGTCTAGCACGACCTTAAAAAGCAACAAATGTTGTACTTGTACATTGTATTCGTGTACCACAACTTGGATACATTGCGCGGTCTCATATAATGAGATTATGACATATGATGAGGCACATTGACTGCCACAGACTTTAACCAAATTGCAATGTGGGCTGTCCAGAGCATTCTCATGTACTTTCCTAATATGCGACATTGATTCCATCGATCGGTATTTGTTACAACTTCTCCTGTCGCCTCAGCTTGTACGCAGTGGATAAAAAAGTTCTGTCTCCATTAGACGTCCGACTTTCGACTTTGTAGAGCATAATTTTGACTGTTTGCGTTAGGAGTTTTAACCAAAGTTGTTTCGATAGACCGAAGTAGCAGCAGTTACTCGAATCTTAGAGTTGAAGCTGTCGATAGTGATATTTTGTCTTAGGTGATGTGCCATGGAACGATTTTAAGTCGACAGCATATATGTATTTCATTTTTTCTTCATTCACTTTAAGACCAACTCGTTCAGGCTCTTCTTCAATTGCCGTAAAGGAATCAATTACGGCACGCTGGGAATGTGCGACTATATCAAATATCATCCGCATATCCCAAAAGCTGGACGAACTCGGAGAAAGTAGTACCTTCCCTGTTGATTTTTCCCATCGTTCTATCTACTCAAGTACGAAATTGCAGAAGTCACTCGACAGCGAGTCTCCCTGCCGAAATCCGGTGCAGGTTTGGAATAATTCCAAGTCGCACGACGCATCGCGGGCTTTCAAGTGTTGTGCGAAACATCCGGATCAGTTTTCTCGGAATCCCGAATTCGGCCATCGCATGATATAGCTTAGTGATATGGATGCTATCATATGCGGCATTGAAGTCTCTGTACTGGTCCGCTACTTTCGGCCTGCGTGAATCAGCCGTTTCGTCTCCTAATCCACCAGGTGAAGGAGTGGTACTGCACGGGAATTCTTCATTAAGTAACGCGTTAAAGATATTGTTGTTCTCCGTTAGTAGGTTTTCCTGTGTATCTTCATATTGAATATTTGGATCACTTGCTAATTTTTGTGCTGAAATTTTAAAAATGTCAGCTTGCTTGCCAGCGCCTCGACGTTGTACTAACCTCTGATACAATCCCTTGTCTGAGTCCTACAAGTGTTTTTATTTCTGATTTTCCTATTAATAGCTCAAAATACTTCTTTTTCTGGTTGCTACTCGTAAAACCTTAAAATTTGAGTATTGACAGTAGTTATTCCCTACGCTCACAGATTAATGTAGGAGTTCAGGTGTCAAGATGATGCATTTTGTACGCTTTCGTTTGCGAGTTCTCTCGCCCTGTTTGAAACATTTCGTTATTTAGCTACTTGAATGCACCTTCTATCAAATTTTCGTTGCACCAATACGTGTTCTAGTTCGAAATTTTTACCCGTCATTGTGCCAACATTTCAGCTTGCAATTCGTTACTTACTTTCTGAAAGCTTTATATTTCTCGTTTGCGGTAAATTTCGACCTCTGACATGAACATTTCTTTTCGCTCCGAAATCGGTCCTCTGCTGTGCATTGATGATGTTCTCTTGTATTTTTCTCGTTTCATGCGGGTGGCGCTAGTATACATGAGTTGATATCCAACTTTTTTTCTGCTCAACCGATAATCTCCAGACGTAGAAACCTGATTACGCTCAGGCTCATCTTAGATGTTATAGTGCCTGATAGATAGCGGAACGAATAGGTTGAATTTAGTCATAAAATCATAGCTCTTGCTTAGGGATACCACACACTACCCGAACTGAAACGAATGTTAAACAAATTCTTGCAAATGTTGTGGAGGGTCTAAAAACATCGACGCGAAGGTGCTTCGGTCAACTCGGTGTGCCCCGCAGATCGTACACAAAATACATTATGGGCAAGTGTTGAAGCCAAAAGGTCCTCAACAACGTGTAAACGGCTTGTTTACAAAAAAATGATAATCAGTCCGATATTGATTGATGAAGGTCATTCCCTATTAATTCCCAGTTATTTAGCTTTTCTTCTGCATCCGTGTATGGTGAAAGATATTGAGCATTGATTGTTCGTCATTAACCGTTAAACCCATTTTCGTCGCTTACGTCTCCATACTCGCGAAAGCGGCACTGATATCAGGCTGCTTTCTTTTGAATTTATCAATATCATCTGCATATGCCAGTAATTAGACGGGATTTTTAAAGATTGTGCCTCTTGTGTTGATGCGTTGGTTCTGTACTATTCTTCCAAGAATGATGTTGTCTACTTACTTACTTTCGCCCTCTGTCCCATTTTCCTAAAAACTCAATACAAGGACATTTTAAATTCTTTAAAAATGAAAAAGAAAAAAAAAATTGGTGAGATCTTTACCGACCTTAGACTCACAGAAAAAAAGTGTTATGGGTAAATGAAAATAATTCAACTAACCTTCTTAGAGTCTAAACCTTTTTAAATTCTGCTCTTTTCACATTTTTCTTTTAAAGTTTACTCTTTTTGCCATTCTCTCAAAGTTTGACCCTTTTCAATATGAAGCACTTATCTCCAAAATTCAATTTCGTGCCATGATAACAAGTGACTTTAACCTTATTTAATTTTTGCGAACAGCGGTACTTTATTTTTTTACCAATACCAACAGTGTATCCATTTATATTTTCAGCATTGTCATCAATTTTAGTGTTAAACTAAATTTAATTTTTTTTTTTTATTGATTATGCAACGGAAAAAATCCCATGCATTGGACTGAGTCGGAATGTTAAAATGTATCTGCAGCATCTTTTGGTACTTCTGTGATGAATGCAATAATTCTGCCGTTGAAAACCTTATCTCTCTTCTCTTCTTAGTGATCAAGTGTCTAAAATTAATAACATAAACCAGAGTATATTATCATCCTTTAAATAACTCAAGTGCAATACTCTCCCACCTGTACAAGATAACGTTTTACTAGACGTTAGAAAGATCCAACGGACTCACTGTGACCAAAAGTGTTAAAGAATCGTAAAAAAATAATTCAATTGAATATTACGTCATTAAAAAACGACACTGAAGCAACAAAAGGCAAAATCGCAGAGCTAACATATACCTTAAGTAAGCTCGATGTATGCCTTGCGGCTCCACACTTCCAATTCGCAATACCTCAATACTGGATAGAATTCTTACCAAAAGTATTGCACCAAGCCTCGTTGATCTTGAAAAAGCCACCAACACGACTGCCCACCAGCCAACCTCGAGGACACTAACCAACCAACAACTTCCCCAAATCTTCTCACCAAATCATTTTCATCTGGGCAACAACAAAATGGAATCACATTCGTATAAAATCTTATATTTTTTATATATATTTCAAAATATCTTAACTTTCCTTTTATACTTTGTAATTCACTACACAATAATTGAATTACAACCTATCTTAAGGTAGATTATACAATTCTGCACACGAGAAATAGTGCTCTGAATCTCCTTCTTATAAATTCTCGCTCCAGGAGATCGAGTAGCTACTTTCTAAAATTTAAACCAATGATGAAAGAATTCGAAGAACAACCGTCGAACCATAAAGTAGTACATATATAGTACTATATTGTAATAAAGAAAAAATTAGATAAAGTCGAAAGTCGTGTCTTTTATTTTAAAGTTGAAAAGTTTTGCCAAAGGAAATTCATATAATTAATAATTCAAAGTGATTAAATTCGTTGAACAAACTTAGTTCCTGAAAACTCTTAGGAAACAAAACGAATACGAAAATACAGGACTCGTCATCTTACTTTTTAAGGAACTCCCCCAGAATCAGTAATGCTACTTAGGTAAATAAATATTTAGAGAAAAAATATTCGTTTGCCGTTTATAGCGAAAAGAAAAGTTCCAGATGCTTAAAAGCTTATATCCCTCGTGAATTTGAGTGGCTATTTGCTAACGAGGATGTCTTTAATCTCCATGGGATGAAATTGTTCAAAGTAAGTAAACAAAGTAAATAGGAAATCACCAATGAAATCTTGAAAAACTGCAAAACAAAATACTAAAATGAAGTCTATCACCAAAACTAATAAGCCAAATTAAATTCTACCTCTCTAAATTCCAATCACGACTCGAATTGGACTTTCAAAACTGGATTGCTCCTCAATTTTTCTCCACTTCCAAATTAGCTTCTATCTCGGCTAAGCCTTCATTTAACCTTAAACCCGCTTCCAGTACTTTATTTTCAGAAGCCCTTTTACCCTCTTAACGAACAGACAATACTTTCGTGAAAAAACCCTGCATCTATCGAAACCCTCATCTAAACATCTATATTACTCCTAAATATACTCAAATTATATACGTTCCCATATTTTAAATCCTAGTTGAGTCCTCTAGTTTTTTGAATCCTCTACTTCCTCCAATACCTAAACGAACAAAACAACTGACAGACAACGATGTTGAAGGTCGCTTTGTATAAAACAGTATATCTGCATGACCGAAACAAGTTTCCTTGTCGCAATTCATCAAAAAGGTCTCTCAACTAATCCACGAGAATTGAAGAAAATTTATCATCGTTTTCATGAGACTTTCAATATCTCTCCATCTAATGTCGTAAATGATCTTTCCGCATTTGCCTCCCATATGAACTGAAGACGCATCTTTCGTTTCAAAAACTACTACCGTTCTTAACTACTCGGTGGCCCCGTACTTAAGGGTTTCTCACCTCATTTGTCTCCATTACCAAAACGTACGAGGATAGCGCTCTAAGATCTAAGATCTTCCCGAAAAAAAGAAATGGCGGCCCAGCGAATTTTATTTCCCATTTTCACAGAAAATTTTCAACGTTTAGGAAAAAAAATAGAAATAGATAAAAAAAAATCCCTACGTGATGCCATAGAGACTGTATTTTTAAACATTTTAAGACATGGTACATGCAAATCGAATGAATAGTTTTTCAAATATGTTTTCAACCAGGTTGAAAAACATAGTTTCGAGAAGAACGAGTTCAAAGACCCTCATGAGTGTTTTTTTCGGCTTCGTGCTTGGCGTCGCATATCCGCTTCTCATCAATGTCTCGACAATATTGGTAGAGTGCTTCATCAGTTTTAACAAAAAGTATTGAAGCAATATTAACGACAGTTTCAACTGTGGGTCTGCCGCTCTACGACGTTTTTGGCGCAAATTTTTTATATAACAGAATTTAAACACTCGTTCTTATTCTGGTGAAACGCGCCTAAACACTCTTTCCTCTTTCCTAAGGTCCACGTATTTTGGTTTTATTGCCTCAATGACATTTACAGGCAATGCAGAAGTATGTGTATAATCCTTCAAAGTTCCAATAACTCTTCTTCTTCCGCCTAATACTCATGTTAGGGATCTCTCATCTGTGGAACATTTGTGATAAAATGTAGCCAAGGCAGCTTTTTTCATATCTTCCAACAAATTTCAAAACCGTAGAATGCAATTTATTCTCCAATGAGCTTATGTTTAATTCTTCCAATCTTTGAAACATCTCAAGCATAGCATCAGTTTTCATTTTGGGTGCACAACCGAAGTGATTTGCGTTACAGGATTCAGCATGGTCTTATAGCCACTTTTGAGCACATGCCTTTCAGTATGTAGATTTCATACAAATATCAATAACCGATAAGTTTCGTGACACCATCAAACGAACTAAAACCAAGTTTCATCACCAGAATTCGATTGTTCGGCAGTTAATTTCAATCAAAAGGTCAAACCGAGTATAACAAGGCTATTTCGTTCCGTTATTTTGATAAATATGAAAATGACACCTCATGTAAAATCAGGAAGACACTAACCAATACTTGTGTCTTCAGATTTTTCCATCTCCCAACATTGAACTAGAATTGCTTAGAGCTATCCTGCGTCCTTATAGAGAAAATTTTTTTTTGGAATCAAATCAAATAGATCAATCGGCAAAAGCATTCATTAGTCCAAGTTCCAAGTTCCAAACTACATATGTTGCACGTCTCCAACTGACAGAAAGACAATCCCTTATAAGATTTTCAGACCTTTCAAAGTTTTCGTAGCGTAACTTTCACTTAAAATTGTGCTTATAACTTTTTCCACTAATTGATTCTGATTCCCCTGCAGAACTATCCCCAAAGAATAGAAAAACTCAGAACCTTCATAGTTTGTAGAGCTTCAGGTACACTTAAACATTTTCAAACTCTGCTACCGACAATATGTTTTCTACAAGCCATAAATCTTCTAATTGGTTCTACAACAAAATGTATGCACAAAACTTTTTGCAACAATTTTCTTCTCTGGTAGTTTGGTGTTTTTGATATCCGAATCCAATAGACGGGTCACCACTTCAAAGTTGTCCTTGCTCCAGCATACACCGAATGTTAAGCGCTTTTGTTTCGGCCACATCTCCAAACTTATCTTTACTCCCAAGGAAAGTTTATCCTTGCCGATAGGAGCCATCAGCTTAGCTGTCCAGCTTCTACAAAAGCAGTATTCTTAGTTTTTAATTTAAATTCATTTCAGTGAATTATGAGAGGAGATTTCCATGGGGCAATAACTCCCTGCATCGTCAAATATTTACTGAATTTTCTATAAGAAAACTGTTACTCAATGAAGGAGAGCCAAATATATTTAAAGAGAAAGGATGGTTCGGGATTAAAAAAAAGGATCAAATTTTAAATGACATTTTTACTGGGATACTTGAGTAAATTCCTAAAAAAAAAAAAAAAAAAAAAAAAACAAATGTTGGTAAATAATTAAAAAATAAACAAAAGTTTTGTACAAGTTTTTAATATTTTAAATACTCGTGAAGTACATGGAGCGGTTACACTAGAACGTCTCTTCTAAATGTTCTTGAAAGTTGAGTTCATGATTTTCCGAAGAGTCAATACTATTCCAAAACAGGCGCATCTGAGATGCTATAAAATGCTCGAAATTCTTGAAATCCATGTTAAAGTTGAGCCTTAGTGTCAACTCGTAAACCTGTGATTGAATCAGCTAAGGGATACTTCCACAAACCCGAAATTTCAGAGGGTTGAATATATTTTTAAATATTTAAAAGGATACATTTCCGCCCTTTTCGGCGAAAGAAGAAACCGTCTAAGCCGTCCTAAGCTGCAACTTAAATTAAAAACAAAAAAAAAACAGATGTAAAAATGTTCAGCTTAATTTACCAACACGAAAGCTATTGGCTGGTTGAAAGCCCAAACAAATATTCGTATACCTTTATCATAGCTATACGCGTACGGAAATTAAAATATAGAAGTACTCGTATCTTCGTAACACCATAGGTTTACCAAATTACTAAGCTTTAAGCTTTTTAACTTCAGAATTAAACAGCTAAACGGACAAAAAAGCTGTTCCCTTCTTCTCCTGGTGGATGATAACAAACGGTAATTGCGCCATATCTTATCTATAACTCCAAAAGAAAATTATTGCCGCGATGAGTTTATTGGCAAGTTTTTGAAACATTTTAAAAGATTTTGTGTCCTCATGAAGGTAATAGTGTCGTGATACGAAATATACTAAACAACTGCTAAATGAAATTTGTGAAATGGCTGAAATCCTTAGGACTGTCTAATTAAGGGCCTTTCGGGGGAACTGAAATCACTGATAGACAGGGAAGAATTATATTTCAATTAGACATGCTTTATGGCGGCGTGAAAAATAAATAAAATGTTCGTCTCTCCCACTAACTGGAGAGAGAATCAAACAATCGAGCTTGATCTAACAACTAGGCAACTGAATCCTGCATGATTGTAAGCAATGAAAAGGTGGAATCTTTGATGAATGCTCTTAACGCGAGATATAAGCTATAAAAAACCCATTCGTTTGCCGTTTGTTGTGCTTCCTGCTTATATTTTTATGTACCCATTGTCCTTTTGTTGAGCTTCAAGATGAAATTCGGTAAGATGTGGCTGAAAAGCGACTTCGCTAAAATCTGATCGAACAAAACGCTACAAAACACCTAAGATACAAACAACGACCGAATTCTGAAAAGTAAGATCACTTCTCGACTTATAAAAGATGGTCCTCAACATGCTTGATTTCTTCAACTTGGAAGCAAATCCATGTGATATAAGATGGTTCTCTTGGAGTTGAGCGAAATGAAATATTGGAATTCTGGCTCAACAATTCGCCAACCAGGAACACTGACCTACTCTACTTTGGAAACTAGAATCGCAAGCCTAATGCAGTAAATACTCGTAGATACTGACACCAAAAATTTTATACCATAGTGGGAGACATAACCATTACACAGTATTGCGCGCCCATGGAAGCCTCAGCCGACGATAAAAATTCTTTATTGAACTAAGGCACAACCTTACGTTTAACGATAACGTCGGGATCAGAGATTTCAACACTAACATAAGTCTCTATAACTCCGGTTTAAAAGACCAAATGGATGTAAAAGGCCTCTGAGATTAAAATCAGGATGGCAGTCAGTAGATTTACGCAATAAATATTTCTTAGGGGGCACATTTTTAAACACCGGACAAGCGAATATATTAGTTGTGTTCCTTGTGAAATAATCAGCAGAATCAAGCTCATAATCGTGGACATCTAAATTTTTTAAAAAAAATGTTCAAAACCCATAATCAGGAGAATGTGGTAACTGAAAAAGCATGTACTCGTGTATACGCTTTTTTCACGTGTAGCTAATTTTAATAATTAGAGTAATTTTCGATCAAATGAATGTCGATAATCGACGTCAAACAGTCAGTATTTTGAGTTCTCCCACATTAATACATGTAAAACCATTATCTCGTATGGAAATACGAGAAAGCCAATTGAAGCGGATATAGTATCTTCTTTAGGAATTTTAACTGGTCGTTATGTTTCATCTGTATGATCACTGACACTATTCTCTTTGGAATGAGATCCTTTTTCCCCCATCGGATGAAGAGCGTTGAACCAAAAGAAAAATCATGGTACGACTCGAGCTGTAACGAGGCTATCAGGGTTAGAGAAATGTTTTTCCGTTACTTCGAGACAGAGGAAAACTGAAAAAAATTTAAACGAGCAAGGAATAACTCCTTAATGCCATTCTTAAGCGTGTGAAATTCTACTACAACCAAAAAATACTACAACGTCCCAAAGGTAGAAAAGATTGTTGGTCGATCATCAAAAACATTCGAAATTCTGCATCATCCTCTATCATTACATTCCTTAGACCAATCTGCTTGCTATACACTTTGGAGCCAGCTCAACACTTCCAGAACGAAACAATAGAACGAAACCACTTTCACACTCGTGTAGTGGCAAGAGTCTTGATATACACAAATCTGGTGGTCCAGATGGTATATCTCCCCTTATTCTGAAGAGGTACTCTTCTAAGCAAAACCACTAAGTAAGCATGGCGAATCTTCGCTCTCCTCTAAGTTAAGTCTCATGGAAACGCTGATAAACCATCAGCTCATAAAATATCTCGAAACACGAAAACTTCTCACTGACCAGCAGTACAGTTTCCGTAGCAACAGGTCCACGGCCAAAGCGTACATCAATCTGGCGAAAGAAAGATAGTTGCACTTGATATTTTTAAGGCATCAAGCTCTTTTGTCGAAAACGCGTGCTTTTAAGATCGGTGACTCTCTTATTCAATGGATTAGAAATGACCTTTCGGAATGTTCAATTCAAATTATCTGAGATGGTTTCCACTTTGATATTCACAAAGTAAATGCTGATGTGCCCCAGGGCTCCGTTCTGTCTCTGACACTCTTTTTAATATTCATCAACGATCTCTTGTCTGCTACTTCTAGTCCAATATATTCCTTTGCTGATGGCAGTACTCTCTGCTTCTCCCACGTATCTGCCCCTTGGCTGTAGAACAGGAACACTGGCGTATGTTGAGCTCATTAAATTCTATTATTAACTGCATACGTAATTGGGGAACCACTAACAGAGTAGTTGTCAATGGACAGATTTTGACATAGAGATGTGTACCACATTTACTTAGGAACTGGCAGTGTAAAGCACTTCACCCTGAACGTTCAATTATCCTGGAATATCCACTAAGATGCAAGCATTACCCGTTTTATACTAGCTCACACATTTGATCACGCATAGCTTAAACTATTACCAGTCCTCAAAAAAGAAAGTTTCATGATACCTACAATGAGTTTAGTTTAGAAACTCTCACCCAATATACGAAATTCATTCCTCAGGTTTAAGTTCAAATTTTTCTTCATTCTAAGACTCCAGTTTCCTTCAAGGAGATCTCAGAAGTTTTGGTGCTCTGAAAATTGCTTAAAATTTAGTATTGCGAAGTACCCATTTTCACCTAAGTATCAACCTACCCAAGTATATCTTCTCCGTGACAAATTATGGCGTAAGATAATCCTAAAATTATGGTTCAAAGTATTATTTAACCCTTAGGTGACCAGACCCCTCTACATATACTCGTATTACGTTCATTCGTCGCCAGTCAAGCGTATAGAACCTTTCAGCGGGTTCTATAAACATACAACGTTGTTTTCTTTAATTCGCTACTTGAGATGTAGCCTGGAACCACTCTTTTATCTTACCTCCATATTAGCATTATTTACTTAAAGATCCTTAAGGAACGCAATATCGACTCCTCTCAGTTTTTGTCGATTCCACATCACTTTTCGATTCTATTTTCCTTAAAATTCGCTCTCTTCACACACGTATCATACAGATATCTACCGACCGAACCCAAATCTTATGTTTCAACAAACCAATCTCCCATGACATCGTTCTCCATAAAAAAAAAAAACCAACCCGCCGCGAACCGCTGGCGAACAGCGAGGTACACGTTGCCTTTACTCGTATATCGAAATTCGGTAAATAATCTGAAGAGCTTCAGGCATGTCAGACTGACTTCGTTCCTGACTTCCATGCTGGAGAGCATGTAGATAATGGTTCATGTTTGAAAAATTGCCTTGTTAATCCATCCTTTATGTAAGATCAAACAGGACACATCTCTATCAAACCGGAAGTTGTTTTTTTTTTGGATTTGTATCGATTGCATGGGGCCTTTCTCTAGCAACAAGATATCTATTGGCATTGCATCAGACGGCAGCGTGCCCATGAGACAAACAGTCTGCTTGCAAGGGGATGAAAATTCCAGTGCTTGTTGTGCCAAAGCCCGCTTCTTTTGAACATAAAGTGGCTTTAAGAGTGGCCTACACTCATAATTGGAATATCTAGAGGAGAGATATTCATCAGGGCCTATGTAGCCTATATGGTATAGACCGTTCTTTGAAGTTTGGTAAAAATTTAATGACAAATCTCATGTTTTTCCGAAAGATTCCTTACATTTCCAGAAAGCCGACTTTGCCTGGAGGTTTTGACGTGACCGCTTCAGTCCATAGAAGCTTGTTATTGAGGACTACACTCAAATACTAAGATCTTTATAGAAACGGATGGACAGTCGTTGGGAGTGATCTATGATTGGAATCATTAGTTAGGCAGTATCGATTATCATGTACTCGTATATCTTGCCTTGCAGATAACTTTTGATTACTTCCGCCATCATGTATTAACCACAACCAGGGTCCTTTTCACCTGCGTTACCTCAAAACATTTGGTGAGGGCGTCGTCCGGGTTCTGAGCCGCTTCCTTTAATTTCTGTTTCGTTCTTAATTTAGACGAAGCATTGATAGACTTACCGAGATCCTCTTTAAAGCGTGTCCAGTTAATTTTATTCAGATTCGGCTTCTTGCCCGTTTCGTAGCATAAATTAACTGCATCTAAAATAAATGTTGGTTTAGGTGGTGGTCGCTTGTCATGTAGTTGTAGTCACAAATACGTTTTTCCACTTCATACTTCCTGTATGGATATTTTGTGAGATAATGTATTCTATATGAAAAGACTTGTTAAAAGAGATGCAGTAGCAGACTTGGAATGTTGGGGGTTGAGGAAATATATCAGATAGATACTGAGAAAGTCTTCTCTTGTATGCGCTCATTTGGAAATAAAGTAGTAATAAACCTTTCCTAAGTCCAGAAAGAAACGGAGTCATACTCAAATTAAAATGGCAAAAGCTTTGTCTAAGTCTATTACAAGAATACAGCTGTCCTTTCCACATTCACCGTCGAGACCATGGTTCTGGGTATGAAGACGCATCAACGGGTACTCAGATTTCCTGAATTGCCCTAAGTCAACAAAAATGTTAGTTTCTAGGGAGGATTTCAGGCACAGGCTTGCTTAGCCATTCGAGAGTTTTCTGCGTGGACCATTTCAGCCCATATGTTCCGTGTTATGTTACATATCGCTGCCCTCTGTTTGGAAAAATATTCTCTGCTGTGACTAGCCTTGTCTCAGTTAATGAACTCCGTTGTTCCATCGTCTCCTCTGTCGTTTTGGAGTTTTCTTGTAAGTTAACTTGACCGCATCAACCACCGTCAGTACATAAAATGTACGACATTTGCTGGCCTTTGTTGTCGCCACATACATATGGACATCGTGCACGGGAATGCCAAAAGCTAGAAGCTTTCTGTCTGCTGGTCCTGTTCGAGACGGAATAATGGGATGCAGTCTTGTTTTAGTAGGTGCCATTTCCCCCGATCTGTCTCTATTCTCTGTCGCTTAACGTTAGATGAGTGAAACTTTTAGCATTTGCGTTTTCGACAACATTTATGTCTCCTTGTGCACTGTGTTTACTTCATGTCTTCTTATTTTCTTGAACTGTCCCTTAGGCGATAGTCCTTCAAAGTGTGCCAACTCTGCAGCCTTTTCAGCTCATTCCACTTTGCTGTAGAAGGAGCCAAAGGAGTAATTTGTGTTAAGGAATTGACGAGCAGATTTTAAGTAAGTTTGTTTGGGGCCTCCAAAATTCATGCCCCGGACGTGATCGAGTGTATTGTCGGTAATGTGAGTTCGACCTGGGGTATTATCCTGTGGAGTTTTTGATGATTAATTAGCCGTTTCATCTGGGTTTTTTTCAGAACCTTTAAATCCTTGCGGCCAAAAAAAGAAAGGATTTAGTTGATTAGTTACGAGTATAAATGCGCTGAGAAAAAATTTTGAAAACAGGATACGATGTTCATATAAATGGTTTGCACTTAACTTGACCCAATTCGAATGTGACACATACCACATCCATGGACTACAAGAATATTTTAATTTTTTAGGTACTTTTCTAGTGCACCAACTGCTCTCAATATACTATTCCTCTCGTTACTCTTCCAAATGTTCATTTTAAATACGAATGCCACTGAAAAAACACTTCCAACAGGTAAATAAAATGTCCCTTAGGACACACATAAGTCATTGTTTGTCTATTCCATCTCAATAACTTTTCAAACAACTAATGTCACAGGTGATCTACGACGAGTCATTAAAAACAATTGTTAAGTGTCTTTCTGTCTTGTGCTCCTCCGGGAGAATAGAAGCAAACTATTTTGTAGCCAATGAAATCCAAAAACGTGACTACCAAATGTGTAGACACAAAAAACCACGCCAAGATATAGCACGTACCATCAGGAGTAGTTAAAACATTCAACTTGCACGTGTTACTTCTCTAGCATTTGCTTTAATGTCATAAGGACACAAAGTGTCACTATCAAACCATTTACGCTTTCACGTAGGTGTGCACCGATATTGATAAATAAATCGGCATGACATTGTGAAACAAAATCGTGTTCATAACTTCTAATGGACAGTTTGAGGAAGATATGTTTTTTGAGGGAATTTCTGTTTGCCATGTTCTAGTGCTTAAATGCTGTAGTGGTCGTGCCCAGTACTCATTTAATGTACTCGTTTTCGAATCGATCCTACTCGCACTGTGTATGGGTATATAAAAATTAATTTCATTCAATGTGAGTATTTTTGGAATCGAATCTTCTTTGGTACGTTTAATTTGAGTACATGGGCGCGTGTTCGTATTATGGCGGACATAGGATACCACACATTGACCACAAATGTCGCATTAAATGGATTATATCCTGACCATTTCCTGTTTGGTTAAATCTGTTCGAAATTGTCCTGCAGAACATTCGAATATTGTAGAAGCATTTAATGAAGCCGAAATCTACACTAGAACATGGAGAAATTTGAGAGTAAGGTGAGATGGGCTTAAGAACTGTGCTTCAGGTGCTGTGATAGATCAATTATACTGGCTATGAAATCATTGTTGCAGATTACTCCAGATAGTTCCAAATTCATTTGTCTTAAAGGCTTAGAGAAAGACGTAATGAACAATGGAACAGGCAAAAAGAAAGAACGTGCTGCAATGGCTTAGAAAATATAGTTCCTTTCCCTACTTGTCGTACAAGGCAACTTAATGAGGGAAATTCATACTCAGGCGATTTAACATCTAACATAATGAGATATATACCAGTGCCACACGGGTGAAAGAAGGATATTATCAACGAACGCCAGTATGGAGGTGAACGTACAAAAATACATAACCTGTACACTTTTTCTACTCGAACACACTATGCGAATTGACAGTGTTATACTGCCGGAATTTATTCAGAAAATTAAAATCACAGGTTTATTCATCTAAATCTATATTGTCACCTTCAAAGTAATCCCCATCGACTACAACACACTTATGCCAGCGCTTGATCCAATCCTCGAAATATTTTTTATATTCGGTTTTCGGTATGTCCATCAGTGCTTCCTGTGATTTTATTATTACTTCCTCTCGGCTGCTGAAACGCGTTCCCCGTAGTCTCTTTTTTAACTCGATTGAACAGAAAGAAGTCACAGGGAAAATCAGTTAAATTCGGTGGCTGTTGGATGGTATTTGTTGTATTTTTCGTCAAAAAATTACGAATAATTATGGCACTGTCCGACAGTGCGTTATCATGGTGCAAAATCCACGAGTTTTCTGCCCACAACTCTGGTCTCTTTCGGCGAATCGCTTCACGCAAACATCTCATAATACCAAAATAATACACTTTGTTTACTGTCTGGCCTTCTGGCAAAAATTCATGATGCACTACACCGTTGTTATCCATGAAAACCGTGAGCATTGCCTTCCTTTTTGAAGTTTTCTTGGTCTCGGATCATTTGGTGAACGCCATTCACTTGCCTGATGTCTGGATTGCGTGTCGTATTTCTTAACCCCCGTGTCGTCTAAAGTAATGATCCTTTGATGAATGTGGGATCGGATTCAGCCTCGCAAATCATCTCTTTTGCGACGTCAACTCGGTCTCTTTTTTGCTTGAAATTAAGGTCTTTTGGCACCAACATTGCTGCTATACGACGGAAACCCAAATCATTAACCAAAATATCTTGGACGGATCCATAGGCAATGTTCAAGTCCTTCGCTATCTCTCTGATGGTTAATTTGCGGTTATTGACCAACATTTCTTTTACTTCATCAATGTTTTCGTCGGTTTTCGATGTCAATGATCTGCCACTTTTGAACCGCTCATGCCACTGGTAAACGGCCGTTTTCTTTAGAGAATAGTTGCCGAAAAACTTTTCCAACATTTCTAACGTTCGCGTACCTTTAAATCTGTTTTTTACGAAAAATTTAATACAAGTTCGTTGTTGCAAATTCAGATCCATTTCTTAAATTGTAAAAAATCGCCAGCACACACAGAAATAGATGTACTCTTGGCTACGTAACTTTTACAAATGTCAAGCTATGACGCTAAGATTTAGACGGAATGTCAACAACAGATGTACCAACTTAACAAAAATAGAACTCAAATCGGAACAATGGGAGCGCCACACGGTGGTTATTCCGTTACCGTGGTACTTAACGTTTTCGAATAATATACGTAAAATGTAAGGGGTGATTCATCGTAAGGTTTGATTTTCAATAAGCTTTTTTTGACAGTTCACGCGTGACTCCTATCAAACTGTTTTTTATTTTTATTTAGTATTATTTGGCAAGTTATCACAAAATCACAAAAAATACAACAACGTCTCCAAATTGTTCACCTGTATTACGAAAATCAGCGTTCTCTGAGAAATGTTTTTCGTGCGATTCGAGGAACTTACGGTGCGCCTTATGGATCTATTGAAACCACTTTTGCCAATACCATTCGCAAATTTGAGTCCCAGTTAGTATTCGTATATGGTACTCGACCGGTTAGACCACATCCAGCACGTAGTGAAGAGATTGCGTCATATTTTTAGTGAATGGGCTCTGGAAAAACTCAACGAAAATCCGGTGTTTTATCGTGAAATTTTGTTCAGTGATGTAGCCCATTTCTGGCTCAATGGATACATTAATAAACAATATTGCCGTATTTGGACTGATGAGCAGCCCGAAGAGTACCAAGAGCTACCATTACATCCATTAAAAACAACGGTATGGTTTGGTTTACGTTTTGATGGAGTCATTGGTCCATATTTCTTCAAAAATGAGGCAAACCAGAATATTACCGTCAATGGTAACCGTTATCGCGCCATGTTAACGGACTATGAACTTCTTGAAATTCAAAAACATGGTCTCGGTGAGCTCTGGTTACAACAAGACGGCGCTACGAGCCATACAGCGCATGAAACAATGGACTTGTTGAGAAATCATTTTGGTGAGCACTTAATTTCACGTTTTACTACGGTAAATTGGCGATATCACACTTTTGGACTATTTTCTCTGGAAACATGTAAAGTCTCAGATCTTCAGGAATAAGCCAGCTATGAATAACGCTTTGAAAGCCAACATTACTCGTGTTATCCACGAGATACCAGTCGCTATGCTCAAACGAGTCGCCAAAATTGGACCTTCCGAATGGACCACCTCAGAGGTAGTTGTGGCCAACATTTACATGATATCATTTTCAAAAAGTAAATGCCATAATTTATTCTTTTAACCAATAATACAAATTTTAAGTTCACTTTCAAATTTATATATTTGCGAAGTAAATTACGTATCGCAAGCTGAAGCTTTGGCACAATAACGAGTAAAAATTTCAAACAAGGAAACGTATTATGAGAATCAAGTTGCGAAATGTCAAAACGGACAGCTATACTTCTAGATGAGATCGTAAAATCATTGAAAATTAGCGAACGACTGCAGAAAACTTATAATATTATAAGTGAACAAGCATCTGAGTTAGTTAAGCAGTGAGCAATTAGAAAGACAACTATTTTGGCGCAACTTTTATTTGCTTTCAAATTAAGGACGTAAATTCACAGAGTCATTGTGTCAGGAATGAGATGAGATACCCTAAAGACAAGCGATAGAAAAAGTGCAACGTCGGCAGACGGGTAAGCGAGCTAACATTTTCCAGAATGCCGCACAACGAAAAGAAAAAATTCGGAAGAGATTTAATCGCAAAATATAAAAGGCGTACTTTAACGAGTTACTAAATGAAGAACTCCCTAGCAGTGCTCTTCTATCGACCATCGCGCTTGTAGAGGAAACCGCAGATTTAGTAGATGCCGGAGTAAGCACAGCGATAAAAACAACACACCGGGAAAAGCAGTAGAACTGAACCGGGTATCCTCCAAATCGTATGGAGGGTTTTCTTATCCCACTGTATAAAGGCAAACGTGACACGAAAAATTGCACCAAATACAGACAGATTTAACTAATATGGAAAACTATGAAAATACATATGAGTTCTAGACGATCAACAATGCAATGTCCACTTTATGGCAATTAGTGCGGGCTTATGGAAGGCAAGTCGACATTTCCTAGTGGTTATAACCTTCAAACATTCAAAACCAACGTTCATCGGTACCTGGAAATAAGAACAGCAATCAAGCCCCTTAAGAAAAATAAAGCGGATAGTATTAATACCAATTCTGCAGAACTATTTCAGGCGGCGCCAGATACGTCAGCAAAACAATAACGCTCGCTCTTATTTAGAGCCTAAGAAAATGGAATATCTCTGCATTAATGAAAAAAGGGGGTAATCAAGCTTCCGAAAAAGCCGTATGGCAATACGAGACCTATAATTGTACCTATATGCGTTCTCCCAGCCGTTGTAGCCAAAAATAAGAGTTAGAATCTTATTGGAATTAATAAAATAACACTGTCGACGACGAACAGGCAGGTTTCATATTGGATCTTTCTACATGGACCATATAAATCAAACACTGTACGAATTATTATATCACAATGTTTCGAGTTCCGGTCTTTGCCCCATCTACTATTTATCGCCTTTGAGAACGGTTCCGTTCTTCGCAGAAGAGATATCAGAGAAAAACTCGCAGCCAGTATCAAGACTACATATGAGGATAAGCAAGTCTCATGTCTTACATAATAATAAGGTATCAGATGATTTTGAGGTCCAAATTGGAGTATGGCAGGGATGTATGTCATACGGATGACGGATGTCACCGCTCTCTTTTTTGACGTAAGGCAACAACAAAATTCGAATGCCGATGACATTCTTCTTTAAACGCTGGTGAAGTTTGCCTTCATTTTTCACATCGCATAATGGAAAATCAGCTGGTGGCTCAACTTTTAAAAGTTTAAGCAAACAAAGTTTACCTTAATATAAACAAAAGCCCTGGGCACTTCTTAAACCTCCACTCAACTTAACTCCCGTACTGGCATTGTTGACGCCTTATTTCGCTCAAAAGGCGAAAGAACTTACAAGAAAACAAAGATGTTTGAGTGCTACCATACTGACCTGGCTATGCAAAGTTATCCAAGAAAACCTTATAACATACATATCATTCGAACTATGTGAATGCTGACACATGGTCAATAGTAATTCCTTTCAGAAAAAATCCTAAATCCTCTATTCCGCAATTTTCTAAGTGGCATTCCATTTCCAAAGACTCAATTGTTCAAGCTTCAAATACTCATCAAATTAGGAGGAATCTTTGAACTTCTTAAATTCCACGGCACTTTATAAAGCAAATATTTCTCAGAACCACAACTGCAAATAAACTCTCCTTAATACCATCAAGAATCAAAGAGGTCACTAAGTGCGAGTGTCAATAAATTTAGTTCCCATTAAAGAGTCCAATGTCGGTAACCTCATCACCGACCACGACTATGACTACGACTACGTCCACGTTTTTTCACTTCAAAACGTGCAACATGTCTCTATGAAACCATTGCTCGTTCAGTGGACTCATTCACATCTCTAGCACTAACATGTGCCCCTACATACACCCAGTATGACCCATTCTCGTACCACTTCATCCGCTTGAATCACTTCAAACTTAAACGACAAAATAAAATTACTCAAAAGGATCAAATGAAATTAAACTCCTTACAATCTAAATGCAATTTCCAACCCCAGCAGGAGCTGAGAGACCTAGAGCAGCTGCAAGAGCAGGGGTTCCACAATAGTCCCGTATAAGTCCCGCACAAGTTTCCTATTTCCACTATCTATACCAATGGATAGCTCGCCATGTGAGCGAACAAAACAAAAAAAAAAAAAAAATTACCACCAGCAGCACCGTCATAGTCATTGAGAGAGGGTGCAAAAGAATTTCCATGGATGCATGTGCATCCTCTAGATTAGTAGGTGGTGCACCCTGTAGCATACACCCCGCAGACTGCATCCTTTGGGGACGGAGTAAAGTTTAACAATGCAAGTGCTTTAAGCAACTTTAAAAATATTTGTTTTTTTTTTTTTTTTGTTGCTACTAATAGACGATGTATCCATTTGCTCTTAGCTGATTGGTATGTGCATCTGTGATATACGTATATATGTATACTTGTATCTATATGTCAAAGCTGCGTTCATACTTGAACGTATATATACGCATATTGATACGGATACGGATAGATACAAGTATCGTTGTGTTGTTTCCTTTTTTTATTTTCCATTTGGTGTTTGCGGATTTTCTACTTAGCAGGAGAGTTGAAAGAAAATATTTTCTTATCGATTAGTGTAATCGATTATGAATGGAACTAGCACTCTTGCACTTATAAAAGAAGGAAGGTGAAGGTATAAGTTGTGTATAAGTTGGGTTTCAAAGAAAAGGAATCTAGAAAAGCGATTTTTATCGGTGAAAGCTGAAGAGATTCACTTTTTATAGAGTCCAGGAACTGTGGAATAACACAGATAAAAACCTGAGTGATGAGGATAATACTGAAAGGATTTGTTGACAAACTGTAATTTTTAAGACGAATACACAACTCTTGACCAAAATTTCCTTGAAAAAAATTTCTTTAAAAACACAAAGATGACTTATCGCTTCAGGGATGAATCAAATCTCTTCAGTGTCAGCAACGACCATATCATGCGATCAAATACAATATATTCAGGTCGTGACGACTCCTATTCTGTGCCTTGCCTAGTAAGTTATCCTTCTATGGTGCACATATGAACATGAGTCATATCTAGATCTGATTTTCTTGGGAAAAGCTCCTTTATACTACAACTTGAGAAAAGTCCTTTGATACTTACATACGTCCACCGTTTCCCTTCATTACTCAGGGATCCAGATGATGCTGAACATTAGCTTGGATGGTCTAAAAATCGAAAAAACTATGGATCTCAGAGAGGATTTTCGAAATGGAATTGCATACTAACTCAAGGATTTGCTTATAGCACTTCACTTTAAAAGTTTCTAGGTGGCAGATTCGTTATTGTATGAGTTTTTGGAGACTGCAGTCCAGTGAAAACCTAAACCATGACCAATAAACTTCTCCAGCTAGCATGATATTTGGTAACCAACTATCTCCAGTTGGTAAAGGCAAAGTTGTCCTCCACTGCATTGTTTTTTTGCATATCGTTGTCGATGTTGCTCCTTCTAAAATCCATCAATGCAAACCGGACCAAAAATTCCCTAGCCAACGTTTGTACGTTTGCATTTATACATCGAACTTCTTCCAGCCGCAACATGGAATACTAAACTGGCTGCAAGGATGCCATTTAGGTCAGTTAATGTCTACATAAATGGTGTTGTGCAGCCACAGCAAAAACCGAGTCCACTGCAGTAGCAATCATTACAACATTCGCAGCAGCAATGATGGGTATGATTTAGGTGGCATAACTGATCAGGAAGAGATCTTGATTCAAGCAAACCTCTCACAGAAGGCCCTTGCGTCAATATTTGCCGATAACATCCTCAAATCATTTCCATCCGAAGTTCTAGACATGATCTCGTTAATGGATTCGCTTCAACACCACCGTCACCAACAGAATCGATACCCCAACAAACTCACACCAATCATAATAGCCATGCAATTTTCACGAAGATCAATTGCAATAATAACAATGGTAATAGTTGTAGTAGTAGTATTAGTAGCCAGTGATATGCGAAGCTACTTCAACGTCGAGTAGTAATAATAGTAATAGCGGTGAGTGGTGACATAGACGGTGGTCTGTCGTCGAATGTCGGTGCTATTGTTAAGGACGAGGCTGACATACAAAAGATGTCCAGTTAAGCTGGAAAATAACTGCCAAAATTTCAAATACGAAAGAGTACAAAGCAAGTATTGCATGCAGTGAATCAATTACCACCGCCACATTTTTCAGTCTTCCATGTTGATGCACCACCACAATCGCCGTCTGATTGCCCCACACAACGTTTGACTAAAGAGCATGTTTTGCCTGCTTAACACCCCTTCCATCCGATAGCGGTTGTGCGTGGTTTAGCTGGTGCGTTAAAATTGGTTTTGTGTTTATTTTCAACTAAAACCTTGGTTGAAGCGAATCCGGATCATAGTGTTGAAGTGCGAACGTTAGTACAGTGACCCGATGAAATTTAGGATAATACGTTGGGGAAGCGCATTTGGGCGTATATATCTCATGTTCGCATACGGATATAGCAAACGCACAATATCATAAGTCTAGCTTTTGAAGGAGGAACGTGAGATAGATTCAGCCGGTGCACACACAATGTCTGATTCAGACTCCAAAGACTCAGTGAGGAATTCAACAGTGAATAGCAAACGGAGACGGTTGAAGAAAGAAAGCAAGATGTTGAAATTCGGCACTAATGTGGATCTCTCAGACGAGCGCAAATAGGGACCACAATGAGCCGAATTGTAAAAGTTTCCCGCTTTCGCTCGTGTGATATCAGCTGCAAATATCCTATCACACGTCGGCCATGTTATCCTCGGAATGAACATCAGCAGATCAGAAGATTAGAAGATCAAAAGCAGATCAGGTGATTAGAAGATCAGAAAATCAACAATCAGAATTCATCGTTAATTGAGAGCTTAAATAGACTGCCAGCGTAAAAGTACATAGGTACAAAGGCGACATATTGAAAAACAAGGTCACAATAATATATGCAGATGGATAGACTTCAGGTAATCCCGGACTTCCTCTCAACCTGCATGTCTTATCACAATCCTTATCTCACACACCTTGACTCGACACCATCTATCTCCACATGTCCTATTAATTCCTCATATCACCGCACGCTTCCAAAACTACAACAACAACAACCACAAAAAACACATTCACCCACTAACCCACATCGAGGTCATTGACCTTTGACGTGTCGTTTGTTCTCCCTGCTCTCTGTGCTTTAGGATTGATTAATAGTATATACTTCACTGATATGTTGGTCCGTTAACAGCGGGACAACATTGGCTATAGAGAGATACGAGTGGAAAAAGTTACAGAGTTTCAAAAATATTGTGCCAATGGTGCACTTAAGTTGGAATTTAGGACGCAATATCAAAGTGTCGGACCCTAAGCTGTTCGAAGTTTTGAAAATGTGTTTGCTGCTTAAAAATGTTTTTCACACATTGAACTACGTCAAGTCGAAAGCGGTTAAAGTGCGTTTCCATTGTAATGAAAAGAACGAAGCGTCGCATTACTGTGGTCAGTGCGAAGTAGAAGTCTCCAACATACTTTTCACACGTGAATTTTTTCATACAAGAAAAACGTCACGTTGTCCACTACATCAAAGATTTCGGAGATTGCTTCTGAACTTAAATGCGCAGCTAGCGTTCTTCATCGTTGTTTTGAACAATCTAACGGGCAAGGATGTCAACTAGATATGGATCTGAATGGTTCTTCTCCATAGATGCAGTCAGATTCGGCTTTGAAATTGATGAAGAAACTGTGTACATCGAACTAGATTTCTTGAGTTTTCTTGTCGTAGTATGAATATTTTGCCAGTTGTGGGTGTACCTGGCCTAAAATCAGACTGATAGAGGGCAATCAGATCGTTTCTGAAAGAAGTATTTACATAATATGGCAGACATAACCTTTTACGCTATATTAAGGAGACTGATTAGGCATACTTTGCTCTAACCAGTTCGTAGAAATAAGATGGTGTATGCCCTCTACTCGATTGTTTGGCTAGGTTTCATGTTCCATTCACTTGGAGAATAAGATCGTCGGTGAATTTTTCAGGTGAGTAAAAGACTTTACGGGACTTGAACCTGTTTGGTAATTGGTATGACTATTAAGGATGCAACTGAAATAATCGAATGCTTCCTAACGTCTCTAAAAAATTTAGCAGCTACATTTATCAGGAAATACTATATAGAACTAATGCCTTATGAGGACATCAATATTTTCACCACCAAATTTCCATAGCAATCGCCAGTAACATTTCGTCCCTTCAAACCTTTAATCGTAATATCCGTCTACATGAATGTCCATCATTTAACCCTCAAACCCACTTTCGGACCTACTCTCAAATATCGTTATTCGTTCCTAAGCCGTACAACTTGGACGACTATTACTAGTCGTAATAACTTTCAAACATTTAAGACCAATGCACATCTTTACCTCTCTTTTTTTCCTCCCTAAATTTCCTTTGCTTGTGCTGTGTACAAACTCCTTAAGAATACACAAAAAATATATTCGTCGTTTGCAATAGAAACCGTAGTGGTCACATGAACAATGTTGTATTCCATTCATAATTGCCATAGAGCAGATTTTATTAATTAATAAAACTTTATATTAATTTTATGAGAAATGTGTGCTTAATTTGAATTAAAACTTCCACACTAGTTGTTGGCTCACTCTTGATGTATGCTGACTGTTGGCGCCACTTGAATTCAGCAGCCGTACTCCTTTTTGGAATCAAAGGGCCCTAAAATTGTAGCATTTATGTAACAACAACTGTTTAAAGCTAATTTGCAATGTCCTCGCATCAATTTTAAGTCAAACAGCTGTAAGCTTAAATATTTTGCTTAAAGTTTTCATATTTAATTCCATTCAATTTCATCCGACCTTAAGTGCACGTCTGGCAGGACTTTTTATTTCCGGAGGGTGGGACATGTTTCCTTAGATACTCGGACATACGCGTACGTAATAATTCATGAACCATTTTGTCGATATGTAAATTAATTATCTGTTTACAAAAACATACAAATGCTACGTGAATAAAATCGAATTTTGATTTTATTTATTTTTTTCTCTACTTCAAACAGACCATGCTTAATAAAATCGCGGTGTGGGTTGGTTTTTTTTTTATTTTTTGAATAACAAGTGAGATTTTTATTTGTTTTGATTTAAAAGATATTTTATGTGATTTCACAGGAAATGTGTTGGAAAGGCGATATACATATACAACTATACGAGTATGTGGATGCACACATTTGAATTCGATTTCATTTAAAGCCTTGGATTCTGAAATTGTACAGGGCCTAGATTCCTCAGACCATCGGGATACATTGATAACAATTGGAACGCACCTTCATGTATGGGTTTTGTGGCTAAATTGATCTGATTCTGCACTCTTTACAGGGTTTGCAATTGCAGCTATTACCAGCTCCTTTCAGTCTATGGTGATGTTTCCTGTATAAGAAGAACTTACAATCTTGAATGTCGAGGATTTTGAATTTGGGTGCATTTATTGTGGTCCTCACACAGCTTGTCTCGAGTTCTTACTTCTGGATAATAAAGTGTAATGGCCATAACTAGCGGAGGTAGAGAGATATCATCTAGGTGTTTCAGGTAAAATTTGAAACAGATCTGTCAGCTGATCGTTGTGTAGAATATGAGATTTTTTTCCCCTAATTTTTGAAGGATAATCCGCATGTGGAAACGTAAAAGTGTAAAAATTTTCATTTGAATTCCCGATATACGATGTTGTGTTGCAAGGCCTATCAAAATCACTGGAAAGTAAAGAGACCGAAAACGTATTTTCGATGCATTGCTTTATAACGATTTACAAGGTGTTGATCGACCTTATTGGTATTGTTCGATACTGAAACTTGAATCCAAATGACAAACCAGATTCCAGGCCGTTTCTGCAATTCATTTGATTGCCCTTTTCAGCAACTTGACCACCATCCTCCTATTTTAGTTCTCCGAGAAACTTCAATTCAGGCCTCATATTCGATGTACTTAGGTACTTCCAAAGACTTCGTTCCTCTTGAAAGCCTTAATCGCATCTTACATCGGCAAAATGTTTCAATACCATTACGAAGTATATTAGTTCCTCCATCTGTAGGTTGTACCGCATTCGCGGTTCTAAATTAATACTCTTCCTCGCATAGTTCAGATAATTGTGTTTACATACATTGTATCTACTAAATACATAAGATACAATCCTATACAAAATATACAAAATTCATAATACACAAAAATAAAAAAATATTGAACACTTTTAGTTATATGATTCCGAAGAGGTCCTGAACGTATGATCTACATTAGTGTGTTTTTTCCATCATTTTATTTATTTATTTATTTTTTATAATTATGGTAGTGTGCGCTCAAGGTGTTTGTACACAGCGCGGGCAGAGGAAATTTAGGGAGGAAGAAAAGAGAGGTACGGATGTGCATTGGTCTTAAATGTTTGCCAGTTATAATGACTAGGAAACAGAGAGATCGGGGTTCCATATTCATATCCATTACCAAATTTTAGAGTAACGTCCGAAAGTGGGCTTGAGGGTATACCGATGAGCATTCGTAGCGAGCCGGGTGTTACGGTTGAAGGTTTGAAAGAGCGAAATGCTACTGGTGATTGCTATGTAGTACTGGTGATGAAAATAGCGATAAAGCAGTGAAAAATTGACATTTCGCAAGTTTTTTTGACGACACCAAATAAGTAAGCATAGGAAGAATTGCAAGTTCTTCGATTTAAACGATGCAACAGCAGACAGCATTGTGTTTTTATCCACATTCTACTCTGTGGATAGTTACACAATTGTGAAGCTGTTCATATCGGAATTTAATGAGCCCGTTCCTATTGTACAGCGAAGAAATGTATTGGATTAGAAGTAGTAGACAAGAGATCATTAACAAAAGCTAAAAAGAGCGTCAGATAGAAAACGGAGTACACTTGGAACCATTCAAAGCAACTTCGATTAAACGTTCCGAAATGTATTTTCTAATCCATTGAAGAAGAGCGTCTTCGATCCCAAATGCACGCATTTTTGACAAAAGAGTCTGATGCCAAACTCTGTTAAATGCCTTAAAAATATCAAGTGCAACAATCCTGGGTTCGCCAGATCGATGTATGGTATACTTTGGTCACACTTGTCGTTGAGACATGCCATCAAATCACCTGTTGCTACAAAACCATACTTCCGATCATTGAGAAGTTTTCGTGTTTCGAGATATTTCATGAATTGACGGGTTATTACAGCTTTTCCATGACCTTGGACAGAAGACATAGTGGGTCTGTAGGAAAAGAGAGAAAAAGATTCACATTCAGTCGTTTTACCAGCGAGGAAGTTGAGGATATACACCATCTAGATCAAATTGACCTTGTCCAAAGAGCTTACAGCTAAGATGTCATTGTTAATGAGCGTTGGGATGGAGGATGAGGCACAATTTCTAATGATTTCGACGAACAACCAGAAATCTTAACTAACTTTGGGACATTGTGGTATTTTTTCCTCAGTTTTTGGTCGAATTGGAATTGCACATGTTTGTGAAAGGTGTTGCGGTCATTCCTGGCTCTTTGAACTTCTTCGGTTTTCCTCTGTCAGTTTGGTCTTATTGAACCGAAGAAAACATTTCTTTAACCTTGATAGCCCCCTTGCAGGTCGAGTCTTGACACACCTTTTCTTTTAGTTTAATACTCTTCATCCGATGAGGGATAAAGGATCTCATTTCAAAGAGAAATGATCATATAAGCAGCGGTATCCACGTCGTTATCGATGACACATAACGACCAGCGCTAAAATTCCTAAACAAGCTATTAAGTCCGCTACAATTGTATTTTTCCTATTACCATACGGTTCTTTTAGGAATCTTTTTTCCAACTGTGTGGTTAGAGATAAAGGTGGTGTTTCTCATCCAAGTACATAGTGTCCACATCTAGGAAATAAGTAGGAAAGCAAAGCAGGTGTTGAAAATCCTTCCAGAGAAAAATTCCTCGTCGTGTACTTGGTTCCGTTTGCGAGTAGGGTAAATCAAGCAGGTGAATATAACCGCAAATACTTCGAGCTGTATCAAGATGTGGATATGGTCCAAAACGCCGAAACAAATCATCTACACTGATTCGGCCACATCACACAAATGGACAGCAATAGTCCAAGAGGATCCTCGAATGTAAGTAGATATTTTCGGTAAGACAATTAGCCCCATTTTAAGAACCAAACGATCGCGAATGCCAAACTACGTGGCCTAGAGAACTGAAAACGGAATTACCAGGATCAAGAAGGAGCGAAGGCTGCTGTATCGGAAGCAGAGGCTTCTCATGGCTCGGAAGTCCGTTGACTTAGGTAAGTTTACCTTTTTACCCTCCTATTCCTTTTTATGCAGAGATATCACAGAATAGTTCCTGAGACATATCCATATAAACTATAAATATACTGTGTAGAATAGATGAAAGAGTCATCTATCTGCATATGCAACGAGAGCCAAGATGTTCTTGAACCTTTGCTCATCATTTAAGCGACTTCTTTAAGCCTTGTCTAGATCCCAAATCACGATGATCATTAGATCATTACGCTTTTGATAAGTACCTTAAAGTCCTATGGACAAATTTTCACAAAATCATTGCTAAATACAGAGGAAAAAAGCATGCGTCACAAAATGATATCTATCGACGACGGCTTGTTTTCCCAATAAATTTTTTCGAATTAATCCCGTCTCACGTAATATGCAATGGTAAATTATCATACATTCATCGCTATGGAACAGTAAGTATGTATATCTACTCAATTGTGGCACTTTGATTGAAGACTCCGTCATGCGACTGGTCACTCGCTTCTGATAACATGATTGTCATCACGCTTGTCTTACCAGCCTCATTCCAAAGATAATAATTGTTAATTAAGTTAAGATAATTAAACAGCATTCGTTTCTTCTCCCTCTCTCTTATGTCTGCTCTCTCCGGATATATCTACTTTTTCTGATATCCAGGAAGCTCATTAATTCGGCAAGCGTGCGGCACATCCTGGCGTCATACTCATACAATTGGAAATCCGAATATCGCGTGATTTAATTTAATTTATAAGTCCTTTGTCCCACTTGAGCGGGTGGAGGCGATGAAATGGACTGAAACAGACCCTACTCGGTGCATAAAAAACAAAAACAGTGTTAAAAGCTGAAATTGCTTATCATCAGATAGGCAGGCGGCTGCAGGATACCATGTTCCGCAGAGATGGTGTGTATGGATTAAAATACACGCACCCAAGTCGTTTAATTGATTGTTAAGCATATCCAGCTCCGTTCTTCCCTTTTATCAGCCGAAGTGGGGAACTGAAATAATAAAAGCCAGAAGAGCAGGGTTATTTTGTTTCAATATTAATGCGCAAAATAATAAGCATAAAACTGTAATGAGTTATGGTGCTGCGATGACGGGACTGACATTACCTGGAAGGATGACTACCACTACTACATGTATATACAACAGGATTATGGATGCTTTACATTGCTGTAGCAAATATGTGATGCAAATATGCCATCAAAGGAGAACTGTCCCTGGTCAGGATTAATTTGCGAAAAGAGGATGTAATTATCTGGGGTTTCGAAATTCAGGATGCCTCTATGAACTGCTGATGATTTTGAAGAGGCATAATGCCGGGTGGTAGGCTTACAGATGATAAAATTTTGTAAAATGAAGAGCAATCGCATTATTTTACAAGAAACCGACTTAGAGAATTACTGAAAAGGTTAACATTAGCTTTAAGTTAGAATCAAAGAGTTTCAGATTAAATTATTACTACAAATTGCTTTGGATGACGAAATAGAGACTTTAGACATTCTGTAGGTCTTTTATGATACCATCAACGTGGACAGGTTTTCGAAGGGCGACCTGGTTTTCATTTCTGTTTATACTAGCAATTGTAAATTTTGACTGCAATAACAAAAAGCGAAATACTCATATGATGCTGTGATCAAAAATTAACATGGAGACGAACTGCGACAGCAGTATTAAGTTGGTTTAAAGAAAGTATGCCAATAAAGCTAAGTGCTGAATGCCACAAAATCCGCGATATCCTTCTGAAGTGGGGTTCTTGAAGCATACGAATTCCACCGACTGCATAAGTTTAGAGGGAAATTCGCAAGACTCACGACAGCGCAATCAGCGAGCAATGTCGTAACAATCAGAACTTCTCCACAAGGATAAGTTGAGTTGATGAGTTTCTTAACAAGTACCGTTCAATAAGGGATGAAATCGTATCTAAAATTAGAAACGCAAAGCGGATATTTTACAAGGTAAGGCAAGATAACTTCCTTATTTGAAATAAAGACTCTGAAGCAAGACAAGGCGATACGCTGTCATGTGACCTCTTCAACATCGTTGGAGAATAGTGCAAACTCAAACACTAACACCAGAGGCATTATCTTTCAAAAGTCCGTCCATCTACTCGCATATGCTGACGACATCGACATAATTGGCAGAACGCAGCGGGATGTCACTGGCGCGTTCGTGAATATTGAGACGGAGGTGGCGGAGATAATGAGGGCAAGACATAGTATATGCTGCCATCAAGAAAGGACACCCAACATCGACGTCTCGGACAGAATGTCACTATAGACAGATATAACTTTGAGGTAGTTAAAGACTGTCTACCTAGGCTCCGCTATGAAACTAGGCAATGGTATAGCTCTGAGATTAAACGAAGAATAACTCTTGCTAATCGCTGTTTCTTTGGGCTAAGAAAGCAACTGAGAAGCAAAGCCCTCTCTCGAACAACTATGGTAAAGTGACCCTTTATAAGATCCTAATCATACCAGTCCTTCTCTATGGTGCAGAGGGATGGACTCTATCAAAAGCGGATGAGGTTACTCTTGGTTGCTTTGAAAGGACAATTCTTTGAGTAATTTTCAGTCTCGTCTAATTAGACGGTTAATAAAGGAGGAGATACAACGATGAACTGTATGGGCTGTACAGCGACATCGATCTTTCCAGAGGAGTGAAGGTTCAACGACTGAGATAGCTGGGTCATGAAGAGCGACTGGTAGCGAATGGAAATAAAATATAAAAAAAAAAAAAACGAAGGCGGCAGAAGATGGCAAGGCGTATCCTTGCTCCCATGGATATATGGACATCCTGTGAAATCAAGTCTTCATAGACAGGTATTCACGTTGAACCCAAGACACGTTGTACATGTTGGCCATTGTACGGGAACTTTCCGAAAATGATTTTAAAGCTCGAAGAAATGGATTTGAAGCACATCAGAGATACCGATGTGCGTTGTTTTTAAATGTTTAGAAGTTATAATGACTAGGAAACAGAAAGCAGAATGAATCACGATATTTCAGAGTACATCCGAAAGTGGTCTTGAGGGTATACTGATGAGCATTCATAGCGAAACGGGTGTTACGGTTCGAAATAATGGAACGCTACTGGCAATTACGGGGGAGCATTGGTGGTGAAAATACCGATAGAGCAAGTTAAGACAGGAGACATTACGTCTGTGTTTGAAGAAACCGAATGAATGTTTAATATTGTCAACACCTCTGAGTTTTATCGCACGGTTTTGTTTCCTATCTAGCAAGTGCAAAGGGGTCTTAGAAGCACCTGACAAGATGTGACCATTTTACTCCAATTTCGGGCAGATAAATGACTTATACATGTATTGAGATCAGATCAGAGGGGATGAAATAGAGGGTGACCAGATAAGAACGATGGAAAAAAATTTAAATAAAACAACAACGGTGTGAGATATAAAATTGATTCTGACTTTATGTTGAAGCTACGTTCATAACATTATATGTGGAATAGCAAGTCATTCAAATGGCCGGATCGGCTTCGCTGGGAGTGCTTTCAGCGGTCGTTCCAATTTTTGTTCAATATGTGCGGCATTATTCCGGCAATAGCTTATCGAATGTTGGTTGGCTTGTTATTGTAGACTATGGACTTGACGTAGCTCCAAAGAAAATAATCGAGTGGTGTCAAATCACATGATTGCGGTGGCCAATTGATGAACGCTCGCAGTGAGATGACGCAGTCGTCGAATTTCTCCTTCACAACTTCGAGCGTTGCGTCGATGGTATGGCATGTATCGCCGTCTTGTTATAACAAAAGCTCAGGTATATCGACGTTGTTGAGCTCTGACTACAGAACGTCGATTAACATCGCTCTATACGTGAGATCAAGCGACGGTTTCTGCTTCTTGATTTTGAAAGAAATAATGCCGTCATGCCATAAGTCGCTCCAAACAGTCAATTTGTGTGGATATATTATTGCTTGGGCGAACACTTGTGGATTGTGTTCGTTCCAATAACGGCAATTTTGCTTGTTGGCATGGATGCCAGGCCAAAAATAAGCCTCGTCAGAAAAGATAATTTTTTGGCCAAAATCCGGATCTCTGGCCAACATCTCCAGCGCTCGAATAGCTAACTCACAGAGTTTTCTATGGTCGTCCGGATTATACAGATGTAGGCCCAAATACAACCGCAAATTACTCTAGGTTGACACTCTGGCGATGCAATCTGTTCACCCTATATGAATATCAGACTTGAAACCATCCAAGGCAACTTGAATTGAACGTTTCGAAAGGTAATTTCTAATCCATTGAAGAAAAGATTCATTGACCCGAAAAGCACGCAGTTTCGACAAGAGAGTCTGATGCCAAACTCTGTCCCTTTCGCTTTCGCCAGATTGATGTACGCTTTAGTTCCACTTTTCGGTGAAACAGGACATCAAATCATCAGTGGACCTGTTACTATGAAAACTGTACTGCGTTTCCATGACCTGGCAAACAAGAGACTTAAGTACTTAAAGGGTCTGTGGGAAGAGAGAGAGAAGAAGATTGGCTCGAAAAAACATTTCTCTAACCCTGACAGCCACCACTTTTCCTTTGCTTTGATACTCATTCCAAAGAGAATAGTGTCTGTGATCATATCAGCAGCGGCATCCACGTCGTTATCGAGGAAACATAACGACAAGTTAAAGATGAGTTTAGTATCTGTGCTTTAACCATACACTTATTTATGACATATACAATTTAATTCACAAAACCTTATCTCTAATTGTCCAAACAAAATCTTCTCGAACTGTACCCTGACATGTTTTGTGCATAATTTAATCCGAGGCATAAATTTGAATAGTCCCTTTGCTTGTCACATCAGAGACACAAACCCTTATTGTATATATTCTTTAATTTTTATTAAGGTTTGTTAGCACTTGCTGAGCAATTCCATTTGACATTTCATCGATTGACATTGAAATTTGCAAATTAATTTCATTTTAAGTCGTGGCCTTGGGCGGTCAGCAAAAAGTAATTATGAGACCTTGTAATAGAACAGTTTTGTTATCTTAGGTAACTAAAAAATATGTAGACACTTTGCTGAAAGTATAATACATAAACAGAGCAAAGTACCTATATGTTTACGAAATTTAAAAATTGCACATTTATTTCGCATGCCAATTGTTTCCCAATCAGAAATTGGAACATGCGACATCTATTAGCGGAAAGACGAATCAAAATGGTATTTAGTATTGAGACCATTTGCAGTAATGAAAAGCAGAGAGTACTGTCGTCACCAAAAGAATATTAAAATTAGAAATATCCGACAAGCGACCATGGATAAAAATGAAAGTGTCGTAAAATGCACTTTATGGGTCTCAAAATCCTTTCCGCTAAGTGGTAACTTGAGTCGTAGGAATAGGGAAAAATCACAAAGAGCCATGTCAGGTGAATACGGAGCTTGCGAAACAAATAGTCAAAATCAGTGCGATGCTGTTTCTGCAAGAAACTCAGCACTCGGCACAAGCCGCGCTTTAACTTGTCTCATACCTAAAACAACGTGTACAACGCTTTCCACCAATCCGAACGGGACACCAATATCGGCTGTTATCTCCCTGATGCTCACACGACGATCTGCGAGGACAATTTTCTTAACTTTTTGATATTTACGTCAGTCATACTGGTGGATGGACGACCGGATCGAGGCAATTTTTTTTTACCTTTTATACCACTTTTAAACCAGTCGTACGCTTATGTTTTCGACATTGTCGAATTCTAGTAACATTATATAAGGTTCAAGCACATTATATTTTGTTTAAAACACAGATTTTAAGGTCAAACTCTTTGCTCAACTAACTTCGACATTGAGAAATTTGCAGAACTCAACAAACGAAAACTCCCGATAAATGGCTTCAAAATAGATATTTGATTGGAAGATGACAGATGTACCAACCTAAAAAAAAAAACGTTTGATAATAAGTCAAGCGCGGTTTGTTTGAATTGGAAATTGGAAAGTAGATAACTAAAAACTAACTTATGATAACTAACTCCGTCTTGTGATAGGAGTTAGCTTGGAGTCGACCCTTATTTTTATCGAATAATCGTGTTTATTGACAGAAAAGTTCTGCTTAAACTATCCATGTTGGACGATGTACGAAAAATACAGAGGAAAATCGACAGCGACGCAAATGAGAATGTTACGAATGGCTGCTTGGCAAAAACACGGTGTACTGATGATCTAGCTACATTAAATTGCTTGGTTGCAAACTGATAGGTTCAGATTATCAAGGATGGACTGATTTACTCTTTCTTGGCTTCGCCCAGACTTATTCGTTGTTGATCAGATTTTTGATAACTTATGAGCCTACTTCTTGATGAGGGGAACAAGTCGCGCAAAGATGAGCAAACATTATTAAGATCCAGACTATATTCATTAAGCTGGCATCGTGGAAAATTATTAAACCTTAGTTGTTAAGTGATATCTTATCCACCGTACAGTCCCAATTTGCAGCAATGCATCCACAAAAATTTATTGTTTGGTGCCGTTTATGACATGGCTTCATCATTGGACCTTATTTCTTTCGAAATGAGGAAGAGGACACCTTTACCGTCAATGGTTTTAGGTATAGAGCGATGTTAACTTACTTTCTGTATTCAGAGCTCGACAACATCGATATATTCTTGCCATACAAGCGAAGCAACGCTCGAAGTTGTGAAGGAGAAATTTGATGACTGGATCATCTCACCGCGAGCGTTTATCAATTGGCCGCCGCGATCATATGATTTGACAGCACTCATTATTTTCTCTTTGGCTACGTCATGTTCTTAATCTATACTAACGAATCATGAGTACGAGTATATGGTTATGACGTCGAAACCAAAGCCCAATCGTCCGAATGGAAGCACCCATTAGAGCCAATACCAGAAAAAATTCGATCGAATGTCAAAGGTTTGGTCACTGTTTTTTTTTTTTTTTTCATTACCGTGGCGTAGTGCATCAGGAGTTTTTACCTCAAGGTCGTACGGTCAATAAGAAGTATTACCTTAATATTATGCACCGTTTGCGAGAAGCAAAACGAACAAAACGTCCGGAAAAATAATTCATGGCTTTTGCATCACAATAATTGACTTTCTGATTCATCGTTGCTTGCGAAATAATTTTTGGCCAAAAACCACACGACTATCATGCTAAAGCCACCATATTCAAAGGACTTGGCCCCATACGGCTTTTTCCCAGTTCCCAAAACTGATGAGACCTATGAAAGGACGGAGATTTGCAACGATTGCTGAAATAAAAACGGCATCGCTGAAAGAGCTCAAGGCTTAACCAAAAAATGCTTATGGGAAGTGCTTCAAGGATTGGAAAAAGCTTTGACACACATGAAAATATGCATTATTCTGAATATAACATTTATTTGTTCGTAAAATAAAAAAAAAGTCATGGATTTAAGGGTTAAGGTAAAACTTAGACCATACATAGAGTCAGTTATGATTATTTGTTTATATGCCTTGGTTCTTTTGACTTGCTCTTTTATAAAAGGTTTATTAATTACCTACCACTTAAATTGAATATTTTAACACATAAAATGAATTGAATATTGTTACTATAGTAACATAAGTAAGCTATGAATTATAAGAAGATATTAAGCATTCACTACAAAACAGATATTGTATCTTTTTGTATCTAATGATCTTAAGAAATTATTTAATTTCCATTTCCAAACCAATAGCTTTTAGTAAGGAAAACGTTTTTTATTTGTAGAGCATTAAAAGTATTTGTGAATAGATCAGTATAAAAAGTTGTATAAGTTGAGATGAATCATATTTCTTATTGTATTTCACAAAATTATATATAATTGGAATATTTCAGCACTTGTTTATGAGATATTTTGCAATCTCTATTTTAAAACAGTTATCGTAAAATAATACCTTAAATTTTACAATCCTTTCATTTTTTTTATCGAATAAGTGAAATTGTATTGTATAAAATATAAATCGGATTATGCAATGAAATTTTTCATAAAATTTTAATTAAATTATTTTGAATCTGAATATATGATAACCAATACCACGACAACACTAATGCAGCCTAATTTATTGCCCAGTTTTAGCGCCCAATTTGAAAGCTACGAACAAATTCCATCTCATTCCATTCCTATTGATGGTCGTACGACCAACTAGAATGATGGTGAATCGTTGAAATAAAAAAAAAAAAAAAAACGAAAAAAAAAATCATTTTTGACATTACAACTGAGCACATACAACTACAAATCCAACGCAACTTTCCCAATCCATATACGAGAATCACATCACAGTGTGCGTGTTCAATTGATCGGCCATCTTGGAATGTATGAACAAAAAGCAGAAAAATCGAAACATTGACAGAAAAAATCGCGTCAAAAAGAAAAGCGACTAATATCCGAATAATTTTTTTTTTCTTCGACAATTTATTATTAAATGCAATCAATTTCTGCTAATCGGGAATCGTAATCGAACGGCAAAACAAAACACCGAAAGAGCAAAGTTAAAAAAAAAACCCACAATAGAAAAGAAAAGGGCAAAAAAAAGCAAAGAAAAAGAACTCATCAAACAAACAAAAAATTTAGTTTCAGTGTGTGTGCATATTTCCATTCTCTCTGAAGAATTTCTATAGAATTTTAATTCTGAAAGAAAAATCGAAAGAAACGGAAAAAATCCTTCGGATGAGAGTTGCAATTAAATTAAAACCCAAACTCTCGACTTTCGAACGTAAACTTTGCAATTTGAGAATAAGTCGTCGAAAGAAATCCATTTTTGTGAGACTCTCGAAGACAGAATCCGCTCGATCGACGTCTGAATACTCGTATTTAGAGAGAAATCTCCTCTTCGGTACTTTTCCCCCCATTGAAACGGAAAAAAGAAGTTACAAATAGAAAAGGAAAAGTTTTTTTTATTTTTTGTCTTAAAAATTGGTTTGTGGTATTCGTAAAAAGGATCGTGTTCCCAAAAGCAAAACGAAGGCGGAAAAGGAAAAGCCAAAAGCAAAGGGAAAAGGTAAGAGGCTTTAGCGGCAACCATCAGCGAACGACAAAATTGCAACAAAATCTGAATTTGGAAGCGTGATCAGAGGCCGAAGTAGAAGGAGCACCAGGACGACGACGTCGGAAACAGACGACAACCACAACGACCAAGACCAAGAAGAGCTGCTGCAATCCAACAAGAAATTCGCAATTCAATTTCTGTCGGTTTTTCTAGACTATGTCTGAATACTTGTACAATCAATTTACATAGCGCCATGGCTGCGACGAGAAAGTTGCAAGGTGAGACAAACAAAAAATTACCCAAAAACCAAAAATGATTTCCAATTACAGAGCTACAGTGAACATGCATGATATGCTGCGCGAGAATGGTGGCAGACTTGTCCGAAAATCTCACAAAAACAACCAAAACGAATGAAAGAAAAAAAAAATCGAAATTAAAATTTGTGTAATTTGTGTAATGTGTGTGCGCTTATGTGTACTGTATGTGATTGTTGAATTAATTTCGGTTTTAGAAGTTTTTTTTTTTTTTTTTTAATTTCTATAAAAGTTGAAAAATTATTTAGCGGGAGGGAGGACGATAGAGAGAGAGAGCGAGAAAACAGCAGCAGCATGTAGAGAGGAGGACAATCTTGCACTCCACTTTTTTTTTTTTTTTTTGTTCCTGTTTATTCTTTTCTCCTTTTTTTTTTTTTTTTTTTTTGGTTTTTTTGCTGTCGGAGGGTGGCTTCCTCCCTCGATTTCTGTGTGTATATTTATTAGGCACGGGTTGAACACGATGTGGAACGTTTAGTTGAATTGTTAAGAGGTGGTGAATTATGAAGGGGTGGTATAGAGGTGTTTATGTCAAACTGGCTGATGAATAGAGAACCGCATCATTAACAATGTGCTTTTGGACATGTTTCTTTTCTCATAAATCGACTGAGTTTGACTTGGAGTAACCGATGAATTCCTTTGCACACACGATCGCGCCTTAGTGTAAACAAGGGCATTAGCTACAACAGCAGGGTGAAGCCAGTCAGTGTGTTGTTTTTCGTAGATCATGGCCAGAGATAGCGTTGCCTGTTGGGAAGCCCACGTAAAATCACTTCGACGATAGCACAACACTAATTCTTGATGTACTTGCGGAAAAATACAAAAAAAAAAAAATAATAATAAAAAATAAAATCTTGTCTGCTAGTGATTTCGCAAAGAGATGGTGATGTTCGCGTACATCAAATGGAAACTGAAATTGTTGACCTTTTTCCATGTTTTCAAGTTTCAGCTGCCGCTTCAGGTTTAGGTTTGTGTGTTTCCGTTTCAATTGATTTTTGTCATTCATTCGATTCAAGGGAGAACGCGCAATCACAATCACAAGGCTCTTTGTGTTGTTGGTTCAGGTTTATTTTTATTTTTTATTTATTTATTTTTTTTTTTTTTTTAATTTGTACTTTCTCCACTCTGTACTTGTTAAAACTTTTCACCGTTCAAACGAAACGCGTAATGTGAATATAGTGATCGATGTGATGAAACAGCGGGTATCATTCTATTCCTGTTGTACTTGGACGGTGTTCCTTTGGGAGATTTGATATGGAATTAGTCAGCCTTCTATTTTGCAGTAAAATCATTACTTTTTAGCACAAAGAATGAACCTAGACGGGGAAAAAATAATAAGCTCCAGATCTTTTGATATCTGTGACTAAGTTATCATTTGCTCGTGAGATAATGGAACTTCAACTTATTTTGCGAATCCCAAACAATACGGTCAAACATAGTCAGTTTCTATTAATCAAGGCTGTTTTGGATTGACAGGTAGAGCATTTCTATTCATTTTGCAAATGCATGTTGTTTTCTCGTATCATACTCGTATTACTGAATTCGACATTTTGCATGTTTACTTAGCCATTTATTTAAATGTTAGCTTTACCATTGAAGACGATCTACTTTTGTTACTCCAAAGCTGTACCACCAAACTTGTGGCATGAGTTTGGTCAATCTAATATTTTACAGGTTCCTATATGTGGTATAGACACTTACTTGTTTAGGTGGTTCTACAGTCCAGCTATCACGATCTCTTGAAGGCAGCATTTTAAGTTGATTAAGGTCCCCTTCCATTTGGATATGTCACGTAAAGTGCAGTCGTCCTCTGCTGCGCCGTCTATCTGGGTAAAATCGAAGCCTTTTTTAGGCAGAGCCTTGGTGTCCATTCCCTCAAAACGGCCCAGTTGTATCAGACTTTGGATCCATAGACGCCTGACTGGACCGAATGTGCTCCTCCATTCTCCGTCAATACGAACGGGAAGGAAAATTATTTTCGTCGAATCGCTTTAGTCAAGGTTATACCTCAGCGCCATACAGCAAAACTAGTATGATGAGGTGCTTGTATAAAGCCAGTTTGGCCTTACAAGAGACGGCTCTATTACGCAATTGTCTTCTAAGCTCAAGGAAACAGCGATTGACAGTAGTAATTTTGCGTCTGATTACTGCGTTGATATCGGTGCTGCTTGTAACTGCGGAGTCAAAGTAGACAAAGTGTTTAACTACCTCGAACCTATAACAGTCAAACCGTTGGTGGTTTGGCTCTTGTTTTTGCCTCGTTACTCAATACTCACGAAAGCTTCATTGTATTCGTCCAATCACACCAATTTCATCCGCATACGCAAGTTATTAAGCGGACTTAAAAAAGATCGTGCTTCTTTTGTTTTATCTGGGAAAACAAAGGTTTTTCTACTGTCAAAGTCGTAAGTGTTCACCCTTAACACATCTTTGCCGATCTTATGATATAATCTGCAGACGCACAATTAACAGTCCACAGAGCTCTCCTCACAATATTAATGTACTCAGCGTTTTGCAACAACTTGCACAAATATCTTAGATATCTAATCTATGATGTCTATTAATTAGCTCTAGCTCCGAGCTCAAATTATCGTTCTTGATTATGCGACAAATTGTATTGGGATTCCATTCATCGAGCATATATTGATTCTATGAATGCTCCCTTAGTTTTAACACGTTTGTGGTTAAGATATTCCTATTCAAACCTCTGTTTAACAACAGAGGATTAGTTATCATCATCCTTAAATAGTATGCATAAGCTATTCCTCTAGATTTTCAGCAGGTACTTCCACTATTCTATTTTCATTCTTATTCGTGTAGTCAATGTTTCTTGTATAACTATGTTCCAAAAAGTACTGTTTATGTTTCTAATTCTTTTACCATAGTTTGGTTATTTTGTGCTGGAGTTTTTCCTACAGCGTTTTGCCTTCTCTTTGTGTATAGTCCACGGTCTATCTTTAAATCTTTATAACTTTTGCTCTATTATCTACTATTTTCTTCTGTATTTGTGTCCTTGTATCTAATTGTTGGACAAGATATTTAATCATTCTGTATTATCTGGATAAGGAAAACGCCATACAGGCTTTAATGGTTGACACAAGAAGAGTGATGGAATTACCAGATTCTTCATTTTTGAATACTTTTGAAATATAAAAATATTTTATAGTCCTTGCGTTGTTATCTATGGACCTATTGACTAGTCATTTGGCTGTATTTTCTAAAGGTCATAGTTAAGGTCCGAACATGTATCAAGTTTTTAGAGACACTTCATTGTTCTCTTGCTTCAACATCGGACTAAGAATTCCAGAATTCCATAAATTGAATGAAGTGAAGATTCCCACATCGTCTTTAATCCAAGTTCTGTGAAGACAAATTTCTAATCATAACTGGCATATCATGATTTACAGCTTACTTTTTTGTTTGAATGTAGCAAACGTTGATGTATCGTCCGTCCGGCAGTTCACTTACTATAACTCATGACTTTTTGGTCGCCATGTTCGACTCAAGAAACAAATCTTGTTCTTCCGTCATGTGAGTACTCAATATCAGAATATTTTCAGGATTATGGTTTTGTAAGAATATTTTCTCTACTTCCTAGTTAAATTCCTTTTTTCTTCATAGGTCTGGTGAGGGTAATAGAAACCAGCTTAAGTCGAGTAGATTCTTATTACTAACAAACTTATGTTATGATCGCTTTTTGATGTCAAGAATCTGTACAATGTGCACTACCAGTGATGGCTACAATAGCTTTATGTTTCAACTTATAAGTTGATTTATATCGCATTTTAGAATACATATACAAGTTTATGTATTCGGTGTTAATTGTGCATTGCTTCGGGAAATCGTTTTATTCATGTTAACAATTATAGAAGAAAGAATTCCCATATCACCGAACATGGTATTCTTAGACAAAGAACCTGTTCATTTTGTATTCATTTTTAATAAAATTTCTTTCTTTCAAATGAAGATGAATAATCGCAATACATTCACATTCACAGAGCAAGTGGTCTCCGTTTTCGTCATCACTCTCACAGCAAGCGTGCCTGGAGGTGGTTTCACTTATGTTTAGTACATTTAATGGTGAGTTCTTCATGCTGAAGGGCAGCATGAATGCTGTTGTCTTACTAAAGATAACAAAAAAAAAAAAAAAAAAAAACATTTGTTTAGTCTGCCAACGATCTCATTTTTTGCGATCCAATGGTGACATGGCACTGAAGAAATGTAATGAATTTAACCTTTCAACTGTATTCAAAGAAAGGCTTGCATTCTTAAACAAGTTAGATGTCATGACATAGTTTAATGAAGCCTTAAAATTGGATATAGCTACAGATACAGATCTATCTGATAATAGTAGTTTACGTCACTAGGTCGTTCTTAGGTGAGAGTCTATCCTGCAAAGTGCACTGATAAATAGTTAGCAAACAGATTTAAAAAAAATAACGTTCCTTACATCAACACACGAAAGACACGAAAACATATAAACATAACATTCAGATGCTAGTTAACTCATGGTGGACGAACTCGCTCTTTTCGATGACCATCCCACATTTAGATTCTAATCGAATGATCTTAATTTCTAATTGACGTCGGTCGTTTGAAATGGAAACAAAATGCTTACGTTTTATCAAAAAAGGCGGGAAAAGTTTGATAGGTTAATGAATTCCCCCCCTAAAAAAATTTGTACATATCAGTTGGATAACCATATAAGTAGAATCAACTGCTAGCGAATGATATGCCCCTGTAATTCGATGAGTTTTTATCCAGTAAATTCACTCTTAAATCTTTGTTGTGTATCTAGTATTGATTGGGGTTGTCTTCCAGCTTGTTCTTTTATGCCACTATCTTAGAAGTTTCTCAGTTTTCTAGAACCCTGAATTTGTAGCTCTACTTTGGGAAGCTAGATCTGTTTGTCAATGGAATTCATGTGGTCTTTTGTTATCAGATCTAATTAGATCTACATAGCTTTTATATGTTATGTGTCCTTGGAGTATATTAAATCTTCATGGATTTGTTATTATATCAATCCCAAAGTTCAAATCCGTAAAAGAGAACGTTTTCTCATTCTTGTTAAAAGTTGTTTTCCTCAGTTTTTCATTTCGCTTGTATAAAGCATATTAATTATGCTCGCACTCTTAACATATACATACGTCGTTGTACTTCATTTAATTCAAATTTATCTACAATTTCTAGTTGTTTTAATTAGTACTGTGATCTGTCGCCGCCAAACTTAAATAATCACTTTCTAAAAGAATCCTAGAAGAACCAATTAAAATTTACTACGAACAGTAGAATTCATGTCTGTCTTTGAAACATTTCATTTTAATGACTATTTTGACGTAATGAACGCCAGCATGCAGAAATTATTTAAGTAAGTTCAGACGGTAAGAACATATTTCGGCGGAATTGACAACAAATGAAATTAATTCGAGTAGAACTGTTAAGTTAAATAGTACAAGACTTAGAAGGACTCAAAAAATTGTGAGTAATTCCACGAATACATGGCTTTTGTTTGTAATATCTTAGTGTCTGTTGTTTTAGGGATGTTTATAGGATTCTATACTGTATAAATCAGCACTTGTGTAGGAAGACAACGGATTATATTTTGTAATTGAAGCTTTACATCACTAATTTGTAAAATACTTTTTTGGATTGGGTTACCTATTTAGAGTTCTCATTCTCTTTGTAATGAGACCTTTTGTGTGAAGAATATCAAACCAAAAGAAAAGAAGTCGTGCGACTATATCTCTAAAGAGTTTGTCAGGGTTAAAAAACTATATTTTCGATCTTACAAGACCAATCTGACAGATGAAAACCTAAAAAAGTCAGCTAACTAATGGGTAAACAAAATTTCCAGGAGCGGAACAGATGGTAGTCAGAAGGGGCAAGGTCTGAAGAGTACGGTGGATGCTGCATAAATTCCCAGGCAAATGAATTCAGCTTTTTTTTTGTCTGTGGCTGTGTGTGGTATGGCGTTGTCATGGTGGAAAACAACCTATTTGCCAACTCTGGCCGCTTTTCTTCTACTGCCTGCTTCAAAGTATCATGCTGAAAGCAATATTTAATGGAGTTCATTGTCAGCAACTCGAATAAAGGACACCTCGCCTGTGCCACCAAATGTTCAATATGACCTTTTTGGGATGCAAATCTTGTTAACCGATTGATATCGATGTTTCACTAGGACCGCCGCATGTTGTAAGCCTTCCATTTTTCGTCTCCCGTAACCACTCTTTTTAGGAAAGCCTCAAGCGAGTTCCATCTCAACAAAGATTCACAGACCATTTTGCGTTCCATTATGTTTTTTTTTTTTTTCACTGAGTTCGTGAAGAACCCAAAAACGCACCTTTTTCGACATTTCAGCCTCCGCGAAACGGTTGTATTGGCGATGTTAAACCCCTGTGCAATCTTCCGGTAACCGCAGCCAAAGTTCGACTGTCGTCTGTGGTGGAGCGTACTCGCGTTGAGCCTCTGTCGCTTTGACAAATTTTTTTTTTTTTTTTTTAAAAAAACAAAATGTGCTAAAAATGCACTTTCTTATCCTCTATTTAAAAAAAAATATATTAAGCACTTAAAACACTTCCGATCAAAACATATCCTCGTAACAATGTAAAGGATAACCCCTTCTATTGGAATAAACAACAAAAAATTTATAACGGTACCTATACACAGAGATTTTTTGGAATGATAAACACTATTTCATACACAATACAAAAATCCGCTTCTATGGACCGATTGCTGTGGCTCAAGTAGTAGTAGACCGAATCATAACCGCGCTCGATAGAATGTTGGATGGCACCCATGGAGCGAAATAACCACTGAGCCCAAACATCTTTATTTCTCTCTCTATCCCAATTAAAAAAAAAAAAAAACACTAGGACATAATAAGTGTATTCATATCCACTTAAGTGTTAAGTTCTTTAAAAAAAAAAAAAAATCAGACCCATTGCTGATCTGATAGCGTGCCTTTCTGAAAATTGAAACCAATTTGTCGAAAACTTCTTAAACGTTTAATATAGTTTGGCACTAAGCTCTTGTCGGAAATGTGTACATTTAGGATTGACTAATCTCTTTTAATGAACTAGGAATTACCATTCGTAAATTTCAATTCCAGTTTGATGTCCACAATGCTGGTATGCCGCAGGGTTTCGTTCTGTGACCGACACTTTTTTTTTTTATTGATGATTGCTTCTCTGTCGCTTTTAATCTAGTATAGTCTTTTGTTGACGAGATTACTCCCGGCGTTTATTCGCACAGAATAGAAATCCAATGCTCACATTGTGTCTGTCAGATGCTTCAGTAATCTCTCTGTACTTGCTAGACAAGATTTAAAACAGAGTGCAAAAACTCATAGCGCCCTTATTACCAAGTCACTTAAGACCGTCTAACTCCGACTTGTATCCAACACTTGGATACACTTGGCACTTTAAATTTATAAAACTTGTGTCAAGTAGGTGCAAAGTAGAAACTGCGCCACTATACCATTCTTATTTCGGCTCTCACCATAGCATATCAATGAAGTGAGTCGTATATAACCATCTTTTTCACTCCACAGCTTTCAAATTTGCCAGTAAATTGACACATAATATGAACAAAAAAGGGGAAGATAGTAAAAACAACATACATTTCTCATACATTTGTTTCTAAAGAGTTATTGGAGCGTTTATGTTATTCCTAAACACTGAATCTATGATTTTCTGATTTCGTATTTATACAGAAAATAAACTAAAAAATTTCTTTTTTATTTTTAAATTTGCAGGAGAGATAGATAGGTGTCTGAAAAAAGTCGCAGAAGGAGTTGAAACATTCGAGGATATCTGGAAAAAAGTTCATAATGCCACAAACAGCAATCAGAAGGTAATAATATATAGTAAACTGGAGTTTTATCCCTTTGATCTTCTATTAAAGATCATTTTTGTTTTTATTTTTTAGGAGAAATATGAAGCAGACCTTAAAAAGGAAATCAAAAAGCTGCAGCGGCTTCGCGATCAGATTAAATCATGGATTGCATCCGCTGAGATTAAGGATAAAAGCGCCCTCTTAGAGAATCGGCGTCTTATAGAAACAGTTAATACTTAATTATTTGAGTGAAAATTAGAAACAACTTAATAAAGAATTTGTTTCTTGTTTTGTTATAGCAAATGGAAAGATTTAAAATCGTGGAAAGAGAAACAAAAACCAAAGCCTACTCAAAAGAAGGCCTTGGGGCGGCACAAAAAATGGATCCAGCTCAGCGTATCAAAGATGAAGCACGCAATTGGCTAACCAGTTCAATTAGTTCACTGCAAATACAAATCGATCAATATGAAAGTGAAATCGAATCACTATTAGCGGGTAAAAAGAAACGCTTAGATCGAGATAAACAAGATCGTATGGATGAGCTGCGATCGAAATTGGATCGGCATAAATTCCATGTAACAAAATTAGAGACATTACTGCGACTGCTTGATAACGATGGTGTTGAAGCTGAGCAGGTAAATATCAAAAACATTGTAAGTAGGCAATATTTCGTTGCGATTCTTCTTTTTTTTTTTTGGTTTCGTTTTGTTCATTGTATGTGAGTGTGTGTGTTTTTTTTTTTTATTTTATTTTATTTTATTTTTTTTTTTAATTTTACATTTTGCATTAACATGACAAATATGTTTAAAATTCAACAACAAACAAAAAAAAAAAAAAAAACGATGGCTTAAAACAAAAGCAAAACAAATCGGAGCATCAACGTAATTCACTCAATTTTAATTTGGCAATAAACTTATATGTTATATAGAAGCAAACATTATACTTGCAACTTAAAACGTTTTCATTTTCTCATATTTATTCCGGAACTGAACGCTGTATTTGGTTCATTTGCAAGCCCTTCCATTTCCTTTTACAATAGATCACTGCTAAATTAATCGTAGTAGCTTGTTGTTCGCAGTTTTTATTAAACTGCTTTTGCTATTTTTGAGTTAGCTTTTTTTTTTTTTTGTAGAGGCTAAGCTCCCTATGTTGGCCATTGAATTACGATAGATTTTTGCTTGTGCTCTACTCATACGAGCTGGTATGAGGAAATCAGCCTTACGATCAGCAAGCGATCTTCTCATATACTATATACTTTTTCCAAGCTTCTACATTCAATTTCGTTAGGTATACTAAGAAAGAAGTTATATGTAATGCTATGAATATAAGCATCGAAAATCATCCACTCCATTGCAAAATAGAGATGTCTTGGGATGATTAAGGTTTTATACATTTTCCTAGTCTTTTCAGACAGAGCTTGGCTATTCAATTACAGTCATAAGCATTTCCAGTTTCCAACAGAATTATAACCACCTCGCTATTGTGACACGATGATGATAAAGTTTTTGTGTCATAGAGTTTGGATCCGAAAATTTTATTAGAATGCAGTCTATTGTTTCGTTTGCTGTGTGACATGTCCCATTACCCTGATAAATCCAGATGTCGTGTATGTATTTCTATCGATTCATTTTCAACCAATTTAACTTGGTTGCTATCGCGCGATCCAATTTTACATTTCCAATCAACTCCTTCTTACGTGTCTTAAAAAGATCCAACCAAACCTATCCAAAATTTAAAGAGTGAGTTTTCCACAGTGTGAAAGTACATAAATTGTTTAGCAGGATTTGCGTTCGTGCCTACATAAACCAACTTCTTTTTAACGATTAAAATCAAGAGGTTACACAATTTTTACAACGATGGCTATATTATTGTTTCAAAAATATAACGTTCGTATTCGTCCGAAAATAACTTCCTACAATTGTAAAGCGTTGTTATATTCATCGACAGCAAAAATTTTTCAAATGTACCCGGAACCTATTGTCTCCATACTTAGAGCCGGACTTACTTTGAAAACATTTTGTGAATATTAAAAGGAACAGATTGCTTCATTAAAAATAGAACAAAGCCTCTGCATTTGATGGTACACCTGTATGTGAATTTCAGAGTCAACTAGTTTTTGGAGCTTTTATTACTCTTATACGTGCAATTTTTCTTCTACACTTCTTACTTTTTTATGCTAATTCTTACGCATATGTAGCAACATCTTTAATATTGAACATAGCATTTTTTAATTGTTTCGTTGATATGTTATGTTCAATTCTAGTTATAACTCCGACTGTTTTACTCTAACGTTTAGTTGTTGCTTTGCAGGACATTGCTAAGAGATGCCTGATATCGTTTTAACAATTTTCTGACTTTTTAAAGTATGTAGTAGCTTTATAGTTGAAGTAAGACGTTTATTTCACCTATTACTGTCAAAATAGTTACATATAATAGTGAATAATACAACGCAATTATCTTCAATATATCTTTTGGTTGCAGTATGATACAAAGTTCCATCTGCAATCAAATGTCGTGCACATTGATGTCCCGTAAATTTGGAAACAAATAGTCACTTATCATGTCAAGCTAAGACCCAAAAGTTCCACCACATTTTTTGGATGAAATGGTCTATGAAGAGTCATTTCTGAGTTGTTCTCAATGCGCTAATTGACGTATCCGCTGAGCCAAAACATACTATAATTTAGCCATACAATTTCAAATCATATTGATTCAGCATCCAAAGGTCCAACGCATACCATGATTCAACACTTTTAATCCTTGCATCAAGATTAAAAGTTGTGGACGGAACAAAGTCTAATCTGTGAACGTTTGCGAAAGAACTATCTAATTTGGGCTTTTATTAACGCTGGCCTTAACTGCGACGGTACTTTAATCAGAACGCATAATTCTTATTCTTGTTGGCTTAATGTTTAATAGGGTTAAGTTAGTGTGAAATCTATCCCATAATACGAGGAACAACACGTTCAGGTAATTAGGTGGTTATTCGGCTCATTAAATTGACAAGGTGCTCAGAAAGAATAATCCACGAATTGGTAACTTGGGCGGGGTCAACTCCGGACAGTTTTTTATGCTTAATACCAGTAAAAAAAACTTAAACGCTAACAATTTTGTAAAATACTATGAGGTTGGAGTTTGGTTGAGGGGCTTTCGAAGAGTAGAGGGCAGTATTGAAAGAGAATTTGGTTAAGTGATAATCAAAGATAAGTTGAATAGAGTTGACCTTGCCGGGTAAGGTTCCATGATATCCATGAACAGACCTGCGATTTCATGGGTTAAGTTTCGATGAAATCAGTTGTAATGAAGACGAAGAATCAATGTTACCAATTAAAAGCTGATAAACAAAGAGTATGCCATCAATTTCACGACGTGTTGTAAATCCAACAGTTTCAGACGATCGAGATAGGGTGGTATATGGAATCTGTCAGTTCAGGGGAGACTACGTAAAGCAAAACGGATAAACTTTTTCTGTGCATATTCTACGTAATATGTGGGTGAACAGACTTGGTTGGCGAAATTGACAAGAGATCGAAAAAAATCGTTTAAAGAGATTTAGTAACGTATGACCTCAGACCAGCCTTGGTGAAAGAGAGAGCGGGTCTGATTCTTCTTATGATGTAGGCAGAGAAGCTCAGCTCATTAATACCAGCTAAATCGCTCATTTCTATGAGAAACAGGTTCGTTATAAATAAAGTAAGTCCGAGGGATACAAAATTTGCCGAAAGATTTTGATGTCACTTGCATATACAGATTTCAACGAATTGACAATGATACAGGTACATAGCCATTGTAGTCAGTATGAGTAACACATAACCGAGATGGCTTCCTTCAGATTTCTTATAAGTAGAAAGTAATGAAATCATATTTAAGGCCAAGAGCTTTAAGTGTGAACAGATAATCTAAATTCTAAATCTATCCAGGATGAATTTTTATTGCTCTCGGAGAACCGGCACCTTAAACAAGCATTCTTTAATAGCCTGTAACACTAATGGTCCATTGGCGTTAACAAAAAAATGCTTAAAGGATAAATTCTATATTTTCATTTTGAAATTGCGTGCTAGAATAGGGATATTCTGCACTTAGCCTTCACCGACAAACGTTTCATTTGTTTCATTCAAAGTAGGTGAGGTGTTTCTATCTTTCATTAATTATGTGGATTTCCAAACGATTATATGCGGCTTTTAACTCAAACGAAAAAATTGAATATCTAGAATCGAATTTCATTAACCTTTTTCAGTTTAACCTATCCGCGACCGTGTATAAGATTAGGAAAGCTGTTAATGGTCATCAAAGTTGTGCTTGATAAAATCTTAGGAACACATTCGTGGGCTCTCTATCCCTATCTCTATCTTTATCTGTTTCCACTCACCTATGCTTTTTGTTGTCTATGTTAGTCAAGTAACACTAACTTTGGAATAATGTTGATTTCACAAATAACTTTCGGACATTTCACTGATTGATTGCATTTGAATTTCAGGTGAACAAAATCAAGGACGATGTTGAGTACTACATTGAATCCTCACAGGACCCCGATTTTGAAGAGAATGAATTCATCTATGATGACATTATTGGGCTGGACGAAGTGGAACTATCTGGCACGGGTAAGATGATGTATTACACAACACAGCACATGAATGTTATTGATATTGTATTTCCAATTGGATACTTCTTCTTTCTGTGTGTGTTCTCTTGACAAATAATTGTATTTCCGTTGTGTGCATTCTTTAACATCAAAAATGTAAAAAAAAAAAAAAAAAAAAATTAATAAAAAAAAAAAACAAAATATCAAACAAACAAAAATCAAATGAAAAATTCACAAAATGGTAACAAAAGGTGTTTCACTTGGTATTCCATCATCAGCAACAACAGACAGTAATAACAGTAACGAAACGGGCGGTTCGCCAAGCAGTATAGCGTCGGGTGGTAGTCCTGTTCAATCACCTCCACCATCTTCGCAACAGTTGAATAATTGTAGCGGCAGCACTGGAAATACAACAACCAGCAGCAGTAGCACTACGAACAATGCGAATAACTTGAACTATAGTAGTGATTCGATGTCAGTTGATATAACAGCAGCAGCAGTGGCGGCGGCAGCGGGCGTAACGTCCGCTGATAAACGCAATAAAAACGACACTAATGCCAGTAGTAAAGCAAAAGTGAGTGGTACCCTTTTTCGGGCACTGCAATTCCTAACTTTAAATATTTATTTAAATTTTTTTTGCTTTTTTTTTTGTGTGTGTTTGTAGCAACCCGTGAAACCTACAGCGGTAAGAGCCAATAATAATAATAACAGCAGCGGAAAAGCGTCTGCGGGAGCGGGAGGAGATTCGAATCTAAACAACAGTGCAACATCGAACAACCTAAATAATTCAACGGCGGCGCAACAGCAGTCAAATAAAAACCTAATTAGTTCAACGCCTAGTAAAAATCAACAACAGACGAGTCATACGTCGGGACTGGCGAATAGTTTGCAATCAAATGTGACGACGTCAGTGAATTCCGCGCAACAGCAGCATTCGACATCTGTGACGCTCCAGCAACATTCTAATGCAACAAGTTTGAATTCGGCAACGAATATTCAGGCCCAATCTGTGATTCAAGCAACTCCACCAATTGCATTTGCGGCTGTAGCTAAGAACAACACATGTTTGTTTAAAAAAATCATTTTACACCAACCAAAAAGATTGTTTCATGTTTTCTTTCTTACTTTTCACTAATTAGCACACCTCGAAAATGGCCCAGTGCATCCTGCTACATCATACACAATGGCAGCCCCAACGGTGGCCTCAATTGTTGGTTCAAGTGCACAGCAACAGCCGCAACATACAAATCTTCAAACGAATTCCTCACATCAAACAAATGGTAGGTTACAAACAGACTAAGAGCTCAAAATTAGAGGATATTGTGCACCTTGTTTTAAGCTTAACAAAGTTTCATACAATGATTTTGCCATTTCTTGAACGAACATTTCCTCTGTAGGCAATCATGTTTAGACAGTGCATGCTCGAAGTTGATTCTACTTTATATAAGCATCTCATTTAAGCCAATAGATTTAAAACATAGAATTCTCTTTTGTAGATTCCTCAACAACGCATAACAACACTTCCAATAACACCAGCATAGGAAATACGGGTAATAGTGTAGTGACATCGGGAGTTTCAGTAGATTCAGGAGCGCCTCTGGTAATTAATGCCTCTAGCAACAACAACAATAGCAGCCTTGCAAATTGCATTTCACCAAATGGCATTGGAAATGTTACAAGTGGTCTTACGAATAATACCAGTCGAGGATCACCAGGTCTGCTATCTCCGAAACATATGAACGGTCCACTCAATCATAATAACAATAGCAAAGGATTAAATGTATCTGTGTCTGGTGCACCAAACAGTACCACAATAGACACAATGTCCACACTAAAAACAATAGCCCAAGAAGCGATCAATCGTTCTGGTTCTGAATCGAATATGGTAACACAAGGCCCTAATGTGGATACAAGGCAACAACAGCAACAAGGTTTACTGCAACAGCAGCAGCAACAACAACAGCAGCAACAACAACAGCAACAGTCTCAGCATTTCTCACCAGCCGTAACAGACACAACTGCCAATAATAGTGCCACGAATGGTCCAACATCTGGCCAGGGTACTGTAAGTTTGACGAGCGGAATTGTAGGACAAAATAGTAATAGCAGTCTAGGTGGTAAACCGACAAATGAAGCACACATCCCTCCTCTATTGGGTGTGGCACCACTCGGCCCAACACCGCTTCGTAAGGATCATCAAATGCAATTCCAAATGATGGAAGCTGCTTACTATCATCTGCCAATGCCAAGGGATTCGGAGAAATTGACAACGTATTATCACCGGAATCCAGTGCAGACTCCAGCCTACTACCCGCAGGTAAATTGCTTACATTAAAAGTTTTTATTTTATCACTCTACGGATTAGTGTTAATGAATTGTTTGTTTTTTTTTTTTTTTTTATTATTATTTCTTTTTGAATTTGGAGCAGTCCCAGCTTCCGCATCATGATACAGTGGAGTTTTTCCAGCGTTTATCAACTGAAACATTATTCTTTGTATTCTACTACATGGAAGGATCCAAGGCGCAGTATCTCGCCGCAAAAGCATTGAAAAAGCAAAGTTGGCGTTTCCATACAAAATATATGATGTGGTTCCAACGACATGAGGAACCAAAAATTATTAATGATGATTACGAACAAGTAAGTTACATGTGTATATTTGAAATTTAATTTAAAAAAAAAAAAAAAAAAATGTAAATCTTTAGTGTGTAGATAGATTTCTTTAAGCATTTGGCCTTATGGCTGGAGTTATGGGAACGTGGTTCCAACAAGTGAACGTAGCGTAGCCCCGACGCTCACAAAAATGTGCTCCGTAGTGTGGTCATCTCTTTAACAACATGCGACGCAGAATGTTGTGTCAAGGCACTGAATTTAGATTTACGCAAACAGACGTAAACAGCCATATTTAATGAACACTTTAAGCATCCACGTCCTTTTCCAGCATATCAATATGTGACCAATTCATCAGACTCTATAGATTATCTTGTCAACACTGGAAGATAAGCTAATTCAAAGGCCGATAATTCACTGTTTCTTGCTTTGGCTCTTTCTCTGGTAGCATTAGAATCTATCTGGGGAATGGGGATAACTTTCAAATGTCATATTTAACAGCTCTTTAACATTTATGTTCTGTTTAACTGTTGTCATAATTAGACCTACACCGGTAGAACGTTTCATTATTCAATTAAATTTCGCACCACATACGCGTCAACGTAATATGCAACGCAGTGGGTAAAAATATGGAATTGTCAGTTTGATGACGATCACAATAGTTTAACCTTTGTACGTTCACACGTACTTATACACCCGTATAAGTATCATCTAATCCAGAAACTAAAGCCATGAGGCCATGGCTTGGGACGGAATTACTGGATTGGGTTCTTTTATCGAAAAATTGTGCTTTTAGTAACGTCCTTATTTTTGTTTCAATTGGCTGAGAACTGGTAAAATTGCATGTTGAATGACGCAAATATAGAAGGGACTCATGAATCTCAATTTAACCAACAAACCCACAATTGGTAACAATTTATTTTATATTTTGGAACTTTAGATTGGTTTTCATTATACATGCTCGTAGTTGGAGTTTGGTAAAGGTGAGGGCCACTTCAAAACGTTTATGTTATTTTCCCTGAACCAGTATTTTACCAGCCTTAAACAGTGCTTGAGCTCGTTATATTGTAAATATTCGCCCTTTAGCGACATGTTTTCTTCTGTATATTCAACGCGGTGTTCTGCTTTATTTCTCTGTATACTATAGCATTCATTGCTTTAATCCAAACCACGAAATACAATCGCAGATGATTGTGCTGCCATCAGCATGCTTCGCTATCTTCCTGGATTTTTAAGGAATAATCTAAGGAAGTCGTTGTCAAATTTTGCTACCAGACTTTAAAAGGTTTATCTAAGATTCATCGGGCCATATGATATTTTATCAATGCTATCGGTGGTGATTCCATTTTGTCACTTTTTTTTCTATATTCTAATGAACAACCTTTCTCACCAATCTTCCATGCAAGTCACAGATAAACAGGTTACACCGTCTCAATTTTTAATGTGCAGTGCTTATGTCTCATTTTAAAATCTACTGTCCACAACTGAGCTACTATAAACATCCTGACAATTACGAAGAAATTCAATTTTCGCCTGCTGTCACAATTATTTTTTTTTTTTCCAAACGGTTAATGCAAATATTCCATTGGTTTGCTTACACGAAGGTCGCACGTAAAGTGACATTTAAATTCAGCTGCGGGCGTATATCGGCAATAGGCTATTCAAATGTTTGTAATCAAACTAATTTGTAAATCCAGTAAGCGCTCATCGAATGTTTCCTGCAATAAATTTGTTGTAGTGCACACTGTGAGGCATGTTGCGTCGTCTTGTTAAAATCATGTATCGAAAACCCTCTTCGTTGAGTTTGACTTGTTTTTAAAGGGGTAGTCTCACGTCCGAGATTAAATTTTGAAGGTTTTTAAGGATTTTTTTTCTTTTTTTGCGAAAAATGAATTACACTCTTTTTATGATAATTATGTGTTATTATTAAGCTATTAAACAATACAAAAAAAAAAAAAAAAAATGTAACTTCATTTTGGTGAGGTAAAGTAGGTCTCTTCAAAAAAAAAAAAAAAAAAACTAGGTGGCTGGTCCCCCTGTTTGCTCCTTTTGTAATCATCTGAAATCAAAATTTCATTCTGTCATTCTGTCCCGTAGCAGATTTAAAAGATTTAACAAAAGGGCCGCCTTGTAAAAAATTATTTCAAAAATCGACTGTTTTTTCGGTTTAAACTGTGGTACCGCACAAAACCATTCATGTGTAGAATATTGTGTTAAAATTTCAGCCAAATTGGTTCAATAGTTATTTTTTAATCATCCGGGCCGACGGATAAAAAGTAGTTTCAAGAAAAATGCGTTTAAAGTTTGGAGCTGCAGGATACGCTCTCCCCTATTATTTGCTGTAAGTTTAAAGTGACTTAGTGTATCGGTCTAAAATGTTCACGGTATATTCTCAACTTATTTAACTATGAAAAATGCAAACAAAAAAATCGATTTTTTGAAGATCGAACATAAGACTACCCCCTTAAAGAAAAATATTCAAGTTGGTATGAGTACATTTATAATGACTAAGCATGTGTTAATCATTTAAAAAAATTGGATAGAAAGAAAAAGAAAGCATAGAATAAGCGTTTGTAAAAAAAGTAAGAAGATTCCAACAGCGCGTAAACCACACCAAACAGTGACAGTGACTTTTTGTGGACGTACTCATAGGTCGCCGTCTTAAAAAAGGCTTGTGCATAATTTTCAATCAAAAATTATGTGTTAAAACGTACGATGCTAACTATAGTAGAATGGCTTCAATTGCACGTGCTGACTATTGTAAACTTGGAATTTTTTTTTCACACCTAGTGTGACCGCCAAAAAAAGTTGCGAGTTATTCGCTATCTCTGAAGTCACAAGAAAAGCTCCTTCACTGCTGCAGTGATTGCAGCCTTCTCCGTGACTGAAATAAAAAAAAAAAAACGTAGAACGTATTGCCTATAAAATGACCCACGATTGTGAAAAAAAAAATTAAAACATAACGAAATGGCAGATGGATAACGTATTTTGCTCGAAAATTTGAAGATTTTCGGCGCGGCAACATAGTATGTGCAGATTAACACATACAAAATAAGCAACAAAAAAAAATCAAAGCGATCGGATGATTTGTCTTCGAGTTACAACTGCAGCAAATATGAAGAATGTACTAGTTGGGGTGAAACATAACCTCCTTGGGAATGAAAAAAAAATTTTTTTTTTAAATGTTTTTTTATTTTATTCAATATAGTCCCCTTTTGGTTTGATACACTTATTCTAGCGATTTTCTAACTTCTTAATCTCGTCCGAAAAGTAATTTTCCAGAAGGTCTGCAAAATACTTCTCCGTGGCGTCGATGATTTCCTCGCGTGAGCTGAGTTTTTTATTGATGAGCCATCTTTTAAGGTTTGGGAAAAGATAATAGTCCGAGGTAGCCAAAGCGGGCGAATACGGTGGATGCGACAACAATTGGAGCCGTAAGTCATTGATTTTAGCCATGGTGGCAATGCTCTTGTGCGCCGGTGCATTGTCTTGCAAAAACAAAATTTTTTTCGCCTCTTGTGAGGCCGTATTGCAGTGATTTCGGCCTTCAATCGCTCCAATAATGCACAGTAATACTCGCTGTTGATGGTTTTTCCTTTTTCGAGGTAGTACACGAAGAGTATGCGATGACAATCCCAGAAAACCGACGCCATAACCTTTCCGACCCATCGAGGCTCCCTCGGCCACTTCGGAGCACTCATGCCGGCTTTAGTCCATTGCCGGGCACTCATTCTGTTCTGTGGTGTTACCAATCGACGCCAAAAGTCCGCCCGATTCCGCATCAGCAAGTCCAAACAGTTTTCGAAGTGCTCTCGCGTTCGTGTTTTTGGTCAGGAGTGAGTATGCGCGGCACCCAGCGGCAGGATAACGTTTTCATATGCAGAATATTGCCCAAAATATGGCGTGTGCGCTCAGTACTTATCTTTGTGGTAACTGCTAGCTCGCGCACCTTCACTTTCCGGTCAGTCAACACCATTTCATGTATTTTTTTGACATTGTCTTCTTTAACCGTATCGAAGGGCCTGCCGCTGCGGACTTGATTGGTAGTGGAGTTGCGGCCTCCACGAAACTCTCGAAACTAATATTTGACGGTGTAATCTGACAGAGCATTAGCCTCTATAATATTTATTCAACTTTTCTTTTGTTTCCTTCGCCGTTTTGCCTGTTAAAAAATAATGTTTAATGAGAGAACGAAAATTGTTTTTGTCCAAACTCAACATGATGCCAAACACTCAGCTGTTAAAACAAAACTAAATACAGTATCGCACTGAAATTTGGTATGTCTGCCTAAATGTGAACGGACTTCACCATAACCACTATAACCTTTTTTTGCAGTAGCAGCGCATTTTGGCGGTCAAGAAGGTTACTTTTCACTCCACCTAGTAATTTCGAGAAAAACGCGTTTAAAGATAAAATGATTGGTGTCATTGTTATAAATAGATAAAAATCATACTTAGAGCTAATCTGGTATTCCAGGTCCATATACCTAAGTCGCCTTCGTTTTCTTCAAAAAGCACCTGATGGGCTGTTGAAACTCTTCTTCGAGATGATCGGCCCCCTGTCGATGCTCTGCTATTCGTAGTCTTGTTTCATCTTTTGCTACCAGTCTCATCACATTAAATATTTTTAAAATAGATGTATAAATGTCATTGAAACAAACTTGCAACTGATCTATGTTTGGGAATGTCGTAAGCACCTCTTTGCTTTGAATACAGAGGTTGATCACTCATTTTTACTAAAATAACTTATGAAATGCTCAGTGCTACGGTCATACTAAAATTACATGTGTCTGACTCCGAAAACATGTGACATAGTTATAAACGAAAAACCCCTAAAGAGTAGACTTGAAGGTCAACAATAGAAACCGGAATCGTATTATAATGGTGTACGAAGACGACAGAGCCCGAACAATAACTCTGGTAAGCCCCGTAGCAAACGTAACATTCTGTCCCTTGAGCGGCTACTCTTTAGAAATTTTAGTATGTTATTTTTAAAGGTATAGACTATCGAAGTATTTAACTCATCTAATCGACCTGATCGTTGTTCGTCTTTCAGCGAAAAATCTCCGGAACGAAATTTGTCAAACCAATTCCGACAATGTCTTTCTTTTCAGGCTTCTTCACTGTACACATCACATACAATAACTTTTTAGCAGCTTGCGCTGCGTACTTTCCTTTACGGGAATAAAAAAGTAAAATATGATAAAAATGCACGTTTTTTTGCATTCAATATTAAAACTCACCTCAAATTAAAATTTTCACAAAAATACACGCATTTTACTTCTAAAGCAAAGTTAGACTGACAGCTAAAAAATGTGTCAAAAAGAAAAAAAAAATATGTCATTGACAGAAGCCATTAAAAAATATGGCCAGACATCTATGTGTAAAATCGGAAATTACTTAGTTGCCAACTCAATATTTCATATATTTAAACATTTTCTGGCAACATATAATTTATGTTTGGTTAATATATTAAATAAAGAACTATTGAACAAATCTATTTCCTTCCAGGGTACGTACATCTACTTTGACTATGAGAAATGGAGCCAACGTAAAAAAGAGGGATTCACATTTGAATACAAGTACTTAGAAGACAAGGAGCTAAATTGATAGATTCATGTAAAAATTAAAATAAACCAGAAAACCAATTTTAAAAAAAGAAAAGAAAAAACAAAAAAAAAAAACAACAACAAATAAAATAAAAACAAAAAACCTATTCTATTAAAAAAAAAAAAAAAAAAAAAATGATGAAATATTTGAAAAAAAAGGAATACACTTATGTTTTAGTTTTTACTCATAATTTTAATTTCTCTTTTTTTATTATCTCTTGTTATACATACTTTCTCTTGCATTCGCGCGATCATTGAATATATTTTCATTAACAACAACAACAACAAATTCAAACAAAACAAAACAAATGTAGAGGAAGTTGAGTACATTGTGTATAGAAAATGAAAAGTGTACCGAACAACACTCACCACAAATATGAAAAAAGAAAAAAAAATGGTAATAATAATAATAATAAAAAAAAAAAAACAAAAAACAAAGAAACCATTAGAAATAATAAACAGAAAAAACAATATTACATATTATGCCTAATTTATGTTTTCATTTAATTTGTTTTCTTTTGCATACATCATCGCTTATGCAGGCACTGTAGTCAGTCCATCGAGACTGCTTTTTTTTTTTTTTTTTTTTTTTTAATTTGTTGGTCCAATTTGAACTTGGATTCAACTTACAATGTTGCCTTTTGTTAGTGTTCACAATATTTCAGAGATTCCACTACTCAAAATAACAACTTTAACTTCGCTCTTAAAGGTGGTGCAATTTCTACCAAGTGATATCCCTTTGTTAGATTTTTTTCTTTTTCTTTTCTTTTCTCTTTTATTTTTTAAATAAACAAAGAACAACCTTCACACCCTGGTTAGAACATATTCACTTCAATTTCAATTTATTTGCACTCGATATATATAAATATATATATATACACATATATATATTTACATATAGATTTACATATGTATATTTCTTAAGACAAAAAGCAAATACTAAGTGACCGAAAATAAATTAAAACAAAAAAAAAAACTTATAAATAAACAAGACGACTAATTTTGAGAAGAAAAAAAAAACAAAAAATTATGAAAAAAAAATAAAAGCAACAGACCTTTTTTGCCAGAGAGTAGTTTTTGCATTTTTTGCGCATAAAATGAAAATCGTTTACCTAATATATGCAAATTATAATAAAACAAACAAAATTGAGAAAACAAATAAAAACATATATTTGTAGTGAGAATAAAAACAAAACAAAACAAAAGAATCAATGTAGAGAATTTTTTTGAACAAAATGGTACCATACCAAATACCTTATACCAGATACACCTACACACTATTATTCGGTTAAAACAGAATGACAAAAAAAAAAATAAAAATAAAAATAAAAACAAAGTCCCTTAATAAAAAATAAATTATAAAAAAAAAAGTTACATAAAAAATCCATGTAAATTATTAAACAAAACAAAAGAAAAAAAAAACATGAAAACTAAAAAAATAGAAAAAAAAATATTAATAATCTAAGAAAAAATGAAGAAAAAAAAAACATTTTTAAAAATTACTATTAAAAGAATATACAAGAAAAAAAGATGATTTATGAAAAAAAAAAGCTCTTGGTCTTCTTATTTCCCCTATATACATAGAATGTTGTTGATAGGCATACGAGGGCTGTTTGATGAATACTCGGATAAGAAATGACAACGCAACTGTTTTAGGTTTCGACAATTTATTTTTCAATATAATCCCCTTTCAATTCGATACACTTTTCCCAGAGGTGCTGCAACTTTTTTAACCCCTCCATATACAACTTTTGTTGGTCTGTAAAGTACTCCTCCGCGGCGGTGATGACTTCCTCGTTCGACCCGTACTTCCTTCCAGCAAGCGATCTTTGAAGTTTTGAGAACAAAAAGAAATCACAGGGAGTCAAATATGGAGGATGGGGGAGCAATTCGACAAATTTGGCTGTGGCGACTGCGGAGGTATGATCCGGTGAGTTATCGTGATGGAAGAGCACTTTTCTTTGCCAAATGTGGTCGTTTTTTCTTCAAATCGGACCAATAAATCGACTTAGTATGCTCCTCTGGTTTTCCCTTTTCCCTTCTCCATATAGTTAACGTGGATCACATTCCGCGCGTCCCAAAAAACGTCGGCCAACACCCTTCCGGCCGAAGGCACGCTCTTCACCTTCTTTGAAGCACGTCTCTGGTAGGTACCAATGAATCCAAGTCTCATCGACGTTCAAGAAACGATGCAGAAACTCATCCAGATTTCGATCAAACAGGGCCAAGCAAGTCTTTGAAGTTGTTTTCCGGTGTGAGCAAACTCGGCACACATCGCACGGACAGCTTTCTCATGCCCAAAATCTCGTCCAAGATATGGCTAACGCGTTCAATTCAGATGCCAACTCGTGAATTTTCATTCGGCAGTCCGCCAATACGAGATCGCTAATTTTGTCCACGGTTTCCTTTGCGGTAACCATTTTTGGACCATCTGGACATCGGCTCATCAAAAACCGACGTACGGCTACGTAACAATGGTAAACTGTTGTACGAGAAGATGACTGAGTCGCATGCACACATCGAAAATGGAATTGATTACCCCGTAGGTTTTTCGACTTAAAAACATTAATCGGATGGTCGCAAAAAACACTTACACGATGTTTTGAAATGGGTGTCAAAACAAAACTAAGCGTCACATTGTCACCAAATTTTGATAGGCGAGCTAAAAGAGGTGTACATTTTGGCTCAATAACGCCACCTATTTTCCAATCCAGGTACTCATCAAACAGCCCTTGTATAGATTTAGAAGTTGTTGATGACTAATATTTTGTAATCAAAAAAAAGGCAGACGTCATAGGAGCGATACAAATAAGAACATTGAATCAAACCACAACTTGAAAGATTGGATACTTTCACACAAGAGATTCGAGAAATTAATTTTTACTGAGTTCTTGTGATGAAAACTTGTCAAATACTAGCAATACCATCGCCGACAGGTGGAAACTTTCCCCGCTCAACTTCAACAGCAGCTAAAAAAGTAGAAAATTAGGTGTTCCAGGTCAGGTGAGTGCTTGTAGGGTAAAGTCGTTTGGCGATCCTTAAGAGTAACCAACACAAGAAGACTAGGTCTCCACGGGCAACAGTGGTTATTTCATGGCTAATGAACTGTCTTTGATATTGCAGACTGCGTATGCTCCGTTCACTCTCAAGGCTATAAAAGTGAAGGTTTTTCTTATGTCACCTGCATTTATGCTCATGTGAAACCCAACTATCAATTGAAGCCTTAACCTAGGACGCAAACATAGGTTCGGGTCCTGAAAAACTCTTATCTGAGCCTTGTCTGGCAAGTTCATCGGTCATTTATTTTTGGTGATTCCATTGTGACATGGGACCCAGACAAGACTCAGTGATTTTGGCCTTCCAACTGCGTTCACTGATGTCTTGGATTCTCAAAGTAGCTTGGAAGTCTAAGAGGGATCTGTAAGTGTCTAAGCGCATCTTGGCTGTTGCTACAGATGCAAATACTTCGCCCCCTCTATTGGCCGTATCTTAAGTGATAGTATATTGGCTTGCCAGTGGCCTTAAGTGTGGTCATACCCACTTGAGTGCTAAGTTCCTTAAAAAAAAAAAAGTTAATTCTTCACAATATATGTAGTTTATTACCACCAAGATTGCATGTATAGTATCTCCGGTTAGAATACACACTGAAGTTTTTCTAACGAGAAGTGAGATCTCGGCTCCATAGGATCCAACAGACAGTACAGATTCATCATCCACGTATGCTTGTTCATAGATGTCATAACTATTGGGTTCGTCGGGCATGTACCATAACAAATGAGACAGAACGCTGGCCTCCGGGCAATCCCTATTCACACCCGCCATCACATATTGGCCGCAATTAGCCGCAATTAATAAAAATCCTCACCGCGAATTCCTTATACCTCCCAGATTTTCCGCGTTAAGCAAGATGCATCTCAGACACAGGATGCATTCGCAAAGCAGCTAGACCAACCTTCCATACTCTTCAAGGCGATGACTTATATTATAGGTATATAAACTCTTGGCGAGCGTATAGTCCTCTTTTCTTATTCTCGGTATAAAGGCTGTTCTGTTCGTCATAGTTTTGGTATGTATACCAGTTAAGATTTTCTTCATATATATATATATAGTAACAATTATATATATGCCGTCGGTGACAGGCGAATTGAAGCCATCAAAAAAAGCAATGACCTGTTTAATGACCTCATCCGTCACCACAACCGATGATGTATGGTATACCAGCTACGGTGCGTTTATTCCCAGATAGTAAGTTAAATAACACTCCTTACCTGGGAAGTGAGCCTCGAGCATAAAACGGAGACTGTCTCTGCTATCAATAGAGCGCTTGGTTGATTAACCCCTTTTGAGGACTTTGAGTAGCCTGCTGGTTTCACCGACAGTTTCACTTTTCGAAATCCAATGTATTCTTATAATCTTTTGTGTTACATCTGTAAAGACCAAAGTCTTTCTCCAAATTAGTCCTACTGACCTGTTAAGAAGCTTTCTGATTACTTTACGTGATCGCCGCAGATCTGCGTTCTACCAAGGAGGACCGATCTGAATGATTGCTTTCTAGCAGGACATGACAATTCTAAACACTTGGTGAGAGTACCGTATCTGAACAGCTTCCTCTAGCTTTTCTTTTGTCCAGAGCTAGGGGAGCATTATTGAATTTGCCGAGCTCCTCCTTAAATTGTGTCCAGTTGGTTTGATTCTGAATTCGATGTGCCTATGGTGTAACATAGGTTGGCTGAGAGCCAACTTTGTTAACGACTAGGTCAGACGATAGTATGAAATCCAGAGGATGATTGCTGCCCACGTTGCATTTGCTACTGAATTATTCTTAGTATTGCTACAACAGCATATGATAAATCCCACCTTCCTAGAATCACAGTATTCGACTACCGCATTCCGTGGTTATGGTATTGGCCTCACTCACGAAGTTATCTAAAATTGAGTGTCTTGTAGGTCCGAAAATTTCACCAACCCCACAATCGACGCAGTAACAGCGCAGATACGTAAGAGAAATATGTAGCCGTAGATGTAATTATACTCGTTACACGTTTCAACGGTTATTATAAGAAAAATCAATATTTCTGAATGCTTTTTTTATTTTCTTTTTTTTTTCTCTTGCTTGTAAAAGATTTAAACCTTCATTCAATAATAATTATATCGCTATATACAATACATAAGTATGACAACTGGGCATCCTCGAAGTCAAATTAAAAACATCACTTAACCACCTAAACAAAATCTATAGACTTAATCACACACTTGGGAACTGGGATAAATAAAAGAAAATCATTTTCTTAAGAAAGGCTTACTTAAATCTAAAGAAAAGTCCTCGCTTCATTCTCCCCAATCATCGATATCATCGTCTCCCCATCCGGCTTCGGCAGTTGTTTCCTCCGTTTCGGGCGCTTTGAACTCAAATCTACTACTGTCTACAGTAATGTCATCCACGGTGAGAGATTTACTGGACGATTGCGGTTTCTCATTGTTGATGCTGGCGGTGAATAGTGCTACTTCAGGAATGATTGTTGTTGTACTTTTCTGGATAATTGGTTCCATGTCCTTGAAAAAATCAAATTCTTCAACACCTGCGGTATTTGGAAATTTCTGTACTTTGATATCTAACTCGCTTATGTCGTCAATTATCTTAGGCGTGGTAACCATAGAAGTAGAGGACGAAGTTTTAAACGAATCTGTCAGTGATATTCTAGGCGATTGTGCCGCCGTCGCAGAAGGAGGTTGTAATTCCTCAACTGTTGGTTGCAGGGCTTCAACTGGACCAGTAGCGTCCCGATCCTCGTTCTCCCAGTCACTCCACGCGTCTTCGTCTATTTCTCCGTCGGTGCCGTTGTGGACATCTTCTCCACCGTCTGGACTAAGACGTTGTGGCATTGTAATGCCGTTCACTTCACCGAGTGAGTTGTAACTTTCGCTTACATCCACATTGTCGGGTAACGGACTTCCTGAGACCATGTATTCTGCGCCACCCATCACAGGTGTAATCGATCGGGGTTCAACCCAATGACTAGTACTATCTGGCAATGCCTGTGGACGTCCGTCAGCAAAAAGTCTCGCCCGATTGCCACCAATCACCACATCGGACCCGAGAAGAGGGACCAAATCAGCAAGGCAACGGAGCGTTTTCGCTACAAGAATATCGTTGGTGTCTTTAATGCCAAGCAGTAGGTGGGGCAAAATTTGTTCCAGCAGCTCTTCTCTGTTCAATAACTTTACATACTCGCCAAAGTACTCCAAGAGGATAAGACGAATTTGTGCATCGCGCACGCTAAAAATCTGTTTGATCCGAGGAATGATGAATTTAATGTAAGTGGCGTTGGTGAATAAGGCAGCGGAAATGTCGGACTTTGTTTTCAGTACGTATGGAGTGACACACAATTGGGCAGTTGTATCGAGAAGAACCATTCGCGAGAGCAACAAACTCCCAATCTGTGAACCAACAACTGTTTCATCGAAATATCGCAAACGATCGACCAGTCCCGTAAAGAAGTCTTGCTTTTCCTGAGGACTTTTCAGCGGCAACTCCATGAGAAACGAGTGAATTAAAACGAATTCGTGATTGAAATACGGATGAAGGAGAACTGCTGAAAGTTTTGGACGCATTGCAACATTTAGATGTCGTAAATGTGTGGCGCAATAGTCTCGAAAATCAGCTATGTAAGGTGTATCAGATGAAGCAGTTTGCTTTAGGATATCCTCGCATAGTACAGCAAATGCGAACTGTTCGATGCATTCTCCGGTGGTTTTCATTTCATTGTCATCAATGGCACCTTTGTAACGATATGAGTTGGCAAGATCGAGAAGGTTTTTCGTCACTTCTTTGGCTTTCCAAACGTACTCGAAGCCACCCAAACGCCATGAGCCTTCAGAATTGATATAAATCGACGGGATTGCGATATTAAGATGCCGAGCTTGGGCCTACAAATGGAACCTTTGTGAATTTTAAAGATGATTACTTCAAAAAATACCTGCTCTACGAGGAAGATCAAACTGCAAAGGATATTCCGCAACCCAAGGCATATCTGTATATCTGTCAATGTTGGCAAAACCATCGAAAGCGGTCGGACGCATTCAGTTGCAAGATGTTTATGTGATCCTTGTTCCCACGAAGTGACATACTTTAGAATGTACGGATGACGATAGATCATGAGATTCTGTAGAAACAAATCAATTTTAGTTCTATTCGTAGATAAACTCCGGTCATGATTACCTTCACAGCCCGTTCCATAGGCCCCTGGGTTACCCAAACTTGCCCATTAACAACTGGTTCACCCTGGAATATTGAAAGCATTTGCAAGGAATCACCATTTGGTACCTCAGCATTGTACAGGGCCCAGAAGTCATTAGCTTCCACAGCGTTTTTGTCGATAACCAGTCCTTTAAGTTTACTTGTATCATTGCCCATTATGAGAGCACAATTTAGTCTAGAGAATTGTTAACAGCTATACTCAAAACATTTCGAGTTGAAGTAGTTTTTATATGTTTTGTGACAATAAATTTTCTGATAGCAAAGAAAAACCCAGTAGACGTTGTCAATTTTGACAATGTGTCAAATTAGAAACGAGTATTGTTCGATAGTCGTTTGCATTTAGTAAACAAATAAAATGGGCTTACACGTTGTCTTATGTAATAGGATAGACTACACTTTTGTACAAGGGCATAAGAATAATCTTTAGTTTAACCCAATTGGCTTCTAATTATAATTAACTTTAGGTCATAAAAGTTTCCCAACCATTAAGTATTTATATACTGGTGCAAGTAGATACTATTAAATTCTAATTTAATACTCCAATTAATACTCAATTTGAAAGACACCTATGATGTAATCTAGCTAGCACTGACTGTAACGTTTCAGCCTCATCTAAGAACCATAAACCACACCAAATAGTGACTTTAGGAATTTTGCATATTTATAAAACCCATTAAACTTGTAAACTCGTCACCGAATATGATTTTTCAATAGAAATCTTTAGTTTCTTCTCCAGCTGGATCTTATACGAGTTTGTGTGCAGTCCGAGATGTATTTTTGTATATCTATAATAAAACGCACTCAAATAATTAAGTGTACCCTTAAAATATTTTCCCACAGTAAATGAAGATTAGGGTCCCTTGGTTTTAAATGTTCGAAGCTTACAAAGACCAGGAAATACGGCACTAGGCAGATCTTATCATAAGCAAGTAAACTTAAGTGAACAACCTCCCGAAAAGGAGGTATGTAAGTATGAATAAGAAAATAGGATCAGAAGAATTTAGACCTTTAAATAATTTTGTTGTTACGCATTCTACTATAGGTGGAGACATGACACAATATGCAAGCGTATGGTTGAGACGGTCATTTTAATGATGTGCTATTCCTTCCACACTTATATGCATGAACGTGTCTTCAAAATAAATTCAGAATCAATCACATCGTTGTTGTTTTATTTAAAAAAAAAAAAATCTATTGTTCTTATCCAGTATTTTTTGCCAAAGCCTCAAATCGAATTGGAGTTTTACATGCTTAAAAAAGATATCAGAGTCATTCCAAGTTTGCTTAAGTTTTTTTTGGGTTTCATTCTGTAAGACTGGCCTTGTAATGTGAGCTCAATACACCACGTAGTTTGTCCAGAATGTCGAAGCGAAGACGTTACACAATGTGAACGGGCAAAGTCCAAACTGTTGTGGGCAACTCCGAATTGGCAATTAAGAGCAGTAACAGTTTCTTCTGTATACACATTGAGTTGGTGCGTTATTTGTATTGTGTTATGTAGTGTATGTGTGATACGAAATTTTCGGCACAACACAATTTATAGGAAGCTTGAATTGAAGGCCAATTTTAAAAACAAATTGGAAACCTATTGAAGCGTCGCTCTGGTAAGGCTACTACTAAGGGGAACGTAAAAGCTTCCTACCTTAGACAGAGATTGCCCAACTCGGTAATGCTTTCTAAAATCCAAACTACGTACAGGTCAACAACATGCTTTTTTCGCATGTCAGCACAATGGAACTATCGACATTTGTGCCATCCTTTTTTGGCAGGAAAACTGCCAAATTCAAAAATTTTATTAAAAAAAAAAATTACTAGCACTTTAGAAACCTCTGGAAGTATCTTAATTACGAAGAAAAATCATTTTCTGAAAAGAACATAAATAAATTAACAAATCCCATATCCACACAATCAATTGTCCAAGTATAAATTAAAGAAAAAGAATTATGGAACGCTTCCAGTGAAGGTAGAAACATTTAAAAAATCTTTATAACAAATTCGACTCTCGTGCATTTGTTTCCGCTCCTCAGACATTGCTATCTCTTTCCTTTCTTTTTTTTCACCTACGTGTGGACATCGCATAATTTGTGTCGGTGTTTTTAATTTTTAATTAAGTGAAAAATGGTGAGTGAATTTCAATAAATTCTCACACGAATCACAAAATTAAACCCCACCGCGTACGAATAATAAAATTTCAAATTTGAAACACCCGCGATGGATGTGAATTTTTGTGATTCCCAGTGCGTCGAGTGTTGCCTTACAAATGTTCACTTCTAACTTTGATGGAAATTTGCATTTCAGGGTTTCGTTAAAGTCGTAAAGAATAAGCAATATTTCAAGCGTTACCAAGTCAAGTTCCGCAGGCGTCGCGAGGGCAAGACTGACTACTATGCCAGGAAACGTTTGATCTTCCAAGACAAAAACAAATACAACACCCCCAAGTACCGTCTGATTGTTCGTCTAAGCAATAAGGACATCACTGTCCAAATTGCGTATGCCAGGATCGAGGGTGACCGCGTTGTTTGCGCTGCTTATTCCCATGAGTTGCCAAAGTACGGAGTAAAGGTGAGTTTGAGTGGTGATTACTTCCAATGTGGGGGCTGTGTAACGAATTTCTTTTAATTTCAGGTTGGTTTGACCAATTATGCTGCTGCCTACTGCACTGGCTTGTTGGTTGCTCGTCGTATTCTTAACAAATTGGGCTTGGAGACTCTGTATGGTGGATGCACTGAAGTCACTGGCGAGGAATACAACGTTGAATCGGTCGATGAGGGTCCAGGTGCCTTCCGTTGTTACTTGGATGTTGGTCTTAGCCGCACAACCACTGGCGCTCGTGTCTTCGGTGCCATGAAAGGTGCTGTCGACGGCGGTTTGAACATTCCCCACTCTGTCAAGCGTTTCCCTGGATACTCTGCTGAAACCAAGAGCTTCAACGCCGACGTTCACCGTGCCCACATTTTCGGTCAACATGTAGCTGATTACATGCGTACTCTAGAGGAGGAAGATGAGGAGGGCTTCAAGCGCCAGTTCAGCAGATACATCAATTTGGGTATTCGCGCTGACGACGTAAGTATTTTTGTTTTTTCTGTTCACTTACCCAGTGCTGATACGTCCATTTTTAATTACCGCCATGTTCTCGACTCTGGGACTGACTGTGCCGAAAATGGACCACATCAACTCGACCTGTATGTTCGATGTTTGTCGGTCTCAATCCTTCAGACTTCCTGATTTTGTGTCATACACTTGCTAGTTTCTTCCATCCATACTCCCATCTAGCATTTGTGACTCGTTGTGCTAACTCTTTAAATTTCTTCTTTTTCAGCTTGAAGATATCTACAAGAAGGCCCACTCTGCAATTCGCGCTGACCCCACCCACAAGAAGATCCAGAAGACTGGTATCGTCAAGAAGAGGTGGAACGCCAAGAAGCTCACCAACGAGCAACGCAAGGCCAAGATTGCCGAGCACAAGGCTGCCTACGTGGCCAAGCTTCAGTCTGAAGCTGAGGCCTAGATTGAGTCGGAAGACCCTTTTAGAATTTAAACACTTCACACTTTTATTCTGACTCTTGATACTAAAGAAGAATAAAAACAGAAAGCAAATTCGGAAAAAGGATTTGACAGAATTCCTATCTGATGTTTTGTAGTGCTTTTATTATTGCTAACCGTTAGAGGATAGTTTTTGTTAGGTTAAATGAATTAAGGTTAATCGCTGAAAATAAATTAACGTTTATACGAGTACATACGCCAGGACTTTTGAATATGTTACATCCGCTTGTAGAAACAAGATTGGTGCAGACATAACCAAGTGCAAGAGTGACTGGCGATGATGAACATTGTAGTAGATTCGAGTGTCAGTTCCACTTGACTTCAATCAGTTGTAGGTAGATAGTGTTTTTGAAGCTGTAGCGCCTTGCACAAACAGAGATGGACCTTAGGCAATCGGTTCGAAACGGAAGACAGATGGTAACCGATTAGAAAAAAATGCAACATAACTTAAATAATGTCTAAAGGAAAATATTAAATTAAAACAGTTCTAAACTTACTTAGTTAAACTTATATAGTTTTATGATTTAGGCAACTATATTCAAGGTGTTTCGGATAAAGTGTCAGAAGCATTAAGTCCGTGCGATGTGTGCCGCGTTTGCGCCCACCGGAAAACAAGCACAGTCGTGAGATCTCTTGACCCTGTTTAATCGGAAGTGACCAAAGAACAATCGAAACAATGGGTTCTACCCGGTGAACGTGCTCCAAAGAAGGCGAAAACCGTGCCGTCGGCCGGAAAGGTGATGGACACTGTTTTTTAAGACGCGCAAGGTGTGGTACACGTTGACTATTTGGAGAAACTAAAAACAATTACAGGAACATACAACGTCGATTTATTGGGCCAATTCAACGCCGATTTGAAGAAAAAACTACCACATTTGGCAGAGAACTATAACAATAATGCACCGGCTCACACCTCCGTAGTCGCCGTAGCCAAATTGGTTAAATTGTATTACGAATTGCTCCCCCGTCATCCGTATTCTCCGAATTTGGCACCCTGCTACTTATTTTTGTTCCCAAATCTTAAAAGATCGCTTGACGGAAAGAAGAAGTCATCACCGCCGCGGAGGAGTATTTTGCAGGCCAACAAAAGTTGTACTAGGTGTTAAAAAAGTTTCAGCACCGCGGAATATCCGGAATTATCATTTCGGTATCGATTGCAAGAATTTGGAAAATGTTCCGATAAAATCTCGGCTTACACCTGTAAAAGATCACGCTGCTGCGAAAACTAAAGCTACGAGACCAAGGATTTCGACAGGATTTCACGAATTAGGTTCTTGAGAAATTTGAAGTCGATACTTACTTAAAAAAAAAAAAAATGTTACGATGGTCGCTTTTGGCTCAATAGGCTTCTGAACATGAAGAATTGTTGCTTCTGGAGTGAGATAAATATAGAAGGGACTCACGAGACTACCTTAACCACAAAACTGCACTGTTTGGTATGGTGTTCAGCCTAGTGTCGTCATTGGTCATCGATCATTATTTTTTTCAAAAAAGAGGCCGGTGCTCGCATTGAAGTCATTAGCCAACGTTACTTGACAACGTTATTTTTCGTGTTGTTTCACGCGCTGTATGGCTCATAGCGCCGTCTTGTTGAAACCAGAGCTCACCGAGACCATGTGCTTGAATTTCAGGAAGCACATAGTCCGTTAACATTTTGATTTGCCTCATTTTTGAAGAAATATAGACTTGGTACACTTGGTACTCTTCGGGTGGCTCATCAGCCCAAATACGGCAATTTTGTTTATTAACGTATCCATTGAGCCAGAAATAGGCTTCACCACTGAACAAAATTTCACGATAAAACATCGGATTTTCATTGAGTTTTTCAAGAGCAAATTCAAGTCGCCTGGCTACAATTCTTGCACCGAGATCCTCATGTTGAATACGCCAAGCCAAGCTGCTGAGAAAGACGACGAATCGATTCGTCACGGTCTTCGCGTACACTCTCAGCTACAGCTGCTATAGTCTCTTCACTACGTACTGGATGTGGTATAACCGGTAGAGTATCATCCACTAATGTAAACTGAGACACAAATGGTATTGGCAATAGTTGGTTCAGTAGGTCGATTATGCGCACCGTAAGTTCCTTGAATCGCACGAAAAACATAATACAGCTGAACAATTTGGAGACGCTGTTGTGGTGTGAGTCTTTTCATAATGACTTGCCAAACGATAATGTACAAAAATGACAAAGGAGTTTGATAGGAGTCACGCGTGATGTGTCAAAAAATCCTATTGAAAATCAAACCTCACTATGAATCACCCCTTATAAATAATGGTTCCACAGGGTACTGCTCATGAAGCTCTTGCCCTACTAAAAACCTGTGAATTGGCCACCGAGATAGTCCTATTTGAAAATTTTGAATTATTTTCTAAAAAATTATACAAGCCTTGGAGGCTAATATTCAGCACGTTATTGGTAAATCAGAGAGATCGTAAAAATGGTCAATAATTGGATACGTTTCGTCAAAAACCAGACGAGCGATATGTCGTATACAAGACATAATTTCAAGATCTTTCCTTCGTTATAAATCGTGATCTTAGAAAACAATTTACTTTGACTTAAGCTACAACTTCCTTTAGCTTTAATCCATGTAGGGAAAACTTGGTCTTTCTCAACCTGATCAACATTACTCTATTTAAATTTTAAAGAAAAATAAAATAAACATTTGAATTTATTTTGCTGTATAAGCATCATTATTATACATTTCACATCATATCTGAGTCTTTTATTTTATTAACATCTACCACAACATTTACAAGACCTACATATTTGATCTAAGACTTATGTACATACATGGACACGTTATAAAACTTTTTTCATTTATTCTTATATGTTTGGTTAATATTCTTAGTATTTATAAAAAAATATAAACAACCTTAGTCAATTTTGAGTGGCTAAGTTAAGCAGTTTTGGTTATTGAACGTACTCATGCTAGTAAATTGCAATACGGGGCTTAAAAAGGCCAACTTAACGGTTTTTTTGTTCTTATTCGTATTTAATATATTTTTATTTATTTACTATTATTTTTTTTTTTGTTGTGACGTTAATAAAACATTTTTTTCAAGTCTTATGCACATATTTAACAATTTCGATTGATTACGTGAGTAAATACCTATTTTTTTATTTTCATTTTTTAAAATATCTATACGAACGATTTTTTAAGTGTTTTCTGTTTATGACATGTTAGTAAAAGTAGGTATCAGGTAGATAAATATTTTTAAAAAATTCATTCGAAGCGATGGCGATAAAGTGGTAAATGTTGAAAATGATCTAAATTTTGTAATTGCTACAATAAACTCTAAATTACTGCAGTAGTGTCGCAAAATGTTATACTTATAATAGTTGACTTAAAAAGAGGATTTGGTAAAAAAAAACTACACTACACAAAAATTCCAAACTCCTTTGTCCCTTTATCACCTTGTAGTACTTGTAGAACTTGAGCAGGAATAGGACACTTGAATGCTTTTAGGTTAACACCAACTGCGAGTGTTATACCAGTAAATAAATATTTCTTAGGACTCCCCTGTTCAATGTTCATAAGTCTTTTAGTTGCACGAGAGGGCAGATCTCATTTAAATAGATGTGTTTTCCTACTAAAATCTGGCATCCTTTTTCAGACAACTCAACACATCGTTTTTACTTGAATCAAGTTGAAAGTTAAAAAGGTTGTCAAGACCAATGTCTATCTATGAACGACCATTATTTTTTTTTTTTTTTTTCGTATTTTTAAAGTAATTCTCTTGGCTGCAAATGCTAAATCTAGACAACATTCCAAGAAAGAGAAAAACGATGTCCCTATTAAACGAGGAATCTAGTTCATTAGTGATGTTTGCGTACACCAGAATGGGAATCACTAAACCATGAGCACTCACGCCTGTCATAAATAACATAACCTACCTACGTTAAGAAATATGCAACCAACCATAAACAACGCTGGTTTGATCTAAGAAAATAAGAAAAATAACGTCACAGGGAAGACCCTCGCACAAATTTAAAGGACTACGTTACATTATGTAGAAAACATTTTCAGAGCTTGCCGATTATTAATAAGAAGATCAGATCTTAGTTATACATTAGAATAGGTGTCTTGCACTGGCGCTCTTTAAATATGTAAATAGCCGAAAAACATGATCCCATTTCCACTTTAGACATAAGATAGTCAATATTTATGTAAATGCCGACAATTGCCTATCAAACGGCACTCAAAAAACTCTATGAAAGGCAATTGGAGAATGCCAAATAATCACCTTTCTTGAGATTTAAGAGGTTCTTGACAACATTCGAGCAATAATCAATGCTCTGGAGAGGTTAAATATGGAAGCTAGTTCTTTACAAACTACTCCCAAAATAAGACTATGTATAGTTCTGGGCGGTTATATAAGTAGAATTAGCAGGCCTCTTAATTTTTTGAACTGGGCCAAATAATTGGCTAAAGCGTGTGCCTCCTAAAAATGAACCGCAGTCAGTCGCAGACGGTAAGAATTTTGATTAACGTTAGAGTTATTTCTTTATCCACGGTAAGCTGCGGTAAAATACATACCTATTTCCAGAGGTTAGATTATTTTATGAGGAAATGGGTGAAACGATTTAACGAATATAAAAAGAAAGCGCTCACATTTTCTTAAAAAAAAAAAAAATCAAAAGAATAGCACCAAAAAGGTGAGGAAAATATTGTTAGGAAAAAAATTTTAATAAAAAAGCGGTTTCGGCCAAGAATGATCCAACTGTATAAAAAAGGATTGTTGGCATCGGGATAAATGACGTTCATGTGTTGAATTCTTTATCTCAGTCTCGAGGTGGCAAAATGTTTGAGGAGCAGATAATCGAAGGAAAAGAAATAAGGACAATTGCTTTCAAAATGAAAATCGGCGACAATTGGCCCAGGACTATGCAGAAATTGACTGAAAGTTGCTAGAAAAGAGGATAACACATTAAGCACTTTTTGCCTTTAAAACAAATAATTTGGTTTTTTTTTTTTTTTTTTTTTTAACTACGAGTACAGGATTTTTTCAAACACGCTGTATGACAATTTTTACAATCCTTTGTAGATCAGAGTTGCTCAGCAATCCTGCTGCGGTCAGATCCCATTGTGGATAACGTCGCGTCATTTCGAATTACTGATCATTCTTGTATCTTTGGGTAGTGTACGGTTGATGAATTGCTAGACAAAGGTTGATAGGGATTTATTCTACCTATACATTGCGAATTTACTTTTCGTGTCATCTTATTTTTCAAGTTACAATACACATCCGGGACATTGATTTTTCTTTGTAGCTTATTTTGTTGTATTTCAAATTGTCATATTTTTTAAGGATCCTTGAAATAGCATATTTTATGGGTTAAATCTTTGTTATAAACATTGTAGTTAGCAATTCATTGCTGCTTCTTAAATTAATATTAAATCACAACCGAAAATACTCAGTAATTCGCAATGACACCGAAAAAGCATTGAAGGAAGAATGGTGTGTATGCTTTGTGTTCGCCTTGGGATACCTCAAGCCCCTATCAAATTATACAACATGGTCTTGAAGAGTGTTGTTCTTCCAGAATAGTTCTATAATGTTCCTATTATATAATACGATTATAATACGACGAAAAACGAATTTTTGGAAATTACAAAAAATTTAGGCTGGCATTCCACAGCTATGCTAATCGCTATTTTATACTGTTTCCAATATATTTATTCATTTAATTATTTTTTTGCCAAAAAAATGGGAAGTTTCGGCACATTAACAGAAGGCAATATTTTCAGCTTAGTGAATCAGACACGCTAAATAGGAAATACGATGAAATATAAAAAAACTTGACAACTACAGAACACGAAAATTATTTAATGACATGTCTTGGTGATTGCGTCAAAATATACAGATCAGATTCATAGGTCGAGATCATGAACACCCATGAATTGTAAATACATTTTCAAAAGTCGGGATTTATTCTATTTAGAACTACATTGAGACGACGAGATTCTAGGATTACCGTAAATAATTACCAAAATTTGGCCATTATTGGAGGTGAGGAGCGGTCAGTAATTATATTTTGGAAAACATATAAATGGTAAACTTGCCAGGAGGAGAATGACCTTAGCACTGACTGTTACATAGCAGTCAACTTGTTTCCAGAGTGAAGGCCATATGCTGCATGGTTATAATCAGACCAGTCACCGCTTAAGGCTGTCCCATGTGGTTTATTGTAGCGCTGTGTATAGAAACGATTCGGTTGTTTGAAAGGCACTGTCTCAGACCACTGCACCACAAGGCGAAAAAAGAGGGCTTCATTTCGACGGGTACGCGTCAATAGTCAGTAGCTCTTTCGTTTTAATCCCGTGTCTGCAGACAGGGATAGGATAATTGAAGAGAAAAAGTATACCAAATTCTGGTGGTTTGGATAGGATTATAGAAGAGGTGCGCTCTTTAGGTTGGATTAAGGCTAGATTAGATTTAGCTGGGAGTTTTTCATGCAGGCCGAGAGATAACCCGCGATTAAGTGACGGGGCTGAATGTGTACGATGTTGACAAGTGTCAAGCTTTAGAAAACACAATAGTGACTTATCCGAGCTGAAGGGAAATGAGTAAAAAAAAGAAAAGTTCCATAGAAATATTAAATTTCATAGTTTATGAGGTTTATCAGGCTTGTGCGGACAATGAAACTAATTTTAATACATCTGTACAATTTAAAAAATAATGTAATATAATATTTCTTTTCGAATTTTGTGTATCTCTGGCCAAGTGTTTTTAATGATTGTAGTGGAGCGACAGATTGGTGTGGGTCAAGGCCCAGCTTCTCACACTCATTTGTGTTTCTCACTTTGGGAATTTTTACACTCCTGAGCAGGGTCTACTGTTTTTACTGCCGGTTCCGAACGGCTCTCCTGAGGAGCTTTTTCATAGATGATGACGATTTTGAAAAATCACGCCATCGCCACCACTTGTTTTGTTTCTAGGGGCGAAAAATTTGGGCTTAAAATACAAACAATAAAATTTGTGTTGTAACAGAGAATGTTGAATGATTTTTATATTCTCATTCAACATTTGTAATCATTTCTAACGTGCAACCCAATGATCGTCAGCAAACATTTGGGTAGAGCAGTGTTTTATTTGTTGAGGAAGTTATTTCACATAAAGTGAAACTAATGTCGGCTTTAGAATGGAACCATGTGGTACTCCAGCAAATACTAAAATAAAGACTGTAAATATATTTAGTTGTCGTTCAAAACCAGAACTTGTCTCCTACAACATCTAGAGCAGAATCCTTAAACGGATAACAATGCTTCGGTTTATAGGATTTGTGGATTCGTCTAATCGACAAGTGAGATACCATGAGGCTCAGTCTAGACAATCTCATAATGAATGAAAGGATCTGATTCAGGATTTAAGTAAATAAGCCAGTATGAAGCATGCATTTAAGAAAGATTAACAAATAGCTTGTGATTCACTTTTAAAATAAAAATTGTATTTAGGAGTAAAGATAAGTAGTATTAAACAAATAATTTTAATCTTGTAATTATGTGAATCATTCTAGACTGCTGACTGATTAATTAACTAATTAACATGACAATAGTTCGGTCGTCGTCCTCACTTCACCGCATTCCAGAGCAATTAAATTTCGAAGTCGATGAACGGCTCGTATTCGCCATCGTTTGTTCATCCAAGAAATGAACTTAAAGAAGTTGATACTCTTTGTCGATGGGGTATGTTGAGCTGGGATCATGTTCACGCCGGCAGCTTGAGGGTGGACCTTAGAATGCCCGAGACAGCAAGGAATAAAAAAACGACGATGTGAGTTGAGTTCGTGATTAGCAGTCGTCGAAAGCGGTCGGTCAGTAGCCTGGAATTGATAATTTGATTCCAATATAATAATTAAATTTATAGTCAAACGCCTTTGTAAAAAACTATAAATAATAAAAGTTAGAATTGCAACCTTTTACACTAAATCTAAGTTCCCACATGTATACATAAAGCATTTTACATTAAGATTAGGTAGTTCAAGTTATTCCAATGCGCCTAAAGAGAATAGTATTCGATCAATGTATACTGCCCGTTATAAGCTACGGAGCTGAGAGCTTAACTCTTACAAGATGGTCTATTAACAATCGCGAAATACCTCAAAGAGTAATGCTGGGTATAACACTAGAGGACCGCATTCCAAATGATAAAATTCGAAGAAGAACGTGAGTAATTGATATAACCAGGCATATTGCAAGGACGAAGTGGAGGTGGGCAGGACACGTAGCGAGGACAGTAGACAACAGGTGAACAAACATACTTGTAGAATGGAAAACAAGAGAAGACGTCAGAAACACAAGACGGCCACCTACAGAATAATGTGGGAAAATTTAAAAAAGGCCTCTGTTCGACTTTGGATCTGACAGGCCAGACTTTTATGTCAGAATATGAATTTACGTTCGCATTGAACAGAAAAAATGTTTACAACGGCATTACTTTAATGTGAAAGTATTTAAAAAATAAAAATATCAATATGTACATAACATATGCGCTTTGGTGTACTCTGTAAAATTAAAAAAAATTACAGTTTCTGTTATGTTCATAGTTTCAATGCAGTTTATCCATATGTAAAAGTAAAAAAAAAAAAAAAAAACGAAAAACTAGCAAACCGTAAATAAATGCAAAGAAACCTGTAACAAAAAGAGTACAGAAAATAAAATTGCAGCGTTGTTTTTGTGTATGCATTTTGTTTTTCTGAAACTAATTGTGTTTAATGTTTTTATTTGCTTTAGCGTTTAACTTTATTCTACTTCTTAATCAAATAACAAAATTTTCTACTTACATTCTAAATGAGATTTATGATTTTGAATAAAAATCTTGAAGGTATATTTGAAATAAATTTTTCTCTTTCAAATCTCTAATAACAAACTCGTAAATTTTATATCTATGTATATGCTCCAAAGGATCCATCTGGTTTTTTATTTTACTAACTCTTAAGATTTCTTGATTTTTTGTCTCCTAAATACACTCGTTATGTTTGTATTTACTTTTTTTTTTTTAAATATAAATAATTGTTTTGTCTTTTGTTTTTGTTTCTATTAATATTTCTCTTTCACTCCTTTTTTATGTTTAATACTAGAATATATATTATTATATCAATTTATTAACTTAACATAGTAGTTATACATGATTGGCTGTTGCGAAAACTGAGAAATAAACATAAATTGATATTTTCTTTTTCTAAAACAAAATTGTTATTGTAATCACGAAGGTTATGCATAAATAATAGTCTTAAATTAAATTAGCCATGCGCATGTTGTTATTCTACTGCATTGCTGTCATCGTGGAGTGACATTCCTCTTCATATCATCGAGATTGACACGAACTAGCCGCACTTGATGAAGAGAATCCAGATTGTAAGCTTGTCATGGATCCTTTGTAATTGGCAGAGCTGAGAATTTCATAAAAGTAGTTTAGTTGTGCTGGACCATCTACGCCAGTTGTTGGACTAAACCAATGCATAATGTAAGTATCGGTGTAGTTCATCACATGCGAACCCTGTAATTAGATTCACAGTATATGATTTTTAAAATAAAATGGAATCAAATCTTAAATGTATGAATTAATTGAATTTATTTAAAAGAAGCAGGACGAAAGGAACTTTAATAGACTTAAAGAGGAGCTACTCAGATCTGCTCTTGAGAGGACCGTAAATACGGCTACAGAAATGCCGGGAGTGCCGAAACAAAGACAGAAGCCACAATGCAGCTTATACGCCAGGCATGCAACACGCATAGACGCCACGCGTCAGTTGGAGGAACCAAAACAGAAAACCAAATGTACTGTGAAAGCGACGAGATCGCCGCTCTCCGAAGAAAACGCCTACATCTGAAGCACAGAGTCACCAGGGGGAGAAGAAGAAATGCGGAACTCACTGCAATCCCAGTAACGGTGTTCAGTAATGCAAGGACTGAGCTAAAAAATAAAAGACACAAGTAGAAGCCTTTCACCGAGATGTGAGTTACGATCCTTGGGGAGTAGGATACAAGAGAGATGACAAGCCCGGACCTCAGGGAGGAAAAAATGGGGAACATATTGGAAACTCTATTCCCAACTCAGCCCACCAGAACCCCCGACATTCCCACGACCCTAATGGACTGCTGGACTAATCAAATTCGTTGACAAATGGGCACAACGAAAAGATGGCGAATTAAATTACTATGTCACCGAATTTAGAGCCGGACATCGTTACTTCAACAGCTATTTACAGACGATCGGGAAAGCAAGGAGCGCTTTTTGTTAGTATGGAGACTCTCAAAACGATGACGCCAAACACGCATTTTTCGAGTGCAACTGATGGCTAACAGAAAGAAGTGAGCTGGAATAACTGCTCGGTCCTATCACTCTAAACAACATCGTCGAAAAGATCTCCGCGAGCTGGAAATAGACTTTGGGATAGAAATTCACACACTCGCGTAAACGACAGGCAGACGAGAAACGGGCAGCCAACAAATAGCGAATGTAAGGCGCTAGACTTAAAGTAAAGCTGGAAATGAAGGAGCAGAAACGTAAATCCAAAAAAAATACAAGTCGATGATGCTGTTGATCATAAACGTGAATCGCATAAACAACAGACAGAAGCAAAACACGAAGTTAACAAACAGCGAATGCGAGACTCTTAAGGTAAAGCTCGAAATGAAGGATCGGAAACATAAATCCAAAGAAATGCAAGTTGATGATACCCTTTCCGAGCCATCGCGAAAAGTCCTTGTAAGCGATATAGAATTTGAACGTCGCTTCGTCGAAAATAGTTTCGGAATATCGTATTCGGTTTGCGATTGTTTGTGATTTGAATGATTTTGTGCACGAAACACGTGCCGGCGAAAATATTCTGACGAAAATCCATTCAGTATGCGCGTGTGTGATACTATAGAGTGCTATTCAATATAAAACTTCTCCGTCTAGCGACGGTAGAAATATCCATATTCCAATGTACTTCTGTGCAGCGGAGATACTTGACATCAGTTGAGGAGGTTTATTAATTTTTTTGTTCACTTTAGTCCCATGGGTATATTTCTTAAGACTGGATAGTAGTGGCATTCCTTTTAACCTTTGATTGACCTGTGATAACCATACCTTAATTTGGACATCCTTCTAAGGTTAAGGTCAAGCACAAAGATCCAAAAAAAAAAAATGGTTGATTTTCATTTTCGGTATTAAGAATGCAACTTCTAGTGGAATTTGACAATCGTTTGGAGTTTCTTAATTAGGTGTGCAAAGTGAGTGGCATGTTTGATAGTCCGGTACAAGTTCAAGATTGAGATTCGCCTCTCGTGTTGGTGTTTGGTGGAGTTTTTAGTCAGAAGACACATTGGACCTTATTTCTTCTAAAATGAAGCTGTAGCTGTTATCGCAAATAAATCGAACCGTGACCATGCAAATTTTAAGACCGGAACTTTGAGCTTTGGATGGATGCAATGTTTATTTACAACAAGACAGCGGTTCATGTCACACAAGTTTTCTAATAGGGCCATTTCTCGAAACGGTGATCAAAATTAGTCACTAAGATGATGCGATTTGTGTTGTCGATGTATGTGAATAGAGTCGCAAGGGTGCGAATAAACAATTTTATCAAAAGAGCTTGGTTCTGTAACAGAATTCGTGAAGGTCATATGGCTGATATTGTTTTTAAATCTTAAAGGTAACTACTAAAATTGATTCAAATAGAAAACTACTCCTATGTACTACATAATTTTGTGTTTTTTAAGATAAGATCTTGTTGTAGAGCTTTGATGGATATTTGATCTTGATCTGGTTCTCCACAGGGACACTTTGATCTTTTAAGAAATAAAATAGAAGACAGTTGCAAAGTCGAAGCGTTATTAATGAATGAAGTCAGCATTTAGTGACCAATAAAAAAGGAAGAAGATAATACCATCAACTATATTCGTACAAATTCATAATATATTTGTAAACAAAACAGGACAAATCTTACCTGAACACTTTCTTTATGTCGGCATACAATAGTTGGTTCATCTCGGAAATAATTTTCATTCTCCACAAAGTCCGACAGATCAAAGAATGATATTGAAGAGTCTACAGAACAAAATTATCAATTTAATCTATTTCTCTGTTTTTTGTCTCCCTCATATTATGTTCTTACCATTTTTTACTGGCAATTCTTTTGCTGTTCTATACAATGTAAAATGCAAATCACTACGCATTACATCAAAGTCCCATGTTAGTACACTTTTAAGGTCATTGTTTCTTATTACAACTTCGTGTATGTATCCGGCTTTTAATTCCACAGTTTTGTAGAGATTTTGATGTTCATGAGCTAGAGTCCCTTCAGCGTGAGCTTCTTCTTCTTCACTATTCATTTTGTAAAGTGTTTTAGGTATCAAACCACCTTCATGAATGAGCGTCTATAAATTTCAAAGTAAAAATGTTAAGTTAGCTTTCATATAATTATTGCATAACAATCTGCGAGCGTAATAGATTGAATACAGTTTTCTTTTTGCAATTTAGACGAACAAGTGGCCAATTAGTTGATTGACAAACAAAAACGTCAACAGGACAAACGAAATTTTTGCGCATTGCGGCATGTGTAATGAACGGAATTTGATTTCAGTTTTTATGTTGGTTGTAATGTGATAAGAAGAGTGAATTACATTTTTAAAATAATAATATTTGCATTTTTTTTCTTGTACGAGAAACAATTTTAAATAAATAAATCAGGAATATGTCTTTGCCTATGGATAAACAGCAGAAGCATGGTAACAGGAAGTAAACACTTAAAAGAAAGCAGAATGGAAGAAAGAAATGAAATAAAAACTACAATTGTAAATGAATTGATGGAAAGCTCTTAAATGAAGTTAATACTAAACATTATTAAAATATGATTTAAAATAATAAAAAAAAAAAACTAAAAAACAATTTCTAAGACAGAATCAAAATCGCAACAACCCCTCCCAGTAAGTAAGTAAGTAAGGGATGTAAGGGATGTACCCTTACTTACTTACTTAGTAAGCCTCAACCAACCTACTTCTTCAGCTAACATAGCTCTGCTGTTTACTAGCTGCTTGCAATTTTGCACGCCAAGTTGATTGAGGTCCCTCTTCACTTGTGCACACCATTTACTTGAATGAAGTCTACTCTTTAAGCTTGATATATAGTGTAGAGCATAAAACTCCCCTTTGACACTTCGTCAAGGTGGTAGATCACTTAAAATTTAAGTCCGGTATATTGTTTTCGCCTTGTGAGCTGGATAAGAATCTTGTTGGAATCGTACTTCATTCCCACCATTCCATTACATTTGGTTTCTACCGTTAAAATTCGGGTGGGATGACATTTTAGTAAAGTTATCAGATTAAAACTTGTTCTAAACAAACTGTTGTTTATGAATGAATACAAATGAATTAAGTTCCACGTAGCTTGTATATACCATTAATAGTGAAGTGAGGTCATCAATAAACTGATAGTAAATTTCTTTGGATTAAACATTTCATAACTCCCAACTGTCGGTCTTCTGTGAGTGCAAGGGCGTTATCGTCAAGAAATGGATTTTGAGTCAATCCTCACTTGTTTTTTTTTTACGAGAAGAAAGAAGCTGACGTCTGACTCAGCTAGGGTATTACCATCCGGTTGCCAAAGCGTCATTTTGGATGCCAAAAATACTTTGAACTAAATATGTCACGTCGGAAGCAATTTTCTTCAAAAGGTGGGTCTTATCACCGAGGTGAGTCCTTTAGATTCATGATAATACTAATTATATACTATGCGTCAAATCTCTGGTGGAACAAACTTTCACAAAAAGACACCATTGCTGCTCAAACAAAAACGATTTGCCTTTGCTGCATTATGCCTTACCTAATACTTCTGGATCTGCTCAACACGCATTAAGTGACACAAAATCTTGCGTGGCTTGTTGTGAGAGATATGACGACACTGCGAAGCACTAAATCTATGAGTATTCGGCGTAAACTAGCAGGTACTGATACCATGGGTGTTGGTTCTGTATGTACTTTGTCACTGAAGCCTTCACTCATCTTCATGTAGAAGTCAGAGTGAGTGAATGATACAGAAATAAGAAAATCTACCTCCGTATGCATAGCAGTACAAAAAACCTTTCTGAATTCCTTCACAACTTCCACACTAGTTATGTAGTTAGGTTACTACTAAAAGAAAGGTAGAAGGAACACAATGGTCTAGTTCTGGAAAGGAAATAATAAATAAACATATATGTATGTACATACATATGTGCTTTACTATTAAGCAGGAAGAATACATATGAACTCGACAGGTTAAACGAGGTTGTGTTCAAGGGCATTCTAAAACTACAACAGTGACCTTGTGATGTTTAAGGTACTGAGATCCCTGGCGCAATTATAAAAAACACCAACAACAATGATTGGATAAAAAAGCTATGTAGGAGTATTTAATGGTTTTCAGGAGCTCAAAACAAACAGGTTTTCTTACTAATGTGCGTTTGTATAAAACAATCGAGAACAAGTGATACATTGATTTATATAATTTTTTTTAACGACGTACAACATCACAAAACTACATCTTTGAGAAAAATTGTTCTCTTTCGTTGTATAAATAAATCAAAATCTATTCTAATGCCAGCAGAAACAACGAGCATTTTGAAACTAACTAAACAAAACCAAATTAAAAACAAAAAAAAAAAAAAAACAAAGAAGACAACTAAATCAAAAGATGAGATTGTACAACTCAACTCGAATTCACTTTTCTTACACATTCGCACGCAGCTAGATAGCAGCGCGTAAAATATTTCTCTCCAACCTCATCCAAATTTGCCGTTATGTATGGCTATTGGGAGGAATTTACATTATCAAATTTTTTAATCAATTTTATTTTCCCATTCTATATCTTCAAGCAAATAGACTAACCTTGCAAGGTCCACCTAAGAAATCTGGAATAATTTCCGAATCAATGTACTGTTCAAGTCCATCCTTCATGTGAATGCAATCTGGACCACCATAAAAAAGAAATTTCGAACGAGTGTTTTCATCTGAAAATCAAATATGATATGAATTGCTTTTTGAAGCATAATCAAGTGAGATGTATAGACTTACCGATAAAAGCACTAACGATTGTCCACGCAATAGGGAAGACACGTGGAGCTCGCACAACCAAAACTCGTCCCATCGTCTCGGGATAGTGTTGTTCAACTGTTTCGATTATACTCAAAAGAGCTTTAACTCCTGGTTGCCAAAGGTGACGCATTGAAAGTCCTTCTAAGTCAACTAATAGGCACCAACTTAGGACAGGTTTCCCAAGTTTCTTAGCTGACTCGTTGATCTTTTTGATGCCTTGTTCGCAAATGTAAATCGACTGGAATTAAGAAATACTTAAAGGTTTTCAGATTCAGTTTACGTTTGACTAACTTACTAGTTTAAGGAGTCCTTCAGTTCCGAGCGATTTTAAAAGTCCCTTCACATCCATATGGCCCAGACGTAAAATATAAATTGGGCGACCGGCATTGTCACAATGATGCCATCCACCAGGAAAATGATTCACAACCACTGATGGGATCTTATACTCATGTGATAAGCTATCAATATTATTGTCTGTACGCCATTGCAATGAGTTTTTAAGAGAAGTAAAAGCTTTATCCACGTGGAAATCACGTGCGCTAAGAAATCGTAAAAGAGTCTGGTAGCTTGGAATTTTTACAATATTTTCCATGTCTCCGACCAGTTTTCTTAATTCAAGCAACTTCGACTCCTGCATCGGTGAAAGCTGTCCCAAATATTTAGCAATAAAATCACCATCCAACATAATCTCATGATTGACAGGTGATGAGGACTCTTTAGCTACCGGTGATGCAGGGGCATCTAAAGGTGGCTGCCAACGTTCCACTGATACTATTCCTTCCGATTCTAATTCTTTGATAAAATATTCAATTATCTCCTTGCCTTTTAGTGTCGTTTGTGTGTACTGTTTCATGCCCATTTTTTCCATAGAATTTTCGAATCCAAAGAAATTCTTTATGTCGAGTGTTGCTATTTGATCAAAACATGTCCATTCTGGATTGTCTGGATGGGAATAGTACCTGCAACGTTCAAAGATTTCTATGCGTGATGAGAAACTCTCATTAACTGCCTCGATACTAAGTGTTCTATTTGCCATGTCCAAAAAGTTCCTCTGTATAAAGTAAACATGTTCCACACCTATTAACTTCTTAAAGATGTATGGAGCATCAACGGCTAATTTGCATCGACGACTTGTGTTGCGTCGTGCGCCATTGTCCAGGATTTCATCGGTGACAATTTGACAGTCGAGAACGATTGGCATCTGCGGACATGTAGGAAAGCGCTTTTCATAAGCCTAAAACGACACAAAAGAAAACGTGTAAAATACAAAACTCATAAATAAAAAAATATGTACATACATTATGAAAAGAGGTAGAGGTTAAGAGTGTTTTAAAACAGATCACGCTACATATGCAAAAACAAAATGTTAATCATTTCCAATTAGCATCAATTCTGCTACCAACGTTGTTAAGTACCCGTAGTTCGGAAAAACAGCAACATCCTTTTACGAATAAATTTTTCCAAGTTCAAGCAAGCAATTTCGCCCCAACTTCTGCCTACAAATTTGCGTGTTGACGGTTTTCCTTTTTTGCTTGAGCCTAATCCACTACAGTGCATGTACAATACACTTCGAATTAAATTTATTTCGAGTCTATAATTAAATCTTTCCTGGGTTTACTAGAACCCTGGTGGCAAAAGAAAACTAAGACGTGAAATTGGTCTAGTCATTGGAAAGGTCACTGGTTAGACAAAATCTTATTCACCATGTAGTTTCTAATTTAAAATTAAATTAATTCAACATTGAAAATTCCCATTCATTTCTTGGATTAAGGTTCTAATTTTAGTTAATGCAAAGGGGGTTAGCTCGTGAGGTATCTTGAATTCAGAAACTTTTATTTTTTTGTAATTAAAAGGAGGATGAAAACTTGACGGATGTAAAATTAAGTGGAGAGAACAAAGACTTTACCTACAGAATTACATTTTAGATGAAGGTTAAATCATTTTTGTACCCTTAAAATGTTCGTACACAGCACGGGCGAAGGAAATTTAGGGAGTAAGAAAAGACAGGTACCGATGTACATTGTTTTTAAATGTTTGTAAATTATAACGTCCAGGAAACATGGAGGTCGGCAGGGCATTCCATAAGCGAGTTGTACGGCTTAGGAAAGAATCACGATATTTTAGAGTACGTCCGAAAATGGGTTTGAGGGTATACTGATGAAAATTCATAGCGAGACGGGTGTTACGGTTGAAAGTTGTACTGGAGTACTGGTGGTAAAAATAGCGATAAAACAAAGTGAGACAGGAGACATTGACATGTTCGAGGGTGTCAATTGAATGACTGATATTAGTATCGCCAATGAGTTTTATCGCATGGTTTTGAATCCTATATAGCAGGTGAAGAGATGTTTTAGTAGCACCTGACCAGATGTGGGCATTGTACTCCAATTTTGGGCGGATGAATGCCTTATATATTGCGGCCAGATCAGAGGGGTTAAAATATTTCTTACATAGCTTGAGGAAACCTAGACATTTCGCAGCATTTTTGGCGACATCGAATATGTGGTCATTCCAACGTAAGTTGTCACTTACACAAGTTTATCGGCTTCGACGATGCAAGTGCCATTCATGGATAATGGCTGGATATTTGAATTTCGCTTTAATGGCAGCAGACAGCATTGAGTTTTAGAAGTATTTAATTCCACTCGGTTGATAGTTCCCCAATTGGTTATGCTGTTAATATCGGAATTTATTGAGCTTAACATACGTTTCCGTTCCCGTTCTACAACCGAAGAGCAGGGGCGTGAGTCCGGAAACGAATATGAAAAGCAGAGAGAACTGTTTTTAGCAAAGGAATATATTGGATTAGAAGTAGCAGACAAAAGATCGTCGGAGATAGAACGGAGCTCTGGGGCACATCAGCATTTATTTTGTGAATATCCGACTTGAAACCGTCCAAGCCAACGTGAATTGAACGTTCTGAAAGGTAATTTCTAATCCATTGAAGAAGAGAGTCATCGATTCCAAAAGCATGCATTTTCGACAAAAGAGCCTGAAGCCAAACTCTGTCAAATGCCTTAGAAATATCAAGTGCAACTATCTTGTTTTCGCCAGATTGATGTATGCTTTGGTTCCACTTTTCGGTGAGACATGCCAGTGGACCTGTTGCTACGAAAACCATATTGCCGCTCATTGAGAAGTTTTCGAGTTTCGGATATTTCATGAGCTGACAGTTTATCAGCGTTTCCATGACCTTGGAAAGAAGGGACGTAAGTGCAATGGGTCTGTAGGATGTGAGAGAAGAAGATTCGCCTTTTTTAGGGACGGGCTGGACAAATGCTGTTTTCCATCTGCTCGGAAAGAGTCCTAAAGAGTAGGACTGATGAAAAAGCTTACGCAGTGGTTTTGCCAGCGGGGAAGAACACCTCTTCAGAAGAAGGGGCGATATACCATCTAGACCAGCGGATTTATGCATGTTAAGATCTTTGAGTACTCTTGCTACTACACGAGTGCGAAAGTGGATTCGTCCCATTGTAGATTCGACGCACTCAAGTGTGGGCGGGGACAAAGCATAATCTGGGAGTGTTGAGCTAGCCGCAAAGTGTGCAGCAAGCAGATTGGTCTTGTCCAAAGAGCTGACAGCTGGAATGTCATTTACAATGAGCGTTGGGATGGAGGATGAGGCAGAATTTTTGACGAATGAGCAAAAATTGTTACTGCCTTTGGGACACTGCAGTATTTTTTGGCTCAGTTTTTGGTCGTATTGGAATTTCACACGCTTGAGAAAGACGTTGCAGTCATTTCTGGCTCGTTTAAACTTTTTTCGGTTTACCATTTGGAGATATAACCCTGTTAGACCAAGTCACGAAATGTGAGATTGAATGGCAACCTTAAAGGCATTTTTTTTTTTTTAATAGGAGTATACGACGAATACACCGTATGCAGGACACAAAATCTTTTGAGTTGCAAATTCAAATTAAGTTAAAATATTTCATACTTTTTCTAAGATTGCCAACAAATACTGATTTTTGGTACTACACGGATGGTCACAGTTCTAAGAAACATACGGTGAATTAATAAGAATCAATAAGAAATAGAATTTCAAGTTCTGAACTTATTTCATAGTCCTGCCATAAGTTCTGTTACAAATGAAAATACCATGAAAATACCACTATTGGACGCTAGGCAATAGTGACAATTTGACACTGACAATACTACTTTGAGGCTTTCCAAAGTCTTGCAGGAAATGCTATCCATTAGATTGCTGTTATAAAACTAGAAATATTGCCTTAAGCCGCTCCTGCGTGGTTTTGGATTCTTATCTTCCAACACACTTTTTCACATTTTGCTGGTTAGCTTGTGCACCTGGTTTCATGCCTTTTTCTTAGAAAGGTTTGTACTACTTTGAGAAACTCCCCACCAACCCTTTTTGGGAACGGGGTGATGGCCGAAATAAGCCCTTGTAGCATTTTTTTTCGCTTCCCTAGATGACAGCATAACTTTTATCGTTTTATCTAGGAATTCGTCCATGCCCTGCTTTTAATACCGCATTTTGGAAAGGCATGTTAGCGTCCAGTAAAAAACATTACGTATGACAGGGCTAAGTATTTGACAAAGATATTTAATTAAAAAGCGTTGTCCAAAGAAAAAATTGCTCGAATTCTTACCTTAATTCGCAGCAATTATATGATATGATAGGCCGTTAACACTCTAAAAAACGACAAAGGGGATAGGAATTAATGACGTTTTCGCGGAGCTTCTAAAAGCAGAAATAGCAACTTGGGCTTGAGAATCTGAATGTTTCTTAAGATGCTAGAAAAGGAAAAGTATCTGGAAGTTCGGGAACTTAACAATGATGCATTGTATCTCATGATTGGTCAATGTTTTGAATATATTCGTGTACATTTGTGTACCTATAATTTTGTTTGTCATTTTACGAATGTGGAGAAAAGTTTATCTTAAACATATGACAGCTTACATGGGACAAGATAACGCTCACAATCATGGAAATACTCTATTTTCACAAATAAATATTAAAGGACCGATAAGCAAATTTAACATGGTTTTTTATACCTTGAAAATATTGTGACCACCGAAGGCCGAGTTAGACAAAATATAGTCAGTGCTACTATAAGAGTATAGCATCCGGAAAATGTCTCCCATTATCACAAGTCAGTTACAATTGGTAGCTTAAAACTCCACAAGGGAAACGTTAAGAATTTCAAAAACATCATTATTAAGATTGATCCGCATTTTTTGAAAAGACATCTTTTCAGTTCAAAGTAATTCCTTTAGTCAAGACGGTAGAAGAGCAGGTCGATCGAGACAAGCACCGCTTTGCGGGTAACCCCTGTTTACTACCACGTATTGGCCACAGCCTGCATCTGCAATCAATGTCGTATTCATCGGCGTCACTTTAATCCACAAAACTAGTGATTTGTCTACGCCGTGTTGTCTGGCCGAGTTAAACATGCCGTCAAAAGTTGCGTTGTCGAAAGCAACCTCAAAGTCGATGAAAATGCTCAGCTTGTATTCCTTTTTGTCGAGTGCGCCTTCAAATCTGCCTACCAGATTCTGAAGTGCACTCTCGCAAGGTCTTCTGCCTTGGTAGACTTATTGCATCACCAGTTTGAGGCTAGCAGTAAAAATTCTCTTGAGAGTTGCCACCAGCTGATCTACCATATACCTTTTTATAACGTAACTGGATGTATACCATCGGTGCCAGGTGACTTGAAGCCATTTAAAAGGAAGCAACAGCATGAATATCAGATATATCAGCTACGGCTTCACTAGGAGCTAGTTGTGAGCTGGTTCCGATTAGGTTACCTAGGAAGTGAGACACAAGCATGAGAAAGTCTCTGCTTTCGACTCAGTATAGGTACCGTCAACCGCCTGGTTTATCTTCCCCTTCTGAGGACTTTGATTAGCCTAACGATTTCACGGTTAGTATCGATCTTTTCGCAAAAAAAAAAAAAACTGTATAAGAGACGCTTCTCGATCTTTTTGCTTCAATCTGTAAAGATTCCAATCTTCCAACAAATTAGTCTTAAGTGAGCTGTTTAGAAGTTTTCTGGGTTCTTTACGAACACGCTGCAAATCTGCGTTCCACCAAGGACTGGGCGAAGGACAGGTTGTGAACAGCTTTCTCCATCTTTTGTCGGGTTTTATATTCAACACGGAATGGGATGCAGTAGCAGACTTGGAACGTCGAAGGTTGATTTGAGTACACAAAATAGATGGGTACTAGGGTGGTTATCTCCTATCCGCACTCATTTGAAAACAAAATAAGTTAACCCGTCCATGCCTAAAAACAACCAACTAACCAACCTAGTTCAGAAAGCATACCACATGTTCCCTTCATTTTAATATTTCCGAATAAATTCATTGAAGACACCGGAAGGAATTGTGAAGTAAGGCTTACCAGATTAGGTGCATGATATTGGACGGCAAAGGCACTTTCTCGTTTTTTTGCGAAATAATATCCATCAACTTCTACGGGACCAATACCATTCATTAGCAATCCTAAGAAGCACAAAAAATAGACAAGTCCTATTTAATGGCCTAACTAAAGTAGAAAAAACCCAGCTGCAATATACCGTGGAGCACATGACAAGACTAGTAAATCGTGGCATTCCGCGTAGTTGGCTTACATATATACGTAATCTGCTTTACTGAGAGGCAGACAACCCAACTTGCATAATATTAGAGCAATTAAATATGATTTTCAAATTGTATTTCAGTGGAGTTACGTAGGCTTCTTTAATAGCTTATAGCGCATTCAGCCTTGTCGTTTAAAAGCTGTGCACATACTTTAATCTTTTTAAAGGAATTAAAAGAACTTAATAAGAAGTCCATTAAACAGAATTTTGCCTGGAATAATTCACCGTATAATTACTGACCTCTTTATTCCAATGGAAACTCATACTATTTAACTAACTAGACTACCGAAATACCAAATTCAGTTCTTATTAAAATAATGATAATAAATCCTAATGAAATTTCATTTTAGATGCAGAATATTCTAAAAATAACTCACTTTCCTACCGTGAATATTAATGTTTCTTAAAACCAGCCAGAACCCCTAGGCATCCAAGCATTTTCTTCGAGGATGTGAAATAATTTATCCTAAAAATATCTTTCAACAAACTTTTTAACGAGAGTTTACAACCATTAGAACGATTTTAAACGACACAACCTCTTAAATTTGAACAATCTCCGGAGGCAATTGCCACTGATGGTTTGCAATCTTTTTTTTGTTATTTTTTGAATATCTAACCCCAAAGTGTGTGTTTTTCCTTACCATCAATCAAATGAGAAAAGCAATAATGTAAAGTATCTCTTGATGAAATTTCTCGTAAATCAGTTTAATATATATAAGCGACCTTGAATTGAAACTAAGTAACATTGGGAGTACTCATCCTCGTACATATAGATCCGTATGGTGTGAATGGCTCCAGTTTAAAAAAAAAAAATTGTTATAAATCGAGAAATCCTTGAATCGGTCTTTAAGTCTGGACAAGATCCAATAGCCCGATATAAGTGAATTACTGAAAAAAAGAAAAGCTACTCGTACAAACAATTAAAAATTCATTACCACTTACTGCACAGTCGAGGGCATGCATTTAAGCCGCGCACCAGTATCAGTTTACGAGTTTTTACGGGGTTAAAATGTATCCATAGCACTCGGTTCAATAATTCATAAATTCTGGTACACAAGCATTTACTTATGTATGTAAGTAAGTAAGTAAGTTATCCATTCATTTGTCTTAAGAAAATTATGCCTCGTCTCACACACGCCGGCAGCACCAAATAGCTAAAGGGGTTGGTTCATAATTTGGGGGTAGCTTTACAAAAAAAACTTAATAACAGATATGTAAATGTATGTACACATGTATGTAGATGTTCATGCTCATAACTTCGGTTTTTTTTTTCGTATCATTCCTCAAAAATTTAATTGTGAGACTGAGAACCCGTATAGATTCCCTTTGTAGCATCCTGGAGCGAATTGATCTAATTAAGCCCGGTTGGGATATGCCTTTTTTATTCGATTTGGTTGCGTAACAGGGACGACTAGAAGCTAATCTACAAAATATCTGTGTATCTTTTGGCTGGGGCAAACGAAAGTTATGAAACTTCCGCATCTACTCAATGTAGATGTGAGTGCAGAAATTAATTGATGCTGATTGATAGATAAATAAGCCGTTGTACTGTGAATATTGGCAAATATGTGCTTAAATCGGAAATACAATGCATATGAGCAATCACCGGTATCTAGATAGAAAAACAAATTTAAATTTGATGTATGTCGTCGTGTATAAGTATGTGCATAAGTTTTGCAAGTAATAGACAATTTTAACGACAAATTGATTGCCTTATGCAGAACGTCGTAGAAATTTATAATTTGCGTTTTTACCGCTTTTTAATTAGTTTAACAAAAATGTGTCAATCAGGGGGAAATAATACCAAAAAACGTAAGTACGGCTCTAGGTAAATGAACCGAGTGGTTAAACCTGTGAAATGGTTGTGAATCCTACGCATCTGTGTGCAAAACAAGTAAAAAATAAATAAGGGAATCATGAGTGGAAGAAAGTTAGCTTTGGTCCAAAGTGAGATGTAAGGTGCTTTGAATTGTTCCTTTATGTTCCTTTAACTCACTAATCTTAGGTTTGAAGTTAACTCGTTTAGCTCTTCATAATCTTAGGAAAAGTTCTATTGTGTTATTTTGTAAGAGGTTAGTCCAAAAGTACCCGTCCTGACGTATAGATGGGGGTTGTTGTTTAAAAAAAAGGCTTTTGTATAAAGTACCATACAAAACTTAAATTTGAAGTTTGACGACGTTACTTTACTTGGTATTTGTTCGACAGCCATCAATGGTGAACGCTTTAAATGAATTTTTAAACATGGTCATCGTTATGTGATACAAATACTTTAATTTGAAAGGCCTCAATCCAACCAATATTTAAAGGATCTGGATTCAACTCTTGGGGAGTCTGCTCCTTCGTTTCCAACAAAATACTGGATCGCAGAGTTTAAGTGAGGCCGTACGAGTTACCAGGACGAATATCCGCAAAATGGTATTGATACTAGGAGATATGGTAAACATTTCAAAAGGCGCTGTACATCGCATGTTGACAGAAAAATTGGACATGAGAAAGCTGTGCACAAGATGGGTGCCGCGATTACTCACAATGGAATAAAAACAGCGTCGTGACGATATTTCACCCGAGTGTTTGGTGAAGTTTCACAGCAATAAAGCTGAATTTTTGCGTCGATTCATAACTACGGATGAAACATGGGCCCATCACTTCACACCCGAGACGAAGGAACAGTCAAAACGAGGGACTCAAAAGGGAGAGTCGGCTTCAAAGGAGACGAATACAGTTCCATCCGCAGGCAAGGTCATGGTATCAGTTTTTTGGGATGCGCGTGGGATAATTTTCATTGATTATTTTCAAAAAGGCAAAATAATCAATAATACCACCAACCAATATTACAGCGTTTGAAAGATGGAATCGAAAAAAAAAAAAAAAAACCCGCATTCGATGAATAAAAAAAATCAACGAGTTAAAGTTCGAATTGCTTCCTCATGCACCCTATTCGCCAAATTAAGCCCTTTCGGAATATTTTTTATTTCCGAATTTGAAAACATGGCTCGATGGTAAAAGATTTGCCAACAGTAAGGAGGTAGAGTCTGCCGTTGATGGTTATTTTAAAGAGCTCTACGATTTTCACTATAAACAGGGTATCGAAGCTATTGAGCGTCGCTGGGAAAAGTGTATTGAACTAAATGAGATAAAAATTTTTGTGTTGTCTTTGTTAGGTCGGGTACTTCTGGGACTACCATCGTACCATATGAAATGCCCGATTTTCACTCCGTTCGCAATAAGAAGTTCTCGAGTAAATATCTGTAACAGAAAGTGGAATTTTTTTATAAGATAAAGTGGTACGTGTGTTTGACTTCTGGGATTTTTCGGGTTCGTTGCAACTTCAGTAATTTTTATCTACGAATTGTTTATATTACTGTCGACGGCTCAAACTCGGAATCTGAGAAACCAGAAACGGTAATTGACGACAATGTTTTAAAAGCAACAGTAGATACAGACCCAATGAAAAAGGTGCGGTACATTGCACAAGATATGGGAGTATCTCCCTATGCCCTATGAACTGAAAAAAGCACAAAAACTACGCTGCTTAGAAATCTATGCGTCGCTGAGCTTAAAGCACCAAAATTGCCGTTATTGGAGCGAACAAAATTAACTTTTGTTTGCACAAACATTAATGCATACACAAAGATTGACAGGAGACACTGTTAACGTCAATAGTCTCAGGTATAGGAGTAGAGCGATGTTAACCGACTTTGTGTGCTCAGAGCTTGATAAAATCGATGTATCCGAGCTGTGGTTTCAACAAGGCGCGCGCTACATGCCATACAAGTGACGCAACGCTCGAAGTAGTGAAGGAGAAATTTGGCGACTGGCGATCATGCGATTTGACACCACTCGATTATTTTCTCTGGGGCTACGTCATGTCTTTAGTTTACGCTAACAAGTCGAGTTCGAATCCAATATTCAACACGCTGTTGCCGGAATAACCCCGAACATATTGGACCGAATCATCAAAACACTGTCAGCGAAGCCGAGGCGGCCATTTGAATAATGTGCTATTTCGCACATAATGGCATGGATATATCTATAAAATAAAGACAGAATCAATTTTATATCTCACACCGTTGTTGTTTCATTTATATTTTTTTTCATATCGTTCTTATCTAGTTCCATTATTAGGCATCAGTAGTTCAAAAAAATTTGTAAAAAAAAAAATTTGTTTGTTTATATAAGGGACACTGTAATATCGTTTATATGTATAGAAAAACTTGTCCTATTATATAGGACGATCTATGTGGGAAGTACGAATTCCAGTCTAGTTTTAATGAAGACCTATACGACATGCAAAACTTCGTCTGAAATAACTAAAGAGTGATTCATGAAACGTTTACAGCAGTGAACGGACTCTTGACAAACTTCGGGTCTGTCTATTGTTATGTTTGATAGTTTGATTCAACACAATTTTAACATCAGCTGAATGTATGAATATCGTAAAAAACTTTTACAAAAATAATGAGGCACCAGTGTTAACATTTCGTGCTCCACGTGAAATTTTCAGTGTAATGGGACTTTATTTTTTCGAGGATCATGAAGTAAAGGCCGGTACCGTCTATTCTGACCTGTACCGTAGAATGTTGGCAAAGTTTTTGTAAGCCGAATCGGTTGAATTGGAGTTGAGAAACATTTGTTTTCAATAAGATTGCGCTACATGTCATGCACCAGAAAATCTATTTTTTGAAGCGAAAATTCGGTAATGGCATAATTTCCCAAAATGGATCCAGACTGAGTTAGCCTTTGTGTGATCTAACGTCTTGTGACTTATTTTTTTTTAGTTTTCTGAAGGATTAAGTTTACTTCAATGCTCCTTGAACTACCGAAGCATTAACAAACATTATTCGGGCCGGTATTCAGCCTTTTTTTATTATCTCTGAATCAGATATGTGTGCACATATGACTGAAATTTTGCTCCACGTATAACTGTATTGCATAAAACTTTCAAACCTATCTTATTTTCTTGTTTCAAATATGTACACGTTTAATGAATAGCCCGTTAGTGGTACACCTATCTCATTATGATCCAGAGCACTGAACCCTTGAATCCAATTAAAAAGGACAAAGTAGCATGGAAATACTTCATTTTAAGGAACCTGGAAATACTTGCTCCCATTCATTTACAAATCCATTGATTTTTATGTTAATTTCAGTTTTGTAGTGATATCCGAGTAAATAAGGGCAGAAAGTAAGTGTTTTGTTTCGTTATGTATGTGTATGAACTCTTTCAGGAACGATAAACTGCATATTCATACGTACTAAGTTCTAAAATAAAAATTAATCTAAATATTTAACTAACAAAGCCTTGAGAGCACCTTTCTCATATCACATGACAATTAAAAAAATCTGTTCTCTTACACATGGGCTAAAAAAAACTTTGTGGACTTCAAATTAAGTGGTTCAAAGACGCTGCAGAGTTTTCAAATTGAAATTTCGTTTTTAATTTTGATCCATAAAAGGCCTTAATATTTAAACATCTTATTAAGGCTACTAACTAAATACTTTGAATCTACAATTACATGTCCTACCCTTATAACCTCATTGTTTACTAATGACTTCATATGAAATTTAAAAAAGCCCCCACGCTACATTTAACCTCTCATCATTTATTGACAATACACATAATCATTTGTCCACATTGATGACGCCCAGAAAGCTATCAATCTCGAATTCAATGTCACCCTTTCGATTGGCGATTGAACAAACGAATATATTATATTAAGAAGAGAGTTCAATAACGAATCTACGAGTATATGTGTTTGTATGTTAAAGCTTCAACCCTGACCCTTGATACCGAGTAACACATTGCTCAGTTTGCCTATTTATTAAATTATCTTGCAGTACAACATTATAAGTTTATAGCACAAACTGCTTCTAGAAGGACACCTGCGACTTTAAAAAGAATCTATGAGAACAACACAAATTGTCCTCAGATACTGGATGTACTTACGAATGTGTTCCATTTTTTCCCACAATTTAATTAACTTGGATAGTGCTTTGCTGCAATTAAAAGTTAAAAGTCAATGGCGATTGAAAACAGAAGGTCTAACGGACTTTGTGATAAAATTAACTTTCCAATGCCAGTTTTCAGACTCACACTTACAAAAAACCACCACACCCCTTGATAGAGTATGAACTCCTACTTTGATTGAGTCTCTTTCTTCTATAAAGAAATTGTGTTCGTTAATAAAATATTCAGGCGACACTGATGTATCTTTAAAGCTATAATCGGTGTTCAGCAGTATCGGATAGAAAGTGTACGAGTAGAAAGGATAAAAAAAATCGATGAAGCGAGTAAATAATGAAAACGAAGAAGACATTTGACTTTGGGGTCTAAGGTTCTCGAGGACAACGACGTTTTTCAGTAGGTTGGTTGGGGAAAGAAAATCATTTAATGGTGGTCTAGTATATACAGTGAATGTATCTTAAGGGAAAATAGGAATAACAAAAGGGAAATCGTTGTCTTTTTTGTTTGAGAGACAGGCAAAAGGTATGTTTTCTAAGACATCGTACCAGAATGGACATACGAGTAAAAGGGTGGCCCAGTGGATAGCAATTTTGCAAATTACTTTAAAATGTATCATAAAAACGTATGCATAGAACTTCGATGTAATGTATATACGAGGGTGCGTCAAAAAGTCCCTGAAAAAAGAAATAAGGAAAACTTTTCGACATAATCTTTTTTTTAGCTCGATATACTTCGTCCAACGTTTCTCCAATTTTTAGTTTCCTCCAAATATTACGATTTCTCCGGGCGAATTTATTCGATCTAAGCCTCCTAAAACCAATTTCTTTTTTGGAAACAGGCAATAGTAGCTGGAGGCTAACTCTGGAGAATATGCTGGATAAGTGAGCAATTCTTTAGCTAATTCATGCAATTTTGCCTATGCAACTGCGGACTTGTGTGTCGATGTGTTGTCCTGGTGGCAAAGAATTTTTTTCTCGCGGTCATTCTTCCTTCAAATTAGTTTCGTATCCATTCAACAGCTCTACTCTGCGTCGGTGATCGTTTCATCTTTGTCAAGTTAATCGATTGCATGACACCGCCCGCATCCCAAAAGACTGTCACCATGAGCTTGTTGGCCGACGGACGACGGACCTTAGCCTTCTTTGGTTCCATTCACCAGGACAAGCCACTGACTCAACTGTGCCTTGGTCTCTGGTGTGTTTTGATGAATCCAGTAATTTCCTTCGATTTTCCCCTCGAGGACTACTCTGGAATGACCCTTTTAACTTACCTCTCTATCGTGATGGCCTCAAACTTTTTCAGCAGAATACCCTCGAAAAACGTAGACACGTAGCTGACATTCTCTTCATTCATTGACTGCTGTCTGGTTCTGTGGATTGCGCTTCCCTTTACAATTCTATTTCCTTCAACAGTAACTCTCGTAATTTAAAGTGTCCTATTCTCTCCTATATTCCAACCCACCGCACCTCTTATGCTTCCGACAAAACAATCTCCCGCATGCTCCGTAAGATCAACTGAAACCTTAACTTTTTGATTTTAACCCGAGCACTTCTCGTCACAAACGTCATCTTCTCCACCATATTCTTATTTCCTAACTCTTAATTTTTAGTCTAAATCTAAATCTAAATCTAAAATTAAAATTAACATCTCTTAATATCCTGCGCCGACAGCATTTTATCCCAGAAACCAGTTGGCAAAGCAGCAAACAAAACATCAGAGGTGTAGACTCTTAAATGGGGGCACACATATCAAAACATTACTTCAATAAGGCTGCTGGTACTGACATCCTAGCTGCCGAGCTGTTCAAGGTGTGAAGAGCATCTATAAAATCATATCTTAAATATGTTCGGACTAAACGAAAATGAATGGTAGCTCAGCATTATACGACCAAGATACTGAAGAAGGAAGACCCTCTAGTCTACGTCAACTACGGAAGCATGAGTCTCCTCAACATCATTTATAAGTTCTATTCTGTCGTTATATGTTATGTAATCGTTTAAAACCTTTTGCCAAACAATTTGTTAGTCCTTATCAGTGCGGCTTAAGGCTTAAAAAGTCCACCATCGACGATTGCTACATTGCAGCATATAGGCAAAAAAAAAAAAAAACCCACGACTTCCAATTCGGCACACTTCAGATACCAGTTTCATTATTAACAAATTGAATGTCGTGCAGTATACTAATCGATATCTCAACCTGCAACATTTAAAAAAAAAAAAAACATAATTTTTGCTAAAGCATCAACATTTGTTGTTCCTTCTGGAATTTAATTTTTTTTTTGTTTAAATGTATACCTTGGCATATTTTTTTTGAATTAGCAAACGTATTGAATTTCCACGCAATTGCAATAGTATGGAGAACCACAGCTTAACATTATTGCCAGTTGTTTTTCTCTATATTTTCATACTAGTCAGCGAAATATTTTTAGTAATTTTTGTTTCCCATTAAAACAAAATTTTGATGACTTTACAACAGCAATAGCAACTTTCATAACATCCGTTCTGAATTTACTTAGATAAATGAGAAGACTTCAAGTTTCTTGCTCCAATCCAATTGAATGGAGAACAATTGTCAACGACTATCTTCTTAAATTCCATTGATGGCATATCCGTAACTGGTTAGTAAGCGATCAGTTTCAATGCAAATCAGCAATCGGTGCCGATATGGGGACACCTAATAGTTCTTTTGCCAGATGTTGATTAAATCTTATAAAGATTTATTAAGTTACAGAGGAAAAGATCCTTTAAGTTCAAATCCGCAATATCATTATGTTCAGTACAATCAGTTTAGATACATATATTTCCTCTGATGTGATGTTGTAATACTACCAAGTACCACGTTGGATGGAACATACTACAGCATTCTTATTCTATCCATTTGCATTAGACCGGTGGTGGGATCTTAATTACCTTTTGATCAAAAAGTAACCGAAAACGGTTCAATTAATCACCGATATTCATTTTATTCCATTTCAAAATAATCTCCTTTTCAAGTAATACACATGTTTCAACGCTTCCTTCAATCTTCAAAACATTTTTTATAAGTCGATTTTGGAATCGTCTTCAGCTGCTGCTGTGAGTTCTTTTCGCAAAGTGGTTAAACTTGAGTTGTGGGAATAGGTGAATACAGAGCTTGCGGAACGGTATGAACATTGTTTTTGATCAAATAGCCACGTACAAGATGAGGTGTGTGAGCCGGTACGTTGTCGTGGTGAAGAAACCACGAGTTGTTTCTCCACAATTCTGGTATCTTGCGATAAACATTTTCCCTTAAACACTTTAATACGCTCCCGTAATACTTCTTATTTGCTATTTGGCCTGGCGGTCAACTAAGCCCTGATTTTGACGAAAGCCTTATGGTAAATAGCAGAATAATCAACTCCCAACAGGGTGGGCTTCTGCTGAATGATGTGTCAGTAATGGTACGCTGCAAGGCGGTGTCCTTTCTCCCCCTTTCTGGAACTTAGTGGTTAATGAACTGATAATATACCGGGAGGCGATTGGAAGTAACTGATCCTGTTCTCTTTTTCAGGAAATACAAAATTCCAATCATATACCCTCTCTCAATAAACGTTACCAGTTTAATCTTTTCCGATTCAGCAAAATATTTTGGTCTCATTTTAGACAGGAAACTAAATTGGAAACCTAACATTCAGGAAAAAGCCAAGGAAGCTACAGTAGCTTAATTCAAGTAAAAAAGCCATTGGGGCCTTTAATCTCGCATAATCCATTGGCTACATATCTCGGTTATAAGACCGATACTCACCTACAGGGTTGTTGCCTGGCAAGGTTGTTGGCCTTAGAAAATGCAGTCAACTGCAGCAAACTAAGCAGAGTCCATTAGTTGAGCCATACGCTCTACTCCCACCGAAGCCCGGATGTTCTGTTTCATTTGACACCACACGATATCTTCAACAGGCAAGTAGCTGCGACTGCTACATAGTGGACAAATAGTTCTAGGAATCCTTCCAGAGAACATTGATTATACTATAGTCGAACATTGTTTTGACAAAGACTTTTATGTAAGCTTCCTTTCTAGATCGTTCTGGTAGGAAAATGCTTTTATGGATGACAAGTCAATCCATTTCTATCTAGATGGATCTAAGATTGATAGCGGGGTTAGTGGCGCTGTTTTCTCAGATAGGCTTAATCTAAGTATCTCATTTCGGCTTCCAAATCACTGTAGCTTGTTCCAGGCGGAAATTTTAGCGATTAAAAAAGCTCTTTCCTGCACGAAGAAAACGTGATATCTGCAAATGATATTCACATCTTTTCGGTTTTTCAGACCTGTACCAAGTCCCTGAACTCAGTCTCAATAAAATTATAAAACCGACCTTGAATGCCGATCATCTCTTATGGAGATAACAGAGCAATTCAACCATCAACTCGATGCTAACAAAAGAACGAACCTTAGGTGGACTGTTGGTTCAACATGTCTAGCGACCAAACAGTTCTGGCCAAAGTTGGATTTGAATCGTTCTAAGAGTTGGATTTTTGTATATAGGAAACATATCTGCGCTATCATAGGTGTCATCACTGGACACTGCCTTTTAGGCAGCATGTAAAAAGGATTTAATGTGTACTGCACTTTTTAAGAACTGTTATTGCAGAAGAATGTTTCATAGTAGGACATGATTTTCTCATGGGTAAGCCGCTGTTTATTGGTCCTTATTATGTATTTTAATGTTGTTTAAGTGCATTACGCGAAATGTGGCTACATAAACCTTCTAGATATGATATTTTAGTAAATGTAGTTGACCTTTAACAGATTTCAATTTCTTCAAGGCAGAACCAATTCTCTCCTTTCCATTGAAAAATTGCTACTCAAGCCATCTTCTCTTTTTAAATTATTTTAAACCGTTGCTAGCTCAGCAAAACAACTTTTCGCTATCATTAAAAATTTTTTGGCACGCCACTAAGTGCCAACAAATTTAGACAGCCTAGACAAACACAACAACGTAGTATATATTGAACCGGTTCCGAAAAGCAAACATTAGCATTTCTTTCACTACATTTCTATTTCTCGTTTCAAGAAAGCCACATTCCAATTCCCATACAGTACGCCCATAATTCAATGGAAATATCGATAAAAGCAAATCAACGCCTCTCGTGAACGCTAAATAAACGGACTAAACTGCCCCCCACCCGAAGTCCAATTCAGACCCGAAATTGTTCGCAAATAAACAACAATTTTTCGCTTCCAATTAATATTTCTGTGCGCTCTATTTAGAGATCTATTTATAGTTTTCTGGTGCTTAAATCATGCATTTATGTTAATTTTTTTACCTACCGACAAGTGGCAGTTTCGTGTGGGCTTCTCAAGTTCAAGTGTCAAGTTAAATAAACAACTTGATGCGCAACTTGTCAATACCACATGCCTCACAGGTGGGAATGGTTATCGTTTTAAAGGTAGTCAAGACAAGGAAGACTTTGCAGATCGGAGGTGGTTGCCAAAATTTCAACATTTTAGAAATCTCCTCAAACAAGCTGTCGCAGTTGGGTAAGAATAGAGACAGGTCTTTCTGAGGAGTGATATTCTAAAACACCTGGGTCACTGAGAATTCAACTTGAAAGTGCAAAAACACGAATCAAACATACGAGTATGTTAAAGTACAAACATGCAAATTGTAATTATAAATAAATTATTAATTGTTTTGTGTTTGACAAGGTGATAAATTAGCGATTAGGAGGTGGCTTCTTGTAATGATTTTAGCAAATCGTTTGAGCAACTTGTTTATGTAGTCAGGTGGATATCTTCTGTAATTATATAGATTTCCAACTAATTGCTTTGTTTATCGCGATTTAGTTTGCAAACGACACGTATTGTTATTCATTTTAATTTTTGCAAATCGTATAAGTTCGCGTAGCGTGAGAGATATGTTTATCTAATTTGTTTATATAATACTTGAATTAACCCCAGTCGCTTGCTAATTAATTGTTATCTAATAAAAACATTTTTTAGCCGATAAACAACTCTTCAGCCTAATCAGTATACGAGTAGGTAGTAGTTCTTCGTCAGCTGTCAGTTCTTTGGGGTGAATATGATTTGCAATTCATGTAACTCTTCCATTTACGCCTCCGCCTACAAATGAGTTTATTTTAGTAGTAGTCGCATACACGTACGTTTAAGTCAGTTTCAAGCGTAGAAATAAGTAATTATGTCCATCAGAACCCCGTTTTGTTTTTCAAGAGCTTTCTTATTTTTACTAAGAACTGCTTCCCTGGTGGCGTGGGCTCAGTGGCTAAGTTCGTTTGCTACTAATTTTGAGGTTCTAGGTTCAAATCCCAGGTAATACACGAAGAAACAGAAAAAAGCACCCGAACTTCAAAACAAAATATTTTGACTGTATTTGAGAGGGGCGAATAGCGCTGTTGTTTTATGTATTCGTATCTAGTCAATAAGTTTTTTTTTTTTTTTATAATTAACTAGCGCTCAAGGGATCTGTGTACCCTTGCGTACCTTGCGCGGGCGGGGGAAAATTAGGGAGGAAAGAAAGATATGTATCAATATACGTTGGTTTAAATGGTATTCTACATACAATCGAATTGTTTGGCTTTGGAACGAATCCCGATATTTCAGAGTACTTTCGAAAGTGGGCTTGAGGGTATACTGCTGAGCATTCATAGTGAGAGGAGTGTTACGGTTGAAGGTAACACTGGTTTTGGAAGTATCGATAAAACAAAGTGAGACATGGGTGTCCAATGTCTGAGTGATATAAGTATTACATTTTACCGCACGGTTTTGAATCCTTAGTAGCAGATGCAGAGAGGTTTTAGTAGCACCTGACCAGAAGGGAAAAATTATTTCCTACATCGCTTGAGGAAACCTAGGAAACCTAGTTATTCCAACGTAGGTTGTCACTGACACACATACCGAGAATGGAAAGTTTTTCGGTTCCAGTGGTGTAAGTGCAATTCATGGATAGTGGATCGGTATTAAGATTTAGCTTTAACGATAGCAGAAAGTACTGTATTTTGGAAGATCTGTCGATAGTTCCTTAATTAGTTATGCTGTTGATAGCGGAATTTAATGAGTTTAACATATGCTGCCGTTACAGTTCTAGAGCCGAAGAGCAGGGACGAGAATGCGGCAACGAATACTAAAAGCAAAGCCTTGTCATCAGCAAAGTAATATATTGGATTAGAAGTAGCAGACAAAAGATCATTAATGAAAATAAAAAAAAAACTATCGGAGACAGAATGGAGCCCTAGGGCACAGCAGCTTTTGAATATCAGACTTAAAACCATCCAAGATAACTTGAGTTGAACGTTCCGAAAGGTTATGTGTAATCCATTGAAGAAGAGAACCAAACTGATGCCAAACTCTGATTTCGACATTTTTCGGTGAGACATGCCTTCAAATCTCCAGTGGACCTGTTGCTACGAAAATCTTACTGCCGGTCATTGAGAAGTTTGAACTTTTTTCGGTCGGGTTGGTCTTGAAGGACCATAAAACCTTTCTCTAACCCAGACAGCCTCTTTGCAGCCTGCGTCGTACCATGCCTTTTTTTGGTCTAGTACTCTTCACCCGATAAGAGAATGGTGTCTGTGATCATATCAACAGCGGCATCCAGATCGTTATCGGCGAAACATAACGAACAGTTAGAATTCCTAATGTAGCTGTTAAGTCCGTTCCAATTGGTTTTTTTAGTATTCCCATACGGTTCTTTTAGGAATTTTTTCTCTTACTGTGTGGTCGACGAGCCTAGAGGGGAATGCACAATGACTTTGTATTTGTCAAGTTAAGAAGTTAAAAACAAGTCCAGATTGTTGGCAGTATGACTATCAAAGTCTGCTTGTCATTTGTCACACTGTCCTTCGGATGTTGTCTATCCAGAATGTCGAAGCCACCCAGAATTGTGTATTTTGACGATTTCAGTATGAGGATACAGAGATACCATTCTTTGTATGGAGTCAGACAGCGCATCGAACTCGTTAAATTTCAAATTGCTGTGTAATTTGGGGCTTCTGAAAATAAAGCAGTTGTGGATAATTTGCAAAGGAAATTGAATTCCGGATTGGAACAGAGACTACATTGTGGTGGAGTTTGGTACGCTACATAACTACTACACACGTAAATGGCAAAACCGTGACGAGAAAAAAATAGTGGCACTAATTCGTAAGCAGGTAGCTTCAGATCAGAGTGAGCTGAGAGTTGTGGGCGGGGATCTACCTGTGCCAATACAGCTGGTCTGAATTTGCAGACGTGGACGTACGCATAAAAGTTATTACATACACTCATTCATTGCACGCGCTGTATGACAGTGTAATACAGCAACGGCAGTGACCGAGTGCAAGTAACTGTATGACCAGGGGCAGGGATGTTGAGATGCCCGCACTATGGATGTTATTTGCATTGCACTCGCCCGTTTTTTCTTTTTTGTTTTTTCCTCCACACGAGGAGCGAATTTCACAAGTGAACTTGTGCGTGTGCACTCGTTGACGGTCAACTCGGCCTACTCGGCGTTGACGTGGCGGGTGGTATCCTAATTTGTAAACGATCCTACAAACATGCTGTCGTAGTGCGTTGGAAGCAAGCCAATCATCACCAAACACTGAAAAGAAATACGATACAGATATATTCCAGTTGTTAAGGTTTATAATGGTGTTAATTTGTCGGGTTCCACGCTTGGGTTTAACGCTTTGTGGTCAAAAAAGTGGTACTTGAATATATATTTTCGTACAAACAAGTTTGAGAAAATGTGATTGGCCTTGCAGCAAGTCAGCTGTATTCAGATTTGATAAACGCATAACATAAACATTACACTCAACACTGATCTCGTAAGCCTTAACGCATACGAATGACTTTATGACTTGGTTTTTTATTTCTTAAATAATTAACAGTTTTTAATTTATTTGATTAAAAGTTGATTAAGAATCCTTAAACAGAACCATTTAAAGAGACTTCATGCATTAGAGGGTTAACTACCAGTAATAAAATCGATTTTTGCAACAGATATGCGACGTAATTGAATGCTGTAGTAGCAGGATATTGGTGCACGGTCAACGAAAACTCCATTGAGCTTCCGGGTGAAGGCCTTGTCCTTGCAAAGCAGAGAAATCAATTTAAGACCAAATTTGCAAATACTGGTAATCGTAATCTTGAGTGTTCAGCATACTCTTCTGTGGACACTCATTCGGTAGTAGTAAAAGCATTTAAACCTTTTGTTTATGCATCTGTATTTTTAATTCCTTTTTTTTTTTATATCATACTCGTATTAAATTGTGAGGAATAGCAAAGACGTTGTTTTTGAAATAACTTTTAATTTCTTTTTTTATTAACGCATTTGCTCTAGTTGTTCGCCTGCCTACTAAAAATAAATGTGTAGACGTGTTGACAGGGCATTTATTCAGGAATATATATGTATGTAAATGTGTGTACAAGTAATTGAAATTTTTTCCTAAACCTATCTAAATGGTTCGTTAACAGAAAAGTGCATAGGGGTTAAACAAACTCATGAATAAATTTGAGAGCTCCAACACTCGTATGGTATGGATTGTCGTCTCGAAAATTCACTGTATAGATTGAATCGCATATACATAAGTACAAGAAGCAGGAAAAATTAAAAAAAAAAAAAAAAAAAAAAATTAAATTGAATGCCAGTAAAATTAGATGTATTAAATTTGCATAAAATTTTGCAAAATGTAGTGAACTTGAATGGCATATAAGAGAAAGTCGAGAGCTTACCTTTGGCTTCCACGTCAGACTGTAGATACATCGAGTCCGTCGGATCCTAAGTCTTAAGATTATTTAGAAGCAGAAGGTAGAGATGACTGTTCAGGACTCTCACTAACTATTTTGAATTTCTATGTTCTTCCAAAAATAGCTCCCACATGTTGTCACGGTTGAAACCATGTGGCGCTCCCATTGTTCCGATTTGAGTTCTGTTTTTGTTAAGTTGGTACATTTGTTGTTGACATTCCCTCTAAATCTTAGCGTCATATAGTAGCTTGACATTTGCAAAAGTTACGTAGCCAAGAGTACATCTATCTCTGTGTGTGTTGGCGATTTTTACAATTTTAGAAATGGATTTAAATTTGCAACAACTAACTTGTACTAAATTTTGCGTAAGAAACGGATTTAATAGTGCGCGAACGTTGGAAATGTTGGAAAAGTGTTTCGGCAACAATTCTCTAAAGAAAACGGTCGTTTACCAGTGGCACGAGCGGTTCAAAGTGGTCGTGAGTCAATCGAAGATGATGAACGCAGTGGCAGACTATCGACATCGAAAATCGACGAAAACATTGATGAAGTAAAAGAAATGTTGGTCAATAACCCCAAATTAACTATATCGGAGGACTTGAACATTGCCCATAGATTTGTCCAAGACATTTTGGTTAATGATTTGGGTTTACGTCGTGTAGCAGTAAAGTTAGTGCCAAAAGACTAATCCGATCCTACATTCATTAAAAGGATCATTACTGGAGACGAGACGTGGGTTTATGAGTACGACACGCAATCCTAACATCAGGCAAGTGAATGGCGTTCACCAAATGAGCCGTAACCAAAAAAACCACGTCGTTTTCAGTCAAAAAAGAAGGCAATGCTCACGGTTTTCATGGATTACAACGGTGTTGTGCATCATGAATTTTTGCCAGAAGGCCAGAAAGTAAACAAAGAGTGATATTTGGGCGTTATGAGACGTTTGCGTGAAGCAAGAGAGACCAGTCGCCGAAAGAGACCAGAATTGTGGGCAGAAAACTCGTGGATTTTACACCATGATAACGCACTGTCGCACAGTGTTATAATTATTCGTAGTTTTGCAACAAATACCACCCAACAGCCACCAAATTCACCTGATTTGGCTCCCTGTGATTTCTCTTTCTGTTCAATCGAGTTAAAAAAAAAAAACTACTAACTACTAAAGGGAACGCGTTTCAGCAGCCGAGAGGAAGTAATGGAAAAATCGCAGGAAGCACTGATAGACATACCGAAAACCGAATATAAATAAATGTTTCGAGGATTGGATCAAGCGCTGGCATAAGTGTGTTGTAGTCGATGGGGATTACTTTGAAGGGGACAATATAGATTTAGATGAATAAACTTGTATTTTTAATTTTCTGAATAAATTTCGAAATTTTTTTGATCAAGGTAGTATAAGAGACTTTGGGGAAAGACCTAAGCACTTGGTGAGACCAGCAGTCTGGATTAGTCATCAAAAGGGAAAACGTAATCTGATCAGAACTCCAAGGAGTTCCCGTAACTGAAACTACAAGTGAGCTAAGTAACATAGCTTGCCGAAGTTGGTATCTTTCATTGCATTGGTTTTGGTGATGGATAAAATGGAACAAACACGCTGCTGCATCCTTCTATGGCTTCAAGCTGCCTAGCACCGAAGACATACTCGGTGAGACCAGCAGTCTGTATTAGTCATCAAAAGGGAAAACGTAATCTGATCAGAACTCCAAGGAGTTCCTGTAACTGAAACTACAAGTGAGCTAAGTAACATAGCTTGCCGAAGTTGGTATCTTTCATTGGTTTTGGTGATGGATAAAATGGAAAATCGGAAAATATAGCTACGAGCCCGTTAAGAGCTTCATACCAATCACTTTGGCCTCCTTCCATTTGAAGAGTACGGACAAAAGGACATTCAACGAGTATATTCTGTCTGTTTTTATCGCCATTGAAGGAGCTTTCAACAACGTAATTTTTGACACGATGTGTAATTCAGCCAGACAACTCAGCATACGTGAAGCGTCAGTTTTATAAATTAAAGCCATTCTGAACTGAACCCTGATTGTGTATGTTGGTTTCGACCAATATTCAAGTATATATGATCGCAGATGAAAAAAAGGTGCTGTCTAAAGGTCCGCATTCTGTCTATCCCTGCTATGGTGCATAAAAGTTGTCAAAGTCCACACTTATTAATATTGTAATTATAGTTTTTGTCGAGTCACACCTTGTGATAAATCGGCAAAATCTTTCCTAACCGCGTATAACTTAACTTTCCGCAAACGTCTTTGCTATCGCCATTAAGTGCTGAATATTAGCATTGAGGTTGAAAATCCTTTTTGTATTACAATATCAACGAAATTAGATGTGAGGATTTGATCAGTAGGAAGTACGCCTGATGAATGAGATACTCGTATCAGCGTCATTTGCCAGGAAATCGTGTAAGCTTTGCCATCAATAGAGCCATCAGCCTTTCGTAGCAATACTGAACCATGTCTATTTTTGAAATCTCTAAAACACATCAGTTTTTACAGAATGACAATTTAAATTGCTCGCTTTTTCCGTGTTTAGCGCACTATTATTTTGTTGACCGTCCGTTTTTGAATTCGCTTGGACACATTCCAAATTATTGTGTTTAACACAAAATTCTAGATGTAAAATTTATTTTAAAATATATTTGTTTATATAAAGTGGGTGGATTTATTTCTTCATTCATTCCTTCTTCATTATGTAATAATAGTTTTACTACTATTATTTTCACCGCAGCTGTATGTAGTATCAGTAAGTGATTTTTAATTACATTGGATTCTTTAGCTAACAACGCTTGTTTTGATGGCATTTCTCAGATCATTTATAGCCACGGGTTCTTTGTATTTGTAAGTCATTCATGTTTAAAACCTAGATTGACCTTGACTTTTAAAAACCTTTTGAATTAAATTTCAAAGGAGCAACCTTCACACCAAGTGATTTCAAATCAATAATGCATCGACTATTTAATGTTCAATATGGAGTGCTCGTAGATTTTTCTCATATACAATATAAATGTATATATTTTTGTTTATATTCAATTCTAGTCAGGTACTAAGAATTTTAAGCTTCCAAGTGTATGTGTTCAACACCCAATCATTTTTTAACGGCTCATAAATATTTGTATGAGTACATCCTTAATTTTTATAATTTGCGGAACATATGCGAGTATTAGGTGTGCAACTAAGTAATCGTATTGGTTTTTTTTTTTTAAATAAACTACAATAAAAATTAAAAATTACAAATGAATCATTCAAAGGATTGCCAATAGCTTGCTAAAACTTTTTCCCATCTTTCTGGCAGAACTTGGATACCGTTACGGTAAAAGTGTTTATCTTTTGAGCATGTCCACGAAGAAGAATCAGCTCTTCATATGAGCGGAAATGCTGATCAGCCAGATTGTGCCATCGAACGGAACAAGTAATAATCGGACAGCGCAATGGGGGTAGGACTTTCCATTAATACCGGCACAGAAGCGTATCTAGATAGCCGAATAACTGCTGGAAAGATGAAAAAAAAAAAAAAACGACAACATCAAGCTTGAAAGCAAGAAGGCAAAAAAAAAAAAAACTTCTGTGGAGTGATGAGTTAAAGTTTGGATTGTATAGGCAATACCTTCTAGTTTAATAATCTTTTTTGTTTTTTTTTTTGATTTCAGAAACGGTGAAGGCCGCAATCGCTGCAGCAGTGGAGGACCTTTTTTTGTAACTTGGGAGATAGCGATTAACGCAGTGAAAATTTAATTTTTTCTTTTGAAGATTTCAGTGTGTAACCATAATTTATGTATAAATATGGTATATCCTTAAAATTTTAAAACATTTGATGCAGTAGTTCTCTTTATAAAAATTCCCAAAAACATCTTTTTTTTTGGCGGTCACACTAGGTGTGCCCCTTAATACACAAGACGTTCTTCAAAAATTGTGTAAAATACCGAAAAAAGGGCAAATTTTTAAGAAGTGACTCAATTATTTGTAAAGATCCAAAGTCAATCGTTATAAAAGAAAAAGAAAAAAAGATTAATTAGTTTTATTAAAATTGTTAAAAAAATCACTCTGTACATATCGTATGATAGCAATCAGAATTTATTTATGTTTTGTTTGACTTATGTGGTGGGCAAATACTTATAAGCTGTAGTGTACGTCGGCGTCATAATTTATGTTACACATAAATTTTCCCTTCTGCAAACACACGCCTGTCGCACAACAGATATTCTGTGTAATTCATAGGTGGGTAGGCATGGCGTTCAAGAAACTATATAAATCAAGTTTTTCAACCTTACGTTCAACTTTCAAATTGAGTGTCTAGAACATTTTTAAGAAATAGTCCCTTTAAACTTGTATGCACACCTCTCACTGATTGCTTTTTCTTTGTAACAGAAAAAAAAGTAAAATTATAATTTCGTGGTAAAATCAATTCATAATGTCGCGTTCGTGCGATCGAGCTTTAACATATAGAGTAGAAACAATGGGCTCTTATGGAAAAACCGAAATGTAACCTCAGGCGTTTCTGACACTTTTGGTCGTAAATATTGTAAGCTCGACATCAAAGCCCTAGTAGAGTTACTTTCTATTTCGTCGCGCGTTTGACAGCTATCGGCTATTAGCCGACATTACACTATATGTTGATTTATTCGATTTGTAGATACAAGGTAGGATATAGTGTAATGTATTTACTCCGAATGGGTAAAATCCTTTTGCGATTATTTTACATATTATGGTTTTCTTGCACAAAATAGTAATTTGAACTATGTATTTGTTGTTTTTTATTTAATTTCTTTATCAAAATACGTTGTTTGTGAAGTTAATTTATCTTATTAAATTTTATTATAAATAAGAAGAGTACATTGCTGCAACGAACTCATATATTACAAATCTGAGGAAACAATACTGTATTTGTCAGCTTAACGCCGAAGCGGCATTCGGGATTGCAAATTTCAAGTTCGTGCTTTTGAAGCAAGTTATCGTAAGTTATATATAAAGCGTACATGAAGAATGTTAAAGCGCGAACGCGACTTGTAATTTGGCCATTAGTTTGAAGTTACTATTCGCATTTTTGTATTTTTATAGTCTTTACTCGTTTCCAAGGAAATACTAAATCGCACTTCATATTATATTTCTAATGGCAACACTGCATACCTCGCAGGTTTAAATGGTTAACACTTCAATATAGCTGCTCCCTTCTTGGCAACAGACCGAAACGAGAGAACCACTGCCACGACCGTTTTAACCAAATGCCAATATTGAGTGGAACGTAGAGTGTTTGAGTTTAAGCACTGAGGTTGTTCGTTTTTTGCTGTCACTCGGCTTTACTCTCCTTCACATGATATCTCATGGAATGATTACAGCGATAAGGCATTTCCAATTGGACGTGCCACTTTAATTAATTCGGAAGCTAGTGCTTGAATCCAATTAAATTTCAATTAATGGAAATATCTACGTTCGCCCCTGAATTAAGTGTTTACACAGCGGTTGATCACGTGAGCATGAATCAAGCATGGAGAATTGTAATTGCTAGTTTCCTCTTTCGTGTTTCGTTCGTTGAGAAAATTGTAAACAAAAAACAGACGGAATTCGCAAGGCAAACAAGGTGAGACTTGCTATCTCATTTGAGTTATTTTTATTGATTGTGTTGCCGATTTTCTTATGACAGAGTGTGTTACTATTTTGGCACGTACGTTCACTATAATATACACATGCATGGCACGTATTTAGATAAATCTTATATCTGTTAAATTTTCATGTCATGGACATGTTTATTATACTGACATAAATTTTGAAGTGATAAAACGGAAACATCCAATTATCATTCAGCTATCAAAATAATCAAACACGTTTTTCGATTGCATTTGCAATGTACGATTTATCAAGGAAATGTATATTTTTTATGAAGTAAAGTTTGAATGTTATTGTAATCAATAGAAATTAATACTGAAAAACAATATCACCCTCAGTTGTTTAAATTTTAAAATTCCAGCCACAAAAATTCGTTAATCATGTTTCGATTGTGCAATCCATTCACGCTGGCTTATTTTAGAATAAAGTGCAGTGATATCCGAAAGTTTCTCGATAGTTATTCTTTGATTTTCTAATACCCAAATGCAGCAATTCTGTTTATTATTAACAAAGTCTAAAAAATGAAAATGTACGTCATCACTCAAACCTAATAGGCTTTGTGACACAAGAACAAAATTCCTGAGATCGACAAACCTGTGTAAAATTAGCGGACTATTCAAAATGAAGCCCTTTATGGTCTTTTTCATGGTCATTTTGCTTAGTCTGGTTTATTGTCCTGTAAGATATTGTGTCGTAGATGTGGATGTGACAGCGTATTGCGATAGGAGGTATTTTCAAAAAAACGAATATGAAATTCCTCTCATGTTTGCAGCAACAATTCTTTCAATGTAAGCATTATGTTAAATGTATATAAATGGCTGTCTATGTTGTTTTTTATCCATCATATTATACTATAAATTGTACACAAACGTATTGCTTTGACGTTATTAGGCGACTTGGGAAGCGACGCTATGAGCCACTTATTTCGATTGATATGCACTACTTAAAAATTATACTTTACACTTTAAAAATAAAAGTTTACAGAGACATATAAACGTACATATTAACGTGTTTTGTTAAAAATAAAATTAGATCTTTGTGACAGCGACAATTACTCTCTAAATTATTAGTATTTGGTCAAATGAAAACATACGATCTCGTGGTTTGGCTTTTGGGATTGATGCCTCGCAGAAAAATTGTTCGCTCAGACATCCTCTTGCCGAGTAAGAAGCCACCTGCTACGCTAACTTTTGATTTTAAAATCGGCTAAAAAGATCTTAATAGAAATCCATGAAACGAATTTTTAGAAGAAATATGTGCATCTTTTCTGCTTCATCAATGAAATTTCGTGGACTATGAAACAATTTTCTGAATTTCTGATTTATGGAAGCAGAGATATCGATATGTTCCACTTAGTTAATGGAATTAACAGTGTGAAGTGTCTCAAGGAGAATTCAATCCGGTATATTTCCATGACCTTTTCTTACAATTCCGTTAATTCTGTTCGTGCTCGAGTATATCTACAGCATTCCAGAACAATTCCGCCTTGTGTTTTCTTGCTCATGTTCCAGTCTTTCTGACTGTATGTACACTGTACTAGGGTTAGTATATATCACGCCTTGTATACGAAGACTGTCATTCCCCCTGCGACTTTAGCATCGACTTGGACATACTAACCTTAATGACTTTAGAAGTCACTTGTTTGAAATCGTTTGCTACTTCGCGTACCTTTGCCCAATACTCAATATTTTTGACGCTTTCGACGCATAAATGTTTTGCAATGTTGGGGTTTAATAGGTTAAAACCAAATTTCGTTGCTGATTTATGCACACACAACCCGAAAACACAAAGATCTATTTCATACTTTTAAACATTAGATGTTCAAAATTTAATTTTAATGACCTCAATCACTTAAAGAATATGGTTTCGCCATGCTTGCATTTCATTATACTAGACTTTTTTCGCTTAAGTATTACTTCAGATATGTTTTTTTGAATGTATGATACACTATTCATATCTTGTGATTGTAAAAGAAGAGTAATCAGATAAATTATAACAAAAACCGGATAACTGAAAAGTGTTTATGTGGGGTTAAAATATTCCATATTAAGAAATCCATTGTATCCAGGTCGGATAAATACAAGCCTTCTGTTACTCAAAATGAGTTCTCAGAGGTTTGCATGAAAAATTTAATAGATTGTGCGGAATTTGTGAAATGGTACTGAGCAATGTCATAGCTGGTGTCCAATTATAATTTTATACTTCTTGGACTGATTTCATCAGCCAGTTTCTTTCTAAACCTTTTAAAGGCATACAGTCTTATTAATCTTGGCGCCCTGGTGAAGAAACGATAAGAAACGGATCTTATGTAGTCACTTTAAATATGAAAAGTCAGGAACACATAATATCTTAGAAGTAAAACCATTGTGTTCGACTTAACATTTTTTTTTTTTTGTCTATTAAATTTGATAAAGTACATTTTATATAGTAAAAACTAAAGCTCAGCAACACTTTTCTTGCTCAAAGTACGCAAAACTCATTTGAGTGGAATTTCTCAAGTTGTTGTTCGATTTGACAATTCAACTGAGTGAGACCGAGCAACCTTTTGTTGCTGTTTTACTTTTCAGTTAATTCTCCGTAAATATTGCCATGTTGATCGCCGTAAAACTGGTTTTGTTTATTGATTACGTGTATAGAAAAGTGCAATATAAATGAAATTTCATAGATATATTTTCGGCAATACAATCAGTTTCATTTAGTGCGCGTTTTGTGAACGAGACACTACAGATATGGCAGACTATGGAAGAATCTTTTGTGATATAATAGCCACTTACGGCGGGCGCGATAAGGTCATGAAAATCTTGTGTTACACAGCTAAAGTACTTGCAACACCAAATGTGGCCATTACACCGGAACAAGCGAAAAAATTCTACATCTTCAGTTCGAAGATATCCCAAGCACGGGCGACACTACGTCTGATTGATGATATGCCCACCATTCTGTATGCTCTGGAATATGGACTTGGTCGGGAGGAGAAGAACCCATTCGATGCTTTCCTCGGTGTGCTAACGAATATTGTAGACGTTCTATACTTTCCCGTTGACAAGATATGCTGGCTATCAGAGCATAAAATTTTACAAGTTGATAACTCCAGTAGGTGGGATGTCATCAATTCGATGTTTTGGAGTCTATCAGCGTTCCTGAACCTAACCAAGGTACTGCGTAATTATCATGATAAGCACATAATAGATGCTCGGTCAAAGACAACAAGCGAAGCAGAGAAAATGAGGAATGAACAACAGCGAGTCATGGAAACCATTACTGTGGTTCGAATGAGTTTGGATCTAGTGCATGCAGTGAGTTCCTTGCCGAAGGGAATTCTCTGGGGAGGAGAAATCACCAGCTGGAAGGTGGGTGTGATAGGATCCCTATCCGGTATCTTAGGAATATATCAATATGTGATTAAAATTAAGAAAGCACGCAAGTGAAAGTCCATTGTTACAGCACACATAACAAAAATATTTATACGAGTATTTTTTCATGGTAATTTAAATAAATGCAAATCAAACGTTACAATTCATTTTAATTGCAAAAAGTATTTTTCTTTTCATCTTAATTCTAATATTATGGTATTTGCTATTCAACGGGGCCTATTGCTAAAACGGAGATCATATTTCAACTGTTACGTGTTTGTCTTCTTTGAAGTACAATTAGTCAAGTATTCAATATTTAAACAGCATTCATTACCTTTTGTTTGTTGGTTAGGAGTGTCACGCGAGTAAAATAATTAAATTGTGTCACATGATGTTTGCTTATTTAAGAGACTCGAGATCTGAGAGTGAGACGACATCGACTGATTATGAAAATTATCTGCTTTAATTTTATTAAACCCTGTGATCGATTGGACGAGAGTTAATTTAATTAAATTTAGTCACACTGGATGTATTTGTTGTTCTAACATGTTTTGTTGTCAAAAGGAATACAACTAGGGCGATATACTTTTAAGATAAGATAAACTTTGAATGGAAGTTGTTTATCTCAGGTGTTCTTTAGTGACGTTGCATTTTAGTTCTACTCCGAACTATGACCAGGAGTGTGATAAGATATGAGCCACTTTCTAAGGTCGTAAACTGTTCCTGACAAAAGGGAATTTGACTTTTTGTGAACGGCTACAACAATCGTAAACAAAATCTAAATTATTTTATTTATGAGTTGGGCGAACCCATAAAACCGTCTGTGACGAAGAGACGAAACCAAAACCTACTATGTCGGAGAGAGTTGATGAATTAGGTATGATTTCATATATGTATATGTCTGAGCGCCAAATCACACGTTCGCAGCCGTAGTAGACAGAATGAACCTCTGACTGTTCCACTAAATTTGCAATTACACAAAACATCACACTGAAAAAGTCTTTTATATTAGTCAGAATCGGGGGTTTTTCTTGGGCTTACAGGTCATAAAGAGTACACGTTTTATTAGTGAGCTTTAGGACCGCAAATATACAAAGTAATGTTTATAGGTTGATGGAGTATCCACTGTCGTTTCGCCTCATCGTACTTAGTTCTATGTAGATTTATTGTGTGGAGTCTATTGTGATGGCCAAGAGGGGGAATTGAGAGGGTGTGAGGTGGAGAATCTATTTGCGGTGTTAAGATGATGGTATTTCGTGCTAATGTAGAATTGGTCTGAGCCATCTGTTGCATTCACGAAAATGGAAACATAAGCAAATGAAACAACAGGCAACTCTGAGAAGTCATGAAAGTAATATCTTCCTAAAGTTTTCCAAGGAAGAAGACATGCACATACCCTTTATGGCTGGGACAATGACATGCACATTAAACATGCATGTTTAATAGATTATGGCCTGCAAATCAACTGACAGGCATTCGCCCTAAAGGTGTTTGTGTTTTTTGATACAATGGAAAAGGAGCAATATCGATCCGAAACGTGCGAAGAAATAAAAGCTAAGTTGGATGATGTCTATGGGGAAGTGTGACAATCGATGATAGCCGTTTTGACTCAACGAACTTAAACGTAGCCGTACATTTGTTTTTGATAAGGAGTGATCAGGCAGACGTGATTACTACGAAAACTGTTGAAAATATCAGTGACATCTTTCTTGCTGATAGCCGAACGAAAACACTCGTAAGTTTTTGCATCGAGTCGTCAGTGTTGATGAAACCTGGATCCATTACTACACGTCAGAAAGCTAGCGACAATCAACACAATCGATTTTTACACGCGAATCTGATCCGAAGAATACAAAGGCGGTCGTATCGGCTGGAAAGGTCATGAAAGGTCACGTTTTGCGAAAGGAATAATCCTCATAGGTGAAGTGGCAGTGTTTCTGAAGGAAGGAAGCACGATCATAGGTCATTTAACTGAATCGATAAGAAATTGACACGACTTTGGAAAGCAGTAGCCAAACTCAATGAATTGCATTAAAAATTGCTGTTCCATCCATCGTACTTGCCTGACCTGGCGACTTGCGACATGGCTTTCAGGAAAAAAGAATGTTCGAACGAGAAGCCATCGGCGAGACAGGAACCTTAAAAGGAGATTGCTGTAAAATAAAGATTGTAAAATACTTGCGTTTTTATTTTTAACACGGATACTTATAGATCCATCCTCGTATACTCGTATGATAAGACTGACATTATTTGAAACTTATGCTTGGGTAGTATAAGTTTTGTTTCTGTTTTCTTGACAAATATTCACACCGTACAATGTGAATTATTATGCATAAGATACTTTTTTATGAGAGCATTATTATAAAGAAAGCTTCTCATCCTTTAGAGCAATTACAGGTAAGTAATAAAGCGCAGGAGGTTTATATACCTGTTTTTGGCGGTGTAAAGTTATTCGCATCTGAAAATGGAGAAAAATAATGAGAAATTTGGTAACACTTTGGAATACTAATATGATACGCTGTGCAGGTTTATAAGAAAATCGGTGTTGTCTACGGGGGACGAACTTTATCAGAATTCGCAACGCGGAAATGGTTCGTTTGCATTCGTTCTGGTAATTTTGATCTTAAAGATAAGTCATGCTATGGCGATTCCAATCACTCAAAAAACTGATAAGATTCTTGAAAATGTAGAGCACGATAGGCATATCAGTACTGTCGATATTGATATGAAGAAAGGCATTGATAACGAATTTTTCTTGAACTATTTACAGAAAATTCGATACAAAAAGGCGCTCGATGTACAGCTTCGTCATGAATTGAGCGGGAGAAACATGATGGAGTAAGGTCTGTGTCTGCAATACATTGTTGAAACGCAACGAACTTGAGACAATTTTAAAACGAATCGTAACCGGTAAAAATAAATAAAATGATAATTCGGAAGCGTCAAAGATCGTAAGCAAAGAATGGTAAATTGTCACAAGCGTTTGCAAAGCCAGGATTGACAGCACAGAATATGATGCTGTGGGTGTCACGGAACTAGATGGGTATCGTCCACTTCTAAATACTCAAACGGCTTCTTCTCAACTCTACTCTGAACAATTACACCATTGAATTGAATACGCAAATGAAAAAAAAAAAAAAAAAACTTCGAATTGACCAATAGCAAACGAGTTGTCATCAAACGTCAGAAATTGCCAAAGGTTGGTTGGGAAGTTTTGATATACATACCGTATAGTACATAGCACCACCTGACTATAATTTGCTATGCTGTCTAAAGAACTAATTCAATGGGATTAAGATGGCTTCAAGATGAGCCTGTGGAAGCTGTTTGATTCAGTTTTTCAATTACAGAAGTTCTTCATCTAAAAAAAGACCTTGAGAATTGTGTGATGCAAAATCTTCACCCAAAAAAGTTGTAGTAAACATGAAGTCACTATTCAACTTTTGATTTTTTCAGCCAGGTCAGATCCCACAGGGGTAAATCTATGATACTTTCCAGATATTTCTCTCATCGAATCAAAAGTCTGGAGTTACTTTGGCGGGGGATAGTATACTGAAACTGAGCAGAGTCTTTGAAGCTTTCATAAAGTATGATAAAAAAGTCAATCAATTCTTAACTTACAGATGGATACAGAAATACACAAGGGAAGGAAACTGCCTCTAAAACATATAAATAATTTCTTTATAATTGCTAAGAGATTTTGTTTTTGTATTGATAGATCTCTCAAAAGAAATAACTTTCCAACCGTAAATATTGTTTAAAAAAAGGTACATAGCTCATAAAAAAACATCGTTTCATAGAAAAATAACGAATGCTGAACAAATACGCTTGAGGATCTCCAAAGGAAAACTGTGGAAATCTCCAGAATCAAGTGACGAGGTGAAGTAGGAACAACTTATATAAAAGGGTTGAAATAAAAACAAATTAATATAAAAAAAAATCAACGCTTTTCCAATGTTTTGCTTTCCTTTTTTAAAATACGAATAAGTACAATACTTGGGAAGTCCTAGTGAAGTTTACCCTTAAATAGATTAGTTCTGAGAGGATATTCTACTGTTGTCAAAAACACTCTGAATGTTTTGGTCGAGGGACTATTTTGTTGAATACTATTGATTTTTGGTTAGAGAGCTTTTGTTTACTTTGTTTGACCCCAATTAAAAAGGTTGAGGGATCGGTTTTTTAAGGGTTGTTAAAGTATAAACTTCAAATGAAATTCGTAGAGTTGCTGACAAATGTTTACATAGGAATATCCATTGTTAAAATGGCTCTTTCGATTTTTATTTATTTTATTTGTTGTGGTGATGAAAAAAAAGTTAAGGTTTTCAACATTAATATAAAGAGTTTTTTTTTATGAGCTACATAAATTTTTGTATTATTAACAATAGAAATTGGGTTCGTATCAAAAATCTTTATTTATTATGAACACGACATATAGCTTTCTCAGCTATTTTTGAGTAATCACATCCTGTCGGTGAATTTGGGGCTCTATTTTACAAATAACGCACTGAAAATTGACGTCCAGGTTGTGAATAGTTTACTATTCATCGGCATACACTAAAGATTTTACATAACCCCACAAGGAGTAATTGACTGGCGTCAAATCGTACTATCTCAGTGACCAATTCACTGGCTAGATAACATTTAATGTTGTCGTTGCATCGAGTCAATGGTTTCATGAACAGCAAGCCACATGGATTGGGGTCATTCATGTACTTTGGCATTATGACATCGATAAAATTAAACGATATTGCGACGACTGGAAGCTTAAGATCAACTTTCAGAAGTCGGAAACCATTCTGTTTTTGACGCCTTTATCTGGGGCCTCTAGCGACACCAGTAAGAATTGGCGAAAGTTTTCTATCGTCGGACAACCACTTGCTTGTCGAAATGTAGTCAGATACATACCTTGGGATCTGGCTAGATCAATATCTATATTTTAACAAAAATATAGATGTTGCTCTGGCCAGAGACAAATGTGCTTTTGCCTTTACAAAGAGACTGTTTTATAGCAGCCAACTCGAATTGAGGATGAAAAAGATCTGCTACATGGCTTTTATCGGGCCTATGCTTGTATTTGGATATTCCGTGCGGTTCAACGAAAAAGATTCAGGTTTTTTTGAGGGCTTGTACATAAAATTCTATCCTAGTGAGGTTTTTTATAATAGAGCGAACCTAATTAGAGTGGCCAATTTCATTAAGTTTACTCGAAGGCCCATTTCAAGAGCAATGACCTCGTCGAACAACCATATCTTCGGGTCTTACTATCCCAATTACATGTATCATGAGAGAGTACGCTTTGGCGTCTTTATTCCTCCATAAGCGTTTCTCTACCTAGGTATGAAAAGTCTGATCCAGGTCGGACAGTCGCTCAAACAGCTGCAGACAGGCGACTCAACAACGACAGAGACGTCACACATGGCGTCTCCGGTTCACTAGGGCGGTAAGGAGTCGCGACATGAGACATGTTGCTCAGAAACACCAACAATATTGGTGGCTTGTTGAAAGAGAGGAAGCTTCATCGTCGAAATTCTCCAGTACTTCGTACTTCGTCGAAAGACATAGTTTAACTTAGTGTCCTCAAAGGGCCATTAGGTTAGAATAAGATAATTTTTAAGTTATTTAAGTTAATTCACACCCTGACTGACTTGAACTGCAACCAACTTCAGCCTGCTATAATTTCCAAACCGCTCATGACAAAGAGCTCAAATTTTGACACATGACAGACAATTTTATTATTTACAAGCCTTTTAAATGATTTTAGTCTCAGTAGTGTTGAAAATTTTTTATTAAAAGTGATAGTGTGATTGCTTTATATTTGGCTGGAAAACCACAAGTAGCTTATCGTTTGAGCCCTCCAGCACCTCAACGTGAATAAATCATTTGTGTCTCGAACCATAGCTCGTTACCGTGATATTGGAAGCGTTGCCATGGAGGTGGTCATAAAAAAACAGCAACATCGGCAGAAATGGTTCGGAAAGTGAAGACTCGAATTGAGCGAAATTCGCGTCGAAGTAAAAGAAAAATGGTTCGTGAGCTCAACATATCGTTGGAACGAATGCAACACATACTGAAAAATTAGCTTGGGCTCAAGCCATTGAAGTTCCAAAAAGCATACGATCTTACACCTTAACAGAAAAAAGTTAGGGTCGAAAGATCGAAGGAGTTGCTACGCTTGCACGAAAGTGGTGAGTTGCCAAATTTGGTTTTTTCCGATGAGTCGCCATTTGTTATCGAACAATATGTCAACAAACAAAATGATCGAGTTTACTTGCCAGAGAGGTCCTTCGAAAATTTACACCTTCGGACGGCCACCAGAAAGCAGGCAGCACCGATGGTGATGATTTGGGCCGCCATAACCGCCGATGGTCGCTCTCCGCTCGTATTTTTGGACCGTGGCGTCAAAATTAATGCGATCGTATAACGTGAAATTGTCTTAGAGGCAGTATTGAAACCTTGGGCAAACAATCATTTCGGTCGGAGACTGTGGACATTTCAACAAGACTCGGCACCGTCTCACAAAGCGCGCGTCAACCAACTTTGTTTAAAAAACAATGTTCACACTTCATTTCTTCGACACAATGGATTGTAAATTCTCCGGATGAAAATTCGTTGGATTTCTCTGTCTGGGGTATTTTGAAGGCGAAGGTTGGCACTAAAAAATACCAAAGTTTGGACCACCTCAAAAAAGTACTTCGCCGGGAATGGGCCAAAATACCGCAGAGCCACTTGCGTGCAGCGAGCGATGCTTTCTTCTGCCGTCTCAAGGCCATTATTCGCGCCAAAGGTGGACATATTGAAAACTACTGATACAATTTGAAAATTGATGTATTTTCCAATACTTTTTGCTTTGGCACAATAAAATTTATCAAAAAATAAAAAAATCATAGCATTTTAAAAAGTTGCAGTTCGAGTCAGTCAGGATGTATAAGTTTTTTTTTTTTTTTTTCTTTAGCATCTTATGTGGAACCACATAACGTCCGGATTAGTGTTGTTTTATTTTTTACCATTGTCTAAAAACTCTAATCATTGACTATAACACAAGCTCCGGCGTTAATTTTCATTTTCATCAGAAACAAGGGCCGATAATGACGTCCGCGTGGCGACCATTTTTATGCGTTTAATTGAGTTTTATTAATCTTATCTGGATGTGTCTAACTACAGAAACGATTGTTTGTTTTGATTGTTTACGAACATGTTGGGTGTGAGTCTTGCCTCTGTTGAGTTCTGCTAGTCCGCAAAATCAGGAGCTTCAGGAAGTTAGTTGACGAGGTTGCCCTAATTAGGAAAAAATTGTTCTGTTCTGCGACGTCAGCGCACACTCTAACCAAAAAGATGAGTCAATCTTTAAATATCCAGTAGTCGGCAGCAAATATATTTGTCCTTTCCTTATTTCATTTCTAATACAATTTTTACGTCGTTCTTGGCCTAAACAAGCTGCAAAATGTCGGATGAACCGTCCTGCTCTGAACATCATTTATCGCATACAACGAAAAACGAACTGAGAGTAATACAATACTTAACCTTTCGAACTTGAATTCAAATAGATTACTTTCTAAATTTATTTTGATGTAGCTTTGAAGATTTTGCAACTGCTGATTACATCATCATCGGAGACGGTACACCATTGTACCACCAGTATTTATGAGTAGTACATAAGAGTATGTGTACCAGCAGTACTAAAACCGCTTATATTACGGAAAAAAATTGGAAACGGTTTGTAAATTGAATAAGAAAACATTCGCTTAGTGTGATATGGTGCAAAGCAAGATTTGCACAACAATATCACATTCCTGGCAAATCGGTTTGTACGCGTTTTCTTTTTGTTTTTTTTCTGGGCGCAATTCGAGCACCGTCTTCGGGTCGTAACTTGAACAGGCAAACGCATCGAAACATGATTAATTTTTGTATTTCAGATAATTTTCCTCTACTTTTTGATCTTATATTTGTTGTTTCAACACCTCAGCAATAGGACTTTCCGATATACCATAGTTGTAAGGTATTCGAGAAAAGGAGTCTTATTTCTGGATAGCTCGGAATGTGTGATTCAAGCATTGAAAGCGACCATTATAATAAGACGATAAAAAATCTTTTTCCACCATTTGGCTGATTTCCGGTTATGACCTAAGGTTACAGCCATTTGATCAGCAAGGTCGGATCCTCCCAATATTCCCTGTAGTTTCTTTTATTATTTATGGACAAGGAATTGAACTATTTTTAAAAATCTCTCCTTGATTGAGTTTTCGGCTTATTTTTGGCAATTTTTTCCTTTGAGTCATACACGTTCCAATAGCTGGGTAATTAAGGCTTTCCAATAAATTAACGGAAGTAAAAAATCTGTCAAAACAAAGCATAACTTCGGGTTCTGTTACAGATTGAAAACATAAGTATTCCTAGTTAGAGAGTCACACCTCAACTTCACTTTTATACCTCGTTTTACAGGTTTAAGGGGCATATATTGCTAAAGGGAAGGTCGATCTTTGAACTTTGTCATAGATTCATCAATACTTTGACTGTAACTATCTTGTCGTGATTCTTTGAATGTACCTTTCAAGCAAGAAACAATGTCATCTATATAGTACGCCTTTGAAAAATCATTGGGTTTTTCAGGAGGTGCTAAATACATTTTTGATAAAAATAATTTGTACCTATCCATTGCTATAGCTGATTTCACAGCAATGATCTTTCAAAGCTGGCGCTCTGTTAAAGTTTATAATGAACATATAACCTACACCAACCTTGATTACACCTGTCTGCATCTGTTAGTTTGTATTTCATTCGCTTTCTGTTTGAAGGCAACATTTGAATTCTTTCGTTGGTGCATTGAGCTATGTACATGTACAAGCTTTTTGGAAACAATTTGTAAAAAAAAAAAATCATCGATGGGTTTTGACGTATGCGAAATACTTGAATCGACTATATAGTACATTCTCGTGATAGCTGTGCTGTCGCTTGCGGATCAAAACTGTGTCAGGATCATTCCAAATCTGCTGTATTACCCCTGGATTATTAAATTTATAGGCTGCATTACTTTCATCATTAGAACGCGTAACTTCTTGTTCAATTTCACTTGAGTTCGTTGAGTTTCTTGTTACTTCCACTCCTTCTTCTTTTGTAGATTTTACATCCTCAGAGCCGACATCACCTTCTGGCTCGTAATCGTTACTTCCATCGTCTGAAAAATAGATTCCTGAAGTCCCTATATTCATATTCAAAGAATCGTCCAACGGCTCGTTCGCGTCTCGGCATTCATTGGGCCAATTAGAAATAGTTCGCATAAAGACTGCAGTAAAGCACTATTGGTACACCAAAAAGAACCACTGGTACAAACGTGTACCACTATTGAAAGAAGGGCTAAATAATCAAGCATGTAGGTGATTCACTACTTAAGTTTTTTATAACAATGCACACTTTTGATTAATTTTGAATAGCGAAATGTTGCTTTTTTTAGAATGACTTTGAATGACAAACTTTAGAAAGTTTGTTGTTTATGCTTCAGGGTACAGAATGATACATATTACAACTAGTTTCCACATAAAGTTCAGAAGCTAGGATTTTTTGAGCACTAGTTAGTACAAGCCTTGTATCAGTAGGTTCGAAAGGGTTATACCGCACTCGCCGGCTGCGGAAGTTACATTAACTGCCTAAGAGCTCCTTTAGGTCAGTCATAGGTGATTCATAAATACAACTCTGAGACCTAGGTTATTATGGCCCATATTCCAATCCAAGCGATCAAGAGAGTTGATCATCTTCAAGCTTGCAAACGGGCGCATCTATTGAATATTCTAAACAACGATTTCTGCAGGAGCTATGGGAAAAATGATTCCGTGCCACCTCATCAGCCTTGACTTCACAATTCAATCCATAAACAGTTACACACTTCCGATTGATAAATTTATAAATAAATCTCTTTATAATCTCTTCCACGCTCTCCTAGTGGCATCAAAATGGACTTACTATTGATCTAAGTGCTGTTTAATCTAATCTACGGTCATATGATTGTATTATGGTATATGATACAAGTCTGGCCATCTTGGAGACCGTTTATTGATCAGAGGTGATGAATAGATTTTAAGCAAATTAACAACGACGGTTTACGAAAAAATGCAAAAGGACTATTTTTAAATCCGTCCACTTCGGTTAAATATTATCCTAGTTCATGCCTGTATAAGTATAGTCGGAATTGTATTGTCTTCTTTCTTAGTTGCCATTAAAATTAAACTCGTGATCGTGCGGAAAACAAAAGCATATGCAATCCATTTGGCAATCATCAGTTCTTGCAGACATTTTTCGATGCAGATATGTCAGCACACAAAAGACATTTGCGTCATAACATTCTATTTTGAGTCAAAAAAGCCAAACAATGTGTTTTCTATGACAATTTTGAAAACGATTATATAACGATTTACATGAAAACAAAGGAAATGATTTTATAAACTCTGAAGAATTAAGTGAAAGCAAATTAAATTAAAATTTAAAAAAGATTTACATCTTTCTTCACAAAGAAAATAGAATTAATCATTCATCGCTAAATGCATTCATTAAATTCGTGAAGCCATTCTTTTATGTTCGAGCGGAGCAGAGAAATGAGATACCTATTTCAAAAGTGTTGAAGGAATTTAAAAGTTTCCTGTTCACTCAAAATGCAAATAAATGGAGGACATTTATAAGAAAATTTTTGAAATATAAAACACCAAAGTATGCACAGAAACTTACGAGTAAGATGCTTAGTCCCATAGTTCTGATTTTTTTTTTTAATTTTCAAAAATGTTTCTACAACAGCATAACAAAGTTACAAATTAAAAAAAGTCTCTTGTGGTGGCTGAGTGAGATGCCCAGTGCAACATTGCAGGACAACACATCAATTTTTCTTATTTTATCACCTTGTGGCGGTTGTCTCGCTCAATGAGGCTTAAATTTTCAAACTTATATGTGTGGGTGTTATGCAGGAGAAGAGAGCAAAACTATAATGTCGTCAGAAATAACGAAACTTCACAAGGAGGACGAAGAGCGAATAAATTTGCGGGACCGAATCAAAAATTTTATAATTAGCACTTGCTCAAGGGATGTGTGTACCCAACTTAGGGAGGAAAAAAAGAGAGGTACCGATGTACATTGGTTTTAAATGTTTGCAAGTTATAACGACTATTGTAGAAAGCAGAGAGTTCGGCAGGGCATTCCATAAGCGAGTTGTACGGCTTAGGAGCGAATCACGATATTTCAGAGTACGTTCGAGAGTGGGCTTGAGAGTACAATGATGAGTATTCATAGCGAGATGGGTGTTACGGTTAATGGTTTAAAGGGGCGGAATGCTTCTGGCGATTTCAGTGGAGCACTGGTGGTGAAAACAGCGATGAAACAAGAATATGCACTTGGTTGCTTCGAGAGAAAAACTTTTTGAATGATTTTCGGTCCCGTCCTGGAATTTGAACAAGATATAACTACGAACTTTATGGATTATATGGATTGATTGACAAAGATATCATTCATTGTCACCTATGATTAAAACATTTTAAGCGAATAAAAGTCACTCTGGCCCAAAATGTTGTTAAAATTCTTCCAGATGGACGGTATAGGAAAACTTCATCTTAGGTGGCGTGCTGAGTGGGAAGCTTAACTTAGCTAACTAAGTGTGTGCAACTGGAGGAGATTAACGCAAGATCAGGCAAATGGAGGAAACATTTGGTGAACACTTAGGACCATTCAGAATTGTAGCGCCACTTAAAGTAATGTAAGGTAAAGAAACCTTGTACTCGTAAGTAACTCATAACTAAGAATAGATTGGTTGCAGTTTCCGCCTACTGTTTAAAGTTTTACTATGTCTGCAGGAATAAATTTAATATATACAGGCACATGCCTTCGGTAGTTACTACTTTTATTAACTTCCAGTTTAAGATAACAACACCTCATATGTACATAGCTTTTGCATGAAAGCTTAATCTAGATTGACGCATATGATCTGGAGAAATCTGAAATACGAACTGATTGGACTCCAAAGGACAAGAGTTGTTTGTTATCTACAGGGTGTGCTATCTTTTATTTAGGTACCTACCTAATTAAGCATTAATGTGCTTAGCATTTTGGCGTCAGTGGAACCACTTTGCGGTGCATTTTGAAGGATAATTTGGATTTGTTTCCGTATAATGTGCAATTGACTTAAAGAATATTGTCGACAAACTGTCCAAGTTGCTTGGAATACGGCCAAACTCTAACTCGAATTGTTAACACTGAACCTGAATTTTGATGACTGATGAAACCCATTTGACACTCTCTGGCGCCGTTAAGAAGCAAAATTGCCACATTATCGGAACGGAGAATCCACACGAGATCCACAAAACACCATTGCACGACCAAAAAGTGACTGTTTGGGACGGCGGCGTCTGCGCCAAAACCATCATTGGGCCAATTTTCTTCAGAGAAGGCTAAACGGTCGATTACTGGTTTCAGAATTAAATACAAAAGATACAAAATGTTCTTTTTGTCTACAATCAGTGTCATAAATTTTAAACCAAAAATGAAGATTGGAGCGACAGTTTTAAAACCTTAAACTGTAAAACCAACCAAAGATCACTTAGTTGGAAGCAGTAGCTTCTATTGTAGTTCATTTGCAAAAGTTGAAGCCTCCTTAGAGCCTTTGCTTGATTCTGATGAGTACACATTCTTCATTGAATGTGCATTGAGCTACGAGTACGATTCTGGAGAAATCAATTCGATTCCTCGATCAATATCGGTTGCAGTTTATCTGAGTGCCACTGAGTCTTTACCTGCTCGCAAGGCTTAACTCAAAACTGACTTTTCTGTACTCGTGTGTATCCATATTTATTTGTACGTCTATAACAAAATTCTATTCACACAGTTTCACTTTCAGATAAATTATCAACTGAAAAAAAAAAACAATGTCAAAAGCTCTGCCAAATACGCAATAATTGTTTTAAGAATTCGAAAAATATGGATTCGCATTTCTTGGCCAATTAGGCCAGTGACACAATCTAAAGACATAACCCCCTCTTAAATATGATTTCATCATTGACATCTTTTCCATCAATTGCTCTTCACCACATTCAAACCAGTTCGTATACTTAAAAGATAATTCTTTAATAAAAAAAAGAAAATCATTTTCAAAACATCGATACATAAAAAAAAAAAAAAAAAAAAAAAAACTAACGCATAGAGAAAACTGAACGCGCGTTCTCCACTATAAAAATCATGCCCATCACTTTGCGAAAGGGTCTCCTTAAAAGACTGTGCTTTTTCTTCCACCCCTTAGTCCTTCCATTGGGATACAATTAAAATAATGCAACTTGGTAAAATTGCAAGCGGCAACCACATCTCCAAGAAGCAAGGACTACTAGGGGATGTTTGCCAACTCCTTAACTGGCATGGTTTCCTTGCAAATGTTCATTACCTTGACATAGAAGGGAAACCGAAGGCAAATAAAATAGAAAAAAAAGAAAAAGGATAAAACAAACGAAAGCTATGAAAATAAAGGCATGTACTCGTACAAGTATTTTTATTTTCAATTTTCATATTTTCTTTTTCCCATTCGAGGACACTTTTACGTTATGGTAAGGAGTCATCTTACCCTACCCTTCAAAAGTTCTGTTAAAAGTTAAAAACAAAAAATGTTGTTTTAAATTTAAGAAGAAATAAAAAAAAAATAAACTTCAAAGGTCATGTAAAATTAAGTACATTCAATGAAAGCTAAAAAGAGCGATTTATATGTATGACTAAAACGTTTTCCAAAACATAATGGGCCACCAGTATTTCGACCCATCACACTACTATAACCGAAAGGTGATTCAAAACTAAACCAGAACGGTTTTTACTTAAATATTTTGTTTTTATTTATTTATTTATTTTTTTTTTTTATAAATAGTGACTAAGACCATGGAAATCTCTGTCGTATACGCGATTTCCGGCTCAAACATTCGGATTAATAATGTATTTTTGTATTTTGAAATGTTCGTTTGATATGTAGAAAAAATATGCAGAAATAATTTTTTTTTCTGAATTGCTACTTTGTGGAGGCTGTGGCTGACTTCCTTGGAAATAAATCATTTCTAGGACTGTTTGGACTGAGCAACTACGTTTCCTTTGAATGTTTTAATGTAACATTGTTAAAGTATATTTCTTTATTTTCTTTATACTGTAGATTAAAGTGATTAAAGTCTCACATGCTCAATGAATGCAATTTTACTCATCTACAAAGTGATACATAATATCTACTCTAAATGGAAATTCTATTCTTATAACTGCAATAACGAGAAAATTCCAGCACTTACAACAGTGATAGATATGGGAAATATTATCATAATCATATATCACCGGTAAAATCAATTTAAGAATTTTTCATAACAAAACACAGATGGCTATTGGATTTTCTGATGACGTCGCTTTCACTCCTTATCAGATGTGTAACTATTTGAACGCACTATCTACAGATGTTGTTGATTGAATGAGTTTAACGTTACAAATATTGGGTCGTTTAATAAGTTCTGCAGTTTTTTTTTTGGGCTTTAAGGTTAATACACACTTTTGGTGTAAAAGCTTGTACTTAATCCATCACATATTGTCCATAAGGGTCAATTACTTTCTTCCAAAGTTCTGGAAGAGACATAATGCCTCTTTTGTAAAAAAGCAGACTTATGGATAAAGAGGTTTTCCAGGTACGTTTTAATCTCATCTTCGGAATTAAATTGCCTTTCGTACAAATTGTTTTTAGAGAGAGCGGAACAGATGGTAGTCACAAGGAGAAAGATCTGGAAAGTACGGTGGGTGCTGCATATCTCCCCAGTCAAAAGAATTCAGCTTTTGTTTTGTCGCTACAGCTGTGTGTGGTCTGGCATTGTCATGATGGAAAATAAAGCCCTTCCTGTTCGCCAACTCTGGCCGTTTTCCCTCTACTGCCTTCTTTAAAGTATCAAGCTGATAGCAATATTTAACGACATTTATTGTCTGGAAGCAATTCGAAGTATAGGACACTTCGGCAGTCCTACCAAATGTTCAACAGGATTTTTTTGGGATGCAAATTTCTTCACCATGAGCTCTTACGCCGAATGTTGTTGTAAGCCATCCATTTTTCGTGTTCCGTAACCACTCTTTTCAGGAAAGCTTCAAGCAAGTTCTATCTCAACAAATACTCATAGAGCATTATGCGATCCACAATGTTTCTTTCACTGAGCTCAGGAGAAACCCAAACATCCACATTTTTCGACATTCCAGGTCTTTTAAGACTCTACGAAACGGTTGTATGTGCGATGTTAAACCGCTGAGCGATCTCACGTGTCGTCAAATGACTGTCAACGGTAACTGCAGGCAATACTTTATTGTCGCTTATGGTGGTTGGACGTCCAGAGCCACAGCATTAGCAAGCTCTATATTTTCTGAAGAAAAGCGTGTCGTTTGACATTTTTCTTTTAGTAAAAGAAAAAACCAAAATTTGCCGAAAGTGCACTTTCTTATCCGCCATTTTAAAGAAAATACTGAGCACTTAAAACACTTCTGATCAAAACAAATTCTCGTTTATATTGTAAAGGATTAGAAGTAGCAGACAAGACATCGTTGATGAAAATTAAAAAGGGTATCGGAGACAGAACTGAGCTCTGTGGCACACGAGTATTTATTTTGTGAATATCAGACTTGAAACCATCCAAGGCAACTTAAATTAAACGTTCCGAAAGGTAATTTTAAATCCATTGAAGAAGAGATTAATCGATCCTAAAAGCCGACATTTTGGATAAAGTAATACATGGGCTAAAAAGTCGTTTCTAAGAGAGGGCACAACTTGAATTAAATCTATACCATTTTCAATTAGTTCCAACGTGTGTACGTGTACGTGTATAAATTTGACATCTGTCGGACGATTAGTTCTTGAGATATAGCGTTGTGAGTGAAGCAACTTTTGTTATTGTGAAAAAAATGGATTCAAAGCAATTTCGTGTGTTGATTTATCATTGCTTTTTGATGGGAAAAAATGTAGCCGATGCAAAGAAATGGCTTGATAAGTGTTACCCGGACTCTGCACCAGCTGAACGAATCATTCGCAAGTGCATTGAAAAATTTAAAGGTCATACAAGCACCGAAGATGATGCACGCAGTGGATGTCCAAAAGAGACTGTTTCAGATGAAAACATCAAAAAAGTCCACAAAATGATTACGAATGACCGTAAAGTGAAGTTGATCGAGATAGCTGAGACTCTGAAGATATCAAAAGAGCGTGTTGGATATATCAGACACGAATATTTGGACATGCAAAAGCTCTGTTCAAAGTGGGTGCCGCGTTTGCCCACAGTCGACCAAAAACAACAAAGTGTTGATGATTCAGAGGAGTGTTTAAAGCTGTTCAACCACAATAGAGCCGAATTTTTGCGTCGGTATGTGACAATGTATGAAACTTGGCTCCATCACTTCAAACCAGAGTCAAGTCGGCAGTCAGCTGAGTGTCGATGAGGCGACGAACCTCGTCCAAAACGACCAAAAACTCAACAGTCGGCTGACAAGGTTATGGCATCCATATTTTGGGATACACATGGAATAATTTTCATCGATTATTTCCAAAAGGGACACAGACTATCAACAGCGACTAGTACATTGCGTTGTTGGAGCGTTTGAAGGACGAAATCGCAGAAAAACGGCCGCATTTGAAGAAAAAGAAAGTGCTGTTTCATCAAAACAATGCACCGTGTCACAAGTCGATGAAAACGATGGCAAAATTGAATTAATTCGGCTACGAATTGCTTCCCCACCCACCGTATTCTCCAGATTTGGCCCCCACGACTATTTCCTGTTCGCAGACCTCAAAAGAATGCTCGCCGGAAAGAGATTTAAGACCAAGGAAGAAGTAATCGCCAAAACAGAGGCCTATTTTGAGGTTAAACCGAAATCGTACTGCAAAACTGGTATCGAACGATTGAAAAATCGTTTCAATCAGTGTATCGCTCTCGAAGTTGAATTTTGCAAAAATTTTGTGTTTTACTATAAAACGGCACTGATTTTTCAGCCCATGTGTTAAAGCTTAATGCCAAAGTATGGTGTGTCAAATGCCTTTGAAATATCAATTGGTGTACCCTTTGGTTCCATTTTTCGGTGAGACGTGTCATCAAATCACAAGTAGATCTACTGCCAGTCATTGAGAAGTTTTCGTGTTTCAAGATATTTTATTAACTACTGACGGTTTTCAGCGTTTCCATGAGCTCGAAAAAGAGGGAAGTATTGTAACTGCAATGGGTCTGTAGGAGGAGAGCGAAAATTCGGCCTTTTTTTTTAGGGTCGGGCTGGACAAACACTGTTTTCCATCTGCTCGGAAAGCGTCCTAAAGAGTAGGTTTGACGCAGCGGTTTTGCCAGCTTGACAGAAAACCTTTTCAAAAGAAAGGGAGATATATGTATCACCTGGATTAGCGGATTTCTGAATGATAAGATCTTTAAATATTCTTACCACTACACGAGTGTGTCGCATTGAAGATTCACTGTCAGTATTAAAGAGCTTTGGGATGGAAGATGAGGCAGAATTTTTAATATTTTTGACGAACGACCAAAAATTTTTTATACCTTCGGGACATTATAGTATTTTTTGCCTCAAATTTTGGTCGTATTGCAATTTCACACACTTGCTTAAAGCCGAACAACGTTTTCTGACTATTTGCCTATTCTCTATCGTTGAACAACAGTACGATAAACTATAATACGAAAAATCTCGCCTTTCTCCATGTTTAATTCATACGAATAAGAACCAACAACAACATGCTGAGGTATTATAAATGTATTCATACTCCTTTGAGTGTTAAGTTCTTAAAAAAAAAAAGAAAACAAATTATTGTAAGCAACTAAAGACAAAAAATTTTTACGCGGCCATGTCAAATAGCAGTCAATTTAAAATGGATGCGTTCAATGTTCCATCCGTAATGAATGTATTTTGCATTCTAATAGAGGTAATGACTTGATTAAGCAGTATTTCCTAGTTAAAACTTTGATTGTTAAAAATGCAATTTAGCAAAACCTTTGAAGTGGAACTTGCTCAACAAGTGAACAACATTCATGCATCTTGGACAGTGTAGTAGTTATGCCTATCTTAACATAAACAGTTATAACCAGGCTTAAAATCATGAAAGCATAAATTCGTTAATAATTTCCTTAAATATAAGTAAGCAAGCAAAAGCAACATGAAAACTATTATGCATTGATGATAATTATTGTAGTTGTGATTTTTACGAATTACAGTTGGATTTTATCTTCACTCTCATGCGTGAAATCCGTACGTTTGAATTTTGAAATTTATTTCGACGAATTCTACGAGTACATATGAACAATTTAATAGACAACCAGAAGAGATATTATATGTTCCCATAAAAGCACATATAAACTTATATGGACCAATATATGCATGCATACCACATACTAATAAGGATTTGTCCTTTCAGATTCAGGAATAATCAAAATTTTAAAAGGAAATCGATTTTTTTTCTATTTTTTGTTTGTCGTGGTGTGCCATAAAAATAAGTCCAGGATTCCTTGAAATCGTTATTTTTGATTAAAGTGTTTATTTTTAAATCGCAATCAAATATACTATATTCGTATGGCTTTTGGGTTTTATGATTATGATTTCGTAAAAGTACGAGTATTTATTTGAATTTTTAAACTTCTTTATAGTCAGCCACGTTGAACATATTTATGACCGCTTAAGGAAGGTGTCCGTATAAGGGAAATCTTAAAGTTTAAATTCTACTTTTATGCTTGAAAGCGCAGACTAAAATGCATGTGAATGCATGTAAGAAATTCGTTGCCTATATGCATTTGTCCTCTCTTAAATTCTATTACAAATAAAGGGTGGTTCATCGTCAGGTTTGATTTTCAATAGGCTTTTTTTGACAGATCACGCGTGACTCCTATCAAACTGTTTTGTCATTTTTGTTCAGTAATGTTTGGCAAGTCATCATGGAAAGACTCACAACACAACAGCGTCTCCAAATTATTCAGCTGTATTACGAAATTCAACGTTCTGTGAGAAATGTTTTTCGAGCGATTCGAGGAACTTACGGTTCCTACCTACTACCTACTACCACTATTGCCAATACCATTCGCAAATTTGGGTCCCAGTTTACATTAGTGGATGATACTCGACCGGTTAGACCAAATCCAGCACGTAGTGAAGAGACTATAGCAGCTATAGCTGAGAGTGTACGCGAAGACCGTGACGGATCGATTCGTCGTCGTTCTCAGCAGCTTGGCTTGGCGTATTCGACAATTTGGCGTATTTAACATGAGGATCTCGGTGCAAGATTTATATAATATCATTTTCAAAAAGTAAATGACATGAATTGTTCTTTTAATCTCACGATAAATCACCCTTTACAAGTATCAATTGTGGGTTTTGAAAAGCAGGAGATAATTTTCATTTTGGAAATCACTTATTATTCTGTGCCCACCTAGTCAAATGCCTTTTGAATGGCACTTACACAGTTGTGAACCCAAAATCAAATTAACATAATAGATGCTAAAGAGTTTATTATTTTTAGAAAATCTTTTGGTAACGACCTATCAACCTATCCATTGATCCTAACGCGGACTCAATTTTGAAAAAAAAAAAAACCACCAACGTGAAGATCACACGCAACAGTGTACTTTTGTTGGTATAATTGAGTGTCATGGCATTCCTGGACCACTTGATCTTACGAATTTTCTACATAGTCGACAGACAAAGGCCAAATTGTTATGATTTCGAATGAAAATCACAAGCAAATTGTAAGATTTATAGCTTTTCTTAAATATGCATCTGTCATCTGTTCTTTATGATTTAGTTCGCAATCACCTGAGTTGCATAAGTCCTTGATTGAAAAATTTTAACATACGTATATATGTGTCTATTAGAAAGTGAAACCCGGTTCACGACGACGCCCACAAATTACATTTATGTAATTAGGAAAAAATACCACCAAACTGATAATATTTCTTTTTTCAATAAGTAAAAAACGCATTACTATGTTATGTGGGGCCTCTAAAACAGGCTTTCAAGTGGAAATAGTGCAAAAGCTTACTTGTGCTTCAAGGTGTGTACAATCCAATTTTTGCAAAACTGGTTCGCAATTGCCACTTAAGTGACAGCAAGGTCTCATAATTTAATAAACAAAACATGACCAGCATTAGTAAGTCATATTTCACACTTATCTCCTCAGTACAGTGGTGCTTCCTTTAGCGTGTGTTTTTCATCCAATCAGTTGTTAGATACAAACGATTATTATAGATACTATACAAGCATTCGTACCTAATAAGTTCATGTGAATTTATTTTTATTATGCACTCAGCACGTGAAAGCCTGTACCAGTATTCTCAATTAACCTCATTACAGTAGAAATTCTAGAAAAAAAGCGAAAACTACCAGTTCGAAACAGAAAGTCACACAACCGTCACCCGAAATTGCGACTTAATCCGCAAGACAGCCATACGTAAGTTTTCCAAGCAAAAGTTGAACGACACTATGGCCTAGTACGAGTAGTTAACACACGATGTTTACCAATAAATTCCTAAAAGAATCACCTTCGTGTTTCGTATCGAATCTTTACGGCTTTGGTCGATGGCGCGTAATTATGTAAGCCCTCATAAGTCATCACAATAAGTCATAAACCTGTCAAACATCATTGATACATATGTCTCGTGAAACAACTACCATTCGTATGACCTAGTTTTGTTATTATTATTTTTTTTTCGCTCTGAAATAGGGAAACCGAAAACATAAAAAAAAAATCAATACAATTGCAAAAGCGTATGAAAACCGCGACAAAGCGCTCCAAATCGGATTTGATTTCGTTTCGTATTCGAAGGAATTTGTTTGAGACACACGACATGGCAAAGCCAGCGAAGCTCTTCTATTCAAATGCCTTCCGTCTACATAAACTTTGGCAATTCATATGAATAGTAATAGATATTTTTACATTTATCGACTTATTTCACGGGGATTTTAGCACAGATGCAGATACGTACACCTTCATATGTATGTTTCTAAAATCCACTTCCACTTTACGGAGATTCTGGTGTATAATTATTTTTGAGACTTAATGTGAGAATGAACATGTCAAGTTGTGGTAGAGAGGGTTCTCCGTTTTCTACTTGCTTTTGAGATTTGTATATTAATTAACTTCAGGCATTGTAAATAGGATTAGTGAATCGTGACGAGACTAAATATCTTAGTACTGAGAAAACCCCCTATAATTGATGACACAAATGTATAATCAAGTCAACACAATAGATAGAGTTGACATTTGATGACATACTATCTAAAGGTTTTGTTAAGGATTACTCTTAGCATTGAGTAGGAAACACAAAGAACCGACTATAAAAGATACACTTTGAGAAAAAAAAAGTCGTAAGTTAGGATGGCGACAGAACTTCTGATCATTTAAACTAACTACAAATAATTGGCATGACAATCTGGAAATTTTTTACAGTCCAAAGACTGTTTTTATTGTGCGATTTGTATGATGTTCTTTTTATCGTTAAGGTTACCTCGGTAGGATACTGGAAGAGTTGATATTTTTATGTGTCCATATTTCACTTAAACTTTGAAGGGGATAAGGGATATATACCCCTTACGGTGGGTAACTTCAATAAGAGACATCAAACTACAAAGTCTGTTTGTGTGTTTAAGGATGAAAAGTATGGTTATTGTAGAGAGAAACACATTAATACCCTGGCATCTATCAGTTTGTTATGTACTAGGTTGAGTGAAAAGTAACATCCTTGACCGCCAGAATGCGCTGCTACTGCAAAAAAGGTTATGGTGCCTGGAAGTCCGTTTATATTTAGGCAAACATGCCAAATTTCAATGCGATACTGTCATTAGTTTTGTTTTGACAGCTGATTGTTGTTGACGTATTTTGCATCATGTTGAGTATGGACAAAAACGTTTCGTTCTCTCATAAAACTTTATTTTTTGAGAGGCAAAACGGCGAAGGAAACAAAAGAAAAGTTGAATAAATATTATGGGGCTAATGCTTCGTTAGAATACACCGTCAAATATTGGTTTCGAGAGTTTCGTGGTGGCCGAAACTCCACTACTAATGCGGTTACAGAGGACAATGTCAAAAAAATACATGGAATGGTGTTGGCTGACCGGAAAGTAAAGGTGCGCGAGCTAGCAGATACCACAAAGATTAGTACTGAGTGCACAGGAAATATTTTGGGCAATATTGTGCATATGAAAAAGTTATCCTGCCGCTGGGTGTCGCGCATACTCACTCCTGACCAAAAACACGAACGCGAGAGCACTTCGAAAGAGTGTTTGGACTTGCTGATGCGGAATCGGGCGGACTTTTGGCGTCGATTGGTAACTTTTGAGCACCAGAGAACAGAATGAGTGCCCGGTAATGGACTGAAGCTGACACGAGTGCTCCGAAGCGGCAGAGGGAGGCTCGATAGGTCGGAATGGTTATGGCGTCAGTTTTCTGGGATTGTCATGGCATATTCTTCGTGGACTAACTCGAAAAAGGATAAATCATTTTTGCAAGACAATGCACCGGCGCACAAGAGCATCGCAACCACGGCTAAAATCAATAACTTGCGGCTCCAATTGCTGTCGCATCCACCGTATTCGCCCGATATTATCTCCTCCCAAACCTCAAAAGATGGCTCATCAATAAAAATTTCAGCTCACGCGAGGAAATAATCAACGCCACGGAGGAGTATTTTGCAGACCATCCGGAAAATTACTTTTCGGATGGAATCAAGAAGTTGGAAAATAAAAGAATAAAAAAAGAATATCAAAATAAAAGGGGACTATATTGAATATAGTCCTTCATTCCCAAGGAGGCTACTTTTCACCCTTGGGAAATCATAGAAGTGAAACATGGATAAGTAAATACTATTCCAGAAATGATGTTCGCGACATCTCTTCTGATCGAGATAAGAATGTAAACGTAATAGTGGAGCTACAGTCGATGCTAAGAATTTTTTGGATTACTTCCGTAGATCTTTAACGACGAATACAACCAATATTCCGCTGTAAAGCAGACTGAACAATTCTGGACCAATAAGAAGTCTGTGTAGCGATGTTTAAACTAAAAACCAATAGGACTGCAAGATCACACCGACTCCTTGCTGAATTATTCAAAGCAGCGATGATTGAACTAGTTTCCTTAATATCGCGTACAAGGAAACAAACTAAGAGGTCCTTATCAGTGTGGTCTTAGGCCTGATATATTCGCCATCGATCAAATATTTAGTGAATCCAATAACTGTTTTATGATTTTGAGGCCGCATATGGAAAAAGTTGGAGGCCGCATATGGAAAAAGTTGGAGTCCACTAAGTCTTGTTTGGGTCCAGGTCATAATGCGAATCCTAAGAATTGAGATCACTGATGAACTTATAAGTTAGGGCTTAGAAGAAAGTTTCTAAGGTCACAACCCGAGTTAGATTCTTCCTCATAAGTCAACGACTTCCCTGTTGCCCCGCGTCGTAGTGCGGCATCGATAGCAAAACACCCTGCGACTCTTGCTGTGAAAGTGATGACAACATCGGGGAACAGTTGAGCTGTAAATGCCCGGCCTATGGTCGTATCGCGCGCCACATACTATTTTTTGTTTTGGTATTTCTCTCCGCGACGGACTGACTTGTCTGCATAAACGGAATTTTGGGAAGAACATACACTGACGAACTGTGTGGGCTGTTCCTTGACATTGACCTTATAGGAAGAGCTAGAATTCATCGGCTTCGGAGGCTTGGACATGTTGAACAAATGAAATAAAAACCGCTATGGCGCAGAGTGTATTCGTATTCATATTAAAGGGACAACGTGGCAAGAGGAAGATCTCGCCTTAGGATCCGCATTGGAAAGGGACCTCAGACAACCTTAAACAGCTGTTGGTTGAGGCCCTGGTCAACTATGAAATCGAGTAATTATTAATTTTCCACATTTTCCATTGACTGCTACTGCTGTGTGAAGTTGTTAATTTTGGCAAACCTAAAAAGAACTGTATGGCAGAAATTCAATGTTAAGATTTTTAAATGTACAATAAAAATAAATAAAACAGAGAGTAACACAAGCGCACCAGGAGTTCAATATTTCATACTGGAACAGATAAGACGATACAATTTTCAAAGTTTTCTTAAAGCATTAAAGTCAAGCCCAGATATCATCTAAACTCACAAGCAAATGTAAGGATATGTCTTCACATATGTGTGTGCACTGAACAACTAAGATGCTTTAAACATTACAAAAAAAAAAAAAAATTGTCCTTCGCATAGGAGTATCGGGTACCTAAAATTTTTAATATTCCAGAGAGAGTCATTCATCTCACTATTGCAGGTGTATTAGATCCACTTGGGCAAAGACTAAGCCATGTTTTATATATATTTTCTAAGATTTTACGACACACGTGGGATATGACAGAGTACGTACAGGATTCTCTTACGGGCAAATGATTCCATGTATGTTACTCACATGTAGCATGAGTTCTATATGAATTTGTAATCAAACTTTATATCTATTAAGAAATTAATACACCGTAGCAGGAGTAGGACACAATATCCTGTCTTCACTGGGTGGTAAAAAGTATTTGAAATTCCTGAAATTTAAACAACAGAGTCAAACTTTTCGAGGAACTGGTTTTTGTTATCCCACTTGCATACCTTTTCTCAAAATATGTCGAGTTCCAGCCTCGAATTAAATTAGAGTGCCGGAGACTTATCCTTGAGATACTTGTGAGAAAAGACAAGATTTTTTAAAGCACATTATCAGGTAGCTGATGAGGCGTAGAGCAAACAAGTTTGAGAGTTTTTACTGCGCTCCCACGTATAAATCGTAAATTTATTTTAATATTTCCTTACGATTTTTGTTTGGCTAATCTACTTCTTGTTTCAGGTGAAAATACTTTCAAAATTGCTGTCGCAATAGGCGTTTCATAGTTGTACAAATGTATTCAAACACAATTTGGAGTTGGTTGCAAAGGCTGAGTTAACCAGTGAATATCTATGTGACGAAGGACAAGTGAAACACCAAGACTTCAGGGTCTTGTAAGAACACTTTCTTGTAAATAGTTTCTGTTTTCATCTTAAATATAAAACGTTGATCCAATTCTTCACAAGTGCTCGAGAATAAACCGAAGACAGGAAGACCAATTCAACACTGCCGTAAGCTGCAACTGAAAAATAGTGGGCCTATAAGCATTTAGGGTAGATGATCGTTAACTCACTATTTGTATATACCTATAAACAACTTACAGTTTTAGTAAAAGCTATTAATGGAATTATTCAAGGATAGAGAAGGTCAAGTGCCGGCGCAATAAGTAATAGTTTGCCAAAGCGAATCAATACTTCATTTTCTATTATATGTGGCATTGAATAGAATCATTTGTTGAAGAACACAAGGGGCGGTACTTAGGGTGTTAAACGATTGGCATGAACGCAATGCAATTTGTTTGTGATTTCAAAGGGCAATTGACGTCATGTGGATTAGGAAAGTAAAATCTTTCCGTGACCACGTTAAGCAGAGCAATTTGCATAACGATTTTATAGTTAATTGAGGCAGGCCAATGGATTTTTTTAACTTGGTTTTCCTTGAATCCGAAAATTTTGAAAGTCAATTCAGAAAGTGCATAAAATGCACAGACTTATGGCATATGGGTGACCAGATAAGAATGATAGGAAAAAAAAAATTAAATAAAACTACAGCAGTGTGAGATACAAAATTGATTCTGGCTTTGTTTTGAAGCTACGTTTATGCCATTATATGTGGAACAGCACATCATTCAAATGGCTGTCTCGTCTTTGCCGACAGCGGTCGGTCCAATATTCTGGCAAAAGCGTGTCGAAAGTTGGCTTGTTAGTGTAGACTAGGAACTTGACGTAGTCCCAGAGAAAATAATCGTGTGATGACAAATTGCATGATTGCGGCGGCCAATTGATGAACGCTTGTCGTGAGATGGCCCAGTCCCCAAATTTCTCCTACACTACTTCGAGCATTGCGTCGCTTGTATGGCATCTAGCGCCGTCCTGTTGGAACCACAGCTCGAATATATCGATGTTAACGAGCTCTGACCATAGAAAGTCGGTAAAAATAGCTCTATACCTAAGATTATTGACGGTAACTATGTGTCCTTCCTCATTTCGAAAGAAATAATGTCCGAAGATGCCGATATGCCATAGACAGCACCAAATAGTCAAACTTTGTGGATGCATTTATGCTTGGCCTAACACTTGTAAATTGTGTTCGCTCCAATGATAATAATTTTGCTTGTGGAAATAGCCGCTGGGTCCAAAGTAGTCCTTGTCCGCGAAAGTGTATTTTTTTGCCAACATTTTCAGCTTTCAATTAGTGAAATAACGGCGTTGTCTACGGTTGTCCGACATCAATTCTTGCGTCAGCACAATTATATGCAAATGTAGGCCCAAATCGAACCGAACCGAAAAAATAAGCCGGGTTGACTTTTTGGCGATGCCTAATTCAGCTGATCGGCGTCGAATCGACATTTCTGGGACTTCTTCTATACCTGCCGCAAGGTTTTTCCATTTCGTACCAATCTGTCTGGTTGGTGGCATAAAGTAGAAAGGAGTGTACTCTCGCTCAAACTTGTCCATGGTGCGACGAATTGCCTGCACACTGACGCCATAATTACAACTGACCTCAAGACGAAATTTAGGTTATGTATTTACAACTGGCCCGAAATTCGATGTTTTTTTTAATAATTTCGGCAAGTGTAAAACTATGCATGATGAAGTGGCAAACCTTAATGAATGTTTTGACAGTGAAACATAACAATTGGAAAAACTATCATTGCTATCTGGTGACACTGTAGTAGAAACGAGTGGTGGTCTGGTATGTTCCAGACTCAATAAGCCCTTAGGCGCTGTTTTAATAGTAAGTGATGTTGCTTAATTTTGTGAAGTTGACAAACACGGTAATGGTACAGAATTCAATTTGGGAACTTTCTGAGAGGTCGCCCAGTATGCAGTATTCTAAGTTAGCTAGTGATTTAGATATGGAAGGGAAGTAAAACAGAAACTGTACTATTGTTGTAAGTCTACAAGTGCTCCAATAATCCAAACTAATTATTATTGTAACAGTTTCAGTGCGAGTTTTATTGAAAAGGCCTCTCTTGATTATACATACGTTGGTCAAATCCTGCCAAAAATAGCCTATGCGATAAAATATATTACATTTGACGAGTCACAATGGATATTCGAATGCTTCTACAGGAGAAACATATGATTCCCTTCTACGTAACTTTAGCCAGGAAACCAGAAAAGAGTGACATTTCTTGCACCTAACAAGCTCGTAGAAATTTATATTTGAATAAAGCAGCTCAACAACAGTATGCTTAGAAATAAAAACTCCGAATACTTTCATTTGAAAGGATTGGAGACAAATCTGAAAGACACTAAGATTTCGAGAATCTCGGTTCGGGCCTATTACTTCGTAGTCCATCATACTGCCAAAGAAACAGCTGTTGGCAAAAGCTATTCTTGCATGATCTCTCCGCTTAAGTCACTACTGATGCAGAGCATTCGAACAGAGACCAGAGTCGATTTTGAAGGCATCATATATTTTTTCCACATCCCCACAAAGACGGGCCTTTGCTGCTTTTGCCTCAATACTCACCAATGCCCCACTGACAACTCGCTGGTTTCGCCCGCGCTTATGTGAACTTCATCTGCATATGCGAGAAGTTTGACATATTTAGCCCCTGGTGTTATGGAGCAGCGGGAGTTCTCCATCGACTTAAACTCCAGCATGGACCTATCAAGCTTTTAACGATGTGTTGTATTGTATTCAGTGTTAAGTAGGTTTATGCTTATGTATTGAGTGGTACTCTGTGGTTTATTTTCTCAGGACCGGACAGATGAAGATGAGATTCCGCACACTGGGCACACGTTTACCTAGCCAAGTTTTACAGATGAGGTGATGCATGATTCTTATCAGATAATCAGTTTTAAAAACTTGGCAGCTATATGGTTGGTTACTGACTACTATCCTTAAATAATTTTGGCAAAGTGAACGGAAGTTTGCCCGTTAAAATGTGTCTGTTCCAAATTTGCAGCACCGATTACGTCTCTACTACGGTGGTCGTCTTTTCAGGTTTTGGTTGAGATTATCTCACCCTTACACGTCCTTTTTTACGTAGGGTAAACACCTTATTCCTGCAGTAGCATTTTTCGATTTCAGAAGCAAAATGTCTGATGGCATCCTTACAGAAATGTGACTCGTCCCCGGCGCTTCATGCTGGTGATGGGGGATCATGAGACATTTAGGCAGATGCGATTGCGTCTTCTCACAGTAATTCCCCTGTGCTGTACTGCTTTTGATATAAGCGTTCGTATCTTGACTACTTATAGGTAGTGATCCGAGTTAATGTTGGCACCTAGAAATGTGCTAGAATGATTCCGTCTATTGCAATATAATTTGACTAGTCGTATTGCTTTGATAGTCATGAGCCCTAGGGGATCTTAACTTGCAGAAAACGCGTGTTGAACACGCTGATGGTTGTCCTCTTGCAGGCAGGTTAGATACTCGTATGCTCATAGCACAACCAAAAGTGTAATTCTTTCCTATTAAGGCAATTAGTTCGCCGAGTACGATTCTTACGTCTTTCTTCATTGTTGGGCTATATGCATATACATACCCGTGGCGCTATCTGTTTTTGAGGTTTGAATCTTTTTTACCACCACAAAATTCTGATAGTTCTTCATCAAAAACGTTTCATTTGACGTTTAACTGTCATTAAATTTAATGCAAAACTTACGGCGATGATTATTTATATAGAACAAGTGTTGTCCAGTGGCATAAACTTTTTTTTGGAATGCATGGAGATTCTATAGGACCTTAACCACCTTTTTTTTTTAAATCAGATACAAAATGAGATATTTTCTCTATACAACTCGTAGTTTTTAGTTTTTGGGCAGTTTGCGCGTTTTTGTAAATAATTTTTTAAAAACAAAACATAATCACTCAGTTTTCGTTTGAATTTTCCTATTTTTGCCAATTATAGGGGTCATCGACCGCTCTGTGCGACGTCCACTTTCAACAGGATGGTGCTATGTGCCATACTAGTCACAAAACAATCGATTTATTGCGCACAAAGTTTATTGGCCGCAAAGATCGTGCGAGCTAACACCGTTAGACTTTTTTTTTTGAGGTTATGTTAAAAGCAAGGTATAACCTATCCATCTGGAAAAAAAATTCCAACTCTGAAATCAAACATTGAAACCGAGATAAAGCCTCAATTATGTGAAAGAGAGATTCAAAATTTCGAGAAAGGTATGAGTGTCTGCAAACAGAACCGAGACGGTTATTTGGAGATATTGTGGTTCCATAAATTGTCCCCATGTTGCTACTTTATAAAACAATAAAGGTTTCAGAGACATCTCAACAATTGTTTTATTCAAAAAAACAAAAGCCTCATGAATGAGGTACCGTTGATTGTCAGCACTCGTACATGTCTCTTTGTTGATAGTCAGTTAGAATCATTAAGATAACCTTTAGCTCGTATTCATTAGCAGTCTGATCAGAGTACTCAAAATGTATATTGTACTGGTAACACAATTAGGCGCTTTTATTCAACAACAAAAACAAAATAAAAGAATCATTTCAAAGGGCTTTTACTAATGGAATCTGCCGCTTTCAAGTCTTATCTTTTTTTCCAGAAATGAACAAGCAATTCCAAATGAGTTATGCAGAGATCTAATCAAAAGCTCTTGAGTCTTGACTAGCGTAAACGAACTCCTAAGCGCGCGGGTACTCTATATTCATTGTTCCGCTTCAAGGCCCAACATTCGTTCAAGTTCACTTGCGTAACAAAGAGATATTTCAGTACACACAGTACGGCAAAAGACAGCGTCATTAGCTCCATATCTTTCTGTATATGTATAGCGACCAAGTTCCAACTGCCAAGTAGAAGATAGATTTATTTATTTATTTATTTATTTACTTATTTTTTTTTTTTAAAACCACAACCACGCGCCAACGCAATTGCTGAACTACTACTCCCATAACTTTATCTTAGATATTTCTGCATACTATTTACAGTCTTTTGAAGCACGTGATGAGTCCATGACGAGAGAAGAACAAAGATAACGCCTTGTAATATCTATTTGCAGCTACAAACAAGTATTTCTGGTTCCAAAATAAAACTATCCGTACTACCACAAACGTAATCATCTATGTAGGAGATGTGGAAAATAAAAATAGTAAAACACCTTCACTTAACATCCAAGGTAACCGGTGCAAAATTGCAGCAAACATAAATCAATAGACAGCTGCAGAGGTGGAAAAGGTGAATATGTTCTACCATACATCAAAAGCTAAAGTAATCCATCACTACCACCCATCCGGATTGTTTAACGCTCCTAGATACTCGTACTTTAGTTAATTTAAAATTTTAACTTTAATATTTCGAGGGGATTACTTTCGAATTCCACACCGGATTCTTTGGAATGGAAGGGTTAAAGAAATCCCTTCTCTTCTGCACAATGGGGGGCTGTTGACTTGATATAAGTAGGTGGTGTGGTGATGGGCAATACAGAGTGGCAACAACTGTTGCCTCAATCCCCATTGAATGAAGGGTGACCTTGTCCTTAGCAAAATACAACAAAAAATAAAAGTAGAATTTTTTGCAGTAGGTTGATGTGGAGCACACAAATGGAATTTCGAGTTTTTCATTTTATTTTGTGTGCCTGTAGTAGGCAATTACTCCATGTGTACAGTGAATCGGAACGGAAATGATGGGTAAAACCTCAAACCAGACATTGAGAGGGATCTACGCACCATGTGAATCGTTGTGGTAACAAGAATATTTTTGTTAATAAGCCTAATAGCCTCTAATAAAGAAACGAAAATCATTACGCATAGCCGTTACATGCGTTGATCTCAGCAAGCCTCTAAATGTTGATGGATTCAACAATCGTCATGAGTTACTGGACGAGAACGCAGCGCTCATTTGAGGTTGATCAAAAATCGAAGAGCAGTGAATCGCTGGTTAGTCCATGTCAAAATTTTTGCCCTGACTTCAATATTCGACGATCTAGTGAAATAATTTTCAATAAAACAGCATCAGCAACGACGCTAAAACACATACAGGGCACGCAACTTTGAAAAAGAAATTAAAAATCAACTTGTACACGATGCAAATTTTGCAGAGGTTGCAACAAAAGTGAAAGAACAATACTAGAACGTCTTCGGATAGCAAAAACACTTTAAAATACACTTACTGGTATCTCATCAATCCTTGAAAACACCATCAAAAATATTTATACTGTTCAAGAACCACAATGTGTGTACTATTTCTGCCCGAGGGATAATCGTCTTTTATATTTTTTACCCGCGGAGAAGCAGTGAGTGTTGAAGTGTTGATGATCGACAAGTTTCCGCGACTACAGTTGTTTTACATCTGTAAAGGCTCCATGAAAAGGTTGAGGTCAATTTTTCCGAGTAAATTAATTAGCAAAAATGGAGAAATGATTCGTTGGCTTCATAATTCTGCATCACCCGCATCAAAAGCGGAGGACCAGTGGTATTGCCACAAGAAGACCATCTGAAATGCAACCTCAGATGTGCTCGGGTTCACTAGGCGACCGCAAAAAAATCATCTTTTGACTATGAATGAATGCCAACGGTTATCACCAGATACCTTGACACGGAACGAGAAGCGCATTCACTTAGAAGCCAAATATCAAGTGAAGAGGAAAGAAGTACAGAGTAGTATGGTCAGTAGTGTCTACAGCATCATAAAAGAACTTACTTGTGGTCGAAGTTCTAAACAACATCCAGGGACAAGCTTATATGAAAATCTGCTGATTTCAGCTGAAGATCAGCTCAACAGATGGAGAGGACATTTCGCTTTAGTGCTAAATAAATTAGACCACAGCGTCATAGTCCTAAATTTCAACGAGCGTGCCACAACTAAAAATTTCCGAATTCAAACCGGACTTCCCAGTAAAACAGAGATAGTACCCACTATCAGACTCCTCAGCCGAGAGTACAACTGGAGATTTACTCAAACTGCTCATTTTTAGAGAAAAAGAGGGATTATCATCAAGCTTCCAAAGAAGGGCAATTTTATGAAATGTGGGAACCGGAGACGAATATTCAGTGGCCAAGATAATAGCGAAGGTACTTCTGTAGCAGATAAGGAAGCATCTAGACTCAACACTCGATGCCGAACAGACGGAATTTCGGAGTGGATACTCTTGCCTAGATCACATCAACATCACATCACTTGTCGATCATCATTGAGCAACGATCGAGTTCAGTTCACCGCTACATCTGCTGTTCACTGACTTTAGAAAGGCCTTCGACAGAGATGCTATCTGGAAAACCTTGCGCAGGAGGGGTATCACAGCAAATAGTGGAGCACCCCATGGTTGTAGTTGAGTACTTCTGGCATCACTAACAAAACGAAAACACCTCGGCTATGAACCGGCGTTGCATAAAAGGAAGTGAAAGGCTCATGCGTTCGACGAACAAAGGAGGGCGGAAGAATATCTATGAGCAGCGAGCGACCGTGGAAATAGAGTGGTGGTACTTCAAGAAAAACGTTCGAAAGTGTGACCAAAAGATAAATAGAACATATCAAGCTAAGAAGATCCGAACAGAAACTTGAAATCACTTCTGTAGACTGCGGGGACGATCCAAGTTCTTCTCAAATAACTCAAATATTAGCAGAGACGTCGGCCAGGACGGTCCACCTGCCAACTTATTTAAAGCAGTAGAAGATGGCTTAGTAGAAAGCATACATCAACTTGTTCTTCTTAATATGCTACAAAATCATGCTTGCGGAATTTTGTGAACGTCTGAAACCAATTACTAACGCTTTTAGACCCGATAATTGGCCTAATATTCACACTACGACAGATTCAAAAAAAAAAAAAAAAAATTGAAAATCGGATCGATACCAACCTCCTCAACATCAATTTAAAGAGCGCACAGAATATTTATAGACGGTCTATACAGAGCCATACCTAAGTTTGGGATCACTTCTTTAACATCATGCTTGAGAAAAATTTGCGAAACAAAAGGCTGTGCAACTTCTTGCATACTCTACTGACGTTGATGCCATTGGCAGTACGTAGCGAGTTGTCACTGTTACGTTTGCAAGTATGAAAAAAGAAGCGGCGAAAATATAAGGATAAAGCGCACAAGATCGATGAACCGAACAGTACAGGAAAATATAGACTGCTATAACTTTGAGATTGTTAGGGATTTTATTAACGTCGTATCCGCTTTTAACTCTGAAAATGGCAACTCACCCGTAATCCAACAAAGAGTTTCACTTGTCAATTGCTGTTTCCTTAGCCTTAGAAGTTGACTGAGTAATATTTGTCAAGAAACAATGAAAAGACTCCATATAAGAGCTTGAACATCCCATTCACATTCTTTAACACAAAGACATGGGAGTTGGGGAAGACGGATTTAGATATTTTATTTCATTTGAATGATTTTTGTACGACACCGACATCTAGCTGAACGGAAAAGTGTACATCAGATGCCTGAAATAGCTAGAACATATACTCGTATAGCGAATGAAAATTAATACTCTTACTGCGCCTCCCAGTCTTCGATTTGGACAGCACCTGTGCAAATTTAGATTAAGGTTAAGTTCGCAAACAAGAGTCTTACAGACGTTGCTGGAGAAACGCACGCTAAGTCTGAACAAATCTAATTCAAAGATGTTCATCATAAGATAAGGAGCTTTCAACAATTGATTGAGGATATATCAAATACATTTCGAAAGTTAGAGGATCACGCGTCAGTAACTGATATCGAATTTTATTTCAACATGCAGAAGCAACTGGATTTAAGGTTGACAGAGATGCCAATAGATACCAATATAAGCTCATCGACAAACAAATCCAATTGCAACAAGTGCTGCAGTAAGACTTCCGAAAATGACTTTTTCACGATCAACCAATATCTAAGGCTCAAATGTTAGTAGGAAAGGCGCACAACTTCATTCAGCATCCATTGACAACTTATGAAAACTATGAAAAAGCGTAAAACATTGATTGATCGCTATGACAATGAAGGGCTTTTAAAAACTGTCTATTGCTATTGCGACCGCAACAACTATTAAAAGGTTTCATGACACGATTAAAGAATTAATGCGCGATCCAATATTTAGGATTCATAACTGACAGATGGGAACCTTATCATAGTTCACATCGTGTTGCAAAAACTAGAATGGGAATATCAGATTATATTTGAGCAATAACTGGACGACACTTGGATCAACGCCACATTGGAAGAGTTCCTTAAAATTCTGAAATCAAGCCGGTCGATACCAGCGACTCTAGTCTCAGCAAATAAGGACAGATGCACAGTGTCTCACTCAGGTACCCATACGATTTAATTGTTTCCACAGGTGTTGATCTCAAAAGGCTCTGTAGTGTCTCCAAATCTCTTGGAACTGTTTAAAGTTAGGTAATTTCTCTAGCTCATGTCAATCGAAGGATTGTCAAACATGAAATGGTATGAAATGGCTTTTGTATCAAAGCATTTCTCTCAATGACAACCTGATTTATTTTCAATTGGTAATTTTAGCTGATTCTCTGAAGATCTCAGCGGGATAAGTATCTGAACACCTATAAGCTCAACACATTCACGTATGGTAGCAACAATATGCCTTGTGAAACTTGCAGACGACAATCAAAAGGAAAACAAAAGTGCATCGTTGAAGATCAGTTTAAGATCAATTCATCCAGGTCTTTCGAAACCTAATTTGTCTCGCTGATGTCGACGGGTTCTAGAATATAAGTCTCAATAACGAATTATAAGATTTGTACATCGTGTAGAGCAGAAGGACATCAATGCAGCGTCTACGAGTGTCTCCAATTCGAACGCAGAGGATGAACGCAGTACAAAAAGACTGTCTTAGTTTACGCGCATAACTATAAGTTAGTTTAATACCAGGATATCTAGTGGGGCGTGTTGTTTGACCACCAGGTGCAACCCAACTCTAGTGCTACCCTAAGTACGTTTGTCTTTGATTGGTAATCTAGAGGACACCTGGCCTGAACAAATGATGAATAGGTGATGCGAAAAACTTGGTAGAACCAGATACCTTAGTCCTCGTCAAACCATTGTAGAAAGCGATGTTGAGACTGGAACTTGGATGCCCATCAAAACGTCAACGACTATTCAGTTTTCTATTACATCAATGCGACTAAACAGAGTTCCCAGTCCTCGACTAGTATTGAGCTTACAATACTGCCTACGAGCAAGCATGTGGCACAAATTCAGCATAAAAGCCTCAACACACATCCACAGTTTAGCAGAAAATTTTCCAAACAATAACAAACTTCCAAAAAACTTTCAAAACGTCAACAAATCCCAGAAAATTCTCGCTCTTCTAATTGGAGTTCCCATTATCAAGCAACAGCACTCTGACACACTGTCTTCAGATCGAAGAGGGAGTTTCTTACCCATTCCATCTTCAACTTGGGCTTCACTGTACACACAAATACGGGAAATAACTCATAAACGGAGAAAGACATAATGGGGATGAGGAAATTGTTCTGGTTACTTGATAATTTTTTTATTTTACCTTCATAACTAACTCGAACGGATATTTGTATACCCTGACGGGGGATTGGAATTTCTGCACCATTTTATGTCCGTGTCCACTGGGTCGGCTGTTGGTTGTAACTTTTCCAAAAATGTAAATACTCCTCCTTGGACCTTTGTTGCAGCTTCTTCTTTACACTTTTATTTAGCACTTAATGGAAGTCAGTCAAAAATACTGACAAAGCACCAACCGACGACCAATTGGAAAATTTTACAATTGGAACTGCACTCGATTCACTTAGCGGAGGTGACTCTGTGGTACTCCAACCAATTTCTGAACGAAATTTCACACAACGGCAACGAATTCACTTTTCTTTATTTTTGTTTTTTTTACTACCGACGACGGAGACAACGTGAAAGCGGGAAAAATGAAAATTTCAGGGAAGAGGCAAGTACTAATTTTCTTTGTTTTTTTCTTTTATTTTTGATTGAATGTTTAGTATGAGAGATTTGAGGAAAATAAAAAAGATGCGCGATGCGGACGGTTGCACTCGAAGACAACAATTCCGTTCGGCTGTCTCTTTTCAATTGAATTTCTTTCGGGCACGAGTCGAGTTGAGTGGGATTTTTGTGTAATCGCTTTTGGTTGGCGTTTATCGTTTCTTCTGTATCAGTCTTTGTTTTCTTGGTTGCGAAGTAGGAGTAAGTGAATGAAAACGAAATGTCAACATTTGGCAGCTAATGGTAATAAACGATTTAATTTCTTACGTGCAAGGGGGAAGGAGATAGATGGTTTGGTTGGATTAGATTTTCCCAGTATATTTTGATACTTTTTCCGGTTTGGGCGGTATTTGGCTGTGTTCGGAAAATCGTCAATTTATTTGAAGTGTCAAGTGTTTCTTAATAAAATGCTATAGAGAGTAGGGTAAACAGAACGAAACTTCGATATCAATACATTGATATCGAAGAAACATTTCGCAACGTAATAATGAACGCACTAGATAACAGACAGCTTACTGACGGAGATCATAGCACTGAAGTTATCGATCATAAACCGTTTCGTGTAACGGGTATTCGAAAATTCACGCAAGAAATAATTTTGATAGGAAACACGGTCTTTTAATTAAAATTAAGTTGCTGAATTTCGTTGACACAGCGCTTAATTTATTCCTTCAAAGCGTGAGAGGTCTTTGGCTTATTGCGATAAACGCCAGACTTCAAAAAACACAAAACAAATCCAAAGGTGTTAAATCGCACGATTTGGGAGGTTAGTTTAAAACGGAAAATTGCACGACCAAGAAATGTCCCATGCAGCAACTGAATTGTTTCTTGGAATATGTGACATCCATATCTTGCAATTTAAGCAAAAGAAACTGTGTAATCTGGGTTATTTGCGATAGCGAACACCATTACCTGTTATTGGCTGACTAGCAACATTTTCAAATAAGATTGGTGCGATGATGCTTCCAGCTTAAATACGCAACAAACAGGGACACGTTGGGGAGATTAATTTCGACGATTAATAAAGCAATTAAGAGGAAAATGAGCCTCATTGCTGATGATTGATCAAAAATCAGCATCCACTTGTTGTTTTTCTATAATCAATTCCACGACCATATTTTGTACGAAAATTGCGAACTGTAGCTGCCATACTTTCATTATTGCTCAACGATGAAAACACGCTGTTCTTTCGTGTAGCTCACCATTTTTAATAACCCTGAACGGTCACTCTGTCTTTTATTTTTCATTGGCAACACTTTACCAAACAAATGGCGCAAAACATTGAACCATCAACAAAGGCTGCTAACATGTGGTATACATAGATCCGTCAATGATGACAACTTCTTTGTTATCGAAGATCTACAGCAGAAAATAGATGCCATAGGAGGGGCTTTCTACAGAATTGTGTTGTTGCATTCTTTCCTATGGCTTTACTTTTGGTCCCTTGGTCGCCGCACAAGTTTTTGCACCAATTCTCGACATCTTGTTTTGCACTTAACCAATAAAAACGTTCCCTTGCCTTCTCCATGGTTTTGTTAATTCGTGGAGCACTTCATTGATTCTGGATCATGGCACGATAAGCTACGCACGAGATGTTGTTCCATCTGCACTTTCACATTTCGTCTTCAGCTAACCATCTTGCGTCATAGTGACCAATACGCCTTTAGAGTTTGGCTCCGGTCCGATACCTTCAGCCAGCTTGGTAATTACTCGTGTTCCTTGCATACCAATATTGGTTCCATGTTATTATCTGCCTCTTGGTAGGTACGGATTTCGTTTGTACTCTAGTCCTCTACTAGCTCAGTCCTAAGCATTTGGATAGCGGCCCGTTTTTTCGCTTCTTTAAGGTAACAGTGTTCACATTTCACACCGCACGGTCGACGAGAGGGATCATCAGCATTTGAGTGGATGTTGCACTTCAAAGTCTACAAGCTCTACAACTGCTGGATTCATCTCACAACTTAGCCTTAAGTGTTCTTAAATTGTAGTAGCAATTTCAGAGCTGCGTAGTCTGTGCGAAGAATGAACTTTTGTCCACAGAGGTACATATGGAAGTGCTTCATTGACAGAACTAAAGACAGAAGCTTCCGCTGACCTACGTATTAGTTTCGTTCAGGTCTGGATAGAGTGATCACAGCTCCGATTCCTATATTGCTGGTGTTTGAGTTCACGATGAATATTTTTCCGGGTGTGGGGGCATTGCACGGCTACTGCTTGAGCCTAATGCTTTTTCACACTCTCCAGACCACCTTACCTATCAGCCTTTTTCCGTAAGTTGATGCTGCCTCTTTGCAACACCAGTAAAATTCTTTGCGAACCTTCTTTAGTACGTAGCAAGTCCTCAGAAGCATCTCAGTTGGTGCTTATCTTTGGAAGCAAGACAAATTTTCACCTTTTCGATTTTGCCAGCTACCGTCTTTACTCCTTTCCGATGATAAAATGCGTCCCAGATACTTTACTTCCAAATAGAACAAGGCATCATTTTCCAGATTCAGCTGCAAATGAACGTTTCGCAGCCCTCAAACACTTCTTTTAAATTTTCGCGATGTTTCTCAAAAGTCTTGCCTAATACGCTAACCTCGTCCAGATACACTATGCAGGTTTTTCATGTGAGCCCTTACAACGTTCGTTCCATAAATCGCTCAAAGGTGGCTGGAGCGTTGCACGGTCCAAATGGCATTTCCGTAAACTGCCGAAGATCCTTTCCTATAGTGAAGGCCATTTTCTCACGATTTTTCGATTAATCCCTACCGCTCTTTAGGTCAAATGCTGAAATGCTTTTAGCTTCGCAAAGCGCAACCGAAGTGGACAACGTCAGAAGTCTACACAAAACCTCGTGTTGCCGTCTTTCTTCTTCACGAGGACCACCGAAGATGCCGGACTCAGCGATTCTTCAATCAGCCCCTTAAATTTCACCTTCGACATCATTTCGGCAACTTCCGTTTGCATTGTCAATGTAAGACGCCTTGCATTTTGACGGATTGGTCGGGCGTCTGTGGTGTCTATGTGGTGTTAAACAAGTTGCGTACGTCCATACTCTCCGTCCTGTGTGGCAAATATATCAACGTTGCTCTTGATCTAGATCACAGAGGCTGAGGATTTTGTTCTTGATTTTCATACTCTGGACTCTTGCGACCGATGTTGTACAACTCATATCCGCTGTTCCTAGGTTCTACTAAGGTCTTTCCCACCATGAAGTCGCTCTTGTTGTCTGACTTCATCAAATAGAATCGGTAGCTACCACAACCACCTTCCACTTTTGCTCGAACACTTCATGTTCTAGAACCTGATTTCGGCAAATAACGACTTTTAAGACGGAAGTGTTGGCGTTTCAATATATCACTGGCAACTCTTCATTTCTGTATTTCAGGGTTTGTTCCCAAAATTCGACTACTAGTCCATGTTCTTTCATGAAATCCGTACCAATGATGCACTCGTCACATATGTCAGATACCAGAAAAACATGTTGAAAAGGCTATTTCGGTCAGGCGGATTACAATCTGATAAGCTGCTCGTCTTCCTGGCATCCTGGTATCAGAATATTCAATAAGTTCGGCTGTTGCCCTTGGTAGTTGGGTTGTGTCCGAAATCAAAGTAAGCTGAGACCTCATTTGCAGACAAAAGTTGAATAAAAAGCAATATTCACAGTTTGAAGAGTCCTGAAAAAATGGTTTGTAGCTTTGAAAGGAAAGTCAAAAAGGTTGTTGTATTCGAAATTTATTTTGCAACATAAAGACAACTGAAGAGATTCCCAGTCCTACCGCATCGAATCTTTGTGTCGTTACCATAGGTTGAGAACAAGTTTCCGTTGAATTTGAATTCAAAGTGGAAATATAAGTTATACATGGACTAAATGAGGTGGAAGTCCTTTAACCTAAACCAAAGGACTAATAGCAATTCTATGGCGGATGTGCCGTTGTCAAGTGCAACTGATATTCGTTGTTGTAGTTGGTCCTGTACTGACTCGCCGGATCACATTGCGTGCATTGATAGATAAACTTTCCCGGATGTTTCTTTGTCGTCAAAATATGCTTACGAAGATTTTCCTGCAAAAAAGAAATATTTCTTCAAATTGATTATTAGTTAAGAGTTTTCCAGCAAAACTTACAACATAACCACAGCTATAATCACAATGTGGACACTTGTAGGGACACTCTCCGGTGTGCATCCTTACATGACGCTTTATATGGCCGGGAATCTTTGCCTTAAAATCACATTCAGGACACTTGTAGATTTTCCCCGGTTCCAAATGGTTTTTCATGTGCCTGGAAAAGAGTGAACAAAAAGAAAGAAACAATTACTTGGCGCTCGACGCGTAACAGCATGGCTAGCTACTTCATCGAATGGCGATAGATACCAATGAAGCTCCTTGTCCGCTTCTGTTAAAATAGTCAAGTAGCCTCCAACGATTTATTGGAAATCTTATCGCGGATATTGCACACGATGAGTGTGGTCACGACTTTTATTTTCCTACTGGTCTGGCTATGGATCTGGTTGGAGGGAGTTCTCCTCCAATTGGAATTTAAATATTTTTATTTCAACGGATTGTTTGGAATTGCTTTTGGATTGGGATTATTGTAATTAGATGGGATTTAGGTGATCTATTTACGTGATAAAAGAGTTAAATTTACGAGAGTTAAATTGCTGGTCATGTTTGTCATTAAGCGCTCATTGGAATGGCTACACAACAGAAGCTGGTAAGATAATCAAATGCGTGAAGGCGTGCATCTTGATGGTGGAAAGGCGAATGGACTTCTTAAGGAAATTGCAATTTTTGCTAAAATGCCTACGCCTAAAGGTTAACATATTTCGTGATTTTGCTACAGAGCAGAATCTATGGGATCTAGATTGGAATTTAGCTATTAAGTGAATCAAGTGAAAGAGCACACCAAAGTGGGGTGTACACCTAGTAGATCGTGGTTTGTTCTTCTTTGTTTGATTGGTTAACGTTCTTAATAAGGTTAGCTGAGATGACTAAGCAATCGTCGAAGTATTTTACTACAAATGTTGGAAAAAAAATTGATTTACATTTCATATTTTAGGTGACACTACACCACAAAGTGAATCTGGGCCCAAGCAACAGCTCTCTTCATTTATATTTAGAGCACTCAAACAAAGAACTTGCTCAATTGTAGTCCTTGTATGTCCTGTTACTAGAATTTCAGCACCCACAACATCAGCGATGAGTATCAGCACGATGCGAGTGTAGGTTGGACATTCACTGAGATAGTGCTCAGCAGTCATACCATCTCAAGTTATGCCCACAAGAAATCCAATTTTCAATGGAAAACCTAACCGAGGACGCAGGCAGTCTTAGCTCAGCTTTGGGACTCTAGGAACTCTCCTCTGAGATTTCTGCGATTTCATTCCATGTAAATTGCGACCCAAACATGACTCAGCGAGTTCCGCCTTCTGAATGCCAGAGAAGTTTTGAATTCTCAACGTAGCTTGGAAATGGTAAGTAAGTAAGTAAGTAAGAATATTTCGTCTATTCCACCGGTTCTTTGCAATACATTTCATTGCCTTTGGATTGCGTATATCTCTGTTTCGCAGATTTACAACAACTTTTTTAAACGAGGAGTGATACGCAACATTATGGACTTTCAAAAAAACATCAGGGTGGCATTCCGGATAAATTTTGGAGCCATACGTGATAACTTGATTGGTTCACATTCTAAGATTTTAGTGTCATTGCATTAGATGCCAGACTAAAATTGGAGCGCAAGGTTATCAACACTCCAGTGCGTTTTGTATCAAAGACCAAATTTTTGTTTCAAACGGGAGATGGCTTTGAGTGTGCAGCTCATGCAGAACCAGGTGTCCTAGCGAAAGCCTGATGAAGTTCCATAACTTAGATTGGGCTAGCAGCGCAACAATCAAATTGGTAGCGTAGTGTTTGCCTTACCTCCTAGTGTTGCTTCCCGGTAACTGCATGAGTAAACTATGCAGGCTTAAATGTCAGAGGCATGCTCGTCAAGTAGCATTATACTAGACCAAGTCGTCATAGGGCTTACAACCCTATACGGATGAGACTAAAATATGTGATAAACCAACTACTTGCCTCGGATAAAAATAAACTTACGGTTGACGACCCTACAAAACGTTGAAAAGGCAACGACATTCGAATTTGCACGTAGAATATTCGGATCCAGATTAGCTGTACACAAGGAGGATGAAAACCAGTGATATACATAAACTGTGGTAGTTTCTATAGGGAAATGGAACAGCGCTCATTCGGATGCGGATTTGCAATGTGTAGCAGACTTAGGCAAAAAGTCCTGAGTTTCCGACACGTGAGCGACTGTTGTATGACAATCCGCATCAAAGCTAAATTCGCTAACACCAACTTAACTTGCGTACATGTCCCTATGGAAGACAAGGACGACGCAAGCGAAGAGAGTTTCTACGAGCTCTACGACAAGACATATGAGCAATGTCCGCAGTATGACGTTAAAATCGTACTTGGCAATTTTAACGTCAGGATAGGAAAGTACGACATCTTTGGCAGGTCACGGCAACACGTCTGGCAACGGGCTTAGGCTTACTGACTTTGAGGCGGGACGAAATATCACTATAGTAGGCACACGGTTTTCTCATCTCAAAATATACCAGGAGACATGGGAGCGTGAGCGCATATCAGGTTTATGTTGGCAAACTTTAGTTTTATTATGATGACAAGTCGATATCCAAATAGGCACTGTTTTTGCCCCCTTTAATAGGGGGTTCGTCCAATTACACTTCTTGGATGGCAGTGATATGTGGCGCGTTCAAGATGTAAAGACTCCATGTGCGGACTCAAACGTTATTTTTATTGCAGAGTCGTGAGCAGAACGTTGCTATTGCTTGCAGGAGATATTTATGTTGTCGAGTAGCTAACTTCAAATCCATAGGGCCAGATGGTGGGTACCACGAGTGTAAAATAAGAAAAATTGAGCTATAGACACAACACTAGCCCTCTCTAGTTAATGCAGTTCATTGCCTAATAGAAAAGTACCAAATCCAGTATTAATAGTAAATTGATTGCCGATGAAGTTACAGTTCGAGGTGAACCAAGGCTTGGGGCCTAGTGTTTCTTGCTTAGAGCAAACGACGGAAAAAGTTTCAGAAGTTTTCTTTGCCTGCTAAAAGGATGGTGCTTCGACTTCTTTTGTCGAAGAAATAGCTTTTTCTGTTTTTCGGTGTATTGCTTGGGAATCGAACCCAGATCCTTTTGTGTAATAATCGACAAACTTAACCACTGTGCTACGCTCAGTATTTAATTGATGCTGGGTATTATGTAGCCATGTGGCTTATTTATTCCTCTCAATGCACCTGCCATAGACAAATACGTGATTTGCTTGTTGTTTTTTTAGCAGAGTACATTCTCTACTCTACATCCACTTTTCGATGTTCGGTACAAATGAAGCACAAGGAATGAAGTTTAAATGTTTATCTTGATCGCTGGACAACTGAAACAAGAATGTTCTGCACTTACAAACGCTTTATGGACAGCTTAATCGGTAATGTACGCACCAAGTTACTTGACTGTTTCCCATATTTTGAACAAAGCCAAGCAATTTCCCGGGTTTTATTCAACTGGACTTCCTCACACAAGCTGGTACATTGTTGACTTTAATTAAATCACAGTTCACCAGTACAAAGACTGGTGTCTGTGTGAGATTAATTGCTACAAAAGTCACACTTCCAATAGCTATTTACAACTTTGGAGTAATTTCTTTGTGAAAAACCCCAATTAGAAGCCTATAATTGAATGTTCCATCAGCATGTTTACTGATCACTAATTACTGACCTGGTACTTGAATTGACTCTTTAATTGGAAACTTAAATCTCGATTTTTGCTCCCATGTCTACCAATTGTACATGGAAAGACAACAAAAGTCTTCAGCTCAAGATAAAACATGCCACATTGAGTAGAAATACTTTTCGCGAATTTACTGGCAATGAAGGGCTGAGAACCGAGATGTGGATGCAATCTTAAATTATTTCGGTGTGCTCCTTGAACAGGTATTAGCGGTGTTGTTTGAGATCTTAAGATTATGTTCTTATTTTTGTCATGCATGTGCTTTTATGCATAAATCTAAACGTACAACTGGTAAATAGGTGCTTAATCACCTGGTATATGTGGTATTTTTTATGATGAATGGGTATAATAGTAAAGTGGCTCATCCTTTAGAATTCCATTATTTTCTATTAATTGCTAAAAATTTCCACCCATCAACAGGGAAACCGTGTTCTCTGCATGAATTCAAAAATTTTCAACATCTCTACGAGTATCACTTTCAGTTCAAGCCGTCATTATTATTGAAAACCTTTTTCTCCTCTACTACCACCAGAGATGATGATCTCAATACCTTAAAGCTGTCCTCGAGATCGTTCAATAAGTTACCTCGTTACCCGATCTGCAACTACCATCTGAGTCAACAACTGCTCAACACCCGCTCCTCTAACCTTAGCAAATGCATACATTCCGCAGTCACTACTCGCTCAAAGATCAAGATCAATGTCCGATGGTTTATATTCCTTTGGTAACCTATGTTTCACCATCGATGTGTTCGACTGCTTCCAATTCCATAAATGGAACGTACAGAAGCCTGCTCATCTACTCTCATCATTCCATTGAGGCACAAATGCGGTGGTGCATCGCATATACCGCATCGTTCGGGTCTACACCATAACTTCTCATCACATCGCATGCATGCAACAGCACTAATATACATCACCTCGGCATACGTACGGATATTTTGCTCCATCTTGTCCAAATCGGAGGACCAGCTTTAGACTGGACCGATCATGATGGCCACCAAATGTTGCACATCGCAAATTAAACGAAAAGCCAAATCTTAACCACTGGAATCTCTGTGAGTGGATTTGAGGCAGGAGCAGCACCAGCAGCGCCTTAGATAAATAATCTGTCTGTGTCCATCGTCTGTTGGTTAGGTCGGGCAAAGTTTTTTTTTATATGTTTCACCAGAGCCAGACTAGGAGACAGAGCGAGTGCATCTGTAACATGTGCATAAGGTGATCTCGCACAGGGAAAATGCGAGTACGTACGATTATACGTACATGACGCGCCATTGTGTGGAGGGCGGTTGTTGGAGCTATAGTTGGCGTTGGAGTACTCCAGCAACGATGAACAAAACATCAACCTGATGCTGCCGCCGCTGCTGCTGCCGATGCTGATGATGATGACGATGCCGACGACGACGATGATGATGAGGACGAGGAGTTTGAATATTGCTCCTGCATCTGCCGCTGTTACTTGGACTTTTAAAAAAAACTCAACTTAGTCGTGACTTATCGATTGGAATGATATGGAAAATTTTTGTAATATTTCTCTGGACTCTGGTTTGGTTTTAACTTTTTTTTTTTTTTTTTTTGACTCCGTCGGTAGTGCTCCTGATGGTGGTTACACATTGGCAATGTATGCAATGATGCTGCTACTGCCACTGATCTGATGATGGCCGTTGCGAAAAACTCACTGATGGGCCATTTAAATCTGAAGCTACTTTTTTCTCTGTTGATCCTTGCCTAATATGGCCGACGACATGTCGCATGGTAAATAGCATGCGATGGTGGAATAAGTTTTACATCGCGAAGATACTATGTGGGATACTTAAATTTCGGTGAGGTTTAATATGGAAGCAAAAAGCCAATTTGAAAACAAAGCTATCCTAGACGTCGTTGAAGATGATTTGGCAAGGTTGCTGTCACTGTATACATACTTCGTCTACGAATCTTCTTTTACCTTTCAAAGAATCTATCTTTTGACCCATGCGAACGTATTCTCATTTGGTATCGATAGATTCTATGCATTAACGTCATAGAGCGGAACTGGTGGATTGAGTTCTTATCCCTTTTTCTAACGTGTGCTTGGTTTTTATTTCATTCAAAGCAAAATCAGCATTGAACGCCTCTACAATAGCGATCGTATACGTATGCAATGTATGGATACTTACTCCGTGTGCAAGAAGTTGTACAGAATTTTGTTACATTGTGCTTCGTGCCAAGTATTGTTTTGAAAAAGTCGTTCAAAATTTAATGAAGCTGCAAAGCTGGTTGAACATCAGTGGTGAAGGCAACAGATTGATTCAGGGGTAAACTCAATGAACTACTTCAACACATGTATCTAGAGTTAAAGTCATTTGGAAACTTCAAGGCATCTAGCTAAGATACACTCAAGCTCTCGTAGTGTTCCAACGCCCTATTTTCGCCCAATTCACATCAAATCTCTGTTCTCCGACTTTGACCTGATATGCATTAATGCCTCACAGAGGGCTTCTAAATTAATTAAAAACTAACGAGCATGAAGTTCAGACTATTTTTGGTGATTTTAGCGCCAAGTTCAGAAAGAAAGGCTCTTTGGTAATTAATTTTGAAGTAGTTACAGCCTGTACGACATTGAACCAGAACGCATCTCTCACAGCTAGAGGGCGATTTTCTTGCTGTTTGGTTTTCTATTGTTTTATTCCTGACAGCTCGCGCATGATTCTTGACATGTGTCAAAGTCAAATATGCTCAGTTTACATTGTTATTTCATCATGGAAAGCGAACAATGCTTACAAATTATCGGATTTTATTCATGCTCTGTGAAAAATCTTTTTTGCGGTTGTCATAGTCGACCTAGCAAGCAATCTAAGCCATAGTGTCACACTATTGGACATCAAGCCACCTATTCGTAGGCGTAGAGTGCGTACAGATTAAAAAATTACTGCTGTATCCGCCAATGCTAATGAAGGCCGTGATTTGTCTATTTGTCGCCATTCAAAGCAATTGGGACTCTGCTGCTCGAAGAAGACTTTACGCAACAATCTTGGTCTAAAACTTCACAAAATACAGCTCGTGTAAGAACTGAAGCCGACTTGCCATAGCGTCGAGTAAGCCTTAGAGGAGTAGACTAGAATAAGATCCGTTTTTTATCAAAAAAAAGCTCATTTCTGGTTGAATGGGTATGTTAATAAACAAAACAGCCGTATTTGGCCCAATGAGCAGCCTCAAGCAATATAAGAGCTGCCAATGCACCCAGAAAATTCATTTTTTAAAGATGACCGTGAGAACAACGTTACCGTCTATGGCGGACGTTATCGTCCAATAATTTTGAACTCTTTTTTGACCAAAATGCAAGATCTGAACCTGGTCGACATGTGGTTTCAGCAAGACGGCGCTACATGCCACATAGCACGCGAATGGATGTACCAATTGAGAAATGAGTTCGGTGGGCAATTAATCTTTCGTTTTGGACTGGTGAATTATCCGGCTGTATCGTGCGATTCGATGCGTTTAGACTATATTTTATGGGGATGCGTCAAATCACTTGTCTATGCCTTGCAAGTCAACACTAAACGTGTTATTAGCGAGATATCAGCCAATATGCTCCAAAAATTGATTCAAAATTGGACTATCCGTGTGAATCACTCTAAACGTTGTCGTGGTCAACATTGACCCAAGATACAATGGTAACGTCAAAAAAATCAGAAAATGTTTTTTGAAGATATTCGATAGACTGTGACTGCTGATGACTGCAAGAGATTTTTCTGATCGACCCTTGCAAAAACCTCTGGAGGAATCATATGTCGCCAGTATCAAGAATTGCCAATAGAGATGTGGCAGGAGATGTGTTAGCTCGAATACCACAACCAACCGTCTAGTTTTGACAAGGATTGCCAAAAAGTGCACGAAAGGCAACACGGATTTAAAAAAAAAAAAAAACAAACAAGAACTAAAGAAGTCTTTAATCCATGCCAGAAAGAGGTAAAACTGCCGAAATGTGAATTGAAAAATTATAAGCGTCGCCAAGTAAAAAGTCAATGGATCAAAGTCACTGCCCTGTGGAACATCCAAAGTGCTTTTGATTGGTTCAGACAAGCAGTTTCGAACATTGCCTAGATCGTGACAACCTTAAGGGTGCTTGGACAACAATTACTAGGTGGAGTGAACAATAACCTCCTTGACCACCAGAATGCGCTGCTACTGCAAAAAAGGTTATGGTGCCTTGAAGTCCGTTCATATTTAGGCAGAAATGCAAAATTTCAGTGCGATACTGTGTTTTGTTTTGTTTTGACAGCTGATTGTTGTTGACGTGCTTGGCATCGTGTTGAGTATGGGCCTAAACAATTTTCGTTCTCTCATAAAACGTTATTTTTTGAGAGGCAAAACGAAGGAAACAAAAGAAAAGTTGGATAAATATTATGGGGCTAATGCTCCGTCAGATTACACCGTCAAATATTGGTTTCGAGAGCTTCGTGGTGGCCGCAACTCCACTACCAATCAAGTCCGCAGCGGCAGGCCCGCAGGGAACAATGTCAAAAAAATACATGAAATGGTGTTGGCTGACCGGAAAGGTGCGCGAGCTAGCAGATACTACAAAGATTAGTACTGAGCGCACAAGCCATATTTTGGGCAATATTCAGCATACGAAAAAGTTATCTTGCCGCTGGGTGCCGCGCATAGTCACTCCTGACCAAAAACACGAACGCGAGAGTACTTCGAAAGAGTGTTTGGACTTGCTGATGCGGAATTGTGGTAACTGTTGATGAAACTTGGATCCACTATTACATACCAGAGAACATAATGAGTGCACGGCAATGAACTGAAGACGGCACGAGTGCTCCGAAGCGGCCGAGGGAGACTCGATGGGTCGGAAAGGTTATGGCGACGGTTTTCTGGGATTGTCATTTCATACTCTTCGTGGACTACCTCGAAAAAGGAAAAACCATCAAAATCGAGTATTACTGTGCATTATTTGAGCGATTTAAGGCCGAAATCAATGACTTACGGCTCCAATTGCATCCACCGTATTCGCCCGATTTGGCTCCCTTGGATTATTATCTCTGCCCAAACATCAAAAGATGACTCATCGATAAGAAATTCAGCTCACGCGAGAAAATCATCGACGCCACGGAGGAGTATTTTGCAAACCTTCCTGAAAATTACTTTTCGGACAGGATCAAGAAGTAGGAAAATTGCTAGAATAAGCGTATCAAACTAAAAGGGGACTTTATTGAATAAAATAAAAAAAAACATTAAAAAAATTTTTTTTTTTCATTCCCAAGGAGCAATGTTTCCAATTCCCACAAGTCCTTTAACGTGCAGGCGAAAATTGCAAGCGCGAACCAGAAGAACAACTGTCCAGTTGGAGTCGACGGTGTTGCCTTCATCCAACCACTTGACTTGGTGGTTCTAATTTTCGACATATTCAAAGCCCCGGTTTGATTGGAGCTTTAGAATCAGCTGTCAGTGTTTTTGAAGAAGATATTCAACGCCAGCACGGCCTTGCCCTTCAGTATGGAGGTTATTCCTAGAGTCAACTCCCTGTCAGTGTAAGAAATACATTTTACAGATATTATTGTTGTGAAACAACTGAAAGCCTTGAATGAGAATGATACTGTTGTTCACCATCTAATGATGGTGTTGGTGATGACTTTCTGCACTGCACGTGCTATCTTCCTTTATAGATAATGTATGGCGGAATAGGCTGAGAGCACGATAGATTGCTAGATCTAACCACCATCCAAGAAGTGCGATGGAATTGACCAGGTGTAAGAAGGATGAACAACTACGACATATACTTTTTGGAAACAGATTTGTCATTTGAGATAGACTTATGAAAGAAGTCTTGAGTTTCAGGCATATGAACTAGCACCTCGTAACAATTTGCATTAAAATTAAGTTTTCCAACATCAGCCTACCATGCGCACATGACCCAATGGAGAAGAATGACGATGGCAGGAGGGGCTGTTTTTATGGGCTTTTTCATAAAGCATATGCTGAATGCCATTAACTTGATTATAAAATCGTTCTACTTGATCTTAATGCGAAGCTAGTAAAAGAGAAAACTTTTGGTGCAAAGTTAGCATACATATATACGATCCCACTTCCGATAATTGATTCAGACTTATCAACATCGCTTCGTGGCGAAATGTCGTTTTAGCAAACACATAGTTCCATACAAACCAGATTCATCACATTATCGTGGGAACGAAGGGACCTTGATGTGGCCAATATACGAAAACGGATATCGAAACGCTGCAATTGTCAAGAAATCCAGTGGAAAAGTTCGCAGCAAGCCATCAGAGCTGTTACCTGTGAATTGCTAGTTCCGGCGGTCCACCACTGAGGAACCTGCGGTTTCACGATGAATGTCGGCTGGTACATTCAGAAAATCAGATTGTTTAGAAGAGCGGTGCTACAAAGGAAGAAGGAAGACCACAAAAGCTCGTCGAAATTGAGCCCGAAAAGGATGATATCGAGATCGAGATAAGTAATAGCAGGAACGGTGTTCGGAAGTATTTTCAGAAGGCAAAAAATAACATGCTAGAGCAACAAGATATGAACTTAAGCCGGCATGGTGAACAAGAGAACCTGGTATCCGACAAGGCTGCCAGCACTGACGGCCTTATTGCGGAGGCTTATAAGGTGGCGGTGGATGACAAGTTAACATGCCATATGAATTAAACCTGGGCATTATTTGCCTGATCCTGAAAATAGAAAAAAGAAATCGATGAAACTCACAAACCAATATCAGGTACATAGTGATGACTGGTGACGTTCACCTCACGAAAAGAAGTCAATGGTCTGGTAAGCCAATGCTACGTTTATGGTTTTTGAAGCAGCAGAAGTTACCACTAGTTCAACTAAGCGCACTTATCTTCTTTTTTCCTTTACTTTATTACGCAGAAACATGGAGGTATCTAAAACAAATGAAAACGTCCCTGGTCGCGCTTCAAAGGAAAAGTTCGCTGAGCGATTATTAGTTGCCTTGGGAAATTTTTAAACCATCTCTATCTCACCTTAGGAGGACTGCTATAGTGGAAAGGAACCTCAAAATACTTGGCGTACACAGCTGTCTACTAGACCAAAATGGGACCGAATGTAAAGAGCTGTTGATTTAGACGTGGTTGCACTAAGAACCTTACTCTCATAAGCTACTTTACCATGGAACCAAATCAAACGTGAAGAGGAACATGCTCGGCACATGTATGGCAAATCATTCATAAGCGTGCTGTTCGACTTCGGAAAGAATCGTCCTAAGTCAGATGCAAAGGAACAATAAGTATTCAAAGCGAGAGATGTTTTGCGACTAAAGGTTTGAAGTTTTGGCGATTGCCATTTATCCTTGTCATTTATTATTAAGGATAAATTAAATTTTCAATCACATGTATGGACCCGGCCGACATTTGTCGTTTCTAAAATTTCAAAATTCATTTTGGCTTGAAGCAATTCTGGACTTGAAGAAACTCACTACAAATCCACTTACCTCTTCAGATGGTATGCACTTTTTCCTTGATATTTGCAATCCTGCTCTTGGCATTTAAACTCCATCTTCACCATATGCGTGTTGCTATGCATGCTCAATGTAGTCCTGTTTCTTCCAACATATTGACAGTGCTCCACTGGACATAGAAACTTCTTATCACGTTTCGTGTGAATGTTGATGTGCATTTTCAGTGAGTACCTAGGCGATGAAACCAAAAAAAAAAAAAAAAACAAAAAAATTAGTCATATCCATTAGGAAGCAAGCAATCAACGTGTATGTTTAGATGGCACGCGGCCGCCTTCACCTGACTTTAGAGATTTCAGAACCAACAACCGGCCGGCACCAAACAGACCAACTTTCTGTGAGGACCACCATCCATGTGCTTCTGCATATTTTTGCTTCTTATAATTAATTTAATTAAATCGAACAGGGAAATTGAGAAATACGAGATACAGAGAAGCACACAAATGGAGTACTCGCACATAGAGATGGATGGACCATCCGGTCTGTGTGGTAGCAAAAACTTCAAGGCGGATCCTTTTTCATATACTTGTGTGGTGGTAAAAACGACGCGTAGCATGTGTTTTTTGTATAAATCACGTTCGCTTTTTCGGCCAACATAACATGATTTTGCATTCGAAACGTGATTTTTCAGTTCCAAACTGGGTGGTGAGAGAGGACTGCATTCCTGCCATGTGGGCAGAGTAGGATTGAGTATCTTCCTTCGAAGGAAGGTGGACAAGTAAAACTAAAGTTCCACAAATTGATTTTGAGGGATTCTCTCTGGTGTTGGACGGTAGTTTTTGTCAAAAAGTTGTTTTGCGAATTGTGCTGCTGAAAGGTGACCACTGGGATTTATGTGCTTCAGGGAATATGCCTGTGCCTGATTAATTAGCATACGTAATTGGTGATCAGAAGAAGTTTTCTTCTTTCTCCGACACTGTGAGTTGTTGCGATGTTAGGCAAAAACGTGATGATGGGAACTGAGAGTGGATATGAGGATACGTACACGAATACGGGCACACAAATACATTGGATACGTTGAAATCTGGAGTAAGACAGTTTTCGGCAAAAGTGATTCTTAAGTGAAATGGGCATTGGTGAAGTTTTAAGAGAAGTACACTAGCCAAGCCTGTATCTTTAACAATTTTGCTTACTTTGACAATAAGGATCTTCAAAATGTGTGTTTGTTCATCTACTTGCCTTGCAAATCATATTCAGACTACCAGAAGTATGTATGTCTGGTCTGGCCCCCACTTTTTGAGACTCCTAGAAAGAAGAAGAAAGTGAAGATATATATGCAGAGTTTTTCCGAAACAAACAATATGATCCTTTCAAGGAACAAATGTCAGCACAATTACGGGCAAAAGTCTCGAACTAGAAAACGTATTACGTATTACGGCGGCGTACGATCGATGCAATACGCATTTAAGATGTCAAGTAAAGCATACACAATGTACTTACTTACTTAAAGTGCCGCTACAGTCTGGGATGGACCTGGGTCTCGACTTACAAGCACCTCCAGCCAGCTCGATTTATAGCTATCTTCCTCCAGTTTCGCAAGCTAAGTTGGCTGAGGTTCCCTTCCACTTGCGTGCGTCGCCTGAGTCGCGATCTTCTCCTACTGCGATGTCCCTCAGGGGCGGATTCTTTGATTCACTGTCTATGCAGACGGAACCGAAAATCACTCTCTCAAAGCAGCCACGAGCACCTTCACCCGTTTTTTATAAAGAACATGCATCTGCGTCAGTTGTGTCCATTTTTTTTTTTTTTTTTTCTTTTTGGTAAAATTTTCGAATTTCATTTCTGGATTAACATCTCTCAATTTTCTCGACCGTAAACTTCCCATGTTTCTTCTTTTTTCTTCTGAGAAGCCGGTGTTCGTCTTGCTTAGCTGCATGTGCTTGTCAGCACTCGTTGTCAAGCCAAGGGTTTCGTTGTGGTGCGCGAGTGAAACCAAGAGGCGGCATCTCTGAAGGCTTCTTGACAATATTGCTGCTGCTCTTTGATTCTTGATGCTGTTCAGACACTAAGGTAGATTTGATCATCGATCATTCGATTCGTCTGATGACGAAATTGCTTACAGTATTAGCTTGCCTTTTTGATGTTCTGGATATTAGCAACCGTATCTTGGCTACAAGGTTATGGCGATATTGGCGGAAAGTTCGTACATACATAATGCTGGAGGAGTACTTCGCGGCGATCGCAATGTGGTCGTTTAGCCTGAATCCGTTATCGAAGGTGATCCGATGCAGGCTATGCTTTCCGACAGTACAGCAGATGCTCTCTCATCCTAGTTTTGCATTAAAATCGCCGAGGACAATTTTAAGTTAAGTCTTTGGTGTCGTCACCTTTCCTTTGTTGATAGCGATCCAGTCCAATTGGTCCAACCCTCGCATTTATTGGATAGCTTTAATATATGCTCTGCTCTGCCGGCAGTTACCCCGGCGACACAACTCCCAACCTAGTCAGGCAGTTCCATTACAGATACACCTAGGACGAGGACAGTAACTCGAACGGGGATGTGAGCACTGCCGTTGTTTCATTGAGAGCTCATCCACCACCATTTCTTTTCCAAGATCTCCAAGATCTCCGACTCCAAATAAGTCAGAGTTGCCCGGATAAGGTCTTATTTGGTGTGTTCCGAGATTTTATTTCACCGTTGATGCCACCTGGGGAATTCATCCGCTGACCCGTTTATTGTTCTGCTTTTTTTGTCTGCTGGTCAGTACTCGCGCTTATGAATTTAGTCCGAATGGATACTAACCAGTACCAGATGGTTACCACTTGGATTTAAAATAAGCGCAATTGATGTGTAGGAAGAGTTAGGCACTGGGTATCGCTATGTTGACACCTTTCAGTTCTTTCCCTATGTCTACAGCATCCACCATACATACAAAATGTAATCAGAGAAAAACAAGACAAGTTTTGGAAAAGAGTTGGTGGCGGATGAACCCTTAATAGATCAACGGCAGCGCTTATAACCTGAAGCTGGTTACTTGCACCAGAATATCCGGCTTGCTGTCAAACAAGAGTCTGGCCCTCCAGGTTAGGGATTGTGCCGTTCGGGTAACTTCCCGACCAAGTAAAAAAAAACTTAGTTATGAGAGAGTCTCGGGCAGAGAGACAAGTAAAACGCAAATAGCGAAACAGATAAAGAAAGGAATAAATAGCGCGTGTAGCAGTACATTGCATCAGGAATTAGAAAAGATAGCCCCACAATGCATAAGCAGGCGAGAAACAGTAGAAGAAGTTCAAAGTCGAAGCATAATACCAGCAAATGAGACTACATCTCAAGGATTGCGATACAGCAAAGTAAAACTCGCAACGGATTCACTCGGGAACAACGCAACTGGCTCTAGATGTAAAGAACAGGAAAAGGCAGATTTTACAATAGTCGAAGTTATCGAAGCAATAAAAAGAAGTCGTGCAGTCTGTAGCCCTTTAAATTTTGTTAAGGATGTTGACGTAGCTACCTTTGTAAAAGCTATCCACTAGACCTTCTCACCATAATCGAGGTATAGGTATTGCAGTTAAGAGCCAGTGAGAGTAATAAGACTGCTTGCCTTTTGATGGTCTATTGTCCTTGGGTTGTAAGACTAAGCGCACGTTTTATCAGGTACATACTCGTATACATGTATTGTTAAACAATCTCATTTGAATAATAAGCAACCTAATTTCGCCATCAAAAATATTGAATATTTTGCTCAAGCTCATTTCGTGGGAGAAAGAACAACACAGAAATGGTTTAATATTCTTAGGTATTGCCCGTTTCCAGCAATAAAGATGGCAAGTACACATTGCAAGCAATAAAACCTAATGACCAGAAAGATGGTTAGATAAAGGGGGTACCAGCTTGAGGGTAGGAGTTTAGAAGGACAGAAAGAAAGAAATCATCACAGAACTAATGCACGCTAAATGCAATTTTGTCAGACAGTTTGTGTGTGAGAGTATTTCGTATGCTTGTGCTTCTGCTACTCAATGCTGCTGAACTGAAACACAACAAGGATACGAATCAGATCGAGAAATCAAATGGTCCAGAGAATAAGAGCAAAAAAAAAATAAAAAAATAAAAAAATAAAAATACTAAAGAATTTATAATGAAAGTTGCTCCTCCTTCGTAGTGGTCTTCGTAGTCGTTGTTGTCCTGGTCGACGTTGTCATCGTTGAACCATGTTGGACTTGAAATGCTATTTTGCAAAAAAACCCATTACAACTTGAAGTTGGTGGCGGCAGTTTATATATGAATACGACTACAACTGAGACTAAGAGTTGAATTGATGCTGCATCTGCAAGGATCCTCTGTCGTCACAAATGACATACATTAGGTAATAATTTGTCTGGATCGTAAAAAACTGATGTCCAGTGGGAAAAAGGAACAAAAAAAAGAAGAAAACTTGACAACTTCATTGAACTGAATGTCCACTGGCAAATGAAAAGACAAGAGCTCTTGCTTCTGCATAATATCTTGTCCACTTGCGTAATGAAGGTATTGCTTTTGACAATAGACGATGACTCTCTGTTGTAACATTGGGAATTGGTCAGATAAGTTTGAACAGATAGGGCTTTGGAATTTTTCTTTAAGTGCCCCGAGATATACAAAACAACGATTTTCTCTAAAAGGTTAGAGGAAGTCTCAAGTCAACAAAACTTCTACAAAAGCCTCATTATAAATTTTTCGAGTATTCGATACTGGGCTCAAATTACTGAGCCATATTGACACTTTGGCTAGCATTCATAAAGTGTATAACAGGTGGTCCCTGATAAAGTTGCTCATTAGCCATACGTTTGAGTAAAACAAATCTCAAAATCGGACAAGAGGTTCTGAACACCTTTTTAGATTTTTCTTTACAGTAGAAGTTCTTTTATTGACTGTCTCTCACGAAACGCGATAGATTCTACGTTGATATATTGGCGCAATTAAAGTTACTTTTTTGTATAACGTATCCGTATATAACGTATAACGTATAAACGTATTCAGTGTACGTTAATGTGTACTGTTCTTCTGTGATTCTGCTGAAGGCTCTCACATTACGTCTGCTAATCTTCGCACCTCACTAGAGATCGTTTGGATTCCACTTGGGTTTCTAACGCACTTCTATCCACTGCTGAAGATTGTTTATGTCCTCCAGAATAGCCTTGTCGATTTCAGACTAATAGTGACTTCCAGTTTTGGAATTCTGACAAAACGATGATGCTTGAACTTTTGACAATGTTTTGAAGAAGATTTCAACATTTCATTGTTTTCGGTTAAGTTGATCAGCTAGTTGTTGATAGAGTTTTGATACTAACCTCCTTGCAACGGAGTATTTATAGATCAATAGCTCTATATGAGTAAAAAGGCAGCACATCCTTTATCCTTTTCCTGGCCATAGATCTGCCTTGACTTGGCACACGACGGATCCACTGCGGAACCACTGCATCATTTTGTTCCACCTCGAGTAGGGTTAGAAAAAGAAAGCTTTAAACACTCTCCCCATCATATGAAACCGGTGCTATTTTTAGTAAGGGTCACAGGTATGATGGATGGAAGTCGGTTAATACGATCAAAGCTACTCTGATTAATAATCCTGGTGATGGCATTTCCTGTGCACAAGGTCCGGTTGGAGTTCAGGTGGACGCAATTTGGATACTGCGAAAAATCCAATTCCAAGCAACAAAGGGAACGGAACCCGTTTGTCTATGTATAATAGTAGCCCTTTCTGACGCTACGATCTAGGAAAGCAACAATGAACGAAGCTCTAAACGACGCTGCGTGTAAACATTGCCTAGATTAACTGTGGGAGCTAACTTAAACAGAGAATGTTTGCATTTACAGCGTAAGGCTGTAAGCGCTCTACGCAGCAAACTCTTAAAAGGCTAATCAAGTCGATGTCTAACATCCACTCTGGGAATTCTGGGGTAAATCTAGAAACTAGACTCGACACCCAAAGATGGAAAATCTATTTTCAAAAGCAGACCAACAATCAAGAATTCAGATGCTTTTGACGGCATGTGAAACTCGTCCAAGCACAGAACATTAATTGGGGCCTTTGTGTGATGGTGGAAGTAGAAAGATTTTGTTCTCATTCATACTGTCGACTCATGTTAAGTTCTAAAGCATAGGCGGCCCTGGACGTGAAAGATGATTGGTCCACTAGACGACTTTAAGGCATGAACCACAGAGTGCAACAGCAGTCTCACTAACATCAGAGGATAAACACTACTGGCAAGGCTCTCGCCCCAAAAAAATAAGTGTTCTTGATGTGGTAAGGCTACCACTTATTGGAAAGCGGGAATAGGGTACGAGTGTGTCGTCGACATCACCTTTGCGATCAACTCTGTTTTAGGTACCATTAAGTGGAGGGACAGCGAGGAATATTCTCATAGCGACCATTAGGTGACATTAATGGAGATCAAAGGTTGAAATGTACGGAACGGTAGATGCTAAGTGGAAATTTGACCCTAAATGAAACAGTGGAAACCCGTGCGTCTCATCTCATAGCTATCATCAAAGCAGCATGCGATATAAAGGGTGATTCATCATAAGGTTTGATTTTCCATAGGATTTTTTTGACAGATCACGCGTGACTCCTATCAAACTGCTTTGTTACTTTTGTTCAGTATTATTTGGCAAGTCATTATGGAAAGACTCCCACCACAACAGTGTCTCCAAATTGTTCATCTGTATTACGAAAATCAGCGTTCTGTAAGAAATGTTTTTCGTGAGATTCAAAGGACTTAAGGTGCGCATAATCGACCCACTGAAAAAACTATTGCCAATACCATTCTCAAATTTGAGTCCCGGTTTACATTTGTGGGTGATACTCGACCGGTTAGACCGTATTGAAGAGACTATAGCGGCAGTAGCTGAGAGTGTACACGAAGACCGTGACGAATCGATTCGTCGTCGTTCTCAGCAGCTTGGCTTGGTGTATTCGACAACTTGGCGTATTTTACGTGAGGATCTTGGCCTAAAAGCGTACAAAATTCAACTGATGAGCAACCCGAAGAGTACTAAGAGCTACCATTACATCCATTAAAAATAACGGTATGGTGTGTTTTATGAGCTGGTGGAATCATTGGTCCATATTTTTTCAAAAATGAGGCAAATCAGAATGTTACCGTCAATGGTTACCGTTATCTCGCCATGTTAACGGACTATGTGCTTCCTAAAATTGAAGCACACGGTCTCGGTTAGCTCTGATTTCAACAAGACGGCGCTACGACAACAATGGACTTGTTGAGAAATTATTTTGGTGAGCACTTAATTTCACGTTTTGCTACGGTAAATTGGCTGCCTAGATCGTGCGATATCCCACCTTTAGATTATTTTCTCTGAGGATATGTAAAGTCTGAGATCTTCAGGAATAAGCCAGCTACAATTGACGCTTTGGAAGCCAACATTAGTCGTGTTATCCGCGAGATACCAGTCGCTATGCTCGAACAAGTCGCTCAAAATTGGACCTTTCGAATGGACCACCTCAAACGTAGTCGTGGCCAATATTTACATAATTTCATTTTTAAAAAATAAATGCCATACATTTTTTTAAAGCAATGATAAAAATTTTAAGTTCACTTTCAAATTTATGTGTTTTATTTTACATTATAAATCAAACCTTAAGATGAATCACGCTTTATCAATGCCTAGAAGAAGAAATAGCTGAAAGGTCTCAACGAAGTAGTAAGGGCTAAATGCTTACAGTCCCGGCGCAAGGCTCAACGTGCATGAAGTAGACCAGACTTCTAACAACGGCTGAACCCTCTTAGACTAGCGAGACGTAACCTAACTAAAGCCATCAGAGAAAGCAAAACCACATGCTTTAAAAGTCTCTGTCGAGAAGCCGACTTAAAACAATGGGGTTCAACATATAAAATGGTGATAGCGAAACTAAAAGGCTACATCAATAGTGCTGGGATCAATAGTTGAGTACCATTTCCTGCAAACATCAGCCACTATGTGAAACATCGTATCCAGAAGATATGCCGGTAATCTCCCTCGAGTAGTTGCAAGGGCATGCGGCAAGATAGGTGACCTGGACCTGACGACCTCCCGAATAAAGCAATAAAAAGACCAGACTTCTTCATAGCAACAATGAAAGAGTATTTAATAGAAGGAACAGCATTTGGTTCTGCTATCGCCCAATATGATTGTTGGACATGGCAAGGTTCTTGATGGTATAATCTATAATAGACTGCTTGCAGTACAGAAAGGAAAGGAGCTCTCTCAAACAATCAATTTGGCTTCAGAAAAAGCTATTCAATTGTTGATGCCATACGATCGGTAGTAGATATCGCAAAAGGTGCCATCAAAGGAGAAATATGGCCCTACGAAACAAAGGAGTACTGTGCGGTAGTTACGCTGGACATTACAAGTGCCTTTAACTCTGCGAGTTATGTATAATCGTATCCATTAAAAGGACACTGGCTAGGATGGACCCAGCGTACTATTTACTGAGGATAAGGACGAACTACAATATTTAAACAAAAGAACGTAGAGGTACAATTCGGATATATGAGTAAGAAAGAGCTACTGCAGAGGTCCCACAGGGATCGGTCCTAGGCGCAATGTTATGGAACATTATGTATGATGGAGTCTTACGTCTTTACTCAGGAGAGTAAATAATTATAACGAAAACCTTGCCATCGTGACAATAGCCAAACAGATTCATGAAATAGAATCAGTCACAAACTAATATATATATCTCCGCCGGATTAGAGCTAGCCGATCCTCATAAAAGATCGGAAAACCATTGAATTTTTCAATTTTTAGATTGGTTCATAAACCATCAGTTCCTTACAGCACTTGGGTTATACATGTGAAACAGTATCGAATTTACAGACAGGTTTGTCGCGAATATTGCCTAATATAGGTAGACCTAGGTGCATTAGAAGAATTCTACTGTCTAGAGTAACAATTGTAAGCCGCTCCAGACTGAGCAGAAACGCTTAAAAAAGAAGACTATCGTCAATATATCTACAGACTTTGTGCGCTAAGGACATCTCAGACGAAGCAGCCTTTGTTATACCTGGAATGGTCCTCATTGACATCCTTGCAAACGAGAAGAGACGCTCAGAATAAACAATAAAAAAATCTTGAGCCAGCACGACGCCAACGCATTAAGACGATTAAAACTGAAGAAAATGCAGCGTCAATAACTACTTGGCATGCCCGTTGGACTAATACAATAAAAAGCAGATGGACGTTTAAATTAATATTGACAATCCAAGACTGGATAAATCAAGAACACGGGGACTTTAACTAACACCTAACAGAGTTCCTATCTGATCATGGTGGATATAGGAAATATCTACACCGCTTCGGGCGATGACTGCCCAGACTTCCCAAATCAGATGGAAGGAACATGCAATGTTCCATTGCATACGCTTTCTGAAATGGAGAACTAATATACTAAACCACACCAGAGCCAATAATTGACTAAATGTCAATTCTGAAGGATCGAAAAAATAAGACAGGCAGATGCATCATGGAAACGAGATAAAGCATAAAATGCTTAGTAGGGCCGCGAAGTGATTCTTTTTTTGTCGAAACAGAGCACTCAGACAAAGAACCAGTCCATTGTATTGTTTGTAAGTTCTTTTTATTGAAATCTTTCAGTCTTACAAACAAAGATGAGTCTTAGTATCAGCACCCACCACGTCAGTGCCGAGTACCTGCAACCTGATGCGAGCGTAAGTCGGACATCCACACAGATAATGATCTGTGGTGTCTTCATCACTTTCTCAGTAAGCCTCGTAGGATGTTGTATCACTTACGCCAAGGACATTTAAGTTCTTATCAAAAGTGTAATGCCCTGTCACGATGTCAGTAAGCAACCAGCAGTCTTTTCTGCTGAGGGACAGCCTTGCCTGGCAAGTTCATCGGTGATTTCATTTTCCGTGATCCCATTGTGAGCTGGGACCCGAATAAGCGTCATTTAATTTAGCATTCCGACTGAATCTAGTAATCTCTTGGATTCTTTAACTAGCTTGGAAGTCGTGGAAGGGTTCAGCAAGGTTATAGACACAGCTTGACTGTCGCTATAGATGCAAATTCTTTGCCCCCTCCAACGGTTCTCCACAATATATGGTAGTTCGCTGTCATCAGGATTACGTAAATCTACGCTTGGAAGACAGATGCAAACTTACCTAACATGAAGTGAAATTTAACGTCGTCGTTTTTCAGAAAGACACCAGCACCTTTTCCTATATTGGTTTTGGAGCCATCCGTGAAGGTCCAACTGTATTCTTTCCTGGCTCAGATTCTGGCCGAAACCAGTCTTGAGAACAGGAAAGTCAATTTCATTTTTTTTCCCCAACAGGAGTTCTGGAGTTTCATAAGACCAACAAAGATCCAGTGCGTGTTGTACCAAAGACCACTTCTTTTTAAACAGAAGATGGGTTTTAGAGTGCAGCTCATGATAAGAATATTAAGGGGAGGGACCGCGAAGTAATACCTAACGGCAGTCCCATTGTATGAGTGGTACGTAGGCATATTCCTGAAATCGCAACTTTTTTGGCCAACCGAAAAAAAAAAAACAAAAATCTTCTTTAGGTATTGTGTAAACGGTTTTGACTCACAAGCAATGTATACAACCCTTTTCGAAAGTGTATCTCGGTTTTTGGAATGAAAACCCATAGAAAACTGACCAGTTCTCTCGTTTAACTTGATTCAAAGACTAGTATACTTCGCCCAACTATTTCGAAGAATTTGCCGCTTTTTTGTGATAGTAAAGAACATTTTCCAAGTGCTCTACTCATAAAGTAGCAAATATACAATATAACGTTCATGATTAAGTATCATAAAATCCGGGTTCATGTTGTTGGTTTTTCAATTACCTGCAGTTTCAGCTACAATCGTTGAGATTACAAGCAAAACGTGACGTTTCTGTTCCTCATGATGATCAATGATATGTTGGATTTATAACTTCTAACCAGATAAACTGTATAAGCTCCCGATGTTTTACAGGCGGCTGAGGGGTCGGGACCTAATTCACCTTCCGGATAACCGCCAATTACCCGCCTTCTCCTGCATTGTAATACTCTTTAAGTGCTCCTTTTACATTTAAAACTCTTATCCTCGTTCTTAACTACTATGTGCAATATAGTTATGAAGACATAGGGCCTTTATGCAAAACGCTTTCTGTATTCCATTATATGGTTTTAATTTTCTCCAAAAAATCACTCCACCCAGTGCCATTAAATAACAGAGAGAGCATTTTAAGTAACGCCAAACGACACGACACACTGTCTTTTAACATTTTCACTTGTCTCCAACTGCATGACAGAACAATTGCCAACGTCATCGTCATTCCCATCGCCATCGCCATCGCCATCGCCATCGCCATCGCCATTGCCATTGCCACTGCCATTGCTATTGCTATTGCCATTGGCATCGTTGCCTGCCATCGTTTTGCCATACCGCAGAACGACACATAATATTTGCGCGCACACAATGAAAATGTGATATAAGACGATTAAACGACAATGACACCAGCTTTTCCTATAACCAGGTAACCGTTAGTACCGAAAAAGTTTCTTCTTCTTCAGTTCAGGTGATTTCCTATGCAGCAGTGGTGAGAAGTCATCCTCCAAACGTTCGCCTGCCATCATCCAATACCTCACCATGCAATGGGTACCATGAGTGCGAGTACAAGGATATAAAAAGGACGTTGATGGCACTCAACAATGGCGCATTAAGCTTGCACCTCTAACGTTCTCCATCTTCCAAACAAAAACTCAAGAAACGAATAAGAACAAGACCGAGAAGGAGATGCTGAAGAAAAAGTAGCAATGGAAGGACGAGTACCAAATGAGAAAAGAAAACAAAAAATTAAGTTGGAAGCATTGGCGACGAAACAAGAAACACACGGCCATAAATATTTATGCTCGGATCTAGTACCTGGCGAGGTAAGCGTAAGAGTAACACAGAGCAGTGGCAGAGCACCGGAACGGAGATGACTTGGAAAACGACCTCTGGGTGCAGACTACGACAACGACGACGACGACGACGACGACTATGGCAGCGGTGATGCGACAGACGCGCGATGCCTCAGGATTCAAAGATTGAAGCGAATCAGGATAGAAAAGGAGTTACGTGCCATATCCTGACTCTTAATATCACACCTTGGACTGAATCCTGAAACTGGTACAGGTTTTGCCCTGAAACTGCCACTGCTTGGGGTAGGTATTGGCTGGATCTGTTCGTTCTTCAGATGGTGATGGTGACGCTTATATATGCTCAGTTGTACAAAGTTATTTAGAAAGAGGAAAGAGCCTCATTCTGAAAGAAGATCCTGGGCATTTATTATTACTCGCCCTCCTCATGGAGGAAGAAGTACCATACATGTACATATTTTTATGTATGTACGAGTACTTATATCAGGAGGTGGTAAATCTGTTGTATCCGTTTGTCGCAGCATCAGGCACAAAATGATAGCACAATGACAATGAACGTGTCATAAGAGAGAAAGAGCAGAACCTGGAAAGAACAAAACTCGACTCGGCGACTATGTTATGTATCATGATGATGCAATGCGATATGAAGTTTGAATTCTTTGGAGATCCTCCACCTGCTACAAACTTCTAAGGTTGTATCCCATGCAAGGTGTCATTATAACAATCTCCCTTTCACCCTTTTACCCTTTTACCCTTACCGGAAAGCGGGGATGAATAAAGGTTTACTTAAGTATACATTGCATTACTTGGCGCTTCGCTTCTCATCTTATGTTCACTTTTTCATTTATTTAGGACAGGGCTGTATTGTAGGTTGCTACCTTAGAAGAATGTGGCAAGAAGTTGGAATGGTTCTTGCTGTGTATTAAGAATGCATGGAGGACTGTTGTCAGGAAAAAAGTTGACTTGTGATTGGATTTGAAGTTGGTTAATGGTGTTGTTGGGGAACGTGTTAATTGAACTCGTATACTCATAAAAGCCACGGAGGGAAAGAAGTTAATGGGATTGGATAAGAAATAGAGCCGCTTAGACGATAACAAGATACCTGAAGCTTCTGAAAATTGCAACTGGAATATGGGTGGTAGATTAACGCTGTCGAAATGATGTATGTCCACCAAATCAAGCTTTGCTTTGAGTAAAAGTTATTTATGAGCTTCGTAGGATACTTCTAAGCTATCTGTCTGTTTGGTCACTAAATAAGTAAATTTAAACGAGAGACCTTTGTATTCCGAAAATGTGTTTTGTGTTCCTTATAGTCCAAAATATAAGACAAACCTCCCACGAAAGCAACATACGTATCAAACACTCCTAAGGTCATTGCTGCTTAACATTTAAAGAAATACTTTTGACTCGTAAATTTGAGTTTTCGGAAATTGGTTATTCCCTTTTAGAAATCTTTACCACGTCGGTAAAGTTTTGCGGTCCAACTCAAAGGAAGAACGCAGTAGACGACGACCTCATGTAAGGTGTTGCACATAACTGGCAGGGGACCTCAGCCAACTTATTGTGTGCAACTACCATAAAAGGCAGTTGTCAAAAGATCAGGCTAGCTTAAGAGGCATGTTAGCTGAGTCCCTGGTCCAGCCCGAATTGAAGCGCTATCTAAATAAGTGAGAAACATGCCTATTCTTCCGGTGACTTGATCTGCTATCATAACAGGATTAAACTGGAGCTCAATTATTAAGCTTTTCTGATTTGGCCCGAAAAAAGACAAGTAAGCGTTTTAATGATAAAGTACCTACTGTACCATCACACACCATGTCAACGCCGAGTACCTGCAACCTGATGCGAGCATAAGCCGGAGATATCGTCATCGCTTTAACAGCAAGCATCACACATTTAAGTTCTTGACAAAAATTTAGTAATCCGTCACTATGCCAGTAACCAGACTGCAATCTTTCCTACTGAGCGAGCAGGAAGGCCACCTCTTAAAGACGTCGGGAAGCATTCGTTTGGTCTGCCGGCAATCTGTAGAGCCATGTCATCTACAGTTGTGCTCATATGAAACCCAATAAAGGTTCAGGTATGAAAAACTCTCATCCAAGCCTTGCCTAGCCAGTTCATTGGGATTTTATTTCCCGTGATCCCATTGTGACCTGGGTCCTAGACAAGACTCAGTGAATTTAGGCTTCCGACTGTATTCAGTGAAGAATTGTATTCTCTATCTGGCCTGGAAATCAGACTCAGTTAGTTGCCGTTGAATTGCGTATATCTCCGCCAGCATGTCTTCCTAATGAGGAGTGAAATCTAACGTTGTTATCCTCCAGAAAGATACCAGTGACGCATACTATGATAGCCCAGTTTTGGATCCATCTATGAAGACCCGACTATATTCCGCTATTGGCTAAGATTCTGGCCGAAACCAGTCTTGAGCACAGGGAAAGTCGCACCAATTATCGATTTAACTAGCGATTTAAAGCTAGATACGATCAAACAGAAAGTATAGCTACATCATCTGCGTATATTTGTGCATAGGCGTCAAAACTATTGAGCGTGTCGAGCAGTAAGTCGGCCAACATGTCCTAGAAAATTTGTGATTCGTCTTTGCTGAGCTACACATGCTTCCTCTGACTACCTGCGCACTCTCGCAAGAACTTTCGCGTTGGTAAGCATGTTGCATCTTAGACAGACGATACATTTGCAAAGCAGTCCTATGCACATGAAGCTCGACCAACCTAATAGATCTAAAGTTCTTGGCGAACGTGTAGTCCTATTTTCCGATTTTCGATATAAAGGCTGCTCTAACGGTTTGCGAGGGATTCGGTATGCATGTCAGTGTCAGCCTAGCCAGCTGGTCTATACCTTTCTCTACCATAACTGGGTATTTACCATCGGTGTCAGGCGGCTTGAAGTCGTCAAAAGAAGCAGCAGCATGTTTAATGGCCTCTTCCGTCACCATGTTCTGCTATTTAGCTCAGTAGCACCTTTGTTGATATGATTAGAAGCTGGTTGTGAGCTGGTTCTGATTAGGTAACCTGTGAAGTGAGCCTCCAGCATGAGACTTTCTCTCTGCTTTCGAATCAGTGTAGGTTTTCAGATTTTCTGAGTGACTCCAGGCTAATTGAGGGCTTTGGCATCCTACTGATTTTGATCTTTTTCGAAAAGTCTTTATAAGAGGCATTCTTCGAAAGAAAAACCATAATCTTCCTTAAGTGAAGTCGCTAAACATTGTTCTCTAACTAGACATGCCAGTTCAAAATACTTGGTGAGAGTGAACAGCGTGAGAGGTTATGAAAAGCTTCCTCTAGCTTTTGTTTTATCCTGACCTTAGGGAAAGCACTGGTGGACTTGCCGAGTTCCTACTCCAGTTGGTTTTCCGCAGGTTTGTCTTATGAGGTAAAGAGGAGTCTTCTTGGAAAGTCTACGGTTTATTTGCGAATAGAGTTTTGTTAAGGGGGTCTACAACGTTTTCTTAAACGTGCATTTGATATACTCAAGCTGAGGTTTTCACACCTTTTTCGCGAAAACGGAGCTCGGCGACCCCATCGTAGGCGACTCCCTACCAAACCATCACAGAAGCTGGATGGTGGCCACGTTGAATTCCCGAAACGAGTTCAGACGCATGGCATGATAACAGAGCAAATATCGTTCTGTTTGTTGAACGATTCTTCAACGAATTTTTCTCGTAGGTTTTTACTAACTGTTCGTCTGTTTTTCTCAAAGGTTTTCGATGTTGACTTACGTTTCTGTATCAGTGCTTCTGTAAGTAAGTGGCCTGTGTGTATGGACTGAATCCCAAATAAAGTTAGAAGCCCACTCGTGACACTCGAGGACTTATGTGGATTGTTTTCGGATGTCTATGTTTGGTGGACTACTGGCTTATGGAACCATAACTAACTACTCAAGGAAAGAGGGTACCGCTTGTTGCAAAAAAGCCAGAAAGGCCAATACCACCAGTCTTTTCAAAAAAATGTTAAAAATATGACCCAACCAGTTGGTCCTTTAAACTACCTATTTGTACTGAATACTCTTTTGGTTCAGCGCTATAGGGCTTATTATTTCCATCCACCAAACTGTGGATATATGACACATGCTTGACGGTTCTGAGTTCAATATCAATGTACAAAATAGCTCAACCGTGTAGAGAATAGAACAATTACTGATGTGGTCTTTGTAAGAGAAAGGCAAACGGATACAAACATATAACCGCAGGCTCTATTCGCTCTTACTATAAAGGTAAAGTTTAAGTTGATATCTATGATTTCCGGATGCCGTTTATTTAACGATATAGTCTTTAAATATAGTTTATCCCATATTTTTCATCGACATCCTGAATGTCTATTATTTGATGTAAACCTTGGACACATGCTTTCACCATTGGGAGCCACCACTACATTTCTTAGAAATTTCTTTTAAAAACCTACTCAATGAGCTGAAACCATAAAATTATTGCACTTATCCATTTGGCAATTGCATTTTGTGCAAATGCAGCAGTCCTCACCATTCCAAATGACGTGTTTCCCTATGATCCTTTTCTATGCCCCGAAACTCATAAACATAACCAAAAGCGACTTAAAGTTTCCACAATTCCTCCAAATGTATCGTCGTTGCGATCGTAGTCGTATCCGTCGTCTTCATCCTCAACGTTGTGCTCGTCCTTGTCGATTTCTATGTCTATGTATGTATGCTGTCGCCGTAATACTCTCCACCACACTATACTCTGTTCTGCTTCACAACTGCATTTGACATAACCGCAGAACAGAAACTGCAAACAATTCCCCTTGCCCCAACGTGGAGGGTAGGCAATTATCATAACTCGTCGAAATTTCTGACAGAATTGCTAGTTCCCTCGAACCACCGAATGTCATTTCAAGACAGCTCAATGGTCCCGCGCGTCGCGCCGGTTTTCGTTCGCCTCCTTTCGGTTTGGTAGTTTTTCGGAAAAATAAGAAAATAGAAAATTTTTGAAAGTTGGATTTGCCAGTTAAAATAATGTCCTCCTCCAAGTCCAATGTCGCAATGGTAAATGTTGTGGTTCGGACACATATACAAGGGCTTCATTTAGACCCCCATTTCCACCACCCACCCCACTGAGTATAGTGTGTATAGCTAAAGTTTCATTAATTTGGAATTGTTCGTCGTTTTTTCTTGTCGTTTGATGCAAATTTGAAAGGTCTTATTCTATCACCACAACGACTGGGACTAGGAAATCCTTCTCCATCTCCGAGGGATAGTCGAGGGGAACAGGCTTTCCACCTTATGACGAGCTAAGGCTGGATATGAGTACCAAGTACCACCAAATAAAATCGAGCACCAGCCAACGCGATGCCGAATCACTGGATGATGATGTTTTGTGCTTCTATATTTCGACGTTGTATCGCAATTTAGTTCTTCTGGACTACGATTAGACAGAATGGCATGGGGAGTATGGCGGTCCAAAAAAAAAATAAAAAAAAAAAAAAACGAAGAAGAAGAAGAAGAAGTCATAATCCAAATATTATCCGTAATGACGAGAGATGAAATGAGGACATAGCCACTGTTAGAAGGACGACAGATATACGAGCAGCAATATTCATAATTTAGAAATGTAATGTCTAAGGCTGTATGAATATATGTATCTATGCTGGCAAAGAGAATGAAAAACCAACAGACGAAAAAGAGAGAAAACAGAGAAATGAAGACATGAAAACATTTCTCTTGGCAACTTGCTGACTAGAATTGAAGTTTTTGACGGGAAAATATTTGTCCGTGTCCGTTTCATGAATTTCATAAATTCTAAATGAGCTGCTCAAATTAATGCGGGAGCTGACGATGATTATATTCGAGCTGAAGAAGCCTAAAGTGGCCGTAAAGAATGAGAAACGATGCTACTTAATTGGATTATAGCTTTGAGCGGCGATTTCTCTACAAATGGCTAAGAGGAGAACGTTGCTTGAAATGTCTCTGAATATTCTACAGAAATTTTGGATTCAGCAATAAGTTTGAAATGAGATGATGATAAAATAAATTTGCAACATTTCGATCAAGCAATAGATGTCTTGAATATGTCCAATAGCTCTAAAATTATGATTTTCAAAACAGACAATGGCCTCCTACAGACCCACTGAACTTAAATCTTAAATTTTCAAGGTCATGAAATGCTGCTTAACCTGATCAGGCCATGAAATGCCTCGAGACCGAAAGTATGTACGTACTTGATGGCATGCACTTGATATGCCAAAAGCAATTCACAGAGTATGGTACAGATACTTTTTCTGGAAAATGCGTATGTGCATTTGGGAAGTTGCCAAATCTGATATACCACTTTGATCAAAAAGTTTTGAATTTATTCAGAAAATTAAAAATACAAGTTTATTCATCTAAATCTATACTGTCCTCTTTAAAGTAATCCCCACCGACTGCAACACACTTATGCCAGCGCTTGATCCAATCGGTTTTCGGTATGTCCATCAGTGCTTCCTGCGATTTTTCCATTACTTCCTCTCGGCTGCTGAAACGCGTTCCCCGTAGTGGTTTTTTAACTCGATTGAACAGAACGAAGTCACAGGAAGCCGAATCAGGTGGCTGTTGGATGGTATTTATTGCATTTTTCGTCAAAAAATTACGAATAATGATGGCACTGTGCGACGGTGCGTTATCATGGTGCAAAATCCATGAGTTTTCTGCTCACAATTCTTGTCTCTTTCGGCGCATTGCTTCACACAAACGTCTCATTACGCCCAAATAATACTCTGGCCTTCTAGCAAAAATTCATGGTGCACTACACTGTTGTAATCCATGAAAACCGTGCCTTCTTTTTTGACTGAAAACGAAGTGGTTTTTTTTTGGTCCCGGCTCATTTGGTGAACGCCATTCACTTGCCTGATGTCTGGATTGCATGTCGTACTCAAAAACCCATGTCTCGTCTCCAGCAATGATCCTTTTGATGAATGTGGGATCGGATTCAGCCTCGCAAATCATCTCTTTTGCGACGTCAACACAGGCTCTTTTTTGCATGAAATTGAGGTCTTTTGGCAACAACTTTGCTGCTACACGACGGAAACCCAAATCATTAACCAAAATGTCTTGGACGGATCCAAAGGTAATGTTCAAGTCCTCCGCTATCTCTCTAATGGTTAATTTGCGGTTATTGACCAACATTTCTTTTACTTTATCAATGTTTTCGTCGGTTTTCGATGTCGATGTTCTGTCGCTGCATTCTTCATCTTCGATTGACTCATGACCACTTTTGAACCGCTCGTGCCACTGGTAAACGGCCGTTTTCTTTAGAAAATCGTTACCGAAACACTTTTCTAACATTTCCAACGTTCGCGCACCACTAAATCCGTTATACAATACAAGTTCGTTGTTTCAAATTTCTAAAATTGTAAAAATTCGCCAACACACACATAGATAGATGTACTCTTGGCTACGTAACTTTTGCAAATGTCAAGCTATGACGCTAAAATTTAGAGGGAATGTCAACAACAGATGTACCAACTTAAAAAAAAAAAAAAAAAAGAACTCAAATCGGAACAATGGTAGCGCCACACGGTGACGCCACCGGGATTGTAGTCTCCGAAATCTGGATTTACGATTTTGAGAAGAGAGATTATGAGTTCCGGGATGAGAATTACGCTGCGGAAGATGTTGGATGCTTTGTCAAGCAAGATTATGAGGTTGTCGATGTTTCGAAGTTGGATTTTCTGAGTGCAGAGGTTTTAAACGTTTCTTTCAAAATTAAAGATGAGGTCTATGTCATATTATGTGTCTATAGGCTTTATAAGTTCAATATTTCCGTATTGTTGGAAGAATTTTCAGCCTTTTTGGCTGAATAATAAAATTTGATAATTCCAGGCGATTTTTATATCAATATCTTAGAAAATAGTGATATTGTTTCGGATTATTTGGACCTTCTAGCTAATCATGGGTTGTTTCCTTTTGTAAACGTAATTACTAGAAGTAAATCAGGAAAGTGCTTGGACCATATCTATGGACATTTCACGTCCTCATCTATCGGTTCATTTGAAAAATGTGTTTTCGATCTGGAGATCACTGACCACGACCTCGTTAACAGCATCGCCACACTGAAAGCATCGGTTCTCACTAGATCACCGAAATCAAGTAGGTACACATGGGAGTTCAGTACTCCGCGTGCTGTTGACAAAACGCGCCACATGGGCACACCCCCTTGGTGTAGTGGTATATGCACAGATTCCTCAAGCAGAGGGTCGCGGGTTCGAATCCCGTGCGAGGCAATTCTTTGAAAAAGTCTTTTCATAGAATTTGTATGTAGTTGTATGTAAATCCCGTCGGCGTCAACCCTGACATGAAGGCATAACACTGATGTTGGAGTGATTGCTGGCTGGGCTAAATATGGAAAAAAGTAATGGAAAAATCGCAGGAAGCACAAAAATGTTTCGAGGATTGGATCAAGCGAGGGCATAAGTGTGTTGCAGTCGATGGGGTACTTTAAAGGGGACAATATAGATTTAGATGAATAAACCCTGTATTTTTAATTTTCTGAATACATTTCTGAACTGATGGAATAATCAGTTGTATGTAAGTATGTAAGTATGTAAGTATGTAAGTATGTAAGTATGGAATAACTTGTAGTTTTTGACTTGTCTATGCTTCCGAGTTATGTGATTTGTAAAATCATTGTTGTTTATAAGGCTACGGATTTTTGGTCCATTAAAGATGCCTACTTTTAATTTATCCGTACTGAGCTCACTGAGCTAAAGCTTTCGCAAAATTATTTAATGACGCCAAGTCTAATATGAAGGACATTTCTCGAGAAATATCAATTGTTCATGAAAGATGTTAGGCTTTCCCACAGTCATATCTATTCTCGACGGTCAATCTTTCCTTGTATAGTGTTATTTTTTTTCATCTGTTTCATCAAATGAACTCTCGGAATCGAAGCTAATTGACTATATTATGCAGCAACACACATTTCATACATATTTTTGAGCTATCTATGAATATTCGCCTATCTTCAGGCTGATATACTGAAAGGCCTATCAAATTAAAAGCTCAAGAATATCCACTCAAAAGAACATGGAAGAATATGAAAGAATTGACACATCAGGTTGAAGATAGCACTCTTCCTTGATGCAAGCTCGGCTGTATTTTTCGATAAATCTAAATCTCGAATCAAGTCGCTTAGTTCACCTTGAAAGAGACCCTGATGTGTAGGACTACAACCTTCAAATTCACTTTCATCGGCGCTTTTGCCCTGTATATCTAACATTTCCGTATCATCACTGTCCGCGTTCGATAAGACAGAAAATATCGGTAAATTACGCATATCAATATGTTGCTTTGGTGGCTTAGCCTATGTTATGTTTAAGACCATAAGCGCTCTTTACATCGTTTCATGCCTCTTACTTTCACGGCACAAAATGAGCAATAATCGAAATAGTTTTTCAAATTGTGTCATGTCATCAGCACTCCAAACAGAAGCCCTTACCGTCCTCCTTGGCTCTAATAACCAAGTGACTCGACGCAAGTTTTGCAACCTAATATTGGCAGGCTTCTTTTATAAAATCATTTATATTTCTTCTTGTTTTCTTTGCAGTAATAACACTCAATAAGACAAATTAATGAACGAATTTGATCGATTAAAAATACTTAATGGGTTCCCGACCTGTGAAGAGTCTCTGCCTGAGAAATCCTTTTTAATTTTAATGCCAAGCTAGGGCATTAAATGAAGGGCACATTCGGTAATACGGACGGAAAGTATAACCTCCACGAAATCTTTTCCGGAAACGGACATAGAGTTATTGATTTTGTAGCAGGATATAATGTGACAATAGTCAGCACATGGTTTCCACATAGAGACTGTCATGAAGTCTGATCAACAAACCGTAAACCAAATTGATCATATTGCAATTGACGTTAAGCACTCCTTTAGTGTTTTGGGTGTCCAAACGTTCTGAGTAGCTAACATCCACTCGGATAATTATCTTTATTATCATTAAGCATTGTGAAGGAGTTCAACATCAAAAGGCTAGAATCGAGATGCCGCCGGCATCAAACCTAGAAGACCATTGGCATCACTACTAAAGAGTAATCTAAGAGACAGCCTCTGATTTGCTGGGTTTCAAAACGACACATCAAAGAAACCGCTAGTAACATGACGAATCCAGGCAGGTAAGTTCACAAAAACACCTTATTTACAGACTAGCCCCACAGAAAAGACCGAGAGGCACTCACGAGCTCTATGAGCAGAAAAAAACACAAACAGCACGAGAAGCCTTAGAGAGGTACTACCACAAAAATTAAGGCTGGAGGTTTTGCCAAAAAATAAAACTGTGAAGGTCGACTAGAAATCTGAAAGGGTGTAGAAAGAAACATCATAGTGAAACCAATGTTGTTACTAAGAATCTAGAAAGATTATTTCTGCAGACGCAGGACAGAGTAAATCATTCAACCTCGACAAGGCCAGACAATATGTTATTTCCACTCACCCGACCAAGATAAAGTCAGGAAAGCAATTCCCAAACTTAAATCTAACAAAGCTAATGGATCCAAACTGCTGATCTATTTAAGGCAACAGCAACCATCTCCAAAATCTGAGTCCGAGAAAGGAGATCCCTTGACCTGAGCCGACTGCAAACATATATGGTATCAGGTCTTCTCAACATGATGTTATATTACATTTGTAACATCCTTCTTTCAATCCAATTTTAAGGGCTCAATCTTTCAAAAGTCTTTTCAGTTATTCGCGTCGTAGACGACATTGACATAATGGGAAGAACACAGCGACTATTGAGAAGAAGCAGCAAAGATAGGTTTAATGGTTAACGAGGGAAAAGTAAAGTTTTTCACACACAACTTCAACGTCTATGATAAAATGTCATGATAGGCAGGTACAACTTTGACATAGTAAGAAACTTAATTTACCTTGACTGTGCTATCAACTTCGACTATGACAGGAATCATGCAAAGAATCGTTTTTGCTCATCATTTCTTCTTTGAGCAATCAAAAAGGCAATTGAGTAGTAAAGCCTTCTCTTGAGCAATCAAAAAAGAGAATATATATATCAGGGCACTGATCATCTCAGTCCTACTATCCTACTATACAGCGCAGAAGCTTGGATACAAAGCGGATGAAAGTGCTCTCAGACGCTTATAGAGAAAGGTTCTTTTTTATCAGGATACCGACCTCATCAGAGGAGGTCAGCTTAGTTGCCTTAATCACGCTTAACGCATGGAAAGTTGGAAGTTTTGAACTCCAACCCAGATTGACACCGCGGTAGAGGATAACCTCATCATCTAAGGTGCCGAACGCAAGTGAAATGGCACCTCAACCAACATCGTATGCGTAACTGGAGGCAGTTGGCAAGAAATCCCGCTGGAGCAGGAGAGGCATGTTTACTGAGACCCTGTTCCATCCCGGACTGTAGCGCCTTCTAAATAAGCAAGTATTCAAACCAGCAGATTGGGTTACAGGAATCGAACCTCACTTTTCATTAGGAAAAATGTTCTGTTTAACTACTTGTTTTTAGCTTCTGGTGAATATATTTCCCATTCGATCCGCTCTTTCGCTCTTCTTGTCCAGAATTTTCCTTGTTGGGCTTATAGAAATCTGTCCGTTCCCTGGTTGTCTGAAGATAGTTTTCTCTCCTAAAGTCGAGAGAATCAGAGACAGTTTTACTATCATTTTCAGGACCAATTTACTTTCTAAGTATTTCTGCTCTACTGGAAACTTTGGCAATCAAATCTCCAGCAGTCATCGAATCTACTACTAAAGTCTGGCAGGGTAAACAAAAAAAAAAAAAAAAAAAAAAAAAAAAAAAAAAAAAAAAATCAAAAAGTTCTGACCATAACCATTTACGTTTACGAAGTAAGATTCCATATGAACATTTCTGTCTGTCCTCTGTTGTTGTGTCCCTGTTCGCCCTATCCCTGTCCTTATTTATGACAGTCTGACAGATTCCGAATCAGAATATTACCCGAATACCCAACCCATAATCAAGTACGAGTACAATTGTTGTCTTTTTGAAAAGGCTTTGCAAAAGAAGTCAACTCATACTCGGGCTTCAACAACGAAAGGATAAGCGTGAACAACTGTAAGCACCACAATTGCATATTATCCTTGGAGGACATATTTTAGATGACTACACATAGAATGAGAACGCGCAAAAATCCTTGCTCTTAATTGTGTGCAAATAAATACATACATCTACGGATTTATTTTTTTCTTTTTTTTTTTTTGGAATAATTTGCCTGAAACAGAAGCAGCAAATCCTTAATGACCAGTACCCAGGAGCAGAGTACGAGTACCACTTGGAATAGAACAGAAAGTCCTGCGCTGGTCATAAGCGTGATTTGTTATAAATTGCATGTGCTGCAAGTGTTCAGGATCTAATGAGTTATTTGGTATCTCTTGCATACGTTACTGAATGTTTGCTGCCTGCAGGATGTATTTTTTAATTTATGATTATTGCAATTTAGGTTCATTGTTAAGGCAGGGAGATGGAGTGTTTCGTTCTGTTTTCTTTTCCATAATGAATACAAGTACTTTGCATTCTATCTATCCGCTGGCATTGTTGAGATTGTCTTGCTTTTGAAGGCCTATCTGACCAGGAGCGGTGGATTTTTTTTTTTTTTAGTTTTTAGGGAATAGATTGGCAACAATGTTTGAAAATAAAACAAAAATGAATAAACTTTCGATGTAATGACAAATCGGCTCTAGAAATCTGTTCATTTTGTGCAAGAAAATCCTTCCTTACCATTAGTTTGTATGTACATCTGTACCAACCTTAACAACAACTTCCAGTTGGCTTGCTAAATATCATAATACATGTTGCCCGTGAATTTATCGTTAAATCTGATTGCCAAATTGCATTACGATTTACATTAGCACGTGTAATAAACAAAACACTTTCTTCCGTACACCCTAGCACAGCGTCCAACGGATGGAGCTACTCTACTCGTAGGTGGTCCATTCTATACTTCCACTACAGCCAATAAACCGTCCATTTCAAATGCAATTGCCAGCATTCTAATGGCCTCTGGCGTAAAGGAGGGTGAAAAATTGCAATGGAACCGATTTAATGCAATACACATACACTCAAAGAGAAAGAGAGTGAGTGAAACATTTCACTTTGGCAAAAAGGGGGACATTCAACATGCCCGACATTGGCTGCGCGTTCCCTTAATGTTCGCATCAAACATTATAAAATCCCTGAAAACCCATAAAAAGCTACTTTATGCCGTAATAATACGTAAATGCAATGAGTACTTCCGAAGCTACGAATATACTCTCCAACATCCACTGCCATCATCACCATCTTACAAACTCACACTAACGCCATCTATTGGGTGGTAGTGGGTAGTTGCATTATTGCAACAGATTCGAAAAGCAATTTTTCCTGCCCCCAAATTGAAGAACGAAACCAGGGTATAGCACGCCTTAGTCCCGGCCTGGTCAACCCCTACTTTTTCACTTCCGCTAAAGCAAAGTAGGATGCTATGTGTCGCAGGAGCATAACTGCTAGTACAGTAGCAGGACTCTGAAAATCGAATCAAAATTTTCCTCAGTCAGAGAGCTCATTTTCTGAAACGAAAAGAAAGAAAGAAAAAAAAAAAAAAAAAAAATGCTTAACTACTCGTTCAACTACATCCTGGTCCATTGGGAGCGGGTGGATTCAGTATCGATTCCCCATTGAGCAAGTGATACAGGAGCAAGATTCAGACTTTAGAGTGTATAAGTGCATTAGAGGATAAGTAGAGAGAATCTACTAGAGGCGTCCTCCACATCATCGTCGCGTTGTTGTATTCGTCGTGAAGCAATTTAAAACCTGGTGTCTGGTGTGCAAGATGCTATGAGTGAAATTGAGTGGCATGCATCGTGCAAGGATTCCGAGAAAATCATTGACATTTCAACAAAATGGAGGAGTTCGATTTTCGAGGAGCACAGGATGAAACGAAATGAATGGAAATGGACTTCGGGTCTTTATTAGTCTCTGGTGATTTAAGATTCAGGAAACGGAAAAGGACGATGAGTGGGATTTTTGCTGCAGTAGCGTTGGAATTCGATTTCGAGCTGAAGTGCTTTGAATGTTCTCAAAGTACCGCTATGCCATAGTGTGAAAGCGTATTTCTCAAAGTATCAAAATAAAGATTTAAAAAGTAAGCTCTTGGTGTCTATGAGAGGGAGAGCAGGGGGGATGGTAGTGGAAAATGTTTTAAGGAAATTGTCTGCAAGGAGTTTGGGTCAAATTCGATTACCTGAGGTAGATTGAACTATGCCAACATCTTATACTCATATGTTGTGTGAAATCTTTTATCCGACTTTGGGACTTTGACTCAAAAAAAAAATTCTCTCTGTTTTTGTTGACCTCTAAGAAGGAACAGCATGCATTACGTTAAGTTGCCTGCTTTTTGGTTTCTCACTGGCCTGCTCGACGAAGATCATGTATGAAACGTGTGTGAGTGTGAGCTATCTGCAATTTCCCTCGCCTTCTTGGCTTTTAATTGTGGCGGATCCATAATTTTCGGAGAGTCAACGGTGCGGCGATGGCATTGGTTTCTATAGAGATGCAGGGTTTCTTCCTTTAAATGAGACCTTTTGATCATTTCTTAGAATCGGCTTTAAAAGTCTAGCACAGTTGTAGTAGCTTAATATGAACCATCTTGGCTTGACATAAGACAGCGAGAGAAGAATCTAAGTATGCTAGTCAGATCATTAAGCGGAGGAAATGCCAACTAAACATATAACAACATTAAGGCGAAGGGTGTTGTCCAAATTTAGGAGTTCTTCTTGGTTCGACCTCAATACTTCTGCGACTACAGGTCTAAAGATCGAGGGCTTTTAAAGTCTCCAAGTTCAGGTGTAACGAGTAGCTCGAGAAAGGCCGATTCATTCGACCATCGGTTTATTCAAACTTTTTTTGCGAACAGGGCAATATAATCTAAAGGGAGGCTTCTGAATAGTTGAAGATGGAAATAAAGTGTCTTTGTTTGCTGCTAGTTCGATAGTCATGATGATATTCGCTGTAAGTCATGCGATGCTCTGTATTAGCCTCGACAACGTCGGCACTGCCCGGCATCTCTTGATGTTACCACATTAAAGACCGATAGGGATACATGCGCAATACTTCGAACCCTATGATAGGTAATTCCACAACAAAAAATCTATCTCATTAGTAAAGCAAAGTCATGGAGTAGCACTGCGATGTGCTACTGATATTCATGCGTTACGTGCCTACTGAAGTAGGAATGGAAGTCGTTCGTTACCTGCTGTATGATTGTACTACACTGACAAAAGAATGACAACTCTCGACAATTACCTCTTCCAAGACCTAGTGGACTTAAGCCAAATCAAAATGAAGAACCTTTTGTGGATTATATCCCTGAGGTCTCTCTAAGAGTAGGACTTATGGCCAATAGCAATACCCACGTTTTATCTGGTACTTCATTCAGCTTACATAATCAGTCTTATAGTCTATCAGCTCGACTGCTAGTATCAGAACCCATAGCCTATCATCTCTACTGCAGTTTTGCTTGATTTATTCTGATGTTTTGCAACTGCCAGTACTGCTTTAATGTCGCCACGCTCGATTATAATGACTATTTTTGGCAGCCTGCATTTAAAGCACCTTATCGTACACAATATTCTAAACCCATAACCGATCCTAGTGGAGCTCTCGTTATCACTTTTTATTGCTTCCGCCTTTTACGTAATTGCATATCGGGTTCTTGCGCTTTCTTAACGTCGAATGTCCCGATGGCATCCTGATGCTTTTCATATTATTCCAGCGTTCCATATTGCAAAATGTTAAAATCGCATGGGTGGTGAGTCTCTTCTCTTCGACGATGGTCCTTTAGGATAGTAGTTGCTAACTAAGCTTGTCCTTTCTTAAAATAATTACCAGCCGCTGTCGGTGCCTTGACGATGGAAATTTATCTTCTGTTAAGCACGTTGTATGGTGGTTTCGGAAGTGAGGACGACAACAAGCTTACCGACATCAAAAGACACATAATGTGTATAGGGCAATTGCAATATGAATTCCAAAGGCAAGAAGAAATTCGTTGGTCTGACCAACTTTCACCGACTTTGGGTATCACCTGGGGGTGTTTGCGAGCTCCAATCTGTTTCCAAAGATAGAGAAACAAGTTCGAGAAACGAGTTTTTTAGACATACTGCCTTAGCCTAGGTAAGGCGTGACCTGCTTGATGATATGTGTTGTTGAGAATGTAAGACAGTTGGGGCCTACGTCCTTTACACGGAATGTCGTTAAGGTCGTCGAAAAATAGTTGGTTTACTGCATGCAGTCTGGCTCTTGCTAGCGCCGGGCATTTGGAGACGAAATGAAAGAGAGTTTCCTTCTTATTTTCATTCCCGCAACTGCGAGTCCTACCATAGAATAACATTGTGGACCAAGATCAAGTTTATGCAAACACCATGTTTTCGGTTTCTAGTTTTGTGCACAGAGAGACATACTTACGGTTTTCGTGAAGAACTTTGTAATAAGCAGACGTTCTGAATCTCGGTGCGTTATCATTGCCTACCAGGGATTAATTAGCTCAAATTATTATTATTTTCTTTTTTGTTTTGTTTTACGGTGTATTCATTGGGAATTCAACCCAACTCAACTATGCTTACACTTGTGCCAATGCTTTTTCCAATCCTCGAAGAACTTCTCATAGGCACGTTTTGGTATAGCTTCGAGCTCTTCCAGAGATGCCGTTTTTATTTCCTCAATCGTTGCAAATCTCTGTCCTTTCGTAGGTCTCTTCATTTTTGGGACTGGAAAAACAGTCGCATGGGGCGAAATCCGTTGCAAAATATCCTTGGTCGTTTTGAACGCAAGAGTCTTCTAGTGAATAAAAGGAAATAGGAGGAGAGAAATACCTCAGCAATACTGAGAGAACCCTTAACCATGTTGGTGTGTGCAATCGAAGAAAATTAGCTTAAAACAGTGGCAACTGAAGAGGATTATTGGTTAAGTCTCAGTTCCACTCTATAATGTAAAACCATCTAACATCAAGTAAGTAAGTAAGCAAGATCTAAGCTGCGCTTGAGGTGTTACCTCAGGACTAAACCTGGGTTGACAGTTGAGTCCATTAGAATGACTTCTCAGTATGCGGGTAGGCCGAACGTTCAGTTATATAGTACTTTTGCCTTCTAGCGTACCGGGGTTTTTCCACCTCAATGTGCCAGGCATTAGTGACACCACAATTCAGAGCAACGTACTTTTAACTGAAGATTACCTTCAGCCTGGATCAGTGTGCAAAGTTTAGTGTGGACTCTGAATTTGAGTCCGTTCTTAAGCCTGCTCTACTTTTGACACAAAATAAAACGCTGATCTTTAATCTGAATATGTTGGTGACTCTAATAGATTTTAGGCAAAGGATTGGTAAGGTAGGTAAGTAAAGCTCACAGCTTATCTCACGTGAAAATCCTTATCTGTATCACACAACCAACAATGCAAAATTTCACATAGACGTTAATCAGATACATATCAAGAGTTTTTATCACACCTAAGTCCGTTGGAAGTTTAAGGATCGCTTCCACGATTGAGACGGTATTTTTTTTCTTTTCTCTGACAAAAAAACTAAAACGTAAATCGTCCAGGATTACGTCTACGAATCAAATTCAAATGTCTTCCCCCGTCTAACTGGCAGAGTGCATCCACAAAATGGATTGGATCGATTCCAAAAACTAGGAACCATACATACATATACACGACACCTATCCGTACATCCATTGAGTGTTTGTTTAGAATTTCTTATTTCGTCACACTATCTGATTCTGATCCTTTCCTGTCACAGTCGTGGCTCCAAAAAAAAAAAAAAAAAAGAACGAAATAGTAAAGTTTTCCATTTTCACAGTTTGCTGGTGTTACTGCTGCTGCTCCAACGAATGAATGAGATTGCCACCACTTGCATCCACCTTCATTTCCCAATCAGGATATATAGATGCCATCAGATGGGATATATTCAACCGTGCCTTAAGCGCTCCCCCATCTACATATCGTATATCTGGATCTGTGTGACTCACGCGCACTAGTACCGTTTTTTATGCGCTTTTCCACTACTCTGATGCATAGTTTTATATCCATCAGGCTCCCATCAACACTGCCAGAGCAGTTACACCGAATGAACTCTCCGTCTTTTTCTGAAGTTCTGCAGCGCACATCCTTCTATATTACTAGATGCTGAAGGATGCTGAAGTTTCATAGTATATGACGACGATGACGACGACGAGGAAGAAGAAAACATTTCTGTTTTTTTTTTTTTTTTTTGAGTTGCTCCTCTTAGCTCTGTGGTAAAATTGGATGTTGTAATTGTGACGATATGTAGCGTACATAGTGAGTGGTAGTATGGAATGACACACCACGATATACTGTAATAGTTGTAACTAGGAGTAAGGAAAGAAATTGCGATTGCTTCTGTTGCCTGGAGTTGGATATAACAGTTATTCAGGATTAAATTAGTTTTCTTGTACACATCGCAGTAGCACTTGCACTTGCTGCAGACTACAGAGTAGAGAGTGATGTTGATGATTTGCCTGAAAAGTACTCCACTTGCAATGCCAATGGCAATGGCAAACTATAAGCAACTTTTAGGTTCCTCCGCGACACAGACTTTCTAGTAATGAAAGGCTTCAGTCTTCCTCTTTCTCTATATGTCCTATGGTGATTATGTTGAGTGGTTTTGAATCTTTTTCGTGCAACAGTACTGTGCAACGTTACGAAATGTCTTTTAATGTTTATTTTTATTGTGTTCGCTTAGTTGATGGTAATGCTCCAAATGACGGTATGTTCTTATAAACATATCCACCAAGTTCAGTTCAAGTATAGGAAACTATTGGAAGTATACCAAGTTTAGGAAGTGAATTGGAAATGACTCAAAAATTGTTTATTTTATCTAAGCGTATGTAATGAAGTATTCGATTCCAACATTGGGGTAGATGAGTGTGAAAATTGGTATATTTACTTGTATCAACTACAATCTCCTTAGTAACACTAGTATAAGTTTGAATGAGAAATCCTTACCAGTCTCACTTCAGACAGGCTTCCTTCATAGAATCATTAAAATTACATAACAGACTGGCTAGCATCCAGGAAAAGGAAAAATCTGAAGGCTTACTTCGTGTCACAGATGTCTATGTCCCCGTTGACATTTCCGTCATTTCGTTGATCAACAAAAGGTACAAGGCAAGGCTGTAGATAGATAAGTTCCAAAGCTGCAAATCACTTCGAAACAAATCATTTCATAGACAGTGTCGATCTACGTGTTGCTGGGTATCACTTTAACTTGGTTGGATGATATTTAAAAGAGTCCTCATCGAGCTCTAGCGAATAGGCACTCTTTCTAACGATAACGATACCTAAAAGTTCTGCGAAGTCAACATCAAGAGCCACAGAAGATTCTCAGCGATACATACGATTTCGGAGGAAGCAGAATAGGTGTATCTTGATTTGACGGTCAACACGAGCTGTTTCGACCTATCATGAACCATAGGATCTCCAATACGGAGACAGGGTGTTAGAAAAGAGTTGGTGGTGGATGAACTCTTAATGGATCAGCAGCAGCGCTCATAACCCAAAGTGGGTTACTGTCATCGGAATATTCGGCCTGCTGTCTTAAGGTCAAAAAAAGGCCCTGGCTCTCTTAATTATGAGAGAGACACAATCAGCCTTGGATAATGAATCTCCTCAAATGTCAACTAGATCCGGAACGTCAAGCAATTACGATTTCAGAGTATGTACCTGGAATGTGCGAACATATTACCGGGATCCAGGAAATACAATGGATAGGAGCAGATAAGATGAAAATGGAAATCGGCTTAGGAAAAAAGTCATGGACTTCAAGCAGATAAGTGATTGCCTGGCTGTGATCTACATCAAAGGCACCTTCCAAAACATAAGCCTAATATGTGCACACGCACGTACCGACGAGTCTGAAGACCTTATAATCTCCTGAATGGAGTTTGCGAAGCCTACGGAGCCTGTCCGGAGTATGATGTCAAAATTATGTTCGGGGACTTCAATGTTAAAGTCAAAAAGTTAGTTTGTAAGCACAGCAGCTCTTAATACGGTGATAAGAAGCACTAGGTTTCCAAGGCTAAGGATCCACATAGTAACTTGGCCAGACGATCCAAACGCCAACCAAATCGACCGTGTGCTAATCAATGCGGGCGCGTATCCAACATCCTCCTCCAACATTTTCTTGTTGCTGCTAAATTTAGAGCTCCACTGTCCAACGAGAAGAAGCCACAAACTCCTCAGAAGAAGAAATTCGACGTTTAACGCCACCACCAGTAATGCCAACAATCAGTGGTGCCAGTATCGCGAAATCATTAAGGATATAACCGAAATCACTCCAGGGTACAAGTCACCCCAGATAAAGAGCCGTATTATGAGGACACGAGGAGAGAAGAGTAATGAGCCAGGAGAAAAAGATAATGTGTAGATAGAAGAAATAAAAAACGAAGATTTTACAAGAAGATCAAACCACTGGCGGCTGACTTCAACACCAGAACACAAGCTCTTCAAAATTGCGATGAAAACCCAGCCACCGAAGCATAGGGGATAAGAGATGTGTTTAAGTAGCATTTCCAGCAGCTGCTTAATGGGTATCAGGTAGAGAGAATGATAGGGCAAGAAGAGAATACAAACCCAGTTAATAAAGAACCAGTTCCACAACCCAGTATAGAAGAAGTCGGCTTAGGTTTAAAAAAGCTTAAGAACAACAAGGCCGCAAGCTCGGGTGGAAGAAAGAATACCCGACGACTGGACTATTAGCTCCATATGTCTCATCTACAAAAAAAAGCCGATCCCATGTATTTCAAGAACTATCGAGGGATATCTCTGCTTAATGTCGCATATCCAGCGTACTGTACTGTACTGTACTGCACCGTTCAGCACATACCCGTGTGGCTTCTGGCCTTACAATAGAGACATACAAAAAGGCCAATGAATTTCAGGTCGAGACTCACTATCTTCAAGCCGCATATGATAGTAGTCATCATCAGGAGCTCTATACGGCGATGGCCGAATTCTGTGCTCGAGGATCCAAACTACCATTCAAAAAGTGAGATGAAATGGGCAAAGAGAAGATTAATAAGTCTGAAATGTATTATAGCGATTGCTATGACAGCTGAAGCATGGAATTTACAATCTGGGAAAGTCCTAGGCAGGAAGTTTTGAGCTTCAGTCATCTAAACGAATGATTGGAATCCTAATCAAGGCTAAGTTTGCCAGCATCAGCTTGATATGTGCTCACGATTGCTTGTACGAGCTTCATGAGCAGACGCATGAGCAATGTCCTAAGTACGACGATACGGTTGTCACGCGGAAACTTTAGGATGTTGTTAATTCTAAAATCAGATTTCCCACCTTGAAAAAAATAGATAGAAGCCTTCATGTTGAACGAATACCAGCGGCATACCACCGTTCAACTGCGACAAAACAAAAAAGTATTTCATCTGCACAATTTCTGAGCTTCCCAAGACGTCAAAACTTATTACGAAGTCTGTATATTTTGAGCGGGGTATCGTTTTGAGTATCGCTGGCCTTGCAGGTTAAAACCTTACGGCAATGCATCTTGAACCAATTTGGATCCAGACTGAAGCGCTAGCAACGCTTTTGATCAATAATGGAGACGTCCTTAGTCCTTGCTTACTAAGCGGATTACACATCCGAGGATCTGGTACAAAAATTAAGATATCCAAAAAAAATGTACTTTGGTTCAAGTTATCAGAAGAAAGATTGAAACGGTTCGTTCTGTTGCTATAATGCTTTTCCAGCCAGCTTGTAGTTGAGTAAAGCGCAACAATCGATGCTGGAAGTATGACTTCTTAGTACAAACGAATCGAACTGATTCTTAAATTCATGATACTTCGTGATGTCTTCACAATACTCACGTACACCAACTTCCAGAATTTTATTACCATGTTCAGTACGCGATTCTGAGTGTCAACCTCGCTATAACATCCAAGAGAGCTTCGGTTGTGTGGGATATCCTGAAGGTGAATGCTCCCTCGGGATTATTTAAAACGAGCCCAACCTGTATTTCTGGTTAGTTACTAGCTGTACCTCACTCTCCTATATATTAATTTTGCACATCCCAAATTCGGGAGGAGTGTAATCTTTTCTTTATTTCACGGTTAAAAGTAGAGGGATTGAGGTTGCTTGAGACCTTGGTTCACTCCGAGCTACAGCACCGGTTAAGATAGAGGGAATCAACTCCTGAACTCAAAACTATTATTTGATCTGCTAAAAGTAGTGTTTCTAAAATGGTCTAGTGGACAGGAATAAGTAGATACTGCTCTACAGGCTGCAATATCATTAGTTGGAACTAGCAGTTCAACTAAGTAAATGTATCTACTCGTATGAGGACTTATCCAGAGTCATAGACCTCTTCAAGCATGTCCTTATATTTTCCTTTCTCCATGTCCTTAATCGTTTTAGAAAAAATGGGTACGTGATTAGAGGAAGTTGTCGTGGTAATCCTCTGGAATCTTTGAACACCCTACTAACACCCTCGCCCTAATTAATTTGTCCGAAATTTTAATCAAGTCATTGCCGCCTTATTTATGCATGTAATATGGAAAACCTTTGTGAAACCACGTCCTTCCGGCATTGCTTGCAATCCCAAAATACTCTTCACTGAAATACAATCAAAACTACATCACACACAATCGTACGTCTCTTATTCTATTACTCACTTGGTCCGAAAAATCTTTCCACAAGTATCGCAGATAAAACTTTCATCGGTAGACCGACCCCGCTTACGTTGTTTTGCACCACCAACTAAGTGCACATATTGCATGTGCTCCTTGTAATTGTGCCTTCGAGAGAATGACCGTTTGCAAATCTCACAAGTGAAGGTCTTCTCGTTGGTATGCTGGCGTAGATGATGGCGAAGTGAATGCTTTGTAAATGACTTTTCACAGAGTGGGCAGCTTAGTTTCTCATCCGTTTCGAGTGCCTGCAGTCCATCGGTGTGGATTATTCGATGGAATATGAGCTCCGATTCATAGACAGAGCTGTAGAGTGGAATTTTTCAATTAAACGCGAGGTATTACAAGGACTAGACACCAGACACTTACCGAAATGTGCAATCTGAGCAATTCCATGATTTTTTCAAAGTGGGATCCTTTTTGGGCGATGGCGATGAAGATGTTGGTGTTTGTTTTGAGGTTGATGCTACGCAGATTTTGTATCTTCTATGGGAGCCGAGTTCTTGGGGTAGAGTAAAAGCTTCTCCACATAGAGGACAGATGTGTTTTATTTCAGGGTGAACCGCGTTTAAATGCGATTTTAATTCTGCTTTCGTTTTGAAGGATTCACTGCAATAGTGACACTTGCGAACATCTCGGTTGGTTGTTTTAATTGGTTCTTCCTTGACTGACATGAGAGACAAGGATTCTTGAGGTTTTTCTTTATTTTTTGGGCAGCCTTCTGGATGGGTTATTTGATGCAGCATGGCTTCAACTTCAGACGAGGACCTGAAAGAGAAAAATTTCATGTCAATCGTTTTTTGAAGTATATGGTATGTGCTTGGTTTCATCCTTACATGTGCCCACATTTTGTACATTGCAAATTGGTACTTATCTCCTTTCTAGACTTCATTTTTGCATCCCTTTTCATTTGAAACAACTTTTCAGCTGATTTGTCTCTGTGCGCCTTGGTTTTGCGGTGCTTAACAGCCTTTGCCGCCGATTCAAAGTCTTCACCACAAACAGAGCAGAAGTAGCGGGGTTTATTGTGTTTGAATTTTTCGTGTCTCTGAAGGGCAGTTTTGGACTTTAGAACCTCATCCGGACATAGATTGCATCGGAACCTCGATTGATACTCATCGGAAGCAGTTCCAATTGGAATGACCTTAGCTCCTTCACACCGCATTGCATGTTGTCGTAGTTCCATGTTAAAGCGAAATCCTTGATGGCACTTGGAGCAATCTATAGTGACTTTCTTGGTTATGTGGATCGGCACAGATCGATTAATTGCGAGTATCACTTCCCGATGATCGGTGCCGAGTAGATGGCGCCGCATTTGATTGTTGTCCTCGCATTCGAAATGACAAAAGCTACACCAAAACTTGCCGGGACCCTCGGTCCTATCACGATGTTCAACAGAGTTCCAATGAATAAGGAAATTCTCTTCGGTATTTGCGTAAAATTGACACGGACGACATTGAAACGGGGACTGCAGGACTATTTGATGAATGTTATCGAGGATCATGGTATACGATCGTTCTGGATTGAGTGTCATTCGGACGTAGTGGTAGTGGGAAATCAGATGTTTCCCCACCAAGTACCTCTGCATACGATGTTTACAGATCTCGCACTTGATGAATGTCTTACGACGTTTACGTTTGTTCGGGTTTGACTCGGGGGATACAGTTCGTTCTAGAAGCATCGGTGTAGGTCGAGGAATACTTCGAGATAATTCCAATTGTTCAATTGCTGCCCGTTCAAGTTGTTGTTCAGTTTCGGATTTTCTCATGTGTACACCGGATCTAAGGTGCTTCTCATAGATTGTTTTAGTCTTTAATTTACGGCAGCAAATGTTGCACCAAAAGTCTTGCGGCGGTGGAAGGGCCTAAGAAAGAAATATCAAGTTTGCATGCTTTTTTAAAATATAAAAATTTAAATGCTTACCTCTTCCTTGTACTCAAGACGTTCAACCTTAGTTCCTGGCACCCATTTTCCTTTTGTATGCTCCACTGGTGGATGAGTTTCACTGACATCTTCCCAAGGCTCTTGATCGTCCCATTGATCAAGAACGGAAGATCCTTTTATTTTTGTCTGTCGATCTCCTGGTTTCCATTTGCCACTTCTGCACTCTTCAGTAAAGGGGCGTTGTCCAGGCTTCCATTTACCACCAGTATGAGATTCTATAACATCTGGCGATTCACTGCCCTCAGCAGATTTCCACTTACCCCCTGTGAATGATGGTGGTGGTATTTTTAATGATTTTGATCCACCCGGCTTCCATTTACCACCAGTTTGTGGTTCAAGGATTTCTAATGGTTCTTGACCTTCAGTCGACTTCCATTTGGCGCCAGAAGAAACTTTTCGAAAACCAGGCTTCCACTTTCCGCCAGTTTCAGGAATATCGGAAGATTGCACATCATCTGCTGGTTCTTTTGAAAGGTATTCGGCAGTAGACTTTGGTTTTTCGCTGATTTGGGACGATTGATTAGACGATGTTGACACTTTAGAAGTGTCTGCTTGTAAGTTTCTAGCGTAAGGCTTCCACTTACTTCCCTCATTGGCTGGTATTTTAAAGTTCCATTTACCTCCTGTATGAGATGCCGGGATTACTGCCGTCGGCTGTGTCTTATTTTTCCATTTTCCACCACTTCTGGGAGCTGGTTGACTACCTGGCTTCCACTTTCCCCCACTATACGGAGTTGGTACATAGTCCTCGTCATCGTCATCATCGTCATCGTCAAAAACTTCATCGACATCATCGTCATCGTCACTTTGCTCTGGCTCCGGAGATCCATGACCGAATGCAATTGGCTTGAAGATTGGCTCAAACTTTTTCGTTTCACTTATGTCCCGAACGGCCTTCATCAAGTTCTCCGTATTGTTTGGAGTTTCTTCTTGCCAATCACCTTCAGGCTCATCCCGACCAGAAGACGACAACAATGTCGCAGTAGCTTTTCTCGTCAAAATTTGCTGATTTGAGCTTGTCTTCCCGCCACTACTCGCCTGAACACTTTGTAACTGCAGCGAAGAGAAAAATAAATCAGCGGCCGGTTCATATGGCAACTCATATGGGTCAGTTATGTTCTTTGAAGTCTTTCCACCGGTAGTCTCCACTTCAGACTTGGCATAGTTGGACGAATCTTGATATTCATATCCTGCATAGCTGCCAACTATAGAATTTCGTGATGTCTTGCTGGAACAATTTGTCTTTCGATGTTGAACGTAATTATTCAGCCCAACAATTGTGGCACTACACTTGATACACAAGTGTGTATCATCGAGATCCTCCTCGAGCATTAAGATTTAGTGTGTCCTCCTTCTGAAAATAGACAAAGGAGAAAAACGCAATTAAAAACATCCTGCTTGGCTTAATCACCCACCCAATATCAGACGCACATTCTGTCGTCGTCATCATCATAACATAAAAACTCTCAACGATAATATCCTTGCAAATGAATCAGGATGAGAGAAGGATGAGCGCGATTTTCTGTCGCGTGATATAGACATATGCCGAGATGGTGAAAAGCCAAAAGACCATCTAGAGCCTTCGAAAAATTAAACCATTATTCGCATTTGTCACCCATTGTCCTTAGGAAGTGGTACGAGTATGATGGCAATGGAGATGGGGGAGGACTAGGGTAGATACCAGTGGAAAAGCAAAAAGTGCACGATGCCATTAAGAACGAGTTATCACCCAATTTAGCACCACAAGCGCATTGTGACAACAATTTTCCTTTAAATCGTTCAGGATTAGGTCCTGGGTGTAACCATGATGGGGATGTTTTGCCAGTTTAGAGGGTGATTTCGCAAAAGACTGACGGACGGTATTCGCATATTATCAGTGAATACTTGGTCGGTTTGTTGTTTGCATAATAGGAAGCTGTAATGTATAAACAATGGAAGGACAATGAGGTAGATGAGTGAAACTTACGTCCCAACATTGCATGGACTTATTTAAAGAAAACAGAAGGACGGTATTTGAGAAGTTTAAAAAATTCTTGAAAGGATGGGCATAGGCAAAAGATATGACTAACAACAGGAGTTCACTGAAGTGGATTACAATTCGCCAGGGTATCTCATTTAATTTGAATAATTAGAGCTTAAGCACGTATAATCTTCAAAGATGAAACTCCATTGGTTTCAGGGGCTTATTTGACAAAACAAACTTGCAGGTGGGACCTTTATGGCACCTCTTTCTCCATTGTTGAGAAAGCGTGGTGATGATGATTTCTGTGTCCAAGGATACGCAGAGACATTGTTGTAGTATCCAGAGACAAATACAAGAAAATAAACTGATATTTGAGGACGGGCTCCACAAGGCTCTAAATTCTGTCTTTAACTCTTCTTAATGCAAGGAAGATGCGGTCTTCATACACAAGGCTAACATTTTCCTTTGCATCGACTGAGTACTCAATTAGAAAACGAGAGTCTGCAGCATATGTTGCTCATCATAGAAAAATAAATTAATTCCTGCATCGTATACTGTACATGAATTTCTTAAAATATGGACAACAGAAAATTCCCTTACTTACGCAGCGCTACAGCCCGAGATGGACCTGGGTTGCAACCAAAACGGCCCTCCATATAGCAGTTTTTTTTTTGCTAGTTTCGAACTACCAACTTGCTTCAGAGGCATTTTTAGTTGTGCACGGACCTTAGGTTGGAACTTACTTTCTTAATTTCCCTTGGTTATGAACTCGAAGACTTTCCGAGCTGGAAAGCTGGTGTCCATCTGCTTTGCATATCCCAGCCTTCCAAAATCGTTGAGTTTAGTCCATGTCTCTATACATCTCGTGCAATTCTTGGGTTAATCTCCTCTTCCTCCTCGCCTTCTCATCCTTTTTTCAATAAAGCGTATGCCTCTGCACCATAAAGGAGAACTACGACGTTCAATGTCCTATAGAGAGCTATTTTGGTTTTCCAAGGAAGGACTCTAATACACAATTGCCTCCCGCAATTTCCCTTTACATAATCTGCAGGGGCTATGTCGAAAAAATCTTTGACCACCTCAAAGAGCTCATTGCGACGGTTTGCTTGAGTCATCGATGTGTGGATAGCACGTACTTCGTTTTTCCCGCCCTTACCGCCAGACCCAACTTCGACGCTTCTGCTTTGATTTACAGATATGCCTCACACACTGCTCGCTGTGTTCTACCGATATTGTCTAAGCTTCTAAGGCAAACCTACAGAGTTTTGAAAGGCTTTTTGGTTGGAAGTTTGACACAATAATGTTAAGTACGATGTGGAGAAACCGCATAATGGTGGATCGCCGATATCAGAAACTTATTTGGACGTCAAAGGTCTCGGTAAGGTCATCACCGACCCTCACGAAGTAGCAAGCTTTATCCATGGTCATCCTACATAATTGGACAAATTAAGCAGGGATGCCAAAACCTCACAAGGTGCCGTATAATTGTCGTCATATACGGCGTCATATTCAGTCTGAAAAGCAACAAATAAGTGGTGGAAGTCGATTGGTATTCCGAAAGTGTTTTCTAAAATTTGCTTAAACTCAAAATTTTGGTCGATGATGGACTTTCCAGGCTTGAAATTGCACTAAAATGGATCAATTAGTTGGTTGGCAAAAGCTCTCATTACATAGTGTGGAATATAAAGTCTTATAGGTGCTGTCGAGGACATTGATGCATCATTAGCTGGCATCGTGGTCCAGGTTGAATGGTTCGCCCTGCCTGACAACAGAAAGTTAGTCTTCATCATTTCATCAAATTTGACTACGAAATATCTGTTTTTTCTGCTCCGGTGGTTACATCGTTGACATAATTACTACGTTACACCTCCTTCTGTTTTATGCCATATGCGACTTCCAATTCAAGTCGCTCTACCGCTGAGGCTGCTATAATCGGAGATTTAAGAAATGTACGCTCTTCGATTCTTGTCTAAGTATCTGTGCAAAGCTTTTTTAACTTCTTCCGACGATGGCTTTCCAGTGCTCGTCAATGTTTACGGAAGGGGCGCTGATTTTTTGAGTCTATAAGCCAAAGTGATCCCGTCTTTGTTAGTGCACATGCGGATTCCGTAACTCATCGGTATTATACATGGGTAGCCATAGCAAGTTGGATGAGTAAGAAGACGTATCCCGATCTTGGCCGTTTATTACGAATGTTTTGATTGGAATTTCTAAAGCGTCGGCAAAGGTAAAAATGACTGATCTGGTTTGACATATGTTGTCGATCAGTCGTGATCAGCATATCTTACAGCAATCCTTATGGCAAACACTGTGCCTCCATCGATCAAGCGGTTGATGTTGCAAAAGTCAAGAAACCTTTCGCCGTTGTCACTTCTGATGTTTCCGAGGTCATATGTTCCCATTTGCGCTCTGAAATCGCGCATCACGATCAGGATGGGCCTAATTGGCTGTAGAAATTATCCTTTAACTAGTTGTTCATACAGTTTCTTAGAGCGCAACACTGGGTGATAGTGGACGACTCAGTTCCAACGCATTTGACCAGCTAAAATTTGAACGTATTTTAGCGGGTAGTTGATAAAGATATCTGTAGGAGTCTAACTGGAAGCCCGACCAGAGGGTTAATTCTGATACCATGAGAGTCAGAGGCCCACGGAACTTCAACGTGATTTGTAGAGGTGGCCCCCTTGTAGAAGCGTCATGATAGATAGTTGTTTTAGGCCTAAAATCCAGGAGGATTATCCGACTTTCTTTAGATTGCGCCAAAATGTAGCAAATACTACAGCACGCTATGACTCTTACATTACATCACCAAAAGGCAATCGTGCCTTTAAATGACCTCGAATTTGTACTGATAAGAATGAGGTTTCCTCAGAATGTTCTTTAGATCGAGATTGATCATTCAAAATCAGGGCAATGGTTCACGTACTATTCAATCCCATGTGTCATGGTACACAGTCGAGTTAAGCTTTTAATGACAGGTTCTCACGTGAAGTGAGTGACAAATATATACCCTTAAACCTTACTTACTTGTCAGTTTGGCAACCCTCAGAGGGTTAAAACCTGAACAACTGTAGACTTCCATCCATCTTTACACCGGAGGTTCGATCATCTTTTTCTTCTTGAACCTGGTGGCATGGATTCGAAGACCCTCTTAACTGAAGCATTACCGTCAATTGGCCGAGCTAATGAAGTCGACGAATTTTCACTTTTCGTAGTATGTCCACATATTTGTGCAGCTCATAGAGTGAGCGGTTGTGTCTTTATCTCCATACGCCCTCCTCACAGACAGGACCAAATATTCAACGAAGGATGTTTCTTTCTAAAGAGCCTAAAACTTGTATTACTTATCGTTCAACTTTCGGTTCCATAAAGCAGGACTGGCAAGATTAACGCTTTGTAGGGCATGATTTTAACTTTTTGCGTTAGGAGTTTTGAACCAAGGTGTTTCGACAGACCGAAGTAGCAACGGTTGTCTTGGGTTTTTCTATCGTTATATGGTATATGAGCTTGACCTTGACTAACTTAAAGTTATAGCTGTCAGTAGTGACATTTTGTCCTAAGTGATGTGCGACGAAACTGTTTCTAGTCGACACCATTTAGTTGGAGAAAATAATACTTTCCGTGTTGACTTTTGCCCTCTGTACCATCTCCTCAAGTACTTAATTGAAGAAGTCACACGATAGCGCGTCTCTTTTGCGAAATACGGTGCGGGCTTGGAATATTTCGGAGGTTTAACTTCCTTTAACCTAGCCGCCAATACCTTGTCAATGATTGACCAAAGACTATCACGTGGTTTTGGGGTCTGTAGTAGACCTACGCTATTTTCGCGTATGGTGTTTTGCGGTTTGCAGGTGTAGCAGGAAGCGGTTTCCAGTTTTGGTCACCACCTTCCCAGAATACGTTCTGAAATAAAGCTTGAATTCTCGCTTTAGGAGAGCCTTAACGTTCCAGAAGGAAATCGTTATCTCATAGAAGACTTTTGAATCCGTTTCGGAGTTTATTGTGTTTTAAAGTTGCAGCTGGTTGGGTCACAGACGAACCGATATTTCTTCGGTTATATTGGCGCAGGAAACTTTCTTTCTCTTTAAGTCTTCGCAGTTTATGATGAAATTCCCCACAGGAAGGCGCCAAAAATTTGATTTACTAATAATACTGAGGTCATCCTCATTTAGCAAGCTAGCATTCACTGGCCGACGCTGCTACTTGGAGGCATGATACTAGTTATTCCGTACCCCGTGAGGTAATATCCATATACAAATCCTTCAATCTTCCTACATAGTATCGTCTTTCAAGCCGAAATCTTAGCTGCACACCCTGAGTCTATTACCCGCTTGTCTATATTGTCCTACATTGAGCGCATTATCCAAAACGATGATTAAGTAGTAGGGAATTCGGCCATCCCTGGGACTTGCGCCGCTGATAGACGTCAAGCAACCAATGATCTACGTCAGACATATAATCGTCATCGAGACGACTCTGGAACATGTAAACTATCATTGTCCATACTTGATTCTAAGCGATTAAGAGAGCGAATCAACCTCGCAGAAGAGAATTGTATCTCCAACCTCACAAATATTATCACGGGACATTGTGTCATGAAAGAATACTTGCAGTATTCTTCACAACAATTTAAGCAGGAAATACAATTACAAAGAGTCTGTAGCGCACATCCTAAGCCACTGTCCTTCACTGCCTTCAATGTGAACTGACGATTGGCCATTGTGAAATGCTCGTTTAAAAGATATCACTATTCGTTATGACTTCAAACTAAATATGAAGACTTGTAGGTTGCTAGAGCTTGGTTATTCAACCCTTTACTCAAAACACCTACCTTAACTCTACTTTCCAAAACCTTTTATTCCTTTTCCATCACAGATAACTTTTACGCACCCCATTCAAAGGCCAATCCTTAACAAGATCATCTTTTCGAAACAAGACAGCATTAAATTTGTGTCCTGTTATTGTTCCCCTTCCAAATCACACATTCTACTTACACTATAATACAATAAAGCCCTCCCAAGTTGCAACTTTCAACTTGTTCTTCTGCTCGTTTAGTCAAGACATCCTTCCATCCAAGTCAAAGTCGCATATCAACAAAAAGAAGGAAACCATGTAGACATTAGATTCTTCTTCCTATCCTTTGGTATTCCTTCACACGAATCCTTTTTTGCGAAAATGAAGAGATGAATAGAATTAAATTGCTTAAGAAAATATATTTTGCATGACTCTCCCAACAGAAAAACCATATCCTTGCAGGATGATGTTAAATTGTGAGAGCTTCAGCCGAGGAATGAGCAATGATATGTGTAGTGTATGCCATGTGTTTAATGGCATTTCGAGACAAAACTTGAAAGCCTAAATGAAGGAGACGAAGTCTTCCTTTCTGAAGGAAATTCCATTCAAAGAGTTTTTCAGGGATGCATGGGTGTCAGGATAACACTATTAAGTGTCGCGCAAAACGGTTAGGAAACGATATTATCGTGTAACATATTGCAGTTAATTTTGTGCGACACTTTTTCCTTTCGAGGGTTGTTCGTCGAATTTATGTTTAGAATTCGGCCATGCGAGGTACGTATGTATGTATCTGGAATGGAAGGAATGGCAATTAGCTATTTGATGCGAGGGGCAATGGGTTTTTAGAAAGAAAGGTGATGGTTTGATATACATATCTGGAGCATCTGGTTTATCCAAGACTGCACAAAACTCATTAGGATAAGTGAACATGGCAGTAAAACGAAGCTGCACTTTGGGTTACGAGCTTAATGTTCTTTGCGGCTGAAGAGGCTTCGACATTGGGAAATACATTTCATTAAATATCTCCTTACGTCATTTTCCAATTGTCATCAAATTTAAGGCTCTGCTGCCAGATAGGTTTCGACGACACCATGAATTCTTTTAAGAATGTCCTTCGTGATACATTCTATTGTATCCTATAGAGCTATTATAGTCAAAAAAATGATGCCTCTAACCAGACAACTACAGATACGTAGAGACATTTTGTTCACTTGCAAGTAAAGTGCTCTGTGAAATATAGATACAATAAAATGACAACCAACAAGCTTGTGAATGTGTATGAGAATCTATGTTGAAAGTAATTTTTGACAGATTTACGACTATCCAGCTGTCAAAAAATACTTTTCCTCGTGAATTATCGCTCATCGTGTGACAAAATTGAGTCACAAACAAAAGAAAGGAACATCCTTGCGCAAGTACGGGCAGAGAGTAAAGATATTTTTTTCCTTCTCTTATTCGAAGTGAATGATTTCCATTCCGAAGGATGCCAAAATTCTTCGAGTCCTAGTTTTCTACTTATTTAGTGTTTTCTTCTGAATAACTGCTATGATCTGCTCCTTTATTATTGTTTTTTTTTTTTCTTTCACTTTTTTTTCTTATTTTTTGATTATTTTTGGGGATGAACCAATCCGTATTCACTTTTCGCTTTTTGCAGTGAGCTGGAGCTGAAGTGTAAAAAGTGCTAAAATCGTAAGAAATATTCTTTGTGTCCTTATGCACCATTTAAGTGAGGGGATGAATAGAGAAGGGTGAAATAAATTGTGGAAATGTCAGGAGTTTTGCATGAAATTTTTTTTTGGAAACTTGAAGGATGTCATTCAAGTGGAAACAGAAAATTGATTTTTCATTTGAAGTGAAAATTGTTGAGGAGTATACATAAACAGACATAAGAGGAAAGTTATACATAAATATCTGGAGGGTTTAAGCAATTAAGAATGTTCTTTTCAGGTCTGAGTCTTGAGAAGATCAAAGTCGTGGCATAGTATACCATATGAAATGAAATCCTTTAATAATACGGTTCCAGGCTAAAACCTGGTAGCTGCTTGTATGATTAGGTTGCTTGTAACACTGGATAGGGATGGCCAGTGTTGCAACTATGTTTTCACATCAATTGCGCCTATGTCTCCTCCTTGTGGTAGTCATTAGGTATTCGTCCCGTCCAAATGTGCTTGTTTTGCAAAAATTATTAGCGCGAATGTTAAACAAGAGAAAATAGGACGGTCAAAAGTACGGTGGAACACATCTACCATGACCGCCATTGAGAACAGAAGCAGCATCTATTTGGGCGCTGATCTTTTGTAAGCAGTAGGTTACATATAAGCAAGAAGTCTTGAACTCCCTGTGCATAAGCGAACGCATTATAACAATATGCATTCAGAGCGAAGACCTCCAACATTGGCTTTCACAAAAGAAATAGGCGATGCTACGGCAAAATCTAAGAATGATGGTGATTTTACCGCCAAAATATGATAGAAAAAGAGTACGTTTTTGGCACCAAAACGGGAAACCGAAGCCTTTAGAAAAGTCCTAATGGACTTAGGCTAACAACTATCATATAGTTCCCTCACCTCAAAATATACAAAAGAAGTGGTAGCACCTTATTATTGAGTAGTCAAACGAATTTAAGATATTGTGGACCACCTCCTAGTTGAAGCCAAGTAAGTCTCCGAATATCTCAGATGCTTCAACAACGTAGAGTTATTGTAAGTCATTTAAAACCTGCCTAAATTCTGAAGAAAGGCATCATTGAAGCCATCAAAAATTCTACGTTAACGAGTCTTTGATTTGATGAGGATTGCAAGCCTAACGCATGTGTCTCAAAACAAGCAGGGCTATTAAGCGGCAATGCATAAAAAAGTACATGAACAGCGAGTGATTAGCGAAGTGAAGATGTAGTCAAGGAACAACGTTCAGAAATTTTATCAGGCCAACAAGACCGAAACATAAAACAACAGATATGAACAAGAGAATTTGGCAATAGAATCAAAGATATCCATCCACCCAAACAAAATGGGACTAAAGAAAGCAATTTCCAAATTCAAGTAAGACAAAGCTGGACCATCGAACAGCCTGATGATTGAAACCTCAGCATCATTCGCCCGATCCATAAAAAAGGAGACTCTCAAGGCTGTGACAACGAAGCTTTTACCTAGCATAGTGTACAAATAACAACGATATCTGCCCTTATATGACTATTCTCGCTGTTCTAACTCTTTAAGATCTTAGAGAGCGATTACCGCACCACTCTGTAAGTCGAAAAGTCCATGAAATAAAAAAGCAAGTCAAAAAGCAGTCTCCTGCTTGTGTAAACGCATGTTCTGGCATGCAAGTCTTTGGAGTAAATCAGGCAATAACGAGGGCCTTCAAGAGCTTCGGAAAAGCTTATCGTACTTGTGCCCTATGGGAGTAGAACACTGTTGTTGATGCTTTGCTGCTTCTTGATCAATCTGATCAACCTGATGGACATAGAAAAGTGCTAGTTGCCAAAGACCTTCACTGCAGTTATGGATTCCTCCTCGATTTGCAGGAGCAGGATCTGGGAGAACAAAAAGTATTCAGGCTCTAGAAAAAGATATACGGCTTTGATCGTCTTAAGTTTCTTTTCAAAAAAAAAAAAACAATTTGGATGAAAAAGTCAAAGAAGGCTGTGTGAACGTGATTCTCAGACACGCTGCCAGTAGGAGCTGTCATGAAGACAACGAAGGTGTGATATTTTTTTACGGAACCTTCAATACACTAAGCATGAATGCTACAGAGAATGCCGGAGACACCCTGCCTATTATGATTTACCTCCGTCAAAACAGAAAGACAGACTACTAGCCTAGACTAAAACTACTGGAAATCGCAAGAGTTGAATGGACTCCAAAAAAAAAACACGCTCTGAAGAATAACCGCTAAGTGACAGCTAAAAATAAAAAAAAAATTTGAGAGCCCTGTGCAAAGGGGCTGCGACTTCGGCTAGGGGCAAAATGATGCAAGTCCGTGGAAATAACACCAACGATCAACCTCTCGAGCTGAAATTGGCTTCTTTTTTTTCATCTTGCACAAGGTTCCCTTTCTTTGAAAACCGCGAAACGCTAAAAGCAGAAAACCGGCTATTCTGTGAGGGTCAAGTAATTGACTTAAACCTATACAGAAGGCAGGCTAAGTTCATTGACAGCTGTCGGATTTCAGGGTGTTCAATCTCGGACAGATTTGTGATCGTCTGTTAAGGAATTTGAAGAAGGGGTGAAGTATCTGCGGCTTCCGCACTGCGTTTAATGCATGTCTGAGTCATCTGAGCATTTTCAAGCTAATTTGGATGGATCTTAGGTCACAATAAGATCACCGCTGGACTTGTTGCTCCAAGCGGATTGATAGTGAGGTCTTACATAAGCCGGTCAGCGGTAGACAAATCAAATGTCAGAAGTCAGCGGCCCTTCTGCTCTACTTTTGCAAGAAAGTATATAGGCTGGTTTTTCTACTTGCACCGCTTTTGCTAAAACGAATATCTCTGAGTTTGATCGATTGTCATAATCTATCGAGTTTTGACTGAGTGCTAGATTGTACTGCAACACTGAGAAATGAGACAAGGTTCAAAGGAAACTTTTCAAGCCTATGGAGCAGACCAACCACTCATGGTCATTATGACAACTTTTTTGTTTTTATGCTTTTGGGAATCTCCCGGACCTATGTTTCCTTCTTTTAAGAGAGCACAAGTGTTCATATGGATTACTCCGCATTTACGAATGAAAAATATAATAAATAAGGTAGTTTGTCTATCAGTGATTGTCGAGCTCCTTCTTAAATATAGTTGTTTGTCCAGTTGGTTTTATGCGGATACCTCCTCTTCAGAAAGATCGAGACCTCGCATCCGATTCTAAATTCGATTTATCCATATGGTCTCCAAAGAAGCTAAGTATTTGGATGTCGTCCTGGATATCGAACATTTTACGTCGAAAGCGTTTAAGGTGCTCTCGGCCTTCTTGCATTTCAGAGGAGCTATCAGCAAGATATGGGTCCTTTGGATCTACACGGATGATAATTCCAATTATATCCTTAGCATAGGTTGTTTGGTGGAATAAGCTCTAGACGAATCTCCCATCCCTTGATATTCATATTATAGGTTGCCTTCTGAAAGTCATCTTCTGTACTGAAGCTTTGATGACCTTGCTTATGACTCTGGTCTTATGGACATGCCATCCGATGCAATGACACCAGAACTCCTGTTGTGCAAATAATATGAAATCGACCTACCCTGTGCCCATTGGTTTCGGTTAGAATCTGAACCAGGAAAGGAATACAGTCGGGCTTCACAACCATTATAGAATGTGGTGCTGGTTTCTTTCTGGAGGACGACAACGTTAGATTTCACTTCATGTTAGGAAAGTTTGCATGTGTCTTCCAAGCGGAGATTTACGCAATCCTGATTGCAGTGAACTATATTGCGAATAACTGGTGGAGGAGGCAAAGATTTTGCGTCTGTAGCGATAGGCAGACTGCGCTTATAGTCTTGCTGAGCCCTCTTACGACTTCCAAGTTAGTTCAAGAATGCAAGAGATCACCGAACGCAGTCGGAAGGCTAAATTCAGAGACCCTTATTTAGGCTCTAGGTCACAATAGGATCACGGGAAAAAAAAATCGCCGATGAACTTGTCAGGCAGGGTTTAGGGGAAAGTTTATCAGGACCCTCATCTACGTTGGGTCTGCCTGCGTCTTCGGTTAAGGCTACCTTTGATAGTTGGGTCTCATATGGACACAACTGCAGATGGCATAACTATATAGGTTTTTGGCAGACCAAACGAGGCCTTTTTGCTGTCCTTCGGTAGGAAAGACACTTTTGCTAAGCACTTAGATATGCCTGGACATTATTGACACAACACCCTACTGTGAAAGTGATGACGACTCCGCGGAGCACTATTTGTGTGAATGTTCGGCTTATGCTCGCATCAGACTGCAGGTACTCAGCACTGGCGTGGTGGCTTAACACTGAAACACTTACTCATCTTTTTTCGCAAGACTGAAAGATTTTATTAAAATGAAATGAAACAGAAAAAGAAAAGAAAAATGTTTATCAGTACAGCAGACCTACGTGTTCTGGTAAACGTTTCTTGATTTTGAATTTGGCTCCTTGCTGTTTAATTCAAAGATCCATTACGATAAAACGTTCAGCATGAAATCATCAAAACGATTTGTTCCTTACTTATGCTCATACTTACTTCTTAGGCAGTCATTATGAAGTGATGAAACTCCAAGTACATATCTGGAGAGAAAGTCAGTTAAACTATACCACCCTCTCGAGCTTTGCCAGTGTTCTACTTTCAAAAGTGGATACATTCTTTCAACTTCACATTAAGTGCTAAGCTCAGTAGAATTTTGATTCGCTTAGAGCGCAACAAACATTGAATTCGGCAAGAAGGATTGCGGACTACGGTAACACAGGGGGCTTCATTCAACATTGAACAACATGAAAATTTATTCCGGCTAATAAAACAATTTCCTTGGGACGAAGTCCTTTTCTTAACAACCATAAATAGGTTTTAATCAAAAGGCTTTTGTTTTTTAGACCTCATGTATGTCGACAAGGTCATACTGTCTTAGCGACTTACTGCCTCCAACTCAATCACTGTTGGAGGTAGGTACACCTGTCTAAAATAAAACGACAACTCCAGAACAATATAACGTCCAATGGCTAATTGTCTATCCTAATGGTTATTTATTTCGCCTAATATTTCCCAAACGCATGATGGACAATACTTTTTAGGAATTTTTATGACATCCCATAAAAAAAACGAGAAGAAAGGCCCATATGACAATTATGAAAACAGCAGGGCTACTTGCAACGTTCACTGTACATATCTGTGGTTCATAGTTCGACAATTCCCAGATTCCCACACCTCAGTGAGTATTTTATTTTTTCTATTCCTTCCTCCTGTTCTTCACTAAACAGATTGAGAGATAAGAACCAACATCAGGTTTGTTCTTCCCTTCTCCCAGAAATAACGAAACGAAAAAAAGAAAAAAAAATTACTTTCTCTACATTGACATGTCAAATGTGAGTTACAACTTTCAATGGCAGGCAGCCATTGATCCATTTACAATTTAATTTTTCTACTCCTTCACACTTATTTGATTCGATTCGCGCCTTTCTCTGTCCCCCCATTGATGTGATATCTCAAGCTGTCACTCAAATCTGACACAATCCGCCATCATTGGAAAACTGTCAATTCCATCCACTGTTAGCAATTTGAAGGGATAAAAAAGAAATTAATCATGCTTTGCCAGAGCTCAGCTCAAAGTAAATGGAGGACAAAAAAAGGAGAAAACAAAACAAAAAAAAAACAAAAAAAAAAAAATGGCTGAATTTTGTGAACATAAATCCTTCATCCCTTCATCCTTCTTAGTTTGATTGTGTGTAACACAGTTGAACGTCTGTCAAATGGAGAAACTTCGAACCAAAAGAGACAATGACAGGAGTTGAGAAACATACGTACGAATATACGGGAATATCTACGGGTTTAAGGTTGGAAAACTTAGGAAATAATGAAAAGATGGAGGTGATAAATAAATTTATGGGTATGTAGGTATTCGGGTGAAAAGATGTGGGTCGTAACGGGTTATTTACGTGGGCCGATTCTATTTTTGACAACAATTTCAAGGCATGTTTGTATCCATCTGTCAATGGAGGTAGAGTTTTCTGCAGTTTTGAGATATTTGTTGGAAAAATGTAAATAGAGGTGCAGTAGCTACAAGAAAGAGTTGAACTACTGACAGATGCTCGCTGAAAGAAGAAAATTGAGAACGTACGATACAAAACTCATGTAGAATCCACATGTAAAGTAATTTAAAGGAGCGGAATGAAGGGTAAGGATAAATTACATCTCACACAAAAAATAATAGGCAACAACTCTAGAATTCAATAAATGTCATATCCTACCGCACATTTCCATTATCCTGTGTACAACAGAGGTTTTATTGTTTACTACACCTTTTGCAAAGTGGGCAAAGTACTCCTTGTAAAGTTCTTTTTAATCAAATATTTCAGTCTTGCGAAGAACGATGAGTAAGCTCTTTAGTTATAAGAAGCCACCACGCCAGGGTTGAGTACCTGCAGTCTGATGCGAGCATAAACCAGATACTCACACAGATAGTTCTCGACGGTAGCGTCATCACTTTCGCACAAGCATCGCAGGAGGTTGTGTCATTTATACCCAGCACATTTAAAAGCTTTGCAAAAAATACCCTGTCACGACGCCAGTAAGCAACCTGTAGAGGAGAGCAGAAAGGCCGCTGGTTTCCTAGAGACGTCGGGAAGCATTCGTTTGGTCATCCCTCATCCCGCGGAGATGTGACATCAGCAGTTGTGCCCTTATGAGACCTAACTGTCAATTGAAACCTAAACCTAGAACGCAGGTATGCCCAACGTAGGTTCGGGTCTTGAAAAACTCCCCTGTGCGATTTTATTTCCCGTGATCTCACTGTGACCTGGGACCCAGACAAGTTTTACTGAATTTAGCCTTCCGACCGCATTCAGTGATCTCTTGCATTTTCGAACTAGCTTGTAAGGCGTAAGAGGGTTCAACACGGCTCTAGGTGCAGCTTTGCTACCGTTGCAGATGCAGGTGCACTGGTTGAAAGGTACATAATCCTGCGTGAATACGGACTAACAACGATTGAGTGGGTAACCACTGACAACCAAAGATATAGATTACGCCAGCTTGAATTCTCAAGTACTTCCTAACTATTCTTAGATACTGAATGCCTTATTGCAAGCGCGACCCAGGATTCAACGTTGGATGAAAAAACAGCGAAAGAACTCCCGAGATGGGTTATTGTTTGCATCCATCCTTTTGACCTGGTTATTCTTTTTTGGAGCTATTCCGACATATTCAAAGCCCAGATCTGAAAGCCGCCCTAGAAAAAACCGTCAGGATTTCTAAAGTAAAGATGGGGGCGGAAGAACTCAAAATGGATCAATGGCAGCACCTATTACCTATTACTGACATCGGGGCAGCAGGTCCCTTATATACAAGCGATGTCATAAAGAACTACCTCCAACAACTGATTCAGCCTTAAAGACGCCGCTCCGAAGCGAAATGCCATCATAACTAGCACGGAATTTCCGGATCTCGGCATTCATTGGGAGACCTTCATGCCTCATTATCAAATTGACTGCAAGCAGATTGATCAGATTGCGATTGTCTGACGTTAATTGTACAGGGTGACTGACTCGAACTGTAACTATTTAAAATGCTATGATTTTTTTATTTTTTGATAAATTTTATTGTGCCAAAACAAAAAATGTTGGAAAATACATAAATTTTCAAATTACATCAGTAGTTTTCAATATGTCTACCTTTGGCGCGAATAATGGCCTTGAGACGGTCGAAGAAAGCATCGCACGCTGCACGCAAATGGCTCTGCGTTATTTTAGCCCATTACCGGCGAAGTGCTTGTTTAAGGTGGTCCAAACTTTGGTATTTTTTAGTGCAAACCTTCGCCTTCAAAATAATCCAGACAGAGAAATTCAACGGATTTGCATCTGGAGAATTTGCAATCCATTTTGTCGAAGAAATGAAGTGTGGAACATTGTTTTTTAACCAATCTTGGTTAACGAAAGAGAAGGTGCCGAGTCTTATTGAACTGCCTCTAAGACAGATTTACGGTATACGATCGCATTAATTTTGACGCCATGGTCCAAAAATACGATCGGAGAGCGACCATCGGCAGTTATGGCGGCCCAAATCATCACCATCGGTGCTGCCTGCTTTCTGGTGGCCGTCGGAAGGTGTAAATATTCGAAGGACCTCTCTGGCAAGTAAACTCGGTCATTTTGTTTGTTGACATATTGCTCGATAACAAATGGTGACTCATTGGAAAAAACCAAATTCGGCAACTCACTACTCTTTCGACGGTGTAAGAACGTGTGCTTTTTGGAACCTCAATGGCTTGAGCGCAAGCTCATTTTTCAGTATGTGTTGCATCCGTTCCATCGAAATGTTGAGCTCACGAGCCATTTTTCTTCCACTTCGACGCGGATTTCGTTCAATTCGAGCCTTCATTTTCCGAACCATTTCTGCCGATGTTTCTGTATCATGTATGTATCACGGTAACGAACTATGGTTCGAGACATAAATGATTTATTCACGTTGAGGTGCTGGAGGGCTCTAACGATAGCTACTTGTGATTTTCCAGCCAAATATAAAGCAATCACACTATCACGTTTGAATTCCGACGCGGATAAAAAATTTTCACGCAATTCTCTGTCATGTGTCAAAATTTGAGCTCACAGTAATAATCTACAGTCAGGGTGTAGATTAGCTATTGTCTATTGGCACTATCTTATTGTAGACAAGGTACGAATGAGGATGTCCCTAACGTTGGAAGGCAGCAACCACAAGAAAGCGACAGGGCTTTTGCCGATCAACTCGACACTTTGCGCTGCAAGTATCTAATCACGAAATCTAGAGGCAAATCATCAGATACGCCTCCTAGTTGTTCCCGACCACAACAGTGAAACTGTGTCTTAACGATGAATGCCCTCTGGCGCTTGCAAAAATCAGAAAGCATATTGAGCACAGCCGTAAAGAAGGACTTGTTTCGGAAGTTTAAACAAAAGCAGAACAGAACACGCCAGGTCAGCAAAGTACGAACGGATACATACAATTACGGCTAGGGGAACCTAGTGGAAGATTCGCATTCCCTTCCTCCACTGAGTGTTTTCTCTGTGTCAATTGTCTACAGTTGCGCACCTCAAGACGTTTAGGGTTCCCTTTCACTTGATTGCACCACCTAAGGGTGTGATCCCCATGAGTTGGAATTAAAAACTCTTCAGGCTGGAGCGTTGGTGTTCACTCGCTTTATATGATCTAGCCATGTTAAGCTAGAGGCTCAGAGAGTTCGCCTTTGAAACTTCTCTTCCAAACCCCGTCAACACAAGAATTATACACCACTCGAAGAATAATTTTTCTCGAAACGGCCAAGGTTATTCTCATCCACCTTCGGTAAAATCGATGCTTTTGCACCATAAAGCAGGAGGAGAATGATGTTGAGAACTCCTTACAGTTTCGTGATAAGGCCTTATTACTCACTAGGCTTCTTAGGCCGAAGAAGAAGCGAGTTTCGAGAGCAACTTTTTCTGATGAGATATCATCATCAGAAGAGCGGAATTGAGGTATACAAGGCCCCTGACTACCTCCCAGTTAAAGTTGTCGATTGTGGTGTTCTGTCCGATTCGTTGATGTTTTACACATATGTACTCGTATGTCTTCTTGTAGACAGTATATACATACTTAGTTTTGCGCTCAATAACGATATTCACGCTTCTATTCCCATACTTGCGCGAGACCTTGCTAAGTTCTGGCAATGACTTCAATGCCATCAGCTTATACAAATAGTTGTACATAGCTCTGGCCTCTGCTGTTGACATCGAAGGTCTCGGAGAGATTGTTTCCGACATTGTGAGTTTGGCAGGGATACGGCTCTGTATAACTCTTCTATGTAGATGCTGTGAAATACAGCCTTAAATTCGATAAAGAGGCAGTTCGGATCGATTTGGTATTCCAGGATCTGTGGACTTACTGTGATTGTTGAAAGATGCTCATAGAGCTCTAGTTCTTCTATGCAGGAGCTTGGTAGGCGAATTGTTCTCCTATGTGTATTTGTCTGCATTCTTCAACAAACTAAGGGTTTTGCGGAGATAGTCAGCTGAAACCTAGCGACTTTTCTGATGGCTTTTAGGCAACAATGCAACTGTGCTTCAGCAGTATTTCAGTGGTATTTCAGATGCAACGAAGTAGTGGTCAGAGTCTCTGCTCGGATTAAGTACCGTGGATAAGAGAAATAGAGGAAATGAAGGGTATAAAAGAGCTATTCCTGTGACTACGATCAACCATTCGCTGCCAGGTAGATGGAACCATCCAATATATACGATAGCGGCCTACAATTCCGTCCGCTCAACCTCGTCAAAGTCAGGCCATATTCATGTCCATATGAACATCATGAGCCAAATCATCATAAAATATGATCAGACGAAAACATACCAAACTAATGGAACCTCAACATTGTATGTCTGTTGTGAGATGATCATGATCATGATCTTTTTGGAGCAACAAATTATCAAAGCGTCATGCTCATTTAATGTGCCAAAAGGGTGAACACACTCTACGTAAGACAAAAGAAATAGAATCGAGATCTGCACATGTGAACTCGAAGAAGTTGAGACCCCAGCTAAGCACCGAACTGACTTAGATGAAGGTTTGGCAGATGCCTTATACAGAAAATAGTTGCTAACGTGGTCAGAGTCAATTTCTCGGATTGTTTAAGCATCTCAAATGCTGGAGCAGTGTTTTTCGAAGTAGTTGAACCGCCTGGCACATTAAAATAGTGTGTAAAACTTTCCCGTTGGAATGAGAAGGTCTTCCGAGTTTCTATTTCTATTCTAAGCAACTCCACAAGCGTGCAAGCAGTCGTGCATACATAAGTCAAAATTCTTCATACAAAAATTGAATCCCTCCTCTGTCCAACGAACTTCATCCAAATCCCGATGAACAAGCAGACGTTCTCCTAAACCATCACCCGTACAAAACCTGATTACATAGTGTCAGCAGGTGATCCGACATCGTCGACCAGACTAAGCTAATGTCATCAAATAAATTCTATCAAACAACTATCGATAGATTTTTTTCATCTTCGGATTTTGGAATCCATCCAGCGGATCTGACGACTAGATTTCGATCCTACCACGCTCTGTTTCCCCTCATTTTCTTCATCTGCTCGTATTTACGAAGACTTGAATTAAATGAAGCAAATAACTCGCTCACAGCACTAAGATGGCGTGCAGCATCCAAGTAATGGAACGCCACAATCCCAAACTACTGTCAGTTGATGAACTGTTATTACCAAGAATACGATGTCGATGAAACCTGCGATTGGGAGCCTTGATTAAATTGAAATTATGAGTGATAAGATGAAGTGGCTCTTAGGTGCTATCTTCTACAGCAATTATCGTTACTATGTCGATAGATGATTGGATGTGTTGCACTGTAGCCATAGGCAGAAACGTGGGTAGAACGTACTCGTACACAAATTGAGATGCGTCTTTGTATAGCGGCTGATTACGGATGATCATTGAAATTTTAAATTAAAATTAAGATACGACATCCGTTTGAAATGTGTATTAAAGCAGCAGGAAAGATACATTTGGAATGTGAATAGAGATGTTGTTGCGATAGGGCTTATACCAGTTAGGAAGCTAGCGATGTGCATTCCAAAAAAGATTGACATATATATGGCAAAGTGAACACCGTTAATGTTAATTCAAAGACGTATCGCATATGCTATAACTAATAGTTATAGTTGCTTCTAGAAGGATACAGTTTTAATGTTATTCTGTTACTAAGGACAAGGGTATACTTGGAATGACGAATCCATAAAGGATACTTCTCAATCGTCTATCATCGTGACTACACAGATAGCAATATGGAGCATCCTCAATAATCATCCGACATAAAGAAGGTATGTCGAAAATTCCCTGTAAATCGTTTATTCCACGGTGAAATTACAGATTTTCAGCGACTACGTTAGTTAGTTTAGGTTAGAGTGGCGGTTGGAAAACCAATCTACTTAGGCATATTGGACCGTTGTGCTGCCACGTGGATTTATGGTCCACTCAATCATAGAACCAATTCAAGCTTACGATGAAGCGCAGGAGATCGTTAACATCGACTTCTTATGGAAGCCCGAAAACTTTCAAACAGTTAGTTAAGATTTATTTGAAAGAAGACTGGAATCTTTGCAGACCGAAGAATACAAGAAGCTCATTCGAATTTCAAAGAGTGCCTCCGATAGGGACTTCCTCGAAAGCGAAAAATCAGCCAGACTGAGAACTATCAGAATATCTGACGTCGCCTACAGTGTATAAAAAGGAGAGACTCTCTCTATCTGTCTCATGCTTAAGACTCACTTCATAGGTAACCTGAGCAGAACCGGCCCATAACTAGCTCCTACTATTGGAGCCGAAAGTAGACTGAGAAATACAACCCGCTGTAGTTCCTTTGATTGCTTTAATATGGCTCCTTTATATCGAAAAAGATGACTAAACGCTCATCAATAGCTACAGATCAATCAGTCTGGGTTCTTTCATGCTTAAAACCATGGAGAGAATGGTGCACTAAACAGCTTTTTTCCTGTCCAGGATGCAATATATGTATCAACCAATTGCGCTTCAAAATCTCATGAGAAGAGTTCTGTGTATTTTTTTGGTATTTTACTAATTTTGTGAATAATGGGTAAGTAGGATCCTGATTTCGCGTGCTGACTATGGCTAATATATGAAGACGAGGGCAAACAACTGCGTCCTGTTCCACTGCTGTAGAATATGCTGGTCGACTCTCTGTTTATCGCTCTCGACAGTTCTAATGTCTATCAGTCCTTGACTAAATTTGTAAGTAGCCTTAGACACGATCTAAAGGTAAAGTGCTCCTTGCACCAAACTCTTAAATGGCTAAGCAAGTCGGTGCCAAAAATCCCTTATTTGAAAACTAAAACTTTTGAGGTTTTCAAGCCATCTAAGCTGAGGCGTGCCATCTTATATATCACAGGGAAAGGGAGGATAGACTTTGAACTCAATACTGAAAGGTGCAAAATATTTTCCTCCGGCTCCAAAGAACAAGAAGCCATAGACGTAATCGACGATTGTTGCACTAGAAATAGGTTCTTTTTCAATTCTCTAGGCGAAAACAACTTTCCACTGATGATCGATTCTTCCTAGCTTTGATATCTATCATAAAATTCACTCTCAATATCATCTTCCGAATAAAAGGAAGTGGTCCTTGGTACTGGAGTTTCAATTGACTCGGATCTTACGGACATGCTGTCTGATGCTGCGAAAGTACAAAGTCGACTTACCCCATGTGCTGATGAATTATTAGTGCCAAAGTCAGAAACAGGATAGGAATGTATTCGGAGATTCATGAATAGTGTCCTTTTTGAGAATGACAATGTTAAATTTCCTTCTTTAATAGAAAAACCTGTGTCTGTCTTCCAAGCGAATGCAAGTACTTTAAACGTGGAGAAGCGAAGTATTTGTAGGGACGCTGTTAACTCCTCTCATTTCTAATCTAATTCCAGAACACAAGACCTCTCTGAACCCGGTCGAAAGGATTCACTCACTGAGTCTTATATTTCACCGATGTTCTTCCCAGTCAACGCTCAGAGACAGTTGTTAAAGAACCGACACTGAGTTATGATTGACTGAGTCGGTAAGGTTTTTATTGATGGTTGGATTTCTTCTAAGCATGACTTCCGATAACATAACTCTTCAGAACGCCGGTAGATTAAACGAACGCTTTCCGACATCTCTAATAAATTAGCGATTTAGTTCTGGGCCCTTAGTAGAAAAGACTTCTGACTTACTTAGGTAACCAACAAGCCTCCCCAATTATTGAATAGACTGATGTCACTGTACAGTCAATGTCTTCCTCTATTCCTTTTGAATGTAAATGGAATCGAAAAGCCCACACAGTATCGTTCTCCCAAAAGAGCTTCTTCATCCACTTTCGACAAGATCCAAGTCACTGCTCTCTAGAGCAAGAATGGCCAGTTTGATATTACAAGAGAAGCCTCTGTAACTCAATTCCCTTCTGAGTCCAAAAAAAAAAAAAAAAAAATAGCGATCGGTAGGTGAAAGTTTGCATCTGACTTCAGTGCAGATGTCGTTGCTATTTGGAACTACGGAGCCAAGACAAAGTCCTTAACTACCTTAAAATTAAAACTACCAATGGTGACGTTCTGACCAAGCCGTCGATTGTGTGTCTACTTTTCTGATGACAGCATGCACTTTGTCTTGCCCTTGTTTAACGCCAGATCCAGATTTTGCCCGCGTCTGCTTCAATACTCAGCGTATTGGCCAGTGAGATTTATACAATTCCTTTTGGTTTCTTCTTTAAAATCATTTCTTGACATTGAAGGTCTCAGTTAAATTATTACCAACCTTAAAGAAGCAGCGAGATTTCCCCATAGTCATCCTGCCTAACCTAACGTGTTTGGCAGGGATGTGAAGCTTGTCATAGTGCGTGTATCATGTGCGTGTATAGCTAGCCTTATACACGCTGCGATATGTATCTTTGAAGTCGACAAATAGATGTTGGGTGTCGACTTGAAATTACTGGGTATTCTCCAAGTTCTGCTGTAGTATCGCATAATATGGTAGAAAAGATCTTATATGCCATGTTAAGCAGATTTATTTCTGTATAGTTGGCGCAATCAAAGGGCGTTGAGATTGCATGCTCTAGGCATGCCTTCCTCTGACCCAGCTTTATTAGACTTTAGTTTCGTTATTGCTAGATCAGGGGGACGTTATTTTCGGTCATCATCATCCAGGGTGAATGGTTTATTCTGCCTGTATTTTGAACATCTTTGCCATTATAGAGTTTGGAGAAGTAGTCTTTTCATATTTTCAGCACTGGCTGCGACTTTTCTATAAGTTGTCCATGTTCATCTTTGCAGACTTCCATTCTGACTTTGTAACTCTGGCATGTTCGTTACAAATTCAAAAAACTGAATGCACTTTAGGACGTGGTGTTATGCAGGCCGTGTTCTTCGAGGACCCGCTCAAAGATGCTTTCCTTACCCAGCCTTGGATTCAGATCTCTTATTCATAGCTGGAGCACTGAACTTATGTTCGGTCTAGGAACAGTAGAAACACTGCTTTATTGACGTCAAGGCATTACTACGCTTTCACTAAGAACCTAAGTAGCTTAGACATACATAAATGACGTGGCGTTGGCAATACAGCGAAGCAAAAGACTGATCAATTTCGTCAAAAGGAACACCCAAGGAATACAAGGAACTGGACAAATGCTCTATTTCGGCAGAAAAAGAAGAGAAGATTTTCGTTGTAGCAAATTCAACATATTTTGGTTATCTTAAAGACCCATGTCAGTTATGCCTCCACTTTTTTCCGTTCATAGTTTCTGTCAAGAACTTATGTCCTTAAAATATAAGTTGTCTTCAACTGTAGCAGACACCAAAAATTGTTTTCCTTCTGCTTGTCTTCAAAAACTTTAGATTCACAAAAAAAAAAGAAAAAAAAAAAATTGAAAGCCAGAAGAGGAGTAAAATCTAAAGGAAAACGTCAACTGAATATGAAGACGCAACTGCTTTAGCGTGTCAGGAAAACACAGACAGTGTCAGAAACGCTGAGAATGACTGCCATAAATTAGAAAGTTCTCTTTTCACTTTGTGTCTACATCCTTATGTTGCGTGGTAACTCTGTCTGTCCACGTCTTGTTGACTTTTTTTTCATTTGACCAGTCACAATGGATTAGAAGGAGAATTGTTGCATCAAAATCAGGAAAAAAAAAAAAAAAAAATTTGAAGTCCCCGCGATGAAGAAATTAACACAAAACACAATCGCGTGTACAATCACAAAGAGAATCAAACTATTATTGCGTTCGAATTAGTCCATTGGAAAGTGGAAATCTGACAGTGATCGGTCGTGACGAGGGTAGGCGTATAGGAGTCTATATAATGACTTCTCAAGCAAGTTGGATGGAGGCGGTATATTCCTCTGTTCCAGTGACCATAATCATTTAATTATGGATAAAGCAATGGTAATGACAATGAGTTATATTTCAGTTTGAGTTGCTTTTGTGGCATGGAATCCCACGAGTAGGTGCGGCAGTGGACTTATTCAAAAGGACCCTCCGGCAATTCGGTATTTGCGTGTGTATGAGTGTCATATTTTGAATGAAAACATCACGTCCAAAGACTCAGAGTTATTGGTCATAATTTAGGGGATAGTATACCGCATATGCCGTGAAACGACGTTCTACTTAGTTGAAATGCTGAAGATGTATCAAAAAAAAAAAAAAATAATTATATCGCCTAATAAAATTAGTTTCAACCAATTGAAAGCAGCATTGGAGGCATTTGAAATTGACCGAAATGCTAATTTGAAGGTTGAATGATGATGATATAGCTTGCAATAGATTTATTACATCCATAGGTGACAGGTAATTTCTTCAAAAAATCGTCTATTTCAGGATTTTTTTTATATTTTAACATATACCGCTGTGTGGTTCACACAAAAGGCTTTTTTCAGTAAAAGCTTTTCGCAGAAAAGACCCTGATGATAGAGAGCGAATCTTCAATCTCTTGCTTCAATAAAACTTCAACTCTTACAGGTCAAGTTTGCTACAGGTTTCATGTGATCATCTGCCGTTCTGTTTAATGCAACTGTGACCCAAGAAGAACGACAAAGCTCGCTCAATAGGACATTAGCTGGCTCCAAGCTCTTTCTGTGATCACCACCATAGTTCATCTGCTATCAGATGACCACAACCGTTGGATCCGTTCTTTCTCAGATTTTTTCTCGAAGGAATATGCCGCACAGCGAAAGTATAGTACTTTCGACCTCAAACAGAGGTTAAGAGACGGTTATGTTCAATTTTGCAACCCATCACTGACATCGGAAACAGCGATGTAGCTTGGATTTGATTTCACAAATCTCCATAGATCTCCTAAACGTCTGTGGATCTTACATTTTCGAAGTGAATGCGCTCTTTAATATAGCAACTATAACCAGCTATGGAATCATAGACTAAGAAGTCATAACAAAGTAGCGAAAATCTAACACAACTCTGGCAAATTTCAGTAAACGCTGCCAATCCAAATCTTACCGGATGAAGTCAATCAGTCTGCGGTACATGAAAAGTCTTTCGAGTGAGCGTGCCCTTTCATACCCAAAATGTTTGCAAGAACTGAATTCGAAACTGTGCACAATCCCAGTAAAGAATAAGAGCTTTCCACAAAACTAACGCCTTTTGACGCTCAATGAACGGGGCAAATGCCCACGCAGCTGTCACTATATTTGGAACATTTGCGTTAGCCAAACACGTTCATCTTGACATCGTTGGTTCGTTGCGCCCTACAATGGCTTCAGTAACCCGATCAATCGAGCTAGTCAAGGGAAAGAGCCATCAAGGTGTCACATTCGGGCCTGGGATCTGGAAGCAAAAAATCAAACGACGGTCGGTTATTAATACTGAATTACTGAGCGGCCTGTATTTCGATTTGCTTATTCAAAATATTTAATTGTTGCTAAACTTAAACCGTTCCCTTATCTATGTAGAACCCAACTTTTTGCTTGAATCCATGTAAGCATTTGACATTTGGAGGTAGAGCTTCGTGAAAGGTCTGTATAGCGATCCTCTTTTAGGAATTATGCAAACTGGCAACTGACTTCTTAGAGAAGTCTAGCTGAATCTGAATCTGGCTTAACAGTCTTATTTCCCGCGAGTCAATTAAGATTCGTTCAAAGAAGCTTGTATTCTCGAAATAGCTAGAAGGTGAAATGGCGTTCCTTAAGACCTCAGGCCCAGATTGGCTGTCACTACAGATGAAGATACTTCTACATCATGAGGATGACGTATGTTTCTGCTTAGAAGACCAGCATAAGTTTACCTAACAAGAAGTGAAGTCTAAGATCGTCATCCCACACAAAAACTCCACATCCTAAATCCTAGGTCAGATAAAACACAAAGCCATTCCTGAGAAAGTTGACTTGGTATTCCGCTGCAACTGAAGTTCCGATTTAATTGCTTCAGATGCAACTCAAAGAGTTCTACCAAAAACCACTTCTGTTCGAACAAAAAATGATGTCGCGAAAGATGCTCCCAAGCAGCCGGATAAGCAGGTATTTGGAGTCTGATGAAAGCACCACCACAGTACAGAATTAATCATAGCCATGTAGATCGCGCATTTACGAAAGTCTTGGCTGTCCTGGGTGCTTCAATTGGGACGATTGGGCTTTGGTTTCGACGTCATAACCATATACCCATGATTCATCACCAGTTTGACTCTTTTGTTCTTCTGATCAAAATTAAGGCAGTTTCGGAACACACTTCGCTGACACACGTCTCAGATGTTTTAAACATCAAAAAAATTGTGACAAATGACACGAGCCAACCGATATGCCAACATATTTAGCAACTCCAAAACAATTTTCTTCACAGCTTCGACGTTATCATCTTTTATTGATGTGCTAGGGTGTCGCCCAGAGCGAGGTTCGTCATTGGCATCTTCTCGACTTTTTATCAATTTGCCAACTACAAAAAAAAAAAAAAAATCAGGCGGTTTCTCAACCTCCGTTTTTAGCTACTTCTGGTGTCCCACAAGGCAGCTATATAGGTCCCCTCGTTTTCATTTTAACTATAAACGATCTTGAGAGGATTATTAAACACTGCTTCCTCTCCCAAGACTCTATTCTGCTTAAAGAAGACCTTATATCCCTAATCGACAACATTCAACTTCGTTTTCTTCGATTTGCCCTTCGAAGACTACCCTGGGATGACTCTTTTATCATATCTTCCTATTGTGGTGGCCTCAAACTTCTTAAGCAGAATACCATCGAAAAACGCAGAGACGTAGCTGACATTATTTTCATTCATCGACTGCTCTATGGTTCTGTGAATTGTGCTTCCCTTTTCAATTCTATTTCCTTAAAAACTAACTCCCGTAATTTACGCTGTCCTCGTCTTTTCTATAATTTAAGCGCCAGTGGACTAGATTCCATTGCAAGCTCAGATAATGGTCAAAGCCATTCCAGAGGAAGTCGAATTCGTATTCCGCAGCAACAGGAGTTCCGATGTTCATTTAATTGAACTGAGAAAACTAAACTCCAGTAAGAGTTATACCAAACACCACTTCCTTTCGAACGGAATGTAGCATTGAGTCTGCAGCCCATTATATGAAGAAAAGGATTAGTTGATGTCGCTTCCATTTCTTTTCATTCGCAGATGAAACAGTGTTGCTTTGGACACTTGAACCTTCTACTGGTTTCTTTGCGCCGTACTGGATGATGACATTGTAGATACAGGATGGGTCGTAATGTATGACTCTTCGCTTTATGTATAATATCGGTTGTGGTTCTTGCAGTATGCTCATGCTAGAACCACATGTCTTCCAGTCCCAATTCATCTAATTGAGGAATGAAAAATTCCTTGATCAAAGCTCTGTAGTGCTTACCATATATGATGACCATTTGGCCCGCACCGTTCTAACGAAAAAAAAACTCACCCAATTAAAAACAGCACACCATGCACAGACTTTGAGTGGATGTAATGTTTCTTCGTGCATTACTCGCGGATTTCCAGTGCCCCAGAACCCTCAATTTTTGTTAGTTCACGTATCCACATAAGTGGAAATAGGCCTCATCAATGCGCCAAAATCACTGACGAATTGTTCATCAAAAACTTTGTGACGTTGCATTGCTTAATCACACAAATTTTAGTTCTGTCTGCTTCACAAATGTCAAAACCGAATTGACATACGACGCCATATGTACATCACATTTCTACAAGAAAATGGGAGATTCTTTGCTTTGATGATCGGCGTGGTTAAGTATGTCAACTACAGCGCCAAAGGTCTAGGTTCAATGCCAAGCAAAAACACTAGAAAACAGAAAAAATAATTTTCGACAGTCTCAAAATGGCAAGATACATTTGGTAAATTTTAGAAGTGCTAAAAGTGCTGTAGCAATCTTCTTCTTTTGGAATGGTCTTTGTTATCTCTAAGAGGAGTGACTCTGAAATCAGTTCTCCAAGATCTCATATTCCTCCAAAAATACTCATCTTGTTCAAGGAAGCATCTTTTGTTTGATCTCTAAATTGATCCGAAATATTTCTAAGTCTGAACTTTTCACCCTGCACGCCGATAAATTTTTTTTTTTTTAAATATAAAATCCCACACTCTTACCGATTCGCGCCTTTTACAAGCCTGATGCGTGCTAATCAACCATTCGAACATGCACCAAGAATGTATGCAGCTTCGCTCTCTTCTGCATCTTCTACACTCCATCCAACTTTAATCACTCAATTATTCACCATCAATGGACGACAGATGAGAGAAATCCAGACAGAGTACGAGCAAGTATATCATTCGATTTTATTGGACGATATCATGCCGTGATTCCATTCGACAACGACAACGGCAACCAAGACGACGACGATGGAGAAGATGACTCCAACACCGACAATGATGACCATGACCAAGCGATACACTCGTGTACGTATGTACCTGTTGCATTGATATGATGACGATCATCATCATCCACCGTCATCGTCATCATCGTCGTTATGGCGGAATAGCATATTACTCATTAGTTATTTGTTTATTTTCTTAGGATCACAGGATCCTTGAAAATCTAAATGAAAAGAACCAAAGAAATATGGAAGGTACATAGATCCCCTGTGACAGGGTGTTTACCATCCCAGGCTTTGCCACAAGATAAAAATCATTAATTTTAAGAAGCCGCATTAATTTTTATGACATCCTCTACTCTCGGTCAAGAATGCCCATTGCCCAGGTCTCTACCTTGTTCTGCACCTCTTCCGATCGACCATGCTGAAGGCTTGATTAATAAATTTCAATGTGGAGACTCTCTCTCATCTCTCACAGGCTGGAGTAGAGACACGGACCCGTAGTCAGTCAGTCAGCGAGTGCATGTAGCAGGTACGCTACAAGGGTACAGGAGCAGTGGCAGCAGGACGACGACGATTTATTGCCATTGAAAATAGCCGCCTGGATGTTGGCGTGAATGTTGAGAGCGCTAGTGCGATCGCAAGCGTGAGCAGCTAAAATGGATGGACGGATACCCAGGACAACTTAATCAGTTGCACCTCATTCGAGACATGTCGGGAGGGATGCAAACCAACCAACTTTCCGAAGATTTAATGAAACGTGCGACGGTTTGGTTGATCGTGAAGGGGTACTGGCACTGGAACGATCAACCACTGGCTGTGGTTGGCTTTTCAATAAGCGCTCCTAATTAATTGATAGTAATTTTTTTTCCGATACCTCTGGCGGGGGGAATTTGGTGGATTGGTTGTGGGAATGTTGTGTGTTGAGTGGATTAGTTTCAATTCAAGGAAATGTGGTGAAGTGCTTTTCACTGTGCGCAATTACAAAATGTTGCAGTAAGACCTCATAGGTTCAATAGGCAACTAACAATTTTGAAATGTATAGACATCTCGGACTTTCTATTTAAAGCATGTATTAGGGAAGTCGCGTAAAATTTCAAGATCCCATGAAGTGATTGCTTCACTTCCTCGTGGTGTCCTCTGGCTGACATTGTAAGCGCGAGCAACGTTGGCTAAAGTAACAGCGGAAGAACTCTCCTCTTTCAGGTCATCAACACATTCAGAGAATATGTCTGAAATAAAATTGTACCTTAGCCAGGTTGTAACCACCGTCCTCTTTAGAACACAAGACTTTAAGGACAGGTGTCAGGACTTCTGAAGCGAGCGGTGATGGTGGTAGAACTTAATTTATACACCCATTCAGCCGACCATTTATGACCAAGAGATGCCATAAAAGACCTAGCTCTCTGGTTCAAGGGTACTCGTCAGATCAGCTTCCCAATAGTGCAAAGGAAAAACAAATTAAATTCTGGGATATAACGCATCCATGCTACTCGAAGCTAAATGCCTGTCAGCACTGTATATAGAATGTTAACAGACCACCTGTAGCCGAACCATTCGCTGAGACCTTCGATTCCTATAAAGCAAAAAGTATGCTGGAATGAAGCGGGTATAAGAACGGTGAAAAACTGTGTCATTAGAGGCAGACTCAGGCAAGAAGCCTGTGAAAGAGCGCTGGATTCAAAAACGTACAACTTATATGCGTATACGACTCAATATAGGAAACAAGCGATAGCAGGAAAGTCAGCTTTTATGAACTGCATGACAAGACGTCCAAGGCAAAGTGGAAAGAAGGTCATTTTTGGCAGCAGTTTACGTTAACATAGTTATCACGATACGCCCTCTGGCAACAGTTTCAGGGTTATCGACTTCGCTTCGTCGATATGTCACAGAAGTAAATACGGGATTATCGCATCTCAGCAGACCTGGCTGTTTGTTGATCAGTCTTTCATTAACCAGATTCATCACATCGCGATTGACTCAAGCATTTTTTATATTCGATTTTTAGAGGATTAGAGCGGCTTGTGAGTTCTGCAAGAAAAATAGAAAGTACGAGTACCAACTTCTAAGATTCAGGGATTTGAGAGATGTTATTAGAGAAATGAAAAGTAACACTCCAGGTCGACAAAGTACGAACAGAAGCTCGCAAGGACCAACAAGGGATTCGACGGGTTGATTTGAAGTCAACGTTGTTGATATAGAAGAGCCATTTTCACAGATTTTCACAGCTGCATATACTGACAGACTAACTTTGTGAAGACCATGCATCACATAATCTCTAAAGCATGATCGGACTAAAGTATACCCAATGGATGAAATTTAAACGTTGTATGCCTGAACTTGGAAAAGTGAGATCCTCTAGTCTTGACCATCTACAGTATCTGTCTTCCCAGCGTCGTCTACGAAATCTTCTCCGCAATACTATGTATGTAGTCGCCAAAGACCTTTTGTCAACCAATTGATTGGTCCTTTACAATGTGGTTTCAGACCAGGAAAGTCTACCATCGACCAGATTTTTAAATTGCAGCGGATTCTGGAAAAGAGCCTTGAATTCTAGTTCGACGACAATCGACTTTAATGCCGCCTTTGACAGCGTATAGTCGTATAGTTGCTGTTGACATACTCAACTCCTCGGGTTCTGCTCCTTGTTTTACTAAAGCCTTTGGTGTCATAATAGGCAATACACTATCAATTTTTCGACATCGTTTTTGACAGCATTGTGCAAAACCTGTAAGTCAGCATCAGAAGCACAATCTTTTAAAGAACAAGTCCTTGGCAGAACACAGTGAGGTGTTTGTGAGGAATGTGAGGCAAATATGGGTCTGACGCTAAACGAGGGATAACGAAGTACATGTTGTTATCACAATATTGATCGTTCTAATCCTCCTCTATGACGCAGATGTATGGACATTATCAAAAAAGAATGAGGAGGTGATTGGTCACTTCGAGAGGACACTGTTTTGTCTTTGAATTCATTAAGGAGCACCAAAGAAAGACCTCACGTCATATGGTATACCCAAGTGGAGATGAACTTCAATCAGCTTAACGTGCGAAATTGAAAACAGCTAGCAAACAATAGTGCGATCTGGTTTAAGGCTTCGAGACATCTAGCGTAGTTGATCTTTGCTTAACATCCCTTACAAGATCATGCCAAGAGCATTGTCTGAACATCTGGTATGATCACCAATTCAATTCATTGAAAAGCATTTTGTTCAATTCCATGCAGATAGCTGGCGCCAACCCGAAGGACTCTGTTTTGGCTAAGCCAACATTAAGTGAAAAAGACGACAACTCTTATTGACCTCATCGGTGTCTATACATTGGCTTTGGCTTCACAACACCAAGCCTTGTATATGGATGACCCTTAATAGGCTACGTACAGTCTGAACTAAATGGCGTACCTCAATGTTTAAAGTGACAAAATGCCACGGAACCCATCGAAACAGATCCAAATTGAGTCTGAGATCATGACAAATCTTGATAAACTTCTTACTTTCTGCTTCTATTTCCAAAAGCAAAAATCCTGTCCTATCCCCTGTCGATCTTCTTAGAGAAGAAGATTGACACAGGGCCAACTACCTATTGTAGTTCTTCTTTAGTGCCACTTCCAAGTGCTGCTTCACACAATACGGATCAACTTAGAGAAAGTCACATCTGATATCTAAGAGAGCATACGTTTGCTTAGTTGGACCTTCTGTGCTCTAAAAAAAAGCCTTAATTCTTAGATAATGACTTCCACTCAAGATTAGTGGGCATCTGTGTCATATCATGAAGTTACCTCTCCAATTCTCCCCAATCCAGACCCAGTCTGACTGAAATTTCAAGGTGACAAATTTCATGTCTACAACACCGACATGTGCTTCGTGCACCCATGCTGCGGACCATAATTTTCAATAATCACCCATAAACAATGTACTCGCGCACTTTATAGGGGCGTGGGCATCCATTATCCCTGACGACCGTGATTAATGATCATCTGGTCGATGGCCGATGGTGAACAGTGAATGGTGGATGAGAAACAACAAACAACAGACGACAGAACAAATGGTTTCCGGAACAACTCAATCCTCTTTTGGTCATTAAATGCATCATCTTGTTGGGACAATTGTCGCCAGCACGATGCCAAAGCAATTCAAGCAAAGAGCACGTGGGCATTGCGAGCATCCTGCGCTAAAATAGGAAGTCTCCATTCACCAGCAACAGATCACCAGCATGATCATCACCGTTAAGCGATCACTGGTCATTGTCACTGCTGTCGCCTAATCGCTCGCACAGCTCTTAAATATGAAAATTAGATGATATACGATCGAGATGTTAACAAATCTTCTCCTTCCCTCGTCTTATTCTCCTGCTTCGTCTACTTCATCAACTTTGGAAAAGTCCAAAAAAAAAAAAAAAAAATTAAATTGTCTTGTCGGTGGATGGTGATGGTGATGGTATTGGATTAGAAGGAGGAACCATGTTGCGTGGTATGCTCGACCAGTTCGCTGACCAGAAACACAGGCGCAGAGACTTCCATTTTATGGACTTTTGTCATCCGTAAATCATGTGTTTAAGCGTATTTTTATGTGTCAACTGATTAATTCGATGATGTGCCCATAAAAAAATTCTCATTCAACCTCTTCAATCTCTGTTTCTGTTTGAAGAGCAATCCAGACGCTCAACTGACTGGCCAGTGGTCCAAGAGCCTACGCAAAAGTCCCCCAAAGCGGCATAGCTTCAAAAGCGAGGGCGATTATCATAAAATATTGAATTAGGAATATGTACGAGTATTGCTATATGCTGTGGACATGACATGATACATGAGCGAAGAAGACAACTCAACCCCCATCCCCAGGATGATGTTCGAGGTCCAATAGAAGACGAATAAAATCCAAGCCAACGACGATAGTGATGATGACGGCGACACGACAAAAACCATGAACAAGATGAACTCTGGAAAAAAAAAAAAAAACAACAACAACAACAACAACAAAATACTCAACAACGAAGAAGACGAAGAAGAGTTTTATGGATGTTTCCACCAATCCAGTTCTGAGTGTACGAGTACATCGAATCACTCCCTCCTTGGGGCCCTTTTTGGAACTCATTTTTGGATTTTTACAACTTTTTGATTTGATTTTGAAAATTGTACTCGAATTATCGCCGGATGGGGAATAAAATTAATGAATTATCACACATTGTCGAGGATGATCGTAAAAGCGGGACCAGCAGCGGCAAACTTGTCTATAGTCTTCCCTTTAGTACTCCACATGGTTGGTGTATTGATGGAATAAGCCTATTTTATTGAGCAATAAATTGTGCGGCTACGGGGGAAGGAAGGGATCGACTCAATGGAAAACAAAACGCTGGGTTTATTTCGGTTATAAAAATTTTGATTACCATGCCTTGATATCAGTCCATTAGATGAGTGGAAAAGCGGAGTGTTGTTGACCAAATGGTAATTTCCAACTGACAACTGGCAAAGTGCGTGTCAAGGACTTTTTGATTGCTGTCTTTTGGGATTTGAACGATGCGATTGCGGTCGATTAGACTTGATGACGATGTAATTGCACACACAGTGCTTATGCAGGTTGTTGCTCTTGGACTCATTTTACTGGTTTTCCGACAGAGTATGAAGTTTAGTTAATCTGTTGCATGTTCGTTTGATACTAATACTACTTCCATTACCATGAATTAAGAGGTAAGTGAGAATGACTAGCATTGGCTTTGTAGACTAAGTTCAGTATAGGAGACAGAAGAAGCCTCTGCAGTTGAACCTCATGTAGTTTTAGTAGTAAGACCTACTTAACGAATTGTCGCAGTGAAGGAGAAGGGCTCAGGTTTAGTGTCATCTAACTACTCCCCAACGACTCCTGAATTCCTTGTATACCAGCAGATAATTTGCTAAACGCCTTTTGCTTTTATATGCGGACAACAATCGGATAATAGAACGGGCAGACTCAAGAAAATCTTCAAGCAGTACAACATTGACATTTTGTGTCTGTGCGAAATAAGATTGTCGCATGCCAATGAATACTCGTCTGCAACTGGAAATACTATTTCCCTACCAAAATATGCGTGAGTCTGGTATAAAGCACCAGCACCAGGTGATAGCCTCATATCATAAAATGGTGAATTGATCCGATCTTGACGATGCTTTTTTGGCATTCAATACAGACGGGATTGGTATGGAATGTTACCACTGCCCAAAGATAGCTCAAGCACGCTCTCGAACGACAGCTGTTTGTAGTAACAGCTCCCAACAACAGACTTCGGTATCCTGCAGTGCAGGAGATCTATCTGTATGCAGTAGGACGTCAGATCTATATGTGAAATTGGTAAAGAAACCACAGTACATGGCTATCAGCAGACATCTGGAGACGAGTCGAAAATCGTGTTCACTCAAGGATCAGCGGTAAAGATATCTGGACTTGAAGCCTAGTACAGCATAGTGTGAGACATGTCAAGCGGAATCAACGACTACTAGCTTTTCAGGATTGATATCCCATAAAACAGAGTCAGGATGGCTTATGATGCCATTACTAAGGAGCTTACCGGAGAACGCAGCCTAAAGCAACATGACTATACCGTTCTTACTGAAATTAAGTGAGGCTATCAAATATGACCGGTTCAAAGCAACAAATCACTGTACCTATCCCCTAGTAACATAGAGATTGCAATTGTTATTAAGGACGTGAACATTAAAGTCATATATACGAATCAGCTCACAGCTATCGAATGGAGGTGGAATGGAAATTTTCATGCCCACGGAGCATATTCTCATGTTCTTCTGAATGTGGCCAAACAAGTAGCAAAGATAATCATCGGCAAGGCTTTTCTTTTTTATTTTCTTTTTAGATCCTTCAGCACACACCATGTAAGCACATAGCAGAATATTATAGAGCAATGCATCATTTTTATTCACTTCGAGAGCGTGAAACAGGAGTCAATTCGAAGGCCCTTTGGCACAAGGAGTGATATCACTCCAATTATAGGTTTTATCAGGGCTATGTGTCCAGATAGCTGAAAGAAGCTTTTCAATTTCGTAACCACTGGTATTCAAAGGGACATGCATAGAGGTTGTTTGGGAAACTGCGGAGCCTCTTATTACTTGGATTGGTCCAGCAGCATAACAATCAAGTTCGTTGTGAAGTGTTTACTTTACCTACCAGTGGTCGTTCTTGTTACCTGCATTAGTAAACCCTTACTCATGCAGGCTAAAATGGCAATGGCATGACCGACCAATAGCATTATACTGGCCTACGTCATTACAAGACTCACAAGTCTTAAAATATGTTACGGACTTCGGACGAAAATGGATGTATAATGGACAACGACCTTCGTGGCTAGCCACGTGCAGCCGAACAATTAGCACCCTTGACTGCTATAAGGCAGAAGTGCGATAGGATGGGCTGGACATATGGACAAGGAAAAACCGTGATATAAAAACTGTGGTATTTGCTATAGGAAAAAAAAACGACCCTCATTCGGATGTCGATTTGCCATATTTAGCAGACCTAATAAAAAATAAAGAGCTTTTGACACGTTTGCGAGCATCTTATGCCAAACATCGAGGCTAAATTCGCCAACATAAGCATAATCTACGCCCATGACCCTATGAATGATAAGGACGCCGCCACAAAAGAATGTTTAAATTGTATGAAATTGTACAAAATTTAACGGATAGAAGACATCTTTGGTATGACTGTTGGTAAGCATCGACACGACACCAGGTCTGGCAACGGATTTAGCCTTATTGATTTTGCGGCGGGACGAAATATTACAGTAGTAAGCACATGGTTTTCTCATCTCAATATACACAAGGGGATATGGCGGTCTCGGAACATCAAACTCTAATTCAGCAGCCAACATTGACCAGGATCACCATCTCATTGTAGACAAATATACGAAATAACGAGCGCGTATTTCCCAAAAGCCACAATAAAGACGAATAAATATGAGAAAATATAACATAGAAAAGCTGCAATCGCGTTCGGAAAAGGTTCTGGCGGTATCTTTGCCTATGCCCACAGCATCATGTACCAAGACCAGTAGAAACGCTGCGCCAACTTTCCATCAGAGACGCCGCAAGTGATGTGCTGGATCTAACCCGTTGTAACGAAGTGAGCTCTACGAACAGAAAAGACGGGAAAAACATCGACTTCTCCAGAAGAAGAAAGAAAAGACAAGATTGAGAGGTGGTACTCCAGGAATAACGTACGGAAGTTCAATTAACACGTAAAAAGCCTGTAGAGGTGAAGATGAAAATCTCTGCAATCGGTACCAACTCAGGAAGAATAGACCATTCAACCTGACCGTCCACCTGACCAGAACGAAGTAAAGATAGCAATATCTAAGCTAAAATCCAACAAATCAACTAGACCTGTTGGCTGACCGGCCGAGGTATTCAAAGCTGCTGAACATAAGTTTCTGGACAGCATGCACCAATGCATTTTTCAGAAATGGTCAGAAGAATGTATCCAAGGATGAATCCACAAAAAAGGAGACCATCTCAACTGCGCAAAATATAAAAGTATAATCCAACATAGGACACAAGATCTTATCTGCTATATTGTGTGAAGGTCTCAAACTCTTCGCCAATAACCTGATTGGTCCCTAACAGTGAGATTTCAGGTAAGGAAAGTCCACAATCGACCAAATCTTCACACTCCGGAAAAAAATCAAGAAGTCCACCATCCTTTCAACGATTTTAAGGTCGCATATGACAGCACTAGAGATAAGCTATTTAGAGCCACATCTAGTTGCCAATTTGATGCATTTATACAGAATGTCGATTGAGAATGCTCTCTGCTCCATCAAAGTCGGTGACAACATAACCAAGTTCTCTGATGTCAAAAGGTGACGCGCTGTCATATGACTTCCTTAGCATCATACTTGAAAGGATTGTGCGGAACTCACAAGTAGCACTGGAGGCACAATCTTTCATAATTGAGAAAACTCAGCGGCCTGTCGCCGATGCGTTCGCTAGTATTGGTTAAGTGATAAATGAGGACAAAACCAAGTTAATACTGTATATGCTGTCAACAAGAAGGGGCTCACGGCATCGACGTATCGGACAGAACGTCACAATCTATAGTTTCAATTCGAAGTAGTAAAAGACTTTCTGTGCCTTTGATTTGCTATGAATTCTGTCAGCAACAGAACAGCAGAAAACGAGGAATCACTCTTCCCAATCGCTGTTTCTTTGGGTTAAGAAGTCAATTAAGTAGTAAGGCCCTATACCAAAAAGCAATGGAGACCCTATTCTACCATCAAACCGATGCTTGCAAGCCGGATGATTATTACTTCATCAGGACAGACTTCGGTATCAGTATCAGACTTAAAGGGCTGCCCGCAGGGAGACGTATTATCGTCTTTCGTTACAGACGCAGAAAGTCACTGCACGTATGCAAAATGCCTTTTAGTTAGTCCTAGACTGGTGCACCAGAGAGAATCTCTCCATAATCCCAAAAAAGGCTGTCATATTTCCTTTCACTAAAACAAGATATAATTTTACTTAACGATACAATCTTTGAGGACTCTGACGAGGTCCACTATCTGGGAGTAATCGTAGACAAAAGGCTCAACTGGACTTCCCACTTAAACAACAAAATAACTAAAGCAACCAACACTTTGTGGGCCTGCCGTCATAGGATAAATCACTGAATTTATGCAATCAGTCAGGTCCATCATAAAAGATGATTTTGTAGTATGGTGGATTAAATTTACACAAAAGACCCACAGAGTCTTGCTTGTCTGAACATTCCGTAGCCTTTCGGACCTGCCTCACAGCTGTGATAAAAGCAATAATAGGACTAACGCACCTACACTTATATAGAAGCAAAGTGGCATCACGCTGCTCAGAAAGTTTAGTACAAATTTAAGAATTAGGTCTTAGTTAAGGACCCTGCTCTCCGAAATACTGCAATTTGATATGATCTGCGCGGTTACAGAACGCTTTCAAAAAGTATTATACTTCAATAAGGCTTTTTCACTAAGATTCCCAGTAAAGAAGCGTGGGTGAGCAATTACCCACCAAACAGCTAAAATGAGATAAAGTGGTATACACTGACCTAATCTTAATTTTACCATAGCAGTGGTAAAAAGTTCTAGCGTAATTCAGGCATAACTCCACGCCATTCAAGTATGTGTTAACCATATTTAAAACTCATGGACAGGCAAGCAGTTATAAATGTCCTTAGCTACACACCAGTGACTCTAAACTCTGTTGGGTTCCTGGTCATGAGGGCATTGATGTGAATTAGAAGACTGACGAATAGACCAGAAAGGGTTCAAAAACTGCCTTTAAATGTCCCGAACCCTTCTGATACACTCCTAAATAAGCAGTCAATTTAGCTATTAAAAGCTGGGATCAGTCCAGAAGGATCACATATTACTAGAATAGCTCAGGTCTCATATAGCTCAGTCAATCATATCAAAAACTTAGTAGGTTACCTCACAAGGGATCACTGTTTCAGATATCATCTCCACAAAATTAATCTAGACAACTCTCCTGAGTGCCGACTTTGTCAGAAGAAGACGAAACCACTGAACAGATCTTATGTGAATGTCCAACCCACAACGGAATTGGACGGAGGGTATCCTTCAGGGAAAAATTTGGCTACAGCGAACTAATAAATTCCTCTGCTAGTAGTCTTATCAACTTCATTTAGAAGGTAGAAATGTACCAGGCTAACTACAATTCTGACTAAATGGTACAAAAGATCTTATAAGTCGAAGTACCTCTCCTACTTTATGGTACTTGTTTGGAGAAAAAAATCTTTCGAAAAATATTCGGTCCTGTTTGCGTTGTCGGAAGCTGTATCAATCCACTGAGATGGCTGGAACATGTAGACCGAAGGCACATCAATGTTCTGGTCTGCAGAATCTCCAAATTTAACGCAGAGGAACAACGCAGTGGAGGAAGACCTCACCTTAAGTGGCGCGCACAAGTAGAAGAGGTTCGAAACCGACAAGGCAGTTAGCTAGGAACCGAGCTATGTAGAGCGGCTTGTTGGTTGAGGCCCAGATTCACACCGAATTCTTTTGTTTAAAAAAAAAAAAAATATTGTCAGGGTCGTTTCTGCATATTCATTCCATTTTTATGAGACCAGCTCATGAAATACAAAAACAAAAAGCAAAAAACCTTTAAAAAACAAAGCTGGGAGAATATTTTCTAGAAATGTTGTCTCGAGTCCATAGATTCGCAAAGAGGTTTAAAGGCGGATTTCTCCTTATAAAGAATATCCATCAGGAACCCATAAACCATTTTATCTCCCAAGACCCCATAATTATTCCCCCCTTCAAACAACATAAATGCAATTGCACGTCATAAAACCAGTGTCACTTCGTTTACTCAAAAGCAAATTAATTGCCACGTTAACTGAAAGGGGTAACCCCACTTACTTACATCGACACTTTTCTCAACGTCTACGGCATACCATAGGCCGCCTCAGTCATAGTGAATTATGACAGCTACCGTCTTGCAATACCATACGAGAAAATTACGATCGGCGTTCAACCATAACACCCTCACACACTCATAAAAAGGGTTATAACCCTCTTATATGGCGGTATAAACAGTTTTTTTTATTAATTAGCCGCTTGTATTACAACCCACTATGGCTGTTTGTGTACACATTAAAACGCACACTAAACTCTTGGGCATATAACTTCACCTAACGACCATTCAGCTGATATCATTTTTTTATGCACCCCCTAATAGGAGATGTCAGGCAGACAGACGAAGTCCATCAAATTATCTCCTGGATTGACAATTAAACGAACATAAACCAAATAAATGCTAGGGGTACCGTTTAACAACAGAACACACTTAAATCATGGCCCAAGTCCAGAGTTGAAAAAGTCCAGAAACAGAACCAGAACCAGATGCGCGAGCTATGACTGTTTCCCTTTGACCCAAAATAACGACAAAAAAAAAAAAAAAAAAAACAGAAAATCCGGAAAATCGAAAATTTACGATCCGAGAGTCGTAAATTTTTGACATTTACTGCGAATCAATCACTTCAATGACCTTCTGTTGTATAACATACCCAGCGTGTGCAACACACAATACAAATATAAAAGTCAAGCCAGGATATTTAAAAAAAAAAAAATCAGCAGAAAGCGGAAAACAATACTCTGGAGGTCGTAAACTGTTTTAGATTTTTTTACGACCCGAAGGGATGGGCGACAAGACCAGAGACCAGAGACCAGAGACGAGAGACCAAAGACCATATACCGGAGACCTGGAGACTATCAAACTAACAAAAACAAGCAACGACCGCCAGCCATTAAAGTGATCATCTTTCTGACGGTAATCTGCTCGGGAGGTCTGTTGTTATAAATTGTTTTTGTGTATTTGTTGTAAGCGCAGTTAACAGCTCCTCCCAGGTAAAAATGCAATAAAAACTCGAACCTACTTATCATTTCTGTTTTTTTTTTTTTTTTTTTTGACTGCCGTCTGAGAGTGGCAAGTCAAAGTCAGTCATTTGGCTATGAAAGTATGTCAATATGGTTGCTGGGAGATTTTGTGATTGTGATTGGATAGACTGCACGATGGACAGACGGCCGTCAGTCTTCCAGAAAAGGAAGTAATTTTCAGGATATTAAAGGATTTATTGCTTGTAAGAGGGATATTGAGTATTTATTGTGATTTTTGTGCTCGTAATAGCTGTTAAGTCATTCTTGAGGCGTTTTTATGTCTTCTAAATGGTAAAAGATACGAATACAAGCAAGCAAAGCAAACATGTGAGAATACGAGGAAGGACAGTTTAATAATTGATTTGAACTGGAGTTTGATGACTTTTGTAAGTGATTTCTGGGAGAAGATGTGCATAAGTTGTAAGGGTGACTTATCTGTTGGAAGACTGATTTTTATTTTTTAATTCCTCGGTAAAGCAAAGTCATGGGAAAAATTACCAGCTGTTGATGAAGTGGTACGATGGCCTTGAATTCGCCTGTGGTAACCTAACCATGACTAATAGATGTGCCTATGACTAATTATGTCCAAAAAAAAAAGAAAACTAAAACGGGACAAAAGAATAAGCCTTTGGTGGTCAAAAAAACTCGCGAAGTTGAGGACTGAGACCAGAAAACTTTTCAACAATGCGAAAGAAATGGAGAATGAGATAGATATAGAGATAACCTCACTAGATACAATCTTGAGATTAGAGGATTTAAAGAAAAATCGTGAAAAACTGTTCGCCAAAACCTAAGCATATAGAAAATCCTCTCCAAGTAGCACACTAATCTAACTGGGTTGTTAAAAAAGGTCTGCAAAAAAAAAAAAACAGTCTTGAGATGCACGCACTTTCTTTCCTATTCCAAAACTTCGCTTTTACCAGAAAGGATGATAAGAAACTCCAGAGAGGATAAGTTGAGGGCCAGATACATGAAGGCAAAATAAAAAGCGCAATCAGCTAGTTTCAACCCTTCAGAGCACCGAGCGATGATGGAAGGCGACTCAAATCAGAAACATTTTCAAATCAAGTTATACTTGGGGATACAAATTGAGTGTAGACCTTCTGAAATACCAACATCCTTTCGAAAGGTAAGTCTTCCTTTATTTTTCACCAAAACAATGGAAACAGTCATAGATAACCATATGAATATCAGCCAGGAAAATGAACCACCCACACCCTTCAGAGTCTAACATCCAGTATTGACAAATCACTCAATGACAAGGAAACTGCGGTTGGATGTTTTATAAATATGGAAGGCGGGTTCGAAAATACAGTTATCGGGATTATCTAGTTAGCAGTAGAATAAAAACCATTTTAGGTAGCACATACTTCCGAGCAATTGCTGCGAAAGACCGTCCACAAGGATGGGTTCTTTCCCCACTCAATGTTAACCCTGAAAAATTACAAGAATTGGCTTCACCAAGAGAAAAAAATTTAACAGATTACCACATTGGTGAAACCAAAATGTTAGTCGTTACCCTGGATCATACAAAATATATATGGAATGCTCATATCAAAACAACTAAAGAAGAAGCCAGGATCTCACTATGGACTAGCAAAGGTCTACTGTGTTAAAATTAAGGCCTTAACCCAAAAATGACACTGCTAGGCCTATAGTCACTTACATATGGCATAAAACTAAACAAAAGTCTACACGTGCCTGGACTAAACAAACTTCAAAAGATGAAAACAACTCCTAGAGCTTCGTAAGGGTCAGATAGAGGGAGTAACTGGATTCTTAACAGGTGACTGCGGAGTCAAAAAACACTTTATGACTATGGGAATAGTACAAGACAACACCTGTCATATGTTAAAAAAGGACGAAGAAACAGCAGAACATATCCTTTACCACTGTAACTTCTTAAACAGAACACTTCTACGTATTGTAGGTAAGCCATACCTTGAGGCAGAAGATAGATATCACTGTCAGCTTACTGAAATAGCCGAATTTATTACAAATCCAGGCAACATGGGTGAGTTTTAGTTTGAGGAAATCACAACAGGCCTAGCCTGGCCGAAGCGATAAGGGTACAGAGTCCCCCCCCCCCCCCCACAGACATCTGACTAACCCAAGTCCGTAGTACAGGCCGTACAGTTAATGGTTGCATCTCCTCCTTCCTGTCCCTAAGAATTGGAATCAAAATTATCTTTCTCTCGAAATGGTTTCCCTTCATCCCCTTTCGGCAGGGTATAAGCCTCTACAGCATAGATGAGGACCGGAATGATTTGGATTTTTTCTTACAGACAGTTTGGTCCCATGAAAGAGGTCTCTGTTACCCTAACAAAACAGTGACTGGCAAAAGCAGTTCTGCGTGTAATTTCTATGCCTAGCCAGCAAGTTTTGCGAAAAAATTTTTTAGAGCGATGCCACATGACAGGTGTCGCTTTGCCTAAAACCTTTCTCACGGTTAATTCATTACCGACCTTGATGGAGCAGAAAAAATTCACCATGGTCATTTTGCACAACATGACGAGTTTGGCAAGTGTATCGAAGCTAGACATAGCGTTGCATAGAACCTCCCTATGCATGCTGACATAAGCGCTTTTCCCGTCGACAGTTAGATCTGCCGGAATGTGAATAATAGACCGATTGTGGAGTTTCTGGCAAGATTTTATTGGCGATATAGGTCTCCTTTCTTGTGGATCGGAATTCCATCCATCAGGCATACACTCCTCTGACCAGATCAGAAAAATGAGTTGGTGTAAGCTGTCCACAAAGTTATTTCCAGCTTTGTTGGATTTCGGCTTAAATACCATATGGCTATCCCTATTTAATTTTGGTCAGGTTGAATGGTCCTGACGACGGGATGTTGGGCCTTGTCGCCGGTATACAATCTGCGGAAAAGATTTCTTTCTTCATCTCTACAGACTTTGGCTGTACGGATCTTCTTAACTTAACAGGGTCTTTCTACCTATGGGCAAAACTTCCGTACTTAATTCCTAAAGTACAAACTCTCAATATATTCGATCCCGTGCTTCTCATGCTCTTTTCTCATCATATCCTCCTATCCTACTCTGGCGTTTAAATCCCCTAATACGATTTTAGCCTCATACTTCGAATTCTGCAGTAACAGTTCATACTTTCCAATAAACCGGAGCTCTTTCCTTCCTTTCTTTCGTAGAGCTCGCAAACAGCTCTCCTCTTTCGATGAAGTGCTGTCTTGTATACTCCTTGCCCGTTCCCAAAGGAAGATTAGCAAATTCTCCGATGCACACTTTGAGTGCTGTAGATTGAATTATAGGACGCTACTATTGATGCTGTTTTTGCTGAATGGGATCAACCGGACCTCCTTGCCGTCGTTGACGATCAAGTCGTGCTTAGGGCTCGTTGGCTTAAAGATTTTCAGCTTACAGAACCGTATGCCGAATTTGACCCTGATATCGGTCTTCCAGCTGTGTGAGGTGCTGCTCATTTACGGACAGCGAAATTTAGGGCATTGTGATAGTTGCTGCGTAGCGCAGTAGTTAATTTCGTTGACTACAATGTCAGGGGGTATAGGTTCGATACTCAGGCCAAATGACGTAATTTCTGACGCCATTACTGTTTCGGTAAGCCATGAAATCACCTCCAAAAGTGAAGTGTGCCATAGCTTTCGGAAAAAGTCCCTCTTTTACCACTTAGAGTCGGAGAAAGCGAGTAGGGAAACCTTAATCCAGGTACTCCCGGCTATCACTTCTTAATGTCTGGCAATCTTCATTGAACTAAGCTTTCTCCTTTACAATGAATCTCTGTCAATACCACATTTGCAAATGAATTAAAAACTCTGCAAGAAGCCAGGGCCGATATTTTCTGGATGTTTACCACTTCTTCAGCCTGGTGAACAATTACGGCGCTTTCCACATGACTCACTTAAGATACAAGCAAAACAAACAATCTGCAACCTAAATTTAGTCTCCGAAAAAATGTTAATTGCTTTTCGACATTTGTCACCTTCATAACAGCACTTCTTACACGTGAACTGTCACCGAAATCGCTCGCAATCGTCAGCATCAAGAACAAAAAAAAAAATCAAACAAGGGGCTACAAGAAAAAGTATCTCCTCGTGGCGGCAATTAATTTACATATGTACATCCGCACAAGGTCATTGTGAAATTTATTACAATTAACGACAACTCTGTTACAATTAGCGCTTCGTATCAACATGCTCTCCATCGCGTCCTCAAACGCTAATACCTTCACTGATCGTTGTCAATTAATTGATTACCCAATTGGCCAGTCAAACGACCCACCAACCGTTCCTTTCACCATCAGTATTCAGTACCCTCGGCACAGCACTGCTGCCGTCCAACCACCACCAGCATCACAATATCGACACCGACAGATACTCTTACAGCGACAACCTGGCGAATAAAGCTCATTTATATTTAATACTCGTATTCCACCCTAACGATGGCGGATATTTATTTTATATCAATTTTATTAAAATATTTTTATAGCCATCCATTAAGAAGCATCAGGCTCGGAGAAAGCACTGCCAGAGACGAGGTACTCGTATCGCATCGTCCATGCAACCACCATGTCTTGAGCCATCATCACTTGATGGAGCTTTTTGTCTCGTATTGATGCGATCATCACGATTCAAATGGTTTTGACAGGTTCAAGGAACCCTCAATGGATGCCCATTTAGAATGATGTGTGAGCCAAGATGATGCCTGCATCCGTGGATACACGGATAAACGGAGATATCTCTTACTCCTGCAAATGAAAAGACATCTTCACTTTGATGGAATTCCATTCGCGAAGATTTTACGGCCACCTCTCAAAGAGCTGAACAATTAATGAGGAAACTGATTTCCTTATGCCAGTGAAGGGATCACAATTACATACATACGTACTCGTACATACCATACATACGGTTAAGTATTAAATTAATGCAACTCTAACATGTGAGGTGTAATTTTGTCCAATAATTTATTTATGACTTCACGTTGATTCAGGTGGAGGGGCATAAGCATCTGCAGATGACGATGACGATGATGACAATCGTAAAATTGGACATCATCATTATCATCGTAAGGATTAAATTTAAAATTTTGCCTTTTGATGGTTGACGAGATATGAAAACAGAGTTTAGTCTGATGTGCATCCGTTGCGAATGGGTTTGAAAATGTAAGTCGAGGGGGCATTGTGCAGTGGACACAATTTAAATGTCGTAAAAGTTTTTATTTATTTGCCAAGTGGATTGAGGAAGTTTTACGATATTTTTTCTCCATCTCTCTTGCTGATGGAATGATGTGGAGAATGCCGGTATAAGTGCTTAAGTTGTCCAAGTGCCATTTCATATTTTATATCGATAAACATAAATTGTGTAATTATAAGAAATATATTTTCTAATGGTCTTTACGATTGGTTTTTGTTTTTTTTATTCAATTATAGAGGTGTGGTCCGTTGGTACTTGGGGATTTCCGCAATTATGAATCTATCACATGATTCTGTAATTAATTTAACGAGTGAAGTAGAATTCACAATTACAGAGCAGCGATAGGAATAAGCAACCGTAGTAAACTTGTGGAAGTCGAATTGACTTTACATAACCTCATAACCTAGAGCTTCTGGAAATTTATCGAGACTAAGGTGGCACTAGAAATATACCTCTTTAACTAGCCCTGTTGTTTGTTATTTGCTTACAACATCGAAGAGACTTTCTGGTATCCATCTACTCTACATTTAATGTCGATGAATTCTGAATCTTTTAGATAAGTCCATGTCACTGTCTAGCCCACACAGATCTTGGAATCTTCTCCTCTACTCTTTGTCGATAGAGACAGGATTCTAGATCGCTCAGAGCACTCGGTTCCTCACCTTTTTTTTCGTAAAGTCCATGCCCCAAAGAGGAGATCAATGGACGATCAATGTCTTTAGAGCTCTGTTTTGGCTGTGCGATAGAGGGATCTGCTAATTAATTGCCTTCTGTGATCTCTAAGGTGGTGTCGTTGTTTATATTTTAATAGCAGAGTCCAGACAATCAAAATCCATGACTACCTTGAGATTCAAAAGTCCACCTAGCTATTTCCATTTGAAATATCTCTAAACACGAACATTTATCGATTACCCGCAGTACGGTTTTGTAGCAACAAGTCTACCATATTTATATTTGATGGAATTTTTCTGACGAAAGCAAGATAGTTGCAGTTGATATTTCAAAGCTATTTGTCACAGTTTGGCAACCGGTTTTTTTTTTATCGAATGTATTTGGAATCGATGAATTTCATTTCCAATGAATAAAAAATTACCTTTCAGAGCTCAGTCTGATATCCATAAAAAAAAATATGGTGTGCCTCAGGGCTCCGTGCTGCCTCCAACACTCTTTTTATTTTTTTATGCGTGATCTTGTAGCGTTATATATTGAAATAATATCTAACGTATTAATTAATATTGCAGTGATAGCAAAACTTTATTATATAACTCGTTGACATATCTATGATAAGAAACTTAAGTCTTTGTCACTATTTGCGTAAATTATCAATAAAGAACTAAACATCTCTACTTACCGTTTTATCTTTTCATAGTTCGATGGTAACTCCTTATGTTGGTGACCCCGAGCACATCAAATAAACAAATGAAAATGGAAAACTCCATACGTCAAAACGCAGACATCACCAATGGCTCGATATGCCTTTCCCATTTTCGGCACGAGATCCGGAACTCTGGATAGCTCAGGTAGAGTCTCAATTCAATGCAAGTGATTCCAGATGTACCGGTGTCACTAATTTTTTATTGGGAAAGTAAAAAACATTTTATTCAAAGTATCGGCCATTGCTAGCTACACATTTTTCTCATCTTTCAGGCAATTTATGGATTCCACGCCAATAAAACTGTTCGTCTTTTGAAGCAAACCAAAAAGTCACCCAATTTTCGGCTTCCTCGTAGGATTCGAAGTGCTGCTCAGCTTATGTGTGTCCCATCGATGAAAACAAATGGTAGTCGAAAGGAGCCAAGTCTGGTGAATACGGCGGGTGGGGTAGCAGCTCCCAGCCAAGTGCTTTGATTGTATCCTGAACCAGTTTTGCTTTGTGTGCATGTGCATGTGTCTTCTGGCCCATTCTGGTCGTTTTTTGATCAATGCATGGTTTAAATTGATCATTTGTTGTCGGTAGCGATTTGTATTAATAGTTTCACCAGGTTTTTAGAACCCGTGGTACACCCCACCTTTCTGGTCCGACCAGACACACAGCATGGTCTTCTTGCCGAATAGATCTGGTTTTGCAGTCGAAGTTGATGGTTGTCCCGGATTGACCCATGGTTTTTCCATTTAGGATTCTAAAAATTCAAGTGGTTTCTCGGTTTTCCATCTGTCTTTCATTCAATTCATGTGGAACCCATAGCTTTTAAACGGTCAGAAATTGTTTGTTGTGCAACATTTAACATTTCTGCCATTTGTTTCTGACTTTTGTTTGCAATTCGTCTTCAAGCGTTTTTGGTGGTCTTCCATGTTCTTCATTTCTCACATCAAAATCGTTATCTCTGAACCGTTGAAACCATCTTTTGCATTTTCTTCTGATAGAGCTAGATCACCATATGCCTCTAAAAGTATTCGATGATGTTGTTTGCACAATAACTTGATGAATACTAAATATGTTTGACAGGTGTCATAGTAACCAAACATAAAAAAAAAATGTTCTCTATTCCCTATGTATCTTGACCCTCGGTAGACCTTGTATTTCAAACAACAATAGTGGTGGGAGCCATGGAAAGTAACGTACTTGCCCAAGTAAGTGATATAATTCTTAATCCGCCGTCGAGCGATATGTACGACAAATTAAAGAGCAGCCTCATTGACCAATTTTTTTATTCGGATTGATTTGGAGCTGGGTGACATGCGGCCGTTTGAATAGCGAGATGTTTAAATCCATTTGGATGAATAGACTCCCACCGAATATAAGATCAGTTATTTCGATCAGTACAAACAGACTGGACAAAGTATCACTTTTAGCGGATAAGATTGTTGAGGTTAACGATCCGCCAGTGGTAAACGCAATGTCTGCAGATGAGTGCCCTTCATCACAATCAGCAATGGAGAGATAGCACGGAAATCGATTTTTATAAATGAAGGCATCGATGAATTGCAGTTGAGAAATCGTGAGAGAAGTCCACCTCGTAAACGTGAGCGTTCACTTTCACCGAACAGAGAACTTGAGGTATGTTGGTATCATCGAAACTTCAGCGGCAAAGCCAACAATTTCGTAAGCCGTGCAAAGCTTACACCAAAGTGGTGGTAAGAAACCATTGAAATTTTACATATAACCACCTTCTTGTACTCGACTAGACTCACCTCAATTTTGTGGTTGCCAAAATGTTTAAGCCGGTCTTGGAAGCAGATTTTTTATTAATTTTAACATTTTCGTAAACCTGCACCTCGAAATCTGATAGATAAAGTCACAAACTTTAGTCAATGTTGCAGTATTTATTAAGCCAGAGAGAGTTTTGCAAAATCTAAAGAAAGCTAAGTACCACGGCATCACCCATCACATTATAACTTAAGATCCTCTAACTTTCGCCGAACCAAAACTATTGTCCCACGATAAACTGAAGGTAGACAAAGTATAAATTCAATTCCTTCTAGATACAGGTATATACCATCTATCTGCAGCTCATTGGCAAGCCCATTGCATATGGTTAAAAGGAGAACAGCAAGTGGAGGTCATATGGGGATTTTAAGCAGTAACACAGAATCCGATCGATATACTGTTCCTCACATACAGGACTTCACTCATGCCTTGCACGATGCACAGTATTTTCAATCAACGATTTTCGTCGCGCATATCATCAGCTTCCAGTCGAACCTGCAGATGTGAAAACAGCCATCACGACTACATTCGGCATGTTCGAATTCGTTTATATTTACTCTGGCTTGCGGAGCCTTCCAGAGCTTAATGGACCAAATCCTGCGCGAGCTCGACTTTGCTTGGTCATACTCATACTCTACTCAAAAAACATTCACGAACAAAACCGACATCTTCGTCTTGTTTTTGAGAAGTTGCGAGAATTCGGCGTCTTCATCAACCTAGCGAAATGCAGTCTGGGAAAACCTGATGTAAAATTTCTAGGTTACATTGTTAGTAAAAAAGGAATCAAACCACCACCAGAAAGAATCCAACAACTTAAGGACATTAAACTACTAAGTTCGGCGTGCAGCCTGTGATATATTTTGGATATGATAAATTTATTTCTATTTCTACTGTTTAGCCAAATAAAAAGCAACAAAAGGAACATCACAACCAAAATCAACTCGACCGGCAAAACCAAGAAAGCTTTTCAACGTTGCAGGACCTTCTTTACGAAGCAACACTGTTTGCAACCTTCATTCATGGTTGACGCTTCCGCTTAGCACTAGGTGCAGTACAGTACAGTACCTATGACCGCGATCTACTAGCTGCAGTCAAGGCTTTAAATACTTCCAACATAGTCCAACATCTTGACCGACCATAACCCATTGCAATTCGATTTTTAATAGAAGCTGGAGAAAGCAACAGTGAGACAACTTCTATCTCCAATCCAACTCTACTCCTAAGACCTCTCGATTCGAAATTGCATAAAAATAAAATTCATATGTGACTGTGTCACTGACTGTGGTACCCTCGAATGCCGTCGAAATATCTCCTGCCATGCCATTTCTATAGATATTTTCACCATAACATCATCGAAATTGCCAGTAGGACTCCGTCTCTTCAAACCTTCAACCGTAGCACCCGTCTCGCTATGAATGCTCCTCACTTTATCCTCAAGACCATTTTCAGATGTAAATATTGTGATTCTGTCCTGCGCAACTCTTCATTTTCTTGTCATTATAATCTGCAAACATTCAAAACCAACGTCCATCAATATTTTACCTTCTTACCGGCCAACGATAGGTTACCAAACCCCTCAAACCCTCGTCAATTTTTAATAAAAAAAAAACTTATCCGTCAACATTCTACACACACACATGCACTTCCTATTCACTTATCATAAACCGTACCGTTGCTCACTAAACCTACTTCCATAGCTAACGATTCGGGCATTTTGCTTCAAATCTTTTATGCAGAAGCCTTTTGACATCCGCTTTAACTTGATCTTTGAATAGAAGGCTGAAGACTCTTAGCTTCAGTCGGCTTGTCCCGGGTTCCAGAAGAAGCATACTTCCAAGGAGCAGTTCAAGACCAAGAAGAAGAAGATGTGAGGCAGATGTAAAGCGCAAAGAGGCGGCAAATAGCGAAGTAGGGACACTTCTCTAACGTCGATAAAGAATAGAAATATACACGTAGTAAACTTCTTCCGTTTCGAAGAGGAAACAAGCTTCTGTCACTCCTTCCGTCGTCGGTAGATATTCCCCTATACAATGCCCGGATCAAACCAGCGCTGCAACTCATAAAGTCTGCAATTCCAGTTGACACAAATCGAACGAAGTGACGCATTGGCAAAAACAAAACCAGCGCTGCAACTAACAAATGTAGTAGTTCTGGTGCACTAACATCGCGTCGTCCTAAGAAACAGCCCTGGTGGTTAAAAAAAACGCTCGGGTGATGAACCTCAAAACGCCTAAGCGGGGGAGGTCAGTTTAGCTTCTCTTTGACGCTTCAAATTGGTTGAATGCAAGCACAGTGTTGGCCTATTCTGAAAGCCAGCCAAGCCAGATGTTTGCATTCAAGCGGAAGACTACAATATAAGAATTGGAGCTCTTAGGGACACGTACTCCACAAAAAAAACTATTGTACGGAAGAGGGCATCCTACTCTACTTGAGACCGAATCGTGAGAATTCTATTCTTAGAGACGCCAAGGATCGGGAAACAACTGTTCTTCCCTCGTTTTGAGCTCAGACAAAACTTTTGTCGAGGCCATTTAGTCTAGACATGACTCAGGTATTTATCTGCACCTTAAAAGGTACTGATGTACTTGCTCTAAGCCCGATGTCGCCGCAGACAGGATCAACGATTGATGTACCAGAAATAGGCTTTCAGTCAAGGATCACTTGAATCTATTCAGCTAAAACAAGACAATTTACATTCTATGAATCGATTGCCTAAAAGAACGTGTTCACGTATCATACCTGCTTCTTTCTTCCCCTGATATCCATATCATGTGCTGCACTCTTAAAGTCAAAAACTAAGTTCTGTCATGAAGGTACAATGCTCACTGGAGTTTTGTTAACGTTGGGTTTCGACTGTTTTGTGACTCTGGTCTTATGGATATGCTATCTGATGCAATGTCACCAGAACTCCTGTAGCTGCGACAATACTATCGGCTTTCCTTGTACTCAGGAATAGTTTATCTCAGAATCTGAGTTCGGAAAAAATGTAGTCAGGTCTTCATAGACGGCTTAAACACTTACCTCGAATGGGAGGTTGATGTCATACGGGTAGAATTGCAGATGACATACTCTCCAGGATAGCGGCAGATCAAACAAATGAGGATCGCGTCCCTCGTAGGAAAGATTGTAGACTGCTTACTGGGATCTTAACGTTCACTACACATTGTCTAACCACCAAAGTGAGTAACCAGAAATAACACAACAGGTGTGAGAATGATGGTGACACCGCAGAGGACTATCTCCCTAACTATCTCCCACACTCATATGTGGCTGTAGGTACTCCCCGCTGACATGTTGGATGCTGGCACGGTAGGCACTTTATGTATGACTGAAACGTTTACTCATCTTTCTAAGGGGTGATTCATCGTGAGGTTAGATTTTCAATAGGCTTTTTTTGGCAGATTACGAGTGACTTCTATCAACCTGCTTTATCATTTTTGTTCAGTATCGTACAAGTCATAATGGAAAGACTCAAACCACAACAGCGTCTCCAAATTGTTCAGCTGCATTACGAAAATCAGCGTTCTTTGAGAATTGTTTTTCGTGCGATTCGAGGAACTTACGGTGCGCATAATCGACCTACTGAAACCACTATTGCCAATACCATGCTCAAATTTGAGTCCCAGTTTACATTAGTAGATGATACTCGACCGGTTAACCACGTTCCAGCACGTAGTGAAGAGATTATAGCAGCTGTAGCAGAGAGTGTACGCGAAGACCGTGACGAATCGATTCGTCGTCGTTCTCAGCAGCTTGCCTTGACGTATTCGACAACTTGTCGTATTTTACTTAAGGATTTCGGCCTAAAAACATATAAAATTCAACTTGTGCAAAAATTGAACCCAAGCGACTTGAATTTGCGTCAAAAAACTCTGGAAAAACTCAATGGAAATCCGGTGTTTTATCATGAAATTTTGTTCAGAGATGAAATCCATTTCTGGCTCAATGGATACGTTAATAAACAAAATTACCATATTTGGGCTAATGAGCAACCAGAAGAGTACAAAGAGCTACCATTACATCCATTAAAATCAAAGGTATGGTGTGGTTTATGAACTGGTGGAATCATTGGTCCATATTTTTTCAAAAATGAGGCAAATCAGAATGTTACCGTTAATGGTAACCGTTATCGCGTCATGTTAATGGACTATGTGCTTCCTGAAATTTAAGGACATGGTCTCGGTGAGCTGTGGTTTCAACAAGACGGCGCTACGAGCCATACAGCACGTGAAACCATCTACTTGTTGAGAAATCATTTTGGTGAGCGATATGATATCGTGCGATATCACACCTTCGGACTATTTTCACTGGGAATATATAAAGTCTCAGGTCTTCAGGAATAAGCCAGTTACAACTGACGCTTTGAGAGCCAACATTACTCGTGTTATCCGCGAGACACCAGTCGCTATGCTCGAACGAGTTGCCTAAAATTCGATCTTCCGAATGAACCACCTCAGACATAGTCGTGGCCAACATTTTTACGGAATCATTTTCAAAACAAAAATGCCATGAATTATTCTTTTAACTGATAATAAAAATTTTAAGTTCACTTTCAAATTTATGTATTTTATTTTACATTATAAATCAAACCTTTTGATGAATCACCCTATACAAGTGACTGAGAAATTCCAGTAAAAGAAACCAAGAGTACAATGGACTAGTTGCTTATCTGTTTGCTCTGTTCGGAAAGAAGATTATAAAAATTCGTCCGTGCAGTAGAAGGTATAACGATTTTATGCCAACATTGCCCAAATCGTGTTTACAGAGGGTGGATTTCACGCATGAAAATGACACTGATACGATCTTTGGGTCAAGGCTATCGAGCACTTACATAATATATAAAAGTTCAATGGATTTTCGTCTTCTCTAAAGTGCTGCTCTTCTCAAATTGTAAATAATTACAAACAGAAGAATTGTGATTTTTTTTTTTCAAAATATTCGGTAGATTTGCATGCCACCCAGTATCATGTAGTTCACAGCATCATTTGGGAGACCCGAATGAAGCTGTTCAGAGATGGCTTTGACTAATCTCGAGAGGTTTTTGCTACCTTTTTTTGTTTTCCAAAATTTCGAACTGTAAGAAAGGAAAACTCATTAAATATCAATGTCCCTCCATGAACCTCCCTCCTGTAACTATTTTTAGCGATCATCTCCTTTGGAGTGTCACAAATCATTTGGGTTCTTCTGTTTGTTTCTCTGTATTTTGTTGGGTTTTCATCTGTAGGACTATAAAGGATGGCAAACTCTTTCAACCAACCGTAGCAGTACTAATTCAGGATATTTTCTTGTCTCTCTCCTCCCCCCTATCCATACCCCACTAGCCCGACGAAACCCATCAAATTTAATCCCTTTCGTAAATAATTTTCATGAAATAATAAATTTCACCAAAACAAAACTCTACCATCAGCAGGGTATTGGTTGGGGTGTTGGGATGAATTTTTTCTGGGAAGGAGACTTTAATCCCCTGTTCACATAAGCAAATCATAATTTCCTCCTTCATCCCAGAATTCTTCCATCTCTGTTCCTGTTTCTGTTCTGTTTTTTTCTTTATTTGGAATAATTCTAATCTCCTCATGAATATTCCGTTCCGTTTAATAAAATACAAATAGTAGAACGAATAAGAGTAAAGGACGAAGAGGAAGCCTTAAACATCCAACAAATGAGAAGCCGTCAGGAGCGTGAATATATATATTTGCGTATGTACATGGAAAAAAGGATAAAAGAATGGTGGAGAGCAAAAATTAAAATAAATAAAATAAATTACTTTCACTGGCGTAAGGAAGAAATTGAAGTCTCAAAGCGGCAGCGGTGTTGTTTGTATTCGTAACAACACAAGGCTAAAACAAAAAAAAAAAAAAAAAAAAAAAAAAAAAAAAAAAAAAACAGGTCACGCGCGCACTCTGGCAAGTGTCCATGGTATAAGAGAGGTTGGCATTGTAAAATGTTGACGGCACAGCGATTACACTGACAAGGATGACACTGACGACGGCTAAAGGACAAATGCGGGTGATGGAAAGGTCAAAACAACCCTCAAACCTTCATTTCTTCTCAAACCATTCGACCGCACCACCGGAGGCGAAAGCAATTAAGAAAGCAGAAAAGCACACAATTTTCATCTGGTATTTCGCGAGAGACCAGTCCAACGTCGTCGTCCTTTTTCTGTTGCCATTACTGGTTGTTGTTACTCTTGTTGTTGGTGCTGTATATGCCGCATTCACTGTCCGCTCAACTGTGATGTCCTTTTCGAAGAAGAAGCCCGTTATCATCATCACCATGATGAAATGGCGAACAAACGAATGTCAGGAGCAAAAAACTCGAATCCGAATCCTTCCAAGCCTCCCCTATATACTTGTGTGTATATAATTGTAACTATACACACTTAAACATAACGAAGTCATATCAGGGGGGTGGTAGGTTATAGAAGGGCAAAAACGGAATCCACCCCTTCTGGGCATTCGGTACTTGGTCTTCAGTCTTCGGTCTTCGGTGATGGGCCATCAGATCACAATTAAAAGAATTACGAAATGTTCGTCGTTTGTCGTTCGTCGTTCGTCGTTCTTCGTTCGTCGGTCGCCGTTGTCATGAGTCCTTGTCTTGTCTCCTTTTTTTTTTTTGCTTTTTTTGTTTTTTGTTTTTGTTGTATTAGAGTTCTGCGAGCTTCAGAGCGACTCTCAAAATGGTGGTGACGACCCAAGGGAGTTAAAATGTCTGTTTTCCAAATAAATAAAAAAAAAAAAAAAAAAAAAAAAAAAACCAAGGGGATGGTTGGTGTGTGTTTGCGAGTGGATATTAGTGTATCTGTGTATAAGGGTTTTCTACAGGAGACTTACGTGTACCTAATCTAATGATTTATATTTAGGTCGCCAGCCATTCATTACGCTTCATAATGAGTGATTTATGCGTGCCCATGGGCATGGAGGAAAATTATCCTAGGAATTGTTAAATGCGAAATGACATCAAGTTTTACTGGATCCATGTACGTGCACACTGACTGACTGAGTGTCACTGTGTTGGTATGAAAGTTGGCATTAGTAATGAGTTCCTGAGTGATGGATGGTAGATTTTAAGAAAATTAAAAATAAAATTATTGTACAGGGGTTGTTTTGGATAATGGAATCATGGCTGGAGGGGTTCTGTGCAATTCGATGTCGACTACAAAAGCTGGAGAAATGTGGATGTAAGCGGAAAGGAAAAGGATGAGTCTTGCACTTTAGCGAGCTATTTACTTTATCATGGTAGCTCAGTTGAGATAATATCTTCACAAGGAAGAAGGGGATGATGGTGTCAGTTTTGGATGAAATGAAAATCATTAAACGATGACACAGAAGGACAGAATTTCATTTAAACGTCCGATATGGCTAGCACATTGTGCATTTTGGCTCAGGGAGTTATGTTTTTAAATCAAACTCTGACCCAGAGAGGCAATCAAATGAAAAAAAAAAACATTTCCCTGGTTTGCATATGCATACATGGTGACCAGAGAAGAACGATAGAAAATTTTTGATGACACAGTCCATTACCATTATGTGCGGCGTTATTCTGTAGAATGTGTAGAATGTTGGCCTTGAGCTGGTCCAAAGTGGTTGGAGTGTTAGGGTACACTAGGGACTTGACGTAACCCTAAAGAAAATAATCGAGTGGTAAGGGAGATGACCCAGTCGCCAAATTTCTTCTTCACAACTTTGAGCGTTCCGTCGCTTGTATGGCATGTAGCGCCGTCTTGTTGGAACCACTGTTCGGATATATCGATGTTGTCGCGCTCTGACCACAGAAAGTCGGTTAACATCGCTCTGTACTTGAGACCATTGACGGTGACGTTATTTTGAAAGAAATAAGGTCCGTCATGCCATTAACCGCATCAAAGAGTCCGCATTGTGAATGCATTGATGCTCGGTCGGACACTTGTGGATTGTGTTTGCTCCAATAATGACAATTTTCCTTGTTGACATAACCACTGAAGCAAAAATGGGCGTCGTCCGAGAAGATGATTTTTTGCCTCAAAATCCGGCCAATATTTCCAGCACCCAATCAGCGAACTCACGACTCTGTCTATGGTCGTCTGGCTTCAACGGATGTAGGTCCAAACACAACTTCAAAATAAGCCGGGTTAACTCTCTGGCGAAGCCCAATTCAGCTGATCGGCACTGAATCGATATTTCTGGATCTTCTTTGATACTGGTTGCTGCGGCGGCTATATTTTCTTCGTTTCTCACCAATCTCTATCCGGTTGGTGGCTTAAGATCCAAAAGAGTGTACTCTCGATTAAACTTTTCAACGACTTCACGACGAAATTCGCGTTGCGTATTTACAACTGAGCCGATATTTCGATATTTTTTAATAATTTCTGCATGTTCGGCAAGCGTTAAACGATGCATGATGAATTGGCAGACCTTACTGAATATTTTAACAGCTGGACGTCATTGGTAACTTTGACAGCTGGAAAAACTATGATCTAGTCACCCGTTACAAACAGAAGCATGCAAGAACGAACAATGAACTTTATAGACCGTTATACGGCGAACACTTGCACATAGCGAAGTATTCGTAAGCTATTTCCGAGTATTTAAGGCTTAGTGGTGAACGAAAGAAAAGAAAATACCTATACATGCTGTCATTGACTACTCGAACAAAACCTCGACTTAGTCAATCACCTTATCTACCAAGGCACCGCAGTTCAGGGTCTACTTAAAGACCCTTTGAATCCTAAAGAATTTTGTGGCACGATGGACCCAAGTCAGTTGATGCGTAGAGGTCTCTTAAAGATTGATAATCACAGTCCACAGCCACTCAGACATAGACTTCATCAAAAAATTGTAGAAAGGCGCTTGGTTGTTTCGGGAGAAACATCGACGAAAATGGACGAGATAATTTAAGCATGAGTTGTACACCGACATTGGTGTACACTCATTGGCTTGAGTGGCTGGCGCACATACATATAGTGTTTGGATGCCAGCGCTCCAGCTCCGAATGTCTTCGAATGCATCACCGAGGAAAACTTCAACTTCGGTGCCACGTGTAAATGGAGAAGAACCTTTACCAACTTGGCATGGTTCCTCCCGCTGGATTGGAAAGCCGATAACAAACAATATAGGGCATGTTGGTTAAGACCCAAGCTCACTCCGGACTGTAGCCCCCTTTAAGTAGGTTTTCCTGCATCGATCTCAGACTGAAGCCGAATAGGATCCAGGATTTAGGCGAAACCAGTGAAAAAAGCCATTGGAAAGAAATGAAGCCTTCAACCTCGCATGACCACTGGCTATACGTTTCGGTTATAACAACGATATTCACGTTTGGCGTGGTTGTCAACAATTCGGTCAACTGCAGCAAACTAAGCATAGTCCAAAGGACAGCCCGTCTGCAGGATTGCATATTCTGTAGCCCTTAAAGCCAGTCTCAAACTTCAACACACAAGTAACTGCTAACATAGCAATTCCCCTTAAAGCGACTATACAATGGTCACGCTAATATATTTAATACATTTGAAGTCCTTCCAGAGAACATCGACGACGTAATGCCCCAACACTAGTTTGACAAAGACATTCATGTAAGCATTCACTCTAGGAGGAAGATGCTTCATGGACGACAAGTCAGTTTATTTCTACAAAAATCGATCCAAGACCGACAGCGGGGTTTATGGCGGTGTTTTCTCAGATAAGACTCTCATTCCGCCTTCCAAATCACTGTAGCGTGTCCCCGGTGGAATTTTGACGATTAAAGTATTTCTGTTCTGACCACTGGACTTGGTCTTATGCCGATCATTTCTCAGGGAAATGGCAGAGTAGTTCAACATTCATCTATGTTGGGTGTCGGACTTCAGAGACATTCCAGGGAATTGTAGCGCCGGAGAACTTACCAAAATTGGAACCACTCTACCTTTCCTACCTAAAGAAGTATCATCGGTAATCCAACGGGCACTGTTACCTAACACTGGTCATGTGTTTTCGTGAAGATATTATTTCGACGTTCATATTATTTTTCCATTTGTGAACTTTTAGAGGACAGTAACCTAAAGTCCATTAAACTGGTTTTGCCTGTGATTGGGTCTATGATCACAGCTTTTAAAGGTACACCATGGTCAAATTCTGATGCACTGTATTAAGTGAAGGCGGTAAACGCCACTTAGCACTGGCCAATATCTTGAAACAATCGAATCGGTAGCGAATGTAGCAAAGACCTATGACAATCTCAGTACACAAAATACCTATAAACGACTCAACACATCGAAAGATCTTGGTAGCTAACGATAAGTCGCAAACGCGTAGTTTTTACTGAAATTCACACAAATGGCTACATAACGATGGTATATGTGACTTTAAACATCCTGATTACCATCAATTCACAAACAACGACGTCATCGCTGTTAGAACATAAATAAAGTGAAATGTCAAAGCTGTTGTCGGTACAAGTTACGAGTATAGGCAAAATTTTGCTCTTGGTGCTTACGCAGTCATGTCAAAACCAAATATTCGCCAATTAATTTATGTTCACATACACATATCCAGAATATACACTGGCACATACATACTCGAATGTACTTAGTATCCCTTATAAGGAATTAAAATGGAAACAAATAAAATCATCGAAAGAAACGCACCAAAGTCATTGGATACAGGAGATAGAAAAGGCGAACCACAAACAATCATTGATCAAGGTCTTAGCGAAGAGATTCTGACAGATTTATTGATATCATAATATGGTATATCTACGAGTATATATTGTGTATCTACGAGTATGTATCTATCAATGTGTGCAACAGCAGCAACAGCAGCAGCGGCATTTTGATTATGAATCTTATTTATGCCCAAACCTCATCCCTGTCGTAACCGCCTTGTATCGAATAACTTCGATTTTATGATAATTTCGTTGATTTACCCTCGTCCTTTATGCTGGTTACTAAAATCACCTCCTCAGTCAGCTATCACTACTACCATCTTATAGATGACGGCTAAAGATGTGAAAACAACCGACGAACGACGAACGACGAACGACGACAGACACGACGGAAGACGATGAAAATTGATGGAAAATCCAATGAAGAAAATCGACAGAGATGTTTATTTATCGAATCAAAACGAATTCTACCGTATACGAGCAGAGATGAAAGCCAGAACAAGAAGTTGGAATTCAAGACAGACGCCATAATCTCTCACAGTCGTCTAGGTCGTAGTTGTCTTCCAGCTTCGTTGGTATGTTAGAAGCTACGTGAATTAGATTGGATTGGATTGGATGGGATGTATCACTGTATCACTATGTGCCTGCTGGTTGCGAAGCATATCGAATCCGAATCTGAGTTATTGATATGACTTGGCGGAGTCTTTTTTTCTTCTCTCTATCAAGTGTATTTAGAGTTACAAGATTGGAGGTTCAGTTTTTTTTTTTTTTTTTTTTTTTTTTTTTTTTGTATCATCCTGGGTAAATCAACCTCCTTGATGAAGGGAGGGAAATTTGTTGCGGTCGGTGGAAAAAGAAAATAAAAAATGAACAGTAATCCATAGTAGTGAAAGGATGATACAGGAAGCTGATGAAAACCAAGGAAAATGGTGGATTAACCATGATATAATTGAGTTCTTCACCAGCAAGGGTAGTAGCAGGTGTTGGGTACGAATAATGGTTTGTAGATAAAAAATTGCTATTTAGTGAATTGTTAAGGCCACCACTGGCGGTAACGAACATCGGTGTCTTTATTTTTGTGGGATTTTTTTTTGTAGGTAACCTTTAAGGTTGACTAGTTAGTTCAAACAACAGAATGGAATGCAATTGTAAGGTACAATGCTGTTAGATCCTGGGATTGAGAAAATCTTTCACTAACTTCATGATAACCAAGAGCCGTAGCCAGAAGTATCAATGAACATAAAGTGGCAATCGTAGGGAGGCCTGAGTACAACAATTTTTTAGGCACTTTAATCTAAAAGATCTTTTGTACCATTTAGTCAGAACTGTAGTTAGGCTAGTAGGTTTTCTATCCTCTAAAGAAAATTGATAACACTACTAGAAGAGGAGCTCATTAGTTCGTTGGAGCCGAATTGTTCTCTGAGGAAAATTTTCCGTCTAATTGCGTTGAGGGCTGGACAATCACATAAGATCTGTTCAGCTTTTTCGTCTTCTTCTAGGCAAAGTCGGCATTCCGGAGAGTCGGCTAGATTCATTTTGTTGATGACATAGTAATCATCCGGCTTTCAAGCATCGCTTTGACCCAGTTGATGGTCATTGGCCTCTATGTTAACAATTGCGCAAAGTGCAATTTATTTATGGTACAGCGAAAGGAGGCTGAAACGCACTGAAACGCGTACAAAGACAACCTATTTTCTAAGCTTTCTCTGTTCCATTCTATTCAAATGTTTTCAGATAAAACGATTTCAAGCTCAGGTAGTTTCCTGGGAATAAATACCACGTTACGCTCCCTACAAGTGTGTGGCATATAGCCCAAGTTGAAGTGAACTTAAATAATGCTAATAGGGTAGGTACAAGTAAGTCCAGACTTTTTGTGGCAGAGCTGGAAAAATCCCTTCTATGCCTGGTACTTTGTATAGTTTAAATAAGTTGACATTCCACTTAACCTTTTTTTTTTAATAAATGCGTACGCTCAACGGATTTAAGTACCCTTAAAATGCTTGTATACAGTGCGGGCGGAGGAAAATCAGGAGATAAGCACGATATTTCAAAGTAGGACCGAAAGTGGCCTTGATAGTCTACTGATGAGCATTCATAGCGAGACGAGTGTTACTGTTAAAAGTTTGAAGGGGCGGATTGTTACTGGCGATTCCTATGGAGCACTGGTGGTGAAAATAGTGATAAAACAAAGTGAGACACGAGATATTACGCCGGTGTTCGAGGGTGTTTTATCGCATGATTTCGGATCCTATCTAGCAGGCGCAGAGATGTTTTAGGAGCACCTGACCAGATGTGGGCATTGTGCTCCGATTATTATTCAGTAAACTCAACATTTTCATCATGGTAAAGTACACTAACGAGCAACGTCTGCAAATTATAAAAATTTTCTACAGATATTCGGAGTCGGTGACTGCAACTTTAAGAGCGTTAACTCCAATTTTCGGTCGTAATTCTCTACATATTCGTTGTGTGATGTTGCCGTATCAGTGAGACAACGGATTGGTCGAAGTGTCGAAAATATCGCTGTCGTTCAGACGTCGGTAGAAAACGATCCAAATCAGTCAATTCCACGGCGTTCACAAGAATTGGGCATCGCTTAGACCACATTATGGCGTATTTTGCGTAAGGATCTTGGTTTACACAAATACAAGATCAAGCTGAAGAATTGAAGCCGATGGACCATTTGAAGCGACGTACGTTCTCCGATTGGGTTCTGGAGAAGATGCGCCAAGATGATGAATTTCATCGCAAAATCATCTTCAGTGACGAAGCTCATTTTTGGTTCAATGGGTTCGTCAATAAGCAAAATATGCGTTATTGGTCTGGTGAAAACCCACATGTGCTTCATGAATCACCACTTCATCCACAAAATATAACTGTTTAGTGCGGTTTGCATGCCGGCGGCGTTATTGGGCCATATTTTTTCGTCGACGATAACAATCGTCACGTTACTGTGAATGGTCAGCGTTATCACGCCATGGTCACCGATTATTTTTGGCCCGAATTGGAAGATATGGACTTGGACGACATGTGGTTTAAACAGGATGGTGCCACAAGCCACATAGCACACGCTACAATCGATTTATTGAAGAATAAGTATGGTGAGCGCGTTATCTCAAGACATGGGCCAGTCGATTGGCCGCCTCGTTCTGTGGAGCTACGTTAAGTCATTGGTTTATGCCAACATGCCAACACGACGTTGGAAGAGCTCAGAGCCAATATTGAAATGTGTGGTCGAATCGTTGAAAATTGGATCCAACGAATCGACCGCTGCAAACGTGCCCGCGGTGGCCATATGAACGAAGTCGAGTTCCATTCATAAATGTTTTGATTGTACTTCAAACCAATAATAAAGTTTTTGAAATATCTCAATTGGTTTACCTTTTATTTAAAAAAAAGTTGTGAAGACGTTATTAGAAAACCCTATATTAGTGGATGATACTCGACCGGTTAGACCACATCCAGCACGTAGTGAAGAGACTATAGCAGCTGTAGCTGAGGGTGCCAAGTAGCTTGGCTTACGTGAGGATTTCGGCCTAAAAACGTATAAAATTCAATTTGTGCAAAAATTGAAGCCAGACGACTTGAATTTGCGTCATATTTTCAGTGAATGGGCTCTGGAAAACCGTATTTGGTCTAAGAAGCAACCGGAAGAGTACCACGAGCTACCATTATATCCATTAAAAACAACGGTATGGTGTGGTTTATGGGCTGGTGGAATCATTTGTCTATGTTTCTTCAAAAATGAGGTAAATCAGAGTGTTACCGTCAATGGTAACCGTTATCGCGCCATGTTAACGGACTATTCGCTTACGGAAATGTAAGTACGTGGTCTCGGTGAGCTCTGGTTTCAACAAGACGGCACTATGAGCCATACAGAGCGTTCTTGTTGAGAAATCATTTTGGTGTGAACTTAATTTCACGTTTTGCTACGGTAAATTGGCTGTCTAGATCGTGCGATATCACACCTTTGGACTATTTTCTCTGGGAACATGTTAAGTCTCAGGTTTTCAGGAATAAAGCACCTACAATTAACGCCTTACTTGTGTTATCCCCTAAATACCAGTCGCTATGCTCTAACGAGTCACCCAAAATTGGACCTTCCGAATGGATCACCTCAGACGTAATTGTGGCCAACATTTACATGATATCATTTTCAAAATGACAAATGCCATGAATTGTTCTTTTAATTGGTAATAAAAATTTTAAGTTCGCTTTCAAATTTATGTATTTTATTTTGCATTATAAATCAAACCTTACTATGAATCACCCTATATATTTAGGCCAGATCAGAGGGGGTGAAATATTTCTTGCGTCACTTGAATGCTAGACATTTCGTAGCATTTTAGGCGAGATCGGATATGTGGCCACTCCAACGTAAGTTGTCACGGACACACACGGAAAACAGTGCCATTCATGGATAATGTCTGTTGATTGGTCCCTAGTTAGTGGTCTTGCTTATATCGTAATCTAATGAGTTTAGCATACGGTGCCGCTCCCATTCTACAGCCGAAGAGCAGGGACGTGAGTCCGGAAACGAATATAAAAAGCGGAGAGTATTGTCATCAGCAAAGGAATACCATATATAGGATTAGAAGTAGCAGACAAGAGATTAATAATGAAAATTAAAAAGAGTGTCGGAGACAAAACGGAGCCCTGGGGCACACCGGCATTTATTTTTTGAATATCAGACTTGAAACCATCCAAGACGACTTGATCCCAAAAGTACGCATATTCGATAAAAGAGCCTGACGCCAAGCTCTGTCAAATGCTTTGGAAATATCAAGTGCAACTATCTTGCTTACGCCAGGTCCTGTTGCTACGGAAACCACACTGTCGGTAATTGAGATGTTTTCGTGTTTTGAGATATTTCATGAGCTGACGGGTTATCAGCGTTTCCATGATCTTGAAAGAAGGGTCGTAGGAAGAGAGAGAAGATGAGAGAGAAGAAGATTCGACGCACAACGCAGTGTAGTACACAATCAAGTATGTTAGCACAATCTGGAAGTGCTGAGCTGACCGCAAAGTGTACAACAAGTAGACAGACCTTGTCTAAAGAGCTGATAGCTGGAATGTCATTGTAAATGAGAGTTGGTTGAGAGGATGAGACAGAAATTCTGATATTTTGACGACCGACTAAAAGCTATGACTACCTTTGGGACATTGTAGTATTTATTGTCTCAGTTTTTAGTCGTTTTAGAATTTCAGACGCTTAAGAGAGACATTGCAATCATTCCTGGCTCGTCTGAACTTTCTTCGGTTCTCAGGATCTCATTCAAAAAAAAATATTGACATTGATCCTGTCAATAGCATCATCCACATCCTTATCGGGAAAACAAAACGACTAGCTATAGTTCCTAAAGAAGGTGTTTTCTCTAACTGTGTGGTGGGTGTACGAGAAATGCGCTGTTATGACACAGTGGTCCGACGAGCCTAGATGGGATAGCACATTAGCACTGTACTTATCAGGGTGCGAATTTAGAAACAAGTCCAGGGTGTTGGCGGTATGACTTTTCAACGTCAAGTTGTTTTCCGAAGCGAAGACCTCAACACACCGTTCTTCGGGTGTTGTCTATACCAGGGATACAATTATTTGAATAGAGTCAGACACCGCATCGAATTCGTCAAAGGTCCTACAGCTGCTGTCCAGTTTGGGACTTCTGTAGTAAATAAAGCATTTGCGGATAATTTGCTTACAGAGAGGGGATTTCAACCACATGGAATTGAATTCCGGATTGGAACAGGGACTTCATTGGGGTGGTGTTTGGTAAGCTGAATTATTACGCACGTAAATGGCGAGACCGCTGTGAGAGAAGAACGATCGGAGTGTTCTGAGAGGTGTGGTCGGCGATCTATCTGTGTTTCACTAAGTGCCAAAACAACTGGCTTGTATTTACACACGTGGATATAGGCAGTTAGCCCGCATTTGTTTGCTAAGTTCATTCTAAATTCCTGAGTCATAACAAAAAAAAAAAAGAAAACAAGTGAACAAGGGACTTGTACGAATGCACTGATGTCAGATGTGTATTCGGCATACAGTGCCGTATTAGCAAGCCACTTTTGTCCCGAGATAATGGGCAGCAATTTCGACGGTATCTAATGTCCTTTGAAAGACATTAACGAGCTGACCAACTCCATTTACATTCCAAAGGGTGTTACCGTGCCCGCTCTATCCCGTCCGGTTCTATGGGAATTTGGTCTACTCAACGTTAAAGTTGGTTGACACATTACCGAACGTGACTTGTACGGCTTGGTGAATGAAAACACTTTCGTCAAGCACAAGATGATGTATAACAACAACTGGCAACTATAATACAATGTCAAGGTTGTTTTCTTCGAAACCGAATTCGATGGAGAGATCAGCAAACACAGTATGCTGCAAGTATGACCTGCCCATCAACCACGTCCAGTTATTGAGAAGTTGCCTGCTAATCGTCGACTTCTGACCGGTCATCGTTTATTGGATTCGTTGTTCCCTTGTGTCCAATGTGGTTTCACTGTCCATCTGACAATCCTTTTCCAACTACACCAATTCGGATGTCATCATCCACGCCGGTTGCGGAGAACGTGGTAACGAAATGTCTGATATACTTCGTGATTTCGCCGAATTGTCAGTAGAAATCGATGGTGTCACCGAATCTATCATGAAACGCAACGCTCTTGGTGCCAACACATTTAACACATCCGTAGTGGTATCAATTTATCCGAATACTTTCGTAATATGGGTTACAACGTATCCATGATGGCTGATTTCACCTCTCATTGGACTGAGCCTCTTCGTTAAATTTCAGGTCGTCCCGACGAAATGTGTTTAGGTAACCCAGAACATGAGGGTTCCTGGTAATGATTTCTCAGATCTTTGGATTTGGATTAGAAAGGTAAGTTTCGTATAGTAAATACATGCGTGCGCTTGATAATTTCAATGACAAGAACGTTGTCGAATTCATACGAGTTAAGACCAAGGTCAAGGAAATTCTACTTGGCTGAGACCGATAAGAACTGCTCAAGGACGATTTTCTACAATATAACTCCTACTCTTCATACGATTATTTCTGTCTATTCTACAAGACAGACGGTATACTTAAGAACATCACTGCCTTCTAGGATTGTGAAGCTAAGATCAAGGCTAACTTCGATGAACTGTACGAGGACATCTGGAAAGGTAAACCACTTCACCGCCTTCACGCGAACAAAGTTGGTGATGAGGATAACTTACTGCCAGAGGACATTCAAAACAGCAGAAGGTAATCTGCTAAGAGGCATTCGGCAACTATTTTTGTGGAAGAACATATAACCATTGAATGGAACATCAGTGCTGTATACTTGACCCACAAGTAGGACGATGTATTTTTTTTAATAAGTGCGAGCTCAAGAGAATTTTACACCCCCCTTGGTACTGGGTACTGGGGTACTGAAGTCATGATTACAAGGACAACAGTGTTGTTTTAGTACGGCGATTAACATGCCTACTGTCGGATCAGCAACTGTAGATTTCTAAAGCTCAGTCTTGATGTCTTAGCGAAACTCGTCCGAATATGCAGATTTAACCTGACGAAATCTTGCTACGTCATCTAGGTCAAAAGAAACGTCTTTGATGTCCTCAAGCGATTGTCTTACCTAGCAGATCAGACGCACCAACTAACCTAACAACTTTTACTCTCATAAAGAACTCTCGACAATATCTGGGATTTCCTTATGCTTGCAACGATACATCACAAAATTACTGAAAACTCTAAAAATGTATATTTTTAGTGAAAATCGTTGAAGGGAATGGGGAACACCCGGCGCGAATCACTTAAAAACAAAGTCAGTGTCCCGCCAGTAGCAGAATCCGTCAAAATTATACATCAGCACTGCTGATATTGTTGAATGTTTCATGAAACTTTCTCTTCTTTAATTACCTATGCAAAATTGCATTCAAACAAAAACAGTTATTACCTTCAAAGGCAAAAGAATTCCTTACATTGTGCCGAGGAATACATATTTCTCCTTTCCTCAATGAGCTATAAATGTCATGTTATGTTGGTGTATGTGTCGTTTGTTTTTACGTCAATTATCAGACCATAAACTGTATCCAAAGGACTTTGTATAAGAGGGTGGCCGCCGCGACACCCCTTGAGCTCATTGTCACTCTATGAAGCAAACAAATACACACCAGATTCCTTACAAAACAGGCAGAAAGGACAACAAAAAACAAAAAAACAAAGGAACGGGCCTATTCGAATAAAAGGCATGGAAAGGACATGCCATTCTCATCGTCATCGTCATCGTCCTGTTGGCAATAAATCACTCACTCCTGGCAGTTCAATTCTTTTCCTTTTCTCCTACTTCCTTTTGGTTTTTCTTCTACCCGCTGTCAACTGTCGTCTATTTGATGTACGCATTCCTTATTATTGCGTAAAAATAGAAAACAAAAACAGGGGTGACATGTTTCTTGCGTTATCCTACTTAGTTGACGTGTACACACAGCAAACTGTCGCATAGTACATTGCAAAAGCGAAGGACTCTCACAATTACATAGTCGAGAGTTTAAGTATACAAAGCACAGTGATCCTTTGTACGCCATTTTTATTTTGTTGGGATTCCTGCTTTTCCATCAAAGCCCGTCAGGATGAAGTACCATCACTCGAGGAGTTTCTATTTTCTTTCAGATATAAGTTATGGCCACAAATATGCATATAAAAACGGCTATATGCTATATGCTATATACTATGTATTCAAGAAGGAATAGGAGGTCCTTGTTTTTTGTTTATGGCGAAATCCGTAAATTATGTTTATGTTGTGAACGATGGAACAGAAACTGCGGGCAATGTGCAGATGGGTGAAGGAATAGACGGATGGATTGCTGTAGAGACATTTGGGAGTATTCATGATGGCGTTTCTGAGAAAGATAATCGCATGAATCATAGTTAATCTCTTTATTCAAGGATGATGATCGAGAGAACGAATTAAACAATGAATCGCTGGAATTTATAAATATTCCTGCCCTTACATTTATTCGAATTTCTGACGTATTTTTCACGTTCACGTTCACATGTATGAATTTGAGTTCTAAAAATTTAAGATAAATTAGGTAGGTATAGGGGTTTCTTAGGAGCATACCATATGTTGCCCAGTTAATGTTCCATCAAATTGTAAGTTTGCAATAGCCGACACCTTTTGACTTAACAGCACAATTGCGGCTACAAAGTCAAAATCACCCTCTGGTTTGTTAACACGCAACTGCTACAAGGTTGAGTTAGGTCTATATTCAAAACTTCAGATTACAAAACCTTCTGCCAGAGTAATGAAATCTATTCAAACGTTGCTCAAAAGCATTTCAAATCCAATAAAGCAAGGCTGGCTGGCTTTCGCAGAGTATTTATGACTTTATTCCTTCCTGTGGAAGGAATTCGGTAGGTTTTCCGCCTAGATCAGAGCCAGGTATGCTACGCTCATGCAGCGGAGACAGAGTATGGCAATAAGCGACGTAATTTTGTCAAAACTTGTACCAATGGACATCCCACACATACGATATTATTGTCCGTATCATAGCCATGTAGATCTATACGACTATCCTTGGTGATAAGCATCATTTCACGTCGAACGCTCCTTTACATCTTGGAGATCTTCAAGGTAACATGTTCAGTCTAAAGGAATTCGTTATTCCGGATACCACCCAAATACTCAGCTTCGATGGAGAATCGGATGGTGATGCCTTCGAGCTCTAGATTAGCTAGATCATAGAGGATTGACTGAAAGCCCATTTCTAGTAAACCAACTATCGATCATGCCTAGGGCTTTCTGCGTCTTATAGTAGACAGTTGCTAGTAATGATCCAACAGACAGTACAACACCAGGGCATGCCTGAGACTAGAAGTTGGAGTTCTTTCGAGAATCAAGCAAATAGTCTACCAATATGGGCCACAACAGTGCAGTCATAATATACGTGTACTGGCGACAATCAGCATCCCCATTCAGAGGCCTATCCACAGCATTGTTCTTATCGACAAAACTAGTGATTCGTCTAAGCCACATTCTCTGATTGAGATACATATATTGTCAAAATTTGTGTTGTAGCGAGCACATTTCCGTGCTAAAATGTCGGTGAAACAAGTAGGCTGGTCAAAGTCTTCAAAAGCGGAAGATCGACGAGGCTGGAAAATCTGATGTCACCTATACTGAGTCGAAAGTAGAGACTTTCCGTTTAATGCTTGAAACTCACTTCCCAGGTAACCTAACCAGAATAAGTTCACAACTAATTCCCATTTATGAAGCTGCTACTAAGCTAAATAAGACAACACGGCATAGCTGGTATATCTCATCGGTTGTGGTGATGAAGGAGGCCATTCAACATGTTGTTGCTTCCATTGATGGTTTCCAGTCACCTGACACTAATGGCCTATACTCAGTTATATTACAAAAAGTGTGTACCGGTTGCTGGTGAGTGTAGTCTTTATACCGACGAGGACCACAGCTCGTCAAGAGTTTCAGACCTATAAGTCTGACTTCCTCCATGATGAAGAGCATAGAAAGGTTGGTCGAGCTCCATGTGCCCACAAATAATTTGCGAATGCATTCAGTGTCTGCAATGCAATACGATTACCAATGCAAAAATCCATTATGCAGGATTAAAGGCACACTCAACAAGAAAGAATACGTGCTGAGCATAATCATCAACATTGAGGGTGCTTTCGACGACGCAAGCTTTAAAGGCATGTGTAACTCGGCCAATTAACATGGATAAAAGCAATGCTGGTGGATAGGACACTGATTGCGAATGCTCACTGCGGCTAAGTAATATGTGATGGCGGTGGTTCTGACATCTATACACCAGCATACTCGGAGGATCTGGCTGTACAGAGAATGCTGGACACTGCTCTGACTCATCTAGAGCTAAAAGGCAACACCGTTCGATTTTCCAAAGAAGCTGAGTATTTGGGTGTCATCTTCGATAACAGACTTCCATGGACTAAACATGTTACATCGAAAGCCTCTAAGGCACTGTCGCCGTTCTGGCAGTGCGATGGGGCCTGTCAGCGAGAAGGGTTCTTTACATCTACATGGGAGTCTTCCCTAGCACGCCTGACTCCACTCTAGACACATTGATGAGTCTCCCTTCTCTTGATATTCATATCATGGGGTGCACTCTCAAAGCCGTCTTCCATTTAAAAAGAAGTAGCTTTGATAACATTGGCCGCCGACTGTCCTATGACTCTCGTCTTATGGATGTTACATCTGACACAATGATAATAGAACTGCTGCTGCAAAAACAATACGACTTTCGCTGTCCTCAAGACAGGCTAATTCGGCCAGAATCTTAACCAGAAAATTTCACTTCTCCTCACGTCGATTTCAGTCCTGGTTAGGAAAATTTACGTCTGTCTTCCAAGCGGAGATATACACAATCCTGGTGGCAACGAGCTATATTGTGATGGCGGTGGAGCATTTGCAACTGTAGCGACAGCCATGTTGCGTTAAGAACCTTGGTAAACTCTTTTACGACTTCTAATTTGGTTCTAGAATGCAAGACATCACTGAACCCGGAGGTCTAAATTCACTGAGTCTTTTCTTGAGAGTTGGGTTATCATACGAGCTTAACTGAAAATGGAGCGACTTTTTATGTTGCTGGCAGACCTTACGTCTCTAAGAGGTCAGCAGTCTTTTTATCGTTCCTTAATAGAAAAAACTGCAGGCTGCTTACTGTCATCCTTATGGGGCACAAGACTTAAATTTAAGCACTTAGATGTCCTGGGCATAAGTGATACAACACCCTGCGACGCTTGCTGTGAAAGTGACGACGACTTACGATCGCATTAGGCTGCCTCTTATGATTGATTTTTAGGTTGCATTTGCTATGGTTCCAGTTTTCGGAAAGGTACTCGCATCTTCTTAAAATTACAGTACTCCAAGGGTTCGCCTTGTGACTTTGGTGGTGAGAACAATATCGAATCATAGAAAAAATTAACTGACCCAGCGACGAACTGTGCAATTCTCCAGCAATTAAATTGTGTAGAAGATTCCAATTCAGAGACTGCCCATTGGACGAATAGGCACCATTGTTCCAGAGTCAGTAATTCATTTAGGAAGTATAAGGGTCATTGATCCACTATCAGTTGGTTGAATTGCTTAAATGCATCTGCTGTGTGTCCCACTTTACTCATTTCCGAAAGGATGTTGTAACATACTCGTAGTGTCGCTACATATTTTCTTTTGCTCAATGCTTGGATGAGATAGGTGCCACCAGAAGACAATATAAACACATTCGATGTTAAGTAAGATCTCCAGAACTGGGAATTGCCAGGTAGACCCCAGTTAATGCTTACCCAGGAGCCACTAAAATCGATAAAAGGTCTTTCAAAACAGCAGAAAAGCACAATCCGATAGAGAAAAACAACCATTAACCCGTATTTTTGAAACACTACCTACATTTCGTTTCTTATGTCTGTTTTCATTCGGATAATAAATTTCCAAAAATTGATTAAAACATTCCCTGTCTTCCCCTTTTTTTTTGTCGACGTACTCAACCACAACACCAAACCACATCATATTGCCATTCTCGCAATTGGCATACCCAACTCCTTTCCAAACCGAAACTCTTCCTAATCAATCGAATTCAATTGAATTGATCTTCTCAAAAGTATCTTTCGAATGGTTCTGCCTCGCTCTTGAATGTGTATTTTCGGTAGTAATCACAATTTATGACTCATCCAACCATAAAGTCGAAATATGAACAGAAATCGAGCTCGTCACAGACTCAGAAGTGCTGACACTGAGAGTTCTCGCACTTTCTGCTGGTACATGTTCGAATGTACTCAAGCCCTGAGTCTGCCAGATATCTTGAAATTTCCGACAACAATTTATGAAGTCTTGTGAGTTTAGTTTTTTTTTTTTTTTTTTTTTGAGAGATGACTGACATGATTTATTGTCAATTGATTTTTATGACACAGAAGCGCATAATGGCACGTCGCCATTTCGGAAAAAGAAACCCAAACACAAGCCCAGGCCCCCAAGGGGTGAATCTAATTTAAATTTTCTAACTTACGAGTATACCTATCCGTTCTGCCATAGTCATTTACATTGCCACCCCCTTCAGCAGGGCACCATTACTTTTATATTCAGGGCCAAAGTAATTAAGAAGGGTTGTACGGCATAGCCCGATGTAGTCTATCTGCACTTTGGGTAACTTTATGCGTCGGTCGGTCGGTCGTGTTGGAAAATCTCCCAATGGCAATTCAATCAATCAAAAGTACTGACATCCATTGCCGTTTTATGCTCCCTTTTCTTGCAATGTTTTGAGTTTTCTTTTCGTTTTCTGTTTTTTCCGTCTTCCTTTTCTTCTTCTTAGTTAGGTTTTGAAAATTTAACCAACGAGGGTTGGTTGTAACTGTACGTTTATACACTTATATTCGTAGAAGAGGGTAAATTTGCCGCTCGGGGACTTATAAATATTTTTTAATTGCCCTTCACACAGATACACACAAACCAATAAACAAACGAATAACACTATCAAATGGTTAGTGAAGTAGGAGAAGAAGTACAATAAAAAGTAGAAGAACTAAACTGGAAAACTTCGCTGTGGGTTTTCATTATAAATTTTGTGCTTTTCATCCTTATTTTTCAACAAAACGATGGATACTAAACAGTACAGCACAGGGATGGAGTTGAATTGTTAACTAACAAGGCGATCGTTGACGTTTCCGAGAGTGTCCAGCTTTTCAACAGAGTTAAAATCCGACTTAGAGAACTCTATGACTGGGAGTCCTAAGAGGAGCGTCTCAAAGTGATCCAACGTGCATTTAGGAAAGGTCAAGTGGATTCTTAAGGTTGATCTGTTAGACCATAAAGTTCTCATCTTCAGTGCAACCAATCCTAGTAATTTGACTTTCTTTTGGAATCTCAACTTCCGAAATGTCCTCGAAGGGTAGAACTGCTTTAAACTGTCTGGTTATTAGAAAGAGAATTAATTGAGTTTAAATATTTTTGTTTTTGGATGCGGGTTCGTCGTAGAAAAGGGGCTCAAATCGAAGGTCATCAATGTTTAGACCACCAGTGATCGCTTCACTGTGATCCACGTCAATGCAAGATTCTATAACATCAGCTTCATATGTGCTTGTCCAAATTACGATGCTAAAATTGTACTCGGGGACTTCAGTGCCAAAATCTGTAAGGAGAACTTTTTTGCGAAATAGTTGGAAAATACAGCCTCCACGTCATGAAAATAGATTTACATACTTTGCGACTAGTAATACAGTGACATGTAGGACGAGGTTCCTTTACAAAAGAATCCACAAACTAACTTTCTAAGTTCGGATGGTCGAAGTGCCAACCAAATTGACCACGTACTTATTGACGGACGTCACTCGTCAAATATCTTCGACATTAAAATATTCAGAGGGACTACCAGGTATCAGCCCGATTCAGAACTCGACAGTCAAAAGAAAAAAGGTGGTTCAACATTGGATGCCTGTGCGCACCGGAAATAGCCAGAAAATACATAGACCGCCTGGACGAAAAACTCTCCAACGAACTATTGAACCGAAAGTTGGACGACAAGTAAAACATTTAAACAAGTTTTAGGCTCTTTTGAAAGAGAAATTCTTCCTCAAAGAAGACACAACCGCGAACTCTATGAACTGTGAGATGTGGACATGTGAGAATTCGTCGATTTCGCGACTATAATGCTTCAGCTGAGAGAGTCTTCGAATCCACTCCACCAGGTTGCAGAAGAAAAGGAAGACCGAAAGAAAGAAAAGATCAGCCGATCACGGATATAAGTAGCACGTCCGGGACCCTAATGGATGGAAGGCTACAGTTTAAGTAAGTAAACAAATATTTTTGAGTCCCCACACGGAACTTCTTCCGCCGGGATCCAAAATACCAATGACATGGCTCTAAAAGTAAAAGAAAGCGAAGTGGTGTTTAGTTAGTTCTCTCCAGGTGGCGGTTGAGAGATTTATTAAAATACCATCCGCAGACCAAAAACAGACAGAACTGATACTCTAAAAAAATCCAGCATGGAAAGTCAGAAACGGAGAGTGCGAAAGCAGGTTGAAGGTCATCGAGAAGGTCATGAGAATTATCGTAGTAACTGTAGTCAGTAATGCTACAAGAAAAGAGTCTTATGACATGGGTGCGGCTTCCGATCCATTAAGAAGAGCACCCGGCTTGCGCGTTCGCCAACTAAGTCCACTTCCCTAAGAAAATCGGACAGAGGACCAATCATCTGAATATCCTCCTACGAAAAAGAAGCAAATAAATTCGCCGTAAAAATCAAGCGTACACAACAGCACGCCGAAGCCAAAGCCGAAACAAAATTAAAAAGAAAGGTCGACGCAAACTTGGGTTAAGGTAGCCAGGAAAAAGCGACAACGTTTTATAACAACAATTATAAATAGGAAGACCGGAGATCTGTGATAATCCATGCAAAGGTTGTCATGGAACCGGGCCAAGCAAACACCTCGATGCATGGGTTTTGTAAAAGCACTGCCGCAGAGAGCTCCAAGCGAGTCAATGAAGTGACTCTGACGGAACCTAGTAAGAATTCTTTTGGTTATCGTCTAGAGCCTAAGAATATATCACGCCTACGTATCCTTTTCCCGAGTCATCGCTGAAGCAATGAAGGTGCACTTGCAAAGTCTTCTTGGATCCAATTCAACGTGGATACTCTCTAATTGTTTACCAGAATCTGAAATTAACCTAGCAGTTCGTGGAGCCAAGTTGCTGCAGAATTAGTCTTCCTTTTATTACACGCAGAGCGACATATCTAAGCTGATCAAACGGCGAGTAATGTCAACTCTAGCAATAGCAACTCTACTTTCACTTTAGGAACATGTTCCGACAAAGTACTTCGTCTTCATTAATTTACCCAAACATATATGGTAACCCTTCGGTCAATGCATTGGTGAAGTGAGGGTGAATACCTTCTATATCTGCTGTCAACTAATTCAGAGTGCGAACGGTAAAGTATGCCGTACCAAGGGTGATAGTGTTAAGTTGTAATCGCTTCCTTACATGTTGCAACTTGCAGGTCATACTAATTCCAGCTTCAAATTCTACCCTAAATTTTCACAATTTGGAATACGGGATGCCGGAGAGGGACTTTCGGCCATTAAGTGGATCAGTTGAACCTTTTCTAGTCATTCGTCGCTCTCACCCATCTGCGGGTGAGATTCCTTACAATCCTTACAACCCAAGACATTGCTCCAAGTTTAGGATGTCCTCAAAGAAGACAGAGACAATTGCACGCTATCATACTAAAACCAAAAAGAGGACTCAAGTTCAAAGCGTACATTATCTAAATAGAGACACATGTCATCGTAGATTAAGCAAACGTAACATAAAGGGTAAAATACTCGTAGGTATGTTGTACAAAGTTTTTAACTTAAATTTACCCCTGTTTCTCCTCCACATATCCTAAAGCTTAAACCTAGTCAAATCTGAGAAATTTGTCAAATCTATGCTGGATTCTGACAAAAGCACCGCATCTATCGCGAAATGATAATGAATAATGCAAACACGAAGGTCTACTGGGAGCTAGCTGCTGCAGTGACACCGCCTATCTTAACTCTGAATATCACCTCGACTCTAAATCACACCACAACTCACCTGAATCACTCATCATCATCGTCAGTGTATAATCTCCAACACACTCTTGGACTCCAGAGCCAGATCTTTCAGAGTTTCTTGAAGCATTGTCTAACGATCGGGTCAGCCTTTGGGATCCTGGCCGTAATAAGGCAAAGATACTTCCATAAGGCGGCTAATTATTTCATCACAACACTGGCTGCAGCAGATTGTCTTGTGGGCCTGGTTGTTATACCCTTCTCCGCTCTGTATAACGTTCTAGAAAATACATGGTTCTTCAGTACATATTGGTGGGACATCACGATCTTTTCTATGCAGCGTCAATCCTTAATTTTCGCGGCAGACATAGACAAGAGGTCTTGAGCTATGAACAATTTCCGATATTTGGCGACTTGAATGCCAAAATTGAAAAGGAGGACATTTTTGGTAGCACAATCGGAAGACATAGCCTACACGACACCACGTCTGGAAACGGACTTAGGCTAATCGATATCGCTGCGGGACGTAACGTTACTATAGCAAGCAGAAGGAAACATTGGGGAAACAAGATCAGCAAACTTTCAATCAGATTGATCATGTTACTATCGACGTAATGACGTAGATGTCCGAACGTTCCGAACAGCCAACATAGACTTGGTCTACGGATATCTCAGATGCCACAAAAACAGGGTTTTTTCGGCAGAACCTTTGCCCAACGCGTATCGCAGAACCTCTTGAGAAGTCTTTTGAAGATAGTATCAAGTGCTGAAGACCAGTGGCTTAGATTCTGCAACTAACGTGCTGGATTTCATCTGCCCACCACCACAAAAGATTACAACATGTGAAACAACATGCCTACAAAGCGGCGCTGCTCAAAAGGACGAGAGCTGCTCTAGAGCTTACGAGCAAAAGATGAGGGAAGAACATTAGCTTCACTAGCAAAAATAGAAAGAGCATGAGAAGCGCGCAATCGAGGAAATAGATAGCTGCTACTTCAGGAAATAATTCGAACGTGTCAGGGTAAAGATGGACAAGGAAACCTTGTAGTAGAGTACTGGTAAATAGGGAACACGACACAAATTCCGCTGTCAGGCAGAGCGAAGCATTCAATGTTGACGATGCAAGTAAGGAATTCCGTCCACGCGACCAAAATGAAGTGACGACAGCAATATGTAGAACACGGCTGCCGGGCCGGGTGGCCTACTCGCCGAACTATTTAAGGCAACGGGATACCACTTGGTAGGGAGCATACACCAACTTATTTACAAGATTTGGTCGGATGAATATATATATGAATGGAACCTCAGCATCCTTTCCCCGGTTCACAAGAAAGGAGACCCTCTTAACTGCGCCAATTATAGAAGTATTAGTCTCCTAAACTTCGTATATCAGATCTTGCCTGCCGTATTATGCGAGCGCCTGAAACCATTTGTCAACGATTGAACCCTGGATCAGTGTAGTCTTAGACCCGGTAAGTCCACAATTGACCAAATGTTCACATTGTGGTAGATCTTGGAAAAACCCCAAGAAATACAGATCGATAATCATCACCTTTTTGTCGATTTTAAAGCCGCAGCACTACAGAGCAAAGCTATACAGAGCCATGTCTAGTTTTGGCATCCATGGCAAACTCGTCCGCTTGTGCAAGATGGCGATGGAGAAAGCTCCGAGACCTTTGATGTCAAATACTTGAAAGAATTGTACAAAACTCACAAGCCAACACACGAGGTACGATCTTTCAAATGTTCAGTTGCTTGCATACGCCGACGATATTGATGTTATTGGTAGAACATAGCAAGCGCTGTTACTGGTGCGTTTGCGAGTATAGGAACAGAAGCGGCAAAAATAGGTCCAGCTGTTAACGAGGGCAAAAAAAGTATATGCTATCAACAAGAAAGGACACCCAACATTGACGAATCGGCCAGATTGTCACAATCGACAGCTATAACTTTGATTTAGTAAGGGACTTTGTCTAGCTATCAGATCTGAGCACAACATCTCTCCTGAAATCATACGAAGAATAACGCTTGCCGATCGCTGTTTCTATGGGCAGAGAAGGCAAACTTTCTCTAGAACAACCAAGGAAACCCAGTCCTGCTCTATGGTTCCGAAGCATTCTAAAGTGGGTGAAGATATCCTTGCTCGTTTTGAGAGAAAAATTCTTCGTAATGTATTTGGTCCCGTATGCGTTGACGGGTTCTGGAGGAGATTGCTGGGACATGTAGAGCGAATGAACACTTCGACTCTAATACGGAGACACAACGCAGTCCACCCCGAACTGTAGCGCCGCCTAAGTAAGTAAGCAACGTATACACCGAGTAAAAATCAGCTTCATCACTGAAGAAAATTTTGCCTGAAATTTGGTCATCCAAGTGGGTCATCCAAGTGCTAATGTTCAAGCACCCAATTGGTTAGCTGGCTTCAACTTGTGAGTGTATTGAACTTTATAAGGTCGTAGATGTACATCCAAATGCAAAATACGCCATATTATGCCGTAGGACAAGCTCAACTACTGTACTCGCCGTGAAATCGATAAATTTAGATCTTTTTCGACACTTTCACTATTTTCTCTAGACCTTGAGATATCTGTAACAAAGCCAGTCTCTTCCAATTTTTTTTACAATTTTGCCTATAGTACGTTGGCGATTTAATCGGCCATAATCTGCTCCTAATGCGCGAAACGTACCTACAACAGAATAACAAATTCAGCAAGTTAGTCAAAAATGGCAAACCTTGGACTAAATGTTTTGACGTATGCGGTTGAAACGACGATGTCAAATCCGGACCACGAATTGGATGACCCTATACTACGTTCATTTCTCTCCAGGTATGTGGTATGTATTTCAGATTAATCTAAATAGGGCATCCATAATTGGTAGAATGGGAACCTGACCTTTTTGAATCAGAGCAGTTCTTGACTGAAAAATTTTCCAGACAGACTGGTGGTTCTACTATCGTTATGATAGATACAAAATGAGAACTGCGCCTACAATCAGGTGGCAGTTGAAATATTGTTTAAATATGGTCTACTGGTTGTTTACAAGGCAAACATTTCAGTTGCATCAAAGTCCTTCCATACGGCGCTTTCTTCTGGTACTGGCTTCCTTGAAAACAGCATGACTAGGAAGCAAATTGTTCCGTTTGTTTCAGCAAACTTTTCCACACGGCTCAAGGGTTCGTACACTTCGATGCATATATTGAACGCTTCTTTTAGTTTCTTATTGTAGGAAGGACGTCATTTGATTGGCAAAAATAGGACCATCGTTACTCTCTTTGTAGTCCCAAGGCTTGGAGATTTCCCATCACCTCTTCGTTGGACCAGTTTCTTTCTCCTTAGTAAGCTTTCCTTCTTCATTGATCAGTCCAATTCATTGGTGAGCCATGTTAAATGCTTTCAGGTCCTTCAAGAATTATTTAAAGTTATCCATTCTGTATCTTCATTCATAGTCATATCCTTTTACGGTTTCTGGCAGTTTTATGTAGTTTTTTCCGGTTCTAATTACTGCCCGCCAGGAGGAGCAATCAAATCCGACCCTGGAAATAGCCCCTTAAATTGTTAGCCGCTCTTATTTTCCTCCAGCTCATATTCATTTCATCCACTTATACCTTCCGAATTGCTCCAATTTACAATAAATTCGCGCAAAGAGAAAGAAATAAAAAAAAAAACACAAACGCAGATACAAGTAGGTATAGTAAGGCAAATCCGGCCTGTACAGAAGTTCAAGCTGTAGTGGCTACGAAAAGGTTCTTTACCCGCGCATTTGCTTTTCTATCAAAAACATTCAACTGAGTGATTGCGGGTGGCATAGAGGTTTGAGGTAGTAGTGGGGTACAACGGCAAGATACTGATAAACTGCCTAACCGGAGCCCATCACAGGAAAAGCCATTTCTTTCTCTCATAAGTCTTTGTCTGAGAGTGTATTTGTGTGTCTATTTGGCAAGAGATTTGCAAATGAAAAACACTTGAATGCTTGAATCCTGGAATCCGCGCTATCCCTTAACATTTACATCCTGCCAGTTACCACTCGTCTTTCAGCTTTTTTTTCTCTCTCCTCTCTCTTTTTTTTTTTTTTTTGTATAATTTTCCACGTTGGTAAGGGTCGCGCAACGGGTGACGTTAAAGAATGAGTGATACTCGGTATATCTGGGCTGTAGGGTGTAATAATTCAAGAAAATAATGGCCGTTAATTTTCATAGTCCTTCTTGGTGCGAGGGTGGCTATCCATTGGATGGGGGGATGGCTAAAAATCGGATACCAGTACATTTGAACCGGTCAGAGAAGGTCGAAATCGTAGCCGTAGTCTTAGCCGTAGTCATCGTCATCGTCATCGTCATCGTCGTTGGCGTTATTTGCTTCTGCCAACGTTGTAATTGGAGCTTTCTTCAAGAAAGTTTGGGTAAGGGTTGGAGTCGGAGTTAGCTATCTATGGGTTGAGAAGGAATCTTTAAGTTGAGACTGAATCCCTGGGTGGTGCTGATGTAAATGAAATATCTAAACGAAGCTGATGGAATAAAAGTGCAGGAAGTCAAGTGACAAAGATTTGTGAGCCATTTTGAATGAAAGGGAATACAAGAGAAAGACAACAGAGTAAGGATGAGAAAAACAAGGCAATGGCGTAAGAACAAACCGAAATGACTTCAGTTTCCACCTTAAATATATTATTATGATGGAAATGGAAATTGATGGTGATAATTAAAAGGAATAAATGACTCGAAAAGCGGTACACAAATTCCAAAGTAAGCACCAGCGTTGAGACGTAGAAGGAAGTTAAGAAAAGAAAATTGGAAAATTATTTATGGAAGAGGAGGAAACAGTTCTTATTTGGGTTGAGAATGATGATCGATTAAGTGGACTTATACATAGTCAGTTTGAGATACATATATTCTACTGAGATACGAGTACAATTCCCCACTAAATTACAACGAAAAATTGCTGGTGATGTTAAGATGGCATCTACGAATGGAAAGGTAAGCAAAATCAAGTCCCTTAACTTCAATTCAATGGTATTTGCTCTCCGTAGTAATTTATTTGAAATACTCAGCGTGTTTGAGGCACAGAAGGAAGTCAAAGGCAATTCAAACAGAAATCGCAGTTGGACGAAACATAAAACTTTATAATAACAAAGTAGTTAGCTAGCTCTAGCTGAACAGTTAAACAACTCAACCTAGTTCTGGTCAATGGATGTAGTTACCTTCGACTTAGATCGTTTTCTGGTCTTTGTATTACTAAAAACTCGAGTGTCAAACGAAAAGTCTTTGGCCACATCAGAATGGCGTTAATAGCTAGAGCTTACTGTGCGAGCCTGAACATGACACCTTAACAAAAATTGGTTCGAGAGTTGCACAATCATCTAGGAAGTATCTAAAAAACCGTGGTATAGAAGGGGCACACGAAAAAGTTTTGCAATTAAGAAGGATTCGGAAATCCTACGAAACAAAGACGCATTGGTTAAAGATTCTCACGAAAGGAACACCACCTATAGGTTGTGGACATCTAATGGTGATAAATCTTACAAATCTATTGCAACTTTGGTTAAATGGAAAACCTTGATCTAAAGTTATAACTTCGCAGAAGGTCAACTTCTACTCTACGAACGATAGGAAGCAAGCCCATATTCAAACTAGCCAAAGGACTAGGATCCAAAAACACTCTATGACAACTCTTCAGTTTAAAGTGGGCTCGCATAGTCTGATGACCGAATTTTCAGTTCAACAATTAAGGGATTTTGGTGTGACACATAGGAATCGCTGCGGAATTCAGTGAATCGAACGTCTTCCAGATATGCTAACTTGGCCGAAATGTAGCGCCATCGAAGTGATTGAGGAAGTAATAATACATTGCTCTTCAGATGTATCTACGCCCGTTATTTCTTAACCCCGTCACGTCAAGCAACTTGGGGTTGTTTCAACAAGAGGTGTAGAATTGTTTTTTGAATAAAACCAACAATTGTTGAGATATATCTGACCGCCATATATTCACGTCATTTGGGATCTACTACGGTGATGGTGGTTTCGATTTTCGCTTTTAGATTTGAAATTGTTTGCGGATAGTTGACGTAGATCTTGCTTTTAATAATGCCCCCAAAAATATATAATGAGTCAAGCGGTGTTAAGTCTCAGGATCTTCGGGGCCAGGAAACTTCGCGCGCGATAACTCGATTGTTTCGCGACTGGTATGGCACGTAGTATAAACAAAAAATTGTTTATCATGTCTCGGTAGTGCGCTTCATTGACCGTAATGACTTTTTCGGCCTCATTTTCGAAAAAGTGCGGCCCTATGACACCTCTGATTCATAAACCCCGATAACAGGTTCCTCGTTCTGGGTGCATTGCCATCTTCTAAATCACTCGTCGATTTTTAGTGGCCCAGATGCAGCAATTTAATTGGACCTTGTACGCATGGAGCACCAAATTTTTAGTCAAAATTCGGTATAGGGTGGCTGTGGTGAGGTCAAGCTCTTGAGAACGGTGATGAATGGAGGTGTTTGGGCGCTTTCCTTTCCTTTACAGAGTATATGTGCTGCGAATAATTTTCTGTCTTCGATCAAATGGGGGAGATATACATACGATTATACTGTCTGTTGAATAATAACCAAGTGAACTTGTGGTAAATGGCATACTAGAATAGGCCTACTTTACATAAATTCATAAGGCATTCGCGGCTTCTTAGTCAATTTATGTCGCAAAATCTTGACATGACTTCATGTATTCTGTCCCTAGTTTGAGATCTAAGTACCTGTCGAATTTTTTAAAGAGGAATGACTTCGCTGTGAGCGTGCCAGCATAGTTATCCCTTGGGCCCTATTGAGGGCGAGGTTCAAGAGTAAGGTCAGGGACATAAGGATACACACCGATAAACTGCGAGGATAAGGGTAACAACAAAGATTTTCAAAGCATACTGACAAAAGCGGAGATATCGTGATCGTGATGAGAGATTTTAACGTGAAGGTATGCAACGAGAACATCACGTTCAAATATCCGGCCCTTGGACAAAAAAAAGGGACAACGACGAAAAGTTTATTTACTTTTACAACGTCAACCACTGCTGTTTGTCCACGAGGACTATCATAAAATCAACTTGGTCTCGACTCATCGATAATGTCCGTAACAAACGTTGAGTTAACATTACAACAGACACTGAACCCCATCTATAGTGACTACTATACGCCTTGTTAGTACTTAATGCTGGTTGTAAGGGGATTGACGAGTGGTCGGAGGATAGCTCTTGGCAAAGGTGTAGATGTAGATACTGATTCAAGTCTACATCCGCCGCTCTGAATAGTCGGCCGATGCCGAGTATAGCCTTAATCTTTTTTAAATGTGAAGATGTGAAAACCCCGAGCTAACTATAATATTCGCCGTAATCCAGCCAGCTCAAGACTTGGTCTAGCACAAGCTACTCTTTCCGATTGTGCTCCCAAAGAACTTTTCTTTTCCTGATTTACTGTTCAAATTTACCGAGTGGCATATTATAGGCTTTATTCGAAGGTTTTTTCGTGGATATCGTGGAAGTAGGTACCCTTTGCTAGCATCGTCCGTTTCTTCTTTGCACGCATATATCAGCGTACTGTTGGCTTACTCAGCATTGATGCGGATTGTTATAGTGCATTCCTTCACTTGTTGAAAACTCAAGACTTTTTCTTTAGTCTGCGTCTAACAACAAATTTATCCGCCGCTCTCGTATATTTCTCCAATTTTTCATCGACTGTTTGACACAACTCGCAACACTTCACGTTCAGATTCTTCAGGGGAAAGAGACAGTAGTCAATTAGGTGTGTTTTGATGCAGATGTTGGTTCACTTGACACCACCCGTCTGAATCTGAATCTGCTTCAGAACTCCATTTTAGGGGTTCCTCCAACAAAACGGCACAACTGTGCAAGTTCGCAGGTCTGAAAATTGTGTTACATTTGCGAAGTCAGTTTCAAAGTACCTACTGCAGAATGTTGGCGATGGATATCCTCAACGACAGACTTGAACAACATAACTACTTGTCAATTGATGTCACGTTGACTGTTGCGTTTGTAGGTTCTTATGGCTTAGTACAACTGATTAAGAGTCCTTTGTCTTCTAACTTCCTTATCCATTTATTGAGTGGTGCTGAATCTATGTACATGCTGAACGAAATTGTCATTGAGTGTATGGTATCTACCAAGGCAAATTCTATGAAAAATATCGATGGTCTATCGATCACCATCCCCAACTATCTCGCATTGGTTTTCAACATTTTAATTTGCGCACGTTGAGTTTACTACTCGACAACACTTCTACTGCCCCCAAAAGCAAAATAATCATAGTTCTTCCCCAACTCATCTCATAGCTTTCATCTCTCTGTGTCTCTCTCGCTCGTTTCTGTTTCTGTTCTGTTTCCCCATCCACATTTTCCTGTTTCTTCTTCATTTCAATTGAGTGTTTGCGCTGTTGCTGTACTCGGGCTCGAATAACCATTGCAGCCATCGCGCGTTCTCAACTGTCAGTCAACATTTCACCTTTTGCCGACGCAAACCCACTGCGAGCAGCATCACTCACTCATACCACCGCCGAAACGCCTGTCAGCTCTCTGCCAGAAGACCGAACGAAGGAAACATGAAAAAGCAAGAGATCATCCATCCGGCAAAGAGGTGGCAACAAAATAATAACAACAACAATTCCAAATGCGAAACCATCCAAAGAGATGAACAAGAGCAATTGTCGCTTTGCTCTGTGTTATATCTTCTTGATTTGATGCCTGTGTGTGGGTGAGTGTTTTGTGTTGTGTTGAGCAAGCAGTGAAGTATTGAAAAGAGAAATCAATCAATTTGAGGAGTAAAGTCCACGGGAGATGGACAGGTCGGCTGCTGCGCTACTCAGTGGTACCGCCCCTCCACTAAGGTGGGATAGTACTTTGTACAGTTTTGTTAGCATTTTTATTGTTTTCTTTACTATTTCGCGGTGGTAAATGAGTGGGAGAGAGATCGAATTATTAGTAGGGGCATCCGATACACTAAGTGGTAGAGCGAGCAGAGTGATTGGCAATTTTATTTTTGCCAGAGTAGTTTTCTTGTAATCGATGTGAGGTGTGGGTTTAGTGTGCAATTATGAACCGGAAGATGGAGCTACGGATAAAATAGGAGAAGGACAGTGCAAATTTGGTCGATATTGATGGGGGACTGATGAATGTGATGATTTTTAGTTTTTCTTTCTAAGAACAGAGTTTGAAGTGTAATTCGTGATAGCTTCGCGGACTGGACATCGTTGTCAGGCGATATGTACACCAGATTTGGAAATAATCGTATGTGTGTGTGATAAAATGTTTAGCCTACCTTTCCGATCCGAGCGTAAGAGGTATAGGGTGCGCTTTATATTACAGGCCGATTTTCTTTGGCTACCATTTTAGTTGAGCTGTCATTTGTGCCTTCAAAATTGACAGTCGTGCATTGTCGTCGGTAACATTTTATCATGAGGCATAGTGGACCTGTTGCTACGAAAATCTTACTGCCTGTCGTGAGACGCTATTTCGTTGGTTGAAGTGAGTTGATGTGAGTGCATCTAGTGTCTGTAACGCTGTGGTTTTGCGAGCGTAGAAGAAGAACCATTGAACGACGAAAGACGACTCGTCACAGTTTTGACGCGCTCTAGGCGGAGATAAGACATAATTTGGGAGCGTTTAGCTGGCTGCAAATAGCACAGCAGACAGATTAGCCTTGTCTAAAAAGCTAAGAGTTGAAATGCCATTCGAAATGAGTGTTGAGGTGCGCTTTAGTCAAATGACCGGAAATCTATACTAATTTGGCAAGCCCTGTTGTTTGCTATTTGTTTCTAATTTTGAACACCGCATGTGCGTGCCACCACCCACTGTACAGCTGGTGCAGTGCAGTTCTTTGATAGATTCGCCGTCGATGCAGAAAGAGCCGTGAAGCACTCAAAGCGCTTTTTTCTGGAAACAATCAAGCACCTCCTCATCCTTTTTTTTGGATAAGTCCACGCCGCTGTCTCGTACAAAAGGACTAAGGCTATTAATGTTTTATGGAACTCTGCTATTAACTTGCCTTCTGAGGCGAAAAAAAAACAGGAATCGAATGATCACTGAGGACCCTAAATACACAAAGTTTTAACCACTACGAAGTCATATCTGTCAACTGTGACATTTTGACCGAGTCATCAATGTTGTGTAACCCTTCTTGGTAACAACATGTGTTCCGTTCTTCCTCGTTTACGCCAGATCTAATTCAGTGCTATTTTATGGGTGTAGTACATAGAAACAGCATCGGAAGGATGTCTTCGCATCATCTAACTTTTCTGGATGTCCAAATAATGAAGCAGGAACTGGTAGATAGCAGAATGCGGGAGAGAAAGCGGACAGTTTCACTGCTAGGTACGCCATAAACAGCTCGCTGTGTTCTGCTGATAATGTCCATGCCCTTAGCATAGGCAAGGAGTTGTACGGACTTTTGCTTACCCCATCATACTCCCAACTACTATGCTGAAGGATTCCCATTACAGTGGATCGCTCTTTTTGACATCAAAGGTCTCGATCGACAGGCTTGGTCGCCATTTGTACATGATTGGGACATATCGGAAATCCCATCGTCCACAATGGCAGAGTAAGCAGGTTTTCAACTTTGTGGAAAATGGAACTATTTGCACCCAGTCAGGTTGCGTTTTAATTTTACTTTGTTTTGGACAGAAATTTATTGCCAGCTGTTGCAAATTCGAGTTTAAACCTCGCTGCCAACTCATAGTAACAACGTTCGTATGAATGCCGGCATTTTGCTTGCCAGTCATGAGAAATTCGTATACTTCGGGAGCTGACTCGCCATTAATTCGTGTATTTATTTCTGTCGCAATCAAGCCGGAGGATTGATGCTTTGTGTAGGTTCAGAATAGAATCGACTGAAATGCCTGCTAGGTATCATCATAGATCAGCAGATTGACTTGTTTAAGATAGTGCATTCGATAATACCGGCCTCGCGAACTATTTGTTCTGCAACTAAAATGAAGGGTCTACCAAGGGCCAAGCTTCGGAACTTTGTGGGAACTTCCCCTGTAGTGGGGCACGTTAGGTCGGATCAGAAAAACATCCCTACAGATGTCGCGTGTGCTTTGACGTGAACACCTGTCATGTAGACTTAAGTTCATCGAATGATCGTATCTTCATGGGAGCTAGGATAATAAACAAACTCGTGTTGAGGACACAATAAACGCCGGATAAACCAATTCGTGAAAGAACTTTCCTGCAATTTTAAGTTTAAACCACAGCCACCTTGACGGTCTCAATAGGGGGCCTACCCCCTCCTTCAGAATGCTGACCTTTGTCCCACAGTACCGCGTTTAAAGTCCTGGTGTGGACTACTGGTGGCTCTGCCGCTCACTAGGACCTATAACAGGCAGCTAGTAACTGATCAAATCGTAGCACCCTTCGGTGGCGTCAGATGAAGATGTTTACGCTAAGCCAAATTTTTGTCCTACACCCGTTTATTATTAGATTACGTCATTATGGGGGCCCAGTTATCCATAATCGTTCAGTAGAACTAACTACTCAATCCGTAAAGAATTTAATAATGCTCGGTGCCTAGTCAGCTGCCTTGAATTTCGCGAGCTAAATTAGTTGAACTTCTCTTCTTGATGTTTTCAAAGATGTTGAGCGAGTACCAGCAAATTAGCTAGCGTTAATTGCACGCTCATGTCTTTTGATAGTGAATTTATGTCGCCTTTTGCGATAAACGCAATGCGCAACAATATCAATGCAACCGGTGGCAAGCCAGACGATATCACTGTGGTACTTGCAACAATTACTAGATTATTGTCCTTCAAATCAATTTGTCTTCTTACACCAAGAACAAGTATCAACGGTTTGCTTAGTTCGTTTTGTAAAGAATTTAACTCTTCTGCTTCTGGGTTTAACTGGCTGCGTCGACAAGGTACCACTTATGAATCTCCTACACCTTACATTTGATTGATCTACAGTTAGATGTAGATAGTTCGTAGAACTCGCCAACGGCATTGGTCCATATATGCTACACAGGCATTACGCATTGCTCGGCGAACTTCCTCGTCAAAGCAGAGGATTCAAAACACATTAGAGATTGCTTTTCTAATGGCCTGTTGCTAGCTCGATATGGCATATCAGGGTATGCCAATCTTTTTCGATTGTAATTAATGTACGCAACTCAGAAAGTCTGGCCACCGAAACCACTGAAGAAGATCTAGAGATGGTATGTCTACTTGTGCATATTGAAGAACTAGCTTTGCTCAAATTTCGCCTCGTATCGAAGGACGTCAGCTTAAGTCTATTAGCAGACGTCTTGGTATTTAGTTTCCGATTCTTCTACAAAAATCTGAGATGCAATGTCTACATCAAGCCGCAGAAATTCATATACAGTCCAACCCTTTGCCAACATGATCAGAAAATTTGACAATCGAATTTGGACTTTTAGTTTACGTACGCATGGCTCTGTAACTTACTATTCAATATTTGTTTTGGTGACACTTTCTTACCTTGTGTGCATATGGTTTCATCCCGGAAACTGACAGACGTTGGTTTTAATAGATTCTTTGTTATAACGGCATTAATTCAGTTGTGAGCTAACTCATTGAACTCGACAGTGTATTGTCGAACTTTGAACTTTTAAATCAAAGAAAATGCTGTCAAACTGTTTACGCCGAATTCAACTCTAACCGAACTCTACTGGCCGCGCACAGAAGCAGTAGGTACATAATACATACAGCTTAGGCTAAAAGTTAAAGATACTCAATACACTCCCAGGGTTTGCCTTGTGACACAAAGAATAGGCAAGGATTACAATTCAGAGACTGGTGCGTTAAGTATAGAAAATAAATTCTGGGGATGCATGAATGTAGATGGAGTCTGGCGATTCTAAATAGTACACTGATGTGTTGGAATATATGCTGCAAACATCTTTTGGGAAGACGCACACCGATATGTTCTAGACTGCGGGAGATGTCTTTGTGAATAGCATTCACCGAAATATCTCTAAAATGTAGTCGAATGAAAGGACGCGGGATGATTGGAAAAATTTCACTCTATGCTACATCCTGAAGAAAGGAGACCCTTTACCTGCGCCTATAATATTTTTTACCTCAGATTACTTTCTAATATTTCCATCACACAAAACTTGAAACCTAATTAAAATCCGATGACCTTCATTCAAGTTATGCGACGACAAACATAGTTTTACTTCAAAAAAATATATAAAAAAAATTCTACACAATCTACCTGCTCACGGCAACACTTTCTCACTCCACATATCTCTTTACTGAAACCAACACAAAACTCACATCACTTTCAACCACCACCCAGCCCCATAGCAAACCAAACAAACAAAAAAATTCATCAACCAGATTTAAATGACAAGAAAATTCATAACACCAGAGAGACGAAAGCAAAACGAAAAGAAACAACAAAACCATAAGGACAAGCAGAAATATTATCTTATCGCTCTCTCTTCCTCACTGCACCAAGCGCAAAATTTGCAATTCAAACCTCTCCCAACGAGTGAGACAACATCACTCAAATGATTTATGCACACAAACGCAAGCCCGCCAACCCCAACGCCAGCTCCATCTCCGTCGCGCAATCATTTCAATGAATTTAATTAAAAGCACACCAAGCAAGAAATCTTGACTGACAGCCAGAAAAATGCACCGCACTGATGGAGCTATGCCATCCAGAGCAGATCAAAGCGAGACAGACCGAGAGGTGTTAACGAATAACGATTTCATTGTGTGGAGATATGTTTGTGTGCGTTGTAAATGGCGCAGGCGATTGAGTGACACTTTTGCACAACAAAACGGCGTGGCGGCACCCAAGAAGAAACAGAGAAAAGCAAAAGAAAATCTTAGTTGCTTTGTAGTGGATGATTGATTGATTATGGGTCTACATGGGGTGGGAATGAGAGAAATGAGAAAACTCAAGCGAATGAGTGAAGAAAGACAAATGACTAAAAGTGAACGACTAGAATTAAACTCACTCAGAGTGGAGTTTTTAAAAACGAAGAGAAAAGATTCTATTTAAAAGAGACGGTGAAAAAACTCAGCGAAAATTTATCCAAGAGAGAGTGGGAAAGAGCAACAGCGCTAGGGTCGCCATAACAGCTCTTCGCTTAGTTGTCATTCCAAATCAACCGGTGAAATGTGCATTTGGTGGATTTTTGGACACAAATTTGCGTTCGTTTTCAAAGAATTTTCAATCTTTTCGTTGTTCCCTAATATTAGAGCAGAAATTTCAATAATCTGTTGTACTTACCCCGCTCAGCTGTTGGCAAACTCTGGAAGAAATCTTCTGCTGAAGCGACGTGGAATTCTACTTTTCCGTTGACTTCACCATAAAACTTCACACTTTTTTGTGGTATCTTTGAGATTGACACCTAATCACTAATTATCAAAAACAAACTCGACATTTCAGCGCGATAAAATCAGAGAAAAGGGTAAAGTTTTTCAATTCACTTGCAACATGCGGCCGTAGGTACGAAAACGTTTTCTATTTTGACAGCTGTCAAGCAATTCGAGTGAAAGAGAATTGTGTCTGGCAGAGACTCTCTGGATTGAGTAGAGAGAGTGGAAAACTTGTTTTTTTTCTCAAATTTATTTTGTTTGATTCTTAAAAAATTTGTATGCAGTACGCCTGAAGTTTTTTTCCAAAAAAAAAGTATTTCGTTGAAAAGTTAGCAAAAAGGGAATTCGATATAGTTAACGACTAGTTCCTCTATTAATTCTCTCTTAGATTCGAGATTGATTTCGAAATGCCTTTGTGGCAAGAGTGGAATACAAGAAGCTCCCCAAATCCACTCATGTTTCGAGTGCGTGTTGAAGATTCATCGGAATACTGGTTTTTTGTTGTTGTGAGAACTCCTCTTGCAAGTTGGGGAATGATTTAAGATTTTGAGTATTCTGTGAGAGATGAATTGGCAATCAATCAGGACATTAAGCACAGAACATATTGTAGCAATCGATAGTCCAAACAGCAGTTATGTTACTGGTTTATGACTTAACATTTATCTATCCTTGGAACTATCCACAAATTATTATTAAATTATTTATCCACACATAGCTGCTGAGTGAAGAAATAGGAATATCATATGGCGAACAATTTAGTGAATACCACATGGAGACGACATAAGCAGTATGTCGCTAGACAGTCTACTTATAAACTTCCTTTCTTAGCTGACGCTGTAGACCAATGTGGATGTGGGATGAATAAATCGTCCCACTTTCTTCCTTGGCTTTGTCGGTAGTTTAAAACGTCAGATTCGAATTCTTCCCACCAGCTTAATGTTGGTATATTATAGACTATAACGTGCCTTTTGTGTCCAATTCACTTTCACCATTTAAACTTGGGCAATTCTGCAAATTTTGTTGCTGCAGACAGAATGACACAAATTCGTAGTTGCGTGTGCTCTTTTCCCCTATGAGTCGGCACTACAGCCTTGGTGGAGGCTCTAAACGAGGCTGGTAGTACCCGAACTCATTGAAAACTGAGATTCCAGTGGTTGTCAACAATGTTAGGCAGATACCGGTTTGAAAGTACCGTCGGCGGCTTCCATGACAGACTCTGAACATCAAAATCAGTATCCCATATAAGGTTTCGGGCCTGTTGGACAGAAAGAATCCGAGAAAATTCAACTGGACACGCTCGGCAAGTTCACCAATACTCCCACTAAACTCAGAAGGAACCAAAAGGGAGTAAGAGGTTAAGGGAGCCTTTCAAGATCTGAACGGTGCCCTCGATAAATGTTTAACACATGATGTGTCCAGTCAGGAAAAATAGATTTGAAGCGACTATGTATGGAAACTTCTAAGCAGATGTACATCGCATTTGATGGCTTCAAGTCACCTAGCACCGACGCCATAAATGTATATTCAGTTCTGCTACAGAAACGGATAGACCAAGACTGGCGAAAAGCTTCCTTGTCAATCTGAAAACCATACAGAAGAAGAGAAACCTTTATATCGAAAGTTGGAAAAGATCGCCAAGAGCTTCAAACCTACCCATCTGAGTTCTTTCATGTTGAAGACTATGGAAAGAATGATCGAGCATCTTGTGCACAAAACCGCTTTGGAAATGCATACTCTGTCCAAAATGCAAACTGTCTACCAACGCGGACTATCCTGAGAGGTTGCGCTATAAAGCCTGGTGGACAGAATGGAAGGCGCACTCGACAAGAAGAATTATACGCTGGGCATTTTTATAGAGAGTATTTTCAATAGCTCGTATGCTGTTCCATTTTCTGCTAAGCGCTCGCAACCCATCTATAATATCTATGCCCAGGCATATGCAAATGATATAGCTGTACTGCCTGTTGGGTGATATCTAGGAGATAGTGATCGACAATTTGTTCATTTAAAAGAAGCTTTCAGTCAAGTCTCTCAAAGCTGAGGTTGTTCTCTTTACGAGAAGGAGGAAGCTGTCTTTTCTGGATGGCATGCTGAACAACAAACTTTTTTAAACTTGCGTTAGAAACCTCCAGGGCGATATTGACCTTCAGAAGATTTTCTCTATCTATACGATGAAACCAGCTTTCATGAAAATACGTCGACTGCATTAATCTCTCTCCCCTTGATATTAGTATCATGTGCTTCACTCTCAAAGCAATCTTCCGCTTAAAAAGAATGATATTTGCAACGATACGTAACGAACTTCCTTATAGACATGTCGCCTGATGCAATAATGGACTCCCTGTGCCTAGGAATGGTTTCGACCAGAATCTGACCCATCACGGATGGCTCTTAAGTTACTGACGCGCTGCCGGTGTCTTTTTGGAGGACGACAATATTAGATTTCACTCCACGTTAGGAAGCATTTTTCTTGCGAAAATATACCTACGCAAACCTGCTGGGAAAATCCATTTTTTGAAGAATCAATGGAGGAATGAATTTCTCTCACTTCGAAGCTAGTTCGGAAATTCAAGTTGTGTCACTGAGTCTTGTTTGGATTGTAAATTACAATGCGATCGTGGGAGATTAGAGTACCAACGAGTGAAGGACAAGCCTCAGAGTAGAGTTCCTAAAGACCTGAACCTGGATAGGATTGCCTGTACCGTCGATTATTGCTTCCATTGATAGGTAGGTCTAATGTGAGCATGATTGCAGATGACACAACACTTTAGGATGCCGGAAAGTCCAACAAATGCTTTCCGATGTACCTAAGAGGTTACTGACTTTTTTTGGAACATTGTCACAATGACTGGCAATAGTGTATTGCCAATGCAAAATTGAGAAGAAACACCTTGGAAACAGGTCCGCTATTTAAAATTGCGAACTAAAGCGTACAAAGTGTATTGCCATCATCTTGGCTTCTGGAATCCTAGATAAGGCCCCAAAATTTGACGAGACTTTGCTATATTTTTGAATGGAATATCAAGAGAAGAAATTCCGCGAAATATATTGAAGGACAACAACGATACTTTCTTGAACAGATAACAACAAGTTTTGGAATAGAGAGACATAATATCTTACAATAACACGCTACTTAATGAAGAATTTTTTCATGGAACATACCCTTGGTTGTTGGGAACGAGAATGAAGCGGCTGATTTCATGGAAGCCGAAAAGATGCCGATAGTAAGGCGATATTTGCGAATACCGAGCGTGTAAAACGCACATTTTAAGGCGCTGCAATCTTAACCAAGAGGAATGTAGGAAGACAATCCAGGCAGAGCTCCCAGTAACGAGTGATTGCCGCAGCTGCTAAAAAGGTGAAAACTAATAAGTCCACCGGTTGTGATTTATCAGCTGAGCTACAATCTGCTTCCATTCAACACACTAATCGCCAATCGACTAAGCCTTAGACTTAGTGCCTTTGTTTTGATAGAAAAAAAAAAACAAAAATCGAGAAATGCCAGTGTAACTTTTGACTGATATGAGTCTTGGAAGAGACCAACTTGTTTACAGTGAAAGCTCAGCACTTATTCATCGAATTCAAAGTCGCATATGGTAACAATTATCGTCCTGAGGTATACAGCTCGATGGAAGAATTTGCATACCCACCAAAGCCTGGATAACGCTCTGAAATTTGGAAACGGCTCCTTCGATGTATTTTCACCTGAATTCTAAATCTAGCCCTGAAATATACACCGAAAGCACCATCCTGGAGAAGTTTGTACACCTACTAGGATACAAAATCGATTTTGGCATTATCGATCACCCCCAAGTGACGGGAGCCTTACAATCATTTACGGAAATCGAAGAAATCAGGACAAAACCAAGTACATTTTGCTATCTGTGCCAACTGGTGCAGCCAAAAGGATCTTTGAATCTCAGCTCGAATTGACGGAGAAGGTCGAAAATCGTGGTTTGGTGAACCAAGTGATCAGAGATGGCAGAACGCTTAGTCCGGAATAGAAAAAACACCATTCCATGGATCAAAGAGGATGAACAGCTGCATATTTCCGGCAGAGGATCTTCTCAGCTCGGGCGCCCGTAAGTTTAGTAAAAGCATCTAAGCAATGTGACCTCTTAGTGATTTCAAAGTTATTGTTCGAGTAAAACTGAAGTGATATTTTCTACCACTACCTCCAGGGTTCCGATCTCCAAATCTACAAAGCCAAGATCAGTATCCCTATTCTTTTTTGCTAAGTATGAGGGAGTCATTCTAGACTGAAGGCCTAAGAAAGAAAACCGGACAGGAACCGCATGTTCGCCTTTATTTTCATAGGACAAAACTTACAACCATAGGTGGTGGTTTGAACCAAAATGGTTCTATGTTTTAACACCGTCATGGCACGTCGTATACTCACTCCTTTGGTAGACCGTTCTTAGCCTGAAAATTCTCAAAACACAGGATATCTTAAGAAACGAAGAATAGGAATAAAAAGGAGCGATGGGGTCAAGTCTAGTCGAAAACGGCGGCTGAGCCGTGATTAGTTTTTCGATGTTGACGACCGTTCGCATAAAGGAAGGTCAAAGAAGAAATTCAAGAAGAGCTTGTTTCAGCATTTGGAGTTACCCGCCAAGCCATTTCCAAGAGTTGCATGCTTTGGGAATGATTCAAACAGAAGGAACTTGGGTTCCCTATGACTTGAAGCCAAGGGATGTTGAGCGTCGTTTTTTTGCCTCTGAAAAACTGCTACAACAAATTGATTCATTTCAGCAACTCAGAGCCCGGTCATGCTTCTACGTTGTCGGCTTGGCCGAATATTCACGCTGCGAAGGTTATGCTGTGTATTTGTTGGGACCAGGTCGGTATTATTTGTTATGAACTGTTGTAACCCAATTAGACCATCACTGGGGAACAGTTTCGACCTCAATTGATAGGATTAAGCCGAGCACTACGCGAAAAACGGCAACAATAAAAGCAGAGGCACGAAAAAGTAATTCTACAGCATGACAGTACTCGGCCTCACGTTGCTAAACCAGTTAAATCCTACCTGGAAACGCTTGGATAAGAAGTCCTACCCCACCCGCCATATTCCCTAGATATTGCGACGTCCGATTATTATTTGTTCTGGCTGATCAGCAGTTCCGCTCATATGAAGACATTAGAAGGCTTGATTCGTGGATAGCCTCAAAAGATAAACACTTTTATCGTAACGGTATTCGAGCTTTGCCAGAAAGATGGGAAAAAGTTGTAGATAGCAATGGGCAATACTTTGAATGACTCATTTGTAACCATTTTTTCACAATAAAGTTGCATTTTCTTAGTTGGGCACCTAATAGAAATGTTCACATCAATATTAAAGCAACCGTCAAATTGTTCTTTTTAAAAACTTCCTTTTCCATGATCCAAGGGTTTAATGTTGCACTCCTCTATACCATATGCTCCATCACAGGAACAGAAAGGGAAATGAAAAAGTAGATGATCCTACCATACGGGCTAGCCGGACGAGGATGTACACTAGTCCTCTCTATTGTAAATGTAGTTATTCTCCAATGGGTAAAGTCCAAAATTGTTGAATACTAGCCAATTCTAGATAGAAACTTTGCCCAGTAAATAGAAATAGAAGATGCGACCTAATTAACAGAACTCGAACTTTCCAAAATGGGAAATCAAACACCCACCGCTCTAGCCGTACAAATAAAAAGAAATGCCCAGCACTAGATGGAGATCAGACATCGCATACTAGCTTTTTTTGATGACCTCTCAGAAATTTCCGAAGTTACAAAACCAATTTTCAAACAGAATGGATCTGAGCATCGAAAACGACAACACACATCTATTGTACAATAAGGCCATTCAAGTTGTGGTATCTTAAATTAATCTCGCAAATGCTAGACTCTAATCTCAGGCAATACAATTCCAGAAATCGAAAAAAGAAGCGGTCCTACCATGCTCCCTAAAGGCACTCCACTCTTTGATGGCAAACATAACCATTGTACATCTCTTACCAATGCCAATCAGCCCTACGCCGATTTATTCAGAAAAGTATGTCCTGCAACACATATGACAGTAGACTCACTCACATCACTGCACCAAAACTCAACACTGCCTCTGGTGTGAATTTATGAACTTACAAAAGATACCAATCAAATGTCTTCACAATTACCATTGTCCGACCCAGGACCAACATGGCCACTGAAGTCAATCGGATGTTGACGATGATGATATGAAACTGGTATTTCCTTAGCCTACCGCCTTAACATCAATCTTCCCACCTAGACCAGCTTGCACTGGCAAAAACAAAAACCAGAATCAATCGCGTTCATAATCTCATAGTCAGCATCTCTAGCCGAAGAATTTCATTTCTGGAGGCATTTCTGCACACACTAATCCATGGTCACAACTTCGACGTCGCCGTGTATCCATCTTCCTGCCAGAGGGGGCAACAGCAAAGCGCGCAACCTTCACATTCGACTGTTGAGTGTCAAATTTGAAGAATTATCGTCTCCACCCTAAAATATGGAATCACCGAAATGGAGGGAAATTTATTGTCAATTTTAATGCCTTCGGAGGATGCGTCCCTCTGTATCTCTGTCGGCTGGTTGAAGTGGTCGCTTGCTGAATTGAGTCCTTGCCATGCCAAGAAAACAAGAAACCTCCCTCTCCCATTCGGCATGGCATCGCTTCCATAATTTATTGTTTCACAATCGGCTGGAGTCCCTTTTTTGCATTTTTTTTCCTTCTCTCCGGGTTTTTAATTTTTTTTTTCTTATTCTTTCTTTGCTGGTGCTCCTTGGGCCTATGTTGAATGTTGGATGCCCTTCACCTTAAGCGATTTTGATTTGTGTCCTTCTATCTGAAATGTGAAATCATGTGTGTGTGTGTGTGTGTGTGTGTGCGTGCGTTTGATTTAATAACAGACGACACCAAGTCGTGGAATAGATGATAGACGCTTCCTCTAAAGTGGGCTGTGGCTTTTGATGTATCTGGAGATACATCACCTTGATGTTGCTTTCTCGGCTGGTTACGGCCGTAGGCTAGATCAATGATCTGCTTAGACGTTCATGTCGATGTCGAAGAGTAAGTAGTTGAACCACCCCACGAAGTGTTGCGCCAATAGTCGTATAAGACTTTGACATGCAGCGGACATCTGCTGCGGATTCCAGCGCTTGGCGTTCCTGCCATGAAACAAACGAACAACTGTTCCTCGGGGGCTATGTTGCTTCGTCGATTGAGCAGTTGTTTGACTGTACAGCAGTAGGAGATTCATGTATGATGTGTGTATGAAGAAGAAGTAGTGGCACACATTGGACAGCAACAAGAAATGCCTGGGACTCACAGGGAACAAGGGATCTGACATCTTGAATTTGCATGTAGCCACAAGACGAGAGAGAATGCCTTAGAGCTGTGCAAAAAAAAAAAAAAAAAAAACGGCAACAACAACAGCAGGAGCGCATGAGAGGTAGAAATTAATGTGCGCACTTAGTATCTGTCGGAGGGGTGCATTGTTTGGTCAATTTCCGCTGCTTTCCGCGCACTAGCGCAAAGAGATGGCTAGGTCTTCGACCGACTGACAAAGTCGACATACCTACCAGTATGACGGTGTGTTGTTATTCATCTTTGCCAAACGATTAGAGCTTTGAGGTGAATTAGGTGTACCTCGCACTTCAACTCTATGCACATCCTGATTGAGATGAATTTTGTAAATTTGTTTCAAAAATGCATAGTCGTCGGGTGGCTTGATTTCTACAAATTGACGAAAATTTGTTTAAGTCGGCGAGAAAGTTTGCTTAAATGAAAGGTACTTCGAACCAAGATGGTTATGGGAAGTAAGTCAGTTTAGGGGACAATGTGGGTTGTAATATTTTACTTAGGATAGTGAGACTTCACTTCCAGAATGGAATTGTGACTTACAATATCGGTGACTCATATTCTGAAAAAATTGACTAAATTGTGGGATGCCGGCGGGTTCTCTTCCTTGGCCTCTACTATTGAACATTATTCAAAATGGCTTTTGGTGATTAAGATTGTGGGTGTTGAACTTCATGGTAATACCGAAACGATTTACTACCATCTCCATTTTATAATCGACGACATCTGAAGGTTTCTGTCTAAGACATACCCAGTGTGCCTTTCGAAGTTCCCTTCAACGCAGGTGGTTGATTTGTGAACCTAAGATTCAAGTTTTGATTCGACTAGATCGTTGGTTTTGTTGGTCTTAATAAATATTTGTTTTCGCACATAGTGCTGTTCATTGGTGTCATGATTGTACCTTGCCATCTATTCACCCTCTTTGAATTGGGAATTTGACATGCGGTAAAGTACTTATTTCGAAGGACCCAAATATCACCTTCGCATTTCTGTGACAAGATCAGGGGTTTGTAGAGCATCATTTTGATCTTGAAATTACAAATTTTAAATGTATCTTCTCAACCAGCACTAATGATCCATAGTACAGTTTGAAGATAATTCTTCAAAAAGGCCCTAAAATTCTTCCTTGATAGGGTCTTCAGTTGATCGCTTTGAGGCGGTTTTCCAGAGTCCATAGTGGTCCGTCTGTTATGATAGCTTTGTAGTAAATGTTGAATTTCTCCTGAGGCGAGAGGCCATTTTCTAGGATTTGATTAGCTGCAGGGCTATAGGGAATATTTTTTTTCGTAAATGACAGGGTTGTCAATCCAACCAATAACCCACAAACCAGGAAGACTCTCTTTGACATTGCAGAAACCGGATAGGGCGATGTTAGTAACATCATTCGAGGATAAGAACGTTGCCGATGATCATCATAGTTTTATCTGGGAGAAGGAAAATCACGGAGGAAAGAAAGAAAGGTGCCGATGGACACTGGTTTTAAATATTTTAAGGTTATAATGGCCAGAAAAAAAGGCAGAATTTCTAAAGTTTTTGACCAACGATCATAAATTTTTACTATCTTTAGGGCATTAGAGTATTTTTTGCCTCAGTCTTTGTTCGTGTATTGGAATTTCACGCGCTTAAGATAGACGTTTCAGTCATTCCTGGGTCGTTTGAACTTTTCGGTTAACCTCTTTCGGGTTTGTTTTGAAGGACCGAAAAAACTATTCTCTAACCCTGACAGCTTCTTTACAGCCTTTAGCTCAAAAGAGAATAGTGCCTATGATTATGTCAGCAGCGACATCGATGAAACATAACGTCCAGTTAAAATACCTGAAGAAGCTGTTAAGTCCGCTCCAATTGACTAATATTTCTCTCACAACATCCTTTCTTTACTGGCTCAATGCATGAGTTTCGCAACACAGAGTGGGTCATGTGAAGGTTACGGTTCTGTTTAACCATATCCATTTTTTAGTCCACGAAAGATATCAGCGCCCTTACGCAGTATTTTTTAGTTTTGTTAAAAAGTAGGGGTCTTAAAAGAGAACCCTGTGGAACTGCATAATTTTGTCTATTTTTTTGCGAGTGTTCCATCGTTGTTATTGTCGGATGTAAGTGTGGAGTTTTTACATCCTGAGCAGTTTATACATAAAGTGGTGACAAGAGGACATCTTCGGATACAGGCTTAAAGACTTCGCTTCAGGGCAAAATAGCATCGTAGCAAGCACGCGGTTTTCGACTTTTATAACATCGACTTCGAACAATTCATCACCAAATGTATTGATAAGGAGATCGGCGCAAAGTACGCCTCTAGTATTCTGGATGTATGAGTACAAACAAACGTTCCAGGGGATCAACATTGACGCAAGCCACTACTTTGTTTTGTTTGGATGACGGCGGGTATACTTATCGGCTGTTATACCTTTGTATATGCTGTGAGAAGGTGTGTGTGATTCTGGAGATCTATCGCTTAAACTCGCTCGATGCTCTGCGACGAGAACATCTTGTTCCGAAAACCAATAGCAAAACTGCTATCAGAAATGCCGTCTCTAGTGAGACCACTGACCGTCAATGTGAAATCCGTGGTGTGACGATAAATGCCGGCGGGCATGTGGCGAACGGCTGTGAAGGAGGACTAGCGTGGCGTTTCAGAAGATGAAACGAACATGCCTTGGCCACTAATTATAAATAGCCTGCACAGATGAACACGATAGCCTGGTGATCGATTCGAATTTGTGGTGAGGGTATTACGGAACTGTTTTTGCAGACTGTAAAAAGGTAATGACGATCAATATTTCCATTTCCATTTAACCTAGACGATGATGGGAAACAATTTGATTCACCTAACCTAGACGAAATTTTACTCAAGTCCAACAGGGCTACCAGTACTGACAGCCCAGCTCTCGACATGTTCAAGGCTGACTTGAGATGACTTTGTGAAGAGCAAATGATTTCTAATATATGGTCAGACAAAAGGATGCCAAAAGTTCTATGTTTTGACCCGATGTAGAGTTCCAATAATAATTGGGTGCTGTGACTCTAAGATCAATAAGAGGTTTTAGATCGGAATCGACAAATACCAGGAGTGAAACTTGTGTTTGAAGTTCAGTGAAATTAGGGTTTATGTTTGTTAGAAGTTCACTTTAAATACACACGACATAGGTATACGCAATTCTGGTGAAAAGAGGTTCCCCAAACTGCGCCACCTACTGAGGCATCAGTCTCCTCAATAAGGCCTAAAAGATTTCAATTTTCTTAGAGCTTTTGTCATGCAGCATCCTTACCAGATTTTTACATTGCGACAGACTTTGGGGATGGCCCTTGAGTTGCAAATCCACACCCCTCAAAATAGGCAGGTAGAAGTCTTCCTAGATGTCAAGTTCACCTAGGTTCCGCAGGCATTTATATTGACAGCAACAACAGCACCTTAGAGAACAGCTCAATAATGCTTTAAAAGGCATTGTTTGTCCCAGTCCTCTTCTTTCTGCTGTATTCTGCTGTCAGAATTCATCGACTTAGATGGGCGGGACATTAAAACCAAAAGAAAGGGGAAAATGGAGGAGCAAAAGAAGTTCATATCTCAGATGACAGCATAAGAAGATGACAAGTAAAGGTATGTTGAGACCTAGGTACAGAATAGGATGATTCTTCAAGTTGTTGGCAATCCAAACGAATGCTTTCCGACACCTATAAGAGGTCAGCGCCTTGCCTGCTATCTCTCAGTAAAAAGGACTGCAGACTACTTCTTAGTGTGCGGCCATAAGTGACATTACACCCTGAAATGCATGCTTTGAGAGATATAACCAGACCGCGAAGCATTACCTCTGTGAATGTCCGACCTACGCTCTCATCAGGTTACAGGTAAGCGGCGCTGATGTGGTGGTGGGAGCTTTAGGCATTTTATTACTGAAGCGCTTGGTCACCTTTCTATGAAAGGCTGAGGAAGTTTAGTCGAAGGGACATGCTTTGTTCTACCAGATAAACAATTCTGCTACAAGCTCCATCCTTACGCTTATTTCCAATATAATAACATCCCAGCTACTAGCCCTTTCGGAATTTGAATCAGATAGATTCGTTAATATGCCTGTGAACTCAATGTTCTCGATAAAGAAAGAAAATATGTTGAAGACCAAACGTAGCCCTGTGGCATGCCAGTTGAGATTTTATGGAAGACGAGTTCCATTCCATTACTCACCATTTTCATTGAGCTTTTCAAAGAGTACAAAGTCAAGAAAGATGAAATCCTATCAAAAGAAAGTACCTCGGGCGGTAAGACTTGAATGACTTTCTGCTCCTATTTCTCATAACCTCAAATTGTCAGACAGAAACCAAACTAATACTTAATAGGCCTTGATTTCTCCCATACGTCCAAATTCAAAAAAAGTCTGAAAAATTCCCCAGAACTTGAAACTAATCAACGTTTGGCAAAAGCTTTCGAGTTGAGACTAACAAATAGCTGCAATTTGATAAGCCTCAACCATCATCTTCTAGCAGTAGTTCCATATATTGAGGCCATAAATAATCCTTAACCGCAAATTAATTATTAATCAACGACTCAAAGTTGATTTATAATATTCGAATGGGCACTGCGGATGTGGTCCCGTAGTGGACTGTAGTTGTGTTGTTGTAGCGCGCCTCACTCACCGCATTCAACTGGTTGGAGAGAGAGGCAGACGCAATGCAACGCACAAAACACCAAGAATCCATCTTAATGAAAATTCCAATCTAATAACAGAATTAATAGCAACCTCCTCCGGCACACCTTCTCACCCCTCCCCATTGGGCGACTGAGTATTCCTACATATATGACAGTGAACAGAGTGAAGTTCTCTCGCACGATCGATGATCCTGATACCAGCACCTGCATTGATGCTGGCATCAGACAAGACAAGACTCCAGCGCTAGCAATCTAAAGATGAAATGCGCACAAATCCTCTACATCGATGTTGAAGTTGAAGTTGAAATTGAAGATGAAATTGATGTGGAATCTGCGAATCGGTGAATTGGCGAATCGAAATTGAAATCAAATTCAGACTTCTCGGCTCAAGACAACTCTTGTAATCGACCACATCCCGATCATCTGACCATCTGACCATCGTTGTCGGTTGGATTCTACAATCGGAGTGGTCAGTGGTGTACCGCTGGCTGGTTGGCTGTCTGTCTTCGAGATTGTGGAAAATATCAGTGTGATGGTGGACGTGGAAGCCTTTAAATCTCAAATAACAAATCGCATAATTACGGGGCCCTTTTCGCCTTCTATCAATGGCAATGGCACTGGTAGGTATCTCTTTGGTCTAAAACGAACAGACCAACCAACAAACGGACGGACGGATGGACGATGGATTGAAAAAAAAAAAAAAAACACTCTGCGCCCATGGAAATAAATCAGACCTCATGTCTGACTGTTGTGCGATGGTGGTATTTCAGTCAGTCAGGTGGATGTGCTGGTTGGAGACTGCAACATACTCGTACAAGTAATAGGGAAAAGAGATCAGGCAGAAGGAGGATAGTTGGATAGGTAATGGTGGTTTTAGTTTACGACGACGACGTTCCTATGAGCCCTGCGGGTGAGAATTTCGCGCGTCCACATTCGACAGGCAGAAAAGCGCGCGCACTCACGCAATCATCATTCGCTTTCAATTCTGGCGTTGCTTTGCACTTTATGAAGGAGTGGCGGTGAAGGAACGTCGGGTATGGAAATGGAATTGCTGCACGATGGTATGGTAGTAGAACCAGCAGCAATGAGTCTATAGACAGATTGGTAGAGGATTTGTGGCCATAAACAGACGGACAACACAGACATATGGCCAATCGAAGTGGAAAATTACTGTAATCAACTGCTTCTGTGGCAATTGAGGTTTGCTCTACTACTGGTGTGCTGATGTTGCTGTTGTATTATACCTACCTACTGTCGGTCGGTGCCTACTAGTGGCCATTGTCCAAAGAACGAATTTACTTGGTTTTGTAGGCTGAAATCAATTTTAAATTGAGATTCGATTTTTTTTTCTTTCCAGAAACTGAACAAGTGATTGGGCGCAAGTAATGTGCTTATATGGAGTTCACGAATGTTCTAACGATATGGAAGGTGTTTGTGTTGAAAATCTAGTATGTAACTAACACTTATCTATTACAGTGTTGGAAACTGTCCATTTGATCTTTGGCAGTCACTTAGACTTTTAGATACTCCCTTCAGTGGAACTTCTGATGTTGATGGTAAGACGCTTACATCAAACAACCGGAAATTACAGAAATTACCGCTGCTAGTTTTTAAAAATTGCTTTATGGCAATAATTGGTGCCAACCGATCGTTCACGTGCGATCAAAAACTTCAGACTGCGAGCTAATAGTTTAAGATGCTTGAGATGATGAGGAGATACTTTGGAGTTACTCTGTCACTAAAATTTTTCTAGATAGAGTCATAGAGAGTCATAGAGTCATGCATTCACACTATGTGTAAAGTTTCGTAGTCCAGATACTGGATGGTTGTTGGTGTCGTTAGTAGCCACAGTGAGTTCAGGTGCTCTTCTAGTGGAAGCAGTACAGCTACTAACTTTGTTTTGCAGCCATTTCTGAATGTTGTTGTTTGCTAAGTTTTCCAAGCTTTTTGGAGTTCTTTAATTGGCTTCATGGAACTGCCATTTATGGCAGAAATAGGCAAGAGTTTTCTTTTCTACCCCTTGCAGAACTTCCCAGCTGACATCTGGTTTCAAAAACGAATATTCTTCACAACCAGACCGCATTTATTTTTAACTTTAGAGAAATTGTCCCCCAGTTACTTGATGTTGGCTTCATTGGAATATTTGGACAGCAGCCAACCTGCCTTTTGACCCGAACTGTCGAAGAATGGTTTGACCTCAGCATCGGGTAGCTCAATCAATGCATCGATGAATCTCTCTTGTATGCGAGACATTTGCTAGTTACTGAGAGTTATATCTACTGGAATCACATTTTGACCTACACGACCTACTATATATCCTTAGGAAGCCCTTTCGACTACTGTCGATCTTCGGATTGCATACGCTTCATTTTGGTACTCCTTTTATCGGGTTGTGAGGTAGCAACTTCTAGAGCATTTGAAACATCTCCTTTTTGACGGTCTTAATTTGTCGTAGTTAGAGATTGGAAGTTGACTGGAAAGCCTAACAAAATTGACTTCTCAAAGGTACTGAAGGATCCCAACACTGGGATGGATCTTTTTAGGTTCATAATTTGCAGCTTTTATATCGAAACCCTATTAAGCGATGTCACTCTACTGCTAAGCTGATGAAAACGTTTTCTTAAAACCGAAAAAAGAACGACTTCTTCAAGAAGGTAAGGTACTCCTTCGTGAGATTCAAAGTATATACCTGATGATTGGAAATACCATCAATTTCTGTGGACCAAGAGTTTTCAGGAATTTGTAAGATGAAAGATAAAAGCTATCGGTTTCCCGATGACAAGGATGTCATCAAGAGGAAAACTTACGTGGATCATACGGTAGATGGATCAGCTATAATACTTTTGAATAAAGCAAGAAAAGAACAAACTCAATTATAAAGGAAGAAGAGTTTCAATGAAGCTAACAATGAACTTTTTATCGCAAAAGTTCCTCAACAATATCGAGCAGCGGCATCGTCATCAGTTTTTATCGAGAGTAGTGCAATATATGCATAGGGTTTGAACTAGCTCATCTGAATTGAGCATAAGCAACCGGCTGCTTATACCCAACAGCAGGTGCATTACGCCCACACCGCTCAAAGTCAGATCACTCTGATCCGAAGCTACCTAGCTACGAACTAGTGCCATTATTCTCCTCTCACCGCTGTCATGCTTTTTACTTGCGTAGTGATGTAGTTTAACAAATTCAACCACATTGTAGTCCCTGTTTCAGTCTGAAATTCAACTTCATGTGGTTAAAATTCCATCACCCTAAGCTAATTACAGAAGCCCCAACCTGGACAGCAATTCGAGTTTGATGCGCTGTCTGATTCCTTACAACGACTTGTATCCCTGTATCCCCATACTAAAATCGTGAGAATTGCGATTTCAATATTTGCAATTCTGGGTGGCTTCAACATTCTGGACAGATAATACCCGAAGGGCTGTGTGTTGAGATTTTCGCTGAGGAAAACAACTTGACCCAGCTTGTATATGAGCCAACGCGAATACCAGACGTTGATTGTCATACCGCCAACACCCAACGTTAATGCCGCTGCTGACATGATCGCTGACACTATTTTCTTTGGAGCTTTATCCGTCATCGGAGAAAGAATATCAAACCAAAAGAAAAAGCGTGATACAACTCGAGCTGTAAAGAGGCTTTCAGGGTTAAAGAAATGTTTTTACGGTCCTACAAGACCAACCCGACAGAGGAAAACCGAAAAAAGTTCACACGAGCCAGAAATGACTGCAACGCCTTTTGTAAGTAACAATTTTTGGTCGTTCGTAAAAATCATTAGAAATTCTACCTGTCAGCTCTTTGGACAAGGCCAATCTGCTTGCTGCACACTTTGCGGTCAGCTCAAAAATTCCAGATTGTGCTTGGTCTCCGCTAACACTTCTGTGCATCGAATTTCCACTGGGACGAATCCACTATTCCCTTTCATGTAGTAGAGTACTTAAAGATGTAAACATTCTTAAAGCTGCCGGTCCAGATAGTATATCTCCCTTTCTTTTGAAGAGGTATCCTTCCACGCTAACGAAACCACTGCTTAAGCTTTTCCATCGACCTTTAGAACTCTTACCGAGAAGATGAAAAACAGCCGTCCCTAAAAAAGGTGAATCTTTTTCTCTCTCCTTATACAGCTGCATAACGCTGATAAGTCGTCAGTTTATGAAATACCTCGAAAGATAATTAGTAGCAAGAGGTCCACTGGTGATTTGATGGTATGTCTCACCAACAAGTGGAACGAAAGCATACATCAATCTGCCGAAAGCAAGATAGTTGCACTAAATATTTCTAAGGCATTTCACAAGGTTTGGCTTTAGAATTAATATTTTGGAATGTTAAACGCAAGTTGTCTTGGACGGTTTTAAGTCTGATATTGACAAAACAAATTCTGTTATGCCCCAAGGTTCCATTCTGTCTCCGACACTCTTTTTTAATTTTTATCAATGATCTCTTGTCTGCCGCTTCTAATTCAATATATTCCTTTGTTGACGACAGTACTCTCTGCTTTTCATATTCGACAGCTTACTCAGGTCACTATTCTTCAGCTGTAGAATGGGAATGCCAGCGTATGTTAATGAAAGCATAATGCTTTCTGCAGTTGTTAAAGCGATTGGATGGCACTTGCATCGTCGGAACCGAAAAACTTTCCTAAGAAATACTTCTCCCCTTCTGATCAGGCCTTAAAATATAAGTCATTCATCCGCCCAAAATTGGAGTACAATGCCCATGTTTGGTCAGGTTCTTTTTAAATCTCTCTGTAGCTGCAGAGAGTGCTTCGGAGTGCTTCATTGGAATTGGAAGTAGCATTCCGTCCCTTTAAACTTTTAACCGTAACACCACATTCCATGTGGTCCATGTATGTCCACTTTCGGACATACTCTAAAATATAATGATTCGTTCTTAAGGGCAACAACTTGCTTGTGGAATGCCCTGTCGAGCTCTCTATTTCCTGGTCATTTTAACCTTCAAACATTTAAGACCAATTTGACAGCCCGCGCTGTGTGCAAACATTTTAAAGATACTTAAATACTTTGATCGCTCGCAAATTATAAAAAAAAAAAATATTATGGCCATAAGGCTTTAATAAAAATCTAAGGCTTAAGCCGAAGATGGGTTCATATGGAAGGCCTTAGTATAAGCCCAGTAAAAACGGGCCCCTTGGTGCTCTGGAGAACATGCATAGATTCATTAAATTCAGCCAAACGGTTTGATATATGCCGACGAAACCGTTGTGAACTTTTGACCAATATTATCTTTGAAACCCAACTGATATCGATCAACGAATAACACTCAATAAAACATTCAAAATTATTGTAATTCAATTCAACAACATGGCTCACATCAAGGATCAACAATCCACCCTTTCACAACAAGACTTCAACTGGTTCAACATGTCTGTCGAAATTTTTTATCAACATTCAGCTCTTCAGCCTTAAGACAATAGAGCACCAGTAGCGCTGCCTTCAAAAATTATTATTTTTGTCCACAATTTGGAACGAACACGAGTAACATATGTGACATCCTGACCTATTCCGTTCACAGCCCAATTATTTCCAGCAACAAAGAAACAGAATCTGCGGCGCCAATCAATTGTTGCAGCAACATTCGTCATTGTAAAAATGTAATTTCATTGATCGATCTTAACACTACATGAGTTGAGTCGTAGGCGTACACTTGTTACTTCTCCCACTACCATACACAATACACCGCCATCTATTGGGTATCCGTACCATAAAATAAATAAAAAATACAAAAACATATATAAAGTGATCACTCAACTTCACCCTCTCAACGAGCTCAATAGCAAAAATTGATGAAAAACAAAAACACTACGCCATAATAGCATGTTGCAAAGTTATGGCAGTGACGAGAAGGAGGCCATCAATCAAGGAACCCATGAACCCTCTGGCTAAACAGTTGAACCGTGCCATGAATAGTAAGATCAACCGAGGGGTCCTCCACCAACCATCGTCATCGTCGTCGCCGCAGTGACCGGCCGACAGCGTCCGAGATCCAAGATCCGCTAAAAACGATCTATAGACTGCGATCATTGCTGGTTGCCACTGCTGCCGCTGCTGCTGGTCATGTTCCATGGTTCCACCTTTTAGAATTGGCACCAGTACTAGCACCAGCAGCGTGTGTACACTTTCGGAGTATCTATGTATCTCCATGCGAGGTTTCGCCTCTTCGGCCTTCCCGGCCACTTGGACTGGCACTAACACTAGCACTGGCACCGGCTCTGGTTCTGGCTCTGATTGTGGCTCTGGAGAGACTTATAATTGAGAAAGAGAGATGGAGATCTGTGCTGTAGATTAGCTAATAATAATAGGTTATGAGTTGGAGGGCGTGTGATAGAGTGTAATAGAGAATCGCGCTGCAATAAATAACCGCCAACAATGATATTGCGATTGCTTGGGCTCGATAAGATGCTCGGTCGAGGGGGTTTCAAAGCAGTTCGAGTGCACTATATAGGGTGAGATTGGCAGTTATCAGTTAGAGGGAAAGTTGTATAACAATCTCATGCAAGAGGCAAGGGTAATTTTCATTTTGTCTCTACCTCCCCTTTAAATTTTTTCGCATTCTTTCTGTCAACTAAATGAATTTATTTTTTAATTTTTTTTTTTTTTTTACGAATTGGCGCAGTTTTCCAGTGAGTGACTATCTCTGCTCGCTAGGGGGTTGCGTGTTTTGGTTGGGGTCTCTATAGAGACTTGGGATGAGATATCATGTTGAGGAAGAAGTTATCGTGTAGTATCAGCGTTTAATGCGAGATGGCATACACTTTTTTATTAATTACAATGGGGTGCTGTTTATAAATGTTAGTCAGTGTTCATTTCCTATATCCTTAAGAGGGATAAACGTGAATACAAAACAATGTCTTTAGCAAAATCCTTTGTGTTGTTAAGGGACGAACACCTAAATCAAGTGTCGCCTTAGAGATGTTGGATTAATCGCTTTCAGCTGCTCTCACAATTGTTGGTTGAGGTGCCTTAACACGTGCCTTTAACAAGTAAAGCGCGATCTTCCTTTACCTGGCTCACACTTCGGGATGTCAAGATGTCTTACCTATCTGAGACGATGAATTTTGGTAGTTTTGACAAGGTCAGCATTGCTGTATAGTCCAAACAGTTCGCTGTTGTGTTTGCTCATCTCAACTCTTTTTAGGCAAACGAAACATAAAATTACTTGTCATTTCTCCCGAAGCAAACAAGAGCCTTTCAGGGAGACTGAACCGATAAAGGTCCTATACAGTCTTCTTCTTTCAGTTCCCTCGGAATCGGGATATATGAGCCTCTAATGGTTGGATAACGAAGTCGAAGTATTTAAGTTATTCGTTAGGTATGCGAATTCTAGAAACCGGGAATACAGATATTCGCTCTAAGTTCGACTGATTTGGAAAAAGCTAGCCTGTAGCGCGGTCATTGAACTCTAAAAGATTTCCGGAAGGGCTTTCATTTCAAAAAGAAGTCATACTGGACTCGTTATTAAGCTATTTCAATAGAGAGATTTGCAAGAAATTAAAAAGTAGTGGACATTGCACGCTACCTTGGTGCACTCCAACTTTTTCGAATTCCTATTGTGAATTTAACTTTTGTCTTGACATCATTGTAGATACCGTGTATCATTCTTATATATGTACGTCTCGGGTACATTCTGAAATAAGATCTCTGGGAACTCTTTTAAATACATTTTTCCAAGTCGATGCAGACGATATGCAGACTTTGAATCGCGTCATACATACCATATGTGTGTATCGATCTGCCTTAGGTAAAGCTCCATTGACTCCAAGGAAATTTAATAATATTCTGTTGTCTACTGTCCAGAAGTCTTTCGTACATATATTCACCTAGTATGCAAAATTAACTTCAACAGTCGGTATTTGTTACAATTTCTTGTTTCGTCCTTATCTTCTTTCTGACGGAACAGGGCACAAAAAAGTAATTAGCCCATTGTACTGTCTGTGTGTTCCTTTTACAGAAAAGATAGGGAGAGAGAAACAGCCTTTGGAAGAATTAAGCAGGCGCTTCATCAGCACCGGGTACCAGCAGCGGGCACTTACAGAGGTTGTTTTCCAAGTTGTCCTCATCACTTTCAAAGTAATCGCCGCAGAATATTGTACCACTTATGGCCAGCACAATTAACTGCCTAGCAAGAGTGTAGTCTCAAGTTGCAACCGCAGTAAGTAGGCCTGCCGTTCCTACAGAGGAAAGTCGTTGACCTCTTAGAGACATCGACAAGTATTCGAAAGGTCTTTTACACTACCAATAGGCTAACAGCGCCTTAGAGACTTTCGTTGGTGTTTGTGTTTTATTTTTTTTCTTTTTATATAATGGTTGGGGAATTTAGAGTGGATAAAACAAATCTGATATGAAGCTAGCTGGCTACGAACTAGTGTCATTATTCTTTTCTCACCGCGGTCAAAGCATTTACGTGTTTAGTGGTGTAGTTTACCAAACTCCACCACAATGTAGTCCCTGTTCCAGTCCAGAATTCAACTTCATGTGGTTAAAATTCCATCTCCCTAAGCAAATTATCGATTACTGCCTTATTTACAGAAGGCCCAAAATAGACAGCAATTCGGGTTTGATGCGCTATCTGACTCCCTATAAAGACTTGTATCCCTATATCCTCATACTAAAATGGTCATTAAGGGCGATTTTAATATACACAACTCTGTGTGGCTCCGATATTTTGGATAGACAACACCCGAATGACGGGTGTGTTGAGCAAAATAACTTAACCCAGCTTGTTAATGAGCCCACGTGAATAGCAGACGTTGAATGTCATACTGCCATCACCATAAACGTTTTTTTTAACTTCTCACCCTGATAAGTTTACTATTGATGTGCTTTCCCTCTAGACTCGTTGGACCAGTGTGTCATATCAGCTAATTTCTCGTAGACCCACAGTTAAAAAGATTCCTAAAAGAACCGTATGCAATGCGAGAAAGCTAATTGAAGCGGACCTAACAGCCTCTTTAGGAATTTCAACTGGTCGTTATGTTTCTTTTTGGTAAGAGATCCCGTATGAAGAGTACCAGGCCAAAAGAAAAGGCATGGTATTACTAGAGCTGTAAAATGGCTGTCGGGGTTAGAGAAATGTTTTTTTGGTCCTTCAAGGCCAACACGACAGAGGAAAACTGAAAAAAGTTCAAACGTGCGAGAAATGACTGCGACACCTTAAGTGTGTGTTGTTTCAATGCAACCAAAAACTAAGGTGAAAAATTCTACAATGTTCCAAAAGTTGAAACAAATATTAGCAATTCTGCCTCATTCTCTCTTTTCCTACAGACCTATTGCATTTACGTTCCTTCTTTACAAGGTCACGAAAAATGACCGGCAGTATTGTTCTCTAGCAATAGGTCCACTGGTGATTTGATGGCATCTCTCACCGAAAAGAGGAACCAAAGCGTACATCATTTTGGCGAAAGCAAGACAGTTGCACTTGATTTTTCTAAGGAATTTGATAGAGTTTGTCATCAGGCTCTTTTGTCGAAAATGCGTGCTTTTGGAATCGATGAGTTTCGACCTCGATGACGTTACCTATCAGAACGTTTAATTCAAGTTGTCTTGGATGGTTTCAAGTCTGATATTCACAAAATGCTGGTGTGCCCCAGGACTCCGTTTTATCTCCGATACTTTTAATCTTCACCAATGATCTCTTGTCTCATGTCTCGGACTCATGCCCGGGGAACCGAAAAACTTTCAATTCTCGGTATATATGTCAATGATCACCTACACTGGAATGAGCACACATGTGATCTCACCAAAAATGCTACGAAATGTCTAGGTTTCCTCAAACGTCGTAAGAAATACTTCTCCCCTTCTAATCTGGCCTCAATATAAAAGGCATTCATTCGCCCAAAATTGGAATACAATGCCTACATCTAGTCCTAATACCTCTTTGCATCTGCTAGATAGGATTCAAAATCGTGGGATAAGACTCATAGGTAATACTAATATCACCCAGTCAATTACCAACCTAAAACATCGACGAAATGTCTTCTCTCTCACCTAGTTCTATCGCTATTTTCACCCCTAAGTGCACCATTAAAAGTGCCAGTAGCATTCCGCCCGCTATGAATGCTCATCAGTTTACCCTCAAACCCACTTTTGGACGTATCTTGAAATATCGTGACTCTTTCCTAAGCCGTATATTTCACTTATGGATCTTCCGTTTACATGTGCACAATTTGCAGTCATTCCTCCCTTGATGTTCTTTTTAAAAGCTCATCAAAGTCCCATCGAAATATTCCCTTTTCTTTTGCTCACTGCCTACTTGAAGTAGTAGTGGAAGGCGCTCACAATATTCAAAATTTCATATTCAATTATCAGTTTATGTCCATTGGACAGTCATTGATTCGGATGGATTTAGGACTTATTTAGGAGTTCAGCTTCAGCTTATTTTTCAGTTGCTTTCTCAGTCCTTTCTTGGCTTTTATTATCGAGTGCATATACTGTGATTTGATCATTTACCATTAAGCCGACCTTCGTCGTCGTGGTTCCTTCCTTAGCTTATTTCTTCCTATAACGACAGCGTATGCCAACAATCGTACAGACTTTTGAAATGCTCTTCTTGTCGTATTGCCCTATGAGTTTTCTTGGTAGCATTCTCCTTCATTCTCCGAAATTTTGAAAGTGACGTCTAGCGCACCTCTATATTGCAGCATTGAAATCCATAAAGAGGACTGGTACTCTTGGGTTATCTAAGATACTGTGAATATTTGGTCTTACTTTGCCTTACTGATAAGAGCCAATCAGATCACTGACAAATAGTTTCAGGTGCCTCTATAGTTTTCGTAGTTTACAGGGTTTTTTTTTTTTTTTTGAAAATCGGGGTAAGGATCATGAACCTCATCATGCAATCTGCATTCACTGGGGATACTTTCATCACATTTTCCAGTTGAATCGGTGTATGCTTCTTACCAGATTAACCGTTGCTGCGTTAAATAATTCTGCAGGGACGTTGTCTGCCCTCTCAGCTTTATTGATCATCAGCTTCAGCTTAGATACCTAGACTTCTTCTAAGTCGGAGAAGTCCATTTTGCTTCCTGCAACTGTACATTCACAATTCTGTTTACTTCTGTTCGATGTTTGTACCCTTGGCAAACTGTTTTCACTTTTTGGCAGAACTTCTGAAAATAATTCCTGCAGTCCACCTAGTTTTATTTTTAAAACGCCGATGTTGCTCCGGTCATGTTCATGAGGAGTTTTTGTCCTGCCTTGCAACGCTGCCTGGTACACTACGAGGGGTTTCGTTCTGGTTGTAGAGTTTAATCAAAAATATAAGGTACGTCGTCCTGTGTTATTTACAAAATTTCCACTGATCTTGTGCGATTGAAAAAACTATCTTCTGGAGCTCTTTTGATCACAAAGACATCAGTATCCTTGACAGTGCTTTGGACAGTCAGATGGCTTTGTGAATACAGAGGAACGGAAAAAGTGTGCTAGCTGTGAATATATTTTCCACCACCGCCAGATCGTTCATGCTAAGGCTATGCTGATACCAAGAAAGCAATGTCCTACAACTCTACCGTCAAGGATGCTCTTTTTGTCAAAAATCTTTCTTGATTTAAGCTCCGAGTACGTCCAAGTTTTTGCTGGATTTCCCTTTGACGTTGCCGTAGACTCCAGCTAAAATAATTCCTCAATTGTTTGTGTACCCCCTTGAAAGACATCATGTCTCATTAATTTGCGTGTAGAACCAAGTTTTAGTCACACTGACAACATCATCCTAGGATCTCTCAATTAATTTACTGAAGTCATTAATTTTCAGGAACAGTCCTGGATATTCAGATGTCAGATCTGGTGCCCCTTTAAGCATAGAATTCCACCCCTATCCGGATTTATGATTTTACCATATATTCTTCAATCTACAGATACTTCTATCTCATAAGCGATTCAATCCATAAGAATATAAATAATTCGCATTGTGCCCTCTAAAATTTGATTTGTGTGCATCAGATACGACTATGCATTCGTATCTGATGCAACTCGAACTCTTTTCGTATCACAATAGCTGCCGGGTTGTGCACACGATAGTGATCTACAAGTTGCACATCCTGTTCGGAATTGACAACAAGTTGTAATAAACCCAAAATCAGAGCAAATCGCCGATAGTCTATGCGTCAAAGCTATTACAAATTAATACGTTCCACAGAAATTTATTACAATATGCTCACCCCACGCCCCCAACTCGAATCGATGGAACACCACCCTTAAGGCTACCATTGCATATAAACAAAGTTGCCCACTCTGGCACAATGGTTGCCGTCGCCGCCGCCGTACACTAACATGGAGTTCGAGGTATCGCCCCCTAAAAATTATGATTAATTCCTCGGATCGATGGTCAGCCTTAGCAGTTGCCGTGGAATAAAGATGATCGCCGTCATTTTTGATCACCAGCAGAACGTAGATACGAGCATGAGCACATGAAAGCCACAGGCCATAATGGCAGTTGCCAGATCAATTGGAAATGTATGTGTGGCGAACTGACATGATACATACTATTCATAGATACTTGCATGAACAGAAACTGGTATTTAATAATGTTTAGATGCGATGAGTGGAGGAGATGGTGCAGAGGGTCTAATCTATAAACCGCACCCTACAATTGTTAAAGGTCGACAAGTCGGCATGTAATGCTAAATTGTTGGCTTGTACAAGTAACTGTAGCTTCCGGCTGGTAAATGCATTTTTTAGGGCGAGCTCAGGCAATGGCACGAAATCTATTGTCAGTCCGAGGGATCGGTAAACATCTGGAAGTCAAGTGGGATGAAGTTGTAATTTTTTGTTTGTCGGTGCAGTTGAACAGTGGCGCTTGTGAATACCCCTTGTGGCCAGCACGTTGTTTTTGGCTTTTGAAATAATGATCGGGTGGATTGGGTTGTCTTGTGTGAAATAATTTGAAAAGTTGATATCCATATACAAAGCACGGCAGCTGCAAAATTATAACTGTTCGCTGTTTGTTTATATGAATTCGACGATTGTTCGTGGTGATGGAGAGTATGAAAATGAGGATATTCCAACACTAAGCCTGGACGAATCTCTCCATTGGCTGAGTGGTTTGGTTCATGCTTTTTTCCTGTGTATCTAAGCATCAAAAGCCATGAAAAATGGGAAAAATATTTGTCCAAAACAGGCTTGCCTCCAATGACGTTAGAAGTTTTTAAGTCGACGGTAAAAGCATTGCAAGACAAAAAATGTGGCCACAAGAGTAAATTCATGGGACGATCCCATGTGGCTATAGCGATAGCAAGCGCGACTTTTGATTTTGTTAATTCGAATGCTAGTTCCTTAAATTTTACCGATGAAACCAATAACCAATAAAACATTGACTTAAAGGATAGTCCGGCGTATGCATTGAGATAAGTCGAGGCAAGTTCTTAATTCTTCGAAAAGAAAATACCGTAAGACGAAAACTAAAGGAAAAAGAAAAAGCTGCGGTTAAAAAAGGAATTTTTAACTATTTTTTCGAAAATATCCGATTCGGCGTAAGCCTTCCTTCACCTTTAGTGAAGGAACTATAAGGCGGGGTAAGTCGCTAGGTTGATTCATGCGGGCAAGAAAAGTTTGCAATGTGCTGTACAAAATGTGGAGTGAAGTCAGTTGCCCGATTTTCCCCGAATATCATGTAAAAAAAATGAAAATCGTCGTTACGGATGCAGAGCCGGGAAAATTAACCTTTTACATGACCGTCAACCCTAAGCCTTGCTGAACTTGGTATTAACTATTGATTATCACAACTCACGAATTCATTTTTGGCCACTAAGCTTACTAAGACTACCTACTGCTCTTCTTCATAGAGTAGAGTTTAGAGGACTATGATACTAAGGTATCTGGTGAATTTCTGTGGGGCTATTTCGCGGATTTTTTTCTCAAGCAAGACATTTATAAGACAAAAATGTTAGGTGAGTTTTCAAGGTCTCAAACACCGTTTCGAGAAGAAGGAGAATTTGAGGATTGAATGACCTTCTGTTGAACACAAAACCTGAACACGCACCTGACCTGAGTATGGAATCTAGAGGCCTCTAACATACGTTCTTACTAAATCCACCATTCGATTTAGGTTGAATAACCTTAAGTGTGATACTTTCATCAGACTGAACATATGAGTAGGACTCTCTCAAAGGATAAAATCTGGAAAACGAAAAATATAAACGAGCTCAAAGTAGCAGAGCACTCGGAAAGGTCAAGTTGAGCAGTCAAAAGAGTAGTCGATATGGGACATAGGTAAAGCCGTGGACTAATTAAACCAAAGGTAAGCCTGCACAAATTGGCACTAGTGCCTTAATGGTGACGGAAAAATGAGAATATTGACACAGATCCCTCCAGCCGAGGTCAAGTTGTCTGTCAGAGCTGACGAAACCCCTTACTTTGGCAACCTGAAAGGAGGGTTGTATTCTGATATAGTATCCTTATCTTTGTTACTTGCTTACTTATGATGAGTCTGCAGTCCACGGTGAACCTAGATTTCAACCAAAAAGCGTCTTCAGCCAGCTCGATCTTTGGCTAGCTGCCTCCAGTTTCTTAGCCCAAAGAAGCAGGAATTGGTAAGAGTTATTCTTTGTTTGATATCAGCCCTGGAGTGCTTGTTTGAATTGACGGTGAAGCTTAGTGAGTTCTGCACTATCATTTCAAGAATGAAGTTAAAGAAATCACTTGACAGAGCATCGGCTTGTCTGAACCCATTTTTTCCATCAAAGGTATCGGTGTGTCCTTTACCGACCATAATGGAGCAACGTGCATTCTATATCGTTTTCTGCACAAGCGGATGAATTTGGCAGGGATGCCGAAAAAGACTTTGCTCCGTATAGCTCCCCTTTATAGATGCTTGACATAGGCGGCCTTAAAATTGGGTTTTATGGGTTTTGAAAACGAATGGGTTTGACGAGCATCTTCAGACGTTCACACAAAACGCTTGGTAGGATCTTCTAGGCGACATTGAGTAGACAGATGCCTCTGTAGCTTATAACTGGTGCAGTTCAGAGAGCCTCCCTATCGTATCCACAAATTCTAAATCCTCGCCTTATCGCAATGTGATTTAACTGGTTAGGTATATCCTACCTGATATTGTCCGCAAGATTCAAGAGTCCGGAGCAGTGCTACGATTCGTTAAACTACAAACTACACAGATGAGAATGACAAGGACATTTTCCATAGTATACTGACCGCAGCCACTGATTTAGCGCCCAACAAAAATGGGACCAGATCGATCACTTTACCACTAGGTGGCGCTTTAGAAATTGGATCAATATACGTTCTCCTATTTTGTACTTTAAAAGGAACCGATCACTCTTGCTGAGGATAAGGAGGTATAACCGATAAGCTGCAGGATGCTCAAATGCGCCAACAGATAATAGGCAACCTCGTCACAAATGGGGAAACAATCAGCTGCTGCTTTCTGAGAGTATCGACTACCACCTGAATGCTATGAAAAACGTTAGGAAAGAACTGGAGGATCGATGGGCATATTGAATTCAGAGCACTGATTGCAGCGACATCGGCAGTAGTGCGCTCCGAACCAGAAGTCCAGCGCTGCATGAAGATATAAGAAGTGAAGATGAGTTGAAGTTATTAGATCAACGCACTCTTCTCTAAGACTAAGGACATTGCAAGCAGCTGTGATAGTAGTAATGTCTAAAGAACTTGAATCCAAATTCTGGTGAGCCTCCAGCAGCAACAAATATCCGTATTCGGATATCCCTCCACAGGTATTCTGTGATATTGTCGCCGATAAATGAGGAAAACCGAAACAGTTGTTTTGGATGACTTCCGCACTATACCGGCAGAAATATTTTAAGCTGCGCCTAACACGTCGGCGGAACTCCTCCAGCTACTTAATGTAACGACTTTCGAAACCTTCGCCTTTCCGGAATGTTGGAAGAATAGAATGATTGTAAAGCTGCCCAAGTAGGGAAACCTGATGAAATATGGAAACTAGAGAGATATATGCTTCTTCGAAAAGGTGAAGCCTATGAGGTGGCATATAATATAGCTTACACAGTAGTAAGTGGAGTACGGCAAGGATAAATTTCTTTGACATTGCCATATTCTGTAGTAAAAAGTGATGGGATTCAAGCAACTCCGTCTTGGGGAATATGGCATGGCACGATATCTGAAACATCTCGACAAAGCTGATGACGCACTAGGTGGACATTACTTGAAATCAGGGTGCGAGCAAAGTAATGCTTAAAATTATGACAAAGGTTCTAAGCTTTCGATGGCATCAACATCTAGGGGGCATGATCTTAGAAGATGGTGCTACGGAATTGGATATGGATAGCAAAGTTATCAAAGCAAACTTTTTATTTAGTATGCCAACTCAAATCTGGAGTTGGTTTTAGCATAAAAACCAAGCCGAGACTGTTCCAACGTTGTTACTTTATGGGTGCAGTAAGAGACCAATACCGCCATAATGAAGCTACAAACCTTCACAAACATCACAGATGTCTCTGCAACACCTTAAGAATTTTCCTTTATATTGAACGACAAACTATTTTACATGCGATAAAGGCCCATAAACTTATAAACATCACAATATGGAGGAGAAGGACAGGTCCATTGCGAAGTACGACGAAGATTTCAAATATTTGTGGATGACTATATCCCACGTAGATACAGAGAACTTAAGTTGAAAGTAAGATAGTTGAGAGTTAGCCGGTATGTGGCATCTTGCTGATCGGATAAGTTGGTCTGCTTATTTTTTTTACAGGTTTCGTCAGAATCTTTATGATGTTGATCATTTTAACTTCACAATGACGTGTTCTTCCCAATATCCTGTAGCTGCATGACACAAAGCTGTCATACCTTGATAGTAAATGGTGACTACAACAGTGTGAGATAGTAAATCATTCAAATGGCTGGAAGTGCTTTAAACAGTTGGTCCAATTTTTGATGACTCGGTCTAATATATGCGTTATTCCGACAAAAAGGTATCGAATGTGAACTTCGAGCTCGTCTAAAGTGGTCGCCTTCTTAGGGTAGACTAAGGACTTGACGAGAAAATAATCGAGTGGTGTCAAATCGCATGATGGTGGCGGATAATTTATGAACGTTCGCCGTGACATTACCCGGTCGCCAAATTTTTCCTTCACAACTTCGAGCACTGCGTCGCTTGTATGATATGTAGCGCCGTCTTTTTAGAGCCACAGCTAGGAAACGATAAATCGGATATATCGGATATATTCTGACCACCTCAGACCATTGACGGTAACAGAGTCTCTTTTCTCATTTCTAACGTAATAAGGTCCGATGATGCTGCCATGCAAAAAATCACACCAAACAGTCAATCTTTGTGGATGCAGTGTTCCTTGGCTGAACACTTGTAGATTGGGCCTCGTTCGAGAAGATGATTTTTGGCCAAAATCCGGATCTTCGGCCAACATTTCTAGGGCCCAATTAACGAACTCAGCGTCAGTATAATTTTATACGGATGTTGGCTCAAATCCAACCGGTCGGGTAGACTCTCTGAATCGACTTTTCTGGGTCTTCTTCGATACTGACGGCTGCTGAAACATAAAACTTGGAAAAAACTATTATTGCTATCTGATCACCTGTTACTAGCAGAGAGTATTCACTAGCATTTCAAGACTTTGTCTATACCACATACCTAAACTTATACCACAAGGCTTTTCTGAGGATGGTTTTTTCTTGTGTCGGGGAAGACTGTCGTCGGTTTGATATTTGCCGGTATTCGAGGTGTATATCACATTTCGGTGCAGTTTAGGTTGTGTCCTGCTGTTTTTTGAATCACATTCAGTTTTTGGTTCTTGATTAACTGGCTTGCTTTTCGACCTCTTTACTTGAAAATCTCCGAAGAAATCTCCAAATAGCACCATCGTGAGAAGGCATGCAGTAAGCTTTTGTAGTGTTGCTCCAAGTGGTCTCCTACGAAGGCTGCTGCTTGTGATATAGGGAATCAACACCTCTATCAGAAGATGTAAAAGCTCAAATACAAGACCACACAATTACACAACTAAGATAGTCTGCATATGATACCCAGTATGTTGTCGATAAATTCTTCTCTCCAAGTTAAGTTCACAGTTCCGTTCAATTATGATTTTATTTTTTATTTTTTTTTTTTTTAAATAAAAGCACTTCAAACCCAGTACAGAATATAATTTCATAAATACTCGTATCTGTATCCGTACTAAAAAGGATGACAAAAGAAATAAAAAATCTCTGACAGTCGGGAAATTAAAATAACAATTCGCTATTCTGACGTCTTACTCACTACCCCCAACTCGACCAAAGCACCAATGGATGGCTCAGCTCAGGTTCAGTTCGGGTGGACTTTTACCTTTACCGCCAAAAGCACCGACAAATAATAATATTAACGAATAATTTAAAAAAATGTCATTTGCATGCACATCCTGTGCGCGGAATCAAAAAAGACCACAACGACTGAGAATTTGAAAAATACGAATATTCGTACCGTCGTCGTCGTCGTCGTTGTTGTCGTATTCCTTGTACTCGTGTATCAAAAATTATAAATTTACTAAAAATGAAAATTCACCTTATTCCCCATCACCATCACCATCACTGGCACCCCCTGGATTATGAGGGGATGAGAGTAAGTAAAAAAATCAAACATAAGTAGTTAGAGGCATTGTAGTTTGAGGATTCAGAGGGAGTTCGGCGAAGGTCGGTTTGTTAAAAAATAATTCAACAAATAACTTCCTTTGTAGTGTGGATGTGGAAAGAACTTCCGTTGTTGCTCAAAGCATCCTTTTTGATTATCCACACACAATCGCCTTCATGCATAGCAAAAACGAACCGAATGAACGTAACCAAAAAACCGCCCTAAGGGCATTCAATTCAAATCCTCAAAACAAAGGTAAAAAAAAAAAAAAAAAAAAAAAAAAATTATAATAATTGGCCAAAGGAAGATACGAAAAAAGTGAATGAAATACAAAGATGTACGGTAGTCTGTTTCTTTTTATCATTTTTCTTATTATTTGATTTTTTTTTTTATTTTGAACTACAGGTGAAACGCGGTTTTGTATCTGAGCGAACGTTGTAACAGTGTGAGGATCTTTTTTTCTGCTTCTTTCGTTGGATGCTAATTTGTGGTCACTTTTGGCATTCCTGTCATTTTAAGATTACTTTGCCCATAACCTGAGAAGTTAAGCAGTAGAGGAACCTCAAATTGTAGGACAGACTTTGCATAATAGACCCTGGTTGCAAGGATTTGTAGTAATTTGTGGTTGCGTTCGATGACAAAACGATGAATCTGTCATGCGATCATTCGGAGCCGTGACATGTGAATGACGTTCTCTCAATTATGGGCCAATTTGTAAAAGTAATTCGTTCATTTTCATTTTTTGCGGCATTGCTAATCTGTCGTGGATCCGCATATTAGTTTCAGAATAAAGGATCGCCTATGAGCTTTTTCATTATACAATCAGTTGGGGTAAGTAGTAAGCTCCAGACATCAGAATATTTGTCGATGTCTTGAGTGTTAGGTTCTTTTTTATTAGGTGCGCAACTAAGTGCTGGCAGTAAGTGCTGGTCGACTTTGACATATTCAAAACGTCATGAACCAAGCTTAGACATATCGTAAACAAGCCGTTTTGACACATTATTGATTTGGTCGTGTGAAAGTGTCTGATTTTGTGCCAAATAATCGTCATTTGCGTCAAATGGCGGCTGAACCGTGATTGTTTCCGTCGCTTCAAAGACGGTGATTTCGATGTTGACGACCATCCGCGTAAAGGAAGGCCAAAATCTCGATGAGAATCTATGTCACAAAAATAGATTGCTTCAGCATTAGGAGTTACCCGTCAATCCATTTCCAAACGATTGCATACGTTGGGAATGACTAAAAAAACCAGGAACTTGGATTCCTTATGAGTTGAAACCAAGGGATGTTGAGTGCAGTTTGTTCGCCTGTTAACAACAGCTCCAATGGCAAAGAAGGAAGAGTTTTCTTCATTGCATCATGACGGATGATGAAAATTCGATTTGTTACAGCAACTCAGGGAGAAGAAAGTCATAGAGACTGCCCGGTCATTCTTTAACGTCGTCGGCTCGGCCGAATATTCAAGCTGCGAAGATTATATGGTGTATTTGGTGGAACCAGGTCGGTGTTATTTATTATGAACTGTTAAAACCCAACGAACCATCACTGGGGAATGGTTTCTACCTCAATTGATGCACTGCGTGAAAAACGGCCACAATACGAGCAGAGCCAAGAAAAAGTGGTTCTACAGCATGACAACGCTAGGCCTCATGTTGCCTGGAAACGTTCAAATGGGACGTCTTACCCCACCCGACATAATCCCCTGATATTGCGTCCGATTATTACTCGTTCCATTCAATGGCACATGGTCTGGCTGATTAGCAGTTCCGCTCATATGAAGACATCAAAAAATGGCTTGGTTCGTGGATAGCCTCGAAAGATAAACACTTTTAAGGTAACAGTATTCGAGTTATGCCAGAAAGATGGGACAAAGTTGCAGTTAGCGTTGGGCAATACTTTGAATGATTCCTTTGTAACCATTTTTTCACAATAAAGTTTGATTTTATCAAAAAAACTTAGTTGTACACCTAGTAAAAATGCAGAATGGCTTGTTTGGCCTGTTTTAAGCCTGAGTTATTCTCCCAATATGAAGTTCATCTCAAATGTTCCCAGCTATTAATAGCTAAATTGACTGCTGATTTAGAAGCGCAACAGAAGGGTTCTTAAATGTAGTTACTGAGCCCTTTCTGGACAGTTCGTCAGCCTTTTCATCCGTATCAGTGCCCTCATGACCAGAAACCCACCATAGTTTGGTTTTGTTCCAAGAGCTTAGTTTTTGGAAGATTTTAAAGCAGTATGCAAGCATATATAGCTGCTTGACTGTCCGTGAATATATGGATGTTTGCGCCTTCAACCAGAGTTGAATTTATGGTTCGAACATATTTAAATGGCGTGGGGTTCATTGGGACTTTCGCCCATTGCTATGGTAATATTTAGGTTAGGTCAGTGTATACCACTTTATGCCATTTTGGCTTGATCGTATCAAGTTCCGGTATTTCGGAGAATAAGGTCCTAAGGTCCGGGAGATCGTTAAGACTTAATTCTTTATCTTGCATCATACTTGCTGTGTTGCGTAAGGCCGCTTTGTTTATATCTAAGTGTAGGGGCGTTAGTCCTATTATTGCTTCTATCGCAGCTATGGGACATGTCCGAAGGTCCCTGGTAATGTCCAGACATGTCAGACGCTGAACTCTTTTGAGCTTTAAGATGGTGGCCTTTAGTCTACCATACTAGATGTGGATGTGACCATGAATCCAGTGATTTATCTTGCGAAGGCAGGCTCACAAAGTATTGGTTGTGAGAGTTGTGTTGTTTAAGTGAGAGCTCCAGTTGAGTCCTTTGTCTTGGATTACTCTCAGATATATGACCCCGACGGAGTACTCAACGATTGTATCGTTAAGTGAGACCATACCTAAGTTTATGTTTCTTCATTTAGTGAAAGCAACTATGACAGTCCTAAAGGCTTAAGTCTTAAAGGCCTTTTGCATACGTGCAGTGACCCCATTAATTCCTCTGCACCTAATGACGATGACTAGGTCATCGACAAAAGCAATTGCGTTGTAGCCTAAGTTGCTTAATTTGTTAAGGAGATCATCTATGACCAAAACCGCAGCGAGGGCGATAATGCGTTTTCCTGTGGTCAGTTTGGCTCAGTCCGGTAATCATTCGGCTCTCAAGCATCGCCTTGATCCAGTTAATGGTAGGTTCATCGATGTTTCTATGGAGCAAAGCCTTTATTATGGAGTCATATTTAGTATTGTCGAAAGCATCTCCTATGTCAACAAATGCGCAAAGTGCAATTTATTTACAGCGGAAGGAGCTTTTGACTCTAGCTGTCAGCTTCATCAGAGCACCTTTCGTCGATTTGCCTTTTGTACTGACACGGATGCAGAGGCTAGCTATTTTCTACGTTCTCTGATATAAACGTTTGTTTTCAGATAAAACGATGTCAAGCTGATTGGACGGTTTGATGGTATTACTTGGACTTTATGTCTAGTTTGGTGATTAACACCACGTTGACCTCCGTTCAAGTGCGTGGTACGAATATGTAGCTTAAGTTGAATCTGAACCTAAATAAGGCTAAAAGGGTAGGTACAGGGGTAGGTAGGTCCAGACCTTTTTGTAGCTGAGCTAGAAAAATTCCGTCTATGCCTGGCGCTGTGTATGGTTTAAATGAGTTGACAATCCACTTAACCTTATCCGGACTGCAGAGTTTTTCAGATTTTCTTGGAAATGACACCTCCCTTGACTGTCTATAAGACAATAGAACCTGGGAAGTCAACCTGAACCAATGTTTTTAGGGTTTCCTCACGATAGTGTTTGGTCGTGCAATCTGGTTTGATTAACAATCCCATGCAATTAGAATGATCTTGGGAGAAGGCTTTAGGGAGTCGTGAAGGTATATCACTACATTTAGACAAGCAAGTGGTTGCCCGTCTTGATCTGATTCTTTCTGATATCCGAAAAAGCCCCAGACAAAGGCGTGCTAAAAAGAAAAAAACGGTGAAAGCTGATCTTTAACTCAAGTCATCTCAAAAAGCAAATGTCCAGCATTTCTATGGTGGTTAGGGATGTTGAATTACAATGGTATCTACTGATTTTTTGCCGAGGATTCACCTACATTTGGGCTGGTGATTCTTCTTATGATTATTCAATGCATTATGGCGTTATCTCCTCTACTCGAAGTCATACTATTAATCTGTATAGCCTGCACCGCAAAATCATGAGTCTAATTAGCACAATAGCGGGTCTTAAAAATATAATATATCAACGGGAATCCTGCACATAAGAGATTATTCGAATACATTGTCAAATAGTTGAGTGTAGATTTCTCGTTAGGTGAGAAGTCTTGAGCTTCAAGTAAATAATTAAAATCAGCATCAATAGCCAACTTAGACCTCATATGTGCTCATGCCTGTTTTGTTACCAGGAGGCATAACTCTTAAATTCTGGACATGTGAACGATCCATTAACGGGAACCACTGTTATGCCCAAGTTACAAGAGAGATATTCCACGAAATAATGAATCAGAAATACACTACCCGGTTTCATAACACTTTTACTACGAAACTCTTGGTATAGTGAAAGCTGCAACAAGAGCATGCAGCAAAACCAAAAAGCGCTGTGAGTGGCACTAGAGTGTAATGTGAACGCAAAAATACAGAACGGACATTGCCTTCTAAAAACAAAATCACAGAAATCTTGAACGCGAACATTGACAGGAGCACCCTCTTTGTTGCTACCTATTCAAGGTTGTAATACCTATAAAAGATATAAATTCATGGTCTTTCGACTACTATCTGAGCAAGAATTTTAGGGGCTTACATTCGACATATACTTCAACATCTGTCTTTCAACTGCAGTGCTAATGCAACAGTTGGTAGATTTTTCAATTCTAATGATTGGGAATTTGTATGGCACGTTTCGAAGATTGACCGTGAACGCTGAGGCCTCTGAAGTCTGGGACGCAGTTAAAAGGAAGAAGTTAGAGTGCAAAACGTACTGTGTAAGCAATATAAGGTAGTGTAAGGTAAGATGGTAATCACTAGTAAACGGCGTTACTTCCTTTTCTGGTACCTACTCAGTCTGGTACATGCTGCAGGTTTCAAAGTATACAGATACAATAGATGGAATTGTATGGCTTAGCCAAATCCATCATCAAGAAAAAAATGGAGCTTCTATTCCTCCTTTATGACTCTAAATCGAAAAGTTTGATAATTGCATCACTCTGAACGAAGCAGAGTGCACTTTGACACATCAAAGGATATTTTCGCTCAAACGTAAGTGGAAAGCTACTATCTAGGAATCAGAAGCTGCATGGTGAAGTGTTCTTCGCAGAAAACTCTTTAATGACTAAAAAATTCCTTACCACTTGAACAGTAATTTTTAATGTGGTGAGTCAGGTTGATGAATTTGAAATGTCCCATCTGCTGTGTTATGCATCTTTATACCCAGAAGAGTAGCCTAGAATAGTTCTTATATAGATAAGATGAATCAGGCAAAAAGCAAGAATCTTCTGTCACTGGGAGACTTTAAGGTACGAGCCACTTCCATACATTTATCTTGAAAGGCCGGCACTGAGCTACAAACTACAGAGCTGTCAAACAGAGAGTGTGGAATGATGAACATGCTCCAACTCAATGGAATTGGCAACGTTGGTTTGTGGAAGACCAGAGAAAAAAATTTCCGAACGTTTAACAGCCCTAGACACGATTCAAAAAAAAGGAAAATATGTTCCACATCAGAAAAAGGCAGAAAAGAAAAGGCTTTTTGTATCGAATTTATATTGGCGATGGAAAGTGGATCTGTTTTGAAGATTCCAAATCATGGGTAGACTCACTCCAACCATCAACCTCGCAACCAGTACGAAAGAAGATTATATGTGTATTTGACGGGACCAAAAGGGAATGGTGTATGATATATGAATGAGTTAAAATCTGCTGCAATGATTACTGGGGATCGCTACCAAGAATAACCAGAATATGCCCAAAACCAAAGTCCACATGTTGCTACCAAGTAAAAAAACTATTTGGCAAATACTAATTGGAAAGTTCTGCCCCACATACCATATTCACCAGACTTGGCCCCTTCTGATTACTACTTGTTTTAATCGATGCCACACGTGCTTTCGGGACAACACTTTTATTCTTTCGAAGAAGTGGAAAATTGGTTTGATAAATTTTTGGCCTCAAAAGACAAGCAGTGGTATTGGCATGATGAATGCATTTCTCGTAATTACGCTTCGAAATCTGATAGGCAGAATGAAACATGTACCCGACAAGTGTGGAGACAGGTTGAGAAATTTCATTGACATTCAGGTAGCGTCTTCGACATGAATAACTCGGACATACGACACTGTGAAGTAAAATTTTGATGTTGATCTTCACTAAGAAACTGCATAAAACTTACTGATGTCTCAACAGAACACTGGAGTTTTTAAAGCACTAATATAACACTTCATGAGAAGGTGACAATGATACTTCTGAGCACTTTTACATTTTCACAGGAATCTATAATCTTTGCTCACTTTAACTTTAAAAATCACAAAATACAGTTCTAATACAGTACCAAGGCATTAAAAGCTAAACTTCTTCATAATTAACAAACTTTCTTCTTCAATTAAAGGGAAGCCAACTTTTACACCCTTTCTATGATTTACATCTTTAGCACGATCACCCATCAATCTTGAGAAAAAAGAACTCACACAACTTCAATTAAGCTCAATTAAATCAGCATTGCCACGTGCCTTAAGCAGTTGGCCCAAAACGGCAATCCGACTACCGAAAAACAATCTCTTCTACAGGTAACCACAAAGACTCTTCCTGATCATTATGCATGCATAACACGCCACCGTATCGCTGCTCGTAAATTCCCCAAAATCACCTATCATTCTCGAAGGTACCACATGCAACGAAACGCAACACAACCACGTCATCATTAAATTAAGAAATCACTGTCAAAAAATCTGTTAAGCCTCTGTTCCATCCATCTGAAATGTCCCATTTTGTCGGTGTCCGTGCTTGTGCTCGTATCCATATTCATGTTGGTATCGAGTCTTTGTTTCGGCAGCGAGACCACCAAGTCTATCAAGCCCATTCCAATCCCCCAATCACCACTGGTTCGACCCATGCACATAAAACAAAGCAACTCTCATTCTTTTTGTGCGAAACCTATCATCAAGTCTTTTGTTGGCCTTGTTTCTTTCCAAAACTTCGTCAAAATAAGACCAAAAAGTAAAGACCAACCTAAAGCCGTCGAGAGGATCAAAGTGACTATATCCAGTGAAACGAGAGGACGAGTCGTTCGTCGGTCCCTTGAACCGATTAACTGTGGACTTAACTATTATGGCAGGCTGCTGCCGTTTCGCGCGCTGCTGGTGCATAAAAATGATTGCTCCAATTTTCTCTCCTGCGTTTTGGATGTTTTTATTTTTTCTTTTCACCCCTACTCCTTTGTATCCTGCCTTTCTGACCATGTCATGCTTTGGTGGTGAAATATTCAACAAAAGAAAAAGAAATGCACAGTCAAGGGTACCTACCATCAGAGCCACATCCGTACCAACAAAAATAAATAAAAAAACCTTGCTCTTGCATTCGCGAATATTTCGTCGAAAAAAGAAGAAATCAAAGAGGAAAAGTAGAAAAAGGACTCTTCGACTCTTTGCTATGGATACAAATAAAATGAAGATAACAATGACCGCGACGCCAAAATCTCGTCAAGCTCGCAAAAAAAAAAAAAAAAAACGAAAAAAAAGCGATCGGCTCTATGGAAATTGTTTTTTAACGGCCGCCCATAATTTGTGCATGGCACACCCTGTTACCCAACCGAGACACCCTGGCCAAAGTGAAATGCCGAAATAAATAACAAAATAAATGGACTCAGTCTGGAAAGGGGGTTGTAAAGCACAAGGATGTGGTGGAGGTTGCACTGGATTGAAACGCATTTGTTGGGTTGCGTGGGCGAAATTGGAAGAAGAGTGGATTTATGTGAATATCTTTCCTAAAGTTATTAGCACATGAAATCAGTGATTTGAAAGAGTCCTTGCCCCTTGAAATTGGTTACTTGCGGCGATTACTTTGGAATGGAGAGAGGTTTTCGAAGTTTTTTGTCAAAATCCCTTGAAGGATCGACGACTTAATTTAACGTATTTGTTGGTAGACTCAATAATCCAGAACCAGAAGTGGTACGAGGAGTTAGATCCTCTAGACAGATAAATGAGTTTTTTGAGCAATGGAAACCGATGGTACAGGCTACTCAGATAAGCTCCTAAAGTTAATAGATTGCCAATCGATTGGAATGAATGAAAAACTGCGAATTATGTCATACTATTCGTACAATGATTCCTTCCGAGATGCGGATTTGTCATTAAGCGCAGCCTTACGCAAGAAGTCTTGAATTTCAGGCATGTCAACGACCCCTTTGTGACAATCTATATTAAGATCAACTTTGCCAACATTGGGTCTGCATGCGCGCATGTCCAAAAGGAGGAGAAAAGCAATGGTACCACGGATTGTTTTTATGAGCCCTTAACAAGCCATATCCCGGAAGGCATCCAATGCAAGAAACCGCCAGAATTTTTGCCGATCAAGCGTTCCTTAAACCCGCTCAACGTAACTGGCCATCGAAAACGCCAGCTCTGATTTTCAAGGTTTCAGCGGACTACCACTTTGAAAATCGCGATTTTATGTTCAATGCCAGATAACGCTTGCTGAGAAATAGAAAGCATTTAGAGCGGGGCTACAAGGGAGGACTAGAGCGATTCGTGAGCTTTATGGTTCCAAAAAAGGGTTGAGAAGGAAAAAAATACCACGAGAAGCACGATGTCAGTGAGATGTTCAGGAATTTTGCCAGAAGGTAAAAAATGAACATGTCAGGTGAACATGAAGGTAACAAAGAAGGGAACCTAGTGGTAGATTTTCAGTCAGTGCTAGTGTGCATGTGTCCACGGTGACCTAGAAATCTAAGCTAGGTTATTCGAGACAATCTAACGAGGTCAAAATCACTGTGCATCCCATACAGTTCGTTGTTGAAACGTGTCCTCCATTCTTCATTGATGTAAATGGTACCGAAGTGCGCTTGGTACCATTATCCTCTGCTTTTGCCAATATCTAAACTTCTGCGTCGTAAAGCAGGACTGGGATGATCAGTGTCTTGTTTAATGTCTTTTGTTGAAGGGAGGGCTTTACTACTTAATCATTCAAAGTCCAAAGAAATAGCGAAGTGCAAGCGGAGCCGAGGTACATAAAGTCCCTAACTACCTAATAGTTGTAGCTACCTATCGTGACGATTTGTCATTGCCGTAGATTTTGTGTGCTTCAATAGACGCAATCGCTCGGTTGATGCCCAATGTCAACATATGAGAGAAATTGAATAGACTTTTGAAAGATGGTGCCTCTGGGGATTCTGGGGGGTTCCATTCGTTTGTCATACTTTCGTCGATCCAAATTTTAGAGATGAGTAGGAATGTACCCCGTATCCAATCAATAGTTGCTGCTTTTCGCAGGCATGGCGTAAGCCATTATTATATTGCTGATCGAGCACGCACTTGCCATTTTAGCCTTCTTGATTTTTGCGCTGCTGGCTCAATCCGCGCAAATCACCTGGGATCCCTCTAAGTTTTCTTGGTCGTTTCTAAAGGAAAGTGATTCAAGTCATCTACGAGGTTCAATCAAGAACTAAAGGATTTATTTTTGGGGTGGGGTGGGCTCATTTTAAACTGAATCGTTGAGATATTTAACTCGCAGCCCTTGCATGAAACCGATAAAAAAGAATCCCTTCTGCTCTTTAACACAAACTAAATTTCACCATTCTAAGGATTCCCATGACCGTTTTTTACACTCAAGCCATTGTAAAATTTATGCGGAAATAATTTTCTATGCGCATTGAGAAACACCAGCACACAAACCAGAGTACTCTGCTGCACTTAGAGGCATTTAAAACACATCAATAGGCCAACACGAATTCAAGGCCCCTGCAGTAGCAACAACAGAAACAGCAGCAGAATTTGCAAAATCCAATAAAAAGGACACAATTGGCTGCGTCCATTTGGGCAATTAGCTACATTCGAACCAAGTGGAAAAGAGAGACGAAGCGAATTGAATTTACCGTCATCATATGGCAATTTTCATAAATTTCACACGCACCAATACCATCACCACCACTGGCATCAATCCTATACCACAAGCGGATCTAACTCTTTTGCCTTTGCTTTGGATATCACCGGGTCTAGTTTATCCTGCGTGCCTAGCCTTAATTTAAGGCTTTTTTCAACCTCCATGGGGAGGGTTAAAAATTTATGCGTATGGGAACCATATATACATATACTCGTACTGCCAACTAACTCTCATGGAAAAACTCACGAAATGGATCCAATCAAGTCATTTACTGGAAAAGGATTCACAGCAGCAAAAGTGTATAGCAATTGGATGGAAGTGATTTCTGAATGAAACACAAGCTTTTCAGGGAAGAAAAGGAGGCTTTTTGGATTCAAAAATTCCAACAGGTACGGATTTGATAGAAAATAAAGGCGCAATAAGAAAATGGACGTATGAAAGGAATACAGGAATTGATTTTCAAGACGACACTTCCGGGGCTACAATAAATACTTGAGTATACTTGAGAATACTTGAGTCTGTTACAAGTTTACGGTTTCAAAATGGGAACTCAGATTGGCCCTTTCATACCTGAGATTACCGAAACTTGCTTATATATAAAAGGAGGACGGAACCTAAGGCTTCAACACTGGAAAGGACTCGACAACTGATCAAACTGGCATTTGTGCTTCGCTCATTACACCTATACCTACCTGCTGCTGCCCATTACTATGTCAAAACCCAGAAAATATCTCAGTTTATGGACCTTACAAGATGAGCTAAGGTTTTTGAATCAGGAAATCGTTCCTTCAAATTGCCACAAAAGATGAGTTTTTAGCATGTTGGTTACCGAATTTGACAGTTGGGTTCAGACTTCAAAAATCTCCGAATATTTAAGTTCCAGGAAATATGCCTTCTGTTGCACCTGAAATGCTGCATACCGCTTCACAGGGAATCATTCAGCTTAAAATAAGGCTGAAATAGCTGCACAACGGAGATGTTAATTTACTCAGCCGAGTATTTTATCTGCTTTCTGCTTGAGACCACTGAGTGCGTATTTTTTATTTATTCAATCGGCAATGAAGAGGAGTGTTAATTGCTATTATGGACAATAGCCCCTCTCTCTTTAATTGTTGGACATACAAAGCTCCTGGAATCTTTGACGTTCTGTTCTTGAGAATTATTTTCAGATTTTTTCAAGCTTCGCCCTTGGAGCTAGGACTGTGCGTAGTCCAAAAATTATCTGTATCTTATTTGGTTTGTGGCACGGGGTCAACCTGGGGATGCATAGTACTGTGGCTATCATTAAACTGCAACTGAGCCTATTTGACATAGTCGTCTCATTCAAAGGGCTTGACTTCCCAAATAAATAAGCCTGAGCGTTGCGCAAGAGGAAATAGCAGCACCATTATTTCAGACCAGGACGTACTGCAGATGAATTTGCGTGACTCAATCGACGGTGAGGTTAGCAGTCGGCATGATAGATTTCGTATAAGAGCTCCTCCAACATATAGTATTTTGGATATAAGGTCAACAAGTTTGTGATTAAATGTTTCAACAACTTCTTACCAGTTGAGAATTGTTTCCAGGATGTGGATTGATTGCTTGTAAGTTCAATGTTTTTAAATTGATACAGGAGCCGGAGCTAGGTTTAACAACGCCTATAGTTGGGATCATTCTCATGGATAACTACGCAACCCGTCGAATCCTGCTCAGTTTCATTATTCTTGATTTTTTGCTGACCACATTACTGCATTATATTGTGTGTCTTGACCATCTGATTGTATAGCCTGTCAGTTTCAGATTTATTTTCAATGATAGGTACCTTACTGCCTTGTTGTTTGAGATCGGGTCCTAAAGTTAGTATTTTGTCTGAGGTCATAACCTACCTTCAAGTGCATAATATAGCCTCTTTCTTCAATTAAAATGCAGTCCCGTCTATAAACAGGTAGGAAAAGTTTATCTCTCTCTTCTTTGCAAATATGTTGACCCCCCCATGTAACCACCTAAGCGGTATGTTAATTACCCGGCCAATTAAAAACATTCCTCTGCGAAGCAGCTAAGGGGTTTAGGAAAAGTTCAGATTTAATGTTGACGACCATATGAACGATTCGAACATTGAACAGGCCACATGCAGCCTAACAATGAACGAAAGCCTTTTATTGCTATTTCCAGTAGCTATTACCGCCATCCAAAAAGTACCGTGGGATGATCCGCAAAAAAGGAGGATGACAAACCAAGACCTCATCAAAGCCGATATCGGCTAACTCTCTCACATAAGAACTTTGCGGTGCTACTTAGGACTGTATTTGTAGGCCTCCAGGAGACTATGTCTGCTAATAGACTTCACTTTGTTTCGGAACGCGATATTACATGCTATAGCACATTCACGGGCTCATGACAATCACCCGATCACAACACAGATAACTAAATTGATCATGTTGCGATACGTATCTCCGAACACTCCCAGCTGGCAATGTAGACTCGAACTGTGGGGAGATTTAACTTTGAAGGAAACAGTAAGGAATCTTTGCCTATCGGGTATCCTTTAACATCTACTTTACGCCTTTAAACAAGCATTGGATGCTGAAGATCAGTGGCATCGATGCCAGGAAGCCATCAGAAATTCTGCAACTCATCGGCTGTATAAGATCATTTCATAGAGCAAAACATTATACCTACGAAGCGGCGTTACATAAACAAACGGGAATGGCCTCTGTAGAGCAACTGAAGAGCTGGTACTCCTGAAACAATGTTCGGAAATCTTATGAAAAATTAAGAGGAAAGCCTCAACCTAACAAGACCATAATAGAAGCCTGTAGATATGGGTAAGACATTTTTTAGCAGAGTCACAGTCGGTGTTGAGGGTATGAAAAAATCACTTCTCTGCTGTTAGCCAAAACGTAACATTCAACTTGGCCAGTGAAAACCAAGATTTCCGTCCTACACCAACACGTCCTACCTACTGAGCTACTACTGCGCGATCCACAAAATGAGAGCCTCTAAACTATGGCAATATCAGGGGCAGAGGTCTCAAAATCTGGTCTGCATATTGCGTGAATGCCTCAAAGCATTTGTTAAAGATCTCTATTCGGTTCAAACAAATTAATATGAATGCTCCTACCCAAACTTCGAGACCTCGATTCCTACAAGAATTGTCAATGGAGTAGAGTTTAGTTTAAATCACAGTTTAGTCGGCGCGCCCAATTGGGAGGGTTACTCAAACAACTAGAGGTCCAAAATTAGATATACATAGATATAGCAGCGCTATATCTGGAGAGGATTATTGGTTGAGGTCCAGTTCTACCCCGGAAAGTGGCGCTATCTATGAACGTAAGTAAGTATATTAACTGATCGCGAGCATCGCTCATGTGAATGTCTTCCTACCATCCTTTGAATCTTTTGGCCGAATGAACCTCCAACGAAGAATCTTACAGGAAAAAGAGCCAGGGCAATAGTTGAGGAAGAAAATTTACTATAATTCGACCTTGAGGTTGCTCGAAAATACGGACAAAGGGTTGCGATTTTTTGCTCCCACCACGAATATTAAAATTATCAACCTAAACAGGTATGGGTGAGTGTGTTTCTATGGTAAACACTATGCCAAAAAATAACCATCTGTTGGTTTTTGTCGTCAAAATGCAGAAGTTTTGTAACATGCCAAAGCTTCTTTGACTTCAATAGTCTAATGACAGACAGGGTATTTCTTCACAATGAGATTGAAAAGGCTGTTAGATGCTCAAATAGTGAGAAAGGTGCAGAACAGCGTGTCCTGATGGTTACCTGAAAATCATGTGTAACAGAAACAGTCATGATCTTTCCCACGGCGATCGACGATACGAGCAGGCTTGGAAATATTGACCCGATGTGTAATAGCTCTGCGAAACGGTTTCGCATTAGGTAACCAAATGGATTACAAGAATAATAACGAAATGGGGTCGACCGAACCCGACCGATTGTTTATGCTGTCCAACGAAAGTCTGCGCTAGTACTCGTACACCATGTAATAACGTTTCCTTTCATTTAGAGGTTTTTGATCTTTTCGTGAGTGGTAACATAACTTTCCAAGACCTTACAACCTCTAAGGTACCAAAGATTCATTGATGACTCGAATGTTCTGCAAACTGCTTTTGTAAGTATGGTGCGTCACTGTTTTGGGAAAGGCCTATAAAGGATAGATCAGTACACTGTTTGCAAATGTCCTTGCTTTGGACCTTGAATCGGCAAAAGAATGCTTAAGTGGCTGTCACGTATACGGAATGCAGCAAACTCTTATACATTGCAGTATAACTATTTGGAGTTGCGGCGCTGTGATTAAACTCATTGACTTCTAACCCGGGGTTCGATTCTGAAAACAATATACAGAGCTACAAGTTGCTTTTGATGCCATCTTACAGACCGAGGCGGTTTTGATTCTCAACCAACAACCTTCTAGAGATAGCTAGATTCTTAGCCAGCTGCCTCCAGTTACCCACATTAAGTTGGTTGAAGTCTCCTATTTTAGGTAAAGTTTAGCTATAGCACTGCTAAACTGGGGAGCATATAAAAGTTTATCTCAAAGCTCAAAGCATCTAATAGGACTCTCATTCGCTTTTGGAGGTGTCCATGTGTCAGGGATGATTAGGGTCTTGTATAGCGTCTTCTTCGTTGCTTAACATAAGGTTTTGTTGCTTCTTTAGCCCATAGAAATGGAGATTGGCTTTTCTTTAATTGATCTTCGGACTTATGTCGTCGGTACTGGACGATACTGGAGGATAGTGGACGTCCACAAGTCTTAGAAAGTAAAATGTTTTGCTAATGAAAAAGTTTCATGTCTTTTCGAAGGCCACTGTAGGTACTTCGTCATGTATTCATACCCACTTGAGTGTTAAAAAAAAGATGCCATCAGACAAGACTGTTGGAGGAGATGATGGTTCATTCAACAATTTCTTCAGAAGCTGGTGCTGGCAAGCATGTGCAACGTGGCGTTTTCATCGAATTGGAACCAACTGTAGTCGATGAAATCCGAACTGGAACACGCTTGTGGTCATCACACTATTATCAAGAAAATCGTCGACTTGGTCTTATACAGGGTTCGTAAATTGGCCGACAAATGAAGAAGGTTTCTTGATCTACTACTCCTTCGGTGATGGTACCAGTTAAGGATACACCTAACTCTTAATGAAACGTATAAATTGGAATTTACCATCTAACCAGCCCTAGAAGTGTCGACTGCTGTTGCTGAGTCCTGAAACTCTATATTCACTACACAACAGTGTCGAGAATGAGGCCATCTACGATATCTGAAGCAGAAAGTAGGTCAACTTGAATCGTTTGATTAGCCAAATGGGTGCACTGAACGTCGACTACAGCAACACCTGCTTCGAATCAGTCAACTAGATGGTCAAGTACGATCCTCGTATTGGCAGATATAATGCGTGGCTTGCTGCATGTTGTACCGTGGTGATTTTGTGCCCAAGGATGTCAACGCTGCATTTGCCACCATTAAGACCAAGCGCACTATCTAATTCGCCGTCTGGTGTTCAACTGGCTTTAAGGTCGGCATCAACTGCCAGCCCCCAACTGTTGTCTCTGGGGGATGATTTGGCCGAGGTTCAACGCGCTGTCCGATTGTTGTCTAAAACCAAAGCCATCGCTGAAACCTGGGCTCATCTGGATCACAAGTTCGACTTGATGTATGCCAGGCGCGCTTTTGTTCATTGATATGTAGGCGAAGGTATAGAAGGAGGTAAATTCTCAGAGGCCCTTGCAGATTTGGTGGCTATATAGAAGGATTACGAAGAAGTCGGCATGGACTTTTGTGACGGCGAAAGTGAAGGTGCGGAAAAATTAAGCCTTCTCCTCAAATTCCGGGAATCCACTAATATAAAAGTGAAAACTCCTGCGTGGGTCTTTAGAATCAAGAGATTGGAATAAAGGAACACAATAGTGATTCTTAAAGCCAACTCATCAATTAGGTTTATTAAATGGTGGTCGATGGAATTGTCCAACCCTGCGTAACCTGCCCCCTGCTTGAGTATGCCAGTCAAGTTTGGTCCCCCTTTTAACGAGTTCATCGATGAAATCGAATCTCAAATCGAGGGTATTCCACGTCGATTCCTTCAATTTGCTCTCCGTGGTCTGCCCTGGAATGACCCTTTGTTCTTACCTCAATATCAGGACCGCCTCAAACTTGTCAAATTGAATTCCTTAGAAGAAAGTAGGAATATAGCCGACATGCTTTTCTCCATCGAATCACCAATCAAGGTAATTTACGTCAACATCGTCTTTTCTATATACCGGCCTACCGCACTATTGATGACTTCAAGTCAATGTCAAAAAGTACTCCTCGTTAAAATAATTTCAGGCGCAGTTGCAACTAACTCCGGCCCTTTGAATGCTTTGAAGACTAACTAAACGGGTTAATGCCAATCTGAAGCTCCGGCACAATCAGTGCAGGACTTGTTTTTTTCTTTTTTTTATTCGACGAGCTGATGGAGCCTTAAAGGCTGAGCTGATCCTATGTAGAGAGTGTGTGAGAGAAAATATCACCGAACTAGGCTAACAACAATTTTCGACACAAGGACGACCGGAATCAGTCGTTGTTATCCGGTAGGTGCTGCTGGTGGACTAGACGTGTTTTATGCCTACCAATGGTAGGAGTTGAATTTGCTTATGTTGCTGTTACTGCTGCTATTTTCATTGTCCTTGTTTGGATTTTTCTGCGCATCGTATGTCCGTCTGTTCGTTTGTCCTGGCGAATTGCAATTTGTGAATGTGAATTGCATTTTCATTGACTCGTCCTCGGATCTCATAAACTTCAAACCGGGAATTTGTTGGAATGGCATTCTAGAAAGAGTGCCATGTTGCTCGTTGTATATTTATGTGAGCATCAGATGTTTGTTTCATGTGTGAATGTGTGGTATACCCGGTCACCGAGCGGAAGGCGCCCTTTTTACTGGGTGGTAGGGTTAGACTCAAATATAATTATTATCCTGTTCGCTTTTTCTGGTCAATTGAAGCTGAGATTTTTGTTTATAACCGGAGTACTGTTTTGGTGGATTCCACTGGCCATTTTATCTGCCTGCTGCTGCACCCGATTCAATAAAGAAGCGAATCCAACGATGACGATGATGACGACGACGATGACGACGGCTTTGGCGATGGCGTCCGACGGCAGCGGCGTTGTGGAATTCCGCTTTGTCTGACTGCAAAGTAACAAAAGCAGCAGCAGCAGGGGATCTCATGATTTTGAGGCGCGGGTTATAATGTCACCAGATTTTCGTATTTTCTCATCTTGCGCGCGCGGTATTTTATTGTTTCGATGGCAATAAATCAAATTGATTTATCGAAGCGAATATTCGTTTTCATTTTCGTTATCGGACGACGTTGTGAGATATCTGCCGAAATATCGACAAAACCGGGGAAGTTGTGGCCGATAGTGGCGGTGGTACTGGTGATGGTGGTGCAGAAAAAGATTCATGTCTCTCAAGTCATTGTGTGTCCAGCTTGGAAAATCACAAGCAATTCCCAGCTGTGAGTTATGGTTTGGATTGGATTCGTCCATTTGTCGTTTATGGGGATGGGATTGAATGGCAGAACACCAAAATGCCAGAATGCCAGATTGTCAATATGCGCGCGAGTTATTGGCTGGAAAAGTTGTTGCACAATGAATTTCTGAGAGTGAGATTGAAGCATCGCAATAGTTGGAAGTATCGATTGCACGAAATTACAGCGACGAAATTTTATTGTGGTCGCTTGGTCGTGCTGATGATATTGAGAGATTTGATTAAGTTATGTAAATTGAAGGTACCAGGAGACAACTGGAATAAATTTTAAATGAGGAGTTTATTCCAAACGACATATAGAGGAACAGCTGTAGCTTGGTGACACTCCCATTATGTCAAAAAATTCCTTTGCCAGCAGATCAAAAAGTTTGGTAGACAAAGACTGTAACAGCATCAAACTACTTGGTCTTGGGTGGCAATTGAGAGAGTTGATTGAAAACTAACTGCCTTAAACATGGATTAGACTAGTAGCGCAAGGTTTCAATATAATCCTAAGAAGGGCCCTGAAAACCGCATACAAAAACCCAGATTGCAATTGCAAGCGCCAGCCAGGACTCTGGGTTAATTAAAGGAACAGCGGATTAATTCCCCTAAAATAGTTAACTGTGTTACCTGCTGATTATATTCCCTCCGCTCTTTCGACAAGACATTAAAGATCTTAAATTTAATTTACCAACCATCCAATGCATTTTAACGTAAAGGCTTATTGATTTCATTTTGGAGCGAAATGTCATCACAGTAAGCACCTACTTCCCACATCTCGACATTCTAAAGGCCATCTGGTGATCGCCTGATCAATCTACCACCAAACAGAAAGGTTTGTAAAGGAGGAAGGACGAGTATCGTTTTCTCAGAAGGAAATTGAGAGATTTTATGGCAGGAGTCCAAAATGATGAAAATAAAAAAGTTAGGCAAAATGAACCATGACTATGATGGACACTAATGCCATCTACCCGACAAAGTGAGAATTACTACCTATGGTATATCAACAAGACTACTTGTGTTCACGGTTTAGCGGCCTAACTGTTCGAGACAGCGGGAGATGCCTTTGTATATACTTTCATGTGATTTCAGGTCTGAAGAGACCACCATCGACCAGTAGATTTTAAAAATTTCAAAATGGCACTCAGCAGTTATTTGTCAATTCTAAGGCTATCTTTTGTTGATACAATTTTTCCATAAGCTACTAGAGAAGTCGCAAAAGGTCGGCTCCGCATAAATAGACATACATGCTGGATGAAAAAGTCTGCAAGTGACTGAAGGCAAATTTTTCACGCGTGAACCCGGAATGACAGCGTTTAATGCTTTAATCTCATCCACTACAAGAGCGTGGATGTTTAAACTTATTTTTTAGGCTGAGTTTATACTCCATCATAACACTAAACAAATGCAATCACATTCAAAAAGGAACTACTGCAAATGATATATTATAGTTGGTTGGATAATATCTACTACGAGTCCATCGAAATCTGCATGCTTACTTCCTTGATTAGGCAGACACTACAAAATAGTTTAAAAATAAATGAACCGAACTAGTGGTGTTCACAAGAAAAAGAAAGTTTAATCTTCCTGGAATCAACGGTGTTAGGATACAACTTGTATCCAAAGCTAAATATCTAGGAATCATCCTAGGCAGTAAGATGAGTTGGAAGCTTAACATTGAACAAAAAAAAGAAAACAAAAAACAATAGGAGCGTTCTAAGCATGCCAAAGATGAGTACACTTGATGTTCATGACCAGATTTAGACCCTTTTCTACCTATGGTGCGTAAGTATGGTAGAAGGCCGCGGAAAAGACTACACTACCTCTACTCCTCAAGCTGTATTAGAGATAATGCTCAACTCACTTCCTTTAGAAGAATTTCTTAGATGCAAGCCTTTCAAAAAGTCGCTTAGACTAAAAAAATCTGAAGTATCGCGTCTGTAATGCAGGAGTACGAACCATCAAAGCTGACGAAGTGACCATATAGTGTTAAGCCTGAACTTTGTTAGGAGTTTCTTCATATCATTTCCTAGCAGACTGGTTAACTAGCTCTGCAACAAACAATGGAAAACTCCACTTTTACACGGACAGCTCCAAAATGGAGAAAAGTACTGGAGATGGAATCTATTGTGAAATGCAAACTCCTTCAGGATTCCGGACGAATGCAGTGTTTTTCAGACGGAAATACAGGCCGTTCTACTCATGGAACTTGATCCCTTAGAAATCTCTATCTTTGTGGACAGTCACTCAGCCACAATAGATTTGAAACCACCCAATCCACAGAGTTACAAAAATGTGGTTAAACTAAATAGAGTCTGCGAGTCTCACCGACTGGATCTCAAAATGGAACTTATAGCTATAGAACGATCCAACAAAGCATGGATCTCCTTTCGTCGCACCGTGGAAAAGATTGAGCGTGACTACACTCTTTTGGATCTTAAGCCACCAACCAGATAGAGATTGGTGCGAAATGAAAAAAACCTACCCGCCTTAGATGCCAGCGCCGTTCAGCTGAATTGGGCATCGCCAAAGAGCCAACCCGGCTTATTTTGTGGTTGGATTTAGGCTTACATCTGTACAAGATTAAGCTGACGCAAGAACTGAACTCGGACGACCATATACAACGGCGTAATTTCACTATTTGAGCACTGGAGATGTTGACTGGAGATCCCGATTTTGGCCAAAAAATCATCTTCTTGGATGAGGCCCATTTTTAGCTTAGCGGCTATGTCAACAAGCAAAATTGCCATTATTGAGGCGAATACAATCCATAAGTGTTCGACCAAGCATATATGTATCCACAAAGTTGACTGTTTGGTGCAGTTTATGGCATTACGGTCTCAAGTAGACAACATCGATATTTCCGAGCTGTGGTTCCAACAAGACGGCGACACCACACTCGAAGTTGTTAAGGAGAAATTTGGCGGCTGCATTCATCAATTGACCGCTGCCATCATGCGATTTGACATCACTCGCTTATTTTCTCTGGGGCTACGTCAAGTCCTTAGTCTACGCTAACAAGTTATTAAAAATTAGACCGACCGCTTGAAGCACTGCCAGAGAAGTTGAGGCGACTATTTGAATGATGTGAAATTCTACACATAACGGTATGAACGTAGCTTCAAAATAAAGCCGAAATCAATTTTATATCTCACACCGTTGTTGTTTTATTTAAATTTTTTCCTATCGCTGTTATCTGGTTACCCTCTTCAAATCACAATAGTCCAATACGCCTCCGCATATGCTTGTCCCTTAGGGACTAGCACATCCTTTATTATCTGAACTAACTACATAGGTGGTGCTACAATACGGGGTGAATATGGACCACAACCAACGAACTTCTCTAGCTAGTACGAGTTCTCCCCAGTTGTACTCCCTGTTAGTTGGAGTCTTTTTCCACCTGCGTATGTCACTTTATGTGTTTGTCCTCTGCTACGCCGTTCCTCAGGCTTAGATTCTAAGGTTCTAGAGCGAAGCTGCGAGAACAAATCGCTCAAAATCGCCAACGTATCACTAGACTGATGGTAATTTACAGCCAGCACAGATCCTCAATTCCCCGTCAATATAAACTGGACCAAACATCACAAGAAATATCTTTCTCTCGAAATGGCCAAGTGCTTCTTCATCCGCTTATGACAAAGTTCAAGCCGCTATGCCATAGAGCAAGACTGGAATGATTAGGATTTCGAATAATGCCAGTTTGGGCTTACGAGAAAGGACTCTGGTACTCAAACGCCTTCTGTTCTGAAAGAAGCAACGATTGACAAGAGTAAATTTACATTTCTTTCTGCACTTAAGGCGTTGCTGCTTGTAACTGCGGATCCAAGTTGTAATCGAGCCGCCGGTAGTGTGCGTCCATTTCTGATGACAGCATGTATTTTGTTTAGCCTTTGTTTACCGCTAAACACATTTTGGCCGCTTTCACAATACACACGAATGGTTAGTTGATGCTTCCCGGTGTCCATTCATATTAATTTCATCCTTGAGCTTGAGGGTAATTGCATATTTTTGTCGTCGAACTTTGGTGGTTATACTTGATATCGTTGCGCTCGTGATATCCGCATTCGTACCCTGGATTCAACAAGGTATCAACTCGCGTAGATGTCGGCTAATAAGAAAGCTTGGGCATCCAAAATGATGAAGGAGTGTCTGGTATTGCAATGTAATCAATCTGGTTGACGATTCAGGGGTAGTTCCCTTATGGATGTTGCAATGTAGGAACTCCGCAAATTTTTCGGCAGCTTATTAAGTCTCCTACCATTCCCAGGAAACCGCCAACCAAGAATGTAATTGGACATCGGTACAAAGGTTCTGCTAAATAGTGTTGACTTTGGCCTACCTCTTCTCTATGGTCTGCCTGAATACGTCGAGGTAGCTCTGAAGGGAGGTGTGAATTGAGTAGCCGACTAGAGCCGCGGATGCCGCCGTTGCAAGATCCGTATGCAAGATTCCTCTGCTGTCGTCTTGATGAAGGAGAAATGGCTCATCCTCTTTCCCATCTGAATGACGTTTTTCATAGGTCGAATACACTACCTTCAGTTAAAGATCTTAATCTCCGAAGTTTCACCACGTGGAGATAAGATTAGGGGACTGATGAACAGAGGTTTCAGTGTCAACGCCGCTTGTGCCTTCATAAAACGTTTGACTACCTTTGAACACCGTCAGAAGAATCTTCTGTTCTTCTGCACAGCACTGACCAAATAAAGACAGACTCAGAACTGAGGACTGATTGTCGAAAATCACCTTGAATACATCCAGAGAAGTGAGTAAATCTGTAAGATAACTCAAGTTCAGGATCCTTCTTTCTCTGGTTTGTTTACTGTTGAAACATTTCGTTTCATGCTGTCGCCATTACTTTGATCCGAGTTGAAGTGTCAACCTGCTACTGCCACCGGAGCAGTCCATTAAAGTGAATCACTTCACCTGCATCAATGCTGTCACACCGTGAGTGTACCTTATTAATCTACACTTGCGCATTCCATGGATGATTAATCCAATATTTATCACCACATTTACAGGATGAAATGGACAAATGTGAAAATTGTCAAGCACCTTAAAATTAAGATTTCTCTGGCCTTACCTGTCAACTGTTTTACACGCGTTGGCGTCAAAAGATACTTTCAGTCGTTCGATGACTTACGTATACTGTTGTTGTTAATAATGTTGCGTTTCCAATGACAGGAAATTTTTAATTGATGCGCGCATCTTAAAGTTCGAAACGATTGCGTGCATGTGTGCACACCTTAAGGCCGCACGTAAAATGATCGAAAGTGGCTAAATGAGTGGTCGTCGTGGTCGTCAGGTTTGCGTGTGCATGCGTGCAGCGTAAGTGATTCTCTGATCTTTAAATCTTTGCTTTCAATTCGGTTTCAGTGCTTTTTTTTTGGTTAGTGTTTCATAGCAGATACTTTTTGTCGAATTTGGGTTCCACAAAATTGCTTTTTTGGATGTTAAGTGAGGTGATCACCTGTGTTTTTTTTTTTTTGGCACAACATTGTTGCAAGAAATGATTGAGATGTCTTTTGACTAAACTTCTGTTACTGTAAATATAATAAAAAGGACGATGACATTAGTCCAAAGGATGCTACAAAATTAAGTACGCAAATTGAAAAGGTTGTTGTGGCAGGGATTTGATGTAGATTCACCTGCTCTGAAGATGCAATTGGTCAGATGCTGGTTGAGGATTAGACGCAACCGAAGCATGTGACACGAGACACGGAAGTGCCAATTATGTGTTGGATTCCAGGGACTAAACAGAAATACAATTAGAGGACAAGTTTTAGAAATGAAAACAGCCAGTAAGTACGTTTCTGAAATTGCTTTAGAGTGCAGATTTAACAGGTCTCTTGCTCTCCTTTTTCTCTAAGTAGTTCATACTTTTTGAATACTTTTGATAATATCAAAGCTTAGTGTCTAACACTTGCTTAAGGGCTACTGCTGCTTAATCGGATTACCAGGATTCCTTATGGTATTACGTGATAAGTGATTTGTTAGATACATATTGGTGGCTCTTTCATCTATTGCTGACCTTTTTTTCAGAAGCTCTACGCGCCTTTTGTTTCCTACCCAACCAACATAATACTAGTGACGAGGATAGTAAGGCAAATCGGGACCATTTGGGCCATATATACATCAAGTTAATGGCGAAAAGAGTCATAACTACCAAGGCAATTGGTAGTTTGGGTCAATAGAGCATTGGTATCTATTAGCTCTACATGTTCTACCCATCTCAGCCAACTGATCAGCAGGTTTCTGACAACGTCAATGTCGCTCTATAGCTCGTACTAACATATAAAGTTCGCTAAAGCACCGAATATTTTTCGAAGGATTTTTCTCTCGGAGCAACTAAGGATGTTTTCATCCTCTTTCGAAATAGTCCATAACGTAGGACTGATATGATCAAGGTCTTTTGTAGAGTTTTCTTACTTATTGGGGACATGGTCTCATTACTTAATTGCCTTCTTAGCCCAAAGAAACAGCGATTGGCGAGTGTGATTATTTGTTTCATTTCTGCCGAGGTGTTGTTGGAAGAATTTATGCCAGAGCCAAGGTAAAGGCCTTTGTCTACGTTGTCTATGTTGTCAGCTTCTGTTTCAATACTAGCAAACGCATCAGTGGTAGCCCGCAGAGTTCTCCCAGTTATGTCGATATTACTTTAGTAGATGCACAGACTTTTAAAAGATTATGTCCAAAAGTTCACTTGTGCGTTAAGCACAATTCTTTCAAGTACTATGCTGAGGATGTCTCATGATAACGCATTACCTTGTCTAAAACCTTTTTTGACATCAAAGGTCTCGGTTAAATCGTTATTGACATTGATGGAGCAGCGAGCGTTCTCCATCATCATTCAAGACGGACAAGCTTGGCAGTGATGCCAAAAGCAGACATAGCCCTACATAGATCGTCTCTATAAATACTGCCATATGTGGCCTTAAAATCTATGAAGAGATGGTGGGTATCGATTAGGGTTTCTTGAGTTTATCAAGGATCTGCCGTGTTGTGATGATTTGTCAACTTGTAGATTTGCCGGATTTGATGATTGGTTTCTGGCGTTCACACAAAACTGCAGTTAAGATCTTGTATACGATGTTGAGTAGTTGGCGCAGTTTAGATGGTCACTTTTTGGGTGGATCAGGCAAACTATGCTGAGATTCCATCATCAGGCGTACACTTTTCTGACCAGATATGAGAAATGAGCTTGTGTGTGCTATCCATTAAGTCATTTCTAGAAGCTTTGAATACCTCGACTGGTAAGCCGTCAGGTCCAGCAGCGTTGTTAGATTTAAGCTTAGATATTGTTATCTTTACTTCGTTTTGGGTAGGTGGACGATTGTTTTTGGCTATCATCGTTTAAGTTGAATGTTCTATTTCTCTTTACGGAGGGATGTTGAACTTTGCCACCCTGATGCACTTTTCCATATTCAATATTCTCAACATTAATTATGAATCTATTACTCTTCATCTCTACAGGTTCCTGTTCGGGTTTTCTTGGCTTGAAACGTTTTTTTACCCACTTTACCTCTCATACCTTGTTTCTGGAGAACAAGTTCTCAAGATCTTCGACATCGCGCTTCTCGTGCTCATTTCGTTTATTTTGGAGAAGTAGATGTACTTTCTGCGTTTTCTGCTCGTTGAGCCCACGAGCGGCTGTCTTCTTCATCAAATCAGAGATTTCTTGGTGGTGGTCTAGTAAAACCCAGGATATCAGTTGGGGCGTCTCCGATGGCACGTTGGTAGTATTGCCGCTGGTCTTCGTTACTTGATGCTGTAAGAATAGAAGATGTTGAATATTCGCGTTAGGCAAACATTCCAGCGACCTCTTGTGACTGGAACTTTTCTACGTTACATCTTCTCACAGTAGATTTTCTTTGTTGTGTGGCTTGGCAAATCCGCATTCGCACCATGGCCGCAACAAGGTGGTGATCCAAGTCAATGTTGACTGAATTGAAGCTTCGAACTTAAAGAATACTATAGGCATGCCTTGAGCCTATAGGTGATGAAACCGTATGGTTGCCATAGTAATATGTCGTCCCGCAGTAAAGTCAAAAAAAACCTAAGTCCGTTACTAGACGAGGTGACGTGTAGGCTATGCTTACCAACTGTCCTACCAAGGATGTTCTTTTCTTCTATCAATACTTTGGACATTGCTCATCTGTTTTGGCGCGGAGCTCGTAAAAATATTGTTTGTTGAAGTCATCCTTGTATTTAGTAGAATCATTGGCTCATATTGATGCGGATTGTCATGAGATGCACTGTAATGAGCGTGATACAACTAAAGCAACCATCATAGCTTATATCACAGTTTTCTATCCTTTTTATGTTCGACTCATCGCACTCCGTGAATGGCGGTGATATCTGAGTGATAGCAGTCAAAGGCCTCTGCTAATTGTTCGGTTGCACTTCACCTACTATTGTTCGTTCATATGGTTCATCACATCTTTCTAATCTCTGCCGCCCAATGACGGCCGAGCATCACACTGTTTACTCATGCACATATCGAGGATTACCACTGAGAGATAAGCAAAGCTCTTCAGTACTAACTTGATCTTTGCGCTGCTAGCCCAATACGAATTATAGAACACTCAGCATTTCTCCGTCTCCACCTGCGTGACGACGCAGGTCACCAAAGAATCAGAGACAGCCGCAAAGATGAAACAGTGCACGCCTTGGCAGTTTTGAAAATGAGCATTAATTACACGGTGCCAGTTAGATCTAGCCGGGTTAGATTTTGTCAGATCCTATTGAAATAAGACAGCCTTTATCTATCAACAGCTTTTACTTCTTCATACGAGTATATCTGGGCATAGATGTAAGAACTGTTGATAGGATCACATCAGGGAGCTGACCAACATGCAACAGAGGAATGAATGCTATGCTTTATTGAGGAAGGAAAAATATATTACGAGTCAGCGAAAGGTTTAGATGAATAAGTAGTCATCTTTATGGATTATTGGTATAAAAGCTTCTCACACTTAGGATTTATACATGGGCAAGACTTAAGCTACCAAGGCAGATTCATCATACACCTTTTAGCATCTTAATTTTAGGTATTCAATTGGTACTTACAGACTTAAGGGCATCAAAGTGTGCATCAGCATTTTTGTTTACCTTTTTCCTCACAGTAATCGTACCTGAGAAAATGTTAGATTCGCGGAGAAACGCAAAAGAGGAACTATAATCATGTGGCCAAAAGTATGGAAGAGGATATGGAAACTGAATAAGAATGTACGTAACTCTGATTGTAGATTCAGCTCTCTATGTTGAACAAGCAAGCTGATCCATAAGGATGCTCTTCCGTGGATGGGTAGTTTTTATACTGCTGATGATTGCATAACTTTGTACAGAACAGACATCTCCGAAGAATTCAGTCAAACTCGCGATACCAGTAAGTCAAACGATAAAAACTATCACAACCCGACGACTCCGTTTTCTCATCTGTCTTTCAAGTAAATCCAAGAAGTAACCTGCCTCACATCACAACTTTGACTGACCGTGCATGTCTACATGTATGGATATGTATGTGCAAATTTTGTGACCACTTCACCTCAATAATTATTGTCAACTGCAATTTGATGGATTATTACTTGTCCTCGTTGCATTGCATTAGCATCAATCATAATCAATTGATCAGCAATGAGGTCCGGTTCGGATCAATTCAGTAGAAAATGCAAAAGATCAGAGGCGCGGAAACACACACGTACAAGTCAGTCATACTAGTACATATAGTCATCCAGAACCAGGTGACATTACAAATCACGGCACCGATTCTCGTTCAATTAGCCGCAACGCGACAATTTTCGAGGCGACAGATTGACCAGAGAGTTTCACTGTTGAAGAAGGAGCCCCTGCCTGTTGCTTGCATGCGTGTGAACACAACAATCACTCATCTGAATTATGTGCCGGTCAGATCGGTTGACCGTTGTACGATAAGACGTCGAATTGGCTTTTAAGCCCCTGAGAGTGCTGCCTCTGCTGTGATCATTTGTAAAACTCATTTGACACCTGATGACATTGACACTTGGTGCTCTCGATCATATTGCGAGCACGGCTGCGATTGCGTACGCTTGCGTTAGTGTCATTTGTGAAACCGGAATTTGTACTGTGTCACTCAGAACTGTCACCCAGTTGCGATCGTATTTGGATTTCAGAGTCGAACTCGTATGTACCAGCATTTTGCTGGATGGAGTTCAATGGATTTATCAGTGTTCACCTTGATGCATTGCTCTCATCTACCAGGTGATAGATTGATGGAAAAACCGCAGCAGCATTGCGTCGATGGTGAAGATTGCATTGAGCGATTGATTATGACAGGTGGACTCCGGGGTAAGACATTTGACCATGTGTTCCAATGCAAATGCTGGACATAGACGATCGATCAAAAGGTGTAATGCTTCGGATTGATTTTTATGCGTTTTTTGCACTGATTCCATCTCGGCGGCATCAGTACTTCTGTAGAACGTATGGCCGGTACAAAAGGTAACTCTTTTGATGGATGGATGGATTGTGGCTGAGTCTTGTACATGTTGATAGTGATTCATCAATTAGCCATGCGCTCGCCGTTCGATGGGAATTGGTGCAGTTTTTTTTTTGTACATAGTTATCAGGTGTGCCCCAGTCCATTAGCATTGCGCTGGTCAATCAACCAGGCTGGGCTGCCGATCAATCAATCACCCGGGGATAGGGTCTTGTCAGAGACAAGTGGTGTGCCTAGTTCTTGGATAATGAGTCAACTGATGTCATAATCGTGACATGTTTCTAGGCCACAATAACACATTGGCCCCTGGCCCCTTTCAAATAAATTAAATTGTCATATTGCGAGGGGAAGTTGAGAGAGTTTGCCTCTGTCAATGCAAGTGGCAAGTGGCAACAGTTACGAAATACGAGTACACGTATCACATAGCATAGATACGTGCATAAGCCAACAGGATTTTGCGTGCGCGTTTTTATATTCTTTTTTGATTTGCCAATTTATTTCAGTCATTCGCAGTTCAATTTTCCAATTATCATGGGGGGCACACCAAACTGGGAAGGGAAACTCAAACCCTGCTTCTGGGGGCACATACAACATCCTCAAAGGAGTCCTGATTCCCGGTGTACGGTTGTTACCATTCGAGGGTTTCATTTTTATTGGCATACTTACTCCAACATAAATACAAATACGCACGTCGCAGCGGACGTGTGTTTGTTTGTATTTTTGCTTCTGTTACTGTTATTTTATCATTTTTATTTATTTATTTATATATTTTTCTTTTTTGAAATTTCGTTGATAATAAAAAATAATGATTTTTCATTCTGGCATTTGGCAGAATGACATTGCTTGGGCAAAAATATAAAACAGCAAACCTCCCACGTAAATGGATCCTTTTTCCGAATATAATGTTCACGCGAGTGTTTTTGACTTTTTTTTTTTTGAAAATATGTCGGAGCCAATTCGAATTGATTAATTTTACTTTGGCGCTTTTTTTTCGGTTTTTTTTTATGACTTTTAGCCATCTTCTGGCCGGCGCCGGATGGAGGGAAATTGTTCAAATTGAAACTTAACGAGCTCTTTGTAAGTTGGTGGCCAAGGATTTCATTAAAATTGTAGGGCAAGACTTAATTAAAATTTTAATTGGAAGCCTCTCACCCTTTTTAGTAGTCTCAGTGTTTCGAAAATTATTAATTTACGTTGTCTTGCAAGGATACAGAATGATATTACAAATTATGATACTAAAGCAAATACAACGTTTCTGTGAAAGTTATGCCGAATATCTTTTGGTAGAAATATCTCTGTATTCCTGTATCGGAAGGACGGCTGATTGGGAACCTTTGAAACAATTGATTATTCTAAACAAAGGTTTGCCGATTATATTAATTAAATTGAAGGGAGTTCGGGAATGAGAGCACAATTCCTCTGCCGTGTAGGACTACATGAATTTCAATTGTTGTTCATAAATTGAATTTTTCAAAATAAATTCGTGGGTCCAAACTCACAACAACCTGCACCGTATTCAATTGAGTACTCCGATTGGCCGCTAACGTAGAAGAAAGACGACAAAAGATGGCACCAAGGGCTTTACAACGAGGACATATTTAACAGCGAAGTTAGTAAAAATTGGGTCATAAAAAAAAAACTCCGCGGTCTTTTACCGTGACGAATTGATTCGTCGTCGTTCTCAGCAGCTTGGCTTGGCGTATTCGACAACTTGGCGTATTTTACGTAAGGATCTCGGCCTAAACGCGTACAAAATTCAACTTGTGCAAGAATTAAAGCCAAGCGACTTGCATTTGAGTCATATTTTCAGTAAATGGGCTCTGGGAAATTTTGTTTAATGATGAAGCCCATTTCTGGATCAATGGATACGTTAATAAACAAAAGCTACCATTACATCCATTAAAAAACAACGGTATGGTGTGGCTTATGGGCTGGTGGAATCATTTTTCCATATTTCTTCAAAAATGATGCAAATCAGAATGTTACCGTCAATGGTAACCGTTATCGCGCCATGTTAACGGAATATGTGCTTCCTGAAATTCAAGCACATGGTTTCGGTGAGCTCTGGTTTCAATAAGACGGCGCTACGAGCCATACAGCGCTTGAAACAATGGACTTGTCGAGAAATCATTTTGGTGAGCACTTAATTTCAGGTTTTGCTACGGTAAATTGGCCACCTAGATCATGCGATATCAGACTTTGGACTATTTTCTCTGGGGATATGTAAAGTCTCAGGTCTTCAGGAATAATTCAGATACGATTGACGCTTTGGAAGCACACATTACTCGTGTTATCCGCGAGATACCAGTCGCTATGTTCGAACGAATCGCCCAAAATTGGACGGAATGGACCACCTCAGATGTAGTCGTGGCCAACATTTATATCATATCATTTTAAAAAAATAAATGCCATGAATGGTTCTTTTAACTGATAATTAAAATTTTAAGTTTACTTTCAAATTTATGTATTTTATTTTACATTATAAATCAAACCTTACGATGAATCACCCTTTACATATTGGCCATTATTATCTATGACCTTTTGCCATTTTCTAGGTATCTTCATAATTTTATCGGTGTAGAACTTTTGTGGATTATCAGCGAAAAACCTAGCCAAGTGATTTTCATTAATATAGTTTTGCAAAGATCGAAACAAATGGTAATCATAGGGTGCAAGGTCCGGGCTATACGGTGGATGCATCAAAACTTCCCAACCAAGGTCCCTTAATTTGTTCCGGGTCATCAAAATGTGTGTCGCCTAGCAATGTCATGATAGAAGACAACTCTCCTTCTATTTTGGTCACTTTTTCTTGAAAGCTTCATTCAAACGGTCGAGTTATGCACAGAAGAGTATCGAATTGGTCGTTTCGCCACGTTCTAGAAGCACATAATAGACAATTCCCTTCCAATCCCACCAAACACTCAACATAACCTTGTTGAAGGTTTTGAAGTCGTTTGTGGTCGGTCACCGGTCTTTGACCATGATCGCTTGCGTTGGATATTCTCGTATTTAATTCATTTTCTCGCGCACTTAGTGAATCGCTTCAAAAATGTTTCCATTTCGTTACGTTTCAGCAGCGTTTCACTGACGGTTATTCGGTTAATTACATTTCTTTGCGTTAATTCATGTGGCACCCAAATATCGAGCTTCTTTAAGTAGCGTGCTAGTTTTAGATGATACCAAACTGGCATACGGTTGATGTTAAGTGCCTCCGCTATCTTTAGACAGCTTCTACGCCGGTCTTGCTCCATCAGTTGCAAAATTTCATCGATTTTTTCAGTGACAGGCCGATCAGTGCGAGGTGCAGCTTTTACATTAAAATTTCCGAAAAGGAGTTGAATAAGCCACTCCTGGGTCCGGCGTTCACCCTCAGCATTCTCACCGTAAATTGCGCTAATTTTTCTGCATGTTTTTGCAGCGTTTTTTCTTTTTTATGGTAAAAAAGCCTCGCATAGCGTGCTTTTTTTTGAGATATTTTATTCATATTCAAATCAATATAACTTTTAAAATGAGCAACGAATTACACAGCTGACTTCACAAAAAATGTAGCCTGATATGTCACCTTTCAAACACCTGTTCGTTTAACACAATCAGATTAGTGTTTTCAGATGAATGGACACCAACCCCATCTAGTGACAAAAAACCGCGGAGACTTTTTATATGACTCAATATAAAACTAGCAGCTGAAATATTCTGTTTCCTCGAACTTCCCAAGGACCACGTTATGTCCAAGGTACAAACGAGGGTTATCTTTTACGGCGCTAAGAATGTGAAGTTTGACGTCGAAAGTCTGTAATCGCAAGAAATTGCCAGGGCTTTCGCGGTCAAGTCTGTCCTAACCTCACTAGGTCTAGTCAACAAGTTTATGCCGCCTCTGATGTGGTAATTTTCGCACGAAACTACGAACTCCTTAGTTTGACAATGAATACCGGCCAACGCAAGTAGAAAGTTAGAAAACATATAGAGTAGCGCTATTTGGGGCGACTTTATCGGCTTGTAAGCTTCTTGAGCTTAAAAAGCAAGAAGATCACCGACACGAAAGGATGAGAGCAGGAGAAGTGCACGATTGACGAAATCGGTGGATCTTAAAGCAGGAAAGTCATTCAGAAAATTTCCCAGAAGGTAAGAAGAATATGTCAATTCAACAAGGTAAGAATGGAAGCCTGTAAGGACGAACAAGGGAGCGATTACAATCAGCATTCTTGTGTCAGGCGGAATGAGCTATTCAAGCTGTATGACGATGGCCCAACATCCAGTTCATCCAACCAAGAAGAAGTGAGGATAGCCATATGCAAACTTAAGATCAACAAGGCTGTCGATATTTTAGTATTTATGGAATTATAAGAACAGGATTTATAACTGACTGTACTGGTACTAATGATCTAGATGGCGAGCTATGCAGCGCGGTGAGAAATAACTTAGTGTAGGCCATCTAGTTTTCACCATCTATATGTGCATAGCCTCGTCAACATCGCTTATAAGATCTTCTCTGCCATACTAAGTAAACGCCTAAATCCTCTTCGCAACTAACTGATTGGCCCTTATCAGTGCGGTTAAAGGCCTGGAAAGTCCACAATCGACCAAATTTCAACAGTCCAGGTGATATTTGAAAAAACTCAACAAGTCCAAATCGATGCAAAAAATTTTTTCATAAATTTTTAGTTCGCATATGACAGCATTTATGTATAGAGACGAGCTATAGGAGCTATGTTCACTGTACAGTTAAGGCATCACCACTAAACTTGGGCGGCTTTGAAGGACAATCATTTAAAAATTCTTACTCTTTGACGGTAGGCAATGATTTGACTGAAACTTTGATGTCAAAAAAATCTTCCAACATTGCGAATCACTGTTACTTGATTTCTTCAACATCATGCCTGGTAGTATAGTGGGAGACCCGGAGTTCAACAGCATAAGCACAAGCTTTCAAAAAGCTGTTGAACTATTATTCAAACCGAATGAGTAGATGATACTGGCTGAGATAGTGTGTTGTTGCTGAGGCATTTTAAAGTATTGAATCTATCTACGACTCACTGCTCAACGTACTCAATATTTCTGACGTCTATGCACAAACATTCTCGGATGATGTAACTGGTCTGTCCATTGGATCGTGTCTGGCCTTAAAGTGCAGGCAGCAGTGCTCCATTGAAATCGCCAGTAGAATTCCGCCACTTCAAACCTTCGATCCTCACAACCGTCTCGCTATGAATGCTCATCAGTGTACCCTCAAGCTCTAAAATATCGTGATCCGTTCCTTAGCCGTACAACTTATCGAATTCCCCGCCGAGCTCTCTATTTCCTGGCCGTTATAAGTTGCAAATATTTAAGAACAATGGACATCAGTACCTCTTTTTTCCCCTCTCTAAGTTTTCCATCGTCCGCGCTGTGTACAAACATTTTAAAGGTGCACAAATTGCTTGGGCGCACGCTAATTATAAAAAAAAAAACTCTAGATGTGATAGACTGAGGTTGTTCTCTTTATGAGAAAAAAGAAGTTGCCTGGTCTGACTCATCTAGTGCTTAAGGGAATCACCATCCACAGAATCTAAGTATTTGGGTGTCATCCTGGATAACAAATTTCTACGGGCTAAACATGTTACGTCAAAAGCTTCTAAGATGCTGTCGGTCTTCTGGCAGTGCAGATGAGCTATCGGAAAAAGATGGGGTCTGTCACCGAGATGGTTCCTTTGGTTCTACACGATTCGAGGAAAGATTTGTATCGGATTCATGGGAGCTTCTCTATGGGCTGCACTCTCAAAGCCATCTTTTGTTTGAAAAGAAGTGGTCTTTGGTACAAAACGCACTGAAGGTTTGATGATCTTATGGTCATGCCGTCCGATGTAAAGACAATAGACCTATAGCTGCAAGAAAATACGAGATCAACTTTCCCTGCTCCCAATACTGGTTTTGGTTAGAATCTAAGTCAGGAAAGGAATGTAATCGAATATTCACGAATGGCTTCAGAACCAACATAGAATGTGGAGCGGATCTTTTTCTGGAAGAAGATGAAACATTTGCATCTGTAGCAATAGGCAAGCTGCGCTTAGAGCCTTTCTACAGTTCTTACAACTTCCAAGCTATTTCGAAGATGCAAGACATCACTGAACGCAGTTTGAATTCATTGAGTCTTTTCTGCGATAATGATGAATTTGCCAAGCAAGGTTCGGAGGAAAATTTTTCAGAATCCGAACCTACGTTGGGTTCCATTGACAGTTGGATTTCATATGAGCAAAACTGCAAATGGCATGACTCTCCATTTTCCAGGTTGCCGACAGACCAAACGAATGTGATACAACATTCTTTGATGCTTTCTGTGTAATTAACGCGATACCGCGAATCACTACCTCTGTGAATGTCCGACTTACGCTGCCATCAGGCAGCAGGTACTTGAGACTGACGTGGAGGGTGTTGGTACTGTACACACTTTATCACTAAAGCACTTACTCGTCTTTGGAAAAATGCCATTCAAAGGATCTTACAAGGAGTACAAGGCTTTTTGTCTGAGATTGCAGTCATCTCTGCCCTCGGACTGAGAGTCACTCATGAATCGAAAACGTTACATGTGGGGCATGCCAGCCTAATTACGCTGCATCTCAGCCTTCATCAATCAACCGACCTTTAGTTAAGTTAAACTGATTCCAGAGAGAAACGAATGTATACAACGCCTTACAGACGACTCTGAAATAGTCGAAGATAAAAGAGTTTTCTCTAAGGACCTTTTAATTCTTCTTTTTGGGTAGTGTTCCAAGCTTAAAATTTTAGCTATTAATCAGGCTGCTGTTTGGCTCAGCATGTATCCAATAACTTCGTCCGATATATTCGAACATTGGACAGAATTGGAGGGACTTAAATGCGAAGGAAAAAATTTTAAGCAGCTTGACGACAATAAGATATGAGTCCTTTACCGAATAAATGACAAACTTTTAAGCGCACTCTGAGGCCAGTGATAGACTGATTCATAGAATTATGTAGTTATGCTTCTCAAGGGTATAGATCATTTGCTACCAACTCTTAAGAGAACGTGCTTTACTAGCCTTGTACTGGCCTGAATACCCAATCCCTGGCAAACTAGAGAAAATGACAACTGATTCGCCAAGAGCTTCAGACTTTCAGCGTGACTTGCTGCATGCGAAAAGTCATGGAGAGAATGATAAAGATTCATGTGACGGAAACTGTTTTCCAAATACATCCTCCTTCTGAGATGCAGTATGCGTACACTGAGACCTCGTTAGGCTGCCGCTAAAAATCGAGTGAGCAGAATGTCTACAAACTTGACAAGTTGGGGGCTTTCATCAGAACTACTTTTTTGGCGTACTTTTAAGTAATTCGGCCAGACAACACGTTTGTTGTTAGTAAGGTAGATTAAAGCATTGCCAGTGAACAGTGCAGATGCTAACTGTACTCAATTTGTGATAGCGAGATAAACAAGGCCTATATTTTGTGATATGATACACGGTTATGACAAGATCAATTCTATGGTATGCGTCAGTGTTTGATGGAGTGCGCCTTCACGCAAATGTGTTAAGGTGGCTTTCATTGGACCAGAACGGATTTGCTACTGGTTGCTCAAAATCATCGTCTGTTTATTAATAAAAAGTCATTGGCACAAGAATCTCTGGAATTTCAAAAAGTTTCCGCGCCGACTATCTTTTGGGTGTGGTCTTATGAAATCACACTATAGCTTTAGTTGCTGTGAATGAACGAAGTTTACACTGCTCTTAGGACTTCGGCGAGAAAATGAGCCAGAAAAGCAATATAGTCCATCCTTTTGCAAAGTAGTGACAACGTTAGAAAAGCTTGAGTCCGTCTTTTAAGCGGATGTATACGCAATCGAAATGGCAATGAAATAATTTTTAAAAATCGGTGGAGTATCTATGTTGTGACATTAAAACTGCGCTCCAGGTTTTATTAAACCCCGTCACCATCTTTAAGCCAATTTAAGGCAAGAAGGCTAAAATTACAGTATCTTGCCTGGGCCATTCTCCTGCCAATGAGCTTGCTTGACAAGGGCTAAATATGGACTCCTTAAGACTCTAATCTGCTTTCAGACTGTCTGCGCCACGGTTACGGCTTCTATTATTATTAGTTGAGCCTGGTATAAGCACAACCCAGTGTGGTAAATTGTTAGAACTTGAAAGGAATCCTCCTCAAAGAAACCAGTGGCTTTTCTGCTATCTCTTGACAGGAAAGTCTGCATATTGTTTATTGTTGTTATAGCGGGCACCACACTTTTGCTGGTCACCTAAAAGTGATAGTCATAATTGACACCATCTCCTGAAACGCTAGCTGTAAGGGTGATCTCAATTCCTGGAACCCTGAAAAAGAAAATGAAAGGGGTACTTAGGGGGAAATAACACGATACTATGTCTGAGCGCTTAGGTATTTAAAAAGAACTCAATCTCCTTAAATCATATAACGAAAATCTACTAGCTGCTGGTTTCGACTCCACTGTTTGCCATTTGTTTCTGTGAATAACCCATTCCAGGACGATAAGGTAAATCACATGAAATTGCTGAAATCTAAACCGTCAAAATCGTCGTTTCGTTCCACTTCTACTTAAGCATCTCCTTCAGCGGCTCGACCCTTTCACAAATCGACATTTCAGCACTCGTCGAATGTAAATCACTCGCAAAATGGGATTTTTTCCTTCAATTCTCCTATTCTTGATAAAATCAAGTTCAGTGTATCCTTAAGTCTCTTCGGGCCTTCCTCTGCAAACCCCAAAAGGAAGGAACCTTTTAGCTAAGCAATCATCATCATCAGGGTCGGCGTTGTCGTTTTGTCCTTATGTCGTTGCCGTCGTTGGGTTGATGTCATACAGTAGTAATGCTAGTGCCTGTATATTTACAGTGGCCAATAGCAAATATTAGCAACACTAGCACCAATCATGATGACAGACACATTCCAACCCAATGGGTGATTTATGGTCATGAATCAAAGGCCCGAGGATGGATGGTTTTCTACTCGTATGTGGCAGAATTCCTGCTTTATTTCTTCCCACTCTTTTTCGAAAATATTGTGAAGGGTTCGTCAGCCTAAATTGCCTTAGGGTTTTGACGTAAACTGCCGCCGTTGGCTGGCGCGAGCTATACCAGAAATATTAGATTGTCTTGTAGAAATGTCGAGAAACACTCGCCAAAATGGGTAGAAAAGACATTTCAAGGATACCGCCACCATCAACACTGCCACTCGTATATGAATAATATTTATGGTCACAAATGCCCCCCAAAAGAGGCATAAATATGTCCGACCATCCCAATCACTGTTCCTTTTCCTTTTTTTGTTTTTTTTTTGTTTTTTTTTTTGTTTGTTTTGTTTTTGCAACTCTAAGGGTGAACCAGAATCAATGGCATTCCGAAGGAAGCCACAAGAAATAGTGGTTGTGTCTAGCGAACGCTTGCAAAACCCAAACAAAACGAAACGAACGAAACCAAAGAAATGGATAACAACCAAACCAACGAAGAAGGAGCAGAAGAAGAAGAAAAACAAGAAGAAGAGATCGTCAAGCGGCGAATCAATGACAATAAATTTTCTTCTGTTATCTAATGTCCTGATTGCACACCCTCATTTTGCTTGATGTACATTGCAAGGCGGACGTATTCTAGCGCGCCAGAATGAATGAAATGGGGTGTATAAGTAGGCATAGGGGTGATGGTAGTTTTCCACCCGATGATGGTCGTGGTGCGAAAGAGAGCAAATAATTTGATTGATAATCAAGCGAACAAAACACGGTTCGGCGGTAGTTGTATGTACGTATCTATGTGCTCGTAACCATGATTTATGTTGCAATGCAAGTAGCTACGCCAGCCCCCTTATGACGATCTTGTTTGGGTTGCCTTGAAAATTGTGGTAGAAGTCTTCGTTCACATTGTAGTTATAGTCGTTACGGTACCCATGAAGTAATAGAAGACACATCGACAAAAGGTGGTTGGTCCTGATTCCTTCTGCTTCTGCACTGGTTTTCCATTGCACTTGGCAGTTTCTGTAGTTCTTGGCCTGGCAGTGGTGGTTCCGCATGCACATTTCATCGATGTCAATAAATCGTCCACAAAAAAAGGAATGAAAAACCCAAGACGAAAGAGTAGTAAAGGAGGCAGGATAAAAAGAAGAAAGGAACTGCTACGCGATAGCAGTTAATGTCAGAGCAACGAAAATATATAACAGTTGCGAAAAAAGAACGACGAACACCGTGTGCATATTCCAACCCCTCGCAGAGTTTGTAATGATTGTTTGCTAAGGGATGAGGTGAACTGAGAGGACTGAGGTGGTCTGACAGGGCTGATAGGTCTGATAGAGCTGACGGAGTTTGCCAGAGGTTTGAAGAATTCTAAGCCAACGTAGGTATGGGGAAATTTTCAAAAAAAATTTCTAAATAAGGTTAAATGCCACCTTTGTGCGCCATCATCACCCTTCTCATCAAGTCGCTACAAAACAACCCCTAACTCGTGTGCTTTCTGCTGTGTTTCTGAGTTTGAATTTGCTTTAGCATTTGCGTCGCTCCTGCCAGGACAGAATAGAGTTGGCAGGTTGGCAGGTTGGCAGGTTCTCTGTGTTTTCTTGTCCTGTTGATGGGGTGTTTCGTCTCACTTCAATCTCATAGGACGAGATACACTAACACAGTAATGTGTTAGACTTTGGGGACCTGTCCTTTGCTGCTGCATGAGTATTTGTATGTACAGAGAGCACCCACCTTTGAAAGTGGATGCGCCGTTGCTCAGTTTTTAGTCTCGTTACGCTTTGTTTCTTTATATTGTTTCGCTTTACGTTTTACGTTTTCCTATTGTTTTGTTTTCTTTTGTTTGCTTAACGCTTGACATGGAGTTGAATGTGTATATGCCTTGAGAATTCAAAATGGCAGACGTGAATACACAATCAGGGGCTTTTGATGTGTCAAGTATACTTCACGGATGGGGAATGATTTAGTTTATTTTATTATAATTTTTTTTTTTTTCTACAAAAACACATTTTGTAGAACTTTTACGTTTTCCAATTTTTTAGGTTTTGTCGGCAATAAATGTTCTTGGCTGGCAAAATGATTTTGTTTTCTATACTAACGTCTGTGCAAACTCATTTTGACGGCTCGTATATCCTTCGAACTATGGTATATACAGCATGCAAGCGGTTTGAAATTAAAATCATCAGCTATGAGCTCATTATGAGCTGAAGACATAAGTTCGTCTACAGAAAAGAGTGTCCTCTTTAGGTTACATATAGCCCTGTGGACCTTACATCTGAAAGAGAAATTGTGGATTCGGTCTCCATGAACAAACATTTTTAAAGCATCAGCTCAAGCCAAGCAAAAACAAAACGATGAAATGAGGAAGTAAGCGACACTCCGGACGTTTGGGGTAAGGCTTCCAAAATCTTTACGAATAGGTTAGGGACATACAGAAACTGCATTTATCAAAACGAATCATCGGTCGTAACATAAAACCGAAATTTAGCGTGCTTAATTGATATACCGCAACGTATTCTTCAAAATGCAGATTCTATAAAGATCTACTCAATTTGTTGGACGTACGACACACTTTTTCAGATATCTTTCCTCTATAATCTATAAAGCACTGCCGATGCCTTCTTTTGAAGCTATGACTACTGATGAATTGTGGTTATTTCACCGCCTCGCGGTGCTACAAGAGCTGTTTGATAAGTACCCAGATCAGAAGATAGGTGGCGCTACTGAGCTAAAATGAGTGCATCATCATTTAGAATAACCTCTTTTAGCCAGCCTGTCAAAATTTGGTGACAATCCGACGCTTAATTTTGTTTTGACGGCCATTTCAAAACAACGTGTTTTTTGCTCCATGGTCGCAAAAGAAAGAGCAGTATCGCTCCGTTAAGCGATTCTTGTTTTTGAGTAGCAAAACCTGAGGAAATCGAGCCCATTATCGATAGTGTTTATGGATTCAAGTTCCCGTTCAACCGTATATGATTGGTTCGCAGTGTTTGACCACCCGCGCCCTGGTGTCCCAAAAACGGTTACCATTCGCGTGAAAATTCGCGAGTTGGCCCCGGCATCTCAACTGAATGAGTTAGCCATATCCTGCACGAGATTTTGGGCATGAGAAAGCCCATGGAAGCATGAGAAGAAGCGCAATCATGAGACCACTTCAAAGACGTGCTTGGCGGTGTTTAATAAAATTTAATCGAATCTGAGCAGTTTCTGCGTCGTTTCGTAGCCTTCGGTGAGACATGGATACATTGGTACACACCAGAGACCAAAGAACAATCGAAACTATGGGTTTTACCAGGTGAACGAACTCCAAAGAAGGCGAAAACCGTGTCTTCAGCCGGAAAGGTGATGGGCAGCGTTTTTTGGGACGTGCGATAGACGTTGACTCTTTGAAGAAGAGAAAAACAATCACAGGAGCATACTACGTTGATTTATTGGTCATATTCAAGGCCAATTTGAAGAAAAAACGACCACATTTGGCGAAGAAAAAAGTGATCTTCCGCCTGCTTACACCTCAGCAGTCGCCATAGTCAACTTTTTCGAATTACACTGCAAATTGCTCCCCCATCTTCCATATTCTCCACCAAACCTTAAAAGATCGCTTGCCGAAAGAAGTACGGGTCGAACGAAGTAGTCATCGCCGCCGCGGAGAAGTATTTTGCAGGCCAGCAAAAGTCCTTCTGTTGTTGCAGCACTACTGGGAAGAGTGTATCGAGTTGAAAGGGGATTACATTGAAAAATAAATTTTGAAAACCTTGTTGTCATTTCTAATCCGGATATTCGTCAAACAGCCCTCGTACTTTTCCTGTCCACAAAAACTTGGCTTATCAAACAAATAGGAGCGAGTGTTAAACAGGAGAAAATAGCAACTCTTAAACCTGGTGTCAGAACTGGCTGAATGTGAGAAGGAGGACGTGAGGCTAATGAATTCAGTGTCCAAATAACCAGTAAATTTGACAAATTTCTAAAAGAGGGCCATCCAATAAGAGGTGTCGTTTTAAGCTTTGCGCTATCATTGAACAGCATCCAACTTATCGCGACAGTTCTACTCTGTAACGCAGAAGCATGGACGTTAAGAAAGTCGTATAAAGATATTTTTGGTGAGATTCTTCGAGTGAGAAAATTCATTTCATCCTGTGATGGCTTCTAAGTCCCCTTAAGCCTAGCAAACATTTTTCTTATGTGCACAACTTACAGCATCAAGCTACTACCGTCGCCAGTGTCTGGGCAGAAGTTGGAGATATATGTAGTACAACTTTAAATTCTTGCTAAAAAGATATTTCAGTCCTGCGCTTCTAAATCTTCTTCCCTTGTTAAGATAAAGTTCCCATTACGCTTTAGTTAAAATATTTCATGAGAACGGAGACGTATTGTGGTCAACATGTCATCACTGGGAAATATACGATTGCGATAGATATACAGAGAGATAGTTGATGCCGGAAATAATCGCTGTCGCTTTGTGAAGAATATGAAGAGAGGGTTTATATGGGGCAGCTCAGCTGCAGCTAAGTACACATATTCACTTCAAAAACAGTGGAAAAACTTCAATGATGATGAAGGGCGTCCCAAACACATACAAATAATTAGTGATTTTCCTCATATTTCCGAGGTCTAAGGAAAGTCAATAAAAGCATCGGAACACCTTTAAAAAAACTGCGTGGATCTAAAATATGATCCATCAGAACAAAAGTAAAAGCATTTATGTATAGAACCTGGACCAGCAATCTTTGCCTTTGCATATTAAGATGCGGTTATGACTCTCAGACGCAAGCAGAAGAGTCTAAAATACTCTTATTGTTGAATTGCAGGTGGGTTGTGATTTGATACCATATGACCAGTAAACCTCGTGCGTCCCAGAGTCGTATCCGAAGCAGGATGGACTAGCTGATGGGAATCCGGCACTAATAATAGCATATATTCTTAGTTCATCATCAATAATTCAGTATTACTACAATACAAGACTACGGACCAGAGAACGGTCCTGCACAATGTTAGATGTTACAGATTCACGTAGCTTTAACGAAATTCTCTAAAAAGTCTGTTCGTTATTACGATGATATGGTATGTCAACCAAAACCTCAGTCTTTGTTACATAAAACTCAAAAATAATTTTATATAAACGCCCCCTCAAATCAAATTACAATCTGCACCCGAAAGTCATTGACACTAATAACTTATTGGCGTTCAATTGGTTTTGTTTGAGAATTTTTATTTGCAACAACACTCAAGTACTCACAAAACACAAAAACAAACATCGAAACATGCAACACGAATCCTCAAGCAAGTAACTTTCATATCACTAGCAGCAAACACTCAGCCTCTCTTCTGCAATGGAACTTTCATCTCAACCAGCAATGAATCTCAATGTTCATGTCAGAAACGCTGGTCATGTCCATTGGTTCCAACGCTTCTGGCTGTGCTGATGGACTTCATTTTCAGAGTTTTTTTTCGGTTTTTGTTTTATTTTTTATTTTTTATTTTTTTGTTTGTTTATTTGTTAGCCTCCTTTTCTGATACACTACTGCTCGTGGATATTTTACGATTGTTAGCTTTGCAACTTGAGCTCAAAATGCAAAAACAAGGAAGAAAAACAAACAACTTCAACCATTGGGGATGGAGGTAGACATCCAAGACCAACATGGAACGCGATAAATTGTCAAGTTTTATGCTCATGCACTAGATTTCATCCGAGAGGCAATCTATATACTCGTAGGTATACCAACGATGATGATGGCGAGCAAGTGGATGTGTGTCCAGCTGTCGCTCTGTTCATCATAAAAATCAACTTTTCATCCTTCGGGGAGTGACATTGCCTTGGTTTGGCTATGACTTTGGCTTGGTGTACAAGCGTTAGCAATCTTTCCATTGGGGAAGTCTATGAAAGGGGCTCTGGTCACAGGTTTAGTTCATCATCAACGTGTTCAAAGAGTAATCATCCAACATTGGAGTGGAGGAGAAGTTGTAGACGCAGTTGGAGCTCTTTTGACAGTGTGGTAGGCAAGTAAGATTTGGCTTAAGTTAGTTCCTGCTCAGAAAATATGATGGAGAGTAGTAGATGCCTTCTACATTTAAGCTGTAGAAAACAAAAGCGTTTGAAAGAAATTAAGGCAGAAAATCACTAGAAGATTTCACATGTGGGCTGCTGGGATCGATTTCAGGACCTTGTCTATGGGGTACAATTAGCGCTTCAAGTATTATTTAAATTTCAAGAAGTCATCTGTTGCACAATACGATAGACTTCTTGGAGGTTAGTCAGTAGCGACAACTTTAGAGTCTGTTCATCTCTGATGCCTTTTACGAAGGCTGCAGAAGCAGACAGTGATTTTTTCTCCATTGCCATAAGGTCATCTAAGGTCGTATAAGGATTGTTATGAACAAAAGTGGTGCTCCTATGAGAACTTATGGCAAAGTGCTATTTAAACTTAAGAGACTTCATAAGCGAGAGGCTTCCTTCTAGGGCCTTTTCTTGTAGCTATATGGCAAGAGCGTGCGTTTTTTTATCCATTCGAAAGCATGATCGAAATTTTAAACTGTTATCAGTAGTCCGACTATATTTTAAGCGAAATGAAGCTGGACCAATAGGTCTTTACGGGGCCTACATAACTAGCAGACGCAGAATTGCAACCCTCCTTGTGTAATATGATTCATTCTACCTTTTATTTGTTCACAGCATTCAAGCGATGGTAGTGGTTTGAAATCTTTGAGGAATTTAAAAAAAAGGCTTACATGCCATGGCTGAGAGTCTGAATTCTACTTTGTTCACACATTTGCACTTTATTCCTGCAGACCCAAGAACAAATGCTTACACGTGGCAAAGCCCAAGTGGACAATCTTCAAACGCATGACAACCGAAATTTTATCTCCGTCAACACCTCGTCATATCCAAAACCACTTGGAGATCACCAAGTTCGACGTGAGATATCCTTCCAGTACCATGGATTTTTAAATTTCCATCACATAGGCAGAGTTTTGGGTAGCAATTACGAGTATTTAGCATCGTAGGAGTAACATCTTACGACGGGGATTGGATTGTTATGAAACGAGAAAAGTCTCCTGTAGCCGGACATTGCGTCCATATCTTGCAATTTCTTCGGAAATTTCTCATAGATTCAGACACTGATTGCTCTGAAACACAATAAAATGCTTATGATACCGCCGAATAATTTTTGATGGCCTTTGGCTTTCGTATACGGATATACTCGAAAGCGATCGAGTACAGCCTAACGCCTAACATTGACGTCGTTATCATAATGGAAGATTTCAACGACAAGGTAGGATGTTACAATGTCACGATAGGTGTAAAGGGCCTCAAAGATCATATTGCCAAAAGTTGGATCTTATTTTATAGGCGACGAACCTCGAATATGGAGCCAAATCAGGTGAATTCGGTGGCGGTTGGATGGTATTTGTTGCATTTTTCGTCAAAAAATTACGATGGCACTGTGCGACGGTGCGTTATCATGGTGCAAAATCTGGTCTCTTTCGGCGAATTGCTTCACGCAAACGTCTCATAATGCCCAAATAATACTCTTTGTTTACTGTCTGGTCTTCTGGCATCCATGAAAACCGTGAGCATTGTCTTCTTTTTTGACTGAAAACGATGTGGTTTTGTTGGTCTCAGCTCATTTGGTGAACGCCATTCACTTGCCTGATGTCTGGATTGCGTGTCGTACTCATAAACTGACGTTTCGTCTCCAGTAATGATCCTTTTGATGAATGTGAGATCGGATTCAGCCTCGCAAATCGGTTTCTTTTTTGCACCAACTTTGCTGCTACATGCCGGAAACCCAAATCATTAACCAAAATGTCTTGGACGAATCCATAGACAATGCTCAAGTCCTCCGCTATCTCTCTGATGGTTAATTTGCGGTTATTGACCAATATTTCTGTTACTTCATCAATGTTTTCGTTGGTTTTCGGTGACGATGGTCTGCCACTGCGTTCATCATCTTCGATTGACTCACGAACACTTTTGAAACGCTTGTGCCACTGGTAAATGACCGTTTTCTTTAGAGAATCGTTGCCGAAACACTTTTCCAGCATTTAAAACGTTCGCGCACCATTAAATCCGTTTTTTACGCAAGTTCGTTGCTGCAAATTAAAATGCCAAAACACACAGAGATAGATGTACTTGGCTACGTAACTTTTGCAAATGTCCCGCTAAGATTTAGAGGGAATGTCAACAACAGATGTACCAACTTAACAAAAAAAGAAAACAGAGGTTAAATCGGAACAATGGAAGCGCCACACGGTGGTTATTCCGATTTTTTTTATCAAGGTGGTATGCTATAATGAGCCAACGATTCAAGCCTCATCTCAGCTGATTTGAGCACATAACTCTGTGTAACTAGAGAACTGCGAACTCTGAAAATGTTTCTGCAATCTAAGATCAGATATATGCCAATAGAAGGTACAAAAACCATGAGTGCCAAAGGGTGTGTCATTTTCAAAAGATACTAGTAGCACAGACTACCAGCATGCACGATTCGCTCGTTTTGCACGTTTGAATGTGCAAACCTCCAACAAATTTTATTCTGGTAGCAATGTTTGGTCTATTACAACTTTTGGAATTGGTATGTCAGTTCTCAATCCCAGAAAGCGTGTGCAATATAATACTGCATGCTCTGTGTGTTTCTCGTGATTTGGGCAGCCTGGGGAGCTATCATGACGCAAACGGTGTAGGAACTGCATAAGATCTTTGTTCAAACGTCTATGAATGGGATCAATCTGTAGATTCATCAACCCTTCGATGGGGTGTCCCACCGATTCTGTCACCTGATCATTAAAACCACTCTTTCTTCTTCCTTGATCCCTTGGATGATTGTCGCCTCTTTGTTCATTAAAGTTCTCCTATTACAGACTCTTTGCATCTCGTTTCCAAGGATATTGATGGGAATCATCTCCATCTTGGATATAAAGATTCTTTTAGCATATCAGGGTGTTCCGATGTTTGGCAGTTTCGAGCATTTTTGCCGGAATAGTCGATATGAGACTATAAAGCTCAATTTATTTTCAAGTATTACTCCTAAGTATCTTACCTAATGCTTTGACTAACTGGTTATTAGGACAGCTTCCGTTTTGTGATCTACTAATTCTATCTAACCCGGCTAATAGAAGTTTTTGCAACGGTTACAACGGCGGTGGTGTCAGCGAATCCGGTTATTTTTACTCCTGGTGGCAATGTTAACCTCAAAACTAGGTGGTACGTTATATTCCAGAGTAGGGGCCCAAGTATCGATTCTTGTGGGACTCCCGCGGAGATTTTATAGGAATTTTTTTTTTCGTCGGTTTCATATTGGTGAAGTGGTACCTGAATTTAATCTTTCTTATGTGTAGATGTATCCATTCTGGCTAGTGACCTTATAAATGACCAATTTGCTGATACATAATATTTCTTTGATTCCCATCGCCTTCTTCCTCCGGTTATTCCCTTGGCTTCTATGTCAGCCACCACTTTTATGGCGTAGGGGTTTGGCTCTTGAAATAACTTGCTTTGTTTTCTTTGAATGTCTATGCTTGCTAGTTGGAATATGTCTCGTCTTTATCCTTCTAGAACTCTTTATTGGGCTTATAAGCAGTTTGTTCTGAGTGCTTTTATTTCATGGCTCCATCAATAGCAGGATGTACGTTTTTTACTTTATATTCGTCTGGGGATTGCTGCGTCATATGCTGTTGTTATGCGAAAAAATCCCCGCTGGCTCGCTGGCATTCGTCCTTGTCGAAGAGTTTACCTTTCTATTTTTGGGAACTCAAGCTTAAGACGCGGAATGGCCTTATGTTCTTTGATGTCACTTCACTGACCCACCGTTCTGTGTTGCGTGGTATCATGAAGATAGTATCGATGATTGATACCATTCTCGCTTTCCTGAAAGTTTTTGCTCGACCATTGTTTGCAATGCTTAGACCGAGGATGCAAACGTTTTTAGTAGGATACGTCCTATTGCATTGATGAGCCTGATACTCCACTTTGTTGTCCATGCATTAAAGTCTCCGCCTATAACTACTGGAGTTTTTTCATGTATGACTGCGCTCCAGCATTGCCTGGAGTTCACTTATAGTCCAACTTTTTCAGCAGCTGTAAAAGTTGATCTCGTTTATTTTTGTACGAACTTAGCTATCCAAATGATCATTGCCATCTTGGAAGGCATATTGTTCACATGTCCAAATCGAGGCATGCTTTGATTTATCGCAGATCCATATATTGCTTACAAGAGTTTTAAGCCGCTCGCTGTTCAGAATGAAGTCGGCTTTCTCGCGTTAGCAGTTTGTGCCTCTGTATCTGATCTGTATTATCTTTATGCTGCTCCTGCAAGCATTCTCTGGGTTGTTCTTCTTGCGGAAGATTATCCGTTCATTTTTAATTCTTCCTGACTTCAGTATTTTGTGTGGACTACTTGCAGGCAAGCTAGTCGTTGCAATTTTGGTGTGGCCATAAGCATTACTCAGGCTTTTTATGTCTGCATTGTGCTAGTATTTCTATCTGAGTGATTCGCATCTCCAAATTTTTGCCAAGGATTTCACTAATTATCTTCTTAATTTGGTCGTCTTTTTCTTCGAGTCGCTTCAGTTGCATCAACATGCTCCCTTTCTGGGTTCGTCTGATATACGTAGCCGATTCATCGACAACCCTACGCTGTCATGACAATTGCGGCCGGTTGAGTTTATTCTTGATGCTTGTGGTTAGTTCCTTGTCACATGTTTGTCGGCCTTTGGGGGCTTGGTTTTACAATCTTTCGCATTTTTTTCCTCGCTTAGCGTGCCCGCTTTGTTGCTAGACTTTTGCCCCGTTTCGAGTCTATGGTCTCCTCATTCAGCTCCGGACTTCATTTTGAGTTCGCTACCGTTTTTAGCCATGGCGATGTCTGTGATGCGTTGTTTTTAAATAAATTACTTCCTTGGCCCTGTCGTCGTGCATCTCAATTGCCCGCAGTTCTCAGAGCGCTTTGATCGATTCGATGGCATCTTTCATCGGTTGGTGGATAAAACACTTCTTGCCATCCTCCAACATTTCCACAAGTGTTTCTATCTGGTCACGCTTGGGACCGTAATAGATAGAAGACTACAATTGTTCTGGCTTTGACCCTTTAAGGTTTGAATGCTGATGTTCTGATGATTACCGCTAGGTAATTTTTGCACCATTGAACTCCTCTGAAAGGGGTTTACTTCATAGCCTTTGTTTACCACGTTTGGCTTCACATGCAAATTGAAGAACGTATATGTTACTACTCAAAACATTGCCAGAGGTCCTAAACGGTTGCTTGGTTTAACGCATGTAGGATAGGGATTAATTCAGGAGATGTTTTAGATATAAATGAGCGTTTCAATTTCCTGTATCAAAGATCGATGTTTTTGGGAAAAATTCAGATAATGGACTCAATTTTGTATCTGCTAGAATACGAATAAGCTAGTTCTAAAAATTCTCAGCTCAGGCATTTACTGTCCATTCTTCAAGCACTTCAAATTGCCTGTTAATATGTACGAGTACATCTAGTTATGGGCCTGGAATAAGGGGCTTCAATGTTAGCTTTCTTATGCACAGAATGCATTAATAGCTTCAATCATCATCACAGCTTCCCTTCTTGTGTTCCACACTGTGCAGCTCAGTTTCCACTCATAACTATAGCAAACTCCTGCAGCCCGTTTTATATTCCCATTGGCTATACAGCAGGAGCATTCGACTGTTAATATTTACGACTTCAACTAGGCACGAAATGATGATTCCAATCGACGCTGACGGTAATGCCATTCGAAGTGCAGACTTCCACAGTCAACTGGACAGACAAATGAACAATTTCATGTTAATGCCAGAGAAAAGCACGTATCTCTCCGACACGTAAAGACCGCTCAAAGGCATTACATAAACAAACATGACAGGCAGACATGCAAATAAACTGTTCCACCATACTCTACGTTACTACATACGAACGAGCCATCTATGAAATCTAAATTATAGCGAGGACTCAAACCACAGTGCCAGGATAAAAAAGAAACTTCCAACTCTTGCCAAAAAGTTCTGAGGTCGTCAACTGTTTGATTTATTCCCTCAACCTGAAGTTGAAGTTGCACAAACATCTACAAACGACTATCCGTAGTTAAAAAGTGAATTTTTGGGAAAATCTCGCAAAGAAAAATATGCTCCTCTCGGTACCGTCCTCCGTAAGATATGATATTTGATTATTTGGTTGTGTCGCTCATGGGATTGGCTTGAAACATTGCACCAACCATCGAAAAGTGTACCCACCATCATCATCGTCATCACCAGCACTAGTACCATCACTGTTACCAACTCCCCTAGACCAAGAAGCAAAATCTAGAACCTAGAATGGAGAACCAAAACTAGAACCCATTTTCGGTGGCTGAAAGTCTGTTTGGTAATTTCTACGATGATTTATTTCTGACAGCCCGTATTTCATTCGCCTTGGTGCAGTTTTCAATGGAAGATGGAACTGCCGCTGGTATTGCTACAGCGCGCTACTGCGACTGCGACTGCCACTGCCACTGGCTGCTGCCGGCTTCCGAGAAAACTGTTTGGGAATCACTCGTTGTCGGTTTTTGTTCCGGTCTTGGTTATTCTTCTTATTCCTTGCTGCTGCCATTCCTGCCACTCCTGCCACTACCACCAACGTTGACATTATAAAATATCTAGGACGCTTTAGTACTCTCACAAAAAAAAAAAAAAAAAAAAACTTTTCATTTTGTTCTCATCGTTGTGGACTTGGAGTTTCGTCCCGTTTCGTCTTGTCTCGTCGTCAGTCCTGTAAGAGAATGGACGGTATGCACAATGATTTTCGTATTTCGCTTGTAATTTCCCATCGGAACGCGACATAGACTTGGGTTGGACATTTGGACTGACTGTCTAAAAGGAGGTTGCATGGTAGATTTTGAACTGACTACAACTCCTAGTGGTTAAATACCGCTTGCTGAGCGACATTGCTGTGAAATGATTCGTCCTTTATTTTTTTTAAGGACTAGTTGTAGAGAGAGAGATAGAGAATTCATAGTTTTTGCCGCCATTAGTCTTGCAAATGGTTTTGAATAGGTTTTTCATTGAGGCTATAAATTTGCACATAAGTCAACTTTTCGGTACCACGATGGATCCAATGGCCCGAGTGGGTGTTTTGTCAAAGTTTAAGGTTTCAGAGTGGAATGTAGGGTGTTCTTAGGTGCAGCTGGAGATAGGGTTTTATGAATTTTTTCGTTTTTTCAAGGAATTCATAGAAAATTGTTATTGATTACCTTCGTAGTATTAATTTGAGTTGGGCACGTCACTACCTATCATTGTAATTAAGCTCTCTTAACTTGCCTATCAAGTATCATAGATTGGCCTTCCTTTATCATATGAAGGAATCTGAGAGAAGGGATAATTTCTTCCTGACGTCTTAAAAACACAATTAGGGCCGTTATAGTATAGTAAAGGATGTGGATAGATTCAGGTCAAAGATCTAGATAATTGCTACTCCATTTCCACGTTTCTTTGCAGGCAAACGACTTGAGGTGATGGCCTAAAATTGGGATCCACCTACCTTGGAGTTTGCGTATGTTCTTTATTGAATTTGTAAGGTGAAATTTCGCAGAATCTTATAGTCATAGAATGACATGGAGTTTCAAAAATATAGATCTCCACAAGAACTTTCAGGCAAGGGTCAGAAGGGAAATTCCTAGGAAGTCCACCAACATCAAATCTATGCTGGTTCACTTTTAAGGCTCTTCTATTGGTAGTTGACTTCTGTCTGAAAACTGTTCCAAGTAGTACGACTTACAGAGATGTTTTTAATATCTCGAATGGGATTTTAGATTCTTCCCCTTTCTTGTAGTAGGAAAGCCTGTATACAATTTATTGAAGGACCTTCGTAAGACACCTTCATACACGTGAGCATGCTACGACGACATTTTCCAGTAAGTAATACTGATTGAGACTGTAACAAAAGCCCACATTCCATTTGTACCGAATTACAGGATTTTAGTACGATGTCTGTTGGGCGCAGTGTAGGACTCCTTATGTAAAGGATAAGGATAAAGGAAAGCTCTGGAATTGCCGGGTTATAATAATTCAGTATATAATCTAAGTCAATACATAGGACTTGATCGATAGTTTCCCTCATTTCCTTGTCCCTGAAGCTTTATTTAAATTCTTGTGAGGTTACTAGCACCTACCTAGTGGTAAGATCACCAGTGGTGATGATCTCCTGCACCAGGTCTTGTCTTGTCAAACTAATTAGTTCGAAGAGGAACAGGAGAAAAAAAATAGCAACACCAGAATGTCCGGTCAGAAATGACTTCACTCATAAATGGCATGTGAACTCACGTGACTTCATCAACGGTTCCGTCAGTGTGACTTGAAGCTGAGGTCAATAAAGATTCATTGGAACTATTTAGGGTATTGAAAATTTCCCTGAAGCGGCCTACTGACTCCGGGATATCTTGGCCCTTTTGTCCAAGCAGTCCGAGAAAAAGTTTGGGAGTTGAGTGTGTCCAGCTAGGTTAGAGCCAATAGTCTCCGAAATTGGCAGATTCTCTGTTGACAAAAAGAAGACAGCGAAATTGTAATCTGCATGCGGGATGTTCGGACCTGAAGCAGGCCATGTGCAGTTGGCTGCAGCAAAGAACCTAGGCGATGGGCTGATTTGGATAAAAGGAGGCTGAAAAACTCTGACATATGTATGTATACTGTACTGCCTGCTATAGAGAAAAGAAACAGAATATATGTGGGTGTGTGTGGATTTGTTGGTTACTTCTCTTTTGATTATTTTCCAAATTGTCAACCAAATTGATCTTGTTGAGATCGACGTAGGACAGTTGATCTAGAGAACGAGTGTGGAAATTAAGAGATGCTACCCGCCAAAAACGTTCGGATTCGACCAAAAGCTATGAAACAAGAATCAAACAGAAAAATGAGCTAGGAAATCACACTGACAAACTGTAGACTTTTTAACGGCTGAGTCGACCTAAACTGAACTGCCAGGCAGGTACGACCTATTCAACTTGGGCCGTGAAAGCAGGCATCATAAAACTGCAGGACTAAATAGAATATCTGCTATTTAGGACAGCTAGGGATGATTTGGTAAACTCATTTCCAAAGTTTAATCGGAGGAAAGCATGTCTGGTGAATGATCTTTTATCCGAATATAAGCGTGGTTTTTGACTGAGTATGTCCACAATTGACCAACAATTCACTGTATTGCAGATCCTAGAAATAGGTCAAGAAGTTCTTATCGACAAACAACATAAAGGCAACTGGTGTAGTAGAGGCTCAATCAAAGGTTGTGAAGCGCTGTCGTAACGTTAAGCTCTGTTAGATCCCTGACCATAACAGAGTGTCATGCAACGAACACGCAGATAAGTAAGCACGTAAAGGATTTTCTTTTGATAAAGCACTGGCGGATTGGAGTATCAAATCTCCACTTTGCACTCTTAAAATGCATATGGAGCAAGCGACACCAATTGAAGCCAAGAATCAAGAAATTATGGCCGGAAATTAGCAAATCAGCACATAGCGCCGACGAAAGGAAACTAGGGAAGGAAAAAAGGGAGATACCGATGTGCGTTGGTTTAAAATGTTTGCAAGTTATAGTGACTAAGAAATAAAGAGATCGGCAGGGCATTCCATAAGCAAGTTGTGCGGCTGAGGAAAGAATCACGATATTTCAGAGTACGTGGGCTTGAGGGTATACTCATGAGCATTCATAGCGAGACGGGGGTTACGATTGACAGGGCCGGAATGCTACTGGCCATACTGAAAACCCATAGTCTTCTAGGGGTTTACCGGCAACATTCTATGCAAAAACTGTCGCGTAAGTCCATAGGGAATACCATACAATACTAGAATGGAACTGGAATCCAATTTACGGACATCAAAATGCGTCTACGCGGATCAAGTGCGATGAGATACTATAGTACCTTCCAGTTCCACACCTAAAATAACATACGATTCCCCACCACTTTTCAATTGATTTTAAGTGACACCTCATTGGATATCAGATGAAGAAAGATTTAACTTGTCAACCACTGTTTCGTTGGCCTGCGAAGGCAATTGAGCAACAAGGCCTTGTCAGGAAAATCTAAGGACACTGTGTGTGGTGAGACCCTAATCATTGCAGGTCCGTTTTGAGGCGCAGAAGCATTGAACGCGGAATTCTTCAAGTGATTTGTGACTCCGTTTCCACTGATGGGTTTGGGACGACTAATTCAAAATGAACATATGATATGTAGCTCTACCAATGTGAGGCATGAAAATCACTGTAACTATAGATTACTTGCAGATTATAGTTGTATGTATGTGACAACCAAATTAAGAAAACTTCTAAGGATCGACTGTATTCTGGCGTGAGTTCAACTAGAACAATATCATGCCTTCAGGACTTTTGGACTTAAAGGGATGACAGCTGTGAATGACCAAACAAATTCTTCAATATATCATGGGGTTAGCTTACAGAAGAGACGACTTATCAGATATTGACCTTGTGCACCGACTCTCATTTGACTGCGATATTTTGGACATGGTGCCTGTCTCAATGACAGCGAAACTCCGGTTGGTACGGAAATATGAAGTCGACTTCTGTCCTGCACTAGCTTGATCCAAAAAAATATAGTGTAGTCGAATATTCACCGATGGCTCCAGAATTCCCGCTGATATCTTTGTGGAAGATGACAAGTTTAAATTTCTCTTTTCGTTTGTTTGTCTCTCAGGCGAAGATACACGCAATTGTGATAGCAATGAACCATGTTTTTAGGAAAAGATGAGGAGTAAAGCAGCCGCGTCTGTAGTAATAGCAAAGTTATTTTTTGAGAATACTAGGTTCCTTTGAACACTGTTGGAAAGCCGGGTCTTTGGCTCTTGTTTTGGTACCAAAGAATTCAACACTGGTTGGAAGTGCCTGTGTCGTCTTTTAGTTCGTTCATTGACAGTCAGCTCAATGAGATTTCAGCTATGTATAGTAGTGATATGACTCTCCTATTTTAAGACAGACCAAACGAACGCTTCTGGAAGTCTCTACACATTTAGGGGACTTCTGGCTTTCTCTCAGCAGGAAGACTATAGATTTCTTACTGGTATCTACGGGGCGCCACGCTATTAATAGTTGTCTAAATATACTGGGCATATGTAAACGGCCTCCCGATGCTTGCTGTGTATAGGTTCCTCTATGTGTGTCCGGCTTACATCGGCGCTGAAGTGATGGTACTGCCATCAAGATGACTGTATTACATAATTCCCTACCGGACCTGAGAATAGTGTTGGATTGCTGTTCATTATGCTGCAACCTATAGCCACTTCGAGTGGTTTCTCCTGTGGGCTTTGCTGTGAATAGGTTCCTCTATGTGTGTCCGGCTTACATCGGAGCTGAAGTGATGGTACTGCCATCAAGATGACTGTATTACATAATTCCCTACCGGACCTGAGAATAGTGCTGGATTGCTGTTCATTATGCTGTAACCTATAGCCACTTCGAGTGGTTTCTCCTGTGGGTTTTTTCATTTCGACGTTAAGATTAGAGTGACAGATCAGGGAATGAATGAGGGTCACGATTCGTTTAGGGACTAGAAATAGGTAATTGTATCGGGTACTTAAGTCTTGACTCTACCTTGTGAGCTTTACTCTGACTTTGTAGGTTATTTGCACGATTGAGTTATACGCTGCTGATGAGTGCGATGTTCACGTCAGTCTTATTTATTCGTTTTCTTCATCAAAAAGACCATCCGTATCATCTTCAAAGAAACCTCTTCGAAGGTCTGAATTTTGCATTTATCTATCCCGAAGGACACTTTTTCTAAGTTAAACCATAATTTTCATGACATTTCCTGTGTGAATGTTGTTTCAACGGCCTTCCATTAGAGATCTGGGAAATCTTTTTTCTTCTCAGTACATAGGTTGACTTTTGCCGCCAGAAAAGTTCTCAGAGATATGTCCAATATTAAAGAATTCTGTAGTCGATATGGCTTCATATCGTCAGAATTCCTGACGTAATGTCCTAATATTTTCAAATTACATTCACATCACCACAAGTTATTTGAGAAAAACACTCTTTTACAAATCAACAACAAGCTTGAATGAGTATCCTTCCATCAATCACTTTTCTAAAGGTCGTTTTTCATATCCAACTTGCGGACACACTTGTCCCGCGCTTGGCCACCACGAACTGTCACAAATTCCGGCGAATAGTGCGCGCGTTTCACCATCGGAAATTCCCAGTAAATTGTCTGAAATTCCTGACAACTAAGCGGTTTATTCAGGCTCCTCGTCATGTCTGTCTGTTTGTCTATGTACTTTGTCAAGGATAACTGCCACGCTTTAGTGTGTTTTTTTTTTTTTTTTTAAGCTGCTCCTTTGTTCTTAGTCCAACCGTGACCATCATGGTCATCATCACTAACATTGTTGTCCACACATGTGTCTACACACATATGGTTTGCGCCAATTGAAATATTTCCTCATCTCCACTAACTGCACCACTGACAAACTGAACAACTAAGCAACTGGACAACTGGGACTGCGCTCCTAGATTGAATTGGATTGGATTGGATGGATGGACGAAATGGATATGGATGTAGCTTCCCATAAATTATTCCGCAATTATCATGTCCCGAGGACGGGAGGCCGCAGCAGCAGCTCTGAATGACTAGAACTGGTCATCGGATTTTGCTGTTGGATATTTGTTTAGCCAGATGCTGCTGTTGCCTGTTGGTGTTTTGTTGTTTATTTGTTCATAGTAGATGTTACGGTTGGGGCGCCGCATTGGCCCGACATGATGGACCTGGAGTGGCTACGACGAACTTGGGATAGTTTGTTCGCGTGGACATTGTACCCAATAGTCATCATTATGGTTGGTCCTAGTCGGGATGGAATTGTTTTATTTATTTATTTTTTTTTTTGTGAATGTGAATGTAAATTTGATGAGCAAATGTCCGCTTTGTCATTTCGTGCAGTAATTTATCTTTGTTTCTGTGTTTACTCGATCATCATTGGAGTGTTTGGCTGTTGGACAGAGATAAGAAATTGCATAATTGATAGTGAATGATACTGATAGGCCTATTGAGTCTCAGTGCCAGAAAAATTTTAACGTTTATTAGCATCGAACCGTTAAAACTGAGCTTCAACTGGACTTCTTAAGAATGGAAGAACTTTTTTCAATAATAACGACAGGAATTGAGTTAGAATCAAAAATGTTTATCTGTCATGCCATTCCAACTTTGGGACAATCTTCTAGCACACAAGGCTCTATTTCACTATCTTCTAAATATTGGTACCCAAGGCCTGAATAGATTTGCGATTTATCGTTAAACCGAGTCCTCGGTAAGTCGATAGCTTCATGAACAGTATAGCACGTAGCGTCATCCACATATTGGCCAGGTAAATGTCGTTCACATTTTGTCTGGTAATGTTAGACATTGATTTTTACGCGAGCTTCAGACTTATTTTTGAAGTCAACTGTTGGAAACAACAGCAAACTATAGAATTCCATGGGTGTTATACTCATGAGTCCATTCTGGACAAGCCCGTGGAGCTAAAAGTGGGCCCCAAATATGATTTTTCTATAAAAATTTGGGTCATTTTCAAGCTGCTCCAAAGCCAGTTGTGGTTTTGTGGGTTTAGTTCTTGCACCAGCTGCATCTGCGTTGGCGCATAGAGGCCGAAGTGACTTTTTTCTGACTTTTGTCCGGACTTCTCTCCGAGTCATTTTTCGAAATGGCGAACTACATTTACCACCAAGGTGGTGTGATCTAATACTGCGGGACTTATTGTTCTTATTATTGTTATTTTTGTAGAACAACTTATTCGAAACGGCTATCTTTTGCTTACCAGCAACGGCGGAGCCGGTCTGGCCACTCATCGACTGTAGTACGCAACACTCATGCATTGGAAAAATTTTCACTGTTCGGAGAAGGTAGGCTCCCGCCAAATTATCAAGGCTTCTCCCATCAATGACGTTGTCTAATAAAAAGCGTGGCAGAGCAAAATGTACTGGTCTTATTGTAAAGTTACAAGCGGCCGGTCAGAGGTACTGTTGTGTGGCAGGACCACCGGTATTCCCTATCAGGACTTAAAACACAGTACCGGTTCGGGCTTGACTTGAAGATGTAGGCCCCCTTGTGGGAGCGTCGTGGTGGCTGTGGTTTAAACCCAATGTAGAGTTGTAAGATACTGGGTGCAGTGACCATAAGATTAGCAAGAGGTTTTACGTTGGCCTCGACCCATACCAAGGGTAGAACTTGTGCCTCCAACATAAGTTCTACTTTGGTATATTTTCTTTAACAAATAGGATGGCAAGATGTATCCTAGCTCCCATCAATTATTGGACATACCGTGGTCTTAAGTTTTTCAAACAGACGTCCAGGTCAAACACAAGAGACATCTGTTCGGAGAAGGTTGCACTTCAAAGACTCCATACTTGAGTATTCGAGCAGTGAAGACCATAGTCTCCAGAACGGACTAGAGTCTTGTAGTTCGGAACGATTTTTTATTTCTTTTTTTTTGTTTTCTATAAATGCGCACTCTCAAGAGATGTGTGTACCCTTAAAACGTTTATACACAGCGCGGGCGAAGGAAGTAGAGAAAGAAGTAGAAAAGGAGAAAGAGTAGAGAATTATCGATGTATATTGTTCTTAAATGTTTACAAGTTATAATGGCTAAAAACTAGAGAGCTCGGCAGGGCATTGTACAGCTTAAGAACATATCACGTCCGAAAGCGGGCTTGATGGTATAATAACGAGCATTCATAGTGAGACGGGTGTTACGGTTGAAAGTGGAAATAGAAATAGCGAAATGGTGGTGAGTGAGACACGAGAAATTATGTTGGTCTGAGTGATATTAGTATCACTTATGAGTTTTATCGCGCGGTTTTGAATCCTATTTAGCAAGTGCTTGCGGACGTATGAATGCCTTATATATTGAGGCCCGATCAGAGTGGGTGAAATATTTCTTACATCGCTTGAGCAAACCTAAACATTTCCCAGCATTTTTGACGACACCGAATATGTGGTCATTCCAACTTAAATTTTGATTGACACACATGCCGAGAATGGAAAGTTTTTCGGTTTCGACGGTGTAAGCGCCATTTATGGGTAATGGCTGGGTATTTGGATTTCGCTTAATGTGCTTAACATACGCTGTCGTTTCCATTTTACAACTAAAGAACAGGGACGTGAGTCTGATAACGAATATGATAAACAAAGGAATATATAGAATTAGAAGTAGCAGACAAGAGATCATTGATGAAATTAAAAAGAATACGAAGACAGAAAGTAGCCCTGGGGTACACTAACATTTATTTTGTGAATATCAGACCTGAAACCATTCAAGATAACTTGAATTGAACGGTAATTTCTAATCCATTGAAGAAGAGAGTCGTCGATCCGAAAAGTCCAAAAGAGTAGGATTGATGAAAAAGCTTACGCAGTGGTGTTGCTAGAGAAAAGGAATAGCTCTTCAGAAGATGGGGAGATATAGATAGTTACTATCTGGACCAGCGGATTATTGTAAATTAAGATCTTTAAGTATTCTTACTACTACATAAGCTTGAACGTGGTTCATGAGCTATTTTTTAGTCATTTTTACCTTATGAGCTGGAGCGAAGTCTTTTTGTAAAGTCCACCCCACAATACTCTCGAAAACCTCCATTTGATACATTTTCAACGACGTTCTGACACCTTTCTCGAAGAAATGGAGCTCGGTGGTCCCATAGTAGGGGACAGAAACTGGGCGATGGCTACATTGAACTCTCGGAACGAGTTCAGATGCATGTCTTGATGACAGAGCATGCAATCTGTCGGTCTGTTTGTTGACCGATTCACCAGCGGTGAAAATTTTCTTGTTAGTGAAAAGATTTTCGATTTTGACTTACGTTTCTGTTTCAATGCTTCTGTGAGTAAGTGACCGGTATGCGCTGGGATCCAAAACACGTTTTAAGATGCGCGAGATGCTCTCTTTCCTGATTTCCAACTCCCAATGGACATGATTCTCTGCTTGCGCATCGGATCTCGACGAATTCGATTTTACACGACTTTGATTGACTTGTGGCCTCCACACAGTGCGCGGACGGCCGGATTTTGCTATCTATCAGTATCCCATCAGTATCCTCAAATAATTTCACCGTACTTCATACAAAGTTTCGTGTGATTTTCAAAGGCCCCAACATCTGAAAGATTTTGCCATTTTTGTACCCGCATTTTTCTGGCCAATTACGACCTGTGAGTATAGGTATATCTGGACAAAGGCTAAAGACTCTCGACATCGATTTCTTTACCTTTAATGTAAGTCTCTGAAGGTCATAGGTAGTTAGTTTTCCCAGTTGGTATGCATTCATATTAGTTCTGGTCTAAGAGAATGAGGGGAAAGGTTCTGTTTTCGATATGGCTAATTTCTTAAGATTTTTTCTGATACATTTTTCGAACTCTCTGGTAGTTGCTCGTATTAGATTCACGCATAGTTGGTGATGTAGATGTCGACTGGAGTTAATATTTTGCGTGGGAAACCCTTCTGTAGGCTCGCTAGAAAACCTTTTTCTGCAGAGTTATTCTTTGTGCGATAGGATTGGTGTTAAACGATGGTGTGAGTCGGTTACCTGATGTGTTGCTTTAAGAGTGATCCAATATACAACTCTAGATCCGTGTAGGCAGTATGCGCACTTTATGGAATCCACTTTTTCTATTTTAGTCCGTACTTCAGCTGCTATACTATAGGAACCAAATCCGGCCAGTGTTCAAGTGTTCTTGAATACAATATTGTGCTGACTAGCTATTTCGTCTCTAAGGACCATCGAATATATGATTTTTGAAGTTAGGGATCTGATCGGTGCTTGACTGTTTATATATGTGTATACATGCATGTATCCGATGCGGGTATTTGACTAAGGTTCATCCAAGCCATGACCTGATAAATAGCTAAGGCAGCAGATTGAACGACTGTATAGTAGGACTGAAGGATTTCTGTATGTAAACATCACCAGAGAAGACTCCTGCGCCAAAGCCTTTAGCTGTCTTAGATCCGTCTGTGAAGATGGAAATTGTCTTACTCAGCGGTCTTGACGTTGTCTCCATTCATAGCTTCATGGAATCAGGTGGTTATCATACACGCTGAAGTCAAACTCAGATAATTGAAGATTATGGCCAAGATGTAGTGTGAGTAATCGGGATATCCTACATTTAGGCTCTTTAATTGTTGAGTAGCTCTTAAGCTAAGGGCGGAGTCTACATAAGTAGGTAGAAAATGAGGGAAAGTTTACTTAAGGTTGTAAGCCCTACCTTGAGCCTTAGGGCCTCTTGCACGCATAGAGGGTAATTAGAGTGTTTTTGTTTCGCTCTGCAACATTTTTTTTTCATATTTTCACAGATTGGTGTCCAGAATGACTGGCAGTACCCGAAAATCTCAAGGGGATGTCATTACTTGAGTTTGACGATGAAGTGTATCTAGAGTCTGTGAAGCTGACCAGCTCCGCTTAAGCCACAACTACGTGTCGAAGAGGAGAGAACATCTAGATCGAAAAACGTTACAGAATTTCTGTGAATCGATAGTAGAGAATAAAGTTGTGATCCCTTTCTTTTCGGCAGACCATCGAACGGAGACTGCTTTTACGATTCCTTCGGAAAAACTACAGACGGTGTACTTTATGTCTAATTCTTGAAGAGAGCTGATAACTAAGGAGGCATCAACGTTGTTGAAAGTAGCCTCAATGTTAAGGAACGGCACTATTGTTAAATCCTTACGTTTCATCGGTTTCAAACCGATTCAACTTGTCGGTAAGCATGCTGTCTTCTATGATTAAAACTGGAATTGAAGTGAAAATAGAAGATTCACTTGAGAGTCTTTAGCAGAAAGAATGTCAATCTGATGGATCTATAATCATTTAGGAGCATGTGGAAGATTTTGTTTGCCTTGGGTTTAAAACTATGATTATCGCCGTCCAAGCAGAAATCTTTGAAATCCTGAAAATCATTCTGTGGTAGTGCAGGGAAGAAAACTGGTGCCTTGTGAGGTTTCAAACTGCAAACTTGCCATGTTTGGTGCTTTCAACACAACTTGTCGTAGCCTTGACCATTCCCTTTTACTGGCAACCCTTTCACAGATTCTACGATGCTTTCTCAGTTTACTGGCCTAGATAATTTGGAACAGATGAAATTCTTCTTATCCTTACCACGCAGTACACACTTCTATATCCATTTTCCATCTTTGTGGGCGCATATCCTCTGTCCTCTTAATTGTAGGACAACATGATGTTAATGCAAGCTTTTGAGAGGAAATTTTCCGTCGAGATCTAGTTGGTGTATCGGAAAGTGATTTCTCCTTCCAGTCAGTTTGGCATGACCAAATAATTGCGATTGATAATAATGGGAAGAAAAATGCGTAGGGCTTAGGATCAGACTCCACATCAGCAAAAAAAAGAGAAAAAATTCAAATGGCAATCTAACTTAATTAACAGACTCGTATGTATGCCTACTTTCTTGACGTCTTTTTGGTGTTAAGTCATTTGCGATTTACGTGTGAACCTTTAAGACATTTGACATTTGTATGCCATAAATAATAGGATACGAGTCCACCTGGAGTTTCAACTTAAGCTTTGATGGGAATATACCCACGTATTATACATCAAAAAAGGATGTCACCTGCTATGCTATTAAAAGGATAAAAGACTACCTGTTTGTTCTTCATCATAATACGTCGTCAAGTGCACTGTCAAGGCACGTTAAAACCATTAATCCCCCCCCCCCCCCCCTCCACAAGTCATTCGTCACATAGTATACGGACAATGATACCACTTACAGCATCACACTAAAAAGCTTTCAATTTCATCTCTTCACATTCACATGACTAAGTACACGACGACGATGATGTAAAAGAAATTGAGAAAAATAAACTCTGACAAACAAAAGTCAATTTCATCTCATAAAAGCCACTCGACCACCTGGTTAAGTTCTCAGGATCTCATCATCATCAACACAATTCACCACTTTTGCCACTGAAAGGTATTCCACGAAGACATGATGTATATTTGTATCGCAGTGACATGAACGTACATACTTATGTACGAGCTTAAGATCAATTCAGTGTCACAAACAGTCAAAGCCAAAAAAAAAAGACCACTCAAGCAGAAGTCATTTCATTCAATGCGCATCCTTCGGAGCGAGAGCGTTCGGGTATATCGTAAATCAATCACAGGACACACAATAGGGACATAACCATTTCTGAGTAGGTCTAGCTCTATCCTATTCATTTTGATTAGAAAATGAGAAAATGATTCAACAGAAATGTCCTTAGTCCTTAGTTATTTGATGATATCCAGTCCAGTATCCATCTATAGGCAAGAAACTAACGCTTAAAATGCACATCTCACTGCATCGTCGCGTCGCTCATAAATTGAACTGCCTTGATCGATTTATCGCATCTATGCGTGTAAATGTATTGTGCATCGACCATATAAATATGTAGCAGGTGGGATGCTGCATCCATCGAGCAGGAACGAGCCTCATCCGCGTGAAAATTGACACTAGACATGGAAATATCGAATGTCCTAGAAGTGAAAATTATTACCTCTCTGTCTCTGGGTAGAGTGTAGAACTCATTTTGACAATTGGATCGAATGGAAACGAGTGATTCGATAGCCCAAAATGCAGCACATTCGACATGAACAAAGTAATGTCCTTTAGTCCTGGTGGGTGAAAATGCAAAAATAATTTTAGCCAAGAATTTTGATTTATTGGGTCAAATGTGTCAGCGATAACGCGTTATGCATTTTCCTGAACACAACAGGAGTAGCAGACAGGCGCGTACTCGTCTCATATCGTATATCGCATATCGATAAAGGATATCGCGCGCAGGACATGCAATGCATTACGCGTTAACGATGATTATTTCGTGATATCTCTCAAAATGGGAACGCCAACGACAAGTACTACGACTCCGATGGACCTGATGATGATGATGATGCCTGAATACGACAACGCCAACGACAACGACAACGACAACGACGACGACATCGACAGCAGCAGCGGCGGCAGTGATGATGACCATTCGGAGACCTGGCACTGGGTATTAATAACCGGTTAGGAGAAAGGATTCCAAATGGTTGATGGGGAGGTTGAAGTTGTACATGGACTGTGCTTCATTATAACGATTATTATGGGTGGTGGTAGGTTCTCTTTTTTATTTTTAATCCAATTCCGAATACACGTGCTTTCTCTTTCTATCCCCATCTTGGTCTCTGTATTTGTATGTCACTCTTTGTCAAAGGATGGATGGATAATGGTCAGTCGTATCCTGCAGTGCCGGATTGCATTGGATAAATCGCTGTCGATGCAACGTTGCAGTTGAGATCGACATAAAATTTTCGATTGAGATTCAATTGCATACGCCAATGTATGCGTGCAAAAGGGTGACCGTCGAGCGGGTGAATTTATGTTATTAACCCCCCCACACACACATACGAATACATACAGCTGAGAAAATATAATTGCAGGGCATCCGAATTCGACTACGAATGCGAGTGCGAGTCCGAGTCCGAGTCCGAGTCCGATTCCGATTCCGATTCCGACTACGAATCACTAGAGTCATTAAAAATTATGCCCCCGATGCAATTGTCAGTCGATATTAAATGCGATCATAAATTTCTGATGAAAGTGTCGCGTTTTATAATAAAATAACAGACAGACAGATAGACAGAATGGTGGCGGCAATGGAGCTTCTGTCGGGTTTATGCGATTGTTGTCGCTGCAATTGAACTCCGAAACGGGGGATAGGTAAGTGTGAATGTGTGTTGGTTTTCGCGATGTATGATATCCGCATATGGCACCAGAATGACTGGTCAACTGAATATATTGAGTTGGACAGTTGAAGTATGTAGATTGGATTATGTTTTGATGAATTATGTGACTGCAATCGAATGATCGACATTTTGAACGATAATTGCCTGGGGTAGATTTTAATATGCAATTTTAGTGACAATGGCTGAATATATTCGAGTCGTAAAAAACGCACAAATAGGACATACGTATCTCACTTTATACTCACACATAGATATAAACACAATAGGTACAATGTCCCGAAGGGGAGGCTGCTATTTCAACAACATTCCCTAAATCTTTCTTCCACTAAGAAGGAGTTACTTTTGAGAATAAACTTAAAAAAAACTGGCGTCCTACAAGGTTCCAGTTTGTTGCCCACACTCTTTGTCGTATACATTGCTTCGTATCGCCTGTTCTATATCATTTTATTCGCGGACTTAGCTCTCTTATTTTCTTTCGCAAACTTGTGGCTCTTATCGAAGGCATCATACGACCACAACAAGGTCACTTTACCTGCGCAAAACTTGTTAGACCTTAAATTCTCATTCTAAATCAGATTATTCGAGCCTGAGCTCGAAGCTTTTCGGTATGCTAACATATCTACAAGTGAAAAATCCAGTGAAACATTGACATGAAGAATGTCGCTGATTCAATTTCTACTACCAACCGCTAGCGGCAAAATCTTGTGACACGGTGAAGAGTGCGCAGAAAGAAATCGAGAAGCCACATAAAAATACACTACAGTTATGCCACTAGAAGCGGAGAGAAGAAAATTTAATGAAAGATACAGAAGAGTTAACGCGCAGTGACCTACTTAAAGAAAATGTAACAGCGTTTTGAAAGGAACAGCATTAGAAGTTTGTAGATGAAAGTCAAACACATCTTCCTGATTCCAATGGGAATCATGCTAGAGATGTATAAAAAGAAGCTTAATAGACTTCAGGCAAACAAAATGGTAAAGTCAGCACTAAATAATCTCAGTGCTGAGACTCAAACTCGCTATTTAATTTTTCGAGTATTTCCCAGGCGTAGTCCAGTTAGATATTATATATACAATCCTTTACAGCTTTTTTTGTGACCATCATATACTACATAAACTACACAATACCACGAGTGGTAACGGATTAGGGCTAATCGACCACGCAGAGCGAATTTAGGAGAGTTACCGATTCACGTTGGTTTTGAATGTTTGCAAGTTATAATGACTAGGAAATAAGGACCGCGTCAGGGAATTTTACATATGTTATACGGTAGAATTGTACGGTTTAGAGAAGGAATCATGATATTTCAGAATTCGAAAGTGGATTTGAAGGTAAACCGATGAGTATTCATAGCGAGACGTATGTCGCGGTTAAAGGTTTAGAGGAGCGGAATGATAGAAAGTACTAGTGGTGAGAATAGCTTTAGAACGAGGTAAACCAGGAGACACAATGTCGGTGTTTGAGGTACAAGTGCAAAAATGACTTAGAAGCACCCGATTACAAGTGGTATATCTTCCATCGCATGAGGAAACCTAGACATTTCGTGGCATTTCTTACGACATTGAAATTGTAGTTACCCAAGACAACCTGAATCTAATCCATTGAAGAAGAGATACGTAGATCACTAATGCAAGTATTTTTGACATGAGATCATGATCGCCAAACAACTCTGTCAAGTGCCTTAGAAATATCAAATGCAACTATCTTGCTTTCGCTAGATTGGTATAGACTGTGGTTCTACTTTTCGGTAAGACCAGAAAAGCGTACTACAGGTTATTGAGAACATTTTGTACGATTTAACATCATTTTTAGAAAGGAGGGGGCTAGACGAATACGGTTTTAGATTTGCTCGGAAAGACTCCTTAAGAGTAGGATTGATTAAAAAGTTTACTCAGTGGTTTTACCAGTATGGAAGAACAGTTCTTCAGAAGAAGAGGAGATATACCATCTGGACCAGTGGATTTGTGTTAATTAAGATCTTTAAATACTCATGCTACTACACGAGTGTGAAAGTGGATTCAACCCATTGAAGATTCGACGCACTCAAGTGTAGATGGTTGCAAAGTATGTGGTAAGCAGATTGGCCTTATTTAATGAGCTAGCGGTTGAATTGATAGATGAGGCAGAGTTTCTAATGTTTGTAAGGAATGAACAGAAACTATTGCTACCTTTAAGACACTTAATTATTTTTTAGCTCAGTTGTTGTTAGTTAGGTTAGTTGGGTTAGTCTTGTAAGACCGAAGCCCTTTAACTCTGATAGCCATTTACAGGTCGAATCGTACAACGTCTTTTCTTTTAGTTTGAAGCCCTTCATCCGATGAGAGATAAAGGATCCCATTCGAAAGTTAAATCCACGTCGTTGTTGAGGAAACATAACGACCAGTTAAACTTCCAATTTTCCGTCTCGCGATATGGTTTTTTTTTAGGAATGTTTTGTGTCACTGTGTGGTCAGAGTAGGAGAGACAAATTGATATGACAGAGTAGTCCAAAGGGGCTAGAGGAAAGACCGAATCGACTGTGAACTTATTAGGGTGAATAGGTCCGAACATTTCGAACAATTAATACTTACTGCTTGCACTACCTAGATGCAGCCGAAGGACACAATTACGGACAATAACGCCAAAACCTATGTCAACCGCATATCATTTATCATCTCGTTAACGTCTTACAACTTGCTTTCAGTTCTGAAGATCATTGGCATTGATGCCAAGAACCACGTGAGTTTTCGTGAGGACTGTAAGAAAGCACTTGTATCAAAACATTTTACTGAAATGCAAAAAGAGGGCATAAGGCAATGAAATTTAGAGTAGAGCCAGAGTCGTCGCTGAGGATATGGATAATCTTCTGCAGACTGTTAAACAAAGAGAACGACTCAAGCTTCGCTGTGAGATAGAAGGTAGCATTTAATTTGAACGATAGAAGCCAAGGTCTCCGTCTATTCCACCAAAATGTAGTGAAGATGGTAATATTTTTAGTAAAACAGAGATACCTCACCGTGTAGGCCTCATTGGATGACACGTGAGCTAAGCTATTAAAGCAGCAGAAGATGAGTCTATGGCGAGCATAAACGAACTCATTTTTCAGATTCGGTCGGAGTGAATGATTGAAAATGATTCTCTACGCTGCGCCAATGTTAGAGGCATCAGTTTTAGTAATATCGCGTTCAAGATCTTGTCTGATGTATTAAGTAAAACTCTCAAACTATTGAATTTGTCAACAATCTGGTTATCAGTGCTGTTCTAGGCTTCATCGTTCGACAGGGGACCAAATATTCATGCTACAAAAGATCATAAGAAAACCTCAGATGCTCACCACGTCTTTATCAATTTTAAGGCTGTTTATGGCAGCATCTCTAGAGATGAGTTCAAAGGAACTATATCTTGTTTTGGCATCACTCCCTAACTTGTGAAGTTATACAGAATGACGATAGAGAAATCTCGTTGCTACGTTAAGAGAAGACAGGGAAGTGTAACGATATTGACACCTTGTCATGTGATCTTTCCGAAGCTCGAAAGCCGACAACAAGCGCACAATTTTTCGAAAGTCTCTATGATTGAGGTATACGCTGATGATATTGACATCTTTGGTAGAATACAGTGAGGTGTCGTTTGGGCATTTGCACAACCATAATTGAGACTCAATTTATGATCTTAAGCATCCCTTAGTGCGCTGAAGCATGGATGTAAGCAAAGGCATTTGAAGAAATTTTTAGTCGTTTTGAACCCAAGATCCTTCTAGCGATCTTTTGTCCAATAAGAGCTGACTGACCAATGAAGTCTACAAGCTCTAGATCGACAGCGGTCTGGTCAAAAAGGTGACAATTAGTGTCTTGAGATGGCTAGTACATGTAGAGCGATTGAATGCATTAGAGGAAGCCTCCATTTTAGGTGCCGCATCCAAATGGAAGGCTACCTCAACAATCTTGGAGTGCGTGGACAGAAATAACTTGCATACACCTTTGTTAGGACAGGTTTTGAATAACTGATTTTCCGGCGACGTAAAATGTAACATGGTCTTTCCATTTCTACATCGATAGAGGGTACAATTTTGGCTCGGATCGCATTCCTGTCGCTGCGAATGTCCAAATAAAACAACAACAAGAAAGGTATACAGTTATCCAGCAGTCCCTTATTGTTATATGCGTTGACAAGGTCATATACCACGGCTAATGCTGGCGAAAAATTCAAGTGATAACAATGGCATGAGAGACATCGAAACCATGGACCCATTGAACTGCTTAACTTCTCAGAGAATCAAAAAAGATACGTACAATGCAAAAGATCGCTAGCTATAGAGCACAAACGACGAAAAGAACCCAGTATGCTCTGAAAGAAGAAAAAGAAGTAAAAGAAGGTTGTCACATACAGCTGGAAACCTCGTATTACCTATGCAGTTTCACAACTGGTATTGTCTCTGTAGGCTGTAAAATTGTGATGAAGACCATCTTTCGCCTGAAAGAAAAACAAACTTTTCATAAAAGACAGTAGCAGCCATCAACTGCAGATGGTAAAATCTAAAATCAAGGCTAAGGCAGTTGGAATTGGTTGTGTGGAATCATCTGTAGCGATCTCAGCGATACACGATCATATGACTAATTCAAAACTCGTTAGAGTATGCACGAAGCACACGCAGAGATGAACCAATCGATTTGTCTTATTAGGGGATGCCATTATGGAGTATACCCACTGAAGTAATATATCAAGTAACATCCCAATAAACCAACTTTTATCCACGTATAATCTATTTCAATCAAACGAAAACCATTTATGATGGCAGCACCAAATAAACACAACTAAAAAGCCTTTCAATTGCCGCTCAACATATTTCCATAGGCATCCTACCCTCATTGTTGCCAAAATCTGTCGCTTAGCTTGATTTATGTCGCACACCTACTAACACCAAATTCCCATTGAACATGGTGGGGCCTAATGAATTATTTTAATTAGATGCCACCCCAACGGATGACTGACATCCAAAAATTCGATCAAATTAAATGGCTTTCAATGGGGCAGAATACGAGTAATGGCTTGCCAATACGTATTTAAAACTGAAATAAACAAGGCCAATACGCTTTTAATTCGGCCTCGCTTGGCCTGTTTGGCTATTTAGTCGTTTAGTTGTTAGCTGCTGTCTGGTATGTCCAACTGACAGTTGATTTACAGCTTCAATTTCAATTCAAAAACCTCTCAGCGATAAATCATTCAATCGCGCTTTCTGGATAAATTACGAGTATATATGGTATGTTCTACTCGCATTCGCTTCAGTTTCGTGTTTCATATCAGTTTCGACTGTTTTCTGAACAGAGACCGTTGAGATCATCGCAACGCACTCATTAATTTGTCCCCATACGAAGCGCAAAAAATATCAGAAAAAGAAAAAAATTTAAATAAAAATGAAATACTTGAGTCCACAAAGTGAAACACGACACATAGCACATTGGTGGTGTTTTGGATCTATTGCAGCCTCCAGGCTTGTCTCGCACTTAAGTAACCCACACTTGAAGCGATGGAAAGTCTTAATTTTCCCACAAACTAATTTCCAAGTTAATTAAGACGAGTGCGACGCAGAAGGAATCTACTGCAGTAGGGCCACATATTTTGGAGAGATTGTGTGTGACATGCTTGGTGGACATTTTGATTTGTAACCTCTTTCGGCTGCTGTAGCTGTTGCTTTTGCCGTTGATAATGATGTTGATGATGATGATGATGATGATGGTGGTGGTGATGTCTTCATCGAAAATGCCGGTGGAGAAGTGGAATTGCGTGCAAGTGTCAAGCAAGAAGATTCTATGTGGTTAGGGAAAGATGATTCATATCGAGATATTTTTTTCTTCCTTCACCTGATATGAATCGAATTTCATTCGAAGTTCGCATGTGAAATTTAGCATTCGTGACTTAAAGAGGTCAATGGCTGCAGCTAATGTAATGGTGGTGACACTCCGAAGATCAATAACATGACCGTAACAAATTGTTCTCTTTACCTCTGATGTTCATAATTTTTTTTAAAAACTAATTGGACATGGAATACTTGAGAAGAGCCCCCAAACCCTTCTTAAGTTGAGTTTCACAGAGAATACTGATATTGTCAAAGTTCGCTCTCCTGTGACAAATTCTATGCTGTCACTTCACCACCATGGATGATCCTGAGTCACGTTGGCACCCAATGAGACTGACCTGAGTCTGTGTAAATGATCAATGTCTTTCATCTAGAGATTACTGGTGGGGTGAAAGAAGAATTGTATTAGCATTCAAACATTCACACATATTATCGCCACATGGTATAAAATGACAAGATACGACATCTAGGAAGTGAGCATATAAGAAGGCGCTACCTTGCCGAATATAAATATTCATATCAGTCCAGGAAGAGTGCTGGATAGGTTCAGGAAGGTTGAAAAGAAAGAAGTGCGATATATGTTACAGCTGCCATAAACATTTACACATATTAGGATTCGCCGTGGGAAACCAATTAGTGATCGCCTGACTGTGATCCACATCTAAGGGAAATTCTACAACATCAGATCCTATCAAAGTGGATTTGTACGACCTCTTGTTCGGAGTACGATGTTAAAATCGTGCTCGGAGACTTCAATGACAAAATTGGTAAGTAGGGCATCTTTGGCGGAGTGGTCGGAAAAGACAACCTCCACGTAACCACAACAGATAACGGCTTCCGACTCACTGACTTTCCGGCAGCTAGTAATACAATGATAAGTAGCACAAGTTTCCCTCTTAAGAGAATCCACACAGCAATCTGGCTAAATCCGGCCGGTAGAACCAACAACCAAATCGACCACATGATGATTGACACAAGACACTCGTCAAACATCCTAAACGTGCAAATATTTATAGATCGACTATCCAATGAAATAAATCTGCGCCAAACAACAAAAAAGGGTGCAACATTAGATCCCTGAGTACACCGGAGATAGTCGGATACTACAGCAACTTGCCGAAAGATTCTGCAATATACCATTGCCTACCACAAACGCCAACAACATGTGGTTACAATGCCGCACTACTATTCAGGAAGTAGCTGAAGTATCTCTAGGCTAGCAGCCACCCTCGACAAGAAAGTGCAGGAGTAATAACAAGATGCCAAACTTTTATAAAAAAGCTAAATGACTGTCTGCAGACTACTGACTAGGAACTCAGGGCCTTCGAAACACTGAGGGTAATCTTGCTACCGACCCGCAGGCAATTTTGGATGTATTTAAGCAGCATATTTCCAAGAGCTGTTTGATGTGCATGACCGGGAGAGAGTGATAGAGTATGAAGAAGAATTTAACTCCAGTTGATGAAGTCGATGAAGTAGTTCTCCCACCTAGCCTAGACGAAGACAGCACAGCTATGAAAAAGCTGAAGAAAAATAAAGCCGCGGGTTTTGACGGATTGCATCCACAAGGGCATTCAAGTGATGCCCCAAGAGCGGTGACGCGAATCGTTTGCTTATGGTCTTGACCTGCAACAGCCGCAAGATATCCTTTACTTCTGAAGTCTAAGTCGTAGCTTAAGCACGTACTGTAGTCGTAACATATCGTTTACTCGATGGTAAATAAGGGTAATTTGTAGTAGACAATGTGAAACACTATGACATCTGTCAATCAATGATAAGGTTGGGTTCAGAGATCCTTAATTGGAAAAATGGGGCGCATCAAATGAAAAACCTTTAATTAGCACATGGTTTTCTCATCTTAATATGAAGCCTGACGGTCCACAGATCATAAAACTTTTAATCAAGTTGGTTACATATGTTTCAATCGATGTAAACCATTTCTTCAGTATTATAGATGTCCGAACATTCTGAACAGCAATTAAGGACGCGGACCATCATCTCAAAGCCAAGTACGTGCATCTACGGTACTCAGACGCTACACTTACAGAAATATATTGTGGAGATGTAACGTTGAACGATTGGAGCTGAGACAAACTATACGACGTTCGCGTATACCACAACCTTTCTTTGAAATCCTTAAAACCTGTAGTAAATGCTGAAAATAAATGGCATCGATACCAAAGAGTTGTCAGAAATGGCCTAACTGACAACAATCGACCACAGACATGAAATTGTGTAAGTTTTAATGAAATGTCTGGACTTTTGCAGTACGAAAAACTCATCTATTAGGCGACTTAGAAGTGAAAAACATTGACTTATTCGGAAAAATAAGAGAAAGCACAAGAAACAAGCGATCAAAAAAAAAGCAGAGATGTGTTACTTCCTGTCAAGCCAACAGAACTTGAAAAATACGCTGTTAAAATGAGCAAGAAAATTTAGGGGTACAGTCATGGAAGCGATTGTCACAACTTGAGAAACTCCGCTGTCAGGAAGAAAACCGATTCAACTTGGGCGGTGAAAGCCAAGATTTTTGTCCAACATCATGTAAAAGCAGCAACATCTTAACTTAGGTCTGACAAAACGTTTTTGAAGACGATCTAACCCGTTCACTTAAGGAAAGTGACAAAATCTGCAGAAGGTAAAAGGAGTACTTCGACGCATTACAAGAGAAACGTTCGTGCACTGTGAGATTACCTATGTATTTTAGCATCAGCAGAAAATGGAGCTGTAAGGGGATGAACTTAGGGCAGACGACAAGATAACTGAAAAGCAAAATAGCGGCCAAGTTGCAGCCAACGGTTGGTTTGATCACTCAAATGCAATGTGCACCAAAACAGAATAGCATGCAGAAGCATTTAAACTTGCACAAATTCAGCCAAACATAAATGTAGCGCAGAAGCTATGCAGATACGTGGGAGAAATATCTAGAACTACATGTTCTTACATGCAATCCGAATGTGTCCTACAGTGCCATCTATCGCATGAAGTTGTGTCACTTATGCCAAGCACATTTAAGTGCTTTGTAAAAGTGTAATGGCCTGTCACGATGCCAGTAAGCAACCTGCTGTCTTTCCTCCTGTGGGAGAGCAGAAAGTCCGCTGACCTCCTAGAGACATCGGAATGCATTCGTTTGGTCTGCCTGCATCCCAGGGATCAATTCCATATGTAGTTGTGCTCATATGAGACTCAACTTTCAATGGAAGCCTTAACCGACGACGCAGGCAGATCCTGCGTAGGTTCTCTCTCCTCTGAATCTTGTTTGGCAAGTTCATTGGCGATTCCATTTCCCGTGATCTCATTGTGGCCAGAAACTCAGATCAAGGTGATCTTTTGCATTCTTAAAACAGCTTGGAATTCGTAAGAGTGCTCAGCAAGGGTCTAGGCGCAGATGGGCTGTCAGATCTACAGATGCAAATGCTTTGCCCCCTTCACCGGTTCTCCGCAGTAGAGTTCGCTGCTGTTAGGATTAAGTTAATTTCCGTTTGGAAGACAGATGCAAGCTTTCCTAACTTGAAATTAAGTCTAGCGTTGTCGCCCTACAGAAAAACACCAGCGCCACATCTTATATTGGTTTTGCAGCGATCCGTAAACACCCAACTCCATTCCTTTTCTGGCTCAGATTCTTGCCGAACCCAGTATTAAGCACATGGAAAATTGATTTCGAATTTTTTTTTTGCAACAGGAATTATGGTGTAATTGCATTGGAGGGCATGTCCATAAAACCAGAGTCATCAGACAGCCAACGCGCAAGGTCATCAAAGCTCCAGTGCGTGTTGTACCAAACAGCAGCAATCACGTATTTTTGCGAGAGCTTATTCCATCAGACAACCGACGCATTGGATATTACGTCATGTAGATCCAATAGACCCTTCTCGGTGATGGACCCCATCTCTTGCCGCTAGCTCCTCTGTACTGCTAAAAGGCCGACAGGGCCTGACATGCTTTCAACGTATCGTGTTTAGTCCAGAGAAATTTGCTATCCAGGATGACACCCAAGTACTTAACTTTTTTGGAGAATTGGATGGTGATGACGAGGCAGCTTCCTCCTTCTCGTAAAGAGAAAAACTTCAGTTTTGAGAGGATTGACTGAAAGCCAGTCACAGATCACGTCTAGAGCTGGGTGCGTTTCAGAACATACAGTCGCTAGACACGATCCAACAGACAGTACAGCTACATCATCCGCGTATGCTTGTGCTCCATAGCAATGGAGACTGAACGTCGTGTTGGGGGCAACCCCTGTTTACACCCGCCACCGCATATTACCCACAGCCAGCATCAGCAATCAATGTTCTATTCACCAGAATTGCTTTTATCCAAAAAACTAGTGTGGATAACTACGCAGTGTTATCTGACCGATTTACACAAGCCGTCAAAAGTTGCGTTGTCGAAAGAACCTTAATCGTCGATGAAAATGCAAAAGGCGTAATCCTTCTTCTCTAGTGAGCCTTCAATTCTGTCTACCATATTCTGAAGTGCACTCTCGCAGGGTGTTCTCCCTTAGTAGGTGTGTTGCATCGCAGACGGAGGATGCATTTGAAAGGAGGTTTTGCGCGCATGGATCTCGACCATGACACAAGTAAATACTAACAGTTTCTTAAATATATGAATACGCAGCTAACATATATCTTTGGTCTATGTTAGTTGAATGAAATATTCTTTTTTTTCTAAATACGATCCACATTCGTTCCACACGCGATTTTAAACAGAAAATTAAGGTTTTTCGAACATTTTTTCTTGAGTTAATTTCAAGGGGAAGACAGGGCAAACCTTCATTGTCCTTGTTTAATCAACAAAAGGTTGAGTTCCCCTATTTAGATAATGAGATAGTCTTTCTTTATAATCACTTAGAATGCCAACTGAAATTGTTTCATCACATTCCCAATTCAAAACCTTTGGAATGCTTACCTGCTATCACCTGCTCTTCACGCACTTGAGGCATCTTCCAACCCTAAAGTTGTATTCTCGTCGAGCTATAATACGTCTCCATGGTAAACATCTTCAAGCCATACGTCCTCGAAGTACGAGCAAGCGCACAACAAATTGACAGCGTAACATGATTCGCGCAACATACCAACTCTACACACTCGTGTTCACGTTCATTACGTGCATCGGGTCAATACAAAATGTTTCGACAGATATTCGACGTGTATACGATCGGCAGGGTTCGATCCACGTCGATGGATTCACACAAGCGGAGCACAACAGAAACAGAACAACTAAGAAATAGTTTACCCAACGATTTAAGGAAAGGAGGGGAACAAAAAAAAAAAAAACAGAAACTCGAACATCTCCTGAAGATAAACAATCTTTCCTACTACTCGTCTGTACATCGCACGAAGACGCAGGGACAAGCCCTAAATTGAGAGTCTAACCCCCGTCCTCATCATCATCATCATCATCATCATCATCATCATCTTCATTATCATTATCAGCCAAGAAGCAGCACCAGCCAGCCAACAAACAGTGCAAAAGCAGCAGCAGCATCATCACATTGTAGGAACAGTAGATCAAGTGAAAGATATGAGTTGCCCGAGCTTTGCTCAGCTCCTGATCGCGCGATATCTTTCCGTTGAAGATACAATTTCTTTTTAGTTTTTTTCTTTTAGTTCCATCTGTGAGATGATGGCGTGGCTCCTACGATTCCGGTATCGGTGGACAAGTGCCATTTTTTTTTTTTTTTTTTGTTATTTTGCATTGCGAAACCACAGAAAATTGTGTCTCAATTCACGGAATTAAGCAGCTTATCGGGAGGTTTCGATCTCGATATTTTAATCGTTGGCAGCTATAAATTACGCACATTGGCACCACAAGACCGACATTTGCTCAGTGAGTTAAAGCTTAGGGTTTCGTCCGTTTGTTATATAGTATGTCGTCCGTCGATGTTTGATGATGCTTGTGTTGGTGGTGCCTCTTTTGTTGATCTGTACACTGTCGATGTTTGCACACAACGTTGTCCGTTTTTGTTTTACTTATAACTTCTGAGGATTCATTTTGGAGAATTCGTTTTTGAAATTCAAGAGAATATCAAGTGTGGAGTGTACTCGTATGAAGATGGAGTTCTGTTTTCTTCGGATCTTTGAATTGGTTCTTGAAATGCCTTAGATGCAATCTGATCTTTAGTGATCGTCATTTCGCGATCACGAACAGTCTAAAGTTGGATGTGATTTTTCAGCACCAGAAAGCAATCGGCTGTCCGTAATGGTATGTAATGGAACATGAAATGGACATAGCTTTGTATAGCACATCCTCTTTGAAGAGGTTTGTAAAAGCGTCGTAATGTTATAGTCTGGTTTAAAACGGATTATTTGGATTGAAGTTGTAGGGCTTTAGAATGCAGGCTACAACATCGAGGGCTGAATAACTTAGAGTAATTCTCATTAACCCTAAGTCCTAATCCTATTCACATTTTATGTTATTTAAGTGTGCAATAGCATACTAACGATGATGCAGCTCTAACAGTACTTAGATCGTAGATATATCAATACTTCAGTGGTTTGAAGTTGGCCTTTTATTAACGAAGAGGTCATTGATATTTAGTGACTGTCGCTTCCAATATTATATCGTACAACAGGCGACAAAGCTTCCTTCTTTAATATAGGCCATACGGTATCAAGCCTATCAGCTAAGATAGCGGAGAATGGAGAATTAGCGTACTCATCTTGTCAGTAACACCCAGAGTTTACTGATGCTGCTGCATTTAAGTGCTCTGATATTTTTCTTTCAGTCTCTTCTTGGAAAATTGGCTTAACATGGTCTTCTAATTTGCTCGGACCCAAATGTCAGACGCCGTATTTTCGTTGTTTTCAACATGAGTTTAACCTATCGGATATTGTTACAGGTATCGTCTTTGCTTATATAAAAGTTAGACATACGATCGTTGTTTACAGGTCGATACCTCAGCTATTTCCACGATTGAAAATTTAGGGACTGAGTTTCCGTAAAAACAGTTTACCTCCAATTCACCTTCACCTTAGGGTTCCATTGGAAGTTCTGCTCCGCTATGTTGTCATCTGGTTTCCTCAGTGTATTGCCAAGCCAGCGCCATTTTCTCTGTTTGATGTAAGCATCCACTTTTGCTTGTCCAGTCCTAAGCCACAATTCATTGTTGAAATGAATGTTGGATTCAGAGAGTTTTTTACTTAGTGCGAAGTGATATTTTGCTAGAATTCCATACTGGAGAAAGGATTCTGAATGCACTACAAGATTTATTTACTCTATTTCTGATGACCAGGTCCATTCCACCATCGATAGATGAACTGCGTGACCTCCTATATGGTCCTTCATCTGAAGATAACCTGCTGCTGTTAGTATCGGTTAGTGTGATTAATTTTTGTCATTTTTTCGCTTATTCTTAAGCCAGCGACCTCCCCATTCTGTGAATGGCATATTTGCTTAAGAGCACTAATGTTGTTTGCCAGGAAACAGATATCAACAGCGTAGTCCAAATGGCGTAACTTATCAAATGGGTTACATTGGACAACAAGTCTCTTGTTTGTATCTGCCGTGGCAGTTATTACATCATCGATCGCAAGTAAAAACAAAACCGGTGACAGTAAATCTCCTTGTCGCACTTCAAGTGCATCGGAAAGAGGTCCTATTTAATGTTAGCAACAACAAACAGCAAACATTTTTTTTTTTAAAATGCCTCTCATAGCAAGCAATCTCCAGATGTAATCACGAATAATGCGATCGAAGGCCTTTTCAAAGTCGACGAACATGAGGAAGAGCGGTGACTCCGACAATTGTTCAAAGATAAGGTGTTAATATGATCAACGTACGATCGACCACTGCGAAATCCCACTTGATGCCTCTTGAGCGTCGACAACACGCTGATACCACGCCAGTTATTGCAGTTCTTAAGTTCGTCTCTTTTCGGTATCTTGACAATAACTTCGTCCTTCCGTTCTATGGAAAAGGTTTCATTCTCCAAAACAGCTTGAACGAGTAGAAACAAAATACAGGCTGCTGAGTTAGGAATCGCTTCCAGGAACTCGGCCGGTATGCCATCCAGTCCAGCTGGCTTGGTTTTTTTTAGAAGTCAGACTGCGGTTCTTATTTCTGCACTTGTTAGAGTGTTGAGGTCGATTCCCCTGGAAGATATACGTATGCCCAGCAAATGATCATTTACATTTGTACTCTGGCCATCATTGAGCAGTACACAAAAATGTTCCTTACACCTTCGTAGTTGGTCTTCTAGTGATACTAAAAGGTTGCCATTAATATCTAACACAGGGTGGTTTGAGCTACTTTTTTGACTTATAATGTCCTTAGTGATTTTGTACAGCTACTTTACGTTCCCTTTTTCAATATGGCCCTTGTAACACGTCTCACACAGAGCTGCACTATCTTATGAGCTGTACTACTCGTATCTTATGAGCCGCTCTGTACTCGTTATGTAGAACCAACTTTCGATGAGCATCTGTTTCTTTGTTGATTCTAACTTTGAATGCTCTGCGATGTGTAATTTTCTTCCAGGTGTCTTAAGATATCCAGAGATCCCTATATTTTGATTCCATAAAAACCGTCTTTACTTTCTCCCGCATCGCCTCAATGGGGGCATTGACGTTAACATCCACAATTGACGCTTTGTCATTTAGGGTGTTGGCAAACTTACGACAAATATTTGGGTCACTAAGAGCGGTCGTAAGAAATTTTGTCCTACTGTTCGTAAGCGGAGCGTTGCTAGCAGCAGGTAAAGACCACATCCTGCATCCGTACTCCTCTCATTCTTTATATCGCAAAGTGACTTCCTCCATCGTTGTTGTATAATGAAGTGGTCGATCATCAAGGTTTCACCTACCACAACCTGATGAGCGTTACAAATGTTCAAGCCATGTCTATCCATAACGCGCTCGAGGCCTATACGAATATTGTCCGGGCCAACTTTAGCATTGAGGTCACCCATGATAATTACGATGTCGCCTTTAGAAACGGCCCTGTGCACTGAGTTTAGATGAGCATAGAAAGTGGTTTTGTCATCCTCCTTTTCATCGGAGCATAGCACTGAATGATGGTGACTTTGCGAATTTAGAAGCTAAACCTCGCCGTCATTATTCTCGCCTCCTTAGTCAGCATAATATCAACACCATTCAGTCTTAGAACTCTGCCTGTCTCCTTATACCGTATTCAGCTTTACCTCTCCACTTTGTCATTTCATGCTCTACGTGTTCGTATATTCCATGTCCGTACAGAGAACGAATGTTCCATGAACCAGTTTTCGTGCGTAGTCAGTAGCTAAAATTAATGTGAAAATATGAAAGATGTCCAGAGTTTATGGTTGTCGATTACTTATTTGTAGGGTCCCGATTGCCGTTGGTACTTGAAGGATGCCATACACCGAAATCCGATGTGTGGTCTACTACAGCCATTGGGACTATAGGAGGATTTACCAAAGTTTGGCTACCACTTGGGGACTCATTACTGGGGACTGCGGTCCACCGTTGGCGTTTTCCAGGATGTGGTTATTAACCCTATAAGCCTTCGATTTGACAGGCACTCCAGCCTTTTTGGATGCTCGAACACATTCAATTACAAGCGGCCCACTATCGATACAGACACTACTTGCTGCTGCCGTTGGCCTTACCGGATAGGCTCATCAGATCATACAGATAATCCGCCTTTAGTGAGTTTTTGTACAGTCCAAGGACAAGATTTTTCTCAGACCAGCAATGCTGATGTGTTTGCTTATCCCAGCAGCCATTCGGTTCCCTTTATGTACACAAGCTTACCCACTCTCTACCACGAGGAGATGTACATCATCATTTTCCTTTCATCGAGTCTTTGTATTGCAGAACATACATGACATTTCTCATTCTGGGTCAACTATACACATCGTCGGGAAAGAAATGAAGACAGGAGCTTTACCGGTGTATCGGGAAAACGAAAATAACCGGTCGGCCTTTTTTATCCACTCCAGCCCATGAGCGTGAGCGCGCAACTCGCTGGTTTCGGAAAACTAATCCTTGATGCGGATGGTGACGACATATACGTTTTTGCACCGAAATATAAAGACTTATTGCATTTGTTTGCTGCTAAATATATGGGCTTCTGTTTCTTACGTCAGTCACCGAAGTATACACAATCATTTTGCATTCTTCTTTTGTCCAGGCCTATATTGCTATTTTCTCCTTTTCAACACGCGTCTTGAATGATATGGTTGGTTTCAACCGTAACACCGTAGTCATTGCAATGAAGTTTAGTCACATTCAGCCCTTGTTTTTCTATAACTTTCATTGCTTTGCTGATCGTTAGTTGTTACAGATTTTCGTGACGCTTTCGCCTCTATAAAAGCCAACAATTTGGCTAAGTCCATACTCTAAGAGAGCGTGGAGCAATTAATCAGGTAATAAACTAATATGGCCCAGGCTTTATGCTTTGTCAAAATAAGCTTTCTTTTCTTGTAGCCTTCATTCCTACTCCATTCAACTCCGTTCACAATCTGTCATTGGCAATCCAATCATTTGTGTCTCGTTCTGCTTACGTCCTCGATATGGTCATTTTCTTTAAGAGATGTCCTGAAATGGTAATTGACTATCTGAATGGATATCCCACACACTAACAATTGTCATTTTGATTTGGAATATGATGTCCAAATTCCGTTCTGTGTTACTGGAGAGATATGAAAATTTTGAAAGCATTTCCAATTCCATTTGCAACACAAGCCTCGAATTGCATGTTCACTGGACATCGTTGTCGTCTTCATTTCATTGAATTGTCATCTACATTACGGACAGGGTGTACTCATATTTTTATCTCTACTAAAGGTACAAATACTTAAAAAAAAAAAAAAAACATTATTCTACCTTTCTGTCTACTAGCAGATTCCAAATACTGAATCTGAATCCGAATCCCAATCCGAAAGCGAATCCTTTTTGTGAGCAATTTATGCACATGACTCTTTTCATATCTTTTCTCGTTTGTTGGTTAGGAAAATCCTTGGCACAACATAACGTCTTTTCCCACTAACCCTTCCTCATCAGGTAAACTCTGCTGGCCATTAAAATGAAGATTTAAACTGTTCGTGTACACATCTCCTAGGGATTTTTCTAGATCTGCTGTACAGTTCATATCTGGATTCAAGTTCCTTCATTTCTTCATTCAATTTCACTTTGACTTCAGATGCACTACTAGTTAGTCTACTACTACTATGTTGGACCTTGCTTAAATCCCAAACCAAGTAGTAGTTCGCTCTTGGAGCATTGATGCAACAGACAGTCTAAAGAGTCATCGTGATATTGCCGAAGGGTAGATAATTTCATTTTTGAACTTTATTGTTACCTTTATGATTCAGGGTTGGTTGCACTCATCTTGCTGTTGCTACTCCACCTTTACTATCCTCCCTACGCCAATTGATGGTAGTGTACTACTGTGTACGGTGGTCATCTCTGGAAAATGTGAAATTTTCTTCATAATGCCATTTTAAGGATTTGTCAGGTAACCAATATTTTCTAACCTCAATCCACCACCAGCTATTTGAGAGTTGGTCGTGTCTCTCCTTTCGTCTTTTCTCGATTTGTACACATCACCCCGAGGGGGATGAGATAAGAAATTTCATATTTTCTGCTAAAGTGGACACCGATATGTTTTGCAATTTGCTTATATCGATCCGATGCCATGGATAGACGAACTGAATGAAATGGAAGCTGAAGCTGTAGCTAGAGAGTTGGACATAGATAAGTAGAATTCAGGGACTGGGAATGCAGAGCACATCTCATTTTCTGATTTGTACGAGTACAAAACTATATGTCCATGTCCAGGTCATTCATTCATTCAATTCATTCAAATCCTCTATCAGAGCCAGACCCGGGCGACAGTGGATGATCTGATATTTCTCGCTTGCGTTTGGTCGACGATTTTAATTTTAGATTAAAAAAAAAAAAAAAAAAAATTGTTTGTGTTGGCTTGGGGAAGATTTCAAATTTATAGTGAGTGCCTTCAAGGTAAGAAAAGAGGTATAAATATAGGGAAGGGATTTTGTACAGGAAGAAGAAGAGGGTCATCAGATTGGTGACCCAATGGCAAAGGGGAAAAGTGCTTTACTTGGCAAATTGAATTTACTGCTTGCTGTGGCAATGATGAGCTAATGGTGGAAATGTCAAGGACTTACATAACAAAACCACAGCTTCTTTTCCGCGATTCCCTGGTAAACGGAACCGTAGAATAGAGCTATCGGTTACAGATGTAAAAATTTATTTTAAATGGGGCTCGACCATTGGTAAAGACTACCATAAATCTATTGCATAAGGTTCACTTTAAAATATTAATTAGGCCAATAGTGCCTGTTCCAGCGCCTTAAATTATTAGTCAGAATCACCTGAATCAGATGAGAATAAGACGAATATGTTTGCTGACTTCGAACCAGAATTCGGTTTATTTTTATTCCCACATGCTCTGCTACATTTAAACGGCCTGAGCGAGGATTGAGCAGAGTTTTGCTTTGCGTCCCATAACAGAATACGTGTAGCTGAACAACTCGCAGAGTACGCTATAAAACAAATCTAGCTGTTATCCAAGAAGGGTATTGGAATGACCCGGCTATAAGAAGGATATAAAACTGCGACATACACTACGGTGATTACCACGGAGAAAACAAGATGCGAACTTAGGAAAAAAGTCTTGAACTTCAAATTTTTAAGCGAATGCCTAGTGACAATCTACTCAGGGCTTAATTCCTCAAAATGCTCAAAGTTTGTAATCCTCTTATGTGGTTTTAACGCAGAGGTAAGATAGAAGGACATGTTATGTAGAGGCCTTATCGACTTAGCTCCGTGGTGTAATGTCATGATAGCAAACACGCGGTTCCCACATCTCGACATGTATAAGGGGATCTGGTGGTTTCTGTACCAATCTACCACCAACCAGATTGATCACATTGCGATCGACGAAAGGAAAATCTCTGGTACTTTACATGTCCGAACATTCGGACTAGCCTAGATTGATTCAGACCACTTCCTTGCTTTGGCCAAGATACTACCGCCGTATTTTAACGACCGAAGAAGAGCAAACACTGTCATGAAGTTTGTAGTCGGAAGTCACAGGAGACTACCATTGTGAAACCAATTTAACGGGTTAGGCGCTTGCAGATTCATTCAGAAAAACAAAAAAAAAAAAAAACATATGGAGCCGCGCTTTAAAGGAGATTTAAAGCAGCTCGTAAGTTCCTTGAGCAAATTGAGTACGAGAAGTACGAAGTTGAAAATTTTAAGAGATGTTATAGTAGGAAACACACTCGGAAATGTTACGAGAGTTAAAAAGGATATGCAGGATCAACAATATACGACCAGGCAGCAAAAACAAAGAAGGGAACCTAATGGTAGATTCGCATTCAGTGCTGAGAATATTAAGGAATCATTTTGACAGATTGTGACACGTCAATGACGAACAGACAGGACGAACCATTTATTTTAGATGATGATATGCAAAATCATTAGGATCATCTCAAGACATTTGTCGGAAAACTGACTGGTCCAGCTCAGTGTAATTTTACGTCTGCAAAGTCCGCCATCGTCCAGATTTTTGCAAAGCGGTGGGTTTTGGAATTCCAGATCAACACTCATCAGTCATTTATTGATTTAAAGGCCACTTTTGATAGCATCTTTTGAGAAAAAATATACGAAACTATGTGCGTATTCGACATCCCTGCTTAATTTATCCATCTCTAAGGGATAACAGGAACCAGAGACTAGATGCCAAAAAAGGCTTTCGACAAAGCGGTTCCAAGCATCGCACTTAATAGTATTTAGCGAAATGTACAAGCCAACACACCATAATCTTTTAGTAGACAGTACAACAACTTGCCTACAAGGATGATAGACATTATCGGAGAAGACAGAGAGCTATTTGCGAGGCATTGCAAGTTTTCAAGCGGAAACAGCGAAGATGGGTCTAGTGATAAACACAGAAACCACAAGGTATATGTTCTCACCGAGAAAGGACACACAACATTCACGACTTGAACAAACATTAGAATAAGTATTACTTCGATGTATTTAAAGACTTAGTCTAGCCATCATCTAGGCTTCGATACCACCTTAGTGACCATTCAAAGATCTTAAACGACAGACAGTGAAGCAGGAGAAGAACTCTAGGATTATAGGAACTCTAGGAGCAATGTTGATTTTGCCTGAAGAGTTAGAATTCATCAATTTGGAATGGCTATGACATGTAGAGAAGCAAAACGCAGCAGAGAAAGACTCAACTTCATTTGACACGGGTATTAGTGGTTGCATCTGATTATTTTCCCTGTAATTCGTTATTGCCTCCACCACCGAAGGTGGTAAGCGAAATCACTGAAGACTGCGATTCCAGAGAATACTTTTTGGGGAAGTAGCAAATGTAGCCCAAGAAACAATAATCTTCTGGATTTTATACTATCGTCTGGCTTAGTTATCAACAATGTTGTTCTCAATCAACTTTTGTTACGAGAGTAAACAGCAAGTAATCGACTTAACTTTATTCAACAGGTACGCAAAGGAGATTACCGGTTAGAAAGTCTTATCTGAAATCTCCATGTCAGACCATAGGTACATCGAACTCAGAATCGGATGCAAGGTCTCAACCCTATTAAAGAGGAGGAATCCGTGGAAAACTAATTGGACACGATTTAAAAAGCAGCTCGACAAGTCCAACGGTTAATTCCTCTAAGCTCGGGATAAAACAAAAGCTAGAACAAGCGTTTCAGATCCGTAACGAAGTGTTTTTAACTACCATATCTACCTAAAAAGCAATTCTGCAGATCGCCCGTACCTTGGTAAAACGTTACGTCGCGTCGAAACGGGGTGCTATACTTTTGCTAAGCACTCAAATAAACATGAGTGATACAACATCCTACGACGCTTTCAGTAAAAGTAATGAGGACACCATGGAACTCTACGTCTATGAATTTTTTTTTTCTATAATTTGCGCATGCTCAAGAGAATTATGTACCCTTAAAATGCTTGCACACAGCGCGACGATGGTAAATCAGGGAGGAAAGAAAGAGAGGTACCGATTAATGTTGGTTTTCAATGTTTGAAAGTTATAGCGACTAGGGAGTAGAGAGCTCGGCAGAGCAATCCATAAGCGCGGATATACTAATGAGCATTCACAACGAGACGGGTGCTACCGTCAAAAGTTTAAAGTATCGAAGTGCTACTGCCGCTTTCTATAGAGCACTTGTTGTGGTATATCTGGCTTAAGCTCGCATCAGGCTGCAGGTACTCGGTGTTTATGTCTTGGGTGCTGATACTGTAGCCACTTTATCACTGAAGCGCTTCCTAGTCTTTCTTTAAAAACTGAGGCATTCTATTGAAAGGAACTTACAAGAATTACAATTCACTATTTCTATGCCTGAACACTCTGTTCATAAAAAAACAACAGGGCTGGTTGAGGCCCATGTCAACTACGGACTACAACTGCACCTTACTAAATAAGTTCGTAAGCATATGCATGCTTTTAATAATTCTCTATTTTGAATTTTTGAGTAGATTAACTCATGTTATTGACGTGCCTTTCAAATATAAAATGCAACTCCCTTTAGGCGTAGTTTCCAGATATGTACTTTGTTTTTTATGAAATATTTCAGTGGATTCTTCTAAAGCGTGAACAGACTTTTTAGAGAAGTATTTCCCACATATTTCATCAAAGAGAAAACTCTGGTTTTCATTTCCCTACAAGAAGAATATAAAAATATCAATGGACTTGAACCTTTCTTTTCGCCTCTCTTCATGATAAGATTTCCAATCAAACAGAGTCACCATTTCGTTGCAACATTGTTTAAACGATTTTCCACGCCATAATAGGTAATAAATTTCTTTTAAACAATAACTAAATAATTTCCATTGACACTCACCATAGTCATTGATACATCTTGGAGCCATACAAAGTTGCTTCGCGGTCTCAACCATCAGCATCCTCATCATTATCGGAATTGTCATTTTCATCGCCGCCACCACCACCGTCTCCACACTTTAGATTCCATACATCCCTCAGACATGACAACAGCTTCAGCAGCTACAACCACAGCCTAGGGTAGAGAATGCGACAGAGCACCTTCACCTTTTGTTCAGATGTAAATAATGTGTCATGCTGCAGTGCGACAAATAAATTCGATGAATTATGGCTTTTGGATCACAAAGGCTCTCATGAGTGCCCAATCTTCTGAGCTCAATCTCAAGTGACACATGCTCGGGTTCAGCAGCAACGTTCAACACTGGCACTCATCAGCACGAGCACGAACTCTTAATCCAACTCGATACTCGAATTCAAAATCTCACATACTCTTTTGGTAGAAAAAAAAAAAAAAACCAAAATAAATAAATAAACAGTCGAGGCATTTAATTTACAACCGTCATTATAAAGTTGGCCGGTTTATTGGTGCGCCCCAGAATAAATTACCCGCCAATAAAGTTGTTACTTTATAATGACATTGTGCCGCCTGACGCTGCACACAGTGGTGGTAAAATGCTAGAATGGTAGAAGTTTGTCCGTTCGTCCGTCCGTCTGTTCGAACTCGGACCAAACAGAGAAACTTTTGTGATTCATGTCATCGGATTGGTGTAGGGATCTTTTTTTCACTCTCTCTTTCTCTTCCTCTCTTTGGCTTGGATGTGGCAAGGAACTTTACTGGGTTCCTTCCTCACTACTCATTGCAGGAAAACTACGAAGAAAAAAGAAGAAAAAATCCTAACAACTCGAATACTCGCAGTATTTTCGTCAAAGTAACGAGGCGATATAGACAGCCCTTGTGGATTGTCCCAAATGATTTGGGTTCGTGTTGGTTTTGGTTTATCAGCAGAATTTCTGGATGGAATTACGACGGATGTGGTAAATCATCCATCTGTAGGGAGGATGTGTTGCTGCTGCTTGTAGCGAACTTGTTCTGTGTCAGGAGGTGGCATTAAGTATGCAAAAATATTGTTCAGTGAGGAACTCAGTTTGTGGATTTGAGATATGGACAATGTATCCCAGTTGCCACGAAAGTTCTACAGGGGACTATTGACTATTTTTTTTTTTTTTTTTTTTTTTTTTTGTTTGAAACACGATTACTCTCTGAACCAACAATCCAAATAAAAAGTTGCGCCTATTCATTCACAAAAAAGGGAGGTGGTTGCCTATCCGTACGTCTTCATCTATCAATGGTATGGGAATTTGTCTCTATCGCCCCATTTTATTGCGCTATTCTACTCACGAACTAAGACAACAGGGATACCAACGACCCAATTACTTAGATGTTGGTACAGTCTGGGGTGTGCCAGGTCCTCAACCAATATACCTCTCAAGTTAGCCCTATTGTTTGCTAGTCGCTTCCAATTTTGAACGCGCTCCTTGGGGAAGAGCCTTTCTTTGCTGCGTTTTCTCTTAGACAAAGATTTGGATATTTCCGAACTTAAAATTCTAAACCTTTCAGCTAGGTTTCTGTGGCAGTACATCTCATACTGTTCTTGGTTAAATCTTCTTATCCATTCTTCGCCGATCCAGACAGCGCTGTTGACTACTTGAACTTATTTCTGTTAAAACCTCTGCGCCATGGAGGAGAATTGAAAAGGTTTTGTAGAGCGCTATTTAAATTGTCCGCCAGAATTTTCAACTTATCAATTGACTTGAGCCTATTGAGCTGATCTAAAGGGTACTGCCACTGTTTACGTTAACAACAAGGCTTAGGTAGACACAGCCTTTGACCACCTCAAAGTAATACCTGTCCATTGTGATGTTATGTCTGAGTCATCGACATTGTGCGTCCTTTCCCTCCTTATGAGTTTTACGGTCAACGAAGAGTCACATAAGATCAACGCCTAGAATAAAACGCCACTATAGGCAGCTATAACTTTCAGATAGTAGGGGACAGTCTCTACTTCGTCTCCGCTATCAACTCCAACAACAAAACCAGCACGAAAATCGTGCGAAGAATCAATCAAAAATAAATTATTCAAGGGACTGATCATCCCAGTCCTACTCTACGGCACATGAACACTGGTAAAGTCGGATGAAAATCCCCTCAGGCGCATTAAAAGGAAAGTTCTTCGAGTAATTTTCAGTCCCGTCCGGAATGTACAGTGATGACGAACTAGTTGGAAAGCTTCGATAACTCGGCTTAGATGGCTAGGTCACCTTGAGTGCACGATTACCAAAGTTTTCAACTTCAAACCCAGAGGGATAACGAGATTGAGAATGACCTTATCTTAGGTAGCGTTTACAAGTGGAAGGGGACCTCAATCAACTTCGCGTACGTAACAGCAGGCAACTATTAGTATTCGAAAAGAAGTATTTCTAATGACAACCAACAACTCTTATTCTCCGCAGCTAATGAATTAATTTTTACGAATCAGATACTTTTGCCAGGAAGAAGAAGCAGCGCAAGAATCAAGTTCGCATCGAAATGCTACGTGCTAGCCTTATTCATACGGGCTAAAATGACAAGGGCATAGTCAAACATAGTACTTACCTATACGGAAGAGTTTAAGAAGATGCGACAAACCAGCTTATGGCCTCTGATAGAAATCGATTCATTGTTGACGAACCTTGCAAACATTTAAAAGACAACGACCTTCGGATCTGGACTTGGATTGTTCGGACCCTTAACAGGCCACGTGCATCTGAGCAATAAGCAGGAGCCGTTGACTGCTACCACCATTCACGGTAACTGCTATAATATGCCAGACTTAGGCAAGAAGTCTTGAGCTTCCGAAACGTGAGCTAGCATCTTTTGACAATCTTTGTCAAGGCTAAGTTCTTAACAAGGAAAACAAGGACGATGACACAAAAGAATGTTTCTATCAGTTCTTCGGAAAGGCATAAGAGCAATCTCCGAAGTACAACGCCAGGATAGGAAAGGAGGATATCATTGGTTTGTTGATAAGAATAGATAGTTTACTGACTTTGTAGCGGTACGATATATCACTACAGCAAGTTTTCTCATCTCCGGATCATAAAACACTCAATCAAATTAATCACACTGTGATAGACTAAGATATGCCTTCAGTATTCTTGATGTCCGAACGTTCCGGTTAGCCAACATTAACTTGGATCACCACCTTGTTGTAGCCAAGATGCGAATGCGAATTTCCCAAGCATTGCATGGGATCCAAATTTTTTTCCCCAAATCTCTCAACAACTCCTATGCCGACCAGTGGCAATGCTGCCAAAGAGCTATCAGATGTGTTGGATTTCACCCGACCACCACCAAGAAATCCCTGGTTTGATGAATGATGAATGATGATGTGCCATCAAGAGTATTCGTCTAAACAAGAATCCTATAAAGTGCTGTGACGACGGACGAGTACCGCTTTTGGGCTCTATGAGCAGAAGAGACGAGAACAACATCGGCTTCTCTAAAAGAAGGCAAAATAATACGAGAAACGCTCATTCGAAAATATTGAGAGGTTATGCTCCAGTGATAACGTAAGGAACTTAACAAATAGGTAAAAAGAACGTGCCAAGGCAAGAAAAAACGTACGCCTGTAGAGATGAACAAGAAACCTTACAGTAGAATCACAATATTAAATGCTGAGATCTTGAGAAAACCTTTTCTGCAGACTGTATAATGGTCAAGAAACGCAATATTCTGCCGTCAAGTAGAATAGGCCATCCAACACAGCCAAAACTTCTGTCCACCTGAGGAGAACCACGTAAGAATAGCAATATCTAAGCTAAAATCCAATAAATCAGCTGAATCTGACAACTTACCGGCCGCGGTATTCAAAGCTGCTGAAAATGACTTTGTGGAGAGTATGCACCAATTCATTTATCAGATCTAGTCAGAAGAGTATATGAATGGAATCTCAGCACCGTACAAATAATTAGACCGCCTCAAACTTAGAGGTATAAGTCTGCTCAACATGGGATACATAATCTTATTTGCGAATGTTTGAAACTTGGGCTGATCGCTCGGTACCAGTTTAGTGTTTTCCAAAATTTTTTTTTTCCAAAAGCAAAATTCTTGGGTCTCTTTTTTGACAGGAAACTAAACTTGAAACCAAACATGCAAGAAAGCCATCGGAAACAAATGGGGCCTTCAATCTCGATTAACCCACTGGCTATACATCTTGGTAATTAGAATGATACTCGCCTACGATGTTGTTGTCTGGTGGATGGCCTTAGACAATGCAGTCAGCTGCAGCAAACTAAGCAGAGTACAAAGAACAGCATACAGCATTCAACCGCCCTTGAATGCCGATCATCTCTTAGAGAGATGGCAGATCAATTCAACCTTCACCTTTGTTGGGTGCCTGGCCACAGAGACATTCCAGGGAATTGCAGGGTCGACGAACTCGCCAAAATTGGAACCACTCCACCTACTCTACGGGAGAAGGGTAGCATATGTACATGTATACCAATCACTATGTGCAAATCAATATTAAAGATGGAGCTAATAAGATAACAGATCTTTGGTGGACCGGTGGGCTAAACTAAGCTAAACAGATCTGGCTAAAGCTAAACAGGAAACATCTCAGCGCCATCATAGATGTCCTCACTGGACACTGCCTTATAGGCGAGCATGCAAGAAGGCTTGGTGCCTTTACAGACTATTTCTGTAGAAGCTGCATTCTCCACATGTCCAGCTAACTCCCAGAGTTAAACGATCTGTAGAATATAGACGTCTCCTGGACTTCATCATAAGCTCAAAATGATTCCATGAGAAAGAGGATCATAGATCCACGTGGCAGCACAATGGGCCAATAGACCTAACTGCGTTGGTCCTTTCCAACATTCACTCTTATCTTATCCTGATATCGACATACACAATTAGAAAAACTCAGCGGACTGTCTTCCAGGGGTTCGCTAGTATTGAAATAAAAGCTGCCAAAATGGATTTAGCGGTGAATGAGGGCAAAATTAAATATATGCAAGCTGCCAACAAGAAGATACATGCCATCAACGAATTGGATAGAACGTTACAGTCGACAGTTAACTTTGTCTACCTTGGCTCTGTTACAAATTCGAAGAATCACTCTTACCAGTCGTTGTTTCTTTGGGCTAAAAAGGCAATTGAGTGGTAAGGTTATATTCCGAAAAACTTAGGAGACACCATATCAGGCCTTGATCTTCGCAGTCCTACTTTATGGTTAACTATGGTGGACTTCATGCTAAAACATGAACTCTATCGAAAGCAGATGAAGATATTCTCCGTCATTTCGAGAAAAAAATATCCAGTCTCGCTTGCGTTGGGAGCTGTACAGCGACGTCGACCTGGTTAGAAAACTGTGCATCAGTCCTCTAAGATGACTAGCATATGTAGAGTGATGTCTATACTCAACCCGAAAGGACAATGCAATTGAGGTAGTTCTCACAAATGAAAGGGGACCTTATTCGACTTGGAGTGCGCAATTGGAGACGATCTTTAGCGCCACCTAAGTATGTAAGTTCACGCTTTTTCTAAGAACACATGTCTATCCCGTTTGCTGTTAGGTTAGGACAATCGATGGCAGAAACTGCTCTTAAACTGCTGTCTACTCCTAACTTAAGATCTTAAGTTACACACACTTCTGCCACAGGCAAAGTCTAAATCGAATTCTAATTTTTGCCATACTTTGTCAATCTCTTTTCATGTTCGATACCTTGCCATAGATGTCAAGAGGGCGAAGGAATTTATTTATAAAGCCTCAGGTTCTGAATTTACTTTAATATTGCGCAAAGAAGATGATGTGTCTGCTTACCCTTAGTCTCGGTAATCCATTTATTACCGAGAGATGTATTCGTTTTGTGGTACTCTGAATCGTAATATAGAACTTCGTTGTCTTCACACTCGGTTTCAGTTTACGGTGGGAAAATACATGTGGCTAATAAATATTCACCACGAATCTCTCTTGCACTTCAATGATTAGTTTCTCAAGACCCTATTGAATATGAAATCTCTTCCTGCCCGATGATCTCCTCGTTTCTTAATTTTTTGACTCCAAACGAACTTAGCCCCACACCTCTGATAGTATAGCTTTTACTAAGGGATCATCCATGTTCAGCTATAGTAGTTTCAGAGACAAGTTTCATAACAGTAATAAATACTGTTGATGCCTTCCAGCGGAGAATATTGTTGAATCCCATCAAAACTCGTCTAAAGCTGTTGGTCCCACGATTAAGCCAAAAAGTGAAGTTCCATATGAAATTGGTAGGTGAAGCCTAAGAAAATACACTACACAGCAAAACTTGATACCCTAAAATTCAAAATCCAAAAGAAACGGTGCCTTTCCACCCTATTAAGGTGTCAAAGTTGCTTTTGACATGTCCCCCACAAGTTTGGTGGCCTTTAAGTGCCAAATTATGACTTCTCTCGAAATACGTCTTTCAAAAATATTCCCAAAATCAACACCAACTTGCTGTCATATATCAAAGCTTTAAATTACTGCCTGCAATGTCGTCAACTATTTGGTTGATTTACATTAGAAATTCCACAAGAGTGCTAAGCGATCGAAAACCGGACCACTTAAGTGAATTTATGGCCAAAGCTTAATTAAATGCTTAAGTGCTTAATTAGCATTGGTCATTCTTTTTTTCTGTGCTCACTCGTATGTCGTTCAGTTTGACAAAGAAATAAATTAAAAAAAAAAATTATAATAATAATTTGTCGCAAGCTAAAACCCCCAATATCATACCTCGGAAGCCAATGAATAAAGATTTAAAGTTCAACTCATCTCAGATACAATTGCGCGCCACAATAAATAACAATCAATCAGCAAGTCAATAACCTGATTCCATTTCGAAGTCCATCCAAAGGCGGAACCTCAATCTTGAAGGAGATACGCAGATCACTGCAAATGGACTGCAGCAGATCAAGTAAATTTAAAAAATTTATTATTTTCGACAATAACACTCTGACAATTTGTCATAAACCATGCGAACGCATTCGAGAGATGCTTTACGAGATGGTGGGGTTGAAGATCGCACATCTTAAAATGTCATATTTCTCATTGGGTGGACAGTCAAGTGTCCAGGAAAAAGTTCGTTGTGTCGTGAATATGTTATTTGTTTTCGTCAGTATTTGTCATTGTCATCGTTGGCAATATTGAGTAATTTTGAAATACTCGTACCAAATCGAGTCGGATGAGAAGAATGGATACACCAACCAGCGCAGTCGTTTAAGATATACTCATATGCGCTGTCAAATATTTTATGGGTTTTAAAGATGTTTATGGCCATTTCTGGGTGATACGGCCGTCTGATATGTATATTTAGAACCGGTTATCCAGTTGGAGGTATGTAATTGTTGACAGATTTGTTTGTGGCCCATTTAGCAATTTTAAGAGATTTGTTTGTTTGTTTTTTTTTTTTCTCTCTCTTTGAATAATTTTCGTAGTTACCACAGTGCAATTTGCCATCAGTTTACGAATAGATAATCTGACATGGTGACATGTTTTACAAAGATGTGATCTTCAAGGTGGTTTCTTTACCTCCTTATGTCAACGAAACACCGGTGTAGTTATTCCCTTATGGCCAAGGGGTGCTTCGTTCTGTATGATTACAGAACAAACGCAAGTCTCAGATACGAATGACACTACTGGCATGTGCTGCTTGAAAAAAGCCCAATTGATCTTTGATACAGTAGGCCTGTTAACAAACCATAAGCTGCCCAAAATCTCACGAAGGACTTAAGACTGGTATGAAGCACATCTAGCAACTATCCAAAATGTGCGATTCATTGAACCGTGTGAAGGATAATATGCCTACTGTACGAGTACACTACGGTGATTGGTATCGACGCGGATGCGAAATTCTCATTAGAGACACACTTAGGCGAGAAGTATGTGAAAGATCAACTCGTGACAATTGGCTTCAAGGGCAAATTAGGCAAGACAAGCTAATATAGACACCAGAGTGTCCTAAGTATGTACAGAAATTTAGCAAAGAAGGACATCCTTGGTAGCACAGTCGATACATATGCGACAATCGATTTTCAATTTAGTTTCGAGACGAAATATCATCTCAGCAATCACGTGGTTCGTGTATCTAGACATTTATTAGAGGACATGGGCGTTTGCTGATCACTATCCAAAAACAACACGAAGTGCGCCTTTTGTATTCAGGATGTCCAAACCTTTTGAGTGGTCCCCTTAATATGATATATACATCACGATCAGTGTGATTTAATGCCTGATAAGTTGGCTTATGACCAGATACCCTGGAAAAAGCCCAGCAACTTAGAAATGAAACCCACCACATGTTAATTGATTTTAAAAGTGCATATGATGACATTTATCCGTCAGCATGAACACTCTACAGCTCTATAAAAGTCGCTTACGATACCAAGGAGGAATTTGATGCCAAAAAGCCATTTCCACAAGACGAGGCACTGTCGTATGAATTCTTCAACTTCGTACTTTAAAGAATCGTCCGAAACTAACAGGCTAAATAACAATATTTCAAAAGTCTGAACAATTGCTAGAATATGCTGCAGAATGAACATCAGCTATCCGACTCAGATTTTCTACGAATTCATAACGGAGAGACAAGGCAGTAAAGGAAGATCTTGCCTTAGATGGGACACTGAAGAGGAAAGGTCCCCCAACCAACTTAGTGTGTGCAAAGGAGAGAGCTATTGCTTGAGGCGCGGCTCAATCCCGGACTGGATTCAAAATTCCAAACGACAACAAAAAGGCACCAAACAAAGCATTGCGCTGGTCGAAGTCTTGTAGCACAGCTCAGAATCTTAATTAAGTTATTGATAAGCAATTGCATTCACAGTAACTATCATAGGAATACAAAAACTGACGACCACACATTAGGTGGTGTGAACCATCTATGCTTAGTTGACACATACATATGTCTAAAAAAAATGGGAGAAAAAAAGTGATGTTTGCTAGAGTGATTGAAATGGAGGCACCTTATAAACACGGCACATCCACATCCCCTTCATATCAGGATCAAGCACTCTATGACCTTTCAATGTTCATACCTTCCCAACCCATTGGACCTTCCAAATTAACTGAAAGACTGCTACTGGCATTACTCTTATCAAGTCTGACATTTCTGACTCAAAGCACCATCTGTTGAAAGGTTGAAAAAGGCTGAAAAAAAAAACCAAATCCTTTCAACCCGAACCGAATTCGCTCTGATTGAATTTACTCATTTTAACATTTCAATTACACGCACACACAACAGTCTGGTTACAGGCTTGTCCGCAACGTGATTGACCGCACCTTTCACTCGACCTGATATCCATCGTCGGTGCAGGCCTATATTTTCACCATATCACTTTGTACGAAATGCAATTTTTCTCCTCCAGAGAATGAAACAAGCTCCTAAGGGATATAAAAACCTGCCATCGCAACAACAATAACAAAAGCAACAACAAGTACAACGACTACAGAAGCATGAGTAGCAGCAGCAACAATGGCCGAGTCGATTCAATTTAATTAAAGCAATTTTCCACTTTGACCATTTTGTACACACCGGACACCGTAGAACGACGTATGGCGTGCATCCTGTTGCCTGGTCGCATCCTTTCACTGCTCTTCAGTCCATCTTTTGGACAGGTCAGGACAAAGAGTTCCTCTTTTTGGGCTTTTACTTCCAGTTTTTTGTTGTTCTGCTTTGCTGCGGTATTATTTCACCGAATGCATTCACCCATTTGTGTTGGATTTGGTAGGTTACACCCGAAAGGGCCTTTCACTATGAATTTCCACGGCTCAATCAAACGGGGGAGGACGAATTGCAAAAACCAAAAAAAAAATCCGGCTCTGACAACCATTACCAGGGTGCAATGCTGTAATCAAATTGTTGTTCCTCTGTTTGATGTGGATGAGGGTGGCTTCTGCTTTTACGTTTTCAACATCATCCTTCCCTCCATCTCTCAATGGTAATTAAGGGACGAATACTAGTCGTAAAATTGGAAATCTAGGAGCAAAAGCCAACCCACCACCCGCCGTGTCAGTCGAAAATTGATGAGCTCATAACGAAAACCTAATCTGTAAAGTCACCCAAAAGAGACCAACACCCTTGGTGTTGGGTCATGGGGGTGATGGAGTGGGAGTTTGGCATGGTTGATAGTACAGGACGAACAGTTGAACGGGTACAGCAATGAAAATGGCGACAACGACGCCTTGGGTGGCAGCTAGAATTATGGTAGAGCTGTCGCTTCAATTCACCCAGAGCTTCCCTGGTTTTCGTTTTCAGTAGCAACAGCAGCAGGCAAACAGGCAGTCAGGCTCTGCTCACTACACCCTTCAAGATAGCCATCTTCTTTATGCGACTTCTTAACATTACTCGATCTTATCGGTGATGTGATTTACTTCAATCTATTTACAGTTATACAGGATTCTACGTTATTCAGGGATTTTTCTTTCAACTTTGGGACGACCGAATTTTTTTTTTCTCTTTTTTTTTTTGCTGTTGATTTTCTTCAAATTGAAGCGGCTTGGCTTGGAGACTTGTGACTCGAGAGACTATACTATCCATACCCACCCTGTGCAGGGAAGTTGATTCTCTGCTGGCACACCATATAACACTGGAACTTCGAGAAGCAGAGTTTTATTTGACAGCGAGTAATGGTAATAGACGTGATAAGTTAAAGGTTATGGGACTGCTTCTTTGCTGCTTCTGCCATGCAAGTGGTAGCTGATGGTAGTGGTTGGTACTCATGCTGGTGGTGGTGATGGTAATAGTTTTTATTTTTGCAGTCTCAACTCAAGAAATTCACTTTGTAAAGGAAGAAACACTTTTTGAAATGGTTGACACCTGAAGAGACGAAAAGACGGTATTTTCCTTAGGGGAGACGGTGAAAGGCTAAAATGTTGGCGTTCAACCGGAAGGAGGTGGTAAAATTTATACCGGTCACCATTATAGTAAATTCCTTGGGTTCTTTATGGAGCATTTTATTCTTGGCTAAAGCAATTGTTATCGTTTTTGGTAGAAAGTGGAGATGGAGATTTCACTCCGTCGAGTAAGGACACTGAGAGTGAGAAGTAGAATCAAAAGTGCTGATGCAGAAGGAAATTATAAGACAGAGGGTGGAGTATCTTTTCTGATTAGATAAGACGCACTTTATTGTAACCAATTTCTGTTGTATTAAGCCATGTTTCAGGTTTTAAGTTCACAGCGCTTGCAATTTTTTATTTTATCAGCAGAAACAAAGAATTGTTTAGATGGAAGTTTTCCTCACTCCTTACTTGGTCTCCGATAAGAGCAAAAGTATTCTAAATAAGGACCTGCTAGCGAAAGAAAATTTGACAGATAACACCTGATTAGTGCTCGGTTTGGCTTACCATTTCACCATAAGTACATAGACCTACAGAACGACGCTTGGGAATTGTGCAATTTTATTTTGAAAATCGTGGTTCAGTTCGCAAAGCAATCAAAAACTTTGACATATACTACGGCTATTTTAACTCCTGTTATTGGAAAAGAAACCTAAGGATAAAGTCATGAGAGTGTATCAGAGCTAAACTCACTAACATCAGACTTATACCTCGCTAAGAGAACTTTTTGGTTGTTGGTGATTTTAGTGGCAAAATAGGGAAGGGCGGCAACACACAGTCTGCACTTAATCACATCCGAAAACAGATTTAGGCTGATAGATTTTGCAAATACAGGAAACATCGTCGTAGACGGCACACTTTTCATGGCGATCTTCTGATCAAAATACGATGAGTTATGTTGATCCCAAAAGAAACTTATCCTGTATTCTGGGCCTCCGCCAGAGCGTTTGCCGATCACGTCTCCTTTAACCTCTTTCATAACATCAAGTGCATAGAATCAGTAGTAACACTGCAAGGAGACCAAAAGAAATCCAGCCTCTGATGTCCTAAATTTCACAAGGCGGCCACATACAAGAAACCCATGTTTCGACAATGAATACGACAATAAACGTCGAAGAGGATGAATCTACCGCTATCAGGTAGGATACATAATTTAATCCGGATGAATACCACCAAAACGAGAAGATATAATATTGGCTTTACATATATAAAAATGTGGTGAGATGGCTTCAGCCTCAGAGATTAAATTGACCATAGGTTATTTAGAAGTGAAATGCTCAAGGCACTATGCAGTCAGAACCGGGTAAGACTGTGCTGGGTGCCAGGTCACTGCCGTACTAAATGAAATGAACAAGCGGGTGAGCTTGCAAGAAAAGAGGGGTTACTCGAAAATAGTGTGGTTGTTAACATGAAACCACCACTCTGCATAGTGAGGGACACTATCCAGGAAAAAATCACAAAGACTGTCAACCTAAGGTGGTAAAGTCTTGTAGGACACATAGCATACAAGGCTCTCTGGCCGCGTTTTGACAGCGAAAGATCTAGAAAGTTAATAAAATTAAACAGGGATAAGCTTAGGATAGCGATAGGAATCCTAACAGGACACTGTCTCCTGCGGAAAGACGCAAATAGACTCAAGATGTTAGATACGGATATTTGCAGATTCTGCGGTGACTTGCAAGCAGTTGAGGACATAAAACACATACTGTGTGAATGCGAGGCTATTTCGCGTAGTCGATGGAAATTTTATGAAAATCTGCTGCTTCTTCGGTTTTTGAAGGCAATTGAGTAGTAAAGGCCTCTTTCGAGCAACCAAAAAGGCTCTACGATATACTATCTTGAATTGTACCGTCGAAAAAGCTCGGATAATCCAGCGACCCATCCGAAAAGGTTTCAACTTCAACCCAAAGTGACATCGAGGTAGAAGATGACCTCATTTTAGGTGTCAAGGGGACCTCAACCAATTTCGTGCGCGCTAATGAAGGAAACTGGTAAAAGAACACGCTAGATGGAGAGGCAAGTTTGCTGAGGTTCACGCCGTATTGTAACCCCATCAAAGAAAGTACGAGTAAGTAAGCTGGAATTTTAGTCGTTTAAAGCTAAATACCGGATTAGAAAAAATATTGCTCTCTGTACATCCTAGACACGTAAGTGACCATGTCGGAATTTGAAGTCATCCCCACTAAGGCCAGTAACTGATGGAATTTTTATCCTGCAAAAATTATACGCTCCCAGATGTACACTTGTCCAAATTTACAATATTTCCGCATGTTTTGTCTACATAGTTTCGTGAATTTCAAAAACCTTGCGAGAATGCGCCGTCCTGTGCTCTTAGCTAAATGTTAGCTTGATTTGATCTTGCTCGACTTATTTTGAAATCCTTATGCCAGTATTCTATCCGATTTTAAGGATATAAAGCTTTGTGTGACATTGGAATCTCTTTCTGTTCCCACAGTATTTCAAAAATTACCTTTTATTGATCCATATACTTTCCAGGACTGGAACTATTTCCTTCTTCCGAATATGCAATATCTCATAAAAAAATTATTGAACTTCCAAAAGTTAAATCACTGCCACTAGGAAGAAAAAACAAAAGTTCGACCACTAAAATACGACCTCACACATAATCACTTGACCCGCACACGGATGGCGCAAGTGAAAATTATTACACACGACTCGTGCGGCATCCTCACTTTAGTGGGGAAGTGTGATTTTTGGCTTTCGCGCCCTTCTCTCTAACGATAAACATAGAAAATTAACCAAACGACACTACCGCCAATTTCCACTCACAAAATAAAAAATAAAAAATAAAAAAATACCGAAAAGACAATAAATTTATAAAATACAAATCCGCCAGCTGACTAGCTATATAACATATAGTATATCTGGCCCGTACGGATGCAGACCACAATGACCACACACAAACAGCCTAAGACCCAACCGCTCAACCGCCCGTGCCATCCAATATTCAATTTATTTGGGACAAACTCTCGGCGGCATAATTGTTTCAAAATATAATTATTATTAATTATTACGGACAAGTACCGGTCTGATGGGTGGAGTACATTCACCGGATATAGGATGATTCAGGAAGGTTAGCCCACAATGTACCCAACATGCAGTGGGTGTGTCATAGTCACCGTCGTCGCGGTTCTCGTTTTTCAATCGCGTGAAATCCCTAAAAAAAAAAAAAAAAAAACTGCACACAAACCTCCACTACAACTATCACCATCAGTAGCCATAGTATCTCTGCTTGCACTCTATCCCATAGATACCTCTAAAGTAGTGCGCCCAGATACAAATGGGGAGGTAAAAATTGACACTACTCGGTACTAGGATGCAGAATTATGATTATGACAAAACATGAATTTGTGGGTCCTGGCGATGAGGTTTTGTGTGTCTGGTTTAATCGCATAACATGTTAATGAAGTGGAAAATTTATGGTCCCAAATATACTCGTCCACAAGCCTGAATAACAACGCTTCGTCGATGTAATGGCAGTTGCCGCTCTAGCTTTACTACTCGGTGAGCAAAGGCATATCATCTCGTTTTGGGACATTGGGTACATTAAAATATATAAAATAATTAAGTACCTGTAATAATTAATATTAGTTACGGCACGGGACCAACTACAGGGAGACACGACCCTGAGTAGCGGTGTAGTGGAGCAGACGCAACCTGATGTAACGATAATCACATAATTTTAAAATGGAAGCTATCGCCCGACGCTACCTAAATTGCCGTCGACGACTGAAACTCGCCAAAGTGTCGTCAAAATTAAAATTCGAATTTTGCAAATTAATTTATGGCAAAATTTAAATGAGAACTCGCGATTTTATGTTTATTAGCTCGTGCCCGTATTTGATGAAGGATGAATTGAAAATTGCATTGCTTCAGGTAAATCATGGAGTGACTGTAGGATGAAATTACTCAGGTTGTATAGGTTCGAGCGTTATGGTGTACGAGTATATGTTTGACAACTACAATGCGCAATGAGCTCCAAAGAACTTCGTAACTACAATACAATTTTACAATTCTGAAATGCGTTGAACTGTATTTCAGAAACCTAAGTCTCAATAGTTGGCCGAAGGTTAACAATATATTTTCCAAGCCTTCTAGGAAGTTCTTGTCTTTTCGCAACAAATAAAGACTCGAATGCATGATTATGAACTGCCTTAACGCGTACTTCTTTTCAAATTCTCCTTTGCCTCCACATAAAAGCCATATCATGCGAGAGTAAAGCTTCGCTTGACGTCATTATAACTAGCATCGGATGCCTCGGTATTACGATCTGATCAGGCCTACATTTCGTTATACCCTTGGGAACCAAATCTGTTCAAAATGACAAAGAGAAAAACGCTTAAAATCAAATAGAGCAAATTGGCCTTGGAACCCCGACCGAGGAGAAGCTGCTTGTTTTAATTCAAGTCCTATTACTCCCGCGAAAAGTATCGGCCAAAGTACTTTCAAGTTGTTTCAACTGCTTACATCCTCAACACATACTCCTCAGTAAGAAGTAATCTCTCCTCTCTTACGTGTATAATCGTGCACAAGTTAATAGTGACTATTGACAAGGAGTTGCTTAAAGTCGTCGTGTACGTAAGTTATGTGGGTGGGAATCCTAGTATCAGGTAAGCTCCTTTCTGTGCTAACCTAAGCCGTGGAAAACGACTTCGAAATTGTTCACTGCTGTGCCAGATGTAGTCTCGGATTTAATACAGCTAAAACAATACAAGTGATAATACACAAAAAAAAGTATGTCCTTTACCACAAAAATACACAAGACTTCTCTCTTCCCAAATTAAACGGCCAAGTATTATCTTTGTGTAACAGAGCCCAGTTAAACATTGAACAACAGCCTTGCATAGCTTTCTATGCGCTTGTAGTCACGCCTTTGCAAAAAAATTTAGTCTTCGAACAAGATTTTCCCTACGAATATACATAACTGCAATACGTCCGGTTTTTACCGACGGTGCTATCGCCTGGTAACCAACCGTAAGTAAAAAATATTCCGGGCCAATGAGAAAATGTCCGTCCTTTTTATAAAATATACAGCAGCGTGTATCTAGCCATCCTTACGCACACCGTAAGACCATGGAAATATTACCAAGCGAATTGGTGGCCTACCCAAAACCTCTAAAAATCTCGGTAAAATTCCCAACTAGAAAGGAATGGACACTTTTTTGGATCTTAAGCCACCAACCAACCAATATGACAGATTTCTTGGCCAGTATCCAAGAAAACCCAGAATCAATCAGTATCAATTCGGAGTCGATCAGCTGAATTATATAACGCCAAAGTGTCAAACCGGCTTATTTTGTGGTTGGATTTAGGCCTACATCCGTATAACATGTTGCCTGCGCAAGAATTGAAGCTTTACACCATAGATAACGTCGTCATGTGTTGGCTATTTTATTATCTTCTCGCGCCAGGGCCATTTTTGGCTCAGCGGCTATGTCAATAAGTTAAATTGCCCTTATTGGAGCGAACATAATCCACAAGTGTACAGCCAAGCATCAAGGCATCTACAAAGATTGACTGTTTGGTGTGGTTTGTGGGATAGCGGCACCATCAGATCTTATTTCTTTCGAAATGAGGAAGGAGACACCGTTACCCTCAATGATCTCAGGTATAGAGGGATGTTAATAGACTTTCTGTGGTCAGAGCTCGAAAACATCGAAACATCCGAGTTCTGGTTCCAACAAAACGGTGCTACATGCCATACAAACGACGTAACGGCAACATGAGCTGTATAATGGCAATTAAAACCTCCAGTTTCGCATGCCAAGTTGGCTAAGGTCCACTTCCGCTTGCGAGTCGCGGTCTTCCTCTACTGCGCTGTCTGTTGAAAATGGATTGCAGCGATTGGAAAGAGTTATTCTTCGTTTGATCTCAGCGCTGGTGTCGTTGTTTGAATTGATAGCGAAGCTTAGATAGACAAGGTTCTTAACTACCCCAAGGCTATATCTGTTGAGGGTGAAGTTTTGTTCGAGACGTCGGTGTTGGGTGTTTTCTTAGGTTGGCAGCAGCATATACTTGTCCTCGTTGACTGTTAAACCCATCTCCGTCGCTTCGGTCTAAATACTCTCGAAAGCACCACTGACATACGCTACTTTCTTTTTATGATGTCAATGTCATCGGCGAATGCGAGTAATTAAACGGACTTTTGAAAGAGCATTGCCTTATGTAAATCTTTTTTTTGACATCGAAGGTCTCGGTGAGTTCTTTACCGTGCATTCTCTATCTTCATCTTGCACTAAGGGACGAGACATTGGTCTCTATAGCTAATCCCTATAGATGCTATCATGATGATATGTGAATATTTGATCAATTGTGGACTTTCCTGGCCTGAATCCACGCTGATATGGACCAATTGGGTTACTGACGAACGTCTTCGGGCGTTCGGTTCTTGAAGATGATGCATCTGTAGTTGGAGCAATTCAGTGTCTCCTTTCTTGAGAATCGGACAAAAAAAGCTGAGGTTTCATATTTTACATTCGAGTTGGTGTATTCTCTTTACCAAGTCATCGCCTGCCTCTTTAAAGAGCTCGGAAGTCAGGCCGTCCGCTCCAGAAGCTTTGTTGCACTTAAGCTTAGGTATGACAATCTTCACATCATCCAGGTCGGGTGCACGGACTTATTGGTCTACATCGTCCAGGTTGAGGGTTCATTCTGCCTGAAAGTAGTATTTGGTTTGTCACCGCCAGTATACAGTCCACAGAAATGCTCTTTCCAAATCCTCAGCATCCACTACGACTCTACTAGGATGTTCGATTGTTTGTCTCTACAGTCTTCGGTTCGGGTATTTTGTCTGTGGCATGTTTTGGTAAAACGTTCGAATTTCATTCCTGGAGTAGCATCTTCCGTGCTGTTCTCGTGCTCGAGCTCGTGAGCAGTTCTAATTCTTTTATGTAGCAACCTAGAAGCAAATTTTGGTGTTGTCATCTTTTTTCTCTGACAGGCGTACGACATATAAGGTTAATGTTGGCAAATTTAAGCTTAATACGGATTCTTACGAGGCGAAAAGTCTGCCCCTAACAACAAATTCCCATCCAAATAGGCTCTGCTTCTGCCGCGAATAACAAACGCCGTGGTAGATGCCGCAGTTTTTCATCCTCTTTTTGTACGGCCCATCTCATCACATTTCTTAAAAGGTGGTAATATTTGCAATGTTCGGGTGCACGTGGCCTATTAAGGGACCTAACATTCCACGTGTAGATCCGAAGATTGGTGTTCTTGTTTCATTTGTAGGGATTGTCAACAGTGAATCCGTCCACATCCGAGGCTTGTTATGGCTGTTACAAGTTATGCAACCCCCACCCGAGGGCCAACACATTTTTACCATTTTGTTTAAAATATTTCTATGGATCTTCATTCGATAGAAAATTTTATTCATCAATACAACCAATAGAGTACACATATTCCGCCACATCGGTTACAAATAATCTTTACAGTGCTTTTGGACATAAACCTAATCCTTGAATAGAGCTTCACATAAGCACGTTCACTTAGCTACCAAATTAACTTCATAATTAACTACTAAATCCGATCATGGATCCTTACGAGCGGAGAGCTTCAAGCTCATCGAAAAATATATGCTTCCAAGGGGTTCATCGTATTTTTCATATTAAAGTTCTCAGTCGTAAATCTTGAATTATGCCAGTTCTAACTGAATTTTTTTTGTAACTTTATCGAGATTTCATCAATCGTCTCATCAACTTCTCATCTACATCAAAACTATGTCATGACCCAAACCGTTGAATAGAAAGCCATCTCCTCGATTGGTTACCTCATGGAAAAGATAAATTCGTAGTACGATTGCCACCATGTGGGTTAATCGAACGCGTCATTTGAGATTGAACTGAAAATGCGTAGAAATCCATTAGTGACAATTTGCTCCATTGATTTACAACCTCCATCATTGTTGGCCATAAACTAGAAAACTTGCCACACCATCTCCTCGTACAGCCTCTCCAGTCACATTTACAACAATAAAATTGAAAAAAAAAAAATAAACGGAAATCTTGATTTCTCCTTCAGCACCATGAATGAGCATGTGACTATGACTTTGACTATGACTATGCTTACAAGGGGACCAAGATTTGTACGTGCAGTCTTGTAGTCATTACCAAAACTAAGACGAATACCAGCATCATAGCGCGGGGTGAATAGACGTGAAATCATCAAAATCTTGTTTCTCCTCGACAAAGATACAGAAAAGTATTTTAAAATTCATATACTCTCGAAATTCGACAGTCGACACTCGTATCTGTACGTGCATATGACAATAAAGCATTTGTAATTTACGATCGTAATTAACGCTCAAGTCCCGCACCGATATCGCCACCGAATTCAAGTCATCTACTCGTACCATATACCATCTATGAGATCTAGATGGGTTGTGTGTATTTAAGTTACAATCGACAACCCATACTATTATGAGCGAGCGCAAACAAATCGAACACGATCATCGAAAAGCACGAATTTAGTTGCCTGTAACATAGATACTGTGTATCTGTAGTCGGCCCGTTGATGACTTGTATCGTTCCAGTTTTGTGAGTCTTGAAAAGTTGAAATTTTTGATTCATTTGACTGGGTTTGGTTGGTGAGATTTAATTTAGTAGCTCCCCCCTCTGTCGCACTGTTGCCCTCTTTTAATGATCCACTTGTGCGATACCCCTCCGATGGCAGTAAATCAAGATCAGCGAGAGAATAATAAAACTCGTTGTCCGACTAGAAATGAGATTTTGAAAAACAATATTTCTGATGAAGAACAAAAGGCATTTAGTGAAAAGCTTCCAGGGGGCAATTAATCTCCAACAGACTCAGGCTATGTGGGAATAAGAACGTAAAGTAGATGCTCTAGATTCCCGACATTTGTAAATCTCAATTTTCGACTCTAAACAGAACAGGTTTGATGAATATTGTGACCTAGAAAGGTACCACAAAAATGTGGCTTCAATTAATTATTTATTGCACGAGGAACTGGAACGGTTCGTCTCCTTCTGAAGTGGGTGGTCCATATCCGAGTTATCCTACATCAGCCAGGAGAGAAAACTTTTGTCCGTGGTGTAACAGGATTCACACTTCACTTGGCAAGGTCTGTGCCAACAATTATCTGTTCTAGGTGTGAGATGTTTTTTTTTTTTTTTTTTTTTTTGGCAGCAATATGGAAACTAAACACTTTGTGCTAGGCACTATGGATGGAGGATGGAGAGTCAAAGCTTATGTATCCAACTTGAAGATTTATATTTACATATGTGGGATTCACTGGAAAAAGGGACCTTCATAGTGTGTCACAATATGGGTTTCCATTTCAGAGTGGAATGACATCACCGGAGTAGTACCCATTGATAACAAAGCACTTCTCACAAATGAAGCCGTTTTCAATATAATGGAACCTTGCGGAAGATTTCTCGAAAACTTGTTTTCAGAATTTTTCGGCGAATGCCACATATGTTAAGCTAATTTTTAAAAATTAATTTTTTAAAGAGCTTCTTACAGCATGATTTGAACAATTTTTTTTGGAGGAAACGTGTAATGCTAGCTTGTAACGCTTCCATCTAGTTCTGCCGTATAATACTTCAATGTAACGCTTACTTACTTACTTAGGCTGTTTTACAGTTCGAATAACCAACATGCCTTTCCAGCAGCCAAGTGGTTGCACGCTTAGTTGGTTGACGTTATTATTCACTTGTTCGACTGCGTTTTTCTTTGGCGAAGAATCCCAGGATTTCTCGAGCTCGAGTACAGAACACATAGTCCCGCCATCTACGCTGATGCACTCTGACTCTTTTAACAAAGTACATGTCGCTGTAGAGTCCGTACAGATCTTGATTAAATTTCCTTCTTCACTTTCTTTCTATGCAGACAGGAAGGATGTCACACGAAGTACTTTTATCTCTAAACCACCAAGCGACTTCTCATCCTATATGTCAAAGTGGATACTGGGACGATTAATGTTTTACAGAGGTCTTCTTTGGGTACCTGAGTCTTTTTCAGCATCAAAGGCTTCGGCTCTGACGGAGAAGTGCGCATCCTGCACTTCTTTGTACAGCCTGTGTAATGCCGAAAAAGATGAAAATTCAGCCGTCAGGCAGAATAGACCATTTAACTTAGATGAAAGGGCCTCTATTTTTGTGAATCGGGCAAATGGTGACCATATCCCACAGATGACTTTGTTTTCGACATTGCATGCTTAAATTCGCCTAGGTTATTGGGACGAAATTCTTTGTCGTTTTTCTGTACCTCACAGCGATATTTTGACCAACATCGCCGTTATACACCAGAAGTACTCGTTCCATATTCTCTCAATAACGTTTGCGACTTCACGACAAATTATTCGTATTCTTTCTTTTTTGGAGGCTTCCATTCCGGTTTTGTAGGCCTAGCATGTTCGTTTTATTTTCTGATAAAACCTACGAAAATCATTTCTGCAGTAAGGTCTTTCTAATTCTTTTTGTTTTCGAGAAGCCTTTGTTTTTCCCTTCCTTTCTACTCGTACAGTTCACGAGCAGTACTCGTTCTTAGATGCAGCGCAATTTTATGTGCTTTTTGTTTGGCTACATGTACCTGGCTATAGTCATAGTTAAGCCAGGGTTTATTTGTGGCTTTTAAGCCAATGATATTAGAAGCAACTTCAGTTTGTTTATGGGGACTAGGATTTGGATAAACCTGCAATGATTGTAATGATCTTTTTAGTGGTCGGATATCACACGGTAGTGATCCAAGTCAATGTTGTTTCCAGAAAGTTAGGGGAGTGTCTGACATCGATCGCAATGTGATCAGTTTGTTTGACGGATGATTGATCAGGGGATAGCCAAGCCAAGCTTGCAACCGCGTGCTGGCCACTAAAAGGTGACACTCACTTCCAAGTTCTAAAAGCCGGAATCCATTGTTGGACCTGATGGATGCTACGCACGCTATGTTTTCCGATGACCCTCTCAAAGAAAGCGTTCTTACCCAGCCTAGAGTTGAGTTTGGTGTCATAGGTGGGGCACTCAATATATGTTTTGTTAGGTGGACACAGATTTCGTCTTTAATATCCTTTGTAGGGGGATGAACACAAATCAGTCTTATGCTTCCGAATTTGGCCTTGATACGGATTGTGATGAGACAAATATCCGTAAGTATGACATGAAAAGCTGTTGTCATAATGAATTAAACACATCGCCTCTATATCCCTAAAATGTCATTTGCTTCACACTCTCGCTTCTGGGCTTTTAATTGCCGTGGACTTCCCAAGTGCCGCCGCATAATCAGTTAAAATTGACACCACTCCACACTTTGATGCTCCATCAAATTTAAGATTAAACCTCTTAAACTGTCTCGGAAGCACCGAGTACCTAGGATTTTATTCAGAAACAATCCGCTGATCCATTATATGTCGTTGCATGGACAAAACTCTTTTCACACTTGTCAAAGAGGTGGAGGAGTACCAGTTTTTGACAAATAGCTCGCAAATTTCACAATAACTCACGATAAACCTATCGTCTTCGGTTCGCTATTATTTCCATTGTCTACAACGTACTATTCAACCCATTGGACGTTATAAAAAGATTCGTCTTGATTAGCTGAACGTGCTAATCGGTTTGCGACAAAAAACGCGACATCACCGTACTACCGAAATGATGAATGACACTCAGGGTGGGTTTTAATGTTTTTGCAATCGGACACATTTGAAAACTACAATAGACACATCATTCATCAGGGAGGTTTCGAGTTGCTGGTGGATAAAATCCCAAGCTGTCTAGCAAGTCAAAAACTTGAAAAATCCCGCAGCCAAGTTAGGGCATAACAAAACGAGGATCAATCAAAACCTATCGAAACGTGTGCTTAAATCTCGATCAGTCAATCAGAAAATTCTTCTTTCGAGGACAACTCTGGTACTGGAAATGTAGGTACCTAACTGGCTAGAATCAGCTCCAAAAACTAAAAGTGTAGTTCTTTTTAGGTTTTTTGATCGACGGGAATGTTTGACGGATTAAATTTCGATTTACGAAAGCCGCACTATGATCGATTGTCAGCTTCACAGTCATTTGATGGGCGATGTTGGACACTCAGCGGCAGATTTGTGGGTGGCTTTTTTGTTGTGGAACTCAATTTTTGAATTGAAAGCTAAGTACTCAAAATACCGAAAATCAGCACTTTTGTTGTTGCGGTGGGATTTGAATTGGATGAATGACATGATTGATGGCTGTGGGCGAGGGAGTTTCTGCAAAAGCGCAAATATTGACATATCTGTCTCATGAGTGTGAAAAGAATGTAGGAGCGTGCTGAAGGTTTTGAATTAGGAGTGACCTCAATTATATCCGAGTGACTAAGCAACTGTAATTACTATTGGGCCCATCAATCAAAAAGTTCACTTTGACAGGCTTTTACAACACAGTCACTGCTTACTTCCGCAGTTCCAGATTAAAGGTAAAGTTACGAAAAGTTTTCGTGGATAAGTTTGAATCTCAAGAATTTCGGCAGATTTGACTTAATTTTCAAAAGGACAAACAAAAATTCCGAACTATGTTATGTTCGACGGTGAAGTCCCGTCATTCTCTGATGAAGATGTTACCTTCTCTTGCTATAAGATTGGTTACAACTTTACTGTCTATAGAGCATTTATATGTATATACAATGTTAGTGCTCTTCACAAGCCTTGTCAAGGCATGGTTATTAACTTAGCAAATACTGTGAAACCTCCTCTCATAGAAAAAACGTCGAGAGCTAAACTACCCTGAAACGAAAGAAATTTTTTTATCAGGGCACCAGTATTAACAATAAAAAAAATCAACGATGGTATCCTTTTTGGACCGGAGGTCTATAAAGAACGTTTATCCAAACAACTTACCAGTTTGCTTAGTCCTCTCTTATGTAAAACCGCTTTTAAGAAGCAATGCCCGGGTAGCAGAAAGCTTGAAACTCAACACTGGTACCCAGCTTATGGTCAACACATCCAGAAGGAAGTTGTAGGTAACATGAGCTTTAATGGTCATGACCTATCCAGATTCCAATCTCTACCGTATTTTACATTCTTTACGGTACAAATCTTTCACCTCCGTCGAGGAGACGGGGCGATACTTCGACATATCATCTCCAAGTCAAGGGTAGATACCCCCAATATCACCTGTAAGGCATTCATAGATAAGGTTCAAGAAGCTGCAGCAGCCTAGCAAATCCACTCTCTGGCAAGCTAAGATCCGATGACGACCAGGCTCATACATTGCATTACCTTACCAAGGCGATAACCCAAATGTTACACAGACAACAAAAGGGGCACGGTAGATAATAACAACGGCACGTCTTGTGAGTCCCCAGTCAGTCTGTTGAATGCGCCTTACCTGGCCCACAACACTCAGCAATCGTTCTCCTAGCTGGATGAGGTGAGGAAGGAAATTCATCCGCTTACCTATCATTATCCCAAGACACTTGACCTTAGTCACAGACCTAATACATTATTACACCGTTCAGGCATATTTTGGGAACCCAACAGGCTACTTGCAATAGGTCACGAAGTAAGCAATCTCACAGTCTTCTTCCTACACTAAGCCCAACCCTTTCGCCGTATCTGGGGACAATTGGCAACACTCTTGCTGCTTCATCCGAGTAAGCGCAACATCTGAAATGGTCTGACTATTGCTACAGGAGTGGATCCATAATATGGTTCCACATAAATGGATTACAAATGGACCCTTGAGGGCAACCCCGCTCTACATGTAAACTAACCCTATTATGAGAAAAATTCTACAAAGGCCCGCCTGCCAGAGAAATAGTTTTTCCATAAGCCGATTTCCCGGCAGTACAGCTCGCGTGAGCTGGTCAGAAAACTTTTTAAATTTAGACTGTCAAAGGCTTAGCACTGCTATTCTGGACGCAATTTTTAACAAAAGATCATGCGTCCTCGATACCTCTTCCTTTTTTAAAGCCAAATTGGAGAGAAGGAATCAGCTCTAAGCTTAGAAAAGGACGATTCTGTGACTCTACAAAACAAGATACAGAGAACGTGTTTAGGATCTCCAAGTGGAATTTTAGAATATTTAACAGCCAAATAACTTGCAGGTAACAAAGGCTACTTTAAAGCAAGCACAATAGCCATCCAGAAAATGCGATGGGATGAGTTAGAAAAAGAAAGAATGTATTGTATGTAACATATGACCATTTCTCTGGGGACAAAGACAGTGTTTATGTGGTTGAGTCTTCACAGATTTATGCAAGAAGTCTAGAGCTTTGTGACACTTGGGCAAACATCTAAGGATAGTCCGCAATAAAGCAAAGATCAACCCCCTATAGAGGAGAACTACTCTACAAAGAGAGTTTGTACTAGTTCCAGTATGTCTTCGAAATGACTTTGAATTTATGCTCATACCCCGAAAGAGGTCAAAACTAACTTGAAGAACTGTTGTCAGTCAAGAAACAAATTTAAGTATCCAAACGACTCAAGAAGGAATGCAGGCTAAAGTAGTGTAATGGAATGCTGCAATAGATTAGAAACTTTACCGATCAGGTATCAAAGAATCCCTACACAAGTGCAACGGCAGCTAACGAAAGGCCAGTAGAGGCGAGAGCTGTAAAAAAGAACGACACAAGAAAGGCACTATCGTCAACACAATACATAGAAATGCTTATTAGGCTCTTCTGTCGTCAGCGTTTGCCATTTCTTTGTTTTATAGGAGAAGTCACTTGGGCTTGGTTCGCACTGCTTTTTTAACCAATTGTTTCCGACATATCCCATATTATATTCAGTGTTATCATAAGGTCTACAAAAGTCCTGGATTTTGTAATATAAATAGGTAGGTAAGGTATGGAATTCATTAGGCCGAAATCGGTTCAGATACCTTCTTAAGCAGCCATGACATGGCTAGAAACTGGCTGACGTACTTCTCTCCAGTGCTGGTTCATGCATTTTTGGATATTCGTCAGAGGTCTATGGGTCAATTTTTGCTTCGGAGATTGGGTTCACCACGAGTCAGCACCATTTTACAATGTCAGAAACGAACACCATTTCCTCCTTCAATATTCTTTATACCCTCGTCTAACCAATCGAACACATTCATTATCAATTTCCTCTTTCAGGTGGAGAGTCGACTATGCCTGTTACTTTTGCAACATTTAGTATACAGTATAGGTCTAACACATGATCCTTGTGGAACCGCACCTTATAACATATGTGGTACTGTCTTGCTCCATCGTATGTATCGAAAAATATGACCCGTTTCTTGAAATAGCTAAGAATTAGCCATGGCACCCTGCATTCATATAAGGGAGTGTACTAAAAGTCTGAGGTTTGTAGGATGCTAGAATCGCCAAATCATCTGCATGCATTTAAAATACCTGTATCTCTGCTGGTACTTAAGGTATCCGGAGACTATTTTGGCATACCCATTGGTTACAACTTTACTGTCTATAGAGCATTTATATGTATATACAATGTTAGTGCTCTTCACAAGCCTTGTCAAGGCATGGTTATTAACTTAGCAAATACTGTGAAACCTCCTCTCATAGAAAAAACGTCGAGAGCTAAACTACCCTGAAACGAAAGAAATTTTTTTATCAGGGCACCAGTATTAACAATAAAAAAAATCAACGATGGTATCCTTTTTGGACCGGAGGTCTATAAAGAACGTTTATCCAAACAACTTACCAGTTTGCTTAGTCCTCTCTTATGTAAAACCGCTTTTAAGAAGCAATGCCCGGGTAGCAGAAAGCTTGAAACTCAACACTGGTACCCAGCTTATGGTCAACACATCCAGAAGGAAGTTGTAGGTAACATGAGCTTTAATGGTCATGACCTATCCAGATTCCAATCTCTACCGTATTTTACATTCTTTACGGTACAAATCTTTCACCTCCGTCGAGGAGACGGGGCGATACTTCGACATATCATCTCCAAGTCAAGGGTAGATACCCCCAATATCACCTGTAAGGCATTCATAGATAAGGTTCAAGAAGCTGCAGCAGCCTAGCAAATCCACTCTCTGGCAAGCTAAGATCCGATGACGACCAGGCTCATACATTGCATTACCTTACCAAGGCGATAACCCAAATGTTACACAGACAACAAAAGGGGCACGGTAGATAATAACAACGGCACGTCTTGTGAGTCCCCAGTCAGTCTGTTGAATGCGCCTTACCTGGCCCACAACACTCAGCAATCGTTCTCCTAGCTGGATGAGGTGAGGAAGGAAATTCATCCGCTTACCTATCATTATCCCAAGACACTTGACCTTAGTCACAGACCTAATACATTATTACACCGTTCAGGCATATTTTGGGAACCCAACAGGCTACTTGCAATAGGTCACGAAGTAAGCAATCTCACAGTCTTCTTCCTACACTAAGCCCAACCCTTTCGCCGTATCTGGGGACAATTGGCAACACTCTTGCTGCTTCATCCGAGTAAGCGCAACATCTGAAATGGTCTGACTATTGCTACAGGAGTGGATCCATAATATGGTTCCACATAAATGGATTACAAATGGACCCTTGAGGGCAACCCCGCTCTACATGTAAACTAACCCTATTATGAGAAAAATTCTACAAAGGCCCGCCTGCCAGAGAAATAGTTTTTCCATAAGCCGATTTCCCGGCAGTACAGCTCGCGTGAGCTGGTCAGAAAACTTTTTAAATTTAGACTGTCAAAGGCTTAGCACTGCTATTCTGGACGCAATTTTTAACAAAAGATCATGCGTCCTCGATACCTCTTCCTTTTTTAAAGCCAAATTGGAGAGAAGGAATCAGCTCTAAGCTTAGAAAAGGACGATTCTGTGACTCTACAAAACAAGATACAGAGAACGTGTTTAGGATCTCCAAGTGGAATTTTAGAATATTTAACAGCCAAATAACTTGCAGGTAACAAAGGCTACTTTAAAGCAAGCACAATAGCCATCCAGAAAATGCGATGGGATGAGTTAGAAAAAGAAAGAATGTATTGTATGTAACATATGACCATTTCTCTGGGGACAAAGACAGTGTTTATGTGGTTGAGTCTTCACAGATTTATGCAAGAAGTCTAGAGCTTTGTGACACTTGGGCAAACATCTAAGGATAGTCCGCAATAAAGCAAAGATCAACCCCCTATAGAGGAGAACTACTCTACAAAGAGAGTTTGTACTAGTTCCAGTATGTCTTCGAAATGACTTTGAATTTATGCTCATACCCCGAAAGAGGTCAAAACTAACTTGAAGAACTGTTGTCAGTCAAGAAACAAATTTAAGTATCCAAACGACTCAAGAAGGAATGCAGGCTAAAGTAGTGTAATGGAATGCTGCAATAGATTAGAAACTTTACCGATCAGGTATCAAAGAATCCCTACACAAGTGCAACGGCAGCTAACGAAAGGCCAGTAGAGGCGAGAGCTGTAAAAAAGAACGACACAAGAAAGGCACTATCGTCAACACAATACATAGAAATGCTTATTAGGCTCTTCTGTCGTCAGCGTTTGCCATTTCTTTGTTTTATAGGAGAAGTCACTTGGGCTTGGTTCGCACTGCTTTTTTAACCAATTGTTTCCGACATATCCCATATTATATTCAGTGTTATCATAAGGTCTACAAAAGTCCTGGATTTTGTAATATAAATAGGTAGGTAAGGTATGGAATTCATTAGGCCGAAATCGGTTCAGATACCTTCTTAAGCAGCCATGACATGGCTAGAAACTGGCTGACGTACTTCTCTCCAGTGCTGGTTCATGCATTTTTGGATATTCGTCAGAGGTCTATGGGTCAATTTTTGCTTCGGAGATTGGGTTCACCACGAGTCAGCACCATTTTACAATGTCAGAAACGAACACCATTTCCTCCTTCAATATTCTTTATACCCTCGTCTAACCAATCGAACACATTCATTATCAATTTCCTCTTTCAGGTGGAGAGTCGACTATGCCTGTTACTTTTGCAACATTTAGTATACAGTATAGGTCTAACACATGATCCTTGTGGAACCGCACCTTATAACATATGTGGTACTGTCTTGCTCCATCGTATGTATCGAAAAATATGACCCGTTTCTTGAAATAGCTAAGAATTAGCCATGGCACCCTGCATTCATATAAGGGAGTGTACTAAAAGTCTGAGGTTTGTAGGATGCTAGAATCGCCAAATCATCTGCATGCATTTAAAATACCTGTATCTCTGCTGGTACTTAAGGTATCCGGAGACTATTTTGGCATACCCATGTGGCGATGAGGTGAGGGTACCCTAGTGCCTTGCATTTTGTCGTGACTGTACTGACTTACGTCTCCGTGCTTCGGTTGTCTTGTTTCTACGATATCTGCGCCTGATTTTGTATTATAATTATTATTTCTGGATAAACTTACTATATCGTTGTTTCATAATTACTATATATTCAAACGAACTGTCTCGGCTGTCTAGATGCTTTCCCTAGCATCCCTGGTTCCGGTCTAAATGCATTAATGAATCACCCCCCCTTTGATATTCATATAATGGCCTGCACTCTCACAGCCATCTTCCATTCAAAAAAAAAATGGTCTTTGGTACAACACGCCCTGGACCTTGCCACCGACTGCCTTTTGACTGTGGTCTTACCGACATGCCATCTGAGGCAATGACACCAAAACTCTTGCCCCAGAGAAAATATGAAATAAACTTTCCCTGCGTTCAAGGCTGGTATCGCCCATTCTGGTATTACCCAGAATGTAATCAGATCTTCACGGATGGCTCCAAGACCGATATAGGATGCGGCACTGTTGTCTTTCTGAAAGACGACAACGTTAGATTTCACTCCTCGTTAGAAAAACTTGCGTCTTTCTTCCAAGTGGAGATATATGCACTCCTGATGGCAACGTTCTATATTGTGAAGAACTGGTGGATGGAGAGAAGTATATGCATCTATAGCGATAGCCAAGCTGGGCTTTTAGCCTTGCTTGACCCTTTTACGACTTCCAAGGAAGACTAAATTCACTGAGTCTTGTCTGGAGATCACAATGGGATCACGGGAAATAAAATCGCCGATGAACTTGCTAGCAAGCCTCAAAGGAAAGATTCATGAGACGCGAACCCACGTAAGGTCTACCTGCGTCCTCGGTTAAGGTTTCTATTGACAGTTGGGTTTCATATGAGCACAAGTGCAAATTCCCCAGGTTGCCAGTCTCTAAGAGTTCAGCGGCCTTCCTGCTATTGCACAGCAGAAAAGAGCGCTTACTTGCATCGTGACGGGGCACTACACTCTTTTTAAGCACTTAAGTTTGCTGGAAATAAGGATGAAGACACTGCGGAGCACTTATTCCATTAATGCCCGGTTTACGCTCGCGTACTTGGCTTTGACGTGGGGGATGCTGGTTCTCTAGGTACTTTTTCACTGAAGCGCTTTATTTAAAAGACTGAGAATTTACATTAAAAAAAGCTTACACGGAGTACAATGGAATGATTTTTGGTCTGAGTTTTACACATTGTTAACGTCTTTCGGACCATGGTCACGTCGCAATTCCTAGTTACCTGTTAAGTTCCATTAATTATTGTTCCTCCGTTTATTGTCAATGTTCAGTGTGGTTATTTTGCACCCGATTCGTTGTGCGCTCTTTGGATGATTGATCAATTTGAATGACTGATTCACTGATCACTGAATATATATTGATTACTGACTTTATAGTTACAAAAGCGATGTTAACTTTGAAGTGCACATCATTTCTGCTAAAATTGCACTCACTTTCCAGAAGGAATAGTTTTACATCTGGTGGTCATACAGCTTTTACTTGAATTTTGCCTCTTTCGTTGACTAGATTGGTGCTGTAATCCGTTGCTAGCGCATTGAAGCCTCGAGCTATAGTTATGCGATTATGACATTTAGCTTCATCCACAAGCCTCTCCAAAATCGCCAACATTGCTGTTTGGAGGTGCATAACATGTACTCTTGAGAGCTTTGGTTCAGCTTTTCTTCGAACTGGTAAACAACACAGGCTCAAAAGGCAGCGACTTGTATCAGGATGTTCTGTTCCGTTGCACAACTGTTTAGGTTACAGCATCTTTGTATTTTTCTTAAGTTACTCTTTCACAGTATCTGTTGTGTTTGCCGCACAGTCGTTTTATTCGTAAGGGATGGACCCTACATATGATAATTGTTGCAGTTCTAGGATAATGTTCATTCATCAGGTTTTTGTACTGTTTTACTGAATGCACTGGGATTATACGGCTACAGGTTCTTGTCTTTCGTTGCTGGTTTCTTAACTACCTGGTATATCTGTTTCTCTAACCACCACCTGATGATGCGTTCGATTAAAGTTGGAGTACACCAAGATGGCGCATAATGTCAGTTGATTTTCAATGTCCTGACAGACTGGTATTGAAGCATTGAAGATAGTTTTCCCATGTTCAAGATCCAGCTGAGGTTTAAAGACGGAGACAAAAGCAAATCAAAAGAGTCATTCAAATGCACGAACATCAGCAAGTTTTTGTAAAAGAGATCCCAATTAGAGCAGCCTCAAGAATGCACCCAACCAGACAAGCAGTGTAGTGGCAGATATACGGGTTTCAGATAAACATACTAAACAAGGTTAGAGGAAACGTTTACAGGACACGAATCGACTGTGTGGCTATTTGCAACTCTGATTTGTTCAGAAGACTGTGTAGATTGGTTGAGGAGATACTGGACTTAGCATACTCATTTGAGAAACAGCACGACCTGACAAATACTAACTACGAAACAATACTCGTAACTTGTGGCAGTAAAAATTCGAAAGTTGCACCCGCCTACGACAACTTCATGAAACGACACTCAATTTTATCATTTCCTCGATTATTGTTAAATCCATTTACCACTCATTTGTCAGACAAAGATGTTATCCAACTGAAATACGTTTATCAATCGCAATTATTGAGAAACGGAATTAAAATTGCCATCCAAACAAAGCCGACCACAAGGCAGACTGTGCTAAAATGCCTCTCCAAATCAAATTAAAGAGTCGTAAACTTAATACCCGGCCAATAGTGGATCAGTTCAATTTGGTCAAACATGGTTCCCGTGGGTTATTACAAAAAAAAAAAAAAAAAAAAAAAAAAAAAAAAAAAACCACCGAACTGACCGACAGTAAAAGATGTCTAATCTTGGCCTGGGGACATCCAACACATGTCGTTGTTGGCGTCATAACGCCAGCTCTGCTTCCAAATACGTGTACACACAGCATCACTTCGGTTTATTCTCTGTCCGTCTGTCTTTTAGTATCGGGTCCCCTCGTGCGAATTGATTATTATCGGTTAATTGGTTGGCAATAAAAGTTTTTTATGATTTTTCTCATCAAAAACAACGAACGGGGGAGACGAAGTACGAGTAAATAAATGCATACACAGTTACATACGGCTATCAAACGTATCTATCGATGATGAACCTGTACCTAAAGCTGAAGCTGTGCTTCGACATTGGATTAGGTTCGCTGAGAGCCTCGCCTCTTCCAGCTGTTCAGAGTTTTGAGCCGAAAATGATGTTTTTTTTAATAATACTTTCAATGGTAGTGTGGTTTTCTTTGACATTCTCCGTGTTTATCCAAAGCACTCAGCTTGATTTTACGATCTATCGCTAGGTCGTAACTTTAATGCCGCGCCACTGAGATGCATTTTAGTTTAAGAAAAGTTGAATCCCCTTCCCCAGCAGCGGAAACTCTGTGCATCTACTATGCAAATAAGGCGTTTATTTAATTTATTTGACAGTAAAATTTTATTCCTCCACCCCCTGGCAGCAGCGGAGGGGTCTCTAAAAACAGATCCTAAAAAAACCTTTGAATAGCCCAAAGATACGTGGATAGCGCGACTTTATTGATTGAAGGAAGTAATGAAACGCTGTTTTATAGGTCCCCACGCATAGGTATCCATAGAGGTATGCACATATACGAGTATGTGGCTCTGTATCTGTATCTGCAGTCGTACTCTCGCATCAGTGCGAAAGTGCATTTCGATTTTTATTGACATTTCGATGAATTCACTTAAGTCCTGAACCGGGGGTGTGTGCGGCAATGTGATGGTCTCCAGTCTCCTTAAGTATTTTCTTTAATTTCGAATCGTAAAAGTCCAAATATGCGGATCTCTTGTCAAAACGGCTTCCTGTACACGGGCCGGACGAAGGAAGAGCCATGTGGATGGTAATGAAATCCTCTGTGGAACGTATTCTTTTACGAATGCTCGTATCCATTTAGAAAAGAGGAGTTTGTTTTATTCGTCAGTTTTTATGGCGGTGGGGGGCTATTTGATTTTATTTTGTCGAAACGACAAAATCACGAAAAAAGGAGGAATGTGTGAAGGCATTCTCACACATCTTTGGTAGAAGTGCTTGGTTGTGAATTTATTTGACAGTAGCCGAAGGGAGAACAGAAGGTAAGATGGTAGTAAATTTTACACTTTATATGATCGTAAAGTTTTTTTGTTTGGTTTTGCCTTGTGATGACTATTAAATGTGAGCAAGAGGTGCGGTATTACTGGAGATGATAAAACTGATTGATTGACATGGATTGTCATATTTTTATTGCCGCATAATGATTTCGATTGAAAAAGCCATAAAATTTGATGAAATTAAATGGAATCAGCATGGGATTTGCGATTATCAGAAGATCGGAAACATGCAAATGGGAGTTATAGTGAATGTTTGTTGTTTTAACTGTGGAACACGTTCAGATTTTAAAAAGAGTTCCCTGGCTATTTTGAAATGAAGTTGAGAAGATTTTATTTCCGGTTCAAGCAGGCTACTTTCAAGATTTGGATCTCTGAAATGTTGGATGTGCCTCAGGTATCCTGTTGTGGTTATTGCTGTCAATCAATTCTGGCTGGGTTAGAGTCGGAATTTCTAGGAATTGGGCTTAGTTAAGACTATCTCAATGAGTTTGTCTTAATTTGTCGATTGGTCCGTTTTGAGGAATAGAGTCAACCTATTGCTGTAGAGAACGTAAACAGTGGTTATTCGGATGCATATTTGCCATATGCGCAAGACTTAGGCAAGAAGTTTTCGACGCGTGAGCGACCGTCTTACGACAATCAGCATCAAAGCTAAATTCGCTAACATAATTCCAACATGCGCCCATGGTCTTACGGAAGAGAAGGAAGACGCCATCAACTAGAGCTCTAAGTCAGCGACACTAAACACGACGAGCAAGACGTAAGTGGGAGCTGACCTAGAGGGATAGAACCAAAAAGTGGAGAAGCTGCACCCGAAGCTGCAGAAACCACAATAGCGCACGCTACCATGAGCAAAACCAGCAAAAAAAATCACTACCAAAACGTTAACAAGCCTAGTCCAACGTGATTCAAGCAGGTGACCAGACAACTAGAGGACACATCAACGGTCCGAGAGGTAGAAGAGATGATTCCTCTAAACAGATTGCCGTAGAATGTAAAGGAGATTCAGAGTATGGAACCCTGATCATGCACGCAAGAAATGACATCCTCTGAGCGTGCTGCAGACAAATCCACACCGAGCTATAGGTGCCTCGGACATCTTAAACCAGCGATGTGCTGTAGACTAATGGGAAAATCATGGTAAGATTTTTGGTTTAAAGCCAGAGAAATATTTTTTGCCAAAGGTGTTTGCTGAAAAACTGAGTAACTGCCTCCCACATCAGTATAGGAACCTGCCCAGTACTGTAAAGACAATCAAGTATTACTTATCATCAGTTGCGATGCCAACGCACACGGTACGATTTCGGACAGCCATACGAAGAACTCTTCAGTACAGATGAGGTTAACGAATCAAACCATAAAAGGTACCAGCAGCTCTACTGCAAAAAGATTCGGAATTCCTTCAAGTGTTGTTTATCACCAAACTAAACCAAACCAGGCAACTATCCCAGAGAACTACCTAAATCAAACCATGTTATAAGCTTGACACAGTTTTATCTAAAGTTTTTTAGAAAATAGCTTGCTTTTGCACCCGTGTTAGTACGCTAATCGAAAGCTCCTTCTGCTGTAAGGAAATTGCAATTTGCGCATTTCCTGTCAAAGAGAGTGCTTTCGACAATACTGAATATGACTCCATATTAAATGCTTTGTTCCATAGAATCATGAGTCAACCATCAACCTACGATCAACTAGGTCAAAGCGATGTTTGAAAGTCAGATGATAACTACTTCATCAGAGCCTACTTCGGTCTCAATATCAGCCCCTCCTCTGGTCCTTGGTTATTGATGATCTTTTAAGTTTTGACAATTTATTTTTCAATATAATCCCCATTCAATTCGATACACTTTTCCCAGCAGTGCTGCAACTTGTTTAACCCCTCCGTATAGTACGACTTTAATCGGCCTGCAAAATACACCTCCGCGGGGGCGATGACTTCCTCATTCGACTCGTACATCTTTTCGGTGAGTAATCTTTTAAGGTTTGGGAACAAAAAGAAGTCATAGGGAGCCGAATCCGGAGAATACGTAGTGCAATTCGACCAATTTGGCTATGGCAACTGCGGGAGTATGAGCTGGTGCGTTATTGTGATGGAAGAGCACTTTTCTCTTCGCCAAATTTGGTCGTTTTTTCTTTAAATCGGCGTTGAATCGGCCCAATAAATCGACATAGTATGCTCCTGTGATTATTTTTCCCTTCTCCAAATAGTCAAAGTGGATCACACCTTGCGCGTCCCAAAAAATGGTGGCCATCACCTTTCCGGCTGAAGGCACGGTTTTCGCCTTCTTTGGAGCACGTTCACCAGATAAAACCCATTGTTTCGATTGATCTTTGGTCTTTAGTGTATACCAATGAATCTTTATCTCATCAACGGTCACGAAACGACGCAGAAATTCCTTCGCATTTCGATTAAACAGGGAAATGAACGTCCTTGATGTGGTCTCACGATTGCGCTTGTTTTCCAGTGTGAGCAAACGCGGTATCTAGCTTTCTCATGCCCAAAATCTCGTGCAGGATACGGCTAACGCATTCAATTGAATGCTATCTCTATCTGCTATCTCAGTGAACTCGCAAATTTTCACTCGGCGGTCCCTCAATACGAGATCATGGATTTTGTCCACGGTTTCCTCTGTGATAAACGTTTTTGGGCCATCTGGACTCGGTTCATCAAAAACCGATGTGCGGGCACAGCGAAATTGTGCTGACCAATGCTAAATGGTTGTACGGGAAGGTTAATGGGTACATCGAGAATGGGCTTGACTTCTTCGCAGGCTTTGCCACTCAAAAATAAACTAACACGTTGCTTTGGAATAGGTGTCAAAACAAAACTATGCCTCGGATTCTCACCAAATTGTCATTTTGACTTAGTAGCGCCACCTATCTTCCAATCCGGGTACTTATTATACAGCCCTCGCAAATGCCTTTAGCTAAGGTATAGAAACAAAACCTCACTGTGGTGAGTTTCTGTTGCACTCCTAAATCAGCAGTTAATTTAGCTTTTAAAAGCTGGTAGTAGTGGAGATGCATCTCATATTGGAAAAATAAATCAGGCCTAAGATAGGACAAACAAGCCATTCTGGCTTTTAACAAAAATTCTCATAGATGGCAGGTTAAGATATCACGGCTTAAGATATCACCTCAACAAAATGAATCTAGTTGACTCTGCGGAGTACCGAATTGGTCCTGAATATGAAAGCCTGAAGGTAGAAAGCCTATGTCGCAATTGGCGAGTCAGAAAATTAAAAAAAAAAAAAAAAAATGTTTCTTCGACCTTCTCGAAAGAACAGGAATGTTTTAAGAAGGAAGTCCAAAGATATTTGAATACGTTGTCAAGCTCTAGGTAGGCACAGGGGTATAGTAAGTGCTCCAATATACACAAGGTATGACAGCATTTTTCGATCGTCCTAATAGAGCTGAAATCATTTCACACTTCGTGAAGCAAGGAAATGGCTATCCCTATGTCTTTGGTTCCGATAACCATATGCAGAGTCGTATCAATTTAAATCCAATTCCACTGCTCTTTTCATCTCGAACCAAAAACCAACACTTCTGTTTCATTAATACAATGTCCCACCGTTTCAATGGATTAAGTGTCGCAGCTCCAACCCCCAATAGCACATACTCGTACACTAGATCCACTTTTCGATTGGAATCTTCGATTAAATTTAATGAGCCAAAAAAGTACAGAGATGATGACGCGATCCCTTCACTTAATCAGGGTGCACCCCACCAAAAAATAAAAGAAAATAAAAAAAGGCAAATGGGTATTTATGTGATTCCTTTTTGCTCTCTTTATCCTTTTTTTTTTAGTGATTTCATGCTCCTTTCGTCAGGTGTCGTCGTGTAGGCGGGAATACTCTTCAACATAGGGTTTTCAAAGAAATCACCCAGCAAATTCAAATCACTGGAAAATCGAAACATGCTTCTTTAGTATAGGGCGACGCTCTTAAAAGGTGTGCATGGTAATTTCGCACCCTTGAATGCTTAGAAATGTTTTCAGTTGAGTTTTATGCCTTTTTTTTCCAGTGTTGTTCTGCCGTTTGCCGTTATAACAACCCTCTAAATCGCAATCATGGTCAATTTGAATCCACCACTTGCTCCTGTTGAGTTGAGCATATGTTTTCTCCTTTTATTTTTTTTATTTTTTGATTCATCCGTATCGATGAGCCTGGCAATTGAAGTTCTTTGTATGAACGCCAATTCACTTGACCTAGAGCCTTGTTGTGGATGGATTTTAGAATGGATGGCAGGGATGGGTACTAACATACAACAAATCCCTTTAACAAAATGCAAATACAATCACAAACCCCAACTCCTTAAACCCGATAGCCCGACACATCCCTTTTTGCAGATCGTTGAGCACACACACAAAATTGCCCCCTTTAAGGTGGTGACGGTGGAAGGATTGTGATTGTTTGCCGAAGTGAGTGGTTGAATCGGAATATGTATCTGAAGCATGCATAAGGTTAAAATGATTATTTTATGTTCAATGTTCATTTGCAAAAGGACGAATACGAATACGAATAGGAATACGAATACGAATACAGACTACATCACAAAAACGATGAAAGAAAGGATATACCTCCCATACGACTCCAAAGGGGGGCGATTTTTAGAGAGAAAAAAAGAGGTCCTTTTGCATAAATGCTTGTTAGCCATTTCATCAAATCTAATATCACATTGTAGTAGGTATAACGACGGGGGCAGAGATCAATTTCATTAATCCATCCAACATTCGAAACGAGAAGATACAGGAGAAACAGAATCGAGAAACGAGAATCGGAAACCAGATGGATTTGTGATCGAAACCGACTGTTTTGTCGGAAGTTTTCGCATGGATGGGGGGCAGGATTTTTCTTGTGCTCTATAGGGATTGCTTTAGAATGTTGATGGCGCTTTGTAGTCGTCAACATTGAGCTCGCTTGTAGCTCTTTGTGTATAGTCATTTTGAGAAAAGGGAGGAATGGAGCTATAACATAAAATTTTATCATATTACAGGGGTTTCCAGCCCAAAAGAACAACATTCGGTCTTAATGTTTTATACTCAATGGCTACAGTACGGATGGCAATAAGAACGTCAGAATTTATCGTGTTTGAATGTTATAAGAAATAAGGATTTGAAAATAACTTTTCTGTGGCTTTGTTCGAATTCCAGTAGTATCTCAGGAATTTTGGCAGAAATTGCTATAGTCAGCCTTGAGAGAGTCTTATAGATTCATGTAGAGCGAACGTCACTTAAGACTTTTGAACTTGGAATGGTTCTGTTGATCTATTCTGTTATCTGTTGATAAGAAGATCGTGGATGGTGCCTTAGTCAAGCTATATCTTTGTGAACTTAGCGAATGATGGTGACGATCAGATTAGCGTGACAGTTTTGGGAAATTGCTGTCACAACAGTTGGAAAGTATTCTACGTAGAAAAAACTATTCCATTCTACTCGATGGCGATTATCTTTGATGTAGCCATGGTTGATTATACCTTTCTGTGGAGCATTTATGAAATATGTTGCGATCTGACCGAATCTGACTCAAGTTCTAATTGACATATTTAGCTCATAATACGACGGGATCTGATACAAACTTCGCTCTTTTGAAATGCCGTGATTTTTGCGAGATAAGTCTTCCATCCTTTGCCGACTTGGTCCTTCCAACGACGATAAGGACGTCTCTTGTTGCGATTTCAGCTGGTATTTTCTGAAAGAAGTGCTGTCTTAACCAGAGCGTAGTTATCTACTCGCTCACAATGAGCCGACCAGCGCAGTCGCTACATTTTTTAACTTTACTACACCAATATCGCGGTACAGCTCGTAATTTTATTAGATGGGCCATTGCCAATTTAGTTGTTTACTGAGCAGAATTGCATCTATTGGGGGAATCGCTTTTTTTTTGCAGTTGATTTTATTATTTTTATTACTTTTGTAGCTGACCACCCACCGTCTATTGTCATGAAATTTTCTGTTTTGTCCTCATCAAACAATGGAGCCACCGGAAGCGATTCTTTCTATAAAATGCTGCACCGAATGCTTGTGAGGTTGGTAGCACGGATCAAAATCTTACCTAATTTGAAACTTCGCTCTGAAGCGGCTAGGAAGAATCCTTACTAATTCGTGCTGCGCTACTAGTCCTAGTCAGTGTCATCTTGTGGATTTGTAGGTAGCGCAGTTTAAGTGATATTTTATGGTATTGTCAGCTTTATAATTATAATGGAAAAATTTGTGACGGGCTTCGCACTACTTTAAAAGGATCTTGGCCAATATTTTAAGCAATCTAGTCATTTGTGGATATTCTTGGTTTAAGGTCACACTGGTGGGATGGTATGCAAATACGAGAATATTGCAAATGCATTTCTCCACTGCGGTAATGTTGATCTATCTAACCCCTTTCATTCAGTAGTTGTATAATATTTCCAGGAAATGAATCAGGCCCTTTCTGCGAGATTGCCTTCAGATTCAGTGCCGGTACCGAGCAGTTAATGTTCAAGTGCTTCATAAACTCCTGCATTTCACAACAAAACTTACATGTGCTGGTGAACATGATTCTCAATCTGTAAAGATGTCTAGTACAAGGAAAATTGGAATCCTACCGTAGCGAAAGGAATCAAAAAGGCATGTAATGCTCTTTTTATCTGCAAAAGAACGGTAGGTGTATGGTGGAAAGCAACAAACAAGAGACCGGCTTACGGAAAATTAGCGGCGGTTCAAAGTACGGTTTCCATAGCCATTACAAGTGCGCTCCGTACCACCCCTACGGCAGCATTGGACACCTTTCTGCACTTAACACAGCTTGACTTTGAGATCAAACAACTTGCTGGGAACACTGCAATACGACTCACTAATCTATGTTACTTCCAGAGCAGCAGTTTCGGACATGCCACGGTCCTAGTGTAGCTACTGCCAGGCAATCCATTTCTAATGGATGAAATTCCTTCCTTGGTCGACTTCGACTCCCCGTAAAAAGTACAATAATCAGGTCAAATGAAATTGCAATTTTCCTAGACGGCTCGAAAATAGAGGAAGGAACAGGTTCTCATATCTTCTCAGAAGGTCCAAAACTAAAAATGTTTATAATACTTCCGGAAGTAAGCAATGTCTTCCAATCAGAGATTTTGGCTATCCTCAGGGCGGCTGAGCTAATGCAGATGAGATCGGTATCCAAAAAAGATATCGCTATCTACATCAATAGCCAGGCCGCATTCAAGGCAATGGAATCGACCAACATCAATTCTGATACAATCAGAGGCTGTAGCAGAATGTTTAAGACATTATGCAGTCTGTAAGAGTGAGACGGTCATGTGTGCGAGGATACTGAGGAAAAAAACAAGCGGGGCTGAGCTTGCAAGAAGAAGAATGCTATTTGATAATAGTGAGGTTGCTAACATCATAAAGACTGTAAACCTAAGGTGGTGAAGTGTTGAAGGACACAAAGTATTCAAAGTATTATCAGATTCGGATATTTGCAGATTCTGCGGTGATCTGCAACCTATTGACCACATAACACACATACTGTGTGAATGCGAGGTTAATTGAGAGTTTCTACAATAGTTACAAGGAAAAGTTTTTTCGGAATTTTGAAATTGTTTTAAATAAAATGTACTGATTGGCAGAATTATGTATTTTAAGAGTCTACCAAGAGCAGGAGGAAGTTCGGCTAAAGAAAACTATCCGTGAAATCAGCAGATACTTTTTTAATCAGGACATCGTAGATCATGTTAACGTAAGCAGGTATATTCATATATACAGCGAATGCACACGATGAATGCAAAAGCAGCTAGTGAGCTCTACGAGCAAAAAAGGGAAGGCGAGCACAGGCTTCTTAGAAGGAAAAACATGCAGCAGATGAAACAGGATATCGAGGAAAGAGGTGTCGAAGCAGCAAAAATGTTTGGAAATTTTAAAAGAATACACCAATCCAACTAATTACGAACAGTAGCTAACAAGGACGAACAATGGAGTCCACTGGAAGATTCGCAATCAGTGATGAAGATATGGAAGAACCGTTTCTGAAGTTTGTTGAACAGCGACGATAACCAACGTTTTGCTGTCAGGTATATCGAAACTTTAACTTGGTGGTGGCAAACAGTTTCACTCAACAGAGTTCGACAAAGTGAAAATAGCCAGTACTGGTAGCTTGCTGCCGAGCTGTTCAATGAGGTATGAGATGGCTTTATTAACAGCATCCACCAAATCATTTAAAATATATGGTCCAACGAAAGAATTTAGATGAATAAAATCTCAGCATTGTAGGTCTGAACCTTGAGAAAGGACACTTTTAGTTTGCTTCATTTATAGAGACTCCTTAGCATTGTCTTTTAGATCTTCTCTTCCTGTTTCAGACCTAGAAATGCCATCATCAACTAGATTTTAACATTAAGGGAGATTTTGTGAAATACCCTCGAAATTCAAACCGTCGCCTACCATCTATTAATTGATTTAAAAGCTGGCTATGACAAGATATTTATATCGGGGAAAATAATATGCAGTCGTTTACGGTTTTGACATTTTTGCTAAGCTTGTCCAGCTCTCTAGGTCGATGATGAATTTACTGAGATTTTTGATGCTAAAAAGGCCTTAGACAAAGCGATATACTGTCGCTCAACTTCCTCAACATTGTCTTCGGAGGGACAATCTTTCAAAAGTAACAAACCCATGTATAACTGCTTCCTACGGATGAAATATGTGTAGACTGGTGATAATCAGCAGAACACAGTGAGCTATCATTGAGATATTTACAAGTATTGAAGGAGAAACGGCGAAGATGGGTCGAGATACATAAATAAAATGAAACAGTGGGCAGATAAAACTTAAAGGTGTTCAAGGATTCGTCTACCTTAACACCCCAATTACTATAAGAAAACGCCATAAAGATCATCAAAAGGGAAAGTCTTGCCAAAGCAGTCCTTTTCGGACCCAGAAGGCAACTGATTCGCAGTGTCGTCTCTCAGATAACCAAAATAGCCATCTATTAATCAATGATCGTCGCAGTCCTTTTCTATACCGCAAAGGCATCAAAAAAGAATTAGAAGATGGTTGGACTTTTCAAGAGAAACGTACTTCGAGTGACCTACAGCCCTATCTGCACCGACAACATGTGAATGACGTCAGTTCAACTAGCTATGACATATGAAGCGGTTAGCCCTTACGCAGCAGAGGAAGATCTCACCATAAGCGGCGCATAGTAGTAGAGAAAAACCTTCACTAACAGCAAACCAACAGAACTCAGGCTAATAAGAATTTTCAGGACTAAATCAAGGCTTCAGGAAAGTAGGTTGTCGTAGATGAAGTCACTATGAAGCATTGATATTAAAAGAAGCTCCTGTTCGGTAACAGGTTTGGTATAAGATATCGGGATACTCAACCAGTAATTGAAATGCAGACATTTTTTGTTGGGCCAACTTAGATTTGGACTAGCTAATACACAAATACAGCTATCCCCACCAACAGACAACAGATGCGAGATGCTGGCAGATCCTCTTTGCCGGCCCAGCGTCTCTTAAATTGGAGGGATCATTGCACCAGCAAGCTATGAGAATTTCTACTTCTGACAAGTGGGGTTAAGTGCGCCTACAATCCATAATTCGATAAAAAATTACGATCGCAGTACTGCCCGCCTACATGGAAATTCTACGAAGAGGGTAAATGAGCGGCTCATGAGCTCTACTATAAGCAACCAAAGGAATGAGACATGGTTTCTTATAAATAAAAAATTGGGAACAAGATGGGCGTCGTTGACTAACATTCTGTTTTCAGGCAATGTGAACTCAACTTTCCTTAGGTGCAGATACCTTTTTCTAGGCTAGCAACTTAAATTTACCGAAGCTGCCTCGTGAAGATATATTTACATGAACAAGTATTTAAGCTGAAAACCTAATTTGCTCTGATAGCAACCTTCTTCAGGCATTTAGGAGACGTGCTTAGTATGTAGATTGACATTGAGATTTTCCTTTTTTCTCCCTAGCGACTGGTAGATCCTAAGAACACTTTTTGGGTAGAAATTGTTAAATTGACAACTAAAAGCCATGCTCTCTTCAAATCATAAATCCGACAGCCGCTTTGAAAGGTTCTTAAAGTAGATAGCGAAAAAATAACCCAAACTCACTCTATTGGAGCTAAGGATGAAACCTTTCAAACTACTCGTAGGTACCTACATTTTGCAACTTAAACTCTACACTTGCTAGCCACACTGTTCTTTTGCGCCACCAGTCAATGTATTGATGTTTCATTCCATCATGAAATTTGAAAGCATCGGCAAAGACTTTTGAGATCTCATCTCTATATATCCCAAGCATCTCATTTAAACCATCCAACCTAACCATCCATCCATCCATCTGGCTTTATTTATGAAACAAGTTAAGTGCTAGAGATTTCCCAGCGCAGAGAAAGAAGTAGCAAAGTTAAAAAACGAACCTCAACCACTAACCCACCTCATCTCTACCCGCAGTTTCCGGCAAAACTCTCTGTCTCACAGGATCTGTCAGTAGGAAAGCAAGTCGCTTTCTAGCCCGGGTCGAGTGAGGTTGAAAAAATCAAAAATTCCAAGCACAATCGCTGGCTAATGAAATGTTTTTTGAGCGAAAAATGAAAATGAATAAAATTTTATTTTATTTGTCGTTGCAGGGGTTGGGGATGCAGATGCTCTCCCACCCTAGCTGTCAGTACGACAACAGAGGGCCATATGGATGATGCTACTGTTCGGTGCGCGTTCGTCGCGCGAGCTTTATTATGCTCATTGAGTTGGTGAATGGGGCCGATATATATTTTTTCGGGGCAATATTGCTTCATAAAAATTTACTAGGCTGCGTGCGGTACATGGTGATGGAATGTCATTCTAAACTACGACCCATATGGGGGTGTACACAGGACTTGTACGAGTACATATGGCAAGGGATATATTTTTAATCGGATCATGGAAAGGAAATTGAGTTTCGCTTGTGCGTACCAGTCGAATTATGTGGCTGTATTTGTGTTTGTGAGTAGAGGTTGTTGCAAAAGCTTGCAAACTGACAAATGGTTGATGAGGGTGAAGGGATGTATTTGATTCGAAATTGGCTTATATGCTCCGGCATTTAACTATTATGGAGGTTGTTTGGTGTAATATTACATTTGACGTGAATATGTATAACAGGAGCATGTCCTGCGAGTTTAAAGACAACATCAAAAATTCAGTTCGCAAAATGTATAAAAGTGGAGAGGATTTCAAAGTCATGAAATCGTGTATGCTGACAGCAACAACGTTAGAAAGTTTATAAGATTTGAGAAAACGTTCGGAATCTGCGGATAGATGAAACACCCAAGCATTGAATGGTTATAAAAGTGGTTATCTCGAGCCTTAAATGAGGCTGATTAGCGCAGATATCTCAAGCCATCCAAGGCACCAACTTTCTAGCTTTTCATGGCAGGAAAGCATGTGCTGTGGTTTTGAGAACATCCCAGCTAATGGGATAAAACTAATACGTAATACAACAATGTGGATTAATTTACTACAGCTGGCACACTTTGTGCCATCGATAATAAGGGCTAAAAGCTGCATTGATCGTCTGATCGTCGTTTGAGGTGGTTCATTCGAAAGGTCCAATTTTGGGCGACTGGTTCGAGCATAGCCACTGGTATCTGGTAGCTGGCTTATTTTTGAAGACCTGAGACTTTACATATTCCCAGAGAAAATAGTCCAAAGGTGTGATATCGCACGATCTATGGTGAAATTAAATGCTCACCAAAATGATTTCTCAACAAGTCCATTGTTTCACGCGCTGTATGGCTTGTCTTGTTGAAACCAGAGCTCCCCGAGACCATGTGCTTGAATTTCAGGAAGCACATAGTCCGTTAACATGGCGTGATAACGGTTACCATTGACGGTAACATTCTGATTTGCCTCATTTTTGAAGAAATATGGACCAAATATTCCACAAGCCTATAAACCACACCATACCGTTGTTTTAATGGATGTAATGGTAGCTCTTGGTACTCTTCGAGTTGCTCATCTGCCTACATACGGCAATTTTATTCATTAACGTATCCATTGAAGCAGAAATGGGCTTCATAACTGAACAAAATTTCACAATAAAACACCGGATTTTCATAGAGTTTTTCCAGAGCCCATTCACTGAAAATATGACGCAAATTCAAGTCGTCTGGCTTCAATTCTTGTAAAAGTTGAATTTTGTACGCTTATAGGCTAAGATCCTCACGTAAAATATGCCAAGTTGTCGAATACGCCAAGCCAAGCTGCTGAAAACGACGACGAATCGATTCGTCACGGTCTTCGCGTACACTCTAAGCTACAGCTGCTATAGTCTCTTCACTACTTGCTGGACGTGGTCTTACCGGTCGAGTATCATCCACTAATGTAAGCTGGGACTCAAATTTGCTAATGGTATTGGCAATAGTGGTTTCAGTAGGTCGATTATAAGCACCGTAAGTTCCTCGAATCGCACGAAAAACATTTCTCACAGAACGCTGATTTTCGTAAAACAGCTGAACAATTTGGAGACGCTGTTGTAATCTGAGTCTTTCCATGATGACTTGCCAAAAGATACTGAGCAAAAATGACAAACCTGTTTGATAGGAGTCACGCGTGATCTGTCAAAAAAGTCTGTTGAAAATCAAACTTTATGATAAACCACCCCTTATCTGAACTCGTTTAAAATTGAGATTCTATTCATATTCTATTGCTTTGAATATTTTTTACGGCAGTGCCAAGTGCAGTATGAAAAAGCTATTCTTGGACCTGACCGTGAACTCAGTCAATCTTTATTATGAACGAATGACACCTAGTAATCGATAGGTATACTAAGAAATGTATGTATCAGCTGGAAAATCGATATAACAAAAGGACTAGCTTAATAAATTGGTCTAGGTTTCATCTACCATCTGATCAGAACTAGCTCGCAACGAGCTCCTATCACAGAAGCTGCAGGTGTTACTACAAAATACACCATAGCTGGTATCTGTCATCAGCTGTGGTGAATGTTGTGCCTTCAAATATACCGCCTGTTACCGATGGCTTTAAGATGGGTTTTGTTGAGCGTACCAAAAGCTTCAGACGAGAAAAGAATTGTAGAGCTTCATGTGGGCAAATTTAATGTGCTAATGCATCATCTGACCAAAACGTAACATACCTACTAATGCGAAAGATCCTTCAAGAATGCGTTTCAAAATCTAGTTGGCAGAACTAACGGCGCACTCAGCAAGAATGCACTGGGCATTTTTACTAACATTGAAGGTGAATAGGGCCCTAATTTCGGATGCTAATTTCGGCCAATATGTAATGCCCCAAAGCAAACGACCTAGAAACCGACTTTCAGTCTCGGAACTGAGCTTATTTTCTTCAGGAAAAGAGAACTACAACTACAACTCTGAAAAATCTGGTTCATCTAGCTGAAAGCCTTCACCATTTCTCCAATGCAGCTGAGCATTTAAGTGTCATCCTGAAGAAAACACTTCCAAGCCAAACGTATCATATCAAAAACCTCCAAGGCGCTGTCAGTTTTCTGGCAAAGTGATGTAGCTATTCCGGAAAGGAACCGGAGGGTGCTCTGGATCAATACGGCCAATTATAACTTATGCACGGAAAAATCTGCCACGAGAACACGTTACTTCTGCGGTCATCCGACTCTAAATAATTTCTATCCCATCTACATGGGATTTTCCCTAGTTGATCTGGCTATGCTCTTGACGCACTGAAGAATATGGTATCTCTCCGCTTGATATTCATATCATTGGCTTCACTATCAAAAATATCTTTAACAACACGCACTGAAGTTTCGTTGACCTTGCGCAACAGGAATAGTTTCAGCCAGAATTTGAGCTAGCAAAGGGTTATAGTCGGGCTGGCGAAATATCTCAGTCTTCAGGGACAGGACAGGACAGCTTTACTGCATCTTCCCACAACTCCCAAGCTAGGGTGAGAATACAAGGGTTCTTAGAACGAAGCCAGTAAGCTGAATTCATTCAGTCTCCCTTGGGTCCCAGGTCACATTAGGATCACGGGAAATGGAATCATCGCCGATAAAATTCCTAGGCAAGGCTCAGAGGAGAGTTTCTTAAAACCGGTAACTGTATAAAGGTTGCCACGTACGCAGTTATGGTTTGGTAATTGGGTTTTGTATAGCATGACTCTGCGCTTCTGTCCCTCGGTTGGGAAAATTGCTTACTGGCATCGAACCTAATTGTGTTAGGCATAGCTAATGCAATATCATACGACACTTACTGTGAGAGCAAAGGTGACATCGCGGAGCACGATCTCCATGAGTGACATGTCACATCAGATTCCAGGTACTCGGCGCTAATATGATGGATGCTGGTACTGTTAGGCTATTGGGGTTTTGCTATCAAACGCTTATATATATTTCCACGAAAGTCTGATTAATTAAAATCAAAGGAACATTTAAAGAATACAATGGAATTGTTCGTTGTCTGAGTTCTCTGTTACGACAGAAAAAAGCTCCAGGAAACGAAACATTCTAGAGAGAGATGTCACTTCAAATGTTTTGAACTTCCTTATATTGGAGATCTACATAATCTACGTTTTCTCCCCAACGATTGCTTAACGGGAGAAATTTTTGCGAAAGTACCTCACTGCTACTTTCACCAGATGTAAAACGTAGAAGGTAGAACGCCAGTGCTTGCTCTTGCTCTCGCTTGATATTCATATTCATTTCAATCTCATTCTATTCCGTGAAAGTGTGTACCTTAAGTGAATGGAAATACAGTTGGTTGTTTTTAGAAAAAAGTTTTTCGGTCCCATCTGCATAACTTTGGGAATTTGGTGAAGAGGATACAACAACGAACTGTGCGGGCTATACCCTTGATCCCTTCCAAATAATAAAATTTGTCGCGATCCTCGAAAATGGCATTTATTTAAGCGTTGGATCAAAAGCTCCTTCCGTCAAGCCATTTCTTTTGATTTGAATGCTTGAAGATGTCACTGGGGGCTAAATCTTGAGAATATGATGATTGAGACAGCAATTCGTAGCTTAATTCTTAAAATTTCACCATGGCGACCACACATATGTGCACCCATGAATTTTAATCAGAATTAGGTTATCTTGAAGCAAGGAAGGAGATTCTTAGAAAGAGCCATTAAGGGCAGCAAAAACAGGAGCTTCAAAAAGTTGCTAGACGAAGTCGATATAAACTCTTGGGGAAGCACATACAGGATCTTGATGAAAAAGGTCAAAGAACACACTGTTTCCAGAACAATTACAGAAACATTTTTGCAAAGTCATTGGAATTGTTGACGAACACATTCCCCCTGTTACAGAAGATGAATTGCTGCTGGCATGCAAAAAGCTTGTCTACAGAAAATCGCCAGACCCGAATAAAATGCCAAACGGAGCCCTTAACGCAGCAATTACAGCCAAACTGGACATCTTTTCAGAAAAAAAGAAAGTGATATTCACAGATCACTGGAAACAACAGCGTTTAGTGTTTCACCCCAAAGAAAGTAAGCCTCCAGGAGTTCCCTCACCGTATAGTCCTATTTGCCTTCTGGATGCAATAGGAGAAATTGTAGAAAAGGTCATTTACAACCGAATTATGACAATTGCAGAAGAGGGCAGTTCACTGACGAAATACCAGTTTGGTCTCCGAAAATCAATCAAAACGGTGACTGAAATAGCAAGCACAACCATCGAAGGACGCCGATGGTGCTTCAGAACAAAGGAATACTGTGCAGTTTTCACATAAGACATCAGAAATGCTTTCATATTTCCAAACTGGACGTTCATATTGAATTATCTTGCTAGAATGAAGGTGTCAAGCTACATCCTTAGGATAATATCCAGTTACTACAGAAACAGGGGATAAATTGTGACTCCGAGTAGCAAACAATAGAACGTTACAGCAGGAGTGCCACAAATATCCAGTCTAGGCTCCTTGGTGTATAATATTATGTATGACAATGTCTTCAAGCTCCCAACGCCCCAAACGTGAAGATAATAGACTTTGCGGACGATATTTCCGTCGTAAAGGTAACAAAGCATTTCCACGAAGTAGAATCGACAACAAACAAAGCCGTCTCTAGAATCAAAACATGGCTAAAGGCACCAAGCCTGAATTTAAAAAAACATAAAAGTAATGCATGTACACGTAGGAGATAAAGTTATAGAATCAACACCGGCATTAAAATATCTCGGTGTTATGGTTGATAGTAGGCTAAGCTTTAGTCTAGACTCTCCTAGACTACTTTGGAAAAAAAAAACATCGATCACACAGAAGTGCAGTGGCAGATTATTATTTTCGAAAGCAGTTATTATAGTTAGCGTCTTCAGTATCTAAGAGAAAAATTTACGCCATCCGCACCGTCTCATAGGAAGCGGCGTGCATTTTAGCTGGTATGATACCCATTGATATCCACTGTCCATCAGATAGCAACCAGATCGCAACTTTTCACATGAAAGAGTAAATATTAGCGAAATCTCCCTCGGAATGAGTTTAAAACCTCAGGATTACACCGTGGCTCATTCCGCAGTATTAAGTAGCCAGTTCTTCACCGGAACCAGATCTCCACATTGCATAATCTACCTTAATCGTCGAATTTAAGAAGATATACCTAGAATACTACGCCTGAGAAACTTAAGTCGATATAACGTGTCAGATAGATCCTGTTTTGAATAAATACTTGTAATTGGTCAAATTTATATGCTTTTAGACTAGAGTTTGTAATTACCTTAATTCAGAAACCTAGGGATCGAGTTTCCTAGACACTCAGCACTTGCAAAATATTTTCAACTTCCACACCCAATAGACAACTAAACATTCTACGGATTGGCTAGTGCACATTTCCGACGCGGCAAAGAAGCAGGTCAATATTCTATAGAGATCAGACGGAGGTGCCAGTGGATCAGACATACGAGTGTGGTTTTAAAAATCAACCTAGAAAGAAAAAAGAGCATATCAGCACAGAAATGTATAGTCCAAGAGCTAGTTAGGAAAAACGTAGGCGAAGCGCAGTCACTATGATCCACAAGAATAAACACAACATTACAGTCCTAATACGCTTCAGTTTCGGCGATCACCTCTTCGTTGAAGTCATATCTCTTCCCACCGAGCATTTTTTTAGGTAATAGGATCCTTGAATAGATGAACTATTGTCACACATTGCCTACACAGCTCCAAACAGCGCTCTAAAATATCAGCACGTTGTTGTTTTTGGTCAAAACACGATACCCACTTTCTACAGAGCTTTTGCATGCCCAAATACTCGTACAAAATATGATGTACACATCTTTACGATGTCAGCAATGTCACGCATTTTCATTTTAGGGTTCTTCAAAAGGGTTTAGGGTTCCAAAAACAGTCAGTTTGACTGCGTTTCGGCTCAGAAAATCAGCGACAAATTGTTGTTTTTGACGAAGCAGTTTCCTCATAACAATTTTCAAGCCATTCTTGAGTTTTAACAATCTTTTTTCTCATCAAATAGCTGAATTTTTTTAGGGTTTCGAAACTATTCAAGATGCGTCAGATGACTATTGGTCGAAATCTCATCAAATTTTGGCACATATTACTTAAAGCTTATTAATCATCTGTGTCAGTCTCGGGATCTTGCGAACCAACACATGGGCTGAAAAGTCAGTGCCGTTTTATAGTAAAACACAAAATTTTTGCAAAATTCAATTTTATTTATTAATATAGTTGCCTTTGAGAGCGATACACTGATTGAAACGATTTTTCAATCTTTCGATACCAGTTTTGTAGTACGATTTCGGTTTAGCCTCAAAATAATCCTCTGTTTCGGCGATTACTTCTTCATCGGTCTTAAATCTCTTTCCGGAGAGCATTCTTTTGAGGTCTGCGAACAGGAAACAGTCGCTGGAGGCCAAATCTGGAAAATACGGTGGGTGGGGAAGCAATTCGTTGCCGAATTCATTCAATTTTGACATCGTTTTCATCGACTTGTGACGCGGTGCATTGTCTTGATGAGACAGCACTTTCTTTTTCTTCAAATGCAGCCGTTTTTCTGCGATTTCGTCCTACAGACAATCCAACAACGCAATGTAATAGTCGCTGTTGATAGTCTGCCTCTTTTGGAGATAGTTGATGAAAATTATTCCATGTGTATCCCAAAATATGGATGCCATAACCTTGCCAGCCGACTGTTGAGTTTTTGGTTGTTTTGGACGAGGTTCGTCGCCTGCTCGCCACTCAGCTGACTGCCGACTTGACTCTGGTGTGAAGTGACGGAGCCAAGTTTTACCCATTATCACATACCGACGCAAAAATTCGGTTTTATTGCGGTTGAACAGCTTTAAACACTCCTTTGAATCATCAATACGTTGTTGTTTTTGGTCGACTGTGAGCAAACGCGGCACCCACTTTGAACAAAGCTTTCGCATGTCCAAATATTTGTGTATGATATATCCAACACGCTCTTTTGATATCTTCAGAGCCTCAGCTATCTCGATTAACTTCACTTTACGGTCATTCGTAATCATTTTGTGGACTTTTTTGATGTTTTCATCTGAAACAGCCTCCTTTGGACGTCCACTGCGTGCATCATTTTCGGCGCTTGTATGACCACTTTTAAATTTTTCAATCCACTTGCGAATGGTTCGTTCGGCTGGTGCAGAGTCCGGGTAACACTTATCAAGCCATTTATTTGCATCGGCTGCATTTTTTCCCATCAAAAAGCAATAATAAATCAACACACGAAATTGCTTTGAATCCATTTTTTTCACAATAACAAAAGTTGCTTCACTCACAACGCTATACCTCGAGAACTTATCGTCCGACAGCTGTCAATTTTATACACGTATCTTTTGAAGGTTGGTACTAACTGAATGGTATGGATTTAAAGCAAGTGGTGTCCTCTCTTAGAAACTTAACTGACTTTTCAGCCCATGTACTACTTGTTATGTGAGTTCAGGCTCTAAAAAAATTTACAGTAAGCCTATCTGTTGTTAGAGTACCTTGTTCCCATTTTAGATAACAAAATACGAGTACTTCTAGGTAATAATAACCCTCTATGCAAAGGTTATTGTTGGGGGCTGGTTAAAGTTTACAGTCCATCGTTTTTTTTTTTTAGATTCAAATACCAATGTTGGAGCAAATCTCTTGATTATACCACAACTCATTTAGATTCAAGATTAGGCGAAAAAATCACAAAAAAATCACACTCTCCCATCATATTTTGGATTACCAAAAGTCCTAACGAATATCGAAAAAGTTTTCATCCCCAGTGCCAGAATTATAAACGAAATTTCTCACCCTTATAGAGCCTCCTCAAATGGAAATTATTAAATCCACTCTCGCACACACATTTCAACGGGATAATCAGTTTTCCTCTTTCTCCGGATCATAACACCAGCGTCCACTGAATACAGGAAGCCGAACTAAGAAAAAAGAACAAAGAAAAAAACAAAAATCTGAAAAAAAAAACAACGACAGCTTAGGGCCAAAGTTAATTTAGTTCACCATCTCCAGGAACTCTACATTCACTACCATCACCATCAGCAGCATCTCCAGCAGCCCCAGCAACTTCAGCATCACCAGCGTCATCATCATCATCTGCATTATCCACAAGAAAGGTGCTTATTACTCCATCTTGGTTGGTCATGCCTAATTTAAGCGTCACGAGAAAAAACGATGCGATGTGGCTGATTGTAAACTTATATCTCAAGGCACATGGCACACCAGGCACATTCACCACAAAAAAAAACAAAAAACAAAAAAAAAAAACCAAAACGAAGAAGAAAAAAATGCGGTCCGCGATACTGCCGCACAGAAGTTTTTATCCCACAAAATAGAGGCAATATCTTGACTGCATAAATGAGAGTTGATTTTCGCCGGGTGCAGTGGTAGCCGGGACGGAAGCGCGCGATATTGTCAAATTAATAAATTGGAATTAAGTTTTTCGCGCCGCCTGGTTTCTGTGGCAGAGGTGAAGAGGGCACCCGATAACTTTCTGAATTCCTTATGCGGACTCACAGTCGTTTCTTTGGGAGGGTTTTCTCAAACTTTGAGATCTATTCAGAAAAACTACAACGAACTACTGTTGGATATGATACAACATAAGATGGGTGGATTATACCATATGTTGTCTTAAAATCGGACGCTATCACAACCCGACAGGTTTCACCAAATTCCTTTGTCTTCTAATCTTTGATCGAAAATTTGAATATTTTTTTTCAAAAAATCTACGGGTGGTACTTAACTAACCAACCCAACACACCATCACCCGTGAATTTGTTTACATCATCAAACTCATCACACTAATGACAACACTCCTCACGGTTATTTACACCTCGCAGTAAATCTCATCGCTACATTAATTCGAATCTCATTTGAGATTCTTTTGATTCGCTTAACTCTTTTGAATCTCCTCTGTTTCTTCACATGCCACACAAATCTACTTTGACTAATCCACGTTAAATTGATCTCTCTTCTTAAGAAAGCCGACTAAATCATCATAAGCAACATTTCCCTTTTCCTACCTTCCAATTTCCAAGACCAACGATTGATAGCCCTAAAGTCTAACAGAGTCTAACAACTATCCAACCAATAATACTCACATCCGATGGCACAAATATCTGAGATTTATTCCAAATATATGCAAATACATCGAAAATCTGGAGAAAACAGTCAAAAAGAATTAAATATTCGTTTGCTGCCCACATAAATCTGTCAAACTTGGGAGGGGAAACAAAGAATCATCCGAAAGCATACTAAAAACTGCGCGTCAATTAAAAAGCAAAGAAAAAAAAAGACAAAAAAAAAAACAAAACAAAAACCTTTCGTTTCATCTAAATCAGTCAGTAAATCTTAGATGACACGACTAACCTGATAGAGCCTATATCCGTTGATACTTTTGACAGAGGAGAACACGAATAATATCTCGTTTTCGATTAATCAAAAGATGCCTCCTCATCTCAACATACGAGTTGCTCTCTTGGAATTGAGGAATTGTAGAGTTTCCATAGCCCATGAATGGCCTAACGCTTATTCGGCATAAATTAGCAAAAAAGATCAGTTTAACGTTTGATTCGAAGTAGCAGTTTTTATTGGTTTCTGTTTGCTGGCTCTGTGTTGGCATTCCGTTGGTTAGTTATGGACCGTGAATAAGTCAATATGCCTCTGTGAATGGTAAAATCTGAAAATCTTTTCAAATCTTGGCTACCATTGTCAATATTATGACCTAATCCGGGAACAGTGGATAATTGCCAAGTTGCCGAAAAAATGGCAATTTGATGGATTGCAGAAATTGGAGTTGGATGATAAGTAAAATTTGACTCAACTCTCGATATCGAACTTTCGCTCTGGATCCTCCTGCGCAGATCATATGAACATCTTGGGGATCATCATAGAGTAATGCGTCAAGTATAGGTCTACCTACATTTCATCGATTTCAAGAAGACTTCTGATAGCATGAACCGGTATTATAAAGGCTACATACGAAGGTGCAAAATGTCGTGTTCTACACAAGAACATGATCAGAAGCCTTTGAAGTCCATTTTATCACCTCTTCTTTTCCTGGTGAAAATAAGCGATGTTATCCACGCAGCTCTATCAGTGTAAAACAGAGGCATTCAAGGGAATGAAACATCTTGATTACGTTGCTGATATCTGCTTGCTTTCGCACAGGGTTTCAGATCCACACCAGATGAATCAGAATCTGGAAGCTGAAGGAGAGTGTGACTTAAAATAACCGCAGTTTTCGCATAGGGTTTGACCAAGATTTAGTGGAGAAAAATCTACGTTTGATTATGGAGGTAACGTCAATTGTAAAGGATGTTTCAAATAGGGATAACTCTTAGCTTTATTCTACAATAAAGTTTCCCTGAAGAACTCTCCCGTTCCGTTTAAGCCTATTTTGAAAATCAGTCTTCAATTCACGAAACTTACTGAAGAACATTGCGTGATTTCTTTGATCCTTTGAACAAGTTTCATACCATATATGTACACTTAACTCAACTTAAGTCAATGGCCAACGTACCGGGTTACATTGATCAGCGGTTATTTCTTTGAGAATATGGAAGACATTGATATGGATGATATATGGTTCCATCGAGTAGACTACGTGTCATACTGCCCATCAAAAAATCGTCTGACTGAGAACACATTTCAAATTACAACAGTACAACACGAATTGGATCAGTGAATAGACCGTCAAAGTCGTGTGATTTGGCACCACTTGATTATTTTATGTGGGCCTATGTAAGATCTTTGATGTTCAGACCTTGGAATCAGATATCAAGAGCATACTATTTGTGAGATAGAGGCCTTAATTCTCAAAAAAGTGGCTCAGAACTGGACCGTCAAGATGAGCGGAGATTGACCAAATACAATCTCCGTGAACAACTACCATTGTTTGGAAACCAAGTTATCTATACAAGGATGAAGGTACTGACACTGACCTACCAAATTTCAATGCTTAATGAAATCAAAGGCTTTTTTGAATCCTTCTAGTAAATAATTTCTTACGGCAGAAATGGTAAACTACACTTCCAAAGTCAATTATACCCAGCACACATAGATACAAAGCAAAAGTATAGTATCCAGTTACGAAGCCAATAATAAGTCTACTCTCTCTTCTAAGCTCGCGCTGTGTACAAACATTTTAAAGGTAAAAAATTTCTTGAGCGCCCGCTAAGTAAAAAAAAAAAAAAAACGAACAAATTGAGAAACTACAGGAAAATTGCAAACATTTAAGGGGTGTCGAAAGCATTTCTTTGACCAGTATCCTGAAGAGTCTTGCCATCTGTAGTTATCATCATTTGAAACCCATATTTCATTGGAAACACTTACCTAAGAATGCAAGTCCGGATTCTGAGAAACTTTACTTTGAGCCTTGTTATGTGACCTGGGCACAAATATCCATTTTTTATGGATCATCCTTCAAAAAGAACACCAAAACCTCATATTCAACTGGTCTTCAAGACATCTGCGACGATCCGATACATTCTATTCCTGGCTCAGATACTGACCGAAACTAATCCTTAATACAAAAAAAGTGAATTACGCACTTTCGGAGCAACAGGGCCTCTTGGTTTTAATGCATCAGGCGTTATGTCTATAAAACCAAAGTTATATTCATAGTTGATCCGGCGAATTGGGAATGGAGTAGTACCTTCTTCTTCGGATTGAAATACTAAACTATGTCCGTAAAATGATAACGAACCATTTCTAATCCTCCTCTATGATTCCAACGATAGAATTAAAGCGTACGAAAATACTGACGGTATGCCACAAGGTTCGGTCTTAGACCCCCTACTATGGAAAATTATGTATGAAGAAATATTAATCCTGCAAATATAATCTGCGCGCGTTCAAGGGTTGTTTTTTTTTATTAATACACCTAAAATGGTTGCACACAGTGCGGACGAAACATGGATTTTCGGATTTGATGATGACATGCTATGGTGGTTGTAGCAAAACTACTAGAAGAAGTTCAACTCTAGAGTAATGAAACAATTCCAATTGGTTAACCATCACCAATTTGTAACTCGCCAATCACAAAACTGCAGCCGTACTTATTACGAGTAAGAAAATTCGAGAAACAACAACGAGCATGCAATTATTTTCCCACCGTTTTTCAAATATCTAGGAGTTGTAATGGACAGTGGTCTAAGTTTTAAACAACACCTAAAGTGGATATGCGAAAAATCATCGAAACTGTAACCGCACTTACACGGATGATGTGGCCCGAAATAGAATAAAAGACTTCTTCTAGCTAGAGCTGCGAGTTCTACACACATGTATGCAGAAAAAATGTTATCAAGTTCTGCAAAGGTTAAGTCTTCCATGCGTGAAATTAAATCCGTCTACTGCCTTAGCGTACTAAGAGTAAAAATCAAAATCAACAAGTAATAAGAAACGAAAAAATAATATGCGAAAGGACCTTATGAAAATAGTGCCTTCCATGTTGGCACCTGCCCTGTACACTATTTGCTTCAGAACGAGATTAAAGAAGTCACCTTGCCGAAATCTGGTGCACGTTTAAAATAGTTCAGAGGAGTTACCATCAAGTTGCACATTGCAACGCTTTTATTCCTGGGTCAAGCGACACATCTGGATCAGTTTTGACGGCATCCTGAATTCGGCCATCGCCGTATAAAGATTTGAAATCGATGAATAGGTGGTAAGTTTCAAGGTTTGCCTCAGTGTGAAAATTTGGTTGATTTGCCGGGCCGAAAGCCACACTATTACGTGCCGATTAGTGTGTTGTAGAACGGTTTGAGACATTAGATAGTTCGATAGTTCCTGCAAGACGTAGTATCGCCTTTTTTGTAGATGGGGCATATGGAGCTGATAGTCCACTCTTCGGGCATGCTTTCTTCCTCCCATACTTGATTGATGATTTGGTGCATGCGCCTTATCAAATCACCTCCTGCAGCTTTGTTGCTTTTTAGTTTTTTTATAGCTTAGCCGACTTCTTCTACTTTCCACCACTTCATTGACGGGAAATGGGTTCTCTTCTTACCCTATCATCCATCTACGTGATGCCCAATTATCAGCTGCTAGAAATGCTGCTTAAGCACAACTATAATCCCCTGTGCTTCGGTGACTAGGTTTTCTTCGCAGTTTCAAAGAACCTGTGTTCCGGTCTTGAAGTCAGTTGTTTGGACTTCTTGTAAAATCTCTGGATGTTGTTTCGATTGCAGGACTGTTCAACCTCCTTGACCTGGAAGGCTTCATAGGCAATCTTCTTTCTACGCAGGGTTTTATTCTCCTTTTTTCTCTTGGCTCGACACTCTTCTCTCGCTGCCGTTGTTTTGTACTGCAGCGTTTTCTTGTGTGCATATTCTGTCACCTTTCATCACGATACGACGGGACCTTTCTCTGGGCTGGCTGAGATACCCTACAGTGATATCGGCTACCTCCTTAAGGACTTCGCAATACTGGTACCACTGATTGTTGGCATTGGTAATTGATGACTCCGCAGTAGAGAGTTTCTTACTCAGGTGTATTCTGTAAACTCTGGCTACTCCAGGTGTCCTTAGGCGTCCAATGTCGACTTTTTTCTTTCGTGAAGTTCGCAGCTTCTACACGTTAGACAGTCGATCACTGAATTTAATCGCAACAAGGAAATGGTGAAAGTCGACCATTTGCCCTTCGGAATGTGTGCACGTCGAGGATGTTAGATGCGTTCTTCGCATCGATTAGCAAACGGTTGAAGCATGTGGAGAGCACCGCTACATTAAAAATGTCGCATTTAAACTTTCAAGTTTTCTAGTACGAAAAATTTAAGGCTTGTCAACGAAAATGGTGCCTCGGAACAGCAAGAGGTTGTTTTGTTTCTTAGAATAAGCTTTCACGAATCCACATCACTATTGCTTAAGGTATGCTTTGTATCTTATATGGGGTTTCCTAGCTCTAAACGAACTGATGAATCCATTTTCGTCTATATCATTGTTCGCACCCTAGAAGGGTGCATTGGAACTAGGTTGCTCTTTTGAATCTTACCTTTATGATATGCTGTCTCAAGCAATGGCACCAAACTCTGGTTGCTTCGAAGTATAAAGTCGATTTTCTCTGCTTAGGATTTGCATGGGCTTAAGCCTTAGCGAGGCGTTGTCCTGATGTTTACCCTGTAAACAGAAACCTTAAACTCTACTCCTAAATATGTAAATCTGTGTCTGTCTTTCAATGGGAGAAGAAGTGGAAATGGGCAAAGAATGTGGGCAAGAAGATCTTGATGAACCCATTAACACCCTGTAACCCTCTAAACAAAGCATCTCTGAACAAAGTCTGAAATAATTGTGTGGGGGACATACTAAACTTGCTTGCAGCAGACTTTTATTGTATCTGCATTAGGACTATCTACATATTCGTTTGGGCTTAATTTATTTATTCCAAGGAATTTGTGTTAATTCACCTTAGGTTTCCCGCCTCTATATCCAATTGAACTCGAATTCAAATGTGAACCTTGAGCACCAAACTCGTCATTTCTATTTGAAACTTCTAAAAGCATTGCCAACCTTGAGCTGGATTTAATTTAAACATCATTATTCAAACCCTTCATTACTGAATCTCCATCAATTATCCGCCATTATTTACCCCTTCGATAGATACTAAATCAAAATGGGTTTCCCCCCTGATTACACACATTTCGCTCACTTTTTTCCACCCGTTTCGATTTATTTCTTCACCTGTCCAATTGCGCTAAATAAACAAAAAAAAAAAAAAAAATTATATCGCATATTTGTCTGTATATCTGTCTGTTTGTCTGGCTGGCTGTAGGTATGTTAATGTGTATGTTTAGCTCGGAAAATTAATGAAAATCAGCACGGAGATGGAAAAATAAAGAAAAAAAATTTTTATTCGCCCGCACAACGTAGCAAAGCAAGCAAATTGATTTGTTGAACCCGTTTGAGGATTTATTGAAAAAAAAAAAAATCTCCGGCATCCCCTTACTCCTGTTAGAAACATGAATTATTGCAATAAGGAGGCGAAATTCACTAGTATTTACTTGAAAAGCGTCTCGAGGAAAGAAAAATTTATTTAAATTTAGTGAAACTCCGATTGCGGGACTGACTGGGGTAACCAAGCGTCCATCGGATCCGATGCGATCCGATGCAATCCGTCCTCATCTGCTAAGAGATACATCGGGTTGTAGCTCGTCAGCGTGTAAACAATCTGACGCGCGCATAAATTGCCTCCTGTGTATGTACGCGAGATAGACTGCCTCATAAATCCATCACTTTGCTCGCTGTACTAGTTTTTTTTTTTTTTCTCCATTTTCTTCTTCTTACGTTCCATCTTGAAGTCGTAAGTTGGTGGTTCTTGTAGATTGTAGATATTCTCTCTCATACACGAGCATCAGGAGAGAAGCAAGACATTTATGTGATGAGAGAACTCGCATATGTTTGAATGGATGTTAGTTCGAGACAAAATTATTTATTTTCCAGGTCTTTTGGGCCCCGTTAAACACCCCCTCTGCGATGGGAAAAAAATGCCCACTAAGTGTGAACATCTGTCCTTCAGCACTTCAGCTAGTTACAGCAACAGCTAGTACCATCACAGGCGGGATGCTGCAATTTACTCAGCAAAGGTTTCCTTCTCTCTACAACTGGCGGGAAACTCTGAATCTGGAATCAAGGAATCGAGGAACCGAGCAATCGAGGAACAGCACAAAAAAAAAAAAAAAATACACTGTGTTCCGGAATTATGGAAATTCATCTTGTTTTGTGTAAATATTTTAATTTTCATCGGTGATTTGTTGTTTGTTAAACGTGAAACATTGTGTTGTGGCATACAGCATGGAGCTAGTTGGTGGCAGATGATGACGGTGCTAACGAGAGGGCGCCTGGGTGAGCTGTAAATGGTACATTGACAGATTTATCAGCTCTCAGAAGACAGATGCTGCTGAACTTGGTTTCCTGCATGGATTCATCAGATTGGGTGATGACGGAGATTGAACAACTTCGAGGTTTTACCGATTGTGTCTGATTAAGATGCTAGTCTGAGGAATTTCAACATTTTGAATAATTGCAAGCAGTGAAAGAATTATAGACTTTAAAAAGATGGATGTTTGTGACAAGAGAATACTCAGAGAAACGATTCTGGTGTGACTGTAAATCTTAAAGATCATACTTATGCTCGCTTTGTGGGGAAAGCGTTTTTTTTCGTTCTTTACCGAGCGGTGTTTTTCCTAAGATTGATCTCTGTTATAGCTATCTAAAAGCGAAACTTCAAGGCTTCCGGATTTTCATTGAACATTTTTTCTTGATGAATTTCACGAAACGGGAAAACGGGATAATTTAAGAAAACCCATTGCATGAGCTTACGAACTAAAAGAAAAAAAAATCAAGGTTCTGCTGTCACAATTTTTAAAATTTTATTAAAATCTGTAACTAAACTAACATACCGGATTTTAAAATGTAGGTAACTTGGATTTCAATTTATTGTGAGCGGTTTTTGTTATTACTTAAACTGAGTTATGGACTAAAGTGCAATGGTATAATTAAAATTCAAGTAGTAGCAGATTTCAAAGCAGAGCCAAAGCAAAAATGTGCAGCCAAAAGGTATGAAATGTCATCATCGACGGTGTGCGACATCACTAAAAAGTTTTTGGAATAGAAAACCGGTCGAAACCATTCATTCTGGTAGAGGTCCGAAAAAAACAACAAAAAAAAATAAAAATGCTTAACGATCCTTGTTTGTCTTTAAAAAAGATTATAAGCGAACTCAACTTTTGAATTGATGGAAGCACCGTATGTAGGCGTTTAAAAGAAGATGATCTGTGTTATTTTCGATCAGCAAAAAAGCCGTTAGTTACGTATTTCCAAAAACACAGAAGACATCATCCTATTCTAACCAGAAAGTTTAGAAGTGTTATGGTGTGCTCGGCGATTTTTAATTATTATAAAAACCGTTATAACGTCGAAGCTATAATAATATTCTTTCGTAGAATTACCATAAGGGAAGTTGATAAGAATTTTGACATATCAATCGACTCGTGTCATGCAATTTTTTCAGATGTTTCAGGCATGAAACGTGTGTCACTGAAATTTGTTTCTAAACTTGAATGACGTCAATGATGATCCTGACTTGCTCAAAATTGTCATAACTGATGACGAGTCATGGCTATATGTCGTCGAAAACAAAGCCCAATTGTCCCAATGGAAGAACACAGAAGAGCCAAAACCGATCGAAATTTTTTGCAAGAAAAAAAACGACAACCATGCCTAGGCCACCATATTCACCAAAACTGAACAGACCTTTGAAAGGACTGAGATTGAGGAAATAAAAACGGCATCGCTAGAAGAGCTCAGGGCTAACCAAAAAGTTTTTTTTTTATAATTTCGCGAGCGTACCAAGGGGATATGAATAACCTTTTACTGGCTTTTCACCAGGGCACGGGCGGGAGGTGCAGTAGTTTTAAAACTCAAGTGTTAGGTTTCAATATTTTTCCAGAAGTGAATGTCAAACTGGAGCCAGTGCATCCTCAACCAGTGGAGGTTGAGCCCAGCCAGCAATCACTCCAATATTAGTGTTATGCCTTCATGTCATAGTTAACGCCGAAGGGATTTACATATAACTACATACAAATTCCATGAGAAGACTTTTTCAGAGAGTTGAATCGCAGTACCGACATCAACGATAGACGTGAGTTACTTTTTGATTATATTTTAAGTAGCTACTAACCTCATTGCTAGCAACATTGGTAATGAGCCGACAGGAAGTGCTAGACATCACTCTTGTCTCCGAAAACATCACTTAAATGCTAACAAACTGAGTGGTATCGTCTGAACACTCAATTTCAGACCACAGATATATCCAATTCAGCCTCCCAGCCATCCAGAAACACTATCCTCTGAACTCTTAAGTCCCCCGGGTGACACTAACGAGCTTGATCATTGACACTTGTCTCTCAATCAAACGTTGGCTACTTCCGGCCCTCTAATTTAACCTAGAAGCAAGAAAAAGCCACACTAGTGGACATCAGCACTGGGACCGCTTAGAAATACTTGCAGAAAACTTTTCAACCTAACAAAAATTACAAGAAAAGTGCCTGACTGCGACTCATACAAAGAATTCCTCAAAATACCACCATCAAAATACCATCATCCAGGAATTTATTCAGAAAATTAAAGTTACAAGTTACAAATTACAAGATAAAGTAATCCCCATCGACTGCAACACACTTATGCCAGCGCTTGATCCAATCCTCGAAAAATTTTTTATATTCGGTTTTCGGTATGTCCATCATCCATCGGCTGCTGAAAGGCGTTCCCCGTAGTGGTTTTTTAACTCGATTGAACAGAAGAAGTATTTGCAGATGGTATTTGCTGCATTTTTCGTCAAAAAATTACGAATAATGATGGCACTGTGCGACGGTGCGTTATTATGGTGCAAAATTCACGAGTTTTCTGCCCGCAATTCTGGTCTCTTTCGGCGAAATGCTTCACCCAAACGTCCCATAACGCTCAAATAATACTCTTTGTTTACTGTCTGGCCTTCTGACAAAAACTCATAATGAAAACCATGAGCATTGCCTTCTTTTTTGGCTGAAAACGATGTGGTTTTTTTGATCTCGGCTCATTCGGTGAACGCTTGCCTGATGTCTGGATTACGTATCGTATTCATAAACCCACGTCTCGTCTCCAGTAATGATCCTTTTGATGAATCGGGGATCGGATTCAGCCTCGCAAATCATCTCTTTTGCAACGTAAATACGGTCTCGTTCTTGCATGAAATTGAGGTCTTTTGGCACCAAGTTCGCTGCTACACGACGGAAACCCAAATCATTAACCAAAATGTCTTGGACGGATCCATAGGCAATGTTCAAGACCTCCTCTATCTCTCTGATGGTTAATTTGCGATTATTGACTAACATTTTCGATGTCGATGGTCTGCAACTGCGTTCATCATCTTCGATTGACTCACGACCACTTTTGAACCACTCGCGTCACTGGTAAACGACCGTTTTCTTTACAGAATCGTTGCCGAAACACTTTTCCAACATTTCCAACGTTCGCGCACCATTAAATCCGTTTTTTACGCAACTTTTAATACAAGTTCGTTGTTGCAAATTTAAATCCATTTCTAAAATTGTAAAAAATCGCCAACACACACAGAGATAGATGTACTCTTGGCTACGTAACTTTTGCAAATGTTAAGCAACTATATGACGCTAAGATTTAGAGGGAATGTCAACAACAGATGTACCAACTTAGCAAAAAAAAAAAAAAAACAGAACTCAAATCGGAACAATGGGAGCGCCTATAAGAAGGAACTGAAGAAGGCAAAGTGACAATCCTGGAGATCATCCTGTGACAAAATCATAGAAACCTTTGAGACATCGCGCCTAAGATAGATTCTCTTTACAAATCCTATGATGGCTAGTTGTTTGAAAAAAAAAACCGATGGCTCTTGGACAATGATGAATCAAATGATGAATCACTCAGATATTATCTTGCCTACGCTAGAGAATATCATGAGAAGCTAATTCACATTTCACTGTCACGAAGAGAAGTCAATGTAGTTTCCATTCCCAAAGTTAAAAAATGCTCTCAAGTTGTCCCAAAGGACATCAGATCTTTAAGTCTATCATCTTTCCTTCTGAAAACACTAGAACGACTAATTGATATCCATATTCCGAGACTACTTTTAACAGCTCAACATGCCACTGACTAGCCACCTCGACCGATCCCTACAATAAAGAGAGTACACAATGGTTACTTTAACAAAGTCTACATATCCGCAATCACGACTGCTTAGACTCATTTGAGGAGTTGATCAGTCAGTTGTGGCTTTTGCTAAAAGATGCGTCAGCAGAGGTTCGCCGCAAGGCGGTATGCTTTCTCCCCTTCTCTGGAACTTAGTGGTAAATGAACTGCTGATGTACCTGTAAGCGGGTGTTATAAGGGTGGTAGCGATGAAAGACAATTCTTTTGACATTGATGGCGATATCCAAACTAAATCATGGTTTAACAGTAAACTCTGTCGGTACTAACTTGGTAAAATAGACATTTGTTCAGTGACTACAAAGTAAATCGTCTAATATCACTTCTTTGAATTTTGCACATTTTTTTTGTAGCTTGTAACACGTAAAAGTCTGATATACGACGACTTAAATTCCAAAATTGGCATGGCATGGCAGCACATCTTTGGTGACACAGTCGGAAGACATAGCCTACATGCCACCATGTCTGAAAACGGACTATGTCACTGTGGGACATAACGTTACTATAACAAGCACACGGTTTCCTCATCTCAATCTACACAGGGGAATATGGCGAACATAGACTCGGACCACTACCTAGTTGCAACCAAGGTACGTCTACAGATATCTCAGACGCCACAACACCAACAACAATGGGGAAATACTATGAGGAGATTTAACGTTGAACGGTTGAAATTGCAAAAAGCCGCCTAAGACTTTGCCAGTCGCGTATCCCTCAATCTCACGAAAAGTCCTTTGTAGCTAGCATCAAGTGTGGAAGACCAGTGGCTTAGATGCCGAAAAGCCATCAGAAATGCAGCAACTGACGTGCTAGATTTCACCCACCCACCACCTCGAAACCCTTGTATGCTTTACGAGCAAAAAAGGAGGGAAGAACATCGGAAGAGCATAAGAAGTGCGCGATCGAGGATATAGAGAGGTGCTACTCCGAGAGTCACAGTTGGTAAGTCGAACAAGGCTACCGGGCCGGACAGCATATACCAACTTATTTCTAAGATTTGATCGGATGAATTTATGCCTAATGAATGGAACTTTATCATCGTTTGCCCAGTTCACAAAAAAGGAGACTCTCTAAACTGCGCCAAATATAGAGGTATCAGTCTTCCAAACATCGCGTATAAGATTTTGTATGCCGTATTGTGCGAATGCAATAACGCTTGCCAATCGCTATTTCTTTGGGCTGAGAATCAAGTAAACTCTATATGAGACCCTTGTTATCCCAGTAATGCTCTATGGTTCCGAAGCATAGACCCTTTATAAAGCGGATGAATATATACTTGGTCGTGTAGAGCGAATAAACACCAACGCTCCAGCCCGCAGAATCTTCGACTTTAATCCGGGGACAATGCAGTAGAGAAAGGTCTCACCTTAGGTGGCGCGCGCAAGTGGAATGGGACCTCAACCAACTTGGAGTGCGCAAATGGAGGCAGTTAGTCAAAGACCGCGCTAATTGGAGATATTTATTGGTTGCGGCCCAGGTCCACCCCGGACTGTAGCGCCATCTAAGTAAGTTAAAAAAGTAACACATAAAAGGTTTCGTTTACTTTTCGGTCGTTCGAAGGCGATCATCTATGTATAAATGTAGTTTAACTGAGGCGAAGGAGCAAAGGTAGACCCACCATGCGGCCAGAAATGCCAGTTCCTTGCCAGTTTATCTGTTTTGCATCTCACGAAAACTTTTACTGGCCTCCTTTGTACTATAAATTAGCTTGTTTAGGGCACACTCTGAAATATCGTAAAAAAAACTTGGAACTTTCCCGACAACAACTCGTCTAAACCTTTTTGCATAACTAAAGATATGCCATCGATGTTTACTCCATCAAAGAAAGCAACAGCTTATCTAATAGAATCATTTATCATCACAACCGATGACAGTTACCAGCAACGGCGAGTTGGGTAACTTTGCTCACTTGCAGTTTCGGTGATAGGAACTGGTTGTGAACCGGTTCTAGTCAGGCTACCTGGGAAATAAGTCTAAATCATGAGACAAAGAGCCTCTGCTTTCAACTCAGTATAGGTGCAATCATATCTTCTGAGTGTTCAACAGTCTGGCTGATTTTTTCCTTCTTACGATTTTGACCAGTCTTTATAAGAACTTAGGAGTTTGTTTCTGTTGGTTTTTCAATTGGTTCCAACTTGGCTGGGAATCGAACCAGTTGCAAAGTGGTGTCAGGTGACGCATACGCCCAAGCTGGAGTGGCCCCATATATATACAAATGCTGATTTCTTTGAAAAAGCAACAGATAGCGCAAAGATCAGATATGTAAGCACAATAGAAGTGAAACCAGTAGAGGAATCCAAAATTTGTTTGGAGATAGTATTTTCAGCGAGTCCAAGTTCCGGCGTTAGTTTGCAAAGCTTAGAAATGGCAATTTTGACTTAAAGGATAAGCCGCAGACGATTAGTTCTAGAGTCCACCGTCGAAATAAATTCCACTGTCACAGTGTCGTCAGACATATGACCATGCATCGATACCTAGCAAATATGGGAAAAGGAATAAAGTTAGGAAAATGGCCACCACCCCACCTATCGCAAAATAATCTTCAGCAAAGAATCGAAGCTTTTGCTACGCTTCTGTCACAATCAAGTGCCGTTTTGAACGATCGTTTCACCGTTGCTGAAAGGTGGGTCCATTACAGTAGCATAAAATGTCGCCACCGATGGCTAAGTCTAGAAGAGAGACCAGTCGAACATCCATCCCTTCACCTGCTCAAGGTGTTACTGTCTGTATGGTGGAATGTTAAGGAAATAATCCATTTTCAGCTGTTGCCTCGTAACCAGATTACCACCGCAGAAGTCAACAGTCAACAGCTGTGCAGAAACGGCCAGATCTGGTTTATCGAAGTGGTGTTCGATTCCATCAGGATAATGCTCGCCCTCATAAAGCTAGGAGCTCAGTTGGGAAAAAATTGTGCATCCGCCTTATTCTCCAGATTTAGCACATTTAGATTTCCACTTGCTCTGAGGTCTGCAAAATTTCGTTGATGGAAAAAATATAAGATCTCGGGATGATGCCCAGGAAGCTCTTAGAAGTTGCCTGAGAAGTGGGCAGATGCGGTGTCTATTGAAGGAAATTACCTTCTTACATTTGGTGCAAATGAATTACCATTAAACCGACATCTTATATTACAACCTGATACCAGTACAACGCAGTCTTCACAAATATCCACATCCGAGTCTACATCATCAGATTCTATCCGTCAAAAAGCCTCACTTCTAAATTAGCATACCTTATTCGGTTGTGTATGTGGAGAACTACTTCAACTATACGCATGACTAGCTAGCATCTCCATGTTCAATCGACGACGACGGCAACAACGATGGCGATGAATACGAAGATGACGTCGCGTCGGTTGCCTACCACGTTGGTGGTTGGGACAATGTCTAAGCTGGAGTCTTCTTTTGTTGTCTGCACGCTTGTAATTGGGCATAATTAGATGGATTTTATCAAATGAAATCATTAATCGGATTACGCCGTACCTTTTATGTAACAATGACTAGTAGAGGCAGTAGCTACATAGTTTGTTTTAAAGCGGCACGGACGTTTGGCGCGTTAGATTAAATACTCGTATTTCATGAGCGACGAACAATAACGCTCCAAGATGATTTCCATGTTAATGGATGGCGCGAACAACACTACTAAAGCAACGCTATGGTCGTTTTCGCGATTGGATTTCGTTTATATGCACAGATATTCCTACATTTATTTAGATGAATGTATCTGTGTGTTTCTGGTGGACGTTAACTTGCGCCTTTTTTTTTTTTTTTTTTTTTTTTTTTTGTGTGTCACGTTTTAACAATTCAAGTCATTAACGGACTTTGTTTACGCCCGGTTGCTGGTTATGGTTTGATGCTAGAGGCAGTTTTGAATGAATAAATTCGTAAATTTACCAGACTTAGTGCTTTATTAGATTGGAAAGTCAAATTGGCTGATATGGCTGTCAAAATAAATCAGAATTTCGATTTTGACATTTGAGAATTTTTTTTTTTTTTTAAGTCAAGGATTTGAATTTTTATGTATGGCGGATAACAGTGATTGTTAGTTGAGAAAATTAGTTTCAAAATTTTAAAACATATTTACGGATATGCTCGTCCCTGTAGTGATGAGTTGGACAATTATTTTGAAGGCCTTTCGATGAAAAATGTAGAATTAGTACCGGATCTCTGCTCGATGTTTCAAAAGCTCGGTTGCTCATACCTAAATACAGGAACGTAGTGTAATGAAGAGACGAAAATGGCTGTAAGGAACAAGAGGCAAGCCTTTCAACCTAAATAGAGTAAAATGCATCCTGAGTTACATTACGGACGTTGGGAAAGAGAGGCGAAAAAAGTTGTAGCAGTAGAGGCATTACATCGGGAATAAGACGATGTACAACTTCAAAACACTTGCAGCCGGGTAAGTTTGCGGCATAACAAAAAAAATATGTTAAAATGAGCAGGGATACCCACTTATGAGGAGCAATAAAATTCACAATAGATGGATTCTAAATGAAGAATTTCCAGGCATTCACATTCCCTCAACTCAAGGGGTTTAGGTAAAATTTGCACACAGCGCGGGCGTAGGAAAATTAGGGAAGAAGGAAAGGTAAGTACCAATGTACGTTAGTTTTAAATGTCTAAATGTTACAATGACCTCTAGTAGAGAATAAAGACCTCTGCAAGGCATTCCACAAGCGAGTTGTTCGGCTTAGGAACGAATCACCAGTATGTCCGAAAGTATATTTGACGGTATACTGATGAACATTAATAGCGCGACAAGTATTACGGTTGAAGGTTTGAAGGCGAGTGCTACTGGCAATTTTTGTTTAGCACTGGTGGAGGAAATAGCGATAAAACAAAGTGAGACAGGAGACATTTCGTCGGTGTTCGAGGGTGTCTATAAGGATCACATATAAGTTTTATCTCACAGTTTTGAATCCTATCTAGAACGGGCAGATATGTTTTAGCAGCACCTGAACAGATGTGGGCTTTTTTCTTCAATTTTGGGCAGATGAATGCCTTATACCATATATTGACGCCAGATCAGAGGGAGTGAAATATCTCTTAGATCGCTTAAGGAAACCTAGATATTTCGCAGCATTTTTGACGACATCGAATATTTAGTCACTCCAACGTAAGTTGTCAGTGCCACACATACCGAGAATGGAAAGTTTTTCGATGCAAGTGTCATTCATGGATAGTGGCTGGTTGTTTAAATTCCGCTTTAACATCAGACAGCAAGGTGTTTTGGAAGCATTAAATTCTACTCTATTGCGGTTCCCGTTCTACAGCCGAAGAGCAGGGACGTGAGTCTGGGAACGAATATGAAAAGCAAGGAGTACTGTCATCAGCAAATGAATATATTGACTTAAAAGTAGCAAACAAGAAGGTCATTAATGAAAATAAAAAAGAGCGTCGGAGACAGAACAGAAACCTGGGGCACACCACAATTTGTGTGAATTTGTGAATATCAGATTTGAAACTGTCCTTCTGATCCATTGGAGAAGGAAGTCATCGATCCCAAAAGCACGCATATTCGCAAAAGGCCCTGATGCCAAACCCTGTCAAATGCCTTAGAAAAATCAAGTGCAACTGACATTGAATCACCAGCCGACTTGTTGCTATGGAAACTATATAGAAGTTTCGCATTTCTAGATATTTCATTAGCTGGCGGTTTATCAGCGTTTCCATGACCTTGGAAAGAAGGGATGTAACTGCAATGGGTCTGTATTGTATAAGCAGAAAGAAGTTCGCCTTTTTTTCGGGAACGGGCTGGAAAAATGCTTGAAAAGAATCCTAAAGAGTAGGATTAATGAAAAGGCTTACACAGTGGTTTTGACAGCGAGGAACAACATCTCTTCAGAAGAAGTGGAGATATACCATATGGACCAGAGGATTTGTGTATATTAAGATCCTAATATCTTTTTCCCAGGGATCTTTTTTCGATGGGACTAAGATCACAAGATTTTGAAGTTAAAAACACGGAACTGTACAAAGTTCGTTACTTTTTAATGTCGTGCAAGACTTTCCATTAAAGCAGCACATTGGTAAGACAGCTGGATGCTTACTTACTTAGAGTTTCTGCCTATTTTCCATTCTCCCCAATCCAGTGCGTGCTGCTTCCAGTTGTCAAGACCAAGTGCTCTGGCATCCGCCATGGCTTGATTCTCAAAACCTGAAAATTGTAATTCGAAGAGCCCTTTGTTAGAGCATTATTGTCCATTCGGTCGATATGTCCAGTGTAATCGACGTGTTTTATAGTTTTAGTTTTCTGGACTATATACACATATTGATACAGCTCATAGAGCTCGCGGTTGTATCTTGTCTTCCATTCAAATATTCGACGAAGAATTTTTCTCTCAAAGTGTTCAAGATCTGCTCTGTATCCAGCTAATTGTCCAGCACTCGGCTGCGTAGAGTGGCAGGATCAATATTTTGTAGGGTATGCACTTCGTCTTCCGATTTAATAGTTTTGAACATTTGTTATGCCAAGCCGACGTTGCAACGGTTTCCTAAGGTAAGTAATTGCCGAATCTCCACTTGGGTGCCATTCGTGCGTTGATTGATTGATTGCGATCCGGATGAATCCCGGAGTTTCGGATTTTTGAAGACTAATTTTGCTGATGTTGAAGTCAAACCTATTAACCATGTTGTTTGCAGTTCGCAGCATTCTGGTCAAAGGTTCGTTACAGCCGTAGTCGGTTCGGTGAAAGTTTATGTAGAAGAGAGGTGTAGGCCTAAGGTTGAAAGGATTGGTATTCATGGATATCATTTGGAGCAGGGTAGAGCAGCCGATACAACCACTGAATAGTTGATGAACAAAGAGTAAATCAACAATTTCTCAACATTTTTTGATCGATCGGTGTACGGAGGCAAGTTATAGATACCTGTACAAGGTAGACCCCGTAATGCAAATCGAATGAATCTGCGTTGAATATTTTCAATTCGCCTAGAGTGGCTTTCGTATAAAGGAGAACAAACTTGGCTAGCATATTACAGTATGAGCCTAATGAATGTAAGATAACGGAATTAAGTGGCGTAAGGGTTAGAGAATTCCTTGAAATCCCAGTTAATAATTAGCTTTGTTAATAATATTACCAATATGCGCTCGGAAATTAAGTTTTTTTCGCGTATAATACTTAAATCGCGGAGTAAGGTGACAGAAGGTATTAATTTATTGCCGATGAAATAGGACTTTGGTGGTGAATAAGCTCTGGTTTGGCATTTTCTAACATAAAGCTTCAAACCAGATTGAAAAGCTATTCAGATCATTTTGTAGTGCTTGAGGGTCAGATGGTATAGAGATGTGCTTATAGATCTTCATAAATGGAAACGCCAGATTCTTTGATAATGAAATCTACATCATTATTGCCAATATAAATATTAGAGAACCGAGGTGATTTCCTTGAGGTACAGACAGATGAGGTGGTGGATAGATGCTTCTTTGTTTCTAGACAACATGTAAATACTTGGTTTTGTCCTCATTTACTTCGAGTCCAACTCGTTTCGGCTGTTCTTCGCTTTCCGTAAAAAGTTCTATGATAGCGCGCTCGGAGCGACCGATGATGTTGATGTCGTCTGCATATTTCAGGATGGAATGGATTTTTTGAAAATAGCGCTTTCTGTGTTAACACCTGCCCTGCGCACTGTTTGTTCCCGGACTTCATTGAAGAAACCACGTGACACTGCATCTCCTTACGGAAATCCGGTACAGGTTTGGGGTAGTTCGGACAAATTGTTTTCAAATTGCATATTGCATTACGTGTTTTTAAGCGTCACTCGACATGGCTAGTTCAGTTTTGCCGGGATGCTAAATTCGGCCATAGCAGTTTAGATGATGACGATGAATGTTGTCATATGCGGGTTTGAAGTCGATGAAAAGATGGTAAGCCTTAAAGTCAATGAACAGGCATTAAGTATCGATTCACATTTCCTGGTTGTTTTTTCTGGTTTAACGAAAATATCAAGTCGGTGCTGGACTTACACACCTAAAACAACACAAAGAAGTGGATATCAGATTAATTCTTGTGTTGTTAGTGAAGTTTGTTGGTCTTCTCGTTTGAGAATCGGGAAAATTATGCTGATATTCCATTCACTGAGTATATTTTGCATCCCTCTATCATTTTTTTAAATTAGAGCGTCGATGAAACTGACTTTGTAAAACAGTTTAAGAAATTTAGTAGACAGGTCATCAGCCTGTCTTACTGTTCCTTAGTCGGATGATTGTTGGTTGGCGGTTGGGGATCATCAACGACCTTTCAGGAATTACTCTCTCAGCTTTCTTCTGTTTGGGATTTATTTCTTTGGCGTGCTCTTTGCATCTTTCGCGTCATATCCTTCTTTTCGATACCGCCACTCATAAACAATCCATTATTTCATCAGATCCGTTGACCATGATGGTCTCCTGCGCTTGATGCCGAAATCATAGGACTTCTCAACAAATTTCCGGATTCAACCGAAGAAAGCTCTACCCATCCTTGCGTTTAATGCAAATTCCTTTCAAATTCAACGCTTATCAGCCCAATACAATCAAACTTCGTGACAGTTAATGTGGCTTGCTGTCAACGTGACTTAAGCTACTGGATAGCGATGGTGAAATATCTCAATTCCGATTAAGCATTTTTACCGATCTAAAAAAGGCGTTCGAAAGATGTTCTGAGGGATCGTCTATCAGCAAATGATGCTGACTATCTTATCAAAATTGAAGGTTGTTGGCTCCGCCATCTTTGAAGTCCATTGTGCACATATTTTAGCCACTTCAACCTTTACTTCACAAATGCTACTGAAGCAAATCATTCACTAGCGTACCTTTCTACGAACACTAGCCAAAAGGCTGTAATGATTACCAGACTTTCCCCAAAATTATCCCTCAATGATATCAAGCTGGATGTTCGCAGCCCTTTCTGGCAACACTCAGGATTTTACCTGGTTTGAGTTAGTTTTGCGTAAGTATTGTTTGAAGACTATAACTGTATCTAAAGCTCTTTTCAAGTCTCAGCAAAAAAAGAAAAATCCACACAAATTTATAGAGAACTCATATCATCGATATTCAAAAGTAACAGATCCAAGGCCAGTTAACCTCAAAATTCGGCTCCACCCAACTCATGAACCTAAGTCAACTTCTTCATGAACACCCGAACATATCTGCATAAAATTTCTGAGAAACATATGTTGCTCCAAATCCCGTCGCTAAAACCATAGTCATCCCAAACCAAACATCAGAATCGGAAGCAAGTTCAAATAATAAAAAAAGAGTAAAACTACAAACAACGCGCACACAACATTACGCATATTTATGTTAATCCGATAATTCAATCTCCAGCACCATGATATTGTGAGGAAAAATAATTCTGATCCTAAACTTTACGATACGAGTATCTACACCTATGTACAATCAACTTAAGATACATAATTTATTCAAAAAAATTTCGATTGATCTGCGAGAAACCACCACACATATTAGTTCATTATCATTTATGAAGCTTTACAAATTGACAATTACCAATCCCAACAACAATCCACACTTCCTATTTTCCAATTGCAAAAAGAATCTGCTACTTATGAGCTACTACACACCTCACCAAAGACAACATAAAAATGTTTAGAAAAAAAAAAGAAAAGAAAAAAGAGAAACACCAACGAACAGCAACAGAACACACTTTACAAAAGAAAACGTTCCAACAGATACAGTAGCTAACGTGTGCAAGTGAGAAGGCCAATTGTTTTGAACTGTCATAAATCATACCTACTGATGCTGCTGCTCCTGCTGGTGGCTGTTTTTTCAATTCAAACTCAAGGTATGTGTTTTAGAGTGGTCAGGCATCTCTTAAAACGGATTAACACTCTCTTATCAGTCGGTAGATACTATTCACACATAGATACAATATACCCAAAAAGAGCGTCAACTATTAGGAACACGGAATGAAACGAATCTTTTAAGAGAGCTATTATGCTCACACTAACTCATCATGCAAAAGTAGTGGTAACAAGAAAATCAAAAAGAAAAATGTTTTTTGTATCTATGTGTGGTGAGGCCATCGAAACCATGCGCAGTATCTACCGCCATCGCCTGGAAGTGTTGAGCTTGAAATTGAAAAATCTCCCCGAGGATTCTCTACAGACGGCGAATAGTTTCAGTCAGTCAACCACAGACCGTTATACAGTGATCATGTCCAGAGAATTCTCGTTCGTACACGTCTTTGTCGTCAACGCTTCTTCAAAACGAAACAAGTATCTGTCAATCTGAAAGCAAGTGTGTACGTGTGTGTGAGATATAAATAAAAAAAAAAAAAAAACAACAACAAAAAGAAGAAAATCTAAAAAACCAAACCGAAAAAGGAAGAGACAAAGGAACAAGAAAAGAAGAATACTGACAATCACAAGAGGGTTAATTAATATCTGGTTCAATCCCACACAGCGCGCGCCATACAACCAAACATACATCCATGCATGGATGTGTACAAATAGAGTATCTAGAGATAGGCAAACAAGACAGCAGCTCTTCTTCTTCTGCGCTTTGGATCAATCAGAATTTTTGACGTACCAGTGCCACTCTTACTCGTCGTTGCTTCGTCATCGTTGATACTGTTTTGTGTTGTTTTTTTGTTGTATTTTTCAAAGTCTCTCTGTTGCGTTGTGTTTCGGTTAATGTCATTGTGTGAGTTGTTGGAGTACATTCGCTGCCATTCACCATAGTCATCGCCATCGCCATCGCCATTGCCACTATTGCTTCTGTATGTCATTCCCGCAGACATACGGTACGTTCGTTAGTTGGATTCATTCATTCATTCAGTATTTTCGGATTCTGTCAAACGAGACGTTGTCTGTTGTGTGTCCGTCGCTGCCGTTGTCGTTTTCGTCGTTATTCAACAGAAACAAAACAACAGCAAGCAAAAAAATAGTGCTCTATCCAATTGTGCATCTTTCTGTAATTGGCCGCCGCCAAAGTGCTAAAAACTATCTTTTTCTTGTTTTTTTTTTTGTTTTTTGGTTTTTTTAATCAAAGAGGCGTTGCAAAAAATATTTTCTCTCACGATTTTTTTGTTAAGTTTATTTTGCACAATTTCATTCATCTCTTTGAGTGCTAATTGGATTATGAAATCCTAAAAAGAAATTAAGAAAACCAATCCGCCACCTAAACTCCATATCTAGTCAAAGTCGATGAAACAGTTTTTTTTTTATATTTTTTCAATTGTGGATGGAAAGAAATTCAAAAAAAATGAACTTTTAACCGAAAAACTCAAGATACACATACCTACCCTACGCAAGATATGTATACGAAGTGAAGACTGAATAAAAGAAAAATTAAAAAAAAAAAAACAAAAACAAAAACTAATAAACCTAATCAATGTATACGTAAATTTTAAATACAAATTTTGAACCTTCTTAATAATTAAATTAACAAAAAAAAAAATATAGATACAATATAGTTGAAAACAAAGAATAAAAATTAAATTTTAACAAAAATTATCAAATCAAGTATACGATCTTATATGCAATAAAATTAATAAAAAAAGCGAAAATTTTAAAAATTTGTCTTTTTCCCTCTAAAACTCAAATATGAAAAAAATGTATTAAATATATATATATAAAGTAAACATGTATAAGATAATTTAAAAAAAAAAAAAAATAAAAATATAAAGTGTTGTTAAATAAATTTTTAAAGAAAACAAAAAATTCAAGTGAAACAGTGTGAATAGATAAAATAAAAGATAAAATATCTTTACTGGTGATTTCAAATAAAATCTAATTAAATAAGAAAAGAAAAAAATCTGTGAACTTAGAAAAAGATCATATTTACTGTAGCAAATAGAAGCATTTAATTCAAAGTTTCAACAAATTAATTTCCAAAATGTTGCACGAAGCATTGATGTTAGAAATCTACAGACAAGCACTTAATGCTGGGTAAGTTGTAAATTTTTTTTTTCTTTTGTTTTTTGTGTTTCTATTTCAACTTGTGTCTGTTGTAAGTTTCCGTTTTTTTCTAAGTGAACAGAAGGCGCGATTCTCAGTTAAAAATCAGATGTTTATTACGTCCGGTTTCGTTTACTCAGATTAGAACATCTTGTGAGGAATGAAGTGTCATTTTAAAATTGAATTCCCATTGTAGTTACAAATTTTAACTTCAGTTAGTGGAAATTGTGTAAGGAAGTACAATGTGTACAAGTTAGGGCTTCACCATGAGAAAAGTAAATAAAAAATTATTACTTTCGAATCATCGATATCAATTTTATGCGAAAGATAATATCGGAAAAATATTCACCACGGCTTCGGCGGCATATATCAATCTGTTTGAACAAATTTAGGATGATATCACATCAATACCAAAGTGGCTTATTATCTCGTATCTTAGTTCTTGAATTTCGATTGTCTAATTGGCATAGACCTTACTTAGGTCAAGAGTATCAAATCGAAAGTCAAATGCATCCCGGAAACCTATCGTGCAATAAAGTGGCAAGTGGCACCGTCACGTATCCTCCACATCCATAGCATCCGATTTGGTTCATAAAAAGTTATTTATCACCATTCACATCATTTCCAAAGAAAAAACGGTCCAATAGGCAATAATTCCTCAAGCCCAAAATTCACGCCAAAACGTGGCCCTTCGATGATGCTTCGGTTTCTCGGCAACCTTTCTTGGATTTTAATTTTTTGCTTATTAATGTATCCGCTGGAATGAAAATAGGCCTCGTCAATGAAGATGATTTCCTTTGAAAAATTTTCATCAAGTTGTGTTTGCTCGTGCATCTAATCGGGAGCTGGAAATGGTAACTGAATTTTGTAAGCATGCGTATTGAAATCTGAGGATATAATTCGACGTAATGTGTTTTTAGAGAGGTTTAAGCCCTATTTAGGCTTCCGGTCACACTTTCACGTACGGCAGTACGAAACCACTAATGATTTCACTTCTGTTTCTGGGAATTTGTTCAACACATTCAAAATCATACGCTCAGTTGGTCGATTTATTAACACCAAAAAATCACGTAATGCCGATATCCATTTTTTTTAAACACATTTAGCCACCGGGTGTATAGTTATGACTAATTTGCTAGATATCAAATGTTGATATGTCAATCTTATTGTGCAATACCCACTTAAAGCGCGTGCCTATCGACCGAACAACTTTTTAATAATAACGACAGTTTAAAGTGGCAAGATAAAGCTTAATATATCATATCGAGCAGATTTTGTGGAAGAACACTTTGAGATATGCACATTCAATTATGCGATTCTTTAAAATCAATTGGACTTCAATGATATTGATCTGTTGAATAATCTTATTTGATAAACATTGAATTCCATTTAATGCTTATGGATTCCAAACCGCTTTGAAAGCATTTTTAGAAACGAGTTCGTGTTTTTGACAAAGGAGTGTTTTTTTTTTTAAGCCCAGCATGAGTTTATTGCTGGTAAGTCTAGTGTATCTAGTTCTATCCTTTTTCATCTTATATTTTTGAAATCCTTCGTAAGAATATATCTGTTCTCATTGGTCGTACTCAACGAGTTAAAATCGGAACTAAGATTTCACAGGCAATAACATGTTCTTTAGGTATACCACAAGGAAGCCATTTAGGTCCAGTACTCTTTATTATTTTTATTAATGACAGAATGCTGATGGTCGAGAGTAGCCAATAACTTCTCACTTAAATGTAACGATTATTGCTTTATGCATATGGCTTTTCTTAAGAAAAGAACTTAACACTCAGGAGAGTATTAGAACTCTTAAAATGCCGCAGCACTTGTAAAGGTTTTTTTTTTGGAAAATTGCATAGAGATAGAGAGCATCGTTTTCACTTCTCCTGAAACTTGCAAAATATTCTTACTGGTGAACCGGCGAAACACATTTTACTCTGTGTGGAAGCGTCACTTTGCAAAATGTTCGGTGTTGTGGCACTCAAAAGCCAGAATTAATTTTTAAAGTTACATTTTCCAAAAATTACGATCTGGTGCGGTGTACCTATGCTCTAAAATATTCAGAGGTAGATGAACGGAGTGCAATATTGAACATTGGTATGCTATTTTTTGGCATCTGAACCGACATGGAGAACAACTGGTTTCAACAGGATAACACCATACTGCTTGCGAAACAATCAATTAATTGAAGACTATGTTCTCTAATCGATTGATTTCAAAAAATGGTGATTTCAGTTGGTTACCATGATCAATGATGTGACTTTTTCTTTTGGGCTTTATAGTATATAAAAAAAATCAGAATCCCTCGAACAACTTAAGACCAACAAAAAGTGATGCAAAATTATTATTCTCTCAGCGTAGTTCTATTTTTTCCACGGGCAAATCACAATTCCTTCAAAGTGGGTTGTTGAACAGGGAAATTCAAAATACCTTCTGATCAAAAAGTAAATATTCAAACAAACATTCAGAAACTTTAGGTTTTAACATCTGTAATCTGGCGCTCAAATATCTATTTGAACCCCATTGTTCGGAATGTTTTGCGTGATAGCTTTGTAAACAAGTCAGTGTTTGTGTTTCGCAATGTCAAATTTAGGTGATAAAAGAGTTTGGCTAAAATTTTGTGTTTCTAACAGACAGAGAGAATGACAACCTCTGCTCTTAATTCGACCGTATAATAGAATCTATCAGTTTCTGGTTCCTATTCACTGGAATGGTGTTATAATGCCTTTCAATCGCAGTCCACAACTGAGTTTTGTTTTTGAAATATCTGTAGGTCCTGCCCACAAATTCTCAATTGGATTGAGATCGCAGGACTGAGAGGGCCGTGGTATTACCGAAACTTAATGGTACCGCAACAAAGCACTTACCAATTTTGATGAAGTACCTGACCGTAACATGATGGCCTTTTAAATATCACGATAACTTCATAAAATCCTTTATTTGAAAAATGCGCCCAACTCCAAACCAAAGAAGGAAAACCAACAGCATGACGCTACTACCTCCATGTGTCATTGTTTTTTTTTTTTAGTGAACACGTGGAACTCCAGGGTTTTACATTGGATGCACCCCAATTTGTTGGTTTTTTTTTTTTTCCTTTACCAAATAAATAGATACGTGTGCTTAAGGTTTAATGAAATTTTTGTTTTAGAATCAAATATAATTGATACAATTTTTTATTCAAATGTCCGCAGCTTTATTATTATTTTTTTTATAGTTAGTGCGCGCTCAAGGGATTTGTGTACCCTTAAAATGTTTGTACACAACACGGACGAGGGAAGGCTGTTTTGCATATTTCCAGCAATTTCACATCGAATGTTCGCCTTCAAACCTTGTTGTCATCAGCCTCAAAGAAAAGAGCCAAGAGTCGTCCACGCTTCTAATTGTTAGGGGCATGACTGGCGATAAGACCACCTTCGAATTCATTAATTTGATTGTTGGACGCGTGTCATTTACCCGAAAATGTGCCCATCCACTAAGAATGATTTTTCGGTGAAAATCCACATCTTCTTCCATTTTCAGTTGACCTCAATTAGGGAAAGTTCGACCAAGATGGTCCCTTAGCTTTAGCTTTTATTATTTAGATCTTATACGGACAAGTAGCTAATACTTTTCGCAGGAACATTCGAGAGATGCCAATTTCTTCAAAATGATATGGAATCGATTGATTGCGGTCTTAACTCACCGACTCGCGTACAGCCACAACTTTTCTGTCTTACTGCCACTGTGGTGAATGAGTCGATTCGAATTCGCTTACTTCTTGTTTAAATGCTTATCGGGGCAAGTATAGCGTCGAAAACAGTATATAATCTTGAATATAAATATACCATCTATCCAAGGATAGTATGAGTATACGTGCGTTGCTAGATCTTTCTTCTTTCTAAGATTTAAACCAAAACCAGCAATTCATCTTGCAGAAACTTTCTTCGGTTAGCTGAAGCATTACACAAAGGGGTTGTTCTTATTCAAATTCACTATTCTATATACATATATACTATGTTACGGACCACATATAGTAAATTCAAAAAAAAAAAAAAAAATTGATTTCAAAGTCGGCCGGCCATGTCAAAATGTTTCTTGTTGGTCATGATGCCATTTTCCCAAAAATGGTGTTAACACTCTATCATGCCAAACTCATCGTCGCCTATCGTAATTTTCTTCTAGCTATTTCTGAATTTCATTGTTCATATGGTTAACAATATTTTAAAAAATAAAAACATGTTAAAGACATTCCCAGTTCATGTCAACGGCGCCTAATGAGAAGTGGCCGGACGTTGAAATTACCATATTTAAATGAAATATATTAACACTTAATTATAGCGTAAGATGATCCATAATATATACATTGCTCTTGATCAACCTCCATGACTTTTACATATTAACTGACAAATGAAGGCCAAAACAACATGAGAAAATAGCTGTGAAATACATCCGGTTACCTATTTATGATTTTGATATGAGCCTCATATTTTTAACCGCAAAATTAGAAGTGCCAAAAACTGATAAGTAAAAAAGTAAAGATTTGATATCAGTGCTGTTGCTGAATCGAGTCCTCAGTATGCCAGTGGTTTTACGGTCAGTATGGCAAGCTCTATAGTTCCGGAACAATATATCGTCCATATTTTTGAGAAGAAATAACTGATCACTGTCTGGTAACTTGACTATGTAATGTAATGCGAGCTGTAACCTCATTTTGGGTCATCCCAGGCAGTGCACCTTTGATGGAGTATTTGAGTCTCATGGGTGTCTTCTGAATTCCGTCATACTCCAGAAATGACAATTTTGCTTGTTTTCGATGAAAATAATTTTGAAATTAAGGGTGAATGATGTGAAAACATTCTTCTGGTGTTAGTTCCTTTATAATGATGTCCCAAACGTATTTTACAGTCTTCATTTCTTTTTTTTTTTTAATTTTTTCTTTGATATTTGGAAGGTATTGGTTTTGAATAACTTTTTAAAGGTTTTCCCAACTTGTTTAAAATCGGTACATGTTCTTTCCGCTTGGCAATTCGGTCGTACGAATTAGATGTGATCGAGTAGGTCTTCCTCAACATCCATATTTCGCTTGTCGTTTCATTCTAGGCTGGTGACTTTGGAACATGTTAAAGTTGGCAAAGCCTTTATTACAGATAATGTCTTACTATCCATTACTATTCACCATTTACCAGATGAAGTTTAGGACTATCGACAGGTAAAGATAACTAAAAACTAGATGGTTATTAAACATGGATCGATATATATTCAAACTACATACTAAAATAGTGAAAACTCACTACAAAAACGCTGAAAAAATCGCGCAAACGTTTTGTAAAGTTTATATAGCCTTTGGTCATCATCAACCGCCTTCTCACACAGCTATAGTGAACTTAATCGATAAATTTGAAAGTCCTGTACAGGTGAGTGATACGAAGATACAAATTCGTGGTCACCCGGCAAAGTCAGCTGAAAATATCGCCGCCATATCTGAGAGTGTGACTGAAAACCCTGGTGTGTCTATTTCGAGATGATCACACGAATTGGGCCTATCCGCAACCATTTTTCAACCCATTTTGCATAATCATCTTCGCTTACATGCCTACAAGGTCCATTGCCATAAGAATTGAACTGTATAACGCCGTAGTTTCGACGATTGGCAGCTGGAAATTAATGAACAAGATCATGGTTTTTTACACAAATTTATTCTATGTACGTAAATAAACAAAACTGTCTCATCTCGTAGGAAAAATAAGGGAAAAATCTCTCCATTAACAACGAGTGTCAGTTTGATTCAGTTTTTGGACCTGCAGTGTCATTGGATCATATTTTTTCAAAAATGACGCTCTTACGACCGTTAGTCAGACTGACTTTTTTTCGCCTAAAAGTGGTGCTATGGACTTGGAGCACGTTCACTTTCAGCCAGACAGCGCCAAATGTCACACAGCTGGTAAACAATGTCTCTATTGCGTGAAAAACTTTTTCGGCCTGTGATTTATCAAAATGAAGACGTCAATTGGCCGTTAAGAACATGCGGTTTAACTCCATTACTTTGGGTCTATGTTAAAGAAAAATCTAAGCCAATGCTCCATCAACGATTCATGCACTAAAAGAAAATATAGAAGTGTCGATGTTATATGTAAAATATGTATTCGTATGGTGTTTCTTCTGCTCATAACTGATAATTTTCGTAAAAAGTTTATTACACACCAGACACTTACAGATTTCACAGCCGTGGATGAAAGAATTATCAATTCTACATATTACTATGTGGAAAACTTTACAAAAAAAATCTCGCTCTACACTTATATAAGATCCAGCTGGGGCAAGTACCAAAGGAACAAAGCCAAGTCTACAGATTGGGCTCCTAAAAAGCTTTTTGTCGACCCTTGTTCTTGTCGGAAAATCATCTTTAGTGACGAATTCGTTTCCGTTTAGCTCTAAATGACATTTGGAATTATACTTTTACTAGTGATACCTGATCTTTAGTGACGTGGATTATTTTTGACACAGATGTTGGCCGGATTTCGTGTTACAATTGGCTATTGATTGTAATAAGAGATTTGAATAGTGAAATGAATAAAAAATATAACTAAGAAAAGAGACCTTACGAATCTACCTTGAGGGTCACCTTAACGCAAAAGAAATATATTTTAACCACGTTTAGATGGATATAAAATGATCTGTACTAAAATGAATCAATTTAGCGTGATAAACTGGACGCAGCTAGCTAAAAACTGAGCTGACAGTCAGTTTATTGCAGAAATTGTGATATTTTCTCTTAAATTTTTAACTATCACAGCAGCACCACTCTTGTCACTGGCTGAAAAATTTGATTGTCTCAGAGCTACCTGGTTAGCTTTACTATCAGAAAGAGTTGGAAATTGGAACTTCGATGTCAATTATTTTAAACAAAAGATACAGAGACAATTTCAAGGCTGATATGCGATTGTTGATGATCGCTTTCTGTTAACATTATATCAATCCTCGGATTAAGCCCATCATGGTTGTACGTAGATTATTACTTGAGCTTTGAGAAAAAAGCAACTTAAACCAAGGCGTTCTTGGTTTTCAAAAGACTCTCGATGAAAATCAATATACTTTTGCATGCGTTTGAACGATTTTCGAAGAACTTTTTTCCACTCCGAACGAGGTAACTCTAAAACATACGTTTTAAACGTATCAACCGCTTTTTCAGGCGTCGGAAAACCTTGACCTCGCTATTTATGTGCGGGAATAAAAATAAGTCATTGGGTACCAAAACAGGGCTGTACGGTGGGAGCCCCATAAATTCGATGTTTTGAAGAAACAGGCAACTATTTCCTTCGAAGTGCTTAGTAAGCGAACTTTTCTTGGATTTTCCTCGACTTGAAAGACCTATACGGTTGACTGCTATTTAGTTCCAGGCTTATCATAGATCCATGATTCGTTGCTTGTTACGATCTTGTAGACGTCTTTTAGAGCACCGCGTCGATTTTTTTCAACATTTCTGGTATCCAAAGCGAGAAAATCTTTCTGATGGCTGTACGGTAGACTGTTGATTAGCTCCGGGCTCATATGCATAGATTCATGATTCATCGCCTGTCACTGCGACATTTCTTTGGATCAATCGGGTGATTGTCAAACTATGCGGTATCCAAAGCGAGGAAATCTTTCTGACGGCCAAAGGTTCATACAATATTGAAAGTATCCAAGTGGAACTAATGCCCTAGTATGCCTCAATTCCACGATAACTCATATCACTGATTTTCCAATATCAGATCCAACACAACATCGATGTTTTCTGGCACAACAACCGATTTTGGGCGACCTTCACGATATTTGTCCTGGTACGAATGACGACCAACGTTTTAATTTGAAAAACTAGCTAAACATCACCATCGGCGAAAATATTCAAAATTTAATTCCATTCTTTGACTGAGATGAATTTTTCAAGTGTTTTTTTAAAAACGCAAATTGCACACGTATGACAAAGTTTTCTCAGCACGTGTAACATTAAAAACGTCAATTTTTACGACGTTGATATTAGATTTGACTTATCTACACCGGTTTTGATATATCTCAAAACTTAAGTAGTAACCTACGTAGTCACAGATACGATGGTATCTCAATGATACTATCAGCGTACAAACCACACCATACGATACACTTTTTTGGACTGAAAAGTCACTTGCGGAGCGCTCTCACTCCATATATGTACTCGTATGGCAATTTTGATTAATGACGTATTCGTTGAGTCGATGGGCCTCATCGCTGAGCAGAGGTTTGCAATACAATTCTTGATCATCTTAGCCATTGGTTTCGATTTCTTTCAACGAAGATCCCACGCATGCCATGATCCAACAGGTTAGGTCAAGATCTTTTCGCAAAAACTTCGAAGTTGTGAACGGATACTCCCGTGAAATGACAAATTCGGCTCTTTAATAAGATTGGATTCAACTGCTGCGTTATATTCTTCGGAACCCATAGGTCTCACTCTTATTATTGGTCTTAGATTGGCAAATCAAGCGATTGGCGGTTATTCGGTCCATAAAACTGACAAATTACTCGATAAGTATATGCAATAGTACGCTGATTCCGGATATGAATCCTAAGGCTGTTGGGATCTAAAGCTATCCCCAATGAATTCAATGGACAGTTATCTCTGTAGGAAACTCCAAGTGATAGGACGTTTATAAGGGGTTCTGGCTCCCATAAAACTGGACACTTAAGAACGAAAAAACTGGATACAAATACAACAAGTAGGTCAAGGTCCGGTTGCATAAGAATGATTTGTCGGTGGGTAAGCCAGAGTACAGAGTTATGTACAAATATTCAATTCTTGGATGCCAGCTACAAGGAAGCGATTTTTAACTTCAAGAAGTTCTGGTGAAACAAAACAGCGTCGATGCATTGATGTTAGAAGTAAGTGTAACCCTTAACCTCATATTGCTATCTTCAATAAATGTTAGCCCTTTCGATTATCCTTAGATCTAGCCAGTGATAAACCATCATTTTAGGCAACATACTCATTAAGGCAACAACTCAAACTTTGTGTTGGCTAATAGAAATTAAAAATGAAGTCCAACTGAATCAGTTAACGAAAACGTCAAACTTTTCGACCTACTAAGCTATTTTTAAGATACCCATACCTTAAACTAATTTAAAAAAAATTAATCAAAATCTTTCGAGTGGCTTATCTCCTTACAAAAAAAAAAAAAAAAAAAGATAGAAAAAACACAGCCAACATTTTCAACTTGCACTCAAAATACTCGTTCTATTTCCTCAAAAATTTGATATTAATTTTTTTTTATTTTCTTTTAATGTGTCAGATGAGATTGACATTCCATGTCCAATGTTATCAGCAATGTGTCACATTTTTTGATTGTAAGAAATCTATTTGAAGACACCAACAAACTAGCCAAAAATGCTCGGAAATTTATGACTGTGTAGCATGAATATGTCATGTTTTGATGACTTATCACTTTAGTTGGGAAACAATATTCTTCGTTATTCGGTTCTTCGAAGGCTATTCAAATGTACGCGCTTGAAGATTATTACGGAAATAAAGTAATAAACGTGCCCGGACCTAGAGTGATATATTATTTTGGTGGTCTACGTGATCACTATCTTAATGGTCACATAAAGAATCTGTCCTTGCGGTTGGAAACCACCACTTGGTGTCTTAACATTTATGTACAATAGAAATACAAGATGTTGACGAGTTAGAAAAGTTTGCGACAAAAGAAGACAAAATTCGGTTTTTGGTAGTTAAATAGCAATAAATAATCGAAATGATATCGTAAATTTTGGTTTTCTGATGAGGTTAGGGTTTTTATTCTGCATCTAGGCGCCGCACTATGGGACCTCAAAAATCTTTAACTTTTTTGTATTTATTGATGTATATTTGGGCTTTTAAATAATGTACAATAGCTTCCTTCAACATTTTTTTAAAATCTTTTCCAATCTGTCGGTCTCATACTTGATATAAATGGATCCGAAGTAAATAACAAAGTGTGGAAAACGTCTTCATTTGTTGCTGCTCTGGAGCACTTTCTAGAGCATTTTTTGTAGTCTTTATTACGCGATTCCTGGGCATCTTTCGACAACTGACCTATTGGCAATACCGCGAAATATTTAGTGATGTTCCCACCAGTGATCAGTATTTTATGGACTCAAGGGGGCATACTAACTGGATCAAAAAGTATTCAAAAAATTAAAAATACAAGTTTATTCATCTAAATCTATATCGTCCCCTTCAAAGTAATCCCCATCGACTGCAACACACTTATGCCAGCGCTTAATCTAATACTTGAAACAACTCGATTGAACAGAAAGAAGTCACAGGGAGCCAAATCAGGTGAATGCGGTGGCTGTAGGATGGTATTTGTAGCATTTTTACGAATAATGATGGCACTGTGCGATGGTGCGTTATCATCGTGCAAAATCCACGAGTTTTCTGCCCACAATTCTGGTCTCTTTCGAAGAAATTGCTTCACGCAAACGTCTCATAACGCCCAAATAATACTCTTTGTTTACTGTCTGGCCTTCTGACTGAAAACGACGTGGTTTTGGTGAACGCTATTCACTTGCCTGATGTCTGGATTGCATGTAGTTCTCATAAGCCCATGTCTCGTCTCCAGTAATGATCTGTTTGATGAATGTGGGATCGGATTCAGCCTCGCAAATCATCTCTTTTGCGACGTCAACAAGGTCTCTTTTTTGCATGAAATTGAGGTCTTTTGGCACCAAATTTGCTGCTACACGACGAAAACCCAAATTATTAACCAAAATGTCTTTTACGGATCCATAGGCAATGTTTCTGATGGTTAATTTGCGGTTATTGACAAACATTTCTTTTACTTCATCAATGTTTTCGTCGATTCTCGATGTCGATGGTCTGCCACTGTGTTCATCATCTTCAATTGACTCACGTTTTCTTTAGAGAATCGTAGCCGAAACACTTTTCGAACATTTCCAACGTTCGCGCACCATTAAATCCATTTCTAAAATTGTAAAAAATCGCCAACACACACAGAGATAGATGTACTCTTGGCTACGTAACTTTTGCAAATGTTAACCTATGACGCTAAGATTTAGAGGGAATATGTTGCCAAGTAGCTCTATCCTCTGCACATATTTTTTCTTTGCTTTTTTTGTTCTTAGGTGTAGTTGCGGACAATTTCCCGAAAGAAAAATCGGGATCCAAGCATGCAAAGGTCAAAAACGATACTGATATGTATTTTTATTTTCTGATTTAGATCGCACTTTGACTAAGTCATTCATTTCTCCTGGTTTTGCTCCACAGATAGTAAACACAGCGCTCGAACTTGTATCAGTAAGGACTTGAGATACTTTTCCATCAATCATTGTTAAAAACAGTTCATGTTTGATTACAATTCTTTCACCATCTTTATTTAATAGAGTGGCGTGTCACATATTTATCTGTACTCGTATATCATAAACGATAGCTCTGTCGAACTTAAGTAATTTTGCAAACTCGATGGAAATCGGACGACAATATCTTACTGAAGAATAAGTGCGGTTTTGTCAAAGAACCTCGTTTGTATCCATATTAATAAACTTTATTGGGACAAATAAAACGATAAATAATGTAGAGTCAGAAATTAAATGATCTTCTCCTGGAAATATTTGTTCATATTCACTTTGTTGCGAAGAGCCATCGCAGGCCCTCTTGGTAAGGAGCTTGAGATTTTTCGATCTAGGTTGGTAAATAGAGTCAATCATCAAAGTGGTCTACCAGATCTTGCAGCTTGATTGAAGAACCGATATCAGTTAACTTAATGCTCGGTGCTGGTGGATAGCATACTTTTTTAGCCATAAAAGACCTTAGATATAGGTACACTGATATTTTGACAGATCTGAACCAATGTAAATGCTCAAAGCCTCGAGGATAGAATAGAAAGAAACAGTTCCGGTGTCATGCGATATTTGCTTCGTTCATTATTTCTTTTCTGTCTTCTCTATTCATACTATAAAAAAGGCTTCTTCTATTTCGCCTTAAGCCCTTAGTCCATGTACGTATGCGTTATGTATATGTTCTTGACCGTTATCTTCAGATTTTTCAGACAATTTTGGGTAGATTTGGGCAGAATGGACATTTTTTGGGTATTTCAGAAATAATTTCTATTTCTTAATGGATTAAATTAGAATGTTCCAATTGCGTTTATTTAGAAAGTAGAACCTATAAGCTTTTCAAAAATATATAACACTTATGTGGATACATTTGCGGTTACAAAGAGTGAAGGTGTTAAAAATTTATTTCACAAAACTGTTTGTGTGACATAATTTCTTTCAAGAACTTTAGGCATATGTTTTTGATATAACGGTTGATTGTAAATGCTAAAAATGTATTAAAACAAATAATTTATACATTCATCTTGCCATTTTATTTGGTGTAAACATTGAAATTTTACTTTTGAAAAAAAAAAGATTTTTGAGACGATAAGCGCTGGTTGGCCCCATAGTGCGCCGTTTGGTAATTTTTATTTTTTTTTCTGCGGATTAGCTAGATAAACAAAGTTTAGAAGACCTTTGACCATCTATCGATTATAATGGAAGCAAAATCATTCAGACAAATTGCAGCGAAAAGTTGATTTGAATTTCATGTCAAAATTACGAATTATAAATGTCAATCAGATCATGATAGCTGACTTCCTGTATATGGCCTAATACAGATTGCACGCAGTGCAAATATATACTCATATTGCCACTGTTATCAGATTATTTCTCGAGCAGTTCCTTTGAAAATTAACTCTTTAGCAATTTCCATTCATAAATCTAGCTGTCATATCGAATTTTATTGCGCGCTAGTTTAAATTGTTATCACTAACAAGAATCAACTAATAAGGCAATTACAGCACGGAATAGTTTGTTTACAAATCAAGATTGTTTATTGAGATTTGTGTACTCTGATCCATAAATAATAATTTTTTTTTTTCTGTTTTGTTTAAATGGTGTGAAATTTTGATTTAAACATGACAGGAATGGGAATGTCCATAGTCATAAAGGGAGCATGTGATATATGGTTCTAGTGACATCAGAATTTTAACTCGTTATTTGCTAGGAAAAATCGATCGTTTGGTCAAGGTTTGTCACAATTTATGGTATTTTCTTTAATTTTGAAGCTTCCGGGTTCTAGATGCCAATGACATAAAGGCATAGGAATAAAATTTCATTTCTTAGTTGCATGACATATATCACGATATAAGTCATTATAAAAGGGAACCTTCAAGTGCCAATTTACCTTGATCAGATACATTTTCAAAAAGAAATATTTCATTTGTGCCATGACATTTCTCTCGTGACATATTTGCAATCAGTTGCAATTAATATTTAAAATAAATTTTACCGCTGATTAATCTACTGGGCACAGCCATAATCGACATCAATTTAAAAACGAAATTTACATCTGATTGAAAGACAAATATCTCTTGATATATATCATAACACACTCATTAAAAAAGGGAGATAAAATAATAATTAACTACCATTATTGTTGACAGCAATTTCAACAAAAGAAAATCTACATCTGATGATTCCAACACAATAGATACATGTTATGGAAATATGACGATAATTAAAGCTTGTAATTATATCATCTAGGTAAGGTGTCATAATCGTTCTATTGCCTTCAGATTTTCAAGGCTAATAAGACCATTAGAAAGCCTGATTAATGAGTTCAATCTATTACCTTTGACTTTGTGTTACAATAACTATTTTCTGTGTTTTATTCCATTGCTATGTGGTGAGTTCAGAGATTTATTGTTGGGTGTTTACTCAGTTCTAAGTCATCTAAGGTCTTAGTTATATCGTTAATCTATCTTCACCTCCCATGATTTTTCATATGGCCTTCAATAAAAAACAAAAATTGATAATAGGAAGTACGTTAAAGCCAATGAAACATACATAGGTTTACCTAAATCTGTTTCTCTTTGAAAGCCATGTTAAGTCGTCAATATTGATTTTCTCTGATAACTCTTAAGTTACAAGGTATTTTACAAATCCAATAGGATGAATCTGATCTACAAGTTTCCGCATCTCAATTTTTTGTAGAGCAGTGATTGTGCTATTGATTTAATTTTTACCACAATTTATTCATTCGTTGCCCGCCGAGAAGAATAAAATCGATCGCTATAACGATGTACCTTTCACAAATGCCATGCCATGATATTTAAATTAGTTGAAAGTGTAAAGGACAATCATAACAATATAAAATAAAATAGATCAAACGAGAGCGCCACACAACAGTTTTTGATCGTTGATGTCCTCATGCAAAATATTTATTTACTTAGATATCCGGGCTGGACCATGGTCTCAGATATGCCCCTTCAGCTAGCCCGAAGTTGACTGTGACTGAGGTACCCTTCCACATAACATAAATGCGCCATTTAACCTGAGGTCATCCTCTGTTACAATATCCCTTTGGGTAAGAGGTGAAAATATTCCGGGCCGTGACCTAGCTATCTAACCCGGATTATCCGAAACGTTTCTTTCATTCTCTATTGATGCAAACGGGACCGAAAATTACCCGAAAATATTTTCATCAGCTTACCTCGGTATCCAAGCTTCTGCGACATTAAAGAGGACTGGGATGATCAGTGTTCTCATACAAGATAGATGCTATAGATATATTCTATGTTTTGGACCTTCTGTTTCCGTAGTCATGGTAGTCGAATGTAAAGTTCCTTTTAGACCGATAGCATTTTTAAATCGTTTAAGGCCTATTAGTTCCTAATTGTGACAAAGTAAATTGTGTTTTGCTGTTGTTCCTCAGGTTGCTACGCAAGCAAATAGCTCTAAGCCAAATTGTAGGCTGGCAGTATCTAATTACTAGGATTAAAAGAAAATACATATTTTTTTATACAAACGTATTGATTTTTATTTATTTCAAAAAATAAGATTTGCCATTAATTAGAAAAACCACATCTCTACGTCCTCTAATCCACGCTCTTTTCACATAATCGGTCATCACATTTTCTTACATTTGGAGCCGTATTTTATGCTTTAGTTGACTGAGGATCGTCGTTATAAACCTTCTTTTGCACATGGCTCCGAAAAAAGGAGACGCGGGCCATATTGTTGAAAATAAACATCATCCAGATCCAGTCCTTCAAAATCCGTATATATAAACTCATTGATCATGCTTTAATAGCAGAACAACCTAATGGCATTATTTTCGACGAATGATGCCAAGAAACCTTTTTTTTGGCTAAATTTCTCATCAATTTCATGCTTTTGCGATACCTTATGAGCAAAGATACGACACGGTTGATGTACGGAAAGCTTAGGTTCTAAGCCTAATTCAATTGATCCTTATAGGCTTTATCACTCTTTATGCACTCCTCCAAGTGTTGTTTATGACATGCCAAAACATGGGTTTTCAGCCATACTTTGAGCTATAGGAGCAATATTTTCACATTTCACATCACTTACTTGACCCAATAACTCAAAACTTCTGAACCAACAAAAATTTCAGCAACAAAAAGGGTCCTAAGAGCTAGCACAATATCTCACCGTTGAGGATGATTTTGAGGCATCGATGTTTATAAGACTTTAGATTAATTGATCAGGACTGGTTAAGCCAACAAATTCTCAAATGCTGTGGCCGGTAGTTGTACCATACTTACTCTATTCAGAATGATATCGAGGATAATGGAATCCCAATTTATTTGTAGGAATTTCACAACAAAAAAGACAGCTAATCTTAAGAGCCCGCTGACATGGACAGAGTATCGACTCTTAATGAAAAATATTGATTACATTTTCTGTGAATAACTGCTTCTTTTTGAATCAGATACATGCGTATCTATGTACACTGTTTTATGAATTTTAAGCATCAGCGAAGAACATAAGTAGTACCATTCAACTAATTATAAAAAAAATCTTACAATTTGTTTTACTCACTTACTAGGCTAACTGTCCTCAACAGAGACTCAATTAATTTCACCATCTGGTGGCTGGTGTCCACTTTTCTCACCAAATTAGATGTCCAATGTTTGATGAAAAAACAAATAAAAATATACCCAGAATCTCATGCCATTTTTCTATATATAATGTATTTCCCCTACCGATCGCCATTTCTTTTTTGGCATCCTTACAGATCCTTGAAACTTATATTCACTGACTTCTTTTGTAAAACTGTTTCCGCCCCTTGGAGATCAGTGATCTTGTCAGTCATGTCACATTCAGGTATATCAATTAAAAAGGGCATTTTACCGTCGGCATTTCCTTTTTCTTCTGATACAGAGTATCGCAAACGTAAGTAAGCATTAATCTACATGTAACACAGCTGTCAGTTGAATCAATACTTTCAAGGACTACTTGAGGATACCAAAAAAACTTTGACGTTTAAATTTGTGAAGAAGCCAGTTTTTTGATCAAATTGCTTTGTCCGAATGAATTACTGATCGAGATGATGAAGATGATCTTAAGTCATGATTGTTTTCGTGGAAAAGATACTTAATCAATCAGGTTGAAAAATTTAATCAAATAATGGAAAATCCGAAAGAAGTGACTAATTTGCACATTCATTGGACAAATCCGTCAATGATGGCGAAAATTACTCAACTTTAACTCATCATCACGATGTCGTCTCATTTGATCGTTCCACTTAAAACGATCCTCTTAGTATCATGTTAAAAGAGTTCCACACCCGAAGAAAGTACTTTATATCCATTTGCTTACTATCATCAAGACTTTGTCTCCAAAAAAAAAAAAAACAAACAACAACAACAACCTTATGTCATGCAACTTATCTCAGCTCCTGGCCTAAAGCCTGAGAGAGCCGATGTAAAACAATTTAATAACGACATGCAAATCGATTAAATGGAATCATGCTACTCCAGTTATTAATTGAAAGTTGTAGTTGCTTACGAGTATGGGCTAAACAGGTGGGGTGTTGAAGCTTGCTCTTCTGGTTTACACCTCGGATACTGGTTTACGTTGATTTTATTTTTATTTATTTTTATTTTTTTTGTAGTACTTTGTTGTACTGACACTATTAGATTACACAGGCATTCAGTTGTAATCATCATCTGATATGACATGATCAGCGAGAAGAGAATTTTTTAAAGTACTCGTAGTTTGTGTGATTATATTGAGATATCATCATGACGGAAGGGGATTAAGAAGATGAAAATAAATGAAATCGGCACTTAAGATTAGGTAACATGGAAAAGAATATGAAAATGATTAGTAGATTTTTGTAGAAGCTAATAGTTGCAAGTAGGCTTTTGAGGTTTGCTGAATGTGACGAGAAACATGTATCGGGTGAAGATGAATCTGAGAAGGTGGTAGAAAGATCAGATCAGATTCAGAGAATTTTATGGGATTGTGGTTTTGATTGAAGTCTTACACACTGATCTTGTTTAAGTTGATCGATTTGGATTCGGATTTCAGTAGAGACAAAGAATTTTTGGCAACTACAGCGCCTCTTCATTGACGTATGTTTATCTCATTAATTCAACACTTACGAGTACGAGAAACTACCATCAGATAAACTTAATTTTTTTTTTTTTAGATCCGCCCTTATAAACCTGTGAACATAAGACGGATACCCGAAGCGCCAGGTGCCGATTGTACGGAAGTAATGGTACTAGTAATGTGTTACACACAACTGATCGAATTACCAGGACGACTATTTTGTTCGAGGAAATGATTGTTCAACATTAAAGTTTTCGGCTTTCAGACTTTTGAGGTCAATTAGACGATCTCTATAGTTTAGTATCTGCTGAATACATCTGTTTTTCCCAACAATGGCATATGCTACATAACTGAGATCAACCAGAAAGTAGTGCCATTTGTAGAACGGATGGAAGGGCATTTTCTCTTGTCACATTTGTAAACAAAAATCCTGACAACACACTTCCTAATGCGTGATACAGTTGTGTATTGTACATCTGTATTTAGTAATCGCCTTTAAGATATTGGTATGGTGGAACAGCTTTTCGGAATAACCCAATTCAAACTACATTTCAAAATTTATGATGAGCAAAGCCATTCTCACTACGACTGCATTTTCCATGATCTTTTGTAGAAGTTGATGTGGCTAGCGCATGATCGCTAAAGAGAAAAGACTTTTTCCTATACAAGAAGTAGGCCTAGTACCAGTACCCACCAAACTTTGACATCAGTCTCCGGGGTTTGTTGCGTTACTTACTAGTATGCCTAGCATATTTTGCCTTGTCTACAGTCTTTCCTTCAGAGAGACATAAGAAGGTCACTGACATCTTTGGAACGTCGGGAAACCTGTGAATGGAAACTCAAACCATTTGCATTTATGCTCTTAACAAATCCAACTATCGATGAAACCCTTAAGCGAGGACGTTGTCAGTGCTGACGCAGATTCGAACCTTGAGAATGTATGAAGACCGAGTAGAAGCCAAAAGCACTACTTTCAAAGTAACAGAAGGTCACTGCGTTAGATGACATGCCTATAGGGCCAGAGTTAAAAGTCAGTGGGCGTCATCAAATCTCCAGTGCGTTTTACAATTTTAAGAATGCAGTCTATGACTTAAATATCAAGGGAGAGTAACTCTTCAGTGTGTCTGGGTCTGAGATAGGCTTTCGACACATGCCTTTCGTTGAAGTCTGGTAATACCAGCAGTGACCTATTTTTGTGAAATCTTGTTAAATCAGAAAACTGACGTATAGGATAGAATTGGTCTTGTCATAGACGTGTAGATCAAAAGGCCCCTCCTCGGTGAGAAGCATCACGTCTTGTTGAAAGCTTCTTTATACTGCCAAAAGCCCGAAATCGTCTGGAAGGCTTTTGACATGACTCTTGGAGAACAGACGGTGATGTCAGCTTTGTCCTTCTCGTAATGAGAACAAATTTATGTCTAAGATTGCCTGCGTTTTTTAATAGACGTTAGAGCCATTGAGAGTGTTAAGCAGTAGGTCAACCAACATGCGCCGTAGCAGTAAAGACAGAGTGCCACATTCAGCTTCAAACTCATCATCGTCAACAACTAGTTATCTAACCGAGTTTGAGATGCCGTCAAGGCCCATCTGACCATCAAAGAGATCTGTTTATGGTGTTGTTGAGAGCTTGGCTCTAATCAGCTAAAGACTAAAAGGCTAAATGATCTTTTTTCCAAGACAATGATCAAGATAACAAGACATCAGTGTTGTCAGACATCAAGAAGGTGGTACTGGGCGTAGACTCACAGTGCAGGCTTCCTATTGTGTGGTACAAAGAACATATTTAGCAGATCATATTCCATATTTTGTATCCGATGCTAAGCTTTATATATTTGCGCTAAAAGCCAAGGATCAAATGTCAGAGAACTTCAGTGTCCCGGACAACTTTTCGTTCCTGTTTTCTTCATTCACATGATAATGAATACATCTTGAGCATGTTGCATAACAAAACACAGCAAAACTCGAAACATTTTCATCAAAACCATTCCATGTTTGAAAATTCACATATCACATTCATTTCAGGCATACTTCAAACTTCATTTCTAAAAATAACTTCCCTCAACAGATTACACTTCCTATTAACCTCACATTTCTCTTCACATTGTTTCATCTGATCGCGAACAATTAGTCACGATCAAGTCCTCCGCCCATCGTCGCTTGCCCCCGTCGGCTTCATCTAACACGCATATTCAATTTGGCGCCAACCCATAAGTCTAACCAACCCCATCCCACTCACTCTAATTAAAATTCTTACATGTACTGTACTCGTATACAGTATCTGAGTATCTGAGAGTTGTTTGGGAACTTTAAGTCGGTACTTAGTACGTTTTAATGCCAATTGATACGTCAATCATGAACACTGAACGGTGAATACATTTAAAAACAGTTATTAACATAAACACAAGTATCTAATAATTGTTTGGAGATACAATCGAAAGTTCATAGTCGCAAATAGCTTATAAATATCTACTACCCGCTGGTATTTGATTTTGATTGATATCAAAGCATCTAGTCAATTTACAGTGTTTAACAAATGATTGTGTGCATTCTTTGACTTATTGTGGAATGCATGATCACCATGCAGTCACTGTACGATCAACTGAAAAAGATACATAAATGGAAATGAATGCAGTTGTGCAGAATCTCAGAATGTAGGCAGTCAGTTTTAGGATGCGAACAGTCACAGAATTGCGTTGACAATTTCTGAGATTATTTTGGTGCTTAACGATTTGTTCGCTTGCATGAGGTTTGATGAATGTTTAAGCATACTGATAAATCCAAAAATGGAGACAAATATTTGATAAGTGTCTCTGCAGATCCAAGATCATTTACCGACGGAAATTGTATTTATAGATACTTCGTCTTACCGCAGTTTTCATATAATATCTAACACTCTTCTCTCTTTTCGTTTGCAGTGCTCTACCAAATCCGCGTCCACGATCAACGGAATCGGCCAACTCCAGTGAACGCTGTCCATCGCACGATTCAAATTCTTCAGCAGAAAATGGCAGCGCCGGCGGAGGTAGTGCTGGAGGTGGCGGTAATCCCTCCAACCTCATGTCAAACTCACCAAATTCCGTATTCCCATCGATGATTCCACCACAAGCCAATAATAATAACTCATCACACCATCATCACCATCCGCATCATCAGCAACCACCACCGTCCATGGAAGCCTACCTACATATGGTTGCAGCTGCTGCCCAACAATATGCCCATTTTCCTTTAGCCGGCGGACGTTTACCCATTCCAATTCCACCAGCAGCCACAGCTGATCCTCACTTCAAGTTGCCACCTCAAGCATCGCCAACTGCGTCTAGTAATAACTCAGAAGCATTAGATTTCCGAACAAATTTCACACGTGCAGCCTCCGATGCCGATGCCGATGAAGAAGACGAAGGAGAGGATGCCGATGAAATGGAGGACATTCAAGAAGATGCCAATAATCCACTTGATCTCTCTGTAAGCTCACGTAAACGAAGTGCCGATGAAGATGAGCCATCAGCACAGACTCCCCATCAAACCAAAAAAGTTTTTAAAAGTTCACCGCCGCCAGTTACACCGCCATCATCTGCTCCATTAATGCCAACTGTCAATCCATATCTTGCCGCTGTAGCAGCTGCTAATATTTTCCAAAATGGACCATTCCCATCGGGAGGATGGAATGGCAAGAATGACTTGGTTATTGATCCAACTAGCTGCTTGGAAAAGATGACCGATTTGGTGAAAGGACCACGAAAAGAAAAGTCTCCGAGACAACAGCCGCCGGTACCCCCAGCTCCACCGTCGGCAGCACCGATTCCACCTAGTGAGGGTGTAATGGCATCCAAGGGACGACATAATATATGGCAATCCCACTGGCAAAATAAAGGCGTTGCCAGTAGCGTATTCCGTTGCGTCTGGTGCAAGCAGAGTTTTCCAACGCTCGAGGCACTTACTACTCACATGAAGGACAGCAAACATTGTGGTGTTAATGTTCCTCCATTTAGTAACCTCCCCAATACGGACCGCCAACCTCCTCAGCCGCCAATGCATACCCCACCGCATATGCGAAAGCCGCCATCACAGCCCCAAATGCCGCCAAAGTCTAACTACAGTAATTACCATTCAAGTCGAGATCCTAATACTCCTTTGCCGAGAAAGCTTGTTCGTGGACAAAACGTTTGGCTGGGCAAAGGTGTCGAGCAAGCAATGCAAATCTTGAAATGCATGAGATGCGGTGAGAGCTTTAGATCTCTGGGTGAAATGACCAAACACATGCAAGAGACACAGCACTACACCAACATCCTTTCACAGGAGCAGACCATCTCAATGAAATCCTCAGCAGGTGGAGCTGGTGGTGATGGAAAAGACGCTATGAGTTCAGAAGAAAGTCGCACCCTTAGTGCAGTGCTTACCTGCAAGGTGTGTGACAAAGCTTTTTCATCCCTAGGAGACCTCAGTAACCACATGGCTAAGAACAACCACTATGCCGAACCATTGATGCAATCGATTGCAGGTGGTGCCGCTGCAGGACGTAAACGTCAAATCCAAAAGAAACGCGAAAAATCTCTTCCTGTTCGAAAACTACTTGAAATGAAAGGTGCCGCAGCCACCCAGGCAGAAGCAGTCGATGCTATGGAATCTAAGATGCAGCGGAACGAAAAAATTGAAGCGGCAATGTTCGCCGAACGCATGAGACAGTACATTTGTGGAGTCAAAGCTGCAGTTGTTCCTGAAGAGATGAACAAATCTCCAGCAATGATAAAGAAGTCTCCCGAAATAGAAATCAAGAATGGTGCTACAAAGGCAACTGGTGCTGCCGGTTCCTCATCTGTTCTCAGCGCCATTGAGCAAATGTTTACTACCAGCTTCGATACTCCAACTCGTCATAATAATGCTCCCCAACCAGTGAATTCAGCAAACAAAAACACTTCACCAGTTGCTTCTAGCATCCTTAAACGCTTAGGCATCGATGAAACAGTCGACTACAACAAGCCCTTAATGGACATTCAAGACCCATACTATCATCACTATGCACGCTACACAAGCAGTGAACGCAGTGCCAGTGAATGTAGTGCCGACAACCATGATGTTTCTAAAACCAAAGCCGGATCTGAGACTCCAGAAAAGCGTGATATTGATAGCAAACCCATCCAAATGATCAAGAGCGAGGAACCTGAAGAAAAAGAAAACCCCGGTCAGGAGGAAAAAGCCAATGATAGCCCCAAGACACCAACACAAGACTCTACACCAAATGGAGAGCTCAATCTTTCCACAACTGATCGTAACAACCAAGTTAGCCCTAAGGCAGTTGCCAGCCCAGATAGCAATCGATCTGGTACTCCCAAATCACCTGCATCCAGTCATAAATCCTTCACCGGCGAGGGTGAGAAAAAATACCCAAGCGACAGTTTGAACGCACTATCTTCCATGTTCGATTCATTGACCAGCGTTGGCGGTGGTGGTGGTGGCCGATCGCAACCACCAGCTGTCAAATCCGAGGACTCATTAGCTGCAGCCTCAAACTCTCTAGCTGCTCTTCGACAATTCTGCGATCAAAAAGAGAAAACCGCATAAAATTTCGACAAACCACTACAACCATCAACTACGACGTCGACGTTAGAATCGTCGATAAGTTTAGCTTTGGAATCCGGTCGCCATATCGGCGACCGCAGTCAAGACTCTATGCCAGAGTCTATAGATGCTACGGAATGGGCCAACAAACGGTGTAATGCGGTCGCCGGATTGGCAGCCGGGCATCATCATCATCATCGCTATCGCCTTCGTCACAATCGTCGTCAAAGTATCCTGTTTCAGGCGCCCACGTACGGCAATAGACGAAAGCGACCTGGCTGATTGGGGGAGCGGAGGAGAGTTAACTTCGCAACAAAGGAACAAATTCTATGAGGTAAGCATTACTTCTTACACTTATCTATAAATTTTCCAAACATCCAAAGTCGTCTATGAAACTAATCCAACTTTCTTTTAATTTTTTTGCAGGAATCTTCCTAAGATTCGCCTGACATTGTCAAGAGCACTAAAATACGACGAAAATAAACCCTACTGAAATTACGCAACTAAGAATCTTTCTTTTACGCATCTTTTTTTGTGTTGAGAACATGAAACCATACTTCTGTGGGATGGAAATTGAAATAAAAATGAAAATAGGCGGAAACATAGATCACAGCAAACAATAAAACTATATCTTCGGCTGTTGGAAATACAATTGATGCAGCCTCAGCCCTTTTAAGGGCTCCAATAGTTTCCCCAAAGAGAAGAAATATTTCAATCGAAATTGTTTTCAAATCTTTTTTACTTTAACTAACTTTCTAAGCTAAAATCAAATGATTTAGAACTTTTAGAGTAAATGTTTAAGGCAAGTATTTAGCAAACAATTTATCCAAAGATAATTAAGTCATTTTAAGGCTTGAATACGAGTCTCAGCTGCAGATTTACGGATTTTTATAAAAAAAAAAAAACAATCTACTGGTATACCACATGTATATTATTAAAACTAAAAATAGGGGACCAAGCACATAACCCTGGGATACTTCATGTTTTGGACTTTATTTTATCTCCAAGAGGTACAACCTTCTATTCTTAAGAAGACTATAAATAAAATGCAACCAAACTCTGATTTCCTGAAAATAGTTTACAATAAAGGCACTATCAGTGTAGAATCTTAGATATCTCCGTAAAGCTATTTGTTTCGAGAACATGGAAACTTATGGCAGTGCGGGGATTCTTATAAGCTAGGCCAATTAATGCTGATACAGTACACATGCGTTTGTCTTTTAACTTTTTATATTTCAGAGGAATATTTCGATGTTCTAGCCTGCCGCCATCAGCCAGTAATCTGAATTGCTTTGGAAAAGAACAAGCTTATTCGGTTCGTAGAGACGTTTTAAAGAGAGACGTCTATTTATTCTGTAAATATGAAAAAAAAAAAATCCAAATCTTATGTCTATAAGTATATTAACATTAAGGTCTGATCCATTTAAGGTTCTCACGCTTTTCTGCATCTTACTTTATTTACAATTTTTCCACCACTTCTTTTACTTATGAACTGTGTAATTCGTTTGCTAAACGAAACCTTCTCCACTCACTTCTTTGGACAAGTTTAAGGTTCCTGCGTTGATTCTTTTAAATTTTGCTGTAACGATCATTACTCAACTGATACTAACTAGATACCCGTGGTATAAAGCTGCAAAGAAAAGGGACAAACAACAAGACAACCAGTCTAAGATAAAGGGAAGGAGGCTAACAAACTCCTGAAGAAAAAGAAAAGAGCCTACGAAGTTGCTCAGCTCAAGTATGTCGATATAAACACTTTTATAATAGGCCCAAGTTCTGGGAGAAGGTTTAAAGCTCTTCATTATTGTGAAGTCAATCTTTTCACCGATTCGCAGGGAATTTAAAAACCCTTCCAAGAAAGTGATATAGTAACAAGAAAGCTAAATTTCCCCTCATTTCAGTGTCACTCTATAGAAAAGTAATCGGCGTTGACATTAGGATTAAGGAACAACAAATCCAAATGTCTTGAGTGCTTTTTGTGGAGCCCCACATCATTTGCCGACGGCAAACTTGCCCGACGACTAGAAATAACAATCTGACGCATATATAAAAACGATGTGCCTATTTCTTTCAACAGCTACAGAGTTGTACTACAGTTTACGAAACCCTATTCAGCAAATGTCCTGAAGGAAGGCGAAGGCCTTTTTGCACCTTCAATAAACAGTGGAAAGTTGATTCTAACCCGCCTAATCAGTATATACGAGTATTTAATCTTGCTACTGTGTGAAATACTCGGAATGATAGATGATACTCAGCATTCGTGGTCATTGTGGTACAGTGGTTAAGTTCTTCGTCTACTACCATAGATGTCTGGGTTCAACTCCTAAACAATATATTTTACAGACAAACTTAAAATATCCGAAATTAAGAACTTCTGCCTATAAAAACATTTCCTGCTGATCGAAGAAGGGAAACAAACCGTATGTCTTTCACTCTGTGCAGAGCGCGGACTACTCCTCGTTTTCGAATTCAAGGGCACTTGCGGCATCATTTATAGAAATGTGTTTTGTAGACTTCAGGATGAAACTGGATGCTTGGAACCAAACAGCGAACTCTGTAGGTGTAATCGAGTCTGACGACTCTTTCCTGGATTTGTCCCGCACAGAAAGGGCAACTTTGTTTGTTCTGAGACCCAGCCTCGACACTTAACACATTTTTTCGACAAAAATCAGTGTCGACTTAAAGTCACTCAAGAGCCCAATCTCTGGTTGCAGATCATGGTTTCGTGGCTTTAATTCCTGGCCCAGTTGGATCTTATATGAGTTTAAGCCGATGTCATTCCGCAAAATGTTCGACATGGTGGAGGGACAATTAATAATCTGCTGCGATCGGCATGTAATTGACAATTCCGGATTTCTCCACATATTTTCACGAACAACGGGTAGACGTTCTTCTGTGCGGACATTACGTTGACGCGTAATGATATAAACCTCCAGAAAAAATTGCATTATCTTGTATATTTTTCTGAACAAATTATGCGTCAAGCAAGCGTATTCACGGACATAATCTTTATACTCTTTACTAGGAATACCTTTGAGGTAATTAAGAAGCCCATTTAAGTAAATCTAAAGGAAATCGAAATGGAAATTAAGAATAACCCTGGCTAATTGTTGCCAGGTAGGACTGCTCAAACAGTTTGGTGTAAAAGTCCTAATCAAGGCCTTGTTCTCTAAAACGATTATCTTTTCTTACGGAATGTAAATTTGTACCTGTTTGCGAAAGAGGTCTGATGGTGATTTCATTCAAATAAAGTTCGTCAATACTATATTATTCTCCCAGTCATCCTTCAACTTAATCCTGACCATGAGTTGCTACACTTCACGATGGAAAAATTCAAAACGCAAATGCAAAAAACAAAAGTAGTAACGACTTCCGGCCCATCTTAATATAACCTCTTTTTCAGAAATATTTTAGAGGATACTGCAAAGACAAATCAATGCATACATTCATTCGAGTAACCTACTCTCGGCTACACAATCAGATTTTGGAAAGCATCATAGTTATATTACGACATCAGGGAATCTCTGGACAAAGAGAGAGTGACTTCCCTAAAGCTCCTGGATTTTTTTTGAAGGCATTCGATTATGTTGATCAACTCAGTTTGGATTCTCAAATTCGACTCTTATGTCATTATATCTTAAGCACATGAAACAAGCTGTTTTATTTGAACCCTATACGTCCGATTTCCTTCACAACAGTAGAGATATTCCACAAGACTCCATTTTGGGGCCTCTTCTATGTACTTGAACGAAATGTCTTCAATCGCAACATGTTCCATTCTCATGTTTGCCGACGATGTCCAACTAGGATTGATCGAGGACTGCTCAAACGCCATTAATATCGATCTAGAGAGAATATTCACATGGTCTAAGAAGAATGGGCTCTTCGTAAGCCCTTCTAAGAGAAATGCATCGTTATCAGCAAGAAGTCGGTGAGGTTTTCGTATTTTCCTGACCTTGTATTAAACGGCTCAAAAACACATAGACTACGTGGAAATTGTAAGCAACCTAGGTTTGGTATTTAATAAGATATTAACTAGGAACAGTCACAGTAACGCAGCCGTTGGTAAGGAATGCTACGTCAGCTCTGGACGTCGCATAATTTACTGCCCTAAAAACACGCATGCTACTAGAAGAAACGTTGATAATTCCTATTCTTAGCTACGGCTGTGAACTTGTCTCTAATTGTGAATACAACCAGCAGAAGAAAGCTTAACGTTGCATTTAACAATACTTCGCGTTATGTTTTCAGCCTCTGACGGTTCGATACTCAACTCAAAATCACTCTATAACGTGTCATTCGATCACCTTTTCTGTTACAGAAGTTACATTTTGCTTTCAAATGTGTTTTAACCTGTTGGGTTGCAGCTCCTCAAACATCAAATAATTCATCCCCGTGTTTGGTGCTTTGTATCTGATCGACAATTTTTCATCCACTCCATTCGTTTACGGAACTTTTTTACTTTTTTTGTCTTGCTATTTTGTTTGTACGTTTTCTAGTTTTTGAATTGATGCAACTGCAAGCTCTATGAGATGTACAAATATGCGACTATAGACAGGAACGAAAAAATCCATCCATTAACTAAGATCGGCCGATAAGTTTAGTTGATCAAGATAGCTCTACCCAATAGGTTTTCTGATTTCCAAACAACTGGTTCGAGAAAAATAACAAAAATTGAACCCCTAGTTCAAGGACTAATCAAACATGGATTCATGTTTCGTCCGACATCCCAAATACCTTGGAGTACGAATGAAGGGCTAAACCTACAAAAGTCGTAACCCGGAGAAGTAATTTATTTTTGCTTTTAATCTCGTATGGGGCTTACCATTAACTACCACTATGCGCAAGTACTTCTTAACTTCTGCGATTCACTTAAGAGCTTTGTAAGCCGGTTTCATTTCTTTCAAGTGAGATGATCTAACTCTTTTTTCAGGTGACTGGGGTAAGTTGTATCTTTTTTTGCGACGATACGAGCTGGTTAGTAGACTTACAAGGTTACACTAAGACTCAAAAACAAGCCCCTCTTTAGTTAACTGACTCTAGATGAGCACTTCAAGTCGATTTAGGTCTCCTTCTAATTGTGCGCAAAACTTAAAGAGAGGTCTTTCTCTGCTGCATTGACCTCTGTGGGCAGGAGGTTTGATGTCAATTCGCCTTAAAATCGCTCGTATATGGTAGTTCTTCGTTGGAACCTGTCAAGTTTAATGGGATCAAATTTTTTTCGAAGCAATTTTCTCTCGAAACGACTGAGGATATCCTTATCTTTTGATAAAGTAGACCATGGACTCTATAAGCAATAAGCTATGGAGCTATAAGTGCTCAAGGACGTTACTACTCAATCATCTTCTTAGTCCAAAGAAACAAAGATAGACAAAAGTGACTCTTGCCAGAGCCAAGGTAAACAAAGTGCCTTATTACCTCGAAATCCATCGAATTTGTATGTCCATTCTTGTTGACCTTCATTTACCTTGCTAAATCCATTTTGGAAACTTCTATTTCAATCTTGTCTAAAAGCTTTTTTGACATCGAAGGTCTCAGTTAAGTCGTTACCGACCCTGACGATGTAGCAAACGTTCTCGATCGTCATTCTGCACAGTTGAATGAGTTTGGCAGATATTCCAAAACTAGATATGGCTCTATATAGCTCGTATCTATAAATGCTGTCATATGAAGCCTTAAAATCGATGAGGAGATGCTGGGTATCGATTTAGATTTGTTGAGATTTTTGCAGGGTCTACTGGAGTGTGAAGATTTAGTTGATTATTTGTTTTCTTGGTTTGGTGAACGATTTTAGATGTTCATAAAATATGACAGATAAGATCTTGTATCCAATATTGAGGCGACATATAACTTGTGTAATTGACGCAAATAAGGGTGTCTCCTCATTCCTCGTCCTCTGACCAAACCTGAGAAATGAGATGTTGTAGGAATGCACTCCACAAAGTCATTTACAGCAGCTTTTAATACCTCGGCCGGTAAGCTGTCAGGTCCAGCTGCTTTGTCCGATTTCAGCTTAAATATTATTGTCCTTACTTCGTTTTGGTCAGTAAGTTAGATTTGGCTATCTTCGTCAAGGTTAAATGGTCTATTCTGCCTATTGTTGGTAATATGGGCTTCTTCGCCGATATGCAGTCTGTAGAATAAATTTTTCCACATTCTCAGCACCGACTGTGGCTTCAATACAAGATTTCCACCTTCACCTCTACAGGCTTCAGTACGGGTTTTTAACATGTTCTTTTTCCTGGGGTATAACATCTCAATGTCTTCAATCGCGCCCTTCTAGTGTTCGTTTTTCTCCGATATTCTTTCCTTTCCTTCTCTTCGTTGAGCTCACGGGCGACTCTTGTCCTTCGTTGCAGCGCTGCACTATACACTTCTTATTTAACTGCATGTGGTGACTGGCGTTCTTCATTAAACCAGGGATTTCTTGGTGGTAGTTGGATAAAATCCTGTACATCAGTTTTGACGTCTCTGATGAGACGTTAAAAGCGTTGCCATACGCTTGCAATAGTGATATTTTGTCCCACCGCAAGGTCAATAAGCCTAAGTACGTTGCTTGACATTGTGTCAAGTAGGCTATGCTTATCAACTCTCCTACCAACCGTCTCTTCCTTTCCTATCCTGACGTTGAAATCCCCTAGCACGGCTTTACTTTCATACTTCGGACATTTTTCATATGTTTTGTCGTAGAAACATTCTTTGACGGCATCGTCCTTGTCCTATGTTAGTGAATTCAGCCTTTGCCCGGATTCATCATCCTTAAGTTTGGCCCAGCATTTCGAACTGCCTGGATATCGGTATTGTCCGCGTCATACAAGTCAGTAATTCGGTTGCACATGGCCTGTTAAAGCTCCGAACATTCCACGTGCAGATCCGAAGACAGTATAGATAGTATGACTAAGGTTTTACTCATGCAATTACTGAGAACCATCACTGAGAAATAAGGTAAGCACTTCCCTACGAACTGGATTGTTTCACAGGTGACAGGTGTTTGACAGAGCAAACAGTCAGCCATTTCCCGATCATTTGCCACGAAAGTCCTACATATATTGTCAGTATTTGAGAAAAACTCTTATGTTCGTTGTATACAGGTCTGCCGAACAATTAGAAGCCGACGATCTCTCTAACAGACACCATTACGATTACATACAACATATAAAAATATTTTTCGATCTAACCTTCTATGTTTCCACCATCTAGCAGCTAGCATACGCTTTTATCCCGTATGGAGCTCATAGGAATGGAAACATTCGTGTTTGAATACCATGGCTCTCAGGATAGATGACCTAATATTGAGTCAAACCAACCCGTTAATCTTCACTTCAAAAATTCAAAGTTTGTACAGAGCCGTCATGTCTTCATCAATTCATTATTTCACAAGCTCTTTGCCATCGTCACCCTTTAATGTGGTGAAGTTAGGCTTCACAATTGCCTTTGAACATCTGTATACGTACCATGTGCTATGCTTATCATGCAACAAAGCAATATCTGTTGTTGTATACCATATACATTGCCCATGTATTTCTGGAAATCCACTTTTGAAAGGAAAAATACGACACTACAAACCAACCGAACCATAATCCATTCAAAACCTTTAGTCATAGCATTTCAATTTTCACACAGCCGAAACTCAAAACGATTTTTATCGTTGACTCATTTAGAAATGACTGACTTCCTCGTAACTTAAAACTTAAAAATACTTGGATCACGACTTCCACCCACGGCTACCCAGAAGCTTCCGAAACTGAGAAACTATTGTAAAATCGAAAAATCCACAAAAAATTTGTATCTATCCGTATGGTGGCAGGAGGCTAAGACTAAAGAAATGACCATGAAGTAAATTACTAGCGCACACAACACAATTTAGAAGCTGATTCTGCTTGCCACTTCTGTTGTTGCAGTAACCGGCAATATCTATCTGTGTAGCGCGCATCCTTTCAAGCGCAACCAGCATCATTTAATTTGTAATCGATTGTGGTATGCAGCGGCAGCAGTAGAAGTAGAAGCGACGGCAGCGGTGGCGGTATTGAATTCATTCCGGGAGCCACCACACCACTAAAAGATATTTTTCTCTTCACAGTTTTTTGTTGTTTTTGTTTTTCTCTTGTTTGCTGCCATTATCCTCGAACGGAATCTCTGCCATAAATACCCTCAGTATTGGTACTACCAGTGCAGAACATATTACTAAATCGTGACTAGGTCCACGAAAACTGATACAGGACCGCGTTCGCATTCGCATTGGCGTTCGCGGCCAGTAGCTGCTATCAACTAGCAACTTACAACAACCAACTAGCAACTAGCGACTAGCGACCAATCGACAATACAACTAAACTAAGCTCCTCTTTTCTGGGGTCTTCTTCTCGTTGGCCTTCTTATTTCTGTTCGATGATGATGCATGGATGAAATTCCACTATGCACCATCGGTCGTCTGTCCGTTTGTCTATTCTGTCCGTATCGTAGGTATCTATTATTGCTACCTAATTCTATGGTTTGTGTCCACCGAATATGTGTAGATACACAAACCGCACTGTTGTTGTCTATTTCACCAAATTTAACAAATTAAGCGAATCGAAATGGTGGACCATCCGAGACACTGTCGAAGTGGCAGAGAAGAAGAAAAATCGTGAAAAGCGCCATTGGTAATCCACCAGCGAAATAACAACGACTACGACTAGAACAACGACAACGACAACAACAACGACAATCGAATAAAATGTATCTATTACAATTTGTTCATCGGTACAACGAAAGAAAGATACCTATTACATACCCGTCGCCGCCGCCGTTGGTCGCTCGTTTGGTTTGGTTACCGGTTGGATCGTCCTCCTGTGCATCTATGGGGACAATAAAATAAAATTCAGCTCCTTCCGCGCGCATCCTAGAGATACGAGTAGAAAATAACCACCCGACAGAGGTAGGAAGAGAAATATCATGGATTCGCAATCAGCAAAGCACGCGCTCACATAAAATACCTTAGCGTTTCGTTCCGTTGCTATGTAGTTTATCCATACCATGGCTACGAACTATGGACACTAAGTTTTGTATCTATAGCATGCCCTCTGTATGAAAATTTTGCTGGTTGCCAATGAAAATTATTGTCAATACAAGGCCAAGACAATACAAGATGAGAGCAACCCAACAAAACAACAAAAGAAACTGAAGATACCGAAAAGATACAAACAAACAAACAAACAAACAAAAAAAAAAAAATAAAATAAAATAAATCGACTGCAGAAGAATGTCCTGCAAGGTTTGCTGAACAAGTATCCACAGAGAGCTGCAATTGCACTATTGCACTCTCGGTACAGTACCCTGCAGTTTTGATGCTAATTTTTTGTCGTTTCGTAGTTTTCCAATGCTCACTTGATTTCGCTGAGATAAATCTGAGGAATTCGCCTCTAAATGGACCAGTGAATGGCAGTACAGAACCAAAGAAGAAGAAGAAGAAGATGATGAGGAAAAGGGGAGAAAAAAATTGGATCATCGACAAGATAAACAAAGCATCCATCCATATTGGCTAGGTTGTCGTTTTATGTTTTTTTTTTTTTTTTTTTTTTTTGTTCGTCTTTGTCTTTTGGATGAGGTTTATCCATGTCGACTTGGTTTTTATGTTGACGAAGGGGAGGATGCTCCTGATCGTGATGGAAAACAATGGGAAATCAGGAAAAGAAGGGGATTGTCATTTTGGTTTTTCTACTACTACTACTACTACTACTACTTCTTTTACTGGTGGGATAAACTATTGTCTTGCGGATATGCAAAGTCGAATGGTTGTCGAAATGGGATGACTTTGGTATAATAGTTGTTTAAGGTTGCTTTTTTTTTGGAAGGTGATTACAAGTTATATTGGCAACTGGAATGCCATTGCTGTTTGGTCTTTAAACGGGATACTGTTTCAGGTCACTGGCTATGGACTATTGTGGCACTGAAACAACGGTTCGTTTGAATGAATTTGACACTATTTTGAACAAAGAAAAAACAAGAAACCGAATAAGATAGCGAATACTTTGTATGGCCACAGCACAGCACAGTTTGAACCAATATACAGCCAATTCACCAGCAATTGTACACTTGATATTGAGGAGCAGATTAACGACAAGTACGGTAGTTTGATAAAAATAGGTATCGACACATACATAGATGGGACCGCTCATAAATTGTAAGCATATCGAGTAAATTTAAAGGACTATAGTGGTAAATAAACAATTTATCACCGCGTTCTGAACCAACATTAAGTCAAAAATGGTAATAAACAGCCAAAGGATCTAACACCCTATGTTGTATGAGATATAGCAGTATTCAACTGATAGCTAAATATCCATTGAACCGATCGATAAATTGGTGAGAAACTTTGACTTGATACTTTTATGGATACTTGACCCTTCTGAATTTAGATTTTATGACCAAAGTCAGAGCAGGCATGAGAGACTGTCCACAAGATCAGACTTGAGTGTTTTTTCTCTTATTTTGGAGTAAAGCACACAGACAAAGAACTGGTAAGTTGTATATTCATATGATCGGAGAAAGTGCTTAAAGTATCAACACTGACCACATAATCGATACATTTCATCAGCCAGCGTAGTCCTGATACTCGCTGAAATAGCACTCCACAGTTGAGTCATCTACTCTCCCAGCAAGCCTCACCGAATATTGTATCGCTTATGCCTAGCATACTTAGGTACTTAGCAAAGCGAAGTGCCCCATCACGACGACATTAAACAGTCTGCAATCTTTCCTACTGAGAGACAGCAATCGTTTGGTCGATATTCTCGAGAGCTATAAAATTTCTAGTTATTTTCACTTGAAGAGTGACTGTAAATGGAAGCTCTTGTCTGCAAGATATGCAATCCTATTGTAGGTTCTAGACCTAAAAAACTCTCCTCTGCCCTTAGACATACAAGCTTATCATCGATATCATTTTCTCTGATCACATTGTGAAGTACGAAGAAGAAAAACCTTGCAATCCAAATTAGTTTGGAAGTCATGAGGGGGTTCAAAAAGGCCTAGGACGCACCTACTGTTGTCACTTACGCAGATACTTTACTCCTTCCTCCAACTCTTAACAGTAAAATTATTCTTTGCCATCAGGATGGCATGTACTTATAGCCAGTTTACGCGGGTTTTCCTACCGAGCAGTGAGGAGAAGTTGTCTGCCTCCAAACAGAAATCAGTTAAATATCCTAGATCTGTTACGGAACGACGAACATGATATAAAAGACCATCCTGGGCGATACTGGCAGAAAACCGGCAATGTCCGAAGTATGACAGTAAAATTGTACTAAGCGATTTCAAAGTCAGGATTAGGAAAGGAAGAAATCGTTGGTAGGACTTTGGCTTATTGACTTTGCGGCGGGAGAAATATCACTATTGCAAGCGAAGGTTTCCTCATCTTGATATACACAAGGGAACATGGTGGTCTCCGGATCATAAAACACCAAATCAAATTGTTCCCATTGCGATGACGACGTATTTCATGCACTCTTGACCCTCGAATATTCCAGACAGCCAACATTGACGTGGATCTCCACATTGTTGCAGCCAAGTTTCGAATGCAGATTTCCTAAGAAATAACTAAAAGAGCTGCATTCGTAAAAGACCGCCAGAATCTTCGCGAATGCATATTCCTAAATATCTCAACAACTCCTACGTCACCAGCATCAAGTACCGAAGACCAGTGGCAACCTAAATATCTCAACAACTCCTACGTCACCAGCATCAAGTACCGAAGACCAATGGCAACGCTGCTAACTAGCCATCAGAAATGGCCCAACTGATGTGCTGGGTTTCATCTGACCACCACCAAAAAATCCCTGGTTTGATGAAGAATACCGGCAAGCACATGCAGCTAAATGAGAAGTATAAAAAGCGGCACTGCAACGAAGAACGAGACCCGATCGTAAGTTCTCAGACGAGAATAACTAAGTCGCAGATGTAAAGAGGTTGTACATCACGAATAGCGTACGGAGATTTTACCAACAGGTAAAAAGAACTTGTCAAGGCAAGAAGATTCGTACAGAAGACTGTGGGGATTAGTAGGACAACCTTGTAGTAGAGTCACAATAGGTGCTGAGAATTTGGAAAAAAAAACTTTTAGGCTGTAGGTCAAGAAGTGACACATCCCGCCGTCAGACAGAATAGACCATCCAACTTAGACGTGATAGCCAATAATTCCATCCACCTCACCGAAATGAAGTAAGGATATCAATTTCTAAGCTGACATCTGATAAGGCAGGAGGCGGGGGTGTTCAAAGCTGCTAGAAGTGACTTTGTGGAGAGCATACATCAACTCATTTCTCAAAGTGGGTTAGAAAAGTGTATGGCCGATAAAGGGAATCACAGCATCGTTTGCCCGATCGACAGAACTGTAGAGACATAAGTCTCCTCAACATCGATTGCCTTATCTTATCTTATCTTACCTTATCTGCAATATTTTGTGAACGTTTGAAAACCTTCTTCAACAACCTGATTGACCCCTATCGGTGCAATTACATAAACTCACAAGCAAACGCTGGCAGCAGAGTCTAGAGACGGTAGCTGTCAAAATGGATTAAGCTGGAAATGAAGGCGAAACCAAGTATATGGTGTCAGCAAGTCAGAACGTCACAGTCCAGAGCTATAATTTCCTGGTAGTAAGGCATTTTATCTACCTTGGCTTTGATATAAATTCTGCCAACAACACCTCAGCAGCAGCAAAACGAAGAATCACTCTTTCATATCGATGTAGAGCGACATCGACCTAGGCAGAAAGCTGCTCATCAGCTTTAGCTGAGGTAGTTAGCTTACGACCGGGATAACTGGCGAGGACCGTGTCCACCTCGAACTCTAGTCCCACCTAAGTAAGGAGAGAAATGGATGGTTATTCCTTCAGGCACTATCAATCTATGTTTTGACAGGATTGCCTAAGGCTCAGTCCTAATCCCCAACTCTGTGATACCGCGCTTTAGGACAGACAGTTATTAGGCATGAACCAAAAGGCATATAGCTACTTTATTTTCATATATCGGAGCGTAGACCTTAGAACTATTTAGAGCGGTAGGCAGTGAATCGACCAACACGCGCCATGGCATTAGAGAAAAGACATCCTCTTCCGGGTGTTTACTCCTGCCATCATATAGTTTATGCAATCAGCATCTCTCTGTAGGGTCGTCCTGCAGAGTAGGCCTAGCAAACCAGGTTACTACCTTCATCCAAGTAGAAATGGAAAACAGCTAATTCAAAATAAAACAAAGCTCTTTAAAGGGATCTCGAGGATCAGATGACAAAAAGTTTTATGGCTATAATTGATGCTGTAGATGTGTCTCAGAAGTATGCACACGATTGTCTGAATGATTACGGTGAGGCCGGTCTTTTGTTTTGACCCTTATCGAGTGGGACAATACCACCAACAACTCGATAAGCAACAAAGGCGAGCAGATTCACACGTAACCTGGCGGGGAATAAAACGAACGACTGTGACCCGTGAATGTATTTGTGATTTGATGGTTTGGATTTGATAGTATGTTTGAGTGATGACGACAGATCTGGCTTTTGGGAATAATATCTTCAAGACATCGATAGAAAAAATCAGTTTCCGCTCAAAAAATGCCACAAAACTTCCACAATTTCCGCTAAAATTACTAACATTAGTCCTAATCAGTATAGAACATTAATCACAATCAAAAATTCCACAACCGAACAGCAAGTCTCTATGCAAAGTCTCTTGTTGTGAAGATCTTCTCCCAATCAATGTGACACATGACACTGAAAAAAAAAAAAAAAAAACAGATAATCCTACAAAAGGAAATAAGAAAATGATTTCGCCCTTCAATATCTTTCCGTAGAAATCCAATCCAAAGCCATGTATAACGCAAAGACGAGAAGACCAGATTCCTTTCATCGGTATATCTTCAATCCTGGGCTATTGCACACAATGTCGTCCATCAGCAGACACAATAGCGACAGTAAGGCACGATTTTTCGTTTTCAACCTCAGCTTCAGATTCGGCATCGGTCTTTGTATTTTAGTGCAGTACCCTTAGCATCTTGGTGATCGACCAAGGATGAAACTATGTTCTTTACTAAAGTCCACTTCAAGCTTCCATATAACAACTGCTGGATGAGCAGATGAAATGAAACAAAATAACCGCGCCTCAACACAACACAACACAACATAACACAACATAACACAAAACATATCCACCATGGCAAGGTGCATAACTCACTTGGCGGCACTCGGTATAATTTATTGAAAGAAGATTCTGATTTCTGAATCTTGGCTTGGATTGTTTTGATGATGGAACAGGTAGTGACCACTATTTCTACTCCTCACCCACTCAACTCAGCCAGGATTGTACACTCGTAGTTTACTAGTGTCATTGTGCTTCCTTCGGACGATGTTTGGTTGGAGTCTTTTTGTTTTACCATATTCCTTGCGTTCAATGGGAATTATCACTACAGACTTCCATTTAGACTGGTCACCTTGAAGCACTTTAATAAGATGCGCATTCCCAAGACCCGGAGGAAAAAAAAAAAAAAAAAAAAAAAAAAAAAAAATCCAAAAAGAATCTCTCGCATCCAAATGTTTAATTAAGTGATGATGACTATCTCTCGTGGTGACTGTGAATGTGAATGCGAGAATTCGCTTCGACGTCCCATCTGACTGTTACTGGAAGATAGCTTCCGTTGGGAGTAGGCAATTAATTCGCAGGATTCGCCACTGAAAATCAATTTTCATCCCAATTTTCGTTTGTTAAGAGTTAAATTCCATTTGGCTACTGCGAACAGAAGGTTAAAGATATCAATTGCAGGAGATCTACGCACGACGTTTGCCGGTTGTTGGAAGCAGAAGATGGCCATTATGGGAATTGCATTGAGTTGGTATCACAAAGGAATACGTTCCTGGCCATCACACTGGGGATTTTTCTACCAAGATCGACTGCTAATGGTGTTTTGTTTTTATTGTTATTTTATTTTTTATTTTTTCAAAAATTCCCAGTTAAGCTCAGATTCTATAATTGCATGTTTGTCCGTCAAAAATCGCTGGAGAATATCATTAAAATGTTACACGTCCATCATAGCAGACACATGTATATAAAATATAAAGGAAATTCTTCAGTAGGTGGAGATTTGTAAACGGTTTTATGATTGAAACACAATAAGCTCCACACCTGGATGTTGTCCCATAAGCAAAGCATTAGATCGAAGTGATCTCCATCAACCATCAAATTGCCTAAGAATTGATCATGACTATGCCTTTCATTTGTTCAAATAGCTTGTTGTGAGATGCCTGATTCCGTATAAAGCCAGGCAACGTTTATTCTGACCTGGAAAACCAGCTTAATTTATGTATGAGAACACCCTAGATTCGCTCATAGAAGTATAAAAAAACCTGCGGATACTTATTTAGAAGAATTTATTTTAGAAGTATTTACCAACCCTAGAGTCGATGATCAATCAAGAGATCATTATTGACTATCAGCACTTGAAATGACTGTTGCTTTTCACCTAGACTCGGTCTTGTGTATTCCTAATAAAGCCAAAAAGCAAAAATAACAAGGAGAATGGTTGAGATCAGGAAAGATAAATGAATGTTATCGTAACTACATTGCTGAGCACTGATCCGCAATCTTGAATTTGTACTACTTCATTGACAGTAGAGTTCATCAACGTACCAGGACGATTGTTATTGGCCCGACCTTGAAAAAGAGGTACATATATCTAAGAATTCAGATGGGTTATGATAAACTTTTAACAATTAGCTTCACAAATGTGTTCTTATACAAAACAAAAAATTTTGTGGATAAAAAAAAAATAAAAAAACAATTGATGAAGCAACAACCAACTCAATTTGTTGCTCCAAACCAACCAAAGGATCTAAGATATTTTATATATTTCAAATGGTAAACATAAAATAATTTTTTGACTTTCCTACTATTTTCCGAATTGGTGATAATGACGTCAGAGCTTTGTTTTCATAGTTTTCAGTGTATTGTCTGGGGTATGAACCCAGATCTTTGGCACAGAGTTCGACAAAAACAACCAACAGGGAAAAACCTGGTAGCTATATAGCTAAGATGTTTAGTGACGAAATTTTCTAACTGACTTAAGACAGACAGCAGTTGGCATCTATGAGAGACCTAAAACAAGAATAAAACAAGAAAATCTAAGCAAATAGCCTGAAGGAAGCTTTGAAAACGACGAAGGTTAAGTGAACAAAAATATCGAACGAATCTTTTAGATTCTTCTTTTCATGCAGTTCTCAATACAGGGAGATTGCATTGAAGCGTAGACGCAGTGGGACTTACTTAGAGAATTCAAAAGGTCGATCTTTTTAAGTTCTAGTTCATAGAAAAAATGTTAACTCCCAGATATGTGAATTCTTGATGTACTTCTACGATGTACTCGCATAAATAATGGCTCCATCTATTGCGTTATCTCGTATGTTATCGATCGTGACTCGCTTATTTCTTGATAACATACCCTTAACGTGTTATGCTTTTATAACCTCTACAACGGCTCGGGTGGAAAGTGTAATGATTGTCGGCATATCTCAAGAGCTGAACGCACTATTATCCTAATACGAGTATCTTTCTTATTAAGTGGATGACGGAGCACTTTTTTGCCGAAATCCGGTACAAATTCGGATAATTCGGATGTTCTACTTTCAAACTCTACAGAGTACAGCGATTGTGTTCATTTTGACGGGAGCTCGAATTTGTGTCTTGACCACATGCGGCTTAAAACTCAATGAATTCTAAGGTGGAACCAGCAGTATTGTCTCCTTGTGTGTTTTTTTTTCGTAAAAAATATGTGTAAACACTTCGATTATAAAGTGCCTACAGTACCAGCGCCGGGTATCTGCAGCCTGATACTAGAATAGGGAGTGTCGTCTTCACTATCACAGCAAAAAATGCAGGATATTATGCTACTAACGACTAGTATACTTAAAAGCTTTGCAAAAGCGTTGCGCTGGAAGGAAAGTTGCTAACCTTTTAGAGACTTCGGGGGCTGTTTGATCTGCCGGCATTCTGGAGAGTCGTGTTATAGTGCCTATTTGAAACTTAAGTAGAAATGGAAGTCCTGATCGGGGACGAATACAGTAATTCGACTCATCAGCGAATCGCAGACTCATCGGCGATCTTGATTTCCGTAATTCAATTGCAATCGAGAAACCAAATAATAAACAGTGAATTCAGTTTTCCGTTTACGTTCACAGAAGTCGTACATGCTTAAAAGTGGCAAGAAGATTCAGCGAGGTCTTAAGAATAGCTTGTTTGTCACTACGTACGCAGAAACCTCCTTTCTGTCACTGATTTTACGCAATACGAGGTGCATTCAAAGAGGTGAGTTTTGAAATTTCACGGGCAACGTACATTCGATTGTCGATTTTTTTTTTTTTTTGCTGTGTTGGTACACATGTCAACACACTTAGGTTGTTTTTGACAGATAGAAAGGTTAGAAGTGTGCTCAATTATTATAAAAAATGGAGCAAACAATTTGCATCAAATTTTGTGTTAAAAATGGAATTAAGTGTTCCAAAACACTTCAACATTCCAAACAAACATTTCAAAAAAATGTTTACAGTGGCATACGGTGAGTCTGCTCTAAGTAAAAAAAAATGTTTACAAGTGGTACAAGCTCGTCCAAAATCGTCGAGAAGATGCCAATGACGAACCTCGCTCTAGAGCTCCAGCAAATCAACAAAAGATGAAAACGTCGAAGCTGTGAGGAAAATTGTTTTGGACAGTCGTCGAATTACCATAAAAGAAGTAGCTGAGGATGTTGGCATATCGTTCGGCTCGTGTCATGCAATTTTGACGGATATTTTTTGCATGAGACGAGTGTCTGCAAAGTTCTGAAACTTCTTAATTTTGATCAGAGGTAACCGTCGCATGAGCATCACTCAGGGGTTCTTGAATGACGTCGATGATGATCCTGACTTGCTGAAAAGGGTTATAACTGGTTAAGAATCACGGGTATATAGTTATGACGTCGAAACCAAAGCCCAATCGTCCCCATGGGAGCACACAGAAGAGCCTAGACCGAAAAAGGCACTCCTAGTTTGATAAAATGTCAAAGTTTGTTTTTTTTTTTTTATTGCAGTAGTGCATAAGGTGTTTTTACCTCAAGTTCGTACTGTCAATAAGAAGTATTACCTTGAAGTTATGCGCAGTTTTCGAGAAGCAATACGAAAAAAAAAAACGTGGATGCACCTGCTCATTCAACGTTGCTTGTGAAAGATTTTTTGGGAAAAAAAAAACCGCAAATAATGAACCAGCCACCAAATTTATTGGATTTGTCTCCATGCGACTTTTTACTATTCTCAAAAACTGAAGAGATCTACGGAGATTTGTAACGATTGAGGAAATTAAAAAGGCATCGTTGGAAGCGCTCAAGGCTAACCAAAAAGTGCTTAAGAGAAGTGCTTCGAGGATTAAGAAAAGCGTTGTCACAAGGGTATTGTATCTGAGAGGGATTTCTTTGAAAGGGATAACATTAATATTGATGAAGAAATAAATTACTTTTTGAACAAACCTAGTATTGCCGCCGTTCTTTTCATTCATTTACTGCTCTTAGGTTCGATCGTCTGCGTATACCTTTTCAACTCTATTTTCTTCAACACTTACCCACGTAATTTACATTGTCATCGAATCTTCTATCTACCGAACCACTGCACCTCTTATGGCTCCAACGAACCAATTATCCGTTTGCCCCGAAAGGTCAACTCAAACCTCTCCGTTTTTAGATTTCAACTTGAGCACTTCTCATCTCAAACAAAATCTTCTCCATTATTCCCTTGGTTTCTAGCTCTTATGTCTTTCTGTTAGTTTCTAAGTTAGATTAAGTCTGTATTAAGCCAAACATATGGGGGCTTCTTTGACACTTTGATATAATTTCCGGATGCTGTTCCGTTCGTGAGTTCGCGAGTAAGAGTATTTCTACCTCCGATTTTTACTCGGAGCTCTTCTTGAACCGCTCTAGTATTGCAATACACAAGAAATTTTTTTCGTTGTGGTAGGTAGTTAAAATCTTAAGATCTGAGAGCACTATTGATGTCTATGATACTGCAAATACTATAGAAAATTTTGTAGAGTTTCAGAGCTGGTTTCTTTAGACCCTGTCTGCTCTAAGTGAGCTAAGAACTCCCTTAACGTTATAACGAAGCTTCATTAAAATTTATCTCTTAAATCTTCGGCTGGATATCATCTTCTATCACTGGATTTGATAATCAGGTAATGAGCGGTTGTCACTGATGATATTTACAATAAAAGGCAGAAACTTGGCTCCACAAACATACGTATCTTTGGTTATTTCCGAGTCGAAAGTGAAATGCTGCAAACGAATTACTCGTATTCAACTGGTTGTTAGACTGTACCTATTCTTTTATATAAATGCCAGCCAGTCCCCTACTCATAAAAACCGAATTTCTGTCTTCTCAATTTAACGTATAAGCCGACTGTCAAGCCAAAATAAAACATGACCCAATCGTAATGTTTTCAAATCAATCATCCTTTTCAGAGGTTGCAACCTTCTTACCTACCTACTCAAGGATCACTCTCATTCTTTCTCTCTCCCTCTCTCTCTAATCAACCTCTTTGTTCAGTGTATGTTGCGATGCTTACAAAGAGATTTAACGTACCTTAAATGGAGACATCCTCTAAGTATCTAAATCCACTTGTCTCCCTTAGAAAACTGAAAAAAAAAAAAAAAAAAAAAAAAAAAAAAAAAACAAAGAACAAATCTAACAACTCAAAAGCAATCCCTTTTGGTATCTTGCAGAACAAATGCCCAATCTTAGAGTGACAGGGCTAATTTTTCAAGACGTAATTATATTTTCGTATATTTTTCTTCTTATTCTTAAGCATTTCTATTGCATCGTCATCATTATTATCATCTGCTTGCTGCAGAGGCAACCGAATACAGAATTTCTTCTAGTCTGGGAAAGTTGTAGAAAGAAAATCGACTGCATCCTCCGCTTAGAGGAAGTTCTATTGAGATAGAGATATCGCGTTTGTCTATGAGAGCGATGCGGTGCATCTTCATTTGATTGGGTCGCAAGATTAATTGCCCGAGGAAATTGTTAATTAAATTATCATCCTAACAGACAGTCGGCGGGTGAGCAAGACCATCACACCAGACAGACATGAAAAAAAAAAAAAAAAAAAAAAACAGACAAAAAGTATCTACGAGCACTTGACGCACTCTGTGGACTGGTACTAGTGGCAGAACCAGTATCTGTGTGTATCTAGTCATCCCTTTGCTAATGGGCCAAATCATTTGCTTAAGATGTCAAGTGGATTTTTATTTTCTTTTTGTGCTTCTCTGCTCGCACTCGTTTTGTACTTTCTTCCTTGTGGCACTTGTTCTTCGGTTTTTGTTTTTCACTTTACGTTCTACGTATCTGAAGTAAAATGAAATAGATTTCCGCCATTTTGTTCTCGACGAGTTCGGGACGACCCACGATGATGGTGAGACGAGCGGCGCACATCCTCGTTTTCGAACGTCGACCATACACATCCCTTTGTTCCTTTTCAATTGTTTTTTTTTTTTTTTGTATCTTTTTCTTGTGTTGCCGTTTTCTGTCTTTTTAGTTTTTGCTTTGGATTCCCCTTTCATGGCATGCCATCGCTGACTGTTGTAGCATAGTCGTTGTCTGTGTTGCTCCTTTTTCCCAATGCCATCACAAAAATGTCAGAATAAAATCCATCAAAGGAAGCGAAGTGGTTGGTGCTGGTTGGTAGTGCTGGTGCTTGTGCTCGGTGCTTGCTTTGGTGCTGATTCTGATGGTGCTTTCATGTTCACTGCTGGTGCTATGGCTTCCATAGCTCAACACAATGAAGAAGAGTCAGTCTGTGACGGGTCCTGAGTGAAAAAAGAAGACGGAGCGAAGCTGAAGCAGTTCCACCCCTTTCCATTGTTTTGCACATCAACCAAGTTTGACTGCCACTGGGTTTTCTGCTTCTGATTCTGGTGGCTGAATATTGGTCTTGCCTTTACCCGATGAAACCCAGTTGACTGGTGTTAGTTTGCGTTTAGTCTGCTGCGCTACTACTGTTTGCTGTTGCTGATGTTGAAATGTGACAATGGAACGCATAGTTCCAGTTTCTGACTTTACTCCTCCTCCAGCTGAGCTGTTTTGCAAAAAAAAAAAAAAAAAAAAAAAATACAACAAACACAATGATGACCGATGAAATTTTCTTTCCATCGAAATGAGGGTGCATGGATGTATAGATACGTCAGGTCAGATCATAGTATGTGCATCATGTGCATCAGATTTTTGGATAGATAAAGTATAATTTGGGGCTGTTGAATGTCCTAGATTTATGAACTCATTGAGTTTTCTTGTAAACGACCATGACTAGGCTCTAAAATCGAAGTTTTACTAACTCACAAGTTTGGATTTTCTTAACTATTATCCACCATGCTGTTGCCGGAGACTAGAATACCCTTCAAATGCTGATCATTTAAGATCTCACCTTCAATTCACTAGCCTCCGCAGTTGAGACCAGATCTAAAGGTTATTTTTAATGGAGATGGGAAGATACACTTCTCTTCTTGTCTTGACGACTTCGCTTAGTTCAATTTTTACTAACTTACACCGTTCGATGTGAATCTTGGCCTAAAAAGGCATCTCCAGTTAGTCCCTGTCTTAGCAAATTGCTTTTAATTTTGGATTCCAAATTTATTGAGGTCTGTTCTAATCGTTATATGTATATTACGTAGACGCTTTAGGTTGAAATCGGCCAATAATGTTGGAACCTATAAGCTTCACATGTCATAGTCATCTTAGAGGTAAAATGAGGTATTTTTAAAAGTTTGTGTGGCTGGAAGCTCGATTACTCCTAGTCAAAACATGTCCAAGAAACCTTGATCACATATATATAGTCATCGTAAGTTGATTAAGGATATGTTAATCAGTTTCTGATAGAGTCCATAAATCAGCGCCAAACAGCAGAACTGGTATGAGATAGTTCTGATACAAAGTCTCCCTTTGATGAGGTTTTGCGCTCAGAAGTATCATAGTTATGTAGATTCTTGGTGGCAGCATGTATTTAATTATGCTCTCGTACATCGTTAAGCCTTCTTTGACTGACTCTTCTTCTATACTCCAAATTTGACCGATAACAGGTCGCTAATTTCAACCAATTGATATCGTCGTTTTTGTTCGACAAAGTCATATGACAACAACTTGTTTTAATCTTTTTTGAATGTTAGAGGTTGCCAGGAATACTCAGATTAGATTAGACTAGATATTTTGTAGCACTGGTGGCTTAGACGACGAAGATATGATCAGTTCTGATTTGGACTTCTTTGAGTTTTTTCTTAGAATACAGTGGGAGTATGATCAGTTGTGGAATTTACTGGCCTATACTTGAGCTTATAGAGGGCGTTTAGATTGCAGGTGACAGGTTGAATATACGATTTTGATAGGCCTCCAGTTAGCACGGTTAATGGACCGAACAAACGACGTTAGGACTTTATTCAATGGCCGCACGCTCATTTGAAATGAACACCCTCTAGAAATGAGTGAGTGTACGCAGTCAACCACTTCATCTACAACTGCTTTAAGTATCTATGACAGAAAAGCAGAAGGACATACGGCGTTTTTAGGTCTGAGTTTGAAAGTTTTTTAGTGCGATTCATTTTGATTTATTCGAGGCAAGAGCAAGATGTTGGAATAAACGTATAAATTTAATGGTTCGCTTCGAGTGGCAGTGGAAGATTAGTCTTCTAGAAAACGCAGTTTGCAAATGTGCTCTTTCAATAATCTCATCTTCGATTGGAAATCTACTTTAAGGTTTTCTCCTTTGGTCTTTTGGTAGGACCTGTCTTTCTTCTCAAAATAGCATTCTCCTATATACTTTCCCTTTTTTCGGAGAAGCTTTGGTATAATAGAGAATCCTTTTGCAGGTAAAGCTTCCGAACAGCTTCGACGTTTTTTTTTACAGTATCTCCCAATACAAATCTTGCGTGGCGCAGTTGGAAATTCACTTTACTTAATCGAATCATGGGTTTCGTGGTCATGAACGGCCGAAATCATAAACGTAGAGTGCAGCGTTTCTGATTGTCTCTTTGAGATCGTTATTACTAGTTTTCTGAGAAATTTTGGAATACACTATCGGGGAAAGTTATTATGCGTTACTTTCTCAAACTGATCCTTAAAAATGTAATTTAGTCTTAAGCTCCCAGTCGGCTCATATAGCTCATGTGATCATTTCGGCTTATCCCGTGGTAAAAGAAAATGCATAAGCTTTGCATTATATTATACTGACGCATTCGACGATTTAAAGCTAGGAGAGAAGAAGCCTTTATTTCAGTAGGTTAGGCTCAAACAATTTTGTTGAGAATAAAGAAATATAAATTACATCACCGCCAAACAGGTTCCAAGATACAGTTGAAAACGAAGTAGCAAATCGCAGAGGGTAATCACCATGAAAGTTCTGCAGTAAACAAGCAAGCACAGTTGGATGAACTTCATAGCATACGCATGTTTCGGGCAAAACTCAATACGGACGACCGAGTTCTGAGTCAGATCTAGCGATAACTTTGTTTGAGTCAATTTGACAGCCAGGTTGTCGAAATAGAGTTTTAAGAGACTAATCTCTATATTAGGCTACAGAGACTATCTCCTGAAGGATCTGGCCTTTCGGATACGAGGTCGTGCTGTTACGTTAACCAATCGACCGCGAAAGATACTATATCCTGTGACGCCCTTAGATATGAACGGATTTAGTGTTAATGACCCGAACAAATGAAAACGGATAACGATTTTCAGCTGTATACGCGAAAGGTTCAAACTCTAACCAGATCGCACGCAGATGAACATTTAGTCGAGACCTTCAGCCGCGAATATCACTAACATCCCGGAATTGTAATGAATGGCAATAAAAGAATGGAACACAGTGACATCTAAGAGGTGTTCCAACAAGAGGTGTAGGATTTGAAAGGCAGATGGTGACAGATGTCATCTACAAATTTTGGAAATTTTCATGGAACGCTTCACAGTGAAAGAAATCGTTCCATCCAAATAGTTGAATTTCATTACAAAAATTCACGATCAATTGCGGCAACAATATAAAATATTCGTGCTAATTATGCATGTAATCATATGCCTTCCGAGACGAGTATGATAATCATCACACAATCAAAAAATTCTAAGAGACGGGTTCAGTACAAGATGTGAAGACGCCAAACCATTTTGGCCCCGGACGCTCAATGGAAAATACAGCCGCAGTTAAGGAAACTGTCGAAAACTATCCAAACACCTCTATCGGAACCGTTCTCATGAAATTGACCTCTCTACAACCACATTGCACCGAATTTTGACGAAATTAACTCAAGAACTGAAGCCGGTCGGCTACCAGCGGCTCCATAGGTTCTCGGATTGGATCCTGGAAAACATGTATGCTGAAAATCCATGACATGAGGTCCATTTCCGCATTAATAAACAAATTTGCTGCATCTGGGGCACCGAAAAATTAAGAGTGATTCAGGTGATTCATTGGCATTGGACGAGCAACTGTTTGGAATCGCTACAGAGATATGATAAACATTTTTTTTTTTTTGTAGCCGGAGCTAAAGGATATTGATACGGATGATCTCTACTTTTAGCAGGATGGTGCTCTGTGATATATAAGTCGCGAAACAATCGAGTAATTGCGCATAAAATTTTCTATCCCCGTAATTTCGCGTTTAGGAGACACCGATTGGCCGCCAAGGGCGTGCGACTGAACACATTTTCTTCTGAGCTGTGTCAAGAACAAGATCTACGGCAACCATCAGAAAACAATTCCAACTCTGAAAGCGAATATTGAAGCCGCCATCGCCGAGATAGAGCCTCAATCTGCCACTTGCCAGCAGAACCGAAGCAGTCATTTGGAAGTCTACTTTATAAAGTTATAAAGGTTTCAGAGATATCTCAACAGTTGTTCCTTTCATTCAAAAGACTACATCGCACCTCTTCTATTAAAACCCTTTAGATGTGAATTTATCATCAGAGGACTGTTAAAGTAAGAAGTTTTGAGCTTCAGACATTTGAGTGCTCGCTGGCTATAATCCCCATAAAAGTTAAATTCGTGCGTATAGGAGTACGCTTGATATACGCTATAGCTCTCTGAATGTATAAGATTGATAATAACATCAAGTTAGTGAATGCGAACACATTTAACAACAAAGCTGCGCAACGACCAAAATGGCCAGAGCGATTTCACGGCGAAGCCAAATGTCATCATAGCTAGCACTCGTTTTCAACACCTGAACCTGTCAATTATCTATTCAAATTACCGTCTGCGAGATTGATCACATTTGGATTGGTTCAAGACACACGGCGGAGCCAAATTTCATCATAGCCATCGCTCGTTTCCTACACCTCATTCCGGTAACTATCAAATCAAATCACTCTCTTCGAGATTCATCATATTTGGATTGGTGCAAGACACAGCCCAATGAGACTCAGACCACTACTTTTTTGTAGCCAAGATACGAATTGGAATATTCTGGATGAAAAAAAAGAAAAGTGATGAAATATTACAAAGCAATGTGATGTCGAAAGGCTACAATCGCAAGATGCTGCGATCAGCCTCTACTGACTGAGTCTCCCGATGTTCTTATGGCCAGGCGTAGACGGACAGTGGCGATAATGTCAACAAGCCATTGGAAATGACTCATCTAATGAGTCATCAGACTACCTCATCTTGACTAAAAATTTCAGTAAGCATATGCAAGAAGGAAGACGCTTTTACAATTGATAATTCGGAAAGAATACCGTTTAACAGCGAATACGATCAAAATTTCAATATCAGATAGAATGAACGATATAACGTGGGTAATGCTGGACAGCTACTTCGACTAACCGATCAAGAAGAAGTACGTACAATATAGTATGATGTAAGTTCGCCTGATAAAAGAACGTTCAGTCTGATCCCCAAGAAGGAAAACTCTCTAAAGGGCATTAACTATAGAGGAATCACTCTTCTTAACTTCACATACAAGGTAAAGGCCTGCGATTCTCAATCAATCTCAATCACACCCTTTTGGGTGTGGTTTGAGGATTGGCAAGTTCACTTTTGAAGGAAGCCTAGCAAATTCAAATACAGGGTCTTTCAAAAGGGACGCTTAAGCAACATTAGTCAAATTTATTGTGAATTGTTGAGTTGTGTATGAAGGTTATAGCTTTGAACAAAGTCTGCAAATCATCAAATTTGCAGTTTGAAATTGACCCAAATTTCGCCAAAAAAAAAAAAAATCATCTTTAGTGACGAGGCCTATTTTTGGATGAATGGATGAGTGAACAAGCAAAATCTCAATCCATATGAGATACACCAGCACAAAATGCATTCCAAGAAAGTCACTGTTTGGTGCGGATTTTAGTCTTGTGGAATCATCGGTCCGTCCCTCTTCCAAAACGAAATTGTCATTGTTATAGCCGTCAATGACAAGTACCATAGATCGATGACAAGCAACATGGACTAAACTGAATGATATGGATACCGACGACATGTGGCTGCAAAAATACGGCAATACATGTTACACAGTGCATGCTATGCCGGACATTCTGCGCGAGCAATTTAAGGGCATGGTTACCTCGCGCGGGGCGACTGGATATCTGTAGATATCTCACACACATGTCGTTTTGTTTACATTAAAAAAAAAAAAAAAAAAACAGAGCGTACTTATTGAAAGACCCTAAAGATATCTACTATGCGTCTATGTAATAAAACGATGGAGAAGCTGCTCCATTAAAGTAAGAAATGCCACTACAGAGGCATTTAATGCAAATAAAATATTTTGACAACCTGGTGCGCTTTCGCCAACATCAAACCCAGAGACCAATGCTGAAGGCACAATGTTTCAAAAATTTGTACTACTCCTCCGCTGATGAAATTGAAATAAGAAGAAATCTGCGAGATTCCATTTGAGGGCTTGTAGTCATTAAAGTAGAATGAGCAACGATGGCTTTACAGATAAATGAGTGAGAAGCAGATTATATGCTATCAACAAGAAAGGATACTCAATACCAACCGCTCGGATAGCACGCCACAACGGTAATCTAAAAGAAAAAACTGCCTACTTGGGCTGCGCTAAAGTTTCAAACAATGACAGCACTATACATAGAGATTAAGCAAAGAATCACTCCTACGAATCGCAGTTGTTTTGATTGAAAAAGCAACTATGAAAATTGTTCCCCTCACGAAACACGACAAAATCACTGCATAAGATGCACATCGTGCCAGACCAACTATATGTCTTGGAGGCATAGGCTTTATCTATGGCGGGCAAAACTGTCCTTTATATAACAACGAACTGTGTTGGTTATACAGAGGCATGTTCCTGGTTAGAGGGCTAGAATTAATCGGTTTTGATGAATATTAAACGAATATCCATCACAGCTCCGACGCGGAATATATATATATCTGCATCAATCCCGGTAAAATAAGGCGGTTAAGTATGAAGGAACCCCAGCTAACATGGTGTACTTAAATAGATGTGATAAGCGCAATATTACACAAATTACTCTTACAATGGAGACTCGCGGTTGATTGAGGAACAGATTTGCCCATGACTGTAGCGCTATCTCAAGTAAAGTGAAGTAAAGTCAACATTGAGGTGTGATATGACCGCGGAATCATAGGTATGGATAAAAAGAAAGAGCAGATATGAAAGACACATCTAGCACAGTGAAAGTGGATTACCGATTTTTTGCCAACTTCGATCGACAGCAGACTCCTGACTAAATCGATATCTCTGTTGTATAGATCGTTGTTATATCCAACTTTGGCTATTCAAATGGAAATCAAAAATCACTCGGAGGGGTTTTTTCCGAGCATCCAAGGGCATTTAAATTGCTTTTGATGAAGAAGATACCTCTGCGACACACAATAAGACTGTGATACAGAGTTTCGAGTGCTTACATAGTTTTGTAGATGGTATTTGAAGGGATTGAGCAAGCGATGCTAAGATTCACTTCACCGAACATACTTTTATAGATAAGTTGGTTATTTCTTCTCACCAACTCAATGCCTGCTGCTTAAAATAATAAGGAAGGGGGTTTGTCTACTACAACGTATTTCTATGTCTTGGTCGATTACTGTTTGCGTTGAATTGTTCATTCTTCGTCTTCATTGTTCGTCTTCGCGGTTTAACAATTTGAAGGAATTCTAAATTTCGGCAGCTAATACAATTCTAATATTACGTTCCCATCTTTATTCCAGAATGTTTCTATTTGGGATTTGTGTCCTTGACATGTTCTTTTCAATTTCTGGTAGAATTTCCAAACATCATTTATGCAATTGTACTTCTCCATAGCGTCGATCGAGCATAGGGTTTCCAGAAGTCTTAAGAGTAGTAGTTTTGCAAAAGAAAAGTATTTTATTGCATATTGTACTGTATTAACTGACCTTTGTCCATAATATTCAAACGAATACCATGAAAACATTTTAGCGTTCATTGCTTTTTTTTTTTACAATTTTCTATCTAATTTCAGCAATAAGTCAAATAACTTCTCCATTTGTTCATTTTTAAGTCACAAGCTTCCTTTCTGGCAAATGCCATACAGCACAGCAGCAGTGCAGAGCATGGGACACACGGCATACAACAGAAAACATAAAAAAATGAAACACAATAAGCAAGCCCACTGACAGAAAGTTAATAGTCTTGTGCATGATTAATCGTTATGCAAATAGGCGGCAACCAAAACAACATTCCCATGTGCACACAAAACTCTTATGAAACAATCAGCAATAGTCAAGCAGCACGCCATTAGATACAACAACAGTAACAGCAACAGCACAAAGCAACAAACTGAAACGAATTGAACCCACAAAAGTACCTAGTGTCTAGAAAGAGGCTGCGTCGCTGTTGCTGCAGCAGTAGCAACAAGTACCTACTCTCGATTCTCACCCAACCTGTGGTAAGAGTGCCATTGCCATATACAAATACGAGTATATACATTATTTGCTCCTCGAATTCCTGATTTCGCACTCCCACGCCCCTCTCACTGTATCTACATCTCATCATGGGCAATTTTCATTTTCTCAAGTAAACAAAACCGTCAAACAAACTGATCGCATTTAATTAGCAAATCGTACAATTAATTAACTGATTCTACACAACCACACCAGCGGATCAAGTAAATTCAGCTTCTTAGGCTACCTTGTGTATCCGGAAGATACACATGTATCTGTATGCGTCAGACAGCAGGGTTTAACGCATTTTTTTCCTTCCATTACCGGATATTTCCACCCGAAAATGCCGAAATAAATAAAATTTCAAAACACGCGTACCAGTATCTGCGGATATTCTGATTTGAAAAAAATTAAAAACAAAAAAATAGAAACCAAAATGACAGCCAAATTTGATTGGTTCGAATAGTTAATTTGAAAATTTATGCGCATTAGACGCAGACGACGAAGTTGATTTGTTTGGTCTGCTCAATTGGCTTAATCGTTTTTGAGGCGCATTCATTCTCTTTCTTACACAACTCGTAGCTAGATAATTCGAATACAATGCTTGACGCCCCAATGCAATGCAAACGCCCCCAATTTACGTTAGCACGCGCCGGTATAACTTCAAACAACGTGCATACCAGACGACGTCTTGTTTGACGACGAGCCAGTTTTTGAAATTGTTTAGGTGTCGCGCCAAATTGAAAATCAAAAAATTCCAATCTATCCCCAATGGCAATGTACATACAAGTATCTGTATCTATATTTGGGAGGTTTCTCGCATTGACGTTGTGTTTATGTTAGGATTATTCGATAACAAGAACTGCCGTAGAATATCGATGAAATATTGGGTGCAACTGAGGAGTCTTCGATCAAACAAAGACGAAAGTAACAAGAATTTTCTTTGATTTTCCTCAACAGCGAGAGTAAGTATTGTTTGTGGCCAATAAAATTATGATCACGTCATGATCAATAAAATGTTTTGTATATCTACAAACTAACTAGATACTTACCAGATTCGTGTTTTAGAAACTCGTAAAAAGATAGTTTAAGCTTTCCGGCGATGTTGCCTTGAGTACCTTTAAAAAAACAAAAATACTAAGACAGTTCATTAACGATTTTCCATTGTATAAATGGATATGTGTTCTAATTTTTTTTGTTTTTCGGCTATGGTGTACAATCTTCGTGTATCAAACAAATGCAGAAATACCGGCTTTTGAGACGATCACCATACATAATACCAACGCAAGCTGACAAATTCCTTATAACGGCTTAATAAATTCCTACTAAGAACCTTACTGGCCTTTTCTAAGACCCCCCGCCCAATTATCAAGGCTTCGCCCATCAATGACGTTGTCTAATAAAAAGCGGGGCAGAGCAAATTACTGGTCTTATCGTAAAGGTTTTGGATACCTACACCTCCGGCAGATGCTACGATTTGACCAGTTACAAGCCGCCGGGCAGAGGTCCTGTTGGGTGGCAGGATAACCGGTAGTCCATACCAGGATTTAAAACACGGTACCATGGGAGTCAAAAGCCCCACGGATTTCGATCCAGGCCTGACTTGTAGAGGTAGGCCCTCTTGTGGGGGCTGTGGCTGTGGTTTAAGCCCAAAGTCGCGGGAAAAATCTTACCCAATGTAGAGTTGCAAGATACTGAGTGCTGCGACCCTAAGAGCAGTAAGAGGTTATAGGTCTGCCTCGACCCTTACCAAGGGTGGAACTTTTGCCTCCAATACGAGTTCCGCTTTGGTATCAAAGGAATGACGGTGAGCGATGGCAAGGCGTATCCTTGCTCCCATGGATGTATGGACATCCCGTGAAATTAAGCCTACCAGGTAGGAATTCACATCAAACACTAGAGAAATCTGGCCTTTTCTAAATAAATAAAGAGGTGGCGCGGCAGCTCGGTATGGGCCAAGGCCTAGCTTTCTCACTAGCTCACTCACTGGATGAAGACTGCATCTATAATAGTTTAAAAAGTGAAAAAGTGAAAAAGTGATGCCGAATGATGATGGGGATGACTAGGAAATAAGGATGTTGGTCGTGGTCTGGATGCCTTCCAGTTACCTTATTTTAGTTAGGTTCGCCTTGTTAAAAAAGACCTCATTAAAATAAAACTTTATGGTCCCAGATTGTAGCTTTATGAACAAGCGTAGGAAATCCCGAATCTCTACCAATAAATATGTTCCTTCACTAAACCACATCATACAACCAAATACAAACATCGGGCGGATAAGGGCCAGTAGCAGATTATCGTACTTGTTGCTATAAAACAGTCTCTTTGTTAGGGCAAAAGGACCTCTAAATGTATGTTAAAATATAGATAATGGCTTAGCTAGATCCTAAGGTATAAGGCAGACATTCACCAAAAAAAGTGGAGCTGTCAATCCAGTAGGATTGGAAGAGACCAGTCTTCTATGGTCTGATTTCAAAGAACAAAATGATGAAATACAATGTCTGCACCTGCAGAAATTAAGAGCTGATCAATCGTAAGAATGTAATGTCTGACCGCGAGACCACACACAGTAGTCAGACGGCAAAAATTGTTGCAGCATACATGCTTGCAACCCCCTTTCTGATGGTAAACAACTCTGATCTTAAGCTTCATACTTATACGGGGCTTTCTTAAAAAAAAAAAACATAATTTGATCTATTGGGACAAGGTTGTAGTGTAAAGAATCGGACCTAAGCCCATCGCCCAAGGCCAACGGAAAATATTGTTTCTGTAGCCCGAAATTTGGCGAAATACCAAGAAATTGGGGATATTTCAAACAAAACTCGTCATAAAGGCTATAAAATTCAATTGACGTAAGAACTTTAGCCTAGCGACCATCAGCAGAGTCGTGCCTTTATCATTTAGGTGTTGAAAACGCATGAAATTGATCAAGAATTAATAGAAAACTATTTCGAATGATGTTACCATGTTCAAGGCCTTGTTTATAATAAAAATTGCCGCATTTGGAACTTAGAAAATCCGAGAACGGTTATCGAGAAGGCTCTCCTTCCACTAAATGTTAAGATTTGGTGCGATTTTTGGGCAGGTGGCATCATTTAACATTATTTCTTTGAATATCGAGCGGGTATGGCTAGATTGAACCTTAATCCATGAAGTTTTATGCCTGCATAATGTTGGCGATTCGTATTTCCAATTAGACGGTGTTACTTACCACATAAGTTCCTTTTTTGGGAGAAAAGGTTTTTGGCCAGACATTTCTCCAAAATTTTGATGATCAAAATTGGCCGCCGAGATCATGTTAATTGCCATCGTGCGACGTCTTTCTTCGGGGCCACTTGGAGAGATGGCTTATACCATCGCTCTTCATTCAATTTACCATAAATACACAAAGAAAATATCTGTGCTTTTATAGATGAAGTAGAACAGGAAATCTGCTCAAAGTTAAGTATCGGTTAAAAGATCAATTCATGATATTTACTTTTTGTCAAATGTTGGCCACAACTACGTCTAAGGTGGTCCATTCGGAAGGTCCAATTTTGGGCGACTCGTTCGAGCATATCGACTGGAATCTCACAAATAACATGAGTAATGTTGGCTTCCAAAGCGTCAATCGTAGCTGGCTTATTCCTGAAGACCTGAGACTTTACATATTCCCAGAGAAAATAGTCCAAAGGTGTGATATCGCACGATCTCGGCGGCCAATTTACCGTAGCAAAACGTGAAATTAAGTGCACACCAAAATTATTTCTCAACAAGTCGTAGCGCGGTCTTGTTGAAACCAGAGCTCACCGAGATCATGTGTTTGAATTTCAGGAAGCACATAGTCCGTTAATATGGCGCTATAACGGTTACCATTGACGGTAACATTCTGATTTGCCTCATTTTTGAAGAAATATGGACCAAAGATTCCACCAGAACATAAACCACACCATACCGTTGTTTTGAATGGATGTAATGGTATCCCATGGTACTCTTCGAGTTGCTCATCTGCCCAAATACGACAATTTTATTTTTTTTAACGTATCCCATGAGCCAGATATTGGCTTCATCACTGAACAAAATTTCACGATAAATCACCGGATTTTCATTGAGTTTTTCCAGAGCCCATTCATTGAAAATATGACGCAAATTTAAGTCGCCTAACTTCAATTCTTGCACAAGCTAAATTTTGTACGCTTTTGGGCCATTTGGTAAAATACGCCAAGTTGTCAAATACGCCAATCCAAGCTCCAATCCAACTCTCAGCTACAGCTGCTATAGTCTCTTCACTACGTGCTGGATGTGGTCTTACCGTGTGAGTCTGTGTTTTATTATAAATGGTATTTCGGACATTGTTTACATACCGATTAGCGAAGAATTGACCGTTTAGTGAAATTGTCGACAGCGATACGCCAAAAGTAAAGGTAATATTGCAATCAATCGATTCTGTGTCATTCTCAGAAGTTTGGTATCTCTTGAATGTCCCCGTAGCATATTTTTGAAAAAGTCTTTGACCATACGCTCTTATAAGATGGTTCTTGACCCAAGAGCTAAGTCAAATGACCATCGTTTCTGTTGAAATTTCGCTGATTGTGCTCTATTGATGACAGATGTCTGTGTTTTAAGTGAACTCCTAACAATATAAGCCTTAATTCCATCGAATTTCCAAACATTCATGGTAGCAAGGATATGCTTTGCCATCGCTTTCCGTCAATTTTTTTGCCTACCAAAGCTTAAGTGTTTTGAGAGCAAAGCCTCTTACTGTTCTTAGGTTTCCAGCAGCCAGTACTCTACATCATGTTGAAAACAACTGGAAGAATCATCTTGCGTTTTAGGTTTAAATTTAGTGCCACCATGACGCTCCCACTAGGGAGCCTACCTCTTTAAATGATTTAAGTCCTGGTAGGGACTACTGATGATACTGCCGCCAACAAGTACTACGACCGGCCGCTTGTAACTAGTTAAATCGTTTCAACCTTTAGGGGCGTGAAGCTCAGAAATTCGTTACGATAAGTACTTTGCTTTGTCCCCGCTCTCAGTAATTGGGCGGGGGCCCACCTATTTAAGACGGAAGAAGATACTGATTTTCCTCCAACATTTATTCCTCAGCGACGGGGCACATTTCTGGTTAAAAGCTGAGGGTCTTCCTGCAGCAGGTACTGTAAACGAGGAAATTTAATGTTTGGTGTAGTTTTCATGTCGGAGGTGTCATTGGGCTGTACTACCCGGTTACAGACAATGAAAACCTCTATTACTCCATGTTAACCAATTTTTTTGGTGTTAATTGAAATTGGAAGACCTGGAAGATATGTGGTGTCAAAAGGACTTTGCCTTGTCACAAATCGAGTTCATTGATCGTCTCATCGTCCATAAAGGCTCTGTCAATTAGCCGCCTTCTAGTGCGATTTAACACATTTATGCTCTTTTCTTTGGGGCTGCATTAAGCTTCTTGCATATACCGACAAGCTAGGAGATATCGAAAAAGAAAAGGGGCCACGGAGCCAACGTAGTCGACCATTCAAAACTTGACACAGTTCATAGAGCTTGTGGTGGTACTCGCAAGAGGTGATTCAATGTTCAACATGCAATTTTTCAGAAATATTTCCTGAAAACTCCACAATCTGAAAATTTCTTTTGTTTGTCCTTGATTGCAACATTCGAAAGTAAGTCTTTGCCGCAATCAAAGGTATTATCTTCCCATTTTGGATTACTAAAATGTGAATTGCTCAAGAAAACATTCGAAACAATACTAGAAATTGGAAAGCATCGCTGCATAAAAATCAAGGAGTGGGCAAAGGTACGAATAATCACCAATTAAACCTTGAGCAAGCCCTAAAAAATTGATCTTTATGACCAATTTATGAGTAATAAAATCTTCGGCCTTCCCTAAAACCCAACCGAAAACATTGTCACATTGCAATTGCTTTATATTCTCAAACACAAATTAACATTTGTTACTCGAAAATGGTATGGTACCGCCAGCAGGATGCCGGTCGATGCGGCTCATTAAATTAATATTGCATCCTTACGCCCAGAGTTTATGACACTTATTCAAGTATGCAGTAGGACATCTCCGAAATCATATTTTCATAATTTACCTAAATGCTGGTATCGGTAATGTGTTTCATTTTTTTCATAATCCATCTCGAAAAGGACAAAATTTATGACAATCGCTGCTGCGCCAGTTGGAAGGAAAACACAGCATGCCAAATGCCACATAGGATATTCTGTAGAGTCAGTACATAAATATGTAGGTATTTGTATGTGTACATTGTGCAATCGAGGAGTTAATAGCACATGTCCTACTGTGTGACGGTCTATTTGTCTATGTGATCCTTCAAAACGTGATGTCAGCATCAACTGTGAATTTTAAAAAGGACGACAACGTTTGACAACATCTGACAAAGAATAGCGCTTTCTCTGGGAAAACGAACATTTTTGATCTATTTTCGAACAGAGAAAGTGCATAAAAATATGTTTTTAGATTTTTTGTTTTTCCTTTGCCGAAAGGTAGACCAAACTGATGTAGAGGAGAGAGACGAAAAGAAAAGATAAAAGAAGAAAAGTCTCCTTCATCATCTGTAAAGATACTCGGGGACAGATATGAATATAATACACAGGGACTCCTTTCTAAAAACGTCCGTCTGTTGGTAGTAAATCACTCAGTTTTTGACATTTTTAAAGTGCGTGACATTGTTTTATTACGTGTGCGTGTATAGTATCATCATCGATCGAGGAAGGCGACTACGACGAACGACTTAAAACGACGACAAGACGACAGCGACGAATGAGCGAAATACCATCACTGCGGCTGGCTAAGGTCTTTAATACGTATCCGTCAGAATCACCCTCTATCTCACTCGTACTGTGCAAGTATGAGTAGATTCACTCAAATTGACTTTGAATGAATTTCGGTTTTATGATGATGTGTTTAGTGCGTTCCGAGTGTGTAATGTATATTTTATGGATTTTTGATATCGAAGGAGACAATTTACTAAATACACATACTTGTACGCAACTCTCCGAGTGTTTGTTTGACGTTATTGGCACAAGGACTCGCATTTGAAAGGAGGGTGGTGTTCTTGTTGTTGCTTAGGGGTAAATAAATATAGGAAACATTTAGTTGCGGCCATCGCTGATGGGCAAAGGGAGTACAATGATTTATTTCACATTTACTTTACGACCTTTCGGTGAAATGTTTCTGGAAAAAGAAAAGAAATTTCGTCGTGGAAAGGCGATAAATTTTTCTCTCAAGAATTGTACGACGCGGCATTTCGTTTGAGTTCAATGATCTGGAATTTGAAATGTATACACCAACGGAATGGATGTGTTTTTCTCATACAAATATTTGCTGAATTTTACTATTTCAAAGCAACTTGGTACTTTGAATCTATAAAAAGAACATTGAAAGACCGAATTGACCAAAAGCAGAGTATTATTTTCCAGAAACGAAATCAAACACTTCTTACTTTCAACTTAACATTGTGTGAGATTCAAGAGAACCATTGTATATTAAATGGCTGGGTGGTACTTAGACTAATGCTAAAGACGAATCACTAAGATTCACATGAATGCTAATTTTCCTGAATGAGCTCAGCATCTCAAAGAAGGTAAGTAGAAACCGAGGAAAAGATTTCCTGGAACAATACAGTCCTTTGCCCTGTAAGGCACAAACATCTCAACTTCTTCCCCTAGAAAGTTTGCGGGGCATTCATTCCAAGAGTGCCGAGAAAGAAGCCATAATTCAATAATAGTTAAGACTTCAGGCCGATTAATTTGACTTCCTGTGTGCTGAGGACGCTATAAGGATTTTTAGCATTTATATTCCCATGGTTATCAAAACAACCCCATGGTCTGAATCTCAATATACGAGTATGTATTTTAGAGTTAAAAATGGCTGAAAGGTATTTTATATGAGGACAGCGTTGATACTTACATTAGTTTCAGGATCGTTTCCCCAGTTATTTGTGTGGCCACATAGCAGACTTTGATAACACTGGCGTCACAACGTATAGACATAGCTTTAATTAGAGCTTAACTTATATTTTTACCCCCAAAAGTCACGTGTCCGACTGATGTCCGACTTGAAGTCTCCGAAATAGCCGGTTTAGATGGCATTCCGCCCATCAGGCTACATGCCACGCCAGTGTTAGTTAGCATATACTCTGTATATGGGGGAGATACATAAATATAACAGGTCGTTCGCCCGAGGCAAGATACAATCATTCCAAAGCCGCTTTTACATTTCTACGTCTAGAGTGTAGAGCCATATCTCTTTCCGGCAAGCAATTTTTAGACGTTTGCGAACAGGTAATAAGATTCATGTTTCATCCATTGTCACATACCCCTATGAAAGGATTCTTTCTATTTCTATTTCACTCCAAACAGCGCCTTGAATCATCAACACGTTGTTTTGTTGGTCAACTGTGAGCCAACGCGGTACCCACTTTGAACAGAGCTCCCGCATATCCAAATATTCCTGCAAAATACTATGTACAAGGCGTGTTCATAAAGTAAGGTGACTTTATACATTTATTAAAAAAAAATTTATTTGTTCATAAATATAAACGTTGTCCCATTCAAAGTGATGCCCCCTTTTTCCAATCCTCGATTCAGTTTTTGGTATAGCCTTGAGCTCTTCCAGCGATGCCGTTTTTATATCCTCAATCGTTGCAAGTCTTCGTCCTTTCATAGTTCTCTTTAGTTTTGGGAAAAAGTCGCATGAGGCCAAATCCGGTAAATCTGGTGGCTTAGGCATGATTGTAGTGTTGTTTTTGGACAAAAAAACAAGTAAAAGTATGAAATGTTTTCCCACATTTCTGGAAGTTTTTTTCGTATTGCTTCTCGCAAACAGTGCATAACTTCAAGGTAATACTCCTTATTGACCTTACAACCTTAAAAACTCTTGATGAATTACGCCAGGGTAATACGAAAGAACAGTGATCAAAACTTTGACATTTGATCGAGAATGGCGTGTTTGTTTTTGGTCTTGGTTCCCCTGTGTGCATCCATTGGGACGATTAGGCTTTGGTTTCGACATCGTAACCATATGCCCATTATTCGTCACTAGCTATGACCCTTTTGAGCAAGTCAGGATCATCATTGTCGTCATTCAAGGGCTCCTGAGCGATCCTCATGCTACGGTTCTTCTGATCAAAATTAAGAAGTTTCAGAACAAACTTCGCTGACACATGTCTCATGCTCAAGAAATCCTAAAAAGTTGCACAACACGAGCCGATCGGTGTGCCAACATCCTCAGCAACTTTTTTTATGGTGATTTCGACAATTTACTTCACAGCTTCAACGTTATCACCTTTTGTTGATGTGCTTGGGCATCCAAGATCTTAGAAGAGCTTGCACTACTTGTAAACATTTTTTTTTTTTTTTTACTTAGAGCAGACTCACCGTATACCACTGTCAACATTTGAAATCTTTTAGAGCACACTTGATTCCATTTTTTAAGTATGCTATAAACTTGAAACTGTAAAAATATGTTAGGGACATGTGTACTAACACAGGAAGAAAAAGTCTGCGAAATTTCAAAAGTCACCCTACTTATTGAACACACTTCGTACACGGTCTACTGATATCTTTACGATGCCAGCTATGTCAGCCAATTTCAGTTTGCGGTTGTTTAAGAAGATTTTGTGTATTCTTTTTATGTTTTCCGGCGTAATAGCTTTATTTGGGCCCCTAGATCGTTCAGCGTTATTTGTGACTGTACGACCGTATTTGGATTTCAACAAACCAGCGACAAAAAGTTGCTTTCGTCAAAGCGAAACAGGGTCCTTCCCGAAAACTTCAATATCTCAATGACTTATGGTCGATTTGTGATGGGACGTAATATTTGAAAGTTGGTTCGTACTACATGTTATAAGAGTCGCCATCTATGTGTCGATCTCGGAAGTTTTCAAACCACCTGTTAGATCCACGTCGTGGAGAAAGGTTTTCATCCCAAAGTAAGTCAAGCGAGCATTATAAAACCAATAGCCTCCGTTCAGACTCATTAAAAACTTAGGTTCTGGTGCTTCATACAATAGAAATAGCAATAGACAGTGTAGAAGCCACTATAGGCTATGGTAGAGATCTCCAACAAACATAAGTATGTTATCAGATCGAATATGTTCTCGACTGAAGTAAAAATCTCCGAACCTTTTAGTCTCCCAGGTTATTTAAGCATTTTTCAGTTGACAGTACAGCTCCAATTAGCTCGGTCTTTGAGTAACTGCCTCCAGTTGCGTACTCCTAGTTGGTTGAGGTCCTCTTTCACTTGCGCGCGCCACTTAAGACGAGGCATTCCTCTACTGCGTTGTCTATCCAGATTACAGTCGATGATTTCAACAAACCAGCGACAAAAAGTTGCTTTCGTCAAAGCGAAACAGGGTCCAGAAGTCGTTTTTCCATAGTTCCGAAAATATCAAAAGGGTCCTTCCCGAAAACTTCAATATCTCAATGACTAATGGTCGATTTGTGATGAGACGTAATATTTGAAGGTTGGTTCGTACTACACGTTATAAAAGTCGCCATCTATGTGTCGGTCTCGGAAGTTTTCAAACCACCTGGTAGATCCACGTCGTGGAGAAAGGTTTTCATCCCAAAGCAGGTCAAGCGAGCATTATAAAACCATAAGCTTCCGTTCAGACTCATTAAAAACTTAGGTTCTGGTGCTTCATACAATAGAAATAGCAATAGACAGTGTAGAAGCCACTATAGGCTATGGTAGAGATCTCCAACAAACATAAGTATGTTGTCAGATCGAATATGTTCTCGACTGAAGTAAAAATCTCCGATCCTTTTGGTCTCCCAAGTTATTTAAGCATTTTTCAGTTGACAGTACAGCTCAAATTAGCTCGGTCTTTGACTAACTGCCTCCAGTTGCGCACTCCTAGTTGGTTGAGGTCCTCTTTCACTTGCGCGCGCCACTTAAGACGAGGCCTTCCTCTACTGCGTTGTCCCTCCAGATTACAGTCGATGATTCTGCGGGCTGGAGCGTTGGTGTTCATTCGCTCTAATGTCTTAGCCATTTTAAACACCCAATGTACAGTTTTTTAAGCAGATGGATGTCATGGCAAAGTATATCTTCATCCGCTTAAGAAAGGGTCCATGCTTCGGAACCGTAGAGCAGGGCTAGGATTATAAGGGTTTTATATGGAGTTTCCTTGGTTGTTTCGGAATGGGCCTTGCTACATAGTTGCCTTCTCATCCCAAAGAAACAGCGATTGGCAAGCGTTAATTCTTGTTTGATTTCTGAAGACATGTCATTTTCAGATGTGATAGCAGAGCAGAATTAGACAAAGTCCCTTACTACCCCAAAGTTATAGCTGTCGATTGTGACATTCTGGCAGATTCGTCCATGTTAGGTGTCCCTTCTTGTTGACAGCCCTCGTTTACCGCTAGACCCATTTTTGTCGTTTCTGTTCCTAAACTCGCAAACGCACCAGAAACAGCTCGTTGTATTCTACTAATAATATCAATATCATCGACGTATGCAAGTAATTGAACAGACTTTTGAAAGATCGTACCTCGTATGTTGGCTTGTGAGTTTTGCACAATTCTTTCAAATATAATGTTAAAGAGGGTACATAACAGCGCGTCGCCTGGCCTTAGTCCTTTTTGGACATCAAAAGTCTCGGTTAGGTTAGGCCAGTAACGAGCCTTGATGTAGCAGCGAATTTTCTCCATCGTGATCCTATTTAAGCGGACGAGTTTAGCAGGGAAGCCAAATGGCTCTGTTTAGCTCATCTCTATTAGACGGCTTTAAAGTCGATAAAAAGGTGATGACTACCAATCTGAACTTTTTGGGTTTGGGTTGGCAGATCCTGACAAAGTGTGAATATTTGGTCAATTGTTGAGAAACCGGGCCTAAAACCGCACTGATAGGGTCCAATGATTTCAGGCGTTCGCACAATACGGCAGACAAGATCTTATATGCGGTGTTTTGGAGACTGACACCTTGCCTCAATTTTCGGTCGTGTTGAAACGTTACTCATGTAAAACTGGCTTGTTTTGTATTTTCTGATTTTCCTCTGACATTTTGGACCACAATTGGCTAGCCCTGACAGACATACAACTCGAATCGTAGAACGCCTCTTCTTTTGGTTTCACGATCTCCATCAGATTGTTGAAGCCGCTTAGAATTCAGCGACACATGGATATAGTTCTTTGAAGGGGCCAGACAGCCTATTAAACTCGATAAAATTCGGATGGTTCTTAAACTTGGAGGTTATGTGTATGAAGTAGCTGTATATAGTTTTTGTACAGAGATGGAATTTCGAAGTTGAATTCCGGATTGGAAGAGATACGGTTGAGTTTGGTAGGCTGCATCATGAAGAACATAGTATTCGGGTCCAAGTAGTTTCAAATTATAGTAATCCGAGAAGTCTAGGAGTATTTCTTCCTGTGCTTCAGTAAGTGCCAAAACAGTTTGCCGGTACTTACATACGTAAACGTATTCTAACAAGTGATAACGTCCACTCTACTTTTGTTTTCCTGTCGTTGTAGTTTAGAGAATAGATTCGTTTTTCTTGTGATTTTCGAAATTCAATTAGACTTTTTTGCTTTCACACTCATAAAGATGCTATCAAAACTATTCATGCCCGTATATGAGTCGTAAAACTTCCATCTTTGACATAAATCAAGGATAATCTACTTTCTAGAATCATAGTTCTTTCATCAATTGACATTTGCTAACAAAACTAAAGAGAAAACCTACATCACATACAAAGGAATCTCCCATTCTTGTGCATCTCTTGATATCAGAACCGGATATCATATCATTTCCCTGAACAAAAAAAAAAAAAAAAAAAAAACCAAATAAACCCAAAGCGAAATGACGAGTCCTGCGCCATTTTGATACACATAATAACCCTGAAAAAGGCAAAGCAAAGAACTATCATATTATCCCAGCATTATTGGTCTCCTTAAATCATCCTGCCAAACCACCATACACCAGACACCACCACCACTAACTAACATCAGTTGAATCCCTTTCACATTCGAATAAAATGTCCTCACGTACATATATAAGGAATGATCTATGACCAGCTCAGCTAGTGCCGCACTTCCATCTTCCACCCTTCAAATAGTAAAAACTCCGGTTTCCATGATTTTTTTTTTTGTGAGTCGTTTTGAAGAAGATTGAAAAGGCAGGCAGCAATCCATCGACATTACGCCATTATCCAGTAACTTGTCATACAGAAAATCTAATACTGCTTCTGCTGTGGTATGCGTGTGCCTTAGAGAATCCAATCAAATTCGTAACATGAAAATTGAGATGAACCAGAAGCCGAGGGAGATTGATAGAAATACACAAACACATAGACGAGCATCGGTCGACCAACACACAGGAGGTTAGAGTCACAGTACAACTCTGCCGAGTCCTTTTTCCAAATTTTTGTGCGTAACGAAATATTTGTATAACTATGTACATATCGCATCGGGAAAAATGATATCATCCCTTATTTCTGGTGAGTTTCCTTTGACAGGAATAAATCACTCAAAATAAAAATGAAAAAGGACAAACTACCACTACTACATGCAGCACCTAGAAGAAATTCCAAGCAATCCGGGATCTAGGAACACATATTATATTTGTATACTATGTATAAACGAGTACTCGTAACATGCTTCTCCCATGTCCGTTTCGATATTCGTAAATAAATCATCAGATTGGACATAGATATCATAAAAATCCTGTCACAGAGTGCTTGCTCGGTCTTCGTTGGCTCTGTGATGTTGCGATGATATACAGTAATTGGAAAATCAACCCTCCCTTGGAGGATGCTGGAGGATAGATGTGTTTTTTTTTTCTCCTTTTTTGACTCGTTTTTGACATTGCGTAAGGGATTAAGTGTTTTAGATGCGCATTGGGAGACACGCATTGATTTTCATTTTTAGTTTTCATCTTGATTTTATTGTATTATTATTATTTTTTTTTTTTTAAATGCTGATGATGTGGATTTTTGGGTTTGGTTGTGGACGTTGTGTTGCTTTTTGGATTTTTCTGCAATCTAACTTTGACTGTGATTCGGGTTTATTAAGGGTTGACATCAATAAATTATTAAAATGCGAAGAGTAGAGGAAATGTGTTCTATATGGTTTATGGTTTATGGATTATGGCGAATGTATTCGGATTTCGAAAGGAATACACTACCATGTCCCGCATTAATTTTTATTTTTTTTTTCTAAATCATTCAACGAAGCTGTCGTAAATCAATCGAAAAGTGGTTTGCGTAAAAAATTGAAGAAAATATATGACATCAGGTTTTTGAAGAACAATGCGACTGCGGGAAAACCAAGAAGATTGAGCAGAATACGAAACTATGAATCATAATGATGCTTTAACAAGATATGGGATTTTTGTCATTAAGAATGTGACAGATGTGCAACAGAATGTTATAAAACCGGGCTCTTGAATGATGCACAACAATTGTGTGCTGTGAAAGATATTCACAATTTATAAACTAAGAATACAATTCACGATGTTCTTCCTTCGTAAACTCTATCTATTTCTATTATTTGCCATTCATACATTCTTCTACAACATAATTGCTTTTCAATGATTCAACTATCCCTTCTTCGAACTTCGGCCGAATCTTGATCCTCAAGTCAACTAACTTGCTCAGCCTGAAGTTTGTCCACTATCGGTGACTTTGTGTGGAAACTTCCGCGAACGTTCGTATTTTTTATAAGATCAGGTTTGGTTACACCCGCTGACATTCGTAATATTTTTCCTTTATACTTTTCGTATATATTCCAAGCGTTATGAACGATGAATGATTGTCGTGTGTAATGAACACTAATTAAAAATTAATGAAGGTAGGTTATCGCAAGGTTTTCGTGCCATTCGGGCCACCACACAAACTCTATGTGTGCCATCTATCATCATCGCAGTTTTCTTCGTTGTTAACGATAGAGACCAGTATTTAATTTTTTCTAACTTCGACATGATGAGTTAATCTAAATGGAAGTTAGCAGTTGGGTATCCGGGTTTGAAAAAATGGAAATGTAAATATTCGGCTTTAGTTCTACTGATTCATAGCCGGCCAGACTCTAAAGTACTTATCCACTTGAGTGGAGTCGTCGCGCGAGTTAAATGTGGTAAAATTCCGTTTGTTTATACAAAAATATATTTATTAGACTCTCTTGTTTGAAGTATGACATTAGAATGAATACAATCTTTGATTAAGTTTCGCGAATTTGAGCTTGCGACGGAAGTTAGCACGACGCTTGGTTTGCATTTTACCTCTGCAATGCAATTATTAGAATTAATTTACAATAAAAGTACTCAATAATATGTATTGGCGGATGAATAATCCTAGTCTGTAGAATCCTTTCCGAACAGATGGCAAACAGCATTTATCCAGCCAGAGATTCTCTTCTTTCTCCTTATATAGACCCATTGCACTTACGTGCAACCGTCAGTTCATGAAATATCTCGAAACACGAAAAGTTCTCTATGATCGGCAGTATGGTTTTAACAGCAACAGGTCTACTGGTGATTTGGTGACATGTCTCACCGAAATAGTTGCACCTGATCTTGATATTTTGTTGGTATTTCTAAGACATTTGACAGAGTTTGGCACCAGGATCTTTTGCGAAATTTTCTTCTTCAATGGACTAGAAATTGTCTTTCGGAATGTTCAATTCAAGCTCTGTTGCATGGTTTCAAGTCTGATATTCACAAAATAAACGCTGATGTGCCACAGGAGATGCAATTGGAGATGCAAATATCACCCAGTCAATTGACAACCTCGAACACCGACAAAATGTCTCTTTTGTCTCAGTCTATCTTATCGCTATTTCCGTAAACAGTGCTCCATTGATATCGCCAGTAGCAACCGTAACAATCATCTTGCTATGAATGCTCATCAGTATATCCACAAGCTCACTTTCGGACATACTCTTAAATACCATTATTCGTTCCTAAGCCGTACAACTCGCCTGGATCTTTATATCCTAGTCATTATAACCTTCAAACATTTAAAACCTACATTCATCGGTACCTCTCTTTTTTTCCTCCAGCGCTGTGAGCAAACATTTATAGGGTACTCAAATCCCTTGAGCGCGAGCAAATTATAAAAAAAAAATAAGAGTTGCCTGATGGCCAAGACAACTCTTTTCCCATTGATTAAGCATTCAATCCCCTACTATCATTTTATTGAACAAAATCACGAGCTTTTTAAATCAAAGATTTTTAAATGCTGCCCTTACTTCAGAGCGTATCTAAGCTGACTTGAATGCTTGCTCCTGGTTTGTTCCTTCTTCCGTAAAATTGCAACACGTGGATTTTTTTTTTGTTAAGAAAGGCGTTAAAGCACTCTTTCCAAATTTCGGTGTTAGCTTTAGCAGCTGAAATGTGTCCAATTTTGAAACAGACACTATAATTAATCAAATTAATGAGCAAATAATCTCCTGTCAATAAAACTCAAGCTTAGAAATGTTTAACTCAGACGACTGAAAGGAATTTTCAATCGATATATGGATAGAATTGATAAAGAACACCGTGAACTTCATTCAAATCTTCAATGAAGTAGTAAAATAATTAAATAAAAAGTTAAGATTGATGCGAACAATATTTTTAAATCAAGGCTTCAATACATATGCTCATCTCACAAGCTTTTAAAGAAATTGATAGGAGCACGGGAAGGAAATGCTTTGAAATCAATACCTCCAAGGGCAAGGTCTTTTATAACGGTCAATAACTAGTCGATATTAAAACCGATTCGAATACTTTCAAAGAGTTCTATTCAAAAATAGAAATTCGAAGGTACAGATAAAATTTCTAACTTCATTCTGCGAAAATGTCCTCAAGCGTTGGATTTTCTACTATTCAAACATCTGAAAAATATTATCCTGAATAGCCAGTTTGATCTCTTACCGTACACGTGAAAATTTTCTGAAAAGTCTGCGAAACAGGAAATGAATGTTGACTTTGTAAGCGTCTTTGACTCGGTTTGACGCAAACTTGTTTGTTTGACTAAACTGTATAACGTGGATAAGAAGACTGATCTTCAGTTTTCTTCAAAGCAGAATCACCTCCATTTTCATTGGCACTAAGCAGTCTAAATCAGGTGTGCCACAAAGTTCTTTTTTCGGACCAGTCCTTTTCAACCAATTCTTTAACGATTTTCTTTTCAAACATACTATGTTAGAAGATGCCATTCGTCGATACTTCTATAAAATCTTACTACAAAACCAAGCTCTTAAAAAAAAAAAAACCGAAGATGAAATTTGTATTTTGGAAGATTACTTAAAGAAGTGAGGACTGAAGATAAAAACTCAAAAAATTGGTATAACATGTTTCAGAAACTCTTTATTTTGCAGTAAAGGAAAGAAAGTTGTTAGAACTTCAGATTTATGGAAGTCCTATTCCGCTACGAGTTGAAACTAAATACCTTGTTAGTAATTCCCAAAACAGACTTCTGCTTACAAAACACGGCCAAAAACTTTAGCCAAACCAAAATGTGGTTCTCTAATAAAACTCTATACGAGATGACGAGGATAACATTCCGTATGATTTATCAAGCAGAGCTTCTGCTCAAAAAGTAATATCGAATAAAAAAACCATCCGAAACTATTTGTGAGATCCTTGCCAGGCTCTAATGTTCAAAAAGTAAAGTGACTTGATATATTTTATTAAAAAAAAATTATTTATTCATCAATATTAATGTTGTCCCCTTTAAAGTAATCCCCCTTAGATATAATACACTTATGCCAACGCTTTTCCCAATGCTCGAAGCACTTCATTAGTACTTTTTTGTATAGCTTTTAGCTCTTCCAGCGATGCCGTTTTTATTTCCTAAATCGTGGAAAATCTTCGTTCTTTCATGGGTCTCTTCAGTTCTGAAAATAAGGTCAGATATTCGTCACCAGTTATGACCCTTTTAAGCAAGTCAGAATCATCATTGATTCTTGTGCTCAAGAGCGATGCGCATGCGATAATTTTTCTGATGAAAATTAAGAAGTTTCGGAACAAACTTCGCTGATATAGGTCTCATGCTCAAACCATCCGAAAAAATTGCATAACACAAGCCGAATGATATGCCAACATCCTCAGGAGCTTCTCTTATTGTAATTTAACGATTTTCCAAAACAATTTTCTTCACATTTCAAGTGTTTTAGAGTACTCTGGTTCCAGTTCTTAGACAAAATTTGATGCCAATTTTTTGCTACATTTTATATATTACTATAAGTGAAAATCGCCGAGTACACCAAACCACATCTAAACTTTCTATACCATAAAAAATAAAACTAAAACTTGAAACTGTTAATATATTTTCGGGACGTATGCTCCAACACAGAAAAAAAAATCGATAAATAAATGTATGTTGCCCGCGAAATTTCCAAAGGCACCTCATTTTTTGAGCACACCTCGTATCTTATCTTTTAGTCTGTAACACGACACATCGTTTCATAATTGTTTCTTTCTGGGAAAAAAACCTCGAGAGTTCGTAGAGTCTGGTTGTCGTCAGCGTGTTTCCACTTAAATAACCATCGAGCCTACTCGAGATCAAGTTCACGGTGTATAAAAAAATCATTGTCTCAAGATGTCCGAAAAGCATCAAGCTCTCAAAGTACTACCTCTAACTGCTCTGTTCCCACAGTTGCCCTCGGCCTGGTGTTTCCAACAGCTGAATACGACGCCCCCTTTTGGCTAAACAGTACAACTTATAGATAGCCATCTGAATATTACAATGCGCCTTATTACCGGTATGATTACAAGCAGAACAATCCAATGGCTCCCAGTGTTGAGCAACATCCACCCACTTTCACTAAGATGAAAAAATATGCTGGTTAGGGAATTCATGATAATTCAAAACAAACAAAACATTCCAATACACGAGGATTTAAAGCTAATCTCATCGGAAGCACTTAAAGTCACATAAACCTGGAGGGACTTTCCACCATCTAACAACTTCATCGCTAATCCAACTGTTCGCGTACCAGGCTTCAATCTACCAAGGCATCTATGGGCAACTCAACAGGATCAGGACTTAACACGGCCGCTGCGCCGACTTCCTTCCCAATAAGGACGCGATACAGATACTGATACCGATACGGAAACCCTACCAAACAATTAACCATATCGTATCGAACTGCCCTCAACATATGTTCTATAGAAAAATAGACAATAAATAACCTTAGTATGAACTTATAAAACCAATTTATGTAAATCTTTGTTTAATGTTAACCTTTATACCTACGTTATTCTAAATCTATGTAAATCTATGTAAATATTTGTTAAGTCTTAACCAAGTGTTATGTTTAATGTAAACAGCAGTTTAATATATCTCTATTTAATTATTTGTTTAAGTTTAAATTATTTGCTTTTTGCATTTATCACTTTTGTGGAAAATGTTATAAAAATTGTTACTTCCATACGATAAACAGAATAAGAGTCTGGAAACTATCTTTCTATCATATAGTAGATCACATTAATGAGATTAGGGATGAAAGAGATCGCTACTTCTGTTTCAATTTGAAACGTGATAGTTTAGTTCTTTTTATTGTTATTTTGTTTATAGATAAATTATTTTAGGTTTTGTATAGTGTAAGCATGCCAAAGAGTGCAACATTGAGAATGAACAATATATCCGGAGTAAGCATATATTGAAAATACATGTAGTTAGGCATATTTTGATTGTTGATGGAAATACTAAAGATACGATATATGTTATATTCTTAAATACTATTAAGCCATATGTACTTACTAAAGTTTACTTACAATTTACTTTTGTAAATTGTTCTGAATTTTCGTGTGTGATTTTAGATTAAGTATAAGTCATAGTTGTTAGCCCCTTGTTGTCATTAATATATTATACCACCTTGATCAAAAAGTTCCCGGTGGCGTCACCGTATGGTGCTCCCATTGTTCCGTAGCCAAGAGTACATCTATCTCTGTGTGTGTTGGCAATTTTTTATAATTTTAGATTGCAACAACGAACTTGTATTAAATTTTGCGTAAAAAACAGATTTAATGGTGCGCGAACGTTGGAAATATTTTAAAAGTGTTTCGGCAACGTTTTTCTAAAGAAAACGGTCGTTTACCAGCTTACGCAGTGGCAGACCATCGACATCGAAAACCGACGAAAACATTGATGAAGTAAAAGAAATGTTGGTCAATAACCGCAAATTAAGCATAAGAGAGATAGCGGAGGACTTGAACATTGCCTATGGATCCGTCCAAGACATTTTGGTTAATGATTTGCGTTTCCGTCGTGTAGCACCAACGTTGCGTTGGTGATAAAAGACCTCAATTTCATGCAAAAAAGAGATCGTGTTGACGTCGAAAAAGAGATGATTTGCGAGGCTGATCGGATTCATTCATTGGATCATTACTGGAGACGAGACGTGGGTTTATAAGTACGCTACGTAATCCAGACATCAGGTAAGTGAATAGCGTTCACCAAATGAGCCGAGACCAAAAAATCACGTTGTTTTTAGGCAATGCTCACGGTTTTCATGGATTACAACTGCAATTTCTTCAAAAGAGACCAAAATTGTGGGCAGAAAACTCGTGGATTTTGCACCATGATAACGCATCGTCGCTCAGTGCCATTATTATTCGTAATTTTTTGACGAATAATGCTAAAAATACCATCCAACAGCCACCTGATTTGGCTCCATGTGACTTCTTTTTGTTCAATCGAGTTAAAAAACCACTACGGGGAACGCGTTTTAGCAACCGAAAGGAAGTAATGGAAAAATCGCAGGAAGCCCTGATGGACATATCGAAAACCGAATAAAAAAAATGTTTCGAGGATTGGATCGAGCGCTGGCATAAGTGTGTTGCAGTCGATTGGGATTACTTTGAAGAGGACAATATAGATTTAGATGAATAAATTTGTATTTTTAATTTTCTGAATAAGTTTTGATCAAGGAGGTATTTCTGCGATTCAATCTCATCCAAGGTTCTTATTTTCATTATCTGAAAAAATTGGTAATTTTCTTAAACTGACTTCTTCCATCAATTGACGGTTGCGAGCATACCTCTTCTAATTTTCGACAAAATTCTTATAATGCAACATTTATAGTCTAACTCAAGAAGCACTTTATCTCTCTATATTTTGATGACGCTTGAAAGGCTTTTCTTTTGTCCATTGACCCGTTGTTCGTCTCATCGTTTCACCATATTGTTTCTTTATTTATGTAAAGTCAGTTTTTTAAAATACCAGCCAAAGTTTTTAGTCCACTCTTAGACTTGTTTTTGAGGTCAATCAACGTACTTTGCGTGCTAAGTTCTTCTTTTTGTTTGAAGCATTCTTGTCGAGTAAGAGCTTAGAGCTGGCTCATTCCTAATTTTAGTTGCGACAAATTCTGTAAGGAAAAGTCATGCTGTTGGTTTTCCCACGTAAAGCGCTGAAATATGTAATCAAGTGCCGGTCCTTCCTAATATCATAAATAGGCTACGAGTATTTAGTATAATTGGACCGCATGACTTGTATCAGTTAAGTGTATCCTCTTCCACTAAATTACCCGTTTCTACACCGGTAACAATCTTCGTATTCGTAGTTTGATTCCCCACAGCATTTATTTAAGTTTCCACCGATAAAAAGCGTTTCCTCGTTTGATGTTAGATTTAAAAGTTCATCAAAGTCGCGTCAAAACATTTCCTTTTTTTTTTTACTGCCTACTTGGAGTGTGTGGGCACTAATAATGTCACAAGTTTTGTGTTAAATTTTCAGTTTTATTGCTATTAGTTGGTGGCTGATTTAAGGTAGATATGTTTACGATCTAATCTAAGAGTTTACCTGTCAAGATAATGGCAACTCCTTCTGTTCCGTAAGAATAAATTTTTTTAGCTTTTTGTGTAACTTGATTTATTGTACACATTATATAGAGAGTTTACGTTGTTGTAATACGTTTAATAGTAAAAGATTTTTCCCCGTCATTGTTCCAGATTGTGGTACTATATCTATATCTAAAAAAAAAATCAGTTGCCCCCGGAAGTTAACGAGTTCTGAAATGAATATTGTTATTTGCTCCATGACCACTCATCCATTATGCAGAAGAAGTACCCGACTTAGTAGCTTATTTATATAAGAACATTCACTTCAATGATGCCTACTTTAGTACTACTCTCATATCATCTATGTAGCGTTGGAATGCGCAAAGGTGTAACTGACTATTCGATGTTAACGTGCCACAGGCTCATCAGTAACATTCCATAAGCTGTTTTTTTTTTTTGTGGAAAGTCAACATAACTACCTTCTCTACCTTCTTAACTAAAGCTTTAGATAGCGTATATCCAAAGCAATGCTAATTCATGTCATAACTCCAACAGTTTTGTATTATTACTTCTTTTGTTCTTATAATTTTCTTGCTGCTTTAAGACGCCCTTGAGACGATCAGTTACGGTGTCTTTTAATAAAGCAATGATTGTCTTTGAAGTTAAATAGCATCAGGGATTCCAATACAATTTACCGTTCAAGACTTACAATTTTTTTCTAATTTAATCCATTTAAAAATTATCAGGCACATACGAGTATATTGCCAGTATCTACAGTAGTGCTCGTAGTACGGACAGCTACCTGGACCATGTCAGTTACATTATCGGAAAGTTTGTAGCTATCTCCAGATTTCAGGCAACGAATTCAGATGCAATAAGTAGTCACCACTCATTTCAGGACGATCTGACCTAATAAGTTCATAAGAATCGAATTTGTATCAATCTTTCTCGAATTCACATAGCCGGTATTATTGTCATTTTAAAAATATCCCATCTGACATCGATAATTTTGAATATTGGTGATACATTCAACGTGGTTGCATTCCGTCATAGAACTGTGAATTTGTGCAGCTCACACCAGATGAGCGACGGACTACGCATTGATTTCTTGTAACTGATTTGTATTTGTTATCATTTTAGTGACTCTTTGGATTTTAAGAAAAGTTTCACACTTCCACACACACTATCCACACTTTTGATCTTCTAAAACCGGCTTTTCTCTGATTGCATTAAACACGCATGATCAACTATCCATGGATTATTTACCACGGCAACAACATATATTTATGTCATGGCGATGTTCGTTCATAAATTTAGATCGGTACTTACCACGTCTTTATCGATTCCAAAACTGCATATGAGAGCAACGATAGAGACAAGCTATACAAAGTAGGTTCGTTTCGGTAGCCCTGCGGAACCCGTCTGAATTTGTAAAATGAAGAATGCTCGCTTTTGTTTTATTATTTGCTCGAGCTCAAGAGATTAAAGTACTCTTAAAATGCTTGCACACATCCCAGGCGAAGGAAAGAAAGAGAGGTACCAGTGAACGTTGGTTTTAAATGTTTGAAGGTTATAATGACTAGGAAGGGCATTTCATAAGCGAGTTTTACGAGTTAGGAACGAATTACGATATTAAATTTACGCAATTTGCTCGAATTTGTTCGTCTGAGTGATCCGAAGTAGTTCACAATGCCTAAAAGTGGATATGGGTGCCGGATAGAGAAGAAGAAGAAGGTTACTTCAACCGAAAAGAACTGGAAGAGCAGGTGAAAAAGTTGTTTCACGTTCATAGGAGAAACTTACGTTTATATTTTGAAGTATAAAGTCTAGAATACGTGAAACAAGGAATGAAGAAAACTTTTTTCTTAGACTTTGCGTTGGTCCAGTAAAATGTGACTGACAAGTTAGTCTCCACTCACTTCACATTAGGTCACCCAAAATAAGAATGACGTCGCTAAAATCAACATGATTAAAATGGTAGTTAAACGTATCTAACATATAATGTAACCACAGCAGATGTAATAACTAACCTCTCAGATAGAAATACTTGAACAAAAGAATTCGATACAAGCGGTAGGTATCTTTTTATAAAATTTATTTGTTACCCTGGACATCATAGTCTTGGGAAAATAACTTGAAATTTTTATAACCGGATGAATGACTCATTTCCGTTAAGGCAAAAATATCAGCAAGATTTTCAGAGTTCAGATAAACAACGAGGGCTTAAGTTGGCAACCCCTTTTTAATAAGACCGCAAAATTTTTGGACGATCAGAAGGAATGCTAGTTGTTAAAACTGGAGCGTATTTTTTAGAGATGCTTAGAAAATATATTGGTAGCAAATCTGGTGAGATCATTCGCAACACCAGATCAAGTGATATTCAATTTTTTCTTAGAAAGCGAGAAAATTTTAGAAAGATCCGTAATATTTGTTGGTTGTCCCACTTACTGAAGCGAGATGATGACATTTGATTTGATGATTTGAGCTTGATAAAATAAAGAATTAAATGTCAGAATGAGAAGCAAGGGTTTGTTTTTAGACCTACGACTGTTATTTGTAAGTCTAGCACTTGACACTACTTAAAACACACCTCTGTATTGAAAAAGAATTCCACGGGAACAATAATTCGGCGCTGATCTAGGTCTAGAATTAGTAAGTTTTTTAGCTGTACGAATATTAGAAACATAATGACTTACTATTTAGGAAGCTCTCGATAGATGTGCTGTTATTTTCCTGCTTTCAATCTTGTGGACCGAAACCTTTGTCATTTTTGACATACCATATTGGTTGTTAAATCAAAAGTTTGAGTTTCCTTGTCATCTCGGGATTAAGATTCGAGGATCTACTTTGGTATTCATTCGAGCAATATAGTTCAACCATAAGAATATTTGTAGTTTTGTCATACCTCCGCATCTTGGTACAGATCATAGAGTTCGCGGATGCTGCTTTTGCACGAAGAATTATGCTCCTGAAAGAGTTCAGGCCCTGCCTGTCTATCATTGAGCACTCGCTTACATGGTTCAATGCAGAAATGACGACAACTCTGTATGAGCTCCCTAATTAAATATTTCGAAGTTCTAGTGATGCTGTCTCGCATGTTTTCGATGGGGCTGTTTTGCTTGGTAGTACTACTAAAACTAAATTTGATCTTTCTCTCATTTACTTTAAAACCAGTTCATCGGGCCGCTTTTGTCGTTGCCGTCAGCACCTCTACAACGGCCAATTGGGATGAGCAATGTTGATGTTGTCTTTGGAAGATAGTGTGTTCCGGTTTAATACTTAATCTTGCCCTCTCCAGCATTTGATAAAATGATAAAAAAAATTCAAAAGTCGAATGAGATGTGCTGTAATCTTGCGACATTTTTTTTTTGGCATATTTCAGTGCATTTGGGTCTGTTTTGATTCAAAACTAAATTTTGGTATTTTTGGGTAGAGCTCTGATACTCTGTATTGTGTGAAGATTTTGTCAATTTTTAGATTTTTCTTTGCAGTCCCTATTGTTTGTTAAAATCTCTTTACAAGTATCCATGTGTGTGTGTTCTACATATATATTCAAGTTGAAACTGCCATTGTACTTAAAACCGATAGTGCGTTACCACGGATTGTAGCAAATTGCAAATAAATGAAATAAAAAAAAGAATAGCCTAATCCTTCCATCCAAGTTAAACAATGGCGCGAGTATAGTATCTCATAATATTGGGCGTGCAACAAATTAACTATAAAATATGCAAAATTGCACAAAATTCCAAATTAATCCGGAAAATATAATTCCAAAGCGTACTCCTAAATCCGCTCCTAATGCTCTAAATGCACTTGTACTCTGCTAATTTATGATTCATTAAGAGCAGAGTCATACTTCCCTACAGCAATAATATGGAACTTTAGAAGCTACATACCCAGGAAAAAACCACTACAATTCGCCAATCCGCCATTACAGGACATTTTACAACTGCGAGTACTCCAAAAGCGAAAATTCAAAATCCGCGCAAGCATTGGAATTTTATTTTTGTCAATATGCACTTTAGTGTCGTGTGACGTTGTTTTTTTTTTTTTTTTTTTTTTTTTGTTTTTTTTTTTGTTTTTGGAATTTTATGCTCTCGTATCCTGTATGCAAAAGTACCCAACCAACATCGGTTTCAATAATGCCTGACAATTACTGGCCAATTATCGTCCAACAAGGGGCGACATGCGGATGCGATTTCTGGAATCTGAATGCGAATTCGAATCTAAATGTGGATACGGATGCGAGGACGATGGATCTAATGCAAAGGCCTACTTTGGGAAATCGCGGACTCGATGGGACTCTAATTGAGGTCTAACCGCAATTTTTGCGTTAAGTGGATTCGTGTTGGAGCAACGATGTTACCCTCGGTTGGCAAGGATATTTTGTTTATTGCCTTAGATAGGTTGAGTTTGAGGTTACTATTGGGCTGCAGATACATTTATTGGACTCTCCAAGTTTTGGGTGCTTTTGTATACATACGGTTTTGTTCGACTGATGTCCTATTCGTTTAGTTAGTTGGGCATCGCAAAGCCAGTGCATCTTTTGTGTGTAGGGCACAATTATAGCACCAGTACCACACTCTGTGATTTATTAAAAGAATGGATTCTGACAACTTGAACGAAGAGTGCAGTGCAGAACCAAGCACGGGCGGTGTGGTAGGGTAACAGCGCCACTACTACTCGTACTCATATATCGCTATCAGTACCACAATGGGAATCCAAAAAGCCTGATGCTTTTCTATATAGCAGCAGGAGTTTCTGACATAAAAGTGGTTGAACGGTTGGTTGAATGGGATGTATGGGTACATAGTATGAACGACGACTTCCATGGTGTACTTAAGTACATCCGTCCATTGAAATGGGAAGCGGGACATGGTACCGATATTGGCGGCAACAACTATTACAACGACCATGACTAATACTCTGCAACACCAACTCTGTGTGAGAGAAGAAAAGGCAGCGAAAGCATTTCAGGATTTTTCTTTCGTCTATTTCGATGGCTATAATTCAAAAAATTAAGACGGCTACGATAGTCATAAATCTGTCAAAAATCCATTTCTTTTCTTTCCTTTCTTTTCTTTTTCTTTCATTTGGACTTTCCTTTTCTCACTCTTCAACTAAACACGTAACACTAGCACTGTTGAAGATTGTAGATAGAAGGAAACTGGATGAACAAGAAATTTTTTTTTGGGGAATTGTAGCATCTTGAGTAGTATCTACGGGTGCAGGGTGTCCAGCTATAGGTTGCATTAAAGTTGATTTTATACCCTCGAAGTCAAAAAGTATTGTTACGACGCCTTCTGTCATTTTAAAATAAAGTGACTGAGAGCAGAGCGCGTATTTTAGTCAATTAGAGGGTTGGCTGTCTTTAAGTGGTGGCTGTTTTTTTTTTTTTTTTTTTTTTTTTTTAATTTAGAACGAGGACAGATGAGGAATCACCCAGACCGATTGTTGATTCATTGACGTATTTGTTAGAAATTTGTTTAAAACAAAAAGAAAAAAAAAAAAAAAACAAGTTGCCTGTTGTCAAGGTTGAATAGAGACTAGGAGATATGTATATTTATGTTGGAAGAGTAGCAAAGTTGAATCATTTGGCTGGTTTGACACTCCCAAGGCGTTGATTCTACAAATAGATTCCTGTTTTAGTTTGATTTGTTGTTCAGATATTGACAAAGATATCAACATAAAAAACTAGGAGAATTCAGGTTTATGATCGGAGAGAAAGTAATTGTCAATCTTTTCATGAGGGGATTTCCCACTGATGTTGGATGAAGGAGTTTACCAATTTGTCTTTCCTTTCATAAAAGAGAAGTTTGAAAGCTTTTATAATTTTATATTGGTGCCCTAAATAACCATCTCAGCTAGCTCGTTTTTAGGCAGTTGCTTCCAAATTTAAATTTGATGAGGTCGAGTTAGGTGAAATCCGCTTGCAACTGCGTTAACTACTCAAGGACGTACTCACACAGGCTGCTCCTTTTTCTTTGTCGATTCTTGTGGCTTCATTCAAAGATTCTACGGACAGGAGAAATGGTTTCCTTTCGCTGCATATGTCATAATGATCTTTTTTTCTTTTTTTATTTTTGTTTTTTTGGGTAGGTGAGAAAGCCTGGTGCTTATAGCAGTGTGAGATTCTTACTCACTAAAAAACACCTCTCTTATGCAGAAAACGACTGAGTTCACACTCAACAAGCAGTTCTTCTTTCGCGTTTTATTTTGCTTTAGTAGAATATTTTGCAGGTGATTTTCCATTAAAGTTTCCTACGTACTTTAAAAACTAAGAGGCTTAATCCTTTTTAGACGGCGCAATAAATTTATTTCGTCAAGGATCTGTTAAACAGAAATTTTCGTTTGTCCGTGTAGTCGATTTTTGTGTTTTCGCGCAAACATTTTGATTTCGTTCTGAACATTGTCGACTATTTAGAACATTGTAGAATATTTTGCAGGTGATTTTCCATTAAAGTTTCCTACGTACTTTAAAAACTAAGAGGCTTAATCCTTTTTAGACGGCGCAATAAATTTATTTCGTCAAGGATCTGTTAAACAGAAATTTTCGTTTGTCCGTGTAGTCGATTTTTGTGTTTTCGCGCAAACATTTTGATTTCGTTCTGAACATTGTCGACTCCTAGGTCTCTGTGGATATTATCATTTCTAATGTACCACAGTGCATTAACAAACCCTCAGAGAACTTTGTTTTGGAATGTCTGTAAGACGTTCACGTTACTACTTTTGGTGCAACCGCAAAGCTGTATACCATATGTCTAAAACGGTTTTAGTGCTTGCTTATATATCAGTAATTTGTTTTCAAAACTGAGCTTTGTATACTTTCCAAGAAGCCAGTACATGTCGTTATACTAAATCTCAAGCTCTTCACGTTTTTTTCTAGTTTAGCGTCGAGTGTCATACAAAGATATTTGAGAAACACGGGTAGATTGTCAGTTTTCTTAAGAGTGAAGTTCACATGAACAGACTTGTTTTCATTAAGCACGATTCGCCAAGTCTGTGTCCAACTGTTAATCCGTGTAAGTGGCTTCTTCGACAATTTTAGCTGTTGCCAAAATAGCAGTGTCATCGACAAATGAGTCTGGCACAGTATCGTCCGTTTGCGGTATGTCGCGTTTGAAAAAGCAAATATAGCAGAGGACCAAGTACACTTCCTTGCGGCATCGCCTTTATTATCTTATAATTGGAATATTCGTTTCCATGTCTGACAAATATGAGACAATTGCTCGGACTTGTCGAAGTTCTACTTACAGACCAGCTTACACTCGATTGTTCGTTTCATTACATCGGTTGTTCGATGCAACAGTAGAGTGTTGGCTTCTAAGGCCAAATTGATGATCGTTCAAGAGGCGCTTTGTGTCAATAATCGGTTTAAGACGATTAAGTAAGATTCGCTCGAAGAATATCGATATAATCGGGGAAGTGATATTGGTCTGTATGACATGACTTCAGTCAGAGGTTTACCGGACTTCGGAACCACAATAAGACTAACTAATAACTAGTCTTATGGTGGCAGTTATAAGATAGAGCATTCCGGTAGCGATTTAAGTATTTCTCCTGTAATTAAGTCATATCCGGGGGTTCTATTGGGCTTGAGCGTGGCTATAACTTGTTTAAGTTCCCTAAGTGTAGCCTTTTCTATCGGAAGGTTCGTCGTCACGTCTAGCGTATTGACATTCTCTGGAAGCAGTTCCATCTGCAAGATAGTCGGCGAAAACGTTAGCTTTTTCTTTATCTTCTTTCGCCCAGTCATCCTGGTTTTTTTTTTTATTTGCGCCACGTGTATTTGGGGCTTTCGAAGACTTTGAACTGCTCTCCATATGGAGTAATTGGTATCTTTTGTCGCTGTGAGGCTTTCTAGGTTATTAATACCTTGGTTATTGAAGTCCTTGAACGATTCTTTCAACAAGTTTCAGAGCTTATTAAAGGACTTTTTATCTTGTTGAGCCCGAGTTTCATGCCATTTTTCCGCGTTCTTCGTTTCTTCTTTATAATTTTCCTGATTTCCGGCGGGTATCTTATGCCGATACTGACAACTTTGTTCGATTTGCGTGGAGTGTTATTCCAGACTGTCTGCTGTATGACTTCAACAAACCGTTCAATTTCTTTTACAAGTTGATACGGCGTTCTAAGCGGTATTTTAACTAAATATTTTCGACAACCTCTATTCGGAAATCTTGTGAGTGAGTTTTTTTTTTTTTTGTTAGATAATCTGGGTGGTCTTTGGTTTTTAACCAAGGATTCATACAATAAAAGGATAATTGGAGAATGATCGGAGGAGAGATCGAAGCTTTTTTCAACTTTGACGTATCTAGCGTTTACTGCTTTTCCGATAAAAAAGTCTATCAGATCGTGTATTTTGGCGACATCCGAGTGCCAGTATGTCGGTGTACCCGTTGGATAGAATTGTCAACCATATTCCATGCCATGTGCTTATGTGCCGTATATTTTTCCTCTGCAAGAAAGTCCATTGTTCTTGATATTAATTTTTATGCGTTGAGAACGTGCTGGCTTCTGCGAAACTGTGGTTATTTTGCTTGTTTACAGTGTTTTTCTTACAATATCAGCTTAAATTTTAAGCTAAGAGCTTAAAGAAAAACTACTCGTATAACGAAGTGTTTCAACTAACCTAAATTCTAAAGAATTTGGACTTTACAAGTGAATATTCAGCTCTAACCGCTGATATTAGATTTCTGCAATCGTTGCGGCTAGGGCCGTGATTCATTTGAAATACAATACCTTTCCCTCAAAATGAGAAAGCGCCACCTCATTATGTTTTTATAAAGTCCATGGATCAGCGTCATTTAAGAGGACTGCGACCATCAATAATTTGTAGAGCGCGAAAGTGGTATATTACCCAGTTGCCTTCTGAGACAGAAACAACCATTGACAAAAGTAATTCTCGGAATGGTCTCTAAGGTGGTGTCGTATAGACTGCAAAGCCTAGGTAGATAAAGCCATTAGCTACCTAGAAGCAATAGCTCTTTTCTCTGACATTTTTTCCGCGTCGCCGATGTCGTCTGTCGATGAGAGCATGTCTTTGTTTTTCCCTAGATGACCGCCCGACCCATCTACGTTGGTTAAGGTTTAATATCTGCAAATGTCTCATAAACAGCTCATTGTGTTTTGCCTGACAGAAACCATAATAATAAAGACCAATCAGTTGGTTGACAAAAGGTGATGCATCTATGTATAGTTAGTGGAGGATCTCATTTCTATTTGCTTGGCATACTTTCGTTCTTCCATATTTTAGAGCTGTTCTCTGTTCTGAAGGATCTCCCACTATCTTACTAGGCAGCCTTGTTGGACTTAAGTTTGGAAATGGCTATCCGCACTTCATCGAGGCCCAACTTTGTCCAGGTTGAATATTTTGTTGTGCTTGACGTATATCGTCACCGCCATTAAATAGCCTGCAAAAATACTTTTCCAATATCTACTTCAAGTATTGTAAAGACTGAATCCAAATGTTGACTGATCGGGAAACAGCTGATTGTCCTATAACTTAGATTGGGCCAGCAGCGCAGCTATCAAGCCTTACTTCCTGTTATAAGTTAACCCTTACTCATACTCGCGTAAGTTTATGTGGCAACTGCATGCTCAACGAATTCACATAAAGACCAGATTCACCAATATAAGCCTTATAAACGCCCACGTTCCAATAGACGAGAAGGAACGTCTATTTGACAAAACCTAAGCGCAATGAGCTAAATATGACGGGAAAATCATCCTTGGTTGATGACTCGGGGCGTGAGCGACCTGGCTGCCTCCTGATCAGTAAGTTATCAGATAAGTGACCATATTGCGATCCATGCAAGGCACTCCTCCAGTGTTTTAGATGCCCGAATACTTAGATCAGCTAATGCCGACTTAGACCATTATCTTGTTGTAGCCGGTAAATGTAGAACGGCTACAATCGCAAGAGACTGTCATTGCATATTCGACCGAGTTTCCGTTAACTACTCTAGAAGTGAACACAACCAGTAGCAGCATTGCCAAAGAGCAATCCGAGAAGCCTCTGATGATCGCGTCTCAACTCATCACAACAGAGAAACCCTTGGTTCGATAACGAATGCAGATAGGCAAATTTAGAAAAACAACGGATGTTTAGACCGGCCTTCAGAAAATAACGTAAGGAGCTCACAAACTCTACGAGCCGAAAACAAGGAAAGAAAGAAAGTGCACGAGAAACAGTCGATCGAGGGCTTGAAGAAGTGCTACCAGAAGAATGTAGAAGTTTTACTTAAAAATAAAACGAACACGCCGAAGCTTTTAATCCGGAAAAGGAAATTTTGAAAAAAAAGTGTCAACAAAAAAGGACACACAACATCGGCGTCACAAAACGTCGCGACAGGCAGATACAACTCCGGCAAAGTCACCTGCGCGGAAATCATGCGAAGGATTACTCTTGGGGATCGCTGTTTCTTTGAGTTTAGAAGGCAATAAGTCCAAAAAGACTTACAATTCAAAATTTTGATCAACCCGGTCCTTATTTATGGCTCAAACTGATGGACTTGGACACTGATGAAAGCAGATAAGAATGCTCTCACACGCTCTTTGGGTAAATTTGGGTACCGCTTGCACTAATGGAGTATGGAGGAGACGTTTCAACAGCGAACTCTACGGGCTGTACGGCGATGCTAATTTCAACAAAAAGCGCGGATAACCCGACGTAGATGGCAGCGCAATGGCCTGAAAAGTTTTCGACTGCAACCCAGAGTGACAACACAGTAGAGAACGATCTTATTTTAGCTGGTCCACACAAGTGGTACGGGACCTTAGGTAACTTCGTGTGCGCAACCTCAGTAACTGAGGCCGTGATCGGTACCGCCATCTATGTAACCATTCGAGAAAATGTGGATACCTTAAGTGGATATAACGCTTTGCTATAGCCAAAATAATATCATCTGCTTTGATTGCGAAAGAACAAGCGAAGAATGTTAAGTAATTGTGGGGGTTAGAATCGAAATTGCATGTACTCCTAGTGTCCCCTGTATAAGACCATTTTCTTCCAAACTCGTAGTCAAACTCTGATTTCTCTGAGTTCCTGTGTATACGGCAGTTCTCTACTTAATGATTGTCTTTTGGAATTAGATCCAGAACATTGGATTGCCGTTTAAGAGAGAGATTAAATCTTTTGATTGCAGTGATCTCCACCACTGCTGCAAGGCTGCTTTTTCCAGCCTTTTAGCATAAAACGTGGTTCAAGGGCTCAAAATTTAAAACTATAACCACATGAGAAGAAAACGCATATACTGGTTTTTTGCGAAGAGACATCTTAACCTTCTATACAATTTCAGTAATAAAAATAAAGTTGCAGCAAAGCCGGAACTTAGCTCGAAAAACTTCTAAATACTTCCTTACTTACTTAAGGTGGCGCTATAGTCATGGACCTGGGCAAAAAGCGTCTCGAACCAGCATTGGTCCGCTTCATGACCTAGCCACCTAAGTTGTTGAATTTTGACTCTTTTGGCTAAGTCGATGTCGATGTGCAGACCGTACAGTTTGTGGTTGTATCTCCTCCTCCACTCCAATCAGCCCAAGAATGGTCCTCTCAAATGGGCTAAAAACATTTTCATGCATTTCTGATAAAGTCAAGATCTCTACGCGACAGGATAGGACTAAAATTATTAAGATCTTTCATATAGGGTCACTTTTGTTGTTCCAGAGAGGGCTTTGCTAGACAATTTAGTCCAAAGTCCTTTTTAGTCCAAAGCATCGGCAAGAATTATCCTTGAACTCAGCGCTGTTGTCGTTGTTGGAGTTGATATACGCTTGGACGATAAGATTTAACCGGGCTACGGACTTACTTCACGAAATCATTGCTTAATAGGTAGGATATGACATGTAGTTATCGAGGGGTGTGACGCAAAAATGCATCACACTCTTTAGGTGAACACAAACATCAATAAGAGGAGTAAGTTACAATAGAAAACCGTATCCTTTGCAAGAGTACACCTTTCACACTAAAACTAGACAATGCATTGACATTACTTTTGTTTTCGAAAGAAGATATTTGGTTAAGGACTTTAATGAATGAAATGATCACCCTCCCAACCAACCTTACTGTAGAAAACGTCCAAAGACGAACTAAATTAAGGGATGCTCTTGAAAGCTTTGTCTCGTGCAAAAGATAGATTTCTCCAACTTCCAACTGAACCGACTGGTCGAATCGTAGACTTCAGCTTATAACATAGAGACATTGACGTTCCTAGGTGTACTGTGAATTCAAGGCCTAAAAAAGGAAAGTCGATTTTTTTTTCAGCAGAGCCAAAGTCTCTGACTGGAAGACCTCCACAAAAAATTCAAACCTTAACTAAGGAAAGTTATAACCGTGCAAATATTCTTCGTCCTCCATTGGTTCATATATATATATACTCTAAGCTATCTGTATAAATCGGATAGGTTCTTGATTCCAAGATATAAAGTTTTTCTTTGCAGAATTCACACTTTCCCGGTTGCTCGACATATGATACCAAGAAACAATATGAAAGTTGAGTCGAATAGAGCAGCACTGTCAGGTTTGAGAGTTGAAGCCTCTTTCAGGGTGTTAATATATCTATTTCCAACCAAGTTTCCCTGGAAGAAGAGATGGAATTGAAATGTGTAATTCTATCTTCATTCGCTCTATTGGGAATCCAAGTAAAGCTTGTTACATATTTTTGAGAAAATGTTAACAAGACCTGATTGGTTCTATTCCCATGCAGAAAATCCTATCTTAATGACAGCAGAATGTTTATCATCATCGGCTTTTACCGGTTAGCAGAAATGATTCTTCCAGATCCACTCTTCCACTTGCCCAGTTGGCTACTCGCATAGTCCATATTTTGGGTAGTCAATAGTCATCCACTCATTCATCGTGCAGACTCTAAAAAGAAGAAGAAATATGGATAGCTCCTTAAAATACTTAATCTACATACGCCAAACTATCCGATACATCCAGTCATCCTATTTTCAACATTTATTTAACAATATCAGCAATATGCTGAAGTACATACTCGTAAACAAAATATGAATTAGAACGGAACCTTGTGGTATTTCATTTCGCACATTTTTTATGATGTTAAGACTACAAACTTTTGCAAAGTGCCAACATAAGCAGCTCATGTTTCTAAAATTCCTTCAAATTTTCCATTGGTCTTGTCGATCTTTTTCGAGTGGAGTATGTGTCACATTGGACTAGCAATCAAAACCTTATTTCTCCTTCAGGTTGTACACCTATTGTAGGTGTGCTTCAACGTGAATATGCCACCAATTTGCATTGTATCTGTCAGTTAAATGCTTCAACTTTAGCGAATAAAACACAACCTCTTAGTACTGAACCGATGCAAGGGGAGCCTCAATACAACGCGACAGTGTGCAACAATTGTCATCAAAAGTTTATCGCGTGTCGCGCATAAAACAAATGCAACACATTGCCCGATCCATTCACCAGGACCTCGTATTCGTACTCTGAGTGCTGGTGCTCGTATATAGCGCGCTTAATTCACATCTGACTTTTCACATTATTATTTATAGAAGTGCGACTTATCTATGACACATTTTGTAATTCCATCGCTCGCGTTAACGCGGACATGAGAGGACACTACTACCACACACACTCCTTGGGGCCGACATTACACCGAATCTAGTCCAATTGTATGCGCGACATGCGGATACCATTCGCTGACTCGGTTTTTTTTTCTGGCTCTATATTGGCACTGGTGAAAAGACAAAAGCCCCAACGACACCGACATTCGCGACAACGACACCGACAACGACGTCGACAACCCCAACGACGACTACGAAACAACGACGACAACGACAACGACAACGACGATGGTGACGATGGACGACGACGTGAGACGTAAAGTGAATACCAAATGTGTGCACCTTACTGCAATTGCACCACTCCAATACTCCCCACCTGATGGCCGTGCTCTCGATTTTGAATAATGGTCCGAGGAGCAAAATGTATAAAAACATTCTGTGCAGTTGGCCAATTTAATTGACACTATGACGACGGACGGGGCGCGATCCACCATGAAACTCTACAGATACTCCAGTCAGCTAGGCAGTCAGCAACCATCTGAGCCACCCACATTCAGTCTGTGGGTCGTATATGTATATCTCTGCTGCCGCTCGAATCCTGCTGCTGTTGTTGGCATGTTGAGATCTTCGGAGAAATGTCATATGGACAGATAGACAGACAATTGTAGGGCAGGGGCTCCAAACGGGCTCATACAATAGTATAACTTGAATAGAGCGAATGTCAATCGGTTTTCTGTGGGATAATAGTTTCATACGTCCAGATGAAGGTTTTTCTCTGTCCTCGTACTCGTATATATAGGAGTACGTGTATATCTGTTGCACTTGCCTTAGAATTTATGAATGCGATTTCCTATAATAGATATAGCTACAGTACCTAACCTCAACTTCCACCATAACACCATCGGCAACAGTTGCTTTGCAGGAAGACCAAAGAATACAAAAAAAAAAAAGAAAAAAAAAATCACTCATAGATGGAGAAAAAATTGCATCAGGCAATAGATACAAAAGTATCTCAAACTCGTATTTACTCAGAGGTTGGTGACTATGGCTAGTACTGGTAGCTGCCACATGATTTTTAACTACCTGTCGATTGGGTAGCTGTGATTGCAGCACTGCGGAGACCATACGGATATATCTAAGTATCCCCGCAACTGACTTGGACTTCTGAATTGAGTTCAATAGATGGCAGACTATGGACAGCGGGGATATGGGCGACGTCATTTGTTGCAAGCGCAACTGTTTCTCTTACCATAACACTGTACCTGTGATAGCAGTAGTTTCACTTTGCAGTGCGTATAGGTTGCAATTGTTTGGCTCGTTCAAATCGGCATGTGTCATGCAAATTAAACGCACATGTCAAGAGTTGTCTGGAAGTGATACTACGAGTACCTACACCCAGAGTTTTACACTCCCTGCAGTTCCTTGGGAAAAGTGCGCCCATTGGGATAGGATTTCTTAAAAACCCTGCGGGTAAAGCGGGCAGTTTTGTTGTCTAATGTAACCGTAATTGTGAGTTATATTCAGTTTGACACATGACATCAGTAGGTGGTGTGAGAACGCGTGCAGAAAGTTAACAAGTTACGCATGTTTTTATTTATTTTTTTAACATTTTTGCACGAACTATTTGAACTTTCATTTTACTGTGCTCAGTCTATCATGTATTGTAGTTTGTCTTGTTTGTATTGACCTCATTCTTAAATTTAGTTCGTTTTGTACACAAGTTGACGGATAGAAATTACTTTTGGGGACTCAAGTAATTGATTCAATTGATTCCAGTATTTTAAAGAATCAGTTTGAACACTCCATTGTTCTCAAGACTACCCTTATTGACTTTATGCTTCATCCAAACTATTGAATTGCTAAGCACAACAAAGGCAATTTGTTCAGTTTTTGAAGAGCTCTGTGGTATCTGTGGTTTCGGGCTTTCACACCAATAAATGCCGAGCGATCGGCATGTCCCTTCGGACAAAACAGAAGCTAAAGCAAGCTATTCAGAACCTGAACGGTTCTCTTAGCAAGTGCTTTGAACTTATGTGTCCAGCCAAGAAACAATCGTGCAAATCCTTGATTTAATGCATATTTGCAGCGACTGCGTAAAGAAGCTAGAAAATTTCTCAACAGGTCATTTAAGACTGACTTGAAGGAGTCTTTAGAGATCAGATCAATTAGAGTGACTCTATAAAGTCTTTTGTGAAAGAGCGAAACTGTCGGTAAGACTAGCAGAAACTCACAACTAGGTCCTGTTAATGAAGCTGCAAGTGAGCTGAATAACATAACACGCCGAACCATATGCATATCATTCAACGGTTGAGGTAACTGGTGAGGCCATCAAATACGCTGTTGCTTCCTTTGACCTACAGATACTGACTTCCTTTATGTGGAAGAGCATATAGACAATAGATAAGCTTCATCCGGTGCGGTTCTAAATCTAGTGGGCACGCGATTAAAAACGAATACAATGTTGGCCATCGACATTGAGAGTGCTTTCGACAATGTAACTCGGCCAGACAGCACGGATTAAACGAATCACTTGCTTTGTGAATAAAAGCATTTTGGTGAATAGAACTCCGATTTTGGATGCTGACTGCGGCCAATATGTAATGGCGCAGTCACTTATATGATGCATGATGTATGACTCAACGATTGGTGCCATAGAAATGGCTCTTTAAGTCAATCTCCGGCTAAACATGTTACGCCGAAAACCTTTGTCATACACATTTAGTGCAAAGGAGCTGTAGACAAGACATGTATCCTGTCACCGAGAAGGGCTATGTTACGATAAGACCTATTAAGTCTGTTTTTACCGCTCAAAGAACAGTTTGTCTCGACTTCATGAGATATTTTCCTAGCACGCTTGGCTCTGCTCTAGATACATCGATAAATCTCCCACCCCTTGATATTCATATCATGGGCTAGACTCTCAAAGCCATCTTTCACTTAAAAAGAAACGATCTTTGATACAACACGTACTGGGACGCCACATGTGTTTTGACTCTGGTCTTATGGACTTGCCGCCTGAACTCCTATAGAGCAGAAACCTGGTTTCCGCGTGCCCAGGAATGGTTTCGTCCATAATCTGAAACAGGAAGTAAATTTAGTCAGTTCTTGAGAGATGGCCTCAGAACCGATTTAGGATGCAGGGTGACTTTCTGAAGGACTGCATTTTTAGATTTCACTCTTCGTTAGGAAAACTAGCCTCTGTCTTTCAATCGAAGATATAGGCAACTTTGATGTCAATGAACAATATTGTCAAAATCAGTGGAAGGGGCCTGAGCTTAAGGGCCTGTTAAACCCTCTCACGACTCCTAACATAGCTCATGAAAGCAAGACTTCACTGAACGCAGTCGGAAAGCAGCATCCACTTCGTCTTATTTGGGTCTCAGGTCACAATGCGTCCATGGGAAATGAGACCGCAAGCCAACTTGCTGGGCAAGGTTCAGAGGACGTTTAGAACGTCTATTGACAATTGTGTTCTATATGAGCATAACTGTAGAAAACATCACTCTCAAGGTTACAGGCAGAGCAAACGAATGCTTTCCGACGTCTCTAAGAAGTCAGCGGCTTTCCTGCTGTTCCTTGGTAGGAAAAACTGTAGGCTGCCTACTGGCGTCGTGGCATGCCAATACGATTTTGGTAAGGACTTTAGTGTGTTATGCATTAGTGATACAATATACTGCTACGTTTGCTGTGAAAAAGACATCGACATATGGTAGTGCCGCAATCGGCATGTACTCGGCACTGATGTGATGAGTGCTGGTACTGTACCTCACTTATCTTTCTTCGAAAGATTGAGAAATGTTAGTAAAAGGAACAGACAATAAGGACAATGGATTAGTTTTTTGTCTGAGTATCTGTTCCGACAGAAAAATAAAAAAAAAAAAAATAAAAATATGGAGATTACTTTTCTAGTAATGATCGCATTTCTAAACCGCGAGATCATGCCGTCACTATTTTTGAAACGCTACTATAAAAAGTAAAAATTCGCTTATCAATTTCATGCGCAAATGTTTTCAGTTTCTGAACGGTCTTTGAAGTATGATTGCTTTTCTATCAATGCACATATTTTTTGGGCCAATGAGGGTTACGCCGTCACAGTTTTTGAAACATTTCCAAATAAAAGATATACTGGTTGAGCAATTTAATTTAGAGTCCGTAATAAGCATACTAATCTATTGATTATCTAATAAACTTGTCAGATATTGAAAGAGCACGACAAGCAAAAGGAGAAAGTAATGCCAGAATTGAACAAGGACTTAGCAGATATCTCTGCAATTGTGTTTTGAATATAGGTTGTAGCCTATCGTTAGCGGTTCTCGACTGAAAAATAAAGTCATTTACAACTAAGACAGCTATTTAAATCTGGCATCAGATTCCGCAAACTCCACCTTGTCTGTCTATCTACTTTTTTTCAAAGTTCCACATGCGGCGAAAGATAACTTAGAAGTAAACAACTCTTCAAATTCTACCACATTATATGTAGATTGGAACAGTTTTCTTGTCAATTATGTCATTCTCTGTCAATTGGATGCAATTGCAACCGAATAGATACTTAGAACTGTTCCACAAGTGTCTCGGATCGCACAAACGTCATTCAAACACCGACAGTTAGATATAGACAGATACAGAGAAATAAGACAAAAAACGAAAAAAAAAAAAAAATATTTTCGAACTTCAATTGCTGTGCCGTTGCAACTGTTGTGGCCGTTAATTTATTGCATTTGTATGAGAGGTGAAATCTGGGTACGTGGTGTGTCTCAACGTCTCTATAACCAGGCCATGTGACACATTGACACAGGTGCCATAATTGTAACACATTTGACAGCTGACAATTGACATTCAAGTCAAGAGAATAGGTAAGCGCGCGCGGCCCGACGCAACGACGTTGAAGAAACTCACAAACTCACAAACTGGAAAATTACTTTAATTACAATTTCTGATCGGCGTGCATTCAAGTGTCTCCAATACCCCGATTCGCATCTTGTGCAATGGAACTATAAACCCAAACGTTGTTTGCTTTTGTTTTGTTTTATTTTCTGCAGAAAAATCTGCATAGATTCGAATTTGGATTTGGATTCGAATTCGGATTGATATGCCTTCCGGCGTGGCGGTAAAAAAGTATCTGTGAGTAGTAACTCCCGATTATACGATTGTAGCTGAGATTGTGTGATTGTCGGTTTGTGTCTTTGTTTCGAGGTGCATGTTATTGCCTCATGGAGGCAGCACCACGTATTACATGCCGCTCTGTAGCAGCCTCTTATTAGCCACCGAGAATGTTTTAGCTGATAGCACATTGCGCCTTTGTTGGCCAACAGGTGTAGCCAGTTACAACAGTGGTTAGTGCTAATTCTGTTTTTTTTTTTTTTTTTCTTTTATTTGTTCGCGTATCGCTATCCGTTTTTTGTTTTTGTTTTATTTGACCAGGCTCTGTTAAATGGTCACCTTAAGGTGTACGAGACCCAAAACAAACTTGGCAAGGTGGTGTACCAAGGCAATTGAGAGCTAATTGGTGGAGTTTGTCATTTGTTTCTTTTTTTGGCTAAATGAGGATTTTGGTGAGAAGAACATTGTTTGTGGTGATTTGGGTTGCTAGCTAATTGGGTAGTTTTCCGGAAGCCTTTACAAGTACGAGTAGATATTGCGAGTGTTTAACTTATGTTGAGTTTCGCAGCCAGTTGGATGTCAATTAAATTCGAGCCATTCGAGGGGCATATAGATGTGGATACATCTAAAAAAGCCCAACAAAATCTTCAAAAAAAAGCTGTTTTCGAATCATATCCAAAAGCCGTCGCAAAAAGTATGCGATGAGTTTAAAATCTTGTTCACATATATCACTGTCATGGGCTTTTGTTTATTTTTTAGCTCTCTGTAATTGTGGGAGGATCAGCGCTGTGTAGTTTTATAAGCCAGGAAAACTTACAAATTCACAGTCAATATTGAAAATTTGAAAGAAACGCTTCCGCTGTTACCCAGGATAAACTTTGTCCATCGGAGTACCTTGGGACGGGACAAGAGTCTAATCCAAATTTAAGAACAACAAGACTCCTGCGAATAGTGCATTCACCAGTATATCAGTACTGTTAAGTCGATCATAAAAAAGCCAGATCCTTGTCCTGCCAACAATATAGGCAGCAGTCTCTCTAAGGTCCTATATGATTCTGTCTGCATAACTCAGCCAACTAATCGGTCTCGAACAGTGCGGTAACAGATCAGGAGACTCCCCATTCCATACTTTAATTTGCTTTAGATGGTGTTACAGACCGGCTCAGGCTCTTGGTGGCTTGCCTTCAGTTGGGCAACTGAAGTTGGTTAATATCCCCTGTCACCTGTGCGTTTTAACTAAGGCAAGGTGTTCCTCAACTGGGTTGTCCTCTTAGGTTAGAATTAAAGACTTTGCAGGCTGGAGCCTTACTTTTCATTCGCTCTACATGGCAATTGCAGTTCGTAGAGACTGTAACCAACCTGGGTTTTAAGATAGACCGCTCCCTTTCCTCTGTAAGAAACGTAAGACGATACTTGAGACATTATTAATCGACTCCCTATCTCAACATAAACTTGGTTAGGTACGTGTATTGGCTTGGTCGATACGACCACATATTATTTATAACAAAAGTATCCTTGATTGTACGCTCCAGCAGTTCTTGCATGTTAGGCGCAGTATCTTCTTGCACAAAAATATTCAGAACAGGTCGCCATATCTATTTGAAAAACTTCACTCGTTCGGCAGGAACGTATAGACTCAGGAGGGAGTTTGCCACCAGACTCCTGAAGTTTCTAAAGGTATACAAAGCCCTTGTCTACCTCAAAGTTGTCGCTGTCTATTGTGACATTCTGCCCGATTCATCGCTTTTTTGTGTCGCTTCTTGTTAACAGTTTATACTTAGTTTTGCCCTAATTCACGACTAAAACCATTCATGACGGTTCTGTTCGAGTACCGCTAATATCTGCCGATGATGACAACGTTACCAGCATTTGCAAGTATTTGTACAAACTTTTGGAAATTTATGCCTCTGGTGTTGACTTGTGAATTTCGAAGAATTTTCTCAAGTCAAATCAGCTTACCACTTTGCTTAGATTCTTTTTGGACATCAAAGGTCTTAGAAAGATCATTTCTGACCTTTACGGAGCAGGGAAGGTTCACCGTCGTCATTCTACACAATTTGACGAGTATGGCAGTAATTCCAATGCTAGAGCTCTGTTTATCTAGTCTCTATAGATGCTGTCATATGCAGCTTTGAAATCGGTAGCGAGGTAAAGTGTATTGATCTATGAATATTTGTTTGCTTGATAGGGCCCATTAAACCGTTTATAAATGGCTTCGGATGTTCACACAGATTGAGTTCTTTATTCTTATGGATCGCACAAACGGTGAAAAGTTTCAATTCCTCAGGCATACTTTCTATCGACTAGATCCTAAAAACGGGTTGATGCATGCTTTCTACCAAGTCATGTTTAAAATAGTTCGGCAGGTAGGCCATCCCGTCCAGCAATGCCTTGTTGCTCCATTGCTATTCATATTTCATTTTTGTCGGATAGACGAACCACTTGACTTTCCGTGTAAATATTCTGCAGAAGTGGTTTGCCATATTGTCAATACCGACTGTGACTACTTCTATTGACTCTGTTTCGACCTTTTGGTAAAACTTCCGAACATTGTTCCTGGAGTACCACCTCTTTATTTCCTCGATCGCACGCTTCTCATGCTCTGGGAAAGCCGATGTTCATATTTGCTCTTTTGGTCATAAAATTCACGGGCTGCTCTCGTTCTTCTATGCAGTGCCGCTTCGTAGACGAGTTGGTTCCCTACGAGTAGTTGTCTGCGTTTTTCGTTAGCCCACGTGTTTCATGGAGGTGGTCAGGTGAAAGCTAGAACATCATTTGCGGCGTTTCTGATGACTTTTTGGCATCGATGCCACGGGTCTTCACCACTTTATACTGATTGCATAGGGCATGTCGGGAGGTTGAGAGAGAGAGGTTGACCTGAGCGTTTTAATGAATTGAATTTTTGATCTGGTCACTGTATTTATTCGTTACTGTGGTATACTAGATGTCCGTATACATACCTTGGTTGCAACGAGGTGGCAGTTAGAGCTCATGTTCTCCCCAAGGAAAGATCAGGCATCTATAGTATTGGAGGAATATCTCTGGTCGATTGGAACGTGACCAATTCGATTGATAGTTTGATGACCAAGTGACTGCAACGACTCTTTTTGGATATAAAAAAAAATTGAGAAATCGTGTGAGAGCTATAGTGATGTTCCTCATGCTTCCCGGCTGCACTACCAAAAATGTCCTCCCTTCCTCTTTTGGCGTTAAAATCGCCTAAGACGAATTTAATGTCATACTTCAGGCATTACTCGTTAGTTTTGTCGAGGAACTCGTAGAAACATTCTGATAAAGCTCAAGACTTCTTACGTAAGTCTGCCACTATGTATGTAAATACCTAATATGTAAATGCGCGAGTTCTTAGAATTTCTATTGAAGCAATGGAGCTCATCTAATAAAAAGCTCATATAAACACCTTTCAACTTTTTTGGAGTTTTGATGATATCAAAAGTCTCCTGCTATGCCTTCAAGATTAACTACGAACATTCTATCGAAAATAAAGGGTCTCCAATCATCCAGAGTACCTCTGTAAAGCAAATACTGTTTTCTTTCCACCTCCTCAAGAAATTCAATCATCTACACCCACATGAATTAATAAGCTGTTCTACTATCAAATTTCACTGAAAACCTACTCTCTCTAGTCTTAGCACTGGACTACACCCAAAACTGTTTTCCTACAAGTAAAAGAAAACGGCATCATACTGTGACGGCGCGAATAAATTTAACATAAATAGCAATTAGAAATCCATAGGAACAACAATCATTGACGCAAAATGTCCCATATCAAATGTCATCATCCATATTTTAATGACAAAATGTTAATATTTCTACATCCTCCTCCTCTCATAGAGAATTTTTGATTTGTTACTAATAGATGAAGAATATACAATATTTCCCTCGAAACAGCGAAAAAAAAAACCTCTACCGTGAGTCACTGTGAATAGATTGATGGCAGAAAGTCGAAAGGAAAAAAAATTATTAACCCTCCACAGAACCGCCCAAAGGTAATAAATTCCCATAATTCATATCAATGCGATGGGGATGAGACAAAAGCCACAGACCCGGTTTATTTCGCGCGCAAAAGGAACAACAATTTATCAAACGAGATACTTGGGTACGATGAGATACTTTTATTAGGACCTCGAAACATCATCGACCGATCACATTCCATATATCACGCTGCATGAAATCATCATCATCATCATCATCAACGAGTCATGGGCATGAAGGAGGGAGCGTAATATTTGCGCTCAGATCCTTTCAGAAAGTTGCACATGGTAGCCGCACCGCCTTTCTGTTTAAAACAGGGCCAACTGCTTAAGCCGGAGTGGCCATCTTAATTCATTCTGTTGTCGTTAGAGTTATACTCATGGTCGTGGTCGTAGTCGTCTTCGTCGTCGTCCTCGTCGCTTAAAAAGATGACCCGGACTCGCAGTTAAGGAACCAGAAGCAATTAATTTTAAAAGCTAACGCATCAATCATAGCAATCTTAATGAATATCAAATCATGAAACAGTGACAAGCAAAAAAAAAAAAATATTTTTTTTCTACTCAACACGAAAACCAACCAAGACGCGGGGGATTCATTTTTGTTTATTCGATACAGCACCGCGCCCGGTGAGTTTTCGAATATTTATTGGTATTAGTATGTATTTGTATCTGCTTTTGTTGTTCATCGCCTTTCGATTCGGTTTCATTTGGAATCGTTTGGATTAGTTGTTTTGTTTCGTCTCGTAGTCGTCGTCGACGTCTGTTTCCCATAAAAATTTTCAAACATTCAGAAAAAAAAAAAAAATAATAACCAAACGAAACAGAAACAGAAAACGAATTAAATGAATTTATCCGATTATTTATGAAACATAAATTAAGAAATACAAATCATTCGATTGATGACAGGCCGTCCCCATATCATTGCATGAACAGGGGTGCCTAAATTAGGCTTAAGTGGGTAAAATCTTTCAGTCAATCATGTGCGTTTTTATAAGATCGTTGATTTTGGCTGCACCTAAGGATATTTTAATCAATTATACCTTTGTACATCGTTGTACAATAAAGGTTGTACGATAAAGGTTGTACGATAAAGGTAGGCACTGAATGGCGACTTCAACCTGCCTATTGTTCTTACTATAGCAGCACATATTCCTGGAACGGGGTTAACATAAATTAAGGGTGGATCGACCATTAGAGTTCTTAGAATGGCGCGACAGTAACGAGCTAATCTTAAAGACACTGAGCTTATGTATAGAAATCTCACGTTCAGAGACCTGACATATCTATCACCCGGCTGATAAGCCGTACCAAAATATCTACAACAGGGCAATATGATGTGATGTATGGTTTCGTTGCCATATTATGGTAATATTCGTCAACAACCGATACGAGTAACCTTATTTTGACCACTTACAGACCACAACCATTGGGCATTAGCCTACATAACACGTTTGGAGCATCTTCTCCAAGATGACAGTAAATATCAATTGTACTTATTTTAACTCGTCATTGTAGCCTCCGAGTATTGTCCTCGTCAATCATAGTTTGACTTAGCTTAAAGCCGAGTGTTGAACGGAAAAAAATCGCAACCCCATAATGTCATATCAAATACAACTGAGATTTTGAAACAGAGATAAGAGCTATTTCAACACAATTGTAGCTGAGATCAATAAAAATATATTTAGGACTTGTCAGTGCTAAACCAGAGGTGGCAATGAATGAATTGTTAATTGGTTCACGGCAGTTTACATATCCTCGAAGAAATTTACTGGTTCCGTAACTAAAGGCCCGTTTCGCTCAAGGGGTCCTAGGAAGGACTTACCTTCCAGATTGGATGTTGAATGTGGAGTTAACTATCCAGTCATGTAAAACCCTACTGTTGCAAGGCAAAAAACCAGCTTTCATTGGAACCTCTCTTTTTTACCTCCCTGTTAGTCCCGAATAAAGACTAACGCAACCTAAAAACTGACAGATGGCTTAGCTTGGAATAAAGCAGATATTACTTCCGCTCGGGGTATAAAATGCAATGAGTCGGACAGGAGTGAAAATCAAAAGTGATAAACTCCCAAGCTACGCTGATTGTTATGAACCAAAATCATCTTGAAAATTTCATGTTAGTGGCAGCCAAAATCCAAAAGCACATCAATGCTAAATTTCCCAACATTATCCAAATATTCTTATACCTCCCGCAGAAGAAATAAGCGATGCTACCAAAAACTCCTCTTTGAAAGACTCCTCAACAAAGCCTCTGAGCAATGCCCCAATTAAATCGATGATGTAAAGATCAAAATAGTAGTTCAACCAGTAGGCACAACCTTTGGAATACAACGTCTGGAAACTTTGGCTGCAGGACGGAATACCACCGTAGCTAGTACACTTACAAAAGAATATGGCAAGGTATTCCTCCAATGTGGACTCGGATAACAACATAAATATAACCAAGTTATGTTTAGACATATCTCAGATACCACAGAGGTATGCCGTGAGTATATAAAACCTAGTATGGCCACAGCATCAACAAATTACCAGAAAATTTACAAATCGCGTATTCCTTAAACTTTCTCGTAACAACTTGTGTCATCAAAAAAAAACTGCCACAAGTGCTACGAATGTTGTGGTGAGTTTCACCACAAGAAAGATTAAAGTGTCTCATGAGCTCTACGAGGAGAGAAGGTAGAACGAACATATGCTTCATGAGAAGTGAGTAAAGAAATGGGAGATGTAATTGTAATCCAATAAACCCGAAGTAAAACTTCGTAGAAATAAGAAGAACAATTTTGTAGCAGAAACTTATTCCCAGGATTTAGTATAAGAAAAGCATGCCTGTTGAATGGTACTTTAGCATCGTTTGCCTGATCCCAAGGCAAGAAGACTCTTTAAGCTGCGCCAATGTTAGAGTCATCAGTCTCTTAAACATTACGTGAAGGGTCTTGCCTTATTGACCAACTATTGACAATGCTTAAAAAAAGCACAAGGAATTCAGATCGATATTCGTCACGTAGATCCTAGAGACTTCAAGGCCCCATATAGGAGCATTTACAGAGACTGTACAGAGCATTGCCTAGTTTTAGCATTCCTGTTAAGCTGGTCAGATTGCACATAATGTCAATGGAGAATGCTTCTACCGAGACGCTTAATGTCAAAAAAGAGTGAAAATACGGTGAACAGTTATTATGTGACCTCTTCAACATCATACTCGAGAAAACCCTGCAAAAATCACAAATCACCACCAGAACCACAATCTACTGAAAGTCCGTGCATACTTTTAATATCATAAGCAGACCGCAGCGAGCTGACAGAGGCGACAAAAATGATCTTAGCTGTGAGTGAAAGTCAACCATTGAAAGGATAATTGCTTGAGTCCTAATGGCTATATTCATTTTCACCAGATTTACTACATAGTAGAGCTCTCAATCAATAGGACTTTGCAATTGAAATTTTGATCCATGATGCGTAAGAGCTGTTGTAATTCGAAAAATTTAAATTTCATTGATGATCGTCCAGATGTGATTTCTATTTAGGTGGGATTATTTGGTGTCAAATGTAGCATTGGTGTTCGGTCAATATGTAACAGTCATCTAAACAGATATAATTAGGCTTCTCCTTAAAATTAGGTGGGTAAACATTTATCTTTCTGCTGTTTGGTGTTTCAGTGTTTTATTGTTGACAGCTCACGTGTGATTCGTGACATATGTCAAAGTCAAATATAGTCAATTCGTTTTGTCATTTGATCATGAAAAGACTTACACCCGAACAATGCTTACAAATTATATCATCGTCATAATCGACCTAATGAGCAAGCAATTCAAGCCATAGTGACCAAATTTCGCACCAATTTACGCTATTGGTCATCAAGCCATCAACCCGTATGTGTAGAGTGCATACAGAGGAAAATACTTCTGCTGCATCCGCCAGTGTTAATAAAGACCGTGAATTGTCCATGCGTCGCCTTTTGCTGTAATAGGGATTGTGCTACTTGTCTATGTGAAAGATTTTACACAAGGATCTTTAATCTTAAGCCTTACAAACCTCGTGCAAGAACTGAAGCCATAGCATCGAATTTTCGGTAGAAAAACTGGAGGAAGATAAACTTTTTTATCGAAAAATTGTTTCCAATGACCAATTTCATTTCAATTTGGTCCGGTCGGTCTCAATCATGGATTCAGTATGAGCCTGAGTCGACTCTTTTGGATCTTAAGCCACCAATCAAACAGGGATTGGTACGAAATGAAGAAAACAAAGCCGCCGTAGCGGCCAGTATCGAAGAAAACCCAGTAATGTCAATTTGGCACCGATCAGCCGAATTGGGTATCGCCAGAGATTCAACCCTACTTATTTTGCGATTGGATTTATAACATATTGCTGATGCAAAAATTTCAGCCGGACGGCCATAGACAACGTTGTGAGTACGCTAATTCGGCACTAGAAATGTTGGGCGAAAATCCAGCTTTTGGCCAAAAAAGCTAGGTCATCTCACGGCGAGCAATTTGACACCACTCGATTATTTTCTCTGTCAAGTCCTTAGTCTACGCAAAAAAGCCTACTACTTTGGACTAGCTCAAGGTCAACATTTGACACGATATTGCCGGAATAACACCCGACATATAAGACCATGTTATCAAAAAGTGGAATAGATTTTCCTCCTTAGATGTGTTGTGCAAAATAGCTACTGCCACAGCAATATCCAAAAATTGATCAAAATATGGACTTGATATGGCTATTCAAGCACTCCACTATATTTCAAATGTAAAATACTTGCTCTTGTGCACTTTGGAGATTACTTGCAGGTGTAAACAAAATGTTTGACAGTCTGTAGACAGTAGTAGCTTTATGTTCGTTCAAGCGTTGCCTTGAACATCAAGATCGTTCAACTAGCATATTTATAATTTTACGATCCTCATCCCAGAGGATCTGAAAACATAAAAATTTCTTCATGAAATGAATGAAACGAAGTCTATCTTTCTTGCACATTTAGGAAACAATATCCCTTACGATTGATATAATGTCCATTCAGTAGGGATTTTTGTGCCACGTGTGTACAGTCAACAGTTCCAACAACAGCGAGAAACCCAGTACTGTTATAAGTCTCTGACTAAATATTCTGAATTTGACGACTCGTAGATGGAAATCTTATAAAGCTTGGAAGCTGTAAGGCAAGTGCTTTCGCTACTTTTGCAATGATTCGACTTACACTCGATTGAGAAATTCCGTGGATTTAAATTATAAAAATGAAGGAACTTATCTGAGTAACATTTCTTCTCAACAACATCAATGGTGTCAGAACTTGCAGATTAGTAAACCGCTCATTCGTGGCTGGTTTTCCATATCAGGCAAATTTTTAATAAATGTCGCTGTTTGCTAGTCGAATCTACTTATGATTTAGTTTGTAGAAGTCTCTTGCGTCTAATGTTAACCGGTCAAATCGTGTTCGGCATCTCTTCGGACATCTTATTGTTGGTCCATCTGATGCGGTATCCTCCAAAATATCGAAATCCTCATCACTATTGCAGTATATTGAATCATTTCAATTTGGCTGTCAAATCTCTTTGCAACGTCATGCAGGAAACACCAAAGTGTCGACTTTTCTAAACTCTGTATAACAAAACGTTCAACTTTTTCTTTCGTTCGGATGGTGCAAGGTCCTCCAGTTCGGAGAAGATCACATTTCAAAATCAAAAATTGTCCAACAAACTTTTACCTCTTAAAATCTGTTACGCCCTCATAGTATTCTTAACACTTGGTCTTTCAGTTCTGCACATCGAACAAACAGCGGCGAAAGTCAGTTTTGATGATGATGATGATGAACATTTCAATATCTCGATAACTATTCAGATATAAACTATCTACTACTCATTCGACTACAACCGGCAGCCATTCAACCGGGGACAAGAAAAAGGAAAAAAAAAAAGACAAAGCCAGCGACGACAAGACGACAAAACGACAACTACTAATCGCCAGTGACCTCAGATATAAATCAATCGAAATTATTGACCATACTGGGGGCATTCACAGAACAAAAAAAAAAAAAAAAAAAAAAAAAACTCCAAAAAGCTGACCAAAAGAACATAACATCAAATCTGAAGAAAGGAAATAATTACATAAAATATTATCACAGTAGTGGTCGCGCTCGTTGGGCCGGGAATGGTTTTGCCGGTTTTTTTCAAAAAAAAAAAATTTTTTTTATTTATTTATTAGCCATCATTGACTTAATGAAAATGCCACATCCATTCATCGAATAAATCCGGTGCGCATCTTTGCTAGCTTTGTCACCGAATACATATTCACCGATTTTGTGAGTAGTTGCGGGAGGGAAGTGAAATCGGATCTCTTGCCATCCAGGCATGTGTCCATCTAGGTATCCATTTAGGTATCCGTCTAGGTATCCATCCATGTATCTATCTCCCAGGTATCGACTCACAATTAGCAGCAGGAAGCGAATAAGACAAAGACACCAAATCAACAAGAAATGAAAAAAAAAAAATAAAAATAAAAATAAAAAATAAGTAAAACCTCATCCAACAGATACTCGTACATGTTGGAGATAAAAATCTTTTCAACGTGAACCTAGGCTGTTGCCGCAATTATGACGGCAAATAAATTTCATTATGAGAGCTACGTTGTCGATTTATTGACTCATATTCACCTGCGTGTAGTATATCATAAGAGTGAGCTCTGGCTATGGTTGCATTAACGTTTACTCAGCAGCCCGTTCGTTACCTGTCAGATACTTGTCCAAGGTGTTGTTTGTTACCTTCGTTTAATGGAGGTGTTCTAAAGGTGTATGCGAGGGCTAGTGTACATGTATTTAGTTGCTTAAATGGCGGACATCGAAGTGATCAAACAAAACGTGATCCTTCACTGGCTGGGCAGTCTGTCATTGGTTGATTGGATTGCAAAGGGGAAAATACTGTATGGCTGGCTGGTTAGCTGAGTAGCTGGCTACCTGTGGATCGTTATAATTAACGTTTCGGTTATTCGATTGGAATCATGTGTACATGGGCAATACCAATTCGTACATAATAATGATGGAAGAGAGAGTAGAGGGAAGTCTTTCATTTGATTTTGACAAGATCTTGGCAGATTATGGGTGTATAGATGGAAATTAAGATTTTGTAGTTTGAGAGAAGGTATCAACATGGTTTCCTAGACATCGTCTTTATGTAAGAAATGTTTATGTTACTCCATGAATTTGGATCACTACTTCAGTTTAGTTTGGTATTTAGATACAACATATCAAACACGATGTCAATTGTATCTTTTGTTTACATCTTAATTCGACTTCAATCTCCTAGTTAGACCCCTGAAATATAGATTCTACAAATTATTGGATAAAATAGGCCATAGGGTCTACAATATAAAAAAAAAAAAATTGAATGAATATGCCTCGCAATATGAGGCATATTATATCAAATGAAACTATCATTTGTAGTATAGGGTGATTCATCATGGGGTTTGATTTTTAATAGGCTTTTTTTGACAGATCACGTGTGACTTCTATCTAACTGTTCTGTCATTTTTGTTCCGTATCGTTTGGCAAGTCATCATGAAAAGACTCATACTACAACAACTTCTCCAAATTGTTCAGCTGTATTACGAAAATCAGCGTTCTGTGAGGAATGTTTTTCGTGCTATTCGAGGAATTTACGGTGCGCATAATCGACCTACTGAAACCACTATTGCCAATAAAATTTGCAAATTTGAGTCCGAGTTTACATAACTAAATGATACTTGACCGGTTAGACCACATCCAGCACGTAGTAAAGAGACTATAGCAGCTGTAGCTGAGAGTATACGCGAAGACCATGACGAATCGATTCATCGTCATTCTCAGCAGCTTGGCTTGGCGTATTCGACAACTTGTCTTATTTTACGTAAGGATGTCGGCTCAAAAGTGTACAAAATTCAACTTGTGCAAGAACTGAAGCCAGGCGACTTGAATTTACGTCACATTTTCAGTGAATGGGCTCTGGAAAAACTCAATGAAAATCCTGTGTTTTATCGTTAAATTTTGTTCAGTGATGAAGCCAATTTTTGGCTCAATGATTACGTTAATAAACAAAATTGCTGTATTTGGGCTGATGAGTAACCCGAAGAGTACCAAGAGCTACCATTACATCCATTAAAAACAACGTAATGGTATGGTTTATGGGCTGCTGGAATCATTAGTCCATATTTCTTCAAAAATGAGGCAAATCAGAATGTTACCGTCAATGGTAACCATTACCGCACCATGTTAACGGACTATGTGCTTCCTGAGATTCAAGCACATGGTCTCGATGAGATCTGTTGAGATCAATGGACCTGTTGAGAAATCATATTGGTGAGCGCTTAATTTCACGTTTTGCTACGGTAAATTGGCCACCTAGATCGTGTGATATCACACCTTTGAACTATTTTCCCTGGGGATATGTAAAGCCTCAGGTCTTTAGGAATAAGACAGCTACGATTGACGCTTTGGAAGCCAACATTACTAGTGTTTTTCGCGGGATACCAGTCGCTCTGCTTGAACGAGTCGTCCAAAATTAGACCTTCCGAATGGACCACATTTTTAAAAAGTAAATGCCATGAATTTTTCTTTTAACCGATAATAAAACTTTTAAGTTCACTTTCATATTTATGTGTTTTATTTTACATTATAAATCAAACCATGACGAGATAAACTTTTAAGTTTAAATTAAATACCGCATCGCTTAGAACTCTGATTTTTTTGTAACTTCTGTAACCTTAATGAACAAGAAAACGTGTTCTACTTAATAGCAGGATGCCCCATCCTCTAAGAATGATGGGAATTTTAAACGGTAACTGAGGATGGAATTGATTGTAGAATTAAGTTATGTTACAGAGAATGCATCATACACGAAAACTGAACGCCTGAACGACTGTAGCCCTCCATCCATGAATATTCCGGGCATGCTGCTTCCCGTTGGAAAGACCGAACTATCTTACATCCGCGATCGCCTGATGTTTAAATTAAAGGTTCGGTTTTTTTTTAATATTTTCTCGAACCTGTTGGCTTTGATTGGAAGACCCTCTTAGTTGGGACATTTTTGTCCATCTGCTCGATGTGGCTGAGCCAATGAAGTCGACGCCACGAAGATGAAGCCCTCATCACAGACAAGACCAAGTAACTGACTAAGAAATTTTTCTTCAAAAGAGCCTCAACTTGTGTCGCTGTCTTATTTATTTATCAGGACCAGAAATATTAACGCTTTGTAGAGCAAGATTTTGGGACAAGTTGTTTCGACAGATTGAAGTACCAGCGGTTGCCATGTGGAGGTAACATTTGTCCAAGGCAGGTGAACTCTTTGACTACTTAAAAGTTGCAGCTGTCGATAGTGGCATTTTGTAATAGGATTTAAGTCGATAGCATACCATATACTTAATTTTTTTACGTCATTCACTTTAAGAACAGCTCGTTTAGCATCTTCTTCAATTGCCGTAAACGCTTGAATTACCGCACGGTGGAGACGTGCGATTATATCAATATAATTCCGCATATATCAGAAGTTAAACGGACTTGGAGAAACAAATACCTTCAGTGTTAACCTTTTTCTGTCGTACTATCTGCTCAAGTACTTGAGTGAAGTAATCACACGACAGCACGTTTTCTTGGCAAAATCCGGTGCAGGCTGGAAATAATTCGGAGGTTCTATCTTCTCACTGCACGGCGCATCGCGAGTTTTCCAGTATTGTGCAACACATCCGGATCAGTTTTACCAGGATCCTGAATGCAGCCATCGCATTATAGGTATAAATAGCTCAGTGCGATAGATGCTGTCATATGCGGAAAGCCGCACTGGTATTGGCCGATTTGTGCGGTGCAGTACGGTTTCAGACCTTTATACAGTGCACTGGATAGGATTTTATAGGCGACGTTAAGTAGGGATGTGCCTCGATAGCTGTTATAGGACATAATGGATTTATTTTCAGAATCCTAAACGGAAAAAATCATGGGATAATCCGGGACAACCATCAATTTCGACTGCAAAACCAGATCGATTCGGTAAGAAGACAATGCTGTGTGTCTGGTGGGATTAGAAAGGTGTGGTGTACCAGGAGCTCCTAAAACCTGGTGAAACCGTTAATACAGATCACTACCGACAACAAATTATCAATTTGAACCATGCATTGATCGAAAAACAACCAGAATGGGTAAAAAGACACGGCAAGGTAATTTTGTTCCATGACAATGCACCTGCACACAAACGAAAACTGGTTCGGGATACATCCAAGGCACTTGGCTGGGAGCTGCTATCCCACCCGCCGTATTCAACAGATTTGGCTCCTTCCGGCTAACATTTGTTTTCATCGATGGGACACGCATTACGAGGAAGAAGAAGAAAGATCTACATTTTCATAGGTTTTCACTTACTAGGTGGGGTGAAAAGTGACCTCCTTGGGATTGAAAAAAAAATTTTTTAAATGTTTTTTTTTGTTTTATTCAATATAGTCCCCTTTTAGTTTGATACACTTATTCCAGCGATTTTCAAACTTCTTGATCCCGTCCGAAAAGTACTTTTCCGGTAGGTTTGCAAAATACTCCTCCTTGGCGTCGATGATTTCCTCGCGTGAGCCGAATTTTTATTGATGAACCATCTTTTGAGGTTTGGGTAGAGATAATAGTCCGAGGGAGCCAAATCGGGCGATTACGGTTGATGCGACAGCAATTGGAACCGTAAGTCATTGATTTAGCCATGGTTGCGATGCTCTTGTGCGCCGGTGCATTGTCTTGCAAAAACAAAATTTTTTTGCTTCATTTAAGGCCGTTTTGCAGCGATTCTAGCCTTCAATCGCTCCAATAATGCACAGTAATACTCGCTGTTGATGGTTTTTCTTTTTTTATGTAGTCCACGAAGAAGATGCCATGACAATCCCAGAAAACCGGCGCCATAACCTTTCCGACTTCCTTTCCTGCTTCATTACATTGCCGGGCACTCATTATATTCTCTAGTGTGTAATAGTGATTCCAAGTTTCATCAACAGTTACCAATCGACGCAAAAAGTCCGCCCGATTCCGCATCAGCAAGTCCAAACACTCTTTCGAAGTGCTTTCGCATTCGTGTTTTTGGTCAGATGTGAGTATGCAGAATATTGCCCAAAATATGGCATGAGCGCTCAGTAAAAATTTTTGTGGTATCTGCTAGCTCGCGCACCTTCACTTTACGGTCAGCCAACACCATTTCATGTATTTTTTTGACATTGTCCTCTGTAACCGCATTGGAGGGATTGTCGCTGCGAACTTGATCGGTAGTGGAGTTGCGGCCACCACGAAACTCTCAAAACCAATATTTGACGGTGTAATCTGACGGAGCATTAGCCCCATTATATTTATTCAACTTTTCTTTTATTTCCTCCGCCAACTTGCCTTTTAAAAAACAATGTTTTGTGAGAGAACGAAAATCGTTTTTGTCCATACTCAACATGATGCCAAACACGTCAAATCAAAGACAGAACGGACTTCAAGTCACATTTTTTGCAGTAGCAGCGCAAACTGGCGGTCATGGGGGTTACTTTCCATCCCACCTAGTACTTTTAGCTATCTGAACAATAGATAAACGAATGAAACATAAAATACATTGAAAAGAATTAAAAAAAGTTGCATACTCACATGATCTTTTGGAAACATTTTAGGCGGTACGGTTTGGTACAAATGTTGCATATTTGACTTTATTAGTGGCAGCTGCTGATGTTTGACCTTTTCGACGAAGCTCATTATAGCATCCGAGACACCTACTATACGTCTAGTTATTTTTCCATCTTTTCTATCCAGTGATTTAAGGAACTGGACAATGTTTATACCCAAAAGATTTTTCACAATACTCATTTGAGCCTGTAATAATGTACATTTATTCTGTTGGTACAATTTATTGAACAAGTAAACTGAATTTATGACACCCACTCCAAACAAAACATCGACAGTAACTTTTTTGTACCATGTCAAGGTCTAGCGAATTGGCGAATAGTAGCTAGCTAACTCGTCAGAAAGATCGATACCTTTCTTTCGATCATTGTATTCCAATATCATATTAGGTTTTAGGCGCGAGTTTTAGATTGTACTCATCGTTTGTTCATCAGCGTGACAAGTAGATATCATAAGCACATCCCTCTTGTCCTTCCATTTAAGGATCGTCACATTATGTTGTTGAGCAGCAATTTGCTTCCCTCTCTTCAGTTTCTTGTTTTTCACCAATAGAGGTAAGTTTTTACGATTTTTTCTTAATATCCCACAAAGATCAGTTTTACGTTGAAGCAAATAGTCAGCTAATGGTACACTTGTGTACCAATTATCTGCAATAATCATTCTCTTCTGATCTAAAAGGTCTCCAAAAAGCTTGATGACGACGCTTCCAGGTTTATTGAGGTTGGAGATTTGAGGATGCTGGCGAGAATAAACTTTATATTTCCAAACATATCCATCATCAGGTGTGGCCTTGTAGATTTTTAGTCCATACTTGCGAGTTTTATTTGGATTATACTGACGAATCAGCAATCGTCCTTGAAAGTGAACGATGGATTCATTCACAACAACGCAGTCTTTTGGCGTGAGAAATTTTCAGTTTCTCATCACCGTGTCCATAACTGGCTGGACTTTATACAAATGATCATTGACATTTCTTTAAGCTGGGTTGTCAACGGAATTACTACGAAGCGATTGTAGGACAATTGTATCCGATGCAACAGCGGGTGATAAAAAATAGGATCTTTCTTCCAGTAGCATTCTAAAGTAGGAAATCTGATTAAGCCAGTCAACTAGTATATGCCCAAAAACTTTTCCATTTCTTCCTTTTTTTCCAGCTTCCAGCGGCTCAAACGACCTCCAGAATTATAAGCAATAAATTGTCCAGCATAGATAATGGTTTGTTCTATCACCAAATCAAAGAAATTGTCGTCAACCAAAGGACGAAATATTGTAAACACATCTGCATTTGCTACTAAAAATTTGACGATCTAACGGCTGAATGTCGTAATTCCATCCTTCTTCCTCATCATATTCTTTCATTCGATGCTCTATAGTCGGTTTTATGCCAGTTCTTGAACCTACATTTCTTTCAATGTCTCTGTCGTCGTCAGAATCGGAATCAGATGGTGCGGTCATTTGAAATTGTGGAGTGTCATCAGAGTTGTCGGGAGAAGTATACATACAAGACGCGGACGGATGAGATGTCGGCTTCGTTGTTTCTAAAATATCGCCATCCATCGAGTGCTGGACGTTTATATTTTCATTTATTTCCTGACTATCATGTAGGCTTGAACGGTCAGGTGACAAATAATTAGGGAAAAAAATCTGAATCTGCTACAGTATCGTCATCATCAATGTCAGGTACATCACTTAGAACTTCGATTTTATTTTTTCCTTCATACGATCAATTTGACTGATCATTTTGTTCGTAGTCACTCTCTTCTAATATCTTTTGCAACTCTTTGTCCATAAATTGTTGTTTCTTACTCATTTTTCCGTAAAAACTCGAAATTCAAAAGAATAAAGCACGAAATTTTGTTTTGATTTTATACTAATGCCATATATAACAAATGGGCTGATAAGTCCGTTTCTAAGAGAGTGCACCACTTGAATCAAATCCTTTTTCAGTTAGTACCAACCTTCAAAAGATACGTGTATAAATTTGACAGCTGTCGGACGATTAGTTCTCGAGGTATAGCTTTATGAGTGATGCAACTTTTGTTATTGTGAAAAAAATGGATTCAAAGTAATTTCGTGTGTTGATTTATCATTGATTTTTGATGGGAAAAAATGCAGCCGATGCAAAGAAATGGATTGATAAGTGTTACCCGGACTGTGCACCAGCCGAACGAACCATTCGCAAGTGGATTGAAAAATTTAAAAGCGGTCATACAAGCACCGAAGATGATGCACGACATTTTAAGACCGTAAGTGATATGCTTTAAAAAAAAACAATTTTCCGTTATGTATATAAATATTTTAGAACAATATTTATTTACTTACACCCGTTAGATACTGATTTTCACAAAAACATAACTGGACGTATGAGCAATATCCACTTTGAAATTTGGACTGTGAATCTGTAAAGCCACTCGACAAACCAACTAGTCCTGTTCTTAATAGCCCTGAGTGCAACTATCTTAGGTAGACAATGGTTTTCCATGCCCAGGACCTTTGTAATAAAAAGAAATTTCAGCTTAAATGTTTCAATAAGCATGGGAGAAAGTCTCTGGAGTTTTTCGACAGTTTCATACCTCTTATTATCCCACACTTGCGCTGCATGAAAAAGAATGGACTTTGCAACCGCTTTCAAAACTTTAATATTACTACTATGAGCCATATTTATATTTGCAAAACATATACTCCATGTGGTATTTATTATAGTTGTAGCCTTCGTGAGTTTCTCTTTCAGGTGTGTCTCCATGCTCATATTTTTGGTTAATATCACACCAAGGTATTTGTACTCCATGACAATTTCGATTTGATCCCCATTAAAAATCCATCTCTCGTTGGTACAGTTATTAAAAATCATCACCTTTACTTTCTCTAGGTTGACTACGAGACTCCATAAGCAGCAATATTCAGCCAAACGATTTATCATCCGCTGCATTGTTTCAGGGGTATGTGCTAGGAGCACAATATCGTCAGCAAAGAGAAGTGCTTTGATTACTATACCGGAATATTCCACACATCCTGGTAGAACATCAACAATATCCTCAATAAAGAGTGCGAATAATATCGGGCTCAATGAACAACCTTGACTGATTCCAGGCTTAGTCTGGAACCAATCCGATAGTGCCTCACCATTTCACACAGCAACTTGCGTATCCTGGTACAAAATATTTGTAGGACCCTTCCAAATTTGAGAGAGATTCCCATATTGTACGGTGGCGGTCCCAGAAGTACCCGGCCTGACCAAGACATGGCGATAGTTGTTTGAAAATATCACAGTATATACGCAGTATGTAAAGCACATGTCTTAAGTTTGAAAGTGCCACGTTGGTTAGTTTTTGTGTGGCAGCCATCAATAGTAAACGTTTTCAGTGAATTTGTGAAAATCTAGAAAATTGCTCATCGTTTTGTGATACAATACTTTTATTTGAAAGTCCTCAGCTCAACCAATATAAAAGCTGAACTGGATTCTACTCTGGGTGAGTCTGCTCCTTCGTTTACAGCAGTAAAATTTTGGGTTGCTGTATTTAAACGAGGCCGTACGAGCTGCCAAGACGAGCATCGCAGTGGTCGACCAAATGAGGTGACGACTCCAGAAATGGTGAAGAAAATCCACAAAGCGATACTGGATGGTCGTCGACTGAAAGTGCGCGAGCTTGTTGACATTGTAGGCATTTCAAAAAGTGAGGTACATCGCATATTATATAAAAATTTGGACATGAGAAAGCTGTGTGCAAGATGAGTGCCGCGTTTGCTCACACTCGAGCAAAAACAGTGTTGTAAAGATGTTTCAATTGAGTGTTTAGCGAAGTTTCACAGCAACAAAGCAGAATTTTTGCGCCGTTTCCATTATGGGTTCATCGCTTTACACTCGATACAAAAGAACAATCAAAACAATGGATTCAAAAGGGAGGACCGGCACCAAGGAAGGCGAAGACCTTTTCGCCTGCAGGCAAGGTCATGACATCGATTTTTTGGGATGCTCGTGGGATAATTTTCATTGAATATCTTGAAAAAGGAAAAACTATCAACGGCCAGTATTATGCGAACTTATTGCAACGTTTGAGCGAAGAAATCAAGCAAAAACGGCCGCATTTGGCTAAGAAGAAAGTGTTGTTTTATCAAGACAATGCACCAGCTCACAAATCCGTTATTGCAATGGCCAAAAGTGATGAATTAAAGTTTGAATTGCTACTTCATGCAATCTATTTGCCAGATTTAGCCCCCTCGGATTATTTTCTGCTCCCGAACTTGAAAAAATGGAACAGTGGTCAAAGATTTTCCAACGATGAAGAAGTGATGTTGGCAGTTAATGGCTATTTTGAGGAGCAAGACAGCACTTATTATAAAAAGGGTATCGAACTTTTTGAATATCTCTGGGAAAAGTGAGCTGAGAGCTGAAAGGCGATTATGTTGAATAATAAATAAATTTTTTTCCAAAATTTTTGTGTTTTCTTTATTGGGTCGGGTACATGTGGGACCGCTCTACCTTTTTTCACCTGTTATTAGAATTCAATCAGGACAAATGACATTTCTTCTTCTTCACGCACAATTCCATCACCTTAATATTTGCGATTGAAGTTTTTGAAAACGATGGAACGAGCTTTAAAAAGAGTACGTTCATCTATATGATACTGATAAGTGGCATAATAAAATAATGTTGTGATTAAACAACCGTGTAAAAGCAAAATCGTGTAGTTCGAGTGTGTACTGTCAAATGTCTATGAAGATTCCCTCGGACGAAAACAAAAAACAAAATTTAAAAATAGAAGAAAATAATTGAGAGTTTGGTCATTAATTAATTTTTCAAAAGAAACTGCAACTTTTTAGCATTTTCTTTTCAACAATCGAAATTATCTTTGTCCCCAAAAATTACAATAATAAAACCAAACAAACCCACAAATCTTAAAAGCCGGAGTTAGAGTGAAAAATTATTGATTATAAATGAAATATAGCCAACTTAGATACAAGATACTAAAACTCACTTATACACGTGCCTGCAGATATCGCTAGCTGACCAAAAGCTGGTAATAAATTTTATTTTAATTTTGAAGTTGAAAGCCAAAAAAAAAAAAAAAAAAAACAAAAAGCAAAAAAGAAACATCAAACCGTAATACGTATTATTTTCGGATATCATATGCAAATAGTTCATCCTATAAAATAGTCGTTAATTTAATTGACTTTAAATATACAAGCAACTCAAGATAGATAGATATGTATCAATTCCCATAAGGAATTCTCAGCTTTGGCCTTGTATTTTTATCTAAAACTTCAGGTTGGATGGAATTTTTACAGCTTTTGCTTTATTACAAATCCAATTAAAATAAGCTAAAAATCGAAAAAACCATAAACCAAAGCTAGAAACTCATTTGATTTGATGGAATTTTTGTTGTTGTTGTTGTTGTTGTTTTTTTTTTTTCAAGTGTAGATATTTTTACAGACAAACTGTGTTTGATTAAATAACCTGACGCTCGTAAAACTGTCAGAGGCAATGCGAAATATTATTCAAAATAATAAAAACGTTCGTCATAAAATCGAATGTCAAAACAAATAAATTATGCAAATTTTGACAGCAAAGTTCAGAAACAGATACAAGGAGAACCCTCCAATTCGATCGCTACATGTCGTTAAGCAATACCACACTGTTCTCATATTTGAAACAAATTGGCGATAAATTTAAGGACAATCGATGCGAAGATGTTTACCCCTCAAACGACTGTATCACCTGCCGGCAATATTAGTAATGAACTGCGCTAAATTCAGGGTCGAGATGTTGAAAATTTGAACTCTTATTATCGCTGAAATGCTCGTTTTTTTAAGGATAGCCACTTAATGAAGATTAATATGGATTTATTGGACAATAAAACAAGATTGTGACATATTACAACGACGGATAGAACTAATGGTCAGCCGAACTACTGGCGACGGTCACATAGTTGCTCAGAAAGTAGCGCTACTGCGTGTTCGAGAGATGGTTATCTGATCTTCAACTAGAGGAGAATGTAAATGAGTGGTTTCTTAAAGATAGAACCTATACTCCGAGCCATTATAAAACTGAAAACTTTCTCAAAATACCTGATAGAAATTTATGGTATGTCAAGGAAAAAATCAATTTCTCTGAGTTCAACTAATACGGAAGCAATCTGGGGGCAAAATTCTATGTGAGATCAATAAAATTTGAATATTAATTAAAACGAAAACTGAAAATGACAAAATTAAAGACTTTGATGACACCCAATTACGCCCAACCAGTTCCAGTGGGTTTACCAGAGGTTACTTGTTGTCCGATTTAAAAAAAAAAAAAGCCTTCTACGGACTGTGGCGGGATACACTTTTCAATTCATTCTGATCGGGGTAACATAAAACTTAATCTGATCTAGATTGAAAAGTTTTGCTGTCGATCTCCACCAGCTCATATGTATAATTTGGTAAGTGAAACGCATGAAAATTGCGCATTATCTGTCCGATTTTAAAGAAAAGAGCCTCCCTGAATCATACCAACTACAGGCAGTTCTTTTTTTATTATGTCAACAAACTAATAGGTCCATATCAGCCCGGTATTAGACTGACTAAATTCTCCACTCTACGGCATATCTTGGAGAAGATCCTAGTACCAAAAGATTTTAAGATTTAGTGTCTATGGAAACGAGCTATACAGATCTATGTCTGGTCTTCGCACCCTTGTTAAACTCGTTGACATGCAGGATGTTTTTTTTTTTTTATAATCCCGCGCGCGTACCAAGGGGATATGAATACCCTTTTACTGGTTTTCTCCAGGTCGCGGGTGGGTGGTGTAGTAGTTTGAAACTCAGGTGTATTAGGTTTCGATATTTTTCCCAAAGGTGGTTGTCAAACTGGACGGGACGATCAAGTGCATCCTCAACCAGTGGGTCTCTGTACGTGCTAGTTGTTAAGTTCGTTACATTTAGCCCAGTCAGCAACCAGTCCAACATCAGTGTTATGCTTTCATGTCAGAGTTGACGCCGACGTATAACTACATGCAAATTCTACGAAAAGACTTTTTCAGAGAATTGCTTCGCACGGGATTCGAACCCGCGACCCTCTGCTTGAGGAGTGTATGCATATACCACTACACCACGGCCACCCCATGCAGGATATCGATTGTCGAACTTCCGTTGCACTGTCAAAGTCGGATAGATATCATGGCACCTCTTTATCATCGTTATTACAATATAAATCAGTGAAATGTCAATGAAAGCAAAACAAAATATACGCTCTTCTCAAAAAGGACATGTCCTAATCCATAAACATCGATAACAATATATCAGCTGTACAACGACGTGTGTCTGGTCATCAGGCTTTGCTTGTAGCGATTAAGATGGATAGGTCATAAGAAGATCATGGACGTTAGTTAAGCAACGCAGTATAGGAAAACTCTACCCACGGTGGAACACGCAGTTGGAGGCATCTCAACAAATTTGGTGTGCATACATGGAGCAGCTTGTTATAGATCGAGTTGGCTTTGGAGACTTAGTGATTGGGCTCCAGAACCGCTCCGGTCAGTGAGATAAGTTTGTAAAAGTGAAGTAACTCGGTGAACCCCGGACAGTATAACTTAAAAACTAAACTCAAAACAAACATTAAGGTGACATAAAAACTATGATAAAGAAGGGAGAGGGAATTTTGAAGACTGGTTTTGATGGTGTTGCAGTCGAACCCATTTACCATATTGTTCGCCGTTCGCAGCATTCTGGTCAAAGGTTCGTTACAGCTGTAGTCAGTTCGGTGAAGCAGAAGTAGGCAAACAGATGTCGTACCTACGAATAAAATTCAAACAGTCCTGTGAATCTGATGGTATGAGCTTCTCGATTTTAAAAACCAAGATATAGTAAACCAATAAAAAGACCACCCACATATCTAATCAGTAAAGCCTTTGAGACTTTTCACAGTCTATAATTGTACTTCCTTATAAGGAAGAGGATAAATATGATACCCACAACTATAGATCTAAAACTACGCTCAGTCATATGCAGACAGTATATATATCAACTTTTCCAAGGAATTTAAGCATTTGGGTGTCATCCTGGAGAAGAAATTTCTTTGGGCGGAACATGTCACGCCAAAAACCTTCAAGGGACCAGTGCGGTTTCTGGCAGTATAAAGGAGGTTTCTACGAGACATGGAGCTTGTCACCGAAGAGAGTTTTTTGAATATACACTGATAAGACCAAATATATCATTTGAATTGGTTGTCTGGTGGAGCAAGCTTTCGCAAGAATATGTCACATTTGCTTATACAAGAATTAAAAAAAAAAAAACTCCCCACGACTCCATATGGGATTTTGAGTTCTGTCTTCCAAGCAGAATGATATGTGCACAATCCTGAAGGCAATGAAGAATCGATGGATGATAAGAAGTATCAGCGTCTGCCGTAACAACCAACCTACTCTTAAGGCCTTACTATGCCCTTTCGAGAATGCAAGGCTTCACTTTACGTAGCCGAAAGGCTCAAATAAAAGAGTTTTGTTTGCGTACTATGATCTGAGCCAATGAAGTCAACGATGAACTTGTTAAGCAAAGCTCAGAGGAGAATTTTTCATGATTTAATTGAAATTTGCATTTCATATGAGAATAACATGCAGCTGGCATTACCCTTCAGGTTTCTTCAGTAGGAAAGTCCTTTTTTTTATCTGAAGGTGACTTCAATCGACACGCTAAGGTTCTTTCTCAGTCAGTCAGTTCCAGTCAGCCGAAGACAAAGGCTTCGTGAAATGAACATCTCAGAGGACATTAACATACAAAAATTCTTCAATATACCCACATACTACACCTTGTTCGAAATCGACTCCTCAGCTTTTAATCACGCCGTGGTTCTGTTCAGCCTGAATCCTTATCAGTGTCGGATATTGCAATAATGCAATAGACAGCCACGCAGCAATCGGACTCCTAACTCAAATACCAAAATTCGAGCGTGTTTCGAGATGATACAGCGAAGTAGCATAGGATCACACTCTGTTGTTACCCGAACAATTTAAAGTATATTAAGCTCGCTAATGAACTGGATATACTCGTATCCCAAGGAACAACAAATAACAGCCAGCTTAACAACGTTAAGCCACTAAAATCCTACGCCCAGCAAAAGGCATACTTTCAAGCGTTCTCTAAGGTCAATCATAAGTGGACTCATTGAGACGATTGTAAGGTATGATGACTAAAATGGCCCATACTCAACCTTAAACTGTAAAGAGAACAGATAAATCTCAGGATAAGAGATAAGAGACTAACACTGGACAAAACTAACTAGCACGGGACACTGTGCCACTCGCAGCGATTAAGTATTTTCTCAATGATTTCTGAAGGAGTTGCAGAATTGAAAGAAATGTGCTGCTTGAGAATGCATCAGAATACAATTGCTGGATCTATGAGGATCACCGGACTTTCAAGTGGACAAAATTCACCTCAATCACAACTTTAAGTCAGACTGTAAGAAGAAGAACGACAAAATACGGTGTAAAAGAAAGCTGTGGTGTTTGAAATAGATCGTCAGAAATATATGCAAGAGGACACGTGTGAACATCAGTGAAGAAAAAGGATATAGTGCTGGTGAGACTAATCCAATGGAAATTAGTATCATCCAGGTGAAAGCAGTTACTCCATTTTTGGTTGTAGATTGGACTCCATTTTTCTACAGCGACAAAGTCACCTCTAATTCTGTCATTACGTCAGAAGTCACTATTTTCTTTTGTCCTTAACTTTGATATCAGGACCTCTATACCATCGGAGTTTCGTGTGACTTGAAGTTTTAAATAAGCTCCGTTCTTTAATCAGCTATCTAACTTGTCTACAAAAATATATCACCTAAGCCCCTTAGGCTTGTCTAGTGATCTCACAGGAAACTTCCAAGTATCTCTGTCATACTAGTCGCATTGTTGGGTGTTGTGTAAGTTGCCTTAACGAAACCTGCTCTCACTTGAATCTTTAGTTTACTACTTCCCTGGATGAAAGATTTCAAAAAAAATAAAAAATCCACGTTTTCAGGCGAAAATATTTGCGTGCAAGCTGAAATCGATTGAACTTTGCACACAATCGATCCACCCCTCCATTTCGCATTTAATTAATTAACTTTACATGTCACACACAAATAACCTGTCCACTTGCTTTCCATTCAACCACCACCAACAGAATCCTTATGTCCAGTAAACCAATCACAAGACCTCCTTACCAAAAACCAGAAAAGAGAGCATCACCCATCTTCGATCATTCCACTCACATACACGCCACAAACGACAGCAATAAAATAAAGTATCTCCTTTAGAACATTCCGCGCGCTTCAAAAAACCAAAACCTCCCACCGTCCCCTCATAACTATGTGCATATACCATATATACAGCTTACACCACTATCTACACAATGGCATATCAACATTGCACATTCCGTGCAAATACATATTGCTATATCAATTTAATTTTACCATAAAATATTTCCGAAAGAACGTATAAACTATGGCAATCGTTGCATACTACTAAAACTAAAGAATTCCCTCTGATATGCTGGTGTATCTGCGTACACCTTTATTTCACCGAGAATGGGAAACAAAATCGGTGAAAATATTTTCCAATCATTTCCACCAATCAACTGATCCTCGAAACAAAAACCAAAAGGTGATGCATCGCGCTTCTTCTTTCTGTAGTCTGGTCGAGATACGAGTACTCGTACGTTTTTCAAAATTCAACTTCCAATCCACTAACATGACCAACAGACATCATTGACGACGTTGTCTAAGCTAAGGAAACGATGAACAAAACCAAAGACGATGCTGAGGATCTTTAGCGAATCCTGATATTCATCCATCGAGTAAAGAGCGCGAAAAACCGATACAAAACGAGCCTTAGCCGACGAAAAAGATACGAAAAAATGATGATGGTATTTATAGCCGTACAAATGGAACAAGTTACCTGACAGTGAATGAGGATACATGTATCTCTCTCAATAGTTAACCCCGCATACCTGCCACCCCTTTGATATGCACATGTACAACGCATACGTTGAGCAATCATCAGCGCCCCGATGGTCCCGAAACAGCAATAATCAAGTGAGATCGCGCGAGATCACCTTTAACCGTGGGTAATAAAATAATGATTGCATAAAAATTCACTGGAGCTTCATTGTACGAGTGTATTCGTCGTTGTCGCTGTAGCTGGCTGCTGTTGTTGTTGCTGTTTTCGCTGTCGTTTTAGTCTTCGTCTTCATCTTCGTCTTCGTCTTGGTTTGGTTCGTCGTTGACGTTGTCGTTGTCGTTGTCGTTGTCGCCGTCAGACTTGGTTGATCGTATGGATTTCATATATAAATAAAATCAACATGGTGGAAGCACACACCGATCTCCCTCTGAAAGTAAAGATTCCAACGTGTACTCCAATAAAGGCGGTGGCGGCATACAAGAACTCCTTTTCGATCAACGCGATCGACGGTTGCTGCTTTCTGATCTGTCAGTGTTACCATTTTTCTTGCTCTCTATGTTGATAGTTCTTTTATATTCTTTGATATGTCTCCTAAACCAGTAAGAGATCGAGGATGATGCTGAACCGTCTTCATGTAAGTAAAACATAACTAAAACTCTATATTACCAGTTTTGAAAATATGAGCGTCTTAGCATCCTTTATCCTTTTTTTCTAAATGACAATTTGGATGAAATTCATAGTCTTAGGTTGGCTAGAAATGAAGCTACGGCTTTTGTTTTAATTTTGGTGAGTGGAAATAAAAATAAAGGCAGTTGCGCTGTACTTATAGGCTTGTTAACGGATATAGGAAAATTTCATATAAGAAAAAAAGCTTAAAAGAAAAACACATAAATTAAGTTACCGATGCAACATAAATCGGATAAAGGAAAAATTTTGAAGAAGAACGTAAAAGGGAAACGTTCTTCGTCTGAAAAATATTCAGAAAACTTATGAAGACAACTTTGTATGCCTGACTTACTTAGGTGGCGCTACAGTCTGAGGACCTCATCTGAAATGTCTCTTCAGCCAGGCCTGTTGCTTATCAGCAGCTTTCAAATTTGCCACGCTAAGGATCTCTCATCTACTCGGTGGTGAATTGGAAGACCTTTCGAGCTTGACATGTCCCAGCCATTTATACTGACTCCATAAGTTAAGCTCATGTCGTTGCATAGTGCGAAGGGTTTTGGTTATGCAGACAGGGCCGTAGATCACATGAAATGCTTTTTTCTAGAAACAACCAAGCGTCTAGTCATTCTTTTTTTAATAAAGGTCTTTCCTCTGCACCATAAAGGTGGACTAGGACGATTTATATTTTACTGAGCACTGTTTTGGTTTTCCGAAAGATGACTCTGCTATTCAATTGCCTCCTAAGCCCAAAAACAGCAGCTTTTGGCAATCGATACTCTTCGAGTGATCTCTAAGGTGGTAACATTATTTATATTAACTGCGGAAGCTAGATAAATATGTTACATCCTTGTATCGAAGTTATACCTGTCGATTCTGTCGTTTTGTCTGAGTTGTCGATGATGAGTGTCCGTTTTGAATGAATGCGTTCCTAAAACTACGGAATCCCTTAAAAATCTTTTTCACGTCAGGGGGATACTAATAGAGAGGAATTGACATAGCTGTCTAAGCGACAATGGAATGGAAACATGTTTACAACCAAATGGAAATAAAAATATGGGCACTTTCGATTCGTTGAATGACCAGCGCATAAGAACTTTGACAACTAAATTTTGACATCATCTGACCTTCTGAAGAACACGATATCATGTCAACAATATTAACTAGGATTTGCTGACAGAAGGCACGATAGCTTTGTCCATATGATTTTGTCTATAAAAAAAAAATTAAAATCCCTTCAGGCTATTGAAAGTCAAGCACAGCCAAGAAAATCCGCTTGAAATAAAAGTGATTTTCTCTCTGCCATCATTGTGTCTATGGTATAATTACAGCTCTAGGCTAAATCAACCCTTTATCGCGCTTGAGAATCACCCAACCCTTATCCTGAAAATCCTGAAATTTCCCTTAACACACCCAATGCGCATTGAATCCCGTTGATGAAAAGTCACGTGAACATTTGTTGCAGACAAATTTTCTACCTTCGCATTTTGATAGGTCGATTGGCTTTTTTTTTTTTTTCATTTCAACCATGTTAAACGGATGAGATCAAAGGTTTTTCGCAGGAAACTTGATGCCCGCCACTCTCAGGAAAAACCAAAAACGAGAGGGTTGAAAAATTTCGAAAACACTGATACTGAATTGGAGTATAAGCGGACCAATCCACCTGCTAAAAGATGGTATAAATATATTTTTACTCTAACTCTTCCAACTGTATCTTGTTAACATTGTTGTAACAGTGGGACATGCTTTAAAAAAATTTGGTAAACATTTTATAAAAGAAGAAAAGTGATCGGATTTAGAATTTTATCCCTATACTGAGTGTTGCGTATTATGTACCTACTTCTGTGCCTATTTCTGGGCAAAAATCACGAAAAAATATGAATCCCTTCTCATCTAATTTTGCATCTCGAACTCTGCATATAGAGTGATAGTTTCTTCTAAGACTGACTGTATCTGTTGTCCAAGCAGTAGTTTTGCCGGGCTCGATTCACCCTTATAGTATGAGGCATTATCAAAAGACCTAACCTATTGTATAGCTGTGTGATATTTCAGTAAAATAATTCCCCAGTCATGATTGAATATGCAAAGTTGTGAAAATGTGTATGCCTTACCTACCTTTACCTCTTAGGGGTTTACAGGAGCCTATCGTTATTTATGCAGTCGATGTAGAAGCCGTACTATCTAGACAAATTAAAGCTGTTTTGTCTTAATATACCGATATATGTGACATAAGCTTCGTAATCTAACTTATTTAGAAGCACTTTCAATCCTCTAAAACCACTAATCTGAGCTCAACTTACACACGAAATACCTCTTAACATTTTTGGAGGTTTGGAGGGTTTCTTAATAATGAAGAATCTTCCAGAATTGTAGTTCGAAATCAGTATTTTTTCCAATTGATGACTCATTTTCATAGAAACTCTGTAACTGAGCCAACTGCTAACTTGGATCTGCCATCCAGATAAAGAATACCAAAATAGATTTGTACAAGCGCAAACAATTTTCAAATATTTACAGTTTAAGGCTGCAATACTTAACTTCACAGGATAATCCCAGACATTTCACTTGCTTTTATATTCTAGATACGTTTTATGGTGGAGGCGTTTCGTTTCAAGATTAGAGGGAATGAATAAGATTAAAAATTTAAAACAGAAACCCATGTTTCCATCTTTTGTATTAGCAATCTAATCACAGAACTTACTTACTTATTCACTGCAGTTCAAACTGAGTCTGGCCTTCGTCATCTTTGATATCTACTTCATCCATTTGCGCACCCGAAGATAGTTGAGGTCGGTTCCCAGAGCAGGAGCGTTGATATCTATTGGTGACTCGGGCAAATCAGATCATTGACAAATGATCACATAAAATGCAGACCAGTTTTGGTACGCGGTATAAAATAGGTTGATGTCTCTAATGGCGTAGCGATTCTTGTAGATCGGATAAATGATCCTAAAGTTCCATTCATTAACCATACTTTTCTTCAACGAAATACTGAAATGTTGCAGTTTAATGCGAATACAGCTAACGTCTTGTATATCTCCAAATGTATCTCGAGTGCTTCGAATTTACATCTCCCGTTCGGAATTTTCGAACATTGTCGATACTGGAGGAGTGCCTTGTGTCAGTCGTAGCATGACCAATTTATGTAGTTGACTGTTTTGTAATCAGGTGACCACTATATTTTTATTGATATTTCGAGCTGTAATAAATCAATAGGACTAAGACCATTTCCAGACGTTTATTTTCGACGGCACTAGAAGAGATACCATCCATCTTTTTGGGAGTCAATTATTCCCATAAACGATTAATGCATATTTAGTTTTGTAACATTGCTACAATGTTCGCTCACGTGCTGAAAGCTCAAGATTTCTTGCCTTAGTAGGACTCTTAACAACAAATCATTACCCAAAAAGATGCTGAAAATATTTTGGAGAAAAAGCTTGTAATTTCTTCTTTATCCTGCACTTGTAATGTTTTCTTCTATTCTGCAAAAATATGGCATGCCGGACCTTGTGTTTTTTTTTTCGCTTTTATGGTGGCTTTTTCCTAACAACACAGAGTAACTTTTCGTTGTCTTGCTAGAACTAGAGAACTAGAGGAATGAAGTCTAAAAGAACTTTCATGATCCGTTGTTTTTTGTCACGTAAAACAAATTTATAAACTTGGATACAAGCCCCTATTGAGGGGCTCATTGGGATTGTCATATCGACAATGTAAGTGAAATTCATGGATAATGGTTGGATCTTTACATTTCGCTTTAAAGTCCACATATAGCTTTGTGTAATTTCCCAAATAAAAGATTCCCATTCCCATTCTGTAGCCGAAGAGTAGGGATTTTAATCTGGGAACCAATATGAAGAGCAAAGAGCACTGCCGCAACAGATCATTAATGAACGTTAAAAAGAAATCCGGAGAAAGAATAGAGCCCTGCGGCATACCAGAATTTTGGTGAATTTTGTGGATCAGACTATAAATTGTCCAAAAAGACTTGAACTAAAATCGATTTGTTTCAAAATATTTCATGAGCTGGGTCTATAGAAGAAGGTATAAAATGATTCGTCTATTTTAGGGACGGGCTGGATAATTGCCTTTTCCCTTCTATTAAAAAAGAGCCCTAAAGAACAAAGCATATAGAAAGACTAACACAGTGGTTTATCCACCGTGGAAGAATACCTCTTTATAAGCAGGGCAGTTATATCATCTTGACCAGCGGATTTGTGTTAATTCAGATTTTAAAGTTATTTTGCTAATATACGAGTGCAAAAGTGAATTCGTCCCACGGAAAATTCGACGGCCTCAAATGTGGGCGGAAAATAACAAAATCTAGAAGCGTTGAACTAGCTGCAACTAGCTGTAAAGCATGCAGATTTGTCTTATGGAAGAGCTGACAACTGTAATGTCATTATAAATGAGCGTTGGGGTGGAGGATTAGGCAGATTTGTTACTACCATTGGGACATTGTGGTTTTTTAGTCTGTTTTTTGTCGTTTTGGTAATTCACATGCTGAAGTAAATAGTTAGAGTCACTCTTAGATTGTTTAAATTTGTTTTCTGTTTCTTCTATCGGATTGAGTCGAGTCGTGGTTTGAAGGTCCCCATTTGATGAGGGATAAAGGATCTATTAGTGTTTGTGATCATTTTATATGTCTCAGCCGATAGAACTAACATGTGGTACCTCCAATTGGACATTTTAGTTTTAAACTCTTAAGTTCTTGCTGCCAGTAATCTCCGCATTAATGCCTTTGTTTTACTGAATGTTTCCTCCAATTTATTTTATTGTCTAGTACATCTAATTATATATAACTTACTGTTCCTTTTGAATAATGACACCAAATACGCCATCCTAGTGAATATTTTTATGATGGCTTTTGTAGGATAGCCTTACTGTAACCACGATATTTTTTTTCGAATTTTGTTCTTTTAATTTAGTTTAAAATCGGATATATAGGGCGATTCATCGTAAGGTTTGATTTATAATGTAAAATAAAGCACATAATTTTAAAATTGAACTTAAAATTTTTATTAATGGCTAAAAGAACAATTCTTTGCATTAATTTTTTAAGAATGATATTATGTAAATATTGGCTATGGCTACGTCTGAGGTAGTCCATTCGTAAGGTCCAATTTTGGGCGACTCGATCGAATATAGCGACTGGTATCTCGCGGATAACACGAGTAATGTTGTCTTCCAAGACGTCAATCGTAGCTGGCTTATTCCTGAAAATATGACGCAAATTCAAGTCGCCTGGCTTCAGTTCTTGTAAAAGATGAATTTTGTATACTTTTGAGCCGAGATCCTAACGTAAAATACGAAAAGTTGTCCAATACGGCAAGCCAAGCTGCTGAGAACGACGACGAATTGATTCGTCATGGTCTTCGCGTACACTCTCAGCTACAGCTGCTATATAGTAGTCTCCTCACTACGTGCTGGATGTGGTTTAACCGGTCGAAGTAATGAAAACTGGGACTCAAATTTTAGAACGGTATTGGCAATAGTGGTTTCGGTAGGTCGATTATACGCATCGTAAGTTCTTCGAATCGAACGAAAAAAAATTCCCACAGAACGCTGATTTTCGTAATACAGCTGAACAATTTGGAGACGCTTTTGTGATGTGAGTTTTCCCTTGATGACTTGCCAAACGATACTAAACAAAAATAACTAACTTTTCGCCACATAATTACGTACACGCGCCCACTGTTTGGTATTCTAACCGGAAAAGGGTTGAAAGAAAGATTGATTAACTTGAAGCTTGGCGCAGTGGGTGAATGAAAACTCTTCATTCTTTAAGTCTGAATGAAAAAGGATATAATGCAGAAACATCGTGGGCTGAATAGAAACGAGATGGTTGAAGTTGCTGATTGGTCCTAGGGTTGCTTACCTAGTCCTTAACAATTTTAACATTTTATAAAGCTTCGCACTTACATATATTCATACAAAAAAAAAAAAAAAAACGATATATACCAATTGAGGGTGAGACAAAAATTCAAAGAGGAACGAGTACGTTCTTCGATTTACTTGTAGATTATTGGGGTTAATTTTTGCTGCAAGCATATTTGTCAAAACCCATTTTACAACAGGGAAGACCCCTGTTCCTGTTCGGTTTTTCGATAGTCAATTTGCATTTGATGGTGAACTTTTTTTTCTCCGTTTTCGAATTCGATATCAGGGTTAACTGGGCATCAAAGTCAGATAAAACAAAGGTATTCTAACAGGAAATATAATTGAGTTGAAGTCGAGGTTCCTTGAGTCCTTTGATGTATGTGACAGGTTCGTGAAGAGGAAGCTGCGATTATTTTTGCCTTAGGTGATACTTTGGCGACTTGTAGAATTTTCGGAGGATGGCCTTTTTTAAAGAAAGTGAGATAATGTGAGAAAAAGACCGTTTTGTAGTTAAAAAAAAACGAAATAGATAAATCAGAATGGGCCTTTGGCTTATCAATTAAAATAATGCTGAGGGTTATTTGCAAATAAAATTTAAAGTTATCAATAAGTGGAATGGCGAGTTATGAAGATGGTGCGAAATTTCTTCGATAAGTGAGCTGCACGGTGCAGCAACGGTGGTTAAACGAAGAAAAGTATGAGGATTTGTATTGCATGTTCGCAAACATATATGTATCTACCCCATTGGTGGTGGAGTAATAAGTCTACACTCTTAAAGCTTTTAAGTATTCTTGTTGGGCTCAATGTTGAATAGACAACAAACTCGCCATTCTTTTTCATTTTTGTCAAATAAACTTCGGCTTAAGGGTTAATCTGCTGTATAAATCAGCAACAAGTTAGGTTCACTCATTTTTGTGTTCCTGAATCAGATCTACTCGTATAGTATTGAAGATGAAACTACTCCAAAAATGATGTTTTTAGTCCTTTGAATATTCATCACTCCGTAAGCCCCAGATGGCCTTTGATGTTGTTAGACATACGTAATGAATTACTTAGCGAGAATAACTTGGTATGGTTTGAGCTATTTTATTTTTGAAGAAGTTACTTGAACTTTACATGTGACTTCTAATTCGCTAGGTTTGCTATTTGATTAAGATTAGATAGGCTAGTGTGAACTTGTCTTACAACGCGCTTTTAACTTGCCCTTAAACTAGCACATCAAACTTTCAAAGATAAGAGCTGCACTTATTGTTGACATAGTTCATTCAGCTTTGCCAATTTTAGCCTAAAGTCCGTGATTATGCACTGTCATATATAGTATGTGGTAGTGGAGAACATCGTATTTTTCAGAACATGCGCCCATATAACAAAGCTGATTCAAGTCACTGTTTCTTCATACCTTGGACAAAATATAGAACACAGGCTTTGTCTTGTGTAAAAAATTGATTAATTGGTTTGCTGCCAATAACAAATGCAGATCTAATGTTTAAGATCTCATCCGAGTGCCACAACATACACAACAATTTAAGCAGACACACGCAGCGAAATAAAGAATATTCAAGGCGACACTGCAAATAAGTCTATAAGCAGCTCACGAAATCTATGAGCAAATGAAATAAAAGGTATATCGGCTTCTCAAACAGAAAGAGAAAGAAGCAAAGGAGCGCTAAGTCGAAGCCAGGAAGAGGTGATTCTGCAATTGCTGCGAACGGCAAATGAACAAAACGGTCTACATTGATACTGGCGGATACAGCATCAACACTTATACAGTGTAAAATAGGTGCAAAATTTGGTCACTAGAGCTTGAATTTCTTGCTCAGTAGGTCGATTATGATGACCGTAAAATGGTCAAAGTGAGAAAAAAACATTTTTTACGGAGCACGAATTTTGGTAATAGAATTCAATAATCTGTAAGCATTGTTTGGGTGTAGGTCTTTCCATGATAAGATGGCAATGCTAACAGAACATTAAACTTGAACGACGATTGTTCATCCGATCAAAAAGCGACCTGGATAGTAATATAGAGTTTTCTAATAACGACTTGGCAACTTTTTTTTTAAATAGAAGGCAAACCATTTGAGATATTTCAAAAACTTTATTATTCGCTTGAAGTACAATCAAAACATTTATGAATAGAACTCGACTTCGTTTATATGGCCACCGCGGGCACGTTTACAGCGGTCGATTCGTTGGACCCAATCTTTAACGACTCGGCCACACATTTCGGTCGAAACGGCAGCTATTTCGCGTTCAATGTTGGCTCTGAGCTCTTCCAACGTCGTTGGCGTGTTGCACGTACAAGGCGGCCAATCGACTGGCCCATGTCTTGAGATAACACGCTCACCATACTTACTCTTCAATAAATCGATTGTAGCATGTGCTATGTGGCTTGTGACACCATCCTGTTGAAAATACATGTCGTTCAAGTCCACATCTTCCAATTTGGGCCAAAAATAATCGGTGATCTTGGCGCGATAACGCTGACCATTCACAGTAACGTGACGATCGTTATCGTCGACAAAAAAATATGGCCCAATAACGCCGCCGGCATGCAAACCGCACCAAACAGTTATGTTTTGTGGATGAAGTGGTGATTCATGAAGCACATGTGGGTTTTCACCCGACCAATAACGCATATTTTGCTTATTGACGTACCCATTGAGCCAAAAATGAGCTTCGTCACTGGAGATGATCTTTCGATGAAATTCATCATCTTGGCGCATCTTCTCCAGAACCTAATCGAAGAACGTACGTCGTTTCAAATGGTCCATCAGCTTCAATTCTTGAGTTAGCTTGATCTTGTATGGGTGTAAACCAAGATCCTTATGAAAAATAAGCCATAATGTGGTCTGAGCGATGCCCAATTCTTGAGAACGCCGTGGAATTGACTGATTTGGATCGTTTGCTACGGACGTCTGAACGGCAACGATATTTTCGGCACTTCGACCAATCCGTTGTCTCAATAATACGGTTACATCACACAACGAATATATAGACTCAAATTTTTGCACTAAACTTGTTATTGCCTGTCTACTAGGGCGAGAATTCCGAAAAATTGAGTTAACGCTCTTAAAGTTGCATCTGTAGAAAACTTTTACAATTTGCATACGTTGCTCGTTAGTGTACTTTACCATGATGAAAATGTTGAGTTTACTGAATAAATTGACAGTGACAGTTTGATTGTTAGTGAAAAAAAGATTGCGTTCACAAATTAAATTCAAAGTTGTCAAGTCCCTATTGGAAAACCCTATACTTTAACAAAGGCAAATAAGGCTGCATGAGCAGTTGGACTTTTTGTCAAATAATTTAAAGAAACGGAAATTAAAGATGGAATGACTATACTCCAACTCATCTGTAGATTATGGTCGGAAAAAAGTTTGCCTGGTGAATAAAATGTCAGCATCGCTAGCCCGATGATCCTCCAATTTGTACCAAGTATATCAGTTGGGTACATCGGGTACATAATTTCCAAGATTTTAGAAGTATCTATCGTAGTATGTCAAATCGACACCCACCACATGTTTGCAGATTTCAAGAGCGCATTTGAAAACATTCAGAAAGTCGAGCTTCATAGAGCAATGCGAATACCTTCTGTCTCTGCCAAACTCCTACGTCTGTGTAGGATAATAAGGAAGAACATTAGCTGCTCCTTAGAATTCGGTTATGACACCACAGAGACGTTTCATGTCAAAGATGGGTTATTTCGACTGGATGAAGCACTTTCGCCTTCTTAAAGAAATGTGTAGAGCTGCTAGCTTACATACGCCAACGACATTGACATTATAGGAAGAAGTCAACAAGTTATCTTAGGATCGCTTGCAGCCATTGAAATCGAAGCGACGAAAATGGCATTTGGTTGCTTCGAGAGAAAAGTTCTTCGAGCGAGTTTTGGTCAAATTTGCACGAACAGAATTTGGAGAGAATGATATAACAACGAATTTTCTGGGCTATACGAGTACATATTTATTGATCTGGGCTGTAGACTTCAAGCTAAAAATAAACAAGCGGGCCGGAATGTCTTTTAATCCATATCGGAGAAAAAAACGAAGACCGTATTTCATTTGTCGCACTTAGGTGGATATGGATCCTAGTCAACTTGTTGCTTATTGTACGCAGATGCCAATTACTGTAATATAGCATTTAAATGACACCCCTGTTGGTTGAGGTCCTAGTTCACGCTGGATTGTATTTCAACTTTAAGTATAAGAAAGTGCTCGATTGGCTACATTTTATGAGTTTTTATTTTTATGATTTGGATACGTCTGCTTTGGCAGGTAAACTAAAAGGATCTTCATAGGCGTGGAATGTGTGTTCTGGCTCCTGTGTGAGCCAATCCAATAATATCACTGATTTTTCTATATAAAAGGCAGATAGAAAGGCGATCGATATTGAATATTCTGTTGACTGATGATCCGCATGATTTTGATTGCATCTTTGGATAACTTTATTTTGTTTTGTTGAGAATAGCTCGCAAGTACATAGATTAGGATTTAATCTTCCTCATTGAAAATGACAAGAAAATCGTACATAATTGTGGTAACATGTCCGTTTTTTGATGATTATGAGAACATCTCTGCTTCCTTACGAGTTTGTAGTTTCTTCTGCGTCTACAACCAAGGTGCTAGTGAAGTAACACTTATTAATTTGGACTCTATGTACTCGTACCCATTTTCTCATTTTAATTAGTTCTAGTGGCTGCAATTTTAGCTTTTCCTTTCGCTATTTAATCACTCTGCAGGAGCCTTTGAAAAGTGCACATGCTATGTCTTTCTTGTCGCCTGTCAACAAAATCTTTGGCCCTGGTAGTGAAAACAATATTCCCAGCACTGTAATGTTCCTAAATGATTGAAGGTGTTGAGATGCTGATACCTTAAACTCTCTTAGAGAAATATTTCCTTAACTGTCGACGAATTGAGGTGTTTTCATCAATCAACAATGTACCTGATTAGTTGTCCTAATGAAATAAAGAAATCTTCCAATTGGTAAGGTCAATATTTTTGAATTGCTGCTTAAGGATAGTAGTTTCCCTTCTCTTCAATTCCGGAACCCTTTTTGTGTGACAGATGTATTCACTACTAAAAGACTAAAAATTATGGAATCGTTTGTGATCGCAATCCTGTTGGCCAAAGCCTTCTTTGCGCACCACATTCCTGGAATTTTGGTTATCGTCTATATCGTAGTTTAAATTAAAATTCTGGGAAGCAAAGTGAGAAGGTAAAACAAACCTTTGCTTAGAAATAATCTACTGGTCCAGCCCAAGTATCTGATACTCGCTTGCTGCTCTATAGCAACATAAACTTTAGGGAAAGGTGCCTTATTTTATGAAGCTGTCTGTCATAACTATGGGTGTCGATCTTCATAGCGTCTCGAATTTTAGTATGAGTTGCGAGTAACATGAGTTGCAGGTGGAAACATTTCTGATGATCTCTTCGGATAGCAGCTGTTTTGAACGATTAAACAATTTACTTTTGTTTTTCTCCCATTGCGATTTGTTGAAAAGGCCTTACGCTTAAAAGTAGCAGAGTCGTCTCATAAAAAAGGATTCCTCTTGACAAAACACTTCTTAAAAATTCTCTGTTGAGATTACAAGAAACTGTAAGTAACACACAATTCAATGCATCGAAGGAAAAAAAAAACGAGTATGTCAACCTAAGCCTCATAAATCCTTCAACTTTCACAGCCTGCAACTCAAACGATTCACTTCCCAAAGGTCTTTTGTTTAAAAATCCTGGAATCAACATTGGAGTCGCTTCTGTTATATTCCTTTTTCAGAGCGCAACTGGGAATTATGCGTGTCCATGTGCATTATTTTAAGGATTTTGAATTTTCCTTTATACTGAAGGTAAATAAAAATTGTCACATCCTGCGGTTTTTCACGCTGTTGCCCGGTTTGGTTCATAAAAATGAAATAAAAGTGAAACTTTCACAATGACGCAAAGAGAAGGAACTGCAGGCATACAGCACATGGATATATGTACTTTTGTTCGACTCGTATTGTCCCAAATAAATCATTTTACATTTTAAAAGTGACTGACCTAAGGAGAAAATCCGTTTTTACTTTTTTTTTTTGTATTGAAAATGCATTGCGTTATCCTGGATTATGCAAATTTTCTTTCTAGTAAACCGGACGCAGTATCTGTCGGTTGCTTGGGGTCATGTTGTGACAGAATTGCTGAAAAAATTTGCAAATACTTTTGTGTTATCCTGTAAGTAACAATGGGCCAGTGAAAAGTGTTCGCATTGTTAAAAGTAAAATTGGTTCAATTTAGAGTGCAATTAGTTGCGAGAGATACCTCGGGATAGGAGAATACGAGTAGGAGTACCTACTTGAAAGGGAAAGTATGTATAAGGTGATTGATAAGTGAAAGTAGTTTGAGAAGGTGAATAGATGGGACCTCAAAAAAGTGTCGAACCTTCTAAATGTCAACGACAAAATTAAAATTCGAGTCCACCATATTATTGAAAAGGTATTCTCCTTCATTATTTTCTGCCCTCTTTATGATGAATTTTTTTTATAAAAGAAAAAAGAAATCATAGACAAACTAATCGTAATCACTTACTGGCATCTTAACGACACTTTGCTTAGCAGGATTTGGCAATGAGTCTCAAAATTGATCTGATCTGATGTAGAATACGTGAGCCTTTGTTCAAGAGATCAAAGAATTATGTTGAGGCCAATAACGCCGTGGTAGTATGCATAGTTCAGTGCATCTACTTTCCTGGAGACTATCTGAAAGAGGTTTATGAAATATCTGATCGTCCTTAAACCAATTCTCCCTGCTTTATAAATTAGATAGTAGGTCCACCGGATTCACTAGAATTACTGCTCCTTACAGATATTGCTACTAAAATTTCAGTTGGAATAAGGTAGAAGGAATTGCTATCGATGTAACATGGTTCATTCTGTTTATAAATGGAATCTTGATCATATATGTATCTATCTATCTTTGTTATTAGAGTTCGTAAGCGCTTCTCGTTCTTCTCAGCAGCGTAAATTTGTACGTAGTCTATTTCGCAGCCAGAGAATTTCTTCATGAGTCAGGCCCAGGCCATCATTTTATGAAACGTTTCAGATGGCTTATTTGTAATATAGTTACTAGTCTTCTGTGTTTGTCGTGTGCAGGTTGGGGTTTCTTGAATGATTTTGAGGCACTAGACTGTTAAATCTTTTTAAAACAATGTTAGGCCATATTAGGACATCCAAATGATGATTTCTATGAGTACCTACTTGTACATACTTGTACGTTCTATTTTGTACATTGGCACGTGCCCGAGGAAATATCTTTATCAGATCATATGCACATTTTGGTCAAGATAAGATGCAGCAACGAACTTACGAACTCGAGAACATATCGCGAAAATTAAGCGGTCAAAGCCGTACCAGTGGACGCATAAGAAACCTAATTTCAGCTAAACGAAATCGTTCTATCGTCGATTAACGACAGCTGTAAGATAAACCGACTTATGGTAAAACGGTGCGTACCATAGTGGAATGAAATCCTAGAAGCTATTCGGAAAAGTGTGAGGAAGATTTTGAACAAACCCAAACGCACCGGAACTTGGGAATAATATGTAGTAAATCCCCTTTAACCTACTACAACCAAGAATGGAGAGAAAGTCGAAAAACTTCTTACGGTAGCAGGACTCTATAAAGACCACTGCTAGGATCATTCCAAATGCATGGGATTGTTAATTAAGCCAGATGGCACAATACTACCGTAAGGAAACTCTGAAGCTGGCTTCCTTAATCCTACCTTAATAGCCTTATGTAGCTTCAACTTGGGCTACATACCATGATCTTGGAAGGAGTTCAAGGTGGCCATGCAACAGAACCAGGGAACTATTTAAATCAAAGAAATATTGACGTTGATATCAGAGAAAGCTTAGAAAATAGCTAGACTCTGCACCCATGTCAGTACGCCTATCATAAAGGCAAATCGACGGACGCTGCTCTTATGAAGCTGATAGCTAAAATTAAAAGCACCTTCCGCTGTGAAGAAATTGCATTTTGGACATTCCTTGACGTAGAGGTTGCCTTCGATAATACTGGATATGATTCCATATCAAATGCTTTGTACCACAGAAACATCAATCAATCTCAATCAATCAATCTAACTGGGTTAAGGCGATGGTTGAAAGCCGGATGATTACTACTTTATCAGGGCCGATTTCGGTATCAGTATTAGCCATAAGGAGCTACCCGCAGGGAGGCCTCTTCTGTGGCCTTTGGTCATTGCCATAATTGGCAACACATGGGCGATCTCTTGAAAGATCACTCACTGAATTTATATAATGATGGTCAGGCCCATCATAACTTATGATTCTAAAGTATTTTGAACTAAAGTCACTTAAAAGACCACAATTTTAGAGTTCAATAGAGTACAGCGTCTTGCATCCTGAGCATTTCCGGAGCCTTTCGGACCTGTCCCGCAGCTACGATAGAAGCAGCACTTATATATAAACAAAAAGCATTACCCAGCACAGGAAGTCTGGTAAAAATTAAAGAGTTGAGTCTTATTGAACACCCGGAGCTAAGGGCCGTGCTTTTCGAAATACCGGAACTTGATATGATCTTCACGGTAACAGACTGCCTTCAAAAAATAATATATTTTCAATAAAGGTATCTCTGCGGAGATTCTCACCAAAGGAGCATACTCGCAAAACAGCCAAAATGGCATAAAGTAGTACTATATACGTATGGTTCTGAAATGGAATCGGGAGCAAGAGCTTAGAATACATAAACCAAACTTAAAAACACATAATAAATATGTGTCAACCATATTTCCAACTCTGGTATCAAACGCGGAAACATTCACGGACAGTCAAGCATCTATAAATACTCTTAGCTCGTACACCATTCACTCCAAATCAGTCATGTACTGCTTCAAAATCCTTCAAAAACCTACTAGCTTAACTAAAGTTTTGACTAAATGCTACAAAAGATCCCTCTAATAGCTTGCTTGTCTGAGTATCGTCCTTCTCTATGGCGGAACGAGCTCAAATGAGGCCTTAAATGATAAATTTAGCCTTGATGTTGATTGTAATCATATAATTTGTTCATACACCTAAGACTCGAGATTTCCTACCTAAGACTTCCTTTGATAACAACTTTAGGTCTGGTTCTTATCTTTGTTTTGTTAGGCTCTTTCCATCGGACTTTGTAGTTTGAAGTTGCTTCCACACATTATGGTGGTCCAGTGAGTGTTGGGCTGTAACGTGCATTAACAACGTCCGCTTTCCTTGTTTTGCTTCCTGATTTTCGGAATTGTTTGTCATTTCATAGTTTAGGATATTTCGCGTTAGTTAACTGTCTAAATATCTCAAAACGGCGCAACTCCCAACTTGGACGAACAGATCCGTAAATGAATATGGTAAGTAGCCATTGCTTCCATCTAAAGTATTTCTCCTTCGAAAAGTTCGAATCATTCCTCAAATTCGCCGAGCCTATGTGCAGCAATTTATGACCTTGCACAAATCCCATTTCTCAGTTGACATGCTTGCCAGCCGGTTTCCCTCCTTGACTTTATGATCTCATTTTATATACGTAGTTCCATTACTAAAAGCATCCTGTTTGCTCTCGACTTAAATTTTAAAAAGTTGACTGAACTGTAAGCATATCTATGATAGAACTGTATCGTATCTTAAGAAATCATACCGCTCTGGCGCCACCCACAAAATCAAATTCAAATTTGAAAGCAATCAAGCCGCATGCAATCGAAGTCGAAAATAAAACAGAATCAGAACCCCATGCTGGCAAGCCATCTAATTCTCCTCCTTCTTCTTTCTGTTGATTCTGAGTTCTGTTCTGACTGCTGATTGTACCTGAATATCTCATTTTGAAGAACATATCTCATTTCTGTGAGATGTGCCAAGCTGATGGTCTCTACAACTGCTGCCAGAGTGAGAGCTGATATCATTCCAAAACACAAAAAAATAAAAAATATATATATCAAGGAACCCCGTTTAGTATTTTGGCCAATCCCACTCAGAGAACGCTCGCACACTCTTCAGGCATACTTGAAAGTACTAACTCTTCGTTGGCAGGCCTGCTCCAGAGGTCGTTCCTACCATACGTTCAGTAAATGTAGGAACACCCCTCCCAGCTAGATGATTGATTGCTCATCATTTTTCATTCTTAATGAAAATGCACCCTGCTGGGCAATCACATGGATTCTTCCTACTTGCGTTTGGCATTGGCATCGGCATCTCTCGCCTGCCCAAAGTTAGTGGTGGTTGTGACTGCTGCTGTTTTTGCCTGGAATTCGATTGTTCCCAGAGTTGGTTGGTTGGTGTCTACGTTTTTTCCTTCGCTCCTTCACTTCACTTTGGCTTTAGGCTGGCTGAGGTTGGTTCGTCGAAATGGATTCATCATCTCTCATGGGGTACATTGTATAACCTGTACCAGGGTTGGTTGGGCTGGTGGGTTCATTTCAGTCTTTCAGTCAACACAGAATTCCAGAATGGCTGCTTATGTGCTTCCGACTGGTACACATGTAGTAGTACTCATATTTAGATACAAATGTACGAGCATCTGAGCGAAGAAGAACGCTTTCAAGAGTTATGTTCGCCAAAGTGATATTTCATTATGGGGGTGTTGCTACAGTAACAGATAGATGTTCTTTACTTTTTGTGGGCTAACAAAGTTGTATTTTCTTTTTTGGTTCATTTTGAGGAGTTGAGCACAGTTGAGCAGTTGAGAGAAGTTCTTCTGTAAGAAACAATCTCAGCTAAATTACACCCGAACATCATCATTAATCATAGCGATTCGTTGCTCTTGTTGTTGTTTCTTGAAATACAATATATCTGCAAATGGAATTGAGGCCATTAGTATGCAAACATTTTTTTTTTTTTTGGATTTAAGTAAAAGGAAGATAGACATGAACAAAATGCTGATTCAAAAAGATGAATCCAGTGAAGAAGTCCTTAAGATGTAAATGCGATTCACGAATTTCAGAACAGTGAATTGATGAGATCTGACAATAAAATGGATTTGAATTGTTTATGTGTAAACGATGATCCATAAAAGGTTCGCTATGTAGGAAGAAATATCTTTTTCTTCAGAAAACTCGGTAAATCAAGTTAAGATTCTTTCTGAAGTTCCATTTAGTCATTCGTATTCAAAGCACATCACGTTAATTTTAGTGTTAATAACTAGGGTAGCCAATATCGAGCCAAAGAACTTAGTAGAACTTGATAGCGGTGTTAAAATCTTTTTACTCGAGATTGTCTTTCAAACCAATATTGAACTCTCTGGTCTAACAGGAGTCATTTACTGGTCAAGATTGACATTTAATAAGGTTAAACGTTGTAATCCAGGAGAGTTTGAACTTATGACACCATGGGTGATCGTAGGAACATACCTACGGTATCTACGGTACCAATAACTAGCGCTTCATCCACCAGGATGGACACTCACACTTGTGTTGCTATCAAACTCACAGTAACGGTCACGTCGTGCTCTAATGTGACGCTACAGTCTTTTCTATTGAGGGACAGCAATCAGGTTCACTTGGAGATATCTAGAAGCATTCATTCCGGCAACCTGGATATTCGTGTCATCTGGAAATATGCTCATTTGGAACCCAACAGCCAATAAAAGCCCTTGTCGAGTAGATACATACGTTCGGATACCGAGAAGCTTTGCTCTGAGGCTTGCCCAGGAAGTTCATCAGTGGCAATTTCATTTCATTGCGAACTGGTTCTCGAACAAGACTAAGTGATTTTGACCTCAAAGAAAACTGGCTTGAAAGTAATGAGTTAGCTTAGCAAGGCTTTGGGCACAGCTTGACTGCCGGCACGGATGCAGATACTTCGCCATCTTCACTGATTTTTCACAATATAGCTCAGTAACATTAGGATGGATATATATCTGGTTGGAAAACAGATGCTAGGTTTTCTGACATGAAGTGAAATCTTACGTTGTCATCCTCTTAAAACACACCAGCAACACATCCTAGATTGCTTTTTGAGCAATTGATAGACACTGGACTTGATTTATTTATGGTAAAAATATTCGTGCGCACAGGATAATCGATAACAGCATCAAGACCTGTGGCGTTATTGCATCCAACGGCATGTCCATGCACGCTAACTAACCAATACATCAATACGAGTTGTATCGAAGAGCGCTTCTTTTTAACCGGAAGATGACTTTGAGAGACCATCGTTTGAATGTCAAGCTATGGTGGATTCATTAGTGCGTGTACAGCAGTGCGCAGAGGTAGACGTGCAAGTGAAATCGCCCACATAACAATGACAGAAGCAGTGGCCTTTCTTCATGAAAGCTTCTTCCACTAGACAACTGTTGGTGTTATCATGGCCATGTCTTACCGAAAGTTCCTTTAAAATGCCAGTAAGCCGACAGTAGGTTCGAGGTTTTTGACGCAACAAGTTTAGTCCGAATAAGTTTGTTATGCAGGATAACATCTACATACTCGTATATAAAAAAAAATAAACATAAAGAAGACGTTACGAAAAAATCATGACTTGGTTTCAGTTATGCAGCAAAACTTCTTTGAAAAATTGAAGCCAAAATGGTACTAATGATGTGCATTGTATACCAGGCTGGGTTGACCTATCTTTCAGTGGTCCCATCCACCCCAAGTAGGGCCTTTAAAACACAAAAATTAGCAAAGCTCGTGGAGCGTCTGGAATAGAAACATCTGCAGCAAATACTTTAGGATACACTGAAAGACAAGACGTGCACCTATAACTCAGGGTGACCTTGTGCCTCAACTAACAAGCAACTCCAGTTAATCGGGTGTTTAACTAACTACCTCTAGTTATGCACCCGAAGCCGATGGAGGTACCCTTATACTTATCTAAATAATCATTGGGTCTAAGAGTCCTAGCTATTTCTGGAAACTAATGGGAAGTTTTCTGATCAGGTCGCTGTTGTTGTACAGCTCGTATAGTTCGTCATTGAATCTTTTCCTCCCGTCAACGCAAACTAGACCAAATATTTTTCGAAGGATTTTTCTATCGAAAAGACTGAGACCTTAGATTTTCGGGATAGGGTCTTACTACTAAATTGCCTTCTTAGCCCAAAGAAACATCGATTGAAAGAATGATTCTTCGTTTTATTTCTACTGAGGTGTTGTTGGCAGAAATCATAGCAGATCCCAAGTACACAAACTCGAAATTATAGCTGTTGACTGTAACATTCTGTCTAATTCGTCGATGTTGTATATGACGAATTGCAGCTTCCGCTTCAATACTAGACTTTTGAAAGACGGTGCTCAAGTATTCACTTGTGGATTCCGCACAATTCTGTCAAGTATGATGTTAAAGAAGTCACATGACAATACATCACATTCTCTAAAACCTTTTTCGACACTAAAGGTCTCGGTTAAGATGTTACCGAACTTGACGAAGCAGCGAAGTTTTTTCAATTGTCATTCTACACAGAAGGACGAGTTTGGCAAGAATGCCGCAACTAAACACGGCATTCTATATAGCTCGTGTCAATAAACCCTTTCATATGCGGCCTTAAAATCGATGAAAAGATGACGGGTATTGATTTGGACCCGGTTTGGTTTGAGTATTTTCCAGGATTTGCCGGTGTAGATTTTACAGACTGTCGACTTTTCTGTTCTGAAACCGAACTGACAGGGGTCAATCAGACTGTTGACTGACAGTTTCAAATGTTCACACAATATGGCAGTGAAAATCTTGTATACGATGGTGTGAAGACTTATACCTCTATATTTGACGGGGTTGGAAGATCTGATTTTTCGTCGGGCAAACGATGGTATATACTTTTCTGACCAGATCTGGGAAATGAGTTGGTGTATGCTTTCCTTAAAGTCATTTCCAGTAACTTGGCCTATAAGAAAATAGGACCACCTGCTTTTTTGGATTTCAGCTTAGATATTGCTACCTTTATATCGTTTCGGAGGGGTAGATGGAATTTTCGGTTATCATTGCCTAAGTTGATTGGTCTATTCTGCCTCAACATTTTACGTTGGGGATCTTTGAAATTATACTGTCTGCAGGTTTTTCATAATCTCAGAACCTACTGCAACTCTACTACAAGGTTTCCTTCTTCATCTCTACAGGTTTCTGTACGAGTCTTTTTGCTTTGAAAAATTCTTTTTACCTGCTTGAAAAATTTCCGTACGTTATTCCTGGAGTACAACCTCTCAATGTTTTCTGTCGTGCGCGTCTCGTGCTCTTTTTTGTTCTTCTGGAGAAGCCGATGTTCTTCCAATCTCTTCTGCTCGTAGAGCTCACGAGAAGTTCTCGTTCTTCATTGCAGAGCCGCTTTATATGCTTCTTGTTTGGTTCCATATGCTTGTCGGTATTTTTCATCAAACCTGGAATTTCTTAGTGGTGGCCGGTGAAACCCAGCACATCAGTTGCGGCGTATCTGATGACATGTTGGCAGCGTTGCCACTAATCATCGGCACTTGATGGTGGTGGTATAGGATTTTCTGAGATTCTGGCAGTCTCTTGCGATTGCAGGTTTTTTATGACATATCTCCCGCAGTAGCTCTTCTTTGTTGTGGCGTTTGGGAAATCTGTATTCACACCTTGGCACTGGAACCTTAGAACGTCTAGAATGCTGGAAATATGTTTTAGATCTATCCCAATGTAATCAATATCATTTAGAGTTTCATTATCCGGAGACCGCCGTATCCCCTTATGTGCTTGCGTGATGTTGCATCCAGCCGCAAATTAAATTATTCTTAGTCCGTTGCCAGACATAGTGTCGTGTAGGCTATCTTTACCAAAGGTGTCCTCCTCTCCTATCCTCTCCTATGCTCATACGAGTATATCAAAGTATATCGAGGAGCTTGTGGAAGCATTCTTTGATGGCGTCGTCCTAGTTTTCTGTTGGAGCCTGACCACATGTTAGCCTTATCTTAGCGTATTTAGACTTGATGCTGATTGTCGTAAGATTATCGATTGGAAGCTTAAGAGTTCTTGCCTTAATCTGACACATATGCCAAATCCGGATCCGAATAAAGGCTCTTCCATTTCCATGTATAAAAGTTATTCATCCCACTTCCTAGTAGGTGGTGATGTCTGCGTGATATTAGTCGAGGGCCTCTGTTAATTGCTCAACTGCTTGATAAGGGTACGAACATTCTACGTGCAGATCCGTAGGCCGTTGTACTTTACGCCTTTGCAAGGCCATTAGTTGGATCGTTTCATCTTTTAAATTTCTTCCGTATAGGATTGCCAGCCCTATGACGACGTAGGCCAGTATTATTCAAGTTAAATGGCAGTTAGCAGTTTCACAATCAATCGCCATGAAGGCCTCGCACTATAGGTGCAATCAAAGTTGGTTAAACGTTTATACTATTTAGTCCAAAATTATAACTGGTAAGATAGATTTATGGGGACTTAAACAGGACAGTGATATATCTTTAAAACCCGACCTAATTACAATATGGAAAAAATCCATTTATGTTACATGAGTTGTGGTAACAAATTTGGTAAGATCTAATTGAGTCAAACAACCACCTCTATTTACCTTTCTTTCATAGCATATGGCACGTTTCTTAAAAATCGTCACCATTTTTGCTACCTTAGTTCAGTCAGAAAGGGCATAAGACCACTTAATAATGTCTGACTGTTCAGGTTTATATGCTCGATCCTATGTTCAAAGCATAGCATAGAGAAAAATTTCGAAAGATTCTTTTAAACCATATTTTCCAAGTTTTAACGAACTTTCCTACTGATTATGGTAACTTTCTTTTGCCTTGCAGTTCACTTGGGGTTGATTTATTGTTAATTTTCTTGTAGACTGGATACTGGACTGCATTTGTGTTCATAGAATACAACATGTACACCACCATAATCGTGCAACGAGTACCATCTGGATCGTTGAATCACTTGAATTTGACATGTACTATCACAATTATTTTGAAAATGTTTTCTATGTTAATATACTAACGCATTCAAGTCTTCATATTTTTTTTTTTTTAAAGAATGTCAAATAAAAGACTTCCTAGTCCAGTTGAAAGCTGTCAAAAAGACTAACAAATCCTTGTATTTATGGCACCATTTTATGTAAAGTTTCAAGTCAAAATGTTGCTAGGAAAGGTACTTATATGTCCCCCAGAATTAAGTTTTGTTCAACATTAGTCTATTTTTGTATAGATTATCAAACTTAATCGGCTTAGGTTGGCATCCTGGACTTTAGAAAGCCTTTGAGGGCTTCTTAATCCTCAGACACCTGTCAATGAATCAGCGTTTAAAGAGTCTGAGTCAAAACGATCTCGCTTTACGAGTAACATGTCATCGCTATAAATCATTATAATGGGACACATCTTTTCTCCAACGGAACACTAAATTAAAATAAATCTCGAATTAAGTTTTTTTTATTTTTTAATGTTCTTTTCTTTGTTTGTGGAATTTTCAAGAATCCATTAAATACTTTGTTTGCGTCACTCAATTTCATTGCCATTAATCATGGTGATTTATTACAGATTCGATCATCCGAGCCTCTAAAGCATCTTCTATAGCACCAGCTCTCAATCACCGACTGTGATCAATAAATCTGTATCTCGTATCTAAATTTTAATCGCACGTCTTAAAGCGATCACTTTCGTTTGATAAGAATTAGAAGCGTCTTCCACTTAAGGAGTATGTATACCATTATCTAGAAATAACTCAAAGATACAAGTATATTGGGCGCATCAGTGTCATCAGCAAGAAAGTTGATTCGTAATTAATTACATTTGCATCTTCAAATAGATGCCATGATTCAGTCTTGCTATCCGATATAAAAAAAAAAAGACGCAGTAGTCGTCAATTAGGAAAAGAGGTCAACGATTTTATAGCCAACAGAGGTGAGTTCTTTTCCGGGATAGAGAATCATTTGAATTATATTCTTATAAATATGAATATCTATTAAAAATTAATTTGTTCGGCAACCAATAGATGGAAAATGATTGTTGTGAAACCATGTGAAGGCCGCTTGCTGTCGAAACTCTAAAGTTGAAGTCGTCTCAAAAAAATTGATTTAATTTTGTGGAACCGAACATACATTTATATGAGAGGCTTCAGTCATATCGTCAAATGTCTATTATAGGACCTCTGTTTTATTTATGTCTATCTCTAGCAAATTGATCCCCCATAGCACTGGTCTTAGGTCAATGATTTTGGCATTACCGGAGTAGTTTTACTTATTTTTCTCCTAGAGGTAGTGAAACTACCTTATTTCTGCCTATTCTTCGTTCGACGGCCTTGACTTAAGAATTAAGCATACCGACTTTATCACCTACTGTAGCTATCTCATTCAATAAGCGACCAAAGTTACTCATTTTCCCATTGCCTACCTTAAAACCCCACTATTGAAACGGAGACGTTCTACTCTGCAGCAGATGCTGACCTACCCAAGGAGGTATGGAGCGCAGCTTGATTTTCCCGGATCAATCATATACTATCTTAAAAAAGGAATGCTTTTGGGGCGAATTAAGCTCTTAAAGCGCACATTTCGCTGCACATATAGTTGGGAAAGTAAGCACCAGAAATCAGTTTGTTATGGCTTCTTAAACACCCGATTCTTTAATTTCAACAATTTCCTTTGGTGGCCATATAAAAATAAATTTATTTCAGCGGCTTAGATTAGATTAGATTAGTTAATTATGAGAGGTGGTATAGGTGGGCCTATTGTGATGTCCTCCATTTAGAGCTCATCCAAGATGCCGCAATTTGTTAGGAAGGTGGCTACAGCGTTCGGTGAGCTGGCAGCTATGTCCGCCGCTTCAAGGTAGAATTTATCTAAGTAACGTAGACGCGCTTTGGTGAGACCAATGTATTCACGTCCTCGTTGCACAGTCTGCATGTATTATCCTGTGCTATGCTCATGGTCATTAGGTGTTTTTTTACAATAACCGGACCAGGAAAGCTGTGGTCACTAGAATTTGACTTCTACTTAGTTGTAGTAGTTGTTTTGTTCTTTTGTGGCAACGGCTTGGCATAAAAGTTTTGGCTTGTCTGTTTCCTTCGATTTCTCTCCAGAAATGAAGCCTCTTTTTCTCTAGCCAGGTTTTAATGCCACCTCTTATTGTATTAATTGATAGTCTACAGAATTGTCTTGGCATCATAAATTGCGATGTGCATCCTTTCCTGTTTTTGTTTGTTATATTTCTGTTTAGAATCTCTTGAATGCACACCTCTATTGCATGGATTTCAGCCTGAAATACAGAGCTGCTTATATCCATACTGGCGTGATAGATGCTAAGTGTGAGGATTATATAATCCGGCTAGAAACTTCTTCATTTGTTTAGGACCCGTCTGTGTACCACATATATATGTGACCTTGGCAAATGTTGGTTTTTCCTGTTCCCAGTTAAGACGTTCTAGGTATGTAACTTTAAAGTTGTGCCGAAAGTTATATCTTGGTAGATATTTGTCTATTAGATGCATTCCAAGTAGTAAGTCTATTTTGAATTCATGAAGGATTGCAGCATGAACTACTTTGGAATCGAATTCCTCTTCTTTCATGAGCATGTAGGCATTTACTATTGCTTTTTTCATGATTTCCAGATGAAGTGGTGGGATGTTTAGGATAACTTCCAGCACAGCTGTTGGTTGCGGTTTTCATTGCACCAGTTTAGACTGTGCTTGCACTGTGTAGACCTCTGCGATAATTTCTGCCACCAGGCGGCGGCTACATACGTGATGACAGGTCTCGATATTATCGTGGAGACCCGAAGTGTCATTTTAGAATTAAGTTCCCAATTTTTGATGTGAGGTCCTGGCCTTGAAAATAGTCTTTAAAATATTGGGGTTCCACGTAAGTTTTCGGTCCAATATGATTCCTAGATATTTTACTTCTGTTGAGAGCTCTCTTGTTTTATCAACGATCGCCTCTGGAGGCGATCCGAGATTTTGTCTTCGAATTTGCCTCTGATTAGGATAGCAATGTCGTCTGCATATCCTTGGACAAGCCATCATTGCTGAGGATAATCAGTAGTTCATTAACTACGATCGACCCTAATAAGGGTGATAGTACTCTTCCATGAGAGCATCCTTTCGTAGTTATCACTCTGAGTTCATTGCTGCCTAATAAGGTTTTTATAGTTTTGTCCTCTAGCATACGTTTTATCCATTTACATGTGGTGTCGTCAGCTCCGATGTTTTGAAAGCATCTATCTATATATCTGGGAGAATTCTGTGTTGTCGAATGCTCCTTCTGATATGTTTATCGAGGATTTTTTCCATGGTTTTAAGGAAAAAAGAGGTGATTCTGATTGGTCTATTCGGCTTTGGCAATTCAGACAGTCTGCGTTCTACCTTAGGTATATATTTAACAGCAACCTATTTCCACTTTTTTGGTATATATCCCCAAGCGTAGCTAGCTTTGAATTTGTTAATTAGTACAGGTAGCAGTTGAGGAAAGCCCTTTTGTAGTAAAGCTTGGAATATTCCACCATCACCAGGGGTTTTAAAGAAACGACTTGATTGCCAGATTATATTGTGCTTACCCCACCAATTGAGTATGTTAGTATGTTCCCTCTTATGTTTGATGTATGAATTTTCTGATCTCTGTTTTTGGCGTTAAAATTTTCGTCGATTGTAAAAAAATGCTCCTCTGGTTTAAGCCTTAGAAATCGAAAAAGTGCCTCGAGCTCTGACAAAAATAAGCTGGATTGAATAGCTTCGGGTACATAGAGAGACACCACACACAAAATTCTACCACCACCGTGAGGGATATACTCGGTGCATATTTCCAGCACTTGGAACCAACGTAAAATACTATAGGTAGGCGGCTGTTCATTCTTTTATATCCCGCTTCATAGCTTGGAACTCCACATTAAAGCAGAACAGTCTTGTTTACCCTTAAGCTGTTCTTTTATGATACATGGTGGTTGGATGCTGTACGAATGGGATAGCCACTGATTGGCATCAACGCAATGTTGTAACTCTTACTACACATCAATTGTTGAACAGGAGACAAAAATAGCAACACCATAAACGTGACAGCTGACGAATTTCATAGACGGAATCAAGGATGGCGCCATAAGCTTCAAAACACAAACTTTATGTAGGCTTCCTCTACATTTTTAGAGTTCAGGCCAATATATGTCACCGAAAAGTCGGATTCTTGGAAATAAGATAATGGGTCACCGAGAAAGTTCAGTGGGTTACTGACATCGGGTCAACCGACGCTAGTCCTAGAGGTTTTCACAATGGAACTGGCCCTCTAGTTTGGATTTTGTTTCGTCAGGGTATCTTCCCTACCACGTAAGAAGCAGCTCGTTATGAGAAAGACCCCAGGCTTGGATTCCAACGGAACCCTTCGGATAAGATTACAAAAGACTTAACATGTTAGGTTAGTAATCGATAGTAGTAGTCGATAGTAATCGACTTTTAACCGATAAGTGATTGCCTGGTTATGATCCGCATCAAGGGATCATTCCAAAATATTAGTTTATATATGTGCATACGCACATACGCACAGCCGAAGACCTTATTATCGTGGAGTGACCTGTTGGGATGAGCCTTTGGAACTTGTCCGGAGTATGATGTCAAAATTGAACTCGGGTACTTAATGCCAATATCGGTAAGCAAAACTTCTTCGGCGCGTTACTCAAAAAGAACAGCCTCCACGACACGAGAACAGACAACGGCTTCCGGCTATTGCATTAAAATTCAAAGCTCGACTATCTAACTAACGAGTAGAAGCTGAAAAACGCCTAGAAGAAGTACTTCAGCAAAGAGGCAGCAGGGACCACCTTAGGCTACCAACCACCACTGCAAATAAGTCTTTGGTATGGTGATGAACGCGTACGCCGGAAAAGGTGATACTACTTATTGGGCATCAGGTTGTGAGGGTGATAGAGCAAGAAGATAACCCACTTCCAGACAATGTTGAGAAGTCTTCCTCCCAACCAGGAAAAAGCTGAAAAAAAACCAGGCCGTTAGCCTTGATGGTGTACCAGCGGAGACTCACCATATTTTCATATGACAACGTTGATCATCTTGAGCTCTACACGGCGATGGCCGAATTCGAGATCCTGGCAAACCGGTGTAATGTGCAATTTGGAACAATTCCAAACCTGTACCGAATTTTCCCAATGGGTTGCATCATGTGATTTCTTCAATTCAGTGCTGGAACAGATTGTGGATAAGGCAGGTGTTAACACGGGGGGCACTATTTTTAATAAATCTGTCCAGCTACTGAGATATGCAGGCGACATCGATATCATCGCGCCTAGAACTAAACATCATTGTTGACAACAGTAACTTCGATGTGGTTAAAGCGTTTACATACATCGAAGTAAACATCAATTCCACAAATGATACTCTTGTGGAGATTCGACGAAAACCTACTCTCGGAACCGCTACTACTACTCCTAACTCGGACGACGAAATTCATGCTCTACAAAACAGCTGAGTGCTGGACAATAAGCAGGAAAGCAGACCAGATATTGCACACTTTCGAAGGACAAAATCTTCGTCGAATGTTTAGTCCCGTACGCGAGGAGGACGAATGTATGAGAAGATACAACCGCGAACTCCGTGAGCTGTATCAAGATGTGGATGTAGTATAAAAAGCTAAAACACGTCAAATACACTGGATCGGCTACATTGAGCGAATGGGCAGAGGGTCTGCGAATCAAAGGCCACAGGTTCGAGGCGACAAGGAAGACCGAACCTCCATTTTAATTTTCAAGCCATTACGAATTCCAGAGTGTTTGTTCTAGACAACTGGAAGCAGCGCAGCTTAAATCGAAGACTGTGTCTTAGGCAGAGACTCTTCACTAGAGACCTACTTTGTGGTTGTCTTAGCATCTAAATCGAAACTGCACCTACGGCGCAAGTCCATGCAAAACTAAGCAATCGTCAGCTTAAGCTGGGTAAGTTTATTCTCATTTCACATCGCTTACTTCCATCAACGCAGCACTCCGCCGCGAATCGCAAATTCCTCTGACCTTTGTCTAAAGCCTGACGATGAAGAAAGCTTGGTAACGGCTAAGAGTTTCGCAGGAACACCTCAGCTACCAATAAACCCATCCTTCGGCTTCAATGAAGAGCAAATGAAGAAGGAATATATTGTTGATTCCAGTTCCCAGTATTTATGTCCCCGTTGCAGTAAGACTCGTCTCGGAAATCTTTTTGATCGGTTTTAAGTTTTGTGCGACTCTGATCTGTAGCAGCAGTTATCTAAAAATCTACAGGTAGGTCTAGCTTATCTTTGGAACTCCACTTGTTCTCTATTTCCAAAAAAAAAACCAATTCGTAATCCGGAACTTAATGCTATGGATAACCAATTCTAGCCCGGATACACCACACTATCGTCTATACAGTGATGTGCTAAATCCATGCCTTGGGTTGATCCTCGTCCGAAGTGCGTAAGGTTTCGTTCACTTGTGTTAAAGGCTATCCTGCAATATCACATGTACCAGCCGCTTTCTCTGCTTGTTACGAAAAGATATTGATTTGCTTTCGATCATGTCTCACATTACGTTTCGGTTCTCTACAGTCCATACAATATTGAACCCGCAATTCAAGAGTTGAGTGCTGCAAGATTTTCGAATGGAATATTTATGGTCGCTGGCCCACGGGTTAACTAAAACCTATTCACGCTCCCCATTAGCCTTCTACATATTTTCCGAATAAATCACAGCTACAAGATGTTAAGTGGCCCTTTTTCTCTATTTTGCATCTATCGGGCCATGTTGCTTCTACGAGGCTGACTTACTACATTATTCGTAGTATCATGTTTTCCCTGTGAATATTATGCAACCTTAATGAATTCTTTAATCTTTTGGTGAAATCAGAGCACACAGAATTGAGAAATTGGTTATCTAGGTACGGCTTGCATGCTTTACATTTTATCTTCGACAACCCAAATTGTCTTCAAAGTAAACTTTCGTCATAAAGCATTTTCCTGCTTTTCATATCACTGCCAGTCATCTCATTGAAACTGAGATATAAATCTAATCGTTCGATACATCGAACTAGCAAGCACTGCTTGGAGGACGTCATAATTTATTAATTATCACCTCGACATACATCATCGTACGGCAAAAAAAAAACTCGCAACGTTATTTATCAAGGCGAACAAGCGGCCAAGTGACTTGTGGCAACTCGTTTTTATGCTCACTATAATTCATCTACGTCCTCATCATCCTAGATACAGATCATGATCGAAAGCAATCTCAAGGAATCACATCCATCATACTTCCAATCAATGAGTCAAGCCGGCAGCCACCTCATTCCCATTCAACTTCACTTACGCACCAACAAGTTCTGAATAGTCGCATCTCAAGTCACATCAATCCGACCAGAGTCTGATATAAATAATCGATCGGACAAGCTCAGCAAAATTCCGAATAATGATTGATCCCAAATGAGGAGCTGTACAGCAGCAAAAGCAGCAGCGACATACTGAGGCTGCCTGTACAGGTACGAATACGAATTGTATTTGGATTTAAATTGATGCTGCTCGACCTTGGGATTAATTACATTCGTACGTACTACACTACTAACTGATTGATCGGCGCTTAGTGCGTCTACAAACAAATTGCAGCTAAAGCGACACTTGTCCAAGTAGTGTGTGCAGCAAAAAGCAAATCTGATTGATGGCATCCCAAAATGAAGACGGTGTTGGCTCTGGAGTAACACTGACTGACCCAATGCGGATTATAATCACAAATCGGATAAAAGGCAAAACGTCCCTCTGCAAGACGAAGGTAACATCACTTTGATGGACTAATACCACTCCAAAACATTTGGTGGCAGCCTTAGCGTCGGCGTCGGCTTCGACTTTGGCTACGGCTTTAGTACAGTAACAGTCACTTGTCATGAATGTATCACTGTCAAAATCAAACTGCGGCAGCATCCTCATCATCATCTTGATCAGTAAGAGGTAACTCGTTCGGCCGTGTGCAAAACTCTTTAGGTTCGCATTTGGGAAGCACTACACGAACGATCAGACGAATATCCTGCTCCCAAGTCATTCCTTAGACTTAATCCAATTTTGAATTTAGCGTCAGTTCGAGTGGAACACTGGGGGAGATGAGAATTAAATGGACAAAAATTGCCGTGATTCTCGGGGGAGATCCGAAAAGCTTCATTCTCCATGTTCCCCCAAACAACTCCTCGTGCGATAACATTGAGAAGAAGCCGACGTCATTTGATATCAAGGAGACAAGCAAATGAAGTGATCCTGACAGATTTGTTGCTTGGATCAAATTATTATACTACCTGGATGCCTGGATGAATGTTGGTTGTTGGATGCTATGAGCTCGATGTCCATCTCTCAGCAGATGGATGGATGTGGAAAGAGGCAGCTGAGCTGACGCGCGCTGACTGATTCCACTGAGTTGGTAGCTTTAATTTTTGGTTTTTTGTTGCCAAAGCATGGACGTGATGGTTTTCAATGAAAGTAATTATAAGCTGAGATAGGGTAAAGCATCAAGTGTCTGCCATACAGAAACAAGGCGAAGAAATTGAAAACAAAAAAAGTCTGCATTGTTGCACATCAGATAGAGTAGTTAGAATTAAGTCTGTACTTACGAGAACGGTTCCAGAAGTGTCTGATGTAACGAATAGAAGGCGGTTGTTGTTTGAAAAGAAGCTAAAGTTTGAAGTTGTGTTTGGCAGTCATCGGTAATCAATACACTCAGTGAATTTGTCATACTTATTTCGTGCAATACCTTCATTTAAAAGGTCTCAGTCCAACCAATATCAAAATCGAGCTCATTTTCTATTCTAGCGGAGTCTGCAGCTTCATTAACAATGAAATAAATATTTAATGGCATAGTGAAGTGGCCACGCCAGAAATGGTGAAGGAAATCTACAAAATAATTTGGAAAACCATCGACTGAAAGAACAACACATTGCAAACATTTAAAAAAAGAACTGTACATCGCACATTGACTGAAAATTTGGACTTGTGAAAACTGTGGGCAATATGGGTGCTGCGTTTGCTCACAAAATAAACGAAAACAGCGTCGCAAGGATGTTTGATTGAGTGTTTCAATTAAGTCGAGTCTCGCGTCGGTTTAAAGGCAGAGATGAAATATGGGCCAACTACTTCACAACTGAGACAAAGGTATTGTCAAAACATTGGACTTAAAGGGGAGAATCGGCACCAAAGAAAGAATAGTCATATGCTAGAAAAGTCATAATGACAGTCTTTGTGGATACACCTGAGCGTGGAATAGCTTTTAATAATTATCTTCGAAAAATAAAAGCAATCAACACCGTGTTGGTGTTGGTGAGCGATTAATTCCAGGGAAAACGGCCGCGTTTTACAAAAGAGGGAACGTTATTTTATCAAGACAATGCACCAATTCACACTTCCGTCACCTCGGTGGCCAAAGTCAATGAATTAAAGCTCGAATTGCTTCCTCACGGAACCTACTCTCTTTCCAAACTTGAGAAAATGGCTCAGTAGAAAAAGATTTGACTACAATGAAGAGATGGAGTCTGCTGTTGATGGATATTTTGAGAAGCTCGATCCTTATCTAGCAAATTCATTTGACTGCGTTCAAATAAGTCTCGAATTCTGGAACTAGTTTGGAAGTCGTGAGGAAGGCTTTAAGCGAAGCTTGGCTATCGGTTCTACCTATTCCCAGTAGAATAGGTATGGTAGTTCCTTTCCGTCTGGAACTAAAATGATTTGGAATGTAGACAGAGATGGATACGTTAAGCTTATCTGAGAAAATACCACCGACCAACAACGCTATCAGTCTTGGATGCGTCTGTACAGAGATGGAATGGATTGTCGTATATGAAAGCATCTTCCCCCCAGATCCAGTTGAGATGTTTAGATGAATATTTTTGTCAAATCATTGTTGGGCTGTCAATGTCGATGTTCTCTGCAAGTATTCGTAATGTATGGAAAGTGTTGGCGTTGCCAATTAGTTTATTTGTCCACTATGTAACCGCCTTAAAGTGAATAGCTACGTTAGCAGCTACTTGCCAGCTGAGAGTATCGTGGATTGTCAGATGTAACAGAATAGTGCGTAAGGTTATTGCCTTATAATAGCTATACGGTGGCGACTGTTTTTGCTCGAAAAACCGACACAAGTTACCCTAACGTAAGTTTGATTTAGCACTGTCGTTCTACAGAAAAAGATAAGCGCCTCATCCTGGATTGGTTCTAATACCATTCCTGAATTCTTGTGTCATTGGCAGACGATATCTCCATAAGACCAGAGTCAAAATACGATCGGCTCTCATGTTCATCAAAACTCCGGTACGTGTTCTATCAATGACCTCTAATCAGGAAAAGTATGTTTTACCGGAAATTTGCGGCGAATTGGTCTTGCCATTGCTGGGTAGACTCAAAGTACTCGATAACAATATCCAAGACTTGCCAAAATTCTGATAAAGACAATGATCCCAATTTTGAGAGTGCTGACTGAGTGACCATATCTAGTGGAGCAATTGTCGATCACGCAGAAAGTTAATTGGCGTAATCCAACAGACAGTAAAACTATATTATCTGCATATGCTTGAATATAACTATTTAGAGCGTTAGGCAGTAAATCGACCAACATATACTATAGCAGTCTCTCTTTATACACGAGCTCGCATATTGACGCATATTAAGCTCTACTATCAGGGTCCTATTCACTACAATTTATCTCATGCACAAAACACGTGGTCCTTGCTGTCAAAAGAACCCTTAATGTCGATACTCTTCTTCACAAATGCGCCTTCTACCTAAAAGGTTTTGAAACGCACTATCGCAAGATCTTCCATTTCTCATTTTTAACACAAGGGGGTCAAGCTGATAGATCTAAAGCTTTTGCTTCATGGTTTATTGGTTGGGACCCAAGCCCAATCCCTACTGCAGCTCCATCTAAGTAAGTCGGCAAAAATACTCGCCTGGTCAGGGCAACAGGAATAGAGACTTCCTTACATTTGATCCTCTGGAAAAAAAAAGTCAGCGTTATGTTAAAAGTGTATCTTCGGCTAGTGAAACTCAAGCAAAATTGGTGAACATAGCATATAAATGCTATAAGCTAGGAAAGTTATCCAACATCGGCTTGGACAAAGTGCACCATAAAGCAAAGTTTTGGCTTTGAGATCACCTAACTGGGATCCGCTGTAAGTTTAACGACACCAACGAACCAAGCGAGTTGGGAAAAATTACCAAGGTCTTTGATGTAGGTCTCTAGATGTAAGTTTTTCTCTAAGAAAATAGCGTGCCGACTGTTTTAGGATTTCCATTTGATTTAAAAAAAAAAAAAAAACACAATGGTTTGATTCTTTGAGTAGATAAGAAATACCGTGTCCAACATCACCCTACAATTGTCACTGCTTGTCCATGAATTCTCTTCCATTCTTTTCATTAAGTACGCGTAACCGATGAGTGTCGATGTCAATCATATGGAATCAACTGCGACTGGGACGGAGTGACAGCTGAAACCGACTTATGATTGGCATCATCGTTTCAGTCTTCCAAAATGCAAATTCCATTTGATGAGAACAAGAACTGGTCTCCGGTTCCGATTCTGATTTTCGGTCAGAATAGTCTACGTAAGGTTTTGATTTTTTGTTTTTTATTTAATTTAATTATCTGAAACGAGTTTTTTGGGTCAAGGAAGACTCAGGGGAGACCTATGTAATATTATAGAAACCATCAGCTCTTCCATAACAACCATTAGTACCAGTGTTTGCTGTACCAAAGTTATGCTGCCAAAAGCAGTGCGAACATAAAAAAAAAAAAAAAAAAACTCTAAGACTAGAAAAGGGGAAAAATCTCTATCGCTTTTCTACAGTAGGTTTGAGTTGCATGCAACCAACACACCCCCACACGTTCAAACCCTGTGTAGAACTATAAAAGTGTTTTATGGACCCTGAGACAAGGACAAGAAATAATGGCGGCTAACGACGAAGATTTAAGGGTTTCGTTCCACCCTCACACCCTGTGGCTAAGAAAAGGGTTTTTTTTTTTTTTATTTCTCTTGGGGAGTGCAACTCAACTCATTGGCTCCATTCACAGGGCAAAAGACGACGCAAGACGAATTCCTTACGGCGCGATATCAAACAAAAAATTGGGTGGTGGTTTCCACCTACCCTTCATCGAACAACCGCCATCCACCCACTAACCCCAGCATATAAACATCATTCACCCCCGCAGATCGTTTTGCAACAGCAGCACTAACACTGGCAGCACTGGCAGCATCTCTTCTTTCTTTAAGATGCTGAACGGCAAGTGACAGAGCTAGCAAAGAGTGAGTGTTGTTGGGTTGAGGGGTTGCTGCAAATGATGATGGTGGTGTTGGTGGTGGTGCTGCTGCATGAACCAGGGAGCGGGCTGGAAAAATCGCGCCATATATTTTCGTCGGTCTGACATTAACTGCTATCACGAAGAGTCCTATGGACGATTTATTGACAATGCTGAAATGTGCAATTGGCGGGTGGAAGAAGAGATTAGAATTTTTTTCCTTCTTCTTCTTCTTCTCTTCTCATTTTCCCTTACTTTCTCTACATTTCTGTGCCCTCCACTTTACTTGTGCTTCTTTTCGTTTTCAATGTTTTATTCGTAAGCCCTGCGGGGGTTTTACAATGGGAAGCAGCAAGGTCTTCCTGATGATTCATGCGCTCATCTTAAAGAAAATATTTTCCACAATCAGCGCACCAACCACCATCTCCAACGCCTTGATGGTAACACATTATGCCACCAATGTGCCCTTGGCATATTTTAATTGCCTAATTTCGTGGACTGAACGACGCGGTCCAAAAATAAAAGCAAAGGCGGGGTGGCCCGGCTTAAGTCTTTTGTCGTGTATCTGTTTATGTATTGTGAGCCGGAGCGCGGTGCTAGATGAAAATCTTCATCTGTCTTTCCCGGTGAATTTATTGAGATGGATAAGTTAATGTTTTGGAAGGAAATTAATGAAAATGGTTTAAGGGTGGCGATGGCATTAGCGGCGAAGGGAGTGTGCCAAATGGGTGACATTTTTTCTTGGTAGTAAATAATCTTTGCTCACTCCAAGCGGTCGAAAGTCTATTAAAAACAAATCCCAAAGAGAGAAGGTAATCGGGGTGAATGAGGATTTTAATGAAAGCTTATGGAAGGAATGTCGCTTGTTATCTAGTGATTCGCTTTTCACTTTCCCATCGTACTGAAGAACTACAAAAATTGATGAATCTGCGATTTCTTATCATTGCAGTGAAGACATACTCGTAGCTAAGTCCGGTTTTAGATTAAAAATAAAATTTGTGGTTAGGCTGGTGTTGATCAAATGGTCGGTAAAAGATTTGAGGAACATAGCAAACGAATTGCACTTTTTGTGATTAGGTTGGTACACTAAAGAAGAAGACTTAAAATAACGAGCTTGCTGGAGCTTATCTAATGGAAAAAAACAATGACGTTCAACGTTCACAATAATTAAATTTGTATGAGTAACTAACTTACATTGACCAAACATCAGATAGCAATACGGTCTGAGGTTGACATGGGCCGCAAAACACAGCTTTTTTCGCCTCTAGTTGCGAACATCGAATTGCACGGATTCTTTTTGATTTAAATGTCAATTTCAATGTACAGATATGCTCAGACTCATGACTCTTCAGTGAACTTCATCTGGCACATTGACTCAGGGTACAAGGTTAAGCGGTGTCTGGAGTCCGAAAGACGCACGTTTCGGAAGGTCACCTTTTAATGCTAAATCAAGACAATCAACAAGACATCTGACAGTAGAGACTGCAGCATAATACACTCCCCCACAGCCAATGTTGCTGAAGATTGCCCCAAAAGCACCTGGCATGTTAAAGTCTGTCCTGCTGCAGCTTTTACGCATACAAAGTCCGAATATAACTGGGGCTTCATCTATCAATTTTGATGGAAAAAATGCTAATTTCTAGATAAAGACATTGGATACAAAAAACGAAAAAAGTTGATTTTGAAGGAGAAGACTAGCAATGACAATATTTTCAATGATGTACTATAGACAAGCAGAGAATATAACAGGCAATCCCTACTGTGATAAGTGACGAAAAATGGCAATGAAGTGCTTCCAAAGCTAGTACACTGCCCATTATAAAGTGCACCGTCTCCTGGATGATAAATATTTAAGGAAAACAGCGGATGTGCTGATGTTTCTCCCTACTCAGCTCGTTCTGGATGTAATACACCCGAAGGATGAAGTTTGAGATTTCCGATGCGAAAACCATCTTTACGCAACTTATAAATGAACCCAGGCGAATACCAAATATTGGTAGTCACACCGTCACACCCTCTCACCCTGTCGATGTGCTTTCTCCCGGAGGCTTGTCGGTCCATTGTGTCATATCAGCTAATTTCTCGTACATGAACTACATAAATAGAAAAAAGATGGCAAGAAATGGCAAGAGGAATCCAATTGAAACGGACTTAACAGCATCTTTAGGAATTTTAACTGGTCGTTATGTTTTCTCCATAACGAGTCTGATGCCGCTGCTGATATGACCACAGAAACTGTTCTCTTTGGAAGAAGATCCTTAATCCCTCATCGAAAGAAAAGTATCTTACCGAAAGGTATGGTACGAATCGAGGCTGTTAGAGTTAAAGAAATGTTTTTTGTTGGTCATTCAAGACCATCCCGGCAGAGGAAACCCGAAAAACGTTCAAACAAGCCAGGAATGACTGAAATGTCTTTCTTAAACGTGTAAAATACGACCAAAATTTTAGGTAAAAAATACTACCTTGTCCCAAAAATCGATATTTTTGGTCGTTCGTCGAAAATATCAGAAATTGTTACTTATCCCTCCAAAACTCATTTATAATGCCATTCCAGGTGTCAGCTCTTTGGACAAGACTAGTTTGCTTTCTGCACACTTTGCGTCCATTTACGAACACTTGCAGATTGTGCTTTGTCTCCGCATACAATTGCATGTTTCAATAGGACGAATCCACTTTCACACTCGTGTAGTAGCAAGAGTTCTTAAAGATCTTAAAATATACAAATTCCGTGGTCCAGATAAAATATCTTTCCTTCTACTTAAGAAGTGTTCTTCCACGCAGGCTTAACCACTGCGTAAGGTTTTCCATTGATCCAACTTTTTAAGGCCCTTTCCAAGCAGATGGAAAATAGCATTTGTCAAACCCGTCCTCCAAAAAATGGGAAACCTTCCTTTCTCATGGAAATGCTGCTAAACTGTCAGCTCATGAAATGTCTCGGAACCCGAAACTTCTCAAGACCGACAGTATGGTTTTCGTGGCACTTGATAAGGCATTTGACAGAGCTTATCATTAGGTTCTTTTGTCGAAAATGCATCCTTTTGGGACCAATGAATCTCTTCCTCAATGGATTAGAAATTACTTTTCGGAACGTTCAATTCAAGTTGTCTTGGATGGTTTCAAGTCTGATATTCACAAAATTAATGCTGGCGTGCCCCAGGGCTCCGTTTTGTCTCCGACACTCTTTTTAATTTTCATCAACGATCTCTTGTTTGCTACTTCTAATCCAATATATTCCTTTGCTGACGACAGTACTCTCTACTTCTGATATTCGATCAGAGACTTACGTCCCGGTTCTTCGGCAGTACAACGGGAATGGAAGGGTATGCTAAGCTCATTAAATACCGATATAAACAGAATGGGAAATGGGAAACCACCAACAGAGTGGAACTTAATGCTTCCAAAATACAACGCAACATTTTAACACCAGGGAATCGTACATGAATGATACTTGCATTGTCTCAACAGACAAACTTACCCTTCTCGGTATGGGTGTCCATGAGAAGCTACGTTGAAATGACTACATATTCGATGTCGCTAAAAATGCTGAGAAATGTCTAGGTTTCCTCAAACGATGTAGAAAATACTTCTCCCCTCTGATTAGGCCCCAATATATAAAGCATTCATCCGTTCAAAATTGGACATACAATACCCATAGCTGGTCAGGTGCTCCTAAAACCACTCTGCACCTGCTAGATAGAATTCGTGCGTGCAATAGAAAGCGTGCGATAAAACTTATAGATGTTGCTAATATTTTTCAATCAATTGACATCCTCGAACACCGGCGTGGGGTGTCCTGCGTTACCTTGTTTTATCGATATTTTCACCAACAGTGCTCGTTGGTGTAATAATAATAATACTGGTCTCGCTGTAAATACTCATCAGTTTACCCTCAACCCCCAAGTATGTCCGAAATAAGTAGGCTGACGCAAAAACAATATGTAGCATCGAGTCTCCCGACAACTTCTTTGGTCAAAATATGTTTCGTTGAAAACTCTCAACAGATTGTTCTGCTTTTTTTCTTTTTTTTTTTTTGTTGTGGGATTAGGAAGATTTGCCTAGACATGGTGCTTGTTATGGATAAAGTTTTTTTAATTCCACAGGTTTTGGCTAGCGTGTACCTACCCTTTATTCCTTTCATCAGATTCCAAATAACATAGAGGCATTCCCAAACATGCCGGCTTTGCTCCAGATGTACTAAAAATTCTCCTTAATCTTGATTTACTTTAATGGGTTACATCTCCAAACCGATTTTTAAAAGTAGACTTTGATAGGAATTAGAAAGACGTTGAACGCTGACTCAAGCCGTACTCAGAAGTAGATTTGGACTGTAATTGAACCAGAAAAGAATGAAGGCAAATTGACGTGTAGGACATTACCTTGGCGTGGATATTGACAACTATAGACTTCAGTTCTTATTACATTAACACATGTACGTCTTTTAAACCGGAACTTATGGAATGCCAATGCCAAAGAAAATTTTGTAAAGGACATGTAGAAAACACGAAGTACCCGTATCTTTATGTTTCAATCTCTAGCTGAACCTTGTAGAGACTAGTTAACTTGTTCGAGAGGACTCTTTTACTGAATTTTGCCTTGGCCTGCAAGATAGGAGACAGCCTTCAACTAAGGCCTTACCGGCAATTGAAGAAGAGGCTAAACGGGTTGGTCGACTTAAAACTTTTGGACAAAAGACAGTGAAAAAGTTTTAGGCTCTGTTAAAAGAAAAATCCTACGTCGAATATTTGGTTCTCTCTATGACGAGGGCGTATGGAGAAGAAGACACAACCGCGAACTCTATGAACAGTACAAAGGTAAAAATCAGTAGACTTCATTAGCTCAGCCACATCGAGCGGGAAAAACAATAATATTCCAGCTAAGACGGTCTTCGAATCCAAGCCACCAGGTTTCAGAAGAAGAGGAACCTTCGATTTAAATATCATGCAATCGCGGGGATAAGACTGCTTGCTCTTTCGAACTGGAATTAGCACACCCGGGTCCGTAAGGGATGGAAAGCTACAGTTGTTCAGGCTTTGTGCTTAGTTTGCCAGCCTAATAAGTCAGAAAGAAAGTAAGAATGTAGGCTGTCCGACGGGCATATCGATAAAGTAATCTCTGAACAGAAAAAACCGTAGACTTTTTTTCCCCTGTAATTTCTGGCTTACTGAGCTTAATCGCTTACTGGCTTACTGATGGGAGCCAGTGGGAGTTTTAGTTGATGTAGTTGGTGTCAATTGTGTAAGCACCAAGTGTAAGATCAAGTGATAAGCCGCAAGATAGAAGCTTAAATATTTTCAGACCACAATTACTAAGCAGGTTTGGGATACATATCATTTCTAAAATTTGAAAAGATTAATTGTTAATTTGTTTTAAGGTTTATTATTTAGGAAAGAAAAGCTAGAAAATATAACTAAACGTTGAACACTAACTTTCTACAAATAGAAGCTACGAAGCATAGAATTTCCAATTCATCATGAGGAAAGACAACGAAATTAATGGAATTCCGAATTCATCTTTAATTTTGTTGATTAATGAGTTTATTGCGAAACCGAGCTTATAGGAAACCCGCAACCTATCATATTAATTCAAAATTCGAAGCCCAGTATGGAAACAAGATGCCCAGTCAACTCATCTAACCAGCACCTAGTCCTAGAAACAAGATCGTAAAGATCCACCACTCCCCACATATCACCTGCAATAAATAACGATTATGCTATATCGAGAATTCCCCTTCAAAAGCCATAAAACAAAACTGACAATAGCCCGCATCCCATTAATGTAGCCAACAGAATAGGATTATCTATTCTTAACCCACATCTCAGAACATTCAACGGTCCATCTGAAAATCTCCAAGTCAATCATCATTCTGCACGCAAAAGACCTAATTAGGAGGCCATTTAAAGCCTGTTCAAAGTTGTCTTCCTTTTCATCTGCCATGTGTACTCATATACTATCTCACAACATGTCCAAATTTTAAGACGAAATCTGAGTTTGAAAATTTATTCAGAGCTCCCGATATATTCATCATTATGAACCGAAAACACAATAAACTGTTCGCAACGACATTTTTCTTCCATCCAACTTGAACGAGTATCTTTTCTCACATCACAAGACTGCTCTTACGTGTATAGTTGCGCAGACATGGATCATGGACAACCCACGGTTTTTCGAGTTGTAGCTTCTTTTTTTAGTTATTTTTCGTCTTGTTTTCTATGTCGTTTATTCATCTACATCGACGACTTTTATCTCAATTCACCGGACCTATTAAGATCTATCATCGGATAAAATTTGAAAGATCGAAAATCTGGTTACGGTTTGAGATGAATAATTTTATTTCTGACAAAAAAAAAAAAAAAAAAAAAAAAAAAAAAAAAAAAACTTCAACGAGTTGTTGTTGTGTTGGTTTTTTTTTGTTGAAAATCATAATAAAATTACCATAGAAATCGATTAGGTTCGTTTGGCAATTTGTTGGTTATTAATTTGCATTTGAACCGTGTAGCTTGGAAGGAATTTTAAAATATTTTACAAATTAATCAAAAACACTCGAATTATTGATCGATTTTTGGTGTAACAATAGTTTAAGGGTCTTCTTTATACTCTTTTGCATTTTTAGAGTTTATTTTCGAACTGATCATTGGGATTATCCAGATGATTAAGAAAACAGCTCAAGATAATAGGATTCAAGATATTCTAAAAATAACTCTGTAATATGTGGTATTAGTGGCTGTTCGTTGTTTGTTATTGTATTCCAGCAAAATTTTAATCTTTGGAGACTGAATGGTCTGGTCTAGATGGCAGTTGAAGATTCTTTCTGACAACGGTCTTATATGCTGAGGAGTCAATCTGGAATTATTAAAACGTATCGGAGGTACTAGTTCCATGTTCTCTTTGTAAGTTCCTTGTAATGAAATCTTTCAGTCTTACGAAGAAGGTGATAAGGTGTTTACAGGATCAGCACCCACCAGATATTTACACGCATAAAGTGCTCCGCGATATCATCATCCCTTTGACAGCAAGCATCGCACGATGTTGTGTGCAACCTGAAGTCTTTCTTGCTGAGGGACAGCAGAAAGGCCGTCGGCTTCCTAGAGACGTCATTAAGCATTCGTTTGGTTTGCCTACATCCTGACTCAGTTATGCCATCTGCATTTGTACTCATATGAGACCCAATTGTCAACGGAAGTCTGAACCGAGGACGCAGGTAAGCCCAACGTAGGTTCGGATCATGAAAAACAATCCTCTGTACCTTTCTTGGCAAGTTTATGGGTAACTTAATTTCCCGTGATCCTATTTTAAACTGGGACCCAGACAAGGTTCACTTTCGCATTCTTGAACTAGCTTGGAAGTCGTAAGATGGTTCAGAAAGGTGCTAAGCACAACTTGGTCGTGCCGGTTCTCTGCGATACAATGCGCTGCCATCAGGATTGCGTAAATCTTGTCTTCCTCCTCCAGAAAGACACCAGTCACACATCCCAAATTGGTTTTGGAATGTGTGCCTCGCCTAAACCAGTCCATTGCATATTTTTCCTGCAACAGGAGTTCTCGTAAGATCAGAGTCATTACACAGCCGCATCGGCAAGGTCATCAAAGCTTGGGTGCATATTGTACCAAAGACCACATCTTTTTGACCGGAATATGTCTTTGAGAGTGCAGCCCAGTGCAGGGTAGAAAGATTTATCAATGCATCTAGATCGGAGCCTACTCTAGTAGTGATTTGTGACTCAGGCAAGTACCCAAAAGTTGCATGGAACTTAAATTATAAACAGAAGATTTTACGCGAAAAATATTGTTGAATAAGAAATTTAAACTTACATGAGGCGGTCAATGAATTCTAAGATAGATAAGCCCTTTAATTATTTTGGGTAAAGTTAAAAAAAAAAAAACAAACTTGATCGCCAATACAGATAGTTAAATGCTAGTAATCGACTTTCAAAACTTGGCATTAATCAAATTAATTTTATATATTCGATGATCGATAAGATAGAAAGCAGCTCGTAACAAAGAGAAAGTTGCTGCAGACATAAGCTATAATACGAATCGGAAAATTTCACATATTCGTCGTTGCGTCAACTCAGTTCCCCTATAATTCGGGGCTATCATCATCACGTCATTCAGAGCACTATAATTCCAGGATGATGGGACTCATGATATGCAGCGATGCCAATGCTCAGTGGCAAATGCAACGTTAGAGGCAATCATCTCAATTTCATCATATCGTCTGATCTGATTGCCAACAGTTTTGTCTCTCACCCAACATTTATTACGAAAGTAAGGCAACAGTAATCGAACCGAGGGAGACTACAAGTCGGAAAGTTAGATAAAAGTGGTTGTTGGAAAGGCTAGCGCACTTAAGTTTATCGGTCCATTGTGGTACCACGTGCATCTGTGATCCTTTTGATCTTATAATGAAGCGTACGAGATTGTCTCTTTGAGTCTAAGTGAAGTCTTCTTTTGGAGAAAGCTGAGCATATACAGAGTAGGTATACTCTTCTACTCTTCTACAGAAATCATTTGTAAAGACGCGATCCAGTGATAACATCCATGATGGCGCTGAGATGTTTTCTATTTAAAAACATTAAACTCTTAGAGCAATTCAGATCCAGCTTTGACCAGGACTGAGTGGTCGCTAGACATGTTGATCCAACGGTCCACCTAAGGTCTGTTCATTTGTTACCATCCAGCTTTAATATTAATTTGCACGTAACGATTGATATACCTTTGCTACCATTTTCCAGTAGAATAGGTAGAGTGGTTCCAATTTTGGTGAGTTCGTCGGTTCTACAATTCCCTGGAATATCTATGTGGCTCTGCACACAACATAGGTGAAGGTTCAACTGCTCTGTCATCTCCGTAAGACATGATCTTAATTATCTAGATCTAGAGTTAAATGAGACTGAGTCCAGGGACTTAAAAGCCACCATCACGTTTTTTTTTTCAGCAGGACAGAGCTTCTTTAGTCACTAAAATTTCCGATTAAAATTACTGTAGGATAGGTTTTTCCTGTCAATGTACTGTTTCAGGTGAGCGCAAGAAGCCTCTTTAAGAAAGACATACAGCAGCAAGAAATTCGCAGGTTTCAGTAGGAACGTCTCCTGTTGACCTACTCCACTCTGTTACTTACTTAGATCTTCAGCCTCTGTCATCACAAACCTTTCTTCTATATTTTAATTGCCCTTTACACGAAAGTCCTCTAGAACTTTTCTTTTAGAAAAGTATTGGTAAGAGCCTATAGAATCTGAAATTCGGCAGCAGTCTAAAATTGTGGCAGTTGGCTAGTTTCACTAAAAGAAAATGTATAAATTTATTCAGTTCTCTGTACTCGTTTAACTGAATTTTCATAGAATAAGGCCCTGAAGTCTTGGCAGAGGGTTGGGATCATTGACTCTCAAATTTTTCTCTACGACATGGTAGTCAAATAGGAAGCACAATTAAATTATTTCAGCATTTTGTGAGTATTGCATCTGCTATTACCTAATTAGAAGCTTTCAATGGCAGCATACATGTATGCTGCCGAATTATGTATTATATGCTTATGACAGTTGAACTTTGACGACTTTCAAGTATTATCAGCTATCGGGTTCAAAGACTATCGACAGTTTGGAACTAAAGAATAGAAATTACGTTTGTTTACTGTGACAAGCTGTTTTCATATTGTCATCTGTCATTTTCTTATTGAGATGATGCATGCGTATATACGGATATCCGCACCAAACTCTTGGTAAGCCTCATATTCTACTCATATACAAGATTACACATCACACCTCACAGCTTGCCAAATGCAGGTCCTAATGTGCCATGACTGACTAAAATGACTGCAACTGTCGCGAACCAACAAATTTAAACATCATTAGACAGACCACCCTCAAATCAAATGAATCGTGGTCCGTATCGCATAGTGTAATCCAAACACTATTCAACAACTCACAACGATTTATTGAAACTATCAGGAACACGAAAAAAAAACTCAAAACTTAACAGTAGCACATTGCACCGCCCACACAAATGTCGAGCTCCATCAAACTTCTTCGTCTTTTGCTGCCAAAATCCGAAGCAATGAGTCCCAATCCGCCGCAGCAAGTCAAAAACCCTTCAAATCACAAATACCATCAAACCATGAAGCATCAAAAGTTGTAAAACCATCGAAAAGATATTTTTTTTCTTTCGTTGCAATTCATTAAAATGATTTTTGCATTCATAGAGTGCTACCACGCCCCCCATACAGCAGGACCACTATTCACCATTACCACCCACTTACTGTGCTGTTCTATGCGCTTACAAGTACTTCAAGCACACATCTCGTGTCCGCATTCTGTCTTCTTCAGTCGCAACGAATTGCACTCATAGATGCGACAATAAACACAAAAAATATGCATTCTGGGAAAATGTAAAAATTCTATTCATCTTAGCATTTGCAGGGAATTGAGGATCGGTTGTGGAATGAATTAGCCGCAGAAGGGAAACACAGGGGAACCCTATCAGACATCTCAGACAGACAAACTAAGTGCGAGCATCGAACAGACTTACATAAGTGCAAAATGTATTTGCAGTCGTTGTCGGATCTGTGAGTAGAACAATTAATCTCTAATTATCCTCGAACAGCTGTCATAACCAATTATTAGAGCGGGCTATTACAAAAACAACAAGAGCAAATGGAAAAAATGAAAAAAAAAAAAACAAAAAAAAATCGAAGACTACGACACCCTGTACAGCCACTGCGCTTGATGATCACGATGCGGCAGCAATGATGATGATCGCACGTCTGGACGACAATATCGAAGACGACGACTACGATGATCATGGCAAGTGCCAGGCGACACGATTGCGACGTTTCGTTTCTAGCTGATGTTGCATTCATCATGCAGTGGACTGATGCAGTACTTTGCTGCTGCTCACTGGTACTAGTGTAGTGGGCCTCGACCTCATCATAATTTCGACTGACGGAATTATGACAAGATGCGCATCGTGAGCATTTGCGGTGGCACAATGCTTCGTTATTTGTGATGCTAAACAGAGCGTGGATGTCGCCACAGTGGGTTTGACAAGAGTTAGACTGTGACTCATGTGTGTTTTGATGAGATTTCATCGTTTAAAAAGGTTTGCCTTTTGAGATCCAAAGATAAAGAACCCAAAATACGTACACACTTTTGGAATCTGGTTTTGTGGTAGTCAATTAAACTGCTTCTACAATCTCACGAGCCCAAATTGATATTTTAACGACTATGAATACTTTAGGCGCCACATTTTGAGGTGGGCAAGCGTCTTAACCAATCAACTTCTTCAGTAAGCGGGGTTTTTGACCAAATCGCTTCAGTTATGCACTTAATCTAAGGCGAGATATTCCTTTACTATCTTGTCCCTCCGATTAAGAAGACGTAAAGCAGAAGGTCGAAAATTTCGCTGTTGTGTTGCATTTCCTACCTCAAACTAAGCAAAGTAGCAGAACCAAAAATCACTACAAGAATCTTGCAGTCAAAACGAAGAAGTTTATCTACAACCACCTTAGCGTCAAAGAGCACATTTTTGTCTCTTTTTTTATAAAAAGGGTGCGGGTTTTTAGTATCTTTAAAGTTATTACACTTAGCGCGTGCGAAGGAAAATTATTAAAGAAAGAAAGACATTTACTGATGTACGTTGGTTTTGAATGTTTAGAAGTTATAATGACTAAATAAAGGCCTCGGTTAGGCATTTCACAAGCGAGTTGCACATCTTGGGAACAAATCACGATATCTTAGAGCACGTCCGAAAGTGGGCTTGAGTATGATGAGTATTCATAGCGAGACGGGTGTTACGGTTGAATGTTTGCAGATGGTGGTGGTTAAAATAGCAATAAGATAAGGCGAGGCAAGCGAAATTACGTATAATATTATCGTAACCTATGATTTTCAACGCAAGCGGTTTTGAATCGTATCTAGCAGGTACAGAGAGGTCTAAGTAGCACCTAATCAGATGTGGGCATTGTACTCCAATTTTGGAGGAATAAATACCTTATATATTGAGACCGGATCAGAGTAGGTAAAATATTTCATACATCGATTGAGGAAACCTAGATATTTCGCTGAATTTTTGGCGACATCAAAAATGTGGTCATTCCAACGTAAGTTGTCATAGGCACGCATACCGAGAATGGATAGCTTTTCGGTTTAGACGATGTAGGTTGTCTTCATGGATAATGCCTGGTTGTTTAAATTTCGCTCGAGGACAGCAGCATTAAGTTATTAAAGCATTAAATTCTATCCTGTTGTTCTCCGTTTAATAATGCGTTAATATCAGAATTTCCTGAGCTTAACATACGCTGCCGTTCCCGTAGTATAGTCGATGAAGGGAGATGTGTACTCTTTTTAGAAAACAAATCTTTTGGATTAAATATGGCACACAAGAGATCGCTGATGAAATTAAAAAGAGTTTCGGAAACGGATCAGAGCCCTATGGCTTGAGAACTTCGGAAAATTTTCTCAAGCACTACATACATTTTTTTTTTCTCCGGAGAAACGGATGTTTTTACTTCCTTATTTGCTCGTATAGTGCCTTGCTGCACTTTAAAACATTCTACCAAAAGTTTCGTGTGGTTGTTCAGGTGAAATCCAGCACATAAGTTGCAATATTTTTGATGGATTTTTTGCTCGAAGATACTGATCTTCAACAAATCATGCGGTTTATGATTGCAAAGGCTTTGATGACAGATGACCGTTTCTGACGTTTAACGTTCGACAGACGTTCAACGTTAACAACGTTAAATCTCTTCACAGTATTTCTCCGTGGCTATAGCATCTGAATTATCCGTAGACGTTCCTTGGCTGCAACTAGGTTTCCAGGGCCACATTGATCAATCAGAGCGTTTTGAAATTTATAATATTGGACGAGTGCCTTACAACTCTATCACCACTTCGGTGATAGAGGAACTAGTACTAATCCTTTGACGCTTCCATCTCTAACTATATATGTAAGTACTATGACTAGTCCTGAAAAATTCATATTTTCCTCAGCTTCAATCACAAATACATTTATAAGGCCTTTTGTAAGGAGTATCCAGTTTTATGCTACTCAGCGCCTTTGCTAATAGTTTAACACATATCCACTTTAGATGTGAGCCCTTTGCTCAGAAAAGCGGATAGTTATTCCGATGGTCGCTTACGCAATCTGTCAATTCCTATGATGCCATAAGATAAAAGCAATGAGACCAGCGTTCGTAGTACAATATATGTAAAGGGATGCTCATCGGCTTTATAACGCTGTTCAACGTCTGTCAGTTAAGCAAAAAAAAATTACAGCATGGAATGGCTGTACTGATATAGGTTTCTACTTCTCCGTAGGATGTTGTTTTTACAAACGACTTCTGCAGAAGTTGCATGGACGAGGAGGAGGAGACATTCCCAGAAGAAAACTCCACCTAGGAGGTTTCTTCTGCAATCACTTAAGCGATCTAAGCAATATAAACGTTAATAGTCTCCTACGCTTCAGCAGAATCTCAAATTTGCTGTAAGTGGCATCACGATGGTCCAATAGGCCTAAGTGAACTGACTTTTCCAACAAGCGTTCAAACCTAACCTAATTTCTTCGAGAATTCTACCCTGTTACCGCAGAATTTCAGAAAAAGTAGTTCCAATTTGAACATGCTGTGGAGACAATGGGATACAGGAAAACAAGAGAAAAGCAAGTAGGTAAACCAGAGGTTCACGTCTTGGAATTGTCTTGGAAATGTTCTTTCTAATCCGCAGAACATGTTTGGTCTACACTTACCTTTAAGTGGCACAACATAATAGCAATGATTTGACTGAAGGGATGATGTGGATTGGATTCGAAAACCATTGCCTTAGCCATATACCTCTTTCTTGTATCCCACACTGTCGCTGTCACATAATTTGTTTGCCAATTTTCCCCCACAAAAATGAAAAAAAAAAAGGCTCTCTACGCCTCCCCATGTGAGAATTCACATCTTCTTTCCCTTGCCATCGACGGGACGAAGATATCTGTGCGGGTATCCACATGGAAATGCGTTTTGTCACTTAGAGCGGCAATTTGTGCGCGCTCAGCTCAGTTCGACTTGACGAATTTTTCTCGAACTCGCTAACCAATTATGAGAAATGTGTGCTCTGGCATTGGGGCCTGAGATAAATGAAAAACCTCTGTTCGACGAGGAAGACCAGGGAAGTGAATAACAACATCGCCGTCGTCGTAGTAGTCGTCGTAGTCGTCGCAGTCATCGCAGTCATCAGCACACCACCATCATCATCATCATCATCATCTGCCATTGAGTCCAATAAATCTTTCGGCCATAAATCCATCCGATGTCAGAATGTATCTGAAGAATACAAATTAAAAAGTCCAAAAAAGAAAAAATTACAAAATCGGGAAGGGAGCAGCAAATAAACACTTGATAGAGGCTGCGATGGTTGTAGCTAGAAGGACGGTTCTGTTTGTGGCGACGACAACGGCGGCAGCGGTGGATACATGTTGCTGGTGGTGTTCAGTGGTGTTCGCTGGATATGATGACAATATGTGGAGCGCGCGATTTGTATCTGTTTGTTGTGAGTATTTGATTGGAGTCTGTTTTGTAGTTTCTTTGAGAAATAATCTTTTTTTTTACATTCTTTTCGTATATTTTTGATTTGAAGAAAATTTATTGCCCATCAGTAATCAAGTCCATTAAATTCTCATTTCGTTTTTCCTTGTTTTATTGTGTTGTGGCATTGTTTGTATGTGTGTATGAATTGTTTCTTAATCGGGGGGAGGCCGCGGACGATGGGAGACTGTAATCATTCATTTTGTTTCAATCGGTTTAGTAAATAGTCGTTTAGGGGTGTAGGGGGTGAGTTTTGTTTAAAAAAAAAAATAAATAAATAAAAAATAAAAAAAAATTTAACTGGCAGGGGGTGGATTTTTTATTTTTTATACGAGTATGCCCTCAGGATGAAAACGTCTTTGTAGTTCTGTTTTTTTTTTATTTTTTTAAAGATACTCAGTAGAGAGGAAACGAATGTGAGTGGGAGGTGTGTACGAGTTTAAGACGTGAGTCAACTGATTAGAAAAGGAATGATATGTTTTGTCTTCTGATATTTTTTAATTATAGATTTGTTAATTTTTTCTTTTTTTAAATTAAATGAGGAGGAGGTTATTGAATACGTTTGTCATAAACTTGCGTCAGAGGCTTCATATTTATTTTATAAAAATGACAAGAGGTACAACTTAAAGTCAGAAATAAAACCTTCATAGCATTCGAGGGGTAATAAGTTGCTAGTTCCAGTGGCTTTTACAATTTCACAGATTTTCTTCCTCTGTTTCCATAAATATGAGTTTATTCTTTGAAAATGTGGCAAAAACATATTTCCTGTTACGTTTATGGGGGCCTTGAGATGAATTAGGTATTGCTCAATCGCATGCACCACTTCTATAGGAAAATTGTTGAACTAGGATGGAAGGTTGAAGGTCGGAGCGATCAGTTTCAATGAAGTGGAAAAATTTTGTCAGCGCTGCGCTTGTGTCATGTTTTGCTATATGAGCTAGAGCACAATCTTCCTGAAAAGTTCATGGCTTTTTCTTAAACAGAGACTGATTAACTAGTTTCTTTCTAAAGAGTTGGCTGGTTGATTGTAGCAGATCTGTCGTTCAGAAAAACGAACATCTGTTACACTTTCGTAGTAGACATCTTGCTAAGCAGACTCAGGTGGATGCTATTTTAGGAAAACTACAAGCTCCTTTGTTTTTGAATTTTCGTCTTCGGTAAAACTTGTTTCTATTGTGTACATAACCAGTGTAATCAGCAATATATTAGATATTCCTTTCTTATGTCTTCTGACGCATCTTTCTTTAATATTCGAGACATGGTTTTGTTGATTTTTTGTGTCCGCACTAGATTTCGATTAATTTTATAGTGTTTGTCGTCCTGCTTATGTGTAGTCACCCCTTCCTTAAATAAGTTTATAGCCCGGCTAATTCGCAGCGATTAGAGTATTTTGAAAGTTGGAATCTTTTCATCAAATATCCTGGCTATATTAGCAAAGTCATAAAACAATATGCATATACTGATCAAATTTCACAGGGAACAGGGTGTACTCTTAATAGGTGAGCCAACAGATGGTGTGAATGTCTGTCTGTGGATGACTCTCAATTACTGTCATTTACTGAATTCAATATGGTTGATTTGTTATTCAGTCTTATTACGATTGAAATTCGTAAAATTCGTGAATTATTCGGTCAACATAATCGCCCATCCCGAATTCGTATGGTGAAGCATGCTCAGCCATTACGTACATGGCAAAATATCACCGCTTTGAGCAAAACTGCTCAAAACCAGCCGTGTTTTGCTACCAAAGCCAACAATTATGTCTCTTTTACGGCACTTTACGGCAAATTTTAAAAGTTGATCTTCATTTGCACGTAAAATCTACATTACACAGCAATTGAAGCCTTTGCGTCATCTTTGAAATCGGTGATTTGCTGGATGTTGGATCGCCAGGACTTAGAATTTGATCTTTCCCGATGAAGCCCATTCTTAGACGGATGAGGTCTAATTAAAAAATTTAATGCAAATTCTTTGCTCCATTTTTTATAATAGATGATTGAAAATCGTCGAGCCCACCAAAACACGTCTAACTGTCAAAAACAAACTAAGTACATATGCTATATGAAACTATGAACATATGTTTGGGACATGAGGAAAAAAAAAACAGGATAATCACCCTACTTTTTGAACACACCTCGTATATCTCCTAACAAATTCGTATTGATTTCGCGTTGTTGCTGGGCCGGTAAGTTTGCGACCTTTAGGCTGATTCCTATTGTTGAGATTCAACTAAAAACAATGACTCATATTCGGATCTCCACATGGAATCTTTAATATTGAACGCACTACATGCAGTTGAACAACTCCCATTCGAAAAGTGCAATAGGACCGGCATGACAAAAAGAAGATGAAAAACTGTAATATACAAATGGTGATCGGATAAGAATGATAGGAAAAAGATTTAAATTAAACGACAACGGTGTAAGATATAAAATTGATTTTGACTTTATTTTGTAGCTACGTTCATGCAAGTATGTGTGGAATAGCACATCATTCAAATGGACGCCTCGCCTTCTCTGGCAGTGCTTCAAGCGGTCGATGCTGCCATGCCATAAACCCCACCAAACGGTCAATATTTGTGGATGTTCAAATGACGGCAATTTAGCTTGTTGACATAGCCGCTAAGCCAAAAATGTTCCTCCTCCGAAAAGATGATTTTTTGGCCAAAATCCAAATCTCCGGCTAACACTCACGTCTATAGTCGTCCGACTTCAATTCTTGCGTCAAAATAATCTGATACGGATGTAGGCCCAAATCCGACTTCAAAATAAGCCAGGTTAAATTTTTGACGATGCCCAATTTAGCTGATCGGCGCTTAATCGACATTTCTGGATCTTATTCGATATTGGTTGCTACGGCGGTTATGTTTTCTTCATTTCACACCATTCTTTGTCTGGTTAAGGATCCAAAGGAATGTACTCATGTTCAAACTTTTGCTTGCACACTGAAGACCTATCTCACGACGAAATTCACTTTGCGAATTTACAACTGAGCCGGAATTTCGATAATATTTGTTTAAAATTTTTTTTTTAAATTTTTAATAATTGTAATAGTTAACCTTGACAGCTAGATGTCATTGATAACTTTGATATCTGCTGAAACATAAAAAATGGAAAAACCGTCATTGCTGCTACAAAATTTTGGGTTGTTTGGAAAGTAATTTCGTTTTTTTTTATGAAAATGAAAAACGGTGAATAAATATTTAATTGATTTATATATTGTACATTCTGGTCCAATATCTTTTGCCATCTTTCTGGCAGTATCACGATTCCAGGTTCAAAAAATTTTTGTTTTTTGCCGGCAAAAAACTGATCCAGGTGATTTTTGAGCTCCTCATCTGAAGTAAAGGTTTTACTGTCTAAAAAATTTTATAGAGACCGGAACAAATAATAATCGGAAGGCGCCAGATCTGTTGAATATGGTGGGTGTAGCAGTAGATCCTATCCAAGCTGTAAAAGCTTTTGGCGAGTTACTTAACTTGTATGAAGTCTTGAATTATCTTGGAGAACACTAAACCTTCACTGCTGATCAATTCTGGCCTTTTTTGTTTAATTGGATCATTAAATTTGTCCAGCTGATGATAGTACTCGTACACTTCAGAATTCATAGTTGTGTTGTCCGGTAAAAGCTAAAAAAAAAAAAGATTCCTCTAAAATCTCACCAAGCCGGCTTGATCTCTTACATTTAACATTGATTCTTCTCCCCAGTGATACCACGCTTCCAAAATGGATAATTTTCTTGAGGTTTGAGAAGCAAATCAGAGACCGTATTTCGGTAAGGAACCCATATGTCGTGCTTTGAGACAGACCCAGGCATTTCAAATGATCATGAACGGTCAAATTCGTTACATTAATTCTCTCAGCGATCTCGCGGGTTGTTATTTGGCGGTTTGGATCAATTAGTGCCTTTATTGTGTCTTCGTCATTATCATCGTCAAACGAAATTACTTTCTGAACAAACCAAAACAAAAGCGGAGTCTTCTAAGGTGTGGATTTATGGTAAGTTGCCTTGTAATAATCTCCATCAAAGCTACTAGTTGTAGTCCAAGATACGTATTTAGATATCTCGGACTTAGCAACAGCGGAAAATTTCTCTAGGGATACTAACATTAAATAGATAAATCGCAAAAAAACACCTGAACCTTTGTCGATCGCATAACCGTTAGTCTCTCGTGAATGTCCTAACAACGTGTATTAATTTCTGATGATTAGTGCCGCAACTTATGTACCTGGCTTTATCCAACAACAACTACGAAATCCTAGGTTAGTTTAAGATTGCAGGTAGGCATATGCCATTAAACACGTCACCTATAAAACGGCGTCGCCAAGAATAATGAGTGGCTTCCCCTGCCAAGATCGTCAGTTTGTACGGAGTAATATGGAGGACTCCCGCTGCTTCGTAAAATTCGAAATTATACCACACGCGATGTGAGGTACAATTTTCCAAGATGATATAACTTAGGAGTTGTGTCTACTTCAGCTCCGTTATTAGGCTGATAATGACTTGTTATCAGAAATATAAAGAGATGACCGTGTATCTATCAAAACACTAAGGAAAAACATTTTGATCGCAAGATAATTCGAGTCTCATTTGCGTTGTTCTAGTAACTGCGGCATAAGTCTTGTCGGAAAAGCGCCTAAGATTGGTAGGACATCCTAGTGAATATTTAAGAAGCTCCCGAGATCTCTTTAAATCTTATAAGGAAGGCCAATGTCGTAGAGTAATAATTGTACTTCGTCTTTGATGTCTCGCATAAACAGAATCGGACTATCTTGAGGTCGTAACTGGAGATTGTAAGGTATATGTAGAAAGAATTGATCTGTCAAATGATCGTTCGGAACAAGAAGGTGTGGTGGGTTGATAGATAGAAGAAACCATGGGTACGTAGATTACGAGAGATGGTGTTGAGGAAAATAGAGTGGTGAAGGGACTCGCATTCAACGTGATCTTAAAGGAGTCGATGAATGAACAGAAAGTCGGCTGCATCTCTGCGTTCCTCAAGACGGTTTTGATAGGGGGACAGAATAAATATTTAATCCCAGGGTATGAATACGATGGTATTGAGACCTCACTTGACTGGCATACTCTAAGAGGGGCAAATAAGGGTAATATAGAGGGACCTGGTCAGGTATGGGTTGGTGAATTCTTTGGATCACCGTTTTACAAAACCTGATACAGAGTTCCCTAGCTACCTATCACACAAAATGGCGAGGTTGCGAAGAGATTGAGCAGAAAATAGTTTGGTTCTGGAGAAGGTAGAGTAAAGGAGCAAATAGTTGTCGCTTATGTGAAAAGGTAATGAATTGACATTTGGTGATATTGAGTTCGAAAGAATTTTTGAGGCACCAACTCGAAATACTATCAAGGTTTTGAAAAAAACGAGTGTTTGATTATTCTATCGAGATCGTTTATGGTTAATATAAAAAGAAGAGGACCTAGGTAGCTGCCTTGTGGAACTACAGAGGTGGGCAAAAATAGAGCAGAGTGCGCTGACTTAAAAATGGTTTTTCAGGTAAAAGGATATCCATTTTAATAGTATGGGTTCAAAGCCGAAGACAGATAATTTAAAGAGTATTTATCGATGAGAGATTTTATCGAATGCTTTGCTTAAATCGGTTGCAACTACATCGGCTTCGTTACCATTCTCTAGGGCTAAGAGGGCAAAAGATACAAATTCAACAAGATTTGTGGCGGTTGACCTACCCTTCAGGAAGACATGTTGTCTAGGGGAAATAAGTGAAAGCTAAGAGCTTCATACAAAATTCTTTGGAAGTGTTTGGATATATGGGAGAGTTAAATGATAGGACGATAGTTGGTCATTTCATTCTTTGATGCTTTTTTGTGGATTGAAGTTATGAAGGAGGTTTTCAAATTCTGAGGATATTCTCTTTGTAAAAGATATAGACGAGAGACAGAATAGAAAGGGCAAGTCAAGGAGAGGAGAAATTTTTTTTTTAAGGAAATATGGTATGGTGGCGATCTGGGCCTTATATTCGATAAATGACAAAGGTCCAAGGTGTGTGAGAGAAGTTCAATAGGTAATTAAAATAGGATGGATCTGGTGCAAAGGAGTCGTTAGTGAAAGATTGTTTAAAAAAGGTGGCAAGTGGGTTGGCAATAGTGAGAGCATCGGTTTAATTGCTTGTTGTTGAAAGAGAGGAAAGGACGGTAACCGTCGGAGTTTCTTTTGTAGTTAATAAATTTGAAAAAGAATTTAGGATCGTTTATAGGGTTGACTTGTGCATTGTTAGGGTGGCGCTGATAAAGGGAATCGTAAAGTTCGGTGAAATGAAGACAAGTACCGAGATAGTTGAAATAATCAGAAAAGGACCTGGTACGAAGGAAAACAGTCCATAAACTGTTTCTCTTATTTTATAAGGAACGAAGCTTGCGATTATACCAGAGAAACTAGTAGATGATGTTTGAAGGTGAAAAAACAGAATGTAAAGGGAAAAAGAATTAAATATTTCTCTATAAAAAACGGATGGAGCATCATTTGTAGTTAGGTTGTGAAAGTTAAAATGGGATCTGCTGAGATAGTGCTGATTCTGTAAAAGTTCGATTTATGAAAGTCGTAGAATGAGAGCGTTCTAGAGGAAGTAGATTGGATAGAAGAGTTATGAAAAGACGTGAGAAGAAGAAGGTGGTAGTTATCAATTGCTAAGAGAGAAAGGAAACAAAGTGAGACTGAGAAGTTGATTGAATCTGTTGTGAAAATACCATTGATACCGTGATATGCCGCTGACTTGGCTTAGACTTGAGTCCGTTAAGCGATCTAACAAGAGACGTTTCTTAGCTGAGCTGTTAATTGAAGAGATGAGAAATGATTGATCGTCTGATTGTATCCACTGTAGCTAAGGAAGATTAAAATCGCCTAAAATATGGTTATTGCCAATAGAATCAGAAAGGTCAATTAAATGGTGTGGGCGGTATGAAGTTTTAAGTGCTGACAAGGAAGGCAAGCTATGGACGAACAAATTTATCATAGTCGGCTTGGCTCCCATGTGATCATAGGCGAAAGTCTCGCTTAGAGAGAAGGTAGTGGCCAAATGCAGCAAAGCCGTCCGAAATTGTCTCAGGAGACATGCTAAAAATCTCGTAATACCTGACATAAAGGTTCCTGAGACTGATAAGGTCGGTAGGGAGGCCTTCCTACCGGATGGTCTGGTTTGGTCTTCCTTTCGTAACAGATCAATTCCAATTTGTCGCGTAGATAGCCAAGAAAGAGACAAATGTTTTCATATATTCTTCTTTATCTAAGCCTAGATATTGCATAACCACTTTCTGTGGTTGCTGCCTATGTAAAACCAGCTCATTCTATTGCCATTCAAGGTCGAGAAAAATCTGTAGGTCCCTGTCTCTGTGGAAAGGCTAACAACGCAGTCAAGGGAGTTATGGGGCCATGATAGATGATGGATGACAGATGAGAGAAGCCTTAACTCTTCTATTATGTTATGCGAACTTTTCTAGGTAGTATACTTATGAAATTCTCTTATCTGGAAGTAGGCCTATGAAGATGACGTTGTGGATACTAGAAATTGCACTTGATTTCCATACAACACAGAGATTGGAGTTACTAAGCAAAGCAATCTAACGAACTCCCACTGAGCTATTCCATGAGGCTATTCAGCAAAAACTTCCACGAAATCCCATAACGTGATTCAAAAATCAATTAACTAACAGCAGTCGTAATAATATTCGAACTCATTTTATAAATACTCCCGCAGCAGACATGCTAATTGGTAATTTATTACAAAGAATCAAACAAAAAAAAACGAACTACCGAACTAAACTATAAATCGGCCAAAAACTGCAGTAAATTCTCCAGTTATTTATGGCTCATAAAGAATTCAAAGTTTTCTGCACTCTGTCTCGTTGGTAGTATGTTGTCGACTGTGCCACATTCACTATTCTCAACATCCAATAGCCTGCTCCATTCTACAACATACATACATATGTATATTCTCCATTTTCCATCCTCCACTATTGTAAATTACAGGCAATTAAACTTTTGCGCACCCCCGTGTTGTTAATTTCTTTTTAACAAATCACTTTGTTTATAGTTTATTTAATTTTAATGTTTTAACACTTGGCTGCATGAAGAGCTCCAGCTAAAGCTCTATAGGGATACAGTAGCTCTAAACAGCAACGTCCAATAAATCCGACACCAGACTAGGCCCAATGGCGTGCCTCTTTCTCACGGAAAACAATTTATTCGCTCGTTGATTAACTAAATGTTTTTCATTTTTATTTTTATTCATCACGAGATACTCAGCAGTTAGCACTAGCTTCAGCATCAACACCAGCACCACCACTACCACCAGCGGTATGATCATTAGTGTCGCTGAAAATATCGACATCATCCCTGGGACAATTAGAACGATAATTTGGTGACACTCCAAATTTGGGCGAATAAAACTTAAGGTCGTTAAACCCTCGGCTTTATCTGTTGTAAGAAGGCGAGGAAACTTTTATGTTTTGACTAATGACCGAGGGGGCAAAGTAAAAAGTGCGCATTCTGGTTGGAAGACGGATATCCTAATATGTCGTGTGCTAGTATTTTTAGATGACTTTCAACATGTGTCATATGTACTCGTGTATTTACATTTTTTTTTATTGCTTGTTGTATTTTGTTGTACAAGCTTGACGCACTGTACTTCCCACAAGAACCACTACAACAGAGCGATTCTGTCGTGGTCGCTTCTGTCTATTTATAGCTTACAATCACGGTTAAACATTCTGCTGCCTTTGGCCAATAAATTCGAAAGTTTTATGAGCGTTTACATAATAATAAAAAGATTTTATTATCGAAAACACTCTATAAAAGCGAATTATTGTGATGTATCATTGGCTGGATATTGCGTCCGTGTTGACTTCTCCCTTCTCGCGTGCTTTGGAGTTAAAAACTGGAGTAAGAGATACAATATGATGTAAACCATCCTAGAGCAATTACTCTATATAGGGACGGTTTGGGCTAGGTTTGCAAAGTTTTGATTCAAGAATTTTATAACTTTTTGACTAGAGCTACTTTACAATCTCTTCTAAGGAAATGATTTCCCAGTGGCTTTTTCAACATGCCGCCATGAAATCTATGGTTTAAACGCAGCCAAGTGATCGGCTGAATGCAATCAAACAGGTATCCTTAGGTGATTACCGGCTGGAAATTACTCTCGAAGTCTTCTATGTCAGTCCGAAAAAAAAACCGAAATGTTTTTAAGGAGGAATACGACAGGAGAACTGTTTAGAGCCTTCATAAACTGAAACACCCCAGTAGATGGCCCATCCCATGGTGGAACGCACATTTGCAGCGACTAAATACGATCATACGCTTTTAAGCGGACCACTTAAGACTAATTTGGAGGAAGAATGGAATCCTTACAGATAATCCTTATTCGTATTTTGAAAATTGGTTTTTATGAAGACTCTTCCGACAAGATGAAAGCACTTGGTGAAATCAGGTTGGTCTAAACCTGAACATGCCCCATAGCTGCGATAGAACAAATAATAGGACTAACGCCCCTAAACGGTCTTAGCGAACACCCGGAGTTAAGAACCAGCTCTCCGAAATACCGGAATTTGATATGATCTGCGCGATAACAGATCGCCTTAAAACAACATTATGCTTCAATAAGGGCTTCTCCACGGATATTCCCAGCGAAGAAGCATCAAATAACCGAAATGAATCGGAAATGGGAACTGGAATATACGGACCTAACTTAAATATTACCATAGTAACGGGCAAAAGCCCCTGTGTATATCAGGCGGAACCCCGTTCAAATACTTGCCAACCATATTTACAATTCTGGTATTAAAGGCTCAAGCATCCATATATTCACGGACGTCCATACAGCTTTAAATACCCTTAGCTCGCGCTACTGCTTCAAAATCCGCCAAAAAACTAAGCTCCAGGAAGTGTGCTCGAGGAATTGAACTTCGGTATTGTTTGTCCGATCAGGAGAATAAGTCTTTTCAACAACGCATACAAAATTCTGTTTGCTATACTATTTATAATCATTCGTCATCCCTGACAACCCCATTCGAACCTACAGCAGATCCAAGTGTACCTCACCATCCATAGCCTTCTGAATTTCGATGTTGTCGACTACATTCTCAAAAGTCTGAATATCAGCTGTCTTACGCTGTTAATGTTGCTATTCCATCCAAAGGGCCGTCATATTTTTTTGGAGTAGGTATATGCTAGAGTTCCACAAGATTCCATCGTAGGGCCAACATTATTTTCGCTTTGTGTGGATACATTTTCTCAGCAAATAAGAGACGGCCCTGTTCATGCCAGTTGAGTACGATTAATAATGAAATCAAACTGATGAATAAGAATCTAGAAAATCCAAATCTGATTCTTCCGGCCTGATTAGGGGCTTTTATTTATGTTGCTACTATAAACTGTTGTTGCCTACCTGTAAGTAGAGTAGTATCTACTATTTTTTAAAATCCGAAAACATTTGAAAATATCTTTAAACTTATAAATATCTGAACACCATTTGTTCTATTCTGGATTGTCTCTGTGTTTAAGTAGAAAGAAGTACCTGTCACCGATTAAATTTGTCACCTTCCACGTTGTCATCAGTCCACACCGCGCTGTAAATACCACACAATGCGATGTGTTAACACAAAAATTTGTGATTTTAAACAATGAGGAACGAGCTTCGTCCTCTCATCTAAATCAGAGCTCCCCCAACCGAATTGTCAGAGAAATCAAACCAACAACCTTTTACTCGTACCGCTGTTTCTTCAGAGCTCAGCCGGGTTGTTTTCGTTTACCACAATTTGATATGTCTGTTGGTTGTGTTGGACCCGGGGATGCTAATACTTGGCATTCATGCCCCGTTTTCTATTTTTTTCCAGCCCCCATTTCATACATACGAGTACTCGAAAACTGGGGTTGGGAAGGGTTGGATATTAACCGCCTCCGAGTGGTGGGTGATTGATTAAAAGTTGAAAGCATGACAACGCGCCTGATTTATTAGTCCCAAAACTGTGTTTTTCAAACTTCAACACTCAAAATACGAAAGTGATGAGGAAAACGAAAAAAACACAAGAAAACTGGGAAGTAGAGTAAAAAAGGAGAAAGGAATCAGAATGAGTAGAAAAAATTAAAAATTAAACGAACATGTACCGCACTCTCACATTCTCTCGTCGCCGACAAATGTGAATACGCGGGTGTCGTACACTGGAAAACTTTTAGGTTATGTTCTGCTGTCGTTTTGAAGGGATCTGAGAATCTGGATTTGGATATGGATTCATTCGGATATGTATATGGCAGAGAAACTTTCCGTTGACGTGCGGATTTTTATGTTTTTTTTTTTTTTTTTTATTATTATTCGCCAAACACACATCTCACAATCACACTCGTTCGGTTAGTGTGAAGCGAATGCTTTTCGTTTTTTGTGACAATTCGTTCCATTGCTGGCGACGTTTTTCGATTTTGTAATTAGAAGCAACTTTTCCAGCCTCACTTCGTCTAGTTGTTTGTCGAGTAAGAGTATGGAAATGCTTGAAATTTCGCATAAAGCACACAAAGTGACACTTGTCGTACAGCAACAGGAGCTCTTCTGCTGCAGCTAGAGAAGAGTTTGAGCGTCGTCACAATTGGAGTTGGAGTCATTGTAGCAGCAGAAGCGCCAATGATAGTAGTGCCAGATCGCAGGAAACCCTGACAGTCGAAGTGTCGACAGAACAAATAACCAAACTGGCAAACAGTGAAATTTTTTGACAGGCAATCGGGGACAGTAGCAACAGACAATTGGAATTATTATGCGACAGTCAGAATGATGACAGTTTTTGCCATGCATTCGAACAGATGAATGCGTTTCGTGTGAGTGGTTTTCCTTTTTTTTCTATTTCGAGGTCCACAACAAGAAAGTTGGATGCTTAGGTGAGGGTATGACATCCCATTTTACTTTTCAGGCACAAATGATGTCTGAAGCAATTTACATTCAGAAAGATTCTATTTCCATTTAGCGTATCATTCGACAAGCCTTCATACGCATCCTAATAACATAATTGGACTGGGTAGATGGCTATAAATCAGTTGAACTAATGCCGAAGTGCAACAAGTTTAAACAACTGGAATTTGTAATTAGTGACCAAGAAAATTTCAGTGGCGATATCTTCCATAGAGGTAACGTGGGGTGGGTCGAATGACGCGAAAACTGCACAGTGTTGTGGCGGAAAAGTGCCTCTTAACCTTAAAGGTTTATTGTACAAATATGACATGCTTTCGACTGGCTTTCACATACGCATCACGTATTTGACGATATACGATAAGTGTAAAGGCAAAATAACACTACGGAAGTGAATATGTTACGAATGAGAACGAAAGTATTAAAATGTGATCTAGTAAGCATGTCTACACTTTTAAAAGACGAAACTGGACCACTTCGGGCTAAGCAAATCAACTTTTTTTGGGATACTAACCGATGCCTTTAAAAGCAACATAGAAGGTGTAAATAATATTCACGCGTATTATGAAGATACTATCAGACACTGGCAGGGAGTCCAGTTGCGCACTCCAATATTTGTCGATGGAATTTTCTTTCGAAACGACTGCGTATATATTCATCCGCTTCTGATAGAATTCATGCTTTAAAGCCGTAAAATAGGACTGGGATGATCAATGTCTTACATAGAGTTTCCTTAGTTTTTCAGGATGGGGCTTTGCTACTAAATTTCTCTTAGCCCACAGAAACAGTGATTGGCAAGAGTGATTCTTCGTTTTATTTCTGCTGAGGAGTTGTTGATACCCGAGATAGACAAACTCTCTTATTACCCCGATAATATAGCTATGGTTTGTGACGTTCTGTCCAATTCGTCGATATTGTATGTCTATTCTGGATGACAGCATGTACTCGGCTTTGCAAATACTTACAGCTCAATCCATTTTGGCGGCTTCCGTTTCAGTAAGAGCGAACGCACTGGTGAAAGCCCGCTCTGCTCTCGGAATTATGTCTATGTCATCGGCTTTTGGTAGTAGTTGCCCAGACTTAAAAAGATGGTAGGTATTGATTTGGAATTCTTGAGTGTTTTCCGGGATCTGCCGAACGTCAAGATTTGGTCGATTGTGGATTTGTCTGTTCTGAAACCGTACTGACAGAGGTCAAACAGGTTATTGACGAACAATTTTAGACGTTGACACAATATGAGAGTAAAGTATTTGTATGCGATGGTGTGGAAACTTACACCTCTATAGTTGACGGGGTTGAGAAGGTTTCTTTTTTTTGTGCATCGGGCAAACAAAGGAGCATACACTCTTCTGACTAGATCTTAGAAATGAGTGAAAGTATGATGTCCACAAATTCATTTCCAGCAACTTTGAATACCTTGGTCGTTAAGCCGTCAGGTCCAGATGATTTGTTGGATTTTAGCTTAGATATTGCTATCCCTACTTCGTTTTAGTCAGGTGGACGGATTTTTTGGCTATCATTGTCTAAGTTGATTGGTCTATTCTGCCTGACGGTGGATGGTTGGGCTTTTCCGCTGTTATACAGTCTGTTTTCCCATTTTCTCATTGTCTTCTGGCCTTATTTCTGGAGTAAAATCTCTCAATATATTCGATCGCGCGCTTCTCTTGGTCTTTTTTCTTCTTCTAAAAAGGCCGATGTTCTTCCTGTCTCTTCTGCTCGTAGAGCTCACGAGCAGCTCTCGTCCTTCGTTGGAACGCTGCTTTGTACGGTTCTTGTTTAGCTTCTTCATCAAACCAGAGATTTCTTTGTAGTGGTCGGGTGAAACTCAGCATCTCAGTTGAGGCGTCTCTGATGTCACATTGGCAGAGTGGCCACTTGTTTTTGGTATTTGATGCTTGTGGCATAGGACTTGTTGAGAGATTTCAGGATAAGCGCTCGGCAAAGATTCAGGCGGTCTCTTTCTACGTTATATCTTCTCATAGTAGTTGTTCTTCTTTGTTGTGGAAAGTCCACATTCGCACCTTGGATGCAACAAAGTGGTGATCCGAGTCAATGTTGGTTGTCCGGATCGTTCGGATGTCTAGAATACTAGAAGTATGCCTTACGTTCATCGTAATGTGAAAAATTTTAGCTTTTCATGATCCAATGGATAACAAAGTTATTGTTACTCAGGAAAGAAATGTGCTGAAATGCAACATTCTATGAAGTTCGCTATATAATCTTTAGAAACTGTAACAATGAAACGAGTAATATAGGTGCTAGTTTTATCCAGTCTTGAATGAAATATTATCCAGTGTGGTTGTGTGAAAGCCAACATTGGCAAAGGACTCGCAGACCACTTTGACTTCATCGATCTGAAAATAGCATTTCACAAAGTTGCGAAAAGATCTTATATAGGTAGATGGCGTGAATACCTTAAATAGTACCACAGACATAGGTATGTATTCTACATACCAGCATGTAACACAATGAGATGTAGGACGATATTGAAACAAAACCAAGTGCACAGTGAGAACAACGGATGACATGGCAAAGTGCTCAATTTGCCGGCAGCCATGTCAAAATGGCTTAATTCTTAGGCTAAAAATACAGAAAAACAGGGAAATTAGTTTAGTTCCCGGAAGAATTTACTATGCCAATTTTAGATGGCAATAAGTCACCGAATTCTCATAAGCATCCCCGAAGCATTGTTAGTGAGGATCTTGTTATTTCCTATTAACAATTTTCTTTGTTCTATGGCGTGTTAGTTTCCGATATCTTCTCCAGTGATAAGTGATCTTCCCTAATTGTTCAACAATATATACTCCTCTACATCCGAAATGGAAGCTTAGCTTAAGGCTACGAGTATGTGCATTACAAGAGTGAAAACTCGTTATGAGAACTCTACGCGCCACTATTCAAATAGCGATTTTAATGCCTATCCGGCCTAACAGTCCTCAAAAGATTACTACCCATCATTCATGGGTCACTATTTAACTATAAATCCTCCTCCCTTGCCTGTACATCACCACCCACAGAACACACCCCCTCCCGACATCTACTGTGGAGCAAAAACCATTCTTTACATTCGCTGACACATCATAAACTCTCTACCAGCACACCGTGTGATGGAGGGCAATAAAAACATCCTTTGCAACCATTACCCGGTGTGTAACTACAACTACCAGTGCAATGAAAAACAATCGTCCACCCATTTTGGCTCCATTTTAACCCACCGCCCACAGTCACTGATCGTTAATCATTCGGTTAAATGGCCATTAAATGTGTCCAATCCTGAGAGCGTCCAACTATAGTCGACCATCAACATTGAGCTACAGCAGCTACAGCAACAGCAGCAACATCAACATCATATCTAACGGATAAGTGCCCATATTCATTGTCATCCATCAAAGGACTAATAAACTGCTTTAACTGAAGTCGGAGCGGGACTTGGACTACTAGTACTATGTGTGCGCGCACCCATGCAATGGTGCAAAAATTCATCGTCAAATAGTCGAATTCTTGTTTACCTCGTTTGCATTTTTGTTTTTTCTTATGGAATGATGTCCTTCTTTGCATGCGGCTACCACTACCACTGCCACTGATGATGGCCACAATGTCCACATTCGCTCACTTTGCATCATGTGAGAGCGATAGGAAAAGTGTCGCAGCGATACACTGAAGTGGACATCATGACTTAAATTACCATCATATCCTGTCGTATATCCTCGCAGTCCATTTGTTCATCAGAGATGCATGTCGTCTGCTACCCACCGGCATGTTGCAGGAATCCATCATTCAGTCCTAAGGGGTGGTATAAATGCTGTATAAAGCCATTCTGCAACCACCATCGCGCAAACAATTCAATCCAAATCCACTGACAATGCACACCCAGTGTGGCCAGCATTCATTTGTAGAGACCAAGTCACATCGAGTTAAAGGATGAATACAACGGTGATGGCAATGGTGGCGATGACGGTCATGCTGATGGTGATGTTATGCGGAAACGTCGTTTGGTCCAGCTAGTGTGGTATGCATACGTCTCGCGTTATCATAACTTTTGGCACTTCCACCCCTCGTCCCACCAAAAAAATCTAGCGCTCAAATATAACAATCACGTTCCACTGGCATCGTCCTACATGGCAGGGTCAGGATTAGGGAGTATATCCTCTTCTCGAGTTGATTCCCATTGTCCTGGAGTGAATTATTTCTCTCGTCGCGTTGTTGTGTTTTCTTTTCACTCGCAAGCGCTCGTAAATAATTCAAAATTATTATTCATGTCTGAGTGAGGAGACTGTGCATGATAAGTTCCGTCTAGCGAGTCCTTTTGGAGCTCTGTCCAGTTGACCAGTTCACAGTCCATACCATCGTCTGCAATCATCGGAACAAAATATGGTTTCTGTCGCCCGTTTGAAATGCTACTAGATACTTGTACAGTTGAAGGACCTTCCAAGGGGAGTATGAGTTGATTTAGAAAAGGACACTTCGTCAAAAGAATGTAAATACAATTCTCAGAACAAAAACCGAACCCAGAGAGTGCCCTGTGACAGGATAACATCTTTGTTATTAGCTTTGTGGCTAGTTTAGTGATTTTTTTTTTTTTTTTCTTTTACGAGGAGAGTCTTTTTTTTTTTTTTTTTTTTTTAGTCCGTCCGTATCGCATCCACATTTCGGTTTGTTTGTCATATTTGGATGTTGGCTGGAAAATTTATGATCCTCTACTGGAATGTCCTTAGAGTGTTGGTTGTTGTTTTGGGTGGTAATTGAGAGGGCAGTTTGCTTTGAAGGCCATCCCGAGTTGATGGAACGTTGATGGTTGCATATGGTATTGAACCCGTAGAATGTTTCTTTGGTTGCTTTTTCTGCGGTCAAATATCCAAAAGATAATTTAAAAGCAAACAAGAGGAGAAAAGGGAAAAAGAAAAAAAAAACTTGTTTGTTTTGTGGGTGGATTTATGGGTTATGGACATTTTATGGATGATTTTTTTCCTTGTTCTTTGTCCGGGATCTTTTCGGGTTTTGTTTGGAAAAATATGAAGAGGGTAAGAAACTGTTTTGAAGTAAGCTGCTTCAATTCTGATAGGGATTTGTCATTTATTTTTGAGCATGTATTTGGTGTGAACTGATTTACTTTAAATAGCTCTGAATTTTGTTATTAAAAAGTTATCAGGTTTTATGCAGCCTAGTGAATTATTCTCTAAATTAAAATTATACATGATAGCTTGAGAAACCAATTGTATATCAGTGTAAAATAGTTTATGACATTATGTTGTGAACAAAAGTTAAGTGTATTCTGACGGCTCAATATAAGCTCACTCTTTGGATCATTTTCGGCTCTATCTTACCAATAACGCGCGAATATTGGCTTCCAAAGGCTGAATAGTTTGCGGTTGAAAGCTAACATCATAGACATTATATTGCTACACAAAAAGTAAACGGCTCGTATTGACCATCTATGTCACAAGAGTTTCTTTTGGATTTGCCTCGCTACGAAAATTTATGTAGTGATCCTCGTCACTAAACACGATTTTTCGATGAAAATAAAAGTCAAGCTCAAGGTCCACAAAAACCAAATCAGCAAATTCCCGTCCCAAGTAGTAGTCTGATCGATTAGATCCTGCACAAGCTGAATCTTATACTGGTGTAGGTGTGATATTTTCGCGAATTTTTCCACATAGTGAACGAAGGATTTGCAATCGATACATAACTGACGATTTCGGAACTGCTACTAAACATTCCCTCACAGCGGATATAGTCCCTTCTTTGCGCACATGATATGAAATTGATGACCAAAAAAAGCGAGGGAAGCGATCTTCTGATGTCTGTCCTTATATACTGATTTGTCAAACAATATTGAACATATATGTGTTAGAACTGTTAAAAATGGTTTATTGATCAGAAGAAAAGGCTACAAACATCTCGAAAAACAAGCCGATGGAATACCGTTACCATAAGATGGGAAATGATTTTATAACATTCAACTAAGCTCTCCTGTGAATTCAAACAATGCCCTAAATCTGAGATCAAGCGGGAACTCACTTTGCCGATCGCAGTTTCGTAGAACTAAGAAGGACACTGATAAATAAGTTCCTCTAGCGAACAACAAAAAATGTACACTGTATAAGACTCTTCTCGTGATGAGCATGGACTTTGTCCGACGCCGACGAATTGCTCTTAGTTGCTTCGAGAAAAAACTTCATCGAGTGATTTTTGCACCGTTCGGATAGTCAGAGAAGAGAGAAAGACAGATACCGACGCTCGTTGGTTTTAAATGTTTGCAAGTTATGATGACAAGGAAATAAAAACGTTGGCAGGGCATTCCACAAGCGAATTGAGCGGCTTAGAAACGAATTAGGTTATTTCAGGAATAAACCGGAAAAAACACCATGTGGCGCTTTCAATGTTCCGATATGAGTTCTGTTTTTTTGTTAAGTTGGTACATCTGTTGCTGACATTCTCTATAAATCTTAGCGTCATGGCTTGACATTCGCAAAAGTTACGTAGCCAAGAGTACATCTATCTCTGTGTGTGTCGGCGATTTTTTACAATTTCAGAAATGGATTTAAATTTGCAACAACGAAATTGTATTAAATTTTGCGTAAAAAATGGTTTTTATGGTGTTCGAACGTTGAAAACATTAGAAAAGAAAATCGTCATTTACCAGTGGCATGAGCGGTTCAAAAGTGGTCGTGAGTCAATCGAAGATGACTACGAAAAACTTGATGAAGGAAAAGAAATGTTGGTCAATAACCGCAAATTAACCATCAGAGAGATAGCACAGGACTTGAACATTGCCTATGGATCCGTCCAAGACAATTTGGTTAATGATTTGGGTTTTCGTCGTATAGCAGCAAATTTGGTGCCAAAAGACCTCAATTTCATGCAAAAAAGAGACCGCGTGGACATCGCAAAAGAGATGATTTGCGAGGCTGAATCCGATCCCATATTCATCAAAAAGATCATTACTGGAGACGAGACGTGGGTTTATGAGAACATCCAGACATCAGGCAAGTGAATGGCGTTCACCAAATGAGCCGAGACCAAAAAAACCACGTCGTTTTCAGTCAAAAAAGAAGGCAATGCTCACGGTTTTGTGGGCAGAAGACTCGTGAATTTTGCACCATGATAGCGCACCGTCGCACAGTGCCATCATTATTCGTGATTTTTTGACGAAAAATGCAGCAAATATCATCCAACAGCCACTGAATTCACCTGATTTGGCTCTCTGTGACTTCTTTTTGTTCAATCGAGTTAAAAAACCACTACTACGGGGAGCGCGTTTCATCAGCCGAGAGGAAGTAATGGAAAAATCGCAGGAAGAACTGATGGACATACCAAAAGCCGAATTTAAAAAATGTTTCGAGGATTGGATCAAGCGCTGGCATAAGTGTGTTGCAGTCTATGGGGATTATTTTGAAGGGGACAATATAGATTTAGATGAATAAACTTGTATTTTTAATTTTCTGAATAAATTCCGAAAATTTTTTGATCAAGATGGTAAATCCGAAAGTGGGATTGAAGGTTTACTCTTGAGCATTCATAGCGGGACGGGATAGCAAAAATATTGACAGGACAAAGTGAGACGAAGACGGTCGTCGGTGTTCGAGAATGTCAATTCATTGAGTGATTTAGCAAAACATATAAACCGCACGGATGTTATAGGACATGGCCAAATGTGGGCATTGTACTCTAATTTTAGACGGATGAATGCCTTATATTTCTTACATCGCTTGAGGATACCTTGACATCATGCAGCATTTTTGACGACATCGCATATGTGGTAATTCCAACGTAAGTTGTCATTGACGTACATATGCCATGGGCGATAGGCCTTTAACTATTGATTTCGTCTTCTTAGCTTTTCTAATGGAGAGGGATTTTATGGGTTTTTCCAGGAATTGAGAAAGATACCCTGTAAAATGGAGAGAGAGAATCACCGGCAAATAAGGCCACCTTTGCGTATTTTATCTGTTGATTTCCCATATGTTTGATGTATATTATGTAAAGCAGGGCCCCCAGAATTGATCCTTGAGGTACTCCTTAAGTTATTTCAATGCTTCTTGATGATACTCCATTAACCATTGTTCTCTGACACCTTTTACTTAGAAACGATTTAAACCATTCCAACTCTTTGCCTCTAACACCGTATCTATGAAGACTAGACAGAAGTATACCATACTTGTGTCGATCGTTTCGAATGCCCTCTTAAAATCCAAAAAGACGACAACTACATAGTTTTTTTTTGCTGAAAGTTCCTCTTTCCAGCATATCCAAACGATATTTAGCACTGTCTCGCATGAGTGTTTTTTACGAAATCTCGATTGGTTTTCGAGAAATAAGTTTTTGTGAGTTTATTGGCGGAAAGTTTTCGCATTTGTCTGTTCCTTTGAATTTTTCAATGGGTGTAATAACCGATTACTTCTAGGACTTAGAGACCGTTCCACTGCTTAATGATAGATTTATTACTCGCTGGATTTCGGGCCCAATTTTCTCCATTGCGCCTAGCATTCATTTTTGGGCTGATGTATTTGAAATCTTTCTTTTGATTAAGTGACCGTAGTGCCCGTTTAATGTTTTGTGAGTTCGAATTGAAACACCGTGTCTGTCATCTCTATACGGAATTGATTGGTTAATATCCATTATTGTCGATTTTCTTATTTTCTTTAAAAAGTGTGTTTTTATCGCTCTCCACATGGCTTTTTGGTCTCTAGCTCGCTCAGTTTGAAGTCTAATGTTATTGTTCTTTGCTCTTACCAGTTACCATTTCATACAGCATGGTAATTTTCCCACGTAGACTCACTGTTAAATATTTTAAATTCTTGATAGCGTGCTAACTTTTGCCGTTTTGAGCTTCTAAGTCTTACATTGTACCAGTTAATGTTACTGCCGCTGAGTATTTTAGTGCAAACTTGTGTTTTGCTTATTCGAATTATTTGTACATCTTTGCAATATAACTTTATTTCGCTGTGTCTAAGTTGGTTCAAGAACGGTAATTTGTTGTATCAGCGTACATCAAAAGTGCATTCTCTCTATTCTTTGCTTAGCAATCTTCAGTGATACATTTTGGATTACAGCGATGTTTGTAGTTTGTGGCTAAGGATTTCCTGATTGGAAAACTAATCCAGCGCAAAAGACCGCCTCTCCTTGACTGTAAAGTACCGTACAACAGGACCAGAATCGTCCACTAAATGTGACATGAAATGGATATATGTAGCAGGATCAAGAGAATAAATTCTGCACTCGAATTATTATAACTACAGTCACAAGCTTTGACAAAATGCTGTTCAACCGTGGACTTAGTACCTTTTTTTTAGAAACTAACTGCCTCTTAGGTGACGAGCCTTTGTAATGTAATGTCTCGATTGTCCTGAGCAGTCACTTTCTGGGTGCACTACCACGCACGGTAGTGTATGCCAAAGAACCTGATGATGAATTCCGATGAGATTTTTGGGTACATCGGGGAGAGAGAAAATAAGTGATAGCCACCAACGGAAATTATTAAATTTCGACATAAAGTGGCGTTCGTCCGATTTCAAATTTCTCACATATGTAACCATCATTGGCCATGGAAATCTTTAAATATTTTGCGTGAACTGCGGTAGGACATGACTCCCAGAATACAAGTTTAACACCAGAAACGCATATGAAACAACATAAAGGGCTCTTGCTGACATTGATAGAAATTGGGAACATCTTGGTATGCAGGTAGAATCCATGTGATACGTTGCTGAACATTTAATACACTTGGTCAGTTAAGATTTTTCGATTTAAAGGAATCATCTTTTGGGATCGTCGGAAAAACAAGTGTGGCAGACATTTAACAGGTAACTAAAACTCTCTAACCTGCCGGTGGGGTGGTGCAATTGACATCGGAGCTCCAATGAAACAAGCAAACAACTTTTATGGTGCTTTTACTTATTTTGGTTACTTTCACCAAACATGATTCGTCTAAATCACCTCTTATAAGTACAAAGGTTGAAGGAACTGTACTGATTGCATTGAGTAGAGATATATTTATTTGAGTAATTTGCACCGCATTCAACCATGCGTAACAATTTTTAGAGCATTTGACAAGATCTGGCCCAGCTTTGAAGCACTCCTTGTAAACGGGATCCTTCGAAACTGCTCTAAAGAGAAACTTGTCGTCTAATTGAAAAATAGCATCTATCCATTGGTCAATGGGTTGAACTATAGTCTTTTTTGAGTTGGATCTATTTGTTTTTGGTATGAACGGCTCTACTTCAGAGCCGGTAGCAACCTCCATTAATTGTGTTCCCGTCCAAACTTCAATTTCATCGATCAATGAACTTAAATTCGCAGATCTACTGGCATTGGTATTGTTCGTCGAGTTTTCTATATTTTTCTGAATGTGTATCGTCGCTAGAGATGCTTTCTCGGTGAAAATCCGGATTTTCTTTCATTTTCAAAAGAGCTTAACCAGCGGAAGTTTGACGAGCACGATGGCCATTTGGCTTTAGGTCTTGGATATCCGATGTGGCATATACGGATATATAGACAAGTCTTTTCGAAAAGAATTTGCCACAGCTCTTGAGATCAGCTTGGAATCGATTGGTTGTGGTCTTAATTTACTGACGTTTTCGCTGTCTCACTGACACGACAACAATATGGATTGATTAGGTGGACTCGAATTTTCCCACTTACCGCCCAATTGTTCGCTTGCCAAGACGATTACAACACCCAATAAATGGGGAAACGCACATTGTAACTGACCGCGAATTTTGAAAGAGAATTTAGAAGAATTGTAAACGTTTTGGATATGACATCTGTCAGAATATGGTATGCTGTGCGCAAACACCTTTGAGCGTGCGCTAAAAGTATATTAAAAAAACATCCCTATTCGAAAAGTGGGAAGAAGCTTATAAAAACCTTTATATTGTATGATTGGATGAAAACAATATTACGGAAAAATCGGTTTTTGCAAGTTTGTTGGAAAATGGTTTTTCCTAAAAAAAAAATATTTTTTTTAATAAATTTTGTACTTTTTATCAACAAATTGGCGATCCTTATATGGATAATACGAATTAATATTTTAATAATTCTTTTCATTTCACCCTTTCCATCTAAAAATTTTGATGTGTTAAGAGAAATTTATACCAATTTAAGAGAACATATCAATTATAATTAATTCTCTTAAAACGAAAATCCTCATTATCAAATCGTTCCACAGTTACAGGTGGATTCAGTTCCAATTAGCGCATTTCTATCCGAAGAGAATTTAATACAAAGCAGGTGAAGTATTCCTATTGGACTTAAGAGATATTTCTCTTAATTTATAACTCACACAAAGGCATACCACTACCCTGGCAAACTGTTCATTCAAGCTGTGTGGGTAACTCACTACTACATCACTATCGTTTCAGCTTTTTAAACTTACCTACCAAAAGTGCAATTAAATTAAAAAACAAAAAAAAGAAACACTGACACACGCTCTTACACAATTGCATTTCGCAATTCTCCAAACTCCAAAGCACTTGAGCAAAAAACTGAAAAGAGCATCTGAGCAACAGCAGCAGCTGTAAAGAGTAGCACCATTGTACGCTGATAATGCTTGTACTCGCCGTAATGTGGATATTAGTGCACTTTGGGTCCAGTTCCGTAGACTGTCAAACAAAACCCCAAAACGGATTTTATTCCCCGTCGACTGGTGTGTCGTCGCTGGAGCGTCGTTTCGTTTCGTTTAGCTCCACCAGAGTTGTGTTCAGTTCCTTTGCAACGGCTATTCGTCGCTGAATTGCTCTTTCCAGTTGTGTGTGTTTACCTCGCGTGTTTACTGTGAAAATTTCGCAAGCATCCAAAAACGCATTTGAAACGTTATCCCGGTTTGACGTAGTGTATAACCCCGCTATACCCTCGCGAATGATCGGAATGAAATAGTACAGTGCCTGCTTCAGCAAAAGCCCAGAAAAAGTGTTGGTTTTCTGAGAGCGGTGCACGCTGTATGTGGTGTTGTGTGTTGTGTTTTTTTTTTCTGCTTTTTAGTTGGAAAAGAGAAAAGAACTGCGTGTTGGGGTGTAAACAAAAGAGGTAAAGAAAACGAAAAAAAATGCGACAAAATCTTTTTTTTTTTGTTTGATTTTTATGTGTGTGTGTGTGTGTGTTATTTGCGTGGGTCAGTGAGAGCAAGAGAATAATTTTTTCTGACAATTAACTTGATTTATAGAAAGAAAAATTTGTAAAGAGAGTTTGCAAAGAGAAGCACTTTTACGCACTTTTTACGCCAACCAAGTGGTAGCCACAATCGTGATGTATCCATATCTACGGACCCCTCTGAATCCACTTCGGATTATGCCAACCCATGCCATTCCAACAGCATTAAGGAGAAAGTGTTAATTTACAACGCAACAAGAAAACGAGAAACATAAAAAAAGAGAAACAAAAAAACGCAAATCGGAAGTTGCCGCTTACCGGCTTTTTTCTGTTCGTACCGAGAGGAAGACAATTAATTTTTTTTTTTCTTTTTTTTTTTTGCCGACGACCTCCTAACCCTTCGCAAGCAAAATACACACTTGTCGTTGTAAGAGGGTGCATGTTGAGTGGTGGGTGGCTTTTTCTTCCTCATATCCTTCCCTGCAACGTTTAAGGAATTTAACGCGGTGGAATTGTGCGTATACAGCACAAGGGCCACGAGTTTTGAGTGCTTGTTTTTTTCATTCGTTTTTTTTTTATTTTTATTTATTTTTTTTTTAATTTTTATTGCCGTTCATGTGTGTGCGCACATTTTTGGCGGGAAAAGTTGCGAGTTTTCAAGGATTTCATGTTGGTTACTCCGTGTTTAGTGCCTCGTGTGTTTTCTTTGTTGGTAGTGTGTTCCTTTTTTATTTCTTTTTCTGGCTTGCATTTGGTGTGCTTTTAATAGAGTACCAACAATTGTGTGCAAAGATTGTTGTTAAAGGGGATTTTTGGCTGGTGCAGGAAGAGGAAGCAAACATTTTGTAAACGGACATTTAAAGAACTTTTGGAGGTAAGTTTACTTCAAATATACATATATACATACCTACATAGAGTTGTGAAAAAAATAATAAGTGTGGTCGAATCGACAGCTAAAAATGCAATTCCATTTCAAAGACAACCTGTAAATGACTGATTTTTAAAAGTTCTCATTACTGAGTCCGGATGAGTTAAGATCGCACGTGCCATTGATAGGTTTGATAGTTCTGCGCATACTTAATCAAAAAAAACTTCAAGTTTTTACGTATAAATAGTTAATTAAGGATTAAAGGATCATAACTCAGTAAAATAAGTAAACGGTGATTGTTTTGCTGTTTGGTTTGCCAGTGTTCTATTGATGACTTTGGCCATGGCCTCTGTCAATGACATATTTTTTTGCTGTTGACATTTGTTAGCCGTCAGTCTTACTTTGCTTTAGAAGCAAATTCCGCGGATTTTTGTGAAAAGGTATTAGTTTGGCATCAGTTTTAATATGGAGTGCAAAAACGAACGCATTCGTTACATTTTATTTTTTCATTTCCGTAAAGGAAAGAACGCAACGAATGGACCTGGGCCTCCCTATTGACATCCCCTTCTATATGAGCACGCTACCCAAGACCAAGTCTATTACGCTGTACAGCGTCTGGAGCTCGCTGTTTTATCGCTTTTTACAATAAGCTTGCGGTCTAGGGATTTGTGTACCCTTAAAATGTTTGTACACAACGTGGGCGAAGAAAATTTAGGGAGGAAGAAAAGAGAGGTACCGATGTACATTGTTCTTAAATGTTTGCAAGTTATAACGACCAGGAAATAGAGAGCTCGGCAGGATATTCTATAAGCGAGTTGTACGGCTTAGGAACGAATCAGGATATTTTAAAATACGTTCGAAAGTGGGCTTAAGAGTGTACTGATGAGCATTCATAGCGAGACGGAATGCTACTGGCGATTTCAATGGAGCACAATTTGTAAGCCCTCACTCACATTTATGTAAGAATCTGCGGAATTGAACAGGGTCGAGATGATAAGATTAAACGTCCTTAAAAAGAGCCTATTACTCAATTGCTTTCCTAGGTCAATAAAACAGCGATTGGCAAGAGCAACTCTTCGTTTAACAATGAAGTTTCATTATCAGAATTGATAGCGAAACCGTGGTTGACAAATTCCCTAAATATCTCAAAGAAGTAGCTGGCTATTACGACTGTCAGTCCCTTCTTGTCGTCAGCATATACCTGGTTGTGCCCTCATTCATAGCTAAACTCATTTTTGCTGCTGCTTTACTTGAAAATACACCAGTGACAGGCCAATGTGTTCTGCCAAATAATGTCTTCGGAGCATACAAGTAGTTGCATAGACTCTTGGAAAAGCATGTTTTCAGTGTAAGCTTGCCGAACCCGATTTTAAAATGAAAAGTCCTGGTGAGACTGTTTTCGATTTTTACGGAGGAGCGAGCATTCTTCTTAGTCATTCTGCGAAACTAGTACAGATTGTTTCATTAAATGCTGTCACATGCGGTCTTGAAATCGATCAAGAATAGATCTGGGTTACTTGGGCTACCTTTAGGATCTGGCGTAGTGCTAATATTTGGAGGATTTTTCATTGTGAAATGGTTTTAGAGATTCACGCAATACAGCAGACAAGATCTTGTATGTGAGGTTAAGGAAACCGATCTCTCTATAGCTGATGCTCTAAAGGGGGCCTACTATTTACTAATGCTCACATAACATTCATTAGGTATACATTCCTCAGATCAGATCTTGGAAATGAGTTTGTGTATGCACTCTACCATCTATCATCTCTAGCAACCTTAAATAAATAAGCAGCTAGGACATCCAGTTCTGGAGGGTTAACTTAAGTTAATATTTGGCTTTCTTTACTTTCTTTTGGGGTAGCCGAAAATCTCTGCTTTCATGGCCCAAGCTGAATAGATCATTCTTTCTGATACTCTAAATTTGATCGCACAGTCTACTTCCTTGATCACCCACTTCTTATGCTTTCTTTATCTTGGACAAGAGGTTGAAAAATACTCGATCGACAAAGACTCTAGCTACTTGCAATGGCTCAAAGTGAAACCTCCCCAACATATTATTCTGATGTTTTGAAGGCTTAAGTATTCATGAACGTACCTCTGGGGTCCGAATCTACGTGCGAGTGCTCGGACATCTAGAACATTAATATAGTGTTCTTCGGCGGTCGCAGTTGGTTGACTGTTCTATGTGACATGTTTAAGCTTCTAACATTCCACTTGCAAAATTCGAAGAATGTTGTACTTTTTACGTTTTGGCGTCTTGTCAACAACAAACCCGTTCTTACCCGGAGTAACTGGTTACTCTGCAACACAACCTGAAATTCCAGTTCGTTTTTGGGAAATCTTGGTCCATAGATTCTGAAAATAATAATCCACTTCGGAGATCTGAGAGCTAATGTTGATTTCTCTATTTCAGTATTCTGGCTAGTCCTGTAAAATTTGTATTAACAACGGTAACTGTGATTGAATCACGCGAATTTATTTGCCGTAGGTGCTCCTTCTGAGGTTTAGTAATTTTGAAAGAACCATTGTAGCGTTGTTTTTTATACTGCTAAACACTTGGGCTTATAGATTTGTGTGACAAGTTCAACCTGGTTGCATAAGACCAGTAACCGGTAGCTACCACAAGGAGCGGAAATAAGCAATTTTATATGTAGCAATACCTAGAAATTTCTACATGGCCGTATTGATGATCTTAGGAAAACGGGAAGAAAACGAGTGATACCATTGAGAGATCGTTTATATATAATTCTCTCATTTAGATTGCACTTGTCCAAGACTACTGCCATTATCAAAGATGCTTCAAGATTTTTTGGATTTTTTAAAGGAGCACGCCTGGAGAAGGATGCTTAAATCGTTCTTTCGATAACAAGGTCTTAAAAAAGGCATTAGAACAGTCCATGATGTGCCAGTAGCTCTTGAAAAACAAAGATCAGACTTTAGAAGACTTAGCCTATATTTTTAAAAATATCAGTGGTTTGACATATTCCGATTTGGATTAATCAGTTTATGTCTAATCTATATCCTGTTGTGGTTCGTATAGATCTCATATACAAGGGCTGTTTTTTGAGTACCCGGATTGGATGATGGCTGGCGCTACTGACTATACTGAGTAGTATAGCCTCTTTTAGCCCGTTTGTCAAAATTTTGGTGACAATCCGACGCTTACTTTTGTTTTGACGACTATTTCAAAACATCGTTATAGGGTTCCTTGCGACCATGGAAAAAAAACAGTGTCGCCCCTTCCGCTCTTGTTTCTGAGTGACAAAACCTTAGAGGAAGTCATGCTCGTTCTCGACGGTGTGTATAGGACCCATTCACCTTAAGATTGGTTTGAATTTCACCGTGGCCGCACGTCGTTTTACGATGAATCGCTCCCAGGTGGCCCAAAAACGGTTACCACAGAAGGAACCGTGGACAAAATCCATTTTCATCCGAATGAAAAATGCCGAGTTGGCTGATATAGCAAGCATCTTAACTGATCGCGTTAGTCATATCATGCACGAGATTTTGGGCATGAGAAAGCTGTCCGCGTGATGCTCACACCGGAGAACAAGCGCAATCGTAAGACCTCTTCAAAGACGTGCTAGGCCCTGTTTAATCGAAATCCGGAGGATTATGGATTTATTGCTACACACCAGAGACCAAAGAACAACCGAAACAATGGGTCGGTAAACGTGCTCCAAAGAAGACGACGACCGTGCTTTTGGCCGGAAAGGTACTGACCACGGTTTTTCAGGGACGCGCGTTGAGAATATGAAGAAGGGAGCAGGAGCATACTACATCGATTTATATGGTAAATAAGAAGAAAAAACTACCACATTTGGCGAAGAAAAAAGAACACTTCTACCACGATAACGCACCGGCTCACACATTCGCAGTCGCCACAGCCAAATTTCTCGAATTGCACTACGAATTGCTTTCCCATCCTCCGTATTCTCTGGATTTGGCCCCCCGCGACATCCTTTAGTTCTCAAACCTTAAAAAATCGCTCGCCGGAAAGAAGTACGGGTATACTATAACGAGGAAGTCATCGCCGCTGCGGAGGAGTACTCTGCAGGCCAACAAAAGTCATACTATACGGAGGAGCTAAAAAAATTGCAGCACCGCTGCGAGAAGTGTATCGAGTTAAAGGGGATTGTATTGTAAATTGTCAAAACCTAAAAAAGTTGCGTTGTCATTTCTAACCCGGGTATTCATCAAACAGTTCTCATATATACGATAGGTATGACTGCGTGTTATCTTGAACTGATTTTGACAATATATTTCAATTCCCGCTAACTCTAACTGGTGTGCCTAGTCTTTGACTTATCTATGCCACCCCATTCCATTTCCATTGCATTGATTAATAAGCAATGAATCCATCGCCTTTGGAAGCATTTTCTAACCAATCCCATCGTCGTCTTCGAGTTGCGATACCTGCTCATATATGAAACTGACCTTCCTTCCGTCGAACTCCGTATCGAAAATGCGATTAGAGCGCCATTCAGTTCTGTACCCACATGGCACCACAGATCCAACATAGATAGCTAAAGCAATGGACTTGTCTGTGGTGCCTATGAATAAGTTGCTCATTCCCGCCGTTCGAAGCCGACAAAAAGTCGTAGGTTTAAATTTAAAGATTTAAAGTGCATAAAACGAGAACAAACTCCCGTCAACGGCTTTTTAACCTGAATTAAGCGCTGAAGATCAGTGTCAACGGTGCCAAAAAGCCATCAGAAATACCGCAAATGATGTGTTGAGCTTCACCCCACCAGTAAGGCACATATAGCAAAGAAAATCGTCTACGAAGACGCCCTTATAGAAAGACGAATACGGTTCGTTGGCCCTTCAACGAAAAAAGTTTCCATAAAGAGTGAGGTATTAAGGAAATGGAGAGGTGCTACCACTTGATGAACTGCTTTCAAAAGCTTCATTATTAACTAAAAGAACCCGTCATGCTGATAAGACGCGAACCCAACAAATAAGAGATGAGCAAGAAAATTTAGCAGAAAGGTCATAGTCTGTACTGAGGTTATCATACCGGATGCTATCGGACTGAAAAAGCTTCAATTTGTGCGATGAAACCAAGGTTTTCGCCTATCTAAGCATTAAGCTGACATACCGAACTCTCTATTTGTTGAGTTATGCAGTCTATTCTATTCATAAGGAAGAAGGCCTTCAAAACAAAAATTATAGAGGGATACGTCAATGAGACCGACGTAGCATTGTATTTGTCAATGAATTGACTGGCCCGAAGTGCGGTTTAGACTTCTGAAGATCATAGAAAAAAGCACAAGACTTTCTTATCCATATTTATCACCTCTCTATCTGTTTCAATGCTGTCTATTCATATAGACAAGCTTAACAGAAAATAGTGCAGTCATATTCGTCATCCTGGTAATATATTTAAGTTTATTTGCTGATTGTTGTCTGTCGAGAGGGTCTTGTTCCACATCGAGGCGATCAAAGTCGAACATTTTCCAAGGTATCACTTAATATTTTACACTCCTCTCCTTGACCTGATTGCCCAAAAAGCAATGGGTAATATCCAAATTCCTGTATGTTTAAAACAGCTGTCCAAAACTTCTACTTTGTGCTGTTCAGTTAAAGGCAAGTCGATATTTCAAACAAAAGGCCAACACCTTTGCGCAAAACAACCATAAATTTTGAATGATTTCTCCTCCAAAGCAGAATCCGAACTTCTTTTGCTACATTTCTCTTTCCTTCCAAAACAACAAATTCCACATAAATTCCCACTTCATTAAGACCGAAAAGCAATCCCATTTATTCAGACGCAGAAATTAAGCCCAAAACCGAAATCCGATAAAAATCCTCATCACTTATCCCTGTTCCACAGAGAGAATAAAAAAAAAAAAAGAAAAAAAAATTATAAAATTTACTACACCCATAATATTAGCAATTATCGGTTGGTTAATTTGTAGATTAAAAGCGATCTTCTAATCGGTGAAAGGCGGAGAGTAATCGTTAAATAATCCAATTACCAGTGCCGCGATTGATCTTCAAAGATCTTCAAAGAAAGGCGGCGCACCATCATAATCATAGACGCCTGATTGGTGCGTCGAGGTGCGAATTGACGTGATCGTCAAAGTAAGAAAGAATCTTTTTTTTTTTTTTTAAATCGTTCCTTCCTCCTAAAACATGATTTTAACATCGCACAACTCAAACACAAATACCACAATATCAGACTCTCACTTTTAGATGCTCGTACATTGAAATTCAGAAAACAGATGCCAGTAGCGGCATCATAAGATCGGTGATGGGGTTTTTTTTTTTTATTTTTTCCTTAAAAAACTTAAGTCACGTGGGTGAGAAAAAAGTGTGTAAATAAAATAAATTTATGCACAGAGAAATACTATGCAGCCAGAGGTTTGTGGCTGTTCCATAGAAGCGGTGGCAATGGCGCCTCTACGTGCCGTCGGTTATTTTTGATGAGGACTTTTTTATATGAAGGTACGAGCATCTGTACCTACGGTTTAATGTTGGTTTGAGAGACTCACAGATTCATTAAGGACTGTTAATAGTTCTTTATGTGCTATTTTTGCACCGTGATATGGGTTGATATAACCGGGAGCAGAGTCAGTTTTAGGGGCCTAGTACATATTTCCAGCTTGTTGCGGATGTAAGATGCTTCTAATACCGAACACCGCAGTTGTTTCCCATCGGGTTCAGTGTCTGGAGATGTCTGTCTGTCCCAAACTTCGTACTGGTTAATATATGTACATACTTCTTGTTCAACTGTTCTTGTTCTGTGTGCCTCTGTCGACTTATTCTCTGTTGGGTTAGTGGATTAGTGCATTACAATCGCTTTTGAAAAGTTGTATGTACAATCAACTTCCACCGTCGTCTCTGTCTGCACGACTTTGATGAGTTCTTTTATGGGGCTCCGATTTGGTTTGGCTAGAAAATCCTTAAGATGTTAAGATACAACATGTCAAACGTAGAGTTTTACTTGCTTATTCGGTTGACTATATCTACCTTAGTTTCACCTTCCTTAGAGACAGGAACATCTTAGGTATTAGGTGCACTTAATTCAACAACAATAAAAATAATATTGGACAGATTACACATCCTTGTCGCACGCCTCTATGGTTAAAGCGTGAAAAGTTTGAGCCTGAGTACACTTTTTCGGATTCTAAGCCGCCAACGAGGCAGAGATTGATACGAAATGAAGAAAACATAGCCGCCGTAGCAATTTATATCGAAGGAGACACAGAAATACCGATTTGGCGCGGATTAACTGAAGCTGGCACCGCCAGCGGGTCAACCCAGCTTATTTTACGGTTGGATTTGGGCATACATCTGTAATAGATTGTGCTGATGCAGGACAACGCTATGAGTTCGCTAATTAGGCACTGGAAATGTTGGTCGGAGATCAGAATTTTGGTCAAAAAATCATCTTCTAAGATGAGACACATTTTTGGCTCAGTAGCTGCGAGTATATCAACAAGCAATATTGCTGTTCCATTAGTGTTTTAAGCCAAGATTGACTGTTTGGTGCGGTTTATGGCATGGGGACATCGTCGGATCTTATTTTTTTTTTTTTTTTTTAAATGAGGAAGGAGACACCGTTTATTTCAATGCTCTCAGGTAAGGAGTGACGTTAACCGACTTTCTGTAGTCAGAGGTCGACAACATCGCCACAGGCCATACAAGTTGTGAAGGAGAACTTTTGCGACCAAGTCATCTCACGAGCGTTCATCAATTATGCGAGTTGACACCACTCGATTATTTTCTCAAGACGCTACGTCAAGTCCTTGGTCTACTCGAACAAGCCAACCACTTTGGACGATCTCGGCCATGCGATTTGACACAACTCGATTATTTTCTCCATATTTTTTTTCTGCCATTCATTTATTGAAGTACGTACCTCGTGCATTGAAAAATTTTCTACTGCTCGGACAGGGGCGCGCTTCAAAGACTCAACTAGAATGTCGAGTAGTGCAAGCTACAGCCTCCAGAACGGACCATAGTCTTATAAAGTAATTTTATGTAATTTTTGAGCACTGCTGAAACGGAGTCTTTTTGAAAGGTCCACCGTTTATTTGCGAATAATATTTTGTTGAGGGCTCCTCAACATTATTTAAAACGTTGACTCTGACCGAGGTTTTGAAGCTTTTCTCGCAGAAATGGAGCGACTTCCCATTAAACCATCACAGAAGCTGGGTGGTGACTATGTTGAACTCTCGAAACGAGTTCAAATGAATGTCGTCATGGCAGAGCATACATTGTATCATTCTGTTTGTTAGTCGATTCTTCAATGGCAAACATTTTTCCGCGGGCGTTCAAGGGGATTTACGAGTACGTACCCTTAAAATGCTTGCACTCCAACCCGCGTAATAAAATCAGGAAGAAAAGAAAGAAATGCACCGAGGTAAAGGAAACTTGTCTGCGCCCGTTCTTCGCGTACTGGCACAGTAAGGCTTTCGATTGCTTCCGTAAGTAAGTGGACGAGCTGTCTCTTTTATGCGCTGAATCAATCACATTTTAAGAGGCGCAACATGCTGATATCCATCTCACGAGACATGATTTTCTGCTGGCGCATCGGATTTCCATGAAGTTTCGTGTGATTTTCAGCGGACGCAATATCCGAAAGAATTCTTCTTTTTCGTAGACGTATTTTTGCAATTCAATTACGACTACACGAACTTTGCATAAATGTCGCTATTCAAATAGCAGTCAAGTTGGCTCTTGACTGACTTGGTTGACTTGGTTCTTGAGAATGAGTGTGTTCATTCCGTGTACCAATTCAATTGCTAGTACTAGTACAAATAAGCCAGGTAAATTCTCTATTAAATGGCTTCCCAAGATCTAACAGTAGGTACAGTGTGGTTCAATATTCCACCAACTGTTCGATAATAAACCGCAGGGTCTTGATGTGGCCGACACAAGGGGATTTTGATTGAAAACCTGCTTGCTCGGCATCGGATGTGACCTCAACGTATACGCTCAATTACTTTAGATATTATTTTGGAAAGAGCATCTACATTTTCCGCACTCTATGTATAAAACTTCCTTGTTTTCGTGGTTGAATGATTATTCCGGTACTCCAGTCTTCGGAGTAAAACTGAATTTCCTGGTCTTTATCTAGCATTGGATACTGCTAGAAGATACACTGAAGATACTATTGGTACTTCTTCAAAAGTTCCACTAGGATACCATTAGATTCTGCCGAATTTTCGTCCTTAAGCACTTCTGTTACGTTAGTGATCTTTACTGGAAGCCGAGGAATAGGGGCAATAGTTACTTCGAACGTCTTATTCTAACTTGGTTACATATCTCTGGCGAATATATGACTATGTACCGAAGCGAAATGTTTTCCTTATCTACTAAGTTGCTCCCATCCGAGAGAAGCAATAAATTTCAAGGTTTTACCATATGTTGTTGTCTAGAACCGTGATCATCTTTGCGAAAGATTTTCCCTGAAATTTGACTCATGGGATCGTTCGATGTACCTAGAAATTATTGCGATGTGACGGAGTCATTATGTATGAAAAATGTATGGTTTATGTTGTTAAAACGTGGAACTGAAGCATCTAGATAACAAGTTCGCTATAATGGTTTAGAATTCCCTCGCTAACAAGTAGGCCCTGGTAACTTATATAATGCATGCCGTCATGATCACAATACTTGGTCGATCTCAAACATAATTACTAGATATTGCATTTTATATGTTCACAGAACACGGATTTGTACGCGATGTACAGAAAGGAAGGAAACTGTTGCATCTGAAGTTGGCATAGTTTGAGGGTATCCATTTTTCAGAATGGGATAAAAGATATTTATAGTACATACTTCAATCCAACCATATTTTGCAGATTAAGTGATGTATAATTGTTATTGAATCAAATCCAGTTGAACTAACTAGTCTGGACTAGTCGTGGACTTGGTCCACCAATATCCTCATTATCGACGGTTGTGTTCACCATGCTTTTTGGAATTCTTATGAAGAGAACGGCCTATGAATTATAAAGAGGCGACCCTTTTCTCTTAATACACTTGTGCCAACGCTTTTTCCAATCCTCGAAGCACTTTTTGGTATAGCCTTGAACTCTTCCAACGATGCCGTTGTTATTTCCTCAATCGTTGCAAATCTACGTCCTTTCATAGGTCTTCTTGGTTTTGGGAACAGGAGCAGTTTTTCGTCACCAGTTGTGATCCTTTTGAGCAAGTCCGGATCAACATTGACGTTATTTAAGAGCTCCTGAGCGATGCTCATGCGACGGTTCTTTTGTTCAAAGTTAAGAATTTTCGGAAAAAACACATGTCTTATGCCGAAAACATTCGAAAAAGTTGCATGACATGAGCCGACCAATATGCCAACATGCTTAGCAACTCCCCTTATGGTCATTCGACGATTTTTTAAAACAATTTTCACAGCTTCGACGTTATCATCTTTTGTTGATGGGCTGCGGTGTCCAGAACTAGGTTCGTCATTGGCATCTTTTTGGCCATCTTGAAAGGGCTTGTACCACTTGTAAACAAGTTTTTTTCTTAGAGCAGACTCACCGTTTGTCAACATTTCAAGTGTTTTAGAACACTTGATTCCATTTTTTACACAAAATTTGATGCAAATTTTTTGCTCCATTTTTTATAACAATTGAAAATAGCCAAGCACACCAAAACATGTCTAACCGTCTAGTTTCTGGATGTTGAGATGTAGAAAACATTTCTTCCTTTTGATGACATTTAATCTCACGGTCAAATCGACTGTTTATTTTCGAATGTAGTATTTTGCATGTTGTTTTTACTAAGCCGTTGCAAGTTGCTGAGGGGATTGCTAGGGCCTTTGTGTATGTTGAGATGCCAAATATTTATATTAATCACGTTGAGATTCTATGCCTGACCCAAAATCGATTAGCTTGAGCCTATTTTAGACATTTCCCGTTTCTTTGGTTGAGAAGCTCGTTGCTTATCATGCTTATGTTCTTAGCTAATTCTTTGTATAGTAAACACCATAGTATTCGTTCTATGTTTCCATTCTTCTTTTACCTTTCCAAACGTACTCTTTGAATGGCATAACCTTCGCTAGTCATTCTTTATGATCATGTCAGGTGGACACCCGACAGTCGCTGTAATTTTTCTGTTTATTGGGTTCGTCATTGGACATTGATATCAAATTTTGCTTAGCATTTTTCAATATATTTATAAGATGTGCCTTGGTCGAGCAGTTAATCCTAGTTAATAACTTGGATAATCACATTCTTCGAAAGATAGTGCCCCTAGTTGGGTATTTGTTTGTTTAGATATTGAAGAGAGCGTTATTAGTAGCCGAAATTACGAATTTTCATGAAAATATAAGGTGATTCATCATGAGGTTTGATTTTCAATAGGTTTTTTTTGACAGATCATGCGTGACTCTTATCAAACTGCTTTATCATCATACAAAGACTTACACTACAACATCGTCTCCAAATTATTCAGCTGTATTACGAAATCAGCGTTCTGTGAGAAATGTTTTTCGTGCGATTCAAGGAACTTACGGTGCGCATAATCGACCTACTGAAACCACTATTGCCAGTACCATTCGCAAATTTGAGTCCCAGTAAATGATACTCGACCGGCTAGACCACATCCAGCATGTAGTGAAGAGACTATAGCAGCTGTAGCTGAGAGTGTACGCGAAGACCCTGACGAATCAATTGGTCGTCGTTCTCAGTAGCTTGGTATGGCGTATTCGACAACTTGGCGTATTTTACGTAAGGATCTCGGCTTAAAAGCGTATAAAATTCAACTTGTGCAAGGATTAAAGCCAGGCAACTTGAATTTGCGTCAATGAGAATCCGGTGTTTTATCGTAAAATTTTTTTTCAGCGATGAAGCCCATTTCAGGCTCAATGGATACGTTAATAAACAAAATTGCTATATTTGAGCTGATGAGCAACCCGAAGAGTACCAAGAGCTACCATTACATTCATTAAAAACAACGGTATGGTGTGGTTTACGGGCTGGTGGAATCATTGGTCCATATTTCTTCAAAACTCTCTCCCGTTGAGCTCTGGTTTTAACAAGACGGTGCTACGAGATATAAAGCGCTTAAAACAATGGACTTGTTGAGAAATCATTTTGGTGTGCACTTAATGTCACGATTTGCTACGGTAAATTGGCCGCCTAAATCGTGCGATATAACACCTTTGGACTATTTTCTCTGGGCATATGTAAAGTCTCAGGTGTTCAGGAATAAGTCAGCTCCGATTGACGCTTTGAAAGACAACATTACTGGTGTTATTCGCGAGAAACGAGTCGCTATGCTCGAACGAGTCTCCCAAAATTGGACCTTCCGATTGGAACTCCTCAGACGTAGTTGTGGCCATCATTTACATGATATAATTTTCAAAAAGTGAATGCTATGAATTATTCTTTTAACCGATAATAAAAGTTGTAAGTTCGAACCTATGTGTTTTATTTTACATTATAAATCAAACCTCACAATGAATCACCCTTACACTGACAAGAGGCAGACAGTGATTGGCGAGCGCATCATAATAAACGCTGGTTTGCAGTTCTCTCTAGGTAATTGAGAACTTCTAACTAGCAGAACTAAATATTAACTATTCACAACAGCAAATTTTTGAAGAAGAAACTTGTAGGCGTCGCCGGATTAAAATGTACAATATTATGCCAACGCTCAAAATTATCTTTCGAAAAACTTGGCTTGTTGTTGACGTCTAGTCAACTACTCATCTTGCTTCATTTTTGTTAATTGAAAAAATTAATTTCTTTCGGGCGTGGTTGTGATTCGAACACCGGATCTTCCTTTTGGTAAGCCAGTCCACTACCACTTGAGGCACGGCCACCCTAGTTGTAGGTTGGTTGTTAGCTAAATATGGCAATAAATTAGAATCTGCAACAGGTCTTCGAATGCAAAACAGTAACAGTATTTGTGGTGTGATTTAGTCTATGAAACATTTTGAATTTGTCGCTAATAATCATAATATGGCTACCTGTCAATGCTGGCGAAGCGGTCAGGAAGTTTTCATGAAGATCAATTCATCATCCTCAATTCATGTCAAACTTTAAGTCAGTTTATTGCTGATTCCAATTAATTTAATTTGGTACCCGCTTTGGGCCTGTTAAACCATCTTCTACGAATAGGCAAGTTTCTTCAAATGCTAAAGATACCAAGAATGTGAATGTATCACAACATCGTCGTGATTTCATAAGTCCAGCCACTTTTGCAAAGGTGGTGTTTTGGAAAATGATTTGGAAAGACTGCTCTATAAGGTTCCATTCTATCATATTTGATCTTGAAAAAGCAAAAAATCTCTTTCGAAAGCTATATACCATACAGCTTGACATTGGGATTTCCTTTAACAGAGTCTCTTTTAGCAATATGATCGTTTTGTCCATTCTACAAGGCATCCGAAACACTATGGAACACCTTTGTCTTTTACGATATGGCTCCGTCATTCAGTTGAATCAATCACTACAGGGCCATGGGTAACATCATACACTTGTAACATTTGAAAGAGAAGCTTCGATCGAGGCTTATTTTGATCAATTGCTGAGGAACTTACAAAACTTCCCCATGTACCAAGGCCAGTACATGGCCTAAGATTGCATATTCATTCTAATTCAACAAACTTCTATGGTAATTGCTGCCATGATTTTTTGCCACTATTTGTGCACTAATTCTCAGACCTAAATTAGTTCTTGGCCTCTCGGGAAATAAACTAATAAATACCTCTTTCATTTAGCATTTGGGATAGTGAAACCCCGTTGAGACTATCATACCTGGGGGTGGTAATAGTCAATCAGGAAAAACTAAAATAAATAAATTCCAGCTAGGCGGCTTTCTCTACTTTCCATCTGTCCACCCAGGGTCGCTCAAAATGAGTTTCATATGTTTGGATGGAATTGGGGATTCTACTGTGACAGGTGACATTGTAGGCGACACATAAATTGTCGCCAAATAGACTTGTCTTTTACCTTACGGCAAACTACTCACCAGTGAGTGCAGATACATGAAAAGTATTTAGGACGCCAACACGGGGTGCGCTTTAAATAATTAAAATAATTTTCCATCGGATTTTATTTTAATGTAAAGTGTCGCGTCCCGGCTCGAATACAAAAAAGCGTTTCGCGATATACTCGTATTCATGTTCGAGATTCGGTTCGTTTTGGGGAACTATACTCGTATCTATAGGTATAGTGGTGGCCTGCTTTTGATTGGAAATTCATCTCATAAAATTCATTTGATCACGTGATGCGATTTATACAGATTGCACAGCTCTCGATTTATGTATGTCCGGAGAGTGTGCGTTCGATTGGTTTTTGTGTTCGACATTGACATAAATTATATACGTAGCGACATCTCGTTGTCGCCCTTTATGGTCGTCATTACGGATGGTGACTCAGGATGATTCCATTTCTGTCGCTCATTTTGTCGATAATTATCTTTGCGCTGAGGTCTCTCGGTTTTTCTGTCAGTTGTCAGTTGTTGGTTTTTATTTTATTATTTTTCCTTCTCGTATTTTCCGCTCTCCGCTATTAAATGCAATAAACATATTTATTTATGTGACAACAAGCGAAATTGAATTATCCTTCTTAATTTTTTGGAATAAGAATTGAATGGAAGGATATCAGAGTGTATCCAAAGGGGGATGACGTTTAAAAAGAGCTTTTAGTGGGTTAAAGTTGTGTGGGGGTGCTGCTTTTAAATGAAGGTAATACGAAGAGTTGACAGTTGAATGGATACGCACGAATGTGTTGCCTTAAAACGATGCCAGGATTTAGGAATCGATGTATCATTTTGAGGTTGGTTAGACAACTGAGATTTTAGCTCAACTCTATGGGCCACTGCTTTTGAGGAAAGAAGTTAGCATGCTTAAATTTACCTCAGTCATAAAAGATGTTGGGAACACAAAGTATCTTGAGTTTCATAAAATCAAACAAAAAGCTATTAACAAAAAAACAAGAGAGACATTGATGTGTTTCAACAGCGAACTTTAGATGAAATTTTCATGGGAATTGAGGCGAGTTAAACGGAGGTTAAAGGTGAGCCAACAGCTGGTGTGAAAGTTTTCATTAAATTAAATACAAATATAGTATAAGTGGAACACAACATCGTTCATGTGACCACCACGACTTCTGTTGCAAGCGACCATCCGAAGGTCAAAATTATCGGATATTATGTTTGAGATCCTGAATTGTTGCTGGTTTATTGGCATAGAAAGAAGCCTAAAGATGTCAAATCTCATGCCCTTGAAGACCAATTAACTTCTCCTCTAACCGAAATATTGCGATCTTAAAATTTCGTACGCAATAAATTGATTGATTGATGGTTTGTGTGGATGGTACCAAACCCAATTCATTCAATTTTGGCAATAAATAGCCGGACAACATGTTACGGTAACGTTTTCAATTCACTGCAACTGTCTAATCTTCGTTAGAAGTGCAGGCCAATAGGTTGCACCCTACAGTGACTTTTTTGGGATGCATTGGTTTATCGTGAATCTCGTATGGGTTTTTCGGTCCTAAGATATGGGCATCGTCGGCGATTCAACATCTAGTTAACATCGGCGACGTCGTAGATGGTCCAAAAGCTTCAATTGTTGTGTAATTTGGATTTTATAGGAGTGCAAAGGAAGATAAATTTTTGAAATTCGCCGTAAAGTGCAATAAGTGTCAAAGTGCCTGGCTGGTTTTGATGTCTCTGTGTGTACGTGCTAGCCGAGCATGCTGATATGAAGTTTAACCTGATACCGAACCAGTTCCTTCAAAACGCTTCATAATTGCACGAATTTCGGACTCACTAGGGTAATTATTTTGACCGAAAAGTTCACGAATTTAACGAAATGTTACTTTTAGAGATCGCCCATTTTCTTTATGACTAAAATTACCAGATTGTTTGACATCTGTTAAAAAAATCAACCACATTGAACTCAGTAAATGACAGTAATTGACAGCCAACATCAACACCATCTCTTTGCTCAACCTTTACGTACAAATAATTTCTTAACCTACGTTGTGAAAGACTTGAAGTAAAGATAAGAGGAAGGGAAAAGTAAAGAAGAGGTAATAAAGAGGAGATACGCTTAGGACCCATGTGATGATGTGGAGAGATTTAGGGTTCATGCACTTTTAAATGTGGATGGATTTGTAATAGTCTTGATAAATGATGCTAAGGAGTTCTATAGCTAAATAATGTAAACAAAATTATGCCCGATCAGTCAAAGAATACTTCTTAGAAGCTGGAAACTGGTTGAGTATTATATTTCACTACAAGGTTGGCGCAAAAAACGATGTGCTCGCCTTGATACTGTTGGGACAACGGATCTAAGACTTCTGCCAAAACTAAAATGAAATAATAGTTTCCTTAACGAGTACCATCAGAACTTAAACAATCAGCTGATCGCACTGAATAATTCTTCGTTTAGAGGACACGCTCGAAGTTGTTATATCACCAACTCCTAGGCAGCGCGAAACTTAAGAAAAATGGTTCCACTATGACTGCGAAACTGCCACAAAGACGTTTTTTTTGCTGTTGTACCGTATTTATAACAATTCTTACTTCAGGCTTAGTTACGCAGCCGTCAAACAGTACAAGAAGCTGTGCTCGGGAAAAAAGAAAGCATATTGCATGAGTATCATCGCATCGTCCAGTAAACAGATCAAAGTAATCACAAGGCTTCTTCTAAATGTTTAATGGAATGCCATCCACTTTTAGTGGCCCTTGATAGTAGACCAATTTCTCAAAGCAGATTTCACCGTGCAAGAGCTCTTGGCAAGAGTAGGTACAACAAAGTTAAACAAGGCAGCGGATATTGACAGAACACATTTAAGTTCTTTAAAAATTCCACACTGGAGTTTATCTCGAAGCTAACTGATTGCTACAACAAGATCTTTTAGAATTGCGAGATTCCATCGAGCTTCCGGTTTTCCGGAAAACTACCGAGGTATATCTTTCTTAAATATATCAATGAAGCCTTATGGAGGGGATCGATAATAGCCCACTCAGCGAGTTTGACGTAGGCTGCTCAACAACAAGCCTTAACTGTGTTTCTAGAGGAGTGAAATACGCACTCAGCTACAGGTTACGCAGTCATCCGTAAATGCGACCAATGTCAGAATTGGTGTTTTTGTAGCCAAACAAACTATGATTTATTGTGTAGCCAAGGCTAGTGACTGATTCTACTACATTTAATTTAAAATTAAATTTAAAATTAATTAGCTTCTCGCACTCATTTGTGTTTCTCACTTTGTCAATTCTTACCGTCCTGAACAGGGCCTACTATTTATTGCCAGTTCCGAATGGCTCTCCTGAGAAGCTTTTTCATAGGCAGAATTTGACTTTCGGAGGTTTGCCATTGCCCGTCGAAAGAGTGATGACAATTTGAAAAATGCTGTTGAGTTCATACCGGGATTCGATCCCAGGTAGGTTGGCGTGACAGACAGTGAACCAACTATCGCCACCACTATTTTATAATTATGAAAGTATAAATCAGGTAACACATTCAGAATACCACTGACTTTGTTGGATTTAGTTGTAATCCGTTTTCAACTGACCAAGTATATACATGTTCCAGCTCTTCATTTACCAGAAGAACGATCTCATCAAGGTTACAGGAAACAAAGTGTAACAAGGTTACACGGATGAAAAATATTTTACAAACATAATAGAATAGTAACGGTCCCAGAATTGAGCCCTGTGGAACACCTTGTTTCGTTTCGTCTAGAAATAACTCTTTGTGATCTATAGTACCATAGTGAAAACTTTTGACAAACGTGCTAAGCTCTAAAACCAGATAGCTGATCACTTATTGCTCAGTGGTTTGTTTTGCTATTACTTTCTCGAGGACCTTTGATAAGCAAGGAAGAATGCTCTAACAGAGAAAGTTGGTGTTGTTATGCACCAGATAATTGCATGGGTGTCTCATCTCACCAATTTGATGTAGAATGAGCTTGAAAAAGCGTATTGAAATATTATCCTCAGCAATGGAATTGGATTAAAGAGCTGTTATGCATTGAACAATATCATTTTCTATTGCTAATTCGAGATAGAGGGGGTATAGACTGCGTATTTACAGTACGATTGATATGCGTTGCTGTTGCAGACATCGATTTTACGTAAATTACTTCAGAGCTTCTTTGGGAGAAGTGTGGTATTTAAATTGGAAGCTATTCCAGGTTATTACGATTTCCTAAGATGAAAGGCATTCGGTATTTTGGTGATACCCTATGCAAAACCTTGTCTCAAGAAATATGCTTGCTTAGAGACGTGTTCTTCTAAGATTTTGACAGCAAGAGGAGCAAGGTCTTTATTCAGCTGTTTTGTTGTAGGTGAAGATGACTGTGTGGGTTGAGTGGGTGTTGATGGAAGATATAGCGAAGAAATTTGGAATGGGAACAAGAAACAGGTTGTGCAACGGAAAATTTTTATGTTAAAACAAAAGTCTTTATTGAAAATTTTGTATTTTAATAACCCGTAAAGCTTCAAATCACCAAACGCTAAGGTTATATACGAATTTTAATTTATTTTTTATGTTACCACACCGTTTATTCGTGGCAGTTATATATTTTGATTGGAACTGTGTCCTTTTGCTTTTGGCTCAATTTTGAGATTCTACTGAAAATTCGCTCCATATATTGTAGATCGATGACAAGGTTACCCTAAAGAGAAGAATTTCGGAAGTCTTGTACAAAGTCTAACGAACACTTTTATACTTTTGCCGACTGAAGCGACCTTCAACTATCCACCCAGTCATCGATTGGGAAAAATTTATTTTTCACAAAACTGATTTGAATATATGCACCTTATGCATCATTTCAATTAGACGTGTAGTACCCACCTCCCGCTACTCACATTGTCACCTTTTCAAATCCAATTAGTTGGAAATATCACACGCGCAATTAAAAAAACAACACTTGCTCGTAATATTTCTCAAATTAGCTTTGATTATGATTTAATGAAATAAAAAATAAATTTTATCAAATCATCAGAGAGCTATATGAATGGGCGTAAAGGCGAACGAATAGTCGGGTTGGCGGTCGAACTGGCGAATGGTTCAATTGTTAGACTGACGAACAGACGCCTCCGCTCTAGTTTTGCAAATTTCATTTCAAATATGTGCTGCAATAAATCCACCTACGTTCCATCAGAGCCTAATGATCGACTGCTGGCAATCAGCTTTCCACACAAATTGACTCACACTTGTGTGTTGTGTGGTGCGGCTAATTATTATTGTGGCCTACATGTGAACGCATAAATAAATTTTCCAACATCTCCCACTACATATACACACATGTATTCCTATATAATTGATGAAGTATTAGGCGCTAGACACTAACCACTTTAGAGACCGTTTTTGCGATTTAATTGGAAAATTGCTTCTTCTTCGTTTTTGAGGGGTCTGATTTATGGACTTCTTCATTTGAATAGTCTGGAATTTGAGCTTCCATAAATTGAGCCAAGTAGAATATTTCCGACTAAACTCATGAACAAGGTGATCTTTCTAAACATTCCGGAGTTAAGGCGTCCAAAGATGAGTATATTAATGAATTCTATTTTTTTCAGAAAAAAATCATAAGCCGGAAACACCAGTCTCGTTGAATCATCTAAGTCTCACAAATACGATTGTCTACGTAAATTGCACTTAGCTAAATAATATCTACCTTCCTGTCTAATTAGTCAGCGTATCTCAATCAACTTCTTTGCTTTATGTACGTTAAATGCAATTGCCAAATGTATTCTGAGAGAAGTACTCCACAGGACTAGAAATCAAAAAAAATTTTTTGACTACAGAAACCTATGAAGGAGCAGAAATATCAAAAAGAGCATTCCCAGCTTTGCATGATTGGCAGACTAACGTTCTAAATCATATCTGTGTTCTCCTAATAATATTTCTTTTTTTCAAGCAATAACCGTGTCTAAATGCTCCTGTGTATTTGGTGGCTTCCTTTCAAGAAATTTTACTTACAATGACATTCTAATTATCAACTTTCTTGAAAAAGCCAATCTACTTGTTAGGTTCACTTCGCAGTCAGTTCTACGCGTGTGACATATTTCAGTTTATACTTCATGGAATCGAATTTTCAATTAGACCAATCTGCTTCCCCATTTCTGAAGTAGATGATATATTCTCCCTTTTTATGAGAAAGTATTCTTGAACGTTTGGAAAGCTTGGGGTTTCTTATTTTATCAATCCTACTTTACACGAAATTTAAAAAGATGGCAATTGCATTTGTGAAGTCTATCTCCAAAAAAGTGAATCTTGTTTTCTTTCCTCCCTCAAACTTCTCAAAGAACCGGGAGAAGTCCTACAAATGGAACCGAAGTCTACAACAATCTGGCGAGAACATAATAGTTTTACTTGATATTTCTAAGGCATTTGACGGAGCTGGGCATCAGGCGTCGAAACAACGTGAATTTGGGGTCAACGATACCTTTCGGGATACACCTTTCGGGCACACATGCTGGTATGCCCCAGGGGTCCGTTTTGTTTTCGATACTCTTTTAAGTCTGTGTTAATGTTTGACACTTCTAATCAAGGTATATTCTTTTGTTTATGACAATACTCTCTGATTTTTATATTTGTTCCCGAACTCATGTCCCTACTCTTCGGAAGTAGTATGGGAACGACGTTGTGTGTTAGAATCTAATTGGAGAACCACTAACACAGTGGTATTAAATCGTGGATAAACTAGCGACTTCACATATAACAAAAAAGTGATCCACTAAACTACATGATCTTGGAATCCAATCCATAGGTCGAATACGCGAATTTATGCGCTCAACGAATGTTTTCTTCAATTAATTGATTGTGGCGCTTTGTGATATGTTTCGCGTTTTACTAAAGTCACAGATGCTTCAAATGTTATTCAACTGCAGAACATAAATATCAATTATCATGTATCTATAGCACTCTCCATTAACTGAAACGTTCCGAAGGGCATGATTTTTGAAGGAATATGTATCAATATTTCAACAGACCACTAAACAATGTCTTTTTGTGGATGCATCATAATATTGACGTTAGCCATTCTTTTAACTGAAAGGCTAGCAAAGTTGGAAATTAAATTCAAGAGCAATCTCGTTGTTTACCCAGTCATCGGTCAAGTTCTTCCCGCAAAATGTCCCATAGAGAGAATGGACACAACATTCAACTTTTTCAAGTATTTTTCAATGCTACGGTTTGCAGTAGCAACAGTTTTTTAAGTGAATACTGTACGATGTTTATACGGATGCGTACTCGTATTGTTAATTGCAATACGCGTAATGCAAAAATATTTCATAATTATTCAAATTTCTTGCCCTGATGGACGATGGACTATGTAAAATATACGTAGCACACCATAAGTTTCTCAAACTGAATCAGAATTTTTGAAAAATTAAGCAGTTGACAGTTGCTAGCTGTTAGCTTATCAAATTGCATATCAGTGGAGAAAGCAAGATAACAATGCTCTAAAAAAAGCATACATCTGGTCAGGTGCGATATTACCTCCTACACTTGCTAGATAGCATTCAAACGGGTTTCAAAAGACTTATAGGTGATAACGACGTGGATACGTTATCCCTCATCGGATAGAGAGTATCAAATTAAAGGAAAATGCGAGCTCCGAACCGAGCTTTAAAGAGGCTGTCAGGGTTGAAAAAGATTTTTGTCGACAGAGGAAAACCGAAAAATGTACAAACCAGACAAGAAGGACTTCAACGTCTTTCTTAAGCCTGTAAAATTCCAATACGACCAAAAACTGAGACAAAAAATACTACAACGTCCCAATGGCAGTAACAATTTTTGGTCGATCGTCAAAAACATTACAAATGCTGCCTCATCTTCCATCCCAACGCGCATTTACAATGAGTTTCCATCTATCAGCTCTTTCGACAAGGCCAATCTGCTTGCTGTATACTTTGCGGCCAGTTCAAAACTTTCAGATTATGCTTTATACCCGCCTACACTTAAGTGCGCCGAATCCATTTTCGCACTCGTGTAGTAGCAAGAGTATTTAAAGATCTCAATACACTCAAATCTGCTGATCTAGATGGTATATCTTCTCGTCTTCTGAAGAAGTGTTCTTCCACGCTGGCAAAACCACTACATCATCAATCCTACTCTTTAGGGCTCTTTCTGAGCAGGTGGAAAACAGCATTTGTCCCTAAAAAAGACGAATTTTCTTCTGTTTTCTCCTACAGACGTATTGCACTTACGTCCCTTCTTTTAATGGGAAAGAAACGCGAAAACTTCTTAATGACCAGCAGTATGGTTTTTGTAGCAACAAGTCCACTGGTGATTTGATGGCATTTCTCCCCGAAAAGTGGAACCATAGCAAACATCATTAAAATAAATCATAAATAAATAAATAACTTGATATTGATATTTTCTAGATATTTCTAAAGCATTTGACAGAGTTTGGCATTAGGGTCTCTTGTCGAAAATGCATGCTTTTGGAATCGACGAACCTCTTCTTCAATGGTTAAAAAATTACCTTTCGGATCGTTCAATTCAAGTGGTCTTGAATGGTTTAAAGTCTGATATTCATGAAATAAATGCTGGTGTGCCCCAGGGTTCCGTTCTGTCCCCGAAACTCTTTTTAATTTTCATTAATGATCTCTTATCTGCTACTTCTTATCCAATATATTCCTTTGATGTATACTCTGCTTTTCATATTCGTCCTCTGATTCACGTCAATTCCGCTTCGACTTCTTCGGCTGTAGAACGGGAACGCCAGATTGTGTTAAGCTCCATCAATGCTCCAATGAAATTCTCAATAGCATTGCTGCCTTTCAAACATTCCACAGTCCACCTTTGGACGTACTCTGAAATATCGTGAGATAAGGCAGTGTCTTGACGAACTCTTTCTCCTCCAAACATTCATGTACGTATACATGCTGTATGCAAACCTTTTCACGAATGCTCAGCTCGTACGTTACTTGTATCTCAAAATTTAATATGTCTTAGAATAACTGTTGACTCGTGCGCTCATGTTTCATCTCTTTCACTTATCACTCTGTCACGGTTGGTTTCAAAAGTTCTATTTGCATAAATTGCGTTGCCACTTCGCAATTGAAATAATTTCCATGAATATAGTCAATGGAACGACCCCCAATAATTGAAAAAGTCACCAAGTCATACATTCAACATTCCCCCATATCACTGAAAAACTCACAACCGTCTACATTCATCCTCCGCAACATCACAATCATTGATTTAAAAAAAAAAACAAAAATCGAAAACATCATTGCTGGACTCAAAGTTCAAATATCGACTGAATGCCGTGACAGATTCGGAGAAAGGGTCACTCCTGCGGTTTTCAAAACATAACTACTGATAACCAGGCAAACAAAAAAATTTAATAGAAAATTTGTGTGGGTTTTTTTCAACGGCTTTTATTATTCCTATTATTCTGATTGTTGAAATTTTTAGAATAGTAGTTTTTGCCTCTTTTTTGACAGAGCACATCAACTAACATTGTTTTTAATGGTTCAGTTGACAAGTGGGCTTATCGATGAGGAGCATTCTAAATTTAAACGATGCGTGCAATAGGTGCTACACTTTTCAGAACTGTACATGCGAAATTGTTTTCATGAAATGCGAACTTCGAAAACCATACTTTCGTTTGCTTTGCTTAAACAGTTTTTACTTTTTAGTCGCATTTCCGTGTTTCTCTTATTATGTAACACATGTACTTAAAGTCTTTAAAGTTGCCTACAACCCATGCGATAAAATATCTGTGCTGTGATAATTTCTAAGCCAAATTAATGACCTTATCTAGCGTGTTCGATAAAAGCGGAAAATAACCGTTTTATTTTAAGCAGGAAGTGCTGTATATTTTGTCTAGTTTATTCAATTTACAAATATGAACGACAACTTACTAAACATCCAACTTTTTGTAAAGGCCTTTTCCTTCAATTAGGATCTTGACAGATATGACTACGATGATGTTTCGGTTCTGTTATTGTCTTGAAGGAGCCAATCCTTTTTTTTTATAATCTGCGCGCGCTCAATTTTTTTAAGCACCCTTGAAATGCTTGTACACAGCGCGTCCGAAAGAAAATTAGGGAGGAAAGAAAAACAAGTACCGATGAACGTTGGTTTTAAATGTTTGAAGGTTATAATGAATAAGAAATGGAGAGCTGGTCAGGACATTCCATAAGCGAGTTGTACGGCTTAGAAAGGAATCACGATATTTTAGAGCATGTCCGAAAGTGGGCTTGTAAGTGTACTGATGAGTGTTCATAGCGATTCGGGCATTACGGTTAAAAGTTTGAAGATGCGGAATGTTACTGGCGATTTCTATGGAGCACTGGTGATGGAAATAACTGTAATAAATAATAACTGACTGATATCAGTATCACCTATGAATTTTATCGCACGGTTTTAAATCCTATCTACCAGCTGCAGAGATGTTTTAGGAGCGCCTGACCAAAGGAGGCCAGGTCAAAAGGGGTGAATTATTTCTTACATAACTTTAGGAAACCTAGACATTTCGCAGCAGTTTTCTAACGTAAGTTGTCACTAACACTTATACCTTGAATGGAAAGTTTTTCGGTTTCGACGATGTGTGTCACATTCATGGATAATGGCTAGGTATTTAAATTTCGCTTTAATGACAGCTCTGTTCATTGTTCCCCAATTGGTTATGCTGTTAATAGCGAAATTTAATGAGCTTAACATACGCTGCCGTTCACGTTTTACAGCCGAAGAGCAGAAACGTGAGCCCAGGAACGAATAAAAAAAGCAGAGAATACAGTGTAGGAGACAGAATGGATCCTTGGGGTACACCAGCATTTATTTAGTGAGTATTAGACTTGAAACCATCCAAGACAACTTGAATGTATATATGTGTTTAATATATTGAAAAGAGGCTGAGCTACTTTCCCGGGTGCTTGCATTTCACATATATCTATCATATTGATCTACGGGGTACTTAATTCGTCTAACCTACTAAAGGCCACAAGCAATCGCCTAGGCGATGTTAAAAGACCTAATACCTCAATTACAGTCTTAATGCGGGGATGGATAATTTTATAAAATTTTTAATTAATCTATTAAGACCCAGTTAGATTTCGTGGGTTAACGTTCAATGAGATAGGTTACATTATAGTAGGAGACTCAATGTTAAAAGTCAAAAGTAATGAATAAGAAATATATCATCAACTTTACGACGTCTTCTAAGAAGTTGATATGTTGAAGCTGTTGATCCAAAGTGGGCCTCCTAAACCAAAAATGGATGTCTTTGCTGTACAGATTTTATGCGACTCCGACCAGCTTGATGAAAACAAGTGCCGTGAGAAGTGTGTACGAAAATTCAGTTTGTTGTCACAGGTAACATACTAGGTGTCTTCAAGGTGACTTTATGTTTTTATAAACAAAATGTTTATTTATTCATCAATAGGACAACATCTCCTTCAAAGTTATCCCGCTCAGATATAATAAATTTGTATCTTCGAAGCACTTTTTATAAGCACTTTTTGGTATAGCCTTGAACTTTTCAAGCGATCTTGTTTTATTTCCTCAATCGTTGCAAATATCCATACCTTTATAAGTCTCTTCAGTTTTGGGAACAGGAAAAAGTCACATGGGCCAAATCCGATGAATATGACCCTTTTGAGCAAATCATGATCATCATTGACCTCATTGAGGAGCTCCTAAGCGATGTTCATGCGATGGTTCTTCTAATCAAAATTAGGAAGTTTGGGAACCAACTTAGCTGACAAACATCTCATGCCCAAATCATCTGAAAAAATTGCATGACACGGGCCAACCGATATTCAACATCCTCAGTTCGACGATTTGCCAAAACAATTTTCTTCAGACCTTCGACGTTATCACCTTTTCAAAAGTCACCTTACCTTTTCAACACACTCCTTTAAATCGCATTCATATTTCTGTCATCATGGAAACATGTTAGATATAAATGAAGTGAGTCTAGGGTAAGATTTATTCGAATCTAAGTAAAAGTAAGGCATTTGCTAAGATTAAGCCCAAGCAATCTTTTCCGGCACCAAGTGAAAAACTCATGTAGTCTTCTTGCTGCAAAAACCAGTCAAAGGCAAACGAAATCTGCAGAAAGATTTTGATATCATCTGCATACTTGTATACTGATATAAACAATTTAACAATGATAGGGTTAACATCGTCAATTCTCAGAAATGGATAACAGAGGAACGCGATGGCCTTATTGAGATACCAAGAAGAGGATGCTTATGGGCTTAGATACTGTGCACCAAAGATCTTTACAGTTTGTGTTAAGCTCTTCTTGACGAATCGAGATCATAACATTTGCTTAAGTAGTTTCATCGATACTTATAGAGTTGGTCTTATCATGTATAAGATATAACGAACATTTTCATATATTCTGCGACCTCGTTAGAATTGGTAATTGAACCATTGGGAGAACCATAGAATCAATAAAAGGAGGTGAAAAGATTTTAGATTCAATTTGAGTTTTTGGGGCTTGAATTGGGGAAAGATTGAGGATGTGGGCATAAATTAAATTTGGGTAAGTGGGTGTCTTTCAAGCCACGTTATCAGAAATAGGGTAGTGTGGTTATTTATCTTGCTGGAAGTAGCTTGAAAGACACACATGATATTGTCTTAGATTGAAAAGATTTTCTGAAAAAACCACTACATTCCACTATGTCAGCACTTGTTTCACCTACAATTTCAGAATCCAGGTTCCTGCCTTTTTTAGACAAAATTTCGATAGTTGAAGTGGATCAGTATTGATACGAAGTTAAATGGGACGTGAATACGGCCTGCGTCTGATTGGAATAATGTGAAAAGGAGGAGACAGCGATGATGGATGGATTTGTATATATGAAGGCAAACTTGACATTCTGTTAAGAGGGCAAAGCGAGAATGCATTTAATAACATATCCGTTTTCTAAAAGGTTGACGCTATATTGTAATGTTTTCTCCGGCTGAGTGCGTGGTGCGTGGTGGTTATTCCATGTTCTTCATTCCGATTTTATTCCTGTTTCTTTTTTTATATTGACTGGGAACAGAACCCATAGCTCTGTCGCAGTAGTTTAGGAACTTAATCACTATTCCATGCCGACTACCTTCTTGAATATTAATTAAACGAGTAATCTTTCCACTGGAGATTGAAAATAAAATACTTAACCCAGTCTTGATGCGTCTTTAGTCTGAAAATTGTTTTTTTAGTTAAACTCAGCTGTCATGTATACCACATATACAAACACTGGCTGGCACTTTCCTAAATTGTTTTCGTTTTATTGTTTTATTTGGAAACGAAAAAAAAAAATAAATATTTAACCACCTGTCACCAAATTGCTTGCTACAGTAGGCTGCCATCATCACTTCCACAGCCAACCACCTACCTACCACTGAGCGAGCTCTGAGAGCCTATCTCATTACCCACACACGAATCACAAATGTCTAAATTAATATCGTAATATCGTAAAATTGGTTATAATTTTTTTTTTTTTTTTTTTGATTCTATTTCGATTTATTTATTTTTACGCTTTACCAATTGCTGGCCGTTAATTCCGGCATCATCCCCTAAGCCCTAAGCCCGTTTGCATTCGCATTTGTAGTTTTAATTCGTGCAAAAATCGTTGCCCCCCTCAATCAACTCTCTTGCCAACAATATGTGGCTTAGCACTTTTTTATTTTTCCTTCAATTGTTATTCAGGTGTTGGTGATCACTGATAAATTAACATTCACAAACAAAATAAACTACCACCACTACCCCAAAAACAAAAATAACAACCAAAACCAACAACAACAACAAAAAGAAAAAAATAAATAAAAAACCAAAAAAAAGCGAAAAAAAAAATAATTGGGCGATTGAAAATAGTTTACATATTTAAATTTTAATTGCTATTTACAAATTCGTAATGCGAAATTGTTTTGCTAAGGGTTGTACAGCCAAAAGGGTGGTGGTCAGCTGGGCCAGTATTTTTTTCACTGTTGCTTTTGTTATTGTTTTTGTTGGATTTTTGCAGTTTTGCATCCGCAAAAGTTTTTGTGTGGACTTTTATCTATTTTTTGTGGACTCATCTCTGTTTGAACATTTAATTCCATTGTGAGATTAATTATTTTTAGCATTACAAATTCCATAATTGACATATATCACGAAGGATTATAACGAAATTAAGGACGCGAACACAGTGACTGAGTGGGCGGATGAGCTGAATGAGTGAGTGAGTAAGGTCGGGGTGGACAAAACTCTGTTTGGCATTAAATTGAATATAGAAATTCCCTTTGTTTTGTCAAATGAGGTTAGCGCCAACATTTTTCGACATGAGTCCTGGCCTGTATACAGTTTGGACAGTGCCAGTGCAGTGTTGACAGTGCTTGGATTAATTTGAAAAACTCATATAATTACTAGGATAACAGATGCATTTTTTTTTGTTCGATTTTTCCTTTTTTTTTTTTTTTTTTGGGTGTGGCAAAGGTGAACTGAAATGTTATAAAGCCAATACGATGAACCTTACTGAAGCCACTGTTGTTTAACTAGAGTGTACGTATATGAATCTGTATACACTTTATTTTGCTCTATGCTCGTATTTTGCTCTATACTCGACTTTTGCTGTTTGATGAGTACCTGGATTGGCACTACTGAGACAAAATGAGTGTACCACCATTTAGTATAACATGTTTTAGCTCGCCCGTCAAAATTTGGTGACAATCCGACGCTTAGTTTTGTTTTGATCGTGTTAGTATTTTTTGCGACCATGGAAGATGAGCAGTAGCGCTCCGCGATCCGATTCTTGTTTTTGAGTGGCAAAACCTGCGAGGAAATCAATCTCATTCAGCAGAGTTTCTAAGCAGCTGCACGTCGGTTTTTGATGAACCGCGTTCAGGTGGCCCAAAAACGGTTACCACAGTGGAAACCGTCGACAGAATCTATGATCTCATATTGACGAACTTCTGAATGAGTTGGCTGAAATAACAGGCATCTCAAGTGAATGCGTTAGCCATATCGTGCACGAGATTTTGTACATGAGAAAGCTGTCCGCGCGATGGGTGCCGCGTTTGCTCACATCGGAGAACAAGCGCAATCGTGAGATCACTTCAAAGACGTGCTTGGCCCTATTTTATCGAAATCCGGACAGATATCTGCATGGTTTCGTAACCATCGATGAGACATGGATTCATTGGCACACATCAGAGACCAAAGAACAATCGAAATAAAGAAGATGAATATCCCACCGTTTTTTGGGACCCGCGAGGTTTGATCTACGTTGACTATTTGCAGATGGAAAAAACAATCAGGAGCATATTCGTACTACGTCGATTTATTGGGCCGATTTAAAGAAAAAACGACCACATTTTGTGGAGAAAACAGTGCTCTTTCATCACGATAACGCACCGGCTCACACCTCTGCAGTCGCCACAGCCAAATTGGTTGAATTGCACTACGAACTGCTCACCCATCCTCCGTATTCTCTAGATTTTGGCTTTCTGTGACTTTTGCTTCCAAAGCTTAAAAGATCGCTCGCCGGAAAGAAGTACGGATCGAACGAGAAATTCATTGCCGCTGCAGAGGAGTATTTTGTAGGCCAACAAAATCGTGCTATACGGAGGGATTAACAAAGTTTCAGCACCGCCGGTAAGGGTGTATTTAGTTAAAAGAAGATTAAATTGGAAAATAAATTGGTTATTCGTCAAGCAGCGCTCGTACGTTTAGTCAAATGGTAAAGTTTGTATTTGAACAAATTTCAGGCAACGTTCGTTTTGCAATAGTTTTCAGAATCAGGGCTGCTACTTACCAGTCTGAAATTAAGGTCAATATCAAAGGAATTTGGATGAAGGAACTAGTGAAACCAACCTTTAAATGCCAAAATCTCTCGAGAGGATTTATAGAAAAATCTGCTACCATAGTCGATCCTTTAAAATGTGCGAATGGCAATATCTTAGCTGGTTGGTCTAATCCGCACCATCCAGATTTAGGTTAAGTACTGGAATACATAAGGTCATCCAACAAGAGTTGTCATTTTAGGTCAATAAAATATGCAATATTTTTATGAAAAGGTGTCATACTTTTATTTTAGTCTAAAGCCCAAAGGTAAGTAATAGAATACAATACCTTCCAAACGTTCGCTTCGGCTTTATCAAGTTTTTGCATAATTGCAGCTGTATTTTGCGAATAGGAGTATTGGTATTTTCTTTTAGCACATAAATCTTTTGAGGAGGATTGGCGTAGACTTCATCTTAAAGATAGCCCCACAGGAAAAAGTCGAATGATGTTAAATCGCACGATTTCGGCGGTCAATTGTTGTCTCTATTTCGAGAAATCACACGTCGAGGAAATTTGTCACGCAGTAGAGCATCTGTTTTATCAAGCGTATGGCATTTGGAATCGTAGTGCTGAAAATAAAAGTTGTTTCCATCCATAGCATCAATTTCATCCAAAACTTAGTCAGTCAATGTCGTTCGGTAACGAAATAAATTCATTGAAACGCTTGCACCAGAATCATTTTCGAAAAAATGTGCCTTATGGTTGGTTCTAGCATCCAACCAGCGAAAATGCGGCTTTGCTTCTTGCGTAAATTAGACGTTATAACCATGCAGGCCATGATCTTTATGCAAAATGCGGTGAAGAGTGGCCCAATTCCTGTGATCGCCTCAAAATGGACTCTCCTGGGTTTTAAGTCACTCTCTCCACTATGAACTCGATATTTTCAGCTGATCTTGACGGAGAATGGCACAAATTCGACGTTGTCTCTGCTTATTTTCTTATGATTCGCTACCACCGGTGGCGATAGTAGAACTCATTGAATATTGTGATTCCAGAAAGATGGGAATCATCATATGCTGAGATGCAAATGCTCAGAACACTTTCAGGGGTAGTAGCAAATGCAACGTGAGAGGTAATCATCTCCTGGATTTTACACTATCGTCTAACCTGGTCGTCAACAACGTTGACTCACAGCCAACTTTTGTTACGAGAATAAGGCAGCAAGTAATCTACTTAACTTTATCCAACAGGTATGCTAAGGAGATTACTGGCTGGAAAGTACTATCGAATATCTTCATGTCAGATCATAGATCATAGTGTTTCGAAATGGCATGTCCAGTTAGTAAGCAATCGTGCAGATCGCCCGATCCCTGGTGGAATGCTGACCTGCAGCGTCTTCGTAAAAAATCCAGAAAACTTCTAAACAAGTCTCTTAAGACTAATTTGGAGGAAGATTGGAATCTTTACAGATCAAAGCAAAAAATTTTTTAAGTTTATTCGGACTTCAAAGAGCGTCTTTTACAATTTTTTTGCGAGCAGAAACCAGTAGGCTGACCAAAGCCCTCGAAAGGGGAAGATCAACCAGGCTGGATCCAATCAGAAAATCTTACGGTATCTACACTAAGTCGAAAGCAGAGACTCTCCGTCTCATGCTCGAGTCTCAATTTTCAGGTAATCTGATCAAAACGAGTTCACATCTAGCTCCTATCAAAGAAGCTGGTATTGAACTGAACAACACAACACGCGGTAGTTGGTATCCGTTGTGGTGACGGATGAGGCCATCAAATATGATGTTGCTTCCTTTGACGGCCTCAAGTCACTTGGCACCAATGGCATTTACCCAGTTATGCTACAAAAAGATATAGACCAGCTGCAGGCAGCTCTGAAGAGAATTTTCACTGCTAGCCTGGCACTGGCATACATACCGAAGCCTTGGCAAACGGTTAAAGTGGCCTTTATACCGAAAATCAGAAAGGATGACTACTTGCTCGCCAAGAATTTCAGACCTATAAATCTGACTTCCTTCATGCTGAAAAGCATCGAAAGAATGGTCGAGATCCATGTGCGCAAAATCGCCTTGCGAATGCATCCTCTGTCGGTGATGAAACACGCTAACCAACGCGAAAGATCCTGCGAGAATGCGCTTCAGAATCTGGTAGGCAGTACTGATGACGCACTCGACAAGAAGAAATACGCCTTGGGCATTTTCATTGACGTTGAGGGTGCTTTTGACAATACAACTTTTGATAGAATGTGCAACTTAGCCAGACAACACGGCGTAGACGAGTCACTGGTCTTGGGGATAAAAGCGATGCTGGTGAATAAGACATTCATTGCGGATGCTAGCCGAGGCTAGTTTGTGGTGGCGGGTGTAAACAATTGATTAGTTCTTTGTCTGATTGCTCTTATCCGGCAACAAAGAAAGAAATAATCCTTGGAATACTAAACTTCCATCAACAAGACGAGACCTTGACTAGTTATTTAACTGACATTTCGCAAATGCCATTATCAAACTGCAAGTTATTAGCTATTAAAAATTTTATGGCACACAATTAGGGACGTCAAAAAGGCTAATCAATCGAATACCACTCCACCATTTGACAACTAAACCAATAAATTCTCAAAACCCGAAAAGTATCTCATTTGCATCTTTAAATACTCAAACAAAGCGAGTAATAAAAATTTTGACAATAAAAAGAAACATCATCAACATTTGTCCCCAAATTAAAGTTTAAAAATTCAAAAAAAAAAAACTATCAGAGCACCCAACCTACGCTCAATCAAGTCACCCAACTTCAAGCTCCGATAGCCAGTACTTTGACATCTAAGACTAAATATTCGCGCCCTCACTTTCTACACCATTCGATCAAATTTATCACCCATCGAGACGAGTCTTTCCATTCCCCGTCTCTTGTATACCAACGAGAGTCGGTCTCAATAAATATCAAATGATAAATCTATTATTCATAATTCTAATGAGTTGTTATGGAGCTACGGGATGGGCGGAATAGTATCGCGCCACCAGCGCTATCGCTCGATCAATTTAATAAATAACATCTCACGACACAAAAGAAGAAATCGCATACTGTGTTCCTTAGTTTTAATGACATCTTTCGGATGCAAATGAGTTCACAAAAAAATGTCTGTTATTAAATCCAACTTAAGGCAAACAAAAGAGCGGAAAATCTGTCAGCTCATCACCATCGTCAAGCGCTAAAGTCATACGTACGATACGCCAACAAGACCAGACGAATGGATGATATCGAAAGCAACAGGGGCAGCATTATTATCGATGAATCGTTTTCGAGATGTGTGAATGGAATGAATGAGCGTTGCCCTGAATGACAGTTCCAATTAGGAACGAACCGTACAAATACGAATACGAATAGAAACATCTCATCAATACGAGCATCAATAGGAAATACGAATATGGCTGGCAATAAAAGAGCCATAAACAATCAAAGTATCTGCATATGTTAAGGTTAATTTAGTCTGTAGTTTTAATTTACTTAAATACCCATATTTGGTGAAGTTTAGTGAGCTTATTGGACTCTCTTGGTGTGAGAATGATGCTCTTGTGACGTGGTATCTAGAATTTATGAGCGAAGTACTCATCTTCTTAAAAGATATTTAGTAAAACATCAGATTTTTGAACATCAAGGGCCAACACTAAAAGCTGACTTTTAAAGTTGAAAAGCCGAAATTTTCCATAAATATTATGTAAAAGACACTTGCGTCTGGTCTAAACGGTTTCCATTCAATAAAATATGCAACCGGAACCAATCGTCTAGAGTGCAATGACAAAATTGTACATGTGGACTTGGACAACAGCCCGACACACAGGTACGACACATCAACTTCAGCTAATATTGTCAACGTCCGTCGAACGGAAATTCGAAAAAAAAAACTTACAAAAGTGGCCCTGGTTCTCCCAGTGCTGGCTCCAACTGCAATAAGGTAAAGCAACTGTTGAACTTTTCTCGAGCGAAGAATTATTCGTCAAAATGTTGATCCTGTGGGAGGTGGATATGTTTTTTTCAAATCTAAGCACGAGCGTATATCAAAGATCTTTTGATCTAAGATCTTAGAACCTGTACATGTCGGGAGGCTATTTAGGAATAAGTTATGTGCTTATCAGTACTTCACAGGAAGGGGAATCCCATTTTATAATTAAATTGGAAAATAGAGCTCGCTACTAAGTCGATTCACTCATCCAATGACAACCAATGACATCCAATTTAGAACCACTAAACATCCAAACTGATCACACAGTAAAATCACACTGGGAAGACGTATTTCACACTTTGAGAATGGTGAAGCTTTAGTTTGAAGTGAACCTGGTCTTTTCAATTAGCATGATCTTTCGATTCTTTCCTTCAGACCTCTTAGAAGGTCGAGAAGTCTATCAGTAACCTGGAGAATCATGCCATCTGCAGTAATGTACCTATGAAACGCAAGCAGACTTAACGTAGGTTCGGATCTGAAAAATTTTTTCCTTATCCTTGCTTCAACAATTCCATTGTGATCTGGAACTCACACAAGACTTAGTAAATTTTGCTTTTCGGCTGGGTTCAGTTCCGCCTTGCAATGTCGAACTAAGTTGGAAGCCGAAAGAGGGTATAGGAATGCTCTGAGCGCAGCTCGACTATCGCTACAGATGAAAATGCTTCGCCCCTAAGTCGGTTTCGTAGCAATCGTTGTTAGGCTCGTAGACACTTTCAACTGTCCATACTCTCAGCCTGGTTTAGCTATCTACATATACGTTGGATTAATAATATGCAGTATCTTTCTCTCGATATGACCAAATGATTTTTCATCCTCTTCAGACAAGGTTCATGCCCTTGCAGCATAGAACAAGATTGAGATGTTGAGCGTCTTGTATTGTATAAAGGCAGTTTGGTTTTAGAAAAGTGGGATCTGTTAGTCAATTGCCTCCTGAATCCAAGGAAATAACGATTAGAACGAGTAGCTCTGCGTCTTATTTTTGGGCTTATGTCGTTGTTGCTTGTGACTGTGAAGCCAAAGTAAGCGAAGTCGTTAACTATGCATTCGAAATTAAAACTGAAAATGATGTCAGTCCAACAGTCCTACAATAGTATCTCTCGATTTCTTCAACTTTCCTCTTTCCTTTTTTTCCTTTGGAAAAGTTTATGTCGGATTTGTCTCCTTTGCTGGTACGTGTCGATAATTCGCTACCAATTCGGATCTCGTTCTCGATTGCAGTACGCCCTCTGGTTGGTTGAAAGTGCACATCGTGTCAGCAGCTTTCATAGTTAAACCGCGAATTTCATATAGTCACTTTGTGAAACCTAGACAACGCGGAATGTGCGGACTGATCAATCTTGATGTGATCAATCTGAATTATTGTATGTATATACGATTATATCTGCCATATGCCATTGTGGATCTTAGAATGTAGGAAACGTGTGCGTGCTACTACAGTTTTTCGTTTAGAGCCCATCATCTTATGTTTGTTCCCAGATATAATGTCGTGCAGGCTGTGCATGCTCACAGCACTACCAAAGGTCTCAGATTGTACTCGAGTATAAATTTTACTTCGTAGTAGAGACACTGCACAAAGGTTCGCTCTATACAGGGCCATGTAAAAGCCTTGCAAGACTGATGTTAGTGAGCCTAGCTTTGATACGGATTATCATCAATTAACGCATGAGTTCTTATTTAAGTTTGGCTCCAATAACGAACCCACATTCAAATATGCTCTGCGCGGGACTACAATCGTCGAAATAGATATCACACTTTTTGATTATTTTCTTGTCCGGTCTATTCTAATGCATTTCTTAGATGGCTTGATATCAATCTTATAGGCTTCCAGTGTCTGCACTAGGTGTTCTTGTTAACAAGGTCTGTTAAGAGTCGTCACATGCTCTATACACTCAATAGTAAAGTTGTTCTCATCCGAAAGAGTTCCTGGCCAATTTATGAGAATTGTGAGGCCTAGGGTGACGACGACGTATTTATAATTAGTACCGGCCTTTATTGTTTAGGGTCCTCTAAGTCATTGTTCCCGAAGGGGACAATCAAGTCAACATGATTTATTTACGATTACAAATAGAGACGCACTCGGGTACTCCGAACCCTAACGTCACCCAGATGAGCAAGAGCTGTTGCGATGTTCAACTCCAATGGCTTTAGCCACGCTTGATTACAATAAATGTTCTTAGTAGGCATCGAAGGAGTGTAGGTTGCGATTTTGTCCGCACAATTAACAAAATATATTTGATCATCAAGAAGTTTTGATGAAATTCTTTAAGAGTAAAGGCTAAGAAACTTGTAAGCACAAAGTCGGTCCTTATGTAGGTGCCTATTTTCTTAGAATCAGTGACTCCTTCAGCCTAAACAGTATACCATGCAGTGACTTTGAGTAAATGTAATGGTCTTTCGTGCATTACTCGTGGATTTTCAGTGTCCCAGAACTACAAATTTTATTTGTTCACAAACCAACATTACATTCGACGCCGTTTTTAAAATCTACGGCACTCTCCGATAGGGTCACACATTATGGCTCATCTGGTACAAGTTGTTTGCTAAAGAACTGGGGCTGTTATAGAGTTGTTTCCAAAACAGTTCCAAAGTAAAGACCGCGTACACTTACGTGTTTCTTTTAAGAATCTACAGATAGGTGTTATAGTTTCAATATTACAAACAACCTTTGTACAAGTCTTCTTAATCAAATCGTATTCAACCCAAAATCGTTAAATAAAACTAAAAATCGAACAGTAATCAGAACAACAAATTGTGTCCACCACCCCGCTTGCTCTTGGTAAATGCAATTCCTTTTCGTGTCCTCTAATCTCCACCAAATCGAAAACATAACCCTCACCCCTGACACATTGTGATGGTTATTGAATACTTTTTGCTTGGTCAGCCTTTCAAACACTGGCCCCCATTATCCGTTTTCGAAAATAGAAATTCCATTTTTTTTCGCCCATCGAGCACACACACAGTTCAATTGTGACGATTTTATGGTCAGTTATTTCGATGATTGCTAACGACCATTGTTTGACTATGCAATTAGTTTAAATCCATTTCATGTGATAGAAGGAAAAACAGATTAAATGCGTTTGACGACTTGGATGCTCAGGGGGTCAATTTGGGGACTGCTGGTGCCCCTACTGGCCTGATGTCGTGAATAGTCCCGTATACATATATAATCGGAAAGCCATCATCACAGGACAATACTCATTCCGTTCGAGGTATAGAAAAAAAAAAAAAAAAAATAAAAACAAAAAAAAAAAAATTAAAAATAAATAAAAAATACCATAGAGGCAGTAGAATTGAAATGCAAATTTCAACTCCAAACTAATTTATTTGTTAAACATTTTAAATTGATTAATATTAACTGTATATGTGTGTGTACATATTTAAAAACTCCCATCCTGTGCAACTGGATGAGACGTACAATAGTATCCATGTGGGTTTGATTTATACCTCCAAAACTGACGATAATGATGACAATATTGGTTGGGCAATGAAAAATAGTAATTCGAGGCTTTTGTTTTTTGTTCTAGGTATCGGGATTTAGGATAACCTGGCGGTCGTTTAATCATATGCAAACGCAACGAAGCGATTTGAAAAAAAAAAGAAAAAACAAAGAACATACAGAAAACTCTTCTAGTTAGTGATTTTAATATGGAGGATGTACCCTATGATAGTGGGTTTCTGGTAAAGATACCTGTCATATTTCTACGAGTCAGTTTTCAGCAAAATTTAAAAGTGCATCATGGATAGATTTATACTTGTGGAATATTATTGTCGAAATCAATTCTATGTTGATCAAACTTTCGCGTATTTCTTGGATTTGGTGGACCGGGCAATCGGGTATCTGAACATGCAATTCGTTATGTTCTGGCTACATTTCGGAATCTTTTAACGCTACCTGACATAAGCCTAACAAAAAGGAAATATATTCAAAGTTAATGAACATCTTTTTCTGTCCACAACTTTGAACATTTTGCGAAAGGATATTGGCCTGACTCCTTACAAAATTCAGTTGTTGCACAAGCCTAAGTCATTTGATATTGGAATGCGTCGAATTTTCGCTGAATGGACTGAAAACTAATTCCAAGACGATTTGGAATCTTAATGCAAAATTGTAAGCCCCTAGATAGTTCTAATATTTTGGATCAAACTTTAATGTTATTATTTCTCTAATCTAGCTATAAGGGGTGATTCATTGTGAGCTTTGATTTTCAATAGGCTTTTTTCGACAGATTACTCGTTACACTTATCAAATTGCTTTATCATTTTTGTTCAGTATCTTTTGGTAAGTCATCATTAAATGACTTATATCACAACAGCGTCTCCAAATTGTTCAGCTGTATTACGTATCCTGTTTTTCGTGCTATTCGAGGAACTTACGACCTACTGAAAACACTATTGCCATTACCAAATTTGAGTCTCAGTTTACATTAGTGGATGATTCTTGACCAGTTAGACCACATCCAGCACGTAGGGAATAGACTATAGCAGCTGTAGCTGAGAGTGTATGCGAAGACCGTGAAGAATCAATTCGTCGTCGTTCTCAGCAGCTTGGCTTTGCGTATTCGACAACTTGGCGTATTTAACGTAAGGATCTCGGCTTAAAAGCGTACAAAATTCAACTTGTGGAAGAAGAGTTGAAGCCAGGCGACTTGAATTTGTGTCAATGAGAATCCGGTGTTTTATCGTGAAATTTTGTTCAGTGATGAAGCCCATTTCAGGCCCAATAGATACGTTAATAAACAAAACTGCTATATTTGAGCTGATGAGCAACCCGAATAGTACCAAGAGCTACCATTACATCCATTAAAAACAACGGTATGGTGTGGTTTATGGACTGGTGGTAGGCAAATCAGAATATAACCGTCAATGGTAAGCGTTATCGCGTCATGTTAAGGGACTATGTGCTTCCTGAAATTCAAGCACATGGTCTTGGTGAGCTCTGGTTTCAACAATACGGCGCTACGAGCCATACAGCGCATGAAACAGTGGACTTGTTGAGAAATCATTTTGGTGAGCACTTGTGAAATGCTACGTAAATTGGCCGGCCTGAACGTGTGATATCACACATTTGGACTATTTTCTCCGGGGATATGTAAAGTCTCAGGTCTTCAGGAATAAGCCAGTTACGATTGACGCTTTTGAATCCAACATTACTGGTGTTATCCGCGTCATACCAGTCGCTGTGCTCGAACGAATCGCCCAAAATTGGAGATTCCGAATGAAACACCTCAGATGTAGTCGTGGCTAACATTAACATAATATCATTCCCAAAAAATAAATGCCATGAATTGTTTTTTAAGCGATAGTAAAAATTTTAAGTTCGCTTGCAAACTTATGTATTGTATTTTACATTATAGATCAAACCTTACGATGAATCAACCTTTATAACCTTCTTTTTTTGAAGGTGATTGCCTAGATTTAGGAAAGGTAATAGTCGGCAGTAGGAACGTTTCGTGAAAAGGATTGAATGAGGCACAATTTCATATCCCAGCCCCCCTTGCATTAACGTTGCTGCATGTGGTCTTTCGTTATCATGTTACAGAATAGGATCGTTTCTTTTTGGCACGTTGGACAGTAAAAACTGTTTTTGGTTTAATTTGCTCTGCATTGCAATATTTACATTTCTCTGCAGAACGACTCTGATTTCATTGTTTTTCTGCATTCCGGAAACGAATATTGCATTACTCTCTCAGTCGCCCAGCATACTGTCAACATTATCTATCTTTTTGTGGCGTTATTCTGTCAAGCAAGTCCTTTGGGAGAGTTGATCAGATCTAACTATTCCCCTGACCTATTCATAAGGGCGCACAAGATCCACATTTCAATTTCAAGGATTCAAGCTGTGTTTGTTGGTCAAAAATATTGTATCTTCGTAGCATATTCGTAAGTGCTAAGAGGTAAACCACCTATTTTCCCAGTTCTTTCATCTTTCTGATGGCTTATGGTTGCAGTTGAGACTTTGAACCTTGCATCAAGACATAGAATAGTCGTAGCTGAATTTTCTGCAACAGCTGTTATAAGTTCTTCCTTATCAATCACCTTCGGGTCTTCCCTTCAGCGTTTTATCCAGCGAAAAATCTTCTTCGTCGAACTAGTACAAGTTATAGACATGTGGTTCTATATCTCCTCTATAAAGGAGGATGTTATCGTCGTCGATCCAATGACTATAAAACTTAGAAAAAAGCCAACACACTCGTTAAGAAGAATTTCTCGAAATTCATCAACTACTATAAACGCGGTGTTAAAGTGTTATGTATCGTCTCGGTCTAAAAGCGATAGATAGTCCGTCATTTCGCAGACACATCGCCTATCTGGATCTACCAGTTTGGCCGATCAATATAACAAATAGGCACGTAGTAACACACCCTGGATTCATGCTCTCTAAATTCAAGAACAGTCATGGACTGCCGATAATGAAAACACATTTCGCAAAGCAACTATTGACGCACTGCACCAACACAAAAGTAGACTGTTGTCGAGTCTAAAAACCGACATTTACTGACAGATATAATTTAAAAGTCACTGCACTGCACCGCACTGCCACTTGCCGATCAAAAACCTCAAAAAATTGATAAAAGGAAACTACAGGGGTTCTTGTAATGTAATGGAACAACAAAATATGGGCTTAAGCCCCTGCACGCTGAAAATTTTCCCGCAAATAAATAACACATAGATATAGGAGAACCTATTGAGTCGATGGTAACAACTTTTTTCAGATAAAAGATCCGCAAGATAAGGTAGTGGGCATAGAAGCGACTTTCAAGGAAAGTCGAAGGCCGAAAACCGAAACCGCGACTTGGAAAATCCCTTCGAAATGATGATGTGTAGAATTGGCGATTCAAGAACTCAGGTTTCACTGAGTGCAACGATGAGAGAAGGGGGGCATTCCACAAGAGAGTTGTACGGCTTAGGATGTTTTCTTTTTCTGATGCCTCTACGGGTACCAGAAAGAACTTTCAAAAGTTTTTGATCGTGCAATAACAAAGGAAACCACTTGTTTCAGACACTTTAGGATCTGTCCTGATCATTAACTACATTTTAAAAAAGCATGGATGTCTCGTATCTCTCAATGTGAGGACAAATTCATTCAAAAAGATTGTAGTGTTCGAGAGAGGTGTCCTTCGCTTCCTTAGAAAACTTATTAAAACCAGAATCCGAGTTTATAAAATTCTATCCTTACGAGATCTTGTGTAACTTTGTTATTAAGCTGACTCAAAGGCATACTGCAAGATCAATGAATTTGATGAATAACCTGATATCCACGGCTTACTACCCCAACTATATTTATTGTATTACGAGACTGTGATCTTCAACAGAATTATTGCTCCAGTAGTATTGATCTATTTATATTTCAAGAAACAAAGCAAGGGCATAAGTGAGCTCTCTAGAGCGATCGGAAACTGGCTCTCATAATTGTAACACAACTAGGAGATAGCTTCGAAGTGCGAGTATGCCACATTTATCATTTATTCAGATTCTAACACTAAGCAAATCTTGATTGATTAAGCAGGACTAAAATTTGATCGACTGAACTCAGTAATCTTTAAAGACTCTAGAATCTGCAAACCGCGCGGCGCAACGTCCTTAAATTGACACATGCCTCAACCAACAGCTCTTTCCATAAATTCGCTAAGGGGAACATTTTTCTTTACCGCATTATCCGAATCTGCTATGAATTTGAAAAAAACTCTGAGTCGAAGTCGTGGTGCATTATTACTCCACATATCTTAGCGGATAAATCCTAGACCTTCTGAACAAGCCAATGTCGCTGCAGCGGCCACACATTGTTATATTATTTTCTCCGAATTCTGACGGACGAAAATCACTCAAAGAACTTTCCTCTACGGTTAAGATAAAGTCTATGCTTTCGCACGAGAAGACTAGCAAGGTAGAGTTAGTTACGGTGCTTTCTTCATTTTCCGTGAGCGATCCTTATCTTCAAGTTGCCTTTTACGACAACAAGCGATACGTTGGTCAGGTCCTATGTTAGAATCCTGTGCTGTAACTTCTATAATTATATCTATATTATAACAACACCATTCGTCTCTAAAAAAAATAGACCCTGATCTTACCTTTTCTAAGAAAAACGAAAAGAAAATTTCAAAACATTTGCCGACCCGTAAAACATCTACGACTGCTTCAGAAACTGATAAAGTTCCGCTGACTTTAGAAGGTCGACCATCAAATTATCGTCATAGTTTCGCCACAATTCTACATACTGTATCTCTAGTAGATTGTTTGGGAGTTGGTAAGGTTGCCAGTTTTTAGTTGGACAAAAGATACCTTGGTAAGCACTCATTACCTACTGCGTCTTTGTCTTAGAAAGGTCTTTGACATTAAAAACGTATAACACAGGGCGGTGATTTCTCCGATATTGCTTAACCTTTACACAAGTGATCTAGTTGGATCCCTCAATCTGGCCATAGCTTACGCAGACGATTTAGTGGGGTAGAGATCAGGTTTGAAAATCAAAGTCATCAATACTCTTCTGCAGGGTGATTTCGATCATATTAAGCCATATTGCGACCAATGAAAATTGAAAATCAATTTTCAAAAGTCGAAAACTATCTTGTTTAGAACTTTATTAAGATGGGCTTCTAAGGATACCAGATATAACTGGCCAAATTTGGCCATCATTTAGCGGCATGCACTGCCATCAACGCAACGGTAAGAAGCGTAGATAAATATCTTGATATCTAGCTAGATAAATCTTTGTATTTTGATGCTTGTTTCGCTGGAGCCAGGAAGCCTTTAATTCGGCATTCAACTTGTTGTCAGAGTGAAGATCATATGCCACGAGGGCTGTTTGATGAATACCCGGATTGGAAGATAAGTGGTGGAAGGTGGTGACGGCTATTTCAAAATATCATATTAAGGTTTCTTGCAACCATGGAAAAAGAGCACTGTCGCTCTGTTTTGCTCTTATTTCTGAGTGATAAACCTGCGAGGAAAGCAAGCTCGTTCTCGACGGTGTTTATGGGACTCATTCACTTTCCCGTACAACCGTTTAATATTGGTTAAAGCTTCACCGTGGCCGCATGTCGGTTTTTGATGAACTGCGCTCACGGGGGCGAAAAACGGTTACCACAGAGGAAACCGTGGACAAAATCCATGATCTTGGCTGACCGCTGAGTGAAAATGTACGAATTGGCTGAGATAGCAGGCATCTCAATTGGACGCATTAGCCATATCCTGCACGAGATTTTGGGCTTGAGAAAGCTATCCGCCCGATGGGTGCCGCGTCTGCTCACACCGGAGAACAAGCACAATCGTTAGACCACTTCAAAGACGTGCTTGGCCTTGTTTAATCGAAATCCGGAGGAGTAACTTCGTCGTTTCGTTACCGTCAATGAGACATGGATTTATTGGTACACACCAGAGACCAAAGAATAATCGCATGGGTTTAACACAGTGAACGTGCTCTAAAGAATGCGAAGGTGGACACCGTTTTTTGGGACGCGCGAGGTGTGATCCACGTTGACTTTTTGGAGAAGGGAAAAACAATCACAGGAGCATACTCGTACCACGTCGAGTTGGGACGATACAACGTCGGATTGATGAAAAATAAACCACGAAAAAAAAAGTGCTCTTCCACCTCGATAATGCACCGGCTCACACTTTTGCAGTCACCACAGCCAAATTGGTCGAATTGCACTACGAATTGCTGCCCCATCTTTCGTATTCTCCGGATCTGGCTCCCTGCGACTTGCTTTTGTTTCCAAACCCTAAAAGTCCAAAATCATGGACTGTTTCCAAAGTCATCGCCGCCACGGAAGAATATTATGCAGGCCAACAAAAGTCATAGCATATGGAGGGGTTAAAAAGTTGCACCACTGCTGGGAAATGTGCATCGAGTTGAGAGGTGAAAATATTGGAAAATAAGTTACCAAAACCTTAAAAAGTTGCGTTGTCATTTTTAATCCGGATATTCATCAAACAGCCCTCGTATGTGGCCATAGTCAGGTATGGTTGTCCCTTGTGGTTCAATGTAGCGCCGTATCAGGTGAAATGGGTTCAACTGTTTGACAAACAGTGTCTTAGGCCCTGTTTCGGACCTTAGGACCTTAGGACCTGTGTAATTTGTTGCTCTTGCTAAAAGTTATACTGAATGGAATATGAGTGAAATATCTGAAGAAATACACTATGTGATGCTTTTTTACTATAAAAAAGAGAAAAACGCTGCAAAAATATCCCGAAAAATGTCTGTAGTTTACGGTGAGAATGCTGTGAGTGAATGCCGGAACCAGGAGTGGTTTGTTCGATTCCGTTCCGAAAATGTCGATGTAAAAGATGCACCTCACACTGGTCGGCCTGTCATTGAAAAAGTCGATGAAATTTTCCAACTGATGGAGCAAGACCGGCACGGAAGCTGTCCGGAGATAGCGGAGGCAATAAACATCAACCGTATGATAGTTTGGAATTACCTAAAACGAGCAGGCTACTCAAAGAAGCTCGATGTTTGGGTGACACATGAATTAATACAAAAAAATTTAATTAGAAATTGAAACGCTGCTGAAACGTAACGAAATGGAACCTTTTTTGAAGCGATTCATGACGGGCGTTGAAGAATGGATTAAATACGAGAATATTTAACGCAAGCGATCATGGTTAAATGCCGGTGACCGACCACAAACGACTTCAAATCCTGGATTGACGGCAAACAAGATTATGTTAAGTGTTTGGTGGGATTGGAAGGGAATTGTCTATTATGAGCTGCTAGAACGTGGCGAAATGGTCAATCCTCTATTGTGCGCAACTCGACCGTTTGAATGAAGCTTTCAAGAAAGACGGACCAGAATTGGCGAACAGAAATGGAATTATCTTCCATTATGACAATGCTAGACCACACACACCTTTAATGACCCGGAACAAATTGACGGAGCTTGGTTGGGAAGTTTTGATGCATCCACCGTATAGCCTGGATCTTGCATCCTCTGATTACCATTTGTTTCGGTCTTTGCAAAACTCTTTTGATGGTAGAAAATTGGCCGACCTAAGAGCCGCTGAAAATCATTTGGCCAAGTTTTTCGCTGATAAGCCACAGAAGTTCTACACCCATGGAATTATGAAGCTACTCGGAAAATTGCAATTGCAAAATGACCTTCATAGATAATAATTTCGAATAAAGGACTTTGTTTTCAAAAATGTACCAAAAAACTGCGGAGACTTTTTATATGACCAAATACTATCCCACCAGAGCCCTTTACGATGGGACTAGTCTGTATAGGATTGACAATTTCCTGATTAAGGTGATTCGAAGACACATTGCAAGGGCAATGACCAACGATAATAGGCTGATCTTTGGGGCTTATTACCCCAAGGAAATGTTCCACTAGAGCTCATTTCTATCGGGCTAAAGGGTTAGTGCAAAGCAGCGATGGTATCATGATAATTTACCGCCGACACTACGGTGCGATGGACAAGCGGCGGATCAATGCCGAGGACCAGTACACAGAATTTCGGTGACTTTAAGTTGGCTCGCTAAGGTTGTAAATTAGATTAAAGGACAGTTAGAGGGATGTCGTGAAAAGGCCGCGTTCGTTAACATTAGGTAGCGCTTCTAAAAAGTTACTGATACTTTATGACATTGGTTAAATCTCGATGTACCGTGTGCACGATGTTATCGCAATTGGCATGGTGGCACGAGTGCTCACCATTAAGGTTTTAGTTAAATTAGGTTAAGCAGCCTAGGTAGGTTAAGTAGAATAGAATCATAGTTTGTCTTAATTAATTGTTTTGTTAAGTCCATCTTCACCTTCATGCTTACATAAGGTTTTATACGATATTACACCATCCACAAGTACGTTCACTTAAAATGGCTGTGTTAGGAGCACTTGAACCAGTTTACAGGCGTTTATATGATGTTGGCCTAATCTTATCCCGACTCCTTTAACTGCCTTTTGTTTAAGCCTTTCTGAATCAGTTAACGTATTTAATAAAGTATGAAAACCTAATCACATCTACCCTATGCCAATGATTTACAAAAAAAAAAAAGGATTATCCAGGTTCTCATCGCTTACCATTTCATCGTATACGACTAGATACATGACATGTCCATCCGTTTACATGTATTTAAATGAAAAATAAATAAAATACCCACAGTTGACATTTATTAATTAAAAATAGAAAATTTATTTAAATTTTAGTCAAATTGTCATCAAAGTTACCGCAGGGCGCGTACACCGTCATACGTATTGAATTTTGCTGATTGTTATGCATTTCAACGCAAGTCGTTTGGGGTGGATTCTTTTTTTTTGTCGGTTTTTTGTCGGTTTTTGCTGTTTTGCTGGCCTTCACTTCCTATTTTAGTTGGTGCAGCTGATGGAGGTGTTACGAGGTTTGAGGTGACAGTCAGGATATTTGTGCGTCCCTTTTTACTGACAGCACCAGGACATAGTGCGTAGTATGTATATATATACGCCCAAAAGCTGAGTGTGACAACAAAGCAAATTACACACAATTTTTGCTTTTGTTGATTTATGAGCTTTATGTGAGTGCGTTGTTCATCCGAACACACAAATGTATGTATCTAAGTATCTATATCTATCTATTCGAGTTGAGAGATACACTTTTTGTGATAACGTATGCATTTTTGTTTGATTTTTTATTATTTTTTTTTTTTTAATTTTGCTAGATTGCAAGGATACTTGTACATATGCAAATTCCCGGGCTAATCCTATAATCAAATAAAATTTGACTTTGTATTATTTTAGTGTGTATTTTTGTCGTACATTGGCGGACGGTGAGTGTGATGGCTGTGAGCCTGGGAAACAAGTGGGCGAGATGTAGCTTGTGGTGGAAATAGTAAGCAAATTCATAAAATATTTCTTTAATTGTGCAAATACGAGTATAACAGAAGGCTTCGTAAGAAGGTAGCCTGTAATAATATTTGGACTGATCAATGTGAGAAACAGATGATTGAAGGTATCCGCATTCGGCTCTCCCATATCGACGTTGCTGAATCAGACCAGACCATCAGAATGGATTTTACCAATAATCCAGGTCAAGATTTGTGTAATTCATTTAAATTTTGTTGATTGGGATTTCTCAAAAATAGCGGTTCCATTTTAGAAATTTGTCTTATGTAGCGGCCGGTGGAACAATTCAACTCTAGACATCCACGGCACCACCGACAAAATATTAAAATTGTCACTTCTCACGCTAAAGGATGCTTTTTAAGAGTAAGAAAACAATGACAGGAGCTTGTGTCGAAAATTGGGCCAGTTTTTGAAGCATTTGAGGCTCTAGTCAGCAATAACGCACTAAACATTGGCGTCGAATATTTTGCATGGACAGTTTCATACTCATCGCCATTCTGCTGAGACCACATATCGTCCGGATAAATGTCGTCTAAACTTTTAAAGAAATAATCACAGACCATTGTCCGGTATCTCTGGCCATTGACCGCAAAGTTAGCTACGTCCTCATTTTTAAAAAACATGGACCAATGATGCCACCAGCGCTGTCATGTAATCACTTCAACTCTGATCTTGTGTATTTGTCTCACCCCAGAAATAGCAATTTTGATTGTTTACGAATTCATCAAACCAAAATTTATCCTCAAACAACCACAAATCACGATTTCAAACTGCTAATTCGAGAACACCCATCGCAATCCATATTTAAAGCCAAGATCTTGTGCGCGTTAAGGCTCAGATCTTTTCGCAAAATTGTCCGAATTGGCGGAAGGACGGGCAATATTTAAACTGTTACAATCGATGGTAAATTGACAATTCCGTATCTTCCGCCACGTTTTCCATTACAACAGCTACAGTTCACTCTGTGCGCAGCACAGCACTCTGACTCTCTGTTGGCCTTACATCATGTAAAGTTTATGAGGTACGAACACGGCTGGTAGGTTATGAGAACTAAGAAAAAATAAAAAACACGTAATCTGCCATACGTTTCGTGAATTTTTTAAATAATTTTGAATGATACTCGGTTTGTGATGTTTTGTTAAATACTACTGAACAGATATACCAAAAAGGATAGAACGGTTTAAAAGCTATCTTTCAGTAAAAAAGAGCCATACTCGTAGGTATTTCTCAATTCATCTGCTACGAAACTATGTATATTTAAGAGGCTGTTTGCAGAAGTTTAGTGTCCACGACCCAGATATAACGATTGTTTCAACAAAAGGTGTAGGATTTGTTTTTTTGAATGAAGGGAACAATTCTCGAGATATCCCTGGAACTTTTATTTCTTTAAACGAATTATTTAAGAAACACAATATCTTCCCAATGGTAGCCTCGCCACTGCTTGCATACCCTCAACCCTTTCACGATATTTTCAATCACTCTTTGACATTATTGGAGCTCTATCTCGGCGATGGCGATTCAGAATTCGTAGCCCAAAAGAAAGAAGTCTAAAGATGTTAAGTCGCAAGATCTTAGCTGCCAATGGGTGTCTCCGAAACACGAAATTAAGTGGGCTGAATGCGGGTTGAAAGCAGAGGCCTATCTATATCCTCGATCTCTAGCCACAAAAAATTGCTTATCATGACTTGGTAGTGCACAGCACCAAACAGTTGCACGTTCTGGATACACTGGCATCTCCTGAATCCACTTGTGTATTTTCGATGATCCAGATGTGGCAATTTTGCTTATAAACTTAACCGCAAATGTGGAAATGGGTCTTAGCCGAAAACACTATTTTTTTGGGAAAAATAATGTCAGTATGTATGTTTTCTAGTATCCAATATGAGTTTTTGCATTATTTGTATCTTATACTTATGGAAAGCCAAATCTTTCGTCAAGTTTTGATGCAGCGTGGCTGACAGATGCAAGTGTTTGGGTTATTTTCGACACTTTCCTATATTTGTAGGGTGTCTTCAAATCTTGAACTGAACCCGTCTCTTGGAGGTTGCGCAAACACGTCACGGAAGGCATATAATTACGTGCAAAATTGGCACGAATTTTTCGAATTCGTGCGGTTTGCTAAGAGATGGCGTAACTTGTGTTTTTCCATTGTTATTATTCCATTGGAACATGCGTTGGAAAGCTACTGTCATTGTACATCATTTCAGTATATGTCATTCATTTGAAGCGCAAACAACAATAATTTTTTTTTCACTCAAGTATGTCGAACTTTGTGCCTGGAAAAGTGTTTTTGCGGGGAGTTCTTCTTCATTACTTTAATATGAAGAAAACTGCTGCCGAAAGTCATCGTATTTTAGTGGAAGTTTATGGTGAACATGCGCTAGCTGAGCGAACGTGTCAAAAGTGGTTTGCACGATTTAAGAGTGGTGATTTTGGCTTGGAAGACGATGAACGTCCTGGGCAGCCAAAAAAGTTTTAAGATGAAGAACTGGAAGCATTACTCTATGAAGATTGTTGCCAAACACAAGAAGAGCTCGCAGAATCTTTGGGTGACACTCAAGAAGCCATTTCATAACGTTTAAAGGCAGCTGGATATATTCAAAAGCAAGGAAATTGGGTTCCACATGAACTCAAGCCGAGAGACGTCGAAAGGCGGTTTTGCATGTCCGAAATGTTGCTGGAACGCCACAAAAGGAAGTCATTTTGGCAACGGATTGTTACTGGTGATGAAAAATGGATCCATTACGACAACCCCAAGAGCAAAAAATCATATGTAAAACCCGGCCAACCAGCCAAATCAACGGCAAAGCCGAATATCCATGGCGCGAAGGTAATACTCTGTATTTGATGGGATCAGATGGGTGTGCTGTATTATGAGCTGCTAAAGCCGGGTGAAACCATCAATGGACAACGCTACCGAACACAATTAATCCGTTTGAAAGGAGCAGTAGCCGAAAAACATCCGGAATATACGACCAGACACGAGGCAAAAATTTTCCATAATGACAACGCTTGGCCTCACGTTGCCATTCCGGTTAAGAACTATTTGGAAAACAGTGGATGGGAAGTCTTACAGCCCAGATCTTGCCACTTCTGATTACTATTTGTTCCGGTCGATGCAGAACGCCCTCACTGAAATACGGTTCACATCAGAGCAGAATATCAAAAATTGGCTTGATTCATTCTTGGCTGCCAAGCCGGCGCAGTTCTTTTGGGATGGGATCCACAAATTGCCAAAAAGATGGGAAAAAGTCATAGCTTCAGATGGGCAATACTTTGATTAATACTATTGTACATGTTTTTCTTAAATAAACGTTCAAATTTTAAAAGAAAACCGCACGAATTAAAATATATACCCAATGCCATATATAGACAGGGTGTCCCAGTTTAAGTTTCCGTCCTGATAGCTGAAGATTCCCGAAGTTATGGCGAACGAAAAATTGTTATAGGCCGTTAAAGTGAGGAACCTCTGATTTCGAAGCAAAACTTCTTAAAAGGCCGTAGCTTTCTTACGGATTCAGCTTAAATTAGCACATTTTTCGAAGTGAATTTTAGTGTGCAAAAAATACTAATATTTCGTTCGATAAACGCCAGCCAAAGTTATGGCTTTTTAAAGCTAACTTTTTGAAAAATCGTTGGACCGATTTCATCAGAAAAATGCGTTTATCTCGAAATTTTTAGCCTTCAGGTTAGCTTTTTTTATCAAAACTTTTGTCTTTCCTTCATTATCTACGATTTTTATGTATAACTTTTCCACCTACGAACAACGGAAGTTATTGCAAACCACTATTTTATTCAGGCATATGGGTCACAAAATAGTGTGTTCAAATAAAAAAAAATGTAATAAAAGCTCTCAGTTAACAAGTAAAACAAAGTTGGAGAATTAAGCCAACGCTATTTTGTGGAGTGTTTTTGTTTAATTCGCTGACAACTTTTGAAATGTGCCGATGTTACTTTATTAAGTATCAACGGCGATGTCTTAGACGGAGGATCCATTCAAGGTCAACTTTTATCAATGCTTTTCATCGCTTTTAAACCGTCGGCTCAGCTTATGGGTTAAGAAGAGAAAGATTGTCAAACATAACAGCAGCAGAAGACAAAGAAAGAATTTTAAATGCTGTAATACCATGCCATCTTTTAACACCAGAAGTCTTACAGCACAGTTACAAACTCCAAGAACTACAATCTATAGAGTTCTTCAAGCCAACCGCGCTTACCCCTTTCATTATACGCTCGTACTGGAACTTTTGCCAGGGGTCTTTCAAAAAAGGATTGAATTTTGCCAATGGCTGCTGCAGCAAAAAGACGAGAATAAGTAGTTTATTCAAAAAATTTTATGGACTGACGAAGTCCATCAAAGTCTATCAACCAACGAAATTCCCACTATTGGGAATCCTCACTTAACACTAAAAACATCTTCTCAAAGGTAAAGATTCAGTTGAAATGCAGCTGTTTTTCTAAACTGTATACCATTTTACAGAAGGTTTAGCGTGAATGTCTAGGCCGGTATATTGGGTGGTACTTTAATCGGGCCATTTATACTTCCACGCGTGCTAAATTCAACATTTTATTTAGAATTTTTGAGAGATCAGTTGCCGGAACTCCCGGGAAATGTTTCTCTTGCTCAGAGGTAAAGAATGGTTTTCCAACACGATGGAGCTACTTGCTATACTAGCAATAATGTAACTTCGTTTTTAAATCAACAATTTAATGGACGGTGGATTGGCCGATTTGGTCCTTTTCCTTGGCCACCTAGATCTGACCTAACGCCAATGGATTTTTTTTTCTGGGAAACCACAAAAAAGGGTCTATTTGATTGAGATTTCAAGTCCGAAAGAGCTCCAAGAGAAAATAAATACAGTGGCAGAGGAGCTAAGAGGCATTTTATCAAACATTAATTTGCAGTCTGAAATCATCAAACGTGCTAGAACGTGCATCTAAAGGCACGGGCAACATTTTGCAATACAATTTTTTGTTCGCCATAACTTCAGGAATTTTCAGCTATCAGGACGATAAATAAATAAATTACAAACTATAAATTTCCCAAATTTTTAGAAGACATTTCAAACCCTACACCTCTTGTTGAAATAACGAGTAAAATGCTCAAAGTGATCTTCCGCGAATCACCATCCAGGCAACACAGTCAGCAATGCAATATATGACTCAATGGAAGTCATCGCAGCTTTGTAGGAACTGGCGATTCAAGGTGTACAGATAATGATGGAGAAACATCGAGTCGCTTCGAAAGATCTTCACATTTAAGAATAATACATGTGATTGCGTCAAAGCGAAAATTTAATGCGCAGCGGGAATGACCAGAAATATACACAAATCCGTGGCTTTCAAATGTCAAGCAAAATTTTCGATTAAAGCAGCAAATTAGCAAGTTCGGAACGATTTTATTTTCGCTGATTGTATCTGTTTCATAGACAATGAAGTTTTGTTCCTGATGCCTTTTAGGAAACACTTCATGATTGGATGTGGCGATGACTTGATGGTTGACTCACTGGCTGTCACGCCACCTACCTGGGTACAAATCTCGGTAGAAGCATAATAGCGAATTTTTCAAAATCGTGATCATCCTTAGGGCGGGCAATGACACAAACCTCCGAAAGTCAAATTCTGCCTATGAAAAAGCTTCTCAGGAGAGCCGTTCAGAACCGGCAATAAACAGTAGGCCCTGCTCAGGAGTGTAAAAATTCACAAAGTGAGAAACACAAATCAATGCAAAAAGCTAGGCCTTGACCCACACCGGGCTGTCGCGTCACTTATTTATTTATTTTTTTTTTTAGTAGAAGTTAATGGGTTGCTAATCAGTCGTTTTAAGTCAAAACATCTGCAGTACATTTTTGCAAATCTCCAAACCCAAACCCAAACGTTATACTGATGCGCGAATAATTAAGACACCGAGATGATGATATCGTAAATAGAGTCAGTGTGAGGTGGCGCGTCAAATAGCTCGAAAACTCATAGTATTTTGTGCTAAAAAAATCATTTAAACTTCAAAATTTGCTTTATATGTCGAACGTTCGCCTAATTTTAACATTCGCATGTCAATGTTAGACGATGTTTGAGAAGTATTTAGAACGAGGGAAAATACTACGAATGTGACCGCCTTAACCAAATGTAATCTAATAAAAAGTACGCGCATTCACGGAAGTCTTCACTTTAAGAACCCAATAGCCCATCTGGCTGAGAGAAATCAACTGTTTTTGCCACGTTCAACGAGGCCTATCGGAGAATCTGTTCCAAAAAGCAATATAAGGTTAAGTTTACGACGAGTTTCGAAGAAGAAGATGAAAGAAAAATAATTGGATTCTCCAAATAAGAAGGTCTTGGCCTCATAAACGAAGTAATCCAAAGTACAGCAACCTCTAGAGTGGTTGTAAGGTCAGAAAATTCAAACAACTTTCAGCGTATGCTTTGTCTTAGTACCATTACTATCTGACTATGCACCGGCTTTTAGAGAGCGTAGAATACATTTTTTCCTCATGGAACTTTCACACACCATTACGTTAGTTTTTGTTACCCCTTTATCTCAACAAAATAGGCAGATTGCTCGGTAGAGCTCAATGTCGGTATGTTCAGCGTAATCCTTACCTAATGCAAAAAATTGTTATGTCTTGGAAAATTTAGTGTTCTTACAAATTATTATTACTTTATCTGTGAGTGAATTCTGTAAGACTGACAGACCGGCAAGCGAGACCCTTTGTAAGTTTGTATCCTGTTTTTCTCAAGAATTTTGTTTTAGTTTTTTTGCATCGTTGAACTTGTCTGAAAAAACAATTGAAATCACTATATTCCTCATTGTTCAATAACAACACCCAGCACTTATCTAAACAACAGGTCAGCAACAATCCACTTCAAATCGACATTGACGAACGACTTTATAATCTTCATTCACATCAACACCTACACGTTGATTTTTAAGCTTTAAAACTTAGTACACTACTTAGCAGACCATAAATCTTACCAACTGACCCTCGTTCCCAAGTGGTCAATAAAACCCTGAAAATCTAAATCCGAAAACAATCAATCCAAAGAAACCTCACGTACTTGATACAGAATACTCTTCCCCTTCAAAAGAGGTAAACAAATCCAAAAAAAAATTTTTAATATCGCAACGCAAACTGTCAATCGAATAAAATTTTTTTGATTGATTGCCGTCAGAGGCGCGCCTTTATAAGCGTAGCACTAGCCTGCTGCGTTGTTTGCTAACCAGAGGCCAGCGATCCGAATTCGACACACCATGCTCTCAGTTGAAAGGAATTGATGAAATGTCAAATATTTCAATTTGGATCGACTGTCGGAACTAAGACGAGAAATCGGAGCTTGATGGAGACGAAGCACTACTCGAGTGGCTGTGGATCGTTTACAAGGATGTAATGACATTTGTGAAGCTTGTTATCGGAATGGTACTCCTTATCGGTTCGCTTTAATTGATTGAAATAAGACTGATTAGTTTGAGAAGTCCATATCAATGTGACATTTGTCGAACGGGTTGTAGAGTAATACCATATGAAGGCCTTTGCTCGATTAGGGGAGAAAAAAAAAAAAAAAAAAAAGTCGCCGATAAGGAAATATTCAAATGGCGCCAAGTGTTTACTTTGAACTAAGTTTTGAAGGGAGCCCTACACACATCTGAGAATGGGAACTATAATGTTGGAAAATTTTGAGAACTTACCCTCTGATTTATGTTGATTGCAAAGTGGTTCCTTGTCGTCGAGGGCTTGGAATCTATTGTCATCGCTTTACAGACGAAGTCTGTTAGAGGGAATGTTTGGATTTTACTGATTTGGTTTTTTAATACGCAATTGTTTAAATAAACAAATGGAAGTCTTTGTTGTTGTTTGTAACAATGCTTACAGCCTCAGTCAAACTCAGTTCAGTCTACGACTACGACAACGTAGACTTGTGCCACACACACAATAACTTGGAACTAACATGTGCATTACCATCTTTAATCTTCTGTGGCCAAATATTTTGGTATTCTTCATAGACCGACTTTTAAAAAGGCCATTCAGTTAATGGTACGATGGGCAGCGTCGGAATACCCTTGCATAATGACAGATTTACCTATAGGAAAACAATGTTCAGATCTTCAAATAGAATATTTAGCAACAACATACGAATTCCACAGCATAAATCTGATATAAACTTATACATGTATATACCAAAGGACGGATGTACGAGCACCTCGACAATACTAAAAAGCAATATCCTAAGTGTGACACTCAAATCGGTTTAAGCCTACAATAATACCACGTCAAGAAAGGGTAGGGTAATTGACTTTGCCGTGGGAAAATCACTATTAATACCACAAGGTTTCGTCACCTCAATATTCATAATGAAACTTATGATTTCCTCGTACATCGTACAACATTTGGATGAGTATTTTAAGGCTGGACGAGCGACTGTCGTTTGTAAGACACCTTAAAGTTAAAGTGGGATTGTTCTGCCACAAAATACTACAGAGTTTTTGCTATTTAGACCATCCCATGCTTACTCTATGTGTGACATCGTAATCGAAATTTCCTGGTCCGCGACAGGAACACTTAAAATAAATTCCGGGAGTTGGATTTGCATGTATTACAATATTCGTTGTAAGGAGGCGTTCCTGCTTCGATATATTTCAGCGATTAAATCTCTTCCTCGTTTTTTTGTTCATTGTGTCGGAATCTTGAAAAATTTAGTTCCTTAGCTCAAGCAGCGACCTTAGAAAACTCTCCCTATGTCAAAGATTCACACAAGTTAATGTACGGCTTATGTTGGTCAAGGCCTTAGTTATTCCTGTTGTACCGGATGACTGGGAGATAACTTGTTTCCATAGTGCTCCTGACCCTATGTACGCGCAAAAGTTGTCACCCGATGTTTCTATGAATGAAAATCTTTGGTTCTGTCGAGAAAATGATGGTAGCTATCAATATCCGCCGGACGAATTGATGACAATTCGGGCCCGATTTTTGGCATTTTCCATCACTCTTGCTAAAACTTCCGGCGATAGGTCCCCGCATTCTTGACGGATATTCTCTTTGGGGGCTTCAAGAGTCTGAGGCTTGTTAACATAGACTCGTGACTTCAAAAAAGTCTACAAAAAGAAGTCTGGAACGGTTGAATCAGGCGATTTTGCCGGCCAGTGCAAATTGCCAACCGAGAGATTAGGCGACCCGGAAATGCAGCCCTCCGATTTTCGGTTGGGACCACAAGTTCTCCAGTCCCAATTGATTTAATTGAGGAGGGAGAAGTCGTTGAGCATGGCTCTGTAGGGCTCGCCGTCCACAAAAGTCGTTTGGCCCGGGGAGTTTTTGAAAAAATAAGGCCCGATGACTCGGGCTTACTCCTTCAGCGTAAACAGCACACCATGAAGTAACTTTGACCGGGTGGAATGGCTCTTCGTGGGTTACACGCAGATTTTCGGTGCCCCCGAAGCGATAATTTTGCTTTTTCACAGATGAAAAGGTGTCTCACTCGTGATCGAGATTCAGGATGGGTTGGAGGTTAGTTAAGGCGCGCGTAGCAGTCAACAGTTAACAGCTGATGCAGTATCTGTTCTTTGTATACGAAAATCTTACAGTCTGTAAAGACCACACGTCGTCTGGTTGATACTCCGGGGTCCTCTGCGATATCTTCAATCACAGCTGCGATATTCTCAGCAGAATGGCTGCTCCGTAGCCGGACAGACCTGTGTTTCGTGTTGTCCCATACTCTTCTAGGCGAGAGGCCAAAAATCGTAGTGTTTGATTCGTTGGTGTTGGACGACCGGAAAATGTGCGCCCAATTTAACGCTGAACCAACATCACCGGCGAATTATTTGGCAAAAAAATCGCTACAATTATTCTGCGTTCTTACTTCACAAATGTCAAAGAAGAATTGACATTTGTCGCTATACACCAAAATTATAGCAACCTTCGATGACTTTTGCGCCACATATTTGAGAATTTTAACATATAGTGAGACTCATCCAAAGTAAGACTAAGAGTTCGGCCACAATTTTGAAGAGTTCGCCGTCCGCTCTTCTTGATGGTCAAAATGCAAGTCATATTGTGTTTAACCCCACTCTTGCCACCATCTGAAGAGAGCAGATATTGGTAGCAGGAAAGATCAACTTTCCTGTATTGCTTGGGTAAAATGCGGAAAATAAAAATTTTGTCTGTATATCTGTTGCTTAAGACGTGACCTTTTGAGTCTATAAAAACTATTGATCAAGTCGACACTAATTTTGGATACCAATCAGATTTTGTCGACCCTAGACACATTACTGTCACGTTGCTTTGATATGCAAAAAACATGAAAAGAATGTGACCGAAGATATTGAGAGTTTGTACTCCAGGAAGAGCGGAAGATAAAAAGATCGTGTCAAGGCAAGAAGACCTGTACGGATGAGGAAAGAAGTCCTGTTACGGAGTCAAAATCAGTGCTGAGCATATGAAAAGATTCTTCTACAGACTGTATAATGGCAGAGCAGTCTAACGTCCCGCCATCAGGTACAATATACCTTTTATCTTAGACAATGATAGCTAAAATATCTGCCAAACTCGTATGTCTGTGCAGAATGATGATGGAGAAAGCGCGTTAGGGTCGGTAATGACCTACCCGAGACCTTAGACAACTATCTAAGTCAACACGCACTATCATATTTAAAAGAACTGTGCGGAACTCGCAAGAGAACATCGGAGGCACAATCTTTCAAAAGTCTGAGAACCTGCTGGTGTACGACGGTGATATTGACATAATTGGGAAAACTTAGCGAACTGTATTGAAACAGAAGTTGCCAAAATAGGTTTAGTGTTGAATGAGGTCAAAATTAAGTATATGCTGCCAACAAAAAGGGACACACGATGTCGAGGAACTGGACAGAACATCACAGTCGACAGACATACCTTTGAGGTAGGAAAGGACTTTGTATACCTTGGTTCTGCTATCAATTCCGCCAACAAATAAATAAAAAAAAAAACCATACCTCAACAGAAATAAAACGAAGAATCACACTTGCCAGTCGCTATTTATTTGGGTTAAGAAAGCAATTGATTAGTAAAGCCCTTTCCCGAAAATCTAAGGAGCTTCTTATAAGACCTTGATCATGCAATTCGTATTTTATGGAGCTGAAGCATGGACTCTATCGAAAGCGGGTGAAGATATTCTCGGTCGATTTAAGGGAAGAGTTCTTTGTAAGATATTCGTTTAGTTTGTGTTGACGGCTAGGACATGTAGAGCCTGCAGAGTCTAAGAATTTAACCCTCGGTAAAATGAAATTTAAACACCTACCCAATAACCAGCAAGTGAATGGCACTTGCATCGTCGAAACTGAAAAACTTTTCATTTCTTGTATGTGTCGATGTCGTCAAAAATGCTAGGAAATGTCTAGATTTCCTCAAGCCATGTGAGGAATACTTTACCATCTCTGATCGACCCTCAGTATATCCGTCCAAAATTGGAATACCATGCTCGCATTTGGTCAGATGCTGCTGAAATCTTGTGATGATAGACTTTGAACATTCTGAGTCTAAGTGAAAGATGTCACCTGCTGTTCCGCAGTAAATCGACTAGTTGGGACTACTAAATCCTTCTCTTGCAAATTATAAATTATTGCATCAAATTCCAAATTATGGGGCTTAAAATACTTTTCCACTAGTTCATTTTTCTAAACTCAGCTGAACACTGGCAACTTTCCGATCAAAATGTCATTTTTATCTCTGGTGAGAGTCCATTGAGATAAAGTTTTCGTGAGAAAGCACTTGTAAATTACACGTCCTTCACAAGTATGGTGCCACTGATATTTTTGACACTTGTGATACCATTATCTTTCCACCAGGTCAATCCTGGGAGTGAATATGTCGTTCAGATTGGCATTGCTGTTGCCGGGTGAAGATAGACCAACGTTTTCATAAATCCAGGTTTGATTTAACTACCTTCGTCTCGGTGATCAGATCAGAAGCTGCTTATTCTTAAACTATTGATAGGGATCTTGCTAAAAGTTTCAGATATTTAATTCAAAAAATTCTGCTTCTTTTACCCCTTTTTCTATTCACAGAATCTTCTGATGTCCTCGTTTTGTTTCCAATGATACATATACGAGTAATGTGCTTTAAATTAACACTCCAGTCTTTAGCAAATAATGAAAAATGACAATCGTGGTTGACTTTATTCCCTGGCGTCTCCAAATCTTTTCATTGTCTCTCCTATGTCATGTGTCACAATAGAACAACAACAAAGCAACAGCACTAAGAGCACCTCATACTCTACCCTATGCGACATATTTTTTGTTCCAAAAACTGCCTCTACCAGGCAACACCCTTCAAGAAGCAGCTTTTACCAAACTATCTTTGGCTCACTGTCTCCCCTCCGGTCATAATCAATTCACTTTATATGCAAATACACATTCAATCAACGGTGGCAGAAAAAAAAAAAAAAAACAAAACAAATTGGAAAAAAGATTGACAAATCGCTTTTAACCACCTGCCTGTGGCAACGCTTGCTCATACGTAATGACTATAGAATCAATCACTTTCATAGCAAATTTCACAAATCAATCGACTCATTTAGCTCCAATAGACCAACAAATCTTGATAACGAATATCAAAAGTCCGCCTGCCTGCCCTACGGTGATTCAATTCAATCATAGGCCCCCTCTCGATCTATTCATCCAGTTATTCACTCACTAACTCACTCAGTCATTCACTTACCTCAACAGCAAGAAAATTAACAACTTCATCATCAATTTTTCCTGCAGTGGCAGTCGCTTATCTTTGAATTTTGATTGACTACCTCACATTTACACACAATCTATCGCAACCCAGAACTGAGGGCTAGTTAGAGTGGAGACAAAAATACGAAAAAAAAAGAAAAAAAAAAAAAACAAAAAATACTTTGTCCCGGAACAAACAGTATACCGTCTCTCTGACGCTTTACCGTCAAAACCTCAGCCAGCAGCCTGAAATACCAAAGCTCAATCATTCATCATCGATGCTTTCTATCTATTTATCTATCTATCTCTCGGGGACTACTTCTCTTGCCACTACCACTGGCAAAATTGATCGATAATTAATCCATCAAATCTACACAAGGCGATGCCGCCAGGGTATCAGGCATCAGGCAATGGGCAACGGCCAACGGCCAACTTGGAATTGGTAACTGACAACTGGAAACCGACACCCTCAACCTCACCCGTCACCGTCACCAGGCGATAAAAAATACAAATCCGTCAGTCATCCGATGAGTTGCACAAAAAGAAGAAAAGCCACACATTCCCCTTGCTTGGTTACCTTGGTTGGTGTGATTTACCTGTAGGATCCACCATCATCCGCCCACAGCCCGTACCCGTACTCCGTTGTACTATCGTAGGTCATAGCCGTTGACATCATCATCAACAGCATCATCGTCATCGTCATCGTCATCGGTGTCGTTGTCGTTGTCATTGTCATTGTCGTTCGTCAAAATATGAGTGGTAAAAATCAAAAATACGAATGCCCAAACTATGGAACTTTTGACAGACAGACGGAAACGACTGTTAAACGGTTTGAAACTGTCAATCAGAGTTCGAAAAATTATGATGAATCTGTAAAACGCATCACATGACGGTAGAGGACGGGCGTATAACATCCGGCACAACGGTAATTTAATGGAGGAAGGAAACCAATAACTTGTCGTTGAGCTGTGTATCAAACGATGCTTGATAACAGCTTGTGAGGAAGATATTTAAATGTCAATCTGACTGAAGGCTGCATAAGTGATGTGACGGATTACTACAAGAGTTGTTTTATTTTTATCGGTACCTGACTCTTTTTATAGATTGTCGTTTGAGATACGAACTTCAAAAATCTCTGGAGGAATACAGGTAACCATCAGCAGCTAATTCATAAAGCATGGGAAGTCGAATTTTTCTCAGGAGATTGGAAGAGTGGAATAATTGTTAAACGCTAACCTGACGACAGACAGCAATTGAGGAGATATATACCTCCTTATAGGTGTAGCCAAATAATCTGGATCTGGATAATCTGGATCGAGTGAAAGAACACCTTGATTAAATGCTCGACTTCAAATAGGTAGTCTTTCGAGCTGGTTCCTCCTTAATCGACCACATCAACACCTTTCATCATTTAACAATGCGTCAGGAACCCTTCCGACAGCTTGAATGGAAATTCTTTACGGCGAGACTTGCCCAGAAGAACGGAAAAACAAGTCATTATAAGAACTTACCTTACACAACGGCAAGATGTCAGAGCATTAAGAGTCCGCAGTGGAATCTGCCAAAGTTGCATTTATTTACCATCGGTGTGCCTTGTAGTAATCAATAATCAAACGTGATCCAGGCAGATCTGCCTGGAGGAAACATAGAACTAAAGATGGATTGTGATATGATATCTTAAATATTACACTACTACACTGATGACGCTTCCCTGCTTTCACACCAACCTTCACCAGTATGATACTGCAATTTCTCAGCATAACTCCAGCGCATCTCAACCTAATAGTGATGAACAGCAAGACAAGAAAGTAAACCTAATTCTTTCAAAATTTCACGATAAAACACCGGATTTTCATTGAGTTTTTTCCAGAGCCCATTCACTGAAAATATGACGCAAATTCAGATCTGGCCTGGGCCGAGATCTTCGCGTTAAATACGCCAAGCCAAGCTGCTGAGAACGACGACGGATCGATTCGTCACGGTCTTCGCGTACGCTCTCAGCTACATCTGCTACAGTCTCTTCACTTCGTGCTGGATGTGATCTAAACGGTCGAGTATCATCTACTAATGTTAACTGGGAGGACTCAAACTTGCGAATGGTATTGGCAATAGTGGTTTCAGTAGGTCGATTATGCGCATCGCAAGTTCATCGAACCGAACGAAAAACGTTTCCCACAGAACGCTGATTTTCATAATACAGCTGATAATACAGTGGTGTGAGTCTTTCCATGATGACTTGCCAAACGATACTGAACCAAAATGATAAATTAGTCTGATAGGAGTCACGCGTGATCTTTCAAAAAAGCATCAAACCTCACGATGATCACCTTGACCGCCAGAATGCGCTGCTACTGCAAAAAAGGTTATAGTGCCTTGAAGTCCGTTCATATTTAGGCTGACACGCCAAATTTCAGTGCGATACTGTCTTTAGTTTTGTTTTGACAGCTGATGACAAAAACGATTTTCGTTCTCTCATAAAACATTATTTTTTGAGAGGCAAAACAGCAAAGGAAACAAAAGAAAAGTTGGATAAATATTATGGGGCTAATGCTACGTCAGATTACACCGTTAAATATTGGTTTCGAGAGTTTCGTGGTGGCCGCAACTCCACTACCGATCAAGTCCGCAGCGGCAGGCCCTCCGAAGCTGGCATGAGTGCTCCGAAGCGGCCGAGGGAGGCTCGATGGGTCGGAAAGATTATGGCGTCGGTTTTCTGGGATTGTGATGGCATACTCTTCGTGGACTACCATGAAAAAGGAAAAACCATCAACAGCGAGTATTACTGTGCATTATTGAGGCGATAGAAGGCCGAAATCGCTGCAAAACGGCCTCACAAAAATTTTTGTTTTTGCAAGACAATGCACCGGCGCATAAGAGCATCGCAAAAACGGCTAAAATCAATGACTTACGGCTCCAATTGCTGTCGCATCCACCGTATTCGCCCGATTTGGCTCCTATTATTATTATTTTTGCTCCGAACTATTATCACTTCCCAAACCTCAAAAGATGGCTCATCAATAAAAAATTCAGCTCATGCGAGGAAATCATCGACGCCACGGAGGAGTATTTTGCAGACCTTCCGGAAAATTACTTTTCGGACGGGATAAAGAAGTTGGAAAATCGCTTGAATAAGTGTATCAAACTAAAAGGTGACTGTCAGGTGGATGAGTGAGCCGCCCTAGATAGACATGGAGAAGGAAAGTGTATGATTTTTGGGGATGACTTAGAGGAAACTATTATATATTCCAAGAGGACCTAACTTACTTAACTAACTAATCACTTCTCCATGCGGATTTCCATGTTCATGTACTATCACCCCAGATGGCTGTGTTTAATTCTCAGGCTGTTTGGTACAGAAAGCCACGTCTTTCACTTTTCGCCTCGAAGATCCAATATATTCAACGTCTAACCTTGTAAAACTGTGTGGGTGGGCTCAATCTGATGTTATATTCACCCTTATACATTCAAGCTGTCTTATGAGGAAACACTTGCTTTCATAATGCTATGCCACAACTTCCGTAGGCAGTCCATTTACGGAAGGAGTGTCATGGAAGCTCAACTTTTCAATGTAGAGTTTGATTCTAACTTCTTACTCCATTTACTAGCCCTGGATTGTATGTTTGAAACTCTAGCTTCACATTTTTTGTGTAAGTTCTGAAATTCTAAATTTTTTGAGTTCCTTCAAGGGACGCATCCTATTCGGCATGAGCCATAATGTGATCAGGGTTACCGTATTTCAGTACCAATATCAATCTTTCGATATTGGAAATAAAATAAAAGCGGAGTTGATAAGCATATCCTTTAACACAGGTTGTTGCCGCTGTTAATGAAAGTGTTTCGAAAAATGCGGAATCGTCAGATCAACGTCGATCGCAAGAATTTGGCCTTTTCTGGAGTGAGACAAATCCAGGAGAGTGTATCTATCTAATTTGGTCTCATGCCAGGCCGATGTTACTGAGATTGATCCGGATGGTATATTCTTTCAGCATGTTCACGGTCAGTTATGACCACGTTACGTATGTAATTTAATCTATCATCCCGATAAGCGAAAAATTGAAAGTCTTAAAATCAATTTATGTACGATTACTGTACCTGTATCGGTAAGGAAAGGACCGCAAAAAATCAATTCAATGCCTTTCTCAAGAGCACTGCTTAGGATTTCTTGCAGGTTCCTGGCTATTCGTCCGTATGTTTGTACGTATCCATCGAAGATCTACTCGTATTGAAGATGAAAGAAAATGTGGTAATCCAACGGAAAATCATCTTTAGTGACGAGCCTTTGGTAATTAGAAAATTGACGCATTTGGACAAGCAAACAGGTGGAAGTGTTCCAAAGGCGGCCATTGTATACGTCAAAATTGAGTATATGTTGTGGTTTCTTCCGAGATGATGTCAGCGAATCGAGTACAGTCAATGGATATGTTTTTTTTTTTTTTTTTTTGAGATAAGTTGGAATTGAAAGGTTTGGAGGATATGACGTTTGTTTGTTGCAACACAGCGCGTGCCATAATCGGCGTAATATCGTATTATTGCCAGAAATGACTCTGTTGATGGGACTCTTTTGCTAGTGTGATTTAACACTTTTAGACTTTTTTATTGTCTATTCAAAAAAGCCAGAAACTTTTGATGACATGAACATGAGCACTCAACGTTTAATTGATGGAATGTCGACCTAACCATGGAAATCGTAGAAAATTAGGTTCAGCGCATTTAATTACTTTTTAAGTGCGTTTTTCGTCGTCTGGGATAGGAAAAACTGAAAATATTTGAATAAAAGTAAACCTCAGGACTTAAAACAATTCGCTCAGACGATCTATTCTATGTAGTGTCACAGGAAAAAGACGCCTACAAACGAAGAGAATAGTTAAAGGTGTTTTTGACAATACGGGATGTTTTGACAATCTCAAAAGCCATGGAAGTATTGATGGTGCTCAAAGGGCGTAGAATAATGACGACTTCCGGCAAGACATCAATTATTGCCTTAGTAGCCAAGAGATGTCCAAAAGGAGGTGTCCTTCACCCCTTCTGTGGTCACTGGTCACTGTCAAACTAGAAAACAAAGGCTACAATCGATTTGCTATGCCGATGACTTGTTCATCATTTCGAAAGGTAAACACCCAAAGAAAATTTTCAGCAGAATGCAACATTTTCTAAAATTAAAGTCTGACTGGTGCGTTGGATAACTTCGGAAAGGTTATACCAGTCTCCTTCAGTCATTAAGGAAAGGAAAGTCTTGGCTGGAACTCTCTCAGTGATGCAATTATATAGAGCTAACCAACGATGTTAAATATCTAGAGGTGCTTTTAGAAAAAAAAAAAAACATGTGCAAGTGGACTCTTATTTGGTAATACCTGGGGGACATCCCTAAAAGTCATCCCATGGCTCTCTAAATTGATAGACAGACGGATAATCTCCTACTCATCAGTAATATTGTATGGTAAGACAGAAGAAAAAACATGCATGCATGCATATGTATGCATGCCCCAACATATGTATTTATATGATGCGTAGTGCAGTCGGGTAGTTACACACATAAGATGAAACTCGGAGTACACTCGAACGTCGCAAGCTTTATGTTTGAAAATTTTGAAGTCGGCATGATTTCCGCGTTAAAGGACTGAATGCCAACAACTTTATAGTTCAGCAAGAGGTTCGACTTGGTGATAGCAAAATTACAAGCATGGACTTTCAAAATCCAACATGAGACCTTAAAGGTAACAACTTGTTTATGCATAGATCTAAAATGAACACTGAAGTAAGTGCCTCAATCCATGGCCAAAATGGAAAACAGTTCCAGAGTCTTTTGGGTTGAGCTTCATGCCATCCAACAATATTCCAGTATCATTCTTGGAACAGGAATTCATATACAATCGCACAGTTAACAAGCATTTAAAGTATTAAGTTCAAACTTGTCTTACACCAAATTGGTATTACATTGCTTCAGTACTCGTCGGGACTTAGCGATGAACACTGATGAACTAGCTACAAAAAAAAAAACCTTTGTGACTAAGGGGCTGATCCATCAGAGTGATCCTCAATCTGTTAGGACTGGTGAGGCTCATCCAGCATCTTAAACTGATTTTGTGGCACAGTAGATGTTGTAGAATGCAGTGCCCACCACAATTGGCTACTCAGTACTTCTATAACCTAAGACAAGCTGAGGTCTAACCTAACCTAAGTCGCCTGGTATCTTCCTATTATCATACAGAATCAAATTTTCCGTAGAATCTATGCTAACGAACAACAAGTTCCACACGGTGTCTGTTGATCAAAGTTATTGCAAATTCTAAACCTTAACCTTTTGGTTGGTATTAGGAGCCGTCTTGTCTATTTTTTCAGTTAGGTTACCTTTTCGATATAAGAAAAGTGGTAACTTGTGACTGCGAACTGCAATACATAAAAGAGTCCTAGCTGAATTTTCTTCAACAGTTGTAGCAAATTATTTATGTAGTTCTATTGCTTATCTTTGCTACAGCTTGTATCCGTGGATAATTGCATTCAGCGTACCAATATTTAAAAGTATTCTTGCAGGTTCCTCTGAGAGAGAAAAACCATCTTTTTTCACCTAATTAGGCATCCTTCGTCTTTAAATTGGTGCAACAATGTTGCAATGACAATGACTGACAATATTCGATTTATGCCACAGTCAAAATGCAACATTTATGTCAAGTAAAAGTTATTTGATAGTCCGAGGGAAGTTTACCTTTGGTCTATCAGCGTACCGACTCACTTTGCATGTCGAAAAGATCGTGCGATGATGACGGCAAATTTATTGGCAACCAAGCAATTGAGCTGCGCGTTCGCCACTTAAATGAAATTGACAATTTCTATGTCTATGTGGCAGTCGGTCGGTCTGGATTGCCGTAAGTACGGTGCTATTCTGCGCAGTCGCAATCATTGCAATCCATGATGCTGTCCATCATGAACACACCTTGTCACGATCTGAATGTCGTCGAAAAATTGTTGTTCAACAGAGTTTTGTTGAACTTGTTACGTCGAATAGTGACGATGATGACGACGACTACGACGGTGTAGTGGTAGTGGTTGTGGTAATGCTGAACTAAAACTATTTGAGACTTCAGCTGCGGACACGATTGTGCCTTCAATTTATCTACGAGGTGATTGAGTTGGAGAAATTGTATTCCGGGTTCGGCTTTAGAGGTGAGAGTTTGTGACAGGTAAAATGTGGGGGATGTCAGAAAAAAAATTTGTGAAAGGTATTTAGATAAAATGAAATGACTTTTTTCATTTTAACATGAAAAGATACAATTTAAATTGAGCGCTCTTAAATCCACCAACATTATCGGTTTACTTTTAATAATCTCTCCATCACTCACTATCAATCCAGCTAACCACAATCTAAAAAAAAAGAAGACGAAAACGTTCTTTCATTTCTATCTTAGTGACCAATGATTGACACTCATGCCAGATACATATATTCCATGTCCATCCCTATTCAGTGATTCAATTCGATTTAATCGATCCTTCATATTTCATCTGCTGCCAGTCATCACAGTTTTGTCATTCAATAGAGCTTTCCTTCTTGGGACGTCGAAACGTCTTCCTTTTGTTGCTTTTCATCATTTTTTCCATTTATTTCATCCTTGTGAAATCATCTCGTCATCGGGGGCAGAAGACACACAAAATAATAAAAAAAAAAGAAAGGAACACCTCCCAACTGTTATCTGTCACTGCAAGCTTCGTTTTCATCATTCTGTCCATTCTCATCGAAAATGTCTCCTATACGCTGAGCTGTGTGAAAATAACCAACGACGACGATGAGGACGACGACGTAGATTGATTGAAAACTAGAATAGTGCTGAGATGATGAATATCCTTCCAGAAGACCGATGACAACGACACTGTAGACGACTACGACAACGAAGTGGACAAGGACAAACTTAAGGAAGAATGCGAAGCTGATGCAATGCACAATGACCTCATATCTTGACCATCAATCATGCGTCAGTTCATCAAATCGAAATGCAAACCTTTAACCCACACCCTCGACAACGACAACCCGTCCACAATGGGTAGACGTTAATAATCTCAAGATTTATGAAGAAATCCATTTTGAGTATCGCGAGCGCCAATCCTTGCCTCGTAAATATGTCAATTTAGACAGTCTTACGATGATCCGTGATGACTTTTACTGACCTCGATGTGGAAGTTCGTTAAATGCTCGTTAAATCATCAGAGGTAATGGTTGTATGCTAGCGCTACCACCACTAAGACCACATAAAACGTCACTAACGAAAATATTTGCTTATCTTGAGAAAACAAGGTGAGGAAGCATTTTGTTTTCGTCTGGCATTTTTGTGGATAATATATGTAGTCGGATACATCATACTGGACAGTGTGGGTTGAAAGTTTTTTCCACTTTAAAAAAAAGTGTAATCTCTTGTGGGCTGGTGATGTTGAACAGCGGTAAGTGTTGTAGTTTTTATAGGTTATAGACAAATACCGCTGCATAAACTATCCCTGACAAGGAAACAAGTTGTAGTGGGCCTAAACAAATCTGGCTGGACAGACACTTTTTTTTTCTTTTCTTTTTGTAAAGAATTTAACACGCAAGAGGGTAGTACTACTCTTAAAAAGGTGGAGCACGTTAAGTTTTAAGTTTTTTCGGAAAATTGAATAGAGAGAGATAGAGAGAAATATGTTGGGCTTAGTGGTTATTTCGCTCCATGGGTAGCATCCAACATTTAATGGGGAGACGAAATTATTAGTGGAAGTTGGCTTGTTGTTGATTTCTAGTCAACTATTCATCTTACTTGATTTTTTTGTTATCTGAAAAAAAAAAACGAATGTCTTTCGGGCGAGGCTGGGATTCGAACAACGAACCTCCCGATTTGGAAGCCAGTCCACTACCACTTGAGCCACGGCCACCCACTTACAATGGATAAAGCTTAAATATGACGGAGGGCATTACCTTACTAAGAACTATTAACCTATCAGTCTGCAAATGGCTAGAAATGCTTCCAGATTCCTCTTCTTTAATAAAACTTTATTGATTGCAAAACGCGACAGCGTCACAAAAACTGAAACGGTTAACAGTTTTTCAAATATTTTTCAAATGTGCGGCATCTTAGCATTTAGTTAGAAGGCTATCACCAATATGGCTGTCATAGCAAACAATCGGGACATATTAACACAAGAATTGGAGAATGGGTGGTGATTGGTAATTTGTAATGTGGGTCTCTAAGGAGAGTAGGTCTGCACATAATGATGGAGAGCTTTGGAACCCTTGTTAGCTGTGATGTAAAAATGAACCCTGAAGTGGGAAACTCGAGCTGTACAACACGGTTATAGTACCAATAGTACTATACGATATTAAGTGTTTACCACTTTTTAATAAACATCTGAGCGACTTCCGGGCAACAGAAATAAAGTTTATGCGAAGGGCCAAAGAAAAACCGGAAGAGATAGGATGAGAAACAAAATAATACATTCAGAAATGAGGCAGAAGAATCCGATTCCTAAAAAAAAAAAAAAAAATCGAGGAGAGCCATCTAATCGTAAAATGAAACGTACTTCATCGGGAAGAAGACCCCGAAGTATTTGGGAATAAATTTGGACCAGTATATGGGAAAAATAATCAAAAGCTTGCCAGATATGAAAAGGTAGAGCCAAGTAGAGATTGAAGAATAAGAAAAAAAAAATTATTTTTATTCTACGAATCCTGTATGCAAAAAAACAAAAAGTAAGAGGTTTTGGAAAATTTTTTGAACCGCCGCCGTCTAATAAAACAAAGAGATGAGCTGGCATTAAGAATTATCTTATCGATACCTGAACGGAAATTTAGCTCTATGTCAAATCAAATGCCAACTTCGTGGAGGAATTGAATTAGATGTTGACGGTGATGAAGATAAAGCCGAGGACTGAACTGGTTGCATTTCTATGATAAGGTAATGTATGGGCATTTATCGACATTAAGCTCTAAGTAATTTTTAAGGAAACATAGAAGATGGAACCAAGATAATCTGGAAGTAGTTTAATGTCCTTTGGTTTAATATCATCGGTGTAGATTGAGAAAAAGCAGTGTTTAATAACTTCATTAATAAAGCTTGTGTTTGGAATAAAAAGAAGAGGACCTAGGTGACTGCCTTGCGGAACAAAAATGAATCTTAAACGATGGGTCTGTCGAAGAGACAAGCAGTTCGAATAGGTTTAGTGACAATATTAATTTCTTTGCCATTTTCTAGGACTAAGAGCGCGAATTCAAGCAGGATAAGAGTAGATCTACATTTCAGGAAGTCATGTCGACTTTAATAAGGACAGAAGACTTCTTTAATATTTACCAAGGTGACATGAATCATGTCTTCTGACGCCAAAAGGGGACGTAAAGAAAAATAGAACTAAATATGTATACTTTTTTTTAAGGAGATTGTGAGGGCGTCATCTAGGGAATGATTGGTAAATTCAAAAGAATGCGCGAGATGGAAATTGAATTTCCTTAAAATTTGATTTATGGGAATTTTAAGGAGGGGGAATTACGCAAGAAAGTGAAATTAAAACGAAAAAAGAAAGAGAAAAGAGACAGTGAAAATTATCAATAGTTGTTAGAGATAGAGGACATAACGCTACTAAGGAATAGTAAGAAATGCCTTTAGTTTGACATAAACTAGACTCCTTGGTTGAACTAAGAGGGGACATTTTTTTTAATAATAAACTAAAGTTGATCATGCGACAGTGTCCACTCAAACTGAGGCAGATTGAAGTTTACGAAGATGGGGATATCTTCAAATAGAGAGAATTCGATGTTTTTATTGCTACAAAGTCAAGTTTGGAATAAGACGAATCACATATGTTAAAAGGGCGAATCCGTAACTTTGGGAATAGAAAACTGTTTTGTCGGCAAAAAAAAACTTTTTATTTCTAAACAATGCTCAAAACACTTTGTTTAAAATTTACAAAATTGTTCGACCATCTTAGGAAGGAGAGAACAGTCAAGATGGCAAGGAAGGGTAGGATCATCATTACGAAAACATTGTAAAAAGGCGGAGTAACTTGTGGTTCTTTGTTCCTGGGATTAGATTGGTTTCAATCAGAGCATAGATATCGAAAGGAAATGCACGAGATTGACGCAGAACAGGATTGGATTTTGAGCCAAAGCTTCTAACAGTCTGGTAATGAAAGGTATGAAGGTTGTTGGGGGAAGGTGAAGGTGAATGTGGTTCAGGTAGAGACTGTGAAGGTATATCAGAAACTTGCTGGTTTCTTTTTGTTAGATGGAAAGCATGGGGGTTGTTTTCGTTCTATACTTGTGACAAAACGAGTTAGATTTATATGTAGATATTCAGTAAATGAGACGTACATATGTATATTCTCGTAAAGTGCAATGGTATCGATAGTTGGCTGATGTAAATAACATCAGAGGCGAGGCCTACTCTAGAAATATAATGTTAAAACAATCTTGATTCGAATACTATTTATAAAGTTAGAAAAAAGACTAATAACCTCAATTACATTGTACGAGAATTGCGTCGGAAAAAACTCAATTTCAATTTAAATTTATTTATGTTACATATAACAATTGTTTATCAAAGTTTATTTAAGCTTAAACTGATACAAAAATAGTTATTTATATAGATAATAGTGAATAGGAGAGGAAGTAGATTGGAGAAGAAAAAAATGTAGATTTCAGCGTAGGTAATAAGCGGTACAATAAGCGTTTTTACGAGTTTCTGAGTTATGGCTACAGGAGTGAGGGCCGCAATCTATGAAGACTTCCGTAGACACGAGGAATAACAGAATTAGTATGAGAATACCCAGACAGCTTGTAATCAATTACGAATCCTAAACTCGTTACCGATTTAAAAGTGTTTAGTTTGACTTCGGATAGCTAAATATTAGGTAAAAACTGGAAATAGAGTTTTTTTGTAAAATTTAGGCAGTAATTAAGACTTTCTTGGATTCAGTAAGAGGCCATTGTCCGCGAACCAAATGCTTATACTTTCCAGCTCTTTAAAAATGCATTCGACAAACTCAGGAATGTTATTAATTGGTCGGACTATATGAAATTCTACTTCATCAGCATAAAGGTGAAATGAATTTCTCCCTAATACTGGAGCCAAAAAGATTCTTAAGTTTCCAGTAAAGTATTTAGATCATGATCTACAATATCAAAAGCCTTTAAGGACTTCTGTGCGTTATCGAAATTCCGTCTTCCATCATCGATAATACTAATCATGGCGGTAGAACTGCTATGGTTAGCTCTGAAACCTGACTGGCGCGGATTAAGTAAATTGTTTATCGACGTATGTTTCTGAATTTGCGATGTGACGAGTTTCTCGAACTTCTTGTTAGGCAAGGCAGTATGCATACAGTTGTGTTGAAAAATTTTTATCCGCGATGGAATTCAAATGTGATAGTGTGATTGCTTTTTATTTGGCTGGAAAACCACAAGTAGCTATCGTTAGAGCCCTCCAGCACCTCAACGTGAATAAATTATTTGTGTCACGAATCATAGATCGTTACCGTGATACTGGCAGCGTTGCTAAACGCCATGGAGGTGGTCGTAAAAAAACAGCAAAATCGGCAGAAATGGAAGAAAAATGGCTCGTGTGTCATTGGAACGGATGCAACACATACTGAAAAATGAGCTTCGGCTCAAGCCATTGAAGTTCCAAAAAGCACACGATCTTACACCGCAACAGAAAAAAGTTAGAGTCGAAAGAGCGAAGGAGTTGCTACGCTTACACAAAAGTGTTGAGTTGCCGAATTTGGTTTTTTCCGATGAGTCGCCATTTGTTATCGAGCAATATGTCAACAAACAAAATGACCGAGCTTACTTGCCAGAGAGGTCCTTCGAAAATTTACACCTTCGGACGGCCACCAGAAAGCAGGCAGTACCGATGGTGATGGTTTGGGCCGCCATAATCGCCGATGGTCGCTCTCCGCTTTTGGACAGTGGCGTCAAAATTAATGCGATCGTATACTGTGAAACTGTCTTAGAGGCAGTAGTAGAAGCCTTTGGCAAACAATCATTTCGGTCGGAGACCTTTGACATTTCAACAAGACTCGGCACCGTCTCACAAAGCGCGCATCATCCAAGATTGGTTAAAAAACAATGTTCCACACTTCATTTCTTCGATACAATGGATTGCAAATTCTCCTGATGCAAATCCGTTGGATTTCTCTGTCTGGAGTATTTTGAAGGCGAAGGTTGGCACTAAAAAATACCAAAGTTTGGACCACCTCAAGCAAGCACTTCGCCTGGAATGGGCCAAAATACCGCAGAGCCATATGCGTGCAGCGTGCGATGCTTTCGTCGGCCGTCTCAAGGCCATTATACGCGCCAAAGGTGGACATATTGAAAACTACTGATACAATTTGAATTTTTGTATATATATAAATTTATTAAAAAATAAATAAATTATAGCATTTTAAAAAGTTGCATTTCGAGTCAGTCAGGGTGTAATTAATTTTACAAAGATAGATATCGTTTTCGCATCCGATCGTTGAGACAACTAATTGGCAACTATCTTATGTGTGTAAGTAACTCACTCACAATATAAATTTAAAGTGTTGCCATTTGTGCTTTTATAGTTTTAAAGGATAGTGCTTCAAATAACATTCGAAACATCTTATTGCCAATGAAAAAAATTTTTGAAGCATATGACTAAAAAAAAATCTAATGGTTTATACATAGTCATATCAACAGGGTGCTGAACTACTTTAAAAACATGTAGTGCCGGGAGTACCGTTATATCAAGTCTGTAGACGTAAAAGTGACTAGTTTTGCCTTAGAAGTAAGACAAAAGAATTGACATAGCGCTCAATCAATGGTCTCGCAAAGTATAAGAAAATGATTTTGCGTTTGGAACGTTTGGAGGGAACTCTGGGAACTATATCGGAAACTAGCACGCGATAGCACGCGTGCTGTTGCCATTGGGAATGCATGGAGTACACTGAACCAGTTTCGTGTTGAAATGCTCTTATAAAAAAAGAATTAACCCCTCTTTACTTAAAAGTATGCTTTATTCCTTAAATTGTTTTATAACGATAGTAATTCTGCAAATGAAAATTCTACCAAAACTCAACATATGTCTTGTAACATGGGCCACTAGGACTACTTTGTCTACTTTTCTTTGACTAGGAGATACTCTATTGTTGGTGGTGTGCCACAAGAGTTAGTCTTAGTCTTCATTCTATTTTAAATCGTCTTGTGTCTAAAGGAAGCGATATTGGGTTAGCTTGTGTTTTTTTGATATTTTTGACAGAAAGTATATAATTATATTTTATCCTCATTGTTAGAAGCAATATGTAGGTAGCCGCGGACGATTAGATAGAAGTTATATTTATCGGCAGTGAGATAGTTATTTTTGGAGTCGAAACGCAAGATATCGCAATATCAAAAGGTATTGCCATATATTTATCTAAACTTGCTCGGATTCCGGAAATAAAAAGTGAAAGCGTGTTCAGTGATTTTTCAACACATTATCTCCTCTTGTCTGCTAGAACGAGTTCACTGAAGCGGTGTCTGGAGATGGCCGGAAAGGAAAAAGTCATGCGATGCGATGTTGTTCTGGCAAGAATTGCAGGCTGTATTGATATGCAACCCACGAATTGAGGCCATGTTTTTGCAAATACCTTCACTCAAATTTCTCATAAATCCTATAAAATACTTCTTATTGAGAAGTGGGTTTTAAGATGAATATTATGACACAAAGTACTGTAATCCATTTAAAATCTCTATTTTGAATGTCAGAGTCATCAGCCCACTTCTCCTTAGCACTAATGGTACTTTTGATGAATGTTCAGTCGTAATAAGCCTCGAAAAGCATGTCTTTTACGATGTCTACAAGCGGCTTCATGTTGTCGGCACCAGCTTTGCAGAAATAAGAGATACTGGTCATTTCCACTAACTATCTGATGCTCAATTTGTGATTTGCGACGAGTAAATCTCTGATTCCATCGACGTATTCTTCAGTAATTGATGTGCAAAGTCTGAAAGAACATCTAGAGTCTAGATGATCGTTACGAAAATAATTCTTCAACATTTCCAGATCTCTTGTGTCGTTATTTAATTTTTAAGACAAAACTAAATGCAATCTCGTTGCTCAGTTATTAGATCTATTTCGAGAGGAGCTGTAACTTTCACAAATGTCATGCTATGACGCTAAAACTTTGTGAGATTGTTAAGGACAGTTGCACAAAAATAACAAAAAGAAAAAGAAACGAATTCAAATCGGTTAAATGAAAGCTTGTTCTGTTTTGTTGCCTACTCTGGATCGATTATCGATTCCTTAATAGCTTTTTTTCTAATGAGCTTTTCTTGAAAAATACTGTATGTATCTTGAAATGAAAACTGCAACCAGCAATAGCTTGTGATCTATTTTCATCTTTATTCAATCACCTCCATATTCACGTAAAACTTCTTAACTCCACTCCCGTATACAACTTTTTGGTTTTATCTGTAGTGCATCATTCGACTCTCGTTGTCCATTGAGATGACGTTTATGGACAACAAACAAGACGAAGAACTAAAAATCGTTTTAAGATTTCACATCTATCTCCCGCCTGCACTCAGGTCGTAAAGCAGAGGATTTAAGTTCTCCAACTGACAGGCGTAGTCTCATCAACGTCAATCACAAATTGCTTCTCACTGTTTTCAAGCACCTCTGTTGCTGCTGCTGCTGAGTCAGGATTTTCGTTATAATAAAAATTCAAAAGTTTCCTCTGTCCTTTTTGAAGTGATGGTATATGAAGGGACTAGTATCTGAGAAATGAAAGGGAAAGAAATGAGGAAACTACTCACTTCACTGTCAGTTGCAGGACGTCTACATGTGACACATTCTTGGAAGGAAGTAGTTATGTTCTGCTTTTGCTTTTACTGGTTCTGTTGCCAGTCATAGGATGGGGCGTATGTCTATCAGATGGGGCAAAAAACCTTCCAATTTGTACGTGAGCAGCAGTAGGGCTTTTCTTATAAAATACCAGTTAGACCTACAGTAAGAGAGAACGACAGAGGATGTTAGTGGGTGAGCGAGATTGTGACAACAACGACGACGACGACGACGATGAGGACGACTGACAACGATGCAGTTGACATTGACAATTTCAAATGCACTCTCACTCACTGACACAGAAAAACATTTATACATACTCGTGCATACATACAAAAGCAGAGCACTTGCGAATGTCGGAAAACTATTGAATGAGTGACTGACATGTCAGACAGACTGAGACAGTAAAAATTCAACAGACAGATGACATAAGAATAGTCGAAGAGCAGAAATGGGTTGAAGCAATTTGAAGGATATTGCATTTTGGGGTGGCATTGCAAAAACAGTGGAATGGCAGAAGATGTTCATTTTAAGGTTGCAATCATTGTGAGATTCGAAGAAATTGTTCGAGATTGTTTTGCGGTAAGAAGAATGAATGCGGTTTTTTTGGTCTGATGATGTAAAAAGAAAAGTTAGATGGCTATTTGTCGTTTACCCCTGCGGAATGCTTGGTTTCGACCTCTGAACATCGCCTAGAATAGATTATCATTGCTTCAACGATGCTTATGGGGCAAATGTTTCAAAGCTATAACGTTTGTGTGATCAAATTACGACAGACGTATTCGTCTATGATTTACATTTAGTAATCTCTACCCATGATACCTCTTTCTCGATAATGCATCTAAGATTTCGCTTTCCAGACCACAGAATTATGGACTGTAGCAAAGACAACGAAGACCATACCATATCTATTGGCAGCCAGGTTGCCACAAAAGTCGTTGTTATGATTGCCATCAAAAGTTTGTGAATCTTAAGCTCTTTATGCTCAGTACAATTAAGAGCTCTTCCAAGTTCTTGGCTCTAGTGGAGTGGTAAATGGGGAATGTACACAGGTGCTGGTTCGTACTTGAAAGCTAACTCAAAAGCGGGGAACCAAAGTATCAAGTCTTCAGATCTACCCTCAGCCTGAAGCAAACATCACAAAACTAAGGATAGATGAAAACATCGTTCTACTTGTGAAACGAGAAAAGAATTTAATGAGTGTTAAGCTCTCCAAGAAAATTCTACATCGATTGAAAGAACATCTTGATGCAATCCTCGACATCGAGCAGGTACGCTTTCAAGCTGGATCACTCTGTATTGAGCATGTTAACATATTATGGATCATCACTGCACAATGCATCATTAATCGAGCTTGCATAGGAGAGGTTTGTATAGCAGAAAAAACTCTCATAAAGGCTACTTATTGTTCCGGAAAATGACTTGTCTTACACCACGGTCTGTCAGAGGAATTTGAAGTTCGCAGTGCAATACAACGTTTTTTTTCACTATTCCTTGTAATAATCAGTGGTATGATCCGGCAGCTATGTCAGGTGGAAACATGCGATGAGATAGCAGAAAATGCTATCCAGGATATTGAACCTGCACTAGGTGACCCACAATTTGGAGTAGGAGGAAAACAAAGTAGGGCTCAACATAAATACAGCTTAAACAAGGGCCCTAAGTGCTTAAATTTTTCAGCATAAGACCAGTAAGCAAGCAGCTCTCTGTTGGTACCAAACTGGATGTGGACGTCAAGATTCGTAAAGCAAAAACTGCGTTTGGTATGCTACCGAAAACTGGAGTGGTTATGAACAGAACAAAAACCGGGATGAGACTGAGAAACAAAGCTACTGCATAATAATTTGAAAGTGATATGTCGAACTAAAAACTTCATAAAAAGATATATTTTGTTCTGTCGTACGACCTACCCGTGAAAACCGACCAGAATACGGTGCAAGAAGTATCAGTGAATCAGTCACATCTTACAGAGTGAAGATAGTTCCATTGCAAAGTACGCCATATCTACGCAGGCGTATATGTACAGTCGAGGAGGACTCTAGATCTTTGAGATGATTTTCAGGAAGTTCAATGTAGAACTTCGAACACAATGGGAGTGAGAATTTAAGTAAAAATAAGTTATATTGATGGGCATGCAGAAGTTGATATAAAAACTATCTGTAAGAGCTGTTTAGAGGAATCTTGCGCTTCAGGTGGCTGCAAGGTAAAGAACTTGCAGAATTTTGGTCTCAAATGTATGCAGCTTACATCTTACCTACGCACCTATACATCAGACTTATCATCAACAGGCGAGCGACTAGAAGGCTCAACTTGCCATCCAAGTTGTCGCCACAGTCATTTTAAAGTCATTTTCGTTTGACCCACCCTTTAAATCTCAATGTTATGTGTATTCCATATCTCATCAATTTTGCCTCACCTTTCAATACTTATCACGAAGCTCTTTTCATAATAAAAAAACCAACATATGCATACTCAAAATCGGTCCTAAATTTGTTCAATTCCTCCAATTTGTTTATCCAAGGCAAATGTAAGTATCTGATCCACCTCCACCAGCACTACGAACTGATAAAGGTACCATATTTCCATCAAAACGCACTATGCTATCCCACAGCAACTATACCCGTTAGCGGAAAATCCATCATCGTCCCGATTCAAGCGTAAATTACAAATCCATCGAAGCGTCTAATAGCGAGCATCCGATGTGTGTCAACGTTATCATCATGTCATGACTATGTGATGGTTTGGTCATAGAAGCCGCTGTTGCTGTTGTTCACCTGTCCCGCATTTTGATGGACAACAACGTTTGTCATATTCATTTCCACTTTCCAAACTAATCGCGCCCGTATGCTGCACAGAAGGACATACATACATCCAGATAGACGTACTAATACTCATACACCACCACATGCTAACATGCGACCTCATAAACATTTATAAAATTTTTGAATAATTATAATTTCCTTTGACATGACATCAACAGAAATGTATTCAATGCGACACGTATTCGAAGCGGCAAGATGAACGACGAATCCTCCTTTTGTATCCAACATTGACTGGCCATGGTTCATTTCCACCTCCAGCAGCAGTATCATCAGCATCGTTGTTGGGTTCAGCATCATCATGATGCTTTTTGGTATGATTGACAGGAGATCATTGTTGAGATGGACATTTAGAATGCCCGATCGATAAGTGCATATTACATGCCAGGACACACATCACAGGACAATGCCAGCTACTGACAATATGGATAAACCACACTGAGACAGACACACACCAATGAACAATGAACGAGTGTCATATTGGGGGGGTTGATATTGATGATAAGTAGAACGGAATACACCAAAAGAGGATGGTGATTATGGAATCCTTGAGGTGGGTAGTCGAAGTCATAGTCCTAGTTCCGATCCCAGTCTTAGTCCTAACCCTAGTCCTAGTCTTAGTTCTAGTCATACTGATGTACCTATATGTACATACGGCCTATGGGTGGCTGATGTGATTGTGATGGGTAATAATCCATCATTTTTCCGTAAAACACATCAAACATTGATGCCAGAATGGATGTGACAATTGGTTCGGTTTGGTTTGGTTGAACTCATTTAGCATGGCATTGGATTTGTACTGCGTACGATTGTGCGTTTATGCCTTGTGTTTGTTTTGTTCGGTATTCTGTGAATGAAATGTAGTCCAGCTCTCGGTTGTCAGTTTGAATGATTGCCAGAGGCTACTTCTACAATAGCTTCACAAAGTGGATGGACTTTTCCTTGTATGTTATGCGCCCAATGCCCAAATGATTAATAGTCATCATATGCAGTGGCAGTTGTGTTAATGATTGTGATGATGATTTAAAGGATTGAGGACGTACGATGAGACGATGATTTGTGGAATTGGGTTAATGGTGACGATATGGATGGTTTTTGTAGTGCCACGGGCAAACGCAGATCAGACATTTAATATTAGATTACCATGCTGTCAGCTAAGTGATTGAACTGAATGTGAATGGTGTGTTTTCTTTTTCAATGGAAATTATGGTTTTTAGTAGATTAAGGTAAACTTGACCTCGAGTTGACATTTAAGGGGCACATATTGTGTTAAAATATAATCATGAATATCCTTAAAAAACCAAAGAAGCTTTTTTATATTTGGCTTACTCCAAATCTGGTTGGTAATCATTTGGGTGCATATTATGTTGGCGACTCGCGGCCTTCATCCATATAAGATCCAGACATTAACGAAACTAAAACCATGAGATTGATCATATAGGTTTGTGAACAAATAAAATTGCTTATTAAAAATCGGTTTAATAAGGTTCTCACGCTGAGGACATTACTGACCTTATTTTTCAAAAAGTTCGCATTACACTCAATAGTCAACGTTACCGGACAGTTTCTTCGAAAATATGAAGAGCACTAATCCAACTGATATTTCAAATACTCATCACAAACAAATTGACTGTAAGGGTACTAAACCACAAATTGTAGTAGGTACTGCGACATAAAAGATCTATTATGCTACAAAACCAGCTTAAAATGCCAGATAAGCTGCAATTCACCTGAGAATCATTCTGGTGAAGATGGCATCAAACTAACCTTCTATTATTGTATCGTTCAGAGAGACCTGGCCAAGGCTCAGTCTTTTTCTACCACTGAATGGGGCTAGTAAAGCCTTTCTGATGTTCAAACGTACCAGTCAGACACTATTTTTATGACGTTTAGCTTTTTATTGAAAATTTTCTTCGGGTGGTAAACTTTTACGATGATAATCAAGCCTCCGGCTCAGCCAATCACTTTTCTGCCTAGTTTTTCTAGTTTAACTAGTTAGTTTTCTATGAGAAGTGACCATAGAAAGAGTGAAATGGTATAACACTTCCTTTTGAAAGTCTGGCTGCCCTCACCTGAGCGTCAACTAATAAGTCCCTCCAATTAGCCCGGCCTTTAAATAACTGCCTCCATTGCGCACTTCAAGCCGGTTAAGGTTTCCTTCTACACGCGCGCGCCTAGCTGACTTCTCCCTCTACTGCGTTTTCGTTCCGGGTCAAATCCAAAGACCCTGCTGGCCGGAGATTTAATGTCCATTTTCTCTACCTGTCCTAGCCATCTAAGTCGATTGATGCTCAGCTCGTATAATATTTTCCGAAGGACTTTTCTCTCTCGAAAAGACTAAGTATATCTTCATCTGCCTTTAATTTGGTCCATGCTTTTGAGCCATGAAGTCGAATTAGGATAGTCAAAGCCTTGCATAGAGTCTAATAAGTTTTTCGGGATCGAGCCTTACTACTTAGTTGCCTTGTTTGCCTAAAGAAACAGAAATTGGTAAGAGTGATCCTTCGTTTTATATTTACTGATTGCAGAGCCAAGGTAGACAAAGTCCCTTACTTTCTCAAAATTATGACATTTTGTCCAATTCGTTGATGTCGTGTGCCTTTTCCCGTTTTCATCATTAACTTGATTTCGCCCTCTTTTACCGTTAAATCTACTTTGTCAACCTCCGTTTCAATAGTAACGAACGCATCGGTGACAGCCCGATGAGTTCTCTCAATTACTTCGATATCTATTGAAGGCTACTGAAAGATTGTTTGAAGTTGTTTGTTTTGTTTGTTTGAAAGATTGAAAGAAGTCACATGACAGCACGCCACTTTCTCTAAAACATTTTTTGACACCATAGGTCTCGGTTAAATCATTCCTGACTTTGACGAGCGTATTCAACCATCTCTCTACACAGACTGATGGGTTCGGCAAGGATGTCAAAAGTAGACTTGGCTTCATATACGAGTAGTTCGCCTCTATAAATGCTGTCATGTGCATCCTTAAAATTATTGAACAGTTTGTTGGGTGTCGATTTGGACTTCTAAAGTCTAAAGACCAATTTGATTGATTTGAAAAGATATCAGATGTTCACATAAGATGGCAGATAAAATCTTGTATCCGATTTTAAGGAGACTTACTCGTATACCTCTGTAGTTGGCGTAGTTGAGGGGATCTCGGTTTTTGTGGAACGGGCAAACGATGCTCAGATTCCATTCATTAGGCATACACTCTTCTGACCAGATCTGAAAAATGAGTTGGTGTATAGTCTCCACAAAGTCATTTCCAGCATTTTTGAATACCTCGGTCCACAAAGTGTTAGGTTCAGCTGATTTGTTAGATTTTAGCTTAGATATTACTATCTTTACTTCACTTTGGTTGGGTAGATGGAAGTTTTGATTATTATTGTGTAATGTGAATGGTCTATTCTGCCTGACACCTGGATTTTGGATTATGGAATTCTGTTGTTGTTCTGACACGCTCCTTTTACCTGTTGGTAAAACATCTGTACATTATTTTTGGAGTACTAAATCTCAATATTTTCAGTTGTACTCTTCCCTTGCCTTTTTTGTTCGTTTGGAAGGCCAATGTTTTTCACGTCCCTTCTGTTCAGAGAGTTGACGAGCAGTTCTCATCCTTCGTTGCAGCTATGCCTTATACACTCTTTGTTTAGCTGCATGTGCTTACCGGCATTCCTCAAACCAAAGGTAATCGTGTTCGTTGTGTGGTGTCGTATAGGGTTTACTTGCCAACTTTCCTACAAAACATGTTCACCTTTTCCATGCTGGCGTTTAAATTGCATGGTACGATTTTAAGGTCATGCGTTGGACAATGTCTATACGCCTTGTTGACGACATCGTACTAACATTCTTTAGTAGGATCGTCATTGTTTTAACTTAACCCTAATCTGCATGGCATTGATGTGTCATTAATTAATTTGTTTTCGATTGACTTTTCCACATTTCGATCTCTGGTTCAGTAAATGGTATCCTTGTTCTGCCACGTTAAATCCTAATTTGATTCGGTCTGTGATCGGAAGAACTTCTCAGCTTTAATGCTCCGTTTTCCTTGAAGTTTTACAAATATGTCATGCATCGAAGAAGGTGTGGGGGATGCTTTAAGTTAACGTGTTGTGTATATAGCTGAGTGTATTTGAACCTTTTCTAGAAATATCACTTCTTTAATGCCACTATCTAAGCAAGGTTACAGTGCAAAGGTAGAAGTATGACAAAATCTTGAATATTGTTCATATCCATTGCATTACCTTCTCTTGGAAATGTTGATTATTCATAGCCCGGAGCTGCGGCTTACTTTTCTGTGCGCTCGGTTTTAGTAAATTTCATTTTGGGTCTAATTTTAAGATTTCTCAGACACCTTTATATTTCTTTCGAAGTCGACAAGTTAAAAGTTAGAGAAACTCAGGCATAAGCACAATTTCACTTTAAAACAGCTGTTAATCCATACTCGTGAAGCTTCCGTGTTATAGTCATCTAGCATTGCTTGCAAATCCAATTTACAAACCTAACCTAATTTTTCTAATGTTTTACCAAATTTTAAAAAATCAATTTCAGCTGTCTTTAATATGCGGATTGGCTTCTTGAAAGAAACACTTATTCCCATCAATTTATTCCTCACAGTCTAGTGTGATAAATCACTCTCATGCACATGTCCGTATACGACGAATAACCCCGGGGCCAATTGTGAAATACCACCGTCTTTTACCGCCTGCTTTAGAATTTGATATATTTCTCCATATATGTCTCCACTCTGCACAACTCAATCGAAATAAATTGACAAAAAAAAAGCAGAAAACGATGCAAACCCAAAATCTAGAAGAAAAAAAAAAAATCGAAATCGCCCTGATAGCCTGGCCTGGCCCGGCCGGAAGATGTACAGAATATGTGCAAGAAAATTTTTTTTTGTCCCCCGTTTTACCTTTCATCATCTCTTACCCTCTTGTCATATTCTTTAACTCGTCATCTGCCAAGCAACCCCTTTCATCGAAAAAAAAAAAAAACGAGGGCACACTCTTCCACTGTGTATTGCTTCAATGTTTCTTGGAAGCTACCATCTTTTGCAATTCATCTTAGGTTCTTGCATTCTTTCCGGCTGGTCTTGAACACTTGCCGGACGGATGATAGGAAAGAACGAGGCGACGATGGCCAAACTGCTACCGTCAGCTACTTCATATACAAACTCGCACACATACAATTTGCGATTTATATCCCATCAATATTTCAAAAATGATAAATACAATCCATAAATAAGGTGCAAAATGGGTGCTCACTCCTGTTCCTGGAACCACCGGAAGAAGGTGGGTCGGCCTTGTAGGTTTCATATAGTAGTGCCAGCAGCGCGCTGAGGAAAGACATGAAATCCTTCATTCACGATGGCATTGCAGCAGCAAGGACGTTTCTTCAGCCTCGTGGACGTCATACGTATATAAAATATCTTCTAAGTGATTGAGGGTTTAGGTGGTAGCTGGTGGTACCTAGTGGAAGCTGGTGAATGAATGAATAGATGGATAGATGGATAGGATATGTGTGCAAGAATAACCTTTTTAAAGGATATATCACATCGGCGCAAGCTGAAACAAAAGTACTCAGACGAAAGCCACCACCAACCACCCATGACCTCGGCCAGCCCAATAGCACATCATTTTTGTACCTCAGCTTCAATCTGTCGAAGAACATTCAACGAGCATATGGAACGAACATGGTGGGTTAATATTGATATGTTGCCTCGGCTAATATTGGAAACCTTCATGCAATGGACGTCTCCTTGGATATCACTCAAAAATATGCTTTCACCTTTATCCGTCCTCGTTTTCTTCTTCTGTAAATGGCACTAGCATCGGCAGCCATATCAAGATGATGGAGCCGGTTGCATCCTGGACACAAAGATGTTTGCTTCAGCTGCCTCTGTGACTTGCAAGATAGGTAATCTGTTTGGATTCACATCTTTCTTCAGAGCCACCGACCCTTGTTTCCAATTTTTCCGAAGAAAGGATTTCTTCTCTACGACTATGAATATCACGACTATATCCAGCCATCGCTCTGGATTGGTGTTCTTGGCAAGCATCAGTAGCGATGATGAATGTGGTCACATCAATAAATTTTGATGTTTGCAAGAAGACCGAACGCGCAAAAAGGATAAATATCTTTGCAAGATGTGGTGAGAATTTTTTAAAATGAGAAATGAATGGATGGATGGATGGATGGATAGGATATGTCTGCTGTTTGAGTCCTTTCCCATATGTGGAATGTCTACCCCGTTTGTTTGCTTCGTGTTTTGCTTTTTCTGTAGACAAATCGAGGGTAGACGAACACGATATAGGTATGAAGAAATGTTCAATTTTGCAATTCAGATTGACATATGACTCTCATTGGATTAATTTTTTTATCCGCTCTGGTTTTGATGCAAGGGACAAGTGATTTGTTCATTGCATGTCGAATTTAAGGACTTCTTTTACAAGAAGTTTGCTGCTGCTGTTAAATAAACGTTTGAAAAGTTTTGTTTAAAAATCTTCGAGTATTTATGTAGCTCGTGGAGTTGTTAGAGTAAATACTTATCTAATAGAGAGGTTACCTACACCTACCATATAATATTTTAAGATGTTTGGTGCTAAAGGGTATCTGTTCCGACTTATTTACCTCTTTTGCATTGGACAGAGATGTTTATGTGACCAATGATTTCTCACAGACTCTTTCTTATTCTTCGTTTAATAACGCTTAAAGCAGAGCAGCGAAATCTACTATTTGGGCCCAACAAGATTTGTATTTAGGCGATTGAATCCCTTCCGAGTCTGTTTTTGGGGTGGCGCAGTCTTAAGGATGTTTACCTCGTTTACCAGTAGCTCAAATTTCTAATTTTTCTATTGCATGTCACCTGCTCATAGGTTGTGAGGATATCATTCCAAAATTCGCTATTTAGTGACGCTATTCTGATGAATGGGATGGGAATATTTTCGATTACAAATTCAGGTTCGTCTAATCGTCCTTCTATCGTTTACCTGGGTTCTATATGCCAGCGACTGTCAGCGCGGTTATTTTTTTCCGGTCGCATAATGGTTTCAATTTTGGATATATTTTGTTGTCTTAATGTTTTTCTGATCTTTAGGTCAACATTCTCGTCACAACGATGACTACTGAAACTTGTGCATTCTTAATATATTTAAAACAAGACGGACCAATATGCGTATTACGCTAAACGTTAAGAAGAAGTCTCCGCAGGTCTTAATGAACTTTTCGAAAATACCCTTTTCGTAATCTCACGACCTCCATCTTCTCTAACATGTCATCCAATGTCTACCAGGTTCCCAATATGTCGTTCAATTCCACTGAGTCATTGTCTGAAGTCAAACCAAATCACTGATACAAATACCCTTCCTCTAAACTATTTACTGCATTTTCTCAAATATAGCTGCACTAGTGTGATTGATTGAATGGCTTTGGCAGCGGGGGAGACTAATAAAAACTCGGACGTGACTCTAGTCATTGCCGGTCGCTGGTTGCCGTCGACGACGTCGTCATTACTGATGATTATTTTTCATGAAATGTCATAAAGCTGCCACAATGCCAAAGCAATTCATCTCAGCCATGTCCCATGTGGGTGGGAGCTAAGACCAAGGGGTTAGTAGAAGTTGTTTTTCGGGACGAAAGTTAAAGTTTTTATTTTTATTATTATTTTTTAATTCCCCTTTTTTTTACATTTATTAACAACAACCAAATAAATAAAAACCACATGTCATAATCGAACGCTGTAAGGCAGTGGCAGCGACAACGGTGCTGGTGATGGTAATTGTGAGGGTGGGGTGGCGGTGGTGGCGTTAATGTTATTCCCGACAACAACTTTGGCGACGATCGACGCCGACATCTATGTACGACGATGAATATGTGACGACCAAACCAAGAGAGTGCGGTTTCGTTCGCCGTCAATAATCTTTCGAATGAAATTAATTACCCGCAGGTGAATGCTGTTCGTTGTTGCACACAAATTTACAACACACACTGGCAAGGCGAAATGTCAACCTGACAGACGACTTATAGACAACGACACCAAGCGAGAGAGACATGCAGTGCGCTTGCTAAATGATTGAGTCATTTTTCTCATGAGGCAATGCCGTCAATTTGATAGGACAACGGTGAAGTGGTGCCAATTGGGGGGTTGCAGTTTGGCGGCAAATTGGCGGCCGCAAAAATTTGCTTGCATGTGCAGCTAAAAGATCGCAGCACTTGAAGCAATAGATGCAATGGAAGCAGCACACCACTTTACTTGCAGCTGTAGCTTTGAGAGTATCTTACGAATTTGTATGGAGGATGTGGAAGTTGACGTTTGCAATCAATGCTTGGGAACTCGAATCCATAAATAAGAAAAAAATAGAGAAATTTGTGATTGACGATGTCATTGGTGAAACAGTGTGTGAGCAAAATTCTCGTAGATGGTAATTTGCGCGCACGATAAAACAAAAATAGAAAGGAATTTCAATGGACAAGTGTGAGATTGTTTTATTTCGGGGGAGAATGTGCTATGATGACTGTGTCGATATCTGAAAGTCATAATTCGCCATACTGACGAGTGTTCGTTGTTTAATTGTGTTCACTCAAGACTATTTCTTGATGAAAACGAGGCTGGTGAATCAGGGTTTTGAGACCAGTACATCACTATATCCGGCCATATACTCTTTCTGGCAAACTGATTTTCACTAGATCCACTACTTTAGATGTGATAACTCTTATTGCATAGAGCTTTACACAGTTCGATAGTGATTTTATAACGCAGAATTGCTGACGCGAAACTACACGGGTGGATCCATAAGCCTGTGAATTTTTGAATAAAAAACACATTTCAAGAGGACAACTTTAAGATCAATACATTTTGTCCAACGTTTCTTCAAAATTTTGATCCCTCCCAAATTAAAGGATTTATCCAGGTCACTGGGAGCTAAGTCCAGAGTGGCAGATGTGGAAGATTGTAGCCCAATCCATGATAGTTTCTACGTGTCAACTGCACACATATGCACAAGTCGTCTTTCCTTCAAATTGTTGTTGAACTGGTTCAATAAGTTAGAATAAGATTAGCCGTTAATTGTTTTTTTTTTTTCTTTTGAAGGCAATAGAGTGAATTATGAGGAGTGCATTCCAGAAAAAACTGTCCCACTAACATTTTTTGGCCAACAAATCCACCATGCTCTTTTCCGGGACCGATTTTTCCTAAAAAACACACTGTTGCAGCTGCTGCTTCGCCGTCAGTGGGTTGAAATGAACATTTGTTTCATACATTCGTTCGGATTTCGATTGAATAAAGCCAAAAACTCCTTCGTAGTTGTCTCATGAAATTCACTTATTTTCCATATTGTGATCACTTACCCATCATTTGCTGACACTTATAAGTTTGGTAAAATACTTTTGTCATACACCAGCTCCATCCGGGAAAGAAAATCGTTCCAAATGACACTGATTTCTTGCATTGGAAACCTAGCTACAACGTTCAAAAACCCTAGCATTACATTTGCCACTTGATTGCGGCTTGAATTTTACCTAAGCATCTTGGTCCGACTCATCGTGTACCCATCCACAGGGAGGGTTACTGCTACAGTATCAAAAAAACATTGTTAACCTTGCTTTGGCAAAACATTCGGTCTGTGTTTTTGTGACCTACTACCGTTATAATCGGCTTGTTACTTTTGTAGTTCGTTAAGTAGGAAAAGCTAAATCATATTTTCTCTCACTAATTACGCTACCAGAGGTTTTATGGTAACCAGAGCTATAAAGCCAAAATGAAAACCTAGAAACATAAACATGAACAACCAGCAAGAAGTAGGTCGCAGTGGCTTCTGAGAATATAAAAAACTACTTCTGCAGACTGTAAAATGGCGATGATAGTCAAAAAACTACTATCAGACAGAATGAATCATTCACCCTGAACGAAGACCACAGAGTATTTCGTTGCCCTGATCTGATGGTAGCAATATCGAGGCCAAAGTCTAATAAAGATGACCAAATGACCAGGTTGGGAACATGCACCTTCTTATCTGTAAGATATGGACAGAGGAAGTCACGTCAGATCCACAGAAAAGGAGACCGTTTTGACTGCTCCAAATACAGAGGAACAAGATTACTAAGCATCTTTTCAGTCATATTATGCGAGCCTCTGAAACCATTTATGAAAAAAAACTTGTAAGTCCATGCTAGTGCGACTTCAGGCCAGAAAGACATTCGACCTTGTTTGTTGACGTCAAAGGCGCGAGGCGAGGCAAAGGGGCGAGCTATACAAAGCCATGTCTAGTTTTGACATTCCTACCAAACTCGTCAGGTTGTAAAGGATGACTATGGAGAATAAAGGTTTCAGAACAGACAACGCGCTGTCATTTAACCTTTTAACATCGCTCTAGAGAAAGTCGTGAAAAACTTACTAGCCAACAACAGTCGCACGAGCATGAATGACAAAAATTCACGGCCCGAATAATATTCGTGTATAACTTAGAGAAACGGCGGCGCAGCAAATGAAGATCGCCTCTAATATACTGCATACCTCAACCAACTTAAAGTGCGGAACTTAAGGCAACTGGAAAGGGATCGTACAAGCTAAAGAGGCCACGTTTACCTCAGATGACGTCGTGATTCGTAAAGAATCAACTTTTCTGAAAACTCTCATTATTAAGCACGGTAATATCTAAAAGGTGTTAAAAAACATATGCAAACTGTTAGAAGGGATGGTGGCTACTACCCTTCCTCTTAACGTAAACAATTTAAACGAGTCATAGTTTGTAACAGTTGCAACATTTCATGCTACGAACTTTACTATTCTCCGTGCAATAAGAGCACTTGTTTTCCTAATTCTGAGTTTATAAGCAGCCATTCTGTGAGGGACAACCTCTGACAATGTTTTCATGTTAGTATAGTCATCGCTTTAATTAGAAAATGGTGACTGCTCTGACAAATTTTTCTCTTACTTTACAGCTTTCACCTACATGCTACATGCTTTAACAATCTTGAGGTATGTCCTTCTTGAGTCTACTCCAAACCATCTTGTTTTGTTTTTTTATTGGTTAAATGGTCAAATGATCTTCGAGCAGTATCTTTTACCTCAAAACTCCCATTCTCGATTGTCTTTATTCCAAAGATATGCTTTATACTATATTCTGGTCTAAAAAAAAAAAAAAACTTAACAACATGTAACATACATACTGCCTACAGTGCAGGACAATTTTTTACCATGCAATCCAGCCTCCACGAATACAATTTGACAAAATACCTGCCATTAGCGGGGTCCGTAACTTAATTGATTGAATAAATTTTTAAAATTTATTTCATTCACCCCGGCGTACAAGTAAACAGCACCCTGATAAATAGTTACGTCCAGAGTTACCAGCACCTACTCCTATCGCCATTAATCGTGTTGTCTTACAATTTGACGACTGTAACTAAAAATATCTCCCCCCTTGCAACCAATAGGGAAAAATCATTCGAGAAATTTAATCGTCAGTTTAATTGGAATTTTTGTGCATATTACTAATCTCTAACTGTGATCATAAATTGACGGTTATTTGCTAATTTCAATTAAAAATACTTGAGGCGAGAGAGCTCTGCAACTTCGTTCGACTCTTGAAAAGATGGAAAAGTATTTAAGTGTACATCGAGCATTGCATGTTGCCTACTGAACAACTCGGGTATCTTATGATAATTTAGTTGCGCATATCCGTAGCCGGATAATATGCGTTTGCAGAGATTCAAATTGTGCTACACTGTCCGGTAGATAGGTTTGCTGCATATGAGTAGTCTGCAGATCGTTGTGACGATCTTGACGCTGTGGTTGTATGTGATGTTGATGTAGTAGATAGCAAAAACAGAGTCCAAACCGTCGTCTTCATAGTCATCGTTATTGTCGTTTACGCCGGCGACAAACGACTATCTGAGAAGAGACAACAAATTCAACATAGAGACAATTTTCCTTGACCAATCTCTCACTAAGCAGCCGGCAGTAACAGCAACATCATCAGAAACAGCAGCAACAGCTACGATGTCTAACGTATAGAGTAGATGGGATGCATCTGTTTCTGCATCTGAGCAGAGAGTGCATCCATATATACATACTTACTCGTATATACGTTATGTTATTCGTTGCAACCAAATCCAACATCAATTTCAAGTTTGACACGAATGCGCCATGTTCAGACATCCCATAGGCTTCATAAATTTGTCATCTGCCAGAAACCGAACGAATGATTAAAGCCTCTCCTTGCAGTCGCTGCAGTCGAGATAAATATTTATGTCCATGTCAGCTATCAAATATTTTCCCCGTTTCGTTATATTGCTCTATCGCTCTATCGTTATATATTATCGCTGTTATACAATTTTGCTTAATTTCATGCAAGACATTTGCGCGTTACAAGTTAATGTTTCTGATAAATTGTGCTATCAGTTTTGAAAAGACAGTCTATTGGCAAAGATTGTAGTGGGAGTGATTGAAGGTTTGGCAATTAACCGCACACACAAATAAAGAACCTCAGGTATCTGAATTTTTTTTTAAAAGCTAAGAAAGAGCCCAATTATCAATTCATTGACTGGTCCTTGCAATTTTTTTTTAAAAATTAAGATTTAGAGTACTATACCAGAGAATCCGTGTACTTGATTTACAAACTTACACTTTTCGTGGTATGTGGTGTTAATATGTTACATGAATTCTACTCTATTTGTTTTTGTAAACATTTATATACACTTCAGTTACATTAGAATACATAGTGGGCTTAAAATTTTCTTGATCGCAGGCAAGCAGTTTCCAGTGTATCACACCCAGCTTTCTTGTATATGCCATCGCCTTGTCCTTGAATCAGTTTTCCTTTTCCCAAGAGACTAAGAGTCTCTCAGATGAAGCGTGATTACACATTCACTTGACATAGTCGTGTCAATGTTTTTCTTTCTGACTTTCTGTACACGCTACACTTTGTATGGTATCATCATTTTATTGGAGTTTATCAGTCTTTCGTAGAAGAATTTAATTTAAGAATTTAAGAAATTAAGAAATTAATTTAAGTTCGTATCTATCAGATTGTCTTCCTCGATAAAAATTATACAAGATTAATATTGTGTACTTCTGGGGTTCAACAAGTAAGTCATCTTGGGCCACTTCTTTTTATTATATTTATTTATTGATGATATTATTCAAATTTTTTTAATTTTGTCACTGCTTAATTTATCTTTTTTTGTGCATTGATAATTGTTTAAAATTAAATGTAACAAAATGCTCTTCTATATCTTTTAAAACAACATGTTCAACATTTGTTCAATTATTGAATTGAAGACATTAAAAAACTGGGATCGACATTGGTACAAAACTAAGCTTTTACCTCGTTTTAGTAGTGGTAGTAGTAGTAGAAGTTACAATTCAACATTTAGGAACATAAGACAATGACATAAATGCCGTCTTTTTATTGCGCTAGTAAGGTTTGTTCTTGAATATGCCGATGTTTTCCGGAATCCGATTATCTTAAGTGTTTGTAGGATCGTTTTAAAAGGGTGCAAAGATGCTTTACAAAATATACATTCTTTAAGATGCGACGGGATTTTGAACCATCTTATCCAGCTTGTTGTCAATTACTAGGTACTATGCCAGTTAATGTAAGATGGCAGGCTCATGATATCTTGCTTGTTAGCAATTGCCGCATGTTAAGGGATTGTCCTATATTTTACCAAATGTGTCATATAACAAACTATGGTCGCAATGAACCAATTTCGAGATCACTGAATTCCTTTAATTAAATTAGTAGGCATTTGCATTGTCATATTCCCTGATCATGCTTCAAAGACTTTTTATTTTTTACGCTTTCGAAATTATATTATTCTTTTCGATTTAACATTTTCAAATTTACTTTATAAGTTTACTGATGAAATAAATAAATTTAAAATTATGCAGCAATTCAGATCGGAGAGATAGCAGCGAGTGTAGGCCGTAGGTAGTGCAAACGTCACAGCAAACGTATACGGATGTTGTGTTACTTATGCCTAGTTAACGTTTACAACTGTAACGCTGTAATGCATTTGTGCAGAATTAGTCTTCTAAAGCATGAATGCTATCGGTTCCTCGTTTTTCTCCGCGTCTACCTGCAATAGCACATTACTCCTTCCTCTGTATTCGAAGAGTCGCATTGTATGTAAAAGCGTCTCTTAAAGTCCGAATTTGAGAGTATGCACATAAGATATTATTGGATCCGTTTTGAGACTCCCATCGCCAATGATATATTCCAAATACTTAATTTCACGATAGAAAAATTGGCTTTTTTCGACATTGGCATTGACAATTGGCAGCTACATGAGCTCTGGTGCCTATAAGCATACCCATCAGAACAAAGTCAAAAGACAATTATTTCATAAAGTCATCAAAACTTCAGTGTTTATTGTACCAAAGCTCCCTTGTTTTAAAAAGAAGGTGGTTTTGAGAGTTCAAACCATGATATGAATTTTAAGTCAAGACAGTTTCATCCGTGCCTCCCCTAAAAAGCCAGGCGTTCTAGGGAAAACCCCAATACAGCTAAGACAGACCGTTCGTTGGAGTTCGGTAAAGGAAGCAATGACGATTTATGTGAAGGTCGTTACTTTTACTCATAGGGTACCATTGGTCTCATCATATCCGTGTAAACTCAAATAAAAGTCCTTGTCGACAAGCCTTGTCAACGTCTTGTTAAAGACGTCTTTGCACTGCCAAAAAGCCGAAAGCTCCTTCGAGATTTTCGACGTGACATGCTTAGTTTAAAGAGGTTTGTTATTCAGGATTAGAATTAAATACTCAGTTTAATTGGAGAAACGGACGGTGATGCCTTTATACATCTTTTTCACGGCACCAATATTCGAACACGTCTAGGTCTGATTTAACAGATGGAATGGCTACACAATCTGCATACGCGAGTGCGTGAAATAAGCGAGCCTAAAGTCATTTAGGTACGCTAAGTTATTCAGACCTTTCAGCGTATTTCATTTTTCAGTTGCCATAAACGCTTCTTAAAATGCTTAACACTCAATAGCGTGTTACAACTCTTAAAATACCGGAGCACGTGTTAAGTTTTTCGGAAAATTGATGATAGTGTCTTGAAGAAGTTGCTTCATAGGACATTTGCTTGGCAAAATCCGTATAATAAAATACATCCGAAAAGCTATTTTCCAGATGGATCATTTCCGCCTGGATCGTAAAATAGGCCGTCTCCTTAAACGGTCTCAGGCTCTTAATGCTATTATATACAGGTTTACAGTCGCTAAGAACTTGATGCTTATAAATCAACAAATTCGTTGAGGTAAAAACTACATTGGTATTCGACGATGATATTGTTCTGAATAAGAGTTTTCTATTTTCGCAGCATCTCTAAGGTTTCTTCTGTTACTTATGTCTTTTGGGCACCATCTTCATTGCACCAGTTTTTTTCTCGGGGTATGTTAGTAGCCATTAACTCTTTTCCTGGCGTCACGTTTATAGTTGTGGGACTCTGTGACAAACCGGAAATTTGTATGCACTGACGTTCATTATTAGCTCTAGCTATTCGAAGCGTGCTGGAGCGACGAGGTTTGTTAGACATTCAGGCATAGAATTGGGCAGCTTCCACAAAATGTTCAGTGTTAACTTTTGCTCCTCTAAAATTGTATGCATTCGGTATATTAAAATTTTCAGTTTATATCCTCCTTTTATCAGCACATAGTCGGCTTCAGTTGACGAATCAACCAGGTGCAGCCAGCCCGGTATCGTATTCAGCCCTTTCGTGGTTGACCAACTAATTTTCTCAGAACGGAAGGAGGGTTCGACTGTAGAATCGTTGAATATAATTCTGTTATGCTATAAGAGCTTAGACCTCCAACACCTTACAGAGTCGAATCTTCATTCACCAAAACAAACTCCTTGTTCCAGTTTGATTTTTGGCTGACAAGTCGGTTTAAGAAACACACCACAAGCAACTTTAAATCTCACAGATCTGTACGTTTTCAAAATTATAGCTTAGATATTTCTGATATGTATGTATCTTTCTCTGCCCTAAAAGCCTAAATTCTGAGGAATTGATAAACCCTAACCAGTTCTCCCTTCTCTTGTCATGATAATGGATCGCGGCACTAAGTAAATACACCGTAAATGTAGGCACATCAATAAACTTTCTACAGAAGCTTCCTTCTTTGATTTATTCGGATATATTTGGTAAAGAAAAAATTTCTTCTTCACTACTCTCTCTGGTTGCCTAAACAGTCAAAGTGGCCCTTACTCTTCCTATGGACTTATATCTATTTTCTCGTTAGCTCACCAATTTTTTGTTCAATTGTCCAGGGTCTTCTGGGCATATTTGCATAAAAAATTGAAAATTAATTTTACTCACCCCACTCTTACAGTAAGGTGTTTTTTTTTTTTTTGGACTTCGAACATCAGAGTTTTCATTTTCGGAACTCTACCATTGATTGCCAAAGGAATCAGTGTATTGCTTGGGAATCAAACTCAAACTTTAGAAGTTGGTTCAAGGCCCCAGCCGTCTTCCTCTATCGTAGGACACCCATTCGTAGACCATTATATGACAACCTTTTCAAAAATTGTCGGAGTGTTATGTCACAATGGATGGAAATAGACTCAATCACACTGTGACAGGGTTAAGGTGGCTCAAGTAGATTAGTTTACACTACCAGCACTTAGCCCATACGTCAAATCACGTGGTCATCTCCTTCTGACACTCATCCGTAAACATACTTTAAACCAATGATCATCAACCCATGAACATTATCATTACCCATGAACATTATCATCAGTGTTTAAGATTTCTTGACGTACAACTTTCAATCCAGCATCTCTAGGTCGCAGCCCTCTCATTTTCTAGCCCTTCCATCGGCGACGGGTCAGTCTAATGGCTTCAGTCCATTATCTCGTCATGTTTGTTAGAAAATTTAATTACTCCTATTAAGCAGTGTTTTTTCAGCATCCCTGTAGCTGTTGTTGTTGCTGCCGTCAACAACGTCGTCGTTCTGGACTGGTTTACTTCTCACCCTTCAGGCACTACCCTCTCTAATTTATGGCCGCATACTCTGTAATCGGCTGCGGCGCGGGTGGGTGTCTTATTATCATAATTTTTCGTTGTTGCTCGTTCGTTTTTTTATTTTCCTATTTGTTGTTGTTTTTTTTTTTCATCACTCTTTGGAGTTTCATTTTGGACATACATTCTAGTACTATGGTTCTAGTTTGGTTTTTTTTTTTTTTTTTGTTGGTTGCCTTAAGTATTGGTCCTTCATGGGACATAAACATGTCGCGTACTCACGACTCACTCATTCACTCACCCCCATGGGGAAATCAGAAATCGTTTGTGCTCAACTTGGCTTGGACGACAGATGACAGCTTTAACGCGCGAGCTATGCCATCAAATGAGATACAGGCGACTCTTGAGTGCTTACATCAACGTATGGGCAATGGAAAATGAGGCAAGATATACAGAAAATTAAATTAAAAAATTTGTCACATGGCCTTAAACCCCCCAAACCCGGTTCTTCCATCGTTGCCCATTTTTTCCCAGTCTCGAAGTCTGCCTGGAAGCCTTCAGTTACCACCCCTTGTATAGTAGTAAATGGAGTTTTATCATTAAATGTTTAATTTTTATGGGGAAAGTTGGGACGAGTGTGACAGACGCACGATAGTCATGCCAGGCGCTATGGTGTGCGTAATTATCAATCGAAATTATCATCTCGATGGACGGTCTGTCTATAAAATGCAATAAAGGACTGTCAAATGGTTTTGTTCGTTAATCAGTTGATGTTAATTGAATTGGAATGAGCTATGATTTTTTATTTTTTTTTTTAATTTTATATTCCGTCGCTTCTTTGCATCTGTTTCTACGCGCGTGAATGTTATGGTAAAGAATATTTTTCACTTAACTGCAGCTGGGAGAGTTTCGGTATGGCACATGATGAAACTGTGATTTTATCTTTCGTTTATATCTTGAATCGCGGACTTTTCTTTGATGTAATAGATATGTTTGAAATGACGAGACCACATTTTGGCGTTGAACCATAGCTAGCCTGATCAAAGGCATATCCATAAAATCTCCAACCTGGCTTTACCAGCCTTTTGGTGGATATTTCAATTTTGTAAGCATGTCGACAAGAAGAAATTTTTTGATTTTCTTCTTCTTGTAGATTGGCAGGACAAGCAATGATTGATTTTTTGTCTCTTTTTGAACAATAAGCCATTTATATCTAATCTGCGCACATGACCGCATTACGAAAATGTATCCGCAGTGAAGTTCTTATGAACAGCGGAGACTAGGACGCCTTCTTTGCGAATTTGTACATTCTCAACTCAATATCCACGTAGCCACCAGATTAGAGAGCATTTTAATACCTCAATGTTGCGTATATGATTCTCGTCCTGCTCGTGGTAATGTGTACCATCGTTCTGATTGGAAAATTGGATCTTCCAAAGATTATGCTTTCGAGTCCTCTCTGAGACTAACAGTTTAGAAAGTATACAATCACTGGGCCTAACTTCGTCTTAAAATCAACAAATATGTGGTAGATGTCGACTTGGAATTCGATATCTTTTCCAAAATCTAGGCGATGTAGGACTTTGCAATCCTGAAACCACTCTGAAAAGGCAGATCTTAAAGGCGATGTCGAGTCAATTGATGTTTCTATACGAGTAGATAACGCAGACAAGAGGGCCTCCATCCTTTAGAATCGAGCATACAGTGCGACTCGTTTAACATGCTTTTTTCCACCTCTCACCGGCAGCCTTGTGAACTATTGCCGTCATTGTCTACGTTAAAAGCCTGGTTCTTCGATATCCTCAGCATTTACTACGAGCTTAACACTATGTTCCCTTGTTCGGTCTTCTACGGTTTTATTTGTATTTTGTTGACTTAGTTGACTGCCCAGATAGCAATGATTTTTTTTCCAATTGTTATGTTTCAGCAGCTGTCAAAGTTACCAATGACATCTAGCTGTCAAAAAATTCAGTAAGGTTTGCCATTTCATCGAGCATCGTTTTACACTTGCAGAACGTGCAGAAATTGTTAAAAAATATTATCGCTTCTCAGTTGTAAATACGCAATGTGAGTTTCGTGATAAGGTCCGTCATCGTCATGGCTTCAGTGTGCAGGCAATTTGTCGCACCGTGGAAAAGTTTAAGCCTGAGTACACTCTTTTAGATCACAAGCCACTCACCAGACAGAAATTAACGCGAAATTAAGAAAACATAGCGAATACTTATGCCAATAGAGATGTCAATTCGGCGTCGATCATCCGAATTTTTCATCGCCATAGAGTCAACCCGGCTTATTTTGCGATTGGATTTGTGCTTACATCTATATAAGATTGTGCTGATGGAAGAATTGAAGCCGGACAACGATGGAAAACGCCGTGTGTTCACTAATTCGGCGTTGTTGAGCGAAAAATCCGAAAGAACTTTGGCCAACAAATCATCTTCTCGGACGACGCCCATTTTTGGGTCAGTACGCAATCCACAAGTATCAATGTATCCACAAAGTTTGCCTGTGGATGAAATGGTGGCTTCATCGGATTTTATTTCTTTCGAAATGAGGAAGGAGAAACCGACTAACCGACTTTCTGAGGTCAGAGCTCGATAACATACATATACGAGCTGTGGTTCCAATAAGCTCGAAATTGTGAAGGAAAAACGCCGCTTCTTGAAGCACTGGCAGCAAGGCCGAGACAGCCATTTGAATGATGCCATGAACATAACTTCAAAACAAAGTCAGAATTAGTTTTATATCTTACACCGTTGTTGTTTTATTTAAATTTTTTTTTTCTATAGTTCTCATCTGTTCACCCTATAGGTACTTTTAAGCTTCTGCTTGAATTTTAGAAAGTCTTTCCTATTATAACGTTACTCAATTACTTTGATATGACCATTCTTAATTACTTTTTTCTTCCTTGTGTAAAACTGGTGCTCATCTTTTCTGTTTCTCTGGATTGTTAAACCACGGGTATCGCAAAGGTAGTTCTGCGAATCTTACCACATCAAAGGCCGGTTCTCTGATGGTATATTGGCAGATTTTTCATAGGTTGGTGGTCTGTTATAAGATCTAAAAATCCACGGGCTACCATATAGCTCACGAGGATCTCCTTTGTATGGTTTTGCCAAAAATCCGTGGTCCAGATTATTTTTATTAATTGGCTTGGCTTTGGAAATCATTCAAATCCACACTCTAGTTCCCTTCCGAAAAGATGTTTAAATTGCTTTACAAAGGAGAAAGCAATATGTGTGTGAGTTTAGTTTGATCAGTCTAGTTGTCTCCAGTTAAGTATAATCTGGGTACCGACCAGGTATACTTGTGTACTTTAGTCTGTTGTAAAAAGTGCAATGAGGTGCTAGTATATTTTTTGTTTTGAAAAAAATAATACTATTGCGGATGGGTATTATTTAGACAGCTTAATATGTCTTTTGTTGCCTGGCTTATAGGCGAAAATAGTAACCTGAGTTTTTAAATTGTAATCTCCAGTGATTCCAAGATCTTAGTAAGCCATATCGCCGTATACATGAGAAGAGCCCTTCGTTGTTCTTAGCTTAAGAACTTCGAAAATGTTCATTAAGCCGTGTTCTAGTGAGTCATCCAACATATCAGGCAGACTCTTATTTTGAATAATTTTTCAATAAATCGAGAAACCTGAACTTACTCGAAGGAAAGTTCTTTAGAAAGAACCACTCTCCTAGTTACTTGATGTTCTTTCGCCTTTTTATTTATAATTGTTAGTTTCACTTTACAATCTTTTTTGTTGTCGTCGCTATTATACATATTATATATTTCCTCAATAAAATGTAGAGGTCGGAAATGGAGGGAGAGTTTAGTGCTAAGAGAACATATACACCACACAATCCCACTGCAGGGATAATTCCAACCAAGTCAAAATTTTTAGCTGTATTTACCGGGTGTGAACACATCATAGATTGCCTCTGCTTTCAAACGAAATAGAGAAAAATTATTTATTGGACACATCTGTTCCGTCTGTTCCATAAAATAAAAATAAAAAGAAACAATCTCGAAGTGAAAATCCTTGTGGCTGGTGTTCTTCTTCCCTCCTTCCTCTCAAAGGATAGCTTTATGGGTTCAATCAAATGAAAATATTTGCTCGATTCCATGTGTATCTGAAAATGTACCTTGAAAATATCACCATCTTCATCATTAGTTTCCAACATTTTATTATATCAGTGTAATCCGATTACAGTCGAGTTGAGAAGTTTTGTTTGAATTAAAGTAAATGCAGAACTTTTGTGTGTTTTCTTTTCTTTTTTTTAATAAAAATTCCTTGTAATCATTATTGATTAGATATCGGATCAAAAATCTTACAGAATAAGAAGTCAAATAGACTAGTTCGTAATAAAGGATCCATTAAATATCATCACAACCAATAGCGTCCAATGTAAATATTTCGAAAGCAATCTCTGTTGCTTGAAAGGCAAGGCATGTTTGAAGCTATTTTCAACTTATCATTGTCAGTATACATAATATCTGAAACAAGCATATTTTTAACGTTTCTTTAGCTTAGAACCTACCGAAATTTACTTTTCTTTCAAATTCAATTGGGAGTATCTTCCATTCGCTGCCTCATGTAAGAGTATATTTTTTGTTTGTCTGCAAACCACGGAGACTATCTTTCGACGGTCGTAGTCCTCAAAAACCCGAATCTAATATATCAATGGGGTTGCTAATGACAGTCTTCATTTTGCTACCAAACACTTTGGAGAGCTTTCTTATCTAGAGAGAGCAAAGCACTGTGCGGCAAAGACTTTTAGAATATTTGTCGTAAAGGGCGGCAAAATAAGGAAAAATAATATTTGAGCACTTGAACACCAAAAATAAGCGTAAGACGCATTAGTATTTATGTCAGACCAAAATAATCAAAGAAAATTAGGCTACGCCGCCTAGAACTTTATCTACACACCGGAGGAGTGATCCCCGGGCTTCCAAAAAATAAAAATTTACTTTCCCCAGTTGGAACTTTGACTGGCAATGACTGACAAAAGTTTCGAACCAAGAAACGTACTACGGCAATGTAGAATCAATATAATTGACATTTACGGTCTCGAATGGCTGATTGACTCGATAAAACCGTAAGGCTATCAAGAATTCGTGACCGGTTAAAAATACTGTTAATTGAACACGAAACTTAAAAAAATATTGTTAGCTCCTACGCACCCCAAGTGTGTAAGTAACTGCGAATACGAAAACTGCTAGAACCAGAAACTTGGCGGTTGAAGGTATACAGGACTTTATTCGCTAGATCATTTCCGCAATATTTTGTGGCAGAAAAATGCCGCTTTGACTCATGGTTTTGATATCCATGACAGTCGCTCATCCAGCTATAAGATAGGCATCGCAGTGTTGGATGTTATACCAGAAGTATAAAAGAAAAATGACAGCAACACGATACACACCCGATAGCGGGTGTGGCAAAACGATACACGCATTCCCGTAAGTCTCTACAATAACAAATCGACATAGGAAAAGCCTCACTCGCGAACGCTCTAACGAAGGGTCGGAGATATTCTCGTCCAAAAGCATTATATGGTGAAGATCTAGCCGGGGTGCTCGAAATCAAAAACCTCCTCAAACTCCCTGCCTCACTGTTGTCAAGTGGCTGTCACTTGGTGTTCTCTTCGTTTGGCGTGTCAGAACTCTATGTCACAGAGGTCCCCACAAGGCTCACTCACCCTAAAGGTACCGGATCTGGATGCGCCAACAGGTGCGGGTGCTGGGAGGCTGAGTTGTGTCGGTTGCAGGTTAATCACTGCGGTCTGTAAGTATGCTGGATTCAGGGGATTTATCGAAATCTTAGAGGACTTCCCCCGAATCGCCAGTATGAAAAGTTTGTTGTGGCATTCTTCTATCATGTCGGAACTAACGTAGCTTTGACGGAGGCGTTGCGAACGAATAGATGAAATGATGTTTGTTAGTCTTGGTGAACGAACGGGCTCTGCTTCGTGTGCGAGGATGTCTTTTGAGGCCTTGACGGGCTCATCATGTTTCGGAGGTCTTCGTTGAATACCGTTCAAGTGCGATTATCAAGCGTTGGTGCCAGTGAATCGGCCGGAAGCCTGAGGGTTGTGCCGTATACTAACTACGCTGGAGATGCGTTTACGTCTTCGTTCAGAGTTGGTCGGAGACCAAGTTGTATGAATGGTAAGCGCTTAACAAACACCGTGGTATCATTGCATTTGAATGCAGCCTTCAGCATACGATACGATGAAAGCACTCTATGATTCTGTTTGACTGCGGGTCTCGGAGAGACTTACATAGTTTCGTAAAGGCCGAAGAGGTGAATTGCCTTCCTTGATACGGTGTGGACTGGAAGGGGAGGCCGAAGCTGGCGCTCCAACCATTGGTAAGGGCTCTTACACAATTAACCTTAGAGAAATGTCAACTATTGGGTATCCTTCTGACCATCTACTATAGCGATCGATGACTGTCAATAGATAGCAAAACCCCTCGGAGGGTGGGAATGGTCCTAAGATATCAATGATGTTAGCGAAGCGCTTGTCGGGGGTAGCGTAGCGTTTGGGTTCGATTCTCGAGTGGCGATGTACGTCTGCTGGCATGTAATGCATGTTTAGATCAATATTGGCGAATGGTAGGCTAGATGAAATGTTTGGTGATAAGGCGCGCTGAGACGCGACAACCTGGGTGCGAAAAGCTATGTGCTGGGTCAAAGAATGCAAAGAATTGTAGATCATTCGTGATAAATGGTCGGACGCAAATATGCGACACATCGCAATAAATGAGATTGTCTAGATGAAGAAAGGAAATCAATGTTATTTGCATTCAGTGCAGTGGGTTACATTCGAGTTACTGCTCAACTTCCTTGTCGCCTTTCTTGCGCTTAATGCATCGATGTCGGTCGAAAATTAGCTGAGAAATGGTAGGTAATTCGTTAGTTGCGGCGAAGGTTTCTCTGTGTTCTCGATCTCAGCAAGTGTCCGAAAGAGCCTGGTATAAAGAAATCAGTAAGTTCAACTGCAGTGCATTGATTCGTAGTTTTGGTAAGTTGAAAATGTTCCAACGACTGTATGCAGATCATCCCCACTGTTCACGCCTAAGACAATGTAGCTCAATTTTTATTTCTTTTTTTATTTTCTCGGATGGATGAATTGCCGCCAGTGTGTGGCAACAATTGTCGTTGTCGTTAATCTGTCTTTCAAAAAAAAAAAAAAAAAAATAATAAAAAAAAGAAGACAAAAACACCGGCACGCGGTGCTGAGCCATTTCACCTCCTCGAGACGTTTTCCTGTCAAAATGTATAAAATCAACCCGTTCAACGAAGCAACATTCGCCGTGATCCATTGAATCCGATGGATGATGGCAGCGACTCGGCCGTGAGACGAAAATCTAGAACGCAATCTGCCAAATGACTGATGTGTTCGTCACGACATTATATTCATAATTAATTGTTTTGCATGCGGTTTGGACGGATTTATTTTTTAATCCTTTCCTATCATAGATCAAAAAAGAGGCATGCGGGGTAAACGAATTTATTTGTAGAGTGGAATTTTTATTTTCTTATTTTCTAGTTAAATGTTTGATTTGTTTGATATTGTATCTTTTCTTGTGGTAATTTCTCTTCTTTGAAAATCTATTTTCAGATGAGCAGTGTCCTAATTAATTTAATGAAAACTATCGTCCCGCCATCAGTGAAGTGTTTTATTATCAAAATGGTAGTGTGTTTAGTGTTTTTTAAATGTGACGATGAAAGCAATGAACTGTTGAGTAGCGATATTTAGTCGTTGAAACTTAATAGATTGGAATAAGGAAGAGTATGCGGTCGAAGCAGCAGCCAAGACCATCATATCGGTGGACAAGTACGAGCACAAATGTAAATGGTGAGTGGTAGGCTATGTTGCAATCTTTTATAAATTTAATTATCCTAATCCCAATACTCGTTGTCAGCTTTTTAAAGTATAGAATTTCACATGAATTGTACGAGTATACAAAATCTGCGGGGTGAGTTCAATACGGCATCTTTTTGCACTATACATAGTGCCTTAGGGCTTATCTTGTAATTTCTAAAACTGTCACAATTAATGAATGTGCGGCTACTGACTCAAAAATAGTCCTCGTATGAGATGATTTTTTGATTTAAATCCGGATCTCCGGCCAACATTTCCAGCGTCCAATAGGCGAACTCACGGTGTTTTCTATGATCGTCCGGCCTCAATTCTTGCATCAGCACAAATTTTATATGGATGTATGCTCATCGTTTCCCAGAATCGACGTTTCTGGGTCTTCTTCCATACTGGCTGCTACAGCGGCTATGTTTTCTCTATTTCACACCAACCTCTGTCTGGTTGGTTGCTTAAGATTCAAAAGAGTGTACTCAGGTTCAAACTTTTTCACGGTGCGACGCATAGCCTGTACGCTGAAGCCATGATAACGATCGACCTTACGACGAAATTCATATTGCATGCTTACAATTGAGCCGGAATTGCGAAAATATTTTTCAATAATTTCCGCACGATAAAATGGTAAACCTTACTGAATATTTTGACAACTGGATGTCAAGAATTGGAAAAAACTTTCATTATTATCTGGTCACCTGGCTCAAATTCGCAGTTAGTTTATCTTTCAAGTTACTTGTCGCATGACTGTTAACTCAAAAGACATTCCCATATGACGAGTGTTCCCTTTACCACCTTCTGGTCTCCCGCCAAATTATCAGGGTTTTTCCCCTCACTGAAGTTGTCTAATAAAAGCGGGGCAGAGCAAAGTACTGGTCTTAGCGTTACACTTTTCAGATGACCCCACCGAAGGTTGCTACAATTTGACCAGTAACAAGCGGCCGGTAATAATGTACTTGGTGCGGTGACCTTAAGACAGCAAGAAGTTTTGGATCGTCCTCGAATCATAACAAGGGTGGAACTTGTGCCTCCAACACAACTTGTGCTTTGGTATTAGGATATTAAAATTGGTAAGCGATGGCAAAGCATATGCTTGCTCCCATGGATGTATGTGCATCCCATAGAATCAAGTCCTCACGACAGGTGTTAAGGTTAAACCTAAGGCACATTGTTACCAGGTTCCACTGAAGAGTCGATGAAAAGAAAGAAATCATCGCACACTTCTTCTGTTAGTTCCTTAGACCGTCAAAATTAAGCGTATGTTTCTTTTAATAGATTCAGCGAGCTCTCGGAAAGAGCGAAACAAAATGAGACCAATAATCATAAACTTATGGATAGCCATTTACCTGGTACCACAAAGTTCTCACGTGATGTGAACTTATGAAACATTCGTTGGGACTATTACTCCAACTTCACCTAACATAGCGAGCGTCCTGTGCTACCCGGTTCAGTTGAACTGGTCATTTTGTAGCTTCTTTGGGTGGTGGTCTTCGATTTGGCAAGAATTTCCATCGACGACAACCTCTCTTAACCGTTTTATTTCTTCAAGTGAGTAGTTACGAGTACTGCAATGTTGCCAGTGATTTTGATATTATTACTTTCGCACACGTCGAACAACTTTATCTTCTTGGATACTCTACCTTCTTGGTATTTTCCTTGACACTCGCCGAGGTTCTGTTAGATTGCCTTTAAATCTTTTTATACTTTTACATAGACGATCATTATGTCAGTCTTATGTCACGAAAAGAGAAGTAGCCTTACCAAATTAAGCTTTTCATCTTAGTATGTGCCCAAGAGCACCTCAAACGAATAATTGGTAATCAGTTGCACTCCAACCTGAATGCTAAGAAGCAGAATGAGCATACGGTAAATCAACAAAAGAATGATGAGCGCATTACGCGTCTGTACGTTATGCATAGCCTCCATGAAACCTTTGAATCATATGAAAACTGACTCCATATCAGGATATGTTACACTCGTATACTCCCTGTTTTGTTCATAAATTTTTACTTACCATCAACTCAACTTTCCTATATTTCAAAATGTATCCTTTCTTTGTGTGGAGTTACTTATACCAACTTAATCATACAATAAAGAACTGCCCTCTTGTTCCCGGATCAATCACATTCTGAATATTTTTTAACCTCACCCGTTCCAAAACTCCTCCAAGACGTACTCATCTCAATCTTCTTCCATCTAAGGTTTCAATTTTAAAATGAATTCCATCACATATCTACTTCTACTTCATTCACTTAGTTCTGGGGAGGAGTAGTCTCTCCGGTACTAACCCTGTCCAGAGCAATTGATTGACACGTAACTATGGATTTGATGGACTCTACCTAACCACATCCATCTATCTCAGAGTCTCGAAGAAGATTCATTGCTTCTTCGTCATTTTCTTTTAATGGTGAGTTAACCACCTCCCCTCTGGCCATCTGGTTTCAACCGACCTTCTTCTAAACTTCTTCTTACCCCTCGGTTTCGTCATTCTCTTTAGGTTTCTTGACAAGTTTGCAATATAAGGTGAAATGCATTATCCTCCCATCCTTGTGCCGATTTTCTTGTGTGCATTTTGATGGTTTAGTCGGAGTGTGCATTTTATGTAGTACTCGCATCTGTGAACGTTTGTGTGAGCTGTGTTTGTAAAATTTTCTGTCCGCAAAAACTCTTAGAATCTAATAAATCCTTGTACAATGTTTTCCCATTTATACATAGTACAAAAATAAAGAGAAGAGTAGAGAGAAAATCGCTGTCTATAGACCTTGCATTTACTACTCCGTTTGTCCATCTCGGGTCATCCTTTATCGTCGTCGTCCTTGTTGTTGTCTAGGTTCAGTTTTCAGTACTACACGTTTATATATGTCTAACTGTCAGTCTGTCTAGATTCACTGTCCATCTGTCTTTTGTCATGTCACTTAGGAGACACTAAAAGTTTTTGAAAGACACACGAGATGGTGTGCGTATTGCATGAGTCAAAAGATACCAGAAGGACCTTTCTAGATTTCTTCTTCTTTGCATTCCTTAACGTTGACTTTCTTAACTGGGTTTTCGGTATCACACATTTCTAATAATCCTTTTGGTACATCATCGGAATGCATCAACATATGAGGTGTATCCGTATTTGTATATGGACTTTGGGATGAAAGGCAAGTAGAATATGTCCTGGCATGACACTACTAAGCTAAAACCACCTCGCATATGTTGTATGGTGATACCTTCAGAAATTATTGCTATGGATTGGATGGTTTTACTACGACAATTCGAGAAGAAAATTAAAGAAAATTTTACAATTTGAGGGAGTCAAAGAGGGGAAAAGACAAATGGATTAAGAGACGTGAAAAGTTGAAAGATATGGGGGCTGATTTACATTGCTGGTGATGGCGATTGTGAATTGGAAACCAGTTGCAGTAGAGTTGCCGGGTAGATAGTGAGTGGTTAAAAGAAACTACCAAAGTCGTACTGAGATGAACAGACTCGACACAATTTTTAGATAAATCAGCAGACATGCTACCAAATCATTAAGCAGATTCTAGCATCCAATGCTATCTATACTTAACTTATGTCGGATTAACAAGAGTCTTTTTGGGTCCCTGTAAAAAAAACATAACTAACCAAACATTGGTCCATATTGACACTGCTCAACCAGTGAAAAACGGGACTTCACTTTTATTGGGCCAAGCATCTATTACTCACACTGAGCCATCGGTTGTCGCAGAACTGACTTGATGTCATTATTTACATCGAGTAAGGTCACTCAGGCAGGGAACTAGTCCTATATGCTGTGCTCTTTGTTTGTTTGTTCTAAATACTAGAATTTCTCAGTCTTGAAAGACGGCCAGAAAATCTTTTTTGAGCTGAGTCATTATGGATCCCTTTCCCCGTGGTTGCACGGTGAACTGAGACTAAAAAAGGACTCAGTGACTTCACTTCAGTCTTTTTTTGAATTCTCAAAGTAGCTTGAAGTGATTAGAAGTTTCAGCAACGCCTTCAGCCAAGCTTGTTTGTCGCTACAGACGCAGATATGTTACTTCGTTCCTTTCACTGATTGTTCAGAAAACAATTCATTTATATCAAGATTGCGTGTATCTCCGCTTAAAAGCAGACGCCAGTTTACCTAACGAAAACTGAAATCTAACGTTGTCGTCCTCCAAAAAGATACCAGTACCTTATCAGTTCTGGATCTATCTGTTTAGATTCGGCTACTTTTCTTTCTTGATTCAGATTCCTAGGCAGAAGGAAAGTCAATTTGGTCTTTTCAGTAGGAACAAGAGTTGTAGTGTCACCATCACAAGAGCGTTAATACAGTCAGCGCGCAAGGTTAGTTTAAACGTTAACTGGATTCAAGAGTGTAACACATGACATGAATATTAAAGCATCTATAGGTAGAACTGAACCAGATATGGTAGCAAAAGGCTTTATGTAGCCGATACAGTTTGGTTAGAGTGATATATTTTTGTGAGTGAGCTCCACCACCACTCAAGGAACGCAGGATCACATCCAAATATTAGACTTCGTCGAGGAAGCTGATGCTCATGCTCTTAAGCACTAGATGAGTCAGATCAATCGGCTTCCTTGTGAAGAGGACAACCGCAATTGAGAGAGAGTAGCTTGAAAACTCATTATTAGTGCACTTATCGTCTTCGACAGACGATGGATATGATCCAACTGAGAGTACAAGTACATCATCTGGAAATACCTGAGCGTAGACGTAAGAACCAACAAGAACGTAAAGCAAGCACCACACCAATGAAGACAGTATGCTACCCTGCGTTACATATTGACCACAGTTAGCATCAGGGTTCAGTTCGCTGGCAGTGCTTCTATCCCTAAAACTATAAAAGCCGTGTTGTCTGGTCGAGTTAAACATGCTGACAGAAATTGCATTGTAAAAAGCATTCTACGTTCTACATTCTACATAAAATGCGCAGCCCGAACTGCTTCTTGTCTAGCGCGCCTTCAATTTTGCACACCAGATTTTGAACCCTAGTCTCGCAAGATTTACCGCGTTAGTAGTATTGTCAATTTGTTTGCAAAGCAATTTTGCACACTTCTGGATCAACAATTCCTCCACGCTCTTTTATTGTTACTGTTCACCAGGGGTTTACAGGTTCCGACTTGTTCGTTCGGAGTTGGCAGCAGCTGGTATATTCCATTGGTGTCTTTCGACATTAAGCCATCATCAGGTTACCTCAGAAGTGAGTCTGAAGCATGCGATAGACGGTTTCTGCTTTATAGTCTGCGTTCCTCCATGGAATAGACGATACACATAAATTTTTCCCGGCTGGCGTGCCTGTCCAATGCATTTAGAAAAATTTACGTTATGAATAGCTTCCTTAAGCTTCTTTTTCGTTCTGAGTTTAGGCGCAGCATTGACAGAATTGACTAGCTTCTCCTTCCTTATTTTTAACAATTTGAATTTGATATGCCAATTGCCTGACATGAAGCCATCCGATATTATTTTCCAGCTGTTTATCTTCTTGGCGTACATTGCTGTAATCAAGTCAGATGACTGTATGAAGTCCAGAAGTCACTACCTCAAGGTGACATCTTGCTGGAACCACGGTATCGAATTAGGTCGGCTTCTAACCCCGGTAGTGGCGTTGGCATCAAATCATAGAGAAAAAAAGCTTAGGCAATGACGAATTGGTGCCATTCCCAAGTCGTTTGCTAGCTTATGTCAACAGCAACAAAATCTTGGTGGCAAAATTGAGAATGAGTCTGTCACATTTAAGTTTTAGTTTAGAAAGTGACTCACTAAAACGTATCTGCAAGAAAACCTCATTCAGAGTAACCTCTAAGGCTTAGACCCAGACTAAACTTATTATCATTCTGCCATAGCTTGTGGAGGACATTTTAATGGCAGTAGTTGAAAGTGCACTTGGCAACACTACCTCTAGAACAATCAGCTATAATTTAGTGCAATAGCATCCCACACTGCCTGTGCAATATCAATATCTTTATCTCCTTAAACTAAAAGTCTAGTCCAGAGTCTATCTCAAACCATCACATCTACATACATTTTAGTTCCTCAATCACAAGTAATAAGTTTTCGTGCAGATTGTCCATGTTCATCAGTCCATTCCGGCTTCTTCTTCTCTTCATCGTCTTGTTCCTCTATTGCAGGAGTATGCCATATGTCTAAAGGATTTTACAAAGTGCTGCGTTAGCAATATCGGGAAAGTTCACTTTATTTCTTCGTCATTTGAACCATTCACCATCATCATCATCATCATCATCAGCATCAGTATGCATGTGAGTCGATATCTGGGGTTATATCCAAACTTTGACTCCAGAAATGAATCAAAAGAGAAGGAACAACACTCTATCATTACCAGTACTATAGCCATTACCATTAGAAGTACTAGGATACCGAAATCCAGTATCTTTACCCCCTACCTTTGTACTGGGGATGTTGATTTGTCTGCATGCCTTTGCATCCCAGAAAAGGACAAGGAATCTTCTCATCAATCGTGAAACGGTTTGTAATGTAAGTTTGCCTGGTAGCCGTAGCTCAGGCCCATCTATACTCTGACTTGGACTTGTCAGTCCAAGTCAGTCTAGTCAGTTAAGTCAGTTTTCGTTCGTCTCCTTTATTGTTGTGTTGTATTGAGTTATTTAAACTGCATTTGCTTGGAAACGTTAAGGATGGTCGTACTCATTCTCTCATTTGGATCCTTGTGCCGATTCGATATTTGTCTTGTCTGCCAGTCAAGCTACCGAGAGGTTACATCCATCTCTTTGATGTTCAATGAAATGCCAGACCATGTTCATTGGTTTCCCTATCCCATGTACATACACGTGTATCCTTATTACCACATTCTGTCCGGCAATACTTGTGCTCCACACTCGTATTTTACTAAGAAATCAATTTTGAAATTTTTGGTGCCACGTCTTCTTTTGGAGTCTGGGGGAAGCTGTCCAGTGCTCAACCCGCATCACTTATATTATTCGACTTCCTGTTCAGACCTTCTACATCAGACCAGTAGTGCCACATCATCTCTAGGTAATGAACCAAAAGTTGACATAATTCAAATGCAGCCACAAAAATGTCACTGGCCAGCGAATGTTTAATTAATTTTTCGAAAATTAATAAATAAATGATAGAAATCGGACCTGGAGAATGGAGTGCTTCTGGGGAGGTTATTGTTTGGGTGGGGTGCTGGAAAGAGGGATTGTTAAGCTCATGCAATGGTACAAATGATGAAATGCCATTAATGTTAAGCCAACCATCATATCGTTGGCTGGTTCTACTCCTGATTCAGTCCCACTGGTCATATGAAGAGATTACTACTGGAAGTGGAGAAAGAAGAAAATTATAGAAGCAATTACCCATTGCATACAGGGTTTACGAAATACCAGTAGCAAATGCCAACACTCCTACCTACAACTTCGGGTAAGGGCCGATGTGTTGGTACTACGTGAAATATGGACAAAAGTTATCGGCGGCTATTTTAATGGCAAAATAATGGACACAAATCAAATCAGTCATTAGCGAAATGTCAGGAGCAATTTTTTTTTTATGCTTACCAATGTCATCAAATTGAGAAGGAGGCCAGTCTGGTGGATGGTAGATGTGAAAATCTAGGCACAGGGGTGGACAGGACATTTGGCAAAAGTACTACCAACTATTGCGATTGGCGGCAAATAATTTTTATGATTTATGTGTCAGGTTTGCGCGGTGGTCTTTTTTCTCTTTTTTTTTCTATTTGTTGTTATTTTTGCTATTGCAATTTATGCCAATTAATGCAATGGAGAAATTGAGGTAAGCAAATGTGTCAGAGATAGAAGTTATGTGTGCATAGATATTGCACAGCAATTGCGCGATTAGGGACTGTAAATTCCGGTTTACATATTTAAAAAGTCACATATGCAAGCCTGTCTGAAGGATCTTTTTCCGAAAGCCAATATGTAGCTATTGAGTCGCCTACATTTCAAAGTGTTATGAGTCAGATTTGGCGTAATTGTATTGTAATCAGTTTGGACGTTTTTATAATTGCAAATGCTTACAAACGAGGGACAGTCGGCATCAGGGCAACTTGTCAAAAACTAATTTCTGCTGCTGGTTGAATTTGCCAAATATTGTTCGATATTTCCAGTAGAACAACTGCAATTCAGATTTGGAAACAACGTGGTTAGGAGTGTGTCAGGAGTGTTAGCTACAGTTTTTGAATCTACAGCTCTTGTAGATCTCTTGTAGTCCATTGCACACTTTGTAAAGTTCCTTTTAATGAAATCCTTGTACAAAGAAAAATGAGTGGTACCTATCGTACCAGCACTCACCATTTCAGCGCCGAGTACCTTCAGCCTGATGTGAGCGTAAGCCTGATATTCACAAAGTAACAAGCACCGCAGGATGTTGTGTCTGTTATGCTCAGCACATTTAAGTGCTTAGCAAATGTGTTATCCCTTGTTACGATGCCAGTAATCAACCTCCAGCCTTTTCTGCTGAGGGACAACAGAAAGGCCGCTGACTTCCTAGAGGCATTAGGAAGCATTCGATTGGTCTGCCTGCAACCTGGGGAGTTATGCCATCTGCAGTTGTACTCATATGAGACCCAACTGTCAATGGACAGTTTATAGAGGACACAAACCGACTCAGCGTAAAAGTGAATGTGACCCTTAATCGATCCTAAATGATTCCTCGGCAATTACATGATCTACAACACTCTTTGCTTGACAATTTTATAAATTTTTGGCTCCAGGATTAGATATCAGATATTCTTTTCTCTGGCGCGTCCTTAGAACTTGAAAATAATAAAATATAGGAAAGCAATAAACTGTTCGATAAATTTAAAAAACACATCCTGCAAGAGGGGCAGAAATTGTTCTTCAAGTTCGCGGGAATCTTGGCGAATATCTCTTTTGACAAAGGATCATAGAACGAAGAACAGACTGCCCACTTATTTTTGGTTCAATTCAAGGCGCAGAAGGAATGCCAACCAATCAATAGTTCCAACTATTACAGCAGCTAAACATCAAAAGATAAGACATGCTACACGTCTAAGTATACATAGGATGCTGACTGGTACGCCAAGGACATTAAAGTCCTTTATACCTTCTGATTAAAAAGTACCCGAAATTTCCCATTCAAACAAACAAACAAGGTTGTTGCATCTGTCATCTGCCGCTCAAATATCTGGATGAGCGCCATTTGTCGGTAATTTTTGCGTGATAGCTTTGTAAACAAGTCAGTGTTTGTGTTCCGCAATGTCAAATTTGGTTGAGCAAAGGTTGAGCAAATATGTTAAGGTTAATCTATGGAGACTACGGAGACTCGACAATGTCGGTAATTCGGTTCGTTGCGTTCGTCTACCACCAGTATGACTGAAGTAAACATCTCAAAATAAAGAAAATAGTCTTCGCAGATGGTCCTGTGAGCATCAGGAGATAGCAGCCAATTTTAGTGTCTCGTTCGGATCGGTGCAGAGCGTTATGCACGATGTTGTGTGGAATTTGTTGCAGAAACGTCTTATCTTGTATGCGACTACTTGATCAAAAACAACGTGCATATCGGTTAGCAAACTCCGTATTCATTTGACATGGCTCCGTGTGACAATTTTTAGGCAGTTAAAGCATTAAAGAAGAATTTGCAGAAGTGTTTTGAAGAGGAAGCGTTGGAATATGTGTATTGCTTGTAATGGAAATTATTTTGAAGGGAATATCATGAATATCAATGAATAATTGAACCGTTTTCCTTTTATTGAAGGATTCCGGGTACTGCCTCCTGCCTCTAGATCTACACTTGCAAAAATATGAAGATTATGTCAGCTTAATGGGTGAAAATCTAACCCGAAGGCCATGCGTCGATCATTACACGTAAACTGAGTTTATGCTGCAATACGGACTTCATAATACCCCATCACGACTTTTAAACTCCATTGGCCTGCATTTTTTCAAGCAGAGAGGAGTTAGACAGGAATCAAATAGTACCAGACTCGATATCCATTTTCACGGATGGATAAAATATGAAAACAGAAACATTAAACTTATGATGCTCCTAATGCCTGCCGGACTAAAGAAGTGTCTTCCAGGCTGCCATCAAGGTAGCCGCGGAAGTCGAAAACAAACCGAGGCTTGTGAATAACTTTCGCGAAGGCTCTTCTCCCAGCCTAAGTATATTAATTTGAGGCAAAGAACTTTAGAAATTTATTACTTCCACGACTTCTCAGACCTATCTTAGGCCAACTTAGAATCAAAATGACAACCAAACTGAGATGAAAAACGGAAACCAGAACTAGGAACAGCAACTAAATTCTTATCCAACGATCCTAGTTGTGAAAAAAAAAAAAAAAAATACGAAAAACTCCAGAGTTACAGAGATCCTGGAGTCAGTCGGAAGATACAACGAAATTTTGCTTCTACAAGACGAGAGGACCGAAAGTGGGCAACTAGGCGATCAGACAGTGTAGTAATTATCTCCACTTTGTCGTTTTCTCACAAAACTCTGAGAATTTATTTCTAAATAATGATGCGTGGCGGCAACTATTTGGAGTACTGGCGCCTTTTCCCGCACCACTCTATGCATTCAAGCAACAAATATAAAATTGTTTCTCTCATCTGCTTTCTTCTTCTACCAACATTATCCATTGTGGCGAGGGATGCCCATGTTGATGCCGCACATTAGAGGGTGGCTGTTGGCATCTTTTCGTCTGACCATATTTTAGACATAATTTGGTGTATGGTCTCCACAAAGTCATCTCCCTCCGACTTGTACAGCTTTGTAGTTATTCTGTCAGTATGGGCAGCTTTTTTGGGTCTTAGATTAGATTCTTTTTTAGAACAAATAACGTGCGCTCAAGGGATTTGTGTATCTTAAAATGTTTGTACACAGCGCGGGCGATATGGATATTCTCACATCATCGTAGTCGGAGGGACGGAATTATGGTTATCATTGTCCAGATTGATAGGTATGTTCTAACTGATATGCGCAATGTTGATCGTCATCGTCGTTTAACACTCTGTAAAAATGGTTCTCGTGCTGAGAATATGACTGCAAGTATATCACTAGGTTCGCTTGTTCTTCCTGGTAATTTTCATCTATCTTTTCTGCTATGACATTTTCTCGACCCCATGCTCGTATTTGTTCTTTCCGAGAAGCTACTGCTTTACCATCCTTTTTTCTGGTCGTAAAGTTCATAAGCATAAGTTCTACATAGTTTTTGTTTCTTGACTACCCCAGCTGGCTTGGGTATAAAACCGCTGGTTTCACAGTGGGAATTCAGTGAAACAGCTCATTACAAGAGGCATCTCTAATGGCTTGTTAAGAGCGTCGCCACTGTATTTCGAGAACGAGATTAAGGTAACGTGACACTTACTGGCAATGGCCTTATCGACTCCTTCCGATGACAGCCTTTCGGTTTACAGCTTGGCCTTAACATGGTAGTGGTCGGAATGAATATTTTTCCTGTCGATCAGAATGGAAATGAGTAGAAGAGCAGAAGAGGTGTTTTCTGGATTATGCTTACATCAAATGTGTTATCATATCAAGACATTAAGCATATGTCTTTGCGAGAAGCCTATAAAAATATTCCTCGGTGCTCTCGTCTTTCTCATCCGTGATAGGAAGCGCTCATACTAGGCTAATGTTGAGGAATTTGTCAAGAGATACCTATATTATGTCTGCCTATAATAAATGGATCTAAGTGGCCGCTGCTTGTCTTCTTGGTAACAATGACATATACCATATGTCAAAGTTTTTCCTCCTTCTTACAGCCGGTATATTCTACGCACTCCTTGGTTGACCTAATAGGTAGTCGAGTTGCTCGGCTGCATATGGTGTGTAAAGGGACCTAAGGCCTTAATTAGGCATATCATTAGAGAAATCCTTCTCTTGAATCAGATTTTGATAAAGTTTAAGCTTTCATGACAAGCAGTGAGTTAGAGCTAATAAGGGTTTTTTAGAGTCCTTATGTTAGAGTTTGTAAGAGGAATTCTGAAAGTGAAGTCAGCCAGAAAATACATATAATACTTTCTGTTGTATACTTTCCTGTCTATTAAAGTCATAAAGCCTTAAAATCAATAAACTGGTGTTGGAAATCGATTTCAAGGTGATGGGTTCTTAAATCCTAAGGCAATAACAGCATTTCGACATCAAAGCTGTTCGCTGACAGATTTCCTTACAACAATTAGACACTATTTTCGAAGGCGTGACCATTTCATCACAAAAACGTAATGATCCTTGCTCCTGGTACTTCTCTTGGTAGTTGCAATTCTGATAAAGGCCCGCTGTCCTCTTACGGATTTTTTTTTTTTTTGCCATCAACAGTAAGTTGAGCTTTCTCTGAGGCTATCGATTGACTCGTAATATCTACTGAAAGAGTTTTCGCTGAGCTGTGATTCAAATATGACTTCGTTAAACATTTCGACTGAACTGTGGCACATTTGAACTCCTTATGGTGATATTATATCATAAGTGAAGTGAAAGAAAGATTTAAACAACTCTGCAGTTGTGGAGGACAAGTATAAGTTTTGTTCATTCTTCTCATTTGATGGAAAGCCAATAAAAATTCGGAATTACGCTTTGTGGCGTAAACAAGGAAAATTAACCATTTATTGTAATTGAGAGAAATGTCTGATTAGCGTGCATGCAACCTGTACATTATCCTTTGGGAAACAAACCTCAACCCCTAAATCACTCTCAACGCGGATATATTATGTGGTAGACCTTGCTTTCTTATAATTTTATTATTATGTTCTGTGTTAAAGGGATGAGTAGCTGGTGCTGATTATAAACAAAAGGATATCTTTGTAGGCTTCGGACACCCACCTTATGATTAGGAACCTTCCCCAAAACTGACTACATATAAACAGCCAACCAACCCTGGTATCAAAACTCCTTAGAACTAAATTGGTTAACGCTGGAGAAGGGTTGTTTATAAGTTTTTTCGTTGTTTGCTGTTTGTACTGAATATAAGTAAAATTGTGTCGTAAAAATTATTTATTTGACGGCCTTTGGCATTTTATTGTTGGGAGAACTGAAAACGTTTTGCAGTTTTTCCCTTAATTTTTTTTTGTTGTTGTTGCGATTAGTATTGTAAATTATGTTAGAAGCGAAATTTTGCTTTGAATGTGTCCTTTGGGTCTTGCTTGATTGAGCTCTGTATGAAAGACAGTGCAAATGTATGTGTGGGATGGGTCATAATTTGTAAGTCAAATTGTTAGTCAGATTAAACAATATTTTGTTTGGATTTTTAAGGACTAAGTGTAGATTTGTGTGATTTATATATGCATTGTTCCATATGTTGATGAACGATATTCGTATAAATGTCAACGTTGTTGGTCATATCTAGATAGAATTGCCTTGATGCACTCAACAGTTGTTTGGACAACGGTTTGAAACTTTATTGCTTCGACGATTTGTGTCGTTGATTTGCTCATCCATAATATTGAAATTTCCGCGAATGCGTGTACTTCTTATGAGTTCACGTTTTGTTAAGCTCGCTGACATTCGTAACATTTTCGTCACTGTCATTGTTTTCTTTACAATTTTCCTTCGCTGTCCATTGAGATGCATACATTAAAGTCAAATGAGTGATGCAGATGATGATGCAGTTTTCATGCCACTCTACTCGTATATCGTATATCCAATTTCTTTCGGTGACGACAGGTGTCAAGTATGCGGGATCAAAACAACGGCAATTAATATATTCAGTCGTATGATTAAGAGTTGTTTGAGTAGGTGTCCTCTTGCTTGTACGTAATAAAACTTTCTTCGGTTATTCTAAATTCGTTAATGTCCTGGACCAATAGAAAATTTTACACGACAGTAAAGAGTAACATGATTTGTAAACTGGCAGGGTATATTCCACAATTAGGAAGCACTCTCACACCTGAAGTAATGGTAAGCTATAAGAGAATTTTAGGGTCTAAGGCAAAAAGAAGGCTGCTGGTAAGGAGCATGCACTAGGTCATGTCCAAGACTTTGTTGTCAGAAAATATCCCTGAAGAATTTAACTAGTCCAGTTACAGAGGCATCAGTCATCTTAAAATCGCACTAAAGATTTTACTTGCCTGATCTATTTATCAGCGATTCGATTGCCCCCTATAACAGTCGACTTTATAGTCCAATTACTGGGGATGCTGGTAAAAACCAAAAAGTCCAAATCGATAGGCATTATCTCTTTATCAATTTCATGGCTGCATAGCAAGCATCTATTGAGACGAGTCGTACAGAGCCATGCTTAGGTTTGATATCAGTGAAAAACACCACAGATGATGTAAAATGACGATTCTCGCTGCTACGTAAAGGTCGGAAAGAATCACTCCGAAACCTTTGACATTAAAAAAAGGATTTAGAGAATATGATGCGCTGTCATGTAACTTTTTTAACATTATATACATACTTGAGAAAATTGTTTAACTAATTGAATAAACTGGTGACATTGACATCACTGACAGAAATCAGCAAGCTGTTACTGGTGTGCTCGCAAGTATTGGAACCAAAGCGGCGAAAATGGACTTAGTCGTGAATGAGGGCAAAGTGAGAATATGCTGCCAATAAGATAGGATACACAATATGGACCAATCGGACAGAATGTCACAATAGACAGCTTAATTTTTGAGATAGTCAGGGGCTTTGTAAAGCTCGCCTCCACTTCTAAATGTTATTTAGGACCCTAATGGTTCTTCGCGTGAAGAACCTCTATGTGCGTTGACGAGGTTTGAAGGAAGATATTGGTGACATTGGTTTGGCCAGAAAAGTGTACATTCGTCGACTAAGTGACTAAAGTGCGCAACTGGCAGAAGACGAAACTTGGTTCACCCTGGACTGTAGTGCATCATCTAAGTAAGTTAGTAAGTAATTACTATTAGGTGCGCCTTCTTCAAACTGTATTACTTGTATCCAGCGAAGTAAGCCCTACTTCATTGGTATATGAAGCCTTAAATATTTATTCAACAATGAAAAAGCGTCTAAATCGCTTTGACTATTTTGACAATGTTTAAATCTTAATGGTCACATAAAAAGTCTCCTCGGTTTTTTGGTACATTTTTAAAAAACAATTTTCTTTATTCAAAATCAATTTCAATCAATTGCCCATTATTATCTATGACCTTTGGCCATTTTCCGGGTAGCTTCATAATTCCATCGGTGTAGAACTTCTGTGGTTTTTAAGCGAAAAACTTCGCCAATTGATTTTCAGTGGCTTTTCAGTCGGCCACTTTTCTACCATCAAGAGAGTTTTGCAAAAACCGAAACAAATGGTAATGGTCCGGGATAAAAAGATATTTAATAATTTATCAATGTTAATGTTGTCCCCTTCAAAGTAATCCACCTCAGATATAATATACTTGTACCAACGGTTTTTTCAATCCTCGAAGCACCTCTCATAAGCACTTTTTTGTATAGCCTTGAGCCCTTCCAATGATGCCGTTTTTATTTCCTCGAACCTTAGTTGAGTCTCTTTAGTTTTGGGAACAGGAAAAAGTCGCATGAGGCTAAATTCGGCCCCATAGTCGTGTGATTATAGTGTTGTTTTGGCCAAAAAATCTCTCACAAGCAACAATGAACGAAAAGGTGCATTATCGTGATGCTAAGTCCATGAATTGTTTTTGCACAATTCCGGACGTTTTTCTTTTTTATATTGCTTCTTGCAAACGGTGCATACTCCTAATTAACCGTACGACCTTGAAGTAAAAACTTCTGATGCACTACGCTACGGTAATAAAAAAAAACAGTGATCAAAATTTTCGGTTTTGGCTCTCCTGGATGCTTTTATTGGGACGATTGGGCTTTGGTTTCAACATCATAACCATATACCAATGATTCATCACCAGTTATGACCCTTCTGAGCAAGTCAGGATGGTCATTGACGTTATTAAAGAGCGATGCTCATGCGACGGTTCTTCTGAAGAGTTTCGGAACAAACTTAACTGACACACGTCTCTTGCCCAAAACATCCAAAAAAAGTTGCATGATACGAGCCGACCGATGTGTTAACATCATCAGCAACTTCTCTTATGGTAATTCAATGATTTTCCAAAACAATTTTGCTCACACCTTCGACCTTAACATATTTTGTTGATGTGCTGGTTCGTCCAGAGCGAGGTTTGTCATTAGCATCTTCTCGGCAATCTTGGAAGAGATAATAAAAACTTGACAACTTTTTTTTTAAATAAAAGGCAAACCATTTGAGATATTTCAAAAAATTTATTATTGGCTTGAAGTACAATCAAAACATTTATGAATGGAACTCGACTTCGTTCATATGGCCACCGCGGGCACGTTTGCAGCGGTCAATTCGTTGGACCCAATTTTCAATGATTCGGTCACACATTTCGGCCGAAACGGTCGCTATTTTGCGTGCAATGTTGGCTTTGAGCTCTTCCAACGTCGTCGGCGTGTTGGCATAAACCAATGACGTGACTATCGTTATCGTCGACGAAAAAATATGGCCCAATAATGCCGCCGGCATGCAAACCGCACCAAACAGTTATTTTTTTGGATGAAGTGGTGATTCATGAAGCACATGTAAGTTTTCACCCGACCAATAACGCATATTTTGCTTATTGACGAACCCATTGAGCCAAAAATGAGCTTCGTCACTGAAGATGATTTTGCGATGAAATTCATCATCTTGGCGCATCTCCAGAACCCAATCTTCAAATGGTCCATCGGCTTCAATTCTTGAGTCAGCTTGATCTTGTATGGGTGTAAACCAAGATCCTTACGCAAAATACGCCATAATGTGGTCTGAGCGATGCCCAATTCTTGTGAACGCCGTGGAATTGACTGTTTTGGATCGTTTGCTACGCACGTCTGAACGTCAGCGATATTTTCGACACTTCGACCAAACCCTTGTCTAACTGACACGGCAACATCAGACAACGAATATGTAGGCTCAAATGTTTGCACTAAACTTGTTATTGCCTGTCTACTAGGGCGAGTATTACCACTGAAAATTGGAGTTAACGCTCTTAAAGCTGTATCTCCGAATATCTGTAGAAAATTTTTATAATTTGCAGACGTTGCTCGTTAGTGTACTTTACCATGATGAAAATGTTGAGTTTACTGAATAAATTGACAGTGACAATTTGATGATTAGTGAAAGAGCAGGTTCACAAATTAAATTCAAAGCTGTCAAGTCCCTATTGGAAAACCCTATACATAAATGTATAAACTTAGATTGAGTATTTTAAAAATGAATTCCAGAAATTTTTTTGGACAAGGTGGTAGATATCACCATGCAAAGGTGAAGCTGGCAAGAGATTAACGTCGTCTCCAATACAAAATTTCCATTCTAAAATAATCCACTTTATCTCAAGTCTTCGCCGTCCAAACCCATTTTTAGCTTGATTTTCGGTAGTAATGAAGTATCCCTCATGTAATACCCATAACCTGAAAGACTAGATTCTTCTTCAACAGCCTGAGCAAAAGCTCATATAGGAATGTTGATAAGACGCCACCCTGGAATCTCTATGATGAATTCGTCGACGCATCTTAACACTGACAGACTGATGTAGGAACGAAAAAAAAAAAAACAAACTTTACAATTGTTGCAAATATTTTATATTAAAATTCTTTTTAATTAGTCCGTAATACTAGCTATTAGAAAAAATAATGTCACTCAAAATGACTGCCTTTTGTTGAATACAAACTTTCAAACGCTGTGGCTATTGGGCAATTGTGGCATGCACTGTATGCATGGATATCGATAATGCTGCTGCTTCCCATTGGGTTTTGAGGCTTTCCAAATTTCTGTGAGAATTCAAATCTAGTGGACTTCCCGACGGTCAATCTTCCGCTCCTATAAAATCAGTAATATGGACCTAAGCTATTTTTATGTGACTTTTGCTCTGTACGCTAAAGCAGAGTCTTGTTAAAATATCTATATTTCTCTATCGACAAGAGTATTGGTAAACTTTTGCACCCGTTTTCACACCTTTTCCTTGATGAGGAACTCCCCACCAAATTATTCCTGAAACAGGATGATGGCCACATTCTTTGATGACGTAGCATAAATTTTGTCGTTTTGTTTGTTGAAAATTGTTACCATGGTAAAAGTGTTCTCATTCGTAAATAAAATCTTTACATGACGATTACCTGCATGTCGTCGCTGCAAAAGCTTTTTGGTTCTTTCTAGCCTAATTTTTACTGCCAGCTATTACCGCGATCCGATTTTCTCTGACGCTCCACTCTATGTTAAAAGACTGTAAGCTGAAACCTGACTTATTCCTTATAGAAGTTTTGAGCAAAGAGCTCTTGAAATTGTAAAAAAGATCTTATGGCGGGCTAGGTTGATATTCGTTATTTTTTTTTTTTATGGAAATACAAGAGGAAACGGAAGTCTAATATACATACGTAAGTGTATAAAGGCATGTAACACGAAAAACTTTAAGAACCATCGATCGGTGAAGTTTGTTTCGCATTTACTTGAACTCATGTATCCTCACGTCGACAGTACAATGTCATCATATTTGACTTTCCAAAGAGAGAAGTTGAATATAGAAACATTACCTGATGTTCTATTCATATAACAAAACACTTTTCATCTACAAAAATACTTAACTCCATTTCCATTCACATATAATGTACATATAGGTACACATGCTCAATGGAATGACAATACTCCCTTTTTCCAATTACGTCTCCACCAAATGTATCTCAGTAAAATTGCTTCTTAATCGCTTGTCCATTCTGAATGCCCAACGAGCCCATCCAAGAAGCAATATAATGCGACATTAGCGATGAGAGAAGGTTATTTGAAAAGAACTGTCCTCAAGGATGTGAATGGTTATATCTTTATCCATCAAATGGATGGCTATTCAGTTTTATTGGCCAAAATAAATATATCTGTGGCATCAGCAGGAATGGTCCAAAAGGACACACTCATCCGATTGCAATTTGTCTAGATATTCGTTTTTGTTTTTTTTTTTTTTTTTTGAATATCCTTTAAGAGTCAGACCGTGCGTTGTCACGCTAAAGGCGTTCATGCGTACGCGTCGTTGTAAGTGAGATGGCATCCTTAAATCCCATGGTTGCGTGCACATATGTTGATATTTTTGGGAATATTTTGGTTCCTTTTTTTTCATTCTTATTTATCAAATGGGGTACATTTTGCTATTATCATTTTATTGTTAACCCTTATATTGAAGCAGTTAACATGGTCAATGAAAATCAATGATTTGGAGCTGAAAGGATGGGTGAGTGTGTAAGTTATTATTTTGATTGCACATTTGGTAGAATTTGTAAAGGTGATCGTTCAAATAAAACCTTTTGATACCAAAAAAACATTTTCAATAACTTGATAAACAATGCTGTACTCGTAGTCGAGCTGTTTCTTTCGTTACAATTTTCGTGACGCCGGAGCTTTGTAAGCCGGTTCAGAAAAGATTACGTAGCTTAGTCTAGGTTTCGATATCAAGTTCTAGTTCAAGTTGATTGCCCCAAGTGCTGATTTATTTGATCCCAAAGTTCATTGGTGGAATCGGCAACATTTTGCAGAATTTAGCTGTTTTAATGCAGTTATATGCTTCTTGGTAGCGATGAAACGTTAACCTTTCCCATTGAAACGTTCCATTATTACCATTGGCCTTCTCTTACCCAAGCGCAATAAGATACAAGCATATCAATTTAACCCAAACGGAAAGGAGAAAAAGAATTATGCACAAGTTTAATACTTCACTTCCTTTTCATTGGACCGAAAATTATTACGAATATTAAATAAACCCCACGAAGAGATGAAAGGGAGATTGAAGTGGAGCGGAGTGGTAACGAATAAAACCCGTCAGAAGCTGGAAAAGATTTATTTCTCTCATTTCCTTGGCGGATTTTTTTTTTCGTCATTCTTAGCCGTTTGCCTGCTCACTCTGTGTTGCGCTGCGATGCCATGGATCCATCTTCTTTATGTGTTATGCGTGCACATCCGTGTGTAAACCCACTTTGTGGCGAATTGAACACGTTAATCGTCTCCCATCACTCATACGAATGTTGGCCAGGTAATGCAATGCAACAATGGGCATGTTGCACAACCCCCTCGCCAAATGTAATTTTCTTTAGCTTCCACTTGTGCAGACGGGGCAAGGGAACCTGCGGAACCTCATCATCATCAGCGGCAGCAGAAGCAGCAACAACAGCATCAGCATCAGCATCAGCATCTTGGGCCAATCTACAGGTATCCAGTATCTGAGTGCATAATTCCATCATTTTCGCGAATACTCTCTTGTTGCTATCTGTCCATCTGTCTGTCTGTCCAATTGACCCTCACAGTTTCTTTCTATCTCTCTCTCCCTCTCTCTCTCTCTCTCTCTCACTCTCTGTTGGGCGAAATAAGTTATGAGCAGGCATTTTCTCTGGCCGCCAAGGCGAGATCGAGATGACTTCAGCCGACTGGCCGGCAAAGAGAAAACCGATTCAAGCGATCCATCTGCTGTCCGTCCGCCCAGCGTTGAACGGCTGGCTCGTATCCATTGCAATGGCACTGATACTGGTACTGGCACTGGTACTAGATACTCGGATACTGGGTGCAGAGCGAGCTTTCCTTAGCGTCGATCAGTATGGTGGCAATTTTTCACTCAATTTAGAATGATGGCGTTTTTCCATATTTCCTTTCCCTTCTGTCAAGCGTGGTAGACTTTTGACAGATGTGCGAAAGAGTAGTGGAAACCTCGCCACGCCACTGTATACAGAGTATACAAGGCATACTCGATCGCGTTCGTTGGCCGACCAATCGTCTGTCCATCTGTCCGTGTGGTGTCTGTAATGTACGTCCGTCTGTCCAAGAGTCCAACTGTTCGTCTTTGTTTTTTTTTTTTTTCTGCTCGTACAGTTGGCGTGCACTTGTGTTTCTTCAATTCGGATTTCGAGGCCATGTTTCAAATGGAGCTCGATGGTGCGACTCCGTTGCTGCAACTCCTCTCACTGATCGACTCTCTCGGTCGCTCTCACTGATTGATTAATTGATATCCAAAGTTAATTGCCTTTCAGATTATTTATGAGTTATTTATGGCAACTGGCTTGGCTAAGTGTGTACTTGGGTCGCTAGCGATACGTAGCACGCTGATGCTCCTCTGTTGTGATCGTGAATGTGCAGTTGAAGTGCTGCTGCTGGAGCTGCTACTTCTGCTATGGCTAGGTAATAGAAGGGAAGACGGAGACTAAGTCTGAAGAGTTCGATGCTGAGTGTCGATCAATTTGACAGTTAATTTGGTTCGTTTGCGGATTTCATTTTGATTTTACTTCGTCGTTCAATAGCGTTGCGCTTTGCAGTGTTGTGCGAGCAATTTGTCGATATAATCGAGGAATAATTTTCTATAAATTTTCGATGACCTCGTAAGTTTACGGTTTACTGGCTACAATAAGCGGTTGCTGCAGGGTGGGACATTTATGATTATGAGCCTGAATCGGGTTTCGATAACGAATCAGATGGATTTGCGTTATTCAGTAATCGAACGCAGAACAAAAGAAAGTCAAGGATTTCAAATGACCGACACAGGTGTGTTGTAGCCCATAATTCACTTGAAGCCACTCGAAGAACAACAATTTAAAGTTCAGTGAACAAAAGTTGGGTAGTCACAAACCCCAAACGGTCTTAATAGAATATCGATATGCCACCGAACAAGAACATACCAGAGTTTCCTGACTAGAGATGCCGATGACCAAAAAATGCAATCGAGCAGAAAGAGATCTTTGTGAACAACTTAATGGGGCAAAGATTATTAAATTGTATTGTATCAATGAGCTGAAATGTCCCCCGCATCCTGTCGCTAACATACCAGGTATCCTTTCGGCAAATAGTTGAGACTATTTCCTCACCAATAAAGTAGCGTACTAGTTCGTTAAATTCATCACGGGAGTACACCCGAATCCGGATGATTACACGCTAATACTTGTTTAAAGCATGTAAAAAGATGCGGGACAACATATCACCGGGACTGCTATTAAAATACGACCGGACTTATGTATGTACGATTATATGTCCTGAAAACATCATTGGCCATCCCCGTTGTTAAAGAGAAAAGGAATCCCAAACGATCCCCTTGTCTTATCGTCTTATCTGTTTCTTTGGCGTGGTCGGAAAAATTCATTTAGCGAATCATTTTACCAGCAATTGAAAAGCAGGAGGTTTATGGGGACACCAATATGATTTTTTTTCGAAAATTACGGTCAGGAGTGGACGGAATTGAGCCACTAAAAACTAGAGCTTAAGACGCTATACAGAGGAGGGCGCCTGCCCTGGACATGGAAACGTTTAATTCGGCGAACTGGAGTCCTTACCGGATAGTCCTTGTTAAAGGATAATAAGAATCTTTCTCTAAGACTCTGACGATGGAGTTAAAGTTTACAAGGTTACTGGTGGTGTGCCACAAGGCTCGATCTTGGGTTCCGTACAGTGTATATGAAAAATTATATGCCTTTCGAATCTATGCGAAACGACGACTATCGGATTTGCTGAGAAGACATTGCCTTGGCAGTTGTTGCAAAAACGCTAGAAAAAGTTCAACTCTATAGCAACAAAATAATTGCAAATGTGCATCACTGATTATCTATCACCGGTTTGTGGACCCGCCAACCATAAAACTGGAAAGTCACATATTACGGATTGGAGAACTGGAGAACTCGAACTCGAGTTGGAGTTATGAAACTCCTTCTCAACCATTTCTTATGTACCTCGGAGTTATTATTGACAGGCGACAAAGTTTTAAGCATCACCTACAGCAAATAAAGGCTTTCTTCTTGCTAGATCTCCAAGTTCTATATTAATGTACGTAGTGGAAATATGGTCAAGTGCCGCAAGGGTTAAGTCTTACGGCTATGAGCCTAAGAGTCGCTAGTGGGCTTGAACTTTAATTTTAATCCTTCCTGTCACTTAAGATATGGTCAGAATCAAAAACTAGTGAGTCAAAAATGGCCGGATAAACGAGGAATACGGAATCACGGCCAAAGAATTTCTATCTGACCGAGGTTTTGACGGGATATGGCTGATTTAGAGAGTATCTATTAAAAATCAAACAGGAACATATATAAAATGGTCTATATTTTAAAATTGTCTTTGAAAACGTATTTTCCACGCTATGAAACCGAGAGAATAGCCTTACGGGATCAGTAGAGTGAGAGAGAGTTTATTCACGAGGAAAACTGGACTGTTATAAGAATATAACAGTGTACTTAGTCAGTGACCTTAGAGTGTTAGGAGTGTCACCGTAAAGCGAACAGGTAAAATAATGAAGTAAGCTAATTCCTCAAGCAGCAAAGAAATGACTTAAGGCTGTACCAGGGAAAATGAAGGAGATGTTTCAACAGCGACCTGTATAAAATATACTGCAATGCCTACCTCGTCAGAAAAGTTCAGATAACACGGCTTAGATGGCGGAATCATCTTAAGCTCATGGACACAATCACCGCGATCTGAAAAGATTTCATGCGGTAAAGATTAAGGCAAAAGAAAACAAAACAAAGTAGAAAGCAAAAGTCTTCCTCTTCATCTGGCGATGGCAACAGTGACAGCGGTCAGTTAGTTAATGAGTCTGTTACTGAAACTCAGATACTACTGATTTGAACGCGGCCAATCTGTGAACATGCTAATAGATGACAATATCGGTCTGCTGTATGATGCTCTTTGATAATCTTGTTGCGGCTCGCTGAATAGCCGAGATTTCTTCGTGAAAGACGCAGCAATGGGATGGCTTCGAACTAAATATTTACGCCTGTAGAGATAACTTTGACGGTTTCCTGCAAAGAAATAAGGTGCACACTTTACTGTAATGTTGAGTGACTAACTGATAAACGCTCTATTTAACACTCCTGCTGATGGAACATTGATGGCAAAGAACTACATTATGAAGAATCGGTGGAAAGGCGATATTCAAACTTCACTCAAAGCCTTGATGAACCCTGTCACAACTTCCAATTCGATAATAAAAGACTTCACTGAACACAGTAGTCTTGTATGGATCCCAGGTCATGATGAAATCACGGGAAATTAAATCGCCACTGAAGTTACTGGACAAGATTGAGAGGAGATTTTTTCAGGACCCGAACATGCGTAAGGACTGCTTACGTCCTTGATTAGGGCAATTATAGACTGTAGGCTTTCATATGAGAGGAGCAGCGAATATTTTCCGGAGACTCCGGAGGTCGGCGACTCTCCGGAAATTCTTCAGTAAAAAAGACTGCAGACTGTCGTTTTGATGGAACTCGCGCACAATTATAGAGATTTCGTCCATTAATGACGTAGTTTAGTAATTAACAGTTATGGACCAAACACTAGTTTTATTGAAAACGTTTTCCGAGTGACGCCATCGAAAGCTGCTACTATTTGACCAATAATATTACATGCTGCTGACCATTAAAATCCCGTAGAAATCAGGGCCTGACGTGTAAGAGGTTCTTTGTCTGAGTGTTCTGAATACCTCGAGGAAGTTCTGCCAGTAATAAAATAAGCTTGTATTCAGCCCCAGTTAAAAATCCGGTTTTCACTGACAATCTCGAAAGTAGTTTTAGAAATGCTTGAAGTATTGTCGCGAGGGGAGTGCTCCAAGGGATAGGAGTAAAGGAAACTATGTCAGCATTTTCAGGATTACTAAAACTTAACGTTCCTTTTTTTTTAGGGCGTTTAGCTATACCCCTATAGTGTACAAGCAGCTTAGCTCTGCATCGGGCTTAGACACTTCCAACCGTTCAAAAGTGTTTCAGTTTCAACTTAGCTTTCTGGCCAACTTGATATATGATATAGTATAAGGCTACAGATAAGATCGAGTGTTATACTCTTAAAATTAAGCCGAATTTAGATACAGATTCAATGTAAAAGGCATCTTTTCCAATTGAAATTAATATCACAACAGTCAGTCAGTAGGTAAACTTAGGCAAAATAACTTGGGATAAAAGAAAACTATTTGCAGATTTTTTAGACACTCGACTAGCTAACAGCCGAGCGCCTAGAATACCTATTCGAAGAAGAAAGATTAAGTTTTAGTGTAGTGGAAATAGCACTCCTTTTTGTGGTGTCCATAGTTGTGCCAAACATTTGCTTAAGTAATTCGCAGGCCCATCTTATTCCTCAAAATGTGGTCTAAGATGTGCTATACGGGTTCGCGGATGTTAAACTCTTCAAAGAAGGGTCTTTCTATCTACGATAGGATAGGATAGATAGGAAGAAATGATGTATGACTTATTTGACCTGCTTTAGTAGTTAATATCTGGTGTTTTAACCTGTTGATTTTGTTTATCAAAAAAAAAAAAAAGGTTTGTCTCTTTATCTCATTTAATCAATTTGTCCTGATAAAATAACTTTCTTAGGATGGCAGTAATGCAATGTAAATCATTTTTATTTGTTATACTAGAGAACAAGGATTCAACCAAACATTTCAAGACATTTGTAGATTCCGACGCTAGGTAGCTCAAAACTTTCTACTGCTTTTCACGCACTCTTGAGCTATGTCGCCTAGCACCAAACATTTACCGAGATTGTGAATAAACATTTCTGCGTATATGTGTATGGATTTATGGAAAGAAATATACAATTCCACTTCATTAAATTGGTGACCCACTTTGTAACCATTCTTCAATTTTTCACTGAAATAAGGCTAAAATCGGTACAATGCAACTGAGTATAAAATAGCCTTCAGGGTATAGAAACAGAAAAGATATTTAGACACTTGTCAGTATAGCAACTGATTAAAGCTGAAAATTGCCCCAATAGCGTACCGCAAATATTCCAATAAAACATGTCTCGCTATTTTTGGGCTTCCGTATCACAAATGAAAAGACAACTAGCAATCCGCGGGTTTGTGATCTCTTCTCCATTGTGTTGTGCGGATAATTTTTGGCAATCATCCCAATCGACTATTAGGTTCATTCTACGAAATATCAAAACCAGCTACCTCTCACACCCCTCCGAGCTGTGTTCATCTTTTCACCTGTCATCAAGGATTATCACAGTTGTTACCCCCACTTCAACGTGATTATAACAACAATCAGGTCATCGTAGTGACATTTCGTTTTTGAACAAGATTTCCACGAGAAACAAAAGACAACTCCATGGAGAGTGTCGTCATCTTGGGGTTGAAATGAAAAGCTAATGACAATGGCGCTTGCGATTTATATCCTTTTGGAGTATCGAAGTATATTTTGTTTTGTTATCTTATTAGCAACGATACTGAAATACCACCGAGATGAAAAAAAAAAAAAACTTCATCACCCCATGGTTCTTTATTCGCATCAAAAAAGTTAAAAGAAGAATGACAATTTGATAGGGTAACGTTGTGTGTATTTGTAAATGAGTGTCCTTTTTGCAAAGTTTTTCTTTCCGTCCACTCTTTTTACAGGAAAACGATACGCAGGACCTTCACGTGATGGATGTCGGAAGAAAATTGTATTATAAAGTCGAGATGATTCAATCACCCTCAAGAAGAGTGCGACTGCAGTTGACTTTTATTCCCACATTACTTGGGGCCATGAAGAGAGAGATTTATCCATTTTCTGGCTGGTCTTGAGTTGAGAAGTTTTGTATCCTAGGTGTTGTCTTGTCTGTCTTGCATATCACCGGAGATGAAGGTGGACATGCGGATGCATCGTAGGACAAAGTTTAATGCAGTCAAATTGTACACCTTGTCCTTGGTTGTTGGATTTGACTGGCATCTCATAAACTCCATGCTATTAGTAGAAGTTTTATTTTTTTTTCTTTAAAAAGTGTTTTGCGGCAAAAATTTGGGATAGCTTTGAAAAAAATTGGGCACAGGCCTTCAAACATAACCACGAAATGAGAATGACTGTTTACATAGAACAATTGATTTTGTATAGGCGTTGAGACATCAACAAGTAGAAGCCCTAGAGTAGTCTTATACCATTTGTAGTCTCTACAAGTGTTGACAAATGGACAAGGATTTTCTTAAAATTTAGAAAAAAATCATAAGGCTAAGCAAGGCCAAGCACAAAATTTTCTGACTTAACCGGAAAGTAGAAACCCCTATATGGTTGGCTTCATGATGTCACTTTTGTTGCTCCTTGTGATCATCGGGAAGCATTAATAGAGCGAAGTGGTGATATTCTTTAGAAAATGATACTATCCATCATACAAATAAACAAGCTAAATGTTTGTTTTATTTCTGGTTTAAACTGGATCGGAAGTTGACGACGGAGATAGTCGGGATCGATTTTTGTATTACCTCCATCAAAGTACCTTGCATTGTACTAAAATCTAAGCAACATTTGGAGTTCAAGTATATGACAAAAATCAATCCAACGTCTCTTTTCGGTCGATTAGGTGGTCAGTCTGCTGTTGCTTCTGACGGTAATTATTTCCGTTGTCTAAAACCTGTGTGACCAATTTAAATATAAAAAATAAAAACTCTTAAAATGTCAACTGAGTCATCGCAACCCTAGTTCCTGTTTAAAAGACAAGCCGTCCTCATCAAAACGACATTGGAATTATTACGAAAATGAATTCACCCACTGTCATCGGTTGGTTTATTTTTTTAATTAATTTAACGACCTTTTTTGAGGCACCTTTCTGGGATGTGAAATCGGTTGGAAATATGCTTCAATATAAAATTGGAAATTTTACGACAACTGATACGGTAATTTATTTCCATTCAATTGATGTCGAAGGATACGACGAATATGACTGCGCGTGAATGAACAAAATGATCGGCGACAACAACTGGAACTTGGGACAACTATAAGTACGGATACATCTACGAAAATGGTGCTTTCGATATGATGATGGTGTCGTTGTCGTTGTAGTCGATGTCGCCATTTCTGTTGCCTTGTCGGATATGTCGATGACGAAAAAGACAAAGTCACCAACCCACCATCAGTTCCATACCATGGTAGTCATGGTAGAGTTACCCATTACAAGAAGTTATTACAATTCAATTCATCGACGACGAAGTGGTCTCCTTTCGAAAGCAACACTGTCGAAGCGATGATGTGTTTGTATATACAAGTATGTGTGTAGATCTTGGTCATAAACGATAACTTATGTCGATTTTATGTTAATGCAGGTGTCGATTACCATAGCAATTTTCAGTTCGTTTTGTCTTAATTTCAACAAATCGCTAAATAATAAAGTTTTATCGCCTCCATATTGATATCTGTATCTGAGACAGAAAAACACTGGACACTACCTTTGAGTGCGATTATTTTACGATGCCGACATGCAATTTCTTGAGTCTTTGTGTAAGAAAAATAATTTTCAAACTCTTAGCTTGATCTGATTGATAAGTACTTTACAATTGGATTTAGTAAAAGTCTATCGTGCTTACTTTCTTTTTTATGTGACCATACAGTCTAGAAAGGATGGACGTGGCCCTCGATCAAAAGCAACAGTACGCCAAGTCGTCTCTTCGGACATCATGCTCACGTGTAAAGTTGCTATCCATGAATTCCATGAGTCTTGACTTGTTGACTGAAATTCATTGCCACATCTTCTTGAGAAGGTTGTCTTTTAGCTACCTCTCTACAGAGAACAGAGAAGAAGCAGTAGCTCATATCTGCATTAGCCGTAATTGAGCCATGGCCAAATTGAAGTATACACGTAGCTTAAAATACTGACATTCATAAGATATATCATATGCATGAACTTCTAAGTCGCCAAAAGATAAATGCATCTAATACACACAAAAAACCAGGCTAATTAAGAAAATCTTAGCCCGCGTATGGACCGGAAAACCCATACAAATATTACGAAATACCAATGCATACCAAAAAGTCACTGTATAGTGCGGATCATATGTTGGCTGCATCAATGGCCGGTTCTTATTTGAAGATAAGGCTAGAGAGGCAGTTACATAACCGTAACATAAGTTGGTTGGCCTCCAAGGACATGCTATTTGCCACCTTTTGAAAATAAATTTTCTTCGACTACGCGATATTACCTCGCACACAGTATGTGTGGCATGTCGTCAAGAGCTTGCAGATCACCGCTGAATCACATTCACATTCACATTTAACAATTTGGCGTGTTCTTTAGGAGAGAGTGTTATTAACTTCTTAGATCTTTTGCCATCAAAAAGCAGCCCGAGAGCCTTGGATACCCTGTGTCATTCAAGACTTGACCACCTTAGGTTGGCAGCCTTTGTGATTTTTTCCTCGATAGTGCCCCTTACGATGCAAATGGGTGGTCTGATGTTAGCAACCTCACTATTATCAAACACCCCTCTTCTTTTAGCAAGCTTATGGCATTTTAATTTTCTTTTATACCACAATGTAATGGCACCCAGCGCAGTCTTACCCGGCTCTAACTGCAAACACTGACCGTATCACAGTTGATATTGGTTGATTCGGATATCGATGTAGATAGCGATATCGATCTCATCTGCAAAAGCTCAGCGTCGGGTAGTCTTATAGGCACTCTTAGTTCTGGATCTTCTGAAAAGACCGCCTATTTTCCGTAAGCCGTTTTCTTGTTTGCTGCTTTCCACCATACTAGTACGTCATAAGTAAGTATTACCACCATCGTTTATAGCCAGTACATCATAGAAGTGCAACTCTGTTGAGTTGTGGGGGTTTGAATTGCGGTATCTTGTACTTTGTGGTAAAAAGAACTAGTTCTGTTTTGGAAAGGTTGACATTGAGATCACAGCTTTTTTCCCAAGTGCAGTTTGCCTTCGGGGCAACCTCCATAATGTCGGTTAATATATTTAAGAATTTTTCCTGCACTATTATGACCACGTCATCTGTGTATTACTTATACTCATTGTACTAAACTTTTTGAGGATTTCATTGATAACTAGCACCCACAGGAGTGGTAATATGATTCCCCCCTGCGAGGTAACCTGGTTACGAACATTCTAACCGAGCTTTGCCCAATAGAAAGGATTATTTTTCTACTTGCTAGCATGTTGGAAACCCAGTTTGTGATGCCCTATTAAATGGTGGCGTCTACTCGATGGCGATGCTCTCCACGTTATTGAAGGCTTCTTCAATATTGAGAAATCGCAAACTCACCGAAGTGTAGACTCTTCTCTATTTTCTACACCACCTCATCCAAAGCGGTTTATACAGATTTTTCTTTCATATACCATATGCATGCTGTGGCTCAGTCAAGAAGTCTTAACTGCATCTATTTCTAATGTAAGTCCTCAATAATCGTGTTAGGGTTTTAAAAAATGATGACAGACTTATTGGTCTATCCAAGGTATTAGTATGTCCCTATTTTTAGACTGTGTCTAAGAAAGTCCATAATTTTTTAAATTGCTACTTCCGGTGCTTTCTGTAGCATAATCGGTAGAATACCGGACCGGAATTGATTGATTGGTTATCCAGGTTTATATTTACTAATTCTGTATACTTGACCCCATCAGTCTTCTTAAGATTTCTTTAAAAACTACATACCCTGTTCTGAAAGTTCACCTTGAAGAGTATCCATCGGTTGTCCGACATTGAGGCTTCATCGACTACTCTCTATTCCCTTATTTCTAACACTTCTGTATTTGTAGCAAGGCTGATATCTAGCACCTCCTGCCTATTTTTAACCACAAAGGTGTGTGAATTCCCTCTATTCCAAATATTGAGGTTGGAAGATATAATGAAATCATACAAACACTCACCTCTTGGGTTGATATCACCGCTTTCACAGTGTGTATGATGTGCGATTGCGTCACAGTACAGTACCAGTATACAATTTTTCTGCCTTGCCAAGTCTTTGAACTTCTCCGAGATCACTACCTCGAAGTAATAGGAGAAGTAGACTGAGGTCAGACATCAGAGTTTGCCGCCGTCAGGTCTCCTGAGCTGTAATTATTCAAAAGAAATGCTCTATTTGGTTTTTATTCAGGATTAAGACGCGTAATTTTTTAGCCTAAGACCCTGGATTTTGTTGTCGTTATTGATCCAGGACCCTTGTATGAGTACGGCTGGAGTTCATTTGTGCCAAATTGCATGATATATAAGCTCAAAGGTTGACACTGGGTACTATAATTTAAGCACTCACTTAACCGACTTCAATTCGTTCATCAATTTAACATTGAAAGACCAGAACCCCAAAGTTTCTACCAATGTGCCAACGATCAATCTAACTAGAGCATAATAAGGGACAATGAAATGTTTTACAGACATTACTTGAGGAAGAAGCCGCTTGAAAAGCTCCAAGGAATGACCCGTACGTACTCATGTCCGAATATGCCAGTTAGACCGAATAAACCAATAGGTATAGAAAAAATTAAGTGAAAAAATATCCAAGCAATTGCAATCTGTTAGTACCTGAGTAATGTTTACCTATGGTATGTGACTTGTTTCTTCATTTGCTGACTCATATAAGACATCATGGTCAAAATTTTCTAGAAATTTTGAAAACCTACGCTTCTACGCTTCCGAGGGAAGGAACTTTCCTGGCTAATGGCCACCCCTTGTTAAATCACATAAATCAATAAGACCGGTCTATTTGGCTGCTTCTGGTATCAACCGAAAGAGATTATTTAGACAGTGAAAATGGGGAAAAAAAATTAATAACTATCACAAACCTTACACGCAGCAGAACCATAGTGTATCAAGTTCATTACTTACTTTGCGGTCGTCGTCATCGTCATCGTCATTGTTAATGCCGTTGTCGGAACCAATATATATTCTCGCATCAAAAAATCCAGGCTACACCTTCCGTCTAATTTATGTCGCTTTCACCGCACGCCATTAATCACTATAAACCGCACACATATACACAAAATAACCCTTTTACACTTGATCCTGTCCACTGATAACACTGACGGTCTGTCGCACCTCACTCGCCCTCAAGCCACCTCTCTATTACTCCCAACACATACTCATGACAGCAGAAACAGGAACGAAAACAAAAAAAAAAAAAAAAAAAATTCCCGAGTTAAGGGGTGTTTTCCGCCCACTCCCACCCTGTTTATATCAGAGCAATAAATTCCCGTTCATTCGAACTGATAAAACGACATCATTAAGTCCTGTCACGTAACTTATGACAAATGTCAATCAATTTCTGTTCCATTCGGTGAGCTACTGGGAAAAGACGCCACCAACACGTCGACCGACCAACGACAGGGAGATACAACGGAGAGCGCCAAAAGTAATAGAGGGTGTATTCCGGGGTAGTAGTGATATCGTCGTCAGACCTGTCAGATATTTTTGACGAATTCTATTTCTAGCGTTGGAATATCGAATATGGCGTAGAGAGTGAAGCAGGAAAAGAAATCCCATAATGGGAAATGTCATGATGAGTAGTAGTAGTCGTATAGTCGTAGGATGTTGGTGATGATGAAGAGAAGATGGAGTGGGTTGTGTGGTGGATTTCGGGTTATAGAGAGGTTGAGAGCTCCCCTTTCAGGGTATAAGTATTTTCGATGGACCTTGATGACGTGAGAGGGTGCAGCAGAAGCTACAGCAGCTACACAGCACATAGAGTGTGTTAGTTGATTTATTTCTTGTCAACATGAAATATAATAATAAATAAGGAGCAAGGCTTCAGAGGGACTTCGCCAAGAGAAAACTATGACGATGTCAACGAGGACAACAACGACGAAGGAGACGACGTTGACATGAGAAACTTATTGGAGAAATCCATCTAATGGATTCGCCTCAGAGAGCGCGCAACCAATTGCATGAAAGCACAAGGAAGCGTGTGTGCCAGCTATAAGCTGTAGCCTAAGGGTCAGCTTCTTCCTTCAATGCACGTCCGTGCGTCTGCGACTTTGTCCATGGGGGCGCTGGTGGTGAGAAGCCATATATCTTTCATTCGCTTATTTTATTAATCTCCAAGGATGTTGGTTCATTGCAAGTATGGTGTTCATTTAATTAATGAGATTGAGGGACCGAGGAAGCCATAATGTACCATTATTTTCACCCAAAGAAAGACAAACAAAGAAGCAATCCAAATAAAGCATTATATTGTAAAACTACCCCATTGTGGTTTAAAGCAGATGAAATACAGTGAATCACAAGTAACCCCTTGGAATTGGAGCCATCAGTCAAGCTATGTTACCTTTGTATATCACTTCGCTTCAGTTCTGAATCGCTATATTTGTTTTTCAAGTTGGGCCAATATTTTTTAGAACCTCTAGAGTTCATCATTCTGTCTATATGTTTGTTAGGCGCACTCTGGTTGAGGCTCAGAACTACCCCGGACTGAAGCGTTTGAAGTAATTATGTAAGTAAATATTCTTAAATCTCTTCTGTTGAGAGACAGCTACAAAGTTGATGCCTTTCTCTGGTTTATTTGCGCCTTGAGGAATCATGTCCCTTGTAGTTCTGCTTAACATGCAGTTAAGAAGCAAAACAAGTTGCACCAAGTTTTCGAATGGCAATAGGTAAATTCAAGGTAGTATATGGTATCATGCAGATGAAGCAGCTCTCTTGGCTGAGCAAGGAGACTTGGTCGATAAGTTTCTTTACAATTGAATTCTCAATATCTATCAACAAAACCAAAGCATTCACAGTAGCAATAACTGATTCTATCATAGTTTCCACCCATAAAGTAGCAGCAGATACCTGAAAAAAAGACAATTCTGCATTGATATTAGGTATTTGAGAAATACTAGATGGTTTCGCTAAAACTGGGCTTAAGCAAAGGTTAATAGGGCAAAAAGGGATTCGTTGGAGATAACCAGAATCTGAACTTGCAAATGTACCTGAAGCTCGGACCTGCACTAGTTCTGCTCGGTGAACTCCAGTGTCTATGTATAGGAACTCTTATCCTCGGATATGGATGGACTTACTGCTGACAATCCACACAACCGAAAAACTGTTTCTTGATTTTTGGCTATGCACGTGAAATGTTCGAACATTAACAGTCAACATGCACCCGAACATTAGTGAAGTCCTTAAATCAATATAATGCAGATATCACGGCCGTCCAAGAGTAGCGATGGAATGAACCGAGCAACAGAGCTGCGAAAATGTAAGACAACCACTATGGTGATTGCCGTAGAAATAGAATAGAATAGAAGCAGCGCCTATTTGGATGGGGACCTTAACAAAATATTCTTCAGATTCATGCATCTGAGAGAATACCTAACTACAACCTGCATCAAGGCATAATTCGCTAACATAAGTCTCATATTCGATCACGTCCGATCTAGGGAAAAAGATATCTTTGCCTAAGATTGCTTCGACCAGACTTAGGAACGATGTTCTTACGACAACACCGAATTTAGGAAAGGAGGTTGTTTTTGGCGGCATAGTTGGGTAATACTAATAAAGACTATACGATCTCAGCTCTGAAATGGGACTCAGGCTCGGAATTGGGTTGGTAAAACCTCATATTAACTAGCACTGGCTTCCTATACCTCTACATACACAAAACAACCTGACAACCAGCTGATTAAATAATCTTCAATTGGATTGATCCCAATGCATTCGCCGCAGGTGCAAATGATGATATCCCGGAAGAAAGAACACCAAAGAAGTATTGAAAATAAACTTGGCGTGGGCGGCTACATTCGCAAAAGACCAGCATCAGAAGACTAATGATGATATTGTCAGCAAGCCATTAGAAGTGACGCATCTGAAGTGTCAAGTTGCATTCAACCACCACAACAAAAACTTGGGTTTGACGAAAAGTATCACCAAACGCATGCAATGAAGCAAGAGACATACAAGATAGCACTGCACATGATGGTGAGAGCACACGAATTACATGAGCAAAGCAAATGGAAAGAACAACAGAAGACATCACTGTAGAGATCAAGGAGAGAGTCGTGGACTAAGAAGAATACTAGAAAATAGGTCCCTCTTACCAACAACGAAAAAGCGTAAAGTAAGTGAGATCTTTTCCACAAGTCTTGCTCAAAGGCCCGTAGCTGTATAGAAAAGTTAAAAATATCGTCCGCTGGTCCACATGAAAGAGAAAACTGTGTCCTCACAATGCCTGACAAAAGTCTAACGAGAATGGTAAAAATTTCAACAGGTCCAAAACTAATTTGGGGGAAGACTAGAGTCTTTACAGATCGATGTACAAAGAACATTAGAAGCCAATTCGGATTTCGAAGGGTACCTCATATATCGACTTTTGCAAAAAGATCGAAACACTCAGTCAAGCCAAGAAGCTTGACCTCAAAAGGGGAAAATCAACCAAGCTGGACTCGCATAGAAAATCTGATGGCACCTACACTGTGTTTAAAGCAGAGACTCTCCAATGCTTGAGACTTGCTTATGAAGTAACTTAATCAAAACCAGTTCACAACCAGCACCTATTAACAAAGCAGTTAGTGAGCTGGATAATACAACAGGCCATAGCAGGTATCTCTTATCGGTTGTAGTGACGTATGAGGACTTCAAACATGCCGCTGCTTCCTTTGGTAGATTATATTAAATTAGGTGGGACGCTTATCTATGTACCCTTATCACTGCGACCAGGTTATGTCTGTTGTGATTTCCTCATGTTAATAAACTCGACTATAGTTTTGTGTGAGCTGGCAGTGATATCTTCTGCTGCAAGGTATGGCTTACCTAGAGAACCTAGACGTGATCCGCTTAGCAAGTGATAAAGGGTGTACTTCGGTGTTTCTTCGTCCTCGTTGCACATGCTACAGTTGTTGTCTTGTATTATTCCCATAGTAATAAGGTATTTTTTTATTTAGAAATTCGTTAGCAACGACCCCTAGAAAACTGAAACTGGGCTTACTCTTACCATCAGTTTCCGTCAAGTAGTAATGAAGCAGCGGTGGGTAATTCTGAAAAGAGTCTTCACTACTAGGTTGACAGAAATGAAGGCGCAATCGATAAGAAGGAGTTCGTTTTAGGCATTTTTATCTAATGTAACTTTTGACGTAATACGTCATAGATAAACCACCAGTTCTGTGAATGAAAGCAAACAGGGGTTGCCCGCAATGCAGCTTCTTCTTCAGTGCTGTGGTGCATGTTGGTCATTTCATTGCTCAACGTGTCCAGCTACTGTCTGCTCTAAAGCGCAAGTAGCCCTGCACGTAATAATGCACTAGAAATAAACTAATAAATTTCCCTACCCCTAATGTTAATATCATGAACTGCATTCTCATAGCCATCTTCCTGATGGATATGCTGTCTTCTAAAAAATACGAAATAGACGTTCTCCGTGACCAGAAAGGGTTTCGCCAAGAATCTAATCCGGTAAAAGAATTTAGTCAGGTCTTCACAGATGGCCCCAATACCGATTTAGGTAGCGGAGTTGTTTTCCTTCTGGAGGACCACTATGTTAGATTTCTTTTCTCGTTAGGAAAGCCTGTCTCTGTCTTCCAAACGGAGATATACGCAATCCTGATGGCATCGAACTATTGTATATTGTGAAGAATTTGTAGCAGCATCTTAACTTACTTCACTGGACGCATTTTCACCTTACAACAGGGTCACGGGAATGAAATCGCCGGTGAACTCTCAAGGCAAAACTCATAGTAGATTTTTAGCACCGAAACCTAAGTTAGGTCTGCCTGTGTCTTTAGTTAACATTTGAGATTCATGTTAGCATAAATGAAATGAAAGCTGAAGATGACTCTCCAAGTTCCCGGAATACCGAACGAATGCTGCCCGATATCTCTAAAATGTAAATGGGTTTCCTGCTGTCCCTTAGTTGATAAACACATAAGTGTACATCAGTGATACTGATCCTGTGACTCTCGCTGTGAAAGTGATGACGACACCGCTGAACACTAACGTTGTCCGACCTATTGTTCGTGCTATTACCGTAGCATTTTATTACTGAAGTGCTAACTTGTTGTTCCTTGTTTAAGTACTCTGTTCTGACAGAAAAAAAAAAACCGAACAACCCCCAAAACAAAACGGCCACCGAACAGATGTCAGAAAACTGGAGTCCGAATCACCACGGATCCCAACATTTTTAACTAGACCTTTAGTTGTTGTACGTGATAGACATGCATGTTTGGATCGAGAGCCTTATTACAACATGAATTCAGAGAACTTATTAGTAAGCTTCTGTTCCTCTGATATATGTTGTATGTATGCTATTCGAGTACATGACATCTTTCAAAGGTTAGCAAGGGGCAAATTTGACCTGCCAGCGAACGTTTGAAGAATACGTTCTGCATTAAATACTAGTAGCGTCTATTACATACTTTAAGTTCCACTTTAGGGGATGTAAGCAACAGTATTTGTTGATGGTTTGTCTTTGACATTTAAAACAACCTTCAGTCGGCCTGCAATTTTCCTACAAACGAGCAGTCAAAAGTGGATGCATTTTCTTTTTTTTATAAAAATCTCATCATAGAGTCACCTTTTTTTTAGTCGATCTTCCCTGATGTCGTGCTGATGCATTCATTTATTTCATTTTTCCTTTGGGCATTCATTACACTTTGGGTCTGTCTATCCGCACCCTGTATCCTTCTGTTCCTCCAGCACTGTGTGAACTTTTCGTCAGTTTCAAAAGAAAATAAAAGAACAATTTTTGAGAGAAATTAAACTTGTCCATTTGTCAGATGTCATCCTCAATTTGACAGACAAGTCCAATGGCAATGTCAATTTACCAACATAGAACCACTCATCCCAAGCCTCATCCTTTCAAACTCCTCTTCTCTGGCGTTCCTTTTGGGTACAAAAAGAGAGTAAAGCATGCTGACTCGCGTGCCGAGGGTGAAATATAAATAAAATAAAAATAAACTAAAAGAAACAATAAAGTGACATTAGTGGGGTAACAGTTTCCCGGCAGAAGTTGTTTTGCCCCCTCCAGGATACGGAAAATTATGTCCTCTTCAACTTTCAATTTTCGTTCTCTTGTAAATGCTCTCTTTTCTCTCTGTCTCTCTGTAGGATACACCCATTTGAGTGAGCTTGTGCTTTGTTTTTTTATTTTTTATGTTATGTCCTCCTTAGGAAACATAGTGACAGGACACTAAAAGTGAAAGAAATTATAAAGTGTCACTGGGGATGATAAGTCGGACGAAAGGACGAAAGAACGAGCGACAACAACGTCCAGAATTCACTTGTACTCCAAACATACACTCTTTCCTCATATCCTTGTGGACACATGAAAGTTGCAAAAATTTTAACAAAAAAAAAAAAAAAAAAAAAAAATTATTTGACAACTCAGAAGGACAACAGTGTAAAAATATATCAAAAAGGACGAAAGAACTGGAAAAAACGAACTAAAGGAAAAAAAAATTGTGGCAAAAATAAAATATGTGCACACCAAGTGAACCAAACGGAAAGACAGGCAGGCAGACGAGACGAACCGATAGACTGAAAAGACTGATGGACGAACCAAAAGACTCGCTTCCACCATCAAGATGATGAAAACAACGACGACTCACTCGTTCAGGACTAAAGTTTTAAGTTTAATTCTTGAACGTTCAACTTACTCTCAAAGGACATCACATGAAATACAGGACGAAGGACCATTCATTTTAAGTTTTGTTGCCCGTTTATTTATTTATTTATTTTTTTTTTTTTTTGCCATACTGTTTGCAGGATTTTTTCACTCGTACTCGTAACTGTTGTTGGTGTTTTTGTTTTGTCCAAAAGAATAGTCTATTTCGTTTTGTTTCCAAAAAGGACAAGAGCTCAGAAATTATTAGTGTTGGACTAGGCAGAAAAAAAGTAAAAGCGATCAGGGAAATCTTTATAATAATCCTTTGACGGTTTATTACGAGGATTTTGTGTGTGATACATGCCGCTGCCGCCACAGGGATTAAAATGAACAATTATTTTCCCTTTTTTTATTATTATGTATTTTTGTTTTTGTTTTTGTTTTTTTTTTTCAACTCTCTGGACAATCATGTGTATACTTTGGATGAAAAGGATGGTGATGACTTTTCACTTGTCGAGTGGAGCTAGCGTAACGACTTCTCTCTTTTGAAATAGGACATTTTCTCATCTGCTACAGGACATTCATATATTTTATTATCAAAAAAAGAAAAAGAAAAAAAAATTAACACAAACTCAAAAGGACGAAAGTATTTATTTTATTTCCCTGTCCATCAGAGGCGACTGCAGAGCGCTTTCGTTTGATTGAAAATTTTTTGACGTGCTATGCTGACCGATGAAGAAACCGATCCGGAGATGAAGAGGAATCGCTTCCTAGCATTCACTCTTGAATGCTTTCTACTCATATGTGCTAACGTCCTTTTATGGAGCTCTACCTGAATCTGCGACGAGTATATGGTATGAGACGGAAATATGTATGTTGGCCTGTTGGCTGGCGGTCAGTTGTAATCCTCGGAGACATGCCACAACATAATATTCCCTTTCATATCAAGGATGTAGACATCGGCTTGGACAGCTTGTCGATCTTTATTATGAAAGTTCCGTGCTAAAAGTTGAGTTTGGAGGTGGTGCTGGTGCTACGGTTATATCCCTGGTATACTCTTGACGAGTGGCCAAAGTCTGTGGATATATGGGTTGTGGTTTTCCTTCCTAAACAAACTCTCTCTTAGGTTGTTTATTGTTTTGTTTTGTATTTTTTTTTTTTTTTAATTTTGTTGCTTCTTCTCGAGAGTGCTTTTAGGAAGTTAAAGTAACCAAGTGACAAGTGCTTGTATGTTTTTTTTTTTTTAACTTAATGGACACCACAGGATTTTTTTGTTTAAAGTTATAGAGGACGATGTTTTATTGTAAGCTGTGAGGGTGCATAGATAATATGATGACCGAAACGACCATGACGATATTGAAGTGAGTGAATATGGTTTTCGATGGAACTGTCCGGCGTTGGTTGTGCGAATTTCTATTTTTCATTATTTCGATTCGACTAGAAAACGATGCTGTGCAGTTTCTAATGAACGTTATGAATGCTTGTCGTTATAGTGTGTGATTATCCAAGGATTGCGGTTACACAAAATCTCCAATTGGAGATTTGAGCGAAAGACCGTAGATTTGTGTCTAGACTTAATGCGTTGTTCCGCCATGTCGCTTAAAACATGCAAACCATGGAGCTGGTTTTCCCGATTTGGCTAGCTATGTTTGATTCAGACCAATCGCTGGCAAAAACAATACTTCTGAGGAACTGCAAAATATCCACTCTGTCTATCTTCCTTGTTTAGCATTGAGTGTATTTTCCAAATGTTCTCAAACTCATCGCAGAATAATATTTGCCACTTTAAACGTACGTACATTGTTAGAAGGCGCTGCGGTCCAAGGACCTCAATCAATAAACCTCTCCAGTGAACGCATTGTTTGGCTTCATTTCCCAAGATGAGTGTGAAACTCCCTCACTTATGCGTGCCGCTAAGGCGATATTTTCCTTTACTGCATTATTCTTTCGGCTGAGAATAGAAAGTCTCTCGAGATTCGACTAATATTTCTTAAGGGACTATGTGCAATTTTCTGACTAAATTGATGCCAGTGTATAATTCTTAGGGGCTTCTGACATTAAGAAGAGTCTTCTCCGTGTTTCTTGACAAGATCTCATTGCCTTCTTCGGCCAAAGAGACAAAAAATATAATTTTTTTTATGATATCTGTGGACGCCACTTCGGTATCTACCGCAGAGTTAAAGCTATCTATTATGAAACTGTATTCATATCACGGGATGAAATTTAGAAGCCATTTTCCTTTGATACAAGATGCACTGAAGTATTTATGACTCTGGTCTTTGGATATGCTGTGGGAAAATACGAAACCGACTTTAACTGTCTCCAGGAAAGGAATGGCTTTTGTGTCTTTTTGTTTGAGAATAACATTGGATTTCACTCCTCGTTATCTTGCAAACCGAGATATACGCTATCCAGATGGCAATAAAAAATTTTGTTTAGAATTGTTAGATGGGGCGAAGTTTCAACGTCCTTAGAGGCAGTCGAGCTAATCTTAATCCATTGCTGAACAGTTTTACCGCTTCTTAGCCAATTGCAATCTCGCAAGTCTGCTTTGAATGCACAAGGAAGACTGAATTCACTAAACCTTGTTTGGGTCGTAGATCATTATGGAATGCGGAAAATAAAGTCGCTGAAGTACTGACCATGAAGTGCTTGGTTGGGTTTCATATGAGCATACTTGCATAATTGACGAGTGTGGCGTTGATGTGGTGGATGCTAGCTCTGTATAAACTTCGCTACAAAAGCGCTATCATTTTTTTACGAATAAGTGAAAAATGTCAGTAATAGGAGTAGTTTTTTGTCTGAGTTCCGATAGAAAAAAAAGTAAAGTAGTCTTCGATCTGTCGGTGTAATACTTTACCCTTTTGTGTACAGCATATACTTAGTTTTATCTCATTCACATGGCCGGTTGTATCCTTGATATCAATGCCACCAATGTATGGAAGCGTATGGGTGGACTTTTGAGAAATTTTGCCTCTAGATTGTGAGTCTCTTAAGTTTTTTAGGCATGCAGTCTCATGACACCTCATCACGTTCTCAAAAACCCATTTTTCACACAAAGGTCTCAATGAGATTGCTCGGCAACTTTACGGATCAGTGACACACTGATCACTTATGATTCTGCAGAATCTGAAGAATTGAGCAGGAATGTCAAAAAAGACAGGTCTCCGAATGCTCTTTCTCTATAGACGTTACTATACTCTGCTTCCTTAAATTCGATCAAGGGATGGTGAACATCAGTCTTGACTTCTGGATTTTTTTTTTTTAAAGATCTGCCGTAGTATGAATATTTGGTCAATTGTGGATTAACTTGGCCTTTAATCTAACTTATAAGGGTTATTCGGAACGTTAATCAAAATTCAGACAATATTTTGTAAACGATGTTATATAGTAGTGATGCCACCAAAGTAAGCACAATTTAGAGCGTCTTCTTTCTTGTGGGCCGGACGAAGCATGATGGTATTCCATTTATAGGTCATACTACTGCGGGTATTTCCTTCTTCGTTCTTTTTCTTATCAGCAACGCTTCTAATCTCTGTTCTCAGTTGTAGTGGTTCGGCTAAAGGGTACCTAAATTCGATTTGAGTGTACATCCCTGATGCAATATATACCTTTCATTAATTGGGCTGATCCTAATCCAAAAATAGGCAGCATGCGGTCTTAGACGTGATCGACGACTGGTGCACTAGTAATGGGCTTTCAGTCAATCCTCTCAAAACTGAGGTTGTTCTCTTTACGAGAGGGAGAAAGCTGCCTGGTCTGACCCATCAAGTGCTTTAAGGCATCACCATTCAATTCTCTAAAGAAGCTAAGTATTTGGGAGCTACCCTAGACAACAAACTTCTCTGGACTAAACATGATACGACGAAAGCATCTAAGGCTCTGTCGGTCTTCTGGCAGTGCAGAAGAGCTATCGACAAGACATGGGGTCTGTTACCGAAAAGGGTCCTCTTGATCTGTCGGTTATCTGGTGGAATAAGCTCTCAAAAATGAGTAATTGCTGCTTTCACCATACTCCAAAGAACGGTTTGTCTCGGATGCATTCTAGATTGTAGACGCATTGATGAATGTCCCTCCCATTGATAGTCATATCATGGGCTGCACCCTCAAAGCCATCTTCCAATTAAAAAGAAGTGGTCTTTGGTACAGCACACACTAGAGCTTCGATGACCTTACGCGCGGGCTGTCTTATGACTCTGGTCTTATGGACATGCCGTCCGATGAAATGATACCAGAACTCTTGTAGCGGAAAAAATACGAAATCGACTTTCCTTGTGCCCAGAACTGGCTTCGACCAGCATCTAAGCCGGAAAAGTAATGCAGTCGGGTCTTCACGGATGGGTCCAAAACCAATATAGGATGTGGCGCTGGTGTCTTTCCGGAGGACGACGGCCAAGCTGCACTTAGAGCCTTGCTGAATCCTCTTACGATTTCCAAGCTAGTTCGAAAACGCAAGAGATCACTGAACGCATTCGGAATGCAAAATTCAGTGACCCTTGTCTGAGTCCTAGGTCACAATGAGATCACAGGAAATAAAATCGCCGACGAACTTGCTAGTTTTTCGGGACCCGAACTTACGTTGGGTCTGCTGCAGGTACTTGGCTCTGACGTGGTGGGTGCTGTTACTGTAGGCACCTTATCGCTGAAGAACTAACTCATCTTTCTTCGTAAGACTGAAAGATTTTATTAAAAGGAACTTTACAAGGACTACAGGGGACTATCTTTTTGTCTGATTGCGTTGTTCCGACATTAAAAAAAAGTAAAAATAAAAAATTAAGAAGTCCGAAATTAGCAAAGTGCGTTTAAGGCTTTAGTCGAATTTAGGCCAAAGCTGTTTCTATTAGATTGTTCTTTGAGACTCTGCGGTTGCACATACTTGCAGGTGCTTCTAACTGACTGTTAAAGTCGTACGCAATTGAACTTCAATCATCACTATCCGACATCAGGATTTTTGCTTGTTTACAATCGTTTTTGACGATCTTGGGTGGATGTGAGCATTGAGTTACTAATGGCTTCCACAACTTAGTCCCTTAGTTGTTGGCATATGCGTATTAGATATAGCTTCTTTGTATGATGATCTCGTATCATAAATAAGTCTGTTTCGGGCATTGTAACTGATGGCAAAATGGTTAGTTTGTTTAGTATTTTTAGTTTACCATGGTACCCTCTATGGCAAAGCGATTGATATTGCATCATAAGAAAATAGTAGGCCAACGTAATTTAGGTAGCTAGCTCCCGTTTTCCGACAGTATGTTAATGCTCTTGTTTTGATTGCCTGTCCCAGGATCTTCCTCTTCATTCACATTCGGGATTTCCGTTGAGGATCAACCCAGTAGGATGGTGATATGTCGTACTTAAGTTCGGAGTATGATCTTTCACTATAAGCTACCAAGAAGTTGCTCGACGTCGGCCGGTCTTTCCGAATAGACTTGGTTACTGATTCTTATACGATATCATCGATACAATACAAACGAGTCTTAGCACGGGTACAACTGCCAAATATCCGCAAGGTGTGATCAAGGTGCCACCCCAAGTCACCTTGTATAGAATCCTTAGATCGACCGGAATTTAATTTTAGCTGTACATGTGCGTAGAGGTCAAAGGTCGAAATGAGAATAAAAGCATATTCAAAATCTTGCAAAAGATCTATTTTGTCATTAACTTATAATCTTAAGGGGCCAAATCGGGCGCACCTCTGGCATAAAAATTCCTTTGTATTGCATACACGTATAGCTAGATGCCTCGAGCTTATCGTAAATTAGCTACATCCACTGTTTTTGAAATTCTTCCATTTACACATTCTTTTCGGAAACCTGTTAGCACACTGAGTGTTCCTACAATCTTGGATACTCGTATCTCTTCAGCATAGAAAGATTTTTCTTTCTCCAATCAATTACCCAATAAACCATGGCCCATTTAGTGCAACCGTATAGTGAGCTTTATGATGACCAACAAGTAAAAAACCAAATACAACTCCTTATTGCACATTTTGTCATAGTAGCATATTACCGTTATGCAACCGTAATCTTCCCAACGATATCAAATTAAAGCAATTACCATTATGTTCATGCGTTCTGGTAAACAAGACGTTAGGATAGCCTCTCCGTGCTTGTGGAGCGCACCCATCATGTCCGTCCACTACAGCCTCAACTATACTCGTATGTGCACATATCTGACAGATGCAACAACGAGATCACTTTAAATGGACGACAACTACCGCGCCAGAACGATGGTGATGGCTATGGCCATGGCCAATGCAATGGCAATACGTACAAAGTAACAGCAATGGCTCTAGCAATAGCAACGTCTCATTACACTGTACCGAATGCAGGTTATTACGAGTAAAAAGTGTCAAATAGCATCGACCCCGAATGGTCAGGTTCTATCTGGGGAATGAACCATCATCGTCACACTGTAACGCGTCTCAGGAGCAGTTGTTGTTACCAGCATCATAGGTTGGCCTCTCCTATAGAAGTTGAGGAAAAAGTGTGTAGCATGGATCATGCTTGGTTATATCCATGTGCTATGGAAGTTACTAGTACCGGTACCGGAGAGACATATTTGAACTCTCTTCTTCTTGACTTTGGCCTAAAGACATTCCCCATCACTGGTTGTTTGTTTGTTTGTGTGTGAGAGTTTGGATGGAATACGGACTACAAGAAGGCTTAAGGAGAAAATTGTGTAAAACTTCATTTGAACTGAGCGGTACATAGATTCCTTGTGGCTACCATAAATCGGGAATGTTACCACATTGCGCGTGTTTTGTTGTGTCTTGTTGTCGCATCTTCGTCGCGGAGGCAGTAAAAGACACTAACAAGACATTGGTTGTTTTTACTATTTCTGTTGTTTTTTTTGGTAAATGGTAGTAGTAATGTTTTATAGAAATGAAGAAGGTGTATAGGATCATCGGGTATCTTGATGTTCTTGAAAGGTTGCCAACCTGTTAAAACATCAATTGTGTAGTACGAAAGGCTATCTTCGGTGGATGAAATTATTCTTACAATTTGAATTTGTGATTAGAAATCTCCATGATCCGAAGATAGAGAACGAAGCAGGGTATCAATAATGAGTAAATGGATCACATTTTTTGAGTCTCTTCGATTCTGTCTCGCTAATCTATTCGCTCTTCCTATTTTAAAATAAGCGTTCAAAGTGCTATGAGCAAGTTAAATCTTTGCCCATTCATTTAACCTGATTATAGGAGGTAAACATTGTTGAGCCTATATCATTGAAAGTGGAAATGTGAAAAGCTTGTGTAGATACAAAGGACCGAGGGCTATCCAACTTTTCATCTCTGCTACTCTACTCTGCTACTGCGCGCCACCCTACTTATTACAATTGTAAATCGGATGACATCTTTGGCATGCAATTTCATTAGAGAGCTTCGTAGAAATTAAGGCTGACATGCTTGTAAACATAAGGCATCGACAGTTACTAGTTTGCGATCCACTATATATCGGCTTACACAATTTTTTAAGAGAGTTTGAGTGAGTTCCACTGTCATCTATATTTTCAACGATATATGCAGGGATCTTAGTCCAATTACGATTTCTATACAGTGACTCGCAATTACAAAGCACATTTTGTTGGTCCAATTTTTGAGCAATTTTCTGAGCATTTGGGGACATATATCCACAATAGATATTGTCGTCGCTTAAACAAGCGATTTCTCGTACACCTGCAGAAAATAATTCAGCGGCGGCATGACAAGAAACGTAGTTCCATCCTGTTGGAAACACATAGCGTCCGAAATCTGTAACTATTGTTACGTGAACTCCTGACTCATTTTTAAAGAAATAAAGCCCGATTATGCCACAAGCGTACAAAACGAACCATACAGTATATTTTTTCAGATTCAATAGTTTCTTAAGAGTCACTTGCGAATTGATCTTATTCCCATTGACGCTTATTATTGACGCTTGCTTTGAGCCTAAAATGAGCCTAGCTTGAAACAAAATTCTTCCATAAAATTCCGGATCATATTTCCACTGGTTTTGAGCCCATTAAGCGAAGGTCGTCGTGGTTCAACTCTAGCACCAATTGAATCCTGTAAGGGAGTAGGCCAAGATACTATCGTAAAATGTTCCAACTTATGAACATTAACATTGGCATTCGCTTCAGTGATCTTTTATTCGGAATGCATCTATCTCATTCTTGTTGTTTCCCTGATAGAGACCGCTTATCAGGTTTTCTTTTGCATTTATTCAACTCCTGATGAAAACTTGCGGAGCATAAGATCGGTTTTTCGTAAGGCTCTTCATTCTTCCCCAACTTTACTGGTATTTTTTCTGCCTCATTCATTTCTTAATGAAATTGTCTTTGCGCCTTCGTGTGTAATCAATTCACTTGCACTTCCGTCGCCTCTTATTAATATCTGTAAGTTCCTGAAATGCTCTCGTGTGAGGCTGCGTATTTGAAATTTGGTTTAACCATATATCTCTTAGAATAACTATGCCGGTTACTATCGGCGTATTGCACCCATATATTGGCACTGACCCTGTTTTGAAGGAAGACAGTCATATTTGACGAAGTTTAGGGCTGAAAACATTGACAAGATTCTGAATACGATTATCTCTATTCTCCTGAGTTTGGTCATTGAAATCGGTGTAGCCATCAGTCGAAACAAAGCATCCTAGATAAGAAAAACTGCCAACATGCTCCTGTTTCTGTGACAATGTTTAATTGATTAAAGGTGCTTGACAAGGTAAGGTCTTTGGCTTTCGATACATCTGCCTTAAGCTCTACTGCCTCAGATTCTAAGGCCTGGATCAAATGCTTGAATGTTTCATCTCGCTTAAAAGTCCTTTAATCCTGTTCACGGTTATCTTCGATATTTTCCTAGTCGTGGTCAGAAGAACCGGCGAACATCTGTTTTTCTTTCCTTTGATGGAGTTCTACAGATCAAGTATCATTGTGCTTCTTCTACTGAGTTGATCTTTATTTGATGTCAACAAGGAAAAGTCAAGGCTTTTCATTCCATGTTTTTTGTAGCTAAGGCCCCATTTTGACTTCTGCAGCTTAAGCGTTGTTGTGTTAACGCTTGATACCGCTTGCATTTTAATATACTCCCATACCTTTAACAGTGATTATTCTCAGTTTGGTACTGAAATCTGCAAACAAATTCGCACCTAGGTTGAGATGGTAACTGACGGGATCTCTGTATGTCGAAAAATCAAATTTTTAATCGTTTGCTAATCTTTGCGATGTTCGATGTTTACTGACAATCAGATGAGACGCAGATGACTGTGGCTCATTTAATGTCAAAACCTGTTTGTCTTATGATGAGACAGTGAAATTGCACTGTTAAACGATACCTGGTGATACCAGGTTGATCATAAGTGCTCTTCTTCATTTTCTTAGTCGAGGTCTCCGGTAGGCCGTAAAATGATATGATATAGGTTAACAACCTATCTCAGTGAATTAAAGTAAAATTCAATGTAAAGTTGCAATAATAACGTCCATGCGTAAGAATGTAATCATCCGGTAACTGGGGACTAACACTGGCAGGTAAGACAAGCGCTACGCTAGGTACTTGATTGTTGCGCTGCTGGCCCAATCCAGATTACTGTGGTCCAACAGTTTCCCGATCAATCACAACGCAGTTTCCAAAAAACAAAAACATGTCAAAGCTGTAAGCCCTGAACAGAACTATTAGTAGAACCTCACTTGGTGTTGAGCATCTTAAAAGAATCTTGTGGAATAGTTTCCCACCGCCAGATAGAATCAACAATTTTACCTGGACGATGACAAACAACACATCTATCCATCCGAACAAGATGATGTCAGGACATTAGTTTCCAACTTTAAGTCCAACAAAGTGGCTGTACCCGATGGCATAACTGCCGAACTGTTTAAGGCAGCAGATAATGATTGGATACGGAACATATATCAACTTATCTCTAAAATCTTAAGTATGCCCGACGAATTGAAGCTTTGCAATGTTTGTCCGATCCTAAAGAAGCGGATTGCTCTAACCACAGGCGAATAAGTCTTTTGAACTCCTAAGATCCCTCATCAATAGTCTGAGCAGCCTCTATCATTGTAGTTTTAAGCTAGAAAAGTGTACCATAGATCAAATTTTCACATTACAGCAGATCTTGGAGAAAGCCCAGGAGTTCCAAATCGATACACAGCATCCGTGCCCAAGCTCATTAGGATGACGATGAAGAATGCACACTGCACTGTCAATATCGGTAATGACAAAGCTAAACCTTCAATGTTAAATGAAACGATGTTGTCATTTTTCAACATTGTCCTTGAAAGAATTGTGCAAAGCTGGCACCATCTTTCAAATGTCTGTACAGTAACTTGCATATGAAGAGAACATTGTCAGCATGGAAAGAACACAGCGAGCTTTCAATGAAGCTCTTCCGACTTGGCCACACGGAAGTGGCAAACATGGTCTTAGCGGTCAAAGAAGCAAAGACAGGCTAAATGATATCAAAAATGAGGGACACACAACATCGATGCCTAGGACAAACTTTACGACAGGCATCCGACCTGATTCCGTCATGCGAAGGGTCACTCTAATCGCTGCTTTTTTAGGTAAATCTTCTCAGCTCAAACTCAGATCAAACTGCTCCCCAATGCTTCGAGCAGTAATTTTCAGGTAATTTTTGATCCTCTATTGCATCAACTGCAAATTCAGGAGACGTTTTCACAATGAACGGTACAAAGATGTCTATTTCGTCAGATAACCCGACTTAAGTGAGTAGGCACCGGAAATTTTCGACTTTAACGACTTCATTTTAAATGGCAGAAATACGATTAAGTTGAAAAGTTTCTCAATTGATTCCTTGTGCACAACTGAAGGCAGGTGATAGGAGACCGTACTAGCTGGAAAGCCGAAGCCCTGTTCCACTCCAGTTTGTAGCATAGTTAGTAACTAACTAAGACTTCGAACAAAACATTATAGAAGTGAACCCGCGTCTGTCATTGTTGATGGAACCCAAAATGAACATTGTTATGAACCATTTCGTAGGCTGAGTGTTCCAAACTTATCCTTGTGACCAAAAATCTACACTCAGGAGCACATGAATAATGAAATATCCCAATTTGCAGTCCTCTAAAGTCTAGTTAATAAGATCATCTTTTGCGCGAGGAAATTGTCACCTCCCAGTACCATGTCAATTAGAACGCACGTAAAATTGCGTCTTAATAATGTTCATGAAGAAGCATATGTGTTTACACGCTTCCTCCTGTTGCTCGTCCATACCATATGTCAGGCAGTCATTTCACCATTATCTGAACATTAGGTCGTCCAAAAACGAATGCCAAACCAAATGTTTACAATTACTTAAACTGAATTATGGTGTCCACTTATTTTTTATTAAGTTGACACAATTCGAGTACCTCCTGCCCGTTACCCCCCATGACCAAGGCTGTCAAAATCGTAACGAAATGCCAAAACGATTTGGACATCAAAATGATGTGTGTGGACATGGCTGTCGTCGTCAACATCGTCGTTGTCGTTCTGATCGTCATCGTGATCATGGTTGCGTTCTCTGTCCGTTTGCCACAGGGTAAGAAATTCTTTGCCTCCAATAAATAACTGTAAATTGCGAAAGCGCATTTAATCGTTTTGCATAAATTGGCGCGCGTGAAAAAGTCGCGCAATGAAACAAATATCGAACGCGCAAGGCCCAATTCAACGCAACGAACGATCTCGACATGCATTGCTGATGGTAATGATCATAGTGCTGACTGAGAAGTGAGAAGTGAGAGGACTTCCATATTTTTTGTATGTTGGTGCCCCATCTATTGGCAAGATATTGCAGTAGTCTGGCACCAGATTTCCGCTCATATTCGATAGTGGCGAGATACATAATTTTCGGATCACGCATATGCACAAGCGCAAGTACAAGCAAAATTTTGCAATGTAGAGGAATCTGCTTGTATACAACTGTCTGTCAGTCAATCTCGATGTAGTGGAGCAAGAATAAATCGTATGAATCTGTGCATCTATGAGATACTCGGCCCTCGAAGAAGTCGTGGAAAAGAAAACACTTTTTTTTTTATTTATTTTTTTATTTTATTTATGACAGTTCCGACAGTTGCGTCGACAGACGATAGACATCGATTGTAATAATTTTCAAATTGCAATTGCAGCAACGAGCAACATCAGGGAAATGGGATTGGGGCAAAATAGGTGGGTGTTGCATGGTGGCTGGACGATGAATTTATACACACACTTAATAATTGAAAAGGAAACACCGATCTCCTTGGAATGCGCACGAAAAATTGCTGACTATCTAGTGCTGGTGGTAGTTCTAGTGCTGGTTCTCTTGTTGGTTGCAAGTAATTGTGATGTTGGATGCTGCTGTTGCGGATGCAAGTGTCTAAGAGAAGAGTGTTTTGGGCAATACAACGACACGGGTGGCGAAATATGTTCTTGATACATGATGACGATGGCGCTAGCGGTTATGAGGTGAGAAAATTTTCCGAAGAAATCAACAGGGGCCATGTCGTTGAGAAAAAGGATGTTTATGGATATGCAATGACAGTTGGAATTTTTATTCTTTCGTCGAGGGAAATGGCGCTGAGTTGCCAAAAGAAGAGGAATATGAAATAGATGTCACGAGGTCTTCATATTTACTCTCATGTGGCGCCTTAGAATGGTGTATAGTACGTCGATGATAGGTATATATGTATATACGTGATATACAACAGGTGAGCGTATTTGCCTTCTGGACACGATTGTGGATTGTGTGAGAGGATAGTACAAGAGGAAAGTAAGCCGTCAAATTTGGGTGAGCTCTCTTCTTCTCCCAGTTCCAATGCTATGATATGCTTCAAAATATCACTACTCCAACACCAACTCCTTTCAGCTATCAACCTGACTCTTATCCAAACAATTTGTCCCACTTGGTATCCTCATCTACTCGTACTACAACACCATCTTCAAGAAGAACGGAATCAAACTCTATCTTTAGTTGTGCAGTGCAACAAATTCGACGCCATTGCCACCACAATTTGCCAACAGGTGGAAATGGAAAAGCGAAATTTTCCTCAGCAAGTATGTGTATCCGAAGTTCGCACCCATTGCGTGTGCCAGGTTTAGGTAACAGCAGGTAACATTCACCCATTTGACGCCTTCATGTAGACGCGCCTCTGGTAACTGTTGGCGTCTAATCTTAGATGGGAAATCTTTAAGCTTCTTGAATTGTTCTCACTATCCTTGCAATTCAGTGTTCTTTTTTTTTCGTTTTTACGTGGATGAACAGAGCAGAGAAAAAAAATGCTGGTAATGGAAGGGATTTAGGCAAGCAATAGATTTTCCATACGTTTTGCCTGTCTCATACATCTTTTCGGCTGCGTACAACATTTCGCTTGTTCGCGTGTGTCTTTAGTCTTAGCTGGTTTCCTTGTTTTTTTTTTTTTTTTTTTTTTGTGTGACTTCCGCTTGTTCTGCTCTAATGCTAGGAACGCGCCTTTTGTCGAACAAAAGTTTTGTGTCACCCGCATAGAGTAGGTGTTTGCGCGGGAAATCAATTGATTTGTCGACGAAGACGAACGCAGAAAAGTCTTAGTTAAATGGTGTTAGGTGTTGAAGGTATCATGGAACGGGTTCCCCTAACTTGGGATTTAAAAAAATAAAAATAAATACAGAGGATGACGCTGTTTTTTCTCCGAAGAAGGACATAAAGAGACAAGAGAGTTGCGAACAAATCGATTGTAATCACAGATGTCATTATTAGCGCTTCCGCATTAAACTAGTTGAGTGCAAGCTCTTTATTTTCTCTAGAAGGCAACGTTTGTCTCGATACTCTGATGAAGATGTGTTGAAAATAAATCTGTAACTTTCGATATTATACTCTTCTTTAGCTTATGAATTGATCTATGATCTTTGTGCTGATGTTGATAGACTTTTGGGTATTGTTTAATCAATTTGTTCTACTATAGATCTAGTACTTGAAGATGTCACAACCAAATCCAAGCCTTCCGTAAGGAACGTAGAGAGTTAAGCATGTCAACGCGCCATTCTGTATCAACAGCTTTGGACCAGGTATGTCCATGGTATCATATATGTATGTATGTGTGTCCATAGTCATATACATGACAACTAGGTAGAACATTGGAAATTGTGCATTTGAACCTACATATATTCTGGCAAAAAGATTCCAAAGCATGATGTAACTTTGAATCGGAGACCCAAGCCAAGGGTATATATATGGCCAGCAAAAAGGCCTCTGGTAAGAAAGCTGTTTATTCTTAGAATACTCAGAATTGGTTTTGCCAAGACAGCAGACCCTGCCGGTGAAACACAAATACCACTCGACTTTCTCTATCCCTTTGTTATACTCTGTTAGAAAGCATTAGGCTTCCTCAGGCTACGGCTCTACAGGAGCTCAGGTGGACGCTGGAAGTACGAACCAACAGGCTTGTTTTTGTTTTAAAGTGCTCTAATGACCAAAGATATCTCAGTGTTGTCTAGTCTAGTCGTACTCTAGTTCTAGTTCTAGTTCGTTCTCGTATACCCTTCAACTATTGCCTCTACTACTGTCGTTTGGAATAGAGAACATCAGAAGGAGTTGCAAACCTGGTAAGACCCAGCTCTTCACGTTGCCTCTCGCAAAACCTTTTAGAGTGTAGTGAGTTTGGTGACGGTATTTCTAAATTTACTCCGAAAAAGCAATAAGAGGACTTTTTCTACTTCTGGAGGCTAATCCGGACTTCGTATGCTTCTCGTGGTTTTCTCAGTGTAGTGCCAATTGCTTTTTTTTTTTTTTAAAGAAATGTGGAACTGAAGCACCTTGTTTAACTCAGAATTTTAACATGTTATCAGTTCATAGATTGAAGGAACACTCTTTTCATGGGGCAGGGGGAATATAGTACTTATCGTCGTTTTTGTCCTATCCGAGGCATAGTTCAGAGCAATAGTTTTTTCTCGATAGAGGGAACACTTTTTTCTTGAGACAGGAGACCCACCGTTCGCCCCTAAATTTTGCCATTAAAAAAGAAACTCACGAAAAGCGTCGCAAGGAGGTATTAAAATTGGGCTTACCAAAGGTGTTATAGGTGTTCATTTGAAGAGGCATACAATGCAACTATTCTGCAGGAATACTTTCTGAGACTATATTTAGCCTGCTTGATGCTGATCTTAAGAATTAAGTATTTACCAAAGCCACCCAGCAAAAGTTAGAAGTTTAAGGAGCCTCTAAACTCAGCTCAGCTGAACTGATATTTTTTCTGTTAGCAAGGCAAGGAAAGCTGATTTCAAATAGGAGTTCTGGTGTTATTGCATCAGACTGCATGTGCATATAGCTATAGTGATAAATCTTCAAACCTCTAGTGCGTGTTGTACCAAGATCGGTTCTTTTTAAACGGAAGGTGACATCGAGAGTTCATTTCATGTTTAACAAAGGAGATCCGTCCCTTGGAGTCTGTTAAGACATCCGCAATCGGGGTTTTATTCATCGGCACTGCACTTATTCACAAAACTAGTGAAACAAATATGCCGTGTTCTGTAGCCGAGTAACCCATAATGTAATAAGTTGCATTGTCGAAAATTAATGTGAGCAGAATTAAAAGCACACAATTTAATTCTCCCCACAGATTTTGAAGCATAGTCTCGCCGGATCTTCGGCATTGGTAGGCATGTTTCATCTTAGACAGAGGATGCATTCAAAATAGTTTTGCGCTGTGAAGTTCGAGCATTTTCCTGATAGTCTAGAGTTCTTGATCAACACGTATTCATCTTTTGCGATTTTTGGTTTAGACACTACACTTACTGTTTGGAAGTGCCACTTGTAACCATCAAAGAAATCACCAGCGTATTTGATGGCTTCTTCGCTTACCACAACCACTTACAATGGGTTACATTAGTTACTCTGCTGCTTACAATTTTTGCAGCAGATATCGGTTGTGATCAGTTTATTTAGAAACTGAGTCTCAAGCATGAGGCAGAAAGTGTCTGCCTTCGACTCAGTATACGTACCATCAGATTTTCTGAGTGGTTTCACTTTGGCCAATATCTCCTTTTTGAGCACTTTGACTAGCCAACTGACGAGTGTTCCGATCCTTTCGCAAAAGTCTTTATAAAAAGCACTCTTCAAGCCTGAAGTATCTTGTGAAATTTTTTTTGCTTAAATTTGTTAAGTTAACAATATTTTTTGTGAGGTTCTGAAAACGTTACCTGTCTTCTGTTTCGTTCTTAGTTTAGCATTACCAGACTTCCGGACTTCCTCGTAAAAGTATGTCCAGTTAGTTATTTTGTAATTTCAACCAAGGCTCGCATCCGATGCTGAAATTAATGTACCTATATGCTGAAGGGAAGGCTCCATTTGTACTTTCTAGCCAGTGAGCTTCTACGCGTACCTGTTGAATATCGTCCAGTGGATTATTTGCTGTCTTATTGTCACAACAAATGTTGGTTGGCTCTTGGTAAATTCACAACTTATGCCTTCAGCAATTAAATCTTTGTTGCAAAATTGCTCATGCTTAGATGAATTCGGCACAAAAAGACCAGTTCTAGGATTTTCCGATCGCTCGTTATATAGGTGAAACGCATTAAACGTCCGGTTTTATGTACGTGTACATAGGCATGCAGTAGCTGACTTGGAGTATGGAACATATAGATAAGTACTGGGAAATTCATCCCTTGATATTAACGCTTCCATGCCGCAGCTCTTTGCTAGAATGCAAACAATCTCTGTTGGGGTGGTTCCAACCATTAATTAATACATTTTAAGGATTCATCGTCGTTCAGACTGTTGTCATTGCCTGTCTTCCCAATTCGAAGCACTAGGATGGTGATAGAGGCGTTGTTAAAGGAAAAAAAAAAAAACAATTTTGTCGCTTTTGATGTTTTGCCGTTTACTAGATGGTGAATATTTCTGCAACTTCTTAGTTCAGTCCACCTAAACTGTAAGCTAACTAAACTAGTTTCAGTCGCTGTTGTTTCCTAGGGAGATTTGACCGTATCTACCAACTTCATTCACTAAAACTGCGATCTTTGCTGGTTGTAAATCTGGCCGTTTCTGGACATTGTGTATGGGTAAAACCACCGTTGGATTGTTTACGACGATGCCTGCTGGAAATGCAATCCGGATATAGCGTGTGTGGAAAAATCCCTCGACAGAGAGAGTGCTAGAAATTTTCTTCCTCCTCATCCTATTCGAGACGGATGAAGAGGACACAATTCGCTACTCTGTTTATTTTCACTATTGTCACCAGAGGAGTGAGATTTTTAGCAGCAACAATGCACTATACGTGTGACTTAGGTCCTCCCTTTCATCAAGTGCCTTAGTTGATAGTCATTCAAAATATGGCTCTACTGAAACACATTCGGCAAGCTTTAGAAACAGTGGCAATTCACTTACCCACTCTGATAAAGTTAAACTCCAGCAGGCTGACCCCCCATCGCTCCAGCTCAATCAACCGAAAGTATCATAGAAAGAACTGCATAGATTATTGATCAAAATCAAAAGATCTAGTAATTTCTGGGTCATCGCCTAATGATAGAGACCAGATGTTTGAGTACCGGTTCGATTATGACTTAAGGCTTTTGAACCAAATCAATGTCTACTTCTTCCATAGTTAATTTTATCACACGACGGATACTATAAGGAAAGGAAGCATCGCTCAATGACTTTAAGGATCGCGCAAGAATTGATTTTGCTAACAAGAATGATCAAAGTACTATGTATGCTGGGAGTCAAGTTCATGCTTGACTTCCGAAGATATCTGGAAAGATGGTACATAAGTAAAACTCTGAATACTATGTGAGAACCATGACAATAAAGGAACTTGATGGTTCTGTAATAATGTGAGGAAGTGGTTTGCTTGGGTAGTATTTTATGCTAGAAAGTTGAAAAATTAATGCCGCCACCTCACATAGCATAAAATTCTGTCGATCTTAGATCGGAGTTAGTCATAGGGAGCCTTCTCTGTGGATCTTTTACAGAAACGAAAGTGATCTAACACTCTCTCACCTTTTCAAGAAGCAACATTTTAACAATTCCCTGGAATTTCTTGTAAACGAATAGAGCTTTGGAGCCCATTCTCATGCGGTACAAGTCATTTATTGGCATCAGTTATGACTATTGTTAAATATTCTTAAAGAAAAAGAATTCCCGTGACCTTTCAAAGAAAACCCCAAGCAATTACAATAAATTTTGCTTTAATTTTGATAAACAACGTAGGTAAGCTCAACTGCTTCTTGCACCCCGCTGTGAACAGAAATCCAATGACATTTGCCTCTTTTATGGCAAATTAATCCTTTTAACTTAGCCGGAGACATAATGTTACTCGTATCTGTAAATTTATTCGTCTGTATTTTCTGACAGTCACATCTCATAACTCAGATCGTAGGTATCTGTCCGTACATGTCCAAAGCCATTTCACAAACCCCATTCTCGACTAATGTTAATGGTTCCGCGAAACCTTCAAAAGAATCTCCTGAATGTCACATGCAAATTAGACAGTATTCGGAAACTTAATACTTTTTTTTTGCCGGCAAATAATTTTTATTACCATGTCGTCTCATATCCATCAGCACCCTGATTAAGAAGAAACCGCGGAGAAATTCCATCAGATTCGAGCCAATGACTGTCATCCTGCAGCTCTCCACTGGTCCAGCATCGTCCGACACAAAGCACAAACATTAATTGATTAATTAATTCACTCGGTGAATCGTTGAGTTTCATTTCCGTTTCGCAAGCTCGTCTTATGGTCGAGAGATGACGAAACAAGCAATGAGACATTTTCGACAGAATTTCGCCGCTGAATTGTGACTTTGTCGATTGGACATCGGTCATGGGGTCGGTTGTCTTGTGCTCTTCTGAAGGTGACTTCTCCCATTTAGAGTTCATTAGTAAGAGAACGTCAAAATTTGATTTATGAACGTCTCCGTGTCGAGTCGTCGATGAAATGTTGTCAACACTTCTGGGCGCGGATAACTGGAAGAGAGAAAAATTCTTCGCTAATTGTCGTCAAATTTATTTCATTCACTTCACACAGTTTTTACTTTGAGACAAGAAGAAATGTGAAGGGTATACAAAAACAATAAAAAAAAAAAAAAAAAAAAAAAAAAAAAAAATTGTTAAAGGGTGTGTCAGTGGGTTGATTCTGAGGAAGCTCACTAATGATGGTCATTTCGCAAGGAACAACAAAGCGAATGACCGAGCAAATTTGAGGGGCGTTGGTGAGAGATCTCTTGTTTTGATGACTTTCGAATTCTTTTGTGAAATGACAGACGGGTGACATCGGATTGATGCATGTCGTAGTGATGATGACAGTCGAAATTTCTACGTGAAAAAGTTAGATTTCTGTGAAGCAGCATATGTTGACAGTTTCTTCTGTCTGGAAATAATTGTTGTTGTCAGCTTATGGATCCTATTTTGATAAATTTTGTTAGCCAACTTAGATGATGATGGACTTAAGCATGTTAACAAAAATTTATTGTACCCTTTACACGAATACATAGAGGTATTCTAGTCGGGATGTCTCTGCTGGATCTACTACAGCTGGGGTTTTAACCAGCGATTTGGAATTCAAAGACCGTCTTATCGTCCGATCGAGCCTATCTAGACAGTGGTTTCACATTTCACAAAATTGACCAAATATCTTAAAAAAGCAAGAGCTCAGCTAAGTACAGGGTTTACCATTAAGGGCGCTAGGACTTCAAATTTAAAAAAAGCAAGCAATTTTCGATGACTCTACCACATGAATTGGGTTTGTTAATAATTGAGGCATCAATTTTCTTCGCTTTATTCGTATTGACCCATGAGGTAGCATACCCACACAAGAAAAAGTCTAATGGCGTTAAGTCACATGATCTCGGTAGCCAGTTGACATAGCCGAAACGCGAGATAAACATGTTTTTGAATTTATCATGCAAAATGACCATTGTTGCATGCGCTGTGTGACATGGCACGATCACCTTCCTGTTGGAACCACGTGTCATTGAGTCCATATTTTCAAAAAAAAAAAAATTGACCCGTAGCTCTCTCCGAAGGCAGATATGGCGGAGCCAGCTTTACTTTGAAAGAAATGCAAGCCAATGATCCCGCTAGATTAAAATTCACGCCAAATAATGCCTTTTTTTGCATGCATTTGCAACTGAATGGCCTCATGCGGATTTTTATCTCCCCAAATACCACAATTTTGCATGTTGAGATAGCCATTTATCTAAAAACGTCCGAAATTAGAGTCTACTTACAAGTTCCATCAGTTCCTGGGTCAATTGATGTTTTTTTTTTACGGTACAGTCCTAAGCCCCGGCGCAAAATTCGTCAAACTCTTTCGCACGACGAGGAATTAACTGATTTGGGGTGTACTGCTCATTCTCCTTCACTGCAACAATTTTTTCTGCAGACTTCACGATTCGAAGACGTAAGGATGTTGTTTGTTTGTTCTAATTCCACTTATAGTCCCTTGTGATGCGGGCTCATGTTGCCAGTTTTATCGTTGTATCTGCTGTTGTTCTGTATCCTACTCTTATTGATGTTTTTCTACCACGATCATTTAACACATTTTAAGAAGTACTAGGCCCTGATGCATAATGCGTTGAGGATCCTTATAGACCTTTTTCTCGTATACCATATGTTCGAGTAATCAGTCAAAGAACTCGTTTAGCGCACTCCTCACACGTTGATTTTAAAGCCTGATAAGTAAAAGTACCAGCGACAAAGTGTTCATATTATCAGCACACTCCGCATCAACGATGAGTATCCGCCCCATGATGCGAACTCAAGCCGATACTCGTAGTCATTCGCGATGTCGCCATCACTCTAACAGAAAACTAAGAAAGATGTCATGCCTGGCATGTGCTTAACAAAAGGCGATCATATTGCTTGCGTCTCTACTATGAGTTGAAGCTCAAACACGTTTAAGTGAATTCAGCTTTCCGACTGCGTTCATGTAGGCCATCCATTCTTGAATTAGCGTTGGACATGTTAGACGTAGAGTGGTTGTCACTATAGGCGCAGATACTTCTCCCACTCCATCGATTTGTCACATATGATCCTTACAAGGAGTGAAATCAAACAAATCCAAAACGACAGCAGCGGCTTATTCCAGATCGGTTTTGAAGCCATTCGCCCCACATTTTTGGCTCAGATTTCGGCCTAAATCATTCCTAAGCGCAAGAAAAGTCGATTTCACATTTTCGCAGCACCAAAAGTTCTCGTGACACTCATGTCTATGACACTCATGTCTATGACACTCATCTCGATGACACTCATGTCTATGACACCATGCCATTCCTTAAGACCAGAATCACAAAACAATCAGCAAGATTATCAAAGTTACTTCTTTTAGTATAAGGACACGAGCTTAGGATGGAACTAGACATGATAGGGATAGGGTCCATTCAGCTGAGACAGACCGTTCTTTAGAGTCTAGTGGAAACAACAGTGATTATTTTTGTAAAACCTTGTTTATCCAAGCAACCGACGCAGAAGATATAATCTTTCTTGTCATAAGACCTTCTTTGGTGCCATGTCACATGTCTTGCTGGAAAGCTTCTTACGATAGAAAGCCAACAGCACCTTGGAGAATTTCTACATCCCATGTTTAGATTATTATTCAGGATGAAACCCAAATATTCAGCTTCTCTGTTTGGTTATGCCCTAGATGACTCACAGCCTATAGACGATGCTTACATGACAGATCGTTTAATGTCATGTTTTTTATGGATTAATTGATGCAGGTTCTGTTTCACGCTTTCACATGCCGCTTCGAATAAGTGGGCGAGTATATGTAGACCATACGTAGCTTTGCTATCATTAGTTGTGTTAACCGGAATTGTTCAACAAAAGTGTAAAATCTTCGAAATCAAGTTGAGCTCCATCTAAGTTCTCTGTATCGACTGTGAGATTTCAATGTTGGAAGTTGTCTGCTCGAATTTTAAATTCGTGGCATGGTGTTTTTACTTGTTGGTAAAACTTTCGAATATCATGCTTACTGCGGCAACTTTTAGTATCCTGTATCGCTGGATTTAGCTTCTTGCTCTAGTAGACATCTGAGATGCAAATTCTGCTATAAAGTCACAAGAATATTCTCTTTCATTCATTTTATAGGGAATTATTTGCAGTCACAATTTTGTAGATCTGAAGAGTAAAATTTAGCAAAGCTCGCATATTTTTAGTGCACTTCCACAGTGATTAATACGAAAATTCTACTCACTCACAAACGTTCAACATCGTTATATCCTTGAAATCGCCTAAAAAAAACATGAAAATTTCATAGTTGCACCACGTCATCCAGCAAATATTCTATACCACACAATTTTTCGCCGTAACTTCGTCCCCTAAAAGTCCTCAAAACATGAGTCCTCACTCTCGAAACGTCTCAAGTATTTAATCAACTCAAAACGAATCAGCGAATTATGGAACATTCAGATACCAGAATTTATGACTTTCGTTCATCCCCCACCTATTACGCTTCACTCTGCATAGACCAGACAAATGTTTTTCTGTCACGAAATCCACCAGAGCCAGCTTTTCAACTAACAGCTTCGAAGGATGATTACAAATTTGCGGCAGCCCCCAATTTCTTGACATTGTCAATGAATGGATAGGTGTGTGTGTGTTTTCGGTTGTGGATAAAAATCAATGGCAACCCTTGGAAATTAAAAAATCGCATTTGCTTGCTGTCAAATAAATCACTGAAAACAAAGCACAACATCGAAAGGATAATAACAAGAAGGAACTATCAAATTATTTGTCACGTCCTGTGGAACACACACGCACACACACACCCGTACACACAACACGACTATAATCGACTTCCTAGCGAAATACGAATCTAGTTGAGAAGGGGTGGAAAAATTCTCTTCTCTCTTGAAGGATGTCAAATCGATTGGTAAACTTGGAATTAGCATAGCCAAGAACCATTGTCCTTGTGCATAGACCAATACATACCATACATATCCTGACGATGGGGTTTGCGGCAGGCAGTCTACACGTGCAAATGGGTAAAGGGGGACAAGAGGTAATGGTGTGTACTGCATGTCCTACAATTGGAAAACTTCAAGATGCCCATTGACAGGCGAAGCAATAAAATTTAAATGCGATTGTTCCTCCACAAGACACAAAGACGACACATAAAGCACAGTGCTCACAATTCGTACATGTATAGCGGGAGGAACGAATACCTAACACACACATTCATTTATACATATTAACATATCCTCATAAGAGCAGCAAGCAAAAAAAAAAAAAAAAAAATTTAAGAAATTTTGTTTTAAAGATATGTTGCCATCTATCGGTTGGACAGTCTTTTAGCCAAAACTGTCTTCCTTCATTCAGTGTTCTCATGCTTAATACAGCTTCGGCAAGGATAACAAATAACAAAACCATGTACAGACAGGCATACGTTGATTTAGGGGTCAAAAAGACGACGACGAGTACGATGAAGATGAAGTCGGGCACGGAAGACAAAACGAGGGCAAAATGTATGTAGAATGGAATGATGGCAAAAGAAGAGGAAGAACAAGAACAAAAACAAGAAAAAACTCAAAAGGATACTTCATGTGTTCAACCAAAGGCTATCAAGGCTACAAGGAATAAGAGAGATACTTCCCTTTCGAACTACGATAAATCTAAATCAGTTCCTTCCAGGATCACACACACATCATATGTGTGTGCAGATGTTTAGACAGCAGAATAATGTCAAAGGATACAGCATAACAGATACAATTCAAAGTCAAAGAAGCTAGCTAACAACCATGCCATCGGAGGGTACCAATGTTAAGAATGAGTAGATTTGGAAGTAGAAACAAAGAGTGGCGTGTGAATATTGTTTCTTCTGGATTCTACCTACTTGTCCATTTGAGAAGAAGACTAAAGTTTGTTTGGTTTTAAGGAGCAGCAACACAACCCTGGTAGGAAGTTCATCACACAAGATGAAAATTCTTAGTGTCCATTAAGCTCTTTATCCTCTACTTGGCACTATACGTAACAGTAGACACAGAAAGACCCAGATATACAAAAACTGTAGCAAGCAGAAAAGTCAGAGTAGTATGAGACTGAGAGTGCTAAAGGTTAAAGATCACCGTAAGGCACATGGAAGTCTACTCATCTTGACCAGAATCTTGTTTAGCTGGGAATTTATGCAGATTTTGCATCTACGAATACTGAGTGCAGAACAATGAATGAAATGAAAGGCGACAGAAGCGGAGTTCATATTTGTAAGAAGTATTGTACTAACCAGTAATGAGTGGGATAATACGAGCCACTGTAGTAGGCAACTTTAATCAGTGTCAGCTCTTTCTGATCAAATCAAAGCAATTCCATCTGTCAGTGCATCTGTCAGTGACAAATGATTGTAAGCTGAAACATAATATGGATTTAAGACTTGAATCAAATATCGTATCGCTTCAATAACTCCGACGTTCACTTATATTTTAACAACAGAAATACAATAGCTCTGCGACATGCGGATTTATTTTCTTATATCCTGTATCATCTTGATGGTACTGGTAATTGTATGGGTTGCCGTCGCTTGGGTTTTTTTTATGGGCTTCAATTCTTGATATCATTTCCTTTACTGCCATGACTCGTTTTCAACTGTTCTGCGTCTTGTATGTCCTAGTCAACCCACTCTTCTTCCGTCCTAAATAAAGGTGTTCTACGTTATTGGGTGACAAACAGTGGAGGTATAACTTTCGATCAGTTACAAATTTCTACTTAATATAATGAGGACCATGGAATCCTAACATGATCTGTATTGCAAGGCCTACAGAAGCTATCTGCATCATAGATTCACCTTGGATCGATCTTAAAGCATATCTCGTTGGGTACAGAAACACCTTTTCTTAAGCGCATATCCGCAACGCTTATTCTCAGGACAATGTAGTTCCTATCGTTGTATAGAGCCAAAATACTGCTTCATAGAACGCATTTCAACAGCCAAAAGGAAGAATTCTTAAGCGTACTCAAAGCCATATCGAACATCAATTGGTAGAGATCGTCAAAACATCTCTGCTACATGATGTTTGATATGGATTTAGCACTAGCACAAGTGCGTCGCAGTCAATGGGGATTACTTCAAAAGCGACAATATCGACGACGAAATGAATAAATTTTTGTTTATCATTTAAAAAACCGACTAACTATGTTCGCTATATGTCTTTATGCCGATAAATTTTGTATCACAAACACAAAAAAAGCCCCCGACATAGAAGAAGCTGTAGCCGATTTGGGTGAAAATGTGGTAATCGATTGCAGTTAAATTTTATTTGTCAGAAATGTTGCAAAAAGATCTCGGTCTACACCGGTATAAGGAATAATCCAGCTGATGGAGAAACTGAACGCATCGTGACGGGTGTTTGTGTACTTCAAGCTAGTTGAGGTCTTCTCTACTTATGCAAGCTATTTAAGGCTAGGTTTCCCTCTACTCGTTGTTGGAATCGAATACTTTTCGGACTGCAATATTGATATTTATTCTCCTTAAATGTCCTACCCGTATTAGGCAAGTTATAAGCATATTTCTGACCAGGTCAAGCTGTAAATCTAAGCGTTAAATCTCCTTTTCTAACCTCCATCAACGCAAAAAAAAAAATCACCTGGAAAATTTTGCATTAGAAATGGCAAAGTATACCATCATCCAACTTCACTAAAGTTCATGCTTTATCACCATAAATCAGTACTGGAATGATGAGGATCTTACCAGAGTCTCCTAAGCCTTTTTTAAAAAGATTTTATCACTAATTTGCCTTCATAATCAGAAGAAACAGCGACTGGCAAGAGTAACTCTTCGTTTGATTTCTTATGGAATGTGATGAAAGTCATAGCTGACCATTGTGACGTTCTGTCCGATCCATCGATATTTTTTGTCCTTTCTTGTTGACAGCATCTAAAGGTGTAGAACTTGCAAGGCCAAGGTAAGAGAAATCACGAAAATTTATGTTGAATTGCGCCAACGATACGAAAAAAGCTTATCAATTTTGCACGTATTCGTATGCCATCCGAAACGTGTGTGCGCCATATAATCAAAAAATTCACAATATATGAAGACGCCCAAAACATGTTCGACCTATGTTCGATGAATAATATGTATCGCCGTAGTATAAAAAAAGTGTCGAAAACGACTTAAATACCTCAATTTGTCACCGTTCTCAGAAGAGAACGGAGTTCTTCACGGCAACACTGCACCGAATCTTGACGAAAGTTTAGCCTTTCTATCCATACGAGCTTCAATTAACGCAAGAACTGAAGCCGGCCGACCACTAGCAGCGCCGCACGTTTTCGGATTAGGTCCTGGAAAATATGCATGCTGACATTGATTGTGAATGAGGTCAACTTCAATATTGGTGGCTCCGTTAATAAGTAAAATCTGGGGCACCGAAAATTCACGAGTGATTCAAGAGATGATGGTGTTACAGAGATTTACTTTTTTTCGAAAATGAGGCCGGAAAAACAATTACGGTCAATGGAAATAATAAAGAACTGTTTGTGGTTGGTGCTCGAGGATATAATTACAGACGACCTCTACTTTCAACAGGATGGTGCTATACAAGTCTCTAAACAATCGAGTTATTGGGCACGAAATCTTTCGAAATAATTTCGTCTTTCGAAGACAGCCGTTAAGACGGCTTTGGGGCTATCAGCACAAAATTCCAACTATGAAAGCAAACATTAAAGTCGCTTTCGCAGAGATAGAACCCCAATTACGTGACAGATTGATTGAACATTTCTAGAGAATGATGAGGTTACTTGGAAGATATTGTGTTCCATAAATAATCTCCATATGTCTACTTTATGAAAGAAGACACGACGCTTCTGTTCCAATACTTGAAAATGATCTCAATTCTACCAGCATTTGAAGGTAGTTTTACAGACTTTTGAAAGATTGTGCATCGTTCGTTGTCTTGCGGGTTTCGCATAATTTTCTCAAGTATAAAGTTGGAAAAGCATGACAGCGCGTCACCTTGCCTGAATCTAGAAGGAATTTTTTCCAACCTTTGCGAAGCAGCGAACGTTCTCCACCGCCGTTCTCCACATTCTGACGAGTTCGACCAGAGATATTGTTCTCTGTATAGCTGTTCTATATGGATCCGGCAAATGGTACTAAAGTTCCATTGTTTAGAGAGACTTTCTGCCAACAAAATTTTGGAAATAAATTAGCGCATGTTTTGTCCAAGTCATCTCTTCCTGTCTTATATAGCTTGGCAGGTATGCCGTCCGGTTAAGTAGCCTTGTTTTACTTAAGCTTGGATATAGCTATTCTCACTTTATTTTGATCCTTCGCTTTCACGGTCTAGGTTAAATAGTTTATTCTACCTAACAACGTTATTTGTTTTTTCGTCTCCGTTTTAAAGTCCGCAAAAGTAGTTTTCCCGTATCCTCAGTTCCGACTGCAAATCTTCTACTTAGATAAGTTTCCTTGTTCATCTATCCATGGCTCTGTTCGGGTCTTGTTTTTTGAACTCTTAAATCATTCGATGGAATAAAATTCAGACAGGAAAGCAATGTAAACATTTTAAATGATTACTGCCCGGCTCGGGCAGCCAGACGCTTTCAGTCTATGTAAAGGAACTTCTATATTTAATTCTTTACTATTGTGTACACACCAAAGGGAATAATGTACCATAATCCAGACTGTGTAGAACCGTTTTAGTAAAATCCAGCTTTTTCCAGAAAAAAAAAGAAAAGTAGAAGGACCGTCTCCGTAAATGAGTTGAAGTATGATATTCTTCATCTGTTATCTGTTCCTTGGTAGTCATATTTCGAAAGCAAAGCATGTATGCCTTTCCTCCTCGAGGGCTTCTCTTGAAAAAAAAAAAAAAAAAAAAAAAAAAACTAAAAATGATACCTCCCCGAAACCACGTTCATTCATACCTTAATTTTAATTTAATAATAACAAGCAACCTCTCAATCTTATTTGACAAACCCCATCATTCCCGCATTTACCATGCAGAGGCATGGATATTCACGTGCACGTCACAAATCGCTCCTTGACAGTCACTGCAACTGTCTCAAACAACCAACGTAACCTGCAGCCTGTTTTGTCATAATTTCCGACAAATGTCTGCTCCACTTTATTTCATCCAACTGCACCCTTCATCCACAGGCGACAATTCCATGATCCACATCACTCCGAATGCTCGCCTCTGTCACTTCTTTGAAATATCACTGCGAAGAATGTTGGCTACGTTCGCTTTGATGTCGTGAAACTCCCTGTACAGCCATCAATCCAAATTGCAGCCAACTTCATCATAGCCCTACGTCATGTCATACCCGTATACTTGTAGTAAGGGATGTTTTTCTTCTTTGCCCCAAAACAAATACTCGTTTGCTAAAATTGAATCTACAATCCTGATAAAGGGGGTTGAAGCATGCGAGTAACTATTGCACCCAGGTACACATAAATCGGAAGCCAACTTATAAATGCACTTGGCAAGAGCTCAGCTGATGTTGTTCAAATACCGCCGGTTGACGCTGCTGGGGCGTTCTGGTTTCGGTCGGTTGGGGGGAGGTGATGTGACTCATTGTAGAATGCAACGTTTGATGGCGAAATGTCAGTGTAAAATTTTATTACGTTATGAGAGCTTAATTTATGACCAAACATTCATTTTTTATTTGTGCCAGAGTCCCAGTCATGGTCTAGGTGCTCTTCTACCCAGGCTATTGGTATTGGTGGGTGGTAGTTTGGATGCCCTTGTCACTTCTTGTTGCCCCTTACTGCCGCCCAAAATGCCGACGGTAGTTGAATAAAAGATATCACTCGATGGATTTATGGATATTTTCGTTATTATATTTTATTTTCATGTTTTTGTCTCTGGGTGGCTCTCGTCAAGCGGTGAATAAGTTGTGGGGATTGTTGGTAACAAATTATTGTTATTGCGTTCCGCTTGGGCCATCGCCCTCGAACTGAGCGAAAGAAGAGTCACAAAGAGTAAGGGTGGAATGCTGAAGCGTACAGCATTGCAGTTGATTTTCGAAGTCTTTGAGGGGTGTTAGTTATGGTAGTAGTGATATTTGCTTAAGGGTTGCACCTGTGTTTATGGTATTTGTGGCGTAATGTATCATACACATCCGCATTGTCATAGGAATTTATTTTGACGACTGACGGTATGACCATACCTTCGGACATATGTTTATGACCAAAGCCATGGGGAACAGGTATTTGATGGAAAGGTGGCATAAATTAGATTGAAACTAAGACTTTGAATGACATTTTGTGAGCTATCCGTTTCTGTGCCAAACATCAAAGCTGGGACGATTAAGATAAGAACTTACTTTTGAGCTCCCTTCTAAGTCAAAAGAAGCAGCAATATAGAGCTTGGGTTAGGATTTGAATTAAAGGCGAAGACTTTAACGTACGACATTGATCGGATTTGAGTTTATAATTGCACAAACTAGGAAAATATTGTTCTCCTGATGTTGGTCGGTGAGCTCCCACAATCCTTTCTATAAATTATGTTCTATGCGGCCGTAAAATCGATAAACTGGTTGATGATGGACATCGACCATGGGTTTACCCAAATAACTGTTTTAAGAATGTTATCCATATTGAAATAGGATAGATAGATTGTTAAAAACTTTCTGTAGTTATTCCTTTCTGATAATGTAAACTGATTTTGCAAGACTGGGAAAGCTTTGACACATCTAGGATGTTAAGACACAGGCAGATTCGATGATAGAAAATTTCTTAAGTTATTAATTTTTCTAAATAGACACTCCGCAACAGCGTATAACATTCAATTTGTTCAATTTGTACTGCCACCAGGTCCCCAGTTATAAAACCTGGAATTAGAGAATTATTCTCGTACTTGGATAAGTCCAATAGGGATGTTCTCTTCAGTACATTGCTGGCTAAAAGTGTCCCAGGCTCGGTGCAGGTTTGCCTACAGCACGGTCAGAATGGATATCTTTTCTTGCATGCATAATCGGGGTTTCGAGCTCTGTAGGGTTGTCACTTTTACATCCTACGGCACCCTGTTGAGAGGAACTATCCACTCTACCTCTCGGAACGTTAATATGTCCTCTAGTTCTCTGGTCATCTACTCGATTCGCCGTCGGATTTTCCCTGAATTGGTTCCGGTTGGTGGAGTTACCAGTTTTGGCCATAGTGCCCTGTATTTTTTGCGGGAGTAGCTATTCCGTTTTCTAGAACTATAGCGCTAGCTCTAGATGGGATGTTACTCACGCTTACGTCAGTTCTTTCCGTAGGCGTACTCGTCGTGTTTTAGTTCACTGATTTCGAACTCTGATTGACTGTTCTGCCCAAACTTTTGAGGATGAGCTTGGCCTGACCAAAACGGTTAGAGACTAAGCCCTTCAATTCTACGAGCCGCTTCATAGCGCTTTCGTTTGTTGCAAAGACCAGGTAGACGATATCCCTATTGTTGGATTTTTACAGGACTCTCCAAGTTCTTTGCTTTGGTCATCAAGTATTGCCAGTATTCTTTCGCTAGCTGTCCCGCTACTTTATGGGAAGAATTGTGGGAATATTGGTTTCTTCAACAAGCATCATCTCTAACCCACATTTCTCTTTTAGTTTAGTGAAGTTGTGCTTCATTCACTCTGCAGTGGAGGCATCCGCACAAACGAACAAAAGGCAGCCAGCTTTGAAAGTCGCAACACGGAATGCTGGCTTTTTCTCCTCATCAATCGTGATAGCCATAATCCTCTTTTGTAGCTGAACCATTTGTTCATTTGTTAGAGGTTTATGATCGAGGTCGACTGGTCCCAGTTCGACATAGCTCGTTATATATATGTGCGAGACTTTGACGGCGGTTGTGTTCCCAGTGCGAACTCATTTCGCTTCAGATTTGAAAGAGGTGTTGTCCCCGGATGGCTTTATTCCGGGACCCTTTTTTGGCACTTTCTCTTTTGCTTAGCACACGCTTTAATCTGCGTAGTTTAGCTGGGGTACTTGGACTCAGTTTGAGCCACTTTGCTAGAGGTCTGGGTACGTCTGTCTCATCAGGATGTAATTCGTCCGATAGTACGAATAAGTTGCTGGTTTCTGAGAGTCGTTATGTAGAGAAAATTTCTCTTCTAGGTCAATCTATCTCCGAGACGATACTTGGTGACTTCGCTCGATTCGCAGATGTCATTTCGGTAACGACAGAGTGTTCTAAACTTCCCTACTTGATGATGCAATTGTAGAGGCATCTTTCCTGTTATTTTTGTAATGAAATTATCAATTTTAATTACCACGAGTGAGCGGGATAATTCGTCGTCCGTAGTCTAGCCGTCTTATCACAAGAAGGCTATCTTTAAGTTAGAGGTCACCTGGTATCCGAAATTCGCAAATTAGCAACTAAGCATCTTCTTATCTATACATTCATCGGAGCTTGCTCTTCCGCCACTGGATTAGGGTTTTTTTTATCGAGATTTACTCCTATTGTCCCCCCTGGTATGGCCCTTCTCCTTAGCCCGGGCTTGAGACCGGCAGGATGCTTATCCTAAATATCTTCAAATGATACCACCAAAGGTTGGTACCATTTGACCAGTTACCAGATACCGGTCATAGGCCCTATTGAGTGACAGGACCACTCCAGGACTTAAAACACGGCACCCGCAAGGCCCCCTAGTGAGAGCGTGTTGGCTGTGGTTTAAACCTTAAACGCAGGAAGGGTCTCCCAGTTGGTTTTGACCCAGTGAATAGTCACAACAAGTACTGAGTGCCGTGACCCAAAGATCGGTAAGATGTTTTGGTCGGTTTCGACTTATACTAAAGATTGAGTTTATGCCCTTAACACAGTTTCCGCTTTGGTATTAACGCTGTAAGTAAGCGATGGCCAGGGGTAGTGTGGCTCCCTTGGATTCATTGGAGTCTTATAAGCTTAAGTCAATCTATTGTCAGACGTTCACGCAAAACACCAGAGACATCTGTACTATCAGGCGAGAGTTCTCGCTCGGGAGAAGACAATGTTGCTTCATGGCCCATCGCAAACAGTCTGTCGCGCTCTGACAATATTTATATTTAGCTTCCTGCAGGACGTGCCGACCATGAGCGGACTACCAGAGTTAAGTTTCAACCCTAGTCTGAACGGTTGTTGCGCAGTTTCTGCATGAAAGATGCCTTAGCAAGCTGGCAAGTTGCTCATGCGGAGCTCCCATTGAGGATTGGATGCATGTTCTAAGCGTGTGTGCAGCCTTATTAGATGCTAGACATTTGCAAGCTATGGGTATCACTTATTATGGTGTAACCTGCAATGTCAGCGGTGTTCTCGTTGACAGATTTTTCGTCTTAGACGTCATATGAAGTTAACTGGTGGCTGTTAGCTTATACCCAAAATCTAGGGCGGGTAAGACCAATTGGAGCTCGGACATTCTATGGTTTGACATAACTTGCAGCGTGCTATGGCTGGTGTTCAACCATTTGATGGCTATGAAACTGATCTGTCTACTCGATATACTCGATATATAACGCTGTCGTTAAAGCGATCTCTCAATTTCATGGGCAGGAAGCATATTAGAGCCTCCGTACTGGAACCACATATCGTCAGGACCAATGTGTCATCCGTATTTTCAAAAGAAAAAAAAAGCAAACATCACTTATTATTGTCCGGCTTTTGTGGCTGTAATGAGTCACAGCAGTCTTTTCTACATCATTCAAGAAACGAAAATTTTACTTGTTCAAAAGCACACTGAGCCAAAAGTGAACCTCAATCACCAAACATGACTTTTCGATAAATATAAAGGTTGACATCAAGCTAAATGTTGTCACTAACTATGGTCTCGTGGGCTTAGTTGGTTGAGATTTTTTGTCCAAAATTTTGCTGCTGAACAGGCGGATGGACACAATTTCATTCACAGTTTCTCCTGGCCTTGCGTCATGGAGTGTATATGGTATGAGATTTCTCCACAACATGATGAATAGTGAACTCAGTTGATTGATTATGATGATTTGTATGCGTTCTTTTATGTTTCAACTTATGTTTTAAATGAGAGCAACTACTTTTTGACCAAATGTCTGAACCAAAACTTAATCCCTAATCTATGAGAGAGGGCCTACCGAATTTTTGCCGACTCTTAACGGCCGGAGTATGCGATAGTCATATATAAGCAAAAGATTTCACTTTTGAAGGTTGGCCATTGTCCACCCCAGAAAGGTTGCTGACATCAGAAAAGTTAAAATAGACTTCTTGCTTAGTAGTCAGAGTTAGAAGACAAAATAACCTTTAAGCTAAAATAGATAGAAATTGCATTACATATCCATCGTTTTGGCCTAGGTATTGTATTGGCAAACAAGGTATTGGCCTTATAGCATTGGTTTGTTAAAAAAAAAACACAAGAACAAGACTTGAGCCGTAGGATTTGAACTTCTGTTTGACTTGGAATGTTAGGTTTTTTTTTCAATAATACTTAAAATTCAACAAAAAACAAAAATACCATATGTCGGTATGTTTCCCTTTTAATTATCCTACAAAAGTATTTAGTACATGTCTTCTTGTGTAGAATAAACTAGGTACATAGATAAATACGCCCTTTAATCCATCGCAAAATCTATTGTCATCCATTTTTCCGTCCACCAGCTTCCTCATAAATTCAGTACCTTTGATAGAATTCCAAATTCAATGCACGCACCTATGTATCTTTCCACTTTGAAATCCTCTTATCCCTTTTCATTTTGAAATCCCAAAAACTCAGTCATAAACTCATCAAATTGTCATGTTGCCATCACAAACATCACTCAAACCCCCTTTAGCTTGTACAATACCAGTGCCAACATTGCTACTACTGCCAAATATAACCCTCATACGGTGCAAAATTATTGCCATTCCAAAACTTATTAAGGCTTGCCCGAATTAGTAGTCAATGAGATTACCCTTTGTGTGTGTTAATATGCGTGTGACAATGTTCTTGACATTCCGACAACAAAAATTGCCGCAGGGCACACCACGTTTACACACATTGTTCCATCTCATCCCGTTTGTCATTCCTTAGTCCGATCTGTCTCTCATCTGCAGAAAAAGCTAATCTCCTTCAAAAAAGCAGGATAAACATCGTCACTGTCGCTCTGTTCTACGCCGTACTTTTTGTAAACATTAACCCTTCACAAGCAACCCCTAAGCACATTTCGTCATCATCGTCATGTATGGAATTTTATATCCACTGTGACAGATAAAAGTACTGTCGCAGACATTCTTTCGTGTTCGTGTCTTCTAAATCCCTTGTCGTCTACCACTGGCTCTGACTCTGACACTGACATCACTTTGATGGGCAAGCAACAAATCAGATTCAACATAAAAATCTGTTTTGGATTTTCATCGTCTTCCTAATGATGTTGTCATTTACAGAATTGTTGTCGTCATAGTCATGGTCGTAGTTGCTGTCACCAACCAAAATGAAACTCAAATGGCTGCGGTCTACTAAATATAAAATCATCAAAGTTGGGAACAAGATACAGTCGAAAGGATATCTAAGTTATAAATAAAAAGAATAGATTATCCATGGTAAACACCGCAGTCTTTGGGGAGGACCGAGCATCTTACATACATATTCGTACATATGTACTTTGACCTTCAGGACGAGCTTACGACGATTACAGCACGATCTGATAAAAAATAAAGAAGAAAACAAAGCGATGGACAACTCTACGTCCTCAAAGTCATCACTTCAACAGCAAACGTTGCATGATGTTGTGTCATATAGGCCTAGCACATTTAGATTCCTAGCAAGAGCATAGTGCCCTTTACGAAGCAGATAAGCAATGCATTTTAAAAACGTTACGGGGCATTTGTTTCTACAGAATTTCTAGAAAACTCTCTTCTAAGCATTACTTAGAAAATTTACGGGCGACCTTATTTCCCGCGATCCCATTACAACCTGGATCCTAAAAACACACAATGAACTCAGCCTTTCAATATTGATGAAATTGCCCTAGGCATTCCATGATATATTTTGTCGAGCGCCCCTTCAATACCCTGAACCAAATTTTGAAGTGCAATCTCGCGATGTAGGCATGACCCATCTTCAGCATTCAGGAAGTTAGAGTGATTTGTCTAGAGCTCTTGCTGATTTTCAGTATAAAGGTTACTTTTACTAATCTCAAGGGGTTCGTTTTTTTTCGTTAGCAGCAGATGGTTTTAATTTGGACAGACGAGTACGAGTACAAGTATGCCATTGGAGCCAGACGACTTGCTTCAAAGTAAGCGACATTTTATTTGATAACTTCATCCTTCATCACATTCGATGGTAGATACTAGCTACAGTTTGTTGTGTTACACAGCTCAATTATAGTTTATGTGATAGGAGCTGGTCAGATTACATAGGAAGTGAACCTTATGCATAAAACAGAGAACTTCTGCTTTCAATAGACCGATTTTGTGAGTGTTTCTAGTCTGGCTAATTTTGTTCTAAGATGTCAACAAGAGAAACCAGCCTCGGAGGCTAACGGATCTCCTTAGTAAAGGTCACGAGCCCGAACGTTCACGCACTACGAATTAAGAGTATGGACCTGGTGCTCCTCAAAAACTTGAATCTGAATCCTCACGCGATATAGTAATGATAGTTTTTTTTTTTTTTTTAATTGTTATAAATATCGGTTGTCATTATGGCTTGAGTGTGCAGGCAATTCATAGTGGCGTAGAAAAGTTTGAGCGTGAGTACACTCTTTTGGATCTTAAGCCGCCAACCAGACAGAGATTGGTGCGAAATGTAGAAGAGATAGCCGCCGTAGCGCCTAGTATCGAAGATGACCCAGAAATGCCGATTCGGCGCCGATCACCTGAATTGGGCATCACCAGAGGGTCAACCTGACAGATTGTGCTGACTTAAGAATTGAAGCCTGACGACGTCTGAGGGCGTCTGAACGTGAGACTTTCCGCTGTGCACTCACCATCCACAAACGTCAACAATCTGTGGAACCAGTATCACGGCATCATCAAAGAGATAGCCCAGACCACCGCAGGCCGACCCATCCAACACCGAAAAAAACTCCTTGTCTAGAAGACAAGGATACGCCTTGAAATCGCTTACCTACATTTTTAGTATAAAACTAAACAGAACTTGTGTTTTAAGCACAAGTTCCACCCTTGTTATGGGTCAATGCCGATCTGAAACCTCTTTCTGATCTTAGGGTCACAGCACCCAGTACTTATTTGCAACTCTACAATGGGTCCTTCTGGTGATTTAGGTTTAAACCACAGCCAGAATGAAGCTCCCACTAGGGGGCCTACCTTAGAAAGTCAGACCCGGCCAATATTCAAGGTGTTCCTGACTACGTGACTGGTGGACCTACCTATGTATGACTGGCCGCTTATATCTGGTGAAATTGTAGCAACCTTCGGTGGCGTCATCTAAAAACCGTTACGATGAGACCAATACTTTGCCCTGCCCCAGCTTTTTATTTGACCGGTGATAGGGCCAGAAGATAACCCTAATTCAGTCAATGAAGAAGCAGAGGGAAGAGAAGCTTAAGAACAACAACCTCGCTGGCTCGGATGGTCTAATAGCGCTGGTTTTCAAACATGGAGGTAATGTATTTTAATTAACACGGTATAGGTGGATGAAGCCATGTCCGGTGACTGAACTATGAGCTCTATATACCTCATATTCAAGAAAAGCGATCCTATGTGAGCATGAACGTCTCAATCTTTTCTGAAACATACTCAACGGCACAGTGTTGCTTCCGGCCCGGCAGATCGACAATCAACCAATGTTTCACACTAAAGCAAATCCTGGGAGAGACCAACGAATTTCAAGTTGAAACTCACTATCTTTTCATCGACTTCCAAGCCGGATATAACAACATTCATCACCCTGAGCTCTACACAGATGTGGCGTGCGAGGATGGAAAACACTCGGTCGGTGTAATGTGCAATTTTAAACATTTCAGCCGAAATATTCCAAACCTGTACGGGATTTCGGCCGGAAAATGCAATGTCATTTGATTTCTTCAATTTAGTACTGGAAAAGATTGTGCATCTTCAATAAATCTGTCTACCTGCCGGGATATGCAGACGACATCGACATCATAGTTCTCTTCTAGCATATGGCAATCAAAGAACAGGTGACACGAACTAGCTCTGAAGTAAATAGGACAAAACCAAGTACATGTTGTCAACAAATAAATAAACATCTGTCCCTCACCAGTAACAGTAACATTAAAGAGATTTAGGAGTTTATCTGCCGCGGAGTAAACATCCACTCCATGACTGACACCCTAGTGGACATTCTCCGAAGACTTACCTCAAGAAACCACTGCATCATCGATTCGACGAAACAATTGGCATTAAAACTTCTAACCCGGAAGACGAAATGCATAGTCTACAAAAATTGCGAAGTCTCTGAGCTGTATCAAGATGTGGATGAAGTCCAGAAACTAAAAAAAAACGTCGACTAATGTAGTCCATATCGGCCATATCGACCGAATGAACAATAATGTTCCAGTAAAGAAGGTCTTTGAATCACAGTCTCCAGGTTCAAGGCGACAAGGTAGACCGAACCTCCGTTTTAAGAACTAAAAGCACTTTGTCTTGACAACTACATATAATCATCGATTTTGAATGATCTTTTCCGTCCGTCAATTATCAAAAGTCGATACAATGAGCGCCTCTAAAGAAAAATAGCAAGACGTCTTCAAATTTGGAAGGTTCTGAAAAGCAAATACAAAAGGATTAAAATTTCCAAGGGTAAGGTACCATGTATCCGTCAAAGAACGATACTTCGAGGAAAAGGATAACACATACTTTATACAGCTGAATCGTATGTTCATATTTTTCACGCAAGAGAAATGTCCTGGACTGATGGAAGTATGGAAGGACTTTAAATTCCTACCGAAATGGGAATTCTATTGCACATGCTACTAAGTCAAAGACGTTCTTCCTAGCTGAGGCAATTTAACAAACTGGTTGCCTACTGTGTCTATGTTCATGCCGCCTCTACTAAGGTCTGAGAGAAGTTTCTTCATTTGAGTCCTGCACACCTACGAATATGATTTTGAAAAAAAAAATAAATAAATAAATAAATTATTCTCATGAAACCTCTAGACGGCACTCTGGTAGAGGCTTACGACATTCAGATCAAATGCTTTAGTTTCCCCAATATAAATGTGCTCGAATACGAGGCCTGAATGTAACATAGGTATGTACGAGTATGTATGTATGTTTAATAGACTTTTCCTAGATCAATTTTCAATTGAAGTCGTTGAATATGTAATTGATTGCTGCTCCATCAATAAAACTTATTTTACTTGGACTTACGAGGTTGATAGTTAGTAATTTGCCTTAACACTTTCATGGCTCATTTTATAGAAAAGGATAAAAAGGATCCAGCCTACGTGCTCGCATCTCATCCGCCAGTCGCAATCCTTGAAAACCATAAGGCGAACCAAATCACGTACTCGTTACTATCCGAAATAGAAAAATCAAAATGACGAAATTGTACATATATCGCACATAATTCGTCCGGATTAAATAAGTCGGTCAAAGGGAGAGAGAAAGTGGGGTGGAGTGGTAATGGAGAATGAAATAATATAGCGCCCACAAAGTTCGTCCAAGTAAAAATGCTCCATTCCTGGCTCGTCTCATAACGCATCCATAAAATAAAATGATTTCTCAAGGATACCATTGCATTTGTCGTTGTTTTCCCTTGGATCGAAGCCCACAATTCGCTCATCGCTGCGTCATTTTGACAGCCTGCTAGCCATTAGCACGTGCACGCATTAACTTCCACACTGAGAGCTGTTTTCATTCCAACTCCTCCCTCCACCCTCCACCTGCCCCGCAAATTCCAGATGAATATCCCTTTGGTAGAAGAAAATAAGAATCACCAGGACTCGATGTAGTTTGAGGCTGTTGCAAATCACAGGAGTTGGATAAAAATCAACCACCCCCTTCACATGCCACCCCATTCCATACTCACACATGAGTTAAGAGCATGCTACGTGAGCACTGCCGGAACAGATGTGTGAGTGGATGCTTTGGCAAAAGCTTTCGTCATAATTCCTCATTGTTTACGATTGTGATTTCGGTTGTGCCATCGGTCCGTCATAAAAAGGAATTTCTCGTTAAGAGGGTGTTCCAAATGCAGAGGCGGACGCGAGCTTGGAGTGCTGGGGGTATGGAAAAAAAAACATCGAATTCCTTTCTTTCGAAAGATCTGCACTTGCTCAGGTGGAAGGATTTTCGGGGGAGAATAAGAACAACTGCTACTACTGGTGCTGGTATCGCTTGAAGCATGTTTATTATCTCGTCGATGTAGTCGTATAGTCGCGCGAAAAAAGAAAAAAAAAAACAGTTATAAGTTGCAAAGTTGGAAGGAAAGAACAAACCTTAGACAATGGTAGCAATAGTACATACTAGAAGCAAAATGTTTGCTGGCATCAGGAATGTGATGTAAATGCGAATTGTGTGATTATTCGTGGTAGTACCGTCGCCGTCGCCGTCGCCGTTGCCGTCTTCGTCGTTGTCGAATTATGTAGTAACGGGAGTGTGTGCCGCCCTAGGGGGAGGATTGGAAATTTTAAATTATAATTTTTTGTTTTCCCCAGCAGAGGAAGAGTAGAACCAGGCTTTAGCCATCAGTTGTTCTATTCTATGACCGAGACGTGCCCGAGTGGCTTATTGCTTATTAGCTTCGTGAAGAGTACCCAACCGAAAATTTGAATTCCTTTTGAGAAACGTACTTGTACTCGATAACCAACTGGTTGGTAGAGTAGATTGACAATTGAGTTCGGTTTCGGCTGCTGATCGAATGGTGGTTATTACAAACAAAATGAGTATAGCTGACGCAGAGTCGATTGGAACGGATTTTCATTTCCACTTAGCAGTGATGAGGATATTTTCTAGGTTGTTTTGGCGAGTAATTTGTTGAATTTCGCAGCAAATTACGTTTGGGGCTTAAAAACTCACGAATTAGGTATACCAGAACTTAAATTCATGGAATCCATCTGTGGATGAACGTTATTACACCTACAGCACCACAAAACATTTCAAAAGCATCTGGTGGAGCAGTTCGTTATTTCACTTATATAAAATTTGACTCTACCACTGATGAAATCGGATATATAGTTTTGTGGTTTAGCCGAGAGCGATGTCATAATATGATTTTCCACAGATCCGATCGAAAAGTATTATGCTAACAGGAAAAGGTAACCAAGAACAAAATGCTTAAAGAGCACAAACAAATACAAGGAAGAAGTCAAAAGACGAATAAGGCGACGGATCCGAGAAGCCAAAAAGTTGGTTGGTTAGAGCACTAAGAAACGAAGAAGAAATTAACCAACAAGCTCGTTTAGGAGGGAAAAAAAAACAAAAAAAAAAATTATGGTCGTGTCAAAAACCCAAAAAAGACAGGAGTAAGGTAGTCAAATTAAAATCTATGAAGCCAAATAGTCAAGAACTATTCAACTCAACAATTTAGTAAAGATTGAACAACTTATACACTTTGCTCATAGGTTTTTTGATCAATTCTCCACGTCTATACATTTTTGTCATTCCAAAAATTTCTACTTAGGGTAAGCACGACCTCCTAGAGACATTGAGACACTTCGTGACACATGTAGCTACATTCACAAGAAGCCCAAATGTCAATGGAATCGCTAACTGAAAATGAAAGAAAGCAATCCTAACCTCGAATGCTAAAGAACTCTACTCTGAGCTTTTTCAGGGAAGCTTATCTGCGATCTCATTTCCATTTCCTATCCTATCTCGTTTTCGTCCTTTAAAAATAAATCACTAGCTTTCGTGCCATTAGACGAGTGTCAAAAGTTATCTGTCTCCAAAACCACATCTTTTTAACGGAATGCGGAAAATTCATCAGAATAGAGCAAAAAAGTTGAAGCCGAGTCAGATGAAGTAGTTCTGATGTGTCCCATGATTTGCCCAAAACTGCTTTACACTGTCAGAAAGCCGATAGCGCCTTAAAGGTTTTCAAAGCGACATGTTCAATCCAAAGAAATTTATTATTCAGGATTGCAACCAGATACCTAGTTTCGTTAGAAAAACTAATAATGATGCGCAAGGTGAGCCTGGCCAGTCAGATTTCTTCCTGTCGTAAAGAAAACAGCAATTGGTTGAAAGCCAATCTGTACTGCACGCTTTGGGTTTCCTGTGCTTTAAATGAGTCAGCCAGACGACTGGATGTTTGATGACTTCACCCGTCCCCACAACCTATAATAGATACTTACTACATCGGATTATATTACTCGGCTCACTTGGAACTTGGTGATAGGAGTTGGTTGTGACCAAGTTCTGAAGTTACTTGGATAATGAGACTTAAGTATGCGATAGAGAGCCTTTGCTCTCATCTCAGCATGGGTGCAACCATATCTTCTGTACGTGTTTAGTGTTGTTAAGACATTGACAGGTCTACTGGTTTCACACTCAGTGGTATCTTTTCGCAAAAGTCATTATAAACAGACAACACTTTGAAATCTGAATTAACTTCATATATTCGTTTTGCTTCGATCTGCAAAAATTCCAGTCTTATTCCTCCAAATTTATCTTAAATGAACAGTTTATAAGCTTTTGGATGTTTCTACGTAATTAGCTGTTTTTGCTAAACGTTTCAGCATCGATTTAAGCAGCTCCTTCCCTGAATTGAGATCCACCACCAGGGTTGTTGTGCCTTAGGGTTTTTTCGACCTCTCCTAGTTGTTGCTTCGATTTCATTCGAATATTCTGTGCGGATCAGACCACTGCTGATTTTGCTTTAGTCAATGAGTTTGATCGCTTCATCCGGTCTCCGTGCACTAGAATTACTGCCTTTTTAGGTGACCCACTTTTCAAGAAAGGGAGCCATTTTGAGTTTCAAAATCTTGCTCGTTTTCGATGGAGGTAAATTTCGTCGATCTGCTGCTGAAGGAGGGACAATTAAACTATTCCTTAGACGGGGATCCTTTTGGAGCCCGTTTGATCTTTTCGGTTCCCAACAAAAAATAGCACTCTAACCAAACACTAAGTTTTACTGTAACAGGCTGAGTGTCTCCTTCATTATAGCCTAATCCACCAAACTTGTCATAGAAGAAGCTGAAGGAGTCATAGATCTGGCAACTTAGGGTCATCGTCTTTTTCGGTGGACAATTTCTATAGTATTTTGGTGTTGGCGTCTAGAATTTGTGACCCGGAAGCGGATGAAAAAACCAAGGTTTGATTATTTCTATCAGAAGTACAACGTAGCGTATATTGTTAAAGCAGCTGGTAAGCCAGCTTATCATTCTTGTGTTGTTGACATTGACAACATGTGAAATTCGAATTGAAAAAACTGCTGAGATCCATATCCTCATCAGCGGTTTCTGTAAAGTTACCGAGGTCCTATTTCGATATCATGGGTGGATAACGAACAATTTTCAAAAGGCCTGTACTTTATGATTGTGTCCTTGGACGCATAATTAGGATTGAGGAATTTTTTTGCCGAAAAGCATCTGGCAATCCTTTAGACTCAAGAAGTTTTGCACGGATCTAAATGTTTAGCCGCATTTGGATAGTTAGACATATCGACTTGAATACGGCCGATACTGAGTTTAATTAATGAGCCAAATACCGAAGTAGCTTTGGAGCCAACGAAAAAAAAATCGCAAGTCAGCAAAAAGGTGGTAAATGAGTCCATAGTACTGGCTTAACCAAGTTCATTTTATGGATAAACATCTTCCATATCTCTACCAAGAGAGATTTTCCAAAGAAGGTCCCACCATTAAAAAATATCTTCTGTAGTCCGATGGGTTGAATAAACTCGCGGCCTGAGTCCCACATTCAGAATTTTTCGGTGCGCGTCCATCGAACCAAGTAGAAACCGGAGACTCTGTCGAAGAAATGATTTGTTGGAAATTTAAACTATTCTTCCCAAACCAAATAATAAACATGCCTGGCTTACAGCTTGCCAAATTCGTATCACTCAAAAAGTGTCACTTTTCCAACATGGTCCATATCCTTGAAAGTAAAACAAATAAAAGAATTAAAGGTCTCCAATACCTTGAATCCTAATTCTCCATGAATAAGAAAACCATCGTGTATCTTTAAAAAAAAAACCTTAACCCCGACCACTCTCCATCCTCAAATGTCAAATCAAATTCTCAACTCTGACAGTTAACACCAACTTTAAACAACGACATCACCATCACAGCCGTCAACCATGAACAGCAATTATGAATCACTAAATCTCCTCCGTCCACTGTGACTAACTCTGTGTTCGCGAGCAATCACATCCTCATCCATCACAGTACTCTTATGCTTTCCTACTCGAGTACTACCAATGCAGATACACTGTAAGGACATTTTTATGTTAGGACGCCAAATGAACTGTTGACATCACAGGACATACCATGCATATGTTTGCTGATGCTTCTCTCAACCACTGTCTCATGATCAGTTCCAATAAATTATTTGACCAACCCAACTGAAGAACGTCCAACGACTATTCGTATCATGGCCAGCTAGATATAACTACCAGTGACGACCATGACTGCCATGCCATGACTCTCATGACGGCAAAGTGCACTAAATTCCCGTCCTCAGATTAATTTAAGGCCGGGCACTGTATGGCATCATCACAGTCATTCGGTCAGGCCAAATATACATACTCGTACTCTACCAGGCAGTAGCAGGATGAATGTGTTCAGCAATACTGTCCAAGAACAACAACAACAAAACGAAAAAATCAAATGCAAATGTCACAATCTAAATGCTCACACGAATGTGGGAACGACGCAAGGGGTAAAAATGTGAAGATCAACGATGTATGGCGAGACAGTGCTTCTTTTTTTTCTCTGTGGAATTTGACTCTAAAAGAGACGAATTCTTTGCAAGTACCAACGAAAGGATTCCATTGGCCATTTGGAGGATGGAGTTTGAATTCATTTGGTGTTAACACATTCTAACCTGTTGGCTGATTGCTGACATTTGTGAAGGATTTAATTCTATTGTGTTCATCACATTTCGATAGATGAATGAGCATTTTCGTGGTGAAATATTGGGTGGGTCCAGCACAGCTGGACTTCTTGTTTCATCGGAATGAGTTCGATTGGAACGAGGCACAGACCACACCACCCACCTATCCACATGCTTGGTTCGAAAATTTCGCAGAGATATGTCCATATGCCCTCGTACAGCAATTCGCAACTAACAAACACCCAACGGAAAAGCTGGTTGTTCGGTCAAGTAATTGATTTAGCCGATTGTCTTTCAAGTTGTTCTCCTACAACTACGCAATTCTTAACTAATAAGACTATTTGTGGCGAAGACTGACATACGTAAAGAGACCTTTTTATGGGAACAGCGTTTTTCCACAACTAGCCTTGGCCTGATAAAAATCAACAAGCCCAGCTCGTACTGACACTTAAATGGTTCAGGAACTTGAACTTCAAATTTAAATTTACCGTCTTCAATTAATTTTAAAAGACCAACACACCAGTTTATCTTGGAAGGAATTGCAGTGAAGAACCATATCGATGATATAACTCTGAAAAGAGCAACGATCCCTTAATTTCCAAAAGCAAATCATCTTTTAGACTCCGGAATCTTTCGTGCATACTCATGTTCCAGGCAAAGCACAAAATGACAAATATGGCGATTGAGCTACTCTACATTTTCGGTTCTAAAATATATAAAAGGATTCTCCGTCACCCAGGCAGGTGACCATAGAGTTGACGATGGATAAGTTTCAATCGAAGTAACAGCTGCCCTCAAACCCGCATGTGGGCTAATGAACCTAGGCTTCCAAGTTGTTGTTAAACATTCTACGTTGTGAAGAAACAAAGGTATCAATCGGTTATTGATGGACTTGCCGTTGACGAACAAGATGACAGAATATAGACAACGACTTTCGACCGTGTAAGTGTAATATCCAGACCATTAACAGTCTCTATGCAGACGAATAATTAACGGAAGAAGTGCAATGGGATGAGCCGGAAAGTGAAGGATGGTGAACTATGATATCTGCTGTGGATTCTGTCACAGAACACATTAAGGCTAAATACAGGCTCAACGAGTTCCTCGACCAGACGTATGAGCAAAGTCCTAAGCAAGACAGTACTATCCTCGTTAGTAGTCTTATTAGTACGTCAGGATAGGAAAGCCACTTTGGCAGCACCACTTTAAAAAACATTGTTTACACAACGCTAGCTTAGACTTAGGCTAATCGATTTTGCGCCTGGACGAAATTTCATTATAGCTTGCACACACCTCAACATCCAGAAGAGACTTTCTACTTACTTACTTCGATTGTGCTTCAACCGATAACCAACCACCTAAGTGAGATTTTCCTCTACCTTTGACCACTGTACAGCTCATAGAGTTGGCCGTTAAATCTCCTCCTTCTAATCCCGTCAACTCAAACGGGACCAAAAATCACTCGAAGAGTATTGCGTTCAAAGAGGCCAAGGATATCTTCACTCATCTTTGCTAAGTGTCATTCTTCTGCATCATGAAGCAGGATTGAGGTCATTTAGGCCTTATAAACAGCCTCATTAGTGTTTCTTGACAAGATTTTGTTACTCATTTACATTCTGGGGCCGAAGACGGCAAAAAAATGATATGTGCGTTGTTAAGAAGACTATGTCCCTATAATTGGAGCAGCATAGAGAATCTCCTTTCTTGTAGATCAGGTGAAAAGGTTCCATTCTTCGAACATATTTTCTAGGGACCAATTTTAAGAAACAAGTTCGTGCATGCTCTCTACCAAGTCATCACCTGTTGCCTTAAAAAACTCGGAAAGTAGGCTCTCGGGTTAAGCAGCCTAAAGACTATTTTAACATCATACTTCGAACACTGCTGTGGGAGCCTGACCACATATAAATATATTCGAAAGCTCAATACCTTTTTTCTAAGTCTGTTTATTTTTTCTGCAGAAATTGGCATAGTGTATGTCACGGCCTGTTAAAGGCTCGAACATTCCAGATATAGATTTGAACGTTGTTCACCTATTTTCGTCAACAATCTGTGCAGCAACTTCAACTTAGTCAGAAATATGCTCATGTAGAGCCAATAGGCGTTAATGTTCCGGCCCGAATAGTCTTCATATATAACCCGAAGGTACACCTTAGGTAGCGTGAACAAAAACAAGGGTATTTCAACCGATTTGGAGTGCGCAACTGGAGTCAGTTAGCTAAATGCCGGTCTAACTGGAGAACCTCGATAGTTGAAGCCCAGGTTCACCCCGAACTGTAGGGTTACCGAAGAGAGTAAGGTTCGTCAACCATAGGTTTGTCCTTAGCAATCACCTTGTCAAAAAACGCTCGATCGACGACGACTAACATTTTGCTATTAGGCATGATAAATCCAGCAACTTGGACAATGATCGACAGCCACTTCATCCACCCGACAATAAAAAAGGTTTGGATAAAGACATCTAGACTTATTTACTAACTTACAGGTCAGGACCGTAGGCACCGATCGATGTAGAAGTGGCAATGATAGGTTCAATAGTATACGTTGCCGAAAATAGAGGAAAAGTAACGACTCAGATAGTGCTCAACAAACGCAGATACGCTTAATGGAGATCCACTGGACCTGTTTCGCCACCTTTTATAAAATTGAGGATATATTAGCTTCTGAAAGATTGGCTTACCATTATTATAGAATAAAGTAATAGAGACAATAGTCGTTGACATTGGAAAGGAAAAGTATCAAGAACTGATTAAGTTTATCAACTTCAAGGTTTGAAATCAGTCAAAACTGAAAACAGATAAACTTATTAGTATTGCTGCCGTCAGTCGGGAATAGCAAGCTTCTGAAAGTGTAAAAATCTTTTTGTCTGCTATTCAAACTCTTAAAACCATTTACTCTTCGACTGGTCCCCAATAGATTTAAAAATCCACATGTCCTTCCTTTTTGCCGTTCTCCAACAGATGTTGCAGATGATGGCAATATTTTTCATAGCATATCAATGCTCAATCCTTGTTTGAAATCCTTGTCAGAAATAGTTCCATAGTTACTGACGCACTGAGATGCCTTTTATATATTTTAAGGATGTAGCGAGATATAAAAGCCGATACTTGCAATACGGTTATCATAAGATTGCAGTCTTCTTCTTTTACTTCAAATGTGTTCTGGGCACTTAAAAGTTTTTTTAAGCATTGATCGATCTAACTGCATGTGGTGCAGGGAATAAGTCCGTAGAGTGCTACGTCAGAGGTCTGAGTTCAATTCGCAGTTAGTACTATGAAAAGCAGATAAAATATTTTTTAACGCCATTTCCTTTCGACAAACACCATGGGTTGCGCCATTCAGATAATTCTCAGCTGATTAAACGACATAACTTTTCATCAAATATGCATAGCATCTCGTCGACTGGGATTGCAGAGAGCGATAAATCTTTTGCACCGTCATGCTTTTGTTCGACGTTTTCTTTAACCATCTCACATGTATGATCTCTCCGTGATTGGAGCCTTCTTGCGTATACATATTTGACGATTTGTCTGTAGAAGCTGTCACAAAAAAAAAAAATCGTTTTTCTGTTCCGTCTTGATCTCGCTGATGGATCCTTTTGAAACAATATTAACTTTGTTCTCGAATTTGATGTAAAAAGAAGTGAGAGATTTTACTGAATTTCTGTTGTATACCATTGGACTATGACCTTAATTGGTTTACATCATCTACTACCAATCAATACATGCAATATACATATGTTCAAGATTCTGTCAATGCTTTCATCTACGTCACTCTTTAGACTCCAAATCGTAGTTGCTTAAGTGCAATTTATATAAATCCTCGACAAAGAAGTTCCTCTATTACTTCATTTAGTGCAGCAGTGGAAAGAAAACAAGCTCATAACTCTACAACCCCCATTTTTCAACTTACACCCATGTGAATACTTTAAATGCACCATGGACACAAAAATCACCTTTCAAAGTCCCTGATGCTTCTCCTCCCCAATTCTTAGACTGTTTCACTTCTCCATATAACCCAAAAAGAAAAGCTTAAACCCCAAAATCGAGAACGACAAGGAAGCGTCACCATCAAGTGTGCTCCAACAAAACAGCAGCGTACCACTAAACTTCTGAACAAAACATAGCGACCGACGCGACGGTGGTTTATGACCTCTATATAACGAGGACATTCGAATGCTATGCTGCAATTTCTTTCCGACTTTAGGGCCACCATCCCATACATCGAAGCTACCAAACTCTCCTGAAACTTCTTCCAACCCCCGCAATCATCCATGACCCACTACTGCCACCACCATCACTCACCGCCCACCGTTCCCATTCGGCTGCTCATTGTACGACGATACGTAAACACAATTTTATTTTATTATTATGATTATTTTTGTGTGTGAGTTTTTGGGAGAGTGCACAAGGATGGATACTTCTTGAGTTGCTCGTCCTGCTTATGGCGCCCCAGTCATAAGTCAGACTTAATGTTCAAAGGAATTTTCATCCATCGTCCAAAATTGTGGGAAATCGATACAAAATAGCGTCGTCAAATAAAATTTTATATCCCTTCCTTTCGTCCTTTCTCCGGCGGAAGGAGACTACGGTGAAGATGGTGCTGTCGAGTTTGGTTGAGAGGACAAAAAATTGTTTGGAAAAATAGGGCAATTCGAGTAAGTCGGTTAGAATGGGTAGGAGGGAGTAGGTTTGGAGAGTCAGTTTAGCTAGCAATTGAAGGATTGCCACACACATCCACAGAAGATGAAATGGAACGACCGACGCGAGTTGAAGTTGAAATGATTTTTCGAGAAACTACTTTGCCAGCGCGATCTACAATGATGAAGAGGAAGTCCATACCATGCCATGCCATATCAAAATACTGAGCCAAACTGAACCGTACTGAAATAAACTGAACTCAACCGAGATTCTGGGATGAAGCTGAAGTAGTGGTGATATTCGTTTGGAGGAACTCTAAAATTTTATGATGCATTCAGAAGTTAGGGAATGCCATAGCTAGATTGGTGTTGGATGGCATGCTTGAATTGGAAGGGGATGATGTGGGGAAGGCAATAGAAATAATAGATTTACTTGGTACATCTGCTTAAGTGGGGGATAGAGAATTTTTTTAAACGAAGAATTTGGTATCTCGGAGTACGGGTAAAGTCAACGTAGTACAACTGGTACATAGGTACGTATGTTACTTACTAGGTTTCTTACAGAAAAAAAAACAACATTTACATAATATTTAAGGCAAGCTCACAACCTGTCATCCACCAAAAGTCTCTTCTAGTATGGACCCAAAATCTTAGACTTGACGCTATTTTTGGACCAATTTAGTCTGAAGGAACATTGTTTGAACCTTGATTTCGTCTGCAAAAAAGAACATTGGGGAGCATGTGCACTAATGTAGGTGTCACATCAAACTCAGGGCTATATGAAGCTGCTTTGTAATTTAGCCGGTAGCTTAAAGTGAAAAACAATTTAAATTATCAAAGCTGACAACGGCTTTCTTGCTTTCTTTGGATGTGTCAATGATAGCTTTTAGTAGCCAGATTCCATTTTGAATGCTAGTTAAACATCATTTCAAGGCAGCAATCAAAGACATGTATTCACCTACTGAGATCACGCGCATTGTCATAATGTGGACAAGCTCACTCATGCGCTATAACTGAGTAAAATTCATGTAGTGGTCTCATTTTCATCATTTCTGGTCCATGAATATGCCAATAAACATAGTCCAGGAGAAACAGTATATTCATACTCTCATTCCGTCACCGGAGCTTGTTGTACATATATATGCGGGATTTATGGTTCACCTTTCGTAGCCATTTGAACTTTATAAACAAATGCAGAAGCTGTGCTTAACACTGTATGCATACTCGTACATCGTCATTTGATTGCTCTTTTTTTGGTCGTTCAAGGTTTCATTTCATTCCATATCGAGACGCAGATTCTGTGGTCAAGTTGCAATGAAAAAGTGGATAAACCAAAAGTGATGGCCGCTTGTAAATTGGCTTTTCAACGAATCGATGGATTGGAGTTCCCGTTGATACGATTAGAGAACATAAGGCATTTCGGGGTCTCGTAATATTCTCTTTCATACCACTAAATTTGGTCGATCTATTGTAAGGAAGATTCTAGTCATGCCTAAGTTTTATAAGTGTCCAACCAGTATTTTACGAGATTTCATCTCAAATAAGAATAAAATTCCTTTCCTCTGTACCGTCAGTAACTCGCGCAGATAGAGTGAGTAACGCTGGAACTACTTATTTGTATTGTGAATCCTTTTTTTTGGTAGTAGACCACGGCTAACGATATCTACATTAGTTGAAACAAGCCCTAGGTCCATCACTTCGGTAAGAGTTCGGATAACCACCAGCATGTTAGCCAGAATTCGTCATCAAATCTGACGGTTCGATATTTCATTTTATCAGTTCATAGTATTTTTATTTTTTATTTGAAATTCGAGTAGCAATTTAACCTTTTGGAAAGAAGATGCTGTTAATAGTCTGCATATCGTGTCCTCTTGAAAAAACTCTTGCAATTCTATAAGCCGCAGTCAGTCAAAATATGCTGCTTACATCATCTTTACCTTACGCATGGTTTGCGCTACTGAGGCCATTGTCATTTTAGGTGTTTTCACAAAGGTCTGTCAATTCAAAACTATATTAAGTCCTTCTTAGTTGGAGAAAGCGAAAATTTCTCAAAAACTGTCATCTGTTCGTGCTTCAACTGTCACAATCCAACTATGACTTCACTTACGTTGCTGTCATACAACGGCAATAAATCAGCCAGCTTACAACGGTCAAAGTGAACCCAATTAGTCTCTCGGCAAAATTATTACTAAACAACAATGTTGCTACGACTCTTGCAATATGCCATGTCTTGTTGATAAGTGCAACAATCCATCTATCTCTGTAGACTAGATAATGACTGAAAAACCTCTTAGCATATGCATGCAAATAATAAAAGAAATATAGTTGAAACTCCTCTTCTATATACACCTACCATTCCACCAGGTAACGACAAACAACATTTCTCATGTGTCACCTGTAGCTTGGTGGCATTCATCATTGTAATCTCAACCATATGCAGTTCACCCTGACGTTTTATATTGCTGTTGTTGTTATTGCTGTTCCTGATAGTGAAAATGATGATGATGGAGGTACTGCTGCTACCGAAAGGTGTATTCATATAACACTACTGCAGTCCATCATTCGTCACAATCTATCTAAAAACCCATACCTATCCCCCATCCTTGGTATCAAGTTTGTTCGCAAAACTGGGCGTGAGGAAATATTGAATTTATTGCCGGACTTACTGTTATTTATGATTTGTTAGCAATATCATCATATATCAAAGTCAATGGAGTGACATAAACTATCGATGGTTATCAATAATTTATGTCAACTATTCTGATGGTTCAAAGCAAATGTACCCTTGCAGGGAAGGTATAGTGTTATCGTTGGTTGTTTTTCCACTGAAAAGCTGATAGCTTTCTCTCTCTTGTGCAACACGGTAGATATACATAAATGGAGAAACATCCATCGGAAGCATTATTTTTAAGAAAAATTAGTGAGCTGCCGCAAGGGACACATCATGGTCCTTTACTATTTTTTTTTTTTACAAAAATAATTAAAATCGCATCATGTTGTATTGATTTTACCTCTTGTCAAGCTACTTCGTCCATCGCACCTACAAATCTCTGCACGCCTACATAACACTTACAAAATCCTTGCGCAATCCTGCCACCCGCAAATAATACTTATCCAAACTGTCAAAGGTGATGACCCATGTCTACCATCAGAAATTGCAAAGAGTTCTGCAGTACCATAAGCAACGTCTCTCTTGCAATCACTTACAGATTCTCTCACCTTGTAATACATATAGTTCATGTGTGTCCCAATCCTGCAAAAGAACTCTCTATACCATCCTTCTATGCTGCAATTACCGGATAACTTAGTGGCAGTCACACAGTAACAGTCTCTTCCCTTATCCAAGCGAAAAGAAACAAACCCAATATCCAGGCGACAAGAAAAATCAATTAGTGAGCGACATGTGACGATGATAATGCTTTCGAAAGCATTGAAGCATCTTGATGTGTTGCCTTGGTAGTTTGTTTACTGATTCGTCGTCTCCCCTTCTACATGGACACCATCGTCACTGTGCGGGAATGTGTCAAATGTAGGGGCGCCCATTTCATTTCTGCGAGCTCACATGATCACACTCGTAAATTTGAATTGAATCCGAGAGGTGAAACAAGCTAACAACACACTGCCAACCAGAATCCAAGCATTCAGTCAGCCAGTCAGCCAGACAGTAAGCCATACAGCCAGCCAGCAAGTCAGCCAACCAGGTATACAAGAAACACATGGACAACTTGGACAAAGATTTTGGATACTCCTTTGGAGGCACTTTAAGAAGCTACGAGGCAACGCGATGTTGCATGTCGAAATTCCCTGCGATAACACATTTCTTTGTCGTTCACGTCATCGTCATTTGCTGTCGTTGTGGGTTTCAGTTTACGTGTTTTCGGGATACGTAACACACTAACACAACATCACTGTTGTCGACCTGTGTAAATGATCGCAAATCTTATCCAATCAGTCGAATGCCAATAGTGCACGCAAAATTTATGATCAGTGACTTAAGAACGGAGTTCGCTTGGTTTGGTGATGTCCGGTGTTGATGCCGGTGCCCCCTGGGTCATTTGTCCTATTTTTAATCGTACTCATGCATTTTCAAGAATCTAAGTATCTGTCTCACGCTCGGCATCGTCCCGCCATCCACCGGCCGCCGTTCACCACTTCTCTGTGAGACGAGACGTGCCTGCATGACATCCCGGTTAATTTATTCGATCAGTTGAGGGATCGTTAATTAACGCGAACAGGTAACTGCTGCATAGAGAATGCGCGCCAAATGCGCCGCGGCATTGCTGTAAGGCTACCCTCATGCTGGAGGAGTTCGAGGAGTTGAAAGAGTTGCAAAAGTTAAGAAGTCACTATCTGGTTTTTTCGTTTCCCATGTGTAAAAAAGGCCAAGAATGGGGATCTTTCGCCAGAGGCAGCATGTCAAAACGTTACGATGATCAAAAAACTGCATGCGAATGCATGAGAAAAGTAGACGACTCCTTAGCTCATCGGTGATTAGAATTAGACGAAGTGATGCTGGGGCAAAGTAGTTGCCCCAGTTTGGCTAAGAAGAGGGTGGTCCTGTTGAGCTCTGTTGATGGTGAACCATGGTAGACGCGTATTTTGCCTGCCTGTTGGTTTTATTTACGAGCATCTTGCATGATGTGGACATATCAGCGAAAAGAAAATTGTTTTGAACCAACATATCCATCGTGTGCGGAACTTTGTGTGTGGTAGTAGTAGTACAGCGATGGATATGCGATCGGGTTATTTGAGGAATTACTCACTGATTACGTGAACTTTTACTTGTTGACTTTAAATTGCAGGTTTTGTGGTACATTTGCTTCTAATTCAAGTTCTACGGTATCTAGAGGTGAGTGGATAAGGATGTGGCAGCTCTAAAATCGTTAGAAATCTGAAATTAAATTAACTAAGGCTTCTAAATAAAGGACTTAGAAGCAACAACATGCGTATACATATAGTCAAGCTCTGTGACAACAGACAACTTCTAAAATCTGTAGAGGCTTTTCTGTTGGTATACATCTTCAACTCATTCGTTCATGCAACAATATATGTAAAACTTACTTAGTTAACAACACCCTTTCTCTGCTGTCTGCTTGTTGTTAGTATATTCCTACAGCTGTACGGATTTGTTAAGGATTGATGGATTCAGGGTTTACACTCGCCAAACGGACTAGGTATTCATATGATAGTACATGTCCTTGCTGAAATCCGAAGATTTTTGTGAAACCGAGGGATTGAGGATTGCTAAGCGATCAAAAATTCAGTCCCCCTTGTCGATATACAGAAGATCAATGTTTTTATATACGGCCACAATGTCGCTGAAAGGTACGGCTTAGATTTCTTTGGCCTTTTCCAGGATCTGTATCGGGGTAAAGAGTTTTGTCTCTAGTCGATGTATTTTACAGACAGGTTTATCCATATGATTAATGCAAAAGTGATTGAACGTCAACACAGAAATGCTACAATTAACAGGGATTTGAAGTATTTTTTTTCGACGGGTTGGACTCTTTCTTGGCAACTTGTTACTTTTCTTACTAACGATTCCTTGTGAATTGTTGAATTTAGAATCATGAAGAGTTTGCTTTCCGGGATAAAGTCAACTCTCAGTGCGTAGATGTCGTGTACAAAGTTCGGATAATATTGCGCTGCGACAATAAGTGGACTTTCCTTTCGAAGTTAGTTATTCATTATTGTAGCGCTTTATCTCTTCCTCGAAGTCTGTATCTTCTGGCTACCTGAAGTTGTCTAGGCTATTTGATTTACTCGATCCATTTTCGTTGATATTTATGAAAGCTGATGGCTTGCCGCAGGGTTACGTTCTTAGGTCGCTATAGTTTTTTTGTTTTTGTTTTTGTTTTTTTATGTTGCTCTGCCTTTGGGTTGGTTTATGAGAGAGTTCTGAATCCGGCGGCGACCGGAAAATGAGCAGTATTTTCATTTGGCCAGGCAGTGAATTAAAGTGTATTTTCATTGATCATCTGGAGTAAACCTACTTAATAGTGTTTGGAGGCTGAATTTACCACTAAAAATACCTACATATACATATTTCTTATTGATTTATACTGCCGCTTTCTTAAATTTGCGGTATTTTAAGGCAGTTGTAGTAAATTTCAAATCTTTATCTTTCCAATATTCATGTTTCTACTCAGCGTATATCCTGGATCCCAATATTGTCAAAAACGTTAGTGTCTTTACGGAAGAGAGTACGTTTTACCGAGATAAGGTACACCAGCATTAGTAAGGCCACAAGAAAATATGATCGCAATCTTTTTCGTAGCATTCATACCACTGTGAATTTCGACTGCACTCCCCGCGAAAATAATTACCACATAGCTATGCGTGAGATCCTTGACTGAGTGTTGGTTGCTGGACACTTTATCTTCTGTTCATATTTGCTGCATCACGATCAATATGAAATCATTTGCAGTCTCTCAGATTTCACTCGTCGCAAGAATAAACATCTATTGGTCACTGCGCCATCAGAGTGGTTTTAGATTTGGTTAGGTAAGAGTGGCTGTTGGAGAAACCAACCTAATTAGGCTTATTGGCCCATTGTGATGCCATTGTGAATCTGTGATCCTCCTACTCTTGGAACCAATTTGAGTTTTTCTTCTATTAGCATCTACTTTTAGTAATAGTTTATACGTAGCAATTGGTACACCAACCTCGGCGAGTTGATTGCCCGTACAATTCCCTGGAATATATCTGTGCACCCACCATGTCAACTGCTTTGCCATCTCCCTAAGACTGTTTCAGAATCTTGTGAGACTGAGTCAATGGATTTGAGTACGGCTTGACCATCTGGAAAAATTCAGATATCCCTTGCATATAGTATATCACGTTTTTCTTCAGCCAAAGCAGGACATATGGTATTTAATCGGAAAAATTTCTGCCGCGAGAAGAAGGAAGGAGAAGTTTACATTAAGCTTGTCTGAGAAAACACCGCCACCAATCCCCCTATCAATTTTGAATCTATCCGTATAGAAGAGGATTGACTTGTCATTCCATGAAAGCATCTTCTTTCCAGAAGGATCTGGAGGGGACTTTTACATGAAAGTCTTTTTCAAATCAATATTTGGGCATGGTGTGATCGATGTTCTCTGGACTTACATAGCTTAGTTTGCTGCAGTTGACTGCATTGTCTCAGACAAGGTCTTTTAACCGAAACATGTGTGTAATGCAAGGTTGAAAGTCCCATTTGTTCCTACTGGCTTTCCAGATAAGTTTCCTGTCAAAAATAAGACCCAGATATTTCGCTGAATCAGAGGATTTGATTGAAAGGGTAATTCTAGCTACTGGATATTTTTCGAATTTCATAATCATATGCTCTCCGTATGCGTTGTTCACATGCTTGTGTTTATAAAGGAAATCCCAATAGTATCCATTCATTACCATATTTTCTGCTTGTCGAGACGGTTCAGTACACAAAGCATACTCTGAGTGCACAAAGTTTATCCTTTTCACATACGTCTCCATACTTAACGTATATAGGATCTATAAAAAAAGGGTTGATGTTATCCTGGATACTGTGATAACTGTTCGTTTGACCTTCTAGCTTAAACATTTCTAATAGTCTCTTAAAATTGTATGGTTAAACAACACCTCCAAACACCGACTTTTCTTTTAGAAACTTATAAAAGCGGTCTCTGTTTTGTGGTTTGCAATTACAAACCTGGTGAGTGAAGCTATGTCTTTATATTTTTGATGGCAATACTGGTACTAGAACTGACCCTAGTGGAATTCCTCCTTTTATTTTGTTTTTTTTTTTTTTTTTTTTTTTTTTTGGTCCATGTTAAATATACGAGTATCTTTTGTTATTTACAGTAGATAGCTTGGTCCCTGCATATTTCATAACACGCTTATGATGTCACAGCTTACCGAGATAAAACCATCACCGAGCATTATCCGCCTTTTCATCTGGTTCACGCTCTCGTTATTTATCAACTATCTTACAGACAATGATCCTACATAAGTTGGTGATGCTCTATAAATTGTTTACACATCCTCGTTCTTCTTTTTCAAAATGTTGTTTGCCAACTATTCTATACTTTAAATACTATTATTTCCAATATACTCGATTGAATAATATAAATTATTTCTTTTTTTTCAGGTAAGCGATTGTGACTTTTCTTGGTAAGCAATTATTTTAAGAATGTTTCTTAAATGCTAATTTGTTTTATACATTCTTGAATACTGTCTATATTTTGATAATTGTTTGTAGGAAGTACCCTGAGTTCATGGAATTCTATAGAATGTTTGAAAATAGTAAATTCTCTCTACTAGGTCATCAGTGTCCCCTTGTTTCCAGGCTATTTGACTTGGTCCTTCCAATGTTTATAAAACGTCTGTTTTTGCGGGTCTCACTTATATCATAGATTCCGAAAAGAATACCTTCTTGATCAGAGTGTTAAAACGTTACTGCCACTTGAATTAATGCTCTTAAATATGTCAATATCGGAATGCAGCTGGTACAACTGGTAGTTTCATTCAATACGTTATACATCGTTCACGCAGATTGGATCAAAGGACTTTTGCGAAGAATCTTACTTCCAAAAGCTCCCATCCTTTAATATTAATTAACACCTGATTGCAAGAATTATTCATCGAAATTGTTGTTTTTGGATCTGGATCTTGGATCTTACCATTATGATCATTCAAATGTCATTCACGGGAGTTTTTGGAGGACTTGATTCTGACAAGATAATTTTCGATAACTTTTCAAAATATATCGGGCAACAACTCGACCATAACTTGAAGAATATTCGTGCGTCGGTAACGATTCTCTAAGGAAAACGGTCGTTTTCCAGTAGCACGAGCGGTTCAAAAGTGGTCGTGAGTCAATCGAAGAATATGTACGCAATGGCAGACCATCGACATCGAAAACCGACGAAAACATTGATGAAGTAAAAGAAATGTTGGTCAATAACCGCAACAAGAGAAAGCGGAGGACTTGAACATTGCCTATGGATTCGTCCAAGACATTTAGGTTAATGATTTGGGTTTCCGTCGTGTAGCAGCAAATTTGGTGCAAAAAGACCACAATTTCATGCAAAAAAGAGACCGTGTTGACGTCGCAAAAGAGATGATTTGCGAGGCTTAGTTCGATCCCACATTCATCAAAAGGATCATTACTGGAGACGAGACGTGGGTTTATGAGTACGACACGCAATCCAGACATCAGGCAAGTAAATTTCGTTCACCAAATGAGCAGAGACCAAAACAACCACGTCGGTTTCAGTCAAAAAAGGAGGTAATGCTCACGGTTTTCATGTATTACAACGGTGAAGTGCATCATGGATTTTTGCCAGAAGGCCAGACAGTAAACAGAGAATTTTATTTGGGCATTATGAGACGTTTGCGTGAAGCAATTCGCTGAAAAAGAGACCAGAATTGTGGGCAGAAAACTCGTGGATTTTGTACCATGATAACGCACCGTCTCACAGTGCCATCATTATTCGTAATTTTTTGACGAAAAATGCAACAAATACCATTCAACAGCCACCGAATTCACTTGATTTGGCTCCCTGTGACTTCTTTCTGTTCAATCGAGTTAAAAAACCATTACGAGGAAAGCGTTTCAGCAGCCGAGAGGAAGTAATGGAAAAAACGCAGGAAGCACTGATGGACATACCGAAAGCCGAATATAAAAAATGTTTCGAGGATTGGATCAAGCGTGGGCATAAGTGTGTTGCAGTCGATGGGGATTGCTTTGAAGGGGACAATATAGATTTAGACGAATAAACTTGTATTTTTAATTTTCTGAATAAATTCGGCGACAAATCACACGGTCCTGGTTGCCAGTTCACATCACCAAAACGCCAAATAACTCATCTAACAATTTTTTTTTTTTTCTTCAAAAAAGACAAAGCGGGTCAAGTTGTGTGAGATGTGCCACCGTCTTGTTAAAACCATCTATATCTTCAATTTGAGGCCTAAAAAATTTGGTTAACATTTGGCTATAGCGATGAGAATTGACGGTGACCGTTATACTTTGAACACCATACAGTGACTTTTTGTGGATGTGGATTTTAACTTTCCCATATACGACAATTTTGTTGTTAACTTATCCACTGAGTGAAAAATAAGCCTCATCGCTGAAGAAAGTGTTGTGTGAAAATTGGTCATCTAAACGCTGATGTTCAAGCAACCAATCTGTGGATATTCTACGCATTCCGTAGTGAGCTGGCCTCAATTCTCGACTGAGTTAAGGGTGTATGCAAATCCAATTGCAAAATATGCCACAATATGCCGTAAGACAAGTGAAACTACAAGATGTAAGGCTACATTTCTGAGAATGGAATTCAAAGTTTGGTAGAATCTTATATACGATGGTCAGAAGACTAATCCTTTTATACATGTATAGTCAGTGCAGTTTGTTATTTCTCCTTTCTTGTGGATTAGCCGGACCACAATGGAGATTTCAGTAGTTGGGCATGTTTCCCTCTGACCATTTTTGCCACATGCAATGTGAGATCTTCCTATTCTGTCCTGTCAGATCTTGTTGTAGAGTATCAACGCCTAGTAATGCTTTTCAAAACATCATCAAACTGAGATAAAATACAACCAGCTGCGCGGTTGGTTTAGTTTTCCGATTCCGCTTCTTAGCTGACTTAACTGGCTTAGTAATGACTGGTTAACGATATTCTTAACAAAGAAAACACAGAAGAGAAAATTCTCATAACTTATATAAAATAATCGAATTTTGTGGTTCTAACTGCCATGTTCTTTTTTTGTGGGAAGTCTTAGCAACTCATTTCATTCTCGAGGAATTGGTCAAGAATGCTACCGATTTTTCTTTGAGGGTTTATCCATTTCCATGCTATTTTTGAAGTAGTTATTCACTAAGGTATTCTTTTATGTGGCTTCCAGGTCCAACGCAATATTTTAGATGAAAGGGAAAGGATTGTAAACACTCTAAAGGAAGAAAGTCGGCAGACCGTCTCCGTACCAATTTGAAGCCATTTGATAGTACTTTATGCGGGTTCGAGAAAATTCTTGTCTGATGTTGTAGAAGTAAATTTAGTAATCGTCTTAAGTATTTTCATAAACCTTGATTTAGTGTGCCTCGCATGGCAAGTGAATCTTCTGTTGAGTGGATTTCTACCAATTCCAGTTCACCTCCAAACCATTTCTAGATACTTTCATCTCATTTTAATGAAAGTATTCTATTGAGAAGGGAAAATTTAAAATAAAGTTCCATCTGAAATGAATCGATTTATATAGACTTCCACCAGTGGCTTTTGTTCTTTAACAGTTCCGGTGTTACAAAGCTCAATTTTGAACGAAAACCTAAAGAACCAAATGCTTGATTCCTGTATCTACTTGCACCGGGAAAACGTCGATTGTTTCAATCTACCTAAAGGCTGTCCCATCACATGTTGGCATATTTGGGTTCGGTTGAAGAAGTTTTCAATCACGGTTTGACATAAATGTTGATACAGAATTTTATCTGTTCCTTCAATGTTTTGATAGTTGTAGGCTTTTAACTTCAGAAAAACTCTAGAGACAAAATTCCATAGGCTTTATGTCGCAAAATTCAAAATTCAATTCCGGTTATCCACAGGGAATGTCTCATGCGCTAATGCCATTGTTTTATGTGATTTGGCACTGTCCACATGTCCACCATGTCCATACCATATGAGGCATACAAAACTGAGCTATCATATGATATTGTGCACATTTTTGGTTCTTTCGAGTCCTAAGTGTCTTATATTTAATTTTATGTTAAACTTGATACTTCTCGTACGGTTCCATTTTCATTCCTTCCGAGAAAGAGTACTTCCACTTTTCTACCTCTTAACAGCAAACGATGATGTGACGACGTACGGTAACGACACCGACACTGACTTCGGTAACGACGCGAAGATGGCAATGGCAAAAAGTGACGATATCCCTCGTTGAGATGCGATACCGCCTGCCTGCAACAGCGATATGTAACGCGAACATCGCCTCTTAGCGGTTAAATTGTTTAATTAAAACCCCGAGATAACACACAATGCGAAAAGGCGACAACTCAACAATAATGGCGTCGTCTACTTCATCCTCATTCTCCTCCTCATCATTTTCGTCGTTGCCTTCGTCGTAGTCGTAGTTGTAATCATCCACCGGTTTGTTTTTCTTTCATTATTCTCATACCACTTTTCGGTTGGCGCTTTACCACCACCAACAGATACAGCAGATACGATGACCAGACCTTAATACGGAATGTAAATATAGAGACGCGAAACGCAACAGCTTATGGTAAGCATGGACAATGATGATGGCTGGTGGTACATTTTCCACTGTGGCACAGGAAAAGACAAGATAGACCACCAGGATAATTGCGCCAAGTAGTTGATACGAGCATGTCGCATTTTACGCAAAAACTACGAAAGGAGCAGAATACTTAACATGTTTGAGGCCTCTAGATCTGCTTTAAGAGCAAACATGGACCAGTTTTTAGGCTTGTTGCTGTCATGGAATGTACGCAGTTGTCACTCACAGTACTCAAGAGAGATATTATTAGGGAAGGTCTACTAAATGAAAGAAATAAACTGAAGTAGTCGCTTTTATCTGTTGCGGGATATTGTTTACACGCAATTTTTAGTTGCCTTATATGCCTAATTTTGCAACCTATCTACTCTTTGCACTATATTCTAACATAAATACAAGTATTTGGCCAAGTGCCTCCTTGTCTTTGGGTCACTTTAAGACCATAATTTTCTACCACTATCGTAAGTGTTTAAGTAGAAGGCAAGTGGTGATAAAATTCTGCAATCAAAGGACCCTTCCGGAGAAGATATCTTATAGATAAGGTCTCCGTATCAAATGTTAGCGATATTGACCTCAGATTTATTTTCTGAAAATCTCTCCTTCAAATGTGTGGCTTAGATATTTGTCGAAGATACTATGAGACACTGAACACAATTTCCAAGGCACTCTACATGCCGGACATACACATATACGATAAGGTATGTATGAGCAGATTGAAAAGTGTTCTTTACGTCTGAAGTAATTAACACGATGAATTATAAACAGTAGTGACTATATTGGTCGACCTGATGGAAAGCCTGTACCACTTCCTAAACTGCTTCCATGTCCGCGAAAATGAAATAAATGCATCGGTGGGGCTTCACATCTTCACTTTATGACCAGCGATCGGAAGGATCGAGAGCTTGTGTTTTTGTACTGAATTCATACCAAAATCGAAATTTGCTCAATTTTGCAACCAAGATTTATTGGCTGCAGACATAAGCTATGAAACGAATGGAGAGTGGTGCGAATTCGTCTTTACGTCTAATTTTTGGCCGAACTCCATTTTTTATTTTTTAAGAATTCCACACTCAAGTGGGTATGAATACATTTATAATGCCTCAGCGTGTGTTAAGTTTTTTGGAATACTTTGGTTCCTGAAAGGCATCCTGTTTTCAGAATACTTTTCGGAAAAAATGCAACTTGAGAGACAATCGCCTTCTGGTATCCATATTAGCGCCTGACCTGGCAGTGAACAATGTTGGCTTTATGCCAACATTTCTTACAAAAATAATATAGTAAGTAACGCTACTCAACAGATACGCTAACTTGTTCAGAACTGGCTAACACCTGAAACTGAAAGTGCGGTGAGTAACCTAAGATGCGATTGTATTGTATTTGCCATAGCCAGATAAGGCCATCAAATACTATCCTGGCCAAAAACACGAACGCGAGAGCACTTGGAAAAAGTGTTTGGACTTGCTCATGCGGAATCGGGCGGACTTTTGTCTTCGATTGGTAACTTTTGATGAAACTTGGATCCACTATTACACACCAGAGAACAGAATGAGTGCCCGGCAATGGACACGGAGCCAGCCAAGTGCTCCGAAGCGGCCGAGGGAGACTCGGTGGGTCGGAAAGGTTATGGCGTCGGTTTTCTGGGATTGTCATGGCATACTCTTCGTGGACTACCTCGAAAAAGGAAAAACCATCAACATCGGGTATTCTACAATTTCATTTTTTATCCGAACTTCTTCTATGAAATCTCAATTTTTTGAACCCTGAAAACCATCTGATTTACGCATGAAAAATTGATGTCTCAACTTAAAAGTTAATTTTTTTCATTTGCTCTACTATATCTCCCAGCCTACATTAAACCTCTCAGCTTTCTACCATTCCCGTTCTTATTTTAAGGCTTCTTGTCTGTGTCACTTTGCTGAATTGAAATGAAGACTATTACAGTGGCACCGCTGCTTGACAGAACGGCAAGAAATGCCATTCAATTGAAAGTTGGCTGGTAAAGAAGAAGGAGAACCACGGCGACACAAGACAAAAACGCGTGGAACCAAATCAAGATATCTCCAGTTGTTTTCCACCCACACTTTCGTCATCAATTTCTTGAAAATTTCTTCTTATTTTTTACCCCCCAGTTTCGCTTCCTCATGTCAACGTCTTTTGTCCTCCTTCATCATTGCATCGTTTTTCGTTTGATTTTATATTTTTCGGCATTGTCTTCAAGATGTTTCCTATATACGTTGCAACTTCTTCTTCTGACCTCCAAACTGAGCGCCTGTTTCAACCCACAGGACACAATAACTGCGGCTGGAATGGAAGACAAAAAAAAAAAGTTTAAAATTTAGCAAGAAGCCGAAGAAATGATTGGAAAAGTGTCAAATGGGTAGAAGGCGAAGCCTCGACCTAAGCATTAAAATTAAGGAACTGGTATGGGGGATGGCGCGTCAATTGATGCATGGAGGGAGAGATTGAGCCAACGGAATACTACCTAACATCAGAGAAGCTTCTTCAACTTATTCATTCCCGCAAAAACAACGAAAGCTATTGAAATATGAATGACATTTCTGGGAAATTATGTTCGTGCATGGGTAGGGGGAGGGGGGCGCCGACCTGAATCGGATGAATTGTGAGCTGGGAGATGAATGGGTTATGTATCGCAAGAACTTCATCATCATTAGAAAGAACTGGAACAGCATTACTGTAGGAGCAACAGCGGAAGCGACATCTTCGGCGACGAGATTGTAGTTGACATTCTTGTCGACATCTCTTCATTTTCGTCTTCGTCTTTGGTTCATCCAATGGCCAGCAACATCAGAGAACTGGATTTACAGTTTCATGTATATCCTATCCCTCAGTCTCGTTGGTTATTGAAGTTTCAGTCAAAGTTACAGCTTCTGGATTTGATGGGCAAGCAACACACAACTTTTGCATTCAAAGGGGCACAAGTAAAGCATGCACAAAATATCTACAAAAAAAAATGAATGAAAAGTAAAATATTGTGGACTGGGGACTTCAGACGGAAGAAAGGGAACAAAAAAAGCTGGAGTTGAATGAAATCCTTAAGGATATGAATTTTATGGAGCAGCATAGGTCTGGTCTTGAGGGAGGATTATAGATGACGTGCTACACATGCAAGACTAGAAGCGGATTGAACGAGAATCAGCGCCTCATCCAATAATATGACAGGAATTTTTTAGTTAAGATATGAAAAACTAAGTGACGAAGATCGCTCCGCGAGCGCGGTGTGAGGTCAGATTGCATATCTCTTGAAATATTTAAATAATATGAGACAAAGAATCCCTAACCAGTGGAAGGAAAGTTTTCTTGCTGCACTATAAAGGCAAAGACGACACGAAAAACTGTAACATATTTCGCTAATGGCCCACACATTGAAAATATATGTACAAGCCATCTCCCAGGGTTCGACTGCGCAATAGAATCTAGTTACATGGCAATCAATGCGGATTTGTTTGAAACAGATCGATATACACTGTGGTTACCTTTAATAAAGTCAGTGGCGAAATTAATAGCATTCGGGAAGTTTGATAAACAATGTCTGGACACGATAATTGTAGAAATTTGTGCAATTGCTATCGAAAATGGGCAAAAGAAAAAGATTAACTACTTCCGAAGAAGCAAAAATAGACGACTACTTATCAAAGTACAACCTTGACAATTATTCAAAGGATTCGGAATCTTATGGAACATTGGATTCTTTTAAATATTCCCACTGAAGGTCTAGGCTATTTAAATCCCGAATTTTGTGATGGACCTCAGCCTCAATCAATAATTCAATCGAGCTAACACGATCTACCTGGTTGAGTGAGGTCTCCTTCCACCTTCGTTCATCACATTGGGTGCGGTCGTTTACTGCTTCGCTGTCTCTCGGGGTAAGGCTAGAAAACTTTTTACGTCCGGGTTTATAGATATACGTTGGGTATATAGATGCCCTTTCAGTTCGTCTTTGAATCCTCTCCTCTATTCCCCGACTATGCACTGAAAATCGCTTGCAGTATATTTCTCTCGAAGCGGCCAAGTGCTTTTTCTTTCGCATGTTCAATAAATTTTGCAAAATTCATTTTATGCCAAAGTCAAAACTAAACATGGCGTTGTATATCTCGTCCCTATGCACGCTGTCCTATGCGGTTTTAAATGTCGATCTGAAATTCCCAAGTCTTTTCTCAGAACTACCCTAGTGTAAATATTTAATGGATGGTGAGCCTCCTTGGCCTAAGTCCGCACAGAGGTTCAAAAAAAAAAAAAAAAAAAAAATGTTATAGGCAATGTTTGGAAGTTTCGAAAGCTCATTCTTTTTATTCAATTCTTAATGAAAGTCGTTTTTCTTGACGGCATACAGTGATTTACTTCTTAGTTGCCTTCTTAGTCTAAAGAAACAACGATTTGCAAGATTGATCTCTACAGTGATGCCATAATCTGATCTTTCAGCAAAGCTCAGATAGACACATTTTTATTTGGGCGTTGTTTTCTGCTGTCAGAAGCATTGCTGTTGGTTCCTGTCTTACCGACAGAATGCATTTCCATTTACCCTCATTTTCTGCTTTAATGACCGAAAAACATAAAATGACAGCTCACTGAATGTCACCAGCGCATACTAGCATTGTACATCCTTTTGGGATATTGTGCTCCTGGTACTGGCCTATTAATTTAGTGCAATTCTTCCAAGAATGATACTGAAAAAATCTCTTAACATTGTGTCATCTTGTCATAATACTTTCTTAACATCAAGTGCCTCAGTGGTGTCATAAGCGGATCATTCTTCATAAGCAAACGAGCATAGAACGGTTGCCAAAAGTTGACATGAATTCGAAATCCCTAAGATCGATAAAAAACTGTGGTGGCTGTCGATTTGTAGTGCCTATACTACTACGTTCCATATCGCAGCATACTTCTGTTCGGTATTTGCGAACTTGAAATCTCTTTTTACATTTCGACAAAACTTCCGAATATCATCTTTGCCAAACAACTCTCTATGGGTTCCCTCGAGCGGTTCTCTGCTTCTTTCTATTTCCTTCTGAGAAGTTGATGTACTCCCATTTGCTTTGCTCATAGAGTTCGTGAACAGCTCTCGCCCTTTTTTACACCGCTTCCTGTTACGCTTTCTCAGGATTTCATTTTGATGATCTAGTGAAACCTTACTGGCTTCACAGGACTTTTCAAATCTAGCAGTTTTCTGTGATGGTTCCCGCTCGACATTAATTTTTTTTTTTTGTGTCGTGTCATCCGAAATATTCGCATTCGCACCTTGTCAACGACACGCCAGTGGTTTGGGTTAATATTAGCTAGTTCTGGGCATATGGAATTCTAATGCTGTGTATTGCGTCAACCGCAAACTCGATCCCTTTCTCGTAGGTCTAGGAACTGGTAGAAGCCGTTTATTTCCTGTGTGAAGGATTGAGTGCATATCTGGTTTACGAAAATGAAACTCAAGATTCAAGCCTTACTTATATACTGAATATATCGAACTATCTTCACCTGACTTCACCATAGACTCAATCCTTGAAGCTTCTTTATTTATGTACTGATGTTCCATCTCCGCTACTAAGCTAGAATGGATCGACCCAAATACCCCCATCTGTAGTGAAGTACGTAAGGGATTTCTTAAACCTCTAACTACTTCCAAATAAGACCCAAAATATAGGCACTTTGAGAGTACCGATCTTTCCATGAAGAAGAAATTCAAGTAAAGGAAAGTTGCAAGTTGTACAGTGAACTGTTCTTTATTTGAATGCACTATCTAAGTAACAAAAGTGACGAAATGTATTTTTTCTGTTTAATTGTAAAATTCCTTTTTTAGTTGCCCGTATTACAGTAGTATGGCGCCTTAGTTACTTTACACCGCTCCTGTTCTCATAAAGTCCGAAACATCAAAAATTACTTCCTTTACAGTATTTCTTGCAGCGAGGTCCTTCCATATACCACCACAATTCATCGTCTTCATCTGGTCATGCCATCTCTTCTTTCATCAGCCCACTCAGTAGATGCGGCCAGGGTTGGCTCGTTTGGTCTTCATCGTCATCGTCATCGTCATCGTCATTTTCGTTCATGTCTCTGTCGATGTCGTTGTCGTTGTCGTAGTCGTCATCAACGTCCTCAACGTCCTCGTCTTCCTCATCGTCGTCGTAAATGCTACCATCTATATGGATATTTTGACATTTTGCATTGAAGATTAAAAGTTCTTGGAGTTTTCCACCTTTTCTTTGAAACTTTCCAACATTGGTCGGTCTGGTGGTTCATATTGATGATGGCTTCGTCTTCGTCTTCGTTTCATCTTCATCGTATCGTCGTAGTTGCCGTCCTCATCTTGGACGTCTTCTCAGTTGTCGTTGTCGATGTTGTCGTTGAATGAATTCGAGGGTGCTATATCCCCTCGGTTATGCAAGGCCATAACCCATCGAACTCTTTTCATCGTCTTCTCGTCTTATGCATCCGTGATTGCCGGTCGTCTTCGTTGTAGAATTCGTCTGTGTCCTTATATCGTTTCCTCGTTTCTTATCCTTCATCCTTCGACGGATGCATTTGGATAGATGGATGAAATTTTTAAAGGATAGAACGGTTGGAAGTTCTCGTTTGCCACTGTATGTGTGTGACGCCAACTGAAATGCTGTCAGTAGACTGTCCCCAATGGTGGACATTTTCAAGCTTTCCCGAGATCGATTGAAATTGGATGTGACATCAACTTTTCTCTGCTTTTGCTATGCTGCTTTTGCTATACTCCTGCCACTACAACGTACTATGGTACTGATGGTGCCGCGTTTAGTGATGGAATTGGGAGAGTGGTGAGCAATATTGGCTCTGAATGTTGTTAGTTTCCGATTGCACGCGGCGTTAGAATGGTAGGGGGTAGAGTAGGGCTATACTACAGATGGCTAGAGGGCGAATATTTCACATAAGAAAGTGAACTTTTCTTGTGAAAACTCCATTTGTGATTAGGATGGACGTCAGTTAGACGGACAGGCGGGCAGTTATAAACCGAATCGATGGATACGGATAGATGCTAGCATTATAGTATGACGGCACCACCACCAAATCGAACAATCTGGAATCGAGGTCATATAGAGAATTTCTTTGGTTTGGTGTGATGGGGATAGATACATAGATGTGTACAATATATGAATAGTTTTCACTGATGGTGCAACCATGAAAATTTTGTAACAAACAAATTCAATAAGAGATCGTTGATACAAAGCCATGATGTAATACGATTCGAGCTATTAGTAGTAGGTATCTGAATTATGTGGAAACATCGATGATTTTGCTGGAAACTGATAATTTGAACGCTAGTTTAAGAGTCCAAATATTATGTAGAGGTACATGCCTGAAGAACCATATACGAAGTTTGTCGCTGGTTCACAAAATAAATACGTAGTCGAGCTTTGTTTTTTTTTTTTTTTCCTAAACCCATGACGTAATGACCTAGAGCGACCATAAATGGTGCCAATTGCTTGAGTATTTTTCATACCAAATTTAGTTTCAATGTGCAACAACTCCGCATCGCAAAGTTCGTCCACCTATAATAGTACAAGTGAGCCACAGCCACAGCATATAACTTACAGTGTAATGGCCTGACGAGTCCCACCTTACCATTTGCAACAAGGAATTTCACAAGATTATATCATTCTCCTTATTGTGCGCCAATAAATCTCTTGTTGACAAATGCTTGTACATTTTCCAACATATTCATCTAACGGTTGAGCAAGTTCGTTGCCAGAGCGCACAACAACCCAACAGCAGCAACTACACCTAAGGTAACAACACACAGCTCCATCACTCAGACAACTCAGTCATCTGTCAGCTGTCTGGTGTACTGTCATATTCTGTGATTGCTCACACAATAAACTGAAGTAGTGCCCTGCAGCCGTACATAGAATGATCAACACAAGAAGGGTTATCCGCCACGCAGGCTAAGCCTTAGGACTTTATTCATTCATTACAAAACGGACGACAAACACTGCTCTATGTTACTTGTAGATTCGTGGATTCTATTTCGGACTGAGGCGGGTGATGAATGTCTTTCGACATACACAGTGGTCTGTGCGTCTATTTTAGTCCCTCACATGATGCGTACAGTGTCTTAATGAAGATTCCACTGCCCGAACGGTCTTGAATCTATATAATGTCACACTAAGAGAAAGGATGACGAACTGCTGACAGGTGGCAATGCCTAATTGGTCGTATGTGCGAGGGGTATGCCTCCATCCGATTCTGAAATTTTTAGAGGGACGATCGCAACCACGACAACACTTGTTGTTGGGTAAAATATATTCAAGTCGACAACATATCGTCTTGACACGTCTTGACTGCAAGAGCCAACCATTGACAAGAGATGAGGAGTACCAGAAGCGTCAGCTCATAATCATCATAATTTGCCCTGTCGCTTATTAAGAAGATCGTTTCTGACGACACGCTGCTGCCAAAAAGTGAAAAATATTTTCTTAGCACCGATGTTACCGTGTTGAACATGTCAAGCGCTTATTTATGTGATTTGTTGGAATGTGACAACTTTATGTTTGGGTGGAGATTTTTTTCCTCCCTTACTTTTTGTCTGACAAGGACTCATGGGAGTTTGTACAATTTCGACAGAATTGACAGGAATAAATTGGGAACCGCTCATTGGTTGCTCAGTGAGGAGATCGACTCATGTCAGTTGGTCTTGAATTTACCAGCACTTAGAGGGACCAAAATTGACTCTTAACATTTTCTAGCCGTTGCCCGAAGGAAGTACGGAAATTTGGCTGAACACCCTTCAACATGCTCCTGCCAACCATATTTATTTCATTTACTTGGGTCATCTGACCGTTCGTGAACGAAGGGCATCAACAACGCCTGTGGGACGTCATGTGCGAAACTCGGCAGTGCAATTAAGCTTCCTCCAAGTCATTACCAAATATATACATAGATTCGTCGTTCACGGTGTTTGTAATGAAATTATCTTCGTCTCATTTCGTCTCCAGAAATGGTGAAGAAAATCCACAAAGCGGTACTGGATGATCGTCGACTGAAAGTGCGACGAAGTGTAGGAATTTCAAAAAGTGCGGTACATCGCATATTATTTGAAAATTTGGATATGAGAAAGCTGTGTGCATGATGGGTGCCTGAAGATGTTTCAATTGAGTGTTTAGCGAGGTTTCACTGCAACAAGGTAGAATTTTTGTGCCGTTTCATAACAATGGATGAAACATGGGTTCATCATTTAACACCCGAGACAAAAGAACAATCAAAACAATGGATTCAAAAGGAAGATCCGGCTCCAAAGAAGGCGAAGACCGTTTCATCTGTAGCCAAGGTCATGGCGTCGATTTTTTGGGATGCGCGTGGGATAATTGCTGCTGCTTAAGTGGTTAAGTAGTTCAGTAAAACGTTCCAACAATCTCTTAGGCTGTTCATCATTCGAGGTGAGAAGATTTCCATCTATCCTTTTACTAGATGTAGTTTGGAACCTTGATTACCCTTGATGTCCTTAGGAATACTTTATTCGGTCCCGCTGTCACACTTAATTACTGTTTTTCTACGCCTTTGTGGCCAGTCTGTTGACGTATGATAGTATCACTTAGTGCGTCTAACATTAGTTTGGGTTTCTGGCTAGGGGAGCTCTACTACTAAAACTGCTACAGTCCATGTTCTGGCATCTTCATAGCATCTTCCTCTAGGTTTCTGCTGTCAGCTATGTGCGTTTGCTTTTCCATACTCTATCACCTTCAATGGTATCTGCCCCGGAGAGAAAAAACCTTTTTCACGGCGTTGCACTCGATAATCTCAGGAATGAAGCTTCGGATTTTTTCACATTTGCAACAAGCTGGTCTCTTATCTGTTGGTGCACCTGGGGATTAAGTTTGCTGGTGTTAATCCTGGGTTCTTAGCTAATTTAATGGGTTGCTGCTTGCATGCTATATACAGGATGAAGACCTACAGCATACAACAATGTTTATCTTAGTAACGTCTATGAAGCTACAACACAAGTTCGGGATCCTGCAGATAATTGATCCGTTCTAAAACTTAAGACTAGAACCTTCGAAGTCTCTCAGGCATATCCTCCGATTCCGGAAAAAATACGGATTATCGTGTGATTTCCTCGCTGTTTCCAGCGAGTCATTGGAACCAACCATTGGTTTTGACCAAAACAAAATCAGTTGGACGCCATGCTGAGAAACACATATGTAACTATCTACAGCTGCAATTTCAACTGTGCAGAGAACTGAAATTGACATGGCCAATGGCAGCAAATTAACATTGTCCAAACAGCTAGGCTTAAAACTTATAAATCGAACGACAAAGGTCTTGATTTGTAGAGCAATCCTAACCAAAATAACCGTACATGAGCCAACAGCTGGACCTTATTTAATTGTCCTTGAAAGAAGCTTGCCATACTATCAGAAGACGCAATTGCCCGTTCTATGAGCTGCATAAAGGTGAGAAAGACATACATTCCTCGACTAAAGTGGCTCGGAGACTTCGATCTAAACGAGCACGACAAAAGCGCTCAAGCTATGAGATTTTTTAATTTCCCCCAACCTTATTTGAGAAATAATAACAGCGAACGCTAGACATTTTGCTCAGGACCATAAAGAATATGAGAAGAGGATAAACTATTTATAAAACCTTTTCTTTATGTCTAAGAAGTCACATGAGAGTATCGGAAGTACGAGTATCAAAAGACTCAAGACCGACAACCATTCTTCATTTTCCTTCTAAAAAAAAAAAAAAACAGACAAAATTGACAGAATAGTTTCAAACCTTCGATATTGTTGTGGAATCCTTGCAGGATCAACATGATCAATGAAGAAGATACTTTCTTCTTTTTTATAGATCAAGCAAACTTTGCAAATATATTAAGTTTGCGCTTGTTCTATGTGTTGTGGCAGACGTGTTGAGGAATATTGAAGAAAGAAAGCTTGTTTATGATTTAAGTCTGATTGAAATGCTGCTACACAGACCATTTCTGTCCAAATTTCTGTGGTAGCATAACAATAATTATTTCCACTCCACCTTGAAGATACCTTCGAAGAAATATCTACATCACCGAAAAGTTTCAGCCTCTCAAGACTTCTTTTTCTTTCGTTAATCGTATGCCAGCCAATCTACTACAAAGGGACATCTTACAATAGCTCTTTTGGGTCATTGTTCTTAAAGTCAAGAAAGATAGCTTCTAAGGGATAACACTCCCTTTTGTCTTCCACAGTATCTTAGTTCCCTGGATGTTGCCAGCTAGCTGCAGTCATATATAGTACTTGCTTAGAATTATTTCAAAGTCCAAGATAAGACGAGTACATCCATAACTTTTTAAAACCATTTTTGTTCTTTTTGTCGTGTTTTTTTTTTCCTTTTTTTCTTACTTTCTCTCTCTTATCTTGTTCGTTTTGTTCCTTGGCTCTCCCCAACTAATTGCCATCACCCTTTGTGTCATTTAAATTGCACACCTCTTTCGTTCGTCAAAAGTTCTTTTTGTCATTAAAAAAGTTTTTACTCCATCCCCGGCCATCACCAGCATCATCACACCAAACTCTTTAAATTGCTCCTCAGAGAACGATATTTCCAGGAGATTCCGAAAAAGCTGGAACAAAAGGAAAACTTTTCAACTACTAGTACGTGTACAAAATAGCACAACTACTACAACCACAGTCACAACTCAAGGATACGACGTGTTAACTACTTCTCTCGACTTGTCATTCAGGACGAGACGAATTGGAAGCGTATGCAGTTAACTTTGCTCCTGTCAGCTTTGACTTGACTACACATACCACGACCACCCCACAAAAGCTTGCACTGCTACTCATAGATCTTGAGTTTTCGATATCCTTTTCCGTCTTTTTCTTGGTTCGTCCTGATGATGCCAGAATTATATGGATGGAGGAAAAGGACGAGGATGCCTGCAGTAGCAGTAGTAGAAAATACTGAAACAACTGATGGACAGATACTCTCTATAGAAAGACAAATTGACAGACAGAATGATGGACAGATAGAAGTAAATGAGTTGCAGAAAATTTTGCTCCAGACGAACAACTACAAGAGAATCCAGGACTAGGACTTTGACTACGACTACAACTTCAAGTACGACTGCTGAACTTTCTCGAATAGATGACGTCGAGTGATGGGCTTGAGATGTTGGTGGCAATGGCATGGCAACTGGTAATGGAATGAGTTGCACACGAGACAGGACCTTCGCAAAGGAGAAAGAAAACTTTAAATTTGTCTCTGCTTTTGTTTTCCATTTCCGATTTCAATGCGCGCAAATCAAAAAAAAAAATCCCATCCAACTGCCACTGCTACTCCTGATGTTGCATTGGGAATGACTCAAGTCGAATGGGAATGTAAATTTTTACTGCTCGCTAGGACTCGGGATTAGATCCAATTTTTACTTAATTTCGGTTTGTCCTCTAAGTTGTTGAGGACATTTTTTTTCACTCCACTTGCCATTCTGTTGTTCCGACTTCATTATGTTGCCTGATGTTCGATTAAATAGGACACATGATGGACAAATGAATCAACTTTAGTTCAAATTGAATGGAAAGTTTGCCACACGTATATTCATTTGTATGGTGGGATGTCTGTCTATCTGGCTGCTGTTTTTTGGGTTTTTTGGGTTTTTTTTTACCGACAACTTCAAACAAATAATTGTCGTATGTTGCGGGATGTACAGTGTGGTGTGCTTAAAGGATAAGTTAGTTCTTTAATTCCTGTATTTGACCGTATACTGTCACTTTGGTCTAGATGACCACTTTTCAATTTAGTCAGTTTCAGTGAAGTATATTTGTATGGCTAACATTTTGTACGCTCCTCAGCCAAGCTTTACCAGGGCCTTAGATTAGAAGTAAGGCTCAGTAGAAATCCCCGAAACTAATGTATTATGCGAATTTTACAAAGTTTGACTTCACACCGGTCACTAGCTTGATTATACCTATTGTCCTGTTGGTTTCTACAGAATTTCTCCTCTTCTGTCTATTCCACAAGATTGGTTAAATGAAACAACTGCTTGAACATATTTCCTTACATCGAACAGACCTAATCGTTTTTTTCAAACTAGAAGGGCACTATTAAGCTGTAGAAAATCCTTCAAGCTTTCTAGATCGTAGGTTGATTGTTTACGATAAGATGATTGGATATCTTTTATCACTGCAGTCATAGATGGACCTATTTTAATATCCTCGAGCTAGCTTTCGGTGGTCTGGTAACAATCTTGTTAGAGGATCGATTAGCTAAATTACCAATTCGTGTATCGGTGAGTCTTGCATTCGCATAATATGCACCTGCCATATAGTGTTTAGCCAACCTTTGATACTTCTTTTTTTAGTTTTAGCAACAGCGATTCAGATTCTTGCAATTTCGTTAATATCATTGCTGTTTCTTGGCATTTAACTGAGATATGTTATGTTTGTTCTCTGCAAAGCGAACAAAGGACAAACAGTACAAGACTGACGGCCTACCCGCCGAATTATTTAAGGCAGCAAGAGATGATTTGGTAGAGATGACTTCGTCGGAACCTCAGCATCGTTTGCCCGGTTCACAAGAAAGGAGATCCTCTAAACTGCGCCAGCTACAGAGGTATCTGTCTCTTAAACATCGCATATAAGATCTTCTTCACCGTATTGTGTGAGCGCCTGAAACAATTTGTCAACGATCTGATTGGGCCCTATGAGTGTGGTTTTAGGCCCAGTTAGTCCTTAATTGAACAAATATTCTCACTACGGCAGATCCTGGAGAAAACAGAAGAAGTTCAGTTCGATACATACTATCTTCCTGTCGATTTTAAAGCCTCATATGACAGCATCTACAGAGACAAGCTATACTGAGCCACGTCTAGTTTTCGCATCTCTGCCAAACGCATTCGCTTGTGCGACGGTGGAGAAAGCTCGCTGCTTCATCAAGGTCGATAAAAACTTAATCAAGACCTTTAATGTCAAAAAAGCATTTGGGTAAGGCGGCGCGCTGCCATGTGAACTTTTTAACATCATACTTGAAAGAATCGTGCAAGCCAACACAAGGTACGATCTTTCAAACGTCTGTTCAATTGCTTGCATACGCCGACGATATTGATATTATTCGTAGAACACAGCTAGTTGTCACTGGTGCGGCAAAAATGAGTCTAGCGGTAAACGAGGGAATAACAAAGTATTGCTGTCACCCAACATCGACGAATCGGCCAGAATGTTATAATCGACAGCTATAACTTAGAGTAAGTATGAGACTTTGTCTACCTCTGCTCTGTTATCACATATAAAAACGACATCTCGTCAGAAATCAAACGAAGACTAACACTTGCCAATTGCTGTTGCTTTGGGCTTAAAAGGAAACTATGTAGTAAGGCCATCTCCAGAATAACCAAGGAAACTCTATATAAGAACCTTGCAATCCCAGTCCTGCTCTATGGTTCCAAAGCATGGATCCCTAGTCGTTCTGAGAGAAAAATTCTTCGTAAGATATTTGGTCCCGTATGCGTTGACGGGACATGTAAAGCAAATAAACATCAACGCTTCAGCCAACAGAATCTTCGACTTTAATCCGGAAGGAAACGCAGTAGAGAAAGGCCGCATCTTAGGTGGCGCGCGTAAGTGAAAGGGACCTCATACAACTTGGAGCGTGCAACTGGAGGTAGTTAGCCAAAGACCGGAGAGGTTTATTGGTTTAGGCCCAGGTCTAACCCGAACTGTAGCGCCACATAAGTAAGAAAGTAGGTATGTTCTGTTTGTGTTGGCAAATTTTGTGATCTACTGGATGAAAATGGCATAGTTGATACACTTTAGCCCCGCCTGACTCGTTCATTACATTGCATACAGATCCAGGACCCCCTCAAGATTCCGGACGAACGCAGTATTTTTGAGGCAGAAATATTTGCCACTCGTAAAACTGCAAATACTGTTCTACTCATGGAACTTGATCTTTTAGAGAACTCTATCATTGTGTCGTCATACTCTAAGTGAGTATCCACTCCAGCAGAGTGGATATCTGCTGGGTACCTGGACACACAAAAGTGAAAGGGAATGAAAAAGCAGATGAGCTACATAATACATACATACATACATAATACATACGTTGACATAAATATACCAATTGAATCCCATTGAAAGCCATACAACAAACACAGATCTCAAGAAGTGACTGTCTAGGTTTAGCCAAAGTGAGTCCTGGTCTCAACAAACAAAACATCCGTATTGCTACAGGTGTCCTAACTAGCCACTATCTCATTGGCAGGATGACCAGAAGAATAGGAGCCTGTTCTCAAGATTGTTGTAGAGTTATGGGAACGAATAGAAAATAGAGGCTATCACATACCGACCGTGCGACTCCCCTAATCTCAATTTGGAGAATTTGAGGACATCAGATAGCATATATCTCATTTGTTAAAAGCTCTGCCTGGTTTTCAGGCAACATAAGCTAGATAATAATAATCAAGTAATAGACCAACACTCGTAGTCTCTCTTACCTAGTTGACGATTAACTGATTAGAATATGTAATGTAGAGCGCATGCTGGTTATCATTGGAAGTCGATGAGCCCGAATTTATTTTTACATATAACGCTGCACTGCGCTTCCCTACTATGCCACCAAACATGCCTTGCTTTACTAGTTTACGTTGATGATAATGTTCTCTTCATAATCGTAGAACCTATATGGACATTTGATCTTTCTTCCCTGTTAGGAAGTAAGCTGATTTGCAAGCATCGACGAAATGTTTTGAAGTGTTTTTCCGGATAACGAAAATTCTAAACCTCTTGCCCAGGCATTCCTCTAATTATAAATCCAAGCCCCAAGCACATACATGAATTTTTTCCAGATCAGTCCTTGCGTTAAGTAAAACCCAATTGATACAATTTACCCGGAGATGCCTACATTTTCCATTTCGAGTTTACTCCAAGTTTACTCCTATTTTGCTTAGGACAGATCATGTTCTGTTTCCGAACTCGCCAGTTTGGCAATTGCAAACTACGGCACTTTGATCTTAAAGATCTTTTGTACTATTTAGTCAGAAATGTAGTTAGGCAAGGTAGGTAGGTTTTCTACCTTCCGAATAAAGTTGATAACGCTACTAGCACAAGAATTCATTAGTTCGTTGGAGCCAAATTGTTCCCTGAAAAAAAATTGTTCGTCTAATTCCGTTGAGGGCTGGACATTCACATAGGATGTGTTCACCAGTTTTGTCTTATCCAAAACAAAGTCGACAGTCCGAATAGTCGACTAGATTCATTTTGTTGAGGTGATATCTCAAACCGTAGTTTCCTGTGAGGTAACCTACTAAGTTTTTGATGGCTAAGATGTCCTGTTTGGCCTGCCTTAAATCTGAGATCTTTTTCCAATATGTCATGCATCTCAAATGTCCCCAGCTATTAATTGCTAAATTTACTGCTGATTTACGAGTACAGCAGAAAGGTTCAGGTCCATTAAAGGGAGTTTCTGAGCCCTTTCTGGCCGGTTCTTCGGCTTTTTCATTCTTATTAATGCCCTTATTACCAGGAATCCATAACATTTTGGTTTTGTTCCTGGAGCTTAGTTTTTGAACTGTTTTGAAGCAGTTCATGACTGATTTGAAGTCAATTGTGTGTGAGCTAAGGGTATTTATAGCCGCTTGACTGGAACAGTACAGTACAGAAGTAGTATTACCAATTTTGATCGTGTCGTTTACGCTTTCATTGCTTAATTATGACAAAAGGTAGTCATCCTTATAGAAAAGCCAAAACTGAGCGTTGCCTATCAAGTTCATTGGCGATATAATTTCTCGTGATTTCACAGTGATTTCAGCCTGCCGACTGCCTTCGGAAAAGACTTGCATTCTCGAACTATCTTGAAAGTCGTGAGAGGATTCAGCAAGGCTTTAACACCAGATGGAGTGTTCTTACAGAAGTAAATGCTTCGCCTTTGAACCGATTTTCCACAATACGTTCATTGCCATCAGAACTGCGGACATATCTGTTTGGAAGACACACACAAGTTATCCAAACGAGGAGTGATGGCCAATGTTTTCGTCCTCCATAAAATCAAGAGTGCCGCATCCTTACTCGGTTTTGGAGTCAGGACCCAGTTAAATTTCTTTCTGACTCAGATTTTAACTGAAACCATACCTGCGCACAGGGAAAGTTGATTTCGAATGTTTTCGGCAACAGAACCTTGATTACTTTCACAATCACATATTGACCGCGGTCAGCATCGTTAATCAAGGTCAGATTACACATTCCATCAAAAGTAGAGTGATGGGATGAAATTCGTAGCCCTTCTTGTCGAGTGGGGTTTCAATTCGTCCCACTTAATATTAAAGCATTCGCATTGGTGGCATGTTACAATACAACCTAGTCAGACGATTAATTCTCTCAAACCCGTTCAACATAAAGGATTTCAGACTGATAGGCTTGACCTTCTGGACTAGCTTGTGGGTATCTTTCCTGGTTTTTGGTATAAAGGCTGCTCTTACAGGTTGATAGTTTCAAGCTAGCTGTTAAAATTCTCCTTGAAGGCCAACCACCAGGCGACTTGAAAATATAACAGAAAGCAACAGAGTGTTTGATGACCTCATTCATCACTTCAACCGATGACAGATACCAGTTACAAAGGGTTGTATTACTCTGCTCATTTCAAACTTCGGTGATAGAAGTTATTAGGAGTTGGTTCTGATCATATTACCCGAGAAAAGTGTCTCAAACATAGAGTGTCTGCTGTTGACTAACTTTAATATATCCATCATATGTTCTCAGCGTCCATAGTTTGGTTGATTTACTAATTTTAAAGACTTTGACCAGCCTGATGTTTCACCGAGTGTTTCGAGCCTTTATAAGAGGCACTCTCCGAGGTCCGAATTAATTTTTATATCCTTTTTGCTCGATGTGTAAAGGTTTTAGTTTTTCTCTAGATTAGTCTGACGTGGCTAGCTTAGAGGTTTTCGGGTTTCATTACGAACGAATTTGTTAAAATCACTATATACTCGTAGGTTCTGAATTTTAATTTTTAATTTGGTGGTTAGGAAATAAGGGAATGGTGGAGGGGATGAAGTCAATCAAAATCAAAAAATGGAAGGCTTGAGTAAAACTTACGGAGCATACGGGAGATTACGATACGGATTGGAAGATGCGATGGACTGGAATATAGAAGAGACGAGGACAGCGTAAATTACGAGGGAATAGAATTGTAATAGGAGAAGCACTCCACAGAACCATATTACAGTCGATGAATGCAGATAATGTCATCTACGTACCTGTGTTTTTCGAGGGTATTCAGGTTAAGAAGTTTGAGGCGGTCACGATAGTCCTCGAAGGGCAAATCGAAGAAAGCCACGTTGAATGTTCTCGATTCAGTATATATGAACTCTCTGAAAAATCGACCACATTTGGCTGGCATATTCGAGAAGGGGGCGGACAAGGATAATGTATAGTGTTTGATAAAACCAACTGAGGAGTTGGCTTTAAGGATTATCAATATGCGAACGGAAGTTTAACTTTCCTTTACCTGAGGTGCAAGTTGGCCATGCAGAAAATAAAGTCGAGGAGAAAATTTATTGGACTTACAATACGTGACAAAGTCATAGATTGACATGTGGAGACATTGAGCTCTAAGCAATTTTTTAGACACTAAGTGGAAAACCTATCGAGGTCTTCTTGAAGGAGAATAGAGTCTTGGGGTGAATGGATAGGGTGCAGGATTTATTAATCCTCTCAAGATCGTTTATAGCTAAAATGGAAAAGAGGGGACCTAGATGGGTGCCTTGTGGGGCACCAGAAGTGGCTTAACTAGTGGTTTAGAAGGCTGAACTAAATCGAACACTAAAGCAACGGCTTTCCAGATAAGAAGATTTCCATATGGGATCAAAACCGAGGGAAGATCAATTGATGTGATATATTATATCGAGGGCCTAAGCAAAATCTTGGTACAACATCGATTTCATTGCCATTTTCTAGGGCTTTAAGTGAAAAGGATACGATTTTCAACTTAGTTTGTAGTGGTATATCTACCTTTTAGAAATCCGTGCTGACTGGGTGACAAAAGGGACTTGTACTTGTGCGTATAAAATACTTTCGAACATTTTAGGTACGTGAGAAAGCTTACCAATGAGATAGTTACTACATTTTTTGATTCCTTCTTCTGAATCGGGGTTATGAAAGAGGTCTTCCAAACTTGGAGGATTGCCCTTGTGTGAAGGACAGATGAAATAGGGAAGAAAGTGGGTGCAAAAAATTGGAGGCACACACAGGCTCGGGTACAAATTAATCATTGAGATTTTGTAACTTTTCATCGATAAGTGTATGAAGGAATGAAGTATAATGGAGAAATTGGGAAGGTATAGGAAATATATGGGGTCAGGTACGAAGAATATCTGTTTAAAAAATTTGCAAAATAGTTGAAAATATTATGATGAATTGATAAACAGATTCCTGATAAGGTTGGTCTGTGATTGCTGTGTCGGGAAGGTGCTTATAGAGGTGATTATAGAGCTGGGTGAATTGGAGGTAGATTCCAGTATAGTTTGAATAGCCAGAATAGGAAGTGGTGCGAAGAAAGACTTGTTTCTTTTGTTTCGTAAAGAGCTAAGTCTTTTGTTATACCAGAGAGGGGAAGTAGATGATTTTTTGTTCCAAGAAAAGGGGATGTAAAGAGAAAATAGAATTAATTATTTCACTGTAAAGAATGGAGACAATAGAAGATGAAGATAGGCTGGTAAAATCAAAGGAAGATTCGCTAAGATATATATTGATTTTGCGAAGAAGAAAAGTGTGAAAGTTGTCGATAGTTGATAGGGTTATAGGACAAAACGTTACTGTTGAGTAATTGGTATCGCTAGTGAAAAGTGTAGTTGCCTACTGATGGAGTAAAGGACACCACTTGCTTGGAATAAGCTAAAATCTGTTATAAGATCAATTGGTAGACATTCTGTGGATAAACTAGCGTTTGACTCGGTAGAATATATTTTTCATCTTGTTTTTCTGTTCTGAGTTTAAGCAGAGCATTGATGGACTTGCCGATCACATATTTAAAACGCGTCCAATTGGTATTCCGGGGATTTTTGCTCTTCGCATTCGATTCTGAATTCGATGTATCTATGGTCTGACTTGAAAGTCGCCGATAGTACGCTCCAACCGGTAATCTCCTTAGCCTATCTGTTGGATAGTATCAAGCTGATTACTTTGTTGGTAGTATATATGGCAATATGCTCTAAACTTCGCCACTGCCTTTGGTGGTTGATCAGTACTTATGCTTTCTCCATCTAACATCAGAGATTACTATTCCTGTCGATTTTAAAACGCTCATTGAAAAAAAAAAAAAAAATCGAATTCCCATTTTTTTCACATATGAACATTCTATTGATTTTAAGAAATAGCTGGGCCTTCCTTATTTCTACGCTCCCTTTGGGCTCCCATTCACATTTATCCGTTTACTCGATTGTTAGTCTCAAAAATTGATGCTCCTGTGATTTTTCACCAGCATCGTCACGTTGCTCATGGATGTCATGTCCCTAATCCTCTTTTTCATCGTTCATTTCTTGTCAATCAAATCAAAACCAAATCTACTGTCCATTCCAATTTTGATTCTCTATTCCCTCCATTGCTTTTGCTAGTGGAGTGCTTTTGCTTCTTTCTGGCAAAATGATTTCCTGTCCCATCATTAGTCCTTTCCTGTGTCCTTTTCTTCTTTCCGTTGCTTATCGGGTGAATGCTATCTAAAGCCAGTCACCCTGGATTGTGTTAGTTTTTGTTTTTGCACTCTCCTTTCGACACTGTTTTTGGAGAGTATGGCTGTGTTTACCCCCAAGAATACCATCTTTTCACTATCTTTTCTATTATAACATCCTTTCTCTTTTTCGCAGCAACAATAACAACCAAATCGCCAAAGGACTCATCAATTATTCGCAACTTACTGAACCAGAGATACGACGAAAAAACGTCAAATTCAGTTAGACGGTCAGAATGGTATAGAGGTATAGACTTCATTTGGTCCTTCGTCAGCATGTTTCACACCAGAACTTTTCGAGCTATTTCGTGGTAGGGTTAGATTCTGCCACTGTTTTGCTGGCCACAAACCAGGAATATCTTTCAGTACTTTCTGTCCATATCCCGTATTTAGATAATTTTATTTTTTTTGTTTTGGTCAAAGACTGCGGTTACAACTCGACTATGCATCCAAAGGACCTTCGTTTCTACTCTTGGGAATAAGTGTAATATTATGACTGAAGAGGATAATGAGGAAAAGCTAAAAAAGAAAAAGAAAAAGAAAACAACAGAACAATATTCCTTCATGACACATTGAACACTTACAAACACACCCGTAGACACTCATTCCCGGGTTGAAGTTATCCCTGTTGAGATCCTTTTAATTCTTCGTCATCTGTCCATCTTCCTGTGTCGTTGTTGCTGTCGTCCATCATCATACTGTGATGGTGGTGCTGGCCATTGTTGTCACAGTGGACATCAAAAATGATGTCCGGGTTGAGACTTAATTAAATTTTCTTATCGATTTTCTTTTTTCAGTCCTCCTCTGATCCTTGTCTGTCGGTGTATACGTACATATACTCGCATAATTGTGATTGGGGATTCCTCTTTCAGTATACCGCCTCATACTTAATTTTTGTTGGTGTTTTTGTCAAAGTCATCTCATCGTCTTCTTTGGCGATTTCGCATGAACTAACATGGGACTATGGTTCCTACCCGCTCCCAAATCCCTTAGAACTTTTTTTTACCGACACACTCTTTAGCTCCTTTTGTCATTTTGTATGAGGATAAGTTGGTCTTGTGTGCTCTCATAACAACTTTGAAGCAATTGTCTGAGCGACAATTACTTCCTCGTCCTTGCTGAGAATCGTTCGTGAATTGAATGCAACTTCAATAATGATGACCAGATGGGGATAAGGGATACAAGAGAAACCAAAAAAAAAAAAAAAAAAAAAAAAAAAAAAAAAAAAAAAAAAAAAAAAAAAAAAAAAAGGAAACTATAGACCAGCCACCCAAAACCATTGTTCCGTTGCTTGCCCATCTTCTCAAACTCAACTCAACCTATATCCTTTGTCATGTTCCGTTCAATCGAAACTGTCAAACAGCAAATTTCATCCTTCAATCAAATCACGAGCACAATCCTCACGGTGATCCTTCAATTTTTCATATTTTTCAATTTTATATCAATGGACATATGGATGGATGTGTTTGTGTATACGATTGTGAGTGACAGGAGGTAAGGGAGACAAAATGGAAGGAGTAAAGTATTTCTGCAAGACATGAAAAATATTTTCAATCATTAGACTCGAAGCAGAAGTTGCAGGACCAACTGAAGTGTCCCCATCCTTCAAAATTGTGTGTAAAGGATTGACTTTCTCAAACATCTAGACACTTGTACACATATAAATACATCGTATGTTTGAAAGTGTGCACACTGTACATACTTCTCAAAAGCCAGCCACAAGGTATATGTATATACATTTGTGTCCTTTTGCGCCATTGTCAATCGGTAATCATACTCTTGAGTGCATCCCATTCCACGATAGAGTCACATCAACCCAATCGCCGGCCGCCCCCTGTTCGAATATAAAGAGGTGGACGGACACAACATCCTTTCCGGTCACATCATGGAGAAATGGAGAAATGAATTTTCTTTTTCCCTTCTGGTTGATTGAAGGATCTGAAGGAGCACAAATAAGGAAAAGGAGACCAAGGTGATGGCGTCCATAGCATGCTAGTGCTAGTGATGGTACTAGTGATGGTACTGGTGCTGCTCCAGTGGAGTTGGTATCCCTTAGGTAGCGTAAGGATTCTTCTTGACTATGACAAGTTACGTCAGCTGTCAACTCGTTCGCTTAGAGTCGTGTTGTATTTGTTCCTTTTTCTTTTCTTTTCTTTTTTGGTTGTACCCAAAGTACATACCTATCCTTTGTCCAAGGACTGCATTTGATTTTGAAGAGTTTTTTTTTTGTGCCCTTGCTCCTTCGTTCGGGGTTTTTTTCTTCTTTTTTTTTTGTCCAACAAAAATGGACGACTCTACGTTAGGGGCCTCGTGAAAGGGGTTCGTAGTACACTTGGGTATGTTCATCATGAAATTCCCAGTCGGTCAATTTCGCAAGGATAGATGGACTTTGATGTATTGCATTGAAAGAAGTTTTTTTGTTGGTTTGGACGAAGGATCAATGGTTCGGAAAGATTGCAGTAGATTTTGGGGAAAAAGTTGTGGATTCAGATGAAGTACTTTGTGGGCTTGAAGAGTTGCTCTTAAGTCAGTGGTTTCATCTTTGGGATTTGGCAGTTGGCAGACAGTTCAGGGATGAATTTCTTATTTAGTTATAGGCTTTTATTTTTATATTCTCCTAAGCTCTCGGTACTGTACACGGTTAAAGAATAATGATTTAGCTATAAAATAATATTATACATGCATTTGTATGTTTTTGCCAATGGAACATGTGCAATAGCCGATTTTATTAAACAGAATCAAAATAGTGGAGTGGGCCTGATCTAGGCAATACGTCCAAATAACTTCCGATTCCAGTGCTCGTCACCTCTTATTTGAAAACATGGTACCTTCAGACTGAATGTTTTTTTTTATCTTATTATAAGCGCGCCCTTAAGAGTTCTTGTAATTTTTGAATATATTTATGGTCTTTCCAATGTAGGTTGTCATTGACAGACCTTGTACAAATTTCTTTTAACGAAATTTCTCAGTATTTCAAGGAAAGATAAGTAGGCTTCAGTGATTAATGCCACCAGTACCAGGACCCAGCATGTAAACGCCGAGTGTATTTAACCTAATGCAAGCATAAAAGTGTAGAGCACCGTCAAGGCGTGAAACCAAACTGTAAATGGCGACCCTTACCGAGGACGCAAGCATAATAGACGTAGGTTCGGGTCCAGAAAAACTTTACTCGGAGCCTTGCCTAGCAAGTTCATCGGCGATTTCGTTTCTCGTGATCCCGTTGTAACCTGGGACTGCGTTCAGTGAACGCTTGCATTCTTGAACTAGCTTGGAAATTGTTAGCTGTAAGCGCAGCTTGGCTGTAACTCCAGGTGCAAATGCGTCGTCTTCTCTACGGCTTCTTGACAATATAGTTCCTTGCCATCAGGATTGCGTGTAGTTCCTTTTGAACGACAGACCTAATGAGGAGTGAAATCCAACGTTGTCGTTCTCTAGAAATACACCAGCAACGCATCCTAGATGGGTTTTGGAGCTAACTGGGAAGCTCCGACTTCATTCCTTTCCCGGCTCAGATTCTGTTCCCGACCATTCTAGGGCACAGTGAAAGTCGATTTCGAAAGTTTTCCGAAGCAGAGTCATGAGAGAGTCGGCGCACATGTCATCAAAGCTACAGTGCGTGCCCACCGATGGGCCTAGAGCAAGAGCTGGGGTGTTAGACAGACCGTTTCGCTAGCGCTTGATCCACTAGACTACCGATGTATAAGATATAATTGGCCTTATCATAGCCACGTCTTGCCGATAGCTCCTTGATACTATCAAAAGGTGCTGTCGGACCTTAGAGGCTTTCGACGAAACGTGTTTAGTATATAGAAGTTTGCAATGAGAACAATCTCAGTTTTGAGAGTATTGACTGAGAGCTCACTTCTAGTGTACTAATCGTCGATCAAGTGTAGGGCTGTTTCCGCTTCACAGCAGACAGACATCAACCGCGTATGCTTATGAGTAGACCTCAGAACTATGCACCATAGTAGTTAAGACAGAACGCCGCCGTGTGGACACCCCTTGTTTACCCCTATCATCACATATTGGCCGCAGTCTGCATCCACAATCAGTGTTCTATTCATCAGCATTTCTTTGATTCACAGTGATTCCTCTGTGCTGTGTTCCTTAGCTGAGCTATGTCTATGACATATATTGTGGCTATCAGATTTTGAAGCACTCTCTCACAGCATCTTCTGTATTGCTAGGTATGCCGAATCGCATACAGAGGATGCATTCGCAAATCAGTTTTGTAAACATGGAGCTCGAACATTCTCTCCAGGCTCTTCAACGTGAAATCAGACTAATAGGTCGGAAGCTCTTGGCGAGCTTGCAGTCCTCTTTTCCACTATCGGCATAAATTCTACATTCATAGATCGCCAGAGTTGCGGTATGTATAACCATTGCACGTTGTACAATATTGTGAATTTCTTTTGGTAAAATCCACTCTGGTAATTTGTTTAGGGTTAACGTTAAGGTTTACTTTTTTTCACCATTGAATTGCAAGCATGTTGGTTTCCGACTATTTTCTCGTAATATTGCCTGTTCCTATGTTTTGGGTTCGCGTTCATATCTGGGAGTGATCGAGTGTCAAGAAAGCAGCCCATCCCTGTCCTTTATCTCTAAGTAATTTTTCTGGACTTTAAGCTATTCTAGGTAAAAACCTTATTATCCAAGCAACTTGGAATGCATATCCTCCAAATCGTTACTTGCCACCTACATTTGCTTTCTCGAAATAGTTCCTTTGCACCTATCCAGTCCTAGACTTAAGAATCTCTTCTCGAGAGAATCTTTTAAGGAAATCAGAAATATATAAGAGAATAAGGAGAAGTAAAAGAAGAAGGGTTAAAGTTTCAGCGTCTCAAGACCATTTTCTGCAAAGGCATTTTCCACGATTTTCTCCGAATCTTCCCCATCCTTCATTCCGTTTCGCTCTGTCTGTTATTTTCTTATTTCAGTTCTTAATTTAGCGAGTGTTCACCACTAAATGACAATAACACTTTCCGATTCTACTTCCTCGTTCGTCAGCAAAGACAAAAAAAAAAAGAATTCACCCTGTCAACGTCGTAATGACGTTTTCATGTTCCAGAGCGAACGTTTCTCCTCCGTCTTATGTCATCTGTCAACGATCGAAATTGATTTGTTCCTTATGCAGTCATCATCAACATCTACAGCGTTGTTTGTTTCCATGTAAAATTCCATGAGCCTTTCCACTTACATCAGGAACACACAACGAGATAAAAACGAAAATGCAAACTGCAACGCACTGTTGCCATTTGAAGCACGATCACTTTGACACTTCATCTGAGAGTTTCTTCTGACTTTTAAACATACGAGTAAACTTTGCAAAACTCCTACTCATGCATGTTATCTTGTATATGACCAATGATGAATCGCTTGCATGTGACATTTGTGCGCGGTAACAATGACAAATTTATTGGAGGTCTCCTCGAAACTGACACCTTGGTAATAATGTCAAACGAAATGCCTTCTTCGTTTGCGAGCAATATTTGTCGCTGCGACTGTTGTAATCGTACCTTTTGCGGATTTAAATTCACCTCGAAGAATGAATAATAAACGGGATAACATGACTTTGAGGAGCTAAAGATTTATCGATCACTTGAATGGAATTTTTTAAATGTCAAGGCTTTGAAGAAGTGCCACAAGATTGCCACTTACCACCTAAACTTTTTGATATTTGAATCATTTTTTTTATCTTTGAGATAAACATACATACAGAGGATAACTTTCAAAGCTTCTTGGGGTAACTTACAAATATCACTTCGACCACAAAATATTTTATCAGTGTTAAACAAGATTAATTATGTACTACATCTACATTCAGCTCAAAGAAATCGTAGTTGCTTTTATCCCTTCGTGTGATTAAGTGACATAAGATGAAAAATCTTTCATTCAAGAGACTCATATAACAGCTCATCCTTTCTGCTTTTCACCGAAGGCTCTTCACGATAAAATATTTTTACGAACGTCCTCTTATGTTAGCTAAACTTCTTTGGAGAGATGGATGGTGATATCTTTGAGCACTAGATGAGTCAGACCAAATAGCTTCTTCCTTCTCGTAAGGAGAATAACCTCAGTTTTGAGGGGATTGACTGAAAGCCCGTACCAGTAGTCGATCACATACAGGGCTGCCTGCGCCTTAGAGCATACAGAAGTTAGATGCGATCTAACAGACATCCTTCATGTCGAGTGCATCACCGATAGAGGATGCATTCGCAAGGCGGTTTTGCGCACATGGATCTCGTTGTTTTTCTGCGTGAATGAAGTCAGACTTATAGGTCTGAAACTCGTCCTCCTTTCCGATTTTCAGTATAAAGACCACTCTCACTATTCGTCAGGGTACCGGTATGTATGACAGCTCCAGGCTTTCAGTGAAAGTTCTCTTCAAAGTTGCCAGCAGCTGGTGGCGATTTGATGCCATCAATAGAAGCAACAGCATATTTAATGAACTCATATTTATAGGAGCTAGTTGTGAGCTGGTTCCGATTTGGTTACCTTGGAAGCGAGACTCAATATGTGACAGAGAGCCTCTGTTTCCGACTTAGTATAGGTATCATCACATTTTTTACGTGGTTCGAGTCTGGTTAATTCCCATTTTGAAGAATTTGACCAGCCTACTGGTTTCACAGATAGTTTCGATCTTTTTGCAAAAAATCTTGCAAGAGGCACTCTACGAAATCCGATTAAGCGTCTTATATTCTTAAGTTTCGGTCTGTAAAGATTCTTATCTTCCTTCAAATTAGTCTTAAGGGGCCTGTTTAGAAGTTTTCTGGATTCTTTATGACGACACTGCAGGTCTGCGTTCCACCAAGTAACGGGCGATCTGCGAAATTGCTTACTAGCTAGACTCGCTATTCCGAAACACTTGGTGAGTTCTGAACGGCTTCCTCTAGCTTTTGTTTCGTCCTAAGCTTAGAGTAGCATTATTGTACTTCTCGAGCTCCTCCTTAAATCGTGTCCATTTGGTTTTAAGTGGATACTTCCTCTTCAACAAAGTCGAGACCTCGCATCCGATTCGGAATTCGATGTATCTATGGTCTGACATGAAGGTCTCCGATAGTACTTTCCAGCCAGTAATCTCTTTAGCATACCTGTTGGATAAAATTGATTGACAGAAAGGTCAGACTATAGTATGAAATCAACGAGATGATTACCTTTCGCTTTGCATTTGCTACTGCCTCAAAAAACGTTCTGAGCATTAGCATCGCAGCATGATAAGTCTCATCTTCCTGGAATTACAATATTTAATGAGTTCTGCTACAGCCCCCGGTGTTGGCGGCAGAAACGAACCATAGGGAATATAAGCAGATGCAACGACAAATTTGTTCCACCCCCCCTTCGTTTCGCAGCTTATGTCTGCAGCCTATAAATCCTGGTTACACAAGTTAAGATAACGAGAGCAAGTTCGTCACATAAAGATAAGCCTTCGGGATTTCCGTGTACTCGTCATAAAATGGTGTGAAAGCCCTTTAACATAGGAGACCACAGATGCGTTTATTCCACATCCATCGTTCCTATAAAAATATAGACCATACTGACCGTTGGAATTAATAAAAAAAAAACCATGTTATGCCATGACCCTGTCTTTACTTAAGACATTTTGACTATTAGTCGGGCTATAACCGAAAAGTGTCTAATATCCGCAATTGCACCTCTGAGATATGCATGTTTACTCTATTAGAGAGGTATCTTCCATCTGCGTTTGGCAGGCATACGAAAGCTTTTCTAACGTAGACTGAAATCTAATGACCCCAGAAACGCATTCCGGCCGAAACTATTCCTGGGCGCATGGATTTCATAACTGATTTCGTATTTCCACAGGGGTTCTGGTGGCATTGTACTAGATGGCAGTCCATGCGACCAGAGGCAAAAGGCAATCGGGGAGCAACATCATCAAAGCTCCAGAAAACTTTCTTTTAAACAGAAGATCACTTTAAGATTGCAGTCCCTGATATTTATATCAAGGGGAGTGAGATTTGTCATTGCATCTAGAACAGTGTCTATTTGGAGTGTTTTGAAAGTAGCAGTGACATGTTTTCGAAAAAGCTTGTGCCACTAGATAACCGAAAACTGAAATCTTCTTTTCACTGATAGAAAACCAACAACATCTCGGAGATTGTCTACTCGATGTCCAAAGAAGTTGCTATATGGGTTGAAACCCATATAGCTTTAGAGGGTCTAATAGCAGACAGTTGGTAGGTATATCCTATCTCTGCATGCAACCTGTAGTTATCATCCGCAGTCAGGTTCCTACTCACCTTGATGAGTAAGGTTTCTAGCACTCGCGCCTTCGACAGCACTTGCTTTTTATATACCCCATGCGTATTTACGTCTTCTTCTCCTTTCTATATGACACTAAGACGGTTTTCCTTCATAATGTGCCTTTCTGGAGCTCCTTCAGTTTTTCCAGTTTTCTGGGAGGAACCGTCAAATACATCTCTGTATACTCTGACTAAACACCGAATTTGATCGTTCGCGCCCAAACTTTCGAACGCGCCGTAGTAAGAGAGATGCAAGACTCATCGGAGTTGAAAGATTTGATAACTCCTGTGTCAGGTCTAAATCGGCCTGTTGTTTCTGTAAAATGTTGGTTAGGGTCTCGGTTTAATCATTTAATCTCAAGGGTAAGCAATGGATTATCCTTATGAATAGTTGTTTATTCTTTGTTTTTGTTCCCTAGCGTATAGATTCGCTTTTTTTTGCAGCAGAATTGCTCCTGGCGTAGACCTCGTGCCTTTCGCCGACTCGAAACCACCATAAATTGTAATTGTATCGAATGTAGCGTCGTTTGAAGGACTTTGATAACTTGGTGACACTTTATTAGTTATTATCAGATAGAACAGAGTTACTTCAATATTACACAATTGTCTTAGTTCTGGACCCCTTTAGCTAACTTACAATCAATCTTTCCATATATCTTATTCAATATCTTTTCATGGAAAATACCCTTTGGCAGACTTTACAATAACTTCAATCTGGAATCTGCCCCCTTTCAAACCAAACAAAAATTCCATTACATCCCCTGAGTCTGTAGCACCCCATAACCATCCTTTAGTGCTAGTAATCTTACAACATTAAGGAGCAACCACAATTTAATGGCGAGAAATTAAAGGAAATCACGTTTTGTGCAATTCAGATGCGATTTACAGCTATTCACCCAAACCAACAGAGCTAAAGAGGGATTTCGCGCCCTCTCCCCCAAAACAACACCAGCTACGACAACGAGGATGCCTGTTGCACTATGTAGACAACACTTTTACGTTCCAACATTGAGCACCAGAGCAGCATTGTTGGTCAATAGAATTCCACTGGGATTGGTGATAGTGTTGCTGCCGCTGCTGCTGCTTGTGCTAGTGCTAGTTAACCTGGCTATAGCCGCAGGCCTTTATTGAGTCTCAAAATTAAATTATCGAAGATAATTGAGCGATCAATAATCTGGGCGCGGAATATGGGTACGGATATTCGTAGATACGAATACTACTACTTCGAGTACTAGGAATACTCTGGGTACTTTTCGGTTTTTTGTTTTTTATCGTTGTTGCTGCAGTTGAATTCGAAGCTGGAGGAGATTACTGGCCAAGTTGACTTAGAAGGGGTCCTGTTGCACAGCCATTTGTTGTTTGTTATTGATGCTGTAAATTGATTTGATGGAGTGGCATGTTTGCACAATTAATTACACATTCTCCTAGGCGTTGCATATGAAAATCTTTTGCGCCATAAACATGAAATTCATGTGTTTCTTTCGAGAAAATATAGAATGCCATAGAGTTGAATTGGATGCAATTGAGCGTGTAATCAAAACGAAAGAGAAATTGATTGTTTCAATTATGTGTTGGAAGTTTAAGGTTGATTATTTCTACTCTCAGGTGTAGCTTAGAAGGAAAGGAAAATGACATCACTTGTTTATGTAACAAGTAGTCATGTTTAACAATGTTTTCCGGCATCGTTGCTTATACCATTCAGTTCATTGTTTGTGGTCTCTAACATCCTGTGTTAAGCTGATATAACCGCAGTAAAACTAAAAATCTGCTAAATCTACAAAATCTGCTACTAGGATTGCTATCGCGCGCAGTGATTATTTTGATGTGGATTTGTCACTGAAAGCAGGGTTACGGATATGATGGCAATCCCCATCGAGACAAAATTCGCTAAATGTAAATCTTATATGCTCCCATACCACAACTGAGGAGAGGGAAGACGGTAGCAATCAGAAGATTTGACGATCTCCGACAGCAAACCTTTATCAATGTCCCAATCCCAACTGACTTTGGTGAGTATGTATAGCCTTCGTGACACCACATCTGGAAAAAAAAGGGGTTAATTGATTTCATAAGTGAACCGAACATAATTGTAGGAAGTACATAACTGCAATATCCTGGGTTCCATAAGAATACATGTCCGCCTCCTTATCAAGACGCGACGTGAATCATCGGGATGATATTGTAAGACGGATTGACGTCGGATGGCTACATTCATAAAACACTATCCGAGCTTTGCCGAGGGATTTAGTGAAGGCAGTAGGCAGCGATCCTGTCAGAATGCAGGCAGAAAAGTTGTCTCTGATGTGCCAAGTGGCACATGGCAACAAACAAGGTCGAGAAGTGAGATAAAAGCTGCTGTTGACACATACTATTCGTAGAAGAGCAGCAAACCCTCAGAGTTTTGAAAAGAGTACGCAACGCAGGACTATTCTATGTGTACAACCAACCTTGGGGGGGGAACCGCCAACTGAAAAGAGAAAAACATTCGGCACTTTAAGGGACAGGCAAGACTATTCCGACCTACTTAATCAAATCTGGCGGACGCGTTTAACTAACGTGGAAGACAGCTTATTTAGAACAAGGGAGCTTGGCTACTGCCTTCTAGATTTTTTCATTCCAAGTATATCTCTTAGAAGACCTAGCAGTTAAGGATAATTGATAGGGGCTTTGTTAATAACAAGAGAAGATGCAGCGCCGAACATTGCAGGAAAATATCGAAAATTAATAAAGTAAATGGCAGGTGCTGACATAATACAGGTAAAACTCGAGAAGATTTCAGAAGGGGTAACAATTCAAGTACTTATGAATGCATGTAAATAAGAATACTTTCGCGAAGACCTTCCACCTTTGATAGAAATGTGACTTAACATAAGAACGACACTCATAGATAGCATTCCTAAGACTCAGGTTACAATAGAATGAATCTTACTATGCTCTAAAGTGGCTAAAGTGGAACTAAAGTTCGGGTAAACCTGGGCCTCACTTTACAAGCCACCCCAGTTAGTACTGTTTTAAGCTAACTGCACTCAGTTTTGCACTCCAAGACGGTTGAGGTTCCCTTCTCCTTGCGCACGCAAACAAATGTGAGATCTTCCTCTACTCCGCTATTCTTCCATGTTGAATGCATTGGTGTCTATTCGCTCTACATTTCTTAGCCATCTCAAGAGACTGGTGTGTAATTTTCTGACCAGATCGATACCATTGTACAGCTCGTATAGTTCGTCGTTGAATTTTTTTCTCTAAAGCCCGTCAATGCAAATTTTTCTATCGAAACAACTGAAGAACCGCTTTTGATACGACTATGCTTCGTTGCCGGCCTTTATGAAGCAGCGAGCGTTCTCAAGCGTAATTCTGAGTTTGGTAAAAGTGCCAAACCTAGACATGGCCATATATATAACATATTGTCTCCATAAATGCTGTCATATGCGGTTTTAAAGTCAGTGAAAAGGTGATGGGTATCGATCTGATAGGGACCAATCAGGGTGGTCCAGTTGATTTGTTGGTTTTTGGCTTAGATATTGCTATCTCTACTTCATTTTAGTCAGGTGAATGGAAGTTTTAGTTATCGTCGTCAAAGTTGAATGGTCTATTCTACATGACAACGGTATGTTGGGGTCCTTCGTTGTTATACAGTCTGCAGAAAAAGTTTCTCCATATTCTTAGCACAGACCGTGACTCTACTACAACGTTTTCTTCTTTATCTCTGCAGACTTGTATACGGTGAAACTGTTAGTAAAACTTCCGTACGTTATTCCTAGAGCACAATCTCCCAATAACTTCGATCGCGCGCTTCTTGTGCTCTTCTTTTCTTCTGGAGAAGCCAATAATCTTTCAGCGTCTTCTGCTCATAATGCTCACGAGCGGCTATCGTCCTTCGTTGCAGCTTCGCTTTGTACGCTTCTGTTTAGCTGATTTAGGATTTCTTGGTGGTATTCGGGTGAAGCACAGCACATCAGTTCAGCATCTTTGATGGCACGTTGTAAGCGTTATCACTGGTTTTTGGTACTTCGTTGTAGTTGTGGAAAGATTTCACACGTAGTTCTGGATTGCTACGTTAAATCTTCTCACAGTAATTCTTCTTTGTTGCGACGCTTGGCAAATCTGCATCAAGGTGCGAACTTGACTGCAACAAGGTGTTGATTCGATTCAGTGTTGGCTGGAGGCATGCCTTACATCTATCGAAAAATGATCAATCTGATTTAGCATTTTATATTCCGGGAACCGTCAAGTCCCCTTGTGTATATTAAGATGACTAAAACGTATGCTTGCCATAGTAATATTTCGTCCCACCGCGAAGTCCGTTGCCATACGTGATGCCCTGAAGGCTATGCTTACCAAATGTTAATAAGTCTTGACTAGAAGCTCGTAACAATATTCGTCGAAAACCTTAAAGGCCCTTATGGGCTTTTGGTAAATAAGTTTTCGACAAGACGTAGGGTGACCATAATTTTATGCCATGCGCAGATTGTCTGGTGGAGCAAAATTGAAAGTAGAACGTCACTGCTTATTTTACCAGATTCCAAAGGACGGTGTGTCTCGTCTACATGGGGGCTTCCTCTAGCACGCTTGACTCTGGCTTAAACGCACTTTCCTTCCTTTGGTGTTCATAACACCGGCTGCACTCCAAAATTCATTTTCCGTTTTAAATAAAAAAAGCGCCGACTGTCTTTTGATTCTGGTTTATGGACAAGCCATCTCATCCAATGACTCCAGAGTTCCTGTTGATGCAAAAATACGAAATGGACCTTATCTGTGTCCACTAAGAATCTGATTCAAGACAGAAAGGAAATCGAGTCTAACATCGATGGCTCTAAAATCGATTAAGTATGCGGCGATGATGTATTTCTGGACTAAGACAACTTTAGACTTCTCTTCTTATTAAGAAAATCTGTGTCTGTCCTCCAAGCGAATTTACATATATATGCATGTATATGCATTCCTGGTGGTAATGAACGGCTCGTAGATTGTGAAGAATTTTTGGAGAGGAAGAAATATCTGCTTCTATAGTGACGGCCAGGCTATACTGAAAGCTTTCCTAAGCCCTTTAATAAGATGAAAGTAACTCGTATTCATAGGCAAACTTCTGGAGACTTTAACCAAGGAGTGAGGTCAATGACTGTTTCTGGGATTGGCAGTGAACGAAAACTGTTTGTATTGTATGTTAGATGTCAGCACCTTGCTTCTTATGTAATCGGCTGTGTACCATTTCATGCAGTATATAAGAATACCTTCGAGTTCTACACTCATTAATGTAGAAAAACAGTGAGCCATGCCTTTTTCACAAGTCTGTCACAAGTTTATATTTGTTAAAAAACTCATATGGCTATTTGGGTAGTGCTGACCCCAATTCACAATCTCATTCTTCATAACTACGTTACTTTCTCAGACGTTTTTAGTTGGACTAACCAAAAGTCCCATAATTCACTGGGTACTAACAAGCTACCTTATTACAAACGACAGAAACGATAATCCAAAATCCATGTCACTCCGCTATACCTTAGATATTACGACCGAATGCTGTACTACTGCTTCTCCAGGAGAACCCCTATAATCGTAAGCATGCATAAGAGTAACAAATCATCGCCTTTTCTTGCAAAGTAGCCTATGCCTCATTTAATGAGAATAAATTGAGACACCTACCTATTGTTCCAATAAACACCACCGCGCACTCTTCTCTTTCCAGTTTCGGCCAACATAACACTACTGATCACCAGTTAAACCACTAGCTCCAGTACTATGTATATGCGCACACACATTACATTCTACTTATATTGTGATCTAGAGTCAGACGTAGAACCCGCACATATTACACAGCTTCCTAAGAAGCACTCTTCTCTAGCATTCAGGTTCAGATCCAGGTCCAGGCCCACAACTTCTATGCAAATATTTTCTTTAGCTCACCACGTGTATAGTCGCAGTCATATGCCAGCGTCGTCGTTGTTGTCGCGGTTTGAGATTCCTTGTTCCGCATGTAATGCGTTTAGTGCACGTCAGTTTTAAGCGCGCCACGAGAAATCACCGTGTGCATGCAAGAAACTCTAGTCACAACCGCCAACTCCTGGCAATGCGCTGACAGCGAAAAAAAAAAGGAGATCGGATCGGATTCGCGCGGTTCCAATCGTACGAGGGTGCTCGTACAAATGCTCGTATAGTGCAAATGCTTTACTGTGATCTGTACCTCGTTAGCTAGCTGGTGGAAGCCACTGATATCGGCTGGAAATCATACACAGCAAGTGGTCCGTGGTAGGATTATTAGCCGGCATTGTGTGCCGTCTGGAGTTGGTAGTTTTTGGTTTACCATTTCAGGACAAACAATTTTCCAATAACTCAGCAGCAGATGGTTTGGTTGGTTAGATGGTTGGATGGTTGGTATTCGTATATCTAAGTGTTGCAGTGTAAGCTTTAGAAGCCACCGCCACTGTAATGGAATAGAATTGGTAGCCTTGGTAGCTATGGCACTGTCGCCAAAGTGCGTGTTGCATGCTGCGTGCATCATGTTCACTAGGTGCACTATGGAAAGTGCGTGTAGGAGGTTGGTGTAGTGGCGGCCTATTGGAAGTGCCTTGTGTGCTTGTTAAAGTGTTGCACTGCTGTCATTGTTTACCGAGTTAATGTAGATGAATGGGTCAATCAGAAAGAGAGGGGAGATACAGATTCGGATTTTGCAAAGGGGATAAGTAAAATTCGTAATTGGTCTCTCGTATTCCAACAGATGAAGATGCATTCCATCTGTCAGCTATAATCGGCTGTGATCAGCAAAACTTACTCCATTACGATGTTGAAACCAAAGTCTTTCACATACTCGTACACCACGTGACATTATGCCGTCAAGTTTGGTGAACTTCTTGTGACATTAATCGTGTTCAAAATGTTGACAAATCTCTTGGCCATCTTTTGCCCATCTCTGAATTGTGCTAGTTTGCTTTTAGAGCTCAGTGTCAGTGTCCATGTAGAGCTTTATCTCATTTCATCCGTCATCTATCCAATAGTCCATCCGTCTACACAAATGAACAACAGAGGCGGCACTAGAAAAGTTGTAGTTACCAGTGACTAGTCACTAGTTAGTAGTTACCCACCAGTCACCATTCCATTCACGTCAACTTAAACTATAAGTTTGCCCTATGACAAAATCCTTAAATCTCCGTCATCGTCAAGCCACACACCCTCAAGAACTTACCACCAGTGGGTTACGTATATGCGAGCATAGCTACATGTGCTGTGTGTCGGAATGGAGTGCAACCAAAATTCAGACGAAATGAAGGCAAACTTTCTGCTTTACCAGGAAAAGCGATGTTTATTCCAAATGCACACATTCATACGAATCGGTGTGGGTAAGTGTGAGGTTGTTCAAGAAGGAGTTCTTCAAGGATAAGCTGGATTCAGGATAATCACATAAATACATAGTTGTTGTGCACTCGCTGTCACTTTATCTGTGCATCTTCACCCAGGCAGGCATCATTATCATCACCAAGGGGATTGTAGCTGGAACTGGGAATTGGAATGGGAATTAGATGAGGGGTTCACATTTGAAGGAGCTGTATCAACGTCAGCACCGATCTCGTCCTATTCGTCGTCATCATCATTCTCAGCAATAACAACAGGAGCAACAACAGCAACAGCAACAGCAGCAGTATCGTCATCATCATCCTTCAACGATGTTGATTTCTGGGTTATGATACATATCCTCATGCTCCTCCATACACAATCACTTCCATCGCACATCTTTGTCGTCGTCGTTGTTGTCGTCGTCATCATCGTCTTCGTTGTCATTGCCGTTGCCATTGTCGTTCTCGTCGTCATCGTTCATATTTTAGTCCTTCTTGGAGAGCTATATGTGGATACAAGCCTGAAGACGACGACCGACAACGGCCACGACGAATATGCGGGAAGCTTTAATGTCCTGAAATTCTTGAGTGATATGAAATGATATGACTTGAGATGAGAAGATGATGATGTTGATATGCTTCATGCATGCATAGTCACACTGTCGAGCGAGACGAGCAACGGTTGGGTGACGCGAAAGATGCTTATGCTTAAGACAGAATATGATGGTTAGGATGGTGGGGTTGGCGCGGCGGCGAAATTGCAGATGCAGTTTGGAGACGACAACGAGTAAGTATACAACTATTCTCTGGACGAGAATGATACTGCGATACAGCACAACGGCGACAATGACGAGGATGATGGCGATGGTGATGATGATGCGCGTATCATGTACGAGTATCAGGGCTTCTTTTTTCTGCGTTTTATTTATTTTTTTTTTTATTTTCCCATTTTGCAATAGCTGCTGTTCCTGAATGCCTTGCCTAATGCTCTACTCCTCTTCTGGGTCTTGGTGCTGGTGATGATTTGCCACTGAGAGGAACTATCATGCATGAAATGCATCAGGGATATGGCATATCTTAGATGATAGCAATGATGACAGCAATGAAGATGACGACATTGATGGTAGTGATGGAGCAAAATGCGATTTTTAAATTGGCCATGTGCCTAATAATTCTTCAAACTTGTTGCTGTGGGTGGTTATATATTCCAGAAATATATTTTCGAATATGTAATTCAATTTGTGACTTAATTTCATCAGAATGAATCAGAAATTCATCAGGCGTATTGCAATTTGTTCAAATATTAGTATGAAAGTACATACCAGGTCCGAGATTTTAACAGTTGAGCTGATAAATTGCAAAAACATGTGGCCATTGGTACTTGGTAAATTGTAAGTCTGGCCATTTTAAAAGCTTGTTAGATTTTCTAAGCTGAGTATGCCAATGTTTACACATGCAAATGGTAACAAATATACCAATCTTTAGAGACCCCATAAGAGATACGTCCAAGAAACTCATATAATGGGTTTGCCATTGAATTGTTCATCATCTGCTCGATTCCATTAGGAGCGAAGCAGTGAAGTGATACTTTGATAGTACGGCGATGATCGCTGTTGTTATCTTAAAAACTTAAAAGTCGTCGTGCTGTGTAATCAGACATAACAGAAATCTTACTGCGAGAACTATAGGGGTATAGTTAGGATCACCACTAATGATCAGTACGCCCAATTTGTCTGGAGATATTGACTCTATTTCGACAAATGGGAAGAAATTTGTCATACGCGGCCTTGGTAATCGTCGAATCTGAGTCTAGCAGTTGGCAATCAAATTAAATGTTAACAAGGTCTCTTTGCCTACAAATATAATATAAGATCAGAAGAAGGCATCGAGAATCTGGCATTACTTCTGTTGATGAACAAAAATGGCTAGTCGAGCAGCACCAGGAAAAACCTGCCAATGACTCCTACTCTGTCAAGGTACAATAAGAAGCCAGGCGGAGAAGAAACGTAATATAGTCTTAATGCTAATTTTGAGAATAGCACAGATCAATGTGCATATTTAGGGATTCCAAGCGCTACAGTCAATTCAAATGACGCAGAAAATGAAAAGAATCTACGAAGAGATGTAAACAGCTTCATGTCCCACAAATCTGCAGGTCATACTTATTTTCATTTTTATTGAGTTTCATTGACGTGGTCGTAGTTCCCTGCAAGCCATCCCTAAAGTTCTGGATTCCTAGTTGACTGTCCTTCTCTATCTCTGCTCTTGAAAGGCAACTTATCTACCTACAGGGAGTAGTAAGTGGGTGCTTTTAAATTGTTTCTTCATTCCGCATTGTGTGACCAATCTATTGACCCTTTCTTTTCTAAATTTTGAGAAATATTTGTTTTAGGTTCTTTTGTTGCTCGACAAGATATTTCTAGACTTACAAATATCCATAACCACAGACCACTGGCCTTTAGGGGATCATGCAGTCAATTTAGGTACAACTTGCGTTGCAAGAGTTCAGCTCTAACGAGTACCATCGCCTTAGATATATTTACACCTTTTCAATGATATGGAAGAGTTATCTAGCAAAAGGATTGAAGAGTTAAGTCTTCTATCTATCTATCTATCTTCCCCTCTAAGCTATCCAAGAAAACAATCATTAACTCTGGTAGCAGAACGGCACAAGCGCTAATTGTGTATTTCTCCTAAAAACCGTCAATTCTACCTACTGGCGATCTTCTATTCGGCCTCCGCGTTCCTTATATGCCATCATGAAATGTATTCCACAAAATTGACCCTGGAAATCTACTTCCATAATGTTGTACTTTTTTTGGCCTTTCGACTATAATTATCAGTTCAGCGCCATGTAACTCCAGTTGATTGAAGTTGTACTTGAAATTTTAACATCAAATGTTCCTTCCGCACAATATTCGCTTGCCCGATCGATACATCATTACACCGCACGTATCCCATTAGACAGGTGACCAAATTTTTCAAATTTACAACGAATGACGATGCAATTGATATATAGTACCTACTGTGACGACAGCACTCCTCTCTTTTGGAATCTCCCGTCATTTTCAGCGTATTTGTCTGGTCCCTATTACAAAAAAGAATTTACAAAAGCCTGATGATTTAATTGAAATCTAACACAGATGACGCATGCAAATGCCATTCGCTGACACATCCTTCTGCACTTTAGACAGCATTAGTTATAGTTAGCTCTGCTCCATTTCCTTCACATACTCTGTGTAGTAAACAACAAATCACTCAAACATCTCACGAATTAAGCCATCGTTTTCTTCTTCGTCATCGTTGGTAAACACCGAAAATGCAAACAAAACAAAAAAAGACGTAAAGATCCAAATTGACAGATCAGCTATCTCGTGCTAAATTACAACGGACAGCATCATCCTCATCATCAGTCAGCAGCAGTGGCATCATCAGCTTCCACGTATTCGCATCTATCATAGTATCTTTTGCTTGTATTTCCCTTTTAATCAGACCAAACGTGTTGCCATGGGTGTCTTGTGTGTATGGGTACTTGTATTTGTGTAAAAATAGTTTCCGATGTGGAAATGTCATTTCGAATGATAGAAGCTCAAGTGAGTCTCTGACCTTTTGTTAAGAAAAAGGAGACGAAACTTCTATTTATAGTTTGAGCAACAAATCATCTTTTACCCATCCATCTGTCCATTTCGTGTCCCGTCTGATACAACAAATTATGAGATGAACGGATCTTCTTCCTCTGCGTTTCCTCGATCCTCCCCTTTCTTCAAACGGCCTAAAAATCACCCAAAGTAGGCTTGAGGGTAAGAAGAACAAGGAAAGTGCCCCATAAATCGCTCATCCAAGGCGAATATGAATTGGTTGGTTGGTTTTTGGCGAGAAGGGGGCTGGCGCGCTAGCTATAACCATGAGATACAAGTAATTCCTACACCTCCTTCTCATCATCATTTTAGTACAGTATTAGCCGATGTGCGATGTTCTTCTCCCCTCCTTCTTCGTCTTCAAGGGGTTTTCTACCGTTTTCATAGGAAAATTATGTGTTGTGAGTGTGTGCGGATGTGTTGTTGGAGATGGAATGTCTACAAATCATTCAGCTGACTGCATAAATCACACTCGCATTTGACACTTTTAGGATTCCTTCGACGATATCGATATTGAATCTTAGCTTTAGGGGTGATAAGAGAACGGGGATGACTAGGGACAGCACCACCAAGTGATGATAGTGCGTTTATGGGTTAAACATGTTCGCATGTTACTCCAGCAAGCAAAATTTAATTAAACGCCGACAGACGGTTGATAAAAATTATAAAAATAAACAAACTGAACCAAAAAAAAAAAAAAAAAAACTTCATACAACAAAGTTAGAAAAGTTGAAATACATTTTGTGGAGCACGTATCTGAGTAGTATCTCCGGCAAGCCAAATAAGCTATTGTCAGTTGTTAGTTGTAGGTTTGAGCTCGTTCATTTGGGTGTCTTCTATTCCTCTCCCCAGAATTCGAACTGATGGAAAGGGAAGCTGCTTAAGGGGCGTCTGTCTATGCAGCGAACTGATCTGGGTATCTGGTAAGTGTATTCGGATCGTAGATGGGTAATAAATCTATCAAAAGGTGATTTTAATGGGTTCACTGTTTTGCGTCATGGAGTAGCTATGGCAGTGACTGGAGCAGCGACAGACAACAGCCCCACCATCCAACAACCACAACCAGCCACAGTGTACTCGTTATATGCCGAGATGATTGAAGAGCGAAAGTTTATTTGAAGACTTCAGAATAATGTGGAGGCTATGCTGTGTAATGTGGAGGCGCATATGGGGTGTTGTTTAATAATTATCACGACCTAACAACTGGTGGCGATTAGGTTTATTTATTTTTTTATTTATTTATTTATTTTTTTTTGTAGAGTAATCAATGTCGGTTTGCTTGTTAGTAGGTATACAGATGTGAGAATGGAAAACTGAGGGGATGTTGTAATGTTTAAATGATACAAATGGTTTTTGGCCTAGTTGAATGAGCGGCTTTGGGATGTGTGGGGTTTTTGATAGAAAACTTCACTGTTGATGAAGTAGTAAGTGACCAACAAGTTCCGGGAAATTTTCGAATACGCATTTCCTGGTTGTGCACTACATTCAAGGACGTCCGGCCCACTATTGCCTTGAATATGTTTCGAGTGATAGAACTTTCGAAAGGGATATCTATTAAACCAATTGTCGAAACTGGCAAAAAAACAAACACACGTACAGGGTTGTCCAAATACAAGTTTCTTTTTAAAAATAATATAAAACTTTATTTTCGCGAACATTCCAATTAATAACGGAATACGATTTCATTAATGTGGCTGCTTTGGATGGTATTGCAGTAGCGCAACCTGCCAACCCATTTTTCCAAGACCTTGTTGACCGCTCTATCTCATGAATAGTTCGGACGATATTCACTTAAAGGGTTTAAATCATTTCTGTACTGATCGCATAATATCAATCTTTAAGGATGCCCCACAAAAAAAAAAAGTCTAACAGAGTCTAGGTTGTTTGATGGACTCTATCCTTAAGTTTATGAAGTTTATGTCTTCAATTTCAGCCTAGAAAAATTCGGCAATCATGGCTCTTAGCCCTCACTGTTGATCGAAAAGGCGCTTCAAGCAGCATTTTTGAAAATAAACAAACTGTCACTCTGCGGATGCATTGGCATCTCAATAGATGCAGCAATTTTGTTTGTTAACATAGCCGCCGAGATGAGAAAGCGCCTGTTCAGAAAAAATTATTTTTTAGCCAAATTCGATGTCTAATTCTAGCTGCGATAACGAAGCGGATGGTCCTTTGCCCTCAATTGCTAAGTCAATTGTGCTTTGTTAGGGAATAATCCGAGATCTGCAAATTTTTTCCCAGGCTGGTGCGTAAAATATTAAAATATTGAGCTAACTAGATAGCTAGTCGACCATCCTGGATTGAGTCGAACGCTCTCGGCCATAGTAGCCACCTTCTACAACTCAGTACAACTCAGTCTCACGTTAGGTGGATGATTCATTACGGCCAAAATTTCTTTTCAACAACCGCACTTTTTGGGCTACACAGCACTTACTTTTGAAATAAGTTTGCAATATTTCCCAACGTTGTTCAAGCATAATGCGAAACACTTCGTTCTCCGGAGGTATGATAATGGCTGACAGTCAAGATTTATAGGGGGAAAAATAAATTGCGATTCAAAATGAAACTTATATTTGGCCCATCGGTTACATGTAACTAGACAATACCAATCCAGAATGGATTGGAGAAAATATGTTCGGGCTACACTTTGATAGCATCGTCAAAATTTTCTTTTGTTGGAATTTCACAAATCGACGTGGTTCTTGGCCTTAGTCAACATGAATCTCCAGCCAGCACAGTCCCTATCTAGATGCTTACAAAGAGAACACCCAGTTGGTTGAGTTCCCCTTCAAACTGCGTATTCCACTTCAAGTAAGGTCTTTCTACACTGCGTTGCTTCACTGGGCTATATCCTTCGGGCTGCAGCACTGGTGTCCACACGTTCCATATGGCCAAGACATATTAATCGATGGTAGCGAAGCCTTCTGACCAGATCCATATTGTTGTACAGCCGATATAATTCTTCGTTTTGCCTTCGGATGGTGGGGGTCTTTGTTGTTGGAGATAGGCATGATAGCGCGAGTGATGTCTCTTCCGACTATGATAGAGCACTGGGAGTTATCTATCCACATCCTGCATAATCGAACAAGTATAGATGCTTTCACATACAATCTTAAAATCGATAAAGAGGTAGTGGGTGTCGATTTGGTCTTCTGGTTGACTTACAAGATCTGATATAGATATATAGGGCTGTTGATGATCGGCTTAAGATCTTCACCCAATACGTCAAAGCAAGGAACTTGTATGCAACTTTTAATACACTTTTAATACAACTATGCAATCGTACAGCGATTTTCAGATTCCATGCAGCGGACATACGTTCTTCCCCATGCATCTTATCAGTTCATTGCCTCCAAATTTATAGAGCTCAGCGGCTAAACCATTGCATCCAGATAATTTATTGGATTTAAGTTTAGATATACATGTATAGCTATCTTCACTTCGTTTTGAACTGTTAATAGTCCGAGTTTTTAGTCTTTGTTTGAGGTTTAAGGTTTATCGCTCTTACACATCGTTTTTATCTTTTGAGAAAATTTCGGACATCTTCAACATTACGTTTTTCGAACTCCCTTTGTTTTTTGCGGAGAATTTTGTGTTCGACTGCAGCTCTGAATGCATCACTCGTTCTGAGGCTCCCTTGGCTGAAAGTGCATTATGAGTTAGAGGCGATCCGTAAGAGTTCTGCTGATCTCTTGCAATTGTAGCAACTTGACATTGAAGTTCAAGGAAAATATTGCGCTGTACTGTCTTTGATACCCGCGTTCGTACTTTGCCTACTTCTAGCTAGTTTAAAGGCAATTTTTATACCGATTAATCTGCGGATGTCTAGAAAACTGGAAGACCCAGTCTATCGCAGTATAATCAATCGGACATATCGTATTTTAAGCCGAAGACTATCATTTGCTATTGTGGAGCAGTCGAATGTCATACAGATTTGGCATGTCCACGTCATTGCAAAAGGTGGCTCCCTTTGCTATTTTAGCCATAAAGCTTTCGACTATAATTTTGACGTCATACTTGGGACAATGACAACTCGTAAAAGTCTTCCTTGGAAGCGTTGTGTATTTCCTTCATTTCCTTTATCATTAAGCCTTCACAATTTTTGACTATCTTCTTGCCTTATCCAGTCCGTACCATGGCGATAATATCAGCTTTATAGGCTTCCACTTTTTCCACTAGGTGTTCAGGAGCTCCTGGTGTGTAAGGTTCCTCACATCTCAGATATATACCCGAACGTTATTGTCCTTGTCCAGTTTGCATCAAAATCTTCACAATTATTTCTTTTTCGCATTGGCTTATTTGGCCCAAAGCGACATATAGGCGACACAATGATCAAAAAGATGATATGTACCCATTTCTTATTATAGCCGTACATGAAGGGTACAGCCAGAGACAAGCTTAGCCACTCTGGTAGATGGGTACTAATATCTAATCCAGTTTACTCAAACAACTGAGAGCAGTTCGGAGTTTTCAACTGTAGATTAGCCAGGCCTGATACACGCTTTACACACTCATTGTTAGTTCACTAAAATAAAGTAATCTAGTAGACATCCCGGGAAGGCGTTAAACCAATTTTTCCCACGAAATTTCTTTCGCATATGAATGGCATCAATCCAAATGCCGTGCAGCTTCAGGAGGATGTCACTATGTGTCATACAGCAACTCAAACTCTTTTTTTAAATAAAATCATAATTTGGCGAGAAGCCGTTTTCGCCAATCAGTTGGCTTCCGAGATCATGCGAAGGCATGTTGATTACTTGCTTTGGCATTTTCTGTAGGAATTGACTTATGCGGATGACTCGCAATATTTGACTACCTGGAAGTGCTGCTGTAATTTTCGATGTAAAGACCGATTTATGCCGTCTAAAATTGGTCTAATAAGATGACTTTTGTTAAAGTTTTGAAGTAATCTATCCCGGTATTAGTTTACCTAAAGTTGCGATTCCATGAACAGCCGGACTTCATTTCCATTTTCAGTTACATATTTTTCGTTATTTTTCAGCACAGAAATGTCATTTATGAGGGCATTTACTTCCCTATTCTGCCAGAACAGAAGCCTCTCTAAGAAAGATAAGCTTCTGACATCAGTCAGTTCTTAAGTTTCATTAACATTCTCGAGCTAGTTCAGATGTGTTTAAGATATTGAGCACTAGTACTAGGTTTCCAAGGCTAAGGATCCACACCGCTACATGGCGCTCTGCAGATGATCGAACCGAAAACCAAATGCGATGCAATGCACATATTCCGAGGGGCAAACGCTGACTTTGACCAATTTGTTGTTGCGGTTAAATTCAGAGCTTGACTGTCCAAAGAGAAGAAGCTGCGAACTGCCCAGAAGAAAAAATTAGACGTTATAGAGTCTATAGTGAGCACCTGAGTGAGAAACTCTCCACTTTACAGTCACCCACCACCAACAGTTGTGTCAGTTTCGCAAAAATCATTAAGGAGGTAGCCGAGACCACCGTAGGATACCAGACACACCAGAGAAAGAGCCCGTGGTATGATGGTGAATGCGTATACCGGAAAAAAGGTGACAGAATGCACATAAGAAAACACTGCAGCGCAAACAGGGAGAAGAGAGGAAAAAGAGAGAAGAAGAAGATTCTGCCCAGAAAGAAGAGGACCTACGCAGCCTCCCAGCCCAAGGACATTGAAGAGTCCCGCGATCGAAACATTATCTGGAGATTTTAAAAGCAGGCCAAGCAACTGGCGGCTGGCTTCAAGGCTCCTTGAAATCCAGTCAATGAAAAACCAGTTCTCTCACCCAGTATAGAAGAAGTCGGCTTAGCTATAAAACAACTTAAGAACAACAAGGCCGCAGGTTCTGATAGCCTACCAGTGGATCTCTTCATATACGGTGGCGATGTTTTGGTAATGCATGCACCAAATAATCAACCAAGTATGGGTGGAAGAAAGCATGCCAAATAACTGGACTATCAGCTCCAAATGCTCCATCTACAAAAAAGTTGATCCTATAACGTATTTCAGGTCGAGATTCATTGCCTATTCATCGACTTCAAAGATGACATATAAGCCGCACATAATAGTGTTTATTTTCAGGAGATCCGGGATCCCGGTAAAAATTGATCCAGATGTGCAAGAGATGCGCTACCAATTAATTTTTTCAATCCCGTTCTGAAGCATATAGTGCGCAGGGCAGATGTGAACAGGGAAGGCACTAGCTTCAACAAGTCCTTTCAGCTTCTGGGATATGCGGACGCAATTGACATCATCGGTCGTTTTCAGCATGGCATTATAGGTGCTTTCACGGCGATTGAAGAACAGGAGAAATCTGTTGGCCTTAAAGTAAACGAGAACAAGACAAAGAACATGCCATCAACATACAAACAAAGACGAAAAGTATGCTTTACAAAACCCTTATCCTGCCAGTTCTGCTGTATTGCGCCGATTTCTGGACAATAAGCAGAAAGGGAGAACTGATACTGGGCTCCTTCAAAAAAAAAAAAAAAAAAAAAAAAATTCGACGGATTTTTGGTTCTGTGTGCGAGGAGGGTGAATGGATAAGAAGATGCAACCGCGAACTCTATGAACTATATCAAGTTGTGAACTTAGTCCAAAAAGCCAATATACATCTCGAGATTCGAGACGACAAGTAAGGCCAAACCTCCCTTTTAAAATCATCGCCGACGCCAGACCACTTGGATAAGATAACTGGAAACAGCGTGGCCGAGATCGCAGAGGATGAAACACTGCAGTGTCTCAGGCAGGGATTCTTCACGGGTCGGGTACCCATTAAGTAAGTAATCAACCCACTGAGCATCCTATACACCCTACATAGCTCTCAATTTTATTCTCAGGACTCTTGATTTGGAAGATGGCTTATAACATCTTTCAGAAGCACTGAAGGACAGAATTCAACAAACATTTTACGTGTGATATCTGATTAACTTGAATGAGCATGGCTTTGTTGAATGATTTGAGGGCTTATGATTAGGTTTTGCTTTACTAAATCACATCCCTTCAAATTTCCGCTTCTTAAGAATCTAATTGTCTCTGTTAGGGCCTAAATTCAATATAAGCGCACCGCCTTTTTCACAGCTATACCTGCGTTTAAATTCCCCGTTTCAAAATACTCATTTAATTGTGGCTTTAGTAATTTAGGCTTAAAGAGAATTTAAGAGACTTGAGCTTGTAAACTTTAAAATGTTGTCAGATCCAATCATATTCTTTCCCTTTCAATCTCTTCTTTAACAAAGTATCTCATATTGTTAAAATGTGTTCTGGAACTTTACTAAACCATAAAAAGTATTCCCATTCTGTACTTTACATTATCAAACTTAACAACCCCGTCATCAGGATGTAGAATGTGCCAATATCAAGTACCAATACCAGTACCAGCATTAGTGTGTACAACAATTTATCAATACTTTACGAGCCGGTGCGTGAGATCATGATGTTTGTGCTTCACCAAATGAATCGTCATAACTTCACCTTAATCGAACACTCAATCGAATCGAAACCGCATTCGGAAACATGCGTTACCTATGTAGTTACATCCGAGCTCCTTTGCCTACAATCTATTCGGTGGATAGGTCCATTACGTACAACATTCAGGATCATATTTCATTGCGACTCTCATGACCGACCAGGAGGCGACTGGACCTACTTCAAATGCAGTCAAACGCACGTTATATCCAATGGATACTTAATCAGTGTGAAACAGTATCTTCCACTGTATGACTACAGTCAGGAGTAATACTTTGTTTCCCTTCAGTTTGAAGTGCGCTAGTGGTTTGTAATGGTATAATGTTTGTGTTAGTAGTGGTGGTATGTATTTCACGAACATATACTGTCATCGGGAAATAGCACTTGAATTGCACTCGACACGATCGGTAGTATTTTTTAAGATTTTATGGTCGCCTACCAGTTTAATCGGCGGCCATATCTTATGCGTTACAAGTTCATAATTTACAATTTGGTTTTCATAAATAAAAACTGCACAGTGTAGTCGTTGGTTGGTTGAAGTTATATTTCTTTTCTTTTGCCCGGCAAATGGTCTAAGGGTGGGTGGTGTCAGGGAAGTCAATAAACGGAGTCTAGAGCCGGTGCGGGTTGTGGTAATTTGATATGAGAATTTGTGTGCAGTCGAATTCTTGTTTAAAGAATGTTAATTATTAAAAGCGGGAAATAGGTCGACATGGTTGGTCTAGAACTGGTTGATATGTTGTTATGTACAGATCAAACCTGAAGGAGCGCATTAGTTACAACTGTGTAGCTTAGATCCAAGCTAAGCAGGAGCACACTAGTCCTTTAATGGTAAATGGGAGTACTTTTTGATACTATGTTACTTATGAGCACAACAGATATTTTGTTTAGATTGCTTTCACTTTAGAATCGGTGTTCACTCGATCAATATATGTACAATAGTACTGTTCATTCAAGTGATTATCTTATGTTCGATTTCGGATAATATTGACTCATTTTCGACTCGTTAGCGTTCTTATTCTGCCTGTACGTTTTTCTACTATTCACAAAGTATCAATACTAGTAAAGTGCTCGATTCTGGATATAGTCTGTGCATCATAGTAGAAAGAGTGATCTTCTGAAAATAGAGCCCGTCCTGCTATCACCAGTCTTATATACAACCGAAACTTGTAGATTAAGGATGTTATATACCAAGCAAATTTGGTACTCGTTCGAAGTTTTTGGAAGATCTTTACAGATTCCTTACAAAAATATGCTATTAGTACTGAGGATCTCTTGCTGAGTCGGGAAAATTTCTTTATCCTATGTTTCTTAAATGTAATGTCTGGCGATCCCATATCTCACTACATGGTGAAAACTCTAACTAATAGGTGGCAACCTATCTCTTACGGAGCTGATATCATTAAAATTCAATCATTTTTAGGAAAACCAAGGGAAAAATGGCAAATGTTGACATCTAGCTCGATCCAAACGGCTTCCGCCACATAGTTCATAGTTGACATAGGGCGCACAATTCGCTGAATTCAGCGAAGAAGAATGCGTACAAGGCCGCGTTGCAGAAAAGGATATATGGGATACTCCTCGGGAGTAGTAGTAGTAGCGATAGAAAGAATACTTCCGCACTAATGACGACCACTTCGCTGTCAGGCAGAGTGAACCGTGATCGACATCGATTCCATCCAATCTGTGAAGAAGCATCAAAGTATTAGCGAATTACATCAAATGATGGTATGCCAGATCCATTATCCTGTAAAGCAAACCGTATATGTTAAACTGCCTATAAAAATTAAAAAAATCAGTCGTCACTGAAAAATTTTCACAATATTGAAACTGAAGCACGGACAGGAAAGTGGGTTACCCAAGGCACAGCCAAGGATATGTCGTCGACGACTATAAAAATACTGGAATAATACGAAACGGTGAAAAGAAGTTTCTAAGGCAATAGACAAGTGGTAAGTTAAAGCTCGAAAGGCATGCCGAAAAACTTTGAAAAATGAAATAAAAATGCAGAAACTATGCCTTTGCAAAGGCTGACCTCAACGATTTAAAGATATGATGAAACGAAAGACAGTTAAAGGACAAAACACTGGTCTTAATAGCATAGACAAATACGAGTATATTTGAGAAATTTCGAACGAATACAGAACGTTTTGAGTTAGAATGCGAACGGTGCAAAGAACGGGCGAAAGATACCTTTCCAGTGAAGAGAGAGTTTTATTGTTCCACTTACCTAACTTTTATATTAAGTTGACACTATAGTTCAAAACGAACTTGAGTTTCAACCAGAAGTTTTTTTCATTAAGTGTGATCTTGCGCTAATCGCCTGCCGTTGCTATCTTCCTTTAACTCGTTGTCGCTTTGAAATACATTTGAAGACATTCTGTTCTAGCGATCGTAACCCACGGATTGTAACCCTTCTGACCAGGATAATCTCACTTTGATGCACATATAGTACAGTTCAGTGATATACTGTTTCCTTTCCAAATTTCGTTTTGTCTCGAAAAACACTTAAACAACTGTTCTCTCGAAGTAATGCAGGACATTTTCGTAAGCTCCAAACAAAGTCTCTACTTCTTTGCCATATAGTATATTTCACCCCGTTCTACGGAGTGGCCGTGGTGTAGTGGTATATGCATTGACTCCTCAAGCAGAGACTCGTGGGTTCGAGTCCCGTGCGTGGCAATTATATATATATTTATATGAAAATCCCGTCGGCGTCAACTTTGACATAAAGGCATAACACTGATGTTGGAGTAATTGCTGACTGAGCTAAATGTAACGAACTAACAAATAACACGTACTTAAGACCCACTGGTTGGGGATGCACTGGCTCCAGTTTGACAACCACCTCTGGGAAAAAATATCTAAACCTAATACACCTGGGCTTCAAACTACTACACCACCCGCCTGCGCACTGGTGAAAACCCAGTAAATATGGTTATTTAACTACTATCTATGGTAGTGTCTTTATTTTAGTGGAGACAAGATAAGTAAAAGACAGCGGTAACGTTCTACTTTGGCAATGTAGCATTCAGTCCGAGTATTGACCTGTCGATTTCGCAATTTATTCAAGAATGATGGTGAAGAAATCATATGCCAGGCTGTCATCTTGTCGAAATTAGTACTGAATTCCTTGGTGTTTTTATGGAGTAGCAAGCGTTCTCCATTGTCATTCTGCATAGACAGATGAGTTTGGCATGGATGCAAAAAGCTTCACATGACACTTGGATGAGCCTTGGATGAGCTCTCCGCCAGAAGGTAGTATAACTAGTCTCTATAAGTGCTGTCATAATATCAGTAAGCTGGTGTTAGATATCGATAAGGACGTAGTTTTAAGTATACCCAGAGTCCGGTAGATAGAACTAAGGAGGCTAAGTCCTCTATTGTTGGCACACTCTAGAAGATCTCTTTGTCATCTCAATCCGCGCTGTATCACATGACCCAATAGGTAATTCCTCTACCGTTGCAGACTCAATCATGTTGAATGATTTATTTTGTATGACAGTAGAATATTGATCTTTTTGTTGATCTAAATGTTCTAAATTTTCGACTCCGAGCGTACGTTCTCATCCATGCTTCTGCATGCATCTGCTCGGCATAACTTCCGAACATCATCTGTGTAAAACCATATGGCCTGGAATGCGCGCTTCTCTACTTCTTTGTCTTTACTTCTGAGAAGCCCATAATCCTCCCATATCCATTGCTTATAGAGCTCGTGAATAGCTCTCGCCCTTTTTTACAGCTCTGCCTTGTATGCCGCTTGTTTTGATTCAGAGGAGTGACCTGGTATTTTGAGCGCTGCCATTGTCTTGCTTCAAGCTCCTTCGTTACATCTCCATGTCGGTAAATTGGTTACGTGACGAACATGGGCTCCAAATATGTCAAAGTAGCTCAAATGAGGTTATTGTTGATGTCGGCGTTGAGCACATCTGGAAGTTTTTCCACCGAAATGCCCTAATCGTGTCTTGCCTGGAACATAGATATGCTCTGAAGTTAGACTCAGAATACTGCAGAATCTTGATATTGGGTATCCGCTGCGACTTCCCTACTCCTTTCTCATTTTATGCGATAGTTCTAAACATTCGACAACGCACCCTAATGTAACTTCATGAAAGTCAATGTGACTTTGTGAGGAGAGGTCAAAAATGAATGTGATCCAAAGTTTATGGATTCGAATGGGGATACATTGCAATACTCCAAAGGATCTGCATAGCTGAGCAAACTTAAAAGCTTTCTATAAGACTATTATCGTACCAGCCCTTGCGGCAGAAGGCTAAACGAAGTCAAAATCATTTTTATTTCTAACGACAAATGGTCGAATCTTCTAATCCATCCCGTAGAGGTGACGCAGTAAATTGAAACCTTAATGAAAGTCATTGCTCACAAGACTAAAAATATTGGCCAAAATATTGACTCAAGAAAAATAAACTCGCGAACTGGGACGAGAAAACCGGACGACATGGTCTCTGATATTGAAAATTTGAATGTTTTCTTAACAAGGATGTGGTTATAATTATCGCCTCTACGGATGATTTTTTAGACAATTTTTTAATGGCTTTAAACTTTTAAACCAGGTTTATTATTTTCTTTTCACTTCAGTCAATGCTCTTCATAAGGAAATCATTTAATTTTTTTTACTCCTTATCATTCCCGAGTTTTCACCTTTTAAAAATTTCATTCAACTATCGCCAGTTGAAGTCGCAAAAAATTCTCTAAAAATCCAAACCCTTAAAGTGGAATAAAAAATTGTCCGTAACTTGATACACAAACGAGACTAGCAACCACAGACGGCTAAATGCTACACTCTCTCTCTAAACCTATTAACCTCGTTACCACCGAACGTAGTACACCGTCGAAATTTGACCTTCAAATGCGCTACGCTTCAACCCTCCAAGCGCAGCGGCATATTTAATTCAAACACGATGAACGTTCTCCTTTTACACCCTTTTCTGTTTACGCGTTCCCTTTCCTTACCCCCTTACAAATTCGATCTGAATGCTTTATTGCCATAGTTCCATGACCCTCATACCCTCACACTCCACTAGCCCCTCACAAATACTCATGTTTACATCTATTCTCGTGCAGCACAAGAACTTCGTCGAACAAAATGAACTGGGAAAACCAAAGCAAAGCAAAGTGATTGGGGTGGAGAGGAGTAGAAAAAAAATAACGGAAAAGAGGGCTTTTCCAGGATTCAGGAAATTTTTTGTGCTGTTGCGCTACACTCTCTTCCTGTGTTGGAGAGCCAGCCAGTACACAGGCGGTAAGGCATACCATGTAAAAAGAGGGTGGGCGGCGAGGGTGGCAAATCCTACAATCAACAAGTTGTTATCATTTGTAAACGGTGAACTCTCCACAATCCGGGCGTTGTTAAATCGTGAAAAAAGTGGTTTGTAATTTTTTATCAAGCTGCTCGTCCCTGTTTCTGGCTCTTTTCTCTGCTTCGGCTCCTGTTCCTGTAGCAGTCCTCTTTAGCTTAGATCCTTCTGTTTCGGTGAAGGTTTTTCTTCTTTTTTTTTTTGTGTTTGAGAGTGTTTTTCTTTTGCCCTTCGTTTTTTTCTAAAGGAGTTTTTTTTTTTCCTTTTTCCTGTTCATCGTCGTTGCTGGTTTTTCTTTCCGAATTTGCTTGCCAAGGGTTGGTTTTATTGGGTCGGTTATTCAAGGTCCTTTAAGCTTGACAGAATGAGAGAGTCTAGCCTGGAGTTCTGCTTGCTGCATGATCTGTCATCAATCATTTTGGCAGCGATGAAGAGACTATTCATCTTCGACTCTAATGATTGTAGCTGAGATGTGGTAAAAGGCCCAATTTGCCATATGAATTTCAAAAGTACGAGTGGTACAGAAGAACATGTTATGTATTCGTTCACGTTACTTACGGAGGATGGAAGTTGAGCTAGGTAAGGATCAATGAAAATTTCATTGTTGTAATGTCCTGTTTATAGTTACCATTTGAAATCCCAGAGTCTTTATATGGACATTCGTATTCACATCAAAGGAGTATAGTTTTAGATATATCAGCGTCTTTGTTGAAAATGTTAATGTACAACCTGACACTTGCTTACATACCATACCTCGGTAGTTTCAAACCAAAACACGAAATACTTCTTTGAGATACAAATTTATGTTTTCTTTGTGATCCTACTTACTATTTGGGACAGCAGGAAATGCTGCGCTACTGAACTTTAAAAAACGTTGACCAATTGTTGAGGTGTGCACTGGACAAGAAGCCGCATGCACTACTAAGTTTCGACGATATTAAAGAGGCTATCATTGCTTCAACATTTAATAGAGTGTGCAACTCTGACACGGAATACAGGAGAGAAGAAACATTGTGAACAATAATTAAAAGGAACGTGTAAACCTACGCGAACTTTGGTTAATATATCATAACAAGTGCCAACGGAGTCTGTCCATCAGACTGTGTTATGTCCTTTCATTATAGTGCATGGCAAGCAACTTTCTGCTCAATATTCTTAACTTTTCTGATGTAAACATTCAGGTCTACTCGGATGATGTTACCTCTCACTAAAAATTTGCTCCTAGGGCGCAAATGTTCCTAGAAGCGGTTGATGATTGGTGCAATAAGAATGGGCTATCAGACAAGAAAAACCTAAGGCGATGGGAGCCTATTACATATGTCTGTATGTCTTTTTGACTGTCAACCTGTGCGGACGTGTTTTGTCTTGCATACCGAATTCCGAATTCTGTTACTTTTCCGATTTCCTTTAAAGCAACGTAAACTGCCGAATCAGTAAATTTCACTATATTTCCCGTCTTTGTTCGTCGACCTAGATTCACCTGTGCCAGTTTTGTACCCCCAAAAAAAAAAAAAATAAAAGTAAAAAAAATAAACAAATAACCCTAACAAAAATTAACTGTGTCAATAAGTGTTCGTAGCCCAAAAAAAAAAAAAAAAAAAAAAAAAAAAAAAAATGGAAAAGTGCTGTGCTAGTGTTTTGTGCTCAATTGTTGACCCCAACGCGGAATGGGTAGCCTGCAATGGTCTCTGTGGAAAATCATTCCATGCCATATGCATCGGTCTTACCCGGAGATCCATTACCTACCTCAAGGAGTATTGCAGTCTCTTCAATTTTTACTGCGACGAGTGCAAAGAGATCACCTTGGCTCATGTTATGCTGGCAATTAAATGCAATAACGAGTCTATCAATGCGATGCTAACCGAAAACAATCATATTAGCAGAACTATTCTCGACAGAATAGAAAAGATTGAAGACTCAGTAAACGGCATTGACAGTAATGTGGAAGCTTACAAGTCCACAGGAAGACTGATAGAAAAACAACTGACAGCGATCTACAATCTGTCCAAAAATCAATCTCATCACGACAACGAGAGCGAAGTGATCAAACATCACCTGGATGGATTAAAAGCTTTCCTCAAAACAAATTTTGCCAACCTCCTTAAATCCAACGTACTCACACACATAAACGACTCTATCAATCTTCTCCGTACTGATCTCGACTTGCTTTTTCAAACCTCCTCCAAAACAATACATCCCACCCCGCATCCATCAGACTCTACGCTTGATGACTTAACCCTAAAAATAATAGACGTCAACGAGGAACTCATAGCAACTCGGTTGACCGTTGCCGAAATCGGTAAAGAAGTGAGATTGGCTTCCCAAAAAATCGATGGAATCCCCGATCAAATTCAACTTCAAGCTAGTTCCCCGTGCAATGTCTCAATTCATAATGAATTAGTAGACACGGAGTCACTTTCAAATACTCCTCCTGCCGCCCTTACAACGGAAACCGAAACCGCGCTGCCTATCCCGCCCGCACCCGCCCCACAAAAACCGCTCAAACAATTCGGAACTTCATGGACCCCCTCCGAATGGAAAAGCCGACTCGAAAAGTTGAAAGTGGAAACCATACAGTATTCTACGTTGAAGGGGCTTCTCAACACGCTGATGTTAGTTGGGTGCGGAATTTCTTTCACCGAAATTATGCCATCACCATTAGCGAGTGCGAGATGATTTCCCCTGCTGACTCCAATAGTTCCTGCAGCTTCAAAATCAGCATCCCAACCAAATATTCATGGATATTCCCCACTTCTTCTGGTAAGGCCACTAAACCTGGGAAGATAAGTATCACTAAATGCTTTGAGAAACGAGAAAACCCACGTGTCGACGACAACCAAAATTCTAAAAATAAACGTAATGATAAGCTTAAAAAAAGACCGCTCACAAACCCCCTTCCAACTAAAAAGCGCGCTAACAAAAAACGAAGTTCTAATCCCGATCCCAACTGGAGCTTCAAAACGAACTTGTTCCCCGATTTCAGTCCCACCTCCTCACTTATCCGACACAAAGCCCTTACACACCAATCCTCTAATCCGCTAATTTCCAATGTTCCACCCAAGCACCCGCGCCAACGCGTCTCTTTCAACTTAACCCCAACCATCCATATTATCCCATCTCAATCTTCTACGCCCCCGATCCCAGCAAACAACTCATTTCCTAACTTCGACCTACAAACTGGAGCTAAGTACCCTGTCTATCCGAAAAGCAATACAAAGCAGCTAATAAGAATCTTATAAGGAGGCTGCACGTGACGAAAGCTTATGCAATCAATGAAAACTCAGTATCGCTGACTACATCCACGAAATGATATGGGAGTCTCTCAAATATCGCCATGAAGATCCTGGAATACCATATGGATTGTTGTTCCCAAATCATGCGGTTCATCTAATATCCTATATCTTAGAGTCACTGATCATTTTTGAAATAGTGCAGGAGCTCGAGTAACTAACTAATAATTCGGATCCCGAGTCGCACTCAAATCCAAGGAACTGAAATCACCAACGAATTCGTTGCACTGCATTATTTTGCTATGTTCACAGTCTAACTTTAGAGTTAGAGCTCTATCGGTTTCGTTATTTCCACTGAACTAAATCCACGCTTGTCTTTTGTTTTTTACAGCCGTTTTCGTATCATCGTTCCACCATCACGTTTCCTTATTTACATATGTGCAGTCAACATTTTGAAATACCGAGCAGAGTTTTCGTACTTTTGCTGTTAGTCCTTCTTCTTCGTATATGGCACTTGGGAGCCCTTCTTCTTTAAATCGTTTCACCTTATTTTCTCTACTGATGCCATAAGTATCTGGTTTAGGTCTCTGGATTCTTTCACGAAAAATTCTGTTAGTTGGCGCTGATTTGCTGTGGTTTGCCTAAAATCTCTTTAAAATCTTTTACTTGCCAGGCAGAGCTCCACGGTGTCGTCATTACGTTCACAGTAAGCATTACAAGAGGTTGTATCCCCTATGCGCAGCTTAAATATCAGCTGGAATGTTGAAACAAAAACAGATGCTTCGTTCTTTTCACCGTTTTTACACATATGATAGTTCGTTGACTTCAGGATTGCACATATCTCCGCTTGAAAGACAGACACAAGTTTTCCGTTGTCGTCCTCCAGAAAGAAACCACTGTCTCATCCAGGATGGAACTTGGACAGATCCGTGAAGACATAAATACACACATATCCCGGCTCGGGTTCTGGCCGAAACCCAATTAGGAACAGCGAAACAGGAATTCTGGTTTCATTGGATTAGACGACATTCCATAAGACCAGAGTCAAAGGGGTCATCAAAAACCAATATTCTTTAAACGAATGATCTCTTAATGCAGTCTCTCCAGTCAAAGGGAGGGAGATTCATCAGAGCGTCTTGAGCAGACACATGCAGCCGAGACAAACCTTTCTTTAGTGTCTGGTAAAGGTATCAGTGACGTATTTTCGTGAAAGCTTGCTACAACAGACAACCAAAGATCCATAGATCCAAAGAACACTTCTGGATGACAGGCCTAATGTCTTGCCGACAGATCTTTCGCACTGCCAGAAGGCTTACAGCACCTTAGAGGCTTTCGACGTAACACATTTATTCCTTAGAAGTTTTTTATCCAAGATGACACACAAATCGTTGATGAACTAAATAGTGATGCCTTCAATCACTACATAAGTCAGACCAGTCAGCTTCCTCTCGCAAAATAAAAGGATTGATTGAAAGCCATTTCGCCACTTGTAGTATGTTTATTTTATGTTGGGGTGCCACGGTTTCTAATTTGAAACATTTTCCCGCCATTGTGCCGATATCCCAGCTTATGGTTCCTAATTTACCACAGCTTTCCTTGCACTTCTCCAATGTCCGTCACCATGATATCTGCTTCTCCTAAAATATAGATTTTTCAAATAAGAATCTTATTACTTCCGCGATGTTCCTTGGTTTTAATGGGAACCTTAAAACACCGACGAACACGTAGGTTTTACGTGTTCACTCCAGCTACCATTTTCCTACAAAACTAATTGATCTGGGCATAACTTTATCGATTTTTGGCCAATCTGTGCAGGTTAGCTGTCCATATCTTACGGTCTAAGGGCTTTCATGGGAAAGGCAGAGTGAATATTGTGCCTGGCTCGGAAAATCTAAAGATGTGTTTCCATCTCTATGAAAATCTTACAATCACGTGGTCCAAATCCTTCGCAATTTTTTAAACCTTCGACGTGCGAATGCGAAGTACAGGATTGTAGTCCTTTTCTGGAAACTTGGCGATAGGTTACGACGATAAGTTAAGAATGAACCCTTAAGCCTTTGTAACATTACCAATGTCCTCACTATTTATGGCCTTAAATAGCCTGATAATCAATTTTTACGAGTTCGTATTCCGAAACACATCAACACAACTACCCGCCCCCGCAGATTCGCTGTCATTTTTACTTAAAACTAACTGACAATCGTTAAAACTTTTTGAAAACTGATCTCTTCGTGTCTCTGGCGAAATATATATGTATGTGTGTATGTATGTATGTATGTACTGTCTCTGGCAATTAGACTTGCTGTTAGTAGCGCACAGTCTCAGTCATCTGAGCAGACAGTCAAAAGAAAATAAAAAGAATAAAGAAAAAGGCCAACTTCAACTTGAGTGAACTGGTCCATTCGTCCTTCAACCAGCAGCTGTAATTTGATATTCGTTTGTCAAATGTTATGAAGTCATTTCTTTGAGTTGGGCCTGATAGGTGTGCGCACCGTTTCCAAAAATCAGAATCACTATTTCAGCGTTCGCTCTGTCGATTCTGGACTGGTCATCACTTTTTTTTTTATTCCGGCGCGCTAGTTAAAAAATAAAAACCGAACCAAAGTTACCCTCGCGCCAATTAATTTAGCAACGGATTTTTGGAATGAAGGCGTCAAACGACACCGCTACTGGTGATCCTTCAATTTACCAGTTACTCACTCCTCTTGACCACCGCTTGGCTACTGGAATTTTTTGGCGCTCATCGAGATCCTTTTTCCAGTTGATCGAATGTCGTCGTCGGTATTCACATGATGAGAGATATGTTTAGCCAATCGACCAAGCCGCTGTGGAGGGGTCAGCGACAAGGAACTTTGCCCACAACATTTGGTTTGATTTGTGATGACACATTTTCTGTGGTAAACAGAACGTTCAGTGATTCCTTCTGACGTCTTGTGATGTCCTACACTGTTGTATTGTATCCAAATTTGAGCATCCTTTAAGAAGGATAGAAGACCAAATAAGAAAAAAAAACGTGGAGTCTGCTTTCGTGTTTCTGGTAACGTGCAATGCTAATACCGTCTTGGTGCGGGATTAATTCCACGGACGAAACCATTCCGAGGGCTGAATTCTTTTACGTGGGTGAGGGGTTTCTTTATTTTTCTTTTCTTTGCTGCTACTTGTACTGCTGTTGGTTCAGCAATGATTGACAGAATCATGGAAATGGAGCAAAACGGGGGCAAACATTTTCTACATGAGCGGAATTTCTGAAGAAGCTGTAGAATGACGACGATGACGTCGTAGAAGAAGAGAATAAATGATTAAGTCAAGTTGTCATTCATGTCAAATCGAAAGCAAGAGGGTGGAAGGCCAAAAATAGAAAAAAATAAATAGCCAAGCTCTAGCTCATATTATGGGAGTCGCGGTGATGTTTCTCTGGGTTGCGAATGAGTGGTAATTACGCGAGCGGATATTAATAGAATCCTGTCTGCTAGAATTTGTTAAGATTTTTTTCTTCCGTTACCGCTTCTTTGAGTTTTGTTTGCTGTGCTCGGTTTGTTACTTTTTTACTTTTGACTGACATCTGTCAAAAAATATGAGCTCTGATAAACCTACCATGCTGATGCTACGAGTATTGCAGACGTGATCTGATTGAAAAATTACACTCGTCCGGGGGATGGAATGCCACAGTAAGACGTAGATGGTCGACTGTTTCATTTGGCACTTGGATTTCTGTACAAATTAGTTAGTAGGACAACCTTGAAGGTTTTTGTCTATTTATTTTTAGACACGATGCACGTCTACTCGTGCAACAAAAACTATTATTTTGCTTCCCAACCTACTCTGCAATAACATTTTGACAACGTGAGGGGTAGATTAAACCTGTCGTCTATCCCTTAGCGCAATCCCTTTTTTATCTATGAGAACGACTTTATAATTAGTAGGCATTCCGATAGCTTTTGGCTACTTAAATCATTTTGCAGAAGCTGAAGGAAGGAATAGGTGAAGGAAACCATCATTGAATTTGTAACTAATCTGCCCTCTCCACCAAAATAAAGTTTCATCTTGGTGATTTCTTTTTCGAACACTAGGTGTGCTGACATTGAAATTTTGTTGTATTCGGTGAACCTTCTCTCAGAGAACTTTGAAATAGTTAAATTTTTTTCAGCCTTACTTCCTTCCTAAGCAGTCTTTCATCAAACATTTTCTCTCACGGGACTATCTTTGCTGTTATATTATGTTCATGATTAGACGGACGCTGTATCCTGTGTTTCACCTAATAGGTGTTACGTTCGGCATTGCCTAAGTGCTCCATTGTCTAAAGATCGTAAAGTATTTGCACCCCAGTATCACCATTTTTATTTCTGTTCTCGTAAGGTTGACATTGTTGAAAAAGAAATTCAGCGTTCTGAGCGAGACACACAAAGCGATCGGTCATATCCAACTGCGCTCCAAGAACTCCAAGAACTGCATTGCAAGAGTGAAACCAATTTTCACTATCCAGATCAAAACTTGACAAACCTAAGAATTTTCAAACGAGAAGTAAGGAGAGCGTAACGTATCAACGTGGTTACGTAAGTTCAGTCCGAAATATTTGGGCTGAGTCCGAAGAAGAATTCCTGGATCTGCTTATGAACACTTATTTCCCTGGCTACTTTTCAGCAACCCACCCTGAACCTACTTTTGGGAAAATCTACCCACCAACAGATCAACCAGCACAAGATCCGTGTGAAAAATCTTAAATGGGTGACTTGCAGCTACAAACAATACAAGTCACCAGCTGCAGATGGTGTCTTCCCTGTGCATGTAGAGAATGCTTTTAACAATGTCGGAAACCCATTTAACTCTCAGAACAATATCCGGGAACTGAACTGAAATAAAAAGTTTTTATGCCCAAAGGAGATAAACGATCTCACATGCTTCCGAAGGATCCGTCCTTCATAGGACCCATCGGTCTATCGCACTTTCTATGTAGACCCTTAAGGAAATCCAAAATTTTCAGATTAAACGCAGTTTCAATCACGAAAGACGGTCGAACTGCCAATGTGTCTACCAAAAAAAAATCGAGTTAGACTGCATACTTTCTATACAACTCATTGAAAGGTGGCGTTCCTCGATAACTAAGGACCTATCACAAACTTTAACACCTTCTCGATCATCAACTCTCAGCTGATTCATTTCATTCTCGACAATCGAGTCATAAATGCAATCTTTAGTCGCTGCTTTACAAAAAACCACATAGGGTATCACTCCAAGGGGCCAAAAAGCGTTGGTCATCTTCACAAGATAAATCAGGATACTCTACGTTAAAGGACATCCCTCTGTGTTTCATGGGAAGTGCTATGGAAATAGGCCTCTTCCTGAACTATAATATATATAAGCTGAGGTATAAAGAAAATGTTGAAGAAAAAAACAGAAAGTCTCTAGTTGCCCTCTACTCGTTCTATAAGGCTGTAATTTTGAGGTGGAATCGACAAACATAATCATGTCATAATGATCAATTCTAATTTATAATATAGCCGCTTGGTGACCTGCACTGGAAGGACGAACTAAGCTGGCTGCAAATGCATCTTCAACAATGGCTTTCTCAAACTTGCTGCATTTTCTACCTTTTTTGACATGCAGATAGCAATTTATTCTGCCCTTAGCTTGAGAGACTATCAGAAATGCAAGGATCTTAACGGCCTTCCGCAGTCAATTATCTATAAATAAGGAAATCGAAGTGAAGCCTTTCTCAACAAGCTAATTTCTATTTTCATAGCCGGCTCTATAGCTTTGGTGCAGAGGCTTTGTCTACACAAATCCTTCGGTATACCCATGTCCTGTACATTACACATACACGCATAAGCCATCAATCAGATATCAGATCCGTAACTTGGAACTACATAAATTCAAAATTTGTTAAAGGCTACCGTGCTTCCCTAGATTAGGCGATAAAGCAACACAAGATCATACTCTGTTGAAACATCCCAAGGAAATGTGAAGCTGATGAATTGGCTAGACTCGAATCCCCATGAATAAGTAGTAGGCAGGTACTCTCGAAGGCCAGTCATTGGTGAACATTTAAACTAAGCTGATCTAGATCAGCAGAAGAGATATAACATATCTAAACTCACAAAGATAACCACGGTGCTTTCTGCCATTGTTATTTCACAGAGATGAAGAGGAAAAGAAATGTGTGGGGGCATTTTCTTCGCAACTACACTTCCACTAATGACGGCTCTTTCCACTTTCATCGATCCCAGGTACGTTGTTTCCAATTTTTCAGATCATGTGCTCTGACATACGCGATAGCTTGATTCCTTAAACAGAGGTACCTGAGGGATGTGTTTTATATAATTGCTGTCCATTTGTTCGTTATGGCATGTGTAGTTAACGTATTTTGGCTTTCTGGACGATATCCACATCCTGAAACAATTCATAGAATTCGTGACTGCATCTTCTCTTCCACATGCCGTTCCTCATATATATTTGAGGCAGAACTTTTCCTACTTACTGCAGGGCTCGACTCTATATAGCAAAACTGGCAGGGTTAATATTTTGTAAAGCATGCATTTCGTCTTCCAAATTGGGCGTTTTGAGCCAATTTTTTTCGTCAAACCGATGTAATAGCTGTTTTCTATGGTAAGTCTTGTAATTTCTAGAGTTGATGTTCACATCGAGGTAGGTTAGCACCTCAACCAGTTCGAAGTTACTATTGCAAACAGTGGTCTGTTCAGTTGCAGAAAAAACCTCTTTGACGACGCATTGAGTGCGACCGATGATGTCGATTCCGTCTGCATGTACTGATTTGTTGAAGGTAGTGCCTTCTGTATCTGCTTACTGAAATCCAGACCTTTTTTAGAGTACTTCGAAGGAACTGCTTTCGAATTTTTCATTGCATCGCGTACATGGCTGCATTATTTTTGCCGGAATCCCAAACCGGCCATCGCCTTAGATTTGGCGTTAATATGAAAATTTGGTCCATCATGTTCGGTTTGGTTGGTGACTCGACGATCATAACTAGTTATGAGAGAGATCATCTTAATATTAAGTAGGGTTACCATTCAAAGCCTTCAGCACCTCTTCAGAGTCAAGCTTTCTTGAATAAGTCATAATTGTGGCTGCAGAGCAGTGTCTACTAATCTATTTTTGCATTTTTCATGTTGACATGACAATATCAAAATTTGATAAATGAATGAATGATCGATCTAAAATACGTGAGCTTTTGTCTGCTTTAGATCTGAAAATCCTGTTGACTTTTGTCTTTATAGTCTGGAAAGCTCACAAACCGATGTATTTGTAATCATTGTTTATGAGGTAAAAATTAAACGAAATCAGTCTTGTAAAACAAGTAAAATCTAACCCTGTTCAGGTGTCGTTTTTTCCTTAATCACTGACCACATCCAGATTTTTTTTCTAACACCCGGAAGCGTTACCAGAAATTCCTCTGCCCAACCAAGGCATTTCACACTCCAGCCATGACACACATCACAAATGGCAAATACCCAACTCACGATTCTCCCATTCACCAAGTCCAAAGCACCAAATCATCCAAATGAAATACGATGTCAAAAGTCACACTAACCCTGCACACATATCCGTACCACCACAAGTGTCAGCCAAAAGAATGGCCCACTAATAGCCGACGATCTGTGGGGATCTCTTTCTTTTTCTGTGCTGAATGCGCTCAAGCAATCCGAAGCAACTGGCTCGCATAAAACACCCTCAACTACCAGTAAATTATTTGTCCACCCACGTCTTAATCGCAGCCTCATAGTGTCTCATATCGCTCCTCATTCATCCGCGCAGCAGCAGCTGCCTGGAGCCTCTGTGTTAAATTGCACGTTCAACTAACAACTCCGTCACCCCACTTGGTTACCGCGCGCAAAGTGGCTCAGATATTTATATCGTTCCAACCATGCAACACCGCAGAGCAGTTCGCGTAAATGACGGTTATTTATCGCGCGAATGCGCGCACAACCCGTTGCCTAGTAAAGCGTTGCTAGTTTAGATCGCTTGTTGCCCTTCTGGCCGCTCCGATTTTTTTTTTCTTTTTTTTTTTCCCTGGAGTCTGGAGCAGTGGTCGCACAGCACTGACCGATGCGTGACTTTTGTGGCAGACAATAAAAACGCTTTAAATCATCTGACAGCGCAAATTAGCAGCGTTAAAGCGCGACACAGTACGGTTTTTTGGATGATGGCTTGGTTTGGTCGTTATGGTTTTTTTCTTTCTTTCTTATATATACCGCACAGACCGTGCGATTATTTATGATTGGCCATTGGGGTCTGAGGAGTTGTCTATTAATTTCCACCACAAGCCGACTGTTTAGTGAGAATTTTCATTGCCGAGCGCACAACAACAACGACGACGATGATGATGACGACGACGACGAAATTGTTGTGCAATTTTCGTCGCAAGTTGACAGCATCAATTCGTCTTTTAATTTGTAGTTGATTGCAATGTGACAAGGAGCAGTAGATGGGAGGGAGCATATTTTAGGGTACAGGTATGAATAAAAACTAAAATAGGATGTGTTGGTCCTAAATTGGCCTTAATCTAGGCTAATGCAAAGTTTTCCTGACTTAAAAATTGTTCCATCAATTTTGAAAAGGGATAGTACCTCATTCAAATGCGGCTTAAAGAATCAGATATTTCACTTTCTCGGAGGAAGAAAGTATGCGCTTCGAATCTATTCTGAAGTGTAAGTTCATAAAAGACATCCGAAGACTTCCAAAGTGGGTCTGTAAAATGCTTAAAAGCAGAAACATACATTGCTCGCAGGGGAATCCTACAGGAGGCAGTCATATCATTACTTTTATGCGAACTAATTGTCGACAATATCTTAAAAAACTCAGTTCAATAGCAATTATTGCCATTCAGTAATTATAGAACAAAAAAATATATATATATGTAAAGACTTCCAGAGAGATGATGGAGGTTGGACGCAGTTATGGTTATGGTTATGGAAGGGGATACTCGCTGTGTTAGAAAGCACAGCAAGCATAGCAAACACAGGTAACTTCCGTCCTATTACTACGGCGGCTCTAAGTGTTTATCTGCATCTTGTATCGGTTCATGCACAGCTGAACTTAGTGCCCTACCCCTTACTAGTTTGAACTATTGCACAGCGGAATTACTGGTGAATGATTCAACAATTTCAACATTGTATCCAAAATGTATAAATGGCAAAGATGTGAAATGATAAGGTCAAACGAAATTACTACTAAAATAGTTGAATCTACAACAGCGGATGGAATAGATTGTGGAAAATATCTCTCTGACTCCTGAACGTAAGCAGTACCTAATAATCAGCCTAGCTCTTCTTAGAGCAGCAGAGCTAATGAAGATAGAATCGATATTTGGTCGTGATATCGCCATCTATCCAGCTATCAAATGTCGGGCTCTTTACAAGACTTTGGATCTTCTAATATCAATTCTGATAGTGTCCAGAAATGAAAATAAAAGCAGATGCCATTGTGCTCACCAAAGCTCTAACATATAATGGGTTAAAACTATCCAGACCAGAGCTCATTAATGATTGTCAGAAACAGAAGATAGTTCTAGGGTACTGCTATAGTCTTAACCATCAAAGCTTGGTACTTATCCGGGGTACCTATATGGAGTGAAATAGGCAACAAAAGGACCAAAGGGAGTGAAGAATATGCATCTTACACACGGAATATTGCGAACAGCGCAGACAAGGTTACACGCAAGCTTAAAGCTCTTTTATGAGGTATGTTCAAAAAATAAGGTGACTTTTGAAATTTTACTGGCAACGCACATTCGATTATCGATTTTTTTGTGAGTCTGAGTCTGCTCTAAGTAAAAAAATGTTTACAAGTGGTACAAGCTCTTCCAAGATAACCGGGAAGATGCCAATGAAGAACTTCGTCCTGAACACCCCAGCATATCAACAAAAGGTGATAACACCGAAGCTGTGAAAAAACTTGTTCTGGAAATTACTTCTTCTAAGAAGTTCTCTTAAGAAGTCACGGAGGATGTTGGCATATCGTTCGACTAGGGTCATGCAATTTTTCGGATGCTTTGGGCATGAGACGTACGTTAGCGAAGTTTGTTCCGAAACTTCCTAATTTTGATTAGAAGAACCGTCGCATGAGCATCGCTTTGCTCAAAAGGGTTATAACTGGTGGCGAATCAAGGGCATATAGTTATGACGTCAAATCCAAAGCCCAATCGACCCAATGGCAGCACCTAGGAGAGCCAAGACCAAAACGCACTCCAAGTTTTATCAAATGCCAAAGTTTTGATCACTGTTTTTTCACGATTAACATTGAAGTTATAAGCCATTTGCGAGAAACAATACGAAAAAAAAAAACGTCCGGAATTGTGGAAAAATAAATTATGGCTTGAGCATCATGATAATGCACCTGCTCATTCATCGTTGCTTGTGAGAAATTTTTTGGCCTAAAACAACACTACAATCATGAATCAGCCACCATATTCACCAGTTTTGGCTCTATGCAGACCTATGAAAGGACGGAGATTTGTAACGAAAAAGTGCTTAGGAGAAGTATCAGGAAGTTAATAAAGCAGGAATTGGACCTAGTGAGGCTGGGGATTTGGAAATCGTTCATTCCAACTAATCGGAAATTAATGATCTCATTACATTATTTGGAAAGAGGTGCAATGCACTTGAGGCTAGTGAACCGAAGAACCGGGTTAAGAGAATGTCAAATCTTCTCGGTTCGAAATGTTCGTATCACAAATGTGAAGACAATCACCATACTCCCCAGTACTGACAATTCTTGTCCACGAATGCGAACTCTCGTCGGTATTTTGTAAGAGATCAGATATATTACACTACGACTGTCTAGATGATAGTCATCGATCATCGCGATGCCGAAAAAGATCTCATTGCACCCACTGTTACACCCCTTACTACATGCTAGTAACTTTAGGAAATCGCCATCAAGAAATTAACGAAAATAATGTTATTGTTAGGCAAAGCCCTTTTTTGATGATTCATCAACTGCTTTCTTATCTCTGTGACCCACTGGATTTTGACCTTTTTGCTTTTGTCTATGTATATTTTGAAGTTACTTTGTTGTTGACATTCTCTCTAAATCTTAGCGTCACAGCTTAACATTTGCAAAAGTTACGTAGCCAAGAGTACAACTATCTCTTTACAATTTAAGAAATGGATTGCGCGAACATTGGAAATATTTGAAAAGTGTTTCGGCAACGATTCTCTAAAGAAATCGGTCGTTTACCAGTGGCACGAGCGGTTCGAGGTCGTGAGTCAATCAAAAATGATGAACGCAATGGCAGACCATCGACGACGAAAACATTGATGAAGTAAGAGAAATGATGGTCAATAACCGCAAATTAACCATCAGAGAGATAGCGGAGGACTTGAACATTACCTATGGATCCGTCCAAGATATTTTGGTTAATGATTAGGGTTTTCGTCGTGTAGCAGCAAAGTTGGTGCCAAAAGACCTCAATTTCATGCAAAAAAGAGACCGTGTTGACGTTGCAAAAGAGATGATTTGCGAGGCTGAATCCGATTCCACATTCTTCAAAAGGATCGTTACTGGAGACGAGACCTGTGTTTATGAGTACGACACGCAATCCAGATATCAGGCAAGTGAATGGCGTTCTCCAAATGAGCCGAAACCAAAACAACCATGTTGTTTTCAGTCAAAAAAGAAGGCAATGCTCACGGTTTTCATGGATTACAACGGTGAAGTGCATTATGAATTTTTGCCAGAAGGCCAGACAGTAAACAAAGAATTTTATTATGAGACGCTTGCGTCAAACAATTCGCCTAGAATTGTGGCCATGATAACGCATATTTTTGATGAAATATGCAATAAATACCATCCAACAGCCACCGAATTCTTCTGATTTGGCTCCATGTAACTTCTTTCTGTTCAATCGAGTTAAAAAGAAACCACTACGGGGAACGCGTTTCATCCACCGAGAGAAAGTAATGGAAAAAACGCAGGAAGCACTGATGGACATACCGAAAGCCGAATATAAAAAATGTTTCGAGGATTGGATCAAGCGTGGGCATAAGTGTGTTGCAGTCGATGGGGATTGCTTTGAAGGGGACAATTTAGATTTAGACGAATAAACTTGTATTTTTAATTTTCTGAATAAATTCCGGAAATCAAAATAGAGAATCCACTACCAGTTGTAGTGGAAACTATACGAAACAGGAAAACAATGCATGTTATTAACACTTTCATGTGACTTTTAAACTTAGCTCTAGAGCAGTTAGGGCGGACAGCAGGCGTTTATCTTCCATGAATATGTCCATCTTTTGAAAATCGCAGGGGACATCAACATCATTGCTCGTTCTCAATAAGCCATTGCTTATGGGCTTAAAAATTGGTCTTGCAGCAAGGCCAAATACACCTTACCAACAAAAAAACCTTTCTGTTTGACAATGTATAGGACAACGCATATATATAGACACCTTAACCTTGTCAACGAAGACATGCAAAATGTTTTATAACGAAACGGAACAAAGTAAGTATGGAGTTGCCATCATCGTGACAGCAGAGCTACTGGATTAAATATTAAATGCTCAAAAAATTGTAGGCATTGAGCAATCAGAAGATTAAGAATATTCATGGTTCCTGTAACCTCTATAGCTATCAACGCCCTGGTCGATTAGTAAGTGGTTTCTCCTTTTAAGAAAACTTAACAGTGGATAAAAGCTTATATGTAACGTTGGCTTAAGTTCTTAGTTCGGCTCAGACAGCCTTTAATATCATGATAAACCCTTTCCTCTGAAAGCTACCACCAACAACATAACCAACCACACAAATGTCACGTATTTTCTCCCTAGCGTATCCCAACTCAGCTTTCATCTGTACTTTCCGGAATAGAAAATATTTTCCTATATTCTCAAATATCTTGTCCATCTAATGTTTGTAAAGGACCTGCCAATCCAACATCAAAAAGGAGTTCAAAAAACATTTTATTCCTTTTTTCTTGTCAATGATGTCCACCACTGGGGTACGTGCCTAGTCGTCTTTCTCTAGAACTTGCTATCATCTTCTCTTCTTTCACAGACCCTTCGACAACGACAACGACAACTTCGAGATTGATGGCTTCTCTAACAGTATTCAACTTTTCTCTATGGGATTTTCCAATTCAAAGGCAACAGCAAAAGAAATAAAGAAATCCCAAAGTGCAGCGTCATCAACTTTTCGGAGCCAAGATACGAGTAATTCTCGTCCTTTTCTTTGTCTTTTCAGTAAAAAGAAGAAGTTGCTTTGCTTCCTCCCAACATTGATGGCTCCATATACTCGTATCTGTGTGCATTATTCACGGCCCTTCCATGCATTGAACATTCTATACCATATATTGCTTTGGTGTCATTCATTCATTCAACGAAACAACAGATAGACAGACAAGTTCGTCTGTTACCATATCCTTTCGATATGCCTTTCTCCAACCAAGCGCCCACCCACATTCAATCCTATGCACATCATAGTAGATTTCTTTCTTATGAAGGCCAAAGGAATACAACATTTCGAAGACGACGACGAAGATAAACTTTTATGGCACATCGTCGTGTGCATACACAGAATCCTTATATCCATATCAATGCACAATACGTACATACATATCCATGTATAAGCGCTCTGGATCTAAGGAAGTTGTGAATTTCTAATCTTAAGCTGTTAAGACCCGAATGAACAATACGAAAATCGCCATGTCCTTCGAGTTCTGGCTTTATAGATCTTCCAGTTTTCTTTAGTTGGAAGAATATGCTGCTTCTTGTATCTGGAATATTGTGTGTTTACTTGTATGTGTCCTTCGTAAACTTCCAGTGCATCACTCACAGTTAGCTCTGACATCGAAAACGACATCTCAACGAGACGATGACGATGACGACGAAGACAACGTCTTTGGTTGGTCGGCGAGAACAACATCTAATAGAAGAGGAGAAGAATGAATACAATACCAACGACATGGACTTCGATTCTTCCATCCATAGCCTTGTACCCGCATACAAGTGCAACTGCAGTTTACATAAAAATACGAAACAGCAGTAAAATTTTCGACAGATGACATCAACAAGGAATAGACGCACACATTTAGACAACTATTCCAACACACATCCATTCAGCCGAAAGTCAAAAACCTACACTAAATGATATCCTTTCAAGAATCCCCCCTACTAGTCGTCGTCCCATCGTAGTTCCCTTTCGATAATAAGAACGACAAAAGACGTTTGACTTGACGTTTGGGGACATCAAGTCGTTCACCATACCAGATCTGTACCAGTACGAAAAAGGACTTCCGGTTGAAATTTTGCAGATGGAAAAGTTTTTTTTGCCCCCTTTTCTTCTTCTTCTCCCATTTCCAGCGCGGATAGTTAGGGGTTCAGTTGTATACTATACTCGTCCACCTTCTTAGTCCTTGGGTCCAGCTTGTCAAAAAGTTCGACTCAATTATTATTTATACTGAAGTGTCTGTCTGTTCGTCAGAGGTTTTGTGTTGTGGGTACCCGTACACTTTATGCTAGAGAGTGTCGAAGACTTGAGGACTAACTGGAGTAGAACTCTATGGTGGTCAGGACCAGGATGTACAACAATGAAACTCTTTTTGGGCGGCTTCACCCGTGAAGGTGGTGGTTGTAGTTGTAGTGGCAGCGGCACTGGGTAGACGACATAATTTATAATGACAAATTCCGGTAATTCTTGGTTTGAAAGGATAAAGGCGATACGTGATGAAGGGTAGGTTAGGCAGGGAATCCGTGCAAGGATTTTTGGGTGAAAATTCTTATCCATCGGCTTGTGCTAGAAGATGTACACGTCAGGACTCTGGTTGAGAAAATTGAAAAGTTGCAATCAGTCTTCGTCCCTTTTGTAGAAGTTTTTTTTTTTTTTTTCTTTGATTTATATTTTTAATTTTTTTATTTTTTGGTTTAAAGGGGTTTCATCTGGAAGTCCTTCAAGTATCCATCTCATTTCATGACCTTTTTTGTGTGTTCCAGACTATTTGAGTGATTTAAAGTGGATGATGTCTCCACTTTGGTGTTAGGACAGATGAATGGATTAGAGTATTGCAGGTAGACTGCACATTAATTTGTGAGCATTTTCGTCGAGGGGAACTTACCATATTTCGTCAAAATTTTCAAAGAGTTGTCTGAGAGTTTTAGGAAAAACCGGTAAAATTTAAGTGAACAATTTTGTGAGTATTTATAAGTTGACACGGAGAAAACCATTTACAGAATCGAAGTAAGACATTGATCCCTCAACGATAAGATACAGTCTCTTATGTTTTCACACAAAAAAAAAATCTGATAGCCTTTGGTCCCAATACTATATATTCATCTTGCCTAGAGAGAAAAAAAGAAAAATATCCTTAAAACTGAACCTTTTGCCAGATTGCTTCTCGATCATGATGACTAAATGGAAAGTATCTGTATGTCCCGAACTTTGTTGATTTCCTTCATTTCGCAAAGATATTTGTCTGTGAAACAGTACTTTACCAGCCTCCTTCATTTACAATTTCTCATACCAATCTCTCACTTAAGTAATTCTTGATGCTTAGATCCAGTCTTCTCTTAAGTTTTAGGCTTGGGTGACTGAATTTAAAGATATTTTGAGCTGGAGTTCTTGGACTTCATCCACATTTTTGTGTAACATAAAGTTTGCGATGCGGTCGTCCTCCACGCATACAGTATCTATAGTCCCTATGAAACGAAATAAATTTTTTCGAATTACCACTCATGCCACTAAGGCCACATGCCTTAAAGTCTGTAAAGAAAATGTTTCGACTTATTTTTCTTCAACTACAATATTAACAGGGGAATGCTTTGATCGCAAAGGGGGAAAAGAATACGACCTTATATTAAGTGGATCCGAGTACCTAGTACTGTGATACGGTATATTATTCCCATTTCAATAAAGTTGGAAGCTGCTTGGCATTTTTGTACAAACTTCTGATGATCCTTTTGCAAAGCTTTTCGATCTCTTTAGGCAGGCGTATTGCTTTTGTTTCGTTTACTGCCCTTCTTCTTGGTCGGGATAATCCCACGATAACCTTTCCTTGCGGTGTATTTCTGTTTCCTGCTCTGTCATCTGTTTTCATTGAGTTGTGTGGCTTGGTACAATAGATTGAAGCCTGGTAAGCGAAAAGTTGGATTGGCGATAAAGTTGTTAGCCGCTGAGAAGTCTCTTCAGCCTTTTTGCCACTCCTCATTGATATCGAAATTTGTTTCGTACCGCCTCGTGGCTAGCCTCATGGCTGGATTACGTGACATTAAACGGTACCGATGATTTAGGTTTATATCTTCGTGTATTGGGAGGTTTTGGTTGTTCTTAATCTTCATGAATTCCTTAACCAGCATATTTTTCCGTCTTATTGGAGATGGGTGAATGTATCTATAAGTTTTCTATATGTACTGTTTAGCCAAATGGGGGCACCGTATTCAGTTGTTGGATACACCAGGCTAAGGGCAGCTTTGTGCATAGAATCAGGAGAAGCACCCCAGGAGCTTGATAAGAGTTTCTGTAGCAAGCTGTTTCTCGTTTTTAACGGAAATCTTGAGGCCATGCTGTTTGAAGGTTTAAATCATATCCGTTAATCATCCCGAAGAAAGTCGGCTGGTTATTGTGTTGAAGGGTGGCGCCGCTGAATTTGACTTCGAATGGGAGATAGGTTAGCTGGTTAATTAAGTGGAAACACACTGACTAAATCTTGTTTAGACCAGGCGCTTGTCCCCACTTCATAAAGTACCTCCCCAGGTCTTTGAGATCATCTATAAGTCCGTGTTCAATCAGCTTCAAGTTCCAGCTAGGAACGGATATGGCTAAGTCGTCGGCATTCGCAAATTTTTTGGGCTGTACTTTTGATATGTCGTGAATGTAGAGGCTGAACAAGAGTGGCTCAAGAATTAACCCTTGTAGTAACCCATTGTTTAGTTGTCTTGACCAACTCACACCGTCGTTAACATGAACTTAAAAGGTGCGGTTGCTAAACATGTTGTTAATAACGTTTGACATTTTCAAGCAGAGTACGATTTTCAAAAATTTAAAAATCATGCCTGGATGCCAGACTCTAACGCAGGTGGCTATGAGGTCTACGAATAAAACTCCTCTGTTAAGATTATTTTCGAAGTTTTTTTGGAGTCGGTACCTGAACTATGCAGCTCCGACCTGATCTGAAAACATTAATTGGCCTATCGGCCCTGTTATCTGGTTTCCCTGGTTTAAGGATCTTAATGCCCTCAGATTTCTTAACTTCCTGACAGTAGAATATTGTGAAAAGAATTTGCAAAACCAGACTTTTCTGCTGGCGATGGCAGTCTCTAGCTTCGGTGTTTAGAATTCACGGGGAAGAGTAGAAGAAGCTGGTAGCGTCGCTTTAAGATCTTTCAGCCATTTCTTAATCGATTGGTGGTGATTTTTGTCAGACTTAGCTTTAAAAGCTTCCACTATTCGATTAGCGACAAGTTCTGGGTTGGTTCTAGGCTTTTAGGACGAGATGGAGTTTACCTCTGTTACCTTCATGCTTTTTTAAGCTTAGTGGTAAATTTTAAGCTCTCAGTGGTTTTCTTCCAAAGGTTTAGGCGTGCTGTATCAAGCGACTGAAGAAGTTCTTCTGCAACTGCAAGGTCAATTTTTTAACGAGAATTCTTGGTAAAGTATTTCGCTTTCTGCACATTCTCCGGGAATGTACTAGCCCAAACACCCTTTTCGATTTCATCTTGAAGCTTTAAAAGAATAAGTCGATAGATCTAGTGTTGAAGATTGGATTCATTTATGAATAACGAATGACGGGCTGATGTACACTTTCTTTGAACTTCCTGCTCTGATACCTAAAAATTAAGGATTGAGAAGGATGTTGGAACGGACACTAATTCCTCGGAATATTGCAGTCGATCCTGGAAACTATTATATCTAGAATCATGCGATATAGAGTGCTTGCCTAAGAACAGCACAAAAGACAGTAATCCAAATATGTTTCTGTCTAGCTGTGTTTAAGAAAAACAATGCTGCAAGAAAGACGAGTCAGTAATGGACACCAAGACGTTTCCGATACCATACACTTCATACACGTTCGACCTCTGCATAGAGTTAGCTAGCTCATAAAAGTAGTCGACGAAAATTCGGTTGAAGATCAGGGATAAGGGAAAGAGTCAGTAGAGATTACCCACAAGATGTATTCCTGTCAAATATTTTGTTCAACGTTGAAAATTTAAAAATTCGTTCATCCACACAATTTGAAATGTGTTCACAGGACAATGTATGTTTTGAATTTTTTTTTTTTTTTTCTTTTTTTTTTAAAGCAGATTATTTGTGCACCTCATAATGAGTGAGTACTGCCTTGGGATAGACGATACAAAGGGATCGAAATCCACGAAAGGGTGGATGTTTTGACCTCAGTTTGGATCTTTCACAACTCGTATTTTATTCTCTGTTTTGAATTGACATTTTTCTGATCCTCATTTGACGAGGCACAGCTTTCACTTACAACTTTTCGAAATTATTTAACACCGAACTTTTGCTGGGTCATAAAAGGAACAGTTATGCATTGTAATTAAAAGCGAATCATGTTAGCGCAAAAGCTAAGTGTCGAATAGTGCTGAAACTAGAGATACTATTGCACACATACTTCCTAGAGAGCAGTTGATCAGAATTCTTTCAACATAACTTGAAGTATAATATGTTGACGACTAAACGTCGAACATGCAGAATTTAAAAACTCAGAGCGCCCTTCCTTAGTACTTGGCCTAAATAAACTGTGCCGAATCCTTGAATCATATCCAAAATCCATCATATTCTTGAATTCATGGGAAACCTAAATTAACTGCCATAACTCATCGTGCATCCATCAAGCCGATTATAATCTGCCGATCACAGGTTCCACCACCATCGCCAGATGTACTCCATTACAAGACCTAGTTCCTCTCTGACCGAAATTAAAAACAAAATATATAAAAAAAGGAAAAAGAAACGAAACTTCCTGCTTGAGGCCAGCTGGTGTCCATTTGATTGATGCCAAGCACACAATCACTCAACTAGTTCACGACCTACGGCACTTTTTTCTCAATTTGGCCACAATAATTCACCTTTTATGAGACGTAATTTTGTCAGATTGATTGCTCAATCAGCAGCGCTAAGATCACGGCTCTAGATATCACGACCCCTGTGGTGGCACCATCACATAAGAATAGGTACAGATACAGATACAAACAAAGACACACAGTGATTTAACAGCGCGTGATTGCTATTATACCAGCTCTCTTGCCATAGTACCGCTGCATTGGATGCTGAGATGTTTAAAAAGCGGCCGCGACTGTGAGATAATCCACCCACAACCAACTGACAATAATTTTGTGGTCCTTAGAAATCGTCATTGTCGTCGTCGACGTTGCAGACATAGTTATCGTTAGTTGTGGCATTGTTGCAATTGCACCTACAATCACATATTGGCACAGGTTTCTAGAAGACCAGGAGTCTTAGGCCATTATCTCAAGATCGTAAATTCATTTGCACTACACTCTCTCTTACACACTTACCCTGCGGTCTACACAGTACTATGAGTAGGCTGACGATGACTCAATAAATCATCCAATTGTTCAACACTTAACTATCTAAACTAAGTAATAATTGCACCTGTGAGAGGATGTGATGGAGGAGAGGAAATGAATGTATGCCATATTGTGCATCCCTTGCAAACAAACATCTTAGTCTCAATGGTTGGTTTTACCTCAATCTCTGAGTCTACCGCTGGCTTTGTTGCAGCAACACCTTCTCCTTGGACTCGGGCAGAAATTGCCAATTGTGTGACGTTATTATTAAGAGGGGCATGATGAGGCAATGAGAGCGATTATTACTCTTTATGATTACCGCTATTATTACTCATAATTTGCATTGTTATCCGGCCCGGAGAGGCGAGAGATATTTCGTACAATGGACGAAAGGATTAACATAATTTGTGTTGATGTTCCCGGAATGTTAAAACTCCTCTGGAGCATTTCGATGCTCTGTGAAGTCTTACGTATGTTTTGGGTGGACAGTAGGCATTTAAGGTGACCAAAGTCATGTGTCTGAGGACTGAGATAGTAGAACAGTTTAGGTGTCTTACATTGAACGTGTTTCATGGTTTCCTTGGCTTAGTTTGCCCAGAAGGTGATATTTAGAAGATGACACTGCTCCAAGTGGAAAGTTCTTCAACTGAATTTGGTTTTAATGATTATTTATGGACTTGAAGGTTTTGGTATGAAGGACTTATGTATGAAATTGGACTGTGAGCTTTATTCTTTGTGCATCAATCTTAAGGTGAATTAGTGTGAAATGAAAATTTGATGTCAGAGAATCCTTTGACTATTTGACGTAGATATGTAGAGTGTTCCATTGGGCCCACTATGCTATGCGACTGATTGAAAACAGTCATCGGATTGGGAAAATATCATAATTAGTAGGTCTCACTGATTCGAAAAAATTGACTGTGTGTCTATGAGAAATTGTTCAAGGGTGTTCAAAAGAGAGATTTGTAACTGGTAAATCCCGTAGAAAGCGTCCATATCAGACCAAAGTTACATAAATTTTCGATTCTTTCAGGCAGTCTGAAGGATGCTTGATTTCAATTCCGTCCATTTGGATGTATCCGATTTCTTTTTTCCTAACATCAACATTTATCAAGACATAATTTTGTAACACTTGTCCTCTTCAAAGTGATTTCTTTAAGCTGCTAAGCACTTCACTTTTGGTATGGCGCGCAGGTGGTTTGTCGCAATCTGCTCACCCTTAAGCCCCGTATTGCTGACTAAGTGGTACTATAGTCGTGAGCAAGCAAACTAGGAACTCCGGCTATTGGATCCCCAAACCGTTTTTGATTCTGCAAGTAAAATTCATGGTCGGACACTATTTGAACAGACATATGACCAAGGAATGGAACTACAGCTTGATCTTCAAGAAGATTGCATTCAGACAACTACAAAGGTTTCAATATATTTCCATACTTAATAGGCTGTAATAAATGATATAGGCCTGCTTATTTCGTCATCACTTTCACAACAAGCATCGCAGGATATTGTATCACTTATGCCCAGCACATTTAAGTGCTATGCGAAAGTGTGATAACCTGCCACGACGTCAGTAAGCAACCTGCAGACTTTCCTGCTAAAGGAACAGCAGAAAGGCCGCTGACTTCCTCGCTGACGACGTCAGGAAGTATCTGATTGGTCTGCCTGCAACCTGAGGTGTTATGCCATCTCTCCTAACGTGAAGTTCAATTTTTTCTGCAACAGGAGTTCCGGTATCATTGCATCGGACGGCATGTCCATAGGACCAGAGTTATAGTACGGCCGGCGCGCAAAGTCATTTAAGCTCCAGTGCAAGTCAAACCAGACAGCTTCCTCCTTATTGTAAGGAGAACAATCTCAGTTTTGAGAGGAATAACTGAAAACCCATTACTAGTGCAAGAGTCGTCGATCACTCCTAGAGCTGCCAGTCGATTGACACGATCCACCAGACAGTCTAGGTTCATCATCTGGGTATGCTTGTGCATAGAAGTTAGAACTATTGAGCTCGTTGACCACCACATATTGACCACATCAACAAAACATCCAAAAACATTAGAGAAGGTATACAAGTATACCAACATCCAACAAATCTGAGTATTTGCGATTGATTTTGCAGAGCAAAATATTTTGGACATATGGAGTCGATTACAGCACTGTCAGTTTGTTTCCAGTTCTAGTTAGACCCGACATAACCTTTGTCACTGAAAATCGTCCTTTAGTTTGTTTAATGGAATAAATCTCCACTTTCTCCAGACTCGAAAGACCTGTTTGTCTCGGTAGAAAGCCCTGAAATAGCTAGTCTTAAGCTGAAGTTATCTAGTGACTTCGATTGAATCTATTTGAAATCCATTCAAATTGGGTATAAGTTGTGTCATTCAAAGAAGGATGACCATTTTCCGTCCCTTACTTCTTTTACTGAGATTTTACTTCAACTTGCAATTACTCCATCGTTAGTCTGCAGGTGTCCCAAGAAACTTAAAACAAAATCCTTAAATACAGTCTCAAATAATTTCTTCTATTCGTGCAAACCCCAGAGCAGAAACAATAACCCTCAACCCCAACCACAATCAAAATCGTTTTATTCATTACGTCTAGTTCTTGTCCAACTCAAACTTAACGTCTGCACTCTGCTTGATTGACACCAAGTAAAGTCAATTAAGAAAGTCAATCAACGTCTTTCATCTAAGAAACACAGAGACCTGACCGACCATAGGTTCACCTCCTCAACCCCCTAGAATTCGAAGTGCTGAGAGAATAATGATTGAAAGGTAAAGGTCCCACTCAGACTATAGAATGGATAAAATCAAGGAAAAGAAAGCAAAACCAACAAAACTTTACGGATCGATGAACTTCCTTCGATTCCCTCTACCCCCTGGACCCTTCAATCAAACGGTCGGTGGTCAGTCAGTCACTTTTATTTCATCCATCAGCAGCATTCTTCGTCACACACACACACACATGCATGTGAACTAGTATACAAAGTATTCCACCTCTGGAAATAATGATGTCTCTTTGCTGACATATTACCGGGTGGACAGGTTTAGAAAGTTTTTTTTTTTTTTTTTCTAACCCTCATCCCCTAAGCCATCTCTTATCCATCTCCATCGCTAGCCATTCTTACCGCTACAAGACAAGAATTAATTAACATCGGCCAAAGAGCGCCCATGATGGAAATCGGAGAAAAAAACCGAAAAATTCATAAAAAGGATAAAAAAGGAGAGTTCTGCACTTTTCTCGGAGTTTGTTTTTTTTTCTGTTCTTTCCTTCTCGTCTTGTGCTCGTCTGACGTCTGCTGGCAGAATAAAAACTTTATCGACTGGAAGGCGTCCATCCACCAATGTGTTAACCTCCCTAAGCGCGTACTACCATAAGGATTTTGCCATTTCACCACCCCATTACCATCTGCGCGACAGCCGACCCAAGCTACTGCTTTTTTTTTTTTTTTTTTTTTTTTCTAAGAAATCCTGTCGACAGTGATTGAAAGTTATTTGACATGTAAATATCAACTCATAGATGAGGGGAAAGAGAGATCAGGATTAAAACTTCGCCTCTCCTTCTTGCTTGCTTCCTTCGGATGTCAAATTAGGAAAGAAGAAAACTTGCCCACCACTGTACGAGTACTCTTACTCTAAATCAGAAGCTGAAACTAAAGGTTTTTACTTACTTAGCTTTTACGTCATCAATGCGGATGTTGAATTATAATTGCAGATATTGGTGGAAGGATTTTCAATCAAGGAGACCTCATCGAATTCCTCAAACCCTGGCTAAGCTCTCATCACTCACTACTGGACTTTAGCCGAGACATACTCGTAGAACGAGAAAAGCAAATGAAAAAAAAAAAAAAAAAAAAAAAAAAAAAAAACGAAATTCCCATGGGAAGAGGTGTCCACACTCAGATTTCTTAATGTTGACTAATTAATACGAGTATCCTTACACACACATACATATCCATGCACACACTCCAACCAGATTGTAAGGGTGTGAGGGGTGAATTATTATGAATTATGAAAGTTTTCACCACGTCATGGTCGCTCACTCATCATCACACCCATCCGAGATAGAGAGCCAGGAGGAGATTTGTTCGTACCTATCGACTCACCACCGGTGAGGTTGCTTCTAGGGGGTGGTCATTGGTTCCATTTCAAGCTCCTGCTGATGAACGAGGAATACTAATAATAAGTAAATGATTAATAATAATAATAATTCATTCGGGATACATAGCATCGCAGTGAGATGTCCTAATTGGAATTGATTAGATTCCTCCTTCTGCACATGGTTTTACTGGGTTTCGGTTCGGTTTAGTTTAGTTTGGTTTGGTTTGGCTTAGTTGAACGACCACTCTGTGCATGTGTTCGACTATTAATACACCCTTTTGATCGATTGCACTACTGATGTAGTGATATAAGAGAGGGGGCAGATGATAAAGGCGAACTGAAAAAAAAAAAAAACTAAACTCTCCTCACATTTGTCCACATAGAAAGGAATCTCAGGCGGCTTTGATCCCTCGACAGGGATTTCTCGTGTCAAAAACTTAAGTCGAATGCATAATTCGTCGAATCGTGAATGTTTTAATCAGTGAGTCCTTCGGAGAAGTTCAATGAGTCGAAAAAGGGAAGAAGAAGTAAAATCAGGAAAACAAACCAAGAGAATGAGGAATAATTGATTGGCGAGGAACACTGAGAACATAAAGAAAAAACAACTGCGAACGAACATTTTGATTAAGCACAGATTCGAATACGAATAAGAAAACGAATAGGAATAGGGATATCCTTAGAGGGAGACTTATCATTCGGATGTTCAACGAACATGTGTGTGTGTGTGTAAATATTACCTGATTCTGGTGCTTGGAAGCGCTTAATTAGCGTGTGCCAAAAGAAGTTGGCAATTTGGCACATATGGAGAAGATTTTGACTTATGTGGTGTAATTAGCCGCTGCGAATCATGACCGATTGGATTACATTTCGAGGAATCGACATGAGATCTACTACGATGAGCTAAAACACTTTCAAAAGAAAAAAAAAAAACAATCAGAGGAATGGTTGAAAGCTTATTCTCGGACTTGTTTGCACATCGAGTTGTAATCATCCCTCATCCTTCTAAGATATGTCGTTACCAAACGAGAATACTTTGAATTATTTCCATAGGCTTTCGATACTTAGTTACCAGGTAAACTATCTCAGTACAAAAGGGTTTAACATATACATTTTTATAAATAGATAAACATATGAACCTTGCTAGTCTGTGAAGCACATTGTGTAGTTCAGAAGGAAACAGATGACTGGACAGCTTAGACACAAATACGACTGTCCAGAATAAATGTGATCCAGAGTTGTCGGCAAACCTGCGGAAGAAAATCCTTTCTGGTATAAGGCACAGATTGGAAGCATGAGCTCTTCCAACGGTGTCGGCGTATTGGCATAAACCAATAACTTAACGTAGCCCCACAGAAAATAGTCAAGCGGCGTTAAATCGCACGAACGAGGCGGCGTATCGACTGGCCCATGTCTTGAGATAACACGCTCACCATACTCTTCAATAAATCGTATCGACTGGCCCATGTCTTGAGATAACACGCTCACCATACTCTTCAATAAATCGATTGTAGCGTGTGCAGTGTGGCTTGTGGCACCATCCTGTTGAAACCACATGTCGCCCAAGTCCATATCTTACAATTCGGGCCAAAAATAATCGGTGATCATGGCTCGATAACGCTGACCATTCACAGTAACATGACGATCGTTATCGTCGAAGAAAAAATATGGCCCAATAACGCCGCCGGCATGCAAACCGCACCAAACATTTATTTTTTGTGGATGAAGTGACGATTCATGAAGCACATGTGGGTTTTCACCCGACCAATAACGCATATTTTGCTTATTGACGTACCCATTGAGCCAAAAATGAGCTTCGTCACTGAAGATGATTTTGCGATGAAATTCATCATCTTTGCGCATTTCCAGAACCCAATCGGAGAATGCACGTCGCTTCAAATGGTCCATCGGCTTCAATTCGTGAGTCAGCTTGATCTTGTATCTTGTTTAAACCAAGATCCTTACGCAAAATACGCCATAAATTGGTCTGAGCGATGCCCAATTCTTGAGAACGCCGTGGAATTGTCTGATTTGGATCGTTTGCTACGGACGTCTGAACGGCAGCGATATTTTCTACACTTCGACCAACCCGTTATCTCACTGACATGGCAACATCACACAACGAATATGTAGACTCAAATTTTTGCACTAAACTTGTTATTGCCTGTATATTAAGGCGAGAATTACGAGAATTGAAAATTTGAGCTAACGCTTTTAAATTTGCAGACTTAGTGTGCTTTACCATGATGAAAATGTTGAGTTTAATGAATAAATTTACAGTGACAGTTTGATGATTAGTGAAAAAGTGTGTTCACAAATTAAATTCAAAGTCCCTATTGGAAAACCCTATATATACATCGCAGAACAAAGCAAGTACATCTTGGAGAATCTTAAAGTTGAGACGAACTCCAGGAGCTTTTAGGAAGTCATAAACACTTAGAATAGGCTATGAGATTGATAATTATTACTACTAGTCATGGCCAGATATGATTGACCATATCGAGGTGTATTAATGTGATCAACGAATAATAGCCAATGTACGAGTGCAAGCTAAGTATGGTTACCTCTGTGTGCCCAAACCTTTCACCGTAAAATCATGGTTTCAGAACTCAAAATATTAACAAGGTAGGTTGCTATACCAAAAATGCGATACACTCATAAGACAGTAACTAAATTGATACGGTTGAGCACTTAAAAACAACTAGAGAAACAAACGGAGCTGTTTTCAAATGCCTTGATTTGGACAGGAAGCAAGATTCAGAACCCTTACAACCTTGACGAGACACGAGCAAAATTTATAAGCAAACGACTTACTTACTTAGCTTACCGTCTGGTCATTTGCCAGCTGCCTCTATTTGCAGACAAAAAGTACGCTGAAGTTTTTCATGGTCGGGTTTTCGGAAATATTGTCTGTCATCGTCCAGGTTTAATGTTTGATTCTGCCTGACGGTAGGATGTTCTTCATCATCACGGCTTAACAGTCTGCAGACGTAATCTTTTGAGATTCTCAACACCGACTGTAGTCCTTCTATGAAGTTTTCTTCTCCATCCATGCAGATTTCTGTTTGACTTGTCAGCTTTGTTATGTTCATTTTACTTTATTTTTTATTTTTGCAAAAATATCTAATTCCATTCTTCTGGTAGCAGCCTTTTGGCACTCCTTCGTTTTCTTCTGAGAAGCCAATGTACTTCCCTCATTTTTTGATCGTAGAACTCACGACATCCTCCCGTCTTTTCTGCAAAGCCGATCTGTTTGACCGCTGTTTTTATAGATTTCCCCGTCTCCATTCATTATCGAATCAGGGGTTTCCCTGTTGTTGCGGGTTTAAGGACTGTACATCAGACGCGACCTCTCTGACTCCTCTACGGCAGTGGTGCCACTGGTCTTCTCTGTTCGCTCCTGATGGCATCCGACTCCGGCTGCCCGAGAGGTTAAGTGAATTTTTTTTCGGGAAAGAACCTGTCGTCCTCTTGCGATTGTAGTCATTCGTTCGATATGACAAACGACAAACAATCAGAATTTTTAAATAAAACTCCTATGGTACATTCATATAAATATTTGAAAAATATGTCATCAGCAGCAGCAACATACCTGAGCATCATGGACACAATAGTCAGTAGCCTTTTCCCCGAATGAAAATTCACTACTATTGCAAGTAACAACAGAAACAAGAAGCAACATCGATAATCGATAGATTCACTAAATTTACAGGGAAAATATTATGAGGGTCAGTGGGTGTAACGAAACGTTATTTATAGAGTTCAATGCTCAGCCAGGCTTTAAAGTAGAGTTCGAAAGAAAAACGAACTCATGCATTCACCCAAGCAACGCTTTGGTACATCCATGTTGGGTTACATTCTTCGCCTGTTGTCAATGAATTGTGAGGGTAATGAATATTCTTATTCCCATAAATACTGATCCTTCTCATCTTCTTGTCAGTTTTTCAATCACAGATTTATTAAGACTTACAAACCCTCCACCAATCATGCGTGAAACACGTGCATATTTTTGCTCATTCATCACCCGGCTACAGGCTAACATTTGAATTACAAGTGTTTCGAAATCCCGTGTAAAAATTAATCTGAACACATTATACCCGGAAATAAAACTAAAAATGTTTTACACATTTCGAGAGTGCGAACGGGATGAATGCCGTGTTAAAGCATTTTACCTTGTTGACCAAAAATGTGTTACAACCAGTTCCTCTGCCATATCAACCTGTCGGACAGACAAATTTACACTTTTCTCACGATGACACCTCATCGAATCACTTTTTGCAAATAACTTTGGCCAAGAAACATTCTTCGCTTCGTCGAGAATTAATCACATTCCGATGTCACATAACATAAGATACGCTTGCCAGAACAGACCAGACCAGGCAAGACCAGCACAAACCCGACCAGCCAGCTAGTCAGCCAGTCAACGAGCCAGTCAGTCAACCAAGCCAAACACAGACAAATGACACTTCATATCCAAACAAGAAGCAAAGGAAGCGAAAATGAATACGAGTGACAGTTTCTTATGTGTGATGTGTCCACCCCAAAAATAAATCCCCATGATGGACACAACAACTGTGGTTAAAGGGGTTCCCCGCACTTTCATCTCATCTTCATCCCTATCATCATCTTCATCATCTTCATCGTCTTCATCATCTTCATCATTATCATTACCGCGAGCATCATTCTTGTCATTTGAAGAGCAAGGAATACCCCAAACCGCTACCCGCTGAACACTTTTATTCTTTGAAACGTGAAATTGAAATCAATTCCTGTCACCGGTGTGCGACCAAGTGACAGCCATCAGCGGAGGAACGCTGGCCGTTGTCTCGAAGAAAATGATGACGATAGTGGAGGAACATTGCACTCAAAGCTCAAAACTCTTTGATGTATTTAATGGATGATTGGTTGCGAAATGCAAACATGGAATTGTCTTTAGGATTTACGGATACTCACTCCCAGTGCACCACTGACAACAATCCATTCTTCATCGGATTGCTATTCCTGTTTTAGATGATGATGATGATGATAATGACGACGACAGCGACAGCCACCACACAGACGAGGACAATAATGATCATGATGATGAAAATTCTCGATGGTCATTCCAACTTAACATGATCGATGGATTGAGGTGGTGCTGGACATAAACCGCTAGTATAGCTGCAGCTGGTTTTACTTTACTGCAGTTGTTGCATTTAGGCAATTTGTCTGGTGAGTGCTGATGGTCGTTGCTACGACAAAGCCAACTCATTATAGGCATCGCGATACAGCCAAGACTGTAAGAGTTCAAATGGAATTTGGCGGATTAAGAAAGATGATAAATTATTTGTACGAAGCTAAGTAACAAAATTTAATGGCACACATTTCTTTCGATTCCATGGAATGTTAGCAAATATTATACAAATCCGCCGTTTTTTTTTTTTTTTTTTTGGTTAAACTTGTTGAGGGAGATCTTTCAAAACGTACTTCCAGCATGTTCTCTGAGATGATGAAAAGTTAGAGAAAGTGGCGCTGTGAGGAATCACAGTGAACATTTGGCTATCAAGGTGGTTATGGCTGTTTTGAATACACTCGAAGGTGGAAAAAAATCACATAATTCCCAGCAACGACGCCAATATATCAGTTTTTTGTCCTCTGATTTACAAGTCCTTATTGACTTGAGGTGCCCAAGTGTGATGTAGATTTAGAATACGGAAAGACGGACACAAAAACACATCTGTGTGACATGTGAGTGACACATCTGCGTAGTCTGGGATTCGTTTTATTATAAATTTACCACTTAATTCTTACAGAAACGTCCTATTAGAAAACGTCAAGGATTGACAACCATAAGTCTTTTCCTAAACTTACGCTCGATTCTAATCATAAAGTTACAGTAAAGATGACTATTTACTCAAAAGATTGAGTTTTTTTTTGGTATAACATAGCATTGAATTTCCAGGATCTTGCACATAGATCGCGTCTTGAATCTAATCTTACAGAAATGCCAATTAGGTACTTGCATTCAATTGGATCTAATCGAACAAAGCATAAAATTGTCCTGCAAAAAGTAGTTGAATAGTGAGTACTAGCAACATATTTTATTGACATATATCCAGAAACTTATCTACTGATCATCGGCCCTTTCAAATAACACCAGTGAACTCCGCCTTACTTACATACCTTTTCCAGTTAGAACGATTTCGGCTAGCTGCCTCCGTTTTGGGCACAACTCAATGAATGAAGTCGCCTTCCACTTGTGCGAGTCCAAAAAAAAAAAAGTCAAACGACGTTAAATAGCATTATCTGGACAGCCAATTCTGATCACCAAAACGAAAAACTACACGACCAGGACATGAGTAATGCAGTAACTGAATTATATCTTGGGCTGTATTGCATGTTGCAACGTCTGGTTGAAACCAAATATCGTCCACAACCATATTTTTCAATTTGGGTACAAAATACTGGAGTATTATGTCGCGATAGCGCGCACCATCTACGGCCTTAGATGCTCTTAAAAAAAAAGAATGATGATGAGTCCAGGCTAAAATCTACATCAAACAGTGACACGTTGTTAATACATTTGTTTTCCCACAATCGCCCATTTCGACAAGTTTAACGATTAACAAAGCCATCAAGATGTTGTTCCATGATCCATTCAACGAACTCTGTTCACAGTGCGTTCTCAGTAGGCTTCAGTTGTGAGTTAATTGCATTTTGTATGTATAAAGATGGAAATCTTTCGTGAATCTTTAAAAAGCTTTTCTATATGTCGTCTCAAGAACTGCTCCGATGTTTTGTGTTAAACGAATTGTTGAAGGAAGGCCATGTTGTCTAAGATCACTAATTGATCAAGTCTCCCACAATTTTTGAATTAAACTCTTCACAGGTGATGAAGTTAAGTCACTCATCTTCATTATTTTTCAAAATATTGCTCAACAGTGAAAACGCGCTGTTCTTTCGTGTAGCGCTCCGTTTTCTAATAACCTTAAACTGCCAACTTTTACGCTGCCTGGTGCAAAATTCAAATCTTGCATGAATTTGGGACACCCTTTACTTCAGTTCAGATATTGGTATCTTAACTTCATTTTTGTCGTCTTGAAAGAAGTATTGGCTTCTACTGTCCAAGGTAAATATTTCTCTCTGCCGGAGAATGGAGTTTGCGTTATCATCTGCTTTGCCTATTGGTCCATTTAATAGACTGCACACTTGGCCTTCCATATCCGCAGCATCTGCTGTAACTCTATTTCCAAATTTCCTTGCTCATCTAGATAAGCTGCTATTCGGCTGTTATTGCTTTTTTTTCCCACCCCCTCCCCACCCCCTTTTGGTGCAGTTTTTGTACATTGTTCCCGATGCGGCACTCTTTCATTTCCTTAATCGTTTTTCAGGCTTCTTATCAAGCAAAAAGCAGGTAATCCTTATTATTTTGTTCGTGGAGCCTGCCAGCCGCCCGTGTCCTTATCCTATCCAGCGAGTTGTTTTGCTTCACATGCTTGTAACAAACCTATGGTAGATCTCGTTAATGCTAGCACATCAGAAGTGACATGACAATTTCGCTTCAGCGAATTCACTCATATTTCTGAACAATTCATAATCAGTTTCATTAATCTACTTTACGACTAATCATGTTTTTGTACTCGGATACCCTGCAAAAACATTTCTCATGAAAGGTTATAAAGTGGACGTCAGTCGCTTTAAACCCATAAATTTGTGTCAGTATGTTGGATACTTTTCACCTCCCGCAATATCAAAGAACAACATCAATTCCCAGGCATCGCATTATCATACAATTTGAATACTGCAGGCAGTCAGTCAGACATAGTCTGTCATCTTCCACTTTCTCACTGCATTTGTCAACCGAGTGCCAATTCGTTCTGCGCTAATGTCAGTCGCATCTCAAAGCCATCAATCATAATAAAATGCGATTTCCTTTCACAAGTTTTGCGCATTTACACACAAGTCTGTACCTTGTATACGAATGAGTAGAGTATGCTGCTGCTGTTGCTGCTGGTGGTGCTGGTGCTGGTGCTGGTGCTACTACTTGGTGCAACATCTATGGCAGACCTCGTCATAGATAGATATGATTTTGCTTTGTGGTGCGGGTTAGATGGTGGGGCTATGAGATACTTTTGCAAAACTTATACTCGTATATGAGAGAGTACTTGTATATTTCGTAAATTAGTTCCGTTGTCTATTGGGAAATTGTCAATTGACATTGTGTGGGAAGGGTTTGAGTTATTTATGTCGCACAGCTACTGTCTTGAGACATTCATTATGTTATCAGTTAAAGGACATACATTTCATTGCTGTACTTTGTAAATTTTATTTGAATTTTGTTTTAGAAATGCTCCATCATTCGGTGGTTTCGGTGAAAATCAGAAATCTCACGAGCTATGAGCTGAATACTGAGGATTCTTAAGAAGGTTGATCGTGAATATTTTCTAACAGCATTCACCCTAAAAGCAAGAAGCAATCCATGAAATTATTGACTTAGAAAAGTGAAGACGACTAAAGAAATTTAGATTCACGCCACCGGCCGGATAGTCGGCAGGGCCACTGTGTACTTAGTAATCAAAACAATTTTAATGATAGAGCACACATAAAGAGCTCAAACCATAAGCAAGACATTTTATCCATCCATTCGCTGCAATTTAGTTATCAAATCACATTGATGACAAGAAGCCGTCAAAAGTGTTGTGTTTGATATGCTGGTCTTATCCAGGTTACACTTAAGGATCCCCTGGTTTGATGAAGACTGCATCCGACTGCAAAACAACAAAACTATGAAGCGGCGCTATATCTAGGATGGAAGTGACTAGCGCATTCTATGAGCAAAGAAGACTTCTCCCGTTTGTAAGGATAAAGAAAATCAGCATGAGAAGCGAATGATATGAGGACAGGTTAATCTATTTTAGGAACGCAAGATAGGAAATTTCACGAAAAAGTAGAAAAGAGCCGTGTCAAGCTAACAAGACTCGAGCAGAAATATATGAAGATGACTCCTTTCCGGAATTTATTCAGAAAATTAAAAATACAAGTTTATTTATTTAAATCTATATTGTCCCCTTCAAAGTAATCAGCATCGACTGCAACACACTTATACCAGCGCTTGATCCAATCCTCGAAACATTTTTTATATTCGGTTTTCAGTATGTCCATCAGTGCTTCCTGCGATTTTTCCATTACTTCTTCTCGGCTGATGAAACTCTTTCCCCGTAGTGGTTTTTTAATTCGATTGACCAGAAAGAAGTCACAGAGAGCCAAATCAGGTGAATTCGGTGGCTCTTGGATGGTATTTGTTGCATTGTTCGTTAAAAATTTACGAATAATGATGGCACTGTGTGACGTGCGTTATCATGGTGCAAAATCCACGAGTTTTCTGCCCACAATTCTAGTCTCTGGTCGGCGAATTGCTTCACGCAAACGTCTCATAACGCCCAAATAAAATTCCTTATTTACTCTCTGGCCTTCTGGCAAAAATTCATGATGCACTTCACCGTTGTAATCCATGAAAACCGTGAACATTGCCTTCTTTTTTGACTGAAAACGACGTGGTTTTTTTATTCTCGACTCATTTAGGGAACGCCATTCACTTGCCTGATGTCTGGATTACGTGTCGTACTCCTAAATCCACGTCTCGTCTCCAGTCTTTTGGCACCAACTTTGCTGGTACACGACGGAAATCCAAATCATTAACCAAAATGTCTTGGACGGATCCATAGACAATGTTCAAGTCCTCCGCTATTTCTCTGATGATTAATTTGCGGTTATTGACCAGCTTTTCTTTTACTTCATCAATGTTTTCGTCGGTTTTCGATGTCGATGGTTTGCCACTGCACTCATCATCTTCGATTGACTCACGACCACTTTTGAACCGCTCGTGGTACTGGTAAACGACCGTTTTCTTTAGAGAATCGTTGCCGAAACACTTTTCCAATATTCCCAACGTTCGTGCACCATTAAATCCGTTTTTTACGCAAAATTTAATAAAAAATCGACAACACACATAGAGATAGATGTACTCTTGGCTACATAACTTTTGCAAATGTCAAGTTAGGATGTTAAGATTTAGAGGGAATGTAAACAACAGATGTACCAACTTAACAAAAAAAAACAGAACTCAAATCAGAACAATGGGAGCGCCACACGGAGGCTATTTCGGGAACTTTTTATTAAGGTGGTATGCCACCTAGAAGCTGTGTCAAGACAAACATGACGCAGTTTCTCATACAAAGCATTATTACCTCAGTCTTTTCAAACTATGTATGCGACTTGGATGCTCTGGTTAAGAAGGTCTTCGATTCGGTTTTCTGTTTATAAGGAAGTCCCAGACTTGATTTTAAAAGTGGCGTAAGTGCGTCACCAAGGAAATCTTGGAACCCAAGCAGTACTGAAAGCAGAAACCTCTGAAAAATCGTTCACCGTTTGGAAAGAAATTATAATTTGTAAACAGGCGCTCTACTGGTTTTCAATGGGAATTGGCAGTTTTTACTAGGAATACTGCGCGCTCTGTAAGGACTGATTGAGTCAAGATAGGGCTTTGTATATGAGACAGACACAAAAACCACAAGGACTATCATAATATGATCTTTGAAAATTCTCCCAACCAGTCAGACGAATAACAGATCTCGTCTTACATCAGCACATTTCTATAGTCATTTTCATGACCAACCAACGTCTCACTGTACCAGCAACCCATTCTTAATCTCATTCTCATAAAGCACCATAACACAATGAAATCGTGATGAAACCATTGAGAAACAATTGACCGCGTTCATTTGAATCCCTTCGTCATCAGCAATGAGACCGAACCCAACAAACGATGTAAAATTTCACAAAACGTCAATGCGATGACAGTAGATGATTTGTCTGCCACTTAACCAGCTGTACACCACCAATCATCGAGTATTGTTTGCTGGCCACTAACCACGGTGGTCCACCACAATTCCTGAGTGATTTATGACAAATGAACGATGGAATAAGAGAAATTGCACACAAAGTCCTCGGCGTTTAGCTTCTCCTCCCGTTCATTTCAGTATCGCATCTCAAATTCCACTTTTATCATGCGGCAAAAAAGAAAAAAAAAAAACCGAACCCATCAGGTCCGTGTATCAAAGTGGCCCATCATAATCATCATCACCGTCGTAGTCATGGTCAAACATAGTTGAGTCGGATGTAGTAGGCATCTGTTACCTCGAAGCAAAATTACGTATTCAAAGCCAACGCCATTCGGCCACAAGAGTGTCAAAATTCATCCGCATCACCTCGAGATACATTTTGAGCATCCGTACGCAGTGCATAAATCGTCGGATGTAGTCGGATATGTCAGTTGAGAGCGGTTTTATTGCGTGGCATTAACATTTACAACAACAACAGGAACAATAGCTAAAGCAGGCCATGCTGCATGTTGCATGTGCAGTGATATGGTCGAAAAAGTACGCATAGTCTCTTTGCATTTTGATGCCCAAACCTCGGCGACTAAATGACATGACGCGATGCCACTAGCCTGACTTTGATGCTGTGTGGAGCTGGACCGTTTTTAGGACGCCCATCAAATTGCATTCTAACTGACAGACCGCAAAATGCATCATCACCAAGCACTAGAGAACTAGATGGTAATGGTGACGGTGATAGTGATGGTGATAGTGGCGCTGGTGGAACTGATGGTGATAGTGATGGTGGCAAGGTTATCGTTATCGAGTAATGAAAAGGGATTTTCAGGCAATTTTTCCATACCAGGCATCTTTACATACTAGAATGCATCGCCGAAGGACCACAACAACGAAATTTAGTCTAAAACGAGACATTAACTATGAAAGACGTTCGCTTGGTCATGCGTTTCCCCTCATGTGGCACTGTGATGACAGTGAATCCATTTAGTTTATGTACGGGTATATATGAAGTGGCATCGAGTTGCAGCAACAGCAGTCGCGATGTTGTATGTTTTCTTGTGCAGAAGTTTAATAACGTTCCCGGTCTAATTGTGTTGTATTGGTTGAATTCAACCAATTGCAATATCCTGAGAATTTTTTTAATATTGCAGCGATAGTATGTAAAGAAAATGAACTAGATTTGGAAGATGAGATAATATGCTCACGAGATGCTAAATCATTTAAAAACACTTGAGATCATTTGCATAGAGACGCTGACGACACTTAAACAGCCGAGTGAACATTAAGTACTGATTCACCACCTTAGCGCAACCATTTGGTTCTGAAAAAGTATATGGCAAGTCGGTTATCGAGTCGACTAAAAATTTGGCCTAAATCGTCGAGGAGCATTGTTTCCCACAAATCCAATGTAGGCTAACTTGATTTTAACCCAAAAGGCCATTTTCTCAAAGACAAACGTTTCGTTTCTCCTAACCTAGACATTTCTCAACTTCCACCTCTTGGACTGAATGTAATTTACCTGCCAATCATCCAAGGGCAATAGGTAACAAATGATTTGGAAGCGCTACAAATCCACTTAGCCCACAAATACCCCCTACTCTTGTCAGCTACACTACATAGATAGAAGAGGGAGGTTCACAAACTTGATTTGATCACGATTGGGACACGGTTTGCAGTTGCGCTATCATAGTCGACTTACAATACCGTGCGGACACCTGTAGATACTACTGGCGCACTGGACGACAATCAAATTCTCCTCACGAAACACGGACTTTCAATTTGGCCGACACCACCAGAGTTTCCATTGTTCCAAACGACTAGTTGGAGCTGTACTCCTTTGCTGCCACTCGATTGAGCTCCATGTCGACTTCACTTTCCATATTATGTCAAGCTTATCGCAAAGCAATTTGAGGAGGCTTACCAACTTTTTGACTGAACGTGCCAGTTGCGCTATTAGATGGAATACCGCGGTGTGGTTTGGTCTAATGATTTATGCTAGTGTCGCGATCATAACTCATACGGTGATTGGTGTGCGCAGCAGTTGCAGGCGGCAGATAGATACTAGGTAACTGACTGTGGGAGAGCAGGTGGCTGCTGCCTGGTTTGGAAGATATCCGATTCCGATTCCCCAGAGAAACTTTCGAAAAACTCAATTCAAGACGGAGAGATACATACTCGTAGTTGATTATCGGGAGCTGCTGGTCTAATGGAATGAATTTTTTCCCTAATGCTGACATTAATTTTGTTATGGTCTGTCAATGGTTTTGGAGTAAAATTAATGATGAGGCATGCTGAATTAGAAAGAAAGAGGTCTGAAAGAGGTTCAGGTGTGGCAGTGACTTAGCTTTGGGAGGAAAAAGTTTAACAGAACTAGTAAGAGTGTGGTTAGTATACGTCGACGGATTTGTAACTTTTGTCCAACAATCTGGAGTACAATCTTTCATTAAAGTGAAATATGCATTGGAATGACATTTGCATAACGGAATCTCTAGGAATAGCCACGATTACACAGATCAGCGTTTGCAATTGATATGATAAGCGGGTTGACAGCTACAAAATAAAAAAGTGCATTACCAACATAAACGACCAATGTTCAATAAAAAGATGTAAAAGGGACACTACTGGTGTATACTAGTCCATCATACTCAAGATCTGGGCATCTCGAACGTGCCTGTTGCGTACTTTATGGAAATACTGGGTTATACGTCCCTTTGAGATCGTATTGACACAAGAATATACGTCAAAATGATTGACCTCTATTGAAGATGGGAGAAGATTTTCACCGAAAAATCATTATCAGTGGCGAGGCACATTTTTGTCAAATGCCTTCGTTAAGTGGGTAAATAACTGCTTTTAATTTAGCGAACAGACTGAGGTGTTGTAGCCTTGCATAAATGGGGTTATAGCCCTGGGTGAAGCAGGCTGAGGTTAGTGCTTCTACTTGTCTGCGCCACCTAAGATGTAGTCGTTCTCTACTGGACTCAGTAATTGGTGTAGTAAGGAGGGTCTCTTTCTTGTGGATCGGGCAAACTTTCTGCCAACCAAATCTTGTAAAAGCGTTGGTGCGTGCTCTCTACCTAGTCTTATCTCGCTGTCTTTAATATTAAAAATCGGCATGTAGTCCAATCCTACGTGGGAGTTGTTCTGTAAGGAACATCCACTATCCAAGCCATCTATGAAATATAGTTTAAGAGAATGTTTAACTAGTGTCATTTCTGAATAACGCAAACCCTCCGCAGTAAGGCACTTCAGGGGCATCATTTGCCACTGCTGCAAAAATTTACTTCATCTTCATCGAGAACGTGAGTAGTAAATAGCCCAGCTGTAACCAAAACCAAGTCCAAGATTTAAGACTCTATCGGTCTATAGTAAGTTAATGTCCTTAGATCCATTTGCACAAAGTCCTTATTCAAAAACAACTCTGGATAAAGTCAAAGCGTTATTTTTTCGTCCATCTGCGAATGACAGGAATATTAAACAACTACTTCCGTACCGGAACTCAACCGAAAATCCCTTTAATATGATATGCAGACCATATACTCGTACATTGATGATTTCTTTTGAAGTGCATCTCTATTCTCAATCACAAATATGTATTTGGAAATTCAAATTTAACAAAACATCGACTGTTGTCTATCGAAGAAGCACCACAAACTTGGATTTATTTCACCTTTCAGATGTCAAAAACAATCAGCACAAAACTCAAATGGCTAATTGAAACAAAATTTCTGGATAAAATCAAAGGAGCAACCCATGAGGTGGATATAAAATTTTCAAATTCCATTCAAAATCAGTGGCTGAATGGAAGCCAGTCATATGGTTTTCATTCATTCAAGTGGAAATGGGCTGGAAGGACTTAAACTGTTGCATCAAACAAAATGATATCTCTGCATATTCACTTTATCATCACCTCAACTGCTCCCGTATATACTTTCGTTTGATGGAAGGTTAGCGCAATCCCAGTCATCATTATGAATATCATCAAGGCATGTGTACTCGAATCTGTAAAGTCCCAGTTCGGCTAGTTGCTCGTATGCCGCCACCTATGCACAGGTTGCACACAGTTGTTTTGATTTTTTTTTTTAATTCCACCCTGTTGCTTTGGAGCTGATATCTCTGTTTCCTTTTTTCCCTCTGTTTAGTTCTTTTACTTATTTTTTTTTTTTTTTTTAAGACGAGACTCCTTTGTGCATCGTTGTGTCTATTCAAATTCTAGTAACAAGGGGATGGAACGGATGTGAAATTATCTGCCAAATCATTCGCATGAAATATTCATCGATTCAGATTTATTATGCACCTTGCTACCTGATGATCTACTCGATGTGAGCTCCAGCTCATCTGCATACAGTATAAGCCAGAAGTAAGGAAAGCGAGTTTTATTTTTATTTTTTTTTTTTTTTGTTCATGGAACAAGTGTCCGTATTTATATGCCTGCTTCTTTGCTGGGATGTGCACGCTTAAAATATGCTGGAAATATAAATAGGGTGGAGTTGTTCCAACTATGAATTTGTGCTTTTTTAAAAGCACTCGAAAACTGAAATTCTCCGACATGAACTCCATAATCTATTATTACAAACGAAATTAAAAACACCTTTCGAGATGCTAATCAACGGACCAGACAATCTGTCTGGCCTTTGCCAAGAATATAGGAAATAAACACTTAAACTTTGAGCGCCCGCATGAGAAGGTAATGAAGGTAGTTCTTAAGAATTTTTTGCTTACCTTATATGTAAGTGTAAATGAATAGAATATAAAAGAAAAATTCGAATGAAATAGAATGAAAATTATGGGTGCCAAGCAAGGTTACATTCTCAGTCCACTGTTATTAATTTTGGTGAGGGCTGAAGCTCCCATTTATTTGGCCTAATACAACTTAAAAACTATCAGAAAGACTTAAGAGCTAGGAACCAAGGGAATGATGGAGAAGATCTTGTTTGAGACGAGGTGTGCTCAGGTTGAAATCAAACATGGAGATGTTTGAGTTGACCGTCCGGACCATGCAGGTGATTGGTTTGTTGGAGCTAAAAAAGTTATGTTGGACTGGTTGGTGTTGAAGGAAATAAAGTTGCAGAGGAATACACAGATAATGGATCTTGAGAGCAGTCGATGAATAACGAACTCATATTGAGAAGTTTGAGGCGGTCCTGACAGGGATTAAGATTACGAGGTCGTTCCACGATGGAAAAAATCAAAGGAATCGACGTTGGATACCCTCGATTCGGGAAAAAAGAACTTGGTGAAAAGGGGACCAATGTTGACTGGCATATTCAAACGTGGGACGAACAGAGATGACTTAGAGAGATCTGATTATACACGGGTTGAAAAATAAAGCCGAGTGATGAGTTGGCTTTAAGGATCATCTTATCAATATGCGAATGGAAATGAAGCTCATAGTATATTATTGCCACGGCCTTGAAAAGACTTAACCAGGGGAATTGGTTGACCATGAAGAAAATAAAATAAAAATTCCTTGCATTTACGTGAGAGGGTTATAGATTTGCATTTGGCTGTATTAAGTGCTAAGCAGTTTTTGAGGCAACGGATTGAAAACCGATCAAAGTCTTCTTGAAGAAGGGCAGAATCATGGGGAAAAGAAACAGGTTAAAAAAAATGTGTGTCGTCGGCGTAAAGGGAGAGGGAGGAGTATATTATAACGCTCTCAAGGGTATATCAGTAGGAATGAAAAGAAGAGATCCAAAATGGCTGCCTTGTGGAATTCCAGATGAGGCCAGGAATGGAACCGAACTGAACCAAACAATATAATATCGTTAAGAAGAAACCGATTATTTATAAAGGAGGTTCAAAGCCAAAAACAGACAATTTGAAAAGGATCAGTTGATGAGATATCTCATTAAATGATTTCTTTGCCATTTTTCTTTGCCATTCACTCGAAATTTTGAGTGAGAGAGGGACCAAGGGTAAAATTTGGTAGGTCATTGAAGTGAGAAGGATCTGGTATGAAGGAGTTGTTGGCAAATAATTTTTTGAAAAATGTAGCAAAATATGTGGAGAATTGTGGAGAGATATGAAAAGCTTATCTTCGAAAGCGAAGAAAGAAGAAAAACGACCTTCACGAATTTTTAGGAGGCATTTCGAAGACATTAATAAAAATTGTTTACCAGTCTAAAGATATAATTGGTAAAAATAGTCTTAAAGTCACATGGAAGTACTTTATTTGTAAAAAAAAACACCTGAATCAATATCTTTAGATTAACGACAAAAGCCAATAGATGGCTGTACAGGTCTAGGGACTTAATGAATTTAAGAAAGCAGGTAGATAAAATTCAGAGATTCTTTATAAGGATTTTTCAGCGTACAAATTATGCATTTAATTTAGAAGCTGGAATTCCAGATCTGAGTAATATATAGAATATCTATGTATGTACAATATATAAAAAAAAAACCCTCTTTTGACACCAAATAAATCGGCTAACTTGCCTCTTATCGTATAAGATCATAGAGAAGAAAACTTTCTGATTCAAAGTATGGCAGACAATAAGCGCAAATGCAGGGATTGATCAGAAGAATTGCTACTTCAACTTGGAGGTTTGGAAAAATAATACAATGGCTACAATTGAATATTTGGGATCTAAGCGGAACAGAAAAAAGTTGGAAGGGCCACAAAATAACTCGCAAGTCTTAAAAGAATAAACCACCAAATAGGACATGTCTACATACTTCAGGTATACGTACAAATCGCATAGACGTGTAAAATAAGAATGGGCTTAATTGAACTAAATGCTAAAGAGTGACCAGATAAAAACGGTAGGAAAAAAAATTTAAATAAAATGACAACGGTGTGAGATATAAAATTAATTCTAGCTTTATTTTGAAGCTACGTTCATGTAATTATGTGTGGAATAGCAAATTATTCAAATCGCCATCTCAATTTCGCTGGCAGTGCTTCAAGCGGTCAGCCCGATGTTGGCCTTGTTAGCGTAGACTAAGAACTTGGCATAACCCCAGTGAAATATAGTGTGGTGTCAAATCGCATGATCGTGGCGGCCATTTGATGAATGGTCGCTTTGAGATAACCAAGTTGGTCTCTCTTTACCTAAGACCATTGACCATAACGGTGTCACCTTCTTCATTTTCAAAGAAATAAGGTCCGATGATGCCGGAGTCAATCTTTGTTGTTCGCTCGAACACTTGTGCATTGTGTTCGTTCCAATAACTGCAATTTTGCTTGTTCACATAGCTGCTCACCCAAAAATGGGCCTAATCCAAGAAGATAATTTTTTGGTCAAAATCCAAATCTCCGGCTAACGATTCCAACACCCAATTATCGAATTCACCGCACTGCCTATAGTCGTCTGGATTAAATTTTTGCGTCAGCATAATCTTATACGGATGAAGGCCCAAATCTAACCGAAAAATAAGCCAGGTTGACTCCCTGGTAATATCCAATTCAACTAATCGACATTCTGGGTCTTCTTCGATACCGGCCGCTACAAATTGCCTATTTACGATAGCCATGATGAAAATTGGCCTCACATTGCCTATTTACAACTGAGCCGGAATTTCGATAACATTTTATAATAATTTGCGCACGTTCGGTGATGGAATGGCAAACCTTACTGAATATTAAGGCAGTTGGATGTTATTGGAAACATTGACAGATGCTGAAATAAACCAATTGAAAAAAATGATCAATGTTATCTGGTCACCCTTTAGTAAATGGAGAAATGGAGACGTCAGGAAATGTTCATTGTGCATCCTGAACGAAGCTAAAAATGTGGTCCATTTTATAGAAAAATGTCCAATACTAGTTGAACATTGAATCAAATATTTTTATAAACATATATTGTACTTGAAGAAAATGAAATGCTGCAGATATTGGCTCATTAACAGTTTACAGGCTTTTTGACTTAATTGAATATTTTTGAAGTTTTCGAAACACTTTTTTTTTAAATCGTAGTAGGCGTGCATCGAATTGTCTTTTTGCGCAAAACATTTTAAAATATTTTTCATTTTGCTTTTATTAAATAATTTTTTTAAAAAATTCAATCATAAAGATATTTCGCTTATTTCTACAGTATTTATTGGAACTAAACTTAAAGTTAAGTAAAAAATTAATTCCTACATATTTTTGGACATACATCGGAGGTAAGCAGAGCTATAGTACAGTGGGTGCATGTATATATATATTTTTTTAATTATCTAGAATGGATTTAAAAGTTATTCCCACCAAGAATTTCCGGAATCTCAATACCGTCTTAGAAGGAACTGATAATAATACGAAAATAATCAACGCTGTTATCGTCATGATTCCTCCACCGGTGGATTATGTTACGGATGAAGAAGGTATCAATGAAGACAAAAATAAAGCCGTAGAGTTACGACAATATGTTCTAGGTGAGGTTCAGATTTTTATGGAATCTTATCTAGCCCCAGACGACGATGGATTTGATAGCACAAATGACATTCCGTTGTCTGAACTCAAAAAGTCAATTGTTCCACCTCTATGGATACGAAGTTGAAGCAACTTATCGTTAGTCAAACAATGTTGCATACAAGTCAAAAAAATCAACACAGCTTCTCTTTCAATTAAGAATGCTTGCAAATTTTTATTGGAATCCTACCATTTTCGGGCTATCACTCTAAGGAAAGAGAATTCATGTTACTGAAAACAATCAGCTGATACACACATCCCTATTGTAGCAAACAGTATGTCTCGAAACAGATTCCAAGAAATAAAGCTTTTGTTTACATTTTTCTGATAACTTCGTCGGATGAATAAACTTTTGTGCCAAACGCTTCAAAAATGGGGATATATGCATTTATAGATGAATCAATGGTGAAGAATTTTGTAAGATTCAAGTTCAAAACTTGGATGCTTTGCACCAAAGATGGCTACATGTATCAATTTGACACATATTGCGGAGTTAAAACGTAAAGCCTTCTTTGAGAAGCCTACCATTAAGGTGAAGAGTGGTTCTCGACCTTTTAAAGAATATTGATTGTCCAAGTGGCCATGCTATTTATTTCGATAGCTTTTTTAGTAGTTTTGACCTGATGAAAATTAAAAAAAAAAAAAAGTAGGCCAACTGGAATAGCTTTGGATAATCGGCTAAAAAAATGTGCTCTTCCTCTGAGGATCTTTTGATCTACTGTTTGATGAGACAAATGAATTGCTTTTTGTCAGATGGAAGGACAACAGCATCATAAGTAAATATTCTTCAACCCTTACTTTGTTTCTACTAAGAAACAAAATGTGTTGATGGAACCTATTCACAGCCTTGATTTTGTCTACTAAACTTCAATTACAACTATAAAAGCGATCTACTAGAGTTCACAAGAGCAATTACAATGTTACAGATATGTTTTTAAAAAGAATGTTATAAGAAATATTTTTCTGTAATTTTTTTCAGAAAAAATATAAAATAAGTCGAGCTTACAGAAGTAAAAGTTTATTATACATATGATTGACTATAAAACATAACTTTTATAGAATAATTTCTCAGGTGATCTCTTTTTTGTTAGAAGGGTCAACGGGTATGGCAGCTCCTGTAAATTTTAAATTATGATTAGTCCCTGAATTTTTTTTATTGCACAAAACAGCAGCTAGAGAAATACATAGGATTGTTTTGATATATTGATTTTTGTTTAAATGGCGTACGTCCAAAGTCCAACTTGCAAAATTCGCAGAAAAATCGTAAGAAAATCGTTAACAACAAATTAAATATGCCATATTAGACAATACATTTTTAAAGATATAGCTAAAATTGAAAATTGGTAGACTGATACCCGTTCTTATTATCAGTAATGCCTTTGAAAGTCTTAGAATCACCGTCACCAATATAATGGATGTATTTTACATGGCGCAAAGCTTCGGATTGCTGAAACATCTCCATCGTAATTGGCAAATAGCGTCCTTCTCGAATGTTTCACTGTATGACACTTACTAAAATCAACGTTTCTAAAGACGAAACAAGCAATAGTCTGAACACGTGGCAAATAGCTTCAAAAACATCTGCCGTATACCTACTCTAGTCCCCTAAAATACCGTTCCCCGTTTCGGTCATAAGAGGCTCGCTTCCTACCTTGTACTATACTTTGGAAAACAAGAACTTCGAGATATTTACCGGACATAATCTTTTAGGATGTCATTTTTGAGGTCCTAAGGGACCATGTAAAGCAAAATAGATTTTTTGAAAATCCTAGAGTGGCCTAACCCCTTAATATGGTATGCATTGTATTGCACTATTACACTTTGGTATAATTTTTTATTATATTTAACTATTAAAAATAATGTTAATGTTAATGTTAATGTCGTGATGGTTTTTACTGATTTCTTTCCAGCTGCATATTAATCGTACAATTATAGTTTAGTACTTGTAGTTCTTAGCTAAGGTTTTCATAGAAGGGATGACAGACAAATCAACGTAAAGTCCTTTAGATCAGTGCCGTAGGTCTTGACACCGATTTAAATAAAATCATTATGAATATTTGCAGAGGCATTGCAGATATTGTGATTATAAATCTGAAAACAAGAAATGAATGAAAGATAAAAAATAAAATGTTTGATTCTCCTTAATGCAAATGACACTTCTACTCGTATAATATGACGTTCATTACAATCGAATATCTTCTACATCTTATTTTATATTCCGTCCAATTAATTTTACAGTCAAAACTAATCCCTAACCATCTGCTCCTCACCTTCAATCTATCTGCTGTCATTTTAGAGATCAAACCGATTATCTCATCGCATTTTAAACTCTTTTTGCAAAAGGCAGGCGCCCTATGCACCTCATAAGTCCCAGCTGAAGAAATTCACCCTTTTTTGCAACGATTTGCAAAATCTCCTTCAAATCCCGCCAAGAGTTTAACGTTAAAAACCTAACAAACGAAACGCACTGTTCATTCATGACATACAACTGACAGATACCACTTCAACTGCCCATTGAAATCTCAATCAATCTCAAATTGTTCGGACATTGTTCTCGACAGTATTATCGCTGTTAGTAGATCTGTTTGGAACTGTGTGATCTGTGTGATCCTGGTACCCTACCTGAGCATATGGACATAAAGGCTCATGCTTCTGCGACTTAGTTGTTGTTGACATTGCGCTTTGCGCGCATTTAATGCAGAAGGGTTCCGCTTGTGATACCTAGAGGATGGAAATGATAAGATCAACAACAGATCAGATCATCAAATGATAAGTACCCACTCCAGAGCTGACAAGATCGAATTCGAATTCGTTTAGTATGTGCTGTTTAAAGAGTTGGCCATAAGACGGATACGAAGCAGCTGCAATACAGCAGAATGCGCGCCCCACAATTGATGTTTTGACAGTCAGGTCTGAGCATCAACAAAGGCGAACTGATTTGGTGTGCGTTTCGGTTCTGTGTGCCTCTTCAATTTTGACAAGATCGGAAGGAACGTCAATCAAATCGTAATGAGATTGATGGTTTTATGCTTTGTATTGTGGATTTGTGAGTGCGACTGAAGAGATTGAGTGGAGTGCGTTACTTGTTGAATTTAAAGAGAGGTATTAGAGAGATTGTCTATGTTATGTTTTTGAAGTGCAATTTGTAACAACGTGAGTTTTGAATTAACGTTAGTGTGGTAGTTTAAAGGTTTCTTGTTAGATAAGAAAGACCTGCAAAATGACTAATTTACAACTAGAAAATGCTGGCTCAATAAAAAATCAGTGGAAGCGGTTCCATTCAGGCATACTAGGAGCAGCCTGAGGAATACTTTTTACAAGCTACGATAAGCAGAGAGTCGGTTTTACTCAAAGCAATTTCTCGTCTGGATATTGGTTTGGTTAACATCGGAACTGCAAACACATATAGCACAGCAAGTTCTATCATTATTATCACTTTTGCAAACAGCGGCCTGTTGAGAGATAATAACTATACACATGACGATCATAATGCTGTACTATTTACCGCCAACATCGGTCCACTAGTCCGCATTAACCGCACAATACTCAAACGGTCTAAACGTAATATCAATATCCTAGATAAAGATTTTCTAAGTTTCATCGGTAGTGAGGCAATAGTAGAAGACAGAAGCCCCGGCAATTTTGTTACCCAGGTAGGTCTAGGTCTAAGCTGCTAAATTAAAAATGCTGACATCCTGTACACAAGGAACAAAGATCAGCAAGTAGGAACTCGCTTTAAAAAAAAGCGATTAAGTTTGGCAAGCGTCTTTGCTTTAGAGATCTTCGTGAAAAGCTTAATCATGATGATTTGGGGAAAACCTATCAAATTAAATCAATGAGTCTGAAAGGCACCCGCGTGGAATCGCCAAAATGCAAGGTACTGTTGAGACAAATAGTTTGTCAAACTCATCACGACAGTACCCACATACCTTTGACTAAATGCGAAGAACTATTCAAAGCGTGTAAAAAGATGAGCGATAAAATCCCACCGGGACCAGAGGGTAATCCAAATGCAACTTTAAGGATAGGAATTAACCTCGAAGCTCTTACCTTGTGTGTTCAATAGGATATTTTTCCTGATCCTTGGAAGGGCCAACGACTAGTGCTATTGCCAAAGCGAAAAATGAACCCAAACGATCCTTCATCTTAGACTCCCTACCTTAGAGCATTATGTCTGATGAAGTGTTGCACCTACAGACTTCAGTCAAATCGTCGATTATCAGATTTACTGATGACATAGCCATGGTGGTTGGAGCAAAAACGCTAGAAGTTCAACTCAATTGCACGTCGCTGGTTAACTAGCACCTGTTGCTCAAATTGCCGGTGTTGATATTGAAGCGGTGTCTAAAACGAGTAAGGAAATTCACGAAACGCCGGAGGACATACATTCGGTCTGAACAAAAGACTGGATTTGGGACTCTTTAGTTATAGGGGTTCAAGTTTTGTCGAACAATGTGTTGATCATTTTTACCTCAAAAAGATGCGAGGGAACTGCTAAGTAACTCGATGATCTAGTCTACTGCGTAGGTTCCCCGCAGAGCAAATGAGTCTTTCTTTTTTTTTTAATGACAACGAAAGTGAGTCCGATTGAAAATAAGGAATGTCGTTGGGTATGTTCGCTGGTATTTTGTGTTTTCAAGTTTGTTGTAGTTATTCTTGGGAAAGTCAAAGAACAGGGTTCCTTCGTTACGCATGAGTACTGATCTTAGAAGGAGATCGTATTAACCACGATTTTACTTATAATTGTGGGAAGGAGTATTTTCTTTGTTAAAGACTACCAGGCCTACAGACTAGTCGGTGTCAGGAGAGCAGCATAGTTTATTCTTTGATGTCGTCCTCAAATATGATGGAGACATTTTTTGGGTGGACTGTCCGGAATCCGTAAGATTCGGGGAAGTCATGAATTTATCTTCACTTGCATGGTGTGGTATAAAGTCTGAAACTCTCCGACAAAAAAATTCTATATAATTTCTTCGTTGGTGAATGTTTGGTTGCACAAACCAAGCCCTGTCTCGTTGTTACATGTCTGAACGCAATGATAATTGATGAAGGTTGACCGACATCTACTTAACCTTAAAGACTCCTACGTCACTTTGATTCTGACCTATAGACCACCACCGTATCTACATATACCATATACAAAAAATATCGTCAATAGTACTTCTTCCATTTCAATTCCACACTGATATCATTGTCCATAGTAGACCTGAAAATTTAATCTATTATTGGTTAACCAATCGCCAGTTTTGAGTGAAATGCTGTCTAGTAGACAGCATAGGCTTGCTTCACTGGCCATTGTGACATCTGAGTACACTTCTGCTTTTCGTAGTTTTCAGCACATCTGATGACAGATGTTCTGCTTAGAAGAAGGGTTCTCCGAAGCAACAGATTTCTGCTAAAAAGAATCAAAGAAGTACTGCTTTTGAAAAAATGATATCTACACTTTGTTATTTGGCACCACCACAAATTTAGCCATCAGTGAAGATGCGATTGTTAGAGAATTGGGAAATCTCTGTCAATACCTTCAATATTGCAATATCACTAAAGTAACATCAGTCCCTGCACTTTTTTTTTTGTTTGTACTTTTCGTACCACGATGGAGTTTAAACAGCAAACTTGACCTGCCACAGCGTCTAAATTACTGATACCTAGTTCATTGATCTCCAGAGAGTTGCCATGAGCAGTCAATTCCCGTCCTTTTAACAGACCCTAGCACTGTTACGTTGACCTTATATTCTATTCAAGTCTCTACTCTTATAAGCATTTCCATTTCACAGCAGGTAGTTAAGTAAAAAAAAAAAAATAAATAAAAAATAGGTACGTAAAAAAAGGAAATCAAGAATCTGATTTGATTTTTTTAAGGACACAAATCCCATCACCCCCGCTCAAACGTTAAACATTTTACGCACATGACCCATACTACCAAAAATCCCAGACAAAACACAAACAATACCCTGTCACTTGTCTCATCTTTCGTCTGTTGGTGATGTGTATATGACAACTGAGTTGACAATGTCATCAAAAGTTGACATTCACTCTTGTTGTACAAGGACCTTTTGCATACATCGAAACACACACATTGCATACACAAACAGTACAACAACAAAAAAAAAAAAATAAAATAAAGGGCGAAATCAACGTACATAAAGCCCACAACCGTTGCCGTCGCCGTCGTTGCGTTCTTGTTGTCGGCCTTGTTTTGTGCCGCCTGTTCGTTCAAGCTCATATAAAGGACATCCCGCATTGTGCGTGCTGGAATGAATGACTGACAGGCAAGACAAGTCATGGAATGGAATAGAAATCTTTACCCCAAAAACCAAACTCGATGGCTTCTTCGAGTAAGGTGTTTTTGTTTGTTGGGCTATAAGTACAAGTTGAGGTGCTTCACACTGACGACATCGTCATCAGCATCAGCATGTTCTCGTTGTTGTCTTCGTTTTTTGTTCGTCGTCATCGCAGTCGCCTTCATCGTCTTCGTCGTCAACATCAGAGGTAAGTTCCTTTGTCCTTTGGCATAATTGAGAGCACAGTACCCGAAAATAAAGTACACACACTATATAGAGGGATATTTAGAAGGACACCCTCAAGTCCTGGAAGACGGTTAATATGTTGATGAACAGCATCGGGCAAACAAGAAGTATCTCTGGTTTTGTCAACAGGAAAACGTGATGTCGCTCTCCTTCAGAATTCAGAATCACGACGACAAACTTGAGTGAAAGGACAAAAAAAATAAAAAAAAAATGAAAGAAAAAGGCAACCACCACCAGCATCATAGTCCTTGGAAAGGAAATGGAGGATAATTCCACTTATACTTCTCACTCTGTTGATGTGCGATTCATTGACATAAGAGCCATCCAAGCATCTTCCCCAGCATCAACCTTCATGGGTATACAATCAGTCTGTCAATCATTACCATGAATACGAGGATCCTTTTAGTGGAGTCCTTGGTCCTCTTTGCCAACAAACAAAAAAAAAAAAAAAATGTCCACCTACTCTTTGCCAGGTAGTGCACATGACATGCTCATGTCTAAATTATAATTTCTATTCACCTCTGACATTGAGGGGGGTGGGTATCGGTTGCCACATAAATGACGCCAAATGACACATGTGCCCAGGGATGGATTCCTGCGTGTGTTTGGTGGACTTTTTTTTTCTTCCTTTTTTTCTTGCCAAATTTTTTGTTCGGTCATTACCAAATTCAATTACGCTACGTTTTCCGCCCATCAGGCCGCTGCCGAAGACCACCAACAGCACCAGCCCGTAATCACAGGTCAACATGGAAGAAGTGAAAATAAGGAGGTGAAGTGTGAGCTGAAGGATTCACAGAAAAGGGTAATGGGGCGAAAGTTGACAGGATAATCGATTCCAGAGAGATGTCAGTCACAGTCAAATGCAATGTCAGTTTGATGTGTGTAAGGATATATGTATGTACATATATGTAAGGGTTTTGTGAGGTTACGGACGTTTTCGTTTCGGTTTTCCTGTTCGCTGGGTTAATTTTTTTCACTTTTATTTATTCCTGTTTTTCTCGTGTCCTTTGTACGAGTACATATATGTCATCGGCAATTACATTATGAATATGATGTGGCGTACAAATATGTGATTGTCGTTGTGGTAATGTTAACTGGTTAGATTGTGCGGGCGTTATTATGATGTGTGTAATACACACACTCTCTTTTACACACACACTCACATGAACAAACGAAACACGGCCACAATGAACTTGTCAATGTCAGACCCTTGAAATGTCAGTCAATCTTCGTCAAAAAAAATTCTGAAGCACTACAAGGCTGGGATAACAAATGGGATAGTAAATAACGGAAGCAACAAAAACCGACGGTAATAGCAAAAAAAAAAAAAAAAAAAAAAATCGCAAAAGCAATGTGGACGTGATGTTTTGTTTGTTAACTGATCCGAATAAAGGTTTGTAGAAAGGGCGTTTGCGAAGTAGGAGTGATTAGGCCTACCAGCTGAAGCTGAGCTGAAGGTTGATAGACTGGACGTCAATGACAAGAAGTTGAAATTCCCAACAAAGTGCTCGTCGAGTCCTCTTTGTAATGTCATTTCGAATCTGCAATGTCTCATAAGCATGACCGAAGAACGAATACAATTACAAAGATGTAACAGAGGCTCTTTTATTGAGACTGAGTTACCTCTAATTTAATCAGTTTAAAACTCTGGGCAACCTTGCGGCGTAAAAAGCGAATTACAACCTCCAGAAAAGTGTGTGCATCCACATTCTTAAGAAATGTTGCTATGGGGAGTACGTCAGAGCAAGGAACACCTGTTACTGATATGTGGTAGGTAACAGCGTATACATCGACGATCCCATACTAATTTCTTTTGAGGCATTCGTCAAAGCCACAGTTACTCAGAACAGGCATCCCATGTAGCCATAGTCTGAGCCAAAATACTTGGAAGGAAGACATGTGATGGTATCGGATGGAAAAGCCATTTTCAATAATGGAACCGATGCTGCTCCTGAGACCCTTGAGTAAAATCCTTACCACGCGGGTGGATTTTAAGTATACCCGTAAATTAAAAATAAATCCGTATCGATTTAAGACTGTTAAGCTGTAGAAAGGCCTAAATAAGCCTGATATTGCAGGACTACACTTGCACAACAAACTGCTTTGCTCAATTTTCAAATATCTTAGAAGACTGCGCGAATGGAGAATATTATCTACCTGGCCCAACTTACTCACTAAGATGATGTTACAGTTTGAGTATGATACTCGTATTCATTCCTTTGTTGCAAGATAATAGCTGCTATCAAAATATTGTGGTTGAATCGGCCTTTTTGTAAAAATAGATGTCCTTGGTGTTGGTTTTGGTTTTCTGTTTGCCTAAAGGTATTCAGGAGATGAAACTTTGGTTGAAATTACCGTAAACACTTTTCATAAAAGACGACCAAATGGGAGTAAAAATATTCAAGCACCTAACCATCTTAGATTGTCATGAGGCGCATATTAACATTTAATGAGTTCCCAGGCCTTTTACCGAAGGTGATATATCTGATCTGTTGTGGTGATGGCTGTTGTTTCCGCTGCTGGCTTCAAGTCGCCTGGCACCGATAGCAAATACCTAGTTATGTTACAAAAAGGTATAGACCAGCTGCTGGTAACGTCAAAGAGAACCTTCACTGCTAGCCTGGGTTGACGAACAGTGAAAGTAGCCATTATGCCGAAATTCGAAAGAGAGGACTTCATACTCGCCAAGAACTTCAGACCTATAAGTGTGGCTTCCTTCATGTTTAAGAGCATGGAGGGGATGGTCGAGATCCATGTACGGAAAACTGCTTTGCGATTTTCTCTCTGAGATGCAACACGCTTACTAACACAGAAGATCATGCGAGATTGCACTACACAATTTGGTAGGCAGAATTGAAGGCGCACTTATCGATATTGAGGGTGCTTTCGACAACGCACGGCATAAGCCAATCACCAGTTTTGTGGATCAAAGTAATGCTGATGAATAACAAACTGATCGCTTACGCAGACTGCGGGCATATATGTAATGATAGGGGTAAACTAGGACTGCCCATATGGCGGCGTTCTGTTTCAACTTCTATGATGCATGTTGGTCGAATAACTGATTAACGCTCTAGTTGTGACGTCTATCCACAGTCATATGCGGTTGATGTGGCTGTGCTATCTGTTGGATTGTGCCTAGTGACTGTCGGCTGTAAAGCACAGACAGCTCTAAGCGTGATCGACGATTAGCTGACTGATCTGATTCATCTAGTGCTTGAAAGCATCATCATTCAATTCTCAAAGCAGCTAAGAATTTGTTTGTCATCTCGGATAATAAACTTTTATGGACTAAACATGTTTCGTCGAAAGCCTCTAAGGCGCTGTTGCCCTTCTGATAGTGTCAAAGAGCTATCGGCAAGACTTGGGGCCTGCACTTAAATGGCTATAATAAGGCCAATTATATCCTATATATCCATCGGTTATCTGGTAGTTCAAGTGCTAGCGAAAATACGCTTTTGATGCCTTTACTGGATTCCAAAGAACGATCTGTCTCCTTAGCACGCCTGGTGCCGCTTAAGGCGCATTGATAAATCCCCCTTCACTTGATATCAATATCATGGGCTCCACTCTCAAAGCCATCTTCTGTGTAAAAAGAAAGTAGCCTTTAGTACAGCACACACTGGAGCTTTGACCTTGCACACCAAGTGTCTTATGACTCTGGTCTGATTCAATAACACCGGAACTCCTGCTGAGGAAAAAATACGACTAGTTTCGGCCAAAATCTGATCCAGTAAAGGAGTGCAGTCGGATGGCTGTAAAACTGATCAACTATGCGGCGCTGGTGTCCTTCTGGACGAAAACAATGTTAGATTTCACTCCTCGTTAGGAAAACTCGCGCCTACCTTCCAAGCGGACTGCGTATATGTCGTGATGGCAATGAAGTATCATATATTGTGAAGCATCGGTTGAAGTGCAGAGCATCTGCATCTGCGACAGCCAAGAGCCTTTCTGAACCCACTGACGACTTCCAAGCTAGTTCAAGAATGCCTTCACTGAATGAAGTTCACTGAGACTTATCTGGGTTCCACAGTAAATGGAATTGCCGATAAACTTGCTAGGAAAGGTTCAGAGGAGAGTCCTTATGTTGGGTCTCATATGAGCACATTTTTATATGACATGACTTTTCAAGGTGCCGGCAGACCAATTCTTCACGGATTCTCTAGGAGGTCAACGGCTTTCCTGCTGTCTTCAGTGTTAAAGACTGCAGGTTGCTTAGTGGCGTGATCACAGGGCACTAAACTTTTGCTAAGCACTCATAAGTAATACAATTTCATCCACGCTTGCTATGAAAGTGATGACAACACCGCACAGTACTACCTCTGTGGCTTACACTCGCATCAGGCTGCAGGTACTTGGTGTTGACATGGTGGGTGCTGGTACTGGTATTATTGCGTACTCAAGGGATTTGCGTAACCTTAAAATGTTTGTACACAGCGCAGACGAAGGAAATTTAGAGAGGAAGAAGAGAGAGGAACCGATTCACATTGTTCTTAAATGTTTTCCAAGTTATAATGACCAGGAAATTATACGATATTTTAGAGTACATCCGAAAGTGGGATTCAGGATATACTGATGAGCATTCATAACGGTTTGAAGGGGCGGATATACATATTATATTAAATAAAATCAAGTTACAAGGAGTACTCGTCCAAGAGATTAATTCTTTGCTCGAGTACTCTGTTACGACAAGAAAAAAAAATTAAAAAAATATATAAAGAGATCAGTCGCGGATTACAGAAATTTTCGTGTGACAAACTGGACAATATGTGCCCAGTATCTGGAGATATTTGGAAACCTGCTGTATCTTATCCAAAAATACAAAGATGGCTGATCAAACTAAATGTTTCGCAGATTGAACATCTCTAAGACCGAAAATCTTGAGATCGTTTGGCTCGCAAGTATTGACTTTTGTCTATCGATTGAAATACCTAAGGAAACTAAGACAGTATCCCTTGTTCTTTTCAAATCACTCGATAACATGAGTATCCATTTGTTAATGAGTCTGGATCCTGTGGTCAATCATAAGCTAATACAAGTCCAGGACTAGGACTGGCATTGTCTTGCAAAACTATTGTGTAACCAAGTTCACTCATCATTACTAGAAAATGGTAGACGCTTAGAAAATGCATCAAGTTTTCCCCTAATCTTTCTGCAAGTGCCATCTTTCTCGCGTTTGTGTGATCGTCGTCCAGGCAATCACCAAGCAAAGATTCGATAATTCCTCGCTCTCATTTTTAGCATAGTGCTTAATGTTTATAAGTTTATGTTTAAGTTTATAAGATTGGCCGATCAACGTCTCGTCTGGTATTCAAACATTGGAATTGTTATATTGCAGATCTTTCCACGACATATGAAAGCTATACGAGTACATAGGGGTATGTATAGGAGTACGAATATTGAAAAGAATGAGAATGACCGTCTTCGGCCGAAAATAAAAACAAAAACTGTAATCTGCAAATGTTTGTCTATCAATTCATTTCGAACTCTCTCGAATGTCAACATTTCTTTGTTCTTCCACATGTCCTTTCATTTGTCCTTTAAAATCAAAATAAACCCGAAGAAGACAAAAAAAATCGAAACTTTCCCCTTTGTCATTTCGATTGATTGATAAAATATATTTGCTCTGTGTTTGTATGTGTATCATATATATGTATATGCAAACATATATATGTACGTTGTCAAGGATCTAAAGATGAAACAATACAACGAGAAACGCCCCATAGACAAACCACCAGCATCGGAAAGTAATTTGAAAAAAAAAAAAATTTCAGTAATTGAACCGTATGCTTGGGATGTCATCTATTTGTACATGTCATGTCATTGCAAATGGATAAATGTCTGGCAATGATTGGATGGGAAGAGTGAACAACTTTTACTCCATTCCATTGACACGACAAGATATGTAAGGGTTTTTGAAGGATTTGAAGGTGATAGAGTGATTTCAGGGTTGACGAAAATAATTATCAACTTCTGATCTGAAGTCGGAGTTATCTATGCTGCATTCACATGCATCTGAAAGATGGTTTTAATAATATTTATTCGTAATCGAAAATCTGCTGAAGACATTGTCAAAAAAAAAGCGGAAACTGCGATCGTTAGCAGTTGGATTTGTAATAAGAAGTTGATAACTGACCAAGTTCATGTATCGAAGTAATTCCATTCATTGATAGGAAAAAGCTGACTTCTTCTATGGACCATTCAAAAATGCCGAATTTTTTGAAGATCATCCTAGAAGATTTTGATACTACACTATCTGTCCTAATTTTGAAGAGAAACATGTACAATACTTTCCCACGAGTAGTAAAAGTATTAAAAAAGTTTGTGGTATGCGTATTATCATACATCGTAAGAACTGCCTCTAGGCCCATGGCTAATCATTCGCAGCCAAATTGACAAACTTCAGTGAGTTCTTTCACAAAACTCAGTCTTGACACAAGTAATGTGCCGTTTATTCGAGACTTTTCTCAAGCATAACGTGTAAGAATTCATATAACAGCGCAAAATCATTACAAGCCTAGAAGTTGTCAATACCACCTTTACACAACAGCGATCATTATTTACGTTCATTCTACGCTATCGGAAGATTAAGGCAAAGATACCGAAATTAGACATCACTCTATCTGATGATAATACAGGTGGTGGGTATCGAAGAAGATTCGGCTTTTTTATGAACGGGCTGACAAATGTTATTTTTCATCTGCTTGGAAAGAGTCCTAAAGAGTAGAATTGATGAAAACACTAATGCAGTGGTTTTGCTAGGATTGAACAATACCTCTTCAGAAGTAGGGAGATAAAAAGAATGATTCATTGTGAGCCTTTGATTTTCAGTATGCTTTTTTGACAGGTCGCGCGTGACTCCTATCAAACTGCTTTGTTATTTTTATTCAGTATCAAGTGGCAAGTGACACTCACACAAATTTTTCTAACTCGACCGGTTAGACCACATCCAGCACGTAGTGAAGAGATTATAGCAGCTGTAGCTGAGAGTGTACGCGAAGACCGTGAAGAATCGAGTCGTCGTCATTCTCAGCAGCTTGGCTTGGAGTATTCGATAACGTAGCGTATTTTAGGTGAGGATCTCGGCCTAAAAGCGTATAAAATTCAACTTGTGCAAGGATTAAAGCCAGGCGACTTGAATTTGCGCCATATTTTCAGTGAATGGGCTCTGGAAAAACTCAATGAAAATCTAGTGTTTTATGGTGAAATTTTGTTCTGTGATGACGCCCATTAATAAGCAAAATTGCCGTATTTGGGGTGATGAACAACCCGAAAAGTACCAAGAGCTACCATTAAATCGAATAAAAACAACGGTATGGTGTGATTTATGGGCTGGTGGGATCATAGGTCCCTTATTTCTTCAAAAATTAGGCAAATCAGAATGTTACCGTCAATGGTAACTGTTATCGCGCCATGTTAGCGGATTATGTGCTTCCTGAAATTCAAGCACCTGATCTCGGTGAGCTCGGCGCTACGAGCCATACAGCGCGTGAAACAATGGACTTGTTGAGAAATAATTTTGGTGAGCACTTAATTTCACGTTTCCCTATGGTAAATTGGCCGAGTTGATCGTGCGATATCGCATATTTGAACTATTTTCTCTAGGAATATGTAAAGTTTCAGGTCTTCTTTGACACTTTTTAAGCCATTATTACTCGTGTTATCTGCGAGATACCGGTCGTTATGCTCGAACGAGTCGCCCAAAATTGGACTTCGAAATGAGGTAGTCATGGCCAATATTTACATAATATCTTTTTCAAAAAATTAATGCCATGAATTGTTCTTTTAATCGAAAATAAAAATTGTAAGTTCACTTTCAAATTTATGTGCTTTTTTTACATTATAAATCAAACCTTACGATGAATCACAATATACCATTTGGAATTTGTAAGTATCAAGATCTTTAAAAATTCTTGCTACTATACGAGTGCGAAAGTAGATTCGTCCAATTGAAGATTCCACATATTCAAATGTAGGCGGAGACAAGGTACAATCTGGAAGTGTTGAGCTGTCCGCAAAGTGTGCAGCAAGCAGCCTGGCCTTGTCCAAAGAGTTGCCAGCTGGAATGATAAGAAGGAGGCTGAATTTCTAATATTTTTGTTGAACGGCCAAAAAATGTCGACCTTTAGGACAAGGTAGTACGTTTTTCCTCAGTTTTTGGTCGTATCTTATACGCTTAAAAAAGGCGTTACAGTCATTCCTGACCCGTCTGAAATTTTTTCGGTTATCCTCTGTCGGGTTGGTCTTGAGGATCGGAAACCTTAGTCTCTTTACAGCTCGAGCACCATGCTTTTTCTATTGGTTTGATACTTTCGATCCAATAAAAGATAAAGGATCTCATTGTAGTTATCGAGAAAATTAAAGACATTCTAAAGAATCTGTTAAGTAAACTCCATTTGTTTTCCTCGTATTGCCATACGATTCTTTTAGAAATCTTTTCTCTAACTGTGTGGTTGGTAAACAAGAAATTACCTGGTATGACACAGTGGTCCGACGAGCCTAGAGGGGATAGCACATTGAGCTCGTATTTGTCAGAGTGAGAAGTTAAAAACGAGCACAGAATATTGAAGATTTGACTATCAACGTCTCGTATTCGTGTGGGCTCAACCCAATAACAACCTGGGTTAAGTTATTTTCCGCAGCGGAGATCTCAACACACCGTCCTTCGGGTGTAGTCTGTTTGTCCCTCTATTTAAATATATATTTGGGAGAGTAGATGTTACCGCTTTTTGTTTTCTTTTCGCCCTGTATTCCCATTACACTTCTCAAAGTGCAAATATATCCAATTTCTGGGGCCTCCTCTCATTGCTCGGTTGCCTGTGGTCAGTTAAGGGCCCGAACATTTAACCTACATAGCTGAAGAGTATTTTTCTCATTTTCTTCGCTGTTATCGGCAATAGAAAGATCATTTATATCTGAGGCTGTTTGATATTTCACAATATAAAGTAACTTCACAACCTCCAAACTGTACGATCACATCTTTCAAATCATAGTGGCAGTATTCCTCTACGGAGCTATAAACACTGGTGTTGGTACTCTGGAAACTTTTACGGCACGAGGCAAATTGATGAAAAGGATCCCAACTAACTTCAGCTCTGTAAATGTCTAAGTATGTTCGTATAAGTTCATATAAGACTAACCCTGAGCTTGCTTCTGGGGTATGATAAGATGATGGTCCCATATACAGGATTTTCATTGGATAAAGTTTTATTCCGGATTGAAATATTGTTGATACAAGTAGTTATGAAATTGTTCAAACATCCTCCCCAGAATAGGTTGAATGCGTGGATTCGCTGGAAATAATTTTTAATGACTTTTTCGCATAATTCGGTCAAAATTCACACAATTTCACGTCGAATGTTCGCCTCTAAGTCGTCAAAAGTTTTTGATTTGTAGGCTTAATGTAGTTCCAAAGATTAGAGTATACAGATGTTAAATCGCATGAGCGGTCTGCCAATTGACGACGCCAGTCTTGGTGATAAGACTATCACCGTACTTCGTCTTCCAGCCTTCCAGTTCTTAATGACCCTAGCAAATTCTTTAACATGGAGCGGAAGGGATCGTCATTGACTGTAACCGATTCGCCGGTATCATCTTGGAAGAATTACGGCCCAACTACACCGTAAAGCCAATTATTTCAATGCTTTCTGACCGAAGATGGCGGTTTTGCTAATTAATACGACCTTTGAACCAATTATCCGGATATTTTTCCGTCTTCAATAGAGCCCAACCAGAAAAAGTTAGGCGTAAACGATGGTTAGTTTTGGCTCCTCAGTCAATACATTCGAATGTGTGTGTAGCCATATTCTTTGCGAAAACATCATATCAACATTTTAAAGATGTCCAGCTCTTGAGATCAGCGCGGAATCGATTGGTTGCGGTCTTGGATTACCGTGACTAGATTTACCGCGTATAGCCGCAATATTCTCTTCACTTCTATTCCTTACAAAAGTACCACATATAACATCTATTTTTGCTCCGAGAATTAAATGAAAAAATTTCACACTACTCGGGATAGGAATTTTCAATAAGTTGAGGATTATTGACACTGGCCAATTGTCAAAAGCTGATTAATTTAGCTAAGGGGTTCGAGAAACTCACGAACGGCATCGAGGTGTAAGTCATTTAAAGCGCGAATTTTTTTTATCTTCCCTCCGAATGGGTTTGTCAAAACACTCTTTCAGTTACTTAGCTGTGAGCTATTTATTGAAATGCAAAGCGGTACTCTCATTCTCAAGTAACTAACAAAAAGTCTATGTTCCTGAAGCACATGTCGGTTGGTCTTTCCTCTGCTAAAAAGAAATCCATTCGAAAAATAAATTAACATGGACATTCCTTGAAGCAAAATATAGAGAAAAAGCACAGCATTTCCATTTCAGACACACATACATACATACGGCGACTCAACCAAAATCCACTTATCCTTAAGGACTCCCTTAATTAGACACACGCATTTCATCCTGTCATCGATAACTTGGACGTATGGTGGACATATCGTTGACGTAAATTCCCATCAAGATATTTCGCACATGGTATACCGTATAGCGTATATCAAACGAAATTGGATTAACATGTGAAGTAACTACGTGCCATCACTAATTTGCGGCGTTCCTTTGGGAACGTTTAAATGCGTCAGGATGCTAATTAGCTACGAATTGTCACACATGCCTGTGCACTGCTAACTTAACGTGGGCCTTACATTATGATTGTCTCAAGATGGATAAAGACGCAAAGCCTTCGACAGTGGTGGAATGCAAATTACCATTGGGTTGCAGTAGAATGTCTGTTCAATACCCGCGACCATTCCAAGCACACTTCAACGCCAACTGTAAGAATGAACTGAATGAATTTAAAAAAAAAAATCACATTTTCCAGTAAACCTTAATTAAATAACAACTTAATGTCCTTAAACGTCCAACTTCATTGTATTCTTTCAATCGGCCTTCCCACAGCGCCACCCCTCCATTAATTAGTGAAAAATTATGGCCGACAGTCTTTAGTTTGAGTGGTGGATCGACATTTTCCCAATTGAGCTCAACTCACACATATACACATCTTTACCCTGGATATAACTCACCCCTTGGATAATGAGACCTCGAAAACGACGACAACGATGTCGGAAATATAAAAAAAAAAAAAAAAAAAAAAACAATTAATTTGGAGTTTTTTTTGCGGGGTCACACTGTAAGCCTCAATGTTATTGTTTCATGTATACCCGTCACTCGACGTGTTGTTAGTTTTTTTTTTTTTTTTTAATTATTTCCCGCTTTTCCGTTAGGGGTTGCCCGCAAATTTTTTTACCTCACTGTCAGGGTGGATAATTGACAGATTGATCGGCGAATTGGTAATTCAATTAGTCAATCAAAATTTTTGTGCACACCTCGATGCAGGAGAGGCATTTATACGTGAATATGCCTAGACACACATGCAGGCATGTCCTTAGGGGCACAGTAGATGGGTGTAAAAAGTGGACACAAAAAATAAAATGAACCTTTACAGTTATTAATTTTTTCCCACCGCAATGTGGAGTTTGGTTTTTTTTTTTTTTTTTTGTTTTTTTTTTTTGCTGGTGTTACGATGAGCTCCATTAAAAGACTCAATGTGCTTCTGTTTGTTTATTCATTAATTTGTTGGCATTGTGAGTTGTTGTCGTTTTTTTTTTTCTCGTTTTTGCTTCGATTAAAGTCTTTTATGCTTTGATTGAAGGATGAAAGAGTAACAGATCGTAACAGGCGACAAAAACAAAGTTAAATGAAATGGACATCACGGCTGTTCATTGATTCCAATGAGTGACAATAAATTCATTAAAGCAATAGACAGGTTAATATCAACCGAAAATGAACAACAACAAAAAAAAAAACATTGTTACAAGCGTCGTGTTAATAATAAATTTCCACTCATTTCATGGAACTTGACGTGGAATCGACAGGAAATATGCGACCCATCTTTTTTTAAGGGAAAGTTACATTTTGATTATGAATGTGACAAGTAAAAATTGACAAATTGTGACAAGAGCAGAGGATACAAGGTGACTGATGGAATACCGAACGGTTCCGTACTATGACCTATACTAGGTTGGGTATAACGATGTAATAAAGTAATGCAAAGTGTGTGTGGCCCCTGGGTATGGGCATAGACATATGTATGTATATTTAAGTCGTTTGCTATATACATAGCACTGGTGAATATTTTTTCAAATGTTTTGTTTGATGGTGATTTTGGGATGATGATGTTCTGTACTCATATGTGGGCTTTCATTGCTCATTGCTCTTATAATTAACGTTTGGATGTGCTTAGTATGATATTATCCATTCTTTTGGAATGTGTTTTCTGTTACACTTAAACTCTCTTATGCAGTCCCTCTTTTGCCAATAAATTTGGACCAAACTTAAACCACGAGAGGTCTTGAAGTATGATCATGGGTCTGCTACATGGCAAAATTACTTTCCATCATATGGAGTTGATTGATATTAAACACTTTTTTTTATCTTTTGTCTTGGATTGATCAGTATTTGTTGTTTAGTTAAACAAGGATATCGACTTAACCTCAAGTTATACAAATATTTTTTTCGGCACAGGAATGAGGCGCTCTTAACTTGATATTTCTAAAATTGATCTTCAGCTTCCAGCTGTCTCAATGTTACATTATCTAATCGAGCATTGAAACATAGCCCAGAAGCCTTTATCTTTGGCATCCTCGCTAGTTCTTTCTTAAATCTGTAGTCACTAATATAGGGCTTAAGGAGTTGTCCACTGTCGCAGAGTATTGGTCGTGATTTAACTTTGATTTACTTTGATCAATTTATTTGTATGTCTAACCGTCGATCCATAAGAATGATCTTTAGCAGCAATCACTATGCAAACGACCTCGCTTACATTCATGTCCGTTTTTTTTCTTTTTAAGAATATCCCCCTGATGATGATGCATTGTTTGGCAGGCAAATTCTTTTCTATTAGCATCTCGTCTAAATTATCAAATTCATTTTTTTTTGGAATAAAGAATGAATCCGTAGCGTGTAGTCGAGCTGGACGACACACTATATATAGCAATATTTTTTTTATGTATTGTATTGTTTAAGCATTTTCTACAGAAATTTTTGATTAATTGAGGAAGTGTGGCACCTGATTGAGTATAGTTGGTAACCAGTTATTCAATTGTTTCCTACCCTACGTGTTGTAGGTCGTCAGAGTATTAAACATAACTCGAACTCGTTTCTCATGAGAATACAGAAACAGGTGTTGTCATAGAATTCTAATGCTAGCTGGAATATTTTCTGGACTCCAGAAAATGCTTTTTTTTGTGCGCTATTTCGAATTTGTATCTCCTTTTGCAATTTGAGTATTTTTTCTGATGCTACATACTAATTAAGGTATGTTCCCAGAACGTAATATACTCAAATGCTGGACTTGAAGCGTGGTCCTCAAATGGTATCATTTACCTGCTTTGTCGAATTCTGGTTGCATTAATTTTAAATCGGTCACAAGACACATATGTATAACGACAACTGCTGTATTATTCGTGAATGCGAAGGGGATTCCAGTTGTAGAAATACAGGGCAGTTCTCTAATTAAGAGGAAATAGTAGAGGTCCTTACACTGATTCTTATGTTTCTAAGACAGTCACTTTCACATAAAATCAGAACACCTTTAGTTTTTGCTCTGTAGGACCTCCTACTTAGTTTCAATTCAAATAGACGGTACATTTTGGCTAAAATGGATTGAAATAATTTTATTTACTTAGACTTCCCAGTATCCTGAACCACATCACTAGTTTTTTGTTAAGCAAAAAACGAGCCCAATTTAGGAATCAACTTGGAGTGCAATACGCAAACAAATAAACGAAACTGAAACCGTAAAAAGTAAAATGAGGTAAGTACTTGCGCCTTGAATATACCAAAAGACTACTGGTGGGCATACGGATTGGAACATTTTAGTCGATAAAGCTGAGATTTCTGTGAGAGATAGGAGCATGATTGACTATTCCACATTTTCGATGGTAAAGTGCAGGGTATAAAACGAAAGGACGCCTGTATTTATTTTGTGAATTTTAGACTTCAAAGCGTTCGGTAGTAACTGCTGATATTTTGAAACTGAAAACGATTCCAGGCTCATTCAACCATATATTCGAGGAACTACTAACGTCAATATTTTCAATATCTTTAGGAGGAGGTCATCGTTTATGACTACCAGGTGCCGTTTAAAAATTCGCTAATATTGCTTCTGTGTTATGGAAGCTAAGTCCTTTTCTCTATATTCGTAACAAAAAGCTTAGATGCCAGGCTTATTGGCAGTGCATTGGGTTTGTGTCGCTTGATACTTGAACTATGGAACGCTGCCCCTTAGAGACTATCTATAGCCCACAACATTGTACTCCAACTTGGGCTCCTATTTAGTAAAATAAAATGACGTTATTTGTATGACTTCATATTGTTTAGGGTTTCGCAACACCAAGAGTCGTATAACCTCATACAATTCAATCCCATGACTTATTGTTGTGCAATATTCTTTCAGATAGCTTACGCAATGCAAGGCCTATGCCGATTATGGACATGATTCAATTTCAAAAATCGTAAAATACGCATAAAAGTGTAAGTGTATACAGATGTACGTATGTATAGAAATAGCTCTTCTAAGAACTACTTACAACAAACTTATGACTTCACTCAGCCATAACACCGACACCATAGTGTTTGCCGTTGGGTAAAAATCAAGTTCAGATATTCGAGGTGAAACTTTCCCACCTTCCCTTCACCAAAAACTAATCGATCAACATCTGATCAATTTCAGTTATCGAACTTCAAGAAGTTTCTTCACAAAGTTGCTGCAGATCAAAGAATATTCATAGACAACAAGAGAGGAGAAATAAGAAAAAAAAAAAATAATAATCTAAACCACAAGATGACATGCGTATTCCTAATCCAATCATCCATTGAATCTTGCCATACACTCAATACATCATCACGACGAAAAAGAGCTAAAAGAACAATCGTATCGTTCGCTACGGCGGCAAATCCCTACTTCAGTGTGATATTTTCGAAAAGTCATCTTAAATCAGAAGAAATCATTTTTTCAATCAATCAATCCATCTCTTCAAATAATTTTGGATTTCACTCTGAAAAATCATTGACAGATCAATCGATCACACTCGAGGTCATATGAGATCCACATTCAGCTGGTGCCTAGCTAGTCTGGAAATCCCTTACACACCTCGGAGCCTTCGGAAAGATTGAGAGCGCCTAAATAAATATCAACCGCAGACAAGTGGTCTCTTCAAATGACCACAAAAAAAACACACAACCACGTAGATAGCACATGCGTATGCGTCTATAGATACAGTGCCCTGCTATCGAACGTGTTATGTTTTCGTGTCAATCAATCAAACGTCCACAATGAGTCCAAATGGAATCAATGCCCTGGATCAAGAGGGTGCACAGTTAGCACAATGTTGTTGGTTTACGTCCAGGTCCGTGTCCGACTCTGAGTCTGAGTCGGATTTCGAATCTTGATCTCAACTATTCGAAAGTGTCTCTTAATAGCGATGCATTGTTGAGGTGCGAGTGTAGCACACGTTGAGCGCAATATACTCGTATCTGCGGCAGTGTCAATGTGTTGATTTCTTGACACTCTTCAGCTGTGAATTGGATATTTTTCGAGACGTTTAACTGATCATTTTGAGAAGTGTTGTGTATCTTTTAGAGGGATTGATCTGGTTTCATTAATCCGTTTAGGTGATTAGACTTCATTAGGAGGTGAAAGATGGGGAGGAGAAGTTTTGAGACACATACGTATTTCTATTTAGCTTGTAATAAGTTCGGGGAAACTTTTTTTCTATTGTTTGACGCATGTTTAAATATCCTCGATTGTTTCGAGGTGAGAAATGATAGAGTTTACATTACACACTTAAGCAGAGATAGTATAGCTTGTCTAGAATAGTGTGTTTGGTTAGGAATCATTGTACGAAATAAGATACAAGATTGATAGTTTGTGTCCGATAAGTGTCGAACTAGATGCCAAACTCAAGAGCGATGTTTGTATGTACACATAATTAACGAATAGTGCGCTACCTTTGTCATCAACTTTGACATACATATGTACTCGTATATTCAGCTCGACTTTATGTGATGATTTCTAATCCGGTGGTTCTTTCAAGAATAATAGCGTTCCCAACTTATGTTTATAACTAGTTTACTCAGATTCTCCAATTCAAATGAATTACTTTGGTGCTATGGTTTTAAGCTTACACAATTTATGAGTACGTACATCAGTCAAAAGTTCTGCTGTATTCAGTTAAGTCGTTGCAAGGTTTCTTCGAATCTTGTGTCACGTTTGGAACTCGTCATCAGAGTCCATGTACACCTAGTCACTTCAGTGTTTACTCTGCTTCATGAACGCCAAGCTGGGATCACTTGTGCTGAAATGAGGAATAAAGAAAATGTATTTTGTAAGGATAAATACTCTGACGGGCAGGATAAGTAATTCACGTACCCGGTTTCCTCAATCCCGCTATTAAGTTATTTTTCTTCGCCAAAATGTTCAGTTCGCACACGATTGCGGCTTACATTAAGGCCATGCTCAAGAATCTACCCTATATGTTTGGCTTACCTTTGATAAAGGCTTTGCATGCTCACTTTAGCGCTTGCCTGAGTGGGAACTTCACATCTAGGTGCAACTCGTAACTCGACGTCGGACTATTTCAAATACCTTTCATACCTCCCGACTCATTGACAAGTTGACTTTCTTTGTACTCAAGATCAGCTTTGGCCAAACCTGTTCCAGAAGGCAAATGTGGTTAGACCTTGACCGATTACTCTAAAACCAAAATCAAGAATATGGCGCTGGAGTGTTTGTGGAAAACGACAACATTTACCTTCACTACTTGTTAGGTAAATTTTATCTGTCTTTTATTTCTTATGGCAATGAAATATGTGTGAGGAACAGGTGGAAGGAATTTAGTATTTGAATCTGAAGCGAACGACAAGTTTCGCTTAAAGCCTTTGCTATGCCGCTTTACTCCTTCCAAACTTATTGCAGAGTTTAAGACTTTTTTGAAGGCAATAGAAAAGGTGAATCCAATGAATCTCGACTGGTTCCCAGATCACAATAGGATCGCAGAAAACTAGATGAACACTTCTTCGAAACTGAACTCACGTTAGAACTGCCTACATTCTCTCTTAGAGCTTTTATTGGCGGCTTGGTCTCTTAAGAGAATGGGAAGTACCATATGGCTATCTAGGTTTAAGGCAAATCAAACAAATACTTTCAGACATCTAACCAGCGGAAACCAAACGCCGAATTGTTGTCCCTCGCCAGGAAAGACTGAAAGACTGCGCCTGAACGTGCAAACAAAAAGCAGCAATACCTCCTGCATTGCTTGCTATGAAAGTGATTACGACGCCGCGAAATTGGGTGAGTGGGTATTTCTTGTTTTCTTGTAAATAAAAAGAAATTTTATTAAAAGCAACTTTAACGAAGTACAAGGTACTACTACTTTGTCTAAATGGTCTGTTTCGCCAATGAAAAGCGATCTTACTGTAATTGGTCTTCATAACCTTTGAGGTATTATAGGGACTATCAATTAAGAGCTCACATGACATAGATTGACCTGGCAGCACAACGCAGTAAAGAAATATTTCGCCTTAAGTGGTGCTCGTTGGGTGTAGCACCGCGTTTATTGTATAGAAGTGCAAATTAATACAACGAACTTATTCGTATTTTTCTCTGAAGGCAGCAATACTGGTTATTGTGAATAAAGATCTACAAAAACTTACTTTCCAGTGGTATCCCATAAACAAAAACCATTTTATACAGTTTCTTTCGTAATGTTGAAATCAAAACATCCACAGGCAATGAGTTGGCCTTCGAGCTTTCTTAAGTCATCGACTAAAGCACTTCAAATTTGTTATTTACTTCGAATGCTTTCTGCTGCAATCTATGAAAATACTTCAATCCCCGACAGCTTTATAAGATAACAACGGCCTTAAAAGATTGTAATTGCCTCGTAATTAGCACTGCTCTTTCTTCGGTTTTAACAGATATCTTTCCTTAAAGCGCTAGGGTCAAAAATTACATGTGATGATCTACAGGAACCCGTTGCTGTTAGTTGGTATGGTACTGGCTAGTTAAGTACGAAGATCTTGATCTTTGATTGAAAAAACTACACCGCAAGGTTTTGTCTTAATACAGCCATAGTTCAAAAGGGTAAAGGAAAGTGAGCAATTTAAGCGGATCTATGCTCTAAATAAAAGGTTATCGCCGATGTCAGGATGTCGACATAAGAAGGATCAAAAAAGCTTGTAATACACAGTTCAAAACTGACACAGCTCACAATTATTAAATATCGCTATTATTCCACCGAATTCAAAGCACATTATCAATCAAGGAAACCAAGAAATATATATGGAATTGTGAACATATCACAAGTGCTTCGGTTGCTCTACTAACCAATCCCTTAAAAACAAGATTTAACGACTCCCACCTTTATTTCTGCTGCAACTTAACTATTCTCAGGTGCTTTGTTGAGGAAAGAAATTCCTCAGATACATACCTTTCAATTGAACAGAATAGTCCTAAAGGACAACATTCCTCTTTAGATTTCTAACTTCCTCACCATGAACTACTCGCGCGGCTTTCTTTCTCTTCATAAACCCCACACAAGCACATTTGTTCACCCGAATCCGAGCAGTGTATTCGTATAGCGTTGCTTTGTATCTTTCATCTGTATCTTCCCTTTTAAATGCGATTTTATGGTCCATGAATCTTGGTGCTACTTCTTATTGCCATTCGCTTTACCATGGTGCTTTGCTTCTTCTTGGTGCAGAGTTGTTGATGAGGAAAAAAAAACTTTCGCTGCATTCTTATTCTGTTTGCAGCTCTTCTCAATATTGTAAAAGTTGAGATACACCAAAGAACTAAAACTGGAGGGAAAAGAAATAAAATCAAAATAAAACAGCGACAAAGATGTCCCTAAAATTTGAAGCATTCGATTTACTCGCCTTCAGGTATTTCACCAAAAAGGAGGCATTCCTGGTCCTCCTGATGCTGTTTCTTTGCCTCCTCCTTCGTCTCTATCGTTGTTTCGGGTGAATTTCTTTGTGGATACAATTTTTTTTTTTTTTTTTTTTTTTTTTTTTTTTGTTCCTTTTTCGGAAACTTGTCGTAGAGTGATTTGTGGTCGACGATGGAGTGATTTATGGTTGATGTGGGTACAATACTGTTGTGGATCTTTTGACTTTTTGGGCAGCAAAATAATAAAAAAAAAAACTCTTCTGTACCATCTTGGACTTCCTGGAAATACTAGTTGTTGAAGCGCGAGTGGCGGCCGCTGTGACTGTGGCATATAACCCTTTGGTTGACATAATGGAATCGCAGTTCAATCAAATTTATATACCTTTGTGAGTGTGGATGGATTATTTTATCTGACAGAGTTGCACATACAACGACATCTAAAAAATGTTTGATTAAGGTGATAGTGAGAGGTTTCTGTAACGCTTGCTTGTAAGTGTCATAAATTTACTGTTCACATGATAGAAATACAACGTAGGTAGCAGGTGCATTTTAAAACAAACACAAGAAACAAAAGTGAGCCCTTTTACTAAGATTGGTGCAGCCTTTGAATTTTGGAAGACTTCTTAATATGGAATACTCCCCCGTGTATTCGTATTTCTTTGAGAAACAACAAGAAAGATGAAAATTCTTTTCATTTTTCCCATACCTAGAATGGAAAATTTCTTCATGGGTATACAGGTTCAATGCCTCCTTAGACTACGAAGGGTATTTAAAGAATTTCCAAGCTAATTGGATACCACAAATTTGGGTCGATATGATCCTGTTTGTGTTAGTAACTCTTCGCATCATTTAATTGCAGCTATTAGGCAGGGTACCTTGATGCAGTACTCAAGCATTTTCCATCACGCAATCACGAACACCCACAGTTGAATTTAATAGGCATAACACAGTAGTGCATGAAGGTTATCGACACTTTTCAATTTTCTAAGTGAATTTGGTACTGATTGTTGATTTGTCCACTTAGTCAAAATATAAACATCTATGAACCTAAAAATAAGTCAAACATGAAGATGTCATATAAAACCATGAGAATCACGAAGAAGGGAGTTCGTTTCGTACTATCTCTTTCACATTTGAGTGAGTTTTTATCACGTTTATTAGATTTTTGCTCCAAAAATTAAATTTTCTAATTCAAATTTTGTAGTAAATAGCGGAGAATTTTATTTTTCCTTGTGTTTGCTTCCAGTAAACTTAATTATTCACGGCCTCAGTTGGTGTCTGAATACCTGATTGGCATAAGGATATTGAAGTGATATCTTCAGCGCAACTAACATCTTTGTATAAGGTGTTGGGTATTTCCAGGAGTGCGTTAATGGCACCGTTTCAAAGCAAAGTGCAATTACTGGACACCTACGGCTTCCCTTTATCCCTGCTTACTTATAGTGGTGCCTCAAAATGAAGTATCAATAGTTGCTCTGGTTCTGAGTTTATAGCATATAAATGAGCAAACTATTATACAAGTGTTGACAATGGCTGGGTCCTTTGGTTTAAGTGGAATTCCAATCTTAAACTTCGGTCTATTTACGAGCAGCTTAGTCACTTAAATTAAAATCGACGTTTAAATGACTAATGTGACGAAAGACATACTAAAGTAGTGCTATTCATTGCATGGATGCAGTTGTTGCCCTCGAAATGATGGGTTTTAGTTCTTTCTGTCCAATCTACAGCGACACCTCGAAATTTTGTTCTTCGGAATGTTTGGATAGTCCTAGAAGTTCAATAACAATTCTACTCTTTCAGTTCATTTACTGAAAGATTTTGCTTAGGTGAGTGCAGATTGGGAGTGTGCGATTTATGGTTTGCCAAATCAATAACAAAGTTGGTAGCATACTTTAGAGTAACTAAATTTCATACCATTTCTCAAATTTCTATTTTCTAACTTAAACTTACAACACTTCAGGGACCCATGTTTTTTCTCCTCGACTGTGCTGCATACATCCTGCGTAATTCTATCCAGTAAAACGTAGTCAACGTCTTGCCACACGCATGTCGTCCACATCCAACACCACCTTTTTCTCGTAACCACGTGATGCCTGTACTTACGATATCGTACGTTCAAATCAGTTGCACATGAGATAAAATGTTCCACCGATCGCTGTCTCAACCAGCTCGCTATAAATATCCTTGAATATTAATTTATTGGAATCATGTTTGGGAGTCGCGATATTGATACAAATCCATTCAGCCAAGTTGCTGTATCTGGCTGCTAATCTTAACCTTCACTTATTCCTGCCTTACCCTTTTGTCTGTGCGCTTGCTCCTCACCCTCTGCCCAGTCTTTATCGGTGCGCATATTTTAATTAATTCTGTCGACTAAACGTTGATTTATTATCGTATCTGCTGCACATCGATCGATAGGCCCTGCTGATGATGCGATGCAGGGAAAAAGCTTCTGATGGTGGTGATCCATACACCGCACGCACATACGGATACATAATCTAAGTTTGGGAAACATGTTACGCAGCAGAACAGTTCGTCTATCTGTCATCGTGATGTGTTCTGCTTGATTGGACTCATGAATCCCATTTTGTTATATAAAAATATGTGCGATTGTGTATATAAGTGTGGTTGTGGTTGTTGTACAGGGAGTGAAGTATCTAAGGCCAACAAAATTATTTAATTTCTTCACTAATTGAGATCATCTGTCGGCAGCTATTAATATGATGACAGCAGACTGATGCATGGATAACACGTAGTCGAACGTTTTGGGTGTCAAGAGATGGAAACTTTTTTTTCCGAAAAGTTTCTCGTGTGATGGGGATGACACGTTTGTGGGTAGATTAACTTTTTTTTTGTGAATAGATAGATGGACATTAAATGATACCCATCCTGGCAGATAAGTATGGTTATTGGGGACGGAGAGCTCAAAGTGTGGCCGTTATATATCGGAATATATTATATAGGGAAGAAATTGGTTTGAAAAGATGCCCTGACCCCACAAGGTTATTGTTGTAGTCGTATTTTTTTCTTTTTTAAAAGAGTGTGGTTTGTTTGTGAACACATCTCTAAGGTAGTCTATTTCTATCGTATTAAGATCTACTTTTGGTAGGTACTACTGGTATGGAGTATCATCTACATTTTTTTCCTGATTTAGCTATATCTCCTCGACCACTGACTTTATGAATGCGACTTCTGTTACAACATTTAAGTACAGGCTCATATGAGTATAAGGCTTGTGGCCGAAGTTAATACATTTCACGACTTTTGGTGTAAAATTCTAGCAAGTTTAAAGATTCAACTATCTAATACTGATAAAAATCAGCTTCCAATTACGATTTTTGGATACCAAATGACCTCGTATTTAAATCAGCCTGTTCTCGCAATTCCTGTCTGTGCTGTTGGTGTTTCGGAAACATGTTAAATGAAGCAGAAACCCTTCACAAGCGACGAATGATCTAACTAAAAAATTGATGCACACCGCAAATGTCTATCACACCCCACAGATATTGACTGGCTACGACGCAGATGTCAGCCAGGCACGTATATGTATTAACAAGGTATCCTGTCTCCACGCCTAGGGTGCTGTACTATCTAATAGATGATGTCTAGCGACTCTCTGATATAAGGCCATAGCTCTAATTGGTGATTGGTGTACTAAAAATAGGTTTTTTTAGTTAATTCTCTTAAATATGAGAAGGAGGAAGCTAAGTGGTCTGATCCTTCTAATGCTTACGTACATCACCATCGTTTTCCGACGCAGTTGAATGTCACGTTGAATATCTCCAATACCTCGGTCTTCTGGCACTGTAAAGGATATTTTGGTAAGACATGGAACTATGATAAGGTCAATTATATCCCATACGTCGGTTGTCTGATGGAACATGTATCTTCACAAAAATATGTCACTACTGCTTTAATCATTCAAAAAATGTCTTCCAAAAAGATTTGGTAACATTGCTTATCAACTGACTCCGTCTTATGGACATGCCATATGTTGAAATGACACCAGAACTCCTGTTGCGGAAAAAATACGAGTCGACTCTTCTTGTGTCTGAGGCTTGTTTTAATCGGAATTTGACCCAGGAAAGGAATGTAGTCGGGTCTTTACGCTTCACCGATCTAGGATTTTTGTTAGGAAAATGTGGGTCTTTCTTTCCTTTTATAACTTCTAAGCTAGTTCGAGAATGCAAGACTTCACTGAATAAAATCGGAAGGCTAAATTCACTGTGAATACTGGAACCGTAGGCACTTTATCACTGAAGCACTTATTCATCTTGAGAAATCCCAATGAATGGAACACACAAGAGGTACAATGAATTAGTTCTTGGTCTGAGTGAACTGTTCCGACAGAAGAAAAAAACAACTGGAGAATTGTGGAAACAGCTTAAGCTTCAGTTTCTTATTCTTTTGCAGCAAGCCCATTGCATTTGGTCTATTGTCTTCAGAAAGGTTATTTATTAGGATTGGTGTCAACTTCAGCCGCTATCTTTCCCGCGAACTACCAAAAGGAAAGTGCGAAACAAAATGTTTGGATAAAGAATAAGATTTTACTAAGCCCAGACTTACAGACTCCGTTTTCTCTATAACTGAAATGAGTCCATATATATAGCATTAATACAACGACTTTAAAGACACTTGCTTTCATAAGGCAGTCCAATTGAAGTCCTACGAGCGATTTACAAGAGCTTAGAACAAATACCGGTGCCTCCACGTAGGGTAATAAAAGCCGGAACACTAATGGTGTTTCGTGATGCATGCTCTTGAGGCATATTAAAAGAACAACGAAAGTCTAATTGGCTCCAGAAATAATCTGGAAAATAAGCTCGTGTAACAGCACAATGAAACAGCTCAGGTTAGGGAAGGTGGGTATCGAGCATAGTGGATAACCACCTAATCTAACCTAGCCTTACTTACTATGTATAACCTAGCCTCACCTATTCTTCAAACCTACCTAGCGTTTCTGGCTATTTTTGGCCTTAAAGATCCTGAATACCCCAGTTCTTGTGACTCGTTTCAGGCTCCCTAGTCAGTGTGTATAGTCAGAAGCATACACAATCTATTAAAGGTATAGAAGGATATGGAAGGTCACCCCGTATAAGTGAACAACGATGTTTAGAAAATCCAGGTGAAGCCAGTAGATGTAGAAATGCATCACTGTAGTCCTGGAGGCTATAGGAACTAAAAAATATTACAGCATTGACATACTCAGACGCTGCAAGCATACGACCAATTTGTATTATTGAGTCTATTCTCCTAAAAAATCACTCGATTACAATTTAAATTTGAAATAAAAAGTTACAGACCAAAACCACAGCCTTGTGGGATTCCAATTTATGCTTCTATCGTAATATAACTTTTCTTCAAGACATTTTGCCGAATAGAATTATATTTGAACAATATGCAAATATGCTTACCCTTTTGGTTATTTAACTTGTATTCCGAAAATCTTTCAAGCTATTGAGTGTCCAGATCAACATCAAACTCAAACATTCACGTAATGAAAATTCATTTTCTTCTCCGTATGAATTTATGCACTCATTTCTAGTGCCAATTACTTTTAATCCAAAAGACTTATCCATAAATTCCATTGAAAGGTTTTAATTAAAAGTCAAAAGGAAAATTTAATATCTCCAAAGAGACCCCCTACGCATAATGTCCACTTAAATGTCACAAATACTTGTGCAAGACAATGTGACATCGATAAACATTAACAGACACTCTGACAGTCACATAGCATACATTTCTTGCTATCACTTACTCCAACCGACATCCTTCTGACTTTTTGTTTTATAGGTCGATTGCTGCATATACAAAGTCCATTTACAATGCCAAAGGCGGCTCGCTGTTACTTGTCGTCGTAGAAAGGATCAAGGAATGCGCACATTATCCCTCTCCATATGAAAGCAATCCCAACATATGAAACTATAAGAAAACACAAAACATTTTATTAAACACACAAAAAAAAAAAAAAGAAAACCAACACGCGACATTCGTGTCACCCATGTCTAGGGAGCAACAAATAAACTGACAGACATTTGCCCGATTATACTATGAGAGGGCTTAGTCTTCTCGATAGAAATTCACATTGTAATGATATGCGGACAAAACAAGTAGAAGGACAAACAACACAAACGCCTGACACATCCTTTCTATGCCCAATGGAAATGGGCAGAAAATGCTAAGGAAAATCTTTCACATGGCATCATTATCTTCTAAATGAAAGAAAGGACTTGAGGTTGAAGCTCGAATGAGAAAAGGCAATGGACTGATGAAAAACAATATTAGGTCGAATGTTTAGGTTAACGAGGGATGGTACAATTAATTGTAATACTTGAAAGGGTTTGAATGTTTCATTAAATTGTTACGAATTTAAATTATGACAGCCGAATCATGAGCTTAACTCAAATAACGGCCAGAAAAATGCCTTAAATTGAGGGACTGGCTTGAGAAAACGAGAGCTTTTCAAGACAATTATAAGACTATGACAATGGCATAGTACCTGGTGAATTCACTCTGGATCTAGACCTGCTCCGATACACGAAAAGGAAATTATTTTTTTTTGTCAGAATCCACCTTTAAAGGTTAAATGTCAAAACATGAAAACACGCACTGCGGAGTAAAGGTAACATAGAAGAATTTCTTAACTAGTTATCTCAAAGTTATAACTTGTAATGGTGACGTTTTGGCTAAGCCAGAAATGATTACACCATGTACTTTGATTTACCCTATAGTTGGCGCAATCAAAGGGGTTTCTTTTCTTGTGCATCGGACAAACCAATCTGATATTCCATGTTTCAGGAACGCTTTCCTCTGTCTAAGTCTTATAAATGAGTTGGTGCTTGTTCAAGGTCATCCTTGTCATCTTACCTTTGTCTAGGTCAGGAAACGAAATTCTCTTCCACCTTCGTTTTGTGATCGCAGAGCTCACGAGCTACATTCGTCGTTAAACGAGAGGGTTCTTCATGGAATCCCTTTGAAAAGGACTAGGACTCTCAGACTGCTTGAAGGAAATGCGATCGGGAAAGATTCTCGCAATCTCTTGCGATTGCAGGTTTTCGGCTTCAAATTTTGGGAGTCTTATTTACTCTATCACCAGGGTAAGGTAAAAATAGTTGGAAAAGTGTGCCGCAAATTGCATTGAAAATTAATTGACAAGGGAATAACCCAGTGCCTTTATAGATATTAGGATGTGGAAACCGCGTGCTGGATAGTTAAAGGTTACACCTCTGAATCCATTGTCAGACGTCGACCTACTCAAAAACGGATATCTGTCATACATTGGGTACTGAACAAATGTATGTTCCGTAGGTAGTTAGGTCATAGAATTCGGGTTTGGTGCATCGGTATGGACGTGAACGCAAATAAGGTTTAGATTTTTTAAAGACTTTTTGTGCATGCCTGCCTCCAATAACAAATCCACATCTAGATGTTGTAGATCTTGTAGCAGTCGCCGTAATATGTAGATGGCGTAGTTTTTTGTTCGTTTTTTATTCGTATACGACCCATCCGACTACAATCGTTAGATTGGAGTAGTATTAATTGTGTGGCAGTTTAGGACCTCCGTAAGTTGTTAGGCAACAATTGGTTTTGTAAGGTTCCACGTTTGCTGGGGTCGTCAACATTATATCCGTCTGTATCCAACGGATACATTTTTTTTTTCCACAGTGGTGAAGTTACCGCCAGCCTGGAAATCCAGATCCTCAATGGAACTCCTATATTAAGGGTACGGCTAAACAGTTCGATGCCTGTAGCCCCGCTGATGTTACGACGGCAGCTCTTGTGATATTCAGGTTTCTTGAACCGCCACCTCTACTACATGCTACCGACACAACTATGTAGCTCGCTTAAATATGTCTAAAATCTTCTTATACATCGATGTACCTTTAAAGGGAAGCGTGCGTGCACCGAGTTGCTCAAATTGAAATTCCTCTGCCACGAGTAATCCCTTCTCTATCTTTTGTGTTTAACTGCAGTTGACATCTTGCTGTTGTTGGATACCCTATTTTTAGGCAAAGGTACAAGGCTCGCAGGCTTCACCACTTGTATATGAGAGCAGGATCTAATGGTCAAAGCCTTATTAAGTGGCGCTTGTGTCTTCATTACCATGATAAAATTGTAACAGCTTTCAATCGGTCATTTGTTTTCACCGGCTATTTTTAACAAAATATATCCTGTCTACTTTTTTTAGCGTTTGCTGCTTTACCTATACAATAAAGCGCTGAATAATGGCTGCCTCGAGTTATACGCAATCTGGAAGTCCAATTTTCGACTACTTTTTCGAGCATTTACTGGCAACGACTCGGCGAATTTTGGCTTCCAAATTTTCGATTGTGTCTTGTTTATTGTCGTGTTCTAGTGATTTCACATGTCCCCACAGAAAATAATATAAATCGCACAGTTTTGGAGGCTAATCCATATTTACGCTCATTGAATGTTTCCTTCAATGAATTGAGTGCAAAGCGCGCTGTGTGGCAAGTAGCGCCGTCTTGTTCACATTGCAGTTCTTTCATATCAATGCCATCCAACTATGATATTAAAAAGTCTGTATTCATATATCTATATGACTGTAAATAGTGACTTTATGGTGTCTGAATAATGGATTGTGGATTTACTTCACTGCAAATTTGGCAACTTCTTGTTGACGTAGCTACTCAACCAAAAATTAAAGAGCAATCTCGTCTTCAGCTCATTCATTGGACGTACGATGCACACAGCTTGTAGATTAAGAATTTTTTACAATATTTTCCATAAAGTGGATGAACACAGCTTCAAAGGCTGTGCACTATAGCGAATCGACTAATATTACGCTAAACAGCTCCTGATGTACTTTTTCGAGGCTCTAGCAACTTTTGTGATTGCAGCTTTTCAACGTCAAACTTTTGCAACAGTTCTTCTTCAACAACTTTGCGTCCAGCATATCAATTTGATATGTTGTGATGTTGTTAACAAAAGTTATATGATTTAGTAGTATAGCTCATCATTTTTGTCATAAAGACAAAGGGCTACAATAAATTACAACACTTTGAAGTAATTCAAAGAGCTATCCTAAAGATATTTTTTAAATAGATTGAGTAGTTCGTTTAAGACATATGGTAGAGGCCAAAGTTCAGCAAATCCATTGTCCAGTACGGGTAAAGATAATTTCCATCGGCTTTACAAGTAAGCGCTGCAATATCACTAAAGATGCATTTGATTATTTATGTAAAATTAAGCTAGATACTATTAGTGCGATCCTTATAAGAAAATCCCTCTTTGAGTTAACTAGCAATGCTCCTAATCAGATGATTCCGAGAATATGGGAAGCGAGAAAAAATTACTTCCCTCGTAATATAGGAACATTTTTATCGGACATTCCTCAAACTACAAACATTCCTCAGACCTACATATGTAGACGGTGATTGTCCGAAAACTCTTTTCTGTCATCACTATCAACTAAAGTTAACTCTTACTGCCAACTCGTCCAATGTCATTATAACTCGAAACAAGACGAGACAACTCATTCAATTCAAGATGTGTCACCCCAACTCACGTTTTCGTTAAAGCTTAACGACGAAAATCCCATATTCGTCTCCACCCTTTGTGTGGTTTGCTTCCATGAAAATGAAATACTCTCTAACTACATATCTCAGATGGACAAAATGTGACAGAAAAACTTCTCGCTAACTATCACTTCACCTCCTCGTGGTCCTGTGCTTTTTCTGGTCAGCGTTTAATTAAGCAGTCAGTTCAGGGTCGCAGATTGGATAGGAATTATAGCTCATCAGAGAACTGGCAGAAATCTAACCAACCCCTCGTATAGCGCATGCAACGGTTGTGTCTGCACTAAATAATTGGTAGCCATTCGTTTCTTTAAGTTATAATTAGATGCCCTATAATGATGATGGCACATTTTTCTCTCCTTCACCTCACCACATCGCTTGGATGTGGACACTGAATACACTGGATACACTGGTCATCCATTGCCCTGATGCCATCGGTCATATGTCCATCTGTGGACTTCTATTTCAGTTTACGACTAGCAGAGGGTGGGTGGCTTCTCTAATGTGTCTTGTGGAGAAGGGTGGGCAATGTTGCACCTTAAGATAGCAGAAATAGAGAGAAACAAACAGAAAACTAAATGAAACATGGGAAACGGAAAGCTTCAGCGAAAACATGATACATGGACGTCTGTCGTCGCTTCTGGAAGATGACTGTACTCGTCCTCGTAGTATGTATGTAGTATGTAGTCTGGAGGCTGAGTATGGTGTGGTCTTTAATTTTACGTGCATGTCCCTCATTATTTATAATGTCATCAGTTCGTGTTTTAGGATCTCAATTGTACGACAGTGGAGTAAACAGAACCAATGGTTATGATGCTGATGTAGTAGCGGTAGGACTCAGTAGCCCAGGACGTATGGATTGTAGCATCTAAAGAAGCAAAGTTGTAAAAAAACTTCGTACGAAAGCCGTTAGCGACGTGTTTCTTTAAGTTTTTTAAGTTTTCAGTTTCATCTGTAACTCTGGTAATATTTTTATAACATTCGAAGTGAGTGAGGAATCTTAACTCTGTGAGTTTAGAGAAACCTCCGTTGATATGGTTAACGAGCCAAATGGAACAAAACCAGCAATCATTTGCGAACGAATATCTAGAAGTCTTCCCTTATTTAAAAGGAAACCAACTCTCAAATGAGCTGCAACAAAAATGTTTTCCATCAATCTTTATCAAAGATTTATCAACTCCAAATCCGAAAACCTCAGAAATCACACTCTCCATCTCGTCGGCTCCTCAATTGTGAAAGAATACAAGCATTCACTTGGTGAACCCACATAAATCCGCACATTCCCGACAACGAACGCTAAGAAGGACATAATTTGCGTTCGTATTTTGTCATTTGAAAGGTAAATAATTCCAGCGTTGAAAGATGTCCACAACAACGGAGGACATCCCATTGCCCAGGAATTCCATTTCAGATATTGTTACCCTTCGATCGCTGGTATAGTTCTTGACACTGCTTGTTGTTGGTTGTTGGCTAAAGGGACAGAGCTAACCAACATCACACAAATCGAAGAAGGAATTCCAATGGTGACTCCTGCTTCTCGATGGGTTATGTATTGGAGAAGACCTCTGCACCATATTCTAGCAGCGTTTTTCCAAAAGAGATGGAGCACTTTGCTGATTTATCGCTCCATTGTCTTTCATTTTGGCATATATCTCCGGTAGAACGAAAGCGCAGGAGGAGCACGCAGCAGCAACATAGGAGAAGAAAAATCATGCAACCGACGACAATCGATACGATTGAGGAGCTGCTGTTGTTGTTGAGTTTCGTCTTTGAAAGAAGAAGGAGTCTACATTTGTGTAGTCACTGATATGTGTCCAGTGGCTCAATGGCGGTGGCTATAGTTCGATATTGGAATTGCTTGCTCCTCCTGGTTTTTCAGTTGTGCAGCAAAAGTGCATAATACGGGGCATGCACTATATCAAGAAAGCCTATGTGCGGTATTGAAGTGTGCGCGCACGATCTTTTAAGAACACTATTGTCTAAGCGGGATCTGCAATCGAATTACATATTCGATTTGAGAAGATGACAAGGGCTTTCGGAAAATTATTGCGCTATTTGCAAGCCATCAAAGTATTGAGACGAGTGCTTGTTTCCTTCTTTTTGTTTTTGTTTTTGTTTTGGATCTTTCAACATTGGTTGTTGAATTGTACCGGCGAACAAAATACCAATGAAGGGATATTTGGGCTTGTAAATTGGTACAGGTCATGAGAAACTGGTGTACAAAATTATTAACATTAAGTCTTTACGCTAATATTTGCAAGAAAGCCATACAGGATTAAGGAAACGAAAGTTATATGTTTGGTACCTAGCCCGCAAACCATATCTTCCAACAATATAACTGAAAAATGAAGTAGATACTGTAACCCTTTCTTTGACGAGCTAATGATGCGATTTTTAATTTTCTAATGTAGGTCTACGAACGTACACCGGTTAGTAAATTTTGTCCTCTATATACCTCTATAAACCACTTTCTGGACTTAATAAAGGATTTTACCTTCAGAAAATATTATGTTATAGAGCAGAAAAGAACAGGTAACAATGCTGCTCCAGATAGCAAAAGTAAAGGTGGGCGAGTATCTTTGATATAATAAGAGAAAATGGGTCTTCTTTTGAGATGAAATGAATCTGTGGTTTTTTATGACTCATTGAAGCTTATTACTCTAAGATGAAGTCGTCCAAACAGGTGTATCCCCAGTCCCACTGGGTTGGAGTCGAACATTTTTTGGCCGATCTACTAACGTCCATGCGTTCAAGCTGGTCTAACTATCTTAGCCGATTTATTCGAACTTTTTTGACGAGGTCCCGTTCATTTTCCATTGATGGAAATGTAACCGAAAATTACCTGAAGAATTCTTGTTCCGAAGAGCATGAGATCATTTTTTTTCCGCTTCCGTCAGTATTTAAGCTTCTGAACCGCGAAAAAGCACTGGGATGATCAGTGTCTTGTATAAAGTCTTTTTGGTCTTTTAGGCCTAAAGGAGCAGTGATTAGCAAGAGTGATTACTCGCATTATTTTTTGAGCGATTGCAAATACGGTAATATAGGTGCTTTGTTTTACCGTCATTAACCGCTAAATCATCTTTGCTGCTTTTGCTTAAATGGTGCTCTGCATTGGCAGCCCACTGAGCTCTCCTCATTATGTCAATATCGCTGCGTATACGTGTAACCGAATAGCCTTTTAAAAGATGGGGCCACAGGGCCTCGTTCTTCAAGGACAATGTGTAAAAAATAACAACGGCAATGCATCACGTGGTTAAGAACTTAAGGCCTTTACGCTGCTATTTGCATTTTCCATCGTCGTCTTATATATACAAACTAATGAGTTTCACAGAGATGTCAAGACTGGACTTTTTAATTCGTCCCTATAGATGGTGTCATGTGTGGCTTTGAAATTGATGAAAAGGTAGTGTCTATGGGTTTGGACTTCTCCAAGATCTACCGTAATGTGAAAATTTGATTTACTCGCATTGTGAACTATTTTGGCCTTATAAGGTCTTATGCATTCACATACACTTGCAACGGGTGACATGATTTTATTTGCTTTAAACAGCTCGGCAGTTAAGCAATCGCGTCCGGCAGTGGAAGTCTTGGTCGGATCGACGGAAATGTTATCTGCCCTCTGATCTGTTTTGTCGAACAGCTCATATAAGGTTTTCTAATAACGACTTGACAACTTTTTAAATAAAAGGCAAACCATTTGAGATATTTCTAAAACTTTATTATTGGCTTGAAGTACAATCAAAACATTTATGAATGGAACTCGATTTCGTTTATATAGCCACCGCGGGCACGTTTGCAGCAGTCGATTCTCTGGACCCAATTTTCAACGACTCGGTCACACATTTCGGCCGAAACGGTAGCTATTTCGCGTTCAATGTTGGCTCTGAGCTCTTCCAACGTCGTCAGCGTGTTGGCATAAACCAATGACTTAACGTAGCCCCACAGAAAATAGTCAAGCGGCGTTAAATCGCACGAACGAGATGGCCAATCGGCTGGCCCATGTCTTGAGATAATACGCTCACCATACTTACTCTTCAATAAATCGATTGTAGTGTGTGCTTTGTGGCTTGTGGCACCATCCTGTTGAAACCACATGTCGTCCAAGTCCATATCTTCCAATTCGGGCCAAAAATAATCGGTGATCATGGCGCGATAACGCTGACTATTCACAGTGACGAGACGATCGTTATCGTCGACGAAAAAATATGGCCCAATAACGCCGCCGGCATGCAAACCGCACCAAACAGTTATTTTTTGTGGATGAAGTTGTGATTCATGAATCACATGTGGGTTTTCATCCGACCAATAACGCATATTTTGCTTTTTGACGAACCCATTGAGCCAAAAATGGCTTCGTCACTGAAGACGATTTTGCGAAATTCATCATCTTGGCGCATCTTCTCCAGAACCCAATCGGAGAACGTAGCTCGTTAGTGTACTTTACCATGATTTACTGAATAAATTGACAGTGACAGTTTGATGATTAATGAAAGAGTGTGTTCACAAATTAAATTCAAAGTTATCAAGTCCCTATTGGAAAACCCTATAGAAGCAGTTTTTTGTAAGTTCGTCCTTCTCTCGTCGGGCCGTGGGTGTTTATAAGGCTTATGTTAGTGCATTTAACCTTTGTGCGAATGGTCGTCTAATGCTGAATCCGAATCCGAATAAACACTTCGACTGATATGCTTGCCGCTCCGGTCGCCTATGATATTCCCTACAGTAGATATTACAGTTTTTTATCCTCCTTTTGTTCAGTCCACCACACTTCTTGCATGGTGGCTATGTCAGTTTTGTACTGGCAGCGGTGTGGAGAATCTCCGTTCGACTGCACACGGTCTGTTAAGACTCGAGCATTTCACATTCAGATCCAAAGATCGTCTTCCTTTAATGATTTTTCAGGGCCAACAGTGAAACCTTATTTATCCGATAATGGTTCGTCACATTTTAGTTAACTCTTCCATGTGAATCCTATAATGACGTGTGCCAGTATTATGCTACCGGTCGAGCACTCATTTACCATTTTAGCCTGCTTGAGTTAGTATTAACTCTGATTTCCCTCGTCTTTGTTGACAATCGAATCGTTGTTCAGTTCGCTATAGCGCCGGACCCAAATTGAAATTTTATCTTATGTTAGACTAGTTCGTTGCAATAATGTTTAGCTAAAGGTTTGGTTACACTATTCCTTCTTGGCAGAATAAACGGCTGATTTGAAACAAAGTGATAATGGTACAGAGGGGGTTTAAAAAGGTTGCGGGCTTCGCTGACCTGTATTTCAATTGTTAAATTAGGCAACCTATCGCTAAATGCACAGTATAGTTGGTAACGAACAGATTTACTCCTACTTTCCGTCGTCATTCTGCATAACATGGAAAATTTGGTAGATGTCCTAATTTTAACATTTGGTCAATTGTGGAATTACCTTCCCTAAAGCTGAGCCGACAGAGACTGCTAAGGAAACTGATATTTCTACTGTCGACGCAGCCGAAAGAGTGCGGTTTTTTCTTGTGGATCGGTCAAACGATGCTGAGGTCAAGCACCCTCTCCTTCTACCAAATCTTGGAAATAAGTTGGCTTATGCTTCCTATTAAGTCATTCCCTGCTGTTTGAAATAGCTTGGCAGGTAAACGTTTTAACTTTTGCAAAAATTTCCAAATGTTGTTCATCCAGTACCACCCATTCATTTTCTTTATCGCTCGTCTTTCATCCCTTTTATTTTTCTGCGAAAAAGCCAATATTTTTTCTTTCTCATATGTTGACAGAGGGCAGCAGTCTCACGAGTTCTAACATGCAGTCCCGCTTCATAGAAGTTGTTAAACAAAGCACGTGAGCATCGATGTCACTGATCATAATTCGAGAGGTTGGTGGATGTGCCATTTGGCAAAGTTTCTAGTGATTTGTTGAAATTGCAGCCATTCAGCGTTAAATTCGCTCACAGAATTTTTTCTCTATTGCGGCGCCTGAAATATTAGTAGACGCGTACATTGGCTGTACATAGGTAGGTAACGATCTGCAGATTGTAATCACTCACGAGCTAAAAACTCAAAATTTCTTCCCTTAGTCTGCCGCTTACAACAAATCCATACCCAAATAGACGCTGCAGTAGTTCCCATATATGTATGTATATGTCACTGTGTTTCATCCACTAACTGGATGGCGGTGTTATTTGCCGCATCGTTCTAATACAGGTACATCTGTTTGGTCCGAATACATTCGATGTGCATGCCCGAATATCGCTAAGTTGTAAGTCCGTTCTTATTCGATTAGTTGCCTCGAAGGAGTATGGCTTTTACGTGACGGAGTGGTTACCCAAAGGCACAACTCTTAACCTGGAAGTCTAGACCCTTTCTAGGACGCCTCGGATAAAAAAGGTCAGATATTCCAGAGAGAATTACTCGCTTAGTTACTCGTCGGCCCGTGAAAAGTTCATCCGCCATCATCTATATTTCAAAAACATTGCCCTTGAAAGATTTTACTGATTACGTGGAAGTAACTCGTATAAGGAATCTGGCGCATACTTCCTTATGATGCTACAATTGATTCAGCTACGCGAATTCATCGGCCGTAATTCCTCTTTCCTTTGTTATCTGACAGGGACAATTCAATCTCGTCTTTATACTAAATAATGCAATCAGCAAAGCAGCGGCGAATGAACTCTGCCTGAAAACACACGGCCATTCGATCCTCTTTTCCGCCTACAATGTGTCTGCGACCCACTAGTCCATTCTTTAGTTGAATGAATGTCCCGACTATTACCAACCAAATTATCTGACACAATTCGAAATGATTTAGCGGGCCATTAAGGCATCATAACACACACGCACACATACCCACATATTTCCCTTCTTGAATATAGTCCCTTCATCATCTGATGGCCAGATATAATTTTGTAGATACTTTTAGCTCAGCTTCTCAATTGATTTATTGAAAATTTATTGAGAATCCTGTCCCCAACCGTTCTTCCTCATCGCATTTTCCACACACACATGCACGCATACATACAAATTCACATTTGGAACTGTCAAATAAATAAAGTCCGACATCAAGCCGAAATCTGATATCAAGGATTTCGAGCGTTAAATCATAAACTGGCCACATATATCTCGAACTTATGGCAATTTATTAGCGAAAATTGACGGATCCAAGTGAAAATATCCCCAAACATCGTCAGAATAACATTCAGATACATATGCACACACACACACACACACACAAATATAGAGACAGGTTTGTTGTAGCCTCTCATCCGTTTGTCAATCAGAGATGGCCAAAGTGAATTGTGAGTTGCAGCAGCTTTATGGCTAGGGCGACTTGACGTTGTGAATACTTTGTGAATGGGTGTGATGCAAAAGGTGATTGCCAGGTTCCTGTGAAGTTCTCCCAGTACGAGATACGCAAGCTCTTACATGGCACGTGAATCATTTCTGAAGGCAAATAAATTTATTAAATATATGCACTTACGCTAGAGTATCCCAATGTTGATGTTCTGTGCTGTTCAGCTGTATTATTTTTTTTTCTTGTTTTTTTGGTTGACGATATTGAATTCGGTTTTGGCCAAAATATGGATACCATGCCAAAATGGCAGAATGGAGAGTGAAAAGCAAAAAGAGCGCGCGAAATCGAATTTATTGCTGTCACAGGACAAGATTCAATTTGTGTCTCGTTATTTATAACCGAAATGGCGACGCGGTGATAAATAGTTTCAATGGAATATAATTTTTATTTTGTTCGAGTATTTCTCGACATAATAAGTATTTATGAGCGAAATTGTCCCAAAAAAGGATAGCAGATTGTCAATATACAAACAACAGATTACTCAACACAAACACGGATGACTCAATAGTCCATCGGCACTATATTTTCCCATTTCGATGGATTACCAGGCAAGTACATTTTACATGTCCTGCCATAAGCTGTATTTTTCCTTTTCAATCATTCGAATTTACTCTCTAGTCTTTTAAGAAGCTTCTCAAGGACGTACTGTCCTAGCTTACATAGATCTTTTGAGGATGCCTTTACCGCAGTTAAGTTCCCAGACAAATTCATTCATTGGACTAGAGGTTGCAGGCTCTAGTTTATATTTACCTATATGGGGTCGAGCAAGTCCATTTTCTAAGGTAATTGAACATTGCAAAAGTATAGAAAGCACTCAAAAAGGAACGGGCACATTACATCGACGAATCGGAGAGAACATCACAATTTGGTCGTTTTAAATGCAAAATTGTTTAAGTCATTTTTGGCCCTGTTTTCGCCGACGGGATTTGAAGGAGAATAATACACGACGTATACTGAAATTGACTTGGTAAGAAAACTACACCGCATGAACACCAATCTTCCAGCTGTAAGATTTCAACCCGGAAGAACAACGTAGTAGATGGTGCGCTCAAGTAGAAGGATTTAGACCAACTTGGAGTGCGAAACTGGATTAGTTAGCCTATTGATTGAATCCTAGGTCCACCTGTAGCGTCATATAAATAAGAAACTTATAGCAACATCAAAAGAATCTTTCACGAATCCCTTCACTCCTGCCAGGGAAAAGGAATCATTAGGATAAACGTTTTAGTTACAAATGTTGTGGTCTTCTTTTCTAAAGTATAAGTCCAAATCATGCTAAATTTTGTCGCAAGCTTTTCTCATAGGATTACAATTAACAATCTTCCGACCTGCTAGCAATCAGAGAAGTGTAAGCCTAGCTATTATCAACCCCATATCAGCCAACTTCACTCTACGGAATGCACTAAAAAACACATAGAAACCACTACTCGACAACTAGATCACATGCATATATGAGAATGATAAATGATAAATAGCAAGGTTTCCCATCAGTCAATCTTCTCACCTTTTTATCTTGGTGACTGCCCCATCGAAGACTAGAACGCGATCAATTATAATATGTCCTTTTAGTATCATGAAGATTTGTCTGAATGTATCTATAGAGTCTCCGCAATTATCACCTACCATCCTATCCCCTGAACTGTGCCTGAACCTGTCTAGAACTTCGAAGCCTAGAGAATTTGTAGGTATGCTATTAGACAATAAATCATAATTTTTGATAATTTTCTTAGGAATAAGCAAGAACTTTCTCTAACCCTTTTATTTTTCTTTCTCAAGCAGTTTCAGCTGTCTGATTACACAGCTGATATGATTACAGACACTGTAATCTTTGGAATGAGATCCTTTATCCCTCGTCAGATGAAGAGTTTCAAATCAAAACAAAAAGCATTGTATAACTCGAGCAGTAAAGAGGCTGTCAGGATTAGAGAAATGTTTTTTCTGTCCAAAGGATAACCGAAAAAATTTCAGAGGAGGAAAAAATGACTGAAACGCCTTTCTCAAACGTGTGAAATTTCAATACGAATAAAAGCTGATACAGCAAATACTACAATATCCCAAAGGTAGTTAAAATGTTTGGTCGCCTCATCCTCCGTCCCAACGCTCATTTGTAATGGCATTCCAGATGTAAGCCCTTTGGACAAGGCCAAACTGCTTGCTACACACTTTGCGGCTGGCTCAACACTTCCCGATTGTGCGTTGTCCCCGCTTACACTTGTATGCGTCGAAACTTCAATGAGACGAATCCACTTTCATACTCGTGTAGTAGAGTTCTTAAAGACCTTAACCTTCACAAATTAGCTGATCCAGATGGTGTGGCTCCCCTTCTTCTCTTTTCTCCTACAGATTCATTGAACTTACGTCCCTTTTTTCTAAAATCATTGAAATGCTGATAAACCGTTAGCTCATCAAATATCTTGAAACACGAAAATTTTCACTGGTCCACTGGCTCCACCGAAAAGTGGAACCAAAGCGATCAATCCGGCGAAAGCAAGACAATTGCTTTTTGATTTTTGAATCGATGACTCTCTTCTTCAATGAATTAGAAATTATCTTTCCAAGCGTTCAATGAAACCTGTCTTGGATGGTTTCAAGTCTGATATTCACAAAATACATGCTGTTGTGCCCCAGGGCTCCATTCTGTCTCCGACACTCTTTTTAGTTTTCATCAAATATTTCTTGTCTGCTACTTCCAATCCAATGTTTTACAATATTGGATTACGTTCCTGCTCTTTGACTGTAGAACGAAAACGCCAGCGTATGTTAAGCTCATTAAATTCTGGTATAAGCGGCAAACTTATTGGGGAACCACTAACAGAGTGCTGTCATTAAAGCGAAATTTAAACACCCATCCGTTGTCCAAGAATGGCACTTGCATCGTCGAAATCAAAAAAAACTTTCCGCTTGAAGTACAGTGCCCATATCTGGTAAGGTACACGGTGCATTCAAAACCGTGCGATAAGACTCATAGCTGATTGTAATATCAGTCAGTCTATTGAAACCCTCGAATACCGACGTAATGTCTCGTGTCTTACTGTGTTTAATCGCTATTTCTACCCCCACTCCATTGAAATCGCCAGTAGCACTACGCCCCTTCGACCTTTTAACCGTCACACCCATCTCCCTATGAATGTTCATCAGTACATCCTCAAGCCCACTTTCGAACGTACTATAAAATATTGTTAATCATTGCTTTCATATGTATCGAATAACATTCCAAATATTTTCATTAATTACTTCTTAAAGAGTTCAGGGCCTAATCCACAAACTAGTGGGATCCCATAGTTTTCCTTCAGAAAATCCTCCAAATTTACAAAATTAACATAAAAAGTATAAATATGTGTGTATACTTGTGTGTGCATTTCCAAATTCATCGAATTGCTCAACATTTAACTGTGAATTCATTTAGCTTTTCTACGCAGACTATCTATCCTACAAGTAAAGTAAATTTTGTGCGAAATTTCCAAAACATCGACGCCGACAGAACCCCATTAATAACTGAATCAAAACAAAATTGGAAAGTGTTTTCCCTTTTAAAACCAGCGCTTGTGTGTATACATTAAACATGCCTAATAAATCTATCAGCAAGCGTAAATCAAATCTGATTAATAGCTGATTGAGCACATTCCGTAGGTAAATCGTTGAAAATTTTAACAAAAATCTCACCCACTCGAGACTAGTCGTAGATATCGAAGTTGGCTTTCGAATGTTTTCAAATAATTTAGCTCCTCCAAATCGATCCGCGCCTTCGTGTTTTTGTATATTTTCTCTTAAAAAGTTGAAAATCATGTATATTTCAGATAATTAATTTAGTTTAGATACAGCTATTCGCACATGGCTCGCAATAGATCACTCATAGATACGAGTACTCGTCGGATCAAGCATGGATCATATCATTATGTGACCCTTTTTTTTCGTTTAGTTTTTGAAACTTTTTCTTTATTTTTTTTTTTTTTTTTGGCAAAGAACACTTGTCCAAATACATTTCCTCTACATAATTACGCGCCAGCAAATTGGCGTCAATTCGACTGCAGCAGATACATAATTTGACATTTTGATGTATTTATCACATCTATCACTTGATCGTGTACTTGTATCTGGCTCAGACGGACGAGCAAAGTGTCTGTGGGAAGAGTGAAAACATTTACAATAATCTTGCCTTGGAGTTTCACATGATGACGACGACGATGATGATGATTATGATGGTGATTTGGCACAAACACTCGGTTACTGTTACTGAGTCAGGTCTGGAAAAGTATCTCTGGGAAAAGACAGCGATCATTTGGGCGTTGCGTTGTTCGAGTTCGATGTTTTTACGCGACGACGACCACCACCACACTTGTTCACTCAAATGTCGACAATTTGAGCGATGATTGTTTATCTAATAAATTGTTATACGAGAGTGATATATGAATGACATGAGATTTTTCGTGGATAAATATATGAGAAGCAATGAACAAAGAGCTCCATATTGACTGGGCCTGGCAGCTGCCTCGTAGTTGGATAATGAAGGCATCAAGGCGGAAATATAAAGTACTCGTATCTATTGTAAGATCTTCACTTGAAAATTGTTGTTTTCAATGTTAAGCGAATGAATGAAATTCGGTTGAAACATTTAATGTGATATGATCATTTATAGCACTCTGTTGTAAAGAACTTAAGTACTCAATACTCAAGAGGTGATGATCGCTGACAATTGAATTAGATCGGCCCAAATTATGTTGCTTAGCAAAACATCCAAGTTCTATCAGACCTCTTGAGTTTAAAGATGCTATTAAATCAAGTATGACAAAATTTTAATGTTGTCCAATTTTAATCCAGTCATGGCTTTGTCAAAGCAAAAACAAACAAATGATGACTGTAAGTATGCATGCTTGGTATGCAGACTCGTCACATCCGGCTATTTGCCTCAAATATCTATGACACTTCTACGATGCATAAAATGTAATAATTTGTTCCTTAGTTTGAGTTTTATTATAACTATAGTCCGCTCCGAAATATCTCTTTGCAAGACCCGCAATTTGAAATTTCAATGTAGGAAGTCGTCTTACAGTCGTTAAAGTTGGACTATCCATCTAATAATTCGCTTAAACTACCAATTACTCCTCCTTTTCAGTTGATCACGATTAAGATTTCTATGACACTTCTATCCGGTTCGTATTTCAAAGCCGATAAATTTTATAGTAAAACGTACCTCTTCATCTCCATATATAGACGCGTCTTGCCTATGTTAAAGGCTTGTGGTTCTTTCTGGTATTGCTCCCTTAGCATGTGTTACGTGAAGATGATCCTTTTCACTGTGAAGGCGCTGCATTTTATGTGACAAGCAGTATTACATCGAAGAGCAGCGCGTTCTGGGTTCCATAGAACGGCTATCATAATGATAACAAGATAACACAAAACTCTAAGATTGCATAAGCTTGAGACTTTCTCTGCAACAATTATAACAATTATAAATAAATTGATCCAGCGACAATCCTTTGTAAACCAAATCCTCAAATCCTCTACTCATTCACTTTGTCTTGCAAATTTTAAACTACTCTTGACGGCAGGAGAATAAAAATCATATTTCTAGCCAGCAGATTTCACTTTCAGAGGCTTGCAAAAGTTGCCTGGCAAAAGCTGAACCCAGACTGTATTGCGTAGGAGTCGAAGATTTGTGAGGTATATTGGTCCTATTGATACTAAATTATTGTGAAATATGCCAATTTATCTTTTCTTATTCGTCGGTTTTACTTACAGCGTCCTCTTGGTAGATGTTCTGGCGTCCTATGTTCCCACGATGTTTTCTTATTGAAACAAAGCACTCAAACAAGGAACTAGTCTATTATACTCCTTGTATGCTTCCTTTACTTCGTTTACTGAAATACTTCAGTCTTTCGAAGGAGATAACTAAGCGCTTCCGCGCAAATTACTTGCATTCTGATGCCAACATAGGACACACACAGAAGAAGTGTTTCATTGTGTCGTCACTTTAATAGCAAGCGTCCTACTGAAGACAGCAGGAAAGCCGGTGACCTCATAGAGACGTCGAGAAACATTCATTTGGTCTGGCGGTTACCTGGAGAGTGATGCCATACGCGGTTTAGCAGAGCTAAATGTAATAGGGACAGCCCCTATACAGGCGAGGCACACCGTTCTTTAACGCATGTAAAAGCAGCAGTTGCGTATTTTCGTGAGAGCTTGTGCCACCAGCAACCAATGCATAAGATGTACATAATTGGCTTTATTATAGGCATATACTTGTAGATCCAAAAGACTCTCTCTGTGACAAGCTCTATGTCTTATTGAAACCTCTATGTCTAATTGAAACCTCGACGTAACATGTTTAATCCAAAGAGTTTGTTATCAAAGACAATAATTTTTAGAGAGCCGCCTATATGAGTCAGAATCACTTTATCAGTCAATTCAGTCAGCTTCCTTGTTCTCGTAAAGCAAGCAACCTCAGTTTTCAGAGGATTGGCTGAAATACTATAAGGCTGCGTTATCGAAAGCACTCTCATTGTGGATGAAAATCGCATATTATTTCTTGTCGCAGCACCTTCCGCGTTGGTAAGCATGTTTTATCTTAGACATAGGATTCATTAACAAAACAGTTTTACGAATGTGGAGCTCGTCTTTACTTCGGGATTACCACCAAACCGAGAAAAAACGGTTAACAATCATGCATCCTCAAACAAAGAACATCTTTTAATATCCTACAAAACGTTACTTAGGTTTCAACAACACCAAAGTTATGGACAAAATCTCGTTGCACGGGCTTTCCCGACTTTCAGTCAAGGAAGGTGACTTGTATTAAGTTTAAAAAATAATATCTCTGCAGGAATAGAGTTTAAGATTTAGATTATGTACTCATGCATAAGTCCCAGGAACCTAATGTTGTAGAAGTGAATGCTGTCAATACTCGTATTTTCTCCGAATCGTTGCGTCACTTTTATACCCCTTTATACTGCTTCTTGTAACCAGAGTATTCATATCTCACGATGTTCAGTGCAGCTCACTCTGTGGTATTAATGTTGTCGATATTATTTATATATTGGGAGCAGGATCAGTGTAAACAAGATTATAATTGAAAATACCGTCGAAAACGATTCTCACTTTTGAAATCCATTTGCAAATTCTATACAATTCGAGAAAACTGAAATTTTTCATTCACTCGCTAGATAATTAGATTGATAAACAAATTTAATTCAACGTTCTTACCACTGTGAGCTCATCATCTGGCAAAACAATTAATCACCCAGTCAGCTACCAAACATATAAATCCATCAACGCCACAGCATATAACCCGCACATATCCATCTATCAATCAACTTCATGCACTTACATGTACTTATTTCAATTCAATTAAAAGTGAAAACCGCATGCCTTCGCCAATATTCCGTCAAGGACGGTTGGCAAGTGTGGATGCGTTGGCGTCTATTCCTACACAAATAGCTTGCCACGTCATAATGACAAGTTCTTCGATACGACGTCCAAACTAAAGCTACTTGTCAACGCGTGGATCCTACAATATGTTGCAGCAACATAGTTTGCCAGTCTGTTGATCCATCGATCCATCTATGTGGTATCTCCGTATTTATTCATCCAGCAGACATGGTGGATTCCGTGCAGATCTCTAACCAATCTGTTTATTTGAGATCCAATTATTTCCAATGTTTACGGACACCCGTCGAGATCTGCAACACATTTACGACTCAATATTCGAGAATCGTAATTGCTCCCGAAAAGTGTTTTCACCCAGCACTTCATAAGGCCATCATCCCATTGGGAGTTTTTATGGCCCACTTGTGCCTCTACATTCCAGTGTTATTCGGAACAGCAGGGTGCATATTAGTCCATCTGTCGATCCTATCCGATCTGATCGCCATCCTAGTACTACAACTAAGCTCCACAGCATCATCATCTCATCTATCCACTGCCATTTCCATCAGCAATCCTATCATTCAGTGGAAGATCCACTCTCTCTCTCTCTAAACTTCATGATTATCTATCGTTTGAAGATCGATGATGATCTGTGGTTTCGCTGTGCTTTGTTGAGAGTGCTAACAGATTTTTGGAAAGTTGCAGATTGTATTCGTTAAAATCATAATTCTCACTCGACCGACTTGCTGGGTGACCCAATCAAATCAAAATTCTAAAATTCGTAACCGTCCTGATCAGTTTAAAACGGTTCAAATCGATCGGTGAAACTGCAGATCCAACCGGGAGGATCATCGTTTTGGTGATGATGTTTGAATTCCAATTGCAACATGTCTAAGCGGTGGCAAGGTGATGGATGATTTGTTTATTATCCCACACCAAATGATTTTTTTTTTTTTTTTATTTATTTATTTATTTTTTTTTTTTTTTTTGTTCGTGGAGTGTGTGTGTTTTGGAAATACCTCTAGAAGGAGGCAGAGAATAAATTTCGAAAAATTAACAATAATTTCCGTGTATTTCTACGCAGGAACGAAAGATCAGTGTGTTGATGATGATCGGAATGATGATGATGGCCGAGATGAACAGTCGGTAGTGTTTTGGTTTCTGCGAGTGCAAGGTGCTCCTCGTTGTGATCGTTGGTGCTGGATGGGATGTTCTGATTTTGTGCTGGATGATCCAAAGCAGTTGGACGCTGAAGATATATGGTATATCAATTTGAATACGCGTAAGTGGATTGTTTTCAAAACCATTGTGTTTGGAGAATAGAATTTGTGAAAGATATTTTGAATTATGAAGTGATTTACAGCAGTCTGATGTAGGAGGGGTTGATAGGCAAAACCATTCGAATGAGGATACTGAAAATAGATTTGAAAACAATGAAAATAGGCAGGTGAAGAATGATTGGCAAGGATAAATTAGGTGTGGTAGGTATTTGATTCATTGCCACCTAAGTTAACTCCTAATATCATCTGTTGTGTTTCTCTTCTAAGATTTCAAACAGAAATAATAAGAGGACTTCAACGTGTAGTTGCTTATTGTTCAATGGGCCACCCAATTTTGTATAGTACTTACTGTGACTTTTTTTTCATGTTTTCGGCCATTGTACCAAGGTACCTAAAAATATCCCAGCTCACTTGATTGGTGTCAAAGATATTTAAATAAATTTATAAGCGCTTTATCAGATATACGGGTTCTAAAGTTCCGCTTTATTGCGAGCCAAATATTCACCCTAAGTCTTGCTTGAATCAAGTGTATCAATGGAGACGAATATATCCTCAGATAGTTCGAGAAAAAAAATCATTTAATCGTCAGTAGACACGGTTTTAAAATACAAATGAGGGTCGACTTCAAACTACTGAAGAACCCAATGCTTGAGCTTACGTCGAAATCAATTTTCTCGTGGCTTTAATTTCTGTACCATCTGTATCTTTTGGGATATAAGTTAAGATTTCTACTCACTCTTTGTCTTGATAAGCTGATTTCTATTTCTTGTTGTACCAAAACTCCTGTAAGTTTACCTGTCAGAGTACTTTCATCCTGAGCAAAGGCAGTTAAGGTGTTAAGTTGCTATCTTTGTGTAGTTAAATTAACTGGGGTACACTGAAATAAGCTATTAGTACGAACTGCAATTAATAAGGCCAATCGTCTTTCAATAACATTAAACCGAGTGATACAATTTTTAAATTTAAACCTTCAATCCACCAATGGAGCACCATTCTCTCTTCTTCTGTAACACATTCAATGGATACAAATTTTCCTTAAATTTAATTTCCAATTAGGAGATCCTGACAAAAGAGGAGTACGGCATTTTTTTTTTTTCAAAAAAATAATAATAAAAATCTTCAAAAGGCCATCTTCTGAATACCGACAAGAAAGCGAAAGGATTAGGCAAAGAACAAACACTGAAGTTGCAGCGCTTAAAGCAGACGCGTACATTTGCCGGCGGTGACAACTTCTCGCGCGCAAATTCTCCTTGAGCCCGTGCCCATGCCATGTAACGGCGCTAGAAACTGATTTCAGATGAAGGAAATTTCCTTGTAATCTCGTAATTAAAATCATCCCCTTTGGCTAATTAAAAATCTTAAAGTTTTACACTTCTTTTGTTCTTCATGTCTTGTCTTTGGCGTGCGCAAAATTCTCGTCCTTTTCAGTTTGAAATTTTGCTGGAGCTATACTCTAGAAATGATTCTACCCGTTACGCATACAGAATAGAAGTCAGCTTTGATGGAGCTGAACCACCAATATGAAATATACGTATAGCGCAATGAAGAGGCGTAGATAGATACAGGGTATTTTTAGAACGTAGCAGTGAGTAAAGTTTTAGCGATGATTTCTTAATTGTTCACGAAATGAAGGAATCACTTTCTTATTTGGTTTTTTAATTTTTTATTTTTTTTTTTGCAACAGAGGATTAATAGAGAAAAGGATAAAAGAGAAATGAACAGTTTCCTTAAGAGCATTTTTGGGTGCTAAATTGTCACTTCTCAACTTCGGTTAGAAAAGTAATTGAAAATGGTGAAATAAATAGTTAAGTGGAGTTTTAGAATTGGAGGCTTTATTCTACTCTACACCTTCATGATGAAAACAAATGTTAAAGCAAACTAAGTGTCTTTGCCAAATGAGTATGCATCGTCTTCTCTTCAGATCATCATGGATTTTGTTAAGACAGATCGACTGCTATTTATCTTAACAAACTTGTCTCCGTATTTGGGAAGGAAATTAATTCTGACACCTGCAGATTTCAGTAGAGCGTTTGGCAACTTTTCTTATCAAATCACAATTTAAAAACACTTGTCTTCTCACCTTTGGTCATTACCTATGTTAAGTTCTACTTACTACTTTATGAGTTAAGGGGATACTGTAAAGCACTCTGTATAAAACTGAAACCAGCACAAAGTCCAGTATATCATATCATAATAGCATAGTTGAAAAATCTGTATTCGAAAAACTTCTCTCTCGAAAGAGCGTTACCCTAAATTTTAAGATTGAGTCCATGTTTCTCTCAGCTTGAATTATAGGCTGAGCCCAAATAGAAAAAGTCTTTTACCAACTAAAATTTATAGTTTTGTGAAATGCTTTTCGAACAGTTGGTGTTTGGTGTCCTTTTCTGCGGAAAGGATATACTTTGTTTAACTTTTATTCACAACTAAATACATCTTCCCTGCTTCTGTTTCAATGGAAGCAAACGCTCAAGGTCAGAACATGTTGATTATTTTCTATAAAGTCAATGTCCTTAACATACAGATTTTTGAAATGTTATTCTTCAAGTATTGGGCTGAAGAATTATGCCTTGTTGGTGGCATAAAGAATGGGATGCCAAAACTTAACACAGATTTAGTTGGTTTGTTTCTATATGTCTATAGTGTCATATGCTGCCTTTAAATCATTAAAAAAAAGTACTGAGTATCGATTTGGAGTTCAGATTTTGTAACTTTAAGTCAATTTGTTGCTCAAGAGCTGGTGTTTTTAAAAGCGAACCTCCTTTGTTTTCCAAGATCTGGCGTAAAGTGAATAAAGGATTCTTGATGGACTTACCAGAACTAAAATCAAACTGATTTTAGTCACATATTACGGTTGATAAAACCTTGAACGTGATGTCAAGGAGGCTGACTTCTCCTGTGGTTGGCGCTATTCAGAGCTTCTCTTTACCTTAGGTAAAAATTACACCAACTTTATATGATCTTCTGCACTTG